>OW388248.2:15000000-20000000 GCA_936450705.2 Protodeltote pygarga
TCTGGTTGTGGTATTTCATCTAAGATGGATCTTTCTTTCTTTAAAATAAAGGAATTGCAGTGTGAATGTACTGAAATCCAATATGGTTAGATATTCTAACCACTATATAAGATATCAGAATACTAATTTATTGTTAAGATAATTAAATTGTAGTGCAACTTACCATTATTTATTTCGTTTTGACTTGCATTATTCGTAGGTTTTAAAGAAAAAATCATGACAATATCTATAAATTTAATTCCATATTATTAAACAACAGAAGACGTTTCAGGCTCGAACTAGTGAGTCGCTAGACTGATGGACGCCTTCAACTTCATAGAGTCTTTAACTTATATTGTACTGCGTTAAGTTTTCACGTTGATCTTAAAGAGAATAATAAATATTCATTGTGTTATTAGGACATTCATTCTGTAATGATTCAACGTTAATAACTGTCGTACCGGTCTTAGACATACATACAATATATTTCATGTATTGAGTAAAGATACAACAAAATAACGTACAATATTTGTACGGTTTACGTACACTCAAGTATTTTAGCTGAACAAGCAAATCGGTTGATACATTTGTGTCGTGCTAATTGTTGAAACTTTACTCAGTGGGCACTTTAACTAACACGCGAAACAGACGTATGTGAGACAGTTATATGGATAATAAAGACTGAACCGATCGTAATGAGACAAAGATGAAAGCCAGGGACTTGGAAACGTGAACAAAGTCGCGGGTTTAGCTTTTTCCATATTTAAGGAATAAAAGCTTAACTGACTTCACTAAAATTATAATTGGAACTTCTTTGCATGACAACCTGCACTAACTAACCTACTAATATATAATGTAATGACAATATGGAGTCTTTCCTGTGAAGGAAAGGTGAATAAACTGCATTAATGGGGGCGTCGGGGCACATCGGCGCCAACTGCGAGCAAACATTATACATACTTGTACATAAACGTCTGAAACAATGAGACGTGTAAAACATAATATAATCTTAACAGCCGATTATAAGATTTTTTATTTACTTTTTTTAAGTGATACCTATTTTAACCTTGGAGCCCAACGTGGGACTAGGCACCAGCATTATAAATTGTATCAGTAAATCTTAATTACAATGTACTTTCGCGAGTAATTTATTATAATTGCTTCTTTTCATTGCTAATATGAGTTAACCCTAATTAACTTAATTAATAATAAACTTTAGAAGTTCATAGACACACTACAATTAATTGCTTGTGCGTTCCTTTATAAACAGATACATTTACCAGATCGAGACAAAGTCATTAAAAACATTGTCATATTTGTATAAAGTTCAGTTATTTGTAAGGCGGAATAGAATCGGTAGTGGGTCTCGTACCGCAGTGTTATGTAACAGACTGCCGCTCGATATAGATTGTACCTACTACATGACGGCGGCGCGATGGTTACCGGCTGACGACGTCTGGTCATACTGGTTTATATCCTCCGGGGTTTTGGGAAATCACTCACTGGCAATTTGTTTCGCCATGACATTTTGTTGTTATTATGACCCGCACGCTCACTGTCTTTATATTTATTTCGTGCGTGCTTACTGCCCTTTAATACTGATTCAACTTTAAACTTTAAAAAAGAAATCAATTGGTGCTCAACGCCGGCGTCCTTGCGGAAGTTATATGTTTGAAAACTTATTATAATAATGTTTGTCCGCGCATTACTTCAAAGCGGCTTCAATTTTTTTTGTGTGGGTTTAAGTGTTCCCTGGATGACTTATATTCACAATTAGACCCAGGAGGTGGTGCTGCAATGGGGTTGAATAAGAATCACCGGAAGCGAAGTCGGTAATCCAGGCGTTTTTGGTTTTGTAAATATTTCTGTTTCTGTCTATCCACGTTATGAATTTCCAATGATTATTTAGTCTGCGGCAATTTATATTTTTAAATAGGTACATAATTATAATTAATTATTATTATAATTAAAAAAACACATTAAAAAATATAAAAAGTTATAAATATGTGCCCCCGCCAAGACGAGCCTTTTCTCAAAGTGTTTCGTCATATTTTTAACTTAACTTTTGTTTTAATTATACCAGATAAACAGAATTCTCGGAACATGATGTCAATAGTAAACTTATTAAACATATAAAGTTTCAATTGCGTAGCTCTTATACTTTAGATTTTATTGATATCTAAAAAACCCTAAAATATGTGGCTTAGCCATTTCGTTACTACAAGAACTAATGTAAAACAGAAAAGTAATGAACATTGAATAAAAGTTTGTGAAGTTAGGGCTTATAGAGTTAGAAGCTTGACTCTACATCAGTTCTGATAACTTTTTTACAGTGAGAGCCATATAGTAGTGTCGTATTGGCAACATTTTACATGAAAATGTATTTATAATTGTATTTATAATCATTATTATTATTATAGGAACGGCATTTTAAAGTTCTGTATACCTTGTCAAGTGATCTCATTTCACTTACACATAAGCTACTTTCCCGTTTGCTGCTGTTGGATGCTCTTTGTTCTCTAGAGCTTGGCATTTTTGCAATAATACAACAGAGTTAGGGTAATGAGTTTAACTGTCTATATGTATGAATGTTTGTTTTGTATCTATACTTATGTATAAGTATGTAAAACAATTGCTCAAAAATTACCGCACTTAGTCATTTGTTTAATTTTTACTGTAATAGCAATGTTTAAAAAATATCACATCCTCACCGCCAGAGGTAAGACGTTTTACATAGTCGCAAGAGCAGTTTTTCAGGTTACGTATTTCATTTCAACTCGCATTTGGCAAGTGACTAATAATAATTTTGAGGACACAATTATCGATTGCCTATTGCGCTTTTTGTCAAGGGTTCAATTTCCGCACGGGACAATGTGATCAAAACAGATGTTTGTTTCGTTCTGGGTGTTTAGCGCATTGTAATATTTATCTGTCTGTAAAGCAATTTAGAAACGTGACTTTAGCACCACCAACGCACTCCATTAATCTTTCACATGCGACTTTCCCTTCTCGAAATGTATTGTTAGCAAAAGTATTATTTCTCAGAGTAAGCCTGCAAGTCCTAGATACAATTTTGCCAACACTACGAAGTTATGTACCCCAACTTAAATACGGTAGTGAGTAGTTTGGTTATGTAGATTATATGTACTTTGAAATTGTGACGTAACTTAGATAGAGTTGTTGTTTGACAACTCGGAAATAGCTATGCATATCTTGTGACTTGTAGATCTGTTATGGACAAAGTAACGAATATCAGGTTTTGATAAAGCACTACATCAACTCAGCGACTACCAAACTAGAACCTAACACCTTGTACTATTATTTTAAATAAACAGTTTAAAATGTGTAGTGGACAAAAAAAACACTCCTACTGTATGCACTGCTATTTTTGTTACATTCGCCGCCGATATCGACCGCTGCCCTTTAGGGTTATATAACAACCTATTTTAGCAAGTTTAGCTTGGTTACCACATTGGTCGTCGTTCTGGGAACTCTCCTGAGGCGTACTTGCATTAGATACTTACATAATTTATTTATTTCCCGCCGCAGTGTTATATAATTCTGGTTCCAGTATTGTCACCACCAAAATTCGCGTACCATAGTTTTATATTTTCTCAATAATATAGGATCGATACACAAGAAAATTAAGGCTTAAGTAGATTGTGGATTAGTCATTACTTTTGTGATTTTACTTTCGGGACACATTATATAACATATAAACTATATAAAGAACCTCAAAAAAAAGGTAGGTATAATTTAAGTTCGTTTTTAATTCTGACCAAATTCGTGATATTACTTAAGTATTACGAGCAAGAAATTTCAGACCCGTTCCAACCTGCTCCCTATTACGTAACACATCTATCTACTTAGTACCTACTTACTCTTTTGCCCAAATTTTGTTGGGAATCAACACCGCTATATTACGAGAATTTTATTCTCGTAATACTGAAATGATACTGACGGGATACCTACCTACACAGTTCCCTCAAACCATGCCGAACATTCCATTTAAAAGCATGTAATTGTGATGTACGATAATTGCAACAATGCGTAGTTGATATCTGATTTAATGTCGATGTCAGATAAATACCACTGAAACTGTGTAGAGAATGCCGAGAATTATTATTCAAAATTTCAAACCGAAAATCAAGCTGACTAAATGCTGATATGGCGAGAATGACTATTAAGCCTTTATACGCCACCGCGGTCACCGGTGACCGCGAACAATAAAAATTGCATTGTGTCTGCAGCGTGGCAGTCAAAGTATTAAGCAAACTATTCACCTATGCCAAAGTTCTTCTTTGTTAGGTACTTTAAGGTCTGTAGGTATTCTAGAATGAAATTCATGACGTCTGTTTTGCTTGAGCTCTAGCTGAATCAAGAGCATACCTAATAAAACACCACAAAACAGTAGGTACATGCGTCATGCATCGCTCTTTACCATAGACGTTAAAATATCTCTAAACCTTTGACCACCGCGAGGACGCCGGCGTCGAGTAACAATTTATTCCTTTTGTGTCTCATTTCTTTGTTTTTGAAGATTAAAAATGGTAAACTGAGTGAGTAGTCCGAATCATACAAATCTCATCTTACGTGTTGATCTATAATGAGTGAGTTACGTTCTAGAACGTTCCGAATTTTTGTTTAACAATGAACGATTTTCTGAAGCGGACCTTATGGCCCGACTACACGCTCACGCTTTTTTTACGGGGATACCTTCAAAAGGCAGCCGGGAAAAGACCGGGTAGTGTGGAATTCTTACCCCACTAAAACCACCCCGGTGATCACCAGCACATGGAGCGCAAACTGGTTTGTGCAGGCATGCTCACAGGCAAGACGGAGCGTGTAGCAAGCAGGGCCATTAGAAAAATTATACACACATCAAAAGTGTCTAGGGATCAACATATATTTTTGCAATAACTTTTCTCCTGATTGATATTAATTAAAATTTTCTTTAAGGATTCATCAAATAAAGTGTTTTCGTTTGTCACAGTAACGATAAACCAAGTCACCTTTGCATTAATAAAGAAATTTGCCATTTTCCTAATAAAGGGATTTTTGACATTTGAACCACTAACATTAAAGTTCAAAAAAAAGACTGAAATAACAGTTTTCTTTAAAATTTTATTGGGTAACTTAAACAATTAATAATCCGTGTTTCTACCGCGAACACTAACAACACAAGAACATCGGTTTGGCATACTCAAAATGAGTTCATCCAAATCACGCTGTGGAATGGCCGCCCATGTTCGTTGCAACAACAAAAAAAGGTCTTCTTGCGACGGGATACCCTCCATATTCGGCAGAGCTCTTCTCTGTAGCATATCCCATGCATGCTCAATCGGGTTCAAGTCTGGCGACTGAGCAGGCCAGGGCAGGACATTGATGTTAGCTGCGGCGAGAGTATGTCTTACAACTCTTGCGGTGTGCGGTCGTGCATTATCATGCATTAACTGAAATAAGGGACCGATTTGCACTTGTAGAGGAACGATGACGTCTGATACAATCGTCTCAGCATAAATTTGAGCGTTGAGGTTGCCTCTGATCCAAATCAACTCAGTTCTTCCGCCGATCCAAATACCCGCCCATACCATGATGGTTCCACCACTATAAGGATGGACTTCCTGGCAGGATTTTAATCGCTGTTGGCGTCCAGGGGTTCTCCAGTGTCGTATACGTCTTGTATCCGGTCTCATACCAAAACGAGACTCATCAGAAAAGCACACGAAACGCCATTGTTCTTCTGCCCAATTTCTGTGTTCAAGAGCCCATTGATATCGAATCCTACGATTGTGCATTGCTATAGGTGGTACCCGTAGCGGTCTTCGGGAATGAAGGTTCACTTCATGCAAGCGGTTTCTGACTGTTTGGTCGCTAATTAAGTTCCCTGAAGAGTGATGAAGCCTCACGGCTAACATCATGGCGGTTATTGTTGGAGCTCTTCGAGTTAAGATTTGAATGTATCGGTCTTGTCTCCGTGTGGTGCAGCGATACCGTCCTCCATGGCGCTCAGCCACGGTACCAGTGCTTCGGTAACGTGTCCAAAGTCGACTGATAACACTCTGACTTGTATTCAGAGCTAAAGCCACAGTACGTTGCCGGGAACCAGCTTCTATCATTCCCACGGCTCTGAGCATTTCTTCCCTGCTTAAATGACGTCGCCGCTCCATAATAACGTTGGTTTTAATCAGTAGTAGGGAAACAGTAGCACTAATAATGTCTTCAATGCGTTGTATGTTTTTATAGGGAAAATATTGACAGCTGATTTTCATCTTTTACTCGAATTTGATTCACAGTTCCTGATTCAAATTATGAAATGCACCAAAAAGGATCCATATAAATTTATAAAATCATAAATTTATTACAAAGCCACATCTCAATCTCAAGAAATCCGCATAAAAATGCTTGATCCCTAGACACTTTTGATGTGTGTATTTAGATTTTTTTTAAGTACCTACCGAGGGTTATCAGTTAAAATGTTAATGAAAACCCCCTTGTTTCAGTTACGTGTACCCTACTATGGATGAGCTGGCCAACCAACTGAACTACGTGCTGGGCCACTTCGCAATCAAGTCGTTCATCGGCTTTGGCGTCGGTGCAGGCGCTAACATTCTCGCTAGATTTGCTCTCGCCCACCCGCAAAAGGTAATTAGTTTGTCGTTGGTTCGTTTTCTGTATAATTATCTAAGGAAGGATTTTTGGAAATTTTGCCTCTGTAAAAAAGGGTAGGTATAAGAGTTGAATAAAAGTATGAAAGTCCGTTGTTTTCAAAGTTAAATGTACGAAACTTGGTATTCAGCTTCTCGGTTCTTAAATAAAAGACAAGCATAGTTTTTGTTTTTTCTACCCTTGAAGGGAGACAAAAGGGGGTGAAAGTTTGTAAATCCGAAAAATCCGTCTTTTTTTAAATTAAATCAATTAAACTTGGTGTAGCGTTTCGTTAACAAATAAACCGTATTTCTATTTTTCGAAAACTACCCATTAGGGGTGAAAGGGGCGGGGGTAAAAGTTTGTGTAGTAAATTCAATATTAATAAGAAACATCAAGGTAGCATAATTAATGAACGGATATTTCGATATACAATTACTATGGGGAGAAAATGTATAGGAGATAAAAGTTTGAATGAAATTCTGCCATTTTTAAAGTTTAAGTCATGAAAATTAGTATACTCGAGAGGTGCTCGCCGATTTTTATGGTTTTTGATTTGTTAGATTGTTTTTTGCCTAGACGAATAGAAGAAAAAAATTATGGAATGTTACCCCTAGGGTATGGTAGGGTATGGGTAGGGTAGAGGTAGAGTAGGGTAGAAAAAGCGTGGAAGTAGAATAATCACGCATACAAAGTCGCGCGTCGAAAAGTCTGTACATGAATGATTTTTTGCAAAAATAACACCATATAGGCGTGTCATTTAAACTAGACTGATGAGAAGTCTAATATCTATCAATGTTGCCCGTTCCAAAGGCAGCCTTCATTGAGAAAACTCCCGCAAAAAAATGTTAAAAGCCACCATAAGGGTTCCATTTTACAATTTTGGTAATAATAAGAAATGAACCAGCAATATAATATAGCAAGGGGTTCAGCTCATAATAATAGTCCGCCTTATGTACCTGCTTTGTACATTAAGTATAAATAAATAAATAAATAATCACTAATACAAAAACTGGGCGTCTAGTTCGGAGTACGGTGAATCCTGCAAACACGATTCAGTGATGATTTCATTAATAGGATCAACTTCTAATGTAACGTGTCTGAGCTGATTAAACTCATTATAGTATTAAACTACCCCGCAACACAATTCCGTAATACACACTAGCCTTCAAAACTTAGTACCATACTTTTTTAAATTGCGATTTCTCCTCAATTATAGGTGTTGAAGTAAATATATTTTTTTGGATTTTTATATAAAAAAAAACTATATCTAATGCTTTTTATTTCGAACTATATTGTGTAGATACTTTAAAAGTTTTTGCATTTTTAGAAGTGTAGTACTAAGTTTTGAAGGCCAGTGTATTACATTTTGAATGATAAACAGCAAATCGTAGGTTACGATTGCGGTTTGTAACAAACTTGACCTTATGGTTACTTTTAGCGGTGTTGATTATTCACTTGGTCCAAGGTGATTCTCGTTGAGGCGAACAGGCACTGGGCACAGTCTGTGAGTGATCATTATCCATAAACACAGAGAAATAGGTCGTGTTTCTTCGTTATCTATCTTTTGTAACTAGCATATCTTCATACATATTCGATCGTTAAAAAAGAATTGAGCGCAGAAATACGCTAAAGTTTACAAAGCGTTTCCATTATAATAGTGCATTCCAGTTTTAAATGGGATTGTCCAGAACAAATGCGGACCTTTTAAAAACTTAGAAAGAAATTTATCCAATCCCTTAGACCACTTAGTTTAGTTTTCTTTTTTATTTGGAATCCATTCCGTTCTATTATTTTATTGTCCACCGCATTCTCTAGTAGACTAGAGTGTCGTGGAAACCAGCTACTTAGCTATATATAATCAATTATTTTTTAAATGTTTTAATGTAAACGAAATTTCTAAGTATAGTAAATATTCATATAATTAACACTATGTCGTGGCTCATAGCTCATTCTTATTAAAATTACTTTTTGAGTAAACTGTAACAGGATTTTTTGTATTAATCCATACGATTTAACTGATCATTGATCAAGATTAGAATAAGGTTTTACCTTTTTATCATCTCTATTTGAGATTCGAAAGTATAAAAAAGTTGATTCCTCCTCCACTTTCTACTTACATTGACTGCTAAAATCATAACCCTCCTTTTTTAGTCGGGTAAAAATAGTTTATACGTTTTAATTGACCGGTCAGATTTTTAATTAATATGTCAAATGTGTACATAAAGGTCGTGTTGTGGCTGATGTCCAGATACAGCAATAAATTGCAAAACTTGATATTATATTATTTGATATAACATTGCGCCCAACAAAGACACACTCTAGTTAAATATTTATGTTGAATACTCGTCCACGTCACGTACCTACCATTTGCCCTCAAAGCTAAGTCTACACGTCGTGTTGCATTTGTCAAGTAGGTGTGTGAATATAACACGGATTTGTGCATTACCAACGAAGCTTGTTTGCATCCTCATTAAGCCCTTATTTAATCCGATAGCACTTTTGATCATTTTTTTAAATATGTGGCCGGATACATTCGAGTATATACAATAGGTATCTAGGTACAATAGGTATCTAGGTATATTTCAGAAAATTAGAATTTTAAATGAAGCTTTACTTTTTACTTACAATGTTAATTACTAATCGGTATAAATGATAAGTTGACAACACAATCAAGATTACTAAATTATCTCATTAATATGATATGAAACAATTTTTTTGGGCGTCTTACCCTCAAAAGTAAAACGAAACCCTTATAACATCGTTTTTCTTTGAATAAAGTACCAGTATAATATTTGTTATTTGCTGACGTAATAAAATGGCGCATATTTATCTTTTTTAATATTATTTATACATATTTTTCTGCCAATATTTCTCGATATTCTAACAAGAAACCTGAGAAAACATTAGAGGGAAATAAAACATTTACAACATTTTAATCAGAAAAACTCTCACTTCGTGATCAAAGGGAACAAACAGCTGTAAGATATAATATTCCAATTAAAACATGTAATGTGAGCTAAATGAATGATTCTAATTAGTATCTTTGCTCGGTTTAATAGAACCTGCCTTCATAATGATGATACGATAAAAGTTTATAAAGACTAGTTATTTTAACATTCAAGGTAACATTTATAATGCGCCAAGGATACCTGTCACTGTCAGTGCGACAAAAGATTGATAGACAAATAGTATCAATTCAAGTTAATAATATAAATGTATAACATGATTGTTATTGTAGGCTTTCAACTAGTAAATGTCGTATTTGATATTACTGCAGTATTTTGAACATATTGACATTATTATTACTTGAGATTTCTTTAGTATTTTCTTGGGTGGCCTGAAAAATGCCATAGATTCGTTTGCGGAAAAGCCAAACTTAACAATGCTATCTATCGGTGCCTCCCGGTCGGTCATCGCGAAGCAAATTTGCTTCTCATCGAAAATAGACTAGGTACTTACATGTACTTCTTAAAATATTTTTTGTATGCTTTTGTGCATCCATAAATTGTCTATGAAGCTAACATTCATACTTTTTAATTCAAACTATGTATACGATATAGAGTAAATGCGAATATTTAAACTAACGTGACTGACTGACATACAATATACAGCTGATGGACTAGGAAAATTGAAATTTAGAACAAAATATCCCTTGAGTATCCTGAAAGTGGACTCCAGGCTCCAAGAAGGATTTTTGGCAATTTTACCCCTAAGCGAATCAAATAAAGGATAAAAAACCTGAAATCCACGTGGACAAAATCATGGGCTAAGCGCTAGTTATATTATATACGATAAAAAATAGTAGAGTAAACTGAAAATGTTTAACATATCGAACGAATAGTACAGACAGAGATACCTACTTTTTATACGTGAATTTGATTAGGTACTCTGTTTATCATGAATACCGTATTTTGGGAACACATAACGTGCATACAATTCAAACGGAGGTTTTAATGGGATGTCCAAACTATTGTTTACAAATTTGGATCAAATCATTTGCATATTTAGGTAGGTAGTTAGTGGTTATTTAGTCATTCAGTCTAGTTTCAAAGCATTATTAAAGTAGAAACGATTAAGTAATTTAATATTTTACAGTTACATTAAAAAGTGTGGTGAATAGTCATTCTTTAATGTTATCATGTTCAAGGAGTATGTCGAATATTTCAGGTGGATGCCCTTGCCCTTATCAACTGCACCTCCAACCAGGCTGGCTGGATCGAGTGGGCTTACCAGAAGATGAACTCTCGCTCGCTCAAGAACCGCGGCATGACGCAGGGAGTTCTTGACTACCTCATGTGGCATCACTTTGGCCGGGTATGCTTCTCAACTAATGTAGCTCTTATGTAATATAAGTAGAACGTATTTTTTTTATATTTTCGGGTTTTACATTTCTTGATTTATAAGAGCAAGCATTTGCAATTGCGAATACATTTTATACCTATATTAAACATGTTTACTTTTATGTCTACAATTAAAAATTGTTTTGTCACTATAAACTGGCCCGAATATCAAAGCCAGTACTTAAATTATTCACAGTTACTAATTGTATGCTGTTTATTAGCTACGCGAGTGTAGGTACGAAAATGTGTTAGAGAGATATTATTATTTACTTCCAATTTCACAGATTGGCCCAAATATATCGCTAGTATTTTATAAATATAATTGAACCAATGTTATATAAATATCAACTCAATATTATATAACTCTTTAGAAACGAATTATAATTCAAGCAATGAAATGTTTCGAAAAGAATTATTAGATAAGTATTACTTAACTTTTATACATTTCATGCGTTCAACAACCATACCCATAAAAGTCAGTCAATTTATCATACAATCAATATCTAGTTTACAAGTTTTGAGCTTGTTATGCGCTTGCGAATCGCGTGGCGAACTTCTTCGTGCAAACGCGATGCCATCGTTTAATATTTATACAGAAATAACTGTGACCGTGACCGATTCCTTTACGATGCTCCGTGCTCTTACCCCTAATGAATGCAAAACGGATCAACTACCGCGTAACGGACCTCATACACGATACTCGACTTTCACTATAAATAATCTAAGTAACGTATAGTTAACCTTGTGTCATAAAAATGATTTTTTGGACAGCACACATAAGTATGTTGTATCCTTTGATTTCCTGGCAGTTTATTCTTAGTGTGGTATAGAAAACTCATTTATTTCCGTGACACTCTTAACTTGGTAGCATTAACTTTTTTACTACCTGAATTCCTCTTACTGAAATTTATAGTAGGTCTCAAAGTTAATACTACCAAATTACGAAAGTCACAGAATTGGATGAGCCTACCCTTCTTTAGGCTTTGAATTATAGACTAATTAATTTAATTATTTTATTTATTTAATTTAGACTTGTATTAGTAGATAGAAATTATGTAAGAATAAGGGCGCGTTTATATGACTACGCTTACAAATCGCGTCCACGCTGCAACACTATCAGGAAGTTTAGTACACTTTCCACACAGGCCGCAGACATTTCCATACAGGCCGCAACTCATTTTGTTTTTCCTTCAACTTTTTTATGCTGTGCGTACGCGGTGTTTATGGAAAGATTCTAAAATAACATTAATGTAATTAGCATAGAACCCAAAATATAATAGTCTCTAGGTCAACACGTATCCACGCGCACCTAGGTCAGGTCCACATAGAGCCGGGAAAAAAACGGTTTTGATTTAAGAAATATTTTTTTAATTTTGAATGAGTTTCTCGTCGTTGTCGTAGTTTCCCGAGGAGCGCAACCACGATCTAACTCAGATGTACCGCATGTACTTCACTCGGAACGTGAACCCGACCAACCTGTCGCTGTTCATCGATGCGTACGTGCGGCGCACAGACCTGGGCATCGCACGAGAGAACGACACTATCAAGGTCCCCGTGCTTAACATCACCGGCGCACTATCGCCCCACGTTGATGACACCGTCACCTTCAACGGACGCCTCAACCCTAACAACTCTACTTGGATGAAGGTAACAACTCTACCTATTTAGTTTAATAATTGCTTGGAACATTTTAAAATAAAATTTTTAATAAAAAATAAAACCGACTTCAAAAGGAACTAAAAAGCTTGAAATAACTTAAAAACGTTTTGGAGTCGGTTCCAAGTCAAGTTCTAGCCTCTTTAACCTTCTTATTAAGAACTTGACTTGGAACCGACTCCAAAACGTTTTAAAGTTATTTCAAGCTTTTTAGTTCCTTTTGAAGTCGGTTTTATTTTTTATTAAAAATTTTTTTTTCACGATTTTAGTGGTGCCTAAAATTAATCTCCCTCCCAGACTTTTGTGAGGCTAATATTTGAAATCCTTATGAAAAGCTCATTCAAACGATACCTCACACGATATTTTTTATCTTGGATGATTATAGGAGGGGGGTGGGGGCTGACCACGTATCCCCCCTCTTCCTCTTTACTCGTCAGCCATCGACTGCACGTTTAAACAAAGCAATATTACTTGTTACGACATTTCTGCTATTATCCTACGAGGAGTTCCGTTCCATATCTCGTAAGTCTATGATCAGATCACGATAATATTTCTATGGGACCACCTCGGGAGTATACCCTTTCGATTACAAAAAGAATTTTGAAAATCCGTTTAAATATGACGAAGTTATGCCCGAACATACATAAAAAAAAATATAAACATCCGAATTGAGAACCTCCTCCTTTTTGAAGTCGGTTAAAAATAATGTGTAATCTCTAAAAGATTCCTTTGTTGTGGCCCGAAGTTTAGAATCAAAGTATCAAGATAGTGTAATGATATAACCGGCTGGATTAAAGTACCTTGGTTCCCTTTTCAATTAGTTTAAGATATTTATTTACCTTTAATAAATAAATATCTTTAACTACTTAATTGAAAACTAACTTTTTCTGTTTTACAGATGTATAACTTTTGTTCTCCATTCCGCTAATACTAGCTTGAGATTTATAAATGATGATTTCAGATCTCAGATTCGGGGATGGTGCTGGAGGAGCAACCAGCCAAGATATCGGAGGCGTTCCGCCTCTTCTTGCAAGGCGAAGGTTACGGTAAGTAAACCTCGACGCACCTCACCTACCAATCGTTTCGTAGACATATAACGATGCAAGCTTAGCTTTGCATTGCAGTTCGAATGTTTAACGTTTGCACTGAACACGCCACGCACTATAGATGCAATATCACAATGAAAGATCCGGTCCGTGGTGTCCTGTACACCCAATTATAATTATTATAGTATGACATTTCACTCCAAGATATTATTTGATACTCAAACAGCTGTGTGATTGAGAAACCATTTTTAATAAAGTTAAAAACATATTTTTAATGTAACTGTCAGCTAGAGTTGTGCTGTAAACATAATATTTAAGCAATTCAGACTAACTCTTGTTGTTTTGAGATACCATATTGCATCTATTTTGCAGCTTATGTAACTATGTTTAATGTTATTAATATTCTGAATGTTGAAATATTTACAAAATTAAAAAAGAACAATAGTTTATTACATAATTAATTATAAATTATATTTATTTTATTGAAATGTCCACGTTTTCTGTCTGAGATATTTGCATCCCATCTCTTTGTATAAATAATTTAAAATGATCTGATGATAATGCGCTTTACTAATGATACTGGTAAGCTAAGTTATGTTTTCATTATCTCAAGTCCTGTTTATTTTTATTGTCCCTTTACGTTTGAGCCTGGATATGCGATAGCGTTATGCAGTCCCTAATAATTGGTATGTACCGAAGGGAGCTTTCCTCCAGTAGAGCTAGATAAGCTTACAGTCCTGTGGTATTCGTGCAGTCGTGCTATGATGGTAACTTTTGTATTTGTAGTTATTCCTACTCTCGTAATTTGTTTAGTAATGTCTCTATTGTATTACGTCTTTAGTGTTATTTATTATATTCTCAATATATCTACTACCATTTGCCAATTCTCGCAAAAATATTTTAACATCCATAACAAATAGATTCAATTCTCATATTTTCACGTATGTTGAATTTTCTTGCTGCTACAAGCACCCGTCTTATAAAATAGATAATATAATGGTGAAATAACAAGCTTTTTTTAAAATCGATAATGTGCCCAATACATTTATTACAAACTAGAAGTCGCCTTTTGGTCAAAATTCGACCTTCTTTTTGTTATTTCCAATTTTTTTGTCAATAACTAAGTACTAAACAAAAAAATCGATTAACAAAACATAAAAGAAAATGGTACTAAACTATTTTGTGTTTGCAGATAAATAATATTGTAGTGTCTGTTTGTAATTTAAAAAAAAAACAAAAAAACTTGCTAAACTTTCAAGGAAAGTTAATTTAAACGAAGTTTTAGATACCTATTTGCACTTTACTTTCTTGTATTTGCACTTTACTCTCTTACTTTCTCTGCCTTGCTAAAATGCTAAAATTAATTTATTAAAAACATACGAAACCCTACGAGCGTGAGTCCGACTCGCACTTGCCCGATTTTTATTTATGTTTGAATAAAAAGGGTTCGTTTAGATAATTCGTTACTTTTGAAGTTAAATGGTACTTAGTTAACTATTCCATTAAAAATTAAAAAGTACCTTTATATCAGCATTTTAAAAATAAAATCCTTGAAGGGTTGAAAATTGATGTTGAGGTAGAAAATCTGTAACACTTAATCATTTTAGATTTCTGGTTTATTTTATATGTAGCAATGTATCTCACTATAATTATTTACATTTATACTAAGTAGGTATATTTATTTTCTTGTATTATTTGGACGTAATTATGTAAAAAGGATCCAAACTACATCAAATCACTTTTGAGGAATTGCAGTTTGAAGATTGATAGAGTATGAGCCTCGAGTATTACAATTATTCTTCTTTTCCGCGTAAGCATTTTTGAAGGATTAAGAGTACCTATTTACAAATGAAGGTTGCCAGACAATGAATAAGGATTGGATCCTTTTTGCTCGTCAATTTGAATCACACATCATGGAATTAAGAAAGTATAAGCTGATTCTATTTCCTGATTCTGATCAATTCTATTTGTGGCATTTTGATAAACAGACAACCTACTGTCTGTTGAAAAACAGACAGTTACAGTTTCAATGTCTAAATTTAAAAAAAAAAATAACATAATAATATAAGTATTCTCTTACTTCCACAATGTATATACAGCGATGCTGATAATGCTCGAATCACCTATATGTATATTTTTCATTATTTTTGTTTTCTCCACACTGGTAGCTGTGTTAGTACTGCAAAAATTAAATCGCCGTGTTAGTACGGCATCCACGCCGAGCGTTGAGATCCTCCCAGTTTAACATTACCCAGCTTGCGTAGACAAAGTAAGTGTTTATTTAATAGCATTATGTTACTCGGACGGAAGGTACTGAGACAATCATTTATTGTAACTCATAACATAATAAAGATATATACATAATTATGTGCAATTGATGTGTGGTGCTGAATTCTTGTGCACACCGCACTTAACTCATTTTGGTCAATCTCTTCTCTAACAGGTATACACTATCAAAAGAGGACAGAAAATCAAACTGTAATTAGTCTATGCCTATATAATCGTCTTAAAATTAGAAGGTATATTTCTGATGTGGCAACAAGAGGATCATTCTATGAAAAAAAAATTGTATTTAGAATATCCGTCTCATTTCAATCACAGTTATCTGGATAGTCTTCTATCCTTTTGTCATAATCCCGAAGAAAGAAAGTGGGTCTCGATGAGTTTAGAGCATGTGCAAGAGACAACTTTAGCACCACTTTTATGGTATTTGCTATTCCATTCACAGTACCTACACAATAATTTCTTTAACTTCCGTTCATTTTGGAAATCAGAGACCATCATCACAAGACGTTTTTGTTTCAAATTTTACTATCTTATATTAAATAGTAGTATACCTAATGTTATAAACTTTCAAAATGTGTTGATGGTCTTATTTATCATTTATTATTGTATTAGAAAATTCCACTAATCTACATAGTTTTTTTGCACAAATTATAATAGTTTGTTCAATTATTTTACTGTGTAGTTCAATACATCTCAAAGTCACAATATTATATTTGTATACCTAACAATACAAATTTAATTGGCGTTGTATTTGTGTTAAACTGTTGATTCAAGTCACTGAATAATACCTAAGTGGCAACTTTAATATCCTTATTAAGTCTGTGATAGCAATGCAAGTGATGGAATACTTGTAAATTGACAAAAACCACTTTTTTATATAGAATCATGTTCAATCATATAATCAAGAACTCAAAATTCAAATAAGTTTATGTCATAGTAAGATGTTAATAACTGTAATATAATCATAACCCAAGTCACTTAATAATTTAATAATTAGGTATATCCCGAATGATATTTTTTTGATTTTTACCTATTTTGAGCGACCAAAGAGTTCATGGAACGTGTGTTTTTCAGCGATAAGATAGCCATAAACTGGCTCGGTAAGATTGGGGAAAGAAATAGCGAGGGTTTGTGAACGAGTGAGTTTCTAAACATACCTACATAAAATACATAAATAAGAGCCCATCGAGTAAGTCTTGATACACTTGTTACATGATTTCTTCGCTCGGAATTTATTTCAGTTATATCCCTAGTAAGACAGTAATAAAATGGTTTCGTACAATTACCATCCAGGACATGATTATATCACAGAAAGAAACAAAGAAAGCTAACATTATAATTTTATTAAGAATATAACTATCTTACTACGACATGAAATGACGCTCAGGTATTTTGTAAGATATTTAGTGACTTGTATCGTGAAATTTTTTTGTCGTACCGTCTTCCACATAAGTGACACATCTAAACATGTATATGTTTCAGTGGCGCCACTGTCGCCGACCAAGATTACGGCATTCCGGCGGCTGTCGGACGCCGGACGCCGTCGCCCATGCCGCCACTCGCCCGTCATTCGTATCACCGAGAACCCTATCTCGGAGGCGGTCGTCTGCTAAACTGGCACCCTTCGCCGACAGCTCGTAGAACGACATCCCCACGAACGTTAACAGCTATTAAGTAGTTAAAATATTTCATTAAAATGAAACTACTCACGATAATCAACATGTTATTAAAGATTTATCGAAGACATAACTTCCAGATTACAACAAATCTGGCGCATTCTAAATGTAACATTTAACTGAGGTGTATAACAAGTGCGGTTCGTGGGGCCGAGTACCCGAGCTGACCGTCACAATAACATCTAGCTAAGTTCCTCACATCTTGTGAGTCGCACTGTTGAAGTTATATCATTTATAATTTAGGGAGAAATTTATTAGAACCCACTGATATTAAACATATTATATGTACCACTATCGAGCGTTATATTATTCAGTTAGGCTAACATCACACGTACCTACCTATTAAGTACGTATTTATTTACGCGACTGTGTAAGGGAGTTAGTTAGCGTGGTTAATTTGTAATTTAGTAATAAATTGAAACTTGAGGGGCTGCTGTGAAGGCGACGCCTGGCCGACCGTGCGGCGCTTAAAATATATTGTGTCCAACATACATACTCACTTACCTAACTGACCGATAACGAATTGTAATCTTTAAATAATTAGAAAGCGGTGTGAGTTGCATAAGATTGAGAGAATGATCCAAGGGACAGTGCTCCTGTTCAGTGAGGTACAGTGAGTGTGGAATCGACGTTTAGTTGCTGTGGGTGGTCGCACTGTGTTTCTGATTCACACTGGTCGGCGGCGGCGCCACACGCTAGGACGTCGCTGGGTGCTATGCTAAGACCAAGATAGTTTTTGAACTTGATCATTTGATGAAAGTCGTTTTGGAAGAATTTTAGCTTCGTTTTCAAACGCATAACTTATGACGTGTTTTGTTTAGTTCTATAAGGCCTAATGTGTGTTGTAAGTTGTAATTATTTTAACTATTGTGATATGTTTTAAATATTATTTCTGATAATTATGTTGATCTTTATCATTTAATGTAATCAGTATTCATTTTATTTAGGTTATTTATTGAACTACCTAGATATCTATCACCGCTTTTAGTAGTCGACCTACATAATAATATAACTAGGGAATAATTAACGTGCAACGGCTTAATAAGTATTTTGTTTTGTAATTAAGTATTTATGAGTATTAACAGTAATTTTACGAGTACATAATATACTATAGAAGAATGTGTGCTTTGGTTTTAGCCAGAGTACAATCATTATTGTGGCGTGAAGTTAACACATAACTATATAAAAATATAACATGCGCGTATTTTAAAGACTTCGAATTTATCGTGTATTATAATCGCGTGATTTGCCACCGCCACGCCAGTAGATATTTTAAGAATATTTTTGGCCGGCTACTTCTATTTGAAGATTATGTAGAATGATTGTCCGTTGAAAGTAAGAGTATAACTCAGTGGTAAATAACAGGCTAGAGTAGTGTTGATTGAATGGAAGAAGGACGGCCACTCATTATAGATTGTTCAAATCATGTTGAAAGATTTCTCTTAATAGATAGATACTTGATCAGTAGCGGAATCTCAGTAGATCTGTTTGTTACACCTCCACAAGTATGACGCGACATTAGACACACGCAGTTACACGCGTCATACGACCACTCTCGAGGTCGCCTCTATGCTTTGTAGACGTACAATCAATTACAACTATTTAGTTTATAGATCAACATTTGAACGTTATTTTTACTTCAAATGTAGGAGATTGTTCTATTTAGATCATTTTTGTTCACCATGAAAATTTGTGTGAATTTATTATGAAACTATTAAAAGTGATTTTATAAAAAAACGTGTTTTATTTTTACCATATCTATTGCACTACTAGTTAACCACTTGAGGCACGAAGCCTTAACATTATATTTTTCACTATTCAGAACAAGTTTAGCCAAGTTTACGACCAACTACTTGATGGGAAACAGCGGTTTACTTTTTAATTTTTTAATTTGAACTTCACAATATTTTTATTAACAGAAATAAATTTAGATAAAAATAAGTTGTTAAAGTATCTATTTCGTTATTTATAAGAAATACCACTCCTAAAGACTGAAAATAAGTAGGGTTTTACCTACCACATCTCGGATATAAAGCATCTTTACGCTTCTATGCTAATTAGTTAAATAAAAATACCAATTACAGTATTTATTTATACATGTATTTTAAAATATAGGATATTAACAATTAATATTAAACAATATATGGATAACTTTACATTTAGATTATAATTCTTATAATATTAAGCAAATAATGAAAAGACGGATTTACTTACAGTGAAAATTAAGTTAAAATGGGATGAGATATAATATTGCCAATAATATAGTACCTACATTTTTAAAGTAGGCACCTAGAGACAGCACCCAACACCCAAAAATAGTAAAACACAGCCATTATATTTGCAATAATAAATGTTATTATGCCTAGCCTTGTCTTTAAACTACGAACGCAAAACATATGGCTCTTGTCTATGGGCAAATGTTATTATAGAACTAAACAAAGCTATAAAAAGACTAAAAATAACAGAGTGCATATCACTTTTAAAAAAATGCTTACACACGGCTACATCATGCTACACGTTTCTAGTTTGACCTGACCACGCATTGTATAGGTTTTTCGTACAACAAGAGGTCAGCTTATACTGGAAATGTGTACCTTGATATGTTGATGTGTGTACATAGCACAAAAATATACGCCTCTTATATTATATTAAGTAGGTAGGTATAATCGTATCACCACAATCAAATGATTGAAATTGCCAAAAAATATTAAACCTCGTATTCACTAAGTAACAATAGAGGCGCAACACGTGACTCTCAACACGTTGCACGACTGTATAAGAATATACATATTAAATAGTATTGGCACAGTATAATAATCTTACTGGTTATTACATTATACTGTGGTATGGGTTTGCGTTGCTCAATATTTTGCGCGTCAACTGTTTCCTAGAGAATACAATATAGTTTAATTTTCGTCGATTATGTCTAGTTATACCCAATTTCATATGTGAACTGGATGGAAATATACACGTGCACTGCACACCGAATTAATAGGTAGGTATATGAAATGACGCACGACTACAATTAGGTAGTTGCCTACTGTTGAAAAATTATACATATTTAAAACGAACACGTGAAAATATAATTAAAGCCAGTCGCTTATTGCCTAAGTTATAATCCTTTCGAAGTATATGGAGGGGGTTATTATTATCCTCTTTCCGAAAAAACAAAGCGTCTATTCTATGAGTCCGACATTAGTCCAAGTGACGTAATTTGTTCGCAATGCCGTCTCTGTTAGTTAAGAATGTTCAAATCCTTTTAACTTTGTCATTTCTCAGAATATTTTAATTTTTTCACTCATATTTAATTTATTTTAAAAGATTCTAATCAAAATATTTCAACATCCCTAATGCAATTTCGTCTACATAATAATTAATGGTGGATTACGTATTTATAATTATATATGTACATCCTTCTAGCCTTATTATTCCCTAACTTTGTTGGGGTCGGCTTCTAATCTAACTGGATGTAAGCAAGAGTGGTGGTTTATCAGTATGAAAAGAGGCCTTTGCCCTGCAGTGGGGCACTTACAGGCTGATTTATTTATTAGGTATATACATTTTCATTATATTTAGCTTTTGTTATTTGTTTGTGTCTTTTGTTTGTTGGGACAGGCTGATCTGATTTTTGGTACATACCCTTAGTCCTGATAACAATACAATAGAATATAGGTATTCAGTATCATTGTAAATCAGAGATGGCCGCTGCTACAATTGTCTACGTGTGTGTGTGGCGGATTACATGTTTTTCACAACCCCGTCAATATGGGTATCAATGGGTATAAATGATATTGTAGGTACTAAAAGCTACAAAAATATTCGGTTGGTCCTACCTAGGTATACCAGTCATCACACCACTCTCCTCATCAATCTAGCGCATTGATCAGACAAAAACAATCGTGGGTACATATAAAGGTTTTTAGTAATACTAAAATAGGTACTTACAAATTATCATATTGTTGTTTTATAGTTTTTAACTTTTTAACGCAGCCAGCCGCCCGACATGCTGTGTATTAGGAATTTGCTTAACGCACTGATCCGCACGATATAAGTACGATGAAAGAAACCGTTGATGCAAATGCGAATTAAGTCCAATATGCACATGATGAGTTCAATACGATAAAGTGCTTACATAAAATCTCAGATTTAGCTACTTAAGCACTAGACTTAATTTTTGTTTAATATGAAATAAATTGTGATTAAATACTAAAAACAGATCTTTTTAAAAGAATTGTCATGCCTTTTAACTAGAAAGATTCATCGTTTTAATAATATATTAAGGCTGTGGAACAGGCCCTCCAACATGTATAACTAGTGCCACGGCGCACTATGATGTATCGATGACCAAAACCTATAAAACAGTATCTTCCAAACGTGATTTTTTTTATTTGTAAGTAGGTACTTATTAAACATCGGATTAAATACCGTCATGCGTATGCGCTGGCAGCTAGTACACTTTTGACGACCGTGTTTTTTTTTCGAAATGACGCGTTGTTCGTTCACTGTATTCTTATAAAAATCTAATTTAAAAAATAAACTTGATTATTATTAGTACCTACTACAATCATTTACTATATTAATTACACTGCTTCTTAAGTTCTATCTCAATTCGGTACTGTGTTAATAAACGAGCCAATGTAAATATCAAATAACGATACTTTGGACATTAGAACTCATGTCGTGATATCGGTCGCGAACGTACTCGCTGTAGATCCATGTGTGTGTAGTTGCGGCAAGGGGTAGGGACAAACTGGAGACAGCAGGTTCCCGGTTCAGGTGCAGGTTCAGGTGTCAGATGTATAATTATCTAGGTTCGGAATACATATCCATAACTTTCTATTTTACTGATAAATGAAATGTTATCGACGTGTTTACATTTTCGACAAATTACAACATTAATGCTATAAATGCAATTTTTTTCACTAAATGTTAACTTTAACCAAATCTAAATAATCCAGTATTAAAATTCATCCTAATCGAGTGAAGTTTATTTCAAAAGATTAACATCTTATATGTTGGTTCAATTTTACTTTTTAGAGTAGACTGGTTTGAACATTCTAGTTTTTTGAATACGGTTTATATACAGGATAGTCTCATATAAATATCGTCATGATCTGATGATGTATTTCGCACACACACACATAAAACTTTACTCTGTACCGGATGACTGTAACGTAATGACTAATTTAGTTTTGTTTAAATGTGTTGTTGATAATCGACTTGCGAAATATAAATAACATAAATTAAAATATACATATATTTTGACCCCAACAGTACTAATTTAACCCGAAAAGGCAGGACCAGTACTAATTAAAAGAAAGAGAAAAAATTGCTTAAAAACTTATATATTGATGAGGGTATCTTATAACTATTAATGAAGAGTCATACTCAGTCCGCCTTTGCTTAGTAGGACTTGCCGATTTCAAAATGTATTTGGCCTCAAAATAAAGACTAAAGCTGTAAATATGTATGAGGTATTAGGTACGCAAATAATTGTGTTTATGCTGTCTCCTAATTAAATGCTTAAGGCCGCCACAGAAAGCTTTAAATTACTAATATATTAAATAATCTATACAATTTACAATTAATTCATTATAATATTTTTTTACATCAGTGCGAAGATACATACATACGTATAAATGACACCAGCAAAATATTTTCTTCGAACTGATTTGACTATTTGTTTATAGATATTTTAACACGATTTTATATACAATTACTACAAAATATTGCCTAAAATATGTGCAGGGGAACTAAGAAACTATGGTTAAGTATATTTTGAATAATATTTTAGTTGCTAAGTTCCTCTAGATATAACGTTTACATGAGGTGTGACCGATGTTCATTGGCAGGGCGCTCATTTGTGAAATATAATGATGAGTATGATTGAAACAATAATTATTAGCGCCAGGGTTAGGTACACTTTCTTCTTCCTCAGCTTATTCTGAAATTAAAGTATTCGACATTAACTTTTTAATACTAATACTAATTTTCGCAATAATTTATATTAATTTATTTATTTTTAAATGTAGCAATCCATCTGTTTTATTATATACCATCAAATTGTAAAACTTTCATTTGAACAATATTATATTATCAAAAGAGGTCCGACAACACCCAAATAGACTATATCTGCAAAATTTTAAACAGGAAACTTATGGGTATGAGTTGAGATGAGAAATTACATAATTCAAAAAGTACTAGTATTATTGCCTGGCAACACAAAATTGGTGCTAATTCTCTTCCGAACGCTCTCAATTCATTCAGAGACACCATCTCACAGTCTTTCTAACTGAGACCATGAGAAAAGGATAAAAGATTTTTAGTGCTGTCAATTTATGTGACACTAATTCTTACAGGACTATATATCTTATAGGATAAAACATACTTAAAGGACTAATTACTTCACCTTGTAATTGGCAGCCTCCCTCAGCTCTGTAGTGCCTTGCTCGACATTTTCTGAAGCAAACTCCACACTTGACTCAATGGAGTCAACAACTTCACCTTGGGCGTGAATCATTGTGCCCAGTTCCTTGAAGATTTGATTCACGTCCATTATATCGCCCTGAAAACAGTTTTACATTTAGTCACAAGACATGTTACTTCTGGTACATAGCGCAAATAAAAAAAAATATCGTACTATTTTCACGTAAATCTAATAGTAATGGTAATAATCATTTTGATTCAGTGTTTGTGATGCTGACCCTAATTTGATTGAGGAAGCAAGATCGCAGACTGTGGGCTCGGCCATGTGGAAGAATGAAAAAAATTGCGCGGTGTGATTGTGTAAAGAGAAGAATCTCGTATCGGAAGCCACGAGACGCTTTGGGTCACAACAGAATGATTAAGTTCGGATATAAATACAGAGAATATTTCTAAATATTTATCGCCATAGCCATAAAAAAAACCATTACGTAACCCACGTAAGAATTCATCCATGATATGCTTGCAGAAGATTATTTTGTAATATTGAATTTTTCATATAAGGATATTTTTTACATTGGACTAAATACATACATATATTCAGTTCCTGTTCAGGCAGTTCCTTTTAAAGATATCGTTAACATAATAATATGTCAGTTTTCCGTGTAAGATTTCCGTTCTGTTGC
Organism: Protodeltote pygarga; assembly: GCA_936450705.2. Lineage (NCBI taxonomy): Eukaryota > Metazoa > Arthropoda > Insecta > Lepidoptera > Noctuidae > Protodeltote > Protodeltote pygarga. The sequence continues at coordinate 15,024,744 of OW388248.2, forward strand.
GTGGTTTAGAAAAAGTAACTAATCGGAGAAACAGACATGAAAACAGAGATTTTATACTATTTAGAGACAATACACATTTCCCCAAACACTAAGTTTTGAATTATCTCTCTCTCTCTCAGTTGTCATTAATATTGATTATAATTTATTGAGAGTTGAGAGTTAAGTATGTATTTAATGATTTTTTTATTTTTAAACTGTTATCGATTCTATAAAATTACTAATAAATGTGTATATCGTTCAAATAAAATACATTTGAGGAAGTAATTATGATAAGAGCAGAATACAAAAAGCGTCAATAGTGCATTATTATATGCATGGTCATCATGCTTGACTATGAGAACGCAGCTATGCAACTTGTGAACTGTGCTGTATTATAATATAACTGTAATAAAATATATTGACATCAAGCTCCCCGACTTTTGACTTGACGTACTTAAAACTGACGACATTTGGGTGTAACTTATGTCTTCCTCTCAGGGAAATGTTGAAGTTTAAAATCACTCGGACGTAAGTAATTAAGGAAAAAAATCCAACAGCAGATATCTATAAACGCGCATTGGGTTAGAGTATGACCTCTATAAAATAATTAAGTACCTATGTAAAACATTAAAATGCTAATTATTTTGCCTTTGCACATGTTATCAATGATTATTATAATTTAACACATTTGAAATGTCAGGGTTCTGTGGCATTTATATACAAAAATATACAACTAATTCAAACCGAGGGCCATGCCATGTATGTTTAACTACGCTATACTTGAAATTATGCTCATCAATTCGGGTTCTAAGACACGTGGCGCCATCTATTATCGTAAGAACGTTATTGTTGTATCGGAAACAGTACCTATATTTTTTCAGGATGAAAAATACCCCCCTATGTCCGTTTCTGTGCAACTGACAACGTAAATGCAAAATTTCAGGATAATCGGTTAATATTATGAATAATAGTTTAGGCGTGAAATGATAACAAACAAACTTACTTTCGCATTTAATGCAAAGTTAAGATTCTTAAATTTGTATTACGGGCTTCGGAAAAATGTATAACGTGAGGAAAAGAAAAGACAAAGCTTAAATAATTCGAAAAACGAAAAACTATTATTTAGTTTATTTCTCATTTGATTATTTATACTTTCCAGAAGATATCTTGTAAGTAAACGACAGTTTCATGTGTAGTTACAACCTTAACTTGCAGGTTTAAAATGGTGTTTAAAAAGTACCTCAAGTTGCCTGATGTCCCTCTCTCGCTCCTCTAGTTCGACAAGCGAACGTTCCGTCTGCATCGTGATCTGCTCCTGCTTGCGCACGTTGGACTCGTCCAGCTCCATCAACTCCTTGTTGTTCCCCGCACCTACGACATTTTGTATATTTTTTTCATCATAATAAATAAATTGATCCTCGCTTGCATGTTCTATGTCAAATTTTTTCCTTGCTCGTATCGAACCCGAGACACTTGGCGCAACAAGTAAATCGCTTAGACGCTGCGCCAAATTTAGTAGCCCTGCCCCTATGCACGCAGCATCGCTCAAGCATTTTGTTGGCAAAGTGGTGCACCGTTCGTGTACGTTAGTACGTTTAATTTAGGTGTCAAGGCAAGAAGGATCTTCCGATGGAGATGCTGTATCACTGCTAAACATAATTCTCAAATACATGAGGTTAACTTTTGCAGGTCGTTCTTCGACACGCGGGTTTAGTATCATCACTTAAAGACTCAACATGCTGCGTTTTGTTTTGCTTAAGACGTGCGCCTTTCAACGGCAGCGCATGATGTAATTTGTTACATAGAAATTCACGAAATGTTATATAAAATTTATATAATTTAATGCGCAGCGAACTGAGCTCGCGCCCCGGGCGCCTGTTATAAGTAGTGTCTTACTGTTCAATTGCGTTTCCATCTCTCTGTCGAACATCTTAGTTTAATCAGAAACTGTACTTTACTTACTACCCATAGCGAAGGGATCGCCAATGGTCACGGATTGCGCTTTCACCTTCTTCACGTCTTCTTTGGTTTTCTGCGCTGCCAGCCTTTGTGTAGACTGTTAAATTAAGTAAGATAAAATCATCATTTTTTACTGCTTACTGCTTTGGCGGCGAAGGTTTTATTATTCACCGTGCAGTCAGTCATACATCCTACTTAAGAATCTAGTTTTTTATCGTGTTTTACGGAGTCAATCGGAAGTAGGTAATTATTAAACTTTGTGTGCTTGCTATTAATTTACATCTTTGAAGTTAGATTTTTTAGTGAGTGTTGCTCACTGAAAGAACCGAACAATGCGAGCGACCAAGACTGCAATATATTTGGAACGCACTTCACTAGGACAAAGTTATAATAATTTCAAGAAGGCAATAAGAATATCTTGTCTATGTCTACCACACATCATTATTTGCTAGAATATCTTTTTGGACGTTGAAAGAGATAATCTGTCGTTTCGGCTCCTTTAGATTTGTCTGAAAATGGAATCGGACGACAAATAATTTACTTTGTCAAACTATTATGTATATCTATAGTCTAATGCCATTAATTATTACAATAATTGCCTCGTTGTTTCTGTTCGACGCTACAGCACTGATAAAGATAAGTAATATTAATGGGATTGGGCTGGCCTGGGTCTGACAATTTGAGTCCTAAGTTAAGACATGTGCTTGATGAGCTGTAGTTAAGTGTGGTGACTCGACAAGGACAAGGTGATTAACGACACGACGAATGAAATCGTCTACTAAAAGTCAGGACAGGATTGCCCAGCATTGAAATGAATCAAGCTAGCAGCAACAATAAAGTGTTCTATGGGTTTCTAGAAAGTCTGCACAGATTAATTACACCAAAATGATATGCCCCCAGCCCAGTTTTACATACAAAGTTTATCAACATGTGTTATCAATTGAATGATTATAATTGATTAGTTCCAAATGGTAATAATAACTACTACCATTATTTTAATAGTCATTTATTTTTTTATACTTTAAAATGTGGGGATCTAATTGATAATTTATTTAATTTTTTTTTAAATTTAAAGGTGACATTAATTTGCTAAAATGACCTAAGACCAGTTTAACATAAACATTAAATTATACTATTCAACTTCTTTTATTGATTAAATTACTGAAACATTTTTGTAGAACGTTATTTATAAATACGCTCTCAAGAATACAATGGACAGTGGTTAAAAATAATCGTCGCGTTAGAACATAGCGTAGGTATATACTTGCGCTCTGCAGATCTGCGTATCTGTACTGTATTTGTAATCAATTTTAGGTATAAATAAAATGACAGTGTTATTATATTACTGTCCTCCTGGCCGAACTTCGGTTACAGCGACCTGTCTAATCGGAGATTCGAATAAGAAGATATAATTATTATAATATAATAATTATATAGCCCTATATAACAATTTCCTCAATCTCATTCTGACCCGACCGCAGAGAGAACAGGCTTTACGTGCTCTCAGAGCTACGGAACAGGTGCGCAACTTACTTATGAAGTCAGACGTAGTCTGATTTGCAAGTCAATGGTCTTATTTAACATAATACCACTCTAACATAAAAAAATGTAATGATATTAAGAACATTTTATTTCTGGTTAAGACTATAAACAATTTTGTGATAAATAACATATTTTAATGATTTATTTAGTTTCATGATATGTAAATGGACATAACAATAAGTAAAAGTATAAGATTAGGTACTATGGAATATATCCAGCACAGCTAAATTATACGGAGAAAGTACACTTGCCTGGAAGGAGTTAAGCGTGATCATATATTCATCGCTGAGGCGTTCCTTCTTCATTTTGAGGACAGGCTGGTCCGTAGGCATCTTCATCAGTTCCATTATTAATGATGATGTGTCTTTTGCTAGCTTCTGAGTGTAGTTTTGTATTTGACGCCTAAATAAAATTAATTAATTTTTAGGTTAAGATTGAAGGTTTTGGTTTAAATTTAAAATTACATAATATTCTTCTATGTCATGTTAATAAGCCTAGAAATGCGCAGCAAATCACTTACAATTGATTTCGAAGCTCCTGAGAGTCCTGCGGAGTCTGTAGTTGATTGACCATCTTAGACATAGAAGACACTGAAAAAGAAAATCATAAATGAATGCTACAGTAATATATTAAATAAGAACACAGACTATGCATAGTTATCCTTGCTACCACTATGTCCAAATGACATAGTATAGAAAATACACTATCAACTTGGTTTAACTTATACAACACAACAATTATTCTACCCTATCCTACCCTACTCTACTCCTTCACTACTCTGCCCTACCCTACCCCTCCTCTACCGCTACTCTATACTACCCCTCAAAAACCAGTTCGAGTTATAAGTGTTCGTAGTAACCCGACTTCTTTTTATAATAATTATATAATATAATAAAGCAGGCGTCAATTAAACAATTACATTGGACCTTATGAACCATGATTCATTTGACATTCATCTTTAAAATAACCCTAAGATTGCCTAATATTTGAGGATGCCGGTGGCCTGATTAAAAAACATACTTATCATATAATTTTAATGGCTTTTTGTAAAGAAAATCGAAGACCTTAGTATTTATTTTTATTGTCGTAAGTGTTGTTCCTATTCTGTAAATCTTATTTTCTTAATATATTTTTTTAATATGTAGTTGCGTTTTTTTAAACGGAAGTGTCCTTTGCTGGATTATTGTGCAATAATGATTGCATGATTTTACTTATACTGTCAAAATCAATGTGCAATCTTCAATACTACTTCACGATATACTACACTATACTAGTGTGGATAAAGTCCTATAATCCCTCTCTCACATACAATCTTGGTCAGTTAGACATGAATGACTGGTTAATTAATGGTCCAGTTACAACAATAGAACATAATGTCTAAGTGGCAGATAACTATTGTATTAAGTGTGTCTCCACAAGTGCACATATGAAATCATTGTCTGTTATTTACAATCATTATTTTCCTTACAAAAACTCCACCATTGCTCATGAAAAAAAATTAGTTTTCTACGATAAATATATTTGATGATTTGATGGAGAATCACACAGTAGGCCTAAAATGTGATGACAACTAATTTAAATTTCTTAAGTTGAACATACACATACAACATAACACATCTGAACATTCTAAAAACAATATTCGGGTAACAAAGCATAAGCGAGGAAGCGGCTGTAAGCATAATCTCCAAACATTTTCAGATTTGAAAAATTTTGCATATTTGTTGCTTGGGTGCAGTTAGAAACATATAGGTAATTCAACAATGCACAAACACCCAGACCAGAATAAATATCAATTAGATCACACATAAATATTTGTCCCTAATTATTGTAGACATTGCTGTGCCGTGTGGTTTTATGCTGCGGGTGTCATAAGAAGCAACAAAGGGCAAAATCTGGAGGATGGACAGACTATTGCAGATACCAACTGTTTTCTAAACAAGTGAAATTGGAAACCTCTTAATAGGAAATCAGAAACCTCAACCTCATTTGTATTAGGGAACCAACCCAGACATTCTTCATAGCATCCACTAAATTGGGACATTAAAGGCTGGCAGCTCTACATTACAATACTATTAGAAACAAAGTAAAATAATAATGATGATAAGAATTTTAAAAAATTCAGGTAGTCAACAAAAATGACGTCAGTGATTTGTCTTAGTCCTAGCTGATAACAAGTGGATAATAAAACAGTACAAGACAATGCATACCATTCTGAGAAATTTTCGTTATGTTGCTGGCGATTGTTTGCGCCAGCCGCTGGAAATTGCTTTCAGCGTCTTCGTACGGTACTCCTCCCTGATATGAAGATTCCATTTTGGCTTCAATTACCTACAAGTACGCTTCAATTAGTGAACTAATAACACCACTCCCTCGCATCGGTCTAGCTTGGATAACTTAGTAAGCTTATTAGATATCAAGACGTTACTTTTAATCAAGTTAGTTGCACTAGAAATTACTATATTGTGAATTTGTGACGTACGTCGTTTTTCCTATTTCCTATCTTTATAAAAACCTGCTGTTATTATTATAAGTACCTCGATGTAGACAATAGTAAAGAATAAACCAAATCGAATGAAATTTCAAACAATAATAACTGAAAACAAGATTTTGATCTTATTTCGTAGAAACTATCACAAGAAATTAAATTATTTCACAATAAAATCAGATTCCGTACTGGTGATTCTTCCTTCAATCTGTCAACAGTGTCAACATTCAACAATCAACCAAGTTAGAAATCAAAATTCTGCATTTTTTTTGCACACAGTCACCTGTCAAATGAATGTTCGTTAGCCTTGCTCGCATTATATTATAATCGACTAAAATCAGATCAAGGCTGATCTGATTCTTCTCTTTTGGACTTCTCCGTACAGCTTGGCAAAAAAGAGTCTGGAAAAATTGGGGGCGCCGCTAGCGCATTTTTCACACTACAATTCAAAATTACAAGTTATTTAGTGCTTACATATTTCTATGACGAGTTTTTTGTCATTAATTATAATCAAATGAATCATTTTTATATTATTTTAGTACTCACAAACTTAGTTTTTAAGATTTTTATTTTTAGTTCCAGCTGTCACCGCCTCAGACTCTTTTTTGCCATTTGAGTTATAATTTATGCAATTTCGACTCTGATCCTACTCGTTACCTAGTGGCAAAGGACACTTACTCCAGCGGAGTAGTTAGTATAGATTTATAGGAATTATATTCTATAGTATAGATTTATATTTATATTTCTACAGATTTATAAAAAAAAGATAAAGGTCAAAGAAACTTCGTGAAAATGACTGACTGAGCACAAACCTGTCTAGTTTATGGTCACTAGAAAGGAAAGTAGAATAATAATTGGTTGGTGCAAACGTCTATGGACATGTATACGTCTATAAAATTGTAAATGTACAATACAATTGTACTTAACTAATACCTATGACTGTGTATTTGTCTTCGTGTCCCTATGCTCTGTTTCTTTTTATTTAGACATTTTAAATGTTTTATACTTGTTGTTAAGTCTGTTAAATCGCACATGAATTGATCGATTGATGAGCAAATGTTTCACACACAATTCTTGTGAGTTGTGACAATGAGCTTAGTAATCACAATTCACACAGTTGTGTACGTCTTGAAAGCGAAAATGTCCGAGATCACGGTCAACAGTTGTGATGTTTGAGTTCCGTATGATTAGAGTGACAGATGAGGAAGATGGGTTGTTGATAATCGCCCAGGTGAGCGAAGTTCGGATCGCGTAGCTACACCGAAACGTCAGCCGTTCTACTACCTACTATTTACACAAGCTTTTTCGTTATCCATCATGAATTGGTTGCACCGTGAACTGGAGACAATGGATCCCTCAATTTTTATGCAATATTCCCCTCCAAATGGCCAGCTGCCGCAAGAGTCGAAGTTGGTGACCTACATGGTAAAAGTTTTTTCATATTTTTGTTTCTATGTCTCTTTTTGTGAACTGCTGTGACTTATTTGTAGACATTTCAGAATCGTTCCACTTCGACTCCTACAAGGTCTTTGAACCAAACACTGGGGAAACTCAGTTTGGAGTCATCACCCACTGCCATCAAGAAGGTAACTGTTACAGTTTTCTGGGTGCTTAGATCAATGGACTGCTTTTACATAGATGATGTTGATTTATTGGGTTCTATGAGAATATATAGACTAATTTGGGCTTTGTTTTAATTGTCTCAGGTGGTGATAACAGAGTTTGTTCCAATGAACTATTTCACACAACCGAACATTTTACCAGACTCCCCTGAATGTTCTTCACCTTCTACAATGTCCAGTGTCCCAAATACATCTCAAGTGCATCAGGTAAATGTGATATGGTTAAAAAATATATTTCTGTCTTTTAATTTAAATACCTTATGTTGTTTTTAACATCCATTTTATGCAATTGGTTATACAATTATTCGGCCAAATCTTTATAATTTTCAATATGTGGAGGAGGAAAGCCAATGATCTTGAAATGTTGCCATGTATTGAAGGTATGAAGAATGAATTTATTATTTACTAGCTGCCCCGCGCGACTTTTTACGCGTGATTATTTTACCTCTACGCTTTTTCTACCCTACCATTCACTACCCTACGCTACTCTACCCTACCCTACCATTCTCTACCCCTACCCTACCTTACCCTACTCTACCTCTACCCTACTCTTCTCTACCCCTACCCTACCCCTCTATTCCTACCCTACCCTACTCTACCTCTACTCTACCCTACCCTACTCTACCTCTACCCTACTCTACTCTACCCTACCCTACTCTACCTCTACCCTACTCTACTCTACCCCTACCCTACCCTACTCTACCTCTACCCTACCCATACCCAAGGGGTATAATTCCATATTTTTTTTCTTCGATTCTTCTATTATAATACTAATTTTCATGACTTCAACTTTAAAAATGGCGAATTTCATTCAAACTTTTATCTTCTATATTTTCTCCCCAAAGTAATAGAATATCGAGATATACGTGCATAGTTATGCCACTTTGATGTCTCTTACTAATATCGAATTTCTTACACAAAATATTCACCCCCCCCTTTCCCCCAAATGGGTAGAGTTATCAAAAAGCTAAAACACGTCTTATTCGTTAACCGAAAAGCTAATTATCAAGTTTAATGACGGATTTTCATAACTACAAACTTTAGTCCCCTCTTATATCTCCTTAGGAGGAAAAAATCCAAATTTTTTGATACACGTCTTTCTTCTTTTTAGCGCATAAGCTTAATACTCATTTTTACATCTGTAACTCAAAAAATAACGAATCTTCCAAACAAACTTTCACCCCCTTTTTTATCCACTCAAGGGTAGATTTAAAAAAAAAACAATGCGCGTCCTTTCATTTATTAACCGAAAAGCTGAATACCAAGTTTCGTACATTTAACGTTAAGAACAACGGATTTACATACAAACTGTTTCCCCCTTTTTTACCTACTTAGGGGGGAATTTCAGAAAATCCTTCCTTAGTGCCCTACGGTACTTAAAGAATATTGTCTCAACATTTCAAGTCCCTAGGCCCACCAATTTAGGCTGTGCGTTGTCTGTCAGTCAGTCACGTTACCATTTTATAAGTATAGATTTTACTTTTGAAACTTGGTCTTCAATTTAAAAACAGGGCCTGTATCTCAACATAAGTTCAATACAATACAACAAGTACATTCTTTGTTTAAACAACCATTTAAGTCAATCCAACTTTTCCATTTCCCATCTATTTTAGATAATAAATTGCATATTATTTAGATTTTTTTTTCATAGGAAAATGTGGGTGGTACAACATATTTTTACTCTACAAACTCTGATAGTCTAAATGCATCTGGAGCTCTCAATTCCTCTGCTTCAATTGGTAAGTTCCTTTAAAAAAAATAAAGTAATTGCTATATAAATTACTATTTTATTATAATACAAGCTTTTTCTGCTTTTTTTCTGGGATAAAAAGAATCTTATGTTATGTTAGAATCTTATGTTAATTACCTGTAGATAAACAATCGCTAAATTTGTTGATCTGATGGTCTGTTTAAATTATGTAAAAGAAGAACAAACACTCTTTCGCTTTTATTATATTAGTTTGGTAAACAAACTGACCATTAACTTATGATTCTGTCCTATCATGTTTGTTCCACATCTGTATCTTTGAAACCATAATAAGTAATAATTAAAATTTGCACAGTGTGGCCGCTATTGCAATAAAAAATCGACTTTCTCATATAATAAATACAAACAATCACATCCTCTTTTACCCCCTAAGGGCTTTTAAGGGGTGATTTCACATATTTTAAGTTTCAAACCAAATCAAGAATGAGGCTTTTCATACAAACTTTAACACTTATCTGCTTACCCTCTTAAAGGAGGATTTTCCATAAATTCTTCATATCTTATAAATTCATAGATTCATGGATATTGAAATGCCATGTGCTTTTTAATATCGGCCTACAAAAAGCCAGTAGTAATATCGGCCCGGGTCTCGGACCTACAAAAAAATCTGTCGTGGGCTCTTCATTGTACTTGCTTGCAAGCTTGCATTTTAATAATAATAAAGAATACAATTAGTGTAAACGATAATAATCATAAAAAAATCGGCTTATTGCTTCAGGTCCTACAGAGTCGTGCATAAATGGACATGTATGCGCAGGAGCTGCTTCGCCGTACGCCACGCAGATTTACTCGGGAACTCCGACCCACATTGGTCCTATGACCTCGAAATCAGGTACTTGATGATTACGAGAAAGACTATGTTTTCTCAGTAGTTTATTTGTATGTGCGTAATTTTTGACTGTTTCTTCTCTTAGCTTCTTTCCCCGCTAAAATAGATAATCAGCGAGTTATATGTTTATAAAAATAGTTTCTATTGCTATTGCAGTTGGTTAATGAAGTTATATTGTTATTAGAATCTGTGTAAAAACATCCTTAAGACATTTTATAGATTTCAATAACTTCATTCATTGTAGGTACATTCCAAATTTCTTGCATCAATCCTTAGCGATCGATGATTGAAAACAAAATTAAATTCACATTATTTCTTAATGAGGTCAAGCCTACTACACATAACCCTACAAGGGTTATATTTTGGAATAAAGAAATTTATTAGTTGCAAAATGAGTCTTTGGGACATAAAGTAATCCTTGAAAATTTGTCAAAACATTTCGCTAGCTCTTAAATTGTATTACAATATTTAAATTAAATTGATTATTATAATTTCACACCTGTGCTAATTGCATTGTAAGTATATCATTATTTATTTTTGTCGATATAATTGGAAAACGTCGAATGGTAATTTAAAAGCGGGTGTAACAAGTTGTTTGTTTTTATATTATTGCAATAGAAGTTGTGCATTATCAAAATACCGACTTCGCGAAATACTTATTATACAATAACTTCTCAATAACAGGCTTAATTTGAATAAGTATTACTTGCTGTGCGATAAGTCATTAACACTTAGATTTGCAAACGAAAAATAGTCGTCAATCTATTCACAACTCAATAAGAGCCACTTATGTTTCTTGATTTTTTCAAACACTTACGTCGTATTATAAAAAATATTAATGAACTCGCGCTACGCCCGCGGCTTCATATATACGCGTGTATATTGTGCATATTTGTGTTACATCGCCATACTGTTTCAGTAAAAGCTGAAATAATAGGGCAAATTATTAAATGTAATTAATTCATTAGAAAGCTATAATTTCGAGAGTTTTATTCCAAATAGATTATTATAAACTAACGATTCGCATGATTTTCGGTAGTGATTTCGATTCCGGTGACATAATATGTAATTAACTCAAGGCATTAGGCAATGTGTAATAAATTATATCTGCAATAATATGCTTGAGTTTTCACAAGCACTACACATCTATAGTCTTGGTTCAGTTTTCGACAAAATAATAATCTTCTTTAATCAAAGATATCGAATTTTTAATTTGAATTTTCTCGTGACGTTTCAAACACTGCAACGAGATAGCTTAGTAGTATTACCTTTGACTGGCAAGTCAGAGGTCTCAGGTTCGAACCCAAGGCGCGGACTTCTCACTTTTTTCTTCTTCTTCTTCAACGAGTGTCCACCCAATGCTGAGTGTAGGTCTCCTCCATGGCACTCCATTCTTAACGGTCCTCTGACTTTGCGTATTATAAATTATCTATGACCTGCTCCATGCTTCGAAAAATAAGTTTAGCTGTTGGCCCCGGTTGTCATAACCATCTTTGACAGTCGATAGAGGGAGTCGGCACTCGGCACCCTTATAAAATCCTGACAACTGATCTAACTACAGAATATCGTCAGATAGGCAGTCGTTACGTGGTAGTGTGATTAGAAGCCGACCCCAACAAAGTTTGAGAATAGTAAGGCTAGGAGGACGATGATGTTTCTAACACTGCAACATTTGTGCAATATGCAATATGACGAAGAGATACAAATAATATTTTTACTTTTAAAAAGAAAATCGTTACCACACACTAGAATTTTGTCCTGTATCGTGGGAATAATTTACAGATATAACAAATATCCGTTGATCACTCAATATTTGTCCCGTGTGGAAATCGAATCCGCAACACCAAACTCAGAAGGCAAATTGCTTTTAAATTACTACGCCAATGGTTTCTTCATGTTACCCTTGTTGCCGCCTGGGTTTTATTTAGCTTGACCTGTTTATTATTTGGTTCAAATTTAGTACCTAATCAATATTTCACCCCCTTCCTATTGACAGATAGATCTGATATTTGGTACACAGCTTTAGTTTTGATGACAAAACCGTTATACGAAAAAAAAATTTATTCGATTTTTTTTAAGATTGAAAAGTAAATGGTGAATAAGCTAATTGCTCTATTGTAATCGGTGCTGTATGATCGGATATCTTCTATTGCCGGAAATCAATCGTTGTTTTATTATTATTCTGCCTGTCTTTGCTATTTATTTTAAATTGTGAGTAGCTAATGTATGCACTAGGAATTGTATAGAATGCCGTAATAAATGATATTGTGACGGCATCCAATTGTATAATGGTCTACCATTGCTTATTTTACCTGACAGTAAAGTATGCAATATTTATATACAAATAGGCAAAAACAAATTCCATTTTCTTTTCTGTTTATTAATCATTAATATTATTAATTTCGCTTAGTATCTATTAACTAGCAAAAATAATATTTTTGAAAAGTCATACCTATTCTAATATTATTATGAGAGTAACTCTAGTTGCCAGTTCCATTCCAAGGGCACCCTACCCTTACCCTCATAGAGGAGAATCTGGCAAGGAGCTTCATGGTTGCTCTTTTAATTAAATGGTTTACAATATTCAAGCAATTATAAAGCTGCACACCAAACATCCCGACAACAATAATTATAATGGAAGGACTACATGTGCTCAAATAATTACAAATAAAGGGATTTGAGGAGTCACAGGCTAGGTTTTAGCCAAATCTCCAAAAAATAATTGTGTCGGACCATGCCCCAAACACCCTGTATATAAAGACTCAACGAGTTGTCAGAGCACTATTAAAATTGATTTTAAATAAGTCAAATTTAATCAGCGCTAGTGGGTTGAGTGTTATGAATTAAAACATTTTGTAAACGTTTTCTTCTTATAATAAACTGCAGTCGTATTTCGACTACTGAACCTTGTATGTCGGAGACTCGGCGTCGTACAGCACACGTAGTGTTTGTCTGGTTTCTCGTTGCATGGTCTTCCTATTTGATATTATATTTTTCAAGTTGGCGTTTGTCTCGTAAACTTTTGGGATTATCGCTTTAAACTGATATATTAATTAGGATACAGAATGCCAGCTAGTCAATATAATATTGGTTTCATAACATGACGACATTGTCACTGATTGTAAACCAGTTGAATAGTAGATAAGCTCAGTGGCTTGTTATTTCACAGACGGCAATTGGAAAATTGCTCTTGATAGCCCCCTATTACGTGCTCTGTGTATCGTTTTCAAATTGTTGCCGGGCTCTGATGAACTCTGACATGGTATTCATTAACGTGTCAAAATCTAAAAGACTTCCGCCGCTTCGTGGGTGATTGCATGATGACTGAAGCATACGTTTTTAACATTTTAAATATACACCATAGAATTGTCATGATTTGTTTATTAGTGAATACGTATTTCAGCAGGCAGCAGTGGCTAGCCTAGTGGTACCGTTTACTGGCTAGTCAGAGGTTTCAGGTTCAAGCACGCACCTCTGATTTTTCGGATTTTATAAACGTACTAGTTTTTCCCGCGTGGCTTCGCTCACGTAGACTATAGAATATTTTGAACAGAATTTATTTATTTAAATGGAATTAATATAGTCTAGGTAGTACTGCCCATGAGAAAAAATTGTACTGCTTTGAGTCGATGCCACTACTTTTAGTGTCATTGTATAAGCAGACTTAGGTACAATATGTACAGGGCGAATGACAGTCAAATAATGTCGGTATAGCAATCATAAATATTTGCCTATAATAATAATCTAATAGATTTCCAAGGAATTTTCAAAGGAAAATCAAAGTAGGTACTTATAAGGTTAGTATTTCTTTCAAATATAAAAGAACAAATAAAATTGAAATATTGAATTCTAATCCATTCCCTTTTTTACTTTTCCCTTAATTTGTTTTTGGTATCTGTATTTATCCTCCTTGAATTTCTGTTACATAGTTTTTCGTTCCGATTATAACACCTGTCATTTACGGCCTAAGGCTTTCACTCGCCATTCAAAAGAAGTGAAGTGATTTATATTTGGCATTCCAATTTTAAAGGGTAATACATTGCATCAAGCCAGTTTAAATCAAAAGCACTAAGGAGTATTGATATCAAATTCGAGGCGAATCAACCCCAAAATAACTTTCTACCCCTTTTTAACCCCGTTAGGTGATGAGTTTTAATAAAATACGAAATACGTGTTCCATTAATTCTGTAAAAGAATGTTTATGCAAAATTTGAAGTAGATTGGACCAAGGAATCACGTTGTCCCATACAAACTTTGCCCCCGTTTTTCACCCCCTTAGAGGTAGTATTTCGAAAAATCCTTTCTTATCCGATCTCTACGTCATACAAAAAATACACCCTCCAAGTTTCAGGTCTCTACAATCAGCGGTTTAGGCTGTGCGTTGATCCGTCAGTCAGTCAATCATTCAGTCATTCAGGACAAAGCATTTTATATGTATAGATTATAAATTAATTATCAACTGTGCCTCGGAAAACTACGTTTGTAAGTTGATCTAAAACTCAGTAATTTACTCCATAATAGTATCATCCTCCTAGCCTTATTATTCCCAAACTTTGTTCAGGCCAGCTTGTAATCTAACCAGATGCAGCTGAATATCAGTTTTATAATTATACAACTCTATATAATTAAATGATTACTCATAAGATAAATATATCCTAATTTATAAATAGTCACACTATTACTACATTACTACTATTAGTAAATTTGGAGTAAATTGCTGAGTTACAGATTAACTTACGTACGTAGTATAGAAATTGCAATACAGCCGTGAACTAGAACTGTTTTTATCACATGCACGTACACAAATACATTATGTATGAGTAATGCAAGTTGTCCCGATTTACAAACTTGAAATTCAATATCGTCCTTGATTTAATATGCTAGTGGTCGCAATTGAAAATCGCATTTATAACGTGGAACATTATCATATGCCATTCAAGGTTTACGTCATATTGAATTGTGATAGGCCATGGTTTGATACTACGTACTTACCTTTTACTACCTGTCATGTTAAAAATGTTTATTAAATTTTATACACACGTTTATGTTTGATAATTTTTTTATAGTATTTGAGTTCGCGATAAGAAATATAAATATTACTCTAGCTTCCGCGATACGAATATACGAATTCCGATTATCCATTCCGCCTGGGATGATGAAAACGTGGTTCCGAGCATCCATGGGCGTGCAGTTCATATAGGCAAAAAGGCATTGCCTACCCTGACAGCTACAACGGAGACGGCAAATTAGTGAAACTAAGAAGAATTTGTATATTGTGCCTACCCTGTCGAAAATGTCTGTGCACGCCCCTGCGAGCATCCTAGGGTGGCTAGACCAGGACCTGTTCCACAAACTACGGATAGGCATTAGATACTTGGTAAATTCAAAAATAGAATAGAATTATTAAATAATCTGTTAGATTACTAAAAATATCTTTGCTATAGGCCGACCGTTTAACTCGCGTATCGCCTGCGGGGTAAGAGGGGAGCGGGAGCGGGTAACTTTACACGACACTGACAGCGCACTGCCACGCTTGACGTGAGCTCTCTGCTCCCCGCTTCCCACTCATCCACCCGGTGACATCTCCCCCCGCACCCTTCTTACCCCGCAGGCGATACGCGAGTTAAACGGTCGGCCTATAGTAAGCAGCGATACAGAGCCTTAGTGCTATTAGACAATCCTTAGAGCTATAACTATAAATTTTAAACCCACACAACTAGGTAAACCTCAATTTTTTTAGCTAACAACACTCTCGATCAAGTCACCTTTCAAATAAAAAGAACTAAATCATTAAAGATCCATCCGTTTAGAAGCTACGAAGCCACTGATGACGTCAAACGTATAACACCGTTCCTTTTGTGTCGGAGGATAAAAACACAAAAGAGATAGAAATCTTATTTATTTTCACAAGTACTGTTACATCATACTAGCGCATCCGCGTGGATTTGATCATTTTTCATCCCCTATTTTACTCGCTTAGTTTCCGAAAACCCTTCCTTGAGAGAGAGAGGTGCAATACACCTCTTAATATTTCCACTCACTTCCAAGTCTCTAGGACCAACAGGTTGTACAATGTACATTGTCTTTTGTTTGCTGTTTCTCACTCAGCCACAGTCCTGTTTTATAAATGGATGAGTTTGATTTAACTTAAAGTTTATTTTCTACTTTTTAGAGCAATAAAAAAAAACGCTCGTCTTAAAAAATGTTTTCATTTTATTTTAGACCATATATTAATGTGATACACAGCCCTGTGCAAAGGAATTATCAGAAAACACGTATTTTGCTTAAATGAATAATTGTTAGTGTTTTTATTTCCATATTTATGTTGATTTTATATATGATGACGTGCAATAGTAATGTGTTTATGTCTGATGTTTACATGTATTTTAAGTTGCCAGAACGCAGTTACTAAATTTAAAAATAACCTGTGATGGAGGATACATGAATGTTGAATAAGAAAAGGCAGTACGTTAAGTACACGTGTCGTTCTGTCTGTACTCATGCCTATATTCATGATAAACAATTGGTTTTTTCTTTGATAATATGGGTGCAGTTGTATATAATGTAGAGTAGGTGGTGTATAGGTTGTGGAAGTGGCGAAATAAAAATGTCACAAAACGCAGCATTCTTCACGTAACAATGTGTGATGTAATCGTTCAATAAACAAATAACAACGTGTGTTTAAAATTTAATGATGACGTCATGTCTCCCGATTCTGATTGCGTTTGCGGTCATGTACTCATAACTATGCTTATATTAATTATGAAAAAAAAATTTAAACTATTTCTATTATTTTATATAACAGGCCTATAAAATTAAATAGTCCAATATATTTTTATATACTGTTAACTTGCCAATTCTGTATTTTAGCGCTTTAATTTTATTCTAAAAAGTTAAGTACAATAGATTAAACATACCGTAACGTAACCTATTCAGCAAAATTCTGTCACGGGTTTTGATAACAGTTTTTAATCAATTGCGTAAAGACTAATTATGACATTTGAAAATAATCTACTACGACTGTCGCATTAATTAAACAATAATTTTACTGCTTATCAATGCATTTCTAATTCTTATGTGGTAATTAAAGGTTTTGATAGAGAGTTATCCAAATTTTTATCACCTTTTTCACAATTAATGTTAAATTTACAATCCGATAAGATAATTTAGCGCTAAACATTTCTTACATCAAAAATAGTAGGTACCTATACTCTCTCGGTCGTTTAGGTACTCAACGTTGTTACAAAACCAGGAATTTATACTATCCGCAAGCCTATGTCATAGTTGTTAACACCATAGAGGACTAGTCAAGCGAGGTTATCACAGTTTATTCATTAAATTTACAACTCGCACTGCGCACATGATTTAGAAATTTCGGTAAGGTATTCCAATTTGTGACCTTTGGCTAAACGGTAGCCAAACGATAGTCTATCGTTACTATGAATTGGTAGTAGATCAAGCAGCTTAGTAGTATGACCCTTGGACTGCCAATTCAAACATTGTAAGTTCAAAACCCAGGCACGTCCTCTGACTTTTCGGATTTATGTGCGTATTAGAAATTAATATCTCTAGCTAAATCGGTGAAGGAAAACATCCTGAGGAAACCAGCGTATCCGAAAGATTTTTCAACGGTGTGTAAAACCATGTCAGAGGCCTAAAGTCGGATTAAACTCTGACACCAGGTTGTTTATCAATTTTAAAAAAAAATACGCGCACGGAGGAGTGTATGATTTGGCATAGTTAAGTGTTAATGGAATCACCGCCTACGGTTTCACAAATGTAGATTTTTAGGTTTTTTTTAGTTCGTAGCTCAAAAATTACTTTTTTCATAAGATAAAAACACTTGTTAAACTCATCACCCTTCCTCTGCTGTAGTCGGATAAAAATAGTTGTTAATACATAGAGTATACATACATAAGTTAATGGTAATGAGAAAAAATTACTTTAAAGTAATTATCGTAAAGCAATTGTATAGTTTGTGCCGTGTTATCAAATACCAACTGCACCTGCTAAGTGTTTACCTTGCAAAAGCGATTAGACATACAATAATGTTATTGTGCTGAGCTACTACTTTTCACTTTATGACATTATTTCAGTGAATTGACTGCACTCTAAATAGGCTAGTAAATAATGTGTTTTGAATTGTTATAAGAAATGATGTAATATCATGCGCATGCGCATTAGCTAATCAATTTACTGTTGTAGTTTGTGGGTTCGATTCCTGCGCACGGACAAATTCGAGATACTGCCATAATAGCTTCATTTAAACCCATCGCAGCGCCACTTACCGGGTCCAATTGTGAATATTACTCAAACCCGCACGAAAAATGTCATCAAAATTGGCACAGCCGCAAACTGTGGCAATTCATTTTAATTAAATTGATTATGATATGATCCAATGATCTTTACCGAATGTATGAAATGATCTTGCTTTGCTTATCTGAAATTTGTAAAAACTCAGTGCTGTGCCATGTATGTATGCCATGTATGTAAGTGTATAATGTTGCAAAGCTTAAATAAATGTTCTGACACTATTGACTTCTTAATCGTAGTATCTGACGACTGAATGTACTTGTGTATCTTTCTTTGTTAAGTCTATTAATAAACGCATGCGCACTCAAGAAAATAATTAGTAAAGATATTAAATTACAAGCGGGATTTGAACCCAGCCTTTCTGCCAAACGAACTATTTATAATATATCAATCTATCATGTTATCAAAATGTTGTTCTACCATTCATCCATCCCGCATGTCGGTGACGTCGATAAAAATGAGTTTTCTTTGTTATGTACAGGTCTCGCCGCATCGTTTTACATGCCAGAGACGATCCGTTCAGAGATTTATGAGAGAAACGACGACGTGTTCCTTCAGACTGATCTTCGTCAATATCCAGGTAAGTTACACATTTATTTACTTGTTCGTTTTTTGGGCTAACATTAATTCCATTAGAGCAGAACTGTGCTATCCAGAGACCAATCAAATTATTTGATATATTAATATCGTCTGAGTTCTCGCTTTTAAAACACTTTTCCATTGAATATTGGAGAAGAGAATAAAAGTCCAGGAATAAACCGGTCTGGTTATTTAAAATCAATCTCACGTCTCTGCCCCGCTTAGACTGACACTACTGACCCTTCACCTGTCTTTTTTTAACATATACAAGAAGAATTGATAAGTCTAGCACAGCAATCAGCGCCATATACACAATAGACATAGGGGGCAAACCTAGGACTAAACTAGGCCCTATCATATTATGTTGCCTCTTAAGGGATGGATTAGAAAATCCGACCCGATTAACGGAAACGGCACGAACCAAGAAGACTGCCCAACTCGGAGTCTCGTGTGCCCGCACTTGTCAAGCCTATAATTATTTTTGTCCTCAGATTTACCAGAAAATGTGGAGATGTACTCAGAAGTGACTCCGGTGGAAGACGCAGCGCCACATTCCATCGCGACTTCTTACCGCGCTACTCATAGACAAAGTGGGGAACATTACGCGCTACGACGTCTCCACTCGTACTCTACATCTGCCACAACACGACTCGAGATGTGGAAACAAATTGACCATCCCAATATCGTTAAATTACACGACTGGTTCACCACGAAGGCCTTTGGAGATCACTGTAAGCATACCAATTATAAATATCACACATACACATCAAACGATTCGGAAAAGACTTCTCCTACCTACTGTTAACTCTGAAGCTCGGTTAGGTTCGAGTCAGATACACATAGAGTATTCAAGAAAATATAGAGTGATAACGTCAACCACATTCCCTTGTACGGAGCGAAAGTAGGTCTCACCATACAAATGTTAAAATGTAATTTTTTCAAATTATGTTTTCTAGACGTTTTTCAAAATTTAACTCAGCAGTTAACCATGGTATAAGCTAAAATGTAACTTTTTCGCTCGTGGAGCCTAGTTGAACCGCAGTCGATCGAGGTATGATCGCAAACGGAGCTCGTGTCGCGGCCGCGTTGTTCATACCCGTGCTCACGGTTCATACTTCTATAGGGTTGCTCTAGATTTTCTTATATACTCTAAGGAGATACAGCTATAAGCCACATACATGCTACACCGTGTAGGTAGTACTGCACGGTGGTATGAGCATCTGTTAGTGCTGAATTCCTCACGGTGATTTCCTTTAAAAAATTTGTAATACGCACATGATTTGGAAAGTCTTAAGGTCTAAAGAGCACGCGTTCTTTGACGATATTTATAAAACGATCTTCGAATTAGTCTAGCTAGTAGGTAGGTATGTAATAAACACAACATTTTCGACTTTTAGTAAGTCTGACTGACAACCATGTAACTATTATTTCTATTTAATTTTCACAAGTCTTATATACATAGGGACAGACAGACGGCGGATAGTGACTTTGTTTTATACTATGTAGTGATTACTAGCTCCCCGCGCGACTTTGTACGCGTGATTATCCTTCATCTACGTCTTTTCTACCTTTACCCTACCCTATCCCTACTCCTATCCTACCCAACCCCTATTTTAACCCCAATTTTTTGATACATGTTTTTCTTATTTTATAGCGTATACTTAAGCTAAATACTGATTTATACACCTGTAACTTAAAAAATAACGAATTTTCCATACAAAATTTAACCCTCTTTTTTATCCACTCAGGGGTAGTTTTGAAAAAAATAATCTATGCTCGTCTTTTATTTATCAACCGAAAAGCTGAATACCAAGTTTCGTACATTTAACTTTAAAAACGACGGACTTTCATACGATCTCTTATCCCCTTTTATACCTACTTAGGGTGGAATTTCCTAAAATCCTTCCTTAGTGCACCCCCAGGATACTTAAAGAATATTGTCTCAAAAATTTCAAGACTCTAGGTCTACCGGTTTAGGCTGTACGTTGTCTGTCAGTCAGTCAGTCACGGTACTGTTTTATAAGTATAGACTAAGAAAAATTAAAAAAAAAAAATTATCAACCCTCGCAAAAAGTTATCTGATCTCATAATGGACCCAAGCCCTTTCCCAGTCTATTTATAAAGATAGAAACGAAACGAAACCAGCAAAATAAAAAACTAAATTTTATGCTAAGTAATATTGTAATTTCTCGTAATATGCTTAAATGTATTAAAATCTACTTCGACCTCTGAAACAAATATAAGTTGAAAAACAAAATGTAAAATTTTGATATGATTTCTGCCTGTTAAAGAAAAAGAATACCTACCTAAATCATTTACCATAAAGAAAAATTACAATTGATCCATATGCAATCACGTCATCCCAAATGACGTGTCATTCGGGATGACGTAATTGCATATGGATTATGGATTAATCGTGATTATAGATTCTGGAAAAAAACGATGCACTGAATTTATTACCTTGAGCATGTTATTGCAAATCGCTTGTTGTTGAAATGGCGAATCTTTGTACCTACTGAGTAATATTTTAAAACCCTAAGATATAGTTTATCGTAAATGGATAGACTATTTACGCATGCACTGGCTTTTTGATTAGAATGTTAAGCTAATTATAAGTTATATTCATTTTTAAGAAAAGAAATATTATTCTTTTCTTAAAAATGAATATAACTTATGCATGGTTTTTTTTGTCGAGTATTAACTCTGCTTATACTGCTTATAGTATATTTTAAGGAAAGATTAAGAAGGAGTTGTATTTTATTTACCGCCCGCTTTTCTACATGTAATAGTACTGTTTACGAGCCAGTATGATAAAACATTATCTTATCTAGTATCTAGTCACATTGCAGGTAGAATCCGTGACATGTGCATAATTAACTTTATTGATGCAACCCTAGTACCAACAGTTATCTGGTGCGTACAGTAAGGTACAGTTACCAGGCTGAAGTTAGTCTCGAACGGTGTCGCAGTACACATTTTAGGGACAAGAGGCGATGGTGACAAGAGGCGGAGTGTGTATGGTCAAATATAAGACACACACACTCCGCCTCTTGTCACCAGCGCCTAGTGAGGAGGAAAGAGATGAGATGAGAATATTATGCAAAAAATCCGAGAGCTTAACTTTAATCCGGCCGAGTAAGTTTGTGATAACTAGGTATAGGTAACTAGTTGCCACTGGTTTGGACATTCAAAGCAACTGTATGAATTAGCGTCATGACGTGCCCATCAACATGCAGTGACGCATCGATGTGACATGTATCTTGTAGCAACGCAGGTGTGAAAATGAATAATCCCGTCACAACATTGAAAATATTCCCACTTTTTTATTAAATCTTCTGTTTGCATGCACATTGAATGTTTATAATTTGTAACAAAGCAAGAGCATTTGTTGTGCATTCTCGTCAGGCGACAATTTGTCGTGAATTCAGACTAGACAGAATAGAATTCGGTTTGGCTCTAACGGATGCACGATGCACGCACGTGACAATTTTGTTCTTAAATTCACCTGGCATCTACAAGCTAGTACCCTCCGTAGCGCTTTCTTAAGCCGCGTACATATATCGTGATACCGATCGCTTGTAAAGCCAAACTAAATTTTACTAATATTGACGATTTTTTATCTCTCTAGCGATGGTATTAGTGTACACGTACCATCCAGCATGCGAGACATTAATGAACAAATACTTGTCCGGTGGTGCCGGCAACACGGTCAACGATGCTAATGGTGCCTTCCACGACCCATTCTCCTCCGATCCGGATGCACCGCGTCCTTATACTCATCAGGTATGTAAAGTCTGTATTCAAAAATATCTTACTCGAGAGCTACACTTCTAGAGTTTTTTTTTTATTATAGAGGATACAAGGTATATCACGACACATTTGCCTAAGTGGTTAAGTTTGACCACGTTGTGTTCTGCAGCAGCGCCAGTGTAATAAGCCGTGATACATACAATTATTTTTAAATACAGTAACTTGCAACGCCTATGCATATAGATAGTGATGGATCATAGCGATCATAATTCAATGTACGTTGAAGGTAATATTAGTACTACATAATGTTCGTAATCCCCAAGTAAATGTACATAAACTAGATTTTTGGCACAGTTTGAAAGTTTTATTATAATGATCTTAATACAAGTGGTTTGTTCAGAAAAATGCGATGCTTCGTGCAGTGGCGAGCGGTGCACTACTGCCTGAAGCAGTTTTGTGGAGTCTGTTGGTGCAACTCACGGCAGCATTGAGAGCCGTGCATAATGCTGGACTTGCGTGCAGGTTTATACCTATTATTTACATAACCCGCAACGTTAAAAGGTTACATTTACCGAAGCGTAATAATCCGAGCTCTAAGTCTAGACAAATAGATGTTATTTAAATAAGTACTTGTTAAACTTTTAAGGCCCGTGTTCCACCAAAAGTAAATCAACCTATAAAATTATAAATAGCCGTTTTATAGTAATAAAATTGCTATTTACAAATTTTGGACGACAACTGTTGTAACGGCGGGGATGTAATGCCTGTTTACTCTGTGAATGATTGAGGCAGCTTTGTGAGAAGAACGAGCTCAGGCAGTGAGTTAAATTACATACACCTCCCTGCTCTTTGCTTGACCTTTAGCTTGACCCTATTTAGTCAAACTTTCTCTTTCACTTTCTCCTCTATGAACTAAATCTCAATCCCATTTTTACTGAGCAAAGGTTGAAATTCCTTAATCAGCCAGGAAAGAAATCGCGCATTGGCGCATGCTTTTGCACCAACGCTTCAATGAGTCCTTATAAAATTGGATTTGTAATTAGACGCGTAGTTTAAGACTTAGCCCCCCCCCCCCCCCCCGCTTTTACTTCTATTAATTTGGACTATCGTTAAATAATTCTTGTATTTTCAAAATTTCCCTTTTTATGCAAAAAATCATAAAATAATTTTCCCCGTAGCTTGGACCCGACGAAAGTGGTGATGAATGGTTGCCGCGTCCGCATTGCGTGGTGTGGCGTCACCGACGCCTTGCACGCCAATACTAATGATGTCGGACAGGTAATGATAGTATTGTATATTGTGATTATAAGCTTGTTTCTGTGGCATTCTATAAAACTCGTAAGAAGTAATTAATCACTACAGAGTGACAATGCTAAACTTGTCATGTATTCTTCCCCATATTTTTTATAGGTATTTTAGTTAAATATACGATGGTTAGCAAGAGTTAGTGAAGGATTTTAGTTGTTTTACCAAAAGGACAAAAATGTGGAAGGTAGCTTCACTCGCGCTCACATTAAACAATTGCTCGCGGTGGTGTGAACGATTGTACGAATGCTACATCTTGAAAATTGAAAATCGGATAATATTCCACTGAAATACTCAGAACAATTTATGCTTCAAAATGTTCCATTTCATTAATCCATTCAAAAAATTGGCGACCCTGGTAGAGCCCGGTTATAAGCGAGCATCGGTCGTAAGAATCACAAACCCAAGTACACAAAAAAGTTTTATCCTACCAGGGCGGCAGGTTTTCTGGTTTTCTTAATGAATAAGGATTTTTTGTATAGAGAAATAAAAGGATTGTTGGGTTTGCTATTCAAGAGTAAGCACCTGAGAACTACACCCTTCTTTATACCATTAAATACGCAGCCACAGAAGGACCACTCAATAATGCACTAAAACAAGTGCATACACACGTTTTTTTTATTCTTCTAAGGTGGTAAACAAGCATTTGGTCCACCTGATGGTAAGCGGTTTTACCATAATCTGTTGCTGATCCTGTGCTGATTATAGAATATGGGGATCAAGTGACCGTATGAAACACAACATGAGTACAATTCTGAATACTGTTATTTTTTGCCGATATTCTGTGAGAGGGGTGGTAGTATCCTGGTCGAGCCCAAACTGGCTGATGGCTCTACCATCACTAGGTATAGCGTGCGTACGTAGTCCTTGAATGAAAGTGATGCATAAATTTTCATGCAGCACTTAACGGAGATTGCCGTCCGCACAGTATCTACGTGTGTGAACTGTGAATGGGCCTGCTTTTGTAGTCATTAAATGCCCGTTTTAATAAATAATTTTACACAGTAATATTAATCGCAGGCTCAGCAAGACGACTTGACTGCGCTCGGCCGCCTGGCGCTGGCGCTCGCGTGTCGCACTATCCATTGCGACAACCTAGCTGCCTCCATGGAACTTGTGGCGCGAACATACTCTGCTGACCTTAAGAACCTTATACTGTATGACAAATACATTAATTTATCATCAAGCTTTCACACCTAAGCCATTTTATGAACTTAGGCATGAAAGGTTGATGTTATTATTTTCATCTTAGTACCTACTCGTATTCATTAATTTAATTTGACAGTAAACTGACATTCCAAAAACGTCCAAACCTTAGTTAATACGCAAACGTAATGTTATCATAACGCTCTTAAGTCGTGTGCAGAATGCGCAATTCTACGGGTCACAATTTTACGTATAAGGTCAACCAAGTAATATGAAATGCTAATTGCGAAATTTACAATCTTTATCGATAAGACAAATTCATAACAGTAACTTGGTAAAAAAAGGATTAAATAAAAGGGATTCTGATAAATAGAATTTACCGAATGCCGAATGAAAGATTTTTATGGTACAAAATGGTTAGGTGTACATATAAATATTATGTACCTATATTAGTACCATCTCATTGCTCATGTTGTAAGAGCAAGACATACTGTATAAAAAAAGAAGAAACTAGTTGTGCCATGTATGAAAAAACAGGATATTTTCAAACAGTCTAATCTCATTCGGCCATCAAGAACAAGAAAAAGAACAGCTAATAGTATTATAACATAATATTTTATCATTCATACAGTGCACACGCTGAGTGGCTAAGAAAAGTCTTAATACGTATGTCTTTTAAATTTAATATCCTTTCAGATGAATGTATAAATGCTGAATGGATGTAGATAGTTTTTTTTGTTTTTATCTAGTCGCCTGCGTCTAATTTATGATTGGACAGTTAGGATTATGCTTTATTATGTATCAAAAAAAGCTTTTGATGTTACTACCCTCTGTGATCCTTTTGCGTGTCCTCTAAATGTAATGATAATTTTGCGTGCAATAATGAGTGGAAGTTGTAAGATTGTTGTATCTGTATTATGTTGAAATTCCATTTAGGTATTTATTATCGTCGTCGACCGCTCGCCGCTCCGTCACGGATCTCATGCCGATGATAGGTGCACGGTTTTACACGCAGGTAAATTTATTTGTTTCCAAATATGCATTTATACTCCTTTCAGATTTACTTTGTTAGTACATTGTATTACAAGAGTGGTAAGTACACAATTATTATCAAGGGACATTCAAAGCTCCAGCCGCAAGTGACAGATATAAGGCTCGATGTTAGTTATTGTCCTACCGCTCGAGTGGCATACAATGCTTTTCATCACACTTGCGAGGAAATAAACAACAAAACTACATATAAAGTATGTAAATTAAATATAAAAATGACATGTTCATACCGCGCATGCTGATGTCTACTGCGCAAGTCCATCAGTAGTTTCTAACACAAATTTTGGCACAGTTGATGTGCATTCAGCCACATTCATTATTTTTTATTACATGATTAAAAATACTGTATAATTAGGACAATAGATGTATTAAATATTTCAATAAAAATTGATAATTTTGTTAGATTTTATTAAGAATTTAAAAGAATATAAAATTTTCTTGTACGATGACAGTTTTAGATTTACAGCCAGCCTTTTAGTATGAAATGCCCCTTTTTACGAGCAAATGTGATGAAAAAGTAGTTGCTTACACACAGGTAATTATTACGCTTTTCCAAGTAGTCCCAGTGTTTAGTCGGCACTTTTGTAGAAAGTAGATTGTTTTGGCGCTGTTTTATTCGTTCGTGTAGATATTAAATACGAGAATTATTGTGTTATGTCTTGATTTAAATGTTGCAATTTAGTACTAATTAAGAAGTTTTTTTTTGCACTATTCGATTTATAATTTTGCCTACACAAAATTAAAGATAACCAAATAAAATTTGTATAGACTAGTGTTCCATTGGTCGAAATTGGAACGTAATTCATTAAATATACATTTTATATATAAATAATAAAACACATACATTTTTGCTTTTTGCACTCCTCCATGTAAATTTTAACTACGCCAAATCTCGCACTATATGCACGGAATATGCTTAAAAAGGTGCACTAAGTTTACTCTTCACGTATTAACATCGACTTTGTTAAAAGATATGGTCGACGGATCCGTTACAAATGTCACAAGACAGTGTACTGAGTTAAACAAATGAAATAAGAACGTACCCTACATATAAAATTATAAATAAACGAAAACATTCAAATGTATATCTTAAGTTTATTAAAACACAGCTTAATTTGGCTTGGAACAATTTATCAGCTTACGCAGATACTACTGCTGGTAATAAATAATCCTAACAAATGTGATTTGATGCGTTTTATTCTCTTTCTAAGTATTGCACGCGTAACATGTAAGAAAATGACAGATAGATTGGTAATTTTAGCTGTTTATGTAATTATTTTTTACTAAAATAATGTCTATTTGCTGCGTGTTTACATATTACATGATGTACCATCGTCATTTTTCACTTCACTTGATTATTTTTTCAACGTTTTGATAATAAATATAACGAGTGTCTGATATCATCAGTCAACCAAACTGAAACTAGCGTGCGATTGTTGCTCTTTTCGTGTTTTGTTGCTCTTATAAATTGTAGACTTGAGCGCGGATCCAAAATCTAGTCTTTTAAAATCATTGCATATTAATATTATAGATTGACAGTAAATAATGATTTAAAAAAATATTTAACACCAAACCTGGTGGTATTTTTTAATTTATATGTAGTATGTGATACCTTATAAACATAAGAATATCGATGGAAGTACAGGCGAGTTTCTTTACATGATGATATTTTCTAGGACATATTTAACCGAGCTAAACCCAAAAAGTTCATGAAATGACAAAAAAGAAGAAAAAGCTGCAGATTTAAATTAGTTTTTGTATAGGTGGAAGCCATGGAGCGACGCGCGGATGTTTTCGAAGATCAACTGGCTCGTGAGATTGACAATGGGAGACTACTTCGTATACTCATCAAGTTAGGAGTCGTTAACGAGAGGCCCGAGTGAGTTTATTTCATGCCATTCTTTTTCGTCAGCTATAGTACCTTTATCCTATTTTAAACCTTTTTCGAAAATCTTTGTATGCAGTCTTCTTTCTTTTCAAAAAGAATTTCTTTAAATTTCTTTGAATAAAATGTTCTATCTACAGTATTAAGTACTTTCCTCTAGATGGCATTACAAAATTTCATCATCTTTATGTAGATAAAATCACTACATAGTATAAAACAAAGTCCCTGTCTATCCTAGATCTTTAAAACTACGCAACGGATTTTGATGCGATTTTTTTTTAATAGATAGAGTGATTCTTAAGGAAGGTTTATAATTATATGTATATTGCACCCGTGCGAAGCCGGGGCGGGTCGCTAGTAATTATATAAAGACTTCATCAAACTTCATCTCATCGACATTAGTTAGCTTTATACTTACACTAGGTTGTCTTCAGGTTGAATCTAGACGCATCTTGGTCGGAGACCGGTGACAGATATATGCTGAAGTTGTTCCGGGACTATCTGTTCCACTCGGTGTCTGCAGATGGGAGGCCCTGGCTCGACCAGGCGCACCTCGCACACTGCCTCAATCAACTCGACGGCGGGACTTCAGCCAAGGTAACCTCTATATGGCTAGCCTTGAACTAAAGTGATCTATGTTACAAAATAGACATTTTGAGAAAACAAACGAAACGAAACCAACACATAATAAAAAATTATAAATAAATAATAAACCGGCCTATACTTAATTGTCCCACTGTAGGGCAAAGGCCTCTTCTCATTCAGAGAAGGGATAAAAGAAAGTAACAATAAATTCTAAGGTAGTTTTTTGGTGGGTAACCTTATTTAGGTGATGAAATGACACTGACCACTGGCCCGGATTTATTGTTTTTATGTCCAAAAATGCTCCTATGGGTTTTAATGGGTTTAGCCAAATTTATGTTACAAGGACAACTTTAGTCCCAGGCTAGCCATATCTTCTTATTCCGTCAAGCTGATATGTAACATCTTACGTTTTCATTGATTACTGGAATATTTAGCCAAAATGCATGTGTTAAGATTTGATAAACAAAAAGACTTGGTTTAAAAATGTAACTTGTTGACATATTAGATTATAATCCACGTTTCTGAATAACTTAATCGCCCGCTGCAGTTTCAGTTTTACAGTTATTTTCATTCGGTTACATGTTTGTTAATTATAATTATAAACTAACGACTACAATATTATTCTTTTGTAGTGACATGGCATAGGTAATATTTAAAAAGCGTTTCTTTCAAATGCAGAGTAAACCTAACCTACGCAAACTTACTCGGCCGGGCTGAAGTTAGTCACGAACGCAGTATACATTTTGGGGCTAAACGGTGACAAGATGCGACGTGGGTAGGGGGTTGTAACTGAGCTAGTGAGAAGGAAAGATGCAAATTTGCATATTGCGCGAATAATCCGAGCGCCTAACTTCAGCCTCGCCTACTGTATCTTTTGAAACCTGTCGCTTCTTAGACATCTTGCGATCTAATCGTTATATTGATGTTAGTTTAACTTAATGTTTGTATCAGGTGGAGCTGATGTCCCGCGACGAACAAAGCGTCCTGGTCGTCTCATACGCCGAACTGAAGCATTGCCTCGAGCAGGCTTTCGACGAAGTGATGCAGGCGGCCGCCGCAGGTCCCTAACTATAGCCGAACGCTTGCGCCAGCGGCTACACATTGCAATAAATCAAGTAATAACGTTACATGGCTGCCTTCATCAATGTGGCTCAAATATCCCGGGGTTCTTAACATGCAACTACTAAACTAAATCTATAGCGTATGACGTTACATAAATTGAACTGATAAAAAAGTAATAATTGTATTGCAATAATAATATTGTTATAGTTAGTCGCATGTCAAGAAAGTCCGTCTGTGTAATAATACACGTGTTAGTGGTGTTAAGTGCATTTTTTTGACGATGTTAGTAGTCTGGTTATAAATGTTAATGTAATTGTAATGTGAAGCCGCCGTGTCGGTTTGTGTTCAATTCTGTTATCCGCGAATAAAATATTTTTGTAGGTGCATCGCGACCTCTGCTGGTTTCGTACAAGTAATATTTGATGGCAGTTATTGAATAATTGGCGATATTATTGTTACTCGATCCCTTATTGAGGTGGAGTATGGAACATCAGTGGGATTACCACAAGAGCAAACTCGTGTTGAATTCTTTGTCGTCTTCTGGTTCCTTCACGGATTCGTTCGTACATATAACTACTAGGGCATCCAATCTTGCAGTTGAGGTATTATTTGTAATCTTGGAAGTTGCAGGGTCGATGATTTTCTATCCCACGAAATCCCGGTATTTACAATATCCCGCATGTACAATTGCCGCATGCTGAGCTGTGTGTTTGCCTGTGTATTAGTGTATTGTAAGGTAATTTAGTAAAAATAATCTAAATGGTAAATAAAATTAAGCCACCTCTAGAAATATTTCTGGAAAAACAAAATATTGGGCTTCAAATATGGGATGTTAATTAGCTGGTAGCAGAAAAAGCCCTTTCAGCTTCCACACTAGTGAGCAGAATAGGCTGTCGCAAGTTGCGTACTACCGTCTACCGAAGGGCCTTTATCCCGTTAATTCCGCAAACGTAATCTCGCTCCTTGCAGTATCAGAAAATTATGCGAGTTCCCGGTATTTCGAGATCTTGGTGGCCAAGATAGGGTGCCCTAATAACGGCTCCATGGAGCTGTCAGAGTTTATAGATTGTTTTCATGGACAATTTCCTACTCTGGGTTGTAACTCGATCTCATTTACGAAGCGATTTTGACCCCTAGAAATCTTTTATTAGGTACTACGCCACATTATAAAGATCCGAGATTGTTTACATTATTATGTGAGTTATTCTTATTTTCCTTTAAAAAAACCACTTCAAACTTTAAGTTTCCGATTAAAGTTTTATATGGGGCCATAATGATGTACCGTTACGATCAACCGCCTGAACAAATGCCACAAACATTCCAAACTAACAACAACAAATGATGAGAGCGATCAAACGACTGTTTTTAAATTCTGAATTGCGCAGTTGGTACTGAGCAGGGCGGCTGGGCGCTGGACTCCTCCGTGTCGCCTTTTAATCTTACGAAAGACAAACTATACACACGTGGTTTAGTAATAATGTACAGAGTAGTGTTTGTAACGAGATGGTTTCATGAATAGATGGTAGGTATATGTTGATGTGAGATTATCTGAAACCATGTGTGTAAGTGTTGTTAGCGTAGTAACGTCACGTAGATCTGAATTTGTAGGTACGTTTCGCGTGAGGGAGGGCAGGACTACGTCGTCGTGGGTCTGTTAATATTAACGGGATCAAAGAGATCTCAATAATAAATGTATGGCAATAAATAACTTTTTATATGACCTTGGACGACGCTCAATGTTCGCCCTACCTTAAATCATGTTGTTGGAGTTTTATTTTACATTGAATTTTCTTGCCAACTAATGTTTTCTTTCGCATCAATAGGCGTGTTATATAGTGATACCATTACTCGACATACATTATAGTTCACGCCATTTGTTATAAGCTAAGGTTTCCGTAGAGACAGCACATCAAATTCGAATTAATTAATGTAAATAAATTATTTGTATCGATCAAATAGTAAATTATTTTGAAATTTAGTCAACGCTAATTAGATTTTAAGCAGGGTAAGTGAACAGAGAGCTTTGGCTAAGTTTTAACGTTTAAATTATTTTGCTAAGCACTATTTCAATTAAGTATATCACGCTCAAATCGTCCATCCTATTATTGTGATCACTCATAAAATTAATAAATATAAGTGAATACGTATTTTTTAAATGATGTACTTGTTTCTGCGGAAATCCTATAAACCTATTATAACCCGGGGCAAGTTTTTTTTTATTTATCACAAGGGTAGTTTGTGAGTTACTCGACTTTACCAAACTTTCCCTTATTTGGGTGTTTAAAGTATGCTTTCATAAATTACCTCAAAGTGGGTATAATTATGTTCTTATATTTATTTTAAATATGGAAAGTCATTGAAGATATATCCCATTGTTGAATTTGCAAATTCCGATCTATGTAAAGATGGATACTCTGAGAATAAAAATATTTTGAGATAACTATAAGTGTATATTTTTTTCTAATAAATAAAACGTTTAAATTATTTTGTGGTTTTATTTCTTTTTAATTTTTATGCTTAAACTAGCTTTTCCCGCGTGGCTTCGCTCACGTAGGCTATAGAATATTTTGAATAGAATTTATTTATTTAAATCGAATTAATACCTATAATCTAGGTAGAGTACTGCCCATGAGAACAAATTGTACTGCTTTGAGTCGATGCCACTACTTTTAGTGTCATTGTATAAGCAGAATTAGGTACAGGGCGAATGACAGTCAATTATAATGTCGGTATAGCAATCACAAATAGTCGCCTTTATATTATTAAATCTAATTCTAAAAGATTTCCAAGGAATTTTCAAAGGAAAATTAAGGTACACTTTGGCAAAAAAGAGTCTGTCAAAATTGGAGGCGCCACTGGTGCGCTTTTCATACTACAATTCAAAATTTCAAGTTATTTGGTGCTTACGTACTTATTACTAAATCGAATTTTTTACATCAATTATTATGTAATGAATCACTTTATGGCTATTTTAGTACTCACAAACTTAGTTTTTAAGATTTTTAGTTTTAGTTCTAGCTGTCACCGCCTCAGACTCTTTTCTGCCAAGCTGTAACTTATAAGGTAAGTTTTTTTTAAATATAAAAGAACAAATAAAATTGAAATATCGAATTCTAATCTGATTTATATTTGACATTCCAATTTTAAAGGGTAATACATTGCACCAAGCCAGTTTAAATCAAAAGCACTAAGGAGTATTGATATCAACATCGATGTAAATCACCCCCAAAATAACTTTCTACCCCTTTTTAACCCCGTTGGGCGATAAGTTTAAAAAAAATACGAAACACGTGTTCCATCAATTTTGTAAAAGAATGTTTATGCAAAATTTGAAGTAGATTGGACCAAGGAATCACGTTGTCCCATACAAACTTTGCCCCCGTTTTTCTCCCTCTTAGAGGTAGAATTTCGAAAAATCCTTTCTTATCGGATCCCTACGTCATACAAAGAACACACCCTCCAAGTTTCAGGTCTCTAAGTTCAGCGGTTTAGGCTGTGCGTTGATCCGTCAGTCAGTCATTCAGGACAAAGCATTTTATATGTATAGAAGAGAAGATAACAAAAAATTGTGTAGGTATTCATAAAAAGTTAGTTCGTAATTCTTTTAGTAGTTATAGCCTACTTAAGCCAGTTCTGTTGGCATAAACGAAGTACTTATCCATTCTGTAGGTGATTGTAAGGAAACAATCATCAATCATGCAGTTTCTTGCCGGTTGCCAAGATAGGTTATAATAATGCCTATAGGTATAATAAGATGTGTACAAATTGATTCAAAGATTTATTTGAATGTCTTTGAGTAAGTTTCAGGACTTACCTAATTAAAAATCGAACGGGACAGGGAGAAAAAAAAATCGGGACGCAGAAAAATACCTACCTACAGCTTGGCAAAAAAGTGTCTGAGGCGGTGACAGCAGGAACTAAAAATAAAAATCTTAAAAACTAAGTTTGTGAGTACTAAATTATCATAAAAATGATTCATTTGATTATAATTAATGACATAAAACTCTTCATAGAAATATGTAAGCACTGAATAACTTGTAATTTTGAATTGTAGTGTGAAAAGTGCCCCCAATTTTTCCAGACACTTAGGTACCTACCTATTTGCCTATAATCTATTTGCATTGTATTGTATTAGGTATCTACAAAATGAAAAGAAATGTTTATCATAATAGGTACTGTTATTGAGAAAGAGTCGCACATCTTTTTACGTAACTATTTAGCTTTATTGTGTGGGTCGCTAGGAAATAATGTACCTACTCGTATCTATTATCTACCTAGGTATTTAGTGCAAATTACTCTTACGCTAGTGAACCAATAAACCGTTTGCTCAATATTTATACTCGATGATATCAGTTTTACAATATTATATGTACCTACAATCAATCTAAATAATAATATACCTACCTACGCTCGACCCGCTCGCCACGGAAAGATGATGGAGCGGCGAGCGCGGCATCCCTAGCGCGACCGCCGAGAGTAGGCATAAAAAACGCAGTACATACATGAGCTTTACTTCTGTACTCTCGGTGTTTTGTGCACGAAGAGACGACTAGCGCCATCTCTCAACAACTTCAATAACAGCCTACATCGCGCAAGCAAAGTTTCAACAACAACCAAACTAATATTCGAAGACCCAACTACCACCGTTGGGCATGTGCCCGCCAGGCAGAACACCTGCCGGGTCGGATGATCCTCCCTTTGAAATGGAGGAACGCCTCACCCAGTTCCTCCTTAACTCTATATTTTTTTGAATACTCTGATACATAAATAAGACGAATTTACCAATTAAACTTGGCTTTATCTAACTTTAAATTATACACACATTAATTATATTAGACAAATACTGTTTCGTGACCACAAACAAGATCAAGAAGTTCACATCATTCATTCACCCTGCCATTCTTTTAAGACGTGACGTAGTCTTGAAGGTAAGTCGGAGGTCGATGCTGTCGAGCAGAACGACGGTGCTGGACGTCTTCCACCATTAAACCACCGGGAGGCGGATCTTGTTCAGGAGATCGAGCTTCCTCTGTGTCAGGCGTCAGATACTCATCATCAGATGGAATGTCTTCAGTAACTGGAATTGGTGCCAGACGTCTGTTTGAAACGGTCGGTTTTCCCACTGGTAATCTCACGTAGGAGTAATCATGGTTACTCTGTAGAAGCTCAACCTCTTCAACGGCTGGATCATATTTAGAGTTCCTGACGTTCTTTTTCATATACAGGGTGGGCGGAGAATAGAGGTTCAAAAATTTTTTTTAGATGCCCCGCTCCAATAGCTATTCGAATAACCCCCATGTATGTTCAGCGATTATTTATAGTTTAAGAGCTAGATTTTTTTAACCAATTTTTGGGAAAGTATCACCTGACTTTAGATTTTATTTTTTTTCTTCTTCTGCATTGTAATTCTTGAAAATATTTTTTGTTATATTAAGTCCTTATAGTATGTTCTATGATCCATAAAAAATCTGTCTGTCTAATCATCTCATAAGGTGCCTAAAACTTTGCTCAAAATGAAAAAAAGTGCAAAATAAAATTTGTTCCAGATTTTCATTTAATCAAAAAAAAATCAAAAAATGGTGGCAATGACCCCAAAGTAGTTTTAAAAACTCCCTCGGACTTTCAGCATTTCAAAATAATAAAAATATTTCCTACTTTTCGGGACATTATTTTGTGCAATCATAGTTCAAAGATGGTAAAGAGAAAAAATCTCAATTATTTTTTTCATTTACTTGATAGTTCAAAAGATTGTTTTAATACATTTTTATCATGAAAAGTTCATTGAGTTGTGATAGCTTATTGGTAGTAATTGTTGACTGGCAAGTCAAAGGTTTTAGGTTCAAACCCAAGGCGCGCACCTCTGACTTTTCATAAGTTATGTGCCATAAATTAATTATCACTTACTCCGTGCCTCGGAAAGCACGTAAAGTCGTTGGCCCTGAGCCTGATCTCTCTCCGGTCTCGTGTCGGATTGCCGTCCCATTGGTGTATGAGAGTAAAGGAATAGAAAGTACCCTTGTGTGCACACACTTGTGCACTATAATATCTCCTGGCTAATCTCCGTTGAGATTGGCCGCTGTGACCAAAATTGGTCCGGAGGATATTATTATCACGAAAATAATGTATTGAAACAACCTTTTATCACTTTCAAAAGGAAAATTGGCTTTGTTTTTTTTTAATTTGCGCCAAATAAATCGGAATCCATAAATTTTGGCATTTGAACTAGCTACATTATTGCAAAAATACATTATAATAATAAAAAGATACAACCCGGTGGTAAACATACGGAGAGGCAGTTGAAGGCAGAAAAAAAATCTACAACAAATTAAACCATTTTAATAAAGTTTTATTTAAAAGTTCAGAATATTTTTTTTAAGGACAGATTTTGCTAAAATTTTGTATTGTTATTGTATTATATCTAATGTACATTGTATTTCATTAAAATAAAGTGCTATCAAATAATAAAAATTTGGAAAGAAAATAATTAAATTAATTGAGATTTTTTCTCTTTACCATCTTTGAACTATGATTGCACAAAATAATGTCCCGAAAAGTAGGAAATATTTTTATTATTTTGAAATGCTGAAAGTCCGAGGGAGTTTTTAAAACTACTTTGGGGTCATTGCCACCATTTTTTGATTTTTTTTTGATTAAATGAAAATCTGGAACAAATTTTATTTTGCACTTTTTTTCATTTTGAGCAAAGTTTTAGGCACCTTATGAGATGATTTGACAGACAGATTTTTTATGGATCATAGAACATACTATAAGGACTTAATATAACAAAAAATATTTTCAAGAATTACAATGCAGAAGAAGAAAAAAAATAAAATCTAAAGTCAGGTGATACTTTCCCAAAAATTGGTTAAAAAAATCTAGCTCTTAAACTATAAATAATCGCTGAACATACATGGGGGTTATTCGAATAGCTATTGGAGAGAGGCATCTAAAAAAAATTTTTGAACCTCTATTCTCCGCCCACCCTGTATACTGGTCCCGGCGTTAATAACCAAGTTGGCATAGACTGACCATTTAAAGAGCGACGGGGATGGTTATACCTGGTTATACATTCTTTCGTGTGGTGTAGCGTTAGTACCAGTAGACAACAAGGATCTAATAGAGTGAAGTGCTACTGGTATTGCCTTCTCCCATTCGGCAATGTCTCGGTTATTGGAGCGGAGATAGAAGATAGAGACGATCTATTCAAAGATGTTAGTGGTAGAGTCTGTCTAATGAAAGCTGAGAATGAAAAATGCCGGCAAATTTAAAAAAATTGGATCGGTTAACCCCAGATTAACTAGAAATAAACGGAGTT
Organism: Protodeltote pygarga; assembly: GCA_936450705.2. Taxonomy (NCBI): domain Eukaryota; kingdom Metazoa; phylum Arthropoda; class Insecta; order Lepidoptera; family Noctuidae; genus Protodeltote; species Protodeltote pygarga. Next base: position 15,061,918 of record OW388248.2, read on the forward strand.
GATACTTTAATAATTTTATGCTTAAATAATAAAAATAATAAGTTTTAAGTCTTAGATATTACTTACATAATATTACAATAAATGTGTAGGTAGGTGTTTTTTTAAATACCTACTTTGTTACAATGATGATTGTTTCCTAATGCATTGAATTTTTTTCTGCTATGAAAGTATAGCAAAAATATGTATTTTTGCTACTATAAAGTAGACCGTTATTGTTATCTTATCATAAATGCGCAGTAGTGGTTGTAGATGGCCGCCGGAGTAGGACTATCCGGAGGAGGACAAAATTATTACAGTTTTAAGTAAAAATGTTTATTAAAGAATATTATTAATAACAAACAGATTAACAAACAGACAGAATAACAAACAGAACAAGGTATGGAGAATCCTCCGACCAGGCGGGTGTTATGCCTGGGCCTGGGCAGGCAGTTGCCCAACAATGGTTTTAGGTCACTGTACCTATATGTAGATCAATACTTGTGCTAATTCCGCTTGCACGATGCAGGCTTATCGTGAGTTGTGCGATAGCGTGCAGCGATGGCACTTGTTGTCACTTGAGTGTCATCGTAGTGTTCGTCGCCGCGTATAGGTGGCAGTGGTCGGCACATCACTCCCTCCGAAGATCGTAGGTATGGTCTATACGTTTCAGGAGTCTGCCAGGGCCAGTCTTGAGTGCCGCGGGGTCCATGGGTCGGGACGGTGAGCGGCGATGTCTTCAGTGAGTCGAGGTGATAGGACCAGCAATGCAGTCTGTAATAAACAGAATGATGATGAGGAATCGTACATGTTACACCAATAGACCTGTATTTTAATATAATGTCGACTCAATTAGCTTTATTTATCAATTGGGTATTTACATGTTACCTACATACTAAAAAATAATGTCGACAATGTCATGGAACTTCATTGAAAAAAAAATATAGTATCAAAACCAATCAATACAACTTACCAGCAATTTCCGAAATCAATGTAAACAACTCTCGTTTTTCATTTAAAACAGCATCACGTTAACTTTTTTCTTCATTGTTTTTCATAATCATACCATATAACAACTTTCCAACACTAATTCCTTAAGTTTTAGGCATGATTATAATCTAAATACAACAAAATAATCACAAATACGTTTAATGAAGAGGTTAGAATAACATCAAGTGAGGTGAGTGATTTTCATCATCTTTCTAACTTCATCAATAGAGTACGGTAAATTCTTAGTTCAAATCCAGTGATACATCCTTGCGACTCCTGGATGACACAAAGAGTTATATGTAGTTCTGACAGTCTGTTAGAAGTAGAATTTATAAGAGCACACACTCGAGAGAGAGCATCAGCAGCTAAATTATCTTTCCCTGTACTGGTCGGTAAATTATGTCATATTTATAACAAGACAGCTCTAAGCGCCATCTCTCTATCTATTCATTTTTAATTTTGCTCGAGTGTCTCTGATTGAACATAAATGAGACGGATTGCTGATAGGTAACTAGCAAGAAGTGTCTACCGATTAAATAGTGACGCCATTTTCGCAAGGCTTCTACAATGGCGCTGGCTTCCTTTTCTATGGAAGGCTGACGACGTTCGGAATCGTTTAGTAAACGTGAAAAGAATGCTACAGAACGACCTTTTTGTGTTAGAGTTGCTGCAATTGCATACTCTGAAGCATCAGTTTCGACAGAAAATAATTCTTTGTCATCAATCGCGACGAGGGCTGATTTAGCAATATCAGCTTTGAGTTTATTGAAACAGTTTACTGCGTCCTGCGATAGTGGAAATGTGGCTTCTACCAACGGTCTGATTATAGTTGAAAAATTTTCAATCCATTTTGAGTAGTGAGCGAATAGCCCAAGTGTTTTTTTTAAGGATGCTGCATCTGTTGGAGGAGGTAGATTGATTAATGGTTCTAGTCGAGATTTATCTGGCTTAATTGTATTCTGGTGAATAGTGTAACCCAGAATGTTAATTGATTCTGTTTCAAATACGCTCTTATCAGTGTTCAGGGTAAGTTTGTATTTTTCAGCCGCTTCCATGAATTTACGTAAACTATTACCACAGAATAACCGAATATTACTATGATCTTGCTTATCTCTTCCGCAGACAGTGACGTCATCCAAGTAAGCAAAGGTTCCTTTCAGCTTCTCTGTGTTAATAATAAAATTAAGAGTCCTTTGAAATGCAGCGACCCCATTTGTCACGCCAAAAGGAATCCTCGTGAATTGATAGAAATTTCCACAAGCCTCGAATGCTGTGTAGATCTTTTCTTTTGGAAGTATTGGTACTTGATGATACGCACTTATGAGATCTATTTGACTGAAAACGTTATATTTTGCGACTTGAGTGACGATAGAATCGATACTTGGTAAAGGGTAGGCATCTAAATCAGTAAACCGATTAATAGTTTGTGAATAATTTATGGGTACATTATTCATTTTCCACCTCGATTAACAAGTGATGAAGTGACATAATTATTGTGCGTCAAGAAATTCATTCCCTACTTGAGTGGTTTTCCAATGCATAACTAAGTAGTTCAGGATATTTACATATGAACACTGCATTAATTAATGATTCATATACCTATAAAATCTCCAAGGTAATAAAAAATAATTACATTTTCCAGATCCGCGTCAAGGTAAATACAAAGAAAACGCGTTTTTGTAATTAAAGATAGGGCAAAATTTGGCTTCCAGAATTAAACATTTTTTCAAGGAAATTACGATAAAAAATTAAGTTTTTTAACATAAAATAACTGAAATAAATATTTAAAGATCTTGTCCCTGCAGGAACGTTTGTTGTCAAAATATTTTAATTTATCGTTTTTCGGTAGTTAGGTAATCTACTTTTGTAAAAAATCAAGCAACAATAGTCAAATTTAGGCTAACTACAGATAAGTGACCAAATAACTATGTTAACGAGTGGGAATTTATTAGTAATTTTCAATATTATTACCGGTGAGATTGATTTGCGTATGTGGTAGTAAGTAGTATACTTAAGTATATAATTATATATTGAGATTCGGGTCAAAACCGTAAAATGGCAGTGATTTTTTGGTGAAGCAACTGAATTAATTGTTAGGCGACAACTTGGCGGCGAATACAAAGTAGAAAATAGGCTTTTATATTTCATACAATGAGGTTGTTTATAAAATTAACTGAGATGAGAATAAAATATGCACAAGGTCATAAAAAACATACTCTTTGAGACATTTTATAAGGTCTAAATAAAGCAAATTGCGGCATGCAAAAAATATTATTGGTCTAGTTTTTAAGGTAAAAACTAGACCAATAATACTTCAAATGGCATCTAACCAAACCTTAAAATATTCTATGCATGGTCGAGGGTGGGCTTGGTCGACGGAGCCCCGCTTCGCGGGGCTCCTACTTCTGGGTGGTTTATAAAAAAATAACCACGAAGGAGATGGCGGGATCTAATCGACCCCGCCATCCCCTTCTAACCTAATCTATCCGAGTCGGGGTACTCTGAGTCGGGGTGTTAACCATATTATGATGTTTTTATATAATATTAAACGTCAGACCTAATGATTTTCGATTAAATAATCAATATACATATTAAACGTTAGACCTAATGATTCCTTCCTATTGGCGCTCCACCTCCCGCGCCGCGGCCTCCGCTCTGCTTCTATACAACCGACGCATTTGTCGCTTTTTTTATATTTTATGAGTCTACAAACAAAAATTCTGATCTCCTAATACTTAAAATTTGGACCCGTTTTAATTTTTATAGCTGCTTGCAAATCACTACCCGAAAGTGCATTTTTTTATATGGAAGCCAATAGTTGCTAGTAATACAATGTTTGATATCCCACTGTTAATATTAGCTGCCAAGTCATTATTTTTAATACCTCGCATATTATTTCATTTTTCCTGTTTAATAATATGTTTGCTATCTTATAGTGGCAGCCGTTATTTAGTTTTTGTACATCTTACGTTTTGTAGCTCATTATAATATAATTGTTGCTAAAATATTTAATCACTACCAAGTTATTTTTTTTGGAACCTTGTAGTTAATCGCCTAATAAGTTGTTAGTCGCCGTATTAATAATTTGCCTAATATAACTGATATGCTTTGATTACTTATATAAATAATCAAAGCTGATATGATATTACAAAAGTTATGTTAACGTTAAAAGTTAACTTATGATTTTGATTTGATATTATAAAAGTTAGGTTATTAAATATTACTTTACAAGGAAAACGTGGAACGGGCCAATCTATTGATTTCTGTTATTTTTTTACAAGTGTTATACAAGTCATGTTTAAGCAAAGACAAAGTGAAGAACAATACCTAGGTCTGAACCTAAACCGCTCAGAAAATTATATAAACGCTATTGTCTAAACAATCGAAACAGGCAAATTAGAGTATATGTTTTATATTTTGTTGTGCGGCGACAGACTAGGGAGCTTTGTTCATGCAACATATAACAAGGTTGAAGTCAACTCGACCATGACGTGCTTTCGAGTAGGTATATATAGTAATACCACTCCTTTGTAAGTAGGTACTGTAAATATTTGAGTAAGTACCTATACCTACATATAACGTGTTGTTTTAAAGACCAGCCAAATTTTAGGAGGTAATAAAGTCCATGAAACTGAACAACTTTCCCCAAGGAACATAGGTCGGAATCTGAAAACGAAAACTTTACTTTTCATACAATGTGAGTCACGTGACCAGTCACTTTGTATTTGTATGTCAGGTCAGATTTAGACCAATGTTTCTTGGGAAAGTTGTTCAGTTTCATGGACTTCATTACCTTCTTAAATTTGGCATGTCTTTAAAGCAACAGGTTGTATTAGTATTATGTAATTAAATTATGAAGCTTACAGCTTGGCAAAAAAGAGTCTGGATAAATTGAGGGCGCCTTTATCTTTTAGATTGCCACCCCATATACCACGACTAAAATTGACAAGATACTTGATCATTTTAGTCTTCAATATTTATCAAATTAAAAAAGTAAATTGAACATAATTAAAATTAAGAAAGATTTAAACTTTATTTGTAATAGTCATGGTCTGGTAGTAGTTATTGTACAAAACAGATATCATCCAAATTATATTTAGGAAGATTGTACATTGGCGGCAATAACTACATACATGTAATATAAAGCTTGGTGGCTTGCTCTGTGGGAGATCTAAGTAGAATAAGAAAAATCTGACAACGCAATGCATAGTCCCATTGTGTAAGTACGTAATCGCTATCATTCAGACTCTTGAGAATGGTCATCTCAAGAGTTAGAATTATAGCGAGCCTATCAGAGAGTCATTTATGGATTGTGGATTATGATAATAAATCATCATTAATCATTATCAACAAGGGAAATTAAATAACATGTTTCATTTTAGATTTTATTAAAATACAAAAAAATAAATGTCATCATCATCAGCCGGAAAACGTCCACTGTTGAACAAAGTCCTCCCCCATTGAACGCCACAACGAACGGTAACTTGTTCTTCAAGTTCTTTCTTCGGGCGACCTTTTCGGTGTTTTCCAGGTGTCGAAAAAATACTCTTACTTTTTTCACCTTCATCGACAATTGCTCTGATTGTATTTTCAGATTTACCTGAAATAAACAATAATAACTCTGTATAAACTCTATTCTTAAGTTTCAAGTATCAATTTAAACAGTTTAACTACACGCGATTCGTCGAATTACAAAACTTAACCTCAATAATTATTTGTACACAAGACGACAAAAACTGGTGGTACAGCTATCAGAAAGTAAATATAACGACTTAATTACATTCTAGAAGAAAAATTGCATGGACTATACCTGTCATTCGAGCAGTTCTCAGGTAAACATTGTCAATTTCAGACAAAATTTGTCCGGCTTTGCTTTCGGCCAAACATCTCAAGAAAACTTGATATATAACAGATCTTCCACTACTGCAAACGGTTTTATTCATTACGAACAACTATATCCACTTGTATTATGTAAGAATATCACACGCAAATTACACGAATCTTTTAAATTTTAAAGAAAATTACTTGCACTACGTAAAGATGACAAGGAAGCTACTTGCAGTTGACAAATAAAACAATGTTGTCATTATTATAATTTTTTAGTTCCAACTGTCACCGCCTCAGACTCTTTTTTGCCAAGCTGTACAGCTCAGACTCTTTTTTGCCAAGCTGTACAGCTTGGCAAAAAAGAGTCTGAGGCGGTGACAGTTGGAACTAAAAAATTATAATAATGACAACACTGTTTTATTTGTCAACTACAAGTAGCTTACTTGTCATCTTTACGTATTGCGAGTAATTTTCTTTAAAATTTCAAAGATTCGTGTGAATTGTGTGTGATATTCTTACATAATAATAGTTGATGTAGTTATTCGTAATGAATAAAACCGTTCGCAGTAGTGGAAGATCTGTTAAATATCAAGTTTTCTTGAGATGTTTGGCCGAAAGCAAAGCCGGACAAATTTTGTCTGAAATTGACAATGTTTACCTGAGAACTGCTCGAATGACAGGTAAAGTCCATGCATTTTTTCTTCTAGAATGTAATTAAGTCGTTATAGGTATTTACTTTCTGATAGCTATACCACCAGTTTTTGTCGTCTTGTGTACAAATCATTATTGAGGTTATGTTTTGTAATTAAACGAATCACGTGTAGTTAAACTGTTTAAATTGATACTTGAAACATATGAATAGAATTTATACAGAGTTATTATTGTTTATTTCAGGTAAATCTGAAAATACAATGAGAGCAATTGTCAATGAAGGTGAAAAAAGTAAGAGTATTTTTTCGACACCTGGAAAACACCGAAAAGGTCGCCCGAAGAAAGAACTTGATGATTTTAATTTATGTTGCAAGTTGCCGTTCGTTGTGGCTTTCAATAGGAGACGCCTTTGTTCAACAGTGGACGTTTTCCGGCTGATGATGATGACGTTGAATTTTTTGTATTTTAATAAAATCTAAAATGAAACATGTTATTTAATTTCCCTTGTTGATAATGAAGATTTATTATCATAATCCACAATCCATAATTGACTCTCTGATAGGCTCGCTATAATTCTAACTCTTGAGATGACCATTCTCAAGAGTCTGAATGATAGCGATTACGTACTTACATAATGGGACTATGCATTGCGTTGTCAGATTTTTCTTATTCTACTTAGATCTCCCACAGAGCAAGCCACCAAGCTTTTTAATACATATAAGTAGTTATTGCCGCCAATGTACAATATTCCTAAATATAATTAGGATGATATCTGTTTTGTACAATAACTACTACCAGACCATGACTATTACAAATAAAGTTTAAATCTTTCTTAATTTTAATTATGTTCAATTTACTTTTTTAATTTGATAAATATTGAAGACTAAAATGATCAAGTATCTTGTCGATTTTAGTCGTGGTATATGGGGTGGCAATCTAAAAGATAAAGGCGCCCTCAATTTATCCAGACTCTTTTTTGCCAAGCTGTACATCAATTGCTAGGTATTGCTAAAATGTTTATTTTATACCCTATAATAAAAAATAAGACAATCGTTGATTTGAAATTGTTTTTAATATATTTTATCTGAGAATAAAATTAATGAAATGTCAAGAAAATCGGTTAATCGTTCGTCAACTCGTCAAATATTTCAGCTGCGGGCCGTGGCGGAACAATTTTTTTTTTTTCAAAACTTTAATATATAAATGATGTACAGCTTGGCAAAAAAGAGTCTGAGGCGGTGACAGCTGGAACTAAAAATAAAAATCTTAAAAACTAAGTTTTTGAGTACTAAATTATCATAAAAATGATTCATTTGATTATAATTAACGACAAAAGTCTCTTCATAGAAATATGTAAGCACTAAATAACTTGTAATTATGAATTGTAGTGTGAAAAGTGCGCCAGCGGCGCCCCCAATTTTTCCAGACTCTTTTTTGCCAAGCTGTATTAGGTGAAACTATTTTTATGTAATAATTTAAAAACTATTGTAAAAATGTGCTTACCATTAATTTACAGAAGCTTTATATCTAATTATAGCACTTAGATGACGATTTTCAACATTATCTGGCTGAGGTAACGCACGTTTCTACTACTGGCTATCCTGTTTTCTTTAAACCACTTTACATAAAATAATTCAAGGTAGTCACATCCGATTTATTTCCATAATTTCAGGGAAATTATACAAATCGAATACGGTAACACAGAAATCAGACAGAATCAACATAATGACTAGAGCATATAGGTAAATTATCTGTGAACAAGACTCTAATAAAAACGTCGATTAGTCATTTAGTCGATTTATCGATTACTACCAGACTTAAAAATGAAGATAAAAAGAAAATTAACATAGAAACTTATATATTTGACTCTGAACGCGACCGCAAATTCAAGTCAAAGTCAATGAGTTACATTTACATCAGTGGGCACTGTGGGCAGTGTATGTCATACAAACAATATCATCACAGTGTGTGTAAAACAAGGTGTACAGACACGGGTTTAATAAATTCACTTGTGGATACACAGCTACAACCACAACTACATAACTGCATACGATCGATCAGTAATTTATTCCATGTAGGTCGCACTAGCGTTCAGGCACTGCCAGTTGCCACAGTATCGTTGCAGCCGGCGGTGATAACGGTTGTGCAATGAATTCGGTCTGTTATAATGGAGGGGCCCACGATAGACTTATACATGAGGCTGACCAGCTCATATCGCACATAGAACGTGGCTCCATGGTCCTTAAGTTTTATCCACGCAAGAGACCAGAGCGCAAATCTCTCTCTGTTAGGAGAGAAACTCATCAAGTTATTTGGTCAAGAACAGGCATTCCACAAAAGAATGCCTATGAAGGAGCTCTTGACATAAGAGATATCAAGGAAGTCAGAGTAGGCAAAGCATCCAAAGACTTCGAGCGGTGGCCAGAAGAGGCGAAGAGGCTGGAAAACTCAAAATGTTTCACTATATACTTCGGCACAGAGTTCAAATTACGTGCAGCTTCATTTGCAGGTAATGTAGTTTGTAAACAAATCTAAATTTAAATCAAGACCGCCAAATTGTCACATAAATCACAGGGCGGAGTATGTGAGTTTTATAGAATTTGCATAGCCAAGTTACTGTTACAATTGTATATTTTCTAGCCATGTATATATTTTGCAGCGCAAACTGACAAAGAATGTGAAGCCTGGGTAAAAGGTGTGAGGTTCCTTATTAATGAGGTTATCAATGCATCATATCCTCTTCAAATAGAGAGGTGGCTGAGAAAAGAGTTTTATGCTATAGAAAATGCTAATGAGAAGTGAGTTAACAGTTTGTTATACTATAAAAAAATCATTCAAATATGCTTAACTTCCAGTAGATTCCGGATATAACAGCCCTCAAGGGGGACACTCTGTCATACTCTGTCGGTTGACGAACATAATGTTTATATAATTAAAGCTTGTAGTTTCATATGCTTGTAGTATACACCCAATTTTTTGTACTTGTCTTGAGTGGTAAACAATCTTAGCACAACATTTGTACGAAAAATGGTTAAAATATAAATAAACTATAGTTATTATTAGGGCCCGGAAAAATATGTTTTAAAAAATTCAAAATATGTAGGTACATATAATATGAACGAAAAAATGAAAAATATGGGGTAAAAATGTAAAATATGGAATAAATATGGAGTAAAAAATAACAGTAGGTACCGTTAAGGTAGGTAGGTACTTTAACTTTTTCATTGCCTTTTTTCATTAAAGACATTGAAATGAGTAAAGTACTTAACACATACATTTAAAAAATTATAAAAAGATGTTGAACTATTTATGTAATACAAATAAAAAAATAAGTGTTATTCAAGAATAGGATTCATTTATTTGCTTTGCATTTATCAACTTCCACTACCTACATCAGCCACTACACTACACGACATGGTTGCAATAGACAATCAAGTGCTTTTTTTAAATTATCAAAATTAAATCTGACGATTTGGTCTAAATATTTATTGATTTAGTTTTTATTCATTCATTTATTGCATACATGTGGTATATGTGGTATAGCTTTATATTGGCTGAATAATCTTTCCATGTGACATGACGTAATGAGAGCATACATAATGTGGAATGAACTTAAAATCAAAAATCAAAATACGACGAATAAAACGCGAGAAAAAATGAATAGGCGCGGCCGTATGGTAATGGTGGCGAGAATGCAAACACGTAAAATTATATCAATTTTTGTGAACTAACTCTTGTTTTTATAATATAAAAATGGAAAATATGGATGATTGTGATATATTTTTGTAAAATACGGACTTAACCTTGAAATACCTTAAAATATGGAAAATAAAAATTAGTTATTCACATTGTAAATATTATATTTGATGTAGAGAACACATTCTAGACCGAAAATCATATAAATTAAAAATATGTATTTACATATTAATCCGGGCCCTAGTTATTATACATCTAAATACAATTAGCTATTATAAGCAAAGTCATTATAATCAAATTCTACTGTATTAGGAACCAAATTCTACTGTAATTCTACATACAATGTATTGAATTTACAAAATGTTTATTTTTTGTAAGCGTTTTGTTCAATATGAATAGTTTTTTTTTGAAGTTCCACGTTGTTGTTGTTTGACTTGCAGATTATATGATAATGATAATGATAGATGATATTATGATAGAAAGCAGAACTTTGACATGATTAAATGTGTCGCCATCTCCAAGTCTGGAAGCTAAAAAGTGTGAAATAAATCTTAATAATAGCTGACTTGATATACTTTGTAGACAAATTAAAATAAAGTTCCAGATTCATGTACAGTTTTCACAAAATACCTAAACTAAAGGAACTCTTTACTACTCGAGTTAAATAGCACACCTGGCTGGATTTTTCTATACAGTATAAAAGCTTAAAAATATGAAATGTGAGTGGCAAGATTAAAGTGCTGATTTTAATGATTGTTCCACAAATCTTATGATAATTTGCAGCTCAAATCTTATGATATTTACTATAATTATGTAAACATAGTAACTACATGCATACAGCTTAAGCAAAATCAAATTAATATCTCCTAGGTGTAATTTGGCCTTCTGCACATTGCAATTGCTAAACTTTGTGGGTTATTTTTTTCATATAGTTTATTTATAGGTATTAATTTCCATGAAAAAAAAAAAAACATAGTTGTATGTATTATACAATGGGTCCTATTTTTAAGATACAAAATGCAAAATCATAACTTTTCAGTAGAGGCTCTTTAAGAAAAATTTTGAATTTTTAATATGACAAAACTGTAGCTAAAATTTGAAGATTTGCTATGATACCTAAGTCCGATGTTTATTAAATACATATATTTTACTTATTGTATAGGTCTTAAAAGGCTGTTTAAGCTGCATTAGCCCTTTTTACTGCAACAAAAATCTTTGCTTCTACCGATAAATTTGTTATTTTGTGCCCATTATTAATTATGGTAAAAAAAGCTATTACTTAAAAAAGCGAAAATCGCTAAGTTGTTACTTTGATAGGACCCATCGAAATGTAGGTTCTTCATTGATACTTTACTTGACTAAAGCTAGTCTTCAGTCTTTTTTCTCACTCACACTAAAGCACATCACACTTCATAGACTACTTTCTGCATGAAAATTATACCTATTCTAAAGTCATTTATGTGAAGGCCTCTTATTGGTGTATTAATAGGTGTATCTATGTTTTTTCAAAGAATCACATTGAAGGAAGTGAAGGCATTTTTGCCTAAAATTAACTGCAAGATCTCAACAAGCAAACTGAGAGATTTATTTCAAGAGATAGACACAAGCAAGCGAGGAGAAATTGGTTTTGATGACTTCTCTATCCTATACCAAAAACTAATCTTTGATGAAAATGTAAGTGTGTTGAACCATAACTTACTAAACATTATACCTATATTTACACTATGTAACACAAGAGCGTGACCGGCAAAATTAATTTAAAAAATTAGTATATGGCTTTATAAATAATTAAACACATAGTTCATCATGTGCACTTAGATGCTTTATTATTAATCATTTGTCCAGTCTTCTCTATTATTAATAATGGCCTAGCATCTTCGATGATTATTTCTGACCAATTTTTTAGTGTAATCAGGGGATGATGACCTTCTTATAAAGTTTATATTGCGAGTAGGCTCGGCAGGGTTAAGGCGGTTTTTTTCTTTAAAGTTTAAGCTACATCAACGACCAAATGTTTTTAATGGGGTTTGCTTTAGGCGATTGTGAGGGACAGTCCAAGACCTGGGTGCCATTTTCTTGGTTCTAGGCGGTGCCCAGACTTCATCAGTGTTTGGGGTCTTTGTCATCTTATAATAGCCATGATTCATTTGGCCTTGGAAACAGCCTTTTGGCAGAAAGCAATGATGCTTTTAGGTAAGTATATTAGATTTATCTTCAAAGCATTCTGAGAGTCGGTAAACAACCACAAATTTCTAAATCTCCTTTTTGAGTAGCATCTTCATAATGCACCTTTATTGGGCGTTTGACAGTACGTTCGCCAAGTTTGGTATCACTAGTTGACCAAGCACGAGGTGAGATACTACTTTTCCAAAATGAAGCTTCTTCTGAAAATATAATCTTGGTTCAGTCATGGTCTTTATTGTCTCGCGCCCAGCCGTCATTTATTCCACGTGCTTTTCTGAAAGTATAGCGGTTTCTTCACTATGCTTCGGTATTTTAACTTGATCTCCGCTAAACATCTTATAATTATAGCTAGAGATATAGTTTATTCTTTTTTCATTAATTCTTATTCTTCATGTGCAGATCGCAAAAATAGACGTAAATATTTTTAAAACAGTTGTGGAATCCGTTTTTTCTTAATAAGTGTCGTCTTCCACGTTTCACCTCGTTCTGGTAAGTTATCAGCGTGTTAAGCTTCTAAATATCGGTTAACCAACTTGATCAGGAACGTCTTAGATTTTTTCAAATACATTGCAGCCCGATCGCGAGACATTTTAGGTTGTAGGACCAAAGGGGTATGCATACAAAGAAACACTGCATCGAAACTGGAAGGATACGCGGCACTCTTCTCGGGAAACTTGCGCTCTGAACCAAACGAACGTAAAACCTAATTTCGTTTATCAGTGGCGTCTTAGGCAAAATATAGGGCTACCTGCTGGTATTTTTTGTTTTGCAAAAATCACTCAAAAAAATTTTTTTTTGCCGGTCACGTTCTTATGAAACACACTGTCCTTAAGTGTAGTTCAGACTGTGCTATGCTATTCTGCTTGTGTATTTTAACCAAATCAGTATAGTATGATTGCTGAGCTATATTGTTGTATTATTTTCTATGGCAGTGGTTCCGAACCTGGGGGCTGGGGGTAATTAGGTACCCCCGCGGGGGTAAATCAGCTTTTTTGTGGGGGTAACCTAAATTAAGACCTAATACTTAGCTGTATTGATAACATTGTAAGGTCAGGGTAAAACTGGTTTTCCTAATAGGTCATAGGTATCAATATTGAACAGGTGGGGAACCACTGTTGTATGGCATAGTCCAAACTGCACTGTATAAAGGCAAATATTCTATAAACTCTTTTACTTACCATCCTCTTTTCATCACATCACACTATACATATACATTTTTATCTTGTATGACTAACGCAAAATTAATTGTACACCAGAATGTCCACGATATCTTCGATAAATATAACCTATACTGCAATAATGGATCGACAATTACTTTACGCGAGTTCCAAAGTTTTCTCCGTGTTGAACAACATGACAGGCTAGGAGACGACGAAGCAGCTGCTTCGCAATTTATTAGAGATTACCTTCGAGACCCACAAAGAGATATTTATGAACCGTATTTCACTTTGCACGAGGTAAGCAATTGAACTCAATATAATAAATAAAGCTATTCGTTACTCCCATGCTATTGAATTACCATACTAGATAGTAAAGAATGTAGAAGAAAATTTCGATAGCATGGGCAAAGTTACGAATAGCTTATAATGGCAAAGTGATTAGTGGCTTTAACTAGTAGGTTCAAATCCTGTACGAAACCGATTTTTTCTTTACTATTTTGTGTTGCCGATTTGTTTCATTTGGGTATTGTTATGAACTTTCTCTAATTTATAATAGAGTTCAAATAGATCTTGCTTAATTGTACTTTTCTTGTAGTTCATTGAGATGCTGTTCTCAAAACAAAATACCATCTGGGATAGTAAACACGATAGTGTGACTCAGGACATGACCAGACCACTGTCTCATTACTGGATATCATCATCGCATAATACGTAAGTATTTCATTTTAGTTGTTTTAATTTTTTTATGTAACTGCCAAAAAAATTTCAAATCAATTTGATTGCGTATAAGTATCAAAATCTTACCAATAGACTATTCAAAATGATTTTCAAAATTGATTATAATGCTTGACTATGAGCATTCTTTCAGGTATCTGACAGGTGACCAATTTTCGAGTGAGTCCTCTTTGGAAGCTTATGTTCGATGTCTGAGATTGGGCTGTCGTTGCATCGAACTCGATTGTTGGGATGGTCCGGATGGAACTCCGTTCATCTACCATGGGCATACACTCACCACCAAAATACGATTTATGGATGTTCTGCGCATAATAAAAGAGCACGCTTTCGTTTGTTCTGACTATCCTCTGATACTCTCTGTTGAGGATAATTGCTCATTACCACAACAGCGTCGCATGGCAACAGCTTTTCAAGATATTTTCGGAGATATGTTGCTGGTTCAGCCGTTTGATAAAAATGAGAATTCTTTACCCTCACCTCATGATCTACGTCGAAAGATAATATTGAAACATAAGAAGTTGCCAGAAGGTGCAGAAGAAAATTCCTTCGCAGTTCGCCAAGAAGAGGGAAAAGATATGGATTTAAGAAATACTATCAAAAATGGGATACTTTTGCTGGAAGATCCCGTGGATAAGGAGTGGAATCCTCACGCCTTCGTGCTGACAGAAAGTAAACTTTACTATACTGAGCACTATAGTACTCAAACAGAAACTGACGCAGAGAGTGATGGAGAAGCAGAAGGTGAAGCTTCTTGTGTGCCACAAGATGAGTTGCATTTTGGAGAATGCTGGTTTCACGGGAAGTTAGCCGGGAACAGGCAAGAAGCCGAGGAACTTCTGAGAAATCATGCACATCTCGGTGACGGTACATTTCTCGTGCGAGAAAGCGTAACTTTTGTAGGTGACTACTGTTTGTCGTTCTGGCGCCAGGGGAAAGTCAACCACTGTCGTATCAAGTTGAAGCAAGATAGAGGTATTACAAAGTATTACCTGATTGACACCATGTGTTTTGACAGCCTATACAGTCTGATTACTTATTATAGGCAGCATCCGTTACGGAGCCAGGTGAGCCCTTGAAACCTTTTATATGTTTAATCAAAACTAAATGCACTCTCAATTACTTTCAGAGCTTTGTCTTGAACTTGAACTGGGTCAACTTCAACATGCAAGAAATAGAAGAAAACTAAAAAAAAAAAATAATGCTACTGAAGTTAATCTTGTCAGTATTTTTTAACCGACTTCCAAAAAGGAGGAGGTTCCCAATTCGACTATGTTTCTTTATTTTTTTGTATGTTTGTTACGCGATTACTCCTTCAGTTGTGGGCTGATTTTTAAAATTATTTTTGTAATCAAAAGGGTATACTCCCGAGGTGGTACCATAGAAATATTATCGTGATCTGATCATGAACTTACGAGATATGAAACGGAACTCCTCGTAGGATTATAGCAGAATTGTCGTAACAAGTAATATTGCTTTGTTTATACGTGCAGTCGATGGCTGACGAGTAAAGAGGAAGAGGGGGGATACGTGGTCAGCCCCCCCCCCCCTCCTATAATCATCTAAGATAAAAAATATCGTGTGAGGTATCGTTTGAATGGGCTTTTCATAAGGATTGCAAATATTAGCCTCACAAAAGTCTGGGAGGGGGATTAATTTTAGGCACCACTAAAAATCTTGAAAAATAAATTTTAATAAAAAATAAAACCGACTTCAAAAGGAACTAAAAAGCTTGAAATAACTTTAAAACGTTTTGGAGTCGGTTCCAAGTCAAGTTCTAGCCTCTTTAACCTTCTCATTAAGAACTTGACTTGGAACTGACTCCAAAACGTTTTAAAGTTATTTCAAGCTTTTTAGTTCCTTTTGAAGTCGGTTTTATTTTTTATTAATAATTTTTTTGTAGTATTTTAATGTTACATCTTTTTTGTAGGAGTTTTTAATAACTCTCAAAGAGCCAGTGCCTCAGCAGAACAAGCATGAGGATAAGGAGTGGTTCCATCCATTTTGTACCCGTGCTCAATCTGAAGAGTTGCTGCGAAAGGCTAACACTGATGGCGCCTTTTTAGTCAGGCCCAGCGAAAAGGATCAGACATCTTTTGCAATAAGTTTCAGGTATTTTTTTTATTATAGAATTGAAATTGAAAAATTAAAGCCAGAAGTTTTAATTTAAATAAGCAAGCTCCAAAATATTTTTATGATCACTAATGTAATGCATGGTATTATCTGCACTGAGAGTAATCTAATTCTGTGTTACTCTTTAGTTTAGTGTGATAAGATGGGAGTATTGTATTGTTGTCATCCTCCATCGTTTACTAACATATACCTACCGACAATTGTGCGAGTTCTAACTGTAGAATAATCACGCGAATCAAACTCCGTCGGCAATTTCAATGTACCTAGAACAAATAAGAAAATTTGATTTGAATTGGAAAATACGTTTAAATTACTGTTATGTATAGTGCATGTATGATATAGTGATGGGATAAAAAAGTACGTTTGTAGAATTTATTAAACTTGATACTAACACCTGACTTTTAGATTGATACCGTATGGGTTTTTTTATGTGCCCGCAACTAAACAGTCATCATCATCTGCCTAGCCTTTTCCCAACTATGTTGGGGTCGGTTTCCAGTCTTACCGGTCGCAACCAAACAGTGGATTTATATTAGTATTACTATACTATACTATTAGGTAAACTTCCGATACCGATATATCGGGATATATTCGGTTTTCCGATATATCGGTATGGGCAATACTTATTAGTTTGTCGATACGTTGGTATGTTATAATAAGTAGTTTGCACATGGTGCACATCTGAGAGATTATTTTCCCGATGGTAGTCACTCATTTTCTAAATTAAAATATCAAAATAATATAAACATTTAATATGTAATTAATTAATAATGTAACGGGCGAAGCGAAGGGGTCTATTAAATACTGTCGTATTTAATAGACCACATTTAACTACTACTAATACTACTAGACTACTCTAACTCTACTAGTACTATTACTACTAGTACTACTCTAACTCTACCGGTATTGATATTGGTGACACTTTCTTGTATGAATGGGGGTATCGGTAAAAATAAATGGCAATAGCGCCTATCGATGCCTCCTTATTACTTATATTGTATTAAAAGATGTTATAAAGTTAGTCAACGACTTATTTCCAGATTTAATATGTGGCTAAGTTTATAAAACAATGTTTATTATCAGTGTAACTTTTGTATACTTAAGTTATCCAATTTCTTGGTAACTGGAATGTAGTTAATATGATACTGGATACGTGACTTCCAGTTGGTACTATTTATGAGCCTGATTGAAAGGTACAATTGGTAAATATACGTATAGCTTCTTTTATAGTACTTGATGTTTGTATGAAAAAATACATAGTTACAAAGGGAGTAGTAAGCAGTGACGAATGGATGAAGAAAATCCATTGCGCCGACACTGAATAAAATTAGTATAAAGGCAGAAAAATGATGAGTTAGTAACAAATGACTCAATCTATTCATAACGCAAATTCACCAAGTAATATTTAGTTGACATGATTTTGACAAGTTTATTATAATTCATGAACATTGAAACTTAAATATCCTTAGCTTATGCTTAAGGCCTTGTATACCCAAACTGCTGGACCCAACTACTAAGCCTCCGGTGTCCATCCGTCAGTTTGTTCTAGGGTTGTGACTTTTGAACCATAATAGGTAGCTGCACTTAACATTTTCAGTGTGCAACAATTACTATATCAGCAAATCATAAAAAAATAATGTTAAAAATTAAAGTTCCCTTACGTGGTTCGTGTTTTTTTTCGGTGTTTTTGATCGATTCGCTCCAGGGCTATATTTTTTGAACCGTTGAATTGCTGTTGCCGGTAGAACAACAAATAATAATAAAATAAACTTTATTTAAAAATTAAAAGCGCTCCCCGTACAAGAAACGTGGTATTTATGCGTTCTTGTACAGAGCCCTTTGCTTGCGAGTCTGACTCGTGCCAGTTTTTGGGCAGCATATTTAAGAACATTAAAACTAAAACAAAAAAGTTTCTTTGCAGATCCGAGAAAGAAATCAAACATTGCAGAATTAAAGTCGAAGGCAGATTGTATATCATTGGCACGGTCAAGTTCGAGAGTCTCGTAGAACTGGTGAACTATTACGAAAAAAATCCTTTGTACAAGAAGGTTAAGCTGTGGTTCCCTATCAGTGAAGACATTGTAAGGCGAATCATAAGTGTAAGTACTGGAACTAAGCCTTCATATTCTTAAAGTTCTTATCATATCACATGTATAATTTCCTTCTCCTGAACCAAACGTACCTAAAACTACTTATAGGATTATAAGACTACGTATAAGAGTACCGCAAACGGGATCGTATTACCACAGTCTAGATATCATACAGTCAGTCAACGTGTTTGATGTTTTCGAAAATGCCGACAACGTCTAGACATTCGTCTCGACGCAAAAAGTGTTAGGGTTGACACAGGACTAAAAACAAAAAAAAATATCCTTTATTTTCTTAACACTGAATAAACAATTACCTAATCTATACCGAATTCAAGCCTTATGACTAGACTGTTGCCCGTGACTTCGTCCGCATGTTATTTTTTTTTCTATATGTACCTATATCCCATGAAAATCGATGTCTATCTTCTATTGGTCCCATGTTGTCTATGTCAAATTTAATTAACTTTGGTTCAGACATTCCCGTTCGGGTTACGGGAATTTTACGGGAATCACGGGAATTTTACGGGAATCACGGGAATTTTACAGAGTTACGGGATTCTACAGGAATTACGATAACGAAACTTACGGAATTTTGCGAGACCGCGGTTTTGACTTTATTTTATATGAATGAAGGTAATTTTACGGGGTCTAGGAGGAGTTGCCAATATTACGGGATAAACATTAATTTTGAAATCCAGTATGACGGATACGATTTTTGAAAAAAATCAATATGGGTATCGTTTTTGAGATTTTCGAGGATGGTGATCACGAATTTGACATTAATTTTGAGATCCAAGATGGCGGACGCGAGTTTTTAGTAAAAATCATTATGGGTATCGTTTTCTAGGTTTTCGGGGGCGGTAATTACGAATATGACATTGATTTTAAGTTTTGAGATGAACAGTTTCTCCAAAAACCTCGAAGCCATACTGATTTTATTTAAATAGTCAGATCTGCCATCTTGGATCTCAAAATGAATGTCATAATTGTAATCATCACCCCCGAAAACCTATAAAACGATATCCATATTGATTTTTACCAAAAACTCACGTCCGCCATCTTGGATCTCAAAATTAATGTCATATTCGTATTCACCACCCCCGAAAACCTATAAAACGATATCCATATTGATTTTTACCAAAAACTCACGTCCGCCATCTTGGATCTCAAAATTAATGTCATATTCGTAATCACCACCCCTGAAAACCTAGAAAACGATACCCATATTGATTTGTACCAAAAACTCACGTCCGCCATCTTGGATCTCAAAATTAATGTCATATTCGTAATCACCACCCCCGAAAACCTCGAAAACGATACCCATATTGTTTTTTTTTACTCGTACGTATCCGCCATCTTGGATTTCTAAATTAATGTCAAATTCGTAATCACCACCCCTGAAAACCTCGAAAACGATACCCATATTGAGTTTTTTCAAAAACTTGTATCCGCCATCTTGGATCTCAAAATTAATGTCATAATTATTTATAATCAACATACCCGTTGAAAAATTTAATCAATAGTCAAAATTCAAATAAATAAAATGTGCCACCCTCTAAAAACAAATGACGGTGTAGTACCTGTATGGAGTATGGAAAAAGGTATTGACGGCCGCGGCCCCCCCTCCGTCCCTCGCCCCACACACCCCGCACGATTGCTCTGTCTAGACGTGTTCGTTGGACTACTGTAGGGAAAGAGCTCTTTATACTGTGGTATTACTAAGCCTTTGCTGTCCGCTAGTCTGTCCCAGGGCTGTTTGTTTTAAGCAATTGGCAATATTTCATTTTCAGAATCCCTCAAAATTTTATTTTATTTCAAAAATAGAGCACACAAGTTTTTTGTTTTAATTTTTTAAAATGTGAAATGCACGAAAAATAATAACCAAAAGTAGCTTATTTCAAAAGGGCGTAAGTATGTGTATTTTCAGGCATAATGGTGAATGTTCCTATGCCTACCTACGCCATTAATTAAAAATAATGTCTTCTTCTTCTTTTTTGTTTATTGGCCTTCGATCTGACTCTTGTCAACAACTCTGCCAGTGTCAAGTGAGGACGGCAGCAATAAGTTTTTTTTTTAAAATCTTTATTAGAGTAAGGCTAATCAGTTAATGTAATTTCGGTTCATTGTCGGTTCGCTTCAGTGGCACGCACCCTTACTTATTGTCGCAATTTATAGCGTGAGCGATAGAACAATCAATTATATATGATGATGGGTTCTGTGTATTCAGCCGCGGAAAGATACCTTGTAACACTTTAATAAAATGCTAATCAATAACGTTATGTAGTCATCCATTACTTTAATTAGTTACTTAAGTTAATCTTAATAAACATAAAACAAAGTCGGGTTTGGTCGTACAAATATTTTTGTATTTTTTTGTACAAATATTAAAAACAAGGGAATTATAACCCTAGGGTAGCCGGGCAGCTAGTTTATTAATAAAGTAGCTGTGCCTCAGAACTCGAAATTGCGTAAATTGATTAGTTATTTTGCACATTTTCTGATTCTTTTAAATAGCTGTGGCTATCATGGTATTTTTATTTCCTAAAACATAGGTACATAACATAAGATTATAAATGGTGACCTCAAAGGCAACTACATTTTTAATTATATATATAAGGCCTTTGCAGACGATTCATGGCGTAATGTCTGCGAGACAGCGTTTTTGGTGGCTAAATAAATTAAATTAAATTAATTAAAATTAATTTTAAATTAAAGCATAGAGATAAAGCTAAGCTAGCTAAATACTAAATCATATAAAATGTAGCTCTACACCTACCAGTAAATAGTTTTAGAATTGTATCATTGTCTCTTCCTTTAATTGGCAAAAATTACTGTTTTCTTACTACATAAAGTTAAATACTCCTAATAATTTACAGTATAATTATTTTTCATTTTTATTCTAAAATACCAATCTAAATCTAAAACTTAAAGTTTTAAAGACAACGACGCCGACGTCCCACTTCAGAGCAAAGGTCTCCCTTCCCTCCTTAAGTGAAACTAAGTTGCGGTTGGAATTAATTAATTAAAGTGGCTCAAAATTAATCTTGTGTACAGTTTTTGTTCTTCAATGTAACTTATAATAAAAGCTCCTAACATCGTTAATAACAACGCCGCACAGTGTTTCGTCTAGAACAAGCTAGGTGGACAAAATCAAAGTCAACATTTCATAGAAACGTTAATGAGGGTAGTTAGCTAACTAATGGGACATTACATTGACAGCAAAAGATGTGTCGAGAATCATTTCAAATGCAGGTAATCGTGGTGAGTATCTTAGATAATCAGGTAAACTGTATAGAATTGTTTGCATTTTGTCTACCCACGCGATAACATGTTACGGCTTACTTTAAAAAGTTATAGCGAAAAAAAGTGATGGACTCAATTACTAAGGGTGTGTTTTATATATTTAAACAGTTTTTTGTAAATAAAATTAACATTATACGTATAAAAATGGCGATCAAACTTTTTTCAATGGTATTTTTTAGACATATTTCGAATTCAAAGGTCAGTAAGTAAAAATCCTCCGATATCCCCCGGCTGATTTTTAGTCTAAATGATACCTACACCTTTGCACATTATTATAAAACTTGAAATTCTTGCCCGAATCTGCCGTTTTTTTAGATTTTTGCGTTTTTGTAAGAGGCCAATTCAAAATGTCGAAAAAATAATTATTCGAAAAATGAGTAAAAGATTCAAAAAATGACCAAAACAAGGCGTTATATCAGTTTCTAACCACAAAACAAGGTTTTAGAGGCTTGAATGAGCTATCTGTGCAGGTCATTAAGACTGTAATTTCGCGATTTTCATCGAAATGATAGGAAAAATGGGAAAAAAGCCGAAGAACTCGGGATCGCTTTTTACTACTTAAACTGACTGGCTAGAGAGTGAAGATATTATGTTAACTGTTAAGTATGATCTCGCAGAAGCATTTTCTTCGTCAAAATCATCGTCAAGTGCAGAAAGATCGATGATAAATATGTTGGACGCAAGTAGTAAAACTATTAGGTCAACGTGTTGACGATTTGGTCAAGTTACGAAGTTCAGAGGAACTAACGGCAGCCGCAGAGATATTTACTCAACTATCATCTGATCCTGTGATTAATAACATACCACAGAAAAAAACAGGCTGTCTCTCTTCAGCTGTTTTAGATCTTATAATTCCACCTGAAAATATCCTTAGAAGTAGTAGTAATATCCCGAGAAGTCATATTATTTCCGAAGATTATTGTGTACTTCTGATTATGAACTTACTGACGATGAGTAATTATTAACACTGTATTTTCAGTTACACTCAGACTTAATATCTGAAATTACGTTAAAGGGTATTTCTTAAAAAACGTTAACATTTCCTAATGAATCATTTTTCTCCCAGAGAGATTTAAAACACAAAAGTACATTCAGAAGATTTTTATACTATCACAACACCAATAGGGGTTTAATTTATGTTTTAATAATAATAATAAGCAATATAATTGATTTCATTCTTAACTTTGAGTGGAGGATTGATACGCTTAATGTTTGACATTTTTTTTATAAGAAACACCCTAAATATTTATTATAAATTGGTATAAATATTTAATTTTAAATTAATTTCTACATAAAATCCTAATACAGATTAGTTTATCATTGATAAATTTAATTTAAAAAAAATCCTAATAAATACATTTCGATTCCTATAAAACACTTATTTTTTAAGTGATTAAGTACTGTAAATATAAAAAACTTTCATATTAGGACTTATGAGATATATTAGAAGTTAAATGTAATGAGAAATAATTTTGTCCACCTAGCTTGTTCTAGACCAGGGCTGTCCAAACTATACACCTTCGCGGGCTAATTAAATTTCATACAAAAGCTGGAGGGCCAGAAAAATATTTTCAGTTGCAAGACTGAAGATAAATAATTATACCAAGTATTGAGTACATGTTTTGACAACGAATAATATTATCCAAACTATTTGTGTCCAAAACTACACACATCAAAAGTGTCTAGGGATCAAGCATTTTTATGCGGATTTCTTGAGATTGAGATGTGGCTTTGTAATAAATTTATGATTTTATAAATTTATATGGATCCTTTTTGGTGCATTTCATAATTTGAATCAGGAACTGTGAATCAAATTCGAGTAAAAGATGAAAATCAGCTGTCAATATTTTCCCTATAAAAACATACAACGCATTGAAGACATTATTAGTGCTACTGTTTCCCTACTACTGATTAAAACCAACGTTATTATGGAGCGGCGACGTCATTTAAGCAGGGAAGAAATGCTCAGAGCCGTGGGAATGATAGAAGCTGGTTCCCGGCAACGTACTGTGGCTTTAGCTCTGAATACAAGTCAGAGTGTTATCAGTCGACTTTGGACACGTTACCGAAGCACTGGTACCGTGGCTGAGCGCCATGGAGGACAGTATCGCTGCACCACACGGAGACAAGACCGATACATTCAAATCTTAACTCGAAGAGCTCCAACAATAACCGCCATGATGTTAGCCGTGAGGCTTCATCACTCTTCAGGGAACTTAATTAGCGACCAAACAGTCAGAAACCGCTTGCATGAAGTGAACCTTCATTCCCGAAGACCGCTACGGGTACCACCTATAGCAATGCACAATCGTAGGATTCGATATCAATGGGCTCTTGAACACAGAAATTGGGCAGAAGAACAATGGCGTTTCGTGTGCTTTTCTGATGAGTCTCGTTTTGGTATGAGACCGGATACAAGACGTATACGACACTGGAGAACCCCTGGACGCCAACAGCGATTAAAATCCTGCCAGGAAGTCCATCCTTATAGTGGTGGAACCATCATGGTATGGGCGGGTATTTGGATCGGCGGAAGAACTGAGTTGATTTGGATCAGAGGCAACCTCAACGCTCAAATTTATGCTGAGACGATTGTATCAGACGTCATCGTTCCTCTACAAGTGCAAATCGGTCCCTTATTTCAGTTAATGCATGATAATGCACGACCGCACACCGCAAGAGTTGTAAGACATACTCTCGCCGCAGCTAACATCAATGTCCTGCCCTGGCCTGCTCAGTCGCCAGACTTGAACCCGATTGAGCATGCATGGGATATGCTACAGAGAAGAGCTCTGCCGAATATGGAGGGTATCCCGTCGCAAGAAGACCTTTTTTTGTTGTTGCAACGAACATGGGCGGCCATTCCACAGCGTGATTTGGATGAACTCATTTTGAGTATGCCAAACCGATGTTCTTGTGTTGTTAGTGTTCGCGGTAGAAACACGGATTATTAATTGTTTAAGTTACCCAATAAAATTTTAAAGAAAACTGTTATTTCAGTCTTTTTTTTGAACTTTAATGTTAGTGGTTCAAATGTCAAAAATCCCTTTATTAGGAAAATGGCAAATTTCTTTATTAATGCAAAGGTGACTTGGTTTATCGTTACTGTGACAAACGAAAACACTTTATTTGATGAATCCTTAAAGAAAATTTTAATTAATATCAATCAGGAGAAAAGTTATTGCAAAAATATATGTTGATCCCTAGACACTTTTGATGTGTGTATTTTTAGATTAAAATGTGTGTCGCGGGCCGCATGAAAACAAGCCGCGGGCCGCATGCGGCCCGCGGGCCTTGGTTTGGACAGCCCTGTTCTAGACGAAACACTGTGCGCCGTGACAGAGTTTTTTGGTGTAAATATTATTGAAATGCATGATGTTGCTATTTTAATTCTTCCGGTAAGCTAAATATTACAGGTTTTTTTTAGATTTAACTAACTCATAATTGCTTTTATACAAAATTCTAGCTTTTCCCGCGTGGCTTCGCTCATGTAGTAGTCTAGAATATTTTGAACAAAATTTATTTGTGGGAGACATCCCGCTTTTCAGCCCTACTGGAAAAAAACACCAACCAAATAAAATCTGTGATTTTGAATAAAAAGGTCTTAGGCATATTTCTGTCCCGATTTTTCCATTCCTGTACCGCTTTTGGTGCTACAGGACAATGTTTTAAGATATATTAGATGTAGATTTATGTATTTTGGAGAGAAAAACATCCCATACTTACTCATAATTTAATGAAAAGTAATTATTACCAACAAAACTTTTTTTTTTCTGGGACGAATTATTTTTTAAATATTTTTTTTGGATGTAAATTAATGCCACGATACCGCTTAACCCCGTTAAGCGATGAGTTTTAATAAAATACGAAACACGTGTTCCATCAATTTTGTAAAAGAATGTTTATGCAAAATTTGAAGAAGATTGGACCAAGGAATCACGTTGTCCCATACAAACTTTGTCCCCGTTTTTCTCCCTCTTAGAGGTTCTTCTTCCTCGGTCCCTCATTGCTGAGGATCGCGACCACATGTTGTGTGCTTCCATTGTGTGCGGTCGTAAGCCGTGTGGACCGCTCGCTGCATGCTGCCGCCCACCGCCTTCTTCACTGTGTCAGACCATCTTGTAGGTGCTCTGCCCTGCGCAAGTCTGCCGCTAATCTGGCCCAAAATGATTTGCCTCTCCAGACTGTGCTTTGAAGAACGCATAATATGTCCGAAGAAGCTGAGAGTCCGCTTTGTGCATATCGATGAGAGTCGCGTGGTGATGTTGAGCTCTTTTAATGACTCGTTTGTCCTCATGGCAGTCCAAGGGATACGAAGTAATCTCCGCCAACACCACATCTCAAATGCATCGATTCTGCTCACATCGCGGCTTTTCAGATTCCAGGTTTCAGAACCGTACACAAAAACAGAAAATACTAGAGCGCGCACTAAGAGTCTCTCCAAGTTTCAGGTCTCTACGATCAGCGGTTTAGGCTGTGCGTTGATCCGTCAGTCAGTCAGTCAGTCATTCAGGACAAAGCATTTTATATGTATAGATAACTAGCTTCCGCCCGCGGCTTCGCCCGCACGATATGTTGATAAATTGTAGCCTATGTGTTATTCTCACGAAGCAAATACTAAGAGGAGACGGCATAAGGGAATTTTATAACGATAAAATGCGTGACAGTTAGCGGGGTGAGGGGGACGTTACACTCCGCTGACTCCACCCACCAACACCCACAAAGTCCTGGAGCACCTAGCGATACATAGCTAAACTATCACGTCTAACAAATGTCTAAACTACAAAATGTTTTCGCTATTTGCTACTTGTGTCGCTAGTGTGTCTAGGGTAGATTACGAATCCCAGGGCCGAACTTAGAACTGTGTGTCCACGGCAAAATTATAGTGAAATAGAGTAAATGTACCTGCAAATACCTGGTAAATAGAAGTTAAATTTCATGATAACAACGAGACTAGGTAGGTAGCTGCGCTTACGGTTAAAGGTTATTTAGGTTTATGAAGAAAGCTGCAGCAGATATGTAAGTACATAAAATAGGCTTATGTACAAGTTATAGTTTTAGCACTGATAGCCTAGTGGAATGAAAGTCGACTGACGTCTGACGTCTGACGACTGAAATCAGAGGTCTTGAGTTCGATCCCAAGGCGCGCAACTCTGACTTTTCTTAAGTTATGTGTATCAGTTGCTAAAACGGTGAGGGAAAACATCGTGATGAAACCAGCACATCTGAGAGATTTTTCAATGGTGTGTAAAGCCATATCAGAGGCCTACGGGCGGTTTAAACTCTGACACCAGATTGTTTTATAAGAACATTAAAATAGTAATAAAACAATATTACAAAATTATGTTGGTTTTCATTAGGTATATTGTTCACAAAAAAGGTCTTATGTATTATATACAATAGGTATTATATTTATGTAAGAAAATTACTAAAAATATATAAGTTCGTTAGTTATAGGTACATATAATAAGAAATTGAATAATGTAAGTTTCATTCAATGTATAAAATTGCCCAACAAATTTTATATTCAATTTTTTAATTTTTTTTTTATCAATTGAACAAGTATATTATGAAACGGATGGACTCCATTACGTGACGTCATCATACACTTGTCTTTTCAAGTAGCAGGATTCCCAACTTTGGGGTTTTCTCCCTAAATTTAGGGGGTAAATAAGTGGGATGGGATTTTTTCAGAGACTTTAATTTTAGGAAACTTATTTGTTTGTTCAATAGCGCCTCAGCGACATTTAGTACATAACTATGTCATAAATATTGTTTGTTGTAAGAGTGACTCTAGTTGCCGGTTCCAAGGGCAGCCTAGCCTTCATGGAGAAGAATCTGGCAAGAAACTCCATGGTTGCTCTTTTAAATATAATGGCTTACAATATTTAGGTTACATTGTTCTGAGGTCTTATAAGCGAGGAATCATTAGTGGAATCTTAATCATTAATCCCCAACATAGTTGGGAAAAGGCTAGGCAGATGATGATGACTGTTCTGAGGTCTTATGTGAGAACAATGTCAATCGACTAAAGATAAGTACACCTTAAATATATTTATGCTTTTGATAAAATTACCATAACAGCTATGAACTGACCAGTCCCAACAGACGGCACCCGTTCACGAGTATGACGCATGCATCAGCCATCGCCTAACTCAACCATATTGTAGGGAATCAAACGACCCGACACACAACGATTTGAAAGTCACAAAGTTTAATTGCCTGCAAAAATAACTGATTTATTTAGATGTTGCCGGTTAGTGGCTTTGTCGTTTTCTATTGTTGCAAAGTGTTTAAACCGTATATCGATATATTTTTCAGCGATAGTTTTAATTAAAAGTATAATATGATTATAAAACGGATATTGATCAAACATATGATTATCGGAATCTTTAAAATAATTTTGGCCAATAAGTGACATAAGGGTGCTGGATACAATTTTATGTTTTTTAAAAATAGGGGAATTTAATGATTGAGTCTTAACAGATCGGATGCTGCATTCAGTACGTAAACATACGTTTATTACATCTTTTGATGGAAACATAAGGCCACCTTTATTTTTAGTTTTTATCAAATAATGGTCATCTAGGTAATCATTAGCACATAGTGCAGAAATGCAACTTTCACATTTTATTTTTGAATTTAAAAATTTTACTACAAATCCAGCAATATATGTTATTATTTGTCGGCGTAAGTTGTCACTTAACGTTGAATTTAAATGTTCATCAAACTCTAGCAACAAATCTTCCGGCATGGATTCTTCTTCCACTAATGATTCCTCGCTTAAATCTGTCTGTAAGATGCGAAAACGATCAGATGTTAAATTTATTTTGTTGACAGATGACACATTTAAAATAGAAACATTTTCTAAGGGAATGCAATTCCCTCTGAATCCATCTTTCAGCTCAGTACTTACAAGCGATTTTTTGTAGGCTGATTTAAATTGACGTGCTGTGGGATTGTTATTTGTTCTGCCATGTGCTCTAATCACTCCAAAAAATAACTCTAAATGATCTTGAGAAAATTTGTGTAATGTAAGATATTTTATTTTTTTTTCTTTATTAATCAAGCGATCATACAGGAAAAGTGTACTATTTATACACGTTAAAAGACCTATAAAGCCTGTTTTACGATTTGTAGCAATTATGGGTTTGTCTTCTTCTTGGACTACTAAATAGATTAAATAATATTTTGCAAATTCCAAAAATTGTTTGGTTTTTAAAATATTTTTCTCAAATAATGGTTTCTTAAACTCATATTGAGCCATATTTCTAGAGTTTAAAATGTCAAAGACATTGTTGATAAGTCTAATAAAAGTAATTGTGCCTGATACATTTGAAAATTGATGATTAAAATTTTTACACACTTCGAGTGCGTCAGCTACGCTGGTGCTAAAAAGTTGGCTAGCCAACTTTACCTTCATTTTTTGACGTTGAAAATAAATGTGTCTGTCTTTTAATTTATTTGCAAGGTGGAGGCCAAAAGACTTTTGTAAATTATTTAAATTGACAAGATAAGACCAATCTATAATATTACCTTGGTAATCGAGAAACCTTTTTTTATGCTCAAATGCATTGCGGACAAGTTTTACCATATGACATGCGTCCAAGAAAACTGCTACTTCAGAATTATCTGAAGGGTGTTTAAAGGTGCTCTTTATGTTCGGAGGTTCTAACACACATCCTAACTTATTGAGCATGGCTACATTTGAAGCACAGCCATCCATGGTAACTGACACCACGTCTACTCCATTTTCTTCGCATTTGTAAAGGCATTGTCGGACTATTGAAGCCCTTTGTTCCCCAGTAATCGAATGTATAAAAAAAAAGCCCACCGGTAATTTCCATCGTTCTGTTTGACAGACAAGTAGGAGGACTAATACCTGTGACGCTTTTTCTAAATTATCGTTTTGAATGTCGTTTAGTCCGAGATCAACATAACCATGATACTTATGGCCATCCCACTCAACGTGTTTTTTAATGGCCATTTCGTCCATCATAAGACTACATATAAGGCGTTTATTGGACGCGTTGGCTTTAAGCTTCAATACGTCAAAAGCTTCAGCTGTAAATCCCGCTTCACAATTGACACTTTGATACCATCTAGAAATGGTTCTAGGATGCGGCAAACATGTATCAAACGTTTTTCTGACGTATGCATACGCGGTGGGAGAATAATAATTTAGTGTCAACGCAAATGATCGAAGAGCCGGAGAATATTTTTTCTTCAATGGAACTTTCTTCATTTTTGATGTTTGACGCCCAATTAAATCTTGCATTTTGATATTCATTGAAGATAAAATCTCAGATTCCTCTCCCAATATATACCTTTTATTTTGTAGTTCGTTAATTAAATTTGAGAAACTTTTAACCTGAAATGAATTACGAATTTTAGTAACAATATATTTTTTATATTGATTGACTCAGCAGAACTGCTCAGGCACCGCACTTCATTATGTGGCCTGGCTCAAGTCAACTTCACATCTCAGGAACAAGCACGTCTTATTGTCACTTTGAACGCAAAACAGCAAACATATAGCATTAAAGCAAATAAGCTTTCAACATAGGCTTTGACACGTAGACAGCGAGTTGTTAGTAATAAAAACAGTCATTCCTAATTCCGCCATTCACAATTTTAAAAATTTCTTAGAACATTTAATATGTCAGTGACAAAATTGGTGCATGTTAAAATTTTGGTAAAATAAAGATATAGTTTAGCACATCAGTCAAATATTATAGGCTAAAAAACACTTCCAACCATGGACCTACCCAACGCCAATCAAGCCATTAGCACGCATTCACAGCATTACGCACCTGTGAGCAGTAGTTTATATTTTGGTACTTACTATTAGAAGTTATATAAGATGAATTCAAGTTTAACTGCAGCCTAAAATTTAATTTAAAAATATTTAGATGGATATTACAAGAACCCAAGAACATTATTAAAATATATGATTTAAAAATACCTTCTTCTTCAAACGGTAAACTTTCATTTGAAGCCTTCTAATCTTTATTTTATCAGATTTTGCCTTTGATCGTAATTGTAATATTTCTTGTTTAAGTTTCTTTTTTCTTGGCGTATCATTAAATACGAGATACTCGCATAAACCACTTGAACTAGGTTCTGGCGACGATATGGGACGTGCTAGAGTTTTTTTTTTATCCTGTAATATAGTAAAGTATTATTGTATCTAAACATAGCTATATATACAATTTGTGCCAATTGAAGCTGGCAGGTATAATGTTACAACGAACCGAGATATCTAGTGTTAAACGAGGTAAAGCCCCCGCATTCAATCTTTTTATACCAGTTTTGGTCACTGAAAAATCTTCATTATTAAAATGACAGGAACAAATCCTGGTATATTTTGTTGGATTCCAATCTGGTCTATTAATCATTGCTATCCAGCTCTTTTTTAAATTATCATCTGAAGGAAATCTGAAACATTAAGTTATTTTATATTTTTAATTTCTAAGATAATACACTTTTTTTAGTCTATGTACCTAAGTAATATGTTCGATATAGTACCTTAAAACACAATAACACACGTGATTTTACTGTCTTTTTAAAAATAGAACAAAATGAAAAATATTTTAACACAGAGCTGCTACGCACTGTACTCATAAAATGTATTCTGCCAAATTCACTCTGTTTACTATCTCTACAAGCTTATACATATAAGGTATGACCTAAACCTGAAAGTAGTTTGTTCACAATCAGTAACTGAATCGATCGCAATAGTTTTAAGTAAAATTAAAAAATGTAAAATTTCTTTATTCTATCTCTACATAATGAAATAAATTTAAATTCACTCACGTTTGTATTGCTACACAAATATCGTAATGAAATAAATTAATTATTCTAAGTGCGGCCCTGGCTATTTCAAAACTTGTAAAAGCGACATCTATCGCTCGATGGGTGTATCTGTCGCTTTTACGAGTTTTACACGTTTTTAAATACAAATTAAAACCATAATACGTTTTTTATCTTAACTAAAAAAGGTTTATATTATTACAAAATCTATTTTAATACGTTAATAGGTAAAGATTTAAATCATATTTATGTATTTTTCAGCTATTTGTCTCCATACATTAGGGCCATCTTTTGTCGGGTGGAAAAACTAAAATCAACAGGAAACTAGTGAAAAAATTCGAGAAATGTTCTAGAAGTCTATTCATAAATTACGTTTAAAAATACTTACCTATGAAATGAGCTGACATTCTTTGTATCAGGACCTCTATCCGTGTAATTCTTACAATCTACTACACAACACTTCATGTTTTTCTTTTTTTAAACTTAAGAAAAGATAAATGTTTACGAGAACTTAGGTTAGTGACGCTAGTAGTACTCGTAGAACGACTGTAGTTAGATTGAATAAGCCACACCCACTACCTGGGGGCGGGTTGTGCGCCAATGTTAGTATGGTGGTATCAGTGCGCCGATGCTTATGCCATCTCCTCTTAGTATTTGCTTCGTGGTTATTCTGATGTATAAGCTATATTGTGGTGAAGTTTCATTCAAATCCATTCAGTAGTTTTTACGTGAAAGAGTAACAAACATCCATACATCCATACATCCATACTTTCGCCTTTATAATAGTAGTAGGATGTATAGATTACTAGCTTCCGCCCGCGGCTTCGCCCGCATGATATATTGATAAATTGTAGCCTATGTGTAATTCTGATGTATAAGCTATATTGTGGTGAAGTTTCATTCAAATCCATTCAGTAGTTTTTACGTGAAAGAGTAACAAACATCCATACATCCATACATCCATACTTACAAACTTTCGCCTTTATAATAGTAGTAGGAAGTAGGATAAAGCCAATCTGTTTCACTCTAGAAGTTGTGTAAATGTAAAGTCGTGGAACCTCATTCCGTTTCCTAGTTACAGGAATTTTCTGCCCAGAATTGACTAGGCTGTTAGGGAAATTAGTTTTTAAATTCATTTTATTTAGCTTTAAATTTTTTGCTCGCTGTAATTCCCACTTTTATTTTTAATTATTATATTTTTAATTTTATTACTATTTAGGAGCCGGATGACAACTCAGTGTACGGGACCCCAGGTTATATGGACCCTACTGCTTTCACATCTAAGGTAACGTTTTTAAAATAGTAATAATTAATGATACAGGTTGAAATTCAAAAATGTACATCCCTAAAACAGGTCATTGAACTCATCATTATGAACAATGAAATTGCGAAATATAACGACAACATTTACAAAATACTTAGCAAAATTTGTTTATAACGATTAGTTAAAAAAAATTTCACTCAGAATATTACTTATTGTTTAACATTAATAATTAATTATATTTTAAGAGGTAGACTAAGTCACTAAGATGAGTGGACATTAGAATTTCAAACAATTATTAATTATATTTCTTGCTTTCATTGCATAAAATCATAAATTCTTCTACGTATTACTTGCTGAGCGGTCATAAACTGCTAATGCTTGCCGTGGCTGCTGTAATTAAGGATAATTATTTATATATTAAAAAAAATAAAAACAACATTTATTTGAATTAATTTGATTTGTAATTCTGTTAGGTGACTGTGAAGGCTCTGTACGACTACCGCGCCCGCCAGGTCGACGAGTTGTCGTTTTGCAAGCACGCCATCATCACCAACGTTGACAAGCCGGACGAGGGCTGGTGGCGCGGTGACTACGGCGGCAAGAAACACCACTGGTTCCCAGCAAACTACGTGCAGGAAATAGAGGTTCCGCATATAACAGAAGTGCCTGTTAGTATCACTGCCTCGGTAACGACGACTAACGAATAACGGTCGATAAGTTTCATTCATTATTCATAGTTTTTAATTGTTGTCAGTAAAGGTTTTTAGATAAAATAGAACAAAAAGTAACCGGCCAAATGTATGTATTATGGAACCACATGACCACCTATATACACATATCCAACCTCTGACGTGACGTGGTCAGACCTGGATGGGTGACCAACTGTGGCATTATATTTCCAGCGAAACCGTTTTTCGAGAGCCATGATATGTGGCGGACCCCTTGCCCCATAAAGGGTTGAATTTCCAAAATACAGGAAATACTCATAACTTGTTTATTTAAGTACCTTATATAAACTCCTAGAATATAATACATAATTAATATAAATATAATACATAATAAATTATAACCTGAAAAATACTCATTTCCCGTACAAGCTTTTATTACCTATTTTAGGTTTACTCCCTTAGTGTTTAAAATTTATGGTTTCATTGTGATTAATAATCTGATTACAAAATTTATATACGATATATCAAGAGGAGTCCTTTTTTTCTAGTAAGTGAATTCTAAATTATAACGAATATAATATAACCCAAAAACTACTGTTATATATTTTATCCCATTTAAGGGTTCGATTTACTGAGAACATGAAATGAATGAATGAATGAAATGACGAATACCAATTGTTATTAATGTAACTTCAAAATTGAAGGATTTTCATACTAACCATACTAGATATTAATCATTTATTCAAAAACTAACTTTAACCCACCACACTTTACACACACACTTTAGTGTGTGTGGTGGGTTAAAGTTAGTTTTTGAATAACAGGCTAAAGCCTGTTTAGCTTCTAAGTAGGAATTTTCATAATTTCTTCCGCTTGTATATCTAGAATAATGCATTATTTTTCTGTTACTGACTGATGAATGAAGGGCATTAAAACGAATGTGTTTTCATAGGGTCTCGAGAACGAAACCGCAGCTTTGGGCTCATTACAGAAAGGCGTAGTTGATGTACTAGGCGCTGTGGTGGAACTAGTAGTGGGTGAAGAGAGCGGCTCGGCTCGCTGGCTGGTGCGCATACAGAGCCCCCAGATGTGCTCGCCCTTCGACATGGCAGCGCCCACCCGCGAGATTGCGCTCGAGTGGCTCTCCGCCATCAAGGAAGCTGCTTACAGTGCCAGTGCCCGATCTGCAGAGCACAGAAAAATGGAACGCACCTGGAGAATTGCTAAAGAAATGTCCGACTTGATTGTCTATTGCCGATCTGTCGCTTTTACTCCAGAACGAATTCGTACAAATAGCTTCATATTCCAAGAAATGTCGTCCTTTCCGGAAAGCAAAGCCGAGAAGCTGATGTGTCAGCAAGAGACTACCTTCTTCCTCAAGTACCACAATAAGCAACTAAGTAGGATCTACCCGAAAGGACAGCGAATAGATTCATCCAATTACAATCCGGTTCCTTTTTGGAATCCGGGCTCTCAGATGGTTGCTTTGAATTACCAGACTCCGGATAAGCCAATGCAGCTAAATATGGGAAAGTTTAAAGAGAATGGTGGATGTGGTTATGTGTTAAAGCCTGATTTTATGTTTGAGGAAACATACAACCCGTATGTGAAGAAAAGTATCGATAATAAGGTGAAAGCTGTGACAGTGATGCTGCGCGTGATCGGTGCGCGCCACTTGTGTAAGTCGGGTCGCGGGACTGCGAGCCCGTCCGTGGAGGTCGAGATCATTGGTGCAGAATATGATAACGGCATCAAAATGGTTACTAAAACTGTTTGTGAGTATCAAATTTATGCAACGTTTCTTATCTGTTGATTTTTAGTTGCATAACTAAACCCCAACGGGAGCTTACTACTATAACCACACTTTCTGTCCGTCCGTCTTTCTGCAAGGCACAGGGTCATAACTTGTTAACGGTAATAGATAGCCCGTTGAAATTAGACACAGGTTATGGTTATATATATATAAACATAAGTCAAAACACAAAGGTTTTTGACCCCGTTCCGCCTCGCACTTTGCTGATTATTGATGAACGCGAATACTACCAAACTCATTCAGTAAATGTTCAGTAATAACTTTTTCTAAGTAGCTTTTCTTTGCGTTTTTTGCGGTCTATTAACTTAATCTTTGTTTCAGCTGATAATGGCCTAAATCCTATCTGGAATGATATTTGTCAATTTGAACTAGCAAATCCGGAGCTAGCATTGATCCGCTTTCTCGTACAAGATGAAGATATGTTTGCAGACAAGAACTTTATTGGACAGGCAACATTCCCTGTGAAATGCCTGCGCTCTGGCTATAGGAGCGTACCACTAACGAATGGATACTCCGAAGAACTCGAACTCTCTTCTCTCCTGGTTCATATAGGTGTCATTCTCACCAAATAACTACTTATTTGGTGAGTATAGTGAGTAATTGTTAATTAATCTACATTAATTAACAATTACTCACTATACTTCCCTACAGCTGGGCGTTTTTATAACCAAAAAATATCAGACTATTCATTAAGGTAACAACTGCGAAATAGTAAGAAATAAAGTGATAATTTATAGTGAGGCTCTCCGCCCACGACCTATTTTTTTTTAGTGATTTTGTGACCAGCTTTGGCACACGGCCTTTTTTGCCGGTGGCTATTGAGAAAAGTAAATAAAGTATATAAAGTCAATTATTTACAAAAGAAGATCGATTTACAAAAAAAACCAGCTGCAAAATGACGCCCGTGTGCGTTAAGTCTGTCACAAAATCGGGGCTGAGAGCCTTATAAACAAAATATGTCACAAATCTTGCAGATTTTAGTGCAACTACAGAAATAATTATCATTGATATTAATGATAAATATACAAATGAGCTCTGATCCTTACTACTTCTGAAAGAATTTCTTTTAAAAACCAAATAGTAAGAATCATAACGACTTTTTATTAGCTAGTTAATAGTCAAAAAATTTAAGAGAAGCAAATTTAAATATTAATACTATACTATTATATTAATATTATACTATGTAGCTCTAACAAAAATAAAAAAATATGCTAAGCATGAGGAAACTACACAAAGGGGTTAGAACATTTTTGTATGGAATCTGATTTATTTATTTATTTTATTTTATTTATTTATTTATTTAACTTTGACTAACACGGTTTTCAAGAAACCAATTACAATAATCAAAGGCAATGGGAATATAAAACTAATAACAAAGTAACCATAAAACAATAATCAAACAAAATACAAAACCACTAACTATATATAAATTTTAAATACTATGTGTTTCACAAAAATCTAGGCATGCAGACATTAAATCTTTGAGGTCATCGGCGAAAAGATCGCGGTCCGGGTTGGCTTTCAGGAGGTTATTGAGCGCTGTTAATATACGCGGTATGGGAGATGAGGCGCGAGCATTAGTGTGACATATGGGCTCGTCTAACAACCGATGTCTCCTGCTACGAAGGTAGTTATTAGGAGTGTAAAGCCGAATCAGCCCATTGTGGATATCAGGTGCATCTGTTATTCCTCTGGAAATTTTCAGCATGACACCAACCTGGTCACATGCCCTTCTAGTATCAAGCATATTATATCCTAGACACCCAGCAATAAATTCAGTTGGATATAGATAGGGATAATAACCAAGAGTTCTTTTATATAAAAACCGCAGAAATGCTTTTTGTACCTTTTCTAGTAGAAGTGCATAATTTGCCTCATACGGATTCCATACACAGGAGCTAGCCTCGAGCTTAGTACGGACAAGAGTACTGTAAAGTACTGTAAAAAATACTGTAAAGGAGTCTTATAACATTCTCTTTTCGAAAATCTCGCGCATTTCGAAGAACAAACTTTATTTATATGAATGCTGCCCCGCGCGACTTCGTACGCGTGATTATCCTACTTCAAAGCCTATTCTACCCCTACCCTACTCTACCCACTACCCTATTCTACCCCTAACCTACTCAACCCCTACCCTACTCTACCCCTAACCTACTCTACCCCTAACCTACTCTACCCCTAACCTACTCTACCCCTAACCTACTCTACCCCTACCCTACTTTACCCACTACCCTACCCCTAACCTACCCTACACTACCCCTACCCTACACTACCCCTACCCTACCCTACACTACCCCTACCCTACTATACCGCTACCCTACCCTACTATACCGCTACCCTACCCTACTCTACCCCTACCCTACCCTACTCTACCCCTTTTTCTCACCTTTAAACCTTCCCTGGATCTCCACAAATAATTCAAGACCAAAATCAGCCAAATCGGTCTAGCCGTTTTCATGCTATGTCGTGACAACGGAAAACGGGTTTCATTTTTATATATATAGATTTTATTATAATAAAAAATGTTTTATATTATTCAAACAAATCGTTCCATAAATTGAGAAGTAATCTTTATTTAATGAATTTCAAATTAAAATAATTGTGTAGGTGTTTTAGAGTAATTACTTATAACTAGAAGAATAGTTCCTTGTGAAGCGACGTCGTAAATGAGTTTTCATTATAGATGCACACACTTAAGATGTAAAATTACTGAATGTGACCAGTCACGATTATCGTAAACCTTAAATGACCGATCATTTACTGTCAAATTCAATCAATTAACTCAAATATTACTGTCTACTCTTCACTACCATATTGTAGTAGGCACTGGAATTAGTACAGTCACGGACTTTAATTGATGAGCCACTTTCAAATTTTTCAATTTTGCAGTATTATACATTCACGAGATTACACGATTAAACACGAACTCAAACCGCATGCTCGTAAACAAGATGACAAATCAGTAATTATCGGAAATAGTCAGTAATAATTATATTAATATTTTATTAAGTCAGTTCAACAATATTGATTGATTGATAAATGAAATTTAAAAAAATTGTCAGGTTGACTGTTTTTTAGCTTGCACATTTTATAAATTACAAAACAGAATTAAATAAGTAAAATTCATGATCAATTCTTCTAAGATGGCGGCAGTTAGGTCTTTTATAAGTTTATGTGCAATAGATAACATAATTGTCATGAACGTCATCTTGGACACTACTCGTTCGGATAAAATCGTGGGTCCGAGAT
The DNA here is from genome assembly GCA_936450705.2 of Protodeltote pygarga. NCBI lineage: Eukaryota > Metazoa > Arthropoda > Insecta > Lepidoptera > Noctuidae > Protodeltote > Protodeltote pygarga. The sequence goes on from OW388248.2 coordinate 15,100,467, forward strand.
TTTCCGATGTCAAAATGACCAATCATAATTTCTCCGTCCATAACGTTACTATCGCTACGCTTAAATAATTGTCGCTAGGTTACGGTTGCTAGACCTGTAATTGGATGACTTTGGGTAGTAGTAGTATTGGTTGAAATTGCATGAAAATATAACATTACTAACAAGCTATCTTAACACAAATGACACGCCTGTCAAACGCTCAATGACAGAGATATTAAATATGAAAACGAAGTATGAGCGAGCAAAGCCGACTAAACCCGATTTGCATTAGGTACACGGCTGAAATAAGAGTAGAGCAAGTGGCTCATCAATTAAAGTCCGTGACTGTACCAAATTTATAATTATGCAAATTTAAATGAAGCCACGATATACCTACTTAGGGCATACTGAAAGTTTCTGGATTCTGATAAATGAAACTAGATAATCTAGATATAAGACTTACGATACATTTTTAGTTTTCCAAAGTATGTTCCCTCGCAATTATGATCACTGATACCACTCTACAAAGCAGTTAGTTCAGTCTTCCTTAGGGTCCTCTTCAATGGCTTCATGAAAAGCATTCACCGCCGATTCAGGGCTCGTAAAACGTGTGCCTCTAAGTTTGCCTTTAATTTTTGGAAACAAAAAAAAGTCAGAGAGTGACAGCAAGTTAAATAAAACTTGCCGCAGGCGCAGCCAAAAAATACCTTGCGAAACGCTCTTTTCTCTCACGGCACAATATTTATATTACATACACATTATATTTATTATACATATACGAGGGCGGTTTGATAAATCAGTGACTTTTAGCAGAAGGATTTTTTTTTTAAATGGATTTATTTTTTATTTTTCTTCATAATCTCCTTTTAGCTCTATACACTTCGACCAACGATATTCCAGCTTCTTCAATCCATCTAAATAATATTTTTTGTCAAAGCCTGAAAAATAGGCGTTTGTTTCAACTATGACTTTCCCATTTGATGAAAATCTTTTTCCGCCAACCCATTTCTTCAAGTTTAGGAAGAGGAAAAGTCACAGGGGACCCTATCTGGCGAATACGGGGGGTGCGGCAATAGTTCGTATCGCAATTTGGCTAGTTTTGATGTTGCGACAGCAGACGAGTGAGCCAGAGCATTATTGCTATGAAAAAGACTTTTTTTCTTTGCTAGATGCGGTCTTTTCTTCATCAACTGTGCATTGATTCTATCCAGCAAAGCAGCATAGTAAGCTTCAGTTATCGTCATGCTTTTCTTAAAAAAATCGATGTGAATTAACCCTTGGCTGTCGCAAAACACCGTGGCCAACACTTTAGCAGCTAAACAAACAGCTTTTGCTTTCTTTGGGGCTCGTTCACCGCTAGAAGTCCACTGCTTTGACTGTTCCTTCGTTTATGGTGTATAATGGTGGATCCAAGGTCATTAACTGTTAAGTACTGACGCAAAAATTCACTTGAATTGCGGTTAACATAGCTAAACATTGTACAGAAGTTGTAACACGATTTCGTTTTTGGTCGACTGTGAGTAACCGCGGCAACCATCTTGCAGAAAGCTTTTTCATGCCCAGAATATCGTGCAAAATATTTAAAATACGTTCAGTCGAGATGTGCACGGCATCAGCTATCTCGCGTACCTACACTCGACGGTCTCCTAAAACAACATCATGGATTTTTTTGATCATATCTTCAGTGGTAATCTCAATCGGCCTTCCTGGGCGCTATGCGTCATTTGTGGTGGTACGACCATATGGAAATTCATTAAACCAGTTATGCACCACTCCATGAGACAGAGCAGATTCCCCTTAATATTTTTTCAGTTTAACTTCCGTCTGTTAAATTGTTTTACCACTTAAAAAGTAGCACTCTAAATTAGTTTTTTTTTCTATTTTCCCAGATTATTCCGACTGCAATTACGTATTTGACGACAAAACTTTTATTTTCGCGCCAATTAAAAAAATATATATTATGGTAGCTTAGTCAGAAGGTCTAAATATAGGAACCAAAGTAAATTATTAAAAAAAAATATATTTAACCTTAAAAGTCACGGACTTATCAAACCGCCCTCGTACAGCACAACAAATATTTTTTCTAGTGCAATATCGGAATAATATTTTTGATTACCTGATGTATTTAAATATTTTTATATGTATATGAATACGTCCGTAGAAGGAACAACAGGGTTTTTGTTACTCACTATATAATTGATATGACCTAAAAATAACAGTAATAACAGTAACTTTGTCAGTAACAAGTGACTCTTTGACTGTAACTAGTGTCTCTTTGACTCTAACAATTGACTCTTTGACTGTAACGAGTGACTCTTTGTCAGTAACAAGTGACTCTTTGACTGTAACTAGTGACTCTTTGTCTGTAACAAGTGACTCTTTGACTGTAACTAGTGACTCTTTGTCAGTAACAAGTGACTCTTTGACTGTAACGAGTGACTCTTTGTCAGTAACAAGTGACTCTTTGACTGTAACTAGTGACTCTTTGTCTGTAACAAGTGACTCTTTGACTGTAACTAGTGACTCTTTGTCAGTAACAAGTGACTCTTTGACTGTAACGAGTGACTCTTTGTCAGTAACAAGTGACTCTTTGACTGTAACTAGTGACTCTTTGTCTGTAACAAGCGACTCTTTGACTGTAACGAGTGACTCTTTGTCGGTAACAAGTGACTCCTTGACTGTAACTAGTGACTCTTTGTCTGTAACAAGCTACTCTTTGTCGGTAACAAGTGACTCTTTGTCGGTAACAAGTGACTCTTTGACTGTAACGAGTGAATCTTTGTCGGTAACAAGTGACTCCTTGACTGTAACTAGTGACTCTTTGTCTGTAACAAGCTACTCTTTGTCGGTAACAAGTGACTCCTTGACTGTAACTAGTGACTCTTTGTCTGTAACAAGCTACTCTTTGTCGGTAACAAGTGACTCTTTGTCGGTAACAAGTGACTCTTTGACTGTAACAAGTGAATCTTTGTCTGAAACAAGAGACTTTTTGACTGTAACTAGTGACTCTTTGACTGTAACAAGTGAATCTTTGTCTGAAACAAGAGACTCTTTGACTGTAACTAATGACTCTTTACGTACATACGACAAGAGACGTCATCTGTTTATAGTTCCTTCTCTGTCTAATAAAGAATGTCCATTTTTTGTTTATCTAGTAGGTGGCGCCTATCCGAAGACTGTGAAACAGAATTATTAAATAAATATGTATTATTAGTATCGATGGTATCAGACTGGTATTAGACAAATCGATTTATAGGTGGTATGGCATTGTTCAAGTTTCTTTGTAGGTACAGGATTGAATTATTTTTTTTGAAGACTGACGTTATGGCTTATGCCACTTTGCTAAAACTATTCTGTTCTCCTTGTCTTCTTCTTAACGTATGGTTGATAAACAACCTAGTGTCAGAGTTTCAGCTGACATGGCTTCACACGCCGTTGAAAAAAAAACCTCTTAGGTGTGTTTAAACAAGTATTATAATTAAATTCTTATACGCCCATGTCATATACATGCTCTATACACTAACTTTTTCTTTGTTCAAGATTTAATTTAACTTCATTTATTTACTTCACTATATTTATAGACATTTTATTTTTATTGTGCCAAAAATCTTTAAAATTTAATTTGAATGAATTCATCCTATTTATGTGATGAAAGTCATATTAGACCAATAAATTTGACCAGTGGCATACCACCCTAATTACTAATATTTAGGAGTTTATTAATAGTTAGAAATGGTCGCCGATATACACATTAAAATAGTTACTGTTACTGTCAGTCTGGGCAAAGGCCTTTTCCTCTGACAAGGCTCTAGGTCGGTTAGCACATGAGTAATTTATATTTATGATCTACGAGTATATATATAAAAATGAAACCCGTTTTCCGTTGTCACGACATAGCATGAAAACGGCTTGACCGATTTGGCTGATTTTGGTCTTGAATTATTTGTGGAGATCCAGGGAAGGTTTAAAGGTGAGAAAAAGGGGTAGAGTAGGGTAGGGTAGGGGTAGAGTAGGGTAGGGTAGGGGTAGAGTAGGGTAGGGTAGCGGTAAAGTAGGGTAGGGTAGCGGTATAGTAGGGTAGGGGTAGTGTAGGGTAGGGTAGGGGTAGGGTAGTGTAGGGTAGGGGTAGTGTAGGGTAGGGTAGTGTAGGGTAGAGTAGGTTAGGGGTAGAATAGGTTAGTGGGTAGAGTAGGGTAGTGGGTAGAGTAGGGTAGGGGTAGAATAGGCCTTGAAGTAGGATAATCACGCGTACGAAGTCGCGCGGGGCAGCTAGTAAAAAATAAGATGATTTTAGTATTAAGTATAAAAAAGTTTTAGAAAGTTCACTTTTTACATAATGAAACTTTTTGGATGTATGTATTTCAGACGTTTAGCATAATATAATTTGTAATAATTCGTTGAATAGATACCTATGAAAAAAAAAATGGAAATAAGAGGGCTTACGGTTATTTGTAGCACTTATCACTCGGTGAAAGTAGAGCTCGTGCGTCGCATGAGCCCGCATGTCAGATAACAATTGCAAGAATTTGCCATTAAGAAAATTTGAAAATATATACAGCATAATAATATACCATTTTGAGAATTGGAAGCGGTACAACATATTGACGTTTTATTAAGTGTCTTTTTAAAAAAATGTAGGGCTTGGAAAATACATTTCTTAATGGCAATTTTCTCATCAATTGTCTCTGTTTTATCCAAGTGTTTGTTAGCTACCAGCATTTTGAATTTGAACAAGAAACATCCAAACTTTTGCATCCTACCTACTAATACCTACCTATTGTAAATGTGAAAGTTTGTATGTTTCTTAACCAATCACGCACACAGTTAGTTATATGACATAACCTGGATGATATATCCAGGTCTAGTTTGTAAAAGAGTGACAATATTTTCTTTATCACGCTGATGCAATGAATTGCGTCAGCGTCAGTCTCCTCATTATTTGTAAGGGTCGTAGTAATTTTTAGTGGTAACAATTTACCTTTAGTGATACGTCGCCAGTTGTTGCTATATGGCTTCGTGTTTAAAAGTTTCTAGGACAGTGCTAATGCAGGCCCAACCTCGGCAGTCGGTTATCAAAGTGAAATTAGTTTAACAACTAATTTCACTTAGTTTAACAACTAATTTCATAACTGAGAGGATTGCTAACATCCGATGAGGAGTTCCGTTCTGTATCTCCGAAGTTTAACTAAAAAATATTTATATGGGACCCAACGGGAGAATACACTCTTTCAAATAAAAAAAAATATATTATTAAAATCGGCCCATTCATCATCACAGAGTAATCAGAGTACAAACAACACTAAAACGGACAAATTGTATTTTATACGATGTTCAATTATGTTGTTATTTTATTTTACGATTATGTCTCTATTTATCTTGCTTCTACTATCTTCCGCGCGTGGTGTAAATTTTATTTTTAGATGCGTTATTCTGATGTATTAAGTTATATTGCTGTAAAGTTTCATCAAAATCCATTCAGTACTTGTTTTGTGAAAGAGTAACAAACATCTATCAATCCATACATCGTCACAATGCAGGAATTCAGTTATGTAATAAAGTGAATTATAACTTAAAATAATTATTGTCTATTAGATGTAAATGGTCAATGTTTTGTGGCCGTTGACTGTCAAGTGGTTAATGGTCACTGGTGTGAGACCCCACCCTATACATATAGGTATGTATATCGTGGTAGGACGAGAATACTAGCGGTTTCACGATAAATAGCATTATGGCGTAATAACAATCGCTGTACTCGTTCTAACTGATTCGTACGATACAAATTTTCACTAATTTCATTAGAGTTTTCCTAAAACACGATTTTAATCTAGCATTTTCTAGAAATAACTGTTTGGTTAGTAGAACAAATATGTTAAACAATAAAACTCAAGAAGGATTGGAGGAGCCCAGGATAGAGAGTATTACTAAATGGAGTACCTACCTTTTCAATGTCAAAATATTTAGTATTTTTTTAGTTTGACCAATTTCGATCAATCGTGCTTTTGTGAAAACACTAAATAAGTCTTCGATTATCTTTATACATACATGCATAGGTACATACATAAATTCACGCATTTTTCTCATGGGAGGGAGTAACTAGGCAGAACCTTCAGAACGCCACCTGCTACTGCACTGCAGTGTTGCGCTGAAAAAGAACTAAGAAATTTTAATAAAAATTAAAACCGACTTCAAAAGGAACTAAAAAGCTTGAAATAACTTAAAAACGTTTTGGATTCTGTTCCAAGTCAAGTTCTTAATGAGAAGATTAAGCTTTATTTATATTTATTTTTTTGCGCATCGTGAAAAAAAAGAAAGTCAAAAGTGTGGTAAGTAGTGCAAACCGATTGCCTTTACCCAATAATGCTATCCGCGAAACCTCTGGTACTTATTTTTGTGTAAACACGAATTCTCGCGATCCTAATTCCTACCGCGTATAGAAATAATATATTGTATTAACTAATTTAACATTACATATATGAATTCATGTTGCATTTAATATTTAAAACGAATAAGCATTTTCTTTGCAAGCTAATAGTTAAGTAATAATCTTGTCTATTTGTCTGTTAATTTTGATGTTTTCATGTATTATGATCTATCGATTAAGTTCTAGTTTTCGTATTGTTGTAAGTTTAAAAAAATGTAAATGTAATAATAAGGAACATTTAAAATATGAAAACAAAACAAATACGTAAGTAGTTAATATAATTGACTGTCAAAGAAATTATGAGCCAATTAAATTGTATTAGCTATATAAAAAAGACTGCCTCGTTGGTCTAGTGGTAGCAAGCGCGACTGCTGAGCACGAGGTCCTGGGTTCGATCCCCGGGTCGGGCAAAGTGTTATTGGGTTTTTCCATTAGGAAATTCTCAGTAGCAGCACGGAGTCTGGAATTGTGCCCGGTTAATGGCAATAGGCTCGCCCCCTATTACATGGGATTTATTACATAGCCGGCGAAACGTGGGTGTACTATACACCTCTGCCCACCCCCTCTGGGGAATACAGGCGTGAGTCTATAAATAAAAATTACCTTTATCACCACAAGATTTTTGTGACCGCTACAATTTTGTGACATGAAAACTTTTTATGAATTGGATTTTAAATTAAATCAAATAATTATAAATTTTATTAAGAGAGTTCGACAAAATTGTCACGGTGACCGAATTCAGCCTACTATATTTGAGAGAAAACATTTACACTCTTTTTCACTGTTATGAGCTTTATTATGGTACTTTAATAATACAATAACGTAATTTTCTTACCTTCTTAAATTGTAAACAATCTTGGCACGTTTTTTAATGAATATTGTCACAATGACCGGAACCGAAGTCAACCTTTTATTTTTGAGAATGAGGAAACATTTAAAGCATTGCAAACATTGTTTTTTTTTGTTATGTGCCATACAGATACAGGCTGGAATTTTCGCAGCGTACCTGGAGGGAAAGTACCTACACTAAAATACTAGATATAGCAAATTCTACTCAAAGGAAACATTCCTTTATTTTTAAAAAGACCCAAAACTGCATTTGAATAATGCTGCATTAAAATACGCTTACCACACCCGGGAATCGAAACGACAAAATAACAAAAACGAAATCCCAAAAAAATTACACCTGTAAGTAGGTACTTTTCTGGCACCAATCAATTGGGTTCAATCATAAGGATCAAATCTCTAGCATAAATGGTAAATTAAACAAAAACCATGAATTTTATGTACTTATACATGTTCATGCACATGGATTTTTTTAAGAAGAAACTCACAAGACCAACTGACTCGGGCGGGACTTGAACCTGCGATCCCTGGGGTGCCGTGCCATCGCTTTATCAATTAAGCTACCGATTCCTGTCCGCATCAGTTAACTCCTGGGCGTGTGGTGACATCTACCGGAGTACTTACGCACTGCCGATCCTAGTTATATTATTGGAACGAAAAAAACGAGTAAATTAACTAATTAGTTGCTCGTAATGAACTCTTAAGCACCAATTTATTCTTTTGAGGAATTCATTTATTTATTTAAACACGTGTAAAGGTAAATGTATTTTTTTTTATCTAAGTCACATGAGTAAATAAAAGGAACAGAGACAAAGTTTCTAAAGAGCTAGCAAAATTGTTACCTATTTTGGTAGGGTTGTCACAATAGTTTTATTACTCAGTGGGTATATGATACTTTACAGTAAAAGGAAATACAGTATGATCTTTGATATTCAATAAGTTTATAAAAATTAGTTGTTTTAAAATTATATCAGTCGTATAATACTTATATTAACTGATCATTATAATTATTAAATTATGTTTAGCAAACGAAATTAAAAAATAGAAAAAAGTAGCATCCTACGTAAAAGTAAAAGTGTAGGATGCTACTTTTTTGGATTTCAATCGATTCGATTCGGGTGTGGCAAGCATATTAAAAAAAAACTCAAAATGCAGTTTTGTTGTTTTTTTTTAAATAAAGGAACTTTGAGTAATATTTTGCTGTCTTCAGTATTTAGAGTACTTACCTACTTTTCCTCCAGGTACGCTGTGAAAATTCCATCCTGTATATTCCGTAGATATAGGTAGGTTATATGGTCCATCATGCTTTAGGTACTGTTGAGTCGTGATAGCCTAGTGGTGGTGACTGTTGACTGGCAAGTCAGTGGTCTCGAGTTCGAACCCAAGGCGCGCACCTCTGACTTTTCGTTAGTTATGTGTGTTTTATATATGAACTAGCTCCGCCCCGCGCGACTTCGTACGCGTGATTATCCTACTTCAAGGCCTATTCTACCCCTACCCTACTCTACCCACTACCCTATTCTACCCCTAACCTACTCTACCCCTATCCTACTCTACCCCTACCCTACTCTACCCCTAACCTACTCTACCCCTACCCTACTTTACCCACTACCCTACCCTTAACCTACCCTATTCTACCCTACCCTACCCTACCCTACAATACCCCTACCCTACCCTACACTACCCCTACCCTACCCTACTATACCGCTACCCTACCCTACTCTACCGCTTTTTATCACCTTTGAAACCTTCACTGGACCTCCACAAATAATTCAAGACCAAAATTAGCCAAATCGGTCCAACCGTTCTGGAGTTATAGCATCAGGAAAGAAAACCCGATTTACTCCGTGCCTCGGAAAGCACGTAAAGCCGTTGACTCTGCGCCTGATCTCTCTCCAGTCGTGTCGGATTTTCGTCCCATCGGACTATGAGAGTGAGGGAATAGAAAGTGCACCTGTGTTTGCGCACACACTTGTGCACTATAATATATCCTGCGTAGTTGGCTAATCTCCGTTGAGATTGGCCGCTGTGACCGAAATTCGGTCAGGAAGATATTATTATGTTACTGTAAACATGTTGGCTGGCTTTTATATGAATTTATTGCATTCAAAGATACATCTTGGTGAAATTGTTAAATGATCGCAATTTTATGCTTGATCGCTTTTTATCTTAAAAAAGTTTAAAAAAGTCTTTCTATTTTTATGTGTAAATACCACGAATATTTGCTTCGTGGTGAATGATAAGGCCAAGATTGTTAACAAGTTAGAACAGGTAATAAAGAATGAAGTAAGTTAAATGATGTGTCTTATGTCTCGAGTAGTCTCGAGTTCTCGACAAGCCCATACACAAAAGGAAAACTACGTTCAAATCGTTTAAAACGTGAGCGTACGACGCGAATAAGAGTTATGTGCTAATTTAGGAACTTTACTTTTCAATCTACAGCGTGTAACAGAAGTCCGAAATAATACTTAAGGGCATGTATGTATATCATGAAGAGAATCTCCTGTGAAAATATTGAATGGAAAAGAGGCATTTTTTTTTCATACAAAATAATTCTTTCGATTTCATTTTCTTTAATAATGACAGATTTTATTATCCTATGCGTGCCTAGTGCTTACTTAAAGAATTTATTGACGGTAAATAACCGGAATTGTGTTGATTTACCTTTCAACTGATGCCTAGGGCCGAATTTGAAAGATTTTGGTAAAAACTTTGACCGTGGTTTACTCGAGTATTGTTTGGGGTTCGGTTCCAAAACCCATGCTCAAGGATTGTGTATAGGGTACCATATACGCCCTTAATGTATTATTTCGGACTTCCGTTACACGCTGTATACTTATAAAATGGTAATGTTTTATATAATGGAAATATTAAATGATTTTTATATACTTACCTATCTAATTTTATTTCATCGAGTGTCATTATCACGTTCATTCATTTCTGTTTTGAAAAAATCTTTTGGGAGGAAGAGGGTAACTATTTCTGGCATATAGTAGGTAGTACCTCCCCGATATAGATTCCCACATCGGCTTTAAAATTGTTCACTAAGGCGAGACATACGATATCTATACCTACGTGAGCGTCAGGATGGACGGTCAATACCCATATTTTACATCGAAATAGTTTTAGGGAGTTGCTACCTAATTGCTTCTAGTTGCTACTAATCGTTAAATCGTTTTTTTTTTTAAATAAACTAAATTTTAAGGTGACCTGCCATTCTGACATCAGAATGGCTGGTCACCTATCCCATGAGAAGAAACTGCTTAAAGGAATACAGATTTGTGCTAACCAAGAGTAGCTACCAAATTGTTACCTTTATTTAAATAGTTATCGACCTCAAAGCTTTTAAGGATAAAAAGTAATCATCAATTTACTATTTCGAAGCTTAAACGCCTGTCAAATTAAATAAGCAAATCACAAATCATATCTCATAGTATTTTAGAAGCAGGCGCTTCCTAATAGAATTTATTTTAAAGTAGTTTAAATAAATAAATCAACCTGGTACTGTCCCAATGTAGGGCAAAGGCCTCTTCTCATACACAGAAGGATTGAGCATTAATCACCACGCTAGCTCACTATGGGTTGGCGATTTCAGACAATTAAAGTCCAGGTTTCCTTACGATGTTTTCCTTCACCATTAGTCAGTGGTACCTTAGATTAACTAAGAAAGTACATATGACATTGAAAAAGTCAAATTGGTATGCCAGATTCGAACTCACACCCACGCGCTTGCAAAGCGGGTCCGTAACCAATGCGCCACCACGACACGTAAAAATAAAAGAAAAAGTAGTTTATTTTTTTTTAATAAGGGGTGGCAATTAGCTAACCATTAGTAGCAACTACGAGTAGGTACTGGTAGCAACTTTCTATATGAAGTATTAAATATTGTGCATAAGAAATTGAATTGAATACTTTTTTGGTATATGTGGGAGTACACGGTCGAGACAGTAGAGCAAGAGCCCGTGAACGCCAGACCTTCGTTATTTTTAAAAGCTGAAAAGGTTGTCAGCGCATGCTCCCAACAAGTGAACAAACAATAGTGAAGTAACTATAGTAATCTGTGACACAGGTAAGAACGATGGACATTAATATGAAGTTTGAGATACAGTGGCTTTGGCAGGTACTAAAAGTATGAAATACAAGAATGTAGAGTAGCTAGCTGTAAGAGCGAGCGCGAGGCAGTATGTAAGTATATGTATGTGGGTTCGAGCAAGATGTATGAAGGAACATAATATGTATGAAGGAACAGAGTGAGGCATTCCTCCATTTAATAGGGAAGATCCGCGGATTAATGAAGATCGGAAGAAAAGATCGAAGGTCCGGGAAGGCACTTGCCCAAGAATTGTGGATGGGTTCTAGTATGTTAAGTTCAGATGTACGAACTTTGATTGCGCGATGCAGGCTGTTATTGATGTTTGTCATCGTGGTGTACTAGAAGGCGCTAGTTATCTCTTGAGTGTTGTAGTGATGTTCGTCTCAGCGTATAGGTGGCGGTGGTCGCCACATCACTAACCCCGAAGACCGGAGGTCGATATGACTCAGGAGTCTGCCAGGGCCAGGCTTGAGTGCCGCTGAGTCCACGCGTCCGGGACGATGAGTGGCGATGTTCTCGGTGAATCGAAGTGGTACGGCACATGATGCCTCAGTGGGTCGAGGTGGTGCAGTGGTGCGTAGCGACTGGCAGCTGCGTCGTCCAGGAGCGATGTGCGCTGCTAGTGACCGGCCGAAGTGCAGTGTGCTATGCCGAGGTCGCTGGTGTTGCTGCGGGTGACCAGGCTTGCGCGTTCGCTGCAGGCAGCAACCGCAGCAACTGCTGCAACAACAGCAGGAAACCCATGATAGCCCAAGTGCTGGCTGGCTTGATTAACTCGCTGAGTTGCTGCTGCTGCTCGATCCAAGTGCTGGAGAGCTTGCTGCTAGGGAGTGAAGGAGAGAGACGACGATGACGATGATGCGATGACGTAGCCTAATGAGTCTTCGAAGGTTGCGCTGCTGTTCTGCTCGGAATCACCACTATGGGTGATCACGTCGGGGTCACCAATGTAGTGGGTTAGGTAAGTATGATGAAATAACACACCCACTAACGTTAATAAATTTTAATGTTTATTGTTCGTATTACAATAATAAGAATAAGAATAATTTATTAAAAACTTTTTCAATATAAGTACATTACATAGAGTTCATTTACATTATAAGTATAATTATTTACAGTAATATACATATTATAAGAATACAATGAGAATACTGAAATAGTAGTTAGACGCGGACTGGCGAGGACGTGCGCGGGCGATGTGTGCGGCGGCGAGTGGCGGCGGCGCGGCGCGCGAGGTACGAGACGGCAGCGAGGGCGCCGGTCCATCGTGTGAGCCGCCGCCCGAGGCTCCGCTGGCGTCCCGAGCGGTAGGTATACTAAGGCGGTGTACACGCATGCGAAATGCTAAGGCTGCATACGCACGGTCGGGAGACAGGTACTTAAGTGTTTTTAATGATTATTTATTATAGACTGTAGTGTATGTGTAGTGTAAGGTGTAAGTGTATGTATGATAGTGTTGTGTAAAATTTCTTTTTTTTGTATAATATGTATGTATGTTGTGTAGTACCTAATTTAAGTATAGATATTGTAAGTGTATGTATTTATATAGGTAGCTATACCCTACACATGCTTACATCAACTAAAGCAATAATACTCGTATTTTATGCCTATCTTCAATTATTATTATTAATTTAATATTCGTTAATAATAGTTTTAAAAGCTGTTTGTCGGGTAGAAATAAGGTGCGGGCCTTCAATGGTTGGGTTATGCCAGCCCTAATGTACTTTGTTCAGCATAATCAAATGGACTCAGACTGAGGTAGACGCCCTGGATAGACGAGCCCGCACACTGTTGACTTTATTCCGGTTGCACCAACCTCGGTTGCGCAACCGGAATACACTCGTCGGTAATGAGATTGTACATCCCCCGAAAGTGAAGGGGTCGAAGTTACTTAATGCTAAGACCATTCATAATCCTCACGATTAAATCGTGAGGTGTGCAATATCAGAGACTTTTTTCTCAAAGCCGACGAGGCGATGCATCGGCATGTTGCCTCAGCTGTTAGGGAACTTACCCCATTGCATCTGGCTAAAAAGAATTGGCGTATGCCTGTAATATTGGATACAAAGGATCGCATGGAGGTATGGCAAAGCAAGGAGCTTCACGGACGCTACTACCGGGCCCTTCACGACCCTGATTTAAATTTCCTAGCATCCGTGGCCTGGCTACGTTCTGTTGACGTTATTTGGGGAAACCGAAGGTTTTGCCTGTGCAATTATGGACGAGGTTATCGTGACGAATAACTATCGAAAGTATATTGTGGAGATGGCTCAGGACATATGTCGGGCATCCCACTGCCCTGGAGAGTCCATCCGACACATAGTTTATGGTTTTTCTCGTCTTGCTAATGGAGAGTATTTGCACAGGCACAACCTGGTGGCTAGAATAATTCATCAGCAACTTGCTTTAAAATACCATCTTGTGGATTCAGAGGTACCATATTACAGGTGTATATCCGACCCAGGTCTCGAAAATGGTCATGCCACTTTGTACTGGGATCGGTCTATCATCAATTCATCACTGACAGGACTGTTATTTATTACTAATAAGCCACTAGGTATTAGTGGTGATAGATCGAGCAGAGCGCCGCGCAATGATTGTTGATATCACCATCCCGCATGACGGGAATCTCGTAAAGGCCGAGAAAGATAAACAGATAAAATATCTAGACTTGGCCCACGAGGTTGTCGACATATTCGCACGTCACAAACAAAAGGGTATCATCTCCAAAAGCAGTGTTTTGAGATAATTGCGTTTAAAAATTCGAAAATTCATAGCTGTCAAGCAAAGGGTTCAAAATATCCTAATTTATACCTTAACCTAACTTTGTACATACCTAATACATATATTTCCGCAGTTATGAATGTTCGTATTTTTAAACGCGATTATCTCTAAACACTGTTTTTGGAGATGATACCCGTTTGTTTGTGACATGGTGGGATGTGGACTCAGCTGTCATTGTGGCGATGGTCATTTCAGTCCATGGCTAAATACCCAAGAGCCTCAATCGATCGATCGAAGGTGTCGACCTTAGGAGGTTCTCGTTAGATGGCTGGATAAAGGGCTTGATGCAGAGGGCGGTACTCTTGGACACGGCTCGCATAGTCAGGAGGTTCTTCTCTCTAGAGCCCTGACCACCTTGCACGTAGCTTGGACCCTGTTCCCGATACCGGTGGGCTACTATATTTTATATTTTTAAATGTAGGTACTTATATTTTTATGTTTTACATATTTAAAAATATATTTGTCATCCCCCCATCTCGGAAAGAGTATTTTTGCTCTTCGATATCTGAGTACAAAAGCCGTTTTTATCCGCTAGAGGGTAAAGTAAATTTGAATTTAGAACATCGTGTGTTTTTTTTGTCGTGTGTAGTTTTTAAATTCAAAACATCATTAAACCTATTTACTTCTACCTCTATGGTGCCGAATTTATCATACAAACTTTTTTAATTTGTTAAAAACTCGTACTCAGAATCTTCTTGGTGTACCTACTATTTTTAAAATTTGCTTTGCACGCGCTATTTTCTTTTCACGTCATATTGTTAAAACCTTAGGTTAAAAACAAGAAACTTGAAAACAAGTGATGATTGATGATGAATGAGTGATTTTAGCGACGAGGAAGTTTATTTGACGCCGACAGAATTGGCTGAAACTATTAATTATGCGCAAAAGAGAACCAGATTTGAAACAGCGATATGTTTATCACGTGGCAAGTAGCTAAAGGAACCAAAACTTTCTTAGAAATCGTTTTGCTGGCATATTTTATTGACTTATCCCTGACCAAGAAATCAAGATCAATCAAGATAGTTGAATAAACGCATCTAACAAAAAGGTGAAATGGAGAAAAAAATGTTTGAATGTCAAAATCGGGAAATTCTTTGCTGTCTCTAAAAAAAGCCTTAAATTTTTTTTAAATGAATGCTGAATGATGGCCGAAGTATCCATCTTTGATTCCCATTAGTTTAAAACAACATTGCACCTTTCCTTTAGTTACTATTATTAAAAAACCTTTTCATCTTAGCAAAAAAAATCGATTAAAATGTCTTATGCTTAATAAAAAGGACGCAAATAACCATTAGCGCCCTTCAACTTTCAACAACGTGTGATTATTTATGTACTTTTATTCTTATTCTCAAATTTATTTGCTACCTTCCACTTTTAAGAAAATAAGGCGCATATGGCTATATACCACGTCTTTTCATTTAAGCATTTATAAGACTAATAGATTATCACACTAAATGGCATTTCTAAGTAAATGTGCCTTTTTAATTAAGTCTTTTCTTCTTCTGACTAGTAGAAAAAAATTGCAGTTGCGCCAATTTTCGTTATGCTAAATCATTAACACTTGGGAGCATGCGCTGACAAACTTTCAGCTTTTATAAAATAACGAAGGTGGTGTTCACGGGCTCTTGGGTCTTTGTTCAGCTTGGCAAAAAAGAGTCCAAGGCGGTGGACACCTGGAACTAATAATACAAATCCTAAAAACTAAGTTTGTGTGTACTAAAATAACATAAAAGTGATTAATGGGAATACATTTGGTCATAAAATTAAAATTCGTCGTAGAAATATGTAAGAACCAAATAACTTGTAATTTGGAATTATAGTATGAAGTGCGCCAGTGGCGCCTAAAATATTTTTTTCAGACTTGCCAAACTGTAAAAGATTTATTTTATTAACGGTAATCTACAAAGACTATCATGCATAAAAAAATATATTTTTTCTTATTTAGGTCCTACTTAATCTGTGGCGTAATTCAGTTCACCCTTAGTTCACCTTTACCGCTTGCGCGTCTGTGTGTGACCTTCACTACGCATATTCAATCGTACGTTGACTGAGCAATCGTAGCTAGCCAATTTTAGGTATGGGTCGAGATATCAAGTCGATTTTTTTTCGATATTATTTAACTCGACTCAGTCCAATAGCTTTAATAGTTTTACCCAATGATCTCTCTACATTTATACATAGCTCACGCCTGTTTCTCAAAGGGGTAGGCAGAGACAACGGATTTCCACTTGCTACAATCCTTACATACTTATCTCTTTTGCCTCATTCACTCTCATCTCATCTCTCATCTCATTTCATCTCTCTCTCTCAGTATATAATTAGTTTAGCCGAGTCAACCCGAGCTAACGAGCAACGAGTCAAAAAGGTTTTAACCAAATATTTGTAAAAATAAAAAAAAAACATTCTTGAAATCGTGTGAATTTTCTCCTACTACACTACGCCGCTTTATGTTCAAAATGTTTACCGATGTACCAATAATTGATGCATGACATTTGTAGTTTTTGTGTGCGGCCGGACTAACTCAATAGTAAATTGTTGTCACATCGCTATAATCGATTCAGTCCCATCACTAAACCCAATGTTATTGTACTATGTATATTATATACTCTGTGCTGTGCGCGCGTACTCATACTCGCGGTCTCGCGTAATACCTGTCTAGTGTCTGTCTAAGTGTCTATACCTAATCTATTTGCATATTGTAGTACGCGACTGCCGCGCCGTGCGGATATCTATTTTTTATACATATTAAAGCTGGCTCAAGTGCAATATCTCCGTTTATAATTAACATTGACATAATATTTTTTTATTCTACATTGCATATGATTATCACCTTCTTTAAGGCATACTATCCAATAAAAAATGTCATATGTTTCTGAAACAAATCAATGGCCGTACGATTTGAGTGTCAATGTGTATTTTACTACTTTTACTGATCCGGAACTATAAATTGATATGTTTGTTTCAAATAATGTGATGATGAATAGTTTTCAATGGCGAAAATGGTTTCTTTTTTTAATTTTCGCAGTGTACCAGAGGTTAGATACCGTCGACGGTAAGTGCTTTTCATCACAATTTAACCATTTTATTATTGTATAGACACAAATACAGAATATTTTGTGTTTGCTTATAAGTGTACACGCTAGATAAACCCTATATTTAGCGATAGATACAAATAGTACGATTTCAATCTATATTATTGTAGGTATGATACGCCGTCTGTGTGTTGTTCATATTACGTGAATGGAGTGTTGATATACATTGGTCTGATTTATGAGAATCAAGGCACACCTACATACAAATTACAGATTCTATTAAAAAATCATGTTTTAACTCTTTGGGTCTTGGTGGTTAGTTTACAAACCACCTTTTGTCGATGTTTTCATCTTGGTTTCGCGACAGCTATTGACAGTTTGCAGAAATATTACGCTCTTTTTAAGGCCTATTAGACTACGCGATATCAAGACAAACTTACTAAGACAGCATAGTGTAATAAGACTAAGCAAGTTAGTCTGTCTAATTAGACTGATCGAGTGGATTCGGCCGCGCTTACTTGTTTGCTTGCTAAATATCGCGCGGTGTAACAAGACTTAGCACGCATAGACCATTCAGTAAGGAAACTAGTTTAGAAACTAAGGTAGTTTCAGATGGTTTAAAACCCTCAGTAGGTATTTGCATATTCAATAATTTTTCCCGTAAAAGTAAATAATTATCGTACATTTGCGTACGATCCTTACATATGGATCGTATATCGTACCAAGCCTGAAATTATAGTACAAATACGATAAATTATCGTACAAAATCGTACTTGCTTGTTTGATTTACGATAAAAAATAAATATCGTATTTTTTACTTTTTTAAAAATAATGTGATGGTCAATCCACCGGCTATTGCGGACCGTCACAGTGGTTAGAAAACTAACCACCCATTCCTTGAAAGCCTTACATGGTTAATTTTTTTCTTTAATTTTTTTACTGACACTGAGAAAATGGTCTGATTGGACATACTTTTAATAGAAAAGACCAAAGATGCTATAGAATAGTCATCAGAAACCTGCACCACACAACACCACATGAGTCTATAATAGAAGCTATCGAAAACACGGGCAACACTGTAGCTGGAGAGATAAATAATGCTAGGTTTGGGCCGGACAAAAAACCCACATCAACATTTTATGTTAATGGCCATAGGCCATATGGCCAAAGAATATAGATGCCAAAAGCATTAAATTTATTTATAATCAAGTAATCCAAATTGAAGATCCCAAAAAAAGGAATTTAATAGTACAGTGTCAACGATGTCAACAATATGGCCATTCGAAAAATTATCGCTTAAGACCCTATCGATGCGTTAAGTGCGCCGAATCGCACAAAACTTCCGAATGTCCTAAGGTAGATCGCAACACACCTGCTATATGTGCGTTATGTCTAGGCTCACACCCAGCGAACTACAAGGGGTGTGAAGTATACCGGGAGATATTGGTAAGAAGAACAATGAAACAAGCACCATTAAGCGATACAGGCTATCTGAGACAAGAAAAACTGGCCGCCTAAAAGACTACCCATCAGTATGACGAATGCAACCAAGAGACACACCGCAAAACATTCTCAGAAGCTGTGACAACACAGAATAAGAATGCTGACAGCAATAACTCTAGTACCACAGATCCACTAGCCAACACTCAGAAGCTTGAAATGATAATAACTAAGCAGACAGAAAAATTGAGTGACACAAATGAGTACCCTATTGAGTCTCATAACAGCATTAATAAACAAACTAACAAAATGAATACGAGAAAAGCGGCTTGGAACGTTAATGGACTTGCTCCTAATAAACATGAAGTGGAAAACTTACTGCATCTGCATAAGTTGGACATCCTACTGGTCTCTGAAACACACTATACAGACAACAGCATTATAAAAATAAGAAACTATAACATCTATAACACAAGCCATCCGGATGGGACGGCCCATGGAGGCTCTGCTGTTATAATAAAATCTTCCATTAAACACCATGAACAAACAAGCATTCGATCAAATCAAATCCAAGCGACAACTGTATTCGTTGAAGATCGGAATGGGCACTACAATGTCTCCTCAGTTTATTGCCCTCCCAAGCATATAATTAATGAAAGCCTATTTAATCAGTACTTCGCTATCCTCGGTACTCGCTTTATTGCCGGAGGCGACTGGAACGCCAAACACATCCACTGGGGATCCAGATTTATAACAACACGGGGTAGAGAACTCAAGAAGAGCCTGGATAGTAGCCATCTTAGGAGCATATCAACCCCCAAACCAACGAACTGGCCACATGACCCAAACAGACTACCAGATGTAATAGACTTTTTTATCCGGGATTTTTTTTATAAGGGACTCTCCCGGCTCTCCCATTCTATGGAATCGTGCCTTGATGGGTCTTCAGACCATAATCCCATGCATTACATTAGCAGTTGGTACTACAGTGCTAAAACATGAAAAGAGGCTCATATTGTACAACAAAAAGACGGACTGGGAATCTTTTCGCGAAATGGTGAACACAGGTCTAAATCTACAAATAGCCCTAAAAACAGGTGAAGAAGTAGAGAAAGCAACCAAACATTTTATGTCTGTAATACAGGGCAGCTGTTGGAAATGTATTCCTGAAATACCAGACCAACAAGTAAGACCCAGTATTGTACCAGAGGACATACGAACTATGATACTCGAAAAACGTCGGTTGCGTAGAGTATGGCATACCAGTCGCCACCCAGAAGACCAGAGAGCTTACAATAAGGCTGCTCATAAGCTTAAGGAAGCAATTGCTAATACTACCAACTTAGCTGCTGCAGGTGAAATAGAGTCATTAAACGCTACTAAGTGTACTAATTACTCATTGTGGAAAGTATGTAAGAGAGCCGATAAACCCAACGCCACTAAACCACCTATTAAGATTGCTCAAAACACCTGGGCCCGAACCCCAGACGAGAAAGCTGGTACCTTTGCAAATCATCTAGCGAAGATATTTACACCAAATTCAAGCGAATACGATTTTGACGAGACGGACATCGATAGTGTCCTTGAACAAGACCCTCAACTTGATACACCAATACAGCCGACGTCTCCAAGAGAAGTATTTAAGTCTATAAGGCGCTCATTGACAAGAAGGTACTTAAGGAATTGCCACGGAAAGCTATAGTTTACCTCACATATCTTTTCAATGGTATATTAAGAACTGCACACTATCCTGCTTTGTGGAAAGTATCACAAATCATAATGGTACTCAAACCCGGTAAACCAGTTCACGAGGTAACATCGTATCGGCCGATAAGTCTGCTTCCAATCGAGTCTAAACTATTTGAAAAGATATAATTATTTAATAAGAAAATTTGAAAAAACAACTGATACGGATGGGATTCGAACCCACGATCTTCGACGTACCGTGTCGACGCTCTAACCGTTTTTTTTTTTCAAATTTTCTTATTAAATAATTATATTTTAAAAAATATTTGAAAAGATCCTGCTGAAAAGGGTCCTGAGAGTTCTCTCAGAAAACTCAACAATTCCAGACCACCAGTTCGGATTTATTCGGTGTGCGAGGTCATTAGGACATCTCTGGAGAACAAGGAGTATTGTTCTGCAGAATTCTTGGACATTCAGCAGGCCTTTGACCGCGTATGGCACAAGGGATTACTTTATAAAGTGAAAAAATATTTACCTCATAAGTATTATGGAATTATAAGATCTTATCTTTTGGAGAGACTCTTTCAAGTCCGGGAGGGAATCAGCACATCATCTCTCCATGAAGTATTTGCCTGTGTGCCCCAAGGCTCCGTCCTAGGCCCAGTGTTGTATATGATTTACACCTTAGATCTACCCAATGTTCCTGGCGTAACAGTGGCCACATTCGCAGACGACACAGCTATACTTACCTCTAGCAAAGACCCGGAAGAGGCCTCTCGAACGCTGCAAAGTTGCCTTAATCATATTGAAAACTGGCTAAAAAGATGGCGGATTAAAGCAAGTGCATCCAAGTCTACTCATACTACATTTACACTGAGACGTGAAGATTGTCCACCAGTTAAGCTATGCCAACAACAGTTACCTCACAGCAATTGCACTAAATACTTGGGAATGCACCTCGATCGTAGACTTACTTGGAGAAATCACGTCATAGCTGAAAGAGATGAACTCAACCTCAGATACCGAGGACTGTATTGGCTACTTGGAAGAAATAGCAAACTGTCATTAGACAATAAGCTATTGATTTACAGTTTTATTCTAAAACCGATTTGGGCATACGGTATTCAGCTATGGGGCTCAACGTGCGACTCCAATATTACCATAATACAAAAAGCTGAAGACTCTATCCTAAAACAGATGGCTAATATACCCTGGTTCATAAGGAACTCAGAGGTCCATAAGTATCTAGGAATTAACACAGTGAAGGACGAAATACAAGCCTACGCTAAAAATTACAAAAAGAGGCTCCTGCATCATAAAAACCCGCTAGCAGTACAGCTCACTATAACCGATACACTGAACCGACTGAAAAGGCGCAAAATCCTAGACCTGGATCGCTCATTATGAGCTGACTATATCCGAGTTATTCCCGATGGGGAATTAACTCCACGCTAAACTGTCTATTTAACACATCTGCTCATAGTTACTGGACTGATCGCATGATGTACCTACAAAAAAAATTTACTAAATAACCCAAAATTAAACTAAATATTAAATTATTTCATTTATAATGAAACCGTAACGGAAAGAGTTAAGTTATGTAGGTAAGTATATTATTATTAGTCTGAAGTAGAGATGAAACGGATAGTAGTTTGGCCGGATACCGGATACCAGATATTCGGCAGGCTACTAGGCCGGAGCGCCGGATATTCGGCTGCCGGATATTCGGCCCTTTATTGTGTTGACTCGATCAGTTCGATTTGAATATTGGCGCGGTGAACGAGATGTATAGAGAGAGTATTAAACTAATAATTAATAAAACAAACATTTTTGATGTGCGATTATAAAAATAAACGGTGTCCATAACCTATTGGAGTATGATTTGCCTTGTAAAAAAAAATAATGATAATTTTTTAAATTTTACTATCCGGTATCTGGTCGGATACTGTATTACTATCCGGTATCCGGCCGGATAGTGAAAACAAGTCCGGATAAGATAAAGATGTTATATTTTTATTTATAGGGTTAAAATGCTACTGCAACAGTGAAAGATGCCCAAATTCAACATGTGAGACAGATGGATACTGTTTTGCCTCCACAAGCATTGAAAATAAAGTGCAGAAGTTTACTTACCAGTGAGTATTTATTCACAGCAAATAAAATACATTACATGATCAAAATTAATTATTTCATAAATTTTCAAAATTTATTCAAAAGGATAATAAGCATTTCATTAAAGCTTTTTTACAATATTAAATTAAAGGTACATATTTCTATACCTCTCAACCCGGAAATTATTTTTAGTTAAAAATATGAGTAATGTAACAATTGGCAAGCTCAAATAAACACAAATCTGTTGTTGTGCTGTGGCTCATAGGTATAATTCTAACTTATTTCTACCAAATGCTTGACCTGTATAGTGCGGTGGTCACAAGCTGTAGGAAATCAGACATCGCATTCCCTCCTGAGAGCCCAGTAGAGTGCAAAAAATCAACAATGTATTGCTGTTATACCGATTTCTGCAATTCTGATGACATTATACAAGAAAAGTTGTCCAAAGTGCTTCATGCCTCAGTAATGGGTAAGCTGTTGTGCACACTTGCGGGCGTGTCACATATCTATTTAATGATGCAGATTTTTTCCTATAAGTTTTGTGTTGAGATGCCAATACTCTAACAATCGCTTTTGAATTAGTGATTTGAATATGTACCTACTAAGCGAAGACAGAGCGGCCGCAGCTGCTGACAGATATAATTAGTATGATTTGAATGATGTGCGGTACTCCTTAACCTATTCTTTTTTCCGAGTGTGCGTTGTTTGCTTTAACCTACTAAACATAATGTATGGTGGTTCCACTTGCGGCGCAGCTGTATCGAGCTCAAATCACTGATACCCATCGAGCATCCCTTCAGTTGTTCGACGACGAAAACTAAAAATGAATCGGTGGTGATAGAATGTTGTAAGTCACATGACATGTGCAATGAAGGCCTGCGCCTGGAGCTGCAACCGACGCCACCAGGTAGGAGCGACGTGGAGGTAGTGCCCTAGATGTGCCCAGCTAACTACTGCACTCTCGCTTCCCGCTCTTGACACTCGACGCCCGGCATACTGAACGCCAAGCACCCAGCGCCAATGCCTATTCTATGACAGGCGCTACGGTACTGCCTTGGTAATGGTGCGAGATTGCATGGCTAAAAGATTTTATTTTTTTCTCGTTTTTGTTCTAAGTAATATAACATAGTTTTCTTTCCATAGACCGGCATTGATCACCGATTAGGGCGTCGTGAGTTCTATTTGTAGCTATCTATTAATTTTATTATTTATGGACGTAGATGTTGGGACCCAGAAAACATATTTCCTCCCGGGGACATGCCTATATGGTGCCGCGAAGACGAAAACCCCGATATGTTTTGCTGCGCCACGGACTACTGTAACCGTGATCTGTTCGCAGGTACAGTATTAATACGGAATGTGTCGTCGGTGCGCGCTGTCTGGGTAGCTTACATTGTGATGTCCACATCAAATGTATTGTTGAGTTTTACCATAATATAGTAACGCTCATAAAAGGTTTTTTAATATCATATGGAATAATAGCTGTCAGCCGGTCGGTAACTATCGTGCATGTGAATGTATCAAAATATGCACATAATTTTATTCTTAGGGCACGTTTTCTGAATGTCTTGGATGTTACAGCCGACAAGTCGTATTTTTCATTGCAAGTTCTTGGGTCCAAAAGAAAAATATTGTAACAGGATATTTGGGTTATTTGTAAACTAAAATGTATTGTTAGATTATTCTGTGGGACATAAATAATTACATTATAGCTATGCTTAGTATATTTGTACAATGGGTGTCATTGCAAAAAAGGCAAGGCGGGATGCATCAAGATTGTGGTGCCATTATACGACATTGAATGTCTTTATTACAGAAAGTAAAGAGGAATGTATAGTCATTTTACAACAGGCGATAATAAATCCGTAAGTGATCATGAGCCGGTTTTTCAGCATTTTTTTTACTAATTGCATGTCAGTAACCCTAGTTTTTGTGTATTATTTTTGCATATGATTATTTTTTCTAACAACTAAAACTAATACCTACTGAAAGTAATTGGCTATGTAAGACTAACCGCTGCACAGTATAAATGTATATTGCTATAAGAATAGTAGGTAAGCACCAAGAAGGCTTCGGATTTACCCGTGTTAGGTACTCGAGATGATAGTAAACATTTTTTTTGTGTTCCTTTGTGCGATTGTAAGAAATGGCTAAGTATGATTTTATTATCGACGTGGTGGGATGCCGAAAATCCGCCGGGATCCTGAAAAGACTCATGTTTTCATTATAAACCACCCACTAACTTTCTGTGTAATTCTTTTCAAATAAAGGATGATGTTTTATACCTGTTTTTCAAATTTGGAACCGAGCTAGAAACATTCAGTATTGTATGCTTTTATTATCTTTACTTTAGTAATTGATCTGCATGAATCTGCGAGGTATGAAGCATTGCAATTAATTAATTATCTATTTTTTTAAAATTATTCTTAGTTTGATCATTGAATTAATTGATCTTTAGCGGATATGCGATCCGCCTTCTGCCCTTGTATCGCGGCTTCGATTCCTACAAGTATTTCTGTAGTCCCCAAATATTTGTTTCAATCTGAGTGTTTGTAAATTGTATCTATGATACAGGACAAAATCCTAATGTAGGGGAAAATCCTAGTGCGGTTCCAACGTTGTATTTTTACAAAAAAATATATATATACTCGTCGTAGTATGTCTATATCCAGTCTCACTTAACAACGTAAGAGCAGTCTTGAGTCTAGTGCTACAATAACCCGGTCCTTACTGTTAAACATAACTTCACTCAGTTGCTCAATCATCTAAATTTTACTCGTGAAACCCTTGTCGCGTCCATTCGACATCAACCATACCATTAACAAAATTTTTTGACTTCAACAATAGATTTTTGCAATTTGTTATCGTTTCTGAGCTAGAAGGTCTAAGTTGGTTTGAGTTATAGATTTATCAATACCTCGATCATCGCTTATCTATACGATATCTTTGGAAAGTTTCCAAAATTGCCCAAGTTTCAATGGAGTTGAAAGCTTAGTCAACAAAGTGGCTTAAAGTTTCGCAACTGATTCTATAAAACTGCACACCCTATATCAAAACATAAATCGTGTACATTAGATCTCGTTATGTGGCAATTTGTGATATTATGGGTATTGAATTTGAAAAACAGAAATACGTCCGCTGAATATGTCTCTAATGATAGTAAATTGGTTTTGCTTATTTTGGTGTGGTTTGCGTGTATTGATTTTATTTACGGATACTTTGCGGGGTTTCGATGCTTCTCATGTTTTTGAACTAAGTACTGAAAATGTTAACATACAAGTAACAAGCATATATTGACCTAAATTTTAAATTAGACTCTTAATATTTTGCAAAAGTTAGCGAGGATGAAAAATTATTTGACAATTTAATTTGAATGGCTAGCTAGCGTTTACACGTTAGTTTGTCTGGAGTTCATTGCTCATAGTATTCAGAATATTTCCTCTCTTATTTTATCCCATTTACATATAAAAACTTTAAAGAAACGTTTTTTGTGTTATTTCAATCTTTTAAGTGTTTGAAATCGGTTTTATTTTATCATAAAAAGTTTTTATACCTTTAATCAAAGCTTTTAAGGTTCACGGATTTTCAATACAAACATTGATTCCCTATTTTATCCCCTTTGGGGTGGACTTTGCAAAAATCCTTCCTTGGTACTTTGGCCTATTTTAAAAAAAGTACCTTCTTTAATTTCAGGTACCTACAGGTTGCATGCACTAAAAACAAACTAGGGTTTCATTGCTATACCACTTTTTGTACTTCTTACTTTAAATTAAGTTTAATGTAGTCACTTAATATGTTGCAAATAATATTAGTTATGGGTTTATGTCAATGGATTACTGGTAATACAATTAGTTTTTATTAAATATGTTGATAATTTTAGTTTGTTTTCCGTTTTAACAAAAATAATTGTGTGCTTTCTGATTACGGTGCGTGTTTAAAACTTTGGTTTGGGCGTACATAACGCGTAATAAACGGTAGATATCGCTAATATGATATAACGTATCTATATCTCTATGTAAAAGATCAAATGCACGGAGGCGAAGCCGCGTGAGGGTTGACTAATGAAAAAACAAAATTTAAACAATATGTTTAAGTTTGCATAATGTTTACAAATTAATGTAAATATTATACTTATCATTTTCTTAAAATTTCATTCAATATATCTGCCTATTTTCTTTATTTTAGAAATGCATATTTAGATCCAGGTTCGTTTTTTTTAAAACAGTAACCAATTCTGCAATTATCATGATCGAGATAGGAAATTTTTATTTTGGTAACTGTTACCATCTCTCCATTTACTCGTATGACAAGTTTTTATAAGTAAATGTATAGTGTAAACGGGTGGATTATCGTGGACTTTTAGTCTAGACTTTTGTGACCTGTTGCGAAAGCGATTTGAGCTCGTGATCCATTGATATAAACCTCATTTTATGCTTAAGGGACCTGCAAAACTGGTAGAAATTACATACACATATACATAATTACACAACATAATATTTAAATGCTATTAAATATTATTTAATAGCATTTAAAAGGTAACAATCATTTATATAGTGTGTTTGGCATATAGACAGGTAAATTTTTGTAAGACTAAGCTTAATAAGAGTTAAGGTATAGAATTTGCTTAAATGTCCCTTATAAGTATAAAAATACTAGTCTCATCCTGCGCCGCCACTTTGAAAAAAAATTCAGCATAGTAACGGCCCGCTATGCCAGCTTTTATACAAAAATGTTCTAACCCCTTTATATGCAGTTTCACGTAATTTCATATGTGCACTCGATGGAGACTCGCTTTGTATATCCGAAGTAGCATTCTTCTTAATGTTTCAAATGTGACTAATTCGTTTTAAATCTGTCGTATGGGCACTTTTTTTACGTAGACGAATTTCTTTTGCACCAGGTCTCCAGATGTATGGGTGTGAAAAGTAGGGGTGTCAGTCGGGTCTAAGATAAAAATAGGTTGTTAGGAAATGAATGGTCCAAAGGTTTTTGAAAAAATTTTGTTGGTCTATTCGCCAAACACCCTGTATACAATTAAAAATTCATCATGCTTTCGATCTTTAAATTAATTAATAAACGAAATAAAGCCTTTTACTAAATTACGAATACTAATGTATAAATTCTGACTAAAGAGACGGGCACCACAGCGACGGCATGGAAAATATTGCCTTGGATGATAGGGTTAATGGTTCTCGGGATATGCACTGCGATCAGCTTCTGGTGGGCGAAGAGATCCCACGGCCCCAAGAAGAGAGTTCCTTCAAGAACGCCGTACCCGACTGATGACTCGGTCTGTGAGACCAGGCACCCAATGATGAGAACCACAACCATACGGGACATGATCGAGCTCACCACCTCCGGTTCTGGCTCAGGTAAAAAATAATCAATTTATTCTTAACACGTTCACTGCGTAAGCCTAAAAACCCGTACTAAATTCAAGTTTTCCATCATTTTCTGTTTTTTTTTTTGAGTAAATGAAAATCTGGAACAAATTTTATTTTGCACATTTTTCCTTTTGAGCAAAGTTTTAGGCACTTTATGAGATGATTAGACAAACGAATTTTTTATGGATCATAGAACATACTATAAGGACTTAATATAATAAAAAATATTTTCAAGAATTACAATGCAGAAGAAGAAAAAAAAAAAATCTAAAGTCAGGTGATACTTTCCCAAAAATTGATTAAAAAAATGTAGCTCTTAAACTATAAATAATCACTGAACATACATGGGGGTTATTCGAATAGCTATTGGATATATGAATATCTATAAAAAAATTTTGAACCTCTATTCTCCGCCCACCCTGTATGACGCGAACGCTTTATTGTCGATAAATTATTAAGATTACGTGATGTACTATTGACTGCACTAATGCAAATAAGCTCACAACCCCGTACGGGTACACAATATTTTACACGGGGTTCATTGAACCCCGTATCGCACTAAAAGGTAATTTTTACTCTCTGGTCGGAACAGGGTTTGAAAAACCCCGTAAGTATATTTTTTAAATATCACCTCTTTCTACAATCGCCAAACTACACAAATATACAGTTATCTCTGTCATGCAGTCATAAATTCCGGAGATACAGCTCCCGCACCAGCGTGTAGACACTACTTTTTTCTCCCGCACTGAATAAAAGCATCGTACGGGGTTAAAAAGACCCCGTAACGCAGTGAACGTGTGGGTTATTACCATTGGCAAGCACGCCGGCGACTTGTAACAATTAATTTCCTTTTTTGTCTCATGTTTCTTGGTGTTTGACGGATTCATTTTTTGTTTAAATATTCTTTTGGTGTCGGTACTGCTGAAAACCAAACAAAAACTATTTATTTTATACTAGCTCTCACCCGCGAGCTCGACTCTGCCTGTTTGTCAAATTGTATTACGATCATTTCAGTTTTTTCCTTACATCCCTTAAAGTAGCTTATGTGTTATGTCCTTATCCAAGATCTAGGCTATATCTTTGACAATCATTACAAAACCGTGACTGATAGCTTAATTTGATCTTCAAGGTACGGAATACTCTTGATCTGATGGATGGTTAATTGGTCATCCATCTACGGATCGTTCGTGGCAACCGTAGGTTATGTACATTTTAGTTAAAATAAAACAGTCTGTACGTTCTATGATAACAATAATTTTTCACATATTAATTACATGGATTGGCACGTCACTTCGTGGTCACGTCCCAAGCCCACTTACGCCTATACATATGATTCTTCTGGACAACTGTACTGTGTGCCATGTAAAAGGACTTTCCAAACAAAGTTTGGTTTTGCTAGTCATCTTCGTTCCCATATCCGGAGCTGACAAGGTTCGCCGTTGACGGATACGTCAAGGAGGACATCATTTATTTTCTCATAAAACCGGGTGGGTACAAGTCGGACTTGCGCATGAAGATATTGTAATTGAATTTTTATCAATTAATAGCATTTTGTATGAATAGTTAAAAATGAAAGGCATCGATATAAACTTTATATTTTTTTCACAAAGTGTAAATATCTCTGAAACTAGAGTCTGTCTAATGAAAGCTGAGAGTGATTTTTTCACGTTTTTAGAAAGTGGCAACACTTTGGAAAATGTCACTTGATGTTTTTCTAACCTCTTCTTTAAACGTATTTGTGATTATTTTGTTGTATTTAGATTATAATCATGCCTAAAACTTAAGGAATTAGAGTTAGATAGTTGTTATATGGTATGATTATGAAAAACAATAAAGAAAAAAGTAAACGTGATGCTGCTTTAAATGAAAAACGAGAGTTGTTTACATTGGTTTCGGAAATTGCTGGTAAGTTGTATTGATTGGTTTTGATACTATTTTTTTTTTTTCAATGAAGTTCTATGACATTGTCGACATTATATTAAAATACATTTCTATTGGTGTAACATGTACGATTCCTCATCATCATTCTGTTTATTACAGACCAATGCATTGCTGATTCTATCACCTCGACTCACTGAAGACATCGCCGCTCACCGTCCCGACCCATGGACCCCGCGGCACTCAAGACTCCTGAAACGTATTGACCTACGATCTTCGGAGGGAGTGATGTGCCGACCACTGCCACCTATACGCGGCAACGAACACTACGATGACACTCAAGTGACAACTGCCATCAACAAGTGCCATCGCTGCACGCTATCGCACAACTCACGACAAGCCTGCATCGTGCAAGCGGAATTAGCACAAGTACTGATCTACATATACAGTGACCCACAACCATTGTTGGGCAACTGCCCGCCAGGGCCCAGGCATAACACCCGCCTGGTCGGAGGATTTTCCATTTTAAATGGAGGAACGCCTCACCTTGTTCTGTTTGTTATTAATAATATTCTTTAATAAACATTTTTACTTAAAACTGTAATAATTTTGTCCTCCTCCAGATAGTCCTACTCCGGCGGCTATCTACAACCACTACTGCGCATTTATGATAAGACTAGCTGCCCCGCGCGACTTTGTACGCGTGATTATTTTACCTCTACGCTTTTTCTACCCTACTCCCTCTACATTACACTACCCTACTACACTACCCTACGCTACTCTACCTTACCCTACCCTACGCTACCCCTACCTGATCCCTACTCTACCCCTACCCTACCCTACGCTTCCCCTACCCTACCCTACTCTACCCCTACCCTACCCTACTCTACCCCTACCCTACTCTTCCGCTACCCTAACCTACGCGACTCCCACCCTATCCTCTACCCTACTCTACTCTACTCCTACCCTACCCCTCTATTCCTACCCTACCCTACTATACCTCTACACTACTCTACTCTACCCCTACCCTACCCTACTCTACCTCTAGCATACCCTACCTATACCCTACCATACCCAAGGGGTATAATTCCATATTTTTTTTTCGATTCTTCTATTATAGGCGGAGACTAATTCAAAAATCAAATACCATGAAAATCGATCCAGCAGTTCTCGTGTATACCTACCTACTAACTTTCATGGCTTCAACTTTAAAAATGGCAGAATTTCATCCAAACTTTTATCTTCTATATTTTCTCAACAAAGTGATTGAATATCGAGATATACGTGCATAGTTATGCCACTTTGATGTCTCGTACTAATTTCTTACACAAAATATTCACCCCCCCCCCTCCCTTTCCCCCTAATGGGTAGAGTTATCAAAAAGCTAAAACACGTCTTATTCGTTAACCGAAAAGCTAATTATCAAGTTTAATGACGGATTTTTATAACTACAAACTTTAGTCCCCTTTTATATCTCCATAGGGGAAAAAAAATCCAAATTTTTACACATATATGCACGTCTTTCTTATTTTTAGCGCATAAGCTAACTACTCAGTTTTACATCTGTAACTTAAAAAATAACGAATCTTCCATACAAACTTTCACCTCCTTTTTTTCCACTCAAGGGTAGATTTAAAAAAAAATCAAAATCAAAATATTTTTATTCATGTAGACCAGTTTTAGGCACTTATGAATAGTCATAATTCTAATATTATTATAGGAGTGACTCTAGTTGCCAGTTCCAAGGGCAGCCTACCCCTCATGGAGAAGAAGAAAAAACAATGCTCGTCCTTTCATTTATCAACCGAAAAGCTGAATACCAAGTTTCGTACATTTAACGTTAAGAATTAAGAACAACAGATTTACATACAAACTGTTTCCCCCTTTTTTACCTACTTAGGGGGGGAATTTCAAAAAATCCTTCCTTAGTGCACCCCTACGGTACTTATAGAATAATGTCTCAAAATTTCAAGTCCCTAGGTCCACCGGTTTAGGCTGTGCGTTGTCTGTCAGTCAGTCACGTTACCATTTTATAAGTATAGATAACAATAACAGTCTACTTTATAGTAGCAAAAATACATATTTTTGCTATACTTTCATAGCAGAAAAAAATTCAATGCATTAGGAAACAATCATCATTGTAACAAAGTATTTAAAAAAAACACCTACCTACACATTTATTGTAATATTATGTATGTAATATCTAAGACTTAAAACTTATTATTTTTATTATTTAAGCATAAAATTATTAAAGTATCAACTCCGTTTATTTCAAGTTAATCTGGGGTTAACTGATCCAATTTTTTTAAATTTGCCGCCATTTTTCACTCTCAGCTTTCATTAGACAGACTCTACCACTAACATCTTTGAATAGATCGTAATCGATACATTATCTAATTTTCTAATAATTTATACAGGATTGCCTCTTCTGGTCCAGCGTTCGATTGCCCGTCAGATCCAATTAGTAGACATTATTGGCAAGGGACGCTTTGGAGAAGTATGGCGAGGTCGTTGGCGAGGCGAGAATGTTGCTGTCAAAATATTCTCCTCTCGCGAAGAGTCGTCATGGTTTCGTGAAGCTGAAATATACCAGACGGTGATGTTACGTCACGAGAACATTCTTGGATTCATTGCTGCTGATAACAAAGGTAAGTTTGTAAATGCCAATATGGTTGTAATCTATTCTGAAATTGTTTAGTGTTAATTACTATGAAATAGCTGTTACAAAATGATTTGTTGTATTCTTAGAAGGTAAGTACCTATTGAGCGGCAGAGACATTCTGCTTTATTTTACGGGAAAAGTCGGCTAAAAATAAATCGCATTATTTTTCTTTTCTGACCAAGAACAAAGCTCCAATTGTGTTAAAAATAACTCATAGAAATGAAGGTGACATTATTATGTCGCCCTATCACCCATCTATGTCATATTCTATTGTCGTAGATAATGGCACTTGGACCCAGTTGTGGCTGATTACCGACTACCATGAGAACGGTTCATTATTCGACTTTCTGAGCGCCCGCACTATTGATTCCAACACACTGGTGAAGATGTCGCTATCCATCGCGACTGGACTTGCTCATCTGCACATGGACATCGTTGGCACTAAAGGCAAGTTTTAAATTGGTTGCTTTGTTAAAATCAACTCCACGTGGCCGTTCTATTGTCGTGAAAGGAAATTTGAAAAGCACACATTTTCTTCTCGTATGATACCTTACCGTATAAGAAGACATTCTCTCATCACCTCTAGGTAATGATAAAATGTCTTCTCTAGAAGCCAAATAAGTTGAAAGTACATTTTGAAGTACAATTATGCTTAATTTCCTAAACGAATGTCTTCTGTACGTACAATCATTTACATTTTACTTGATCAAGACATTTTCAGAAGCAGACTACTGTAAATGTATATAGTACGGTTTTAATTGTATGAAGGAAAATGGCAAATTATCACAATGGACTGTTGTGGCAATACCCAAGACTCATCAGTGTAGGTATAACATATTTTTTGTAGACAAAGAAATTCTATGAATAGAACCGAAATGAAATAACACTGGGCAAACTCGTAAACAAATTAAGGACAATTCCGAGACTTATTTCTGTATTATCTGCTAAAAGGTCCTCTAATAAGCTATTGAAGAACTGGCAACTCAAAACAACATGAAAATTTATTTATAAATTAGAAATTCCAAAAATAATATGCTTTTAATACTTAAAGTTCGGTAGGTAGGAACGAATTATGTTATACATAAGTTTCTTTTCATTAAAATATGGATATATAGGGTCTAAGCACGAATAATCAACCCAATGCGTTGTGGTTTTTTCAATTTTGTTAATGTTAGTGACTAGTGATGGGTTGAGAGAAAATTCCTTCATGGAAATGGTCTCCAACCGAGAATATTTTAAATTCATTCATTCATTTATTGCAGAATAATATCAAAATAAATAAATAAATTACAGACGGAGAATAAATAAATAAATAATTTCCGAATAAAATTCAGTCATTTCATACTTGTACAGTCGCGGTCTGAAAATGTTTACCATCTTTAGATTCGTCAAAATTTTGAGTACATGATTTGATTAGGTATATCTTTATGAGGTATAGACAATGGTAAAGAGCAAAGAGGTCACCAACTACAAGAATTTAGTATACGACTAGATAGGATAGCTTAGAGGAAAAATTTTGCCATTATCATTCTTCCAAGTAGGATAGATATTTATATAAAACTTTTTTTGTAAACACGAGACAAACAATAATGACATTCGGACAAAGCCCTTATGATGGAATTAGTTATTAAAAATGCAAACATAGTAAGAAATAATTTAATGGAAATTTATAAAACCTTTATTAAATGAAATTTATGAAATCATCAAAGTCATTAATACTCAACTTTTTAGAATTGATCCTTCAAAATTTTGAAAAGTAATAAGTACATTGATATAGCATTTTAGACTTTACTGCACGCAAGGTGATTGAAAACTGGTAAACATTTTTAGACCGCGACCGTACATATCGTACTTTACATAAAGTTACTTGTTCACTTAGCCCAGCAATTTTGTATACAGGTGTGAAACCTCCATTTACACCGTGCAGTTGAATTTCCAGTTTCTGCTGCAAGCTTTATTGCTAGTGGACATTTTTCGCATTATATTCAAAAGTTTCGAAGTACTAGAGATAAGTTACTACTTTTTGATTTGATGTTACGCGATTGAAAGCCACGTTGGTATTAGGTATATTAAACGTTCTGAACAGTACTCGCCGCTGTCCACGCTGCAGGCTTATATTTTAAGGAGAACGTTTAACCAATAACACGATAATGATGACGGATGACTCAAATGCGCAACTAAGTGGCTGATTGTATCTGTACTAGCCACTCGGATGCTTCAATTTTTATGGCGCTAAAATATGAGATACTAGCTTCCGCCCGCGGCTTCGCCCGCATGATATGTTGATAAATTGTAGCCTATGTGTTATTCTGATGTATAAGCTATATTGTGGTGAAGTTTCATTCAAATCCATTCAGTAGTTTTTACGTGAAAGAGTAACAAACATCCATACATCCATACATCCATACTTACAAACTTTCGCCTTTATAATAGTAGTAGGATGTATATTCATGTAGGTATATATTTTACACATATAGTTGGCTTTGTGTTGTTGCCGCTCAGTCAAAGTAACATTCTATGCAATTAAAACAACAAAAAATGTATAATAATAAAATAAGACCTGTATAAAGATCTTTCGCTTTTTATAATTTTATTTGGTAGGTAGATCTAATGAGGTCGGTTTATCATATTTAGATAGGACCGTTAGTTTTTAGGCCTCATTTACGGAGACGCAGGGCGTCAGCGGCGCCGGCGTAGCGTTAAGCGGCGCGGCCCGCACTGGTAAATGACTGCAAGAGAGTGAGAGTCGCCACGCGTCTCCGTATATGAGGCCTTACCAAAGATATTTATTTAATATTTCTATGGGTCTTACAGTACCATACACACACGTAATTGAACATTCCTTGCTTTTTATTGTGACAACAAGCCAAATATTGTACGATAACATTAGTGTAGTAGTGTCTAATCTCTTTACAACTTCAAGAAAAAGAACCCAGAAAGGTGTTTTATACTTAACATACATAACTACACACATCAAAAGTGTCTAGGGATCAAGCATTTTTATGCGGATTTCTTGAGATTGAGATGTGGCTTTGTAATAAATTTATGATTTTATAAATTTATATGGATCCTTTTTGGTGCATTTCATAATTTGAATCAGGAACTGTGAATCAAATTCGAGTAAAAGATGAAAATCAGCTGTCAATATTTTCCCTATAAAAACATACAACGCATTGAAGACATTATTAGTGCTACTGTTTCCCTACTACTGATTAAAACCAA
Organism: Protodeltote pygarga; assembly: GCA_936450705.2. Classification (NCBI taxonomy): domain Eukaryota; kingdom Metazoa; phylum Arthropoda; class Insecta; order Lepidoptera; family Noctuidae; genus Protodeltote; species Protodeltote pygarga. Next base: position 15,136,006 of record OW388248.2, read on the forward strand.
CGTTATTATGGAGCGGCGACGTCATTTAAGCAGGGAAGAAATGCTCAGAGCCGTGGGAATGATAGAAGCTGGTTCCCGGCAACGTACTGTGGCTTTAGCTCTGAATACAAGTCAGAGTGTTATCAGTCGACTTTGGACACGTTACCGAAGCACTGGTACCGTGGCTGAGCGCCATGGAGGACGGTATCGCTGCACCACACGGAGATAAGACCGATACATTCAAATCTTAACTCGAAGAGCTCCAACAATAACCGCCATGATGTTAGCCGTGAGGCTTCATCACTCTTCAGGGAACTTAATTAGCGACCAAACAGTCAGAAACCGCTTGCATGAAGTGAACCTTCATTCCCGAAGACCGCTACGGGTACCACCTATAGCAATGCACAATCGTAGGATTCGATATCAATGGGCTCTTGAACACAGAAATTGGGCAGACGAACAATGGCGTTTCGTGTGCTTTTCTGATGAGTCTCGTTTTGGTATGAGACCGGATACAAGACGTATACGACACTGGAGAACCCCTGGACGCCAACAGCGATTAAAATCCTGCCAGGAAGTCCATCCTTATAGTGGTGGAACCATCATGGTATGGGCGGGTATTTGGATCGGCGGAAGAACTGAGTTGATTTGGATCAGAGGCAACCTCAACGCTCAAATTTATGCTGAGACGATTGTATCAGACGTCATCGTTCCTCTACAAGTGCAAATCGGTCCCTTATTTCAGTTAATGCATGATAATGCACGACCGCACACCGCAAGAGTTGTAAGACATACTCTCGCCGCAGCTAACATCAATGTCCTGCCCTGGCCTGCTCAGTCGCCAGACTTGAACCCGATTGAGCATGCATGGGATATGCTACAGAGAAGAGCTCTGCCGAATATGGAGGGTATCCCGTCGCAAGAAGACCTTTTTTTGTTGTTGCAACGAACATGGGCGGCCATTCCACAGCGTGATTTGGATGAACTCATTTTGAGTATGCCAAACCGATGTTCTTGTGTTGTTAGTGTTCGCGGTAGAAACACGGATTATTAATTGTTTAAGTTACCCAATAAAATTTTAAAGAAAACTGTTATTTCAGTCTTTTTTTTGAACTTTAATGTTAGTGGTTCAAATGTCAAAAATCCCTTTATTAGGAAAATGGCAAATTTCTTTATTAATGCAAAGGTGACTTGGTTTATCGTTACTGTGACAAACGAAAACACTTTATTTGATGAATCCTTAAAGAAAATTTTAATTAATATCAATCAGGAGAAAAGTTATTGCAAAAATATATGTTGATCCCTAGACACTTTTGATGTGTGTACACAAACATATTGTCGATAGTACTGATCGATACTGTTCCCGATTGTTAATTAATTTATATCTATCTCATTAAGTGGTTTCTTCATCAGGAAAGCCAGCTATCGCTCATAGGGATTTGAAGTCGAAGAATATTTTAGTAAAGAGCAACCTTACCTGCGTGATCGGAGACCTAGGACTTGCTGTACGTCATAATGTGGCCAGTGACTCTGTAGACGTGCCCACCACAAACAGAGTTGGTACCAAGCGCTATATGGCCCCAGAGGTGAGTCTAGGCGTAAAATATTACGTAATAGATATACACAATATTACATAATTCATTTAATTTTTCTTAATAGTTTTTTTGGTGAACTTTTTAGATGTTATAGCACATGATAGCTTATCAAATATAATTACTTAATAAGAAAATTTGAAAGAAAGTTGTTTTGTTTTTTTTTCTTAATTTTCTTATTAAGTAATTCGACTTCGACTAGTAAACAGTAGACACGAAACAGTACTTACGACTGTCTGTTCTCATTATAGCCTCGCGGTCTTTTTTGTGGGTAATGATAGTATTAAATTGAAAACATGTAGAACTTTAGTATAATGACTCTTATAGGCAAAGCTTTGATACATTATTGCAATTTTGTTGGGATCTCTAATGTTTTAATAAGTAAAATACGGCCCATGTTACTTAGCTTTGTTTAGATGAAAGAAATTTTAATAAGAATCGGGTTTTCTTTATAATATTTTTAGGAACCAGAAGTGGATTGTATTAAAAAAAAAGGAAAATCAAGTACACAACTTTAATTAATTTCAAAGAATTTGACAATGAATAATTCTAATCAAAAATAGTTACACTGAACATAAAAAATATATAACAGCTATGTAGCAAAATATTAGGTACGACCCGTATGACGCAAGTATCGTGTGAACCCTCCGACCGCCGACAAACGAATGAGCTCGAGTGAAGTGCTGCGCTGCCTTATAAAGCCATGTTGTGACGTTTATTTCTTGATCGCTTACACGGCCTCTCCTGACACAGCATCGGCCTCGATTGCTCTTGATCTGCTGGGACCAGCTACAACTAGGGCATCATCGTTACTGGCGTTCAGATCGTCATCAGATTCATCTGAAATACACGAAACAAAACATACCTGTAGAACATTATCATTAACACACAGTTAACTCAGGCATTCGTCACACATTTATCTTATTCATACATCATGTCTTATATACAAAGTTCATTCAGAAATTATAACAAATAATTTAATAAGATGTCTCAGCTTACATACTTTTAAGTAACAGTTGTTACTTTACCATGATCGTTGCGCGCGTTTCAGTAATCCACTGTGTCATGATAAAGCTGAAAGTTTTAAATATGAGAACAGAGGCGTCCCACTGTCCTCTACACACTGCCACAGGCCTTACAGTACAACTTGCCTCAGTATGCTGGTTTATCCAGTAGCATCTACATCGGACCTCTATGACCTTTTTAACAACACAATGATCCAGTAACATCTACATCGGATCAAACACTTCAAGATCCAGTACCATCTACATCGGATCATTTACACAAGCAATCAGTCAAACAACCGATTCTTGCAAACATTATAGTCGTTCATATTGAGATGGATCACTATTAGGGCGTGCAATATCGGAAGGTTCTCAATTACGGAACTGAAATCCGATACTGGAGAGCTAATTCCGGAATTCCGGAACTGGCTCCGGAATTGATTTTTTTTTAAATATTTTTTTATTTTTCTTTCTTTTTGTTTATAATTGTTTCATTTTCTATTCTTGATCTAGGAAAATACAAAATAAAATGTTTCAAATCAAAAAAGTTTATGATTAATCATTTTAAATTTTTCTCTTATTACTCTAATTAGACATTTTTGCAAGTCAAAATCAACAAAGTTTAAAAAAAAAAATGTAATGTAAATGTAACATTAACAAAAACATAAAAATTATTCTCGAAATAGTCTCCATACTCTCCGACCTATTTAATATTATTGTGAAGCAGTCTCTTTAATCATTTTGAGTTACAAATTAAATATATTTGTTCATTAAATAATGTCATTATTACTCTAATTACATATTCTCAGTTTCTCACAATAGTAAAATCAACCAAATTGATATAGGTACTTAAAAGAAAATAGAATTAACATTAAACAATATAAGGAGTTAACTTATTGATTGTGATTATTCGAGATCAATTAAATTATGTATTATAAAGAATAACTATTTTTTTGATAGGAACCGTTGGTCTTGATAATGTGTTCTCTAGAATAATAAAACATCTAACATCTTATCAGATAGAGAGCTTTTTATTCGGTTACAAAAGTAACCAGCACTCGAAAATACTCTCTCACTCTCCACACTCGTGAGTGGGACGGATAAAATAAAAGATAAAAAGCTTGTGTCAAATATACACCTCGGTCGGAATTCCGGAATTTTTCCAAACAATTCCGGAACTGGAAAATCAGTACAAAGATCTAGAATTCCGGAGTTACGGAATTCCGGAGTTCCGGAATTGCATGCCCTAATCACTATGAACGTTACATAGGAATGCAAACACTCACTTTCAAAGAATGCAGCGCACGACTCCGGACACCACTCTCCTCTCCAAGGGACCATATACTCGGCTGCTGCCTGAGTGGTTTTTCCATAAGCACCGCTTAATAACTTTAGTTTGTAGCGTCCACTCGGTAGGGCTTCGATAACCCGATAAGGTCCACGCATTCCTGAGTCAAGCTTCCCTGTTGACTGAGAAAATTTTATCACAAAGACGAAGTCGTCGACCTTGAACTCGCGAGGAGGGTGTCTGTTTCGATTGGTGCGCTCGTCTTGCTGCTCCTGGTTCTTCTTCAGAAGTTCGCCAGCCCTAGATCTACAGATCTCACGCCAGGCTTCATGGTTTGGTGAAGATCCTTCGATTGCTATGTCTCGGACTAGTGCGCGAATCACAGGGGTAGTTGCGTTGGTACCAATCAAAAGATTAAGTGGTGAATACTGCGTTGTTTTTTGTTTGGTTACGTTCAACACAAGTTGGAGTTTCCATAAGGTGTCAGACCAGGCAGCATTCTTGTGGTTAACTTCAATTCTTACCATATTAAGTACCGTCCTCATGTAACGCTCGACCTGCCCATTCGATTGATGCATCTCAGCTGTTATGTGATGCAAGTCTGAGCCTAGGTCTTTAATCCAATTAACAAACTCACCTGCTTCAAACATACGCCCACGATCCATCACTATGAGTTTCGGTACACCGAAAAGTGAGATAGCGTTACTCATTGCACGTTTGAGCTCGCTCGTATCCTGACGGTAGAGTGGGTAAAGAAGAGAATATTTCGTGAAACTGTCTACTAATATGAGAATGAACTTGTAACCTTTTGATTCCGGTAGTGGTCCTAGTGCGTCCACATGCACAGTGTCGAATGGTATGTTGGGTTTTTCCCACGAAGTGATGTTTGGATGTGGGGCACGAGCTACTCTTTTTTTTGATATGCATATAAGGCAATGAGAGATGTATTTACTTACAAATTTGCGCACACCTGGGAACCAAAAGTGTTTTAAAATAAGATCTAATGTCTTATCTGCACTTATATGTTGATGCTCATCATGGAACACCCTTAGCAGACTCAGCCTGTGGCCTTTCGGTATATAGCAGAGTAGTCGGGGTGTCTCGCCGATCGGGGTATACCTATAGAACAATAGGTCGTTTTGATGCACATACCGGTTAGGATCCAAAGTTCCACTTTCCAGCTGTTGAACCAATTCTCTAGTCTCACTATCGGCGGCTTGAGCCATCTGTGCCCAGTTACGAGGTTTGATAACATTACTTACCCGTACTGGAATAGGGTTACGGCTTAAGTAGTCGGCATGTGACATGTTAACACCTTTTCTGTACTCCATAGAGAAAGTGAAATCCTGCAAATATACCCACCAGCGAGCCACACGAGGCAGCAGGTCCTTTTTGCGTTCAGTGGCCTTGAGGGCATTACAATCCGTAAATATTTTGAATTGTAATCCAACTAAATAGTGGCGAAAATGCTGAAGCGCTTTGACCACCGCCAACGTCTCCAGCTCGTAGGAGTGGTACTTGCGCTCTGCAGGCTGCGTCACCTTGCTAAAATATTCAACAACTCGTTTGTTACCATTTTTAGAGGTCTGCATCAGTACTGCACCGTACCCTGCACTGCTCGCATCGGTGTGTACTTCTGTGGCAAGGCTAGGATCAAAGATTATCAGTATAGGTTCACTCGTTAGCCGACTGATGATCTCCTGTCTGGCACGTTCTTGTTCAGGACCCCATACAAACTTTGAGTCCTTCTTGGTGAGCTTTGCTATACATGCAGTTTTCGTTGCAAAGCCTTCTATATACCGCCTGAAGTATCCAGCGAGCCCCAGGAACTGCCGGACTTGTTTGACATTTTCCGGTGATCTGCTACTTACTAAGGCTTCTACCTTCCGAGGGCTCGGCCTTACCTGACCCTGACTAACCACACGGCCCAAATACTCCACTTCAGTAGTGATAAATGAACACTTACGCAAGTTAATGGAGAACCCAGATGACGTGAGTGTGCGAAAAACTTCCCTCAGGAGCTTCAGACCTTCTTCAACGGTGTGACTCATCAGCAATACGTCATCTACGTAAATAAGAACATTACCTGCTTCTATATGGTTCTGCAAGGTTTTGTTGATTATGCGCTGGTACACAATCGGAGAGTTCGTTAAACCATATGGCATTTTAAGGAACTCATAGTGGCCCTCTGGAGTAACGAATCCTGTCTTGTGAATTGAAGCCTCATGGATCTGTATCTGCAGGAACCCTGTCGCCATATCTAAAGAACTGAAATATTTGAAGTTCCCCAGCCTGTCTATGTGGTCATCAATCAGCGGCATAGGGTAGCGGTCCTTAATCGTGATTTGATTTAACGCGCGAAAGTCGACACACATTCTATCGGTTCCGTCTTTCTTTTTGACCAATATTATGGGGCTTGAATATTCCGACTGCGATTCCCTTATGATCCCTTTATCAAGAAGATCTTTAATTATATCCCGCACTTTTAATTTTTCTTGGTAAGACAGTTTATAAGGCCGGTAAACAACAGGTGTTTGGCTAGTAAGATTTATATGCATCTCACCAGTGGTTACAGTAGTACTTGCAGTTCCAGAAATTAAAAAGTCCGAATAATCGTTAATTATAGACATCAAAGAAATCTTATGCTGGCCCTGAAGAGGCGTATTAACGTCATTAACATTAATAGCCGCGTTAACATTAAGTGGACAGGATTTTGTTACGTTAGAACGTGTTATAAACTGTCTATCTTTAGTACGTACATAGGTAACACCATCTCGGTTAAGAATATCAGTCCCTATTATGATAGGCGCGTTCATACAGGAACGAGGAACAACCACAAAATCAGCCTCAATAGATATTTCAGGGAATTCGATAGTTAAGGTGACGTAAGAGTTAGCGACTATCTCATTCTCACTAATTCCCTTAAGGATACACTGTCTAAAATACTGTTTACAAGAAATATGTTTTAACACGTCTTCGGAAATTAATGAAATATTCATAGCGCCACTGTCGATTAAAACATCTACAGGAATTCCTTGAACTACAGCCGACGTGACGTCACTACCTCTATGGGGGCATTTCAAAGACTGGTCAATGCTATTGCATAAATTTATGTTACGTTTGTTATGTGCGGAACGTTCTTTTGCAAAGCAATTACTTTCAACATGACCCGACTTTTTACAAAAAGTACACGTGACTGTAGGAGTTGCTTTAGGAGCAGACCGCTCCTCAGGTTTTTCATGACGCGGTTTCATAAGACAACGATAACTCTTGTGTCCGATCTTGCCACAGTGAAAACATTTAGATCTATGTAATTGACTTGAATTATCACGCTGCCTAAAAGTCGGTAAGCGATTATCTTGTTTACTGCGACAAGGTTTAACATATATCGACAAAAAGGAAACCAAACTCTCCGTAGTTAAATTAGCGTTAGCTGCTGCAGCTCTTACTTGTGCGTCCGTAATACCCCTAATTATTATTTGAGTCATCAGTTCCTCACTCAAGCCCTGAACTATACGGAGGCGTAATAAAGAACGACGGGCATATTCAGCATAGGTACTAAACTTATCCGATGTGCTATTCATAACTTCGAATAATATATTTGCAAAATCAAGCTTACTTGGACAAAGGGGCTTAAATTCTCGTTTGAAATTCGTCCAGGATCGATCATTTGTCACCCACTCGTTCAACCAGACCTTTGCATCCCCCTTAAGGCACAGAGCTACCCGCGACAAACATTCCCTATCATCCCAGCGATTCAAATCACGAGCCCTATCAACCTCTTCGCACCATGAATTTATGTCGTGAATACGTGGGTCAAAATTAGAAACGAAATATTGCGATCGCGACGGGTTTAAAGATTTTAACGCTTCTGCCAACACTAAACTGCAACTAGTATGGTTATCACTGACAGCGTTAGACACTACACTTACATTTGCATCGCTAGTGCTAGGTAAAACGGAACGGTTTTGCGATCGTACGTTTCCTACATTCGTGCACACAGAAGTTGAAATTGGTACGGTAGGTTCTATGTTTTGATTTTCAGAAAGTGAGGGACACACATTATTCAATTGTTCACGAACTAATTCACTTTCGAGCACTGAGGGTGGAACACAATCCGAATAAACTTTTCCAACGTTAGCACGGTCACTATTTTGCTCGATCGCATCTAACCTCGCTAGAATTACGTCTAACGAACGTTGCATTTTACGACTAGATTTAGAGCGTTTACTACGTACACTAGACCTATCACGCGTCCTATCACTGCGTGCACTAAACCTAGACCTAGACCTAGACCGTGAGCGACGGCGCCCAACACGTTCGCTTGAATCCTCATCCCTGTCACCACGGTCTCGGATCGGGCTACGCGACCGCGAGCGATTGCGCTTTGATCTACCCGACATTTCTATTTTATTTATAAGACTAGCTAACTATTCACAACGAAATAACGAATATGCAATTGGATGGTTCAAACGGTAAGGCTGTGAATCCTATCCCACTTCTGATTTTAGGAACCAGAAGTGGATTGTATTAAAAAAAAAGGAAAATCAAGTACACAACTTTAATTAATTTCAAAGAATTTGACAATGAATAATTCTAATCAAAAATAGTTACACTGAACATAAAAAATATATAACAGCTATGTAGCAAAATATTAGGTACGACCCGTATGACGCAAGTATCGTGTGAACCCTCCGACCGCCGACAAACGAATGAGCTCGAGTGAAGTGCTGCGCTGCCTTATAAAGCCATGTTGTGACGTTTATTTCTTGATCGCTTACAATATTATATTTTTCTCTTTATAATAGATATTAAAGACTACTACAGGTTAATAAAGGCTTCTTATTAATGTCTAAATTCTTGGTTAGGTATTGGATGAAACAATGGACACGCGGCAATTCGATCCCTACAAACGTTCCGACGTGTATTCCTTCGGTCTCGTATTGTGGGAGATGGCGCGTCGGTGTGGCATCATGCCGGATGACTACCAGCCTCCATACTACGACTGCGTACCTCCGGACCCTGCGCTCGAAGACATGCGGCGAGTCGTCTGCACAGAAAAGAGGAGGCCCAATTTACCGAATCGATGGCATTCGGACGCGGTGAGTGCATTTTATAGTAATCACATATAATATCCTTTTTTTTTAAATTCACCAGTCTTTATTCAAAGCTACTTCAAAAAATTGGGAGCTTATTTGTTTTTTTTTATTTATCACTAGCGACCCGCCCCGGCTTCGCACGGGTGCAATATACATATAAACCATCCTTAAGAATTACTCTATCTATTTAAAAAAACCGCATCAAAATCCGTAGCGTAGTTTTAAAGATCTAAGCATACATAGGGACAGACAGACGGCGGATAGCGACTTTGTTTTATACTATGTAGTGATTATGTAACAGACAACAACTCAGGGTTAGTTACCAACACACATTCTAACACAGTATACTATACTAACTTAGTATAGTATACTATATTAGAATAGTGGTAAGTAGACTATTACTTATGAGGAACATCCATTCTAATCCCGAACCGCAGTCGAGTAATTTAAAGGCCTGACAATAGTAATTGTCGTACAGTTCGAGTGGTATAGGTACAATGATTTTTATCAAAATTGCATAGGAAACAACGTAAATAAAATTAAAAAATGGCGGATGGTAAATACCCGCAATTTTTCTATTTTATTTACGTTGCCAACTGCGAATGCATACTTACCAGTTTTTTTTTCATCAAGAATTTTGAGTTAAAGCATATTAATATTTAAATAAAGCAAGTAAGCTAATATATCTATACTTAAAATAAATCTGTAGAGAGGCCAATTCTGTACATGAAATATATTTAAAAAATAACTATCAGGGGGTGATTAGGGATCGATACTGATGCCAAAAATGCAATCAGTAAACTTTTTGTCTGTCTGTCTGTCTGTCGGTCTGTATATTCGTTATAGAAACCAAAACTACTCGACGGATTTTAACGAAACTTGGCACAATTATTTTTCATACTCCTGGGCAGGTTATAGTATACTTTTCATCACGCTACGATCAATAGGAGCAGAGCAGTGAAGGGAAATATTGGGAAAACAAGAGAAGTTACTCCATTTTTTAAGCTTCCGTCGCGTGTGCAGCCTTAATGGCTAAAGCTACATTGAAATCATGTATGACGGAAATGTTCTCCTTAAAATTATCTGTACATATAAAATGCTTTGTCCTGAATGACTGACTGACTGATTGACTGACTGACGGATCAACGCACAGCCTAAGCCGCTGATCGTAGAGACCTGAAACTTGGAGGGTGTGTTCTTTATATGACGTAGGGATCCGATAAGAAAGGATTTTTCGAAATTCTACCTCTAAGGAGGTGAAAAACAGGGGCAAAGTTTGTATGGGACAACGGGATTCCTTGGTCCAATCTACTTCATATTTTACATAAACATTCTTTTTCAGAATTGATGGAACACGTGTTTCGTATTTTATTAAAACTCATCGCCTAACAGGGTTAAAAAGGGTAGAAAGTTATTTTGGGGGTGATTTGCATCGAAGTTGATATCAATACTCCTTAGTGCTTTTGATTTAAACTGGCTTGGTGCAATGTAATTACCTTTTAAAATTGGAATGTCAAATATAAATCGGATTAGAATTCGAAAGGACATTGCCAATCTTTATATGGAAGTTGGACCAAGTGCTACCCAGAATGAACACATAGTATAATTTGTTCCTTAGGCCAATAGTTATCAAAATCTATCCCAGGAGTCAAGAGAAAAACTGGGTTTTGTTATGCATTTTTTATATGAAAAAAACAATCTTAAGAATTATTTTCAATGTAACTGTGAGTGTATTAATTGTACTTTTTATGTTACAATAATAATGTAATTTATCAGGAAGTGTACATTAATGAACATTAAAAAATATACATTATTTTTGACATAAATATAATCAAGAAATCAAAGCATTAGAAGAACAAGCATTAGGCTGAAATGTTGCTCCACAAAAATTAACTTGAATAGGAATGCAACATAACGCCACCTCACTATTTGTACTGACTACTCTCAACTACCATATTAGAATACTGGAATTGATGCCCAATACAAGTTTAAATAAACAACGCACCAATATACATAATGGCATGGTGCAAACGAGACACAATAGAACAGCTTTTTGTGTTTTGCGTGCTACGTAATATTGCAAGATGTCCCGATTTGGCGGGATATCCCGCCTTTCAGCCCTACTGAAAAAAAAACCAACCCCAATAAATTAATGAGATTGATCCCAATTAAATCTGTGATTTTGAATAAAAGGGTTAGGCATATTTCCGTCCCGATTTTTCCATTCCTGTACCGCTTTTGGTGCTACAGGACAATGTTATAAAATATATTAGATGTAGATTTATGTATGTTGGAGGGAAAAACATCCCATACTCATAATTTAATGAAAAATAATTATTAACAACAAAACTTTTTTTTCCTGGGACGAATTTTTTTAAAAATATTTGTTTTGGATGTAAATTAATGCCACGATACCACTGGAGCTACTTTCATTCCTGGGCAGCACTTGGTCCAAACCCTGTCAATGTCCTTTCAAATTTATTTGTTCTCTTATACTGGAAAGAAAAACTTACCAGCCTTATAAGTACCTATCTTGATTTTCCTTTGAAAATTCCTTAGAAATCTCTTAGATTATATTATTATATAATAGCGAATATTTGCAATTGCTATACCGACGATATTATTGACTGTCATTCGCCCTGTACCTAAGTCTGCTTATACAATGACGCTAAAAGTAGTGGCATCGACTCAAAGTAGTACAATTTGTTCTTATGGGCAGTACAGTTTATTGATTTATCATTTTTCTAGGTATCTATAATACTAATTCGATTTAAATAAATAAATTATGTTCAAAATATTCTATAGTCTACGTGAGCGAAGCCACGCGGGAAAAGCTAGTTAAATAAATAAAATATGAAATAATTATGATTGATATAATTTAAAAGTTTAAAATGTACGATAGTCGATCTAATAAATCTATACATATTATGAAAGCTTAGCATGCCCAACGCATGGTTCTAACGTTTTATGGAAACTATTAACTTACATTGTTGTTACACATTTCTGTCATAGTCAATGTTAAATAATGCAAATCGCATGTGAAATGTAAATATAGATACAAGCCGAAAATCAATATGATAACAGGTTATCTAATATTATCAGTTTATTCGTCATACTACACGTAAACAAAATCCCCATCCCATGTTAATTAAGGCAACTATCTATCACAACCTGCCGTGACTTACCGCGCGGATGGTGATAAGTGGTTACCACAAATGTGTGGCATTTGTTCAATCGTGTTGGAGTCCTTGACAATTCCAAGCGCATAGCCCGCGTTTGACCTCCCATTTATTAAACATTGACGATCTCCAGGTGCTGTCAGCAATATCAAAGGTGATGAAGGAATGCTGGTATCAAAACCCGGCGGCTCGGCTCACCGCGCTGCGCATCAAGAAAACGCTCGCTAACATTGGCACGCCCGACTACATCAAGTTGTAAGTGCGATGACAACAGAAAGTACGCCTTATTTCATGTAGCTCATTCATGTTCAATTTGCCATCTAACTTATCAAGATGCCGATTTGAACAATCAACGTTTTCTGCTTATGGAATCGATTGCTATTCGCACTCATTTTATAATCGATTACTACGTGCTGTGTCACTTCATGCTTTAAGGAAGACAAACTAACAGTGTGAAGGTTTTAGTTAAGATGTACGAATGTCGTTTTACCATATCCAGTTAGTCTTATGTCAACGCAATCAATTTTACACATCTATTTATAATTATTGTGTTTTATATAATGTTTAGGGATGTCGAGCTGGATGAAATAAGGGTTTAATACTTGGAAGTAGCCTCTTCTGTGAACGGACTACATTTTCGAGCCACGAGCATTACTCCTGACCTCTACCTCTTAGATTGTATTCATTTATAGTATCTTGAAGGAGCATTTATGTACATAAATAATTATTTAATATTATTATATAGACATGAAGTTGTAGTGATATTTTATCGTTACCAACTACGTAACCGTTTTAACCTTTGTTAGGTTTTCCGATTCCGTTTATCGTTCATAATAATAATTAAAAATAAAGCAATACTTTTATTTTTGTAAACTATGCTTTCTGTGATATGAAATTAATCGCAGATATTGTTGTAAGTTGTATTGTGTTTGTTTATTAATGTAAGTGCGAATACCGCCGCCGCATTGGGACTACATATATTTAACTTCAGTTAGTTGTATCTTTAAAAATCTTTCTTCCCCGTAGATGCTATACCAAATCTTTAACTATAATATAAAATATAATATTCAGCTCGTTGTAAGAGACCGTGACTGTAGCAAAAAGCACCGATAAGTAAAGTATTTTCATCGTCGGGTGTTGTGGAATGCCACACGCATGACCGTAGCACGGCATCGAAAAGATTGTCTTTCAACATTTTTCTAAATTAAGACAAATACAAACAAATTAAGACTACATATTAGTTAAAACAGTGATTAAAACGAGGTTGTGAATTAACAGGCTATTTTTATGATTTAATTCCACATTCGCCTCACGAAGTTTTTTGTCACATTAAAAAATTTCTTGTTCAGTCTACATTTTAATTCTGTTTCGTCCTGGTAAAATATATATTGAATAATTAACTATTATTCAATTTCTGTTTTGCCCCATTTTTTATTCTTCATTTGCCATGTTATATTTTTGTATGAAAACAATGACTTTCTAAGTACAGACAGACAGACACAAAAGCTTCACTAAAATCTAAAACTTCCATTAAAGAGTATAACATTAGCAAGATGTAAAAAATGTACTTAAGTATTGAATAAAAAAAAACTGCAACACCCAAAAGTGGCTACGACTATAGCCACACGTCTTCCTAAAACGAGCACTTGTGTACCTTTTATTGGTTAATTAAATATACTTGTATCATGTTTACTTTAGATTATATCGTCCCTTCATAAATGTCATTTTAATATTAGCATTGTGTTAGGTTTAAAGATATACTTACGTGTCGTGGACCCGTGTTTAGAGTAAGTGGCTAGTGAGTTTAAAAATAATATTATTGATACATCAGTAAAGCACCTATTTTCTTACTTATTCCGAGATTGGAATCCTTGGAGGTTAAGATATTTAAAATTTGTATATAATGATCGGTGTTTACACACTATAACGACCTACCATAGTAAGGACTTTGATATGTAAGCACGTAGATTTCATACTTTTGTGTAACGTTACATATTATTGGTAGAGTTGCCAGATCCGTTTTTCCTAATATCGGGACAAATGAAAAAAAGTGGGACTGGGATGAAATAATCGGGATGCGGAAGAAACACATAGCTTGTTTACAAACCTTTTATTCGATATTTAAAATTTACTACTTGGTACTCAATCTGGGTTGTTTGCTTTTTTTTAAATACTCACCACGCCAAATTAGCAGCTTAAAAAACGCGGCAACTTAGGCATCCCGCTCAGGTTACTGGGGGGACATGTCTTGAGCAAGTCCCGCCAAAAGCGGGACATCTGGCAACGTAAAACTAGACTATTTTATTTTTATGTTCCGCTAGTGAACTGTCGTAGTAATGTACTACTATTATTAAGTAAGTACAAATACGTGTTAGATGGATATAAAAAAAAATTAAAAGATTTTTTTGAAAACATATTTGTATTATTTATTGATATTTAGTTGTTGAACATTTGATATAAATATAGGCAGATAACTAATATTCGTCGACAAGTAAATTTAGAGACTGAATCTACACATTGCGTTTTGAGGTGACTCGGTATTTTACAATACGCTTCAAAATTAGTATCCATGCAAACCATTTTTATGAACACAATAATTTAAAGTTAATAACTTAAACTCTGTCTGTCAAAGCCATTTTACTTGCAGAATATCAATTGAAAAAGGTGAAATTCGGCATGATTATATATTATTTTCTTATTATTTACATATTTTTTTTACATTTTCATTTATTCAATTAAATTACATAGAAAATACATTTTTAAATATATTTAAAAAATAAAAATAATTTTTTTACATTATTATTTACATATATTATTTATATTGAGGTAGTTAAAGAAAACTTAAATTTAGTAAAACGATTATTTTAAGGGGACCTTCCTAACATTTAAGTGGGGGTGATACACTTTTTTCATTTATTATACTCTATGGTAGGTATCATTTAGAATGACTTGTTCTTAGGATTTTTAAACCATTTTTTAATTTATTTTAAAGTTTATTACTTTTTGAGTGACACATTTGTGTGAATATATACCCTCTTGAATAATTATCAATTAATTATCGCTGACTTCGCTTTGAAGGAAAATTTAAACGATGTTTCAGTATATGATTTTGTGAATAAAACAACTGTAAAATTGATACTTCTGCTAATTCATATAAAATGCTATAAATTTATAAAAATTGTATAACAATGTTATACGGGACCTATCGTGCGCGAGTCCGACTAACACTTCCCATTTTTATTAAGCTAAATATCGTGTAAAATATTTTCAATAATTTATTCATCATTATTTATAATATAATTTTACGTGCCTGCTTAGAAACAACTTAGTCAAGAGTGATTTTAAAAATTAAAAAAGTACTTTAAAACTATCGCCCAGTCAATTCAGACTCTGATTGTTGTACGCAGGAAGGCGTGGTTTAAGTAGATTTTTTGTTCTTTATTATCTGAATTCCCTTTAAGAGTTTACCAATTCAAGTTCAAAAATAAGTACAATAATTTAAAAAAAAATAGAACAATAACTAGGTAATAACTGCCAATATACAAAACAGGATTTAATTCAATAAAAAGGGTTTTTTTTACATATTTGCATTTACTATTACTTGTCTCAAATAACAAAAAAACATTGAAATAATACTAGAAACTTTATCAAAATATTATGTAAGACAAATAATATCATGATTTTTTAAACCCTGATTGTTGTGATCTCTTCCAATAATTCCTATTGCCAAAACATTATCCTTCCACATCATTAAACAATAAATCAATTCCACCTAGAATATATTGGAACTCGACAGTGTAGATTTTATACCTAAGCAGCTTAATAATCAGATGTATCGTATTGTACCTTATTTTAACTTGTGACGTGACGGTTATGTACAGCGAGGGCGGTGCGGGGGTTGTCAGTTGAGAACTGTCAAGGTGTGAGGCACGAACTAGACGCTGTCCATAACAGGCGAGCCGATATTTATAGTCACGCAATATTATTCTATTTTCCATTGATGTAATTACGGATCAAGAAGGGAATGTATTGGAGTTAATTATCTTTAAACAAATTTAAATTGGCTGCTTTTTGTATGTTTCATTCTAACATAGATCATGAGCAACGAATAGAGCCATGTAAAAATTACCATTTGAGTGATATCAACGAGAATAATTGAATCTATAGTTTCTATAGCAATATTAAAATTTAAAAATATTCAATTCATATTCAGATATAAAATTGTAAGTGCATAGACAAATTGGATAGCTTTTTTTACAGCAAAATTTTCTGGCCTTATTCAATGGTGTTAAATAGAAAGAGATAGATGTATTGGGACTAAAATTAGTTTACTGCGATGTATAATGGAATCAGCACCATTATGTGTTTATTGAAGTAATGTAGACTTCCGACGAGTAGTTCGCTCGACCTATTGTTAAATTAAGAAAATTATCTTTAATTCTATTAAGTATGTTATGTCACTAACACCAACGCATCTGTTTAAGAGCGAAAATTTGCCTTTTTTTTTAAAAGCAATATTAAAAATTTAATTATATTCATGAATAAATTAGGTTTTAACATAATATGTATTTTGTATTCTAGCTTATTAATCTGTATGCAACATATTTTTATACAAACACGACGCAAAATGGTTTTGTGTCATTATAAATTGTTTATTTTAGTTTAATTTTATCTAGAATATAATTGATGTCGTACTTATATCATTGAATATTGTGTATCTACCGTTTTATGTTTTATTATAAAAAATGGAGGTTTTAATTTTAATACGCCATTTTTTATTAAGATAGTGTTTGTAATTCAGAGTTTGTAATTCCATGGCATGTCATGTGTTTGTAATTTTTCAGAAAAGATTCCATTGTATTTGGTTTGTATATAAAGTCTTACTTTATAAATGCGTAATATTATAAATTACATTAGATTTAAAGGTTGCTAAAATGGATTGTAGCAAAAAAAGTATTATGTCACAAAAACAGGAAGTACCCTATTACTATCGAGAACTATTCGAGATTCGAGAGCTAAAAGCGAGAAATATAAGTAATGGTCCGACGTGAGTAATTGTCGTACCGCTCGAGTAATATAAAATGCTTTTCGTCGTATTTATTACAAGAATAAACAACGTAACATGTATAAATATGGATGCGTAAATATGACTGCATTAAAAAGAAACGAATTATATTGTTCGGCTTTTTTAAGCATTGATGTAGCATGCAGATACGCGTCAGTCCATGCTTTTTTTTTGAGTATTTAAACTCTGCCTTAAAAAATATATAATGAAAATGAAAAACAAAAGAATATTGAAAAATAAAAAAATGTCAAAATCATACTTAATAAATACCCTTTGTACAGACACTATGTCTCAGTGGTATATGCATTGGTGTACTAAGTTAACAGGGTTCGACGACGACAGAACACGTCGAAGAAGTCATCATCATGATGTTTTTATTGTTACAAAGCTTTGCAAGCTAAACAATTAGTCTCTCAAATATTTCGCATTTAATTAGTAAGACCTTGTATAAATTTCAAAAATGTTAGTGTTTGTGTGTAGTTGTTCGTATGTACGTATTATAAAGAAGGCACTTCGTATGTTCTACGAGGAGCAGGAGAAATAATTGTCTAACGGAATTCAGGAAAAATAACGTGATACTGGAATAGTAGGTTTACTGATAAAATGTACCTACCCTCAGTTACGAAGTAGTGTGAATTGAGCAAATAAATTATATAATAAACTAGAATGATTACTGTGTTATAAGCAATAACTAAAAATTAAGCTTACCTACCTCATTTGAAATAAGGTTCATCAGCCATATCAAATAGATTTACGAGAACAAAAAATAGTTTTTTTAAGTATTTCTGTTTTGCTAACATTGTAGGATCTCTTTGAAAAACATGTACTACAAAAAAAAATTAGTACTTATTGTAAATAGATATTAATTGTTTACATAATTATTAAACTTTATTATTATTAAAGAAGACATATCGCAATGGCTGTTTATTTATTTAGGATCGTTGTTTGGTCGGACCTGTAACTAAGGATTTATCGTGTTTTTCCAAGCATGAAAACAGTTCTAAATTACATAGGATTCTTAATATTTTGAGTAAATTACATAATGTGTAAGTATCAAACACTGTTTCTGTGTCATTTATTGTTACAATTTATTTCAATTTTTTAATCTAAAAGCAAATGATCTATTTGTTTCCCCAATTATGAAAAGGTATTTCATTCATGTGGGCATTGCCGATGTTGGAGATTTACGTGATGAAATGACCGCTAAGATTAAGCTTTTTAATTAAATATTTAATTAATATTTAAATTGCACCATTTTTGAAAATGTGGTCAAAGTATTATAGAATAAGATCGAATAGAATAATTTTTTGAAACTTTTTGTATTAGACAGGGACATCGCTGATATAAGTATCTTTTTCCATATCGATATTCCGAAACGTGTAATCGTCCTAGTTATTATATAATTTATTTGGAACTGATGGATTACATCTTGGCACATCTTTTAAACAATAAATTACAATGTTTAAATACCATTTTTAACAAAAATTGCTTTATATTTAACTTCTCGATGTGCCAAGATTGTTTATACTTTAAGACAAGTTACTAAAGGCAAGGTATAAGTATGTGGTTATTGTCCGTTAGTAAATTGAAGTAATTTTGTTATCATTGTCATTATCAGACAAAACATGGGACAAAAATAGTGCATTCAGTTGCAAGAGCGGTAAGTACATAATTACTCTCGAGGGAAATTCAAAACCTGAGCCGCAGAGATACAATAGGCTTATTAACTTAATTTTAAAAATTGGTTAATAATGTACATAACATTAACATTATTTATTTGCATGTTAAAAAACAAATTTAAATTGGCTCCATAAACACTAAAGCCTGTCATGGCGTCTTGAATGACGTCATGGCTGGACAAAACCTTGTCCGTTATGCGAAAATGTCGTCAACAAAACGACAATGGCGGTCACGGTGTGACGTCACACTTTCTGATATAATATAAGTTCACTATCACGTAACTGACTGTCAAATACAGCCAAATTTATTTTCTAAAAATGTTATTGATCTTTGTTTATTTTAATAAATAACTTTGTTATTTGTAATTTTCATATTATGATTAATCATTAGAAACTTCTATCCACCTGATTTATTCTTAGTGGACACAAGCCTATTGCGCGACGTTAGTAATGTCATAAACATCGCTCGAGCGACATATTATAATGCTTTTCATCATACTTGCAAGGAAATAAACAACAGAACAACGTAATTAAAACGTATGATATAAATAAAATAGAAAAACAAACAAGCTCACAGTACTGTGCATGCGTATCAGTTATTCGTGCGGTGAGGTGACGCAAACAATGTCCCACCTATCATCGTGCCCTGCATGCCCTACAACCTGTACGCAGGAGGATTTAATGGTTGCTTCCGAGCTTCGCTACTTTCTGGGCCGGTTCAATATAATAAAAAAATAAAAAAATTGTTTGCTATCGAAACGATAAGAAGAAGAAGTTATGTTTATAACAAGAATTTTGGCACAGTTGATGCCTATACATTTGACGTTGTTTTGTTGTTTAATTCCGTGCAAGTATGATGAAAAGAATTGTATGTCAGTCGAGCGGTACGACAAATTACAAGGTGTCTGGCCATTATATCCCTAACCTGGACATTTTAAGCCCGCGCCGTAGCGCGGGCTTAAAATGTCCCTCGATAGTAATTGTGTACTTACTGCTCTTGTAACACAATGTACTATTTTTATATGGGATAAACATTAAAGTGGGCGGAATAATTTGAAATCAATGTCAAGTTTCACGCACCATTTACTTACTACCTACTTATGATAGTCCTCAGTACATCATTTTTATTACTTAACTACTTAAGTTACTCGTGTAATAGCTACCTGTCGATAATGATAAAAAGATATTTAGATTTTTCTAGATCTAGGAGACAAGTTCAAATTTTTGTCATAAAATAAAATATGATATGTACAAGCATCAAACATCGGTTTGAAGTTATTCGATAAGCAATATCAAGAGAGTACAAGTAATATTTTACTAATGTGCAATAACTTATGGTGCATGCGACAGGTTGTAGCAATAATTAAAAAAAAACTACGTCAGTTTTTATTTCGAAAATTTCTAACATAGTTATTACCATTATTGTGGAATTTATGGTATTGTTTTTCCATTAATGTTTAAATTTTAGTTCATTTTAAACAAAAAAAAAGATTATAATAGAATGCATAAAATTATATTAAGTATATGATAGTGATTTTATGTTTTGCGTGGAGGATTTTATTTACATGATTAAAAATACCTAACAAAAATATATAGGTAATATATATTTTTGTTAGGTATTTTTTATCTGATATAAGTACCATATTATGGTATATCATGGTATACCATATTATGGTATATCTTAAGATATGATTGGTTCAAAACAAAATCTTTGTTTTTGTCTAATTTTTTAACTACAACCTTTAGCATGGCGTAGAAGGTGGATAAATGCAGCGTCATATCACATGAGCATACGAATTGGATTACTTATTCCAAATATGTATGATTTTATGTAAATATTATAATTTAATTATCCCACTGTGTAAATTTGTAATTGGTTATGGAGTGGACTAATTAATTTAATATTATAAATAAAACAAGTGTTTTTATAATTTGTTCTGTTTCTTTCCTTTTACCTATATTACCTAGACTTCAATTTTATGCAAAAAGCTAAACATACCAAACTACGAAACCACTATTCTTACCCTTTTATTTTTTTCTTTCAAAGATAATACCTACTTAATGTTATGAAAAGGGTTTGGGATAAATAAAAAGCAACCGATAAATTTAACTACCAACTGAAGTGAAGTTCCCTGCCTCCCCGAAATCATTCCAAATAGGGAATAGTCATAATTTGTGTTCTACGAATTATAATAATTGGCATACCCCACGTATCTGGAACCTAAATCTAAAAAAATCTGTCTTGAAAAAAGTGATAGAAAATAAAAGTGTTAGCAAATGGGTATATTCCCGATAATGTTCTCTTGTTTGAGATCGGTAAACCGCAAACCCGCAAGTAGTGGTTCATTGGTTACGGACCCCGCTTGCAAGCACGGATGTGGGTTCGAACGCCAATGACAGGTGTTATGTTCCAATTCCAATTTTATTATATTGGCTCCATCGCAATTACGAGGTGTTATGTTTGATGTGTTTTAAAAATTGAAAATCCCGCCCGCGCTGCTCTAGTTTTACCAATGACAACAACTGTCAATTTACGTTTCCGGTTTGGGAAAAATCGACTAAAGTAAGCTTTATATTCTCAATGCTATAACTTATTCGACTATTTTTAGATAAAGTTAAATAGCTATGATAAAAAAAGAGGCGCCACCTTCGCTGTCATAACAACTATACATGAGGCTTTTTGGCGGGAATTTGAAAAGACATGTTGTGGTGCTGTTGATTTTTATTCGCTAAAATATGTTATTTCAATATTTAGTTTCTATATTCAATAGTTTCTATATTTATAATAATTTATTTATGTACACACACAGAAACAAATGATTACAAACATATTATAATAATAACTAACACCTAGAAATAAACTAATATTTTTTAATATTCTAATGAAAAAGATAAACTTATTCTAAAAGACCGCTACCTGAAGGCAACGTTCCCAAAATGCTGGCTGCGTTGCCTCACTGGATGGCTATACTTAGCCTTTGGGCAAGATTTTGGTCACGAGATGATCTATAATTTGTTGATTTTGGTTGAATGTTGTTTTTGTTGATTTTATTTCTAAGTTATTTAGGTTTTTGGTTTTATCACTAATATGTAAATCTTTTTATCCTTTAAATAAATGGTTTACAGAAATAAGTTTACAATAACTTGAAGTTGGATTTCATATTATTTTTTATTGTAATAGTATTAAAGTCTGAGTTAATTAATCATATTTAAAGGTTGACTGAGATTGACGTAAACGTAAAATAAGTACATAGGAAAGATTTCTCTTTAAGTCGTGCGTTAGAGAAAATTTTCTAGCAAAAAAGTTAAACACTTTTGGCGTGGTGCCCTAACATCCTCGGAGTACCCGGATTTTACAAAAGAATATTATATGGTCACTAGTTCACTGTTTACAGCTTGGCAAAAAAGAGTCTGGAAAAATTGGGGGCGTCACTGGCGCACTTTTCATACTACAATTCAAAATTACAAGTTATTTGGTGCTTACATATTTCTATGACGAGTTTTTTGTCATTAACTACAATCAAATGAATCACATAAAAGTTATTTTAGTACTCCTAAACTTCGTTTTTAAGATTTTTATTTTTAGTTCCAGCTGTCACCGCCTCAGACTTTTTTGCCAAACTGTACAAACGACGACGACGACGACGACGACGACGACGACGACGACGACTGTTTTACATCTATACTAATACTAATAATATTATAAAGAGGTAAAGTTTGTATGTATGTGATAATGTATGTATGTTAGGGGTAATCTCTGGTACTACCAATCCGATCCTAAAAAATATTTCACCAATAGGAAGCTACTTTATCCCTGAGTGCTATAGGCTATTTTTTATTCTAAAAAAATAAACGTGTGTTTACCGGAAAATTTAATTTAACGCGGACAAAGTCGCGGGGAACAGCTAGTCCTTGATAATCTGTATCTCTATTAAGTCTGTGATAGCACAGATTACAAAATAACTACTAATTATGTGATAGACTGATAATATACCTAGTATAAAGTAATCTGTGGCGAACCGTGATAGTCTGTGATCTGTGCCTTTCTGAGAGGCTGCGCTTTGAGCGCTAACGTAAAATAAATAATTGAATTTGCCAATAAAACTGGTGGTTTTCTATAATCACCTGCCATTTTGTGTTAAAATTTTCCATGTGTTATTCTTTGCATGGATGGAGTGTATAAAATCGATTCAAAGAGCTCGGACCTCCCTCCAAGCTATATTCTAGCTCTTTTCTTTGACACATTTTACAGACGCCATGTTTGTCACGTTTTTACAAGTTGTGAATTTATTTAGTCAAAAATTGAATTTGCAGTAGTGTCACTACGTGTAATAAATTGGACAGTGTTGCAAATCATATCAACAATGAGTATCGTTTTCTCGAAAAACAAGGAAAAGCGGTCGCGAACATCTTCAAATGAAGCTAACACCGTAAGTAGTTAGTAAATTCCCGCTCTCGGCGAAGTAGTCGTTGCGTTTTTCTGTGGCCTCACGCGTAGTTATTTAATTTTGTTATGCATGGCGAGTGACTATGAAAAATGTGATTTATTTCATCGCATAAACAGCGTGCTCGCACAAAGTACTTGCTTTTGCGAAGTTCCTTAGTTCTCTAAGTCCATGTTGTCATGATTGCCTGTTTATTCGTTCATAAATATTTCATAGTTGCTATCTATTTGGAAACTGCATTATGAATTATACATTTGTTTTATGGTAATGATGGAAGTGGAAGAATGGTAGGAAGACCTAGTTTGCTTACTGTGGGAGATTATTGGCTGATACCTATGACCTGTGACTCTTTGAATTTATTTGGGAATAATGTATTGATCTTCAGATTTAATTTGTGGGTATTTACTTATATAAGGTATTAGTGATACAGAAGTGACAAAATCGTTTATAACTAAAAACAAAAAAAATACATGCTTTGCTTTAATTAAAATACAAATTACAAGGTACATTGTGCATGTATTTAAAATGCGGGTCTGTGCCGTTTTAGGTGCATAATTAATTATGGAAATAGAATAGAACTAATGCAGCCCAGCCTATTAATAGCAAAAAATATTTTCCTATATTAATAAATACAAAATAGACATATTTTATTTAATGTTTATGAAAACTATTGAGCGCTATTTTCTGCAGAACACACTGTTTCCGTACAAAATCACTCAACAATAATATAGACGTGTGGAGACGGTTCCATAGAGAGTGTATAGAAATATGTGGCACCGATGATAATATTGCCGCGATTCTCTCACTAGTGGAGACAGCGCCTCAGATCGCTTGTTTATATTAATTGTACAGTTGGGAAACTAAAAGGTTTGTCACCTTATTGGCTCTTATTGATGGCTACAAGCAATGTTTCGTTTTTAGCAATGGCCCGTCAACCATGGGTTAGTGTTCTAATAAGACTTTTCATGTATCAGATATCCACCCGATAGCAATTTGTATGGCACTTGTTATTCATCAGCATGATACCCAGTGAAAAGATAGTTGTTAACAAGCAGCCTTATGCCTATGTATTTTTGCTAGTGCAAAAAAGAATCTGCTTTACCAACATAGTAGTAGTGCATCAGTTATGTGAATATCACTAAATTCCAAATATGTTAATAAAGTGGCTCTATTGCCACAATTAACATATTGGCGACCCCAAGTACAAGATATTAAAGCACAATTAATGTATATTAATACCTATTATATTACCATGTTACCACCTAGCCTACATGTCCCACTGTAGGACAAAGGCAAAGCATTCTTATTTTCTCAATAATATTTGAGTTGTAGAAACTAGATGTGGTAATAATTCACTGATGCTGGTGAGAAACTTCCAGTAATGGCCTTTTTACAAGTGCATATGAGATGTTGAGACAGGAACAACCTTATTTAAATCAATCACTTCTTGCAGCAGTCTTCTTGCATTCAATGAATTATATATGACTAGAGTTGTTGTAAAAGTTAAAATGTGGATATTTTTTATCCAAAAGCCTAATATAAAGCCTAATATTCGAAAATTTGATTAGTCACCAAAAATTTGAATTTTAAAATGACCTAATATTCTCTGATAAATAACAGATTAAGTTCTAAAAGGTTATTAAGCTGTATAAGATTTTTAGTTTCCTGCTTCTTATTATGTAACTTTTGTAGCAAGCGGCCTTCGGAAAGGTTTCCACTACCCAAACTTTTTTTTATTTCTTTGTTAGGGTCTAACTAGATGCAGCTGAATATCAGTTTTAAACAAAGCGATTACCTACTACTTGTACTGCTATTCTAAAGTTGGTTCAGTTGTCAGGATTTTTTAAGTTTGATAATTAATTTATAATACGCTCATAACTTACGAAAAGTCAGCAATGCGCGCTTTCGGTTAGAACCTGAGACCTCTGACCTGCCAGTCAACGGTGATACCGATAAGCTATCACTGCAGCGACAACAATCATACTGTTTGGCTGATTATACAGAAAATCAGAAGCCAGACACTTTGTTTGAAAAAGCCTTGACTTCAACCAAATTTATTCCATTGTTCAGGATGCACTCCAATAATGTTGCATAGTTTAGCGATAGATAGAGATTTACAGAAGCCTCTATCAATCTGTCTTAAAGGTTATATAAAAAGCTATTTTATGCTTAAACTCTATTTGGTTAGCATCATTTTTAATAAAACGACTTATGACAGGTAAGGAAAAGTATATGTGATCCCATTGTTATATTTTTGGTCCGATTGTGATAAAAGAATAATGTAGGTAGTCTGAGCGCGCGCAACTGCAAAGGTTTCTGACAGAAAAAATGCATTGCAATGCAATATGCATACATAAATGCAGTTTCATAATTGCCTGTTATTTTTTTTTCTTATTTATTTGCTTTGGCTCATGCTATTTTATCATAAACCTACCACATTTTCCTGTAATTGTTGTATGCATGGAATACTGTGTAGAAGTTTGATATTACATATAGGTAGTTTATTTAAGTAAAACCAAGCTAAACCTAACTTATCAGGTGATCATTGTCTCTTTGCAACATGTTTCAGGGTGTTTGCCGCATGGACCGACATAATTATTTCAGGGACCCGGGGGGTCATCTGCCCATTCACCCATGTTGCGTCATGTTTGATTGTAGCTCAAAAACGACTGCACCGATTTTGACAAATATGAGATCGTTTGTTTCGTCTTTATTGTAGGTTGTGTTCAAAAAACATAACGACTGTACCACTAGAGGCTAAGTAGATTGTATAGTTGAAGCAGATTTTCAAGTTATATTTTTTCAATTATCTTTACAACTTACATCTGGCAAGTTCAAGTCAAATTCATCAAGCAATAATTTTGACGAAATGATTAGCGCGGGCGTAGCGGTGAAGTGATTCGATTCCCGCACGGAACAATTATTTGTGTGATCCACAGATATTTGTTTCAATGTATGTAAATCATACCCACGGGCCACAATATAGAAAAAAATCCTAGTATGTGGCATAATTATACCACGAAAAATCATTTGAAGATATGAAATATCACAAATATTGTTCCGTGCGGGAATCGAACTCGCGACACCAAGCGCAAAAGGCGAATCGTCGTGTCGTCAAAATTATTGCTTGATGAATACTACTGTTATCGTTCAAACTGGTTCCATGGTTGCCATGGTTGTGTGTGGTTCGGCCCTGACAAAATTAAAATCAGAAGTAGTAAATAATAATTTATTTAGGTTAGTAAGAAATTGGAGAATACAAAAAAATCGAATTAAAATAAATATTTTGGGATATTAAAAAAAAACTTTAAAAAATCATATTTAAACACTTGGGACATGGGATGAATGGGTAGAACCTAATCCTCCCGAATCCCTGAAAAAATCGTGTCGGTCCATGCGGAAAACGCCCTGTATAATTGAAATTAGAATGCAGTATGGGTTAGGTTAGAGTAGTAATTGCACAATGTGGTGTTAGCATGACTAAGTTAAGAGTTGACCTACCATAATTTTTGCTCGTGGCATCCAATAAGTATTTGCAGTTGATTTTAATTTATGCCTTGTTTACAAAAATGTGTATCTTGGTTCATGTATGCTTGAAATACAGCACTTCGTGCTTGGCCATCACAAGTCCGACGTCGAAACGTCAGAAGTTAACCTTAATATATTAAATTAACTATAATGTAATTTCGAAATTTCTCATTTACATTTCAGTCATTTGTCAAGAATGTAACATCAAGGGTTTCGGGGCTGCTGCCCTCTACGATCACAAAATGGTTTAGCAGTCCGAGCTCTTCAAATCCCAACGGCTCGACTCCAACAGCCGACGCCACGGATTCTTCATCTGAAGATGAAGCATCGGGGACTCCGGCCATAACCCAGCCGCCAGCGAAACGTATGCGATACAGCCCGCCCGGAAAATACAATCACTATGGTCCCCTAGAGGTGGGTTACTATATTTTGTGTAGGCTATTTAATTGAGTACGACACTAATAAAAAAAAATTGGATAGGGTATATCGGCGCGGAGAAATAAAATAAGTGAGGAGAGTAGACAGCCTAGCCTCTGCCTTGTGTGAATGCTCTCTTTACGCACACCCAAAGGCATCATTCATCGATTTGATGCAGTTTTATTTAAAAGCCGTACAGACAATGTCACATATATACATAATGTATTGTATATTGCTAATAAGCTTAGCACAAAATTAATTAATTACCAATTTTTTTTTTAAATAATAAATTAAATATTAAAACCTATTCTAAAAGCAATTTAAATATTAAATCCGTATATCTTATTGCAGGGTAATTGCTCTACAAGTAATATTGAAATCACTGAAATACCATATAGTCCCTTTAGTGGCACCCAGTTTTCACAATCAAATCGAAACACCCTTACAATGCCATTGCGGTCTCCCAATGAAGATCACGGAATCTCTACAGAAAAGATTGAACAAGATACACAAAATATGTACAAGCCACAGCACACAGTGGGCAGTATAGGCCAATCAATTGCCAATAAAAGAAAATCCATTTTCTACACAGACGCCAAAGAAGAGTCTACTAAATCCTGTGGTAAGTCAATAGTTCGCAAATATTAACATTAAAGTTATCACTTATAAGAGACTGCTTAACAGATATGCACCTGAAAAACGTTCTTCTGCATATCTTCTAAGTACCTGATATGAATTCAAACTTAATAAATAGGCTGCCTACTCTTTCTAATTAATTGTTCATTTTTATATTTGCCTTAAAAACCACAGATTTAATTTACCAGTAGGGCAATAATATAAGTTACAAATATATTTTAAAGCTAACGTCAGTCGTGCTACAACTCATGACAATCATAAATAGATATCGCAGCATACAGGGTAGTCGTAAGGATCTGATGGTGTTTTTTTAATATGTATGCAGCTGGGATACCCAAACTGTCATAAGCATTCAAAGTGGTCATTGTCTGTGATCTTAGCAACATAGTATTTTTTTATTATGTTACTATTCACTTTTACTCGCAAAAAAAAATCATTTCTACAGGTTGTAATATCTCCTGCATAGATGGCTTACCTCCGTTGAGATTGGTTTCTGTGACCGAAATTCGGTTAGAAGGCCATTATTATTATTACTCTATATTTTTTTATTTAAACATACTGTCCAGTATACCTGCATACACGGGGTAAGAGACATCGTAACGAAATCTTAAACAATTGATTTGGTATATGATTCTGGAGTCCATGGCATTGGATTTTTCGTTGGTTTTTTCTTTAAAGCAACAGCCTTTACGCGATCATTAATTTTGTTCGCGAAAACGCACGAAGTGGACCTACCACGACATAGGTTATCATGTTGTAATATCACTTTGGATGCTGACAATAATTTTCACAAATCCCAAAACATACATAATTATATTTAAAAAATGTTCATAAATATTACCCTTTTCATTACATTAAACACTGCTATAACTTAAGCGTTGACTACAAGTATTCCAAAAATAGACTTTTGCGTAACTCGAACTCCGGTGGGTAGAAAAAATACAAGTTTTCATAAAATGTCTGGTACTGACGTAAGCTGTCCAATATTGTTCTAATACAAAGGCCACTCCTCAATTCTATTAAGGGACTTATTTTCTATAAATAGGAATCATTTTCTTGACGTTTACATTTCGCGTATTCATCCTAACAATATTAAACAGACATGTAATGACCCTGCATAATAATTCCTACCTATTGAAGAATTATATTTTTTGGCTTTTTATTTGAATGTGTTTGCAACTTATGCATTTAACTGTTATAAATGTATTCAGTGGTAGTAGTTTGTATCCATATGTGTATCATGTACTCTTATTGTCTTGACATGTCGGTGTTTTGTATTCGTCTATAGTTCTGTCTTCATTCTAATAGTAGTAGTTCTAGATAGTGATGGTAAATTCCTGAGAATATTCTTTGATAATATTTATTTTTGTTAACAAAGGTTATATTATTTTGTCATCAACTTGTATCATCTAATTAAAAGATCTATCGCCACGAAATATTTTTATTCTCATATAAATAAAAAGTGTTGCAAGATATGCATTACCAAATTAATCTCAATAAGTATCTAAATTCGGAAATGGATTATCAATAATATCGTTATTCATTCCTTGGATATAAACTTTGTTTTCAAAATAACAGGTTTATCCTTAAAATTTGAATTAAAATTAGAAAAGTTCTCAGATTACGACTTGTCTTTATTTGTAATTTTGATGTTTAAGTTGATTTGTATGAAATTATTATGGCATATTATGTTGTGATTTTGTGAAAAGGATGTTATAAGAATAAGTTATAAGAATTTATCATCGGTCGTACAGTTTTTTTTTGGAACTTTACGAATTTTTCTAGCCCTGAAATCTTTTTTTAGATAGTTTTAATTAATTTATTTACACAGTTTTCCGAACAAACCCAATTATAATAAATACAAACAGATTTATTTGATGGTTGATAATATATATCCCGATGTCATCATCATCTGCCTAGCCTTTTCCCAACTATGTTGGGGTCGGCTTCCAGTCTTACCGGATGCAGCTGAATACCAGTGTTTTACATGGAGCGACTGCCTATCAGACCTCCACAACCCAGATACTGGGATACACGATACCCCTTGGTAAGACTGGTTGTCAGACTTTCGGGCTTCTGACAACCCGTAACGGTCGTCAAAGATCTACAATTGACTGCCGGGGCCAACAGCTTAACGTGCTATCCGAGGCACGGAGAGTGATAATTAATTTATAAAACGCACATAACTTACGAAAAGTCAGAGGTGCGCGCCTTGGGTTCGAACCCGAGACCTCTGACTTGCCAGTCAACGGTCTCCACCACTAGGCTATCACGATCCCGATGTGATTATATGATTTATTATGAATTACTGTTATATTGTTTGGCTTCTACATCTTGATAACAGATCTACTATTTTGCAGACAATTAATAAAATCAAAGTAAATTGGCGATAGCTTAAATCATACCCATATTATTTAAGCTAGAACTGTTTTATTAATTTCTTGAAAATAATCTTTTGGAAGAGTTCTTCTGTATTAAAATAATAATTTACTTAATGATTTACAAATAATCAGCTAGAAAAAATTTAAATATATTTTTTGCTACTCTTGCCCTGCAGCATCGCTCCCAGTGTTTTCCAAGATAAAAAATAAGATCAAATAAAATTCTTTATGCTTACTGACTTAAAAATTTGTCAAAAAATAGCCGAATCGGCCCAACCGTTATCAAGTGATGTTTTTACCAGTGGGCAGAATATAATTTCTATTTATTTAGATTCGAAAATTCAATCAATTTTCTGACTTCTGGCAACTAGAGTCACTCTTTTATTAAAAATATTAGAACTACGACTATTCATAAGTGCCTAATGGTCTACATGAATAAAAATATTTTGATTTTGATTTTGACTTTGATTTATAGTTTAACATGTTTTGCTTGATAATTATATTCTAACCTAAATAAAAATCTATTGCCACAAATGTTGATTTGCGTCACTTCTTTTTTGTGTTTCTAAATTTATATTCACAATTGGACTCGGTAGGCGGCGCTGCGATCGGGTTAAAAATAGAATCACGGAGGCGAAGCCGCGTGAGGAGTCAACTAGTGACTAATTAATTATTGAAATCAAGTATTATAATTAAGACATTTGGAATTAAATTAAACGCAAGTCATTTTGCTTTTAATTTTAGATTCTCCAAGTTTGGAATGCCGAATATTCTCAGTCAAAGTACATTTGGGAGAATATTTTTTGGACCCATCACTATGTAGGATTTACTCATAATATCCATGTGTTTATAGTACGCGCGTTATCAACTGAGTCGTCGGGCCATAAAAGTCAAAAGAGATAGGAATGTGCTGCGCGCCGGACCCTAGTTATCGATAAACGGCCACAATATGATCTACTTTGTTTCTTTCCATATAAAATTTCTTTTTATTTATTTATTTTAATTTTATACTTTCTTTATATAATTTTTAAATATAGTTTAATATCAAATATTGTAAATTTTGAGAACAAAATACGATAATTAAAGTTACTTATCGATAATATAAATCTTTTATTGTTACGCCCTTCACTAGACGGCTCCATAAGACCAATAAGTGCAAGCGAGATAGATATAGAGAAATGATTTATGGCCCGACGACTCAGTTGATAACGCGCGTACTATAGTAGTTTGGCTGCAGCTGTAGTCAGTTTCAATGTAAGATATTTGAGATTGCACTGCTTTAACGCCTTAGATCAATAATAGTACTAAATTTTTGATCAGCGCCTTAAAAAGCGACCAACAGATATGATTTTGTGGTTCTATTTGAAATTAGAATTGGCCAATTCGAAGCTTTTTTCAACGTTTCGTAGTTATGATGAGTTTTTGTTCCTGATCCCTAATCTAATAGTATTGTTGATCGAAGTTTGTCGCAAATTGTTATGCTGTTTGGTAAGTACTGTTCATGTTTTCATCATACTTGCTCGTAAATAGTGCTACTACATGTAGGAAAAGTGGGAGTAATGTGCGGTACGATCCCGTCATTTTTGTATATTATATTTGCTTGCAAGTATGATGGAAAACATTGCATGTTACTCGGGCGGTACGAGTATTATTGACGTCGGGCCATTTTATCCCTCAATTGCAGATCAGGCTTTAAATGCCCCTTCGATAATAATTGTGTACTTACCGCCCTCGTAACACAATGTACTATTATATGTTTTCATGTTAAACATTATTAGTACTAAAGTACAACGCATATTAGTTTCTTTCAAAAGTTATTCAGGAGTAGCGAGTAAGATAACTTTATTCTGTCAATACTGAAACTTATTACTGACATATTATTTCAGCAAAGTCGTCATCAAATACTATGCGTGATTCAAAGCAGTCTTGTTTTAAACCAAGTCTGCTTGGCTCACCATTTTACCCAGGGAGGACAATGTATGGTGGGGCAGCATCTTCTTATATAAACCAAGCCAATATAAAGCAGCAGACCGTTGCAGTAGTAAATGAATCTAAAACTAATGAAGACTCTACTATGAGTAGTTCTGCTCGACGAATAATGGATCTTTTAGAAAGTTACTCCTCGCCCCTGAGTGAAGCTAGGAGAATCCCAAAATACACTAGACCCAAGAATAATAGTCTCAATGCTTCTGCTGATAGATTCACTCCTTATGCTAATAAAAGTTTCTGTAAGTATGTTGTAATACATTCATCATTTTCTTATTTAGGTTTCAATTATGTATTATGTTACAAATATTTTTATAATAAACAATTTTTCTTTGACTTAGTTTTGGTGGTATTTAACCTTTTTTGAGTAGCTTATAAAGAAAAATACCACATTTAATAATATTTAAAACTCGATTGGGTTTAAATACAATTTTTTGTTTTAGCTTACAAGACTCAAGAACTTCACGTTCCAAGCATTGCTTCAATTCTGCAATTGAAAAAGAAATCACGTCTCATGGATACGACGAATGCCGCTCGTCAGATTATTGCTTCACATAGCAGTGCTTCTAGTTATCCTAGTTATCCTACTGCAAATAAGGGGTAATGTATTTAGTTTTGTCATGATTGTGCTTTTGTGATTAACATATTATTATAGAGTTCAAAGTTCAAGTATTATGCTATAACTTATAACCCATTAGCGAGGGCAATAATAGTTGAATGAATTAATTTGTTAAGTAATTTTTTTCCATTCTCTCAAGAAACTCATTGAATTAATAACTATTCAATTTATTAACTACTCACCCTGATTGTGGAAATTACGTTGGGACAGTACTTACCTATTATATAAAACTGATGAAAGCTAAAACACTATGTCAGTACAAGCGAACGTTGCGCATCACGTGCGTTTCCACGAATTAGTGTACAAAAATGTTGTTATCAGCACTAAAGGATGCGGAGTCGAGGAACGGGATACCAGCTTCTAGACGAGCTTTTGATGCTTTTTTTTGCTAAATTTCCCTAATTTTCTTTATTAAATATAAAATTATTAATTTATGGTTTTTTCATACGTGACATTAACAAATTACATAAGAATAGTTACCTGCAGTTATAAAAGTATACATATCAAAATTATAAAATAACACTAAATCACAATCAGTTAATGCTTGGCATTACCGAAGTTAGAATGTTTTAGAAGCTTGCCGAAGTTTTTTTTTTTAAATCTGGGGGTGGGTTATTGCAATCCTTTCCGCGCAATATAGATATATGTAGGGAATGACAGCTCTTAACTTATGACGTCACCTGTTCAAAGTGCCGTGCTGTAGCAAAGTTTGTTCAAACCCTTTTAACTGAATTTTTGGGATTTTTTGGGATATTCTTGTAAAATTTTTATAATTTCTTTTTTACGAAGATTTGTGTAGGTAATAAATCTATATATATAAAAATGAATTGCTGTTCGTTATCTCGCTAAAACTCGAGAACGGCTTGACAGATTTGGATAATTTTGGTTTTGAAATATGTGTGAAAGTCCAAGGAAGGTTTAAAAGATGAGAAAAAGGGTTAGGGTCGGGGTAGAATAGGCATTGAAGTAGGATAACCACTCGCACGAAGTTGCGCGCGGGCAGCTAGTTATAAATAAAATAGTCTAGTCTCCCTATTGTGTATTGTGTACGCCTTGCATGTTTGGCGGTAGGAATCTTTTAACGCGAGACTACAACCATTTGTTTGTTTCTAGTACTATGTCAATAGGACAAGGATTTTTCGGATTCGTCTAGCTTGATTTGAATTTTTTTTACCATGCCTTATATTTTATTACCTACAATGTGTTCGTTTTATTGTACTTAGAATTCTTTCTTTCTTTTATTGTACTTAGAATTCTATATCGAGAACTGAAAGACCCGGGTATTATTTTCTTAGAACTGGTTCTTTAGATTAACTAAGAAACCAGGATTCCCGGATCTTATATGACGTATAGAATAGGGTGCATGTCCTAACCACTTTTTTTACTAAGTAAATAAGAAACTACGCATACATAACACTTTTAGCCATATTATACTATTTAGCAATATTGACTTAAACATAGAGCAGAGGCTGCAGGCTGTTGAAACAGTTCAATGTAGATCTGGTTTAATTATAAACATCACGGTATTTTATAATAATTTTATATATTGACTTGAAATGTACTTCTAACAGTTGATAATTATGAAACCGTTATATTGGTGAACTAAATTCTTTTATTAAATAAATTCATTTTTCGTTGTAACTGCCATAATTTACTAATTTGTATGTTTTCTTTTAGGAAAGAACCAGAAAAGGAACAGCTCAATAAAATGACAACCAAAGTAAAACCACGGCTAACCAGAGCTAATCGAGGAAATCAAGATGAATTTGAAGTTGCCACACCAGTAAAATTACCTACGGGCGTTTTGCAAATAGACCAGAACAAGTTGCCCAAGTTCTCATTTGATACACCCGTGGTGCCAAAGATTCCCGCTACCGCCACGTCTACACCAAAAATAATATTTCCCACAACTGATAATAATGTTTCACAATCGTCTTCGACAAGTAAGCACGATACAGTCACTAGTAGTGTATTCACGTTTTCCAATCCTGTTAAAGTATCAAGTGACACCCCACAGACGGATCGAGTGATACCATCGAAATTTACATTCGACAGTCCCGAGCGACGTGTAGAACTCCAATTTGAAAGCAAACATGATGATTCTTCTGTTGTTGTAGGTATTGCTAAAGAAGCTGAAACATCCTCTTCAATATCGAAAGACTGGCAGTGTTCAGACTGCTGGGTTAAAAACGAGTCAAGCGCCTGCAAATGCGTTTGTTGTGGCGCTAAACAACCATCTAAGATCGCCAAATGTTCTGTATGCAAGCTTGCTGATAGACAAATGCAAAAAGACAAATGCGTGAATTGCGAAAAGATGCAAATTGCAAGTCCACTCCCAATAAAGTCAGCTATGGTTAGTCAGTCGACTAACTGGAAATGTGAAGATTGTTGGGTTGCAAATGACGACAGCGCGGCGAAGTGCGCGTGTTGCGGTGGTGTCAGGCCTAATAGGTTCAGTGCTACACCAGTTACTGCCACTATTACTTCGAATGCTGCCACGCACACTACAAAATCTGCAACTGTCACCACAAAAGTTGGCGGCGATTGGAAATGTAATGATTGTTGGGTCTCAAATAAAAGTAGTGTAGAAAAATGTGCGGCGTGCGGTGGTGCCAAGCCCGGCGACAAACAGAACAGTATCATTACTGCGCCACCTACCAATACTTCCTTCTTCGGATCTACTGACGATACATTTAAAAAGTTTGCCAAATCACAAACATCTTCGAAATGGGAATGCACGAGCTGCTTAGTCCGAAATGATAGTGACAAAGACAAGTGTGCATGCTGTGGTGCAGAGAAAGAAAGTAAAAATAAAATACCTGGAACTAAATTTAATTTTGGAATGACTTCAACTAGCTCATTTAAATTTGGTATTGAACCTAAAATTCAAGAGGCTACAATAGCTAAAAAACCAGGAGCACTGTCTTCATTGGAATCTAAAATAAAAGAACCATCCGAAACAAACAATAATGTTTTGGCTGAGACACCAACCTTTACGTTTACTCTACCTACTAAGAAAGTGAATGAAAAAATTAATGATATCTCTAAAACAAAGTCTGACGAGGCTCCAAAAATGAATTTTTCATTTGGAATTCCAAAACAAGTGGCTACAGTGGCTACAAACAAACCATTAGAATCCAATAAAGTATTAGAAAAAGAAAAACCCCAAGAAGTTCCATCAGTTGATTTAAATTCACCCTTACAAGATAAGCCAAAACCACTAGGGACAATATTTGCGTCACCAGTAACACCCGTTAACAATGATAGTAAACTGCCAGCGATTGTAAATACAGCAACTTTGCCCAATGTGTCTGTACTGGAAGCTAAGAAAGATGCGCCGGTGACGAATGCTGCTGGAAAGCCCACCTTCGCATTTGGATTAAAACCGAACTCAAAGTTGTTTGACACGCCGGCAACTACAGCTACCTCGATGAATATGTTTACTGTATCTTCACAAACGAATACTCTACCTAATACAAGTGCGACGGTACCTTTATTCAAACCTGAGACTCCCACGACGTCATTATTCCAACCGCCTGACTTAACTGCCAAACCTGCATTGTTCCAAAATGCTGACACTACTGGCACTGCGAATACTGCGCCTATGTTTAGTTTTGGAAACAATGGTACAAGCACTTCTGCTACCGCCGCACCTTCGACAGAAAAACCAAAATTCCAATTTACATTCGGTAGTAATACTGCGCCCAAAACGGATCCGCCAGCTTTATTCAAACTCCCATTTGGTTCAACAGAGACTAACCCTAAAAACACAAACAGCTTTTCATTGCCTGCAGGAGCTACATTAGGTTCAAGCAGCGTTTTGCCCACTAATACTTTAGGCGGGACTAATGGCCTGCCTGCTGCTAACGGGCCCACAGGAAATACACTGGCTACGATGGCGCCAGCTAACCAATTTACCGGGAATAATTTACCTGGAAATCAAATCACAGGAAGTACATTAGCGGTTGGAAACGGTACTACTGTACCAAACATTTTAGGAGGTCCTAATGGTTTGTCAGGTAATCCCTTATCAGGTGGAAATGGTTTGCAGCCTGGAAATACTTTGTCGGGTAGTGCAACGGGTTTATTCAATAATACAGTGCAAAAGGAGAATGTGTGGTCGGCGAGCAATAACGCGCCTACGCCCAACCTGTTTGTATCCAATCCTGCCACAACTGGTTTACAGAAATCCCCGACTTTTACATTTGGTTCAACACCGTTTAACGCGGGTAATGCTACTCCAGCGTTCGGCAACAATGCGGCGCCTCCGCAAAATATGTTTGGCATTGGTAATCAAAATAATAATGCTCAGCCGATATTTTCGAACACAGTTTCAAGTCCACAGACAGGAAACATGTTCGGGTCGCCGGCACCGGCCACCAATCCTGCACCGCAAATGGGAATGTTTGGAACACAGAACATTGGTGCGGCCCCTACTTTCGGCACATCGAATCAGTCACTTCCTTCATTCGAAGCACCATCGCTTAATCCGGCGCCTGCTCCTGCATTCAACTTCGGCGCACCACAGTCAACAGGCATTTTTGGATTTGGTCAACAGGTAAATATTATTATTTATTTCTCACCTAACTGCACTAGTCAGCTAGATTACGGGAACGCAAAGAGAGTGAAAGAGAAAGTTCCTACTTAAATGTGATGACTTTAGGAATTATCGTGTCCTGATTTTAGGCAAAACATTTACATGTTGCACATTAATTTGTCTTTTACAGAAAGAGTCCGAGCTAAAACCCGCTAACAACATAATGTACTCATTAATATTTTCAATTTCAAGGCTGGGCAGACACCTGGCATATTGACTGCAGCCAATTTTAGTTTTCAATCAACTTTCAGCTGTACTCACCTTCCAGGGAAGCTTTCGTTTTCGGATGAAGTGCTAAGTGATATAATTGATGTTAAACATGCATGTCAATGTTCTTATGATTGTTGTTTATAGTATCAACATTTATATTATTTCTCGACTTTCTGATTTCTGCGTTCTCGTAAATCGCTGGTGTATTTATGTATAATGATATTTATGCTATAATACTAATACAAATTAAAACTGTGTAGTTACACAATAAATGAAAACAAGCTTCCATAGATTTAAAATAAAAACGTTTGGTGGCCTCCAACACAGAATACTTAATTGTACAGATGGTACAGGTACTGTAAGACCGTTTTGCAAAGTCATTATAATAAATAACAATAAAGTGCAATTCAACGCAAATAAAAGCACTGCGTGAGTAAAATTACAATATATTAGCTTTTACCCGCGGCTTCGCTCGCGTTAATTTAGAAATTCAATCATAATTTGAAGGACCACGTGGCGCTATCAAATGTTATAAGAACGTTATTGTTGTTTTCCTCGGGAACATTATTTTTTTCGGCATTAAAGGTCTATATCCGTTTCTGTACTCCTGACAATTGCCTTATTTTATGAAAAAATTCATAACGGTTCAGTGGTTTAGGTTTGAAACGGTAACAAACGAACACTTATATTTGTATTTATAATATTAGTTACGAAACCTAAGAGTTTATATTTATATCCTATCGCGAATCTCTTCTGACTTAAGTGGACCAAATAGTTTAAATTCATCAAATAAATGGCCATGTATTTGTGTCCGGATTCAAACCTCTCTCTCAAGGCTCTCCGCCCACAATCGATTTTTTCACCGATTTTGTGACAACTTAACGCACTTTGCCGAAATTTTGTAGCTGGCTTTTTTTTTGTAAATCAATATTCTTTAGATAACTAATGACGTTCACTTCTTTCAATAGCTACCTTCAAAACAAGATACGCGCGAATAATAGCCGTGTGCCAAAGCCGGTCACAAAATCGGTCGTGGGCGGAGAGCCTAAAGTGCGGAGTGCGCCAGGGCCCAGTGCCACCTTCCGCTATAATTTTAATTTAATTTAAAATCTAAGGAAGCTTTTTTTAGCTTTTGTGTAGTCGGGTATTCGTTTTTAAACAATATTTTTTTTTAAGAACGAAACTTATAAATTGTAATCAAGAAAATAGTGGCTATTCATATCTGTCAACGTGCTTTGGTCCCAATTTCCAATTAATGTCATTTATTTTGATATTAAATATATTTTGTAATAATCCTATTGATAAGGTTGAGCAATTGACATTAGTAAGTTGTTGCTCAATGCTTTTTTCAAATTATCATTTACGTGTCTGTTAAATTCTATTAGGATGATGCTACTGTCCGTTCAGTTTTATGGTTCCAATTCCAATTTTAGGATAATGGCTCTGACATTGGTCATTGTCTGTGTTAATTCTAATGTGGCATTCCTTGCAAATGTTCAATAACGTTGCCTGTCGTATATGTTTTCCATAGAGTCCGTTCACAGCTATTTTACCACTAGCCATTATGTTATAGAGCCTGATTTCTGTTGGCAACACATTCGATTTGTACATTTTCCTGAAATGATGGAAATAAGCCGAATGAGACTATAAGTGACTACCTTGAAGGTATTATTATAGGTAAAAAAGTTAAGAAATAGAATATAAATTAAGTTACAACCGCTATATTAATTGTTGTTAATTTGATTAAGGTAACGAAACTTTTCAGTTCCTAAGATTACTGAATAGGTATAGGTACCTAATTTTCGGTTTACGACTTGATAAATAGAATCTTTTAATGTCCAATAACGGAAAACTTCGGCATCCTTACGTATAAGGCAGAATTATTTAACATAAGCAAGTGACCGAAATAACAAAAAAGATTACAGTTTTTCTCATTCAAATTTTAAATAATCTTATTGATTTTATTCATGAAATGATATTATTCCAACATTCAATATTTTCTAGTGTTATTTTCGGTTGAGTCAATAGATTTGTAATAATATTTATTATACAATTAATTGTTTTTGTCTGGTTCAATATAAATTTTTGACTAATATTTATCTGTTTGTAGAAAAAAATGTAAATGGAATAAACAGTCTTAATAAAATATAATGCATTAGTAGGAATGAGAATGAAATTTACTTTCAGTTACACTCTTGTGTCACGAGTAATAAAAAAATGCTTAATCTACTATTTTATCCCACAAGCTTAAAAGTGTTATAACTAGCTATTATTATTACAAGTTTACATACAGGGTACCCACCAAGTCAAAATGGTGCAAATAAAATTAATTATACCGTTTGTTCCTTGTGATTTACAAGCCACTTTTCTGCCACTTAAATGAGTTTATAAATTGCAGCAACAGCAACCACAACTTCAACAGCCACAACTTCAGCAGCCACAGAACAACCCACAGCAG
The DNA here is from genome assembly GCA_936450705.2 of Protodeltote pygarga. NCBI lineage: Eukaryota > Metazoa > Arthropoda > Insecta > Lepidoptera > Noctuidae > Protodeltote > Protodeltote pygarga. The sequence continues at coordinate 15,176,168 of OW388248.2, forward strand.
GCGGGCGTATACAGTTTCGGTGGGGCTCCCGCCGGCGCACCGCATGTTCAGTTCAGTATGGGCAGTGGCGCAAACACCGCTGTCCGACGCGTTCGTAAAGCAGTGCGCAGGAACCCACAGCGATGAGAAACACTTCTGACCGACTCTGATAGTTTTATGGACTGGACCCAGTAAGTGTCCACATTCATTAATTAATCTGTGTGCAAACCACAAGGACATTGATTGTTAGCATTCTTCACAATGAAATTAAATTATAAGGTAGCTGATAATATTTTTTGTTAGATATAATGATGTAAACTGTAATAGCTTTACTTGGGTAAAGTGTCATTGTGTATTATTTTTAAATTGTATTGTTTTGTTGTTATACACTATTTTTGATTCAGTCTGCTTAGATTCATTTGTGTAAAAAAACGGAACAGCAAGTATTTCATTTGTTGACAAGTATTCCTAAAGGCAAGCAGGGTAAGAGACTGATCTTTTAGAGTTGAGACAGGTAACTATATTGACAGTATATACTTAGCTGTGTTCTAAATTATTGACAATATTTAATGCCAGTAATGATGCGCATAAAATAGATTTTCTACTTAAATTTGTAAATTATTCTGTCTTAATTTTAAGCGAAGGTATGTTACTTTGGTTGCATGTTTATTTATAGTATTCGTTTTAAGTAATACACAATGTCATTACTACTATTTTAATTTGCGCCAGAACTCCGATTGTGAAAAATATTCTTTGTGATTTACGCCGTAAAATATTTTTTACTTTTTTAAATACTATTTTGTTTTAAATAGGTACATTAATAAGTCATTTATAATAATTGTGTATTTTTGTAACATGAGCGTTATATTGTATGGAACGTAGACGGTCATACGAAGGAACTGTGTATTTAGTACGGATAATAATGTTAATGGCTGGATTATCGATATTATACAGATGTCTGTTGTTGTAAACAAATTCTATATTATACAAAAATGCAAAAGTGTAGTACATTAACAGTAATATCTATGTAAACTATGATGCCTTTTAGGATTCACATATGTATTATATGTATAATGCCTTTAGACACACATTATTCTTATTGATATGATAATTTATAGCCTAAGTGGTATGACCGGTGACTGGCAAGTCGGAGGCTTCGGGTTCGAACCCAAGGCCCGCACCTCTGGGTTTTAGTAAGTTAAGTGCGTATTGTAAATTAGTCATCACTTACTCCGTGCCTCGGAAAGCACAAAAAGCTGTCAGTCCTGCGCCTGATCTCTCTCCGGTCGTACCGGAGTTCCGGTCTTATCGGGTTTTGTGAGTGAGGGAAAAGAGAGTGCATCTGTGTTTGGGCACATATTGCACTATTATGTCTCATGCGTAGTTAGCTTACCTCCGTTTACATTATTATATGTACACATACATACACATAAAAAATAATTAGGATGAGTCAGTCAAAGCAGTTACTAAAATCGTTTTCAACTTTGTAGCTACGGAAACATGTTTTAAGTGGGCCTTTCCTATTTATTTTAAAATTGTTAATAACTGCTTATAATTTTCGCCTTTTTGAAATATTTCATCTGTCACATTTGAAGTCGACGGTTTCCTTCTTTTGCTTATTTGGTTTGGTACCTATAAACCTGTATATTAACTGTTTAATGTAAGACCATGTTTTAATCATATTGATGCAATTGGGAATAATATAAATACGAATAGCTTCGGAAACTTTCTAGAAAAAATTGTAGTTGAGTATTACCACCATGTCTCAAATCTGACCGATGCCGGATCTTTATAATTAATATGTTGTCCCCTTTTGCATAGTCGTGTTAAACGTAATCATTATTATCGTGAATAAATATACACTTACAGTTTATGAACTCACTATGCCATTCTATCGTACCTAATACCTATCGTACCTACCATCTTTCCATGCTAGCATATCTAAAAATAGTTTTGTCTGGAAAATATTGAAGTATTCATTCCACATGATTGATAGACCACCTAACCAAAATATTGAATTAAAAAATATAAACCGTGAAGGTTCAGGCCGCTCGTATATTTTTATTATTAATATTATAGGCGACAAATAATTCAGTCTAATTTAAAATACATAATTATATATAACTTGAAAGAAAATTAGGTTAAAATTAATCAGGCAGTTAATATCTTATATTTCTTATTATACATAACTTACTTTAGGCAAACGGAGTTTTTTATATTATGGTTTTAAAATAACTATTACTATTTACACAAAATTTTAATATTACACAGGGGTATAAGCGAAGTCGTGATTATGTATGCTGAAATTAAATATTACAAGTAGGTCGGTATAAAATGAATATTTAAGACAAATTAAATCCATGTAAAGCGAATTAAATATAAAACACATACTTTTATGTTATTAAATATGATTAAAATGAAATGCTGATCGTTGGTAAGAGCATTACTTTAGAACAACTGGACCGATCTGGCTAATTCCTTTTTTTAAATGTTCGTAATAATCTGAATAAGTTTTTAAGGGTAAGAAAAATTGCGAATGTTGCTTGGAAAAGTGGTATATCCGGGAAAAACTAAAACTGCTTTTTTAATAGGATTTTTGACAGGATACCATCTGTTGGGTCAGCTAGTAATACAATAAAAGTAGCCAATCCCTTGTAGTCAATAGAGTATTTTTCCATTCAAAAAATGTAGCATAGTCTTACATACTCAGTCACCACCCTCCAATACAACGAACTTTTGACGCAGTTATATTGTCATTTGAATTCTACCATTGTATAGTTTCACCCTTTACAACATCTACAATCCTGTATCATGTAGATAATAAGTATCATTAAATATTTTTTTTTATCTCATCACAGTCATCAAAATGATTAAAGGTAATATTATATACACCGTCAAAGTTAAAGTTTCAAATACTAACATGTAATATAAATTCTCTGTTGATATTAGATGCAGTTAATTATTCATATTGAATACCGTTAGGTTTCATATTATATACGAACCAAGATACATATTTGAAATTGCATGCATGGGAAAAATAATAATAGGTATGCAATTGTAATTATTAATTAATTATGTGTCCTGTAGGTATTTCATAATTACTGCAAACAAGTCACAATATTATAGTAGGTTTAAATTTCCATTATCTGTTTGCGAAGTATTACTGTAAAATATATAGTAAAACTTGAAAACTGTAAATGAAAAGTAAACTAATAGTAGTTAAATTATAAATTACTATATCAACTAGATTTATTTAATGTGTTTCAAGAGCGGTAAGCACACGATTACTATCGAGAGACATTCGAAGCCCGATCCGCAGGCTAGTGATATAATGGCCTGACCTTAGTAATTGTCGTACCGCTTGAGTGATATAAAATGCTTTTCATCATACTTGCAAGGAACTGAACAAAACGTAATTTATGTAAAAAAATTAAATACAAAAATGACAGGTTCTTACCGTGCATACCTGCTGCGCATGCGTATCAGTTTTGTTCCTAACAAGAATTTTGGCGCAGTTAATGCGCATTCAACCACATTAAATAATAAATTTTTGTTATAATAATTTAAAATACTGTATAATTTTAATTATTATCGATAGTCGATCTAATAAAGGTTTAAAAAAAAATTGTTAAATGTAGTTCCGTTTTTTAAAAGCATTAAAAATGCGTTTGCTTACGTCGACAGTATGTTTATTTGTCGAATATTCAAACTCTTTGCTTAACAAAGAACTGAAAAAAGACGAGGAAAAGAAAAAAAACGGTTTCGCCCTAGGGCGTAATTTTAAATTTATCACAAGCTTTTCTAGCAAATATGCTATGCAATGCTAGCAAGTATGATGAAAAGTTATTTTGTGGAGATGCAAATAAGATAGAAAAGAACAGAAAAAGAAATAATCAAACTCGCATTTGCAATACACATAGAACTTAAGGTACTAGATAAGACAAGAAACTCGGAATTTTACTGTTTTTACCTAATACTTGCTCGTAAAAAGGTCTATTGCATGTTAGAAAAGCGAAAGGCAAATCTTAAATTCGATCCTAGAGCGTAATAGATTTAAAAAAAAACATAGTATATTTCTTGTACTAAAATACAAGTTTGAGCGCTCGAAACTTAAAGATTTAACAAATTAATAACAGTGACGCGACGAAAATCCGTTAAAAAGTTCTTTTATTATTTTAAATAAAGAGGTAGAGAAAAATACAAAGTTATGAGAAAGCAATAATTGTAGTGCTTCACAAACCGAAAAATATGATTAGATTTTTATTTAAACATTATAATTTGTTAGATCGCCTGTTGTTAATAAATTGTACAATATTTTATAATATAATATTGTTGTCAGGCAGGATAAATGTGCATCATACGTGTTAAAATTCTTCTAAGAAAAAGACACTTGCATGGGAAAAGGTATGCGCGGTACGAACCTCTCATTGTGATTTTTATTTCCATAAATTACGTTGTTTTGTGGGCTATAATATTCTTGTAAGTATGATGAATCTCTTCGATAATAATTGCATACGTACCACCCTTGCAAAACAATCTACTATTACCTAACTAGACCATGATCAGGTAATTTGAAAATAAATAGGTTATAAAATTAAACAAACAATTGTTGGCAAATTCATGGAGTTATTGGCACTGTGCAGTGTACCAAGAAATCGATGATTTCTACCTAAATTTGAATATCATTATTTTACACTCTATAAAACTTAGACATGATCTATTTAACCGACTTCAAAAAAGGAGGAGATTCTTAATTCGATTGATTTTTTTATGTTTGTTACCTCAAAACTAGCTCATTTATGAACCGATATGGAAAACTTTAGAGAGATCACATATATCAAAAAAAAAAATGTTTACACTTTTTTTTATTTCGAAGCAGTTTTTTTAAATATATGTTTATTTGTTGTTTTTTTTGCTAGCTGTGGCGTATTTTATTAATTACATTGTTTGTATCAAACTCTTAGCAAAACTATATTATATAAAAACCATTAACGTATGCGTATCTAAGTGTACCTACCCAGCTTGTAAACACCATAATTCCGTCATCATATTTCTTAATATTTTCATCAACAGTTTGAGACAATGTTCCAAATGCCAATTTAACTTCTCATGTACTTATTTATCATCATATTGTTTTGTGTTGTAATACATTGTGTTACAAGAGAGGCACTTACTGGCGAGGACATTCCGAACATTCAGAGCCCGAGCCGCAGCCGAGGCATGTAATGGCCTGACATTATTAATTGTCGTACCGCTCGAGATGCTTATCATCATATTTTCAAGGAAATAATCAACAAAACAACGTAAAATGTATGTATAAATCAAATACAAATTGAACAGATTCGTCGCGCATGTGCATCAGATTTTTTTCAAATATAATTTTTGGCACAGTTGATGTAATTTATTAATTTTGGTTTATATTTGCATCGTATCTGATAACTGAATAAATAAATAAAGTAAAATTAAGCCTTTAAATTTTTGTTACAATAATCAAAAATACTGTATAATTTATTATAGTCAATCTAACAACTGTTTAAATAAAAATCGAATAATATTATTCTGTATTGTTACGCATTTAAATTGCTTTCTTAAAATGTAATGTACGACGACAACCAATGCTTTTTTTTTGTCGAGTATTCACTCTACGAGCAAGTATGATAAAAAAATACATTTTTAAAAACTAAATAATTTCCTTTACTTCAGTAGGGTTATTCGATTTGCAATTCTGCCAATATGGCACGATTCATAGAGGGGTGCCAATGAAACAATGTACTTTAATTCTATCTATATATAAATAGGCAAACACAAAATATATCAGTACCATATTGTCTTCGGTTTGTGAATCGATTTTTTGTTTAGTAGCCATTGACGAGCTTTAGAGTTATCTAAAAGAAAAAAATACGGTTGAATTTCGAATAATAGGCGATCTCTAGTTATATTTAATAGAAGTAAATATTGTAAACGATATAATATGATACAAAAGAATTTTGTAATAAGAAAAATAAAATTTAATAAGATCTTCATTTAGACAAAGCAACATACTTAAATTATTGCAAAAAAATGCGAATCAACTAATTTAAAAACTAAGTATCGGCAAATTAATGTCGCAGCTTCCGATATATCGGAAAACTCGCTGATAATATTGGCATCGTATCCGTAGTATGGGATGCATGATGCAATATTTTCACGTATCAATTCAAAATGCCTTAAACGTTTCATTCCCGTATACGCACAAGAAAAGGAAAGCTGGTCTTTCTTCAATATCAATTGTTAACGATGACATTAGTGAATTACGTGTAAGTACTTACAGATCAAAATTAGCACATTGTACAGGTTTATTATAATAAAAATTTTCGATTGTATAATTTAACACGATTTGATATGGTTACGTAAAGCCAATGGTGCTAATTTTCTCACAAACGCTCTAAATTAATTTGGGCGAAGTTTCGTTATTGTTCCGAAGGTTGGGTATCTCTCTTTCAAATAGAGATCATGACAAAAGGATAGGAGGTTTTTATTGTGTGATAACGAAAATACCATCATGTCATAGAACCCGTCTAATTTCAGCTCAGTTATTAGGTCCTTTTTTAATGGTGTAAAGTAAAAAGAGATGTAGTGAGGTTAAGATTATTTTAGTGTGATGTAAAAGAGAATCAGCACCACTGACACATTATTAAAGCGATTTATTCTTCCTATACGGATTATATTGTAGGAGACTAAATAAATGCAAGGTATATTTAGTTTTATAGTCAGACCTACTGGTGCTTAAGGTGACCATGATTGTAGTTGATCGTGTGCCTTCATATGTGCCGAATAGTCTGTCTACGAAACCTTTAATAGGGCATCTGACACGCGTCCGCGTAGTCCACGCATGTAACTGGTATTGGTATCGACATGTTAATTTTTCTTAATATGTTCACAACTTACACACGTTTAGTATTTGAATATGTACAAATCGTAATGTCTAGAAAGTAAAGAAAATAATTTGTTAAGAAACTATGTATGGAAGTTGTACTTATTAAGTGCAAATTTCCCCATATTTATATGAGCAATTTGTAAAGCTCTTAATTTTTAGTTACGTTATGTTTGCTGGTCTTTATGAAATGTTAGCCAAATTCTTTTTAATGTTTTTAAGATTAGTGATATCTTGGTATAAAAATTTGATTGTTTATTCCAAACCCGATACTTAAACATGTTTACAACACTCGGGCCCTAAGCACAGAAGCTACTCGGACATCGATAAAAAAAAAATCAAGACAAATGATTGACATCTTCAATAAATCATTGCACTAGTTTTAATTTCCTATTATAAGTTTAGATGTACGACTCCAAGTCTTCATGTAACAACAATTTAGGCAAGACATTGTAACACGCTAAGGATGAAAATTTTATATTAAATAAAAGTTTGAAATTATAAAATAATTAATAGTAGTCTGTTTGACGTGACTGCTACCATCTTTTGCTTCAGATTCATGTTGTAGAATGTATATATAGTTAAATTTTGATTATGTCAACATGATGTGTAGTCGCATTTGGAACTGTTTCGACAATTACTTATTTTTTTAGCATTGAAATAAAAATCAAGTCCAAATGCCTACTACGCATAGTCATTATAATGTAAAATATAATATCTGCTGTATTTAACAATATTATCAGTGGATATTACAATAAATGAATAATGGACGATTGTGGAGCAAAACTAACGGTATACTGTCTTTGATATTATGTAATAATGTTGATACTTAATTAAATAAAAAAAAATCGTTGATTTATTAAATGCATTTAGATTTGTTCCTCAATCAAAACGGCCATTTAAAAACATTTACGATTTTTATTTATATAAATTCCTCTTATTATTCTTAGAAACTTTAGACAGAACGGAATACGCCCGTTCTAGTAATCTAGATAGTTCTATCAGTAGAACAGAACGAAATAGACCTCTTATTTGACTCACAAATTCTAATTCGAACTTTCACAATTCTTTGGGTGTGTTCACTAAATTCTTAAAAGAAATATACACCACATGGAAGTGTCTTGCGTTACATAGTTAGGTACCTACTCCAAGTTTTATTAACGATAGGTAATGTTATTTAGAGCTCGTCCAGAAAGCGCGATTTACGCTCGTGTCCACTCGCGCGTATTGTTACTATCGTGTGAGGTAACGCGCGAGAGCATCTGGACGGGATGTATGTAGCTCTAGTATCTCGTGTACGCGCTAGTGCCTACGCGCGAGTGGATACGCGCGTAAATCGCGCTTTCTAGACGGGCTCTTTGGTATTTCATTTTTTTCTAAAATTTAAAGGTGAACTGAACTATCTTCTGAGAATACTTCGGCAGTGCGGGAGAAAGAGAAAACGCCTACCGACCCTGGGCAGGACAAGGTGATTTTAAACCCGAGCTGTGAACTGAAATTTGTATGGAATTGAATTACTGTGAATTGAAATTTGTTCAAACCTCGCCCTGCCCATCTTCGGTGTAAATGCGCGTGAATGTGCGTGGCGAGAATTAAAATATTTTTAGTACAATATTGAACTGTATTTCTCTTAAGAATAGAGTGTATATTAAATATATACTTTAAATTGATATACGAGATTGTATATCAGATTTACAAAGTGATAGAATGATAGAGAACGAGCGGGTCCTCGGCCATCGAGGACCCGTTCGTCTCTATCCGTCAAGCCCGAAGCGCGATGGCAAGCGCGGGCACGCTCCGACCAATTGGTGGAGTGTGATAGATAGCGCGGGCCGGGCAAGGTAGGATGGCACGGCGGCGGGCGAGACAGCGCTGACCATCGCGGGTCCGTGCAGTATAACGAAGGACATCTTTCAAAGTGAAAGGGTAAGCGTGGTTTCAATTCTCGCTCTGTCCATCCGCGCCGATCCACGCGCTTATAAAACCACCTTTATTGTATGCCGATTCTATGAAGGTACAAACCTACTACCCGTTTGGAGTTGGCTCATTCTTATTAATAGATTCTATTATCATAAAAATGTAACGTTTGATGACACAAACTTCAGATTTTTATGTGTGTGTGGACTGAGTGACCACATGATTTTTTGCGTGATACTTCCTGGCAGCGCCACAGTCGCGATTTGAATCGGGAGCCTCGTACAAATAAAGGCCGAAAATTGTTCTTTTTGTACATCATTATAAAAAAAATTGTTCTATAATGGATTGCGAGATATTTAACAAAACTTGTGGCGCTGCCAGGAAGTGTGCTCTCCAGCAGCGCCCCGTCATACACTGCAATTATAGTCTAAAATTGTATACGACTCGCTGTTAAACGGTAGTACGAAATATGTTCATTCCAATAATAACGAGAAATACTGCAAAAAGCCATTACCTACATGATACAATTATAATATCTAAACTAACCTAAAATAATAACTACATTCATTATGGCAGAACTGTCAGGCGCCCATTTACAAGGGGGGCGATTCTCATGCAATCGATATTATTATCTCGGATTGGAATAAAATGTCGAATTCGAACTCATCTCGAGTGAAATAATAGAGTGATAACATTAACAACATAATGCCTTAATGGGGTTGCACTACACTATCAGTTTAAATGCCTAGGGCTTAGAGTATATTATATATATAGGTATTATGATATATACTCTAATGTGGCTATTACATTATGATCTTTTTAGAAAATCTATTTAGAAAAACTCTAAACAGAAAATCGAAAGCCAGCGATTACACCAGACTAAATAGAAGCTTAAATAGGACAGACAACTTGCAGTCGTAGTAGAATTAGGTACATTGGGTTGCAAATTGTGTAGCGATGCAATTACAGTCACTAAGGAGCTAGTAGCAGTTATTATACTGTTGAATATTTAGAAAATCATTTTAGAAAACAGGAAGATCTAATTTAAGTTTCGATTATGAAGGTGTCTTTTTACGAATTAGATGAGTTAAAAATGGGCTAGTTACCCATTAAATACCCGAACATTTGGTAAATACCAATTATTTATCGTATCATAATTATTTATGTGCGGGCAGATCTCACAAATACCAGAACCAAAAATACTTGCATAGAAAAATTACTGTTGTCAAAAAATAAGACGCACAATCGTGTACCAAGTATTTCTTTCGCAAGTTAATTTATATATATAATTTAGTAACATAGTTCATAATCTCTTGTTTTTACTAAGCATTATGGATCATCGTTGTAATCTGACAATTAAATAAATTATTATCTCATTTATATTTTAACTTTTTTTTGGGACTTTAAATAAAAGTTCTACGTACGCCACTACTGTTTTATTAAAGACAATACGTACAACAAGCCGTATACAGCACACCGCACGCACGGGGTCGGAGAGCAAAGAGAAAAAAGTTACCTATCAATTTAACAATGGTTTTTCACAATTTCCAAAATACAAAATGTAATTGACATAGGTATAATAACAAAAATGTTTTCTTATCACCTGCACATATATAATACAAACAATTATCATTTTTAGATTGTAATTAGATTCGATTTGTTATTAGATTGTACCCCTATGACAACATGACACTTGTGAAAGTTTCATTCCAATACTTAGGTGCCCTTTTTTAACCATACAATGATTTACTTATTTAATTTTAAAAGTTTAACATCTGTTTCTTCAGGCATTGGTACTCATTATAAGTCTTCATCCAATTTTTAAAAATTCTCCACATAAATTCATCTGGTACATTGCAAATTAAACTTAGTTGCTACACTCATAAAAATCCTAAATTTGTTTAACTTAGCTAATGGGGCATAGGTACAATTCACATTCATTAATTCATTCATACTGTTCAAATCCTCTTGCAACTCACCTAAATTTGAAAATATTATTATTATTATTTTTAGTGAGAATACAAGATAATCTCGATTGCGAGATTATGTCTATTGCACGAAAATTGCCCCCAGATGCGACCATCTCATTTATTTACCCCATATTTGGGGAGAAAACCCCTAAGTTGGGAAACTTGCATTAGAGCAATTTTCCTTACAAAAATGCCCGTAATTGACTAGTCCAAAAAACATGTAAAAAACATGTAAAAAATTCACAAAAAATATGAAGAAAATTGGTAATATCGTATCGGTAGTTTCTAAATATTGAAGGTTAATTTTGAAAGTGGTGAAGACTGAAGACGAAGAGGTCAATGATTCGGCACTCTTATGTTCAATCTTCTACTATTCTACCTAGTCCGGTATGAACTACCTCGTACTAATGAAGCCTTACCTAGTGGCCACGACTTCGGTCTAAGGCGGCGGCGACGGCTAGGTCTGCGACCGGCGCGATGCGCCATGCCACGTATTTAGACATATATAGACGTATTTAGATATATTTAGACGTATTTAGGCATATATTTTCTAATGATATTTTAAATTCGACGGATGGAGTGCACGAAATCAATACAAATCATTTTAAGTATGGAGAATGGAGAAACCGCTGCGCCGCCGCTGAGAGCGGCGAGTCGTGGCGTCGTTTAACATTTTAGTACATTTGTTCTTGCCGCTCGCCGCGCCGCGCTAAGCCGCCGCTGCGAGCGGCGAGTTCGTGGCCAGGCCGTTACTTATTGCTCAATGCTGATGTACTGATGTGCTGAATTTACAGCTGAGGGATTATAAATTAAGTTATGTTAACTAACCTTAGTTAACAAAAAAAAAAAAATCTGCTTCCACTAGTATGCAATCGGTTTTTCTTCTAGCGGTACGATCATGAGGTTCTAAACAGCCTATGACACTAAAGATGAAACGAATGACACCTCATAATAACTATTATTAGTTTTTGAGATTTGAGATTGGTTTTATGAGTAAAAAACGTTCTTTGCTGGGGTAATTTATTTACACTCAGTGACAACACAAAACTAATAATGTCACGCACAACGCTGTCATGTCAGTATGTCGTCTTACTCTCACATATAGCGCTACTTCACTATATAATTACTCAAAATAATGTGGTGCTCAAACATTCTATTCGGCAAAATAAAATCAAATAGGTAATTATTTTTTTTTACTTTTGATTTAGTAAAATTTTAACAAAATCTAAGTTCCCTTTGTTGCTTTTGTGTTCAAAGCATTTTTATTAGGCTTGTGTTTAAACGTCACCCAAAAAAGTACCTATTTTACTACCAAAAAAAATCTAAAAGGTTACCAAAATGGATAAATGGTCACCAAATAACGTTTCCTAAAATATTATGAAATCATAACCCAAACAAAAGTCACTTGTTTAGGCTTGATTTATTTAGATAGTTTGCTAGCACCATAAAGTAGTCTGGGATCAAATAATGTATTTTGGTTGACGTCTTACTATTTTGGAGAAAGATTTTTGGTAGTCATATTAATCTTTGAGTTGGATAGAATTTGGTGACCGTTAATCCATTTTAGGAACCAAAAATAATATTTGGTTGCCGTTAAAATTATACCCTTTTTATTAGGGATTGACATAGCTTGCTCCGCACAAGCCACGGAGAGTGTAGGTAGGCAAGCCGAACAGGGGGGCAATTCCGCTATTTACCAAAAACGACCATTCTGACACCATGCCATTGCCATTGTGTCACTGGCCTCAAAAAGTACTTGCGGAATACCATAACACGTAAAATAATGCCATTGTCATTACACTGCCACTCTATTGAGACGTTTTGTTACGTGAATCGGGCCCCAGACGGTATGCAGAAGTCGATGTCTCTCGCCACAAAGCAGCTATCTCAACTGCCCAAACGCTATAATATTGAGATTACCCACCTGATTTAGGTTTTGTAGTTGAGTTGTTTGACGTGTGATTTGAGTGGTGTGACTGGTAATTCAGAGGTCTCAGGTTCGAACCCAAGGCGCTCTGACTTTCCGTATGAGCCTGTCCAGAAAGCGCTATTTACGCGCGTGTCCACTCGCGCGTAGGCACTCGCGCGTTCTCGAGATACTAAAGCTACATACATCCCGTCCAGATGCTCTCGCGCGTTACCTCACACGCGCGTAAAACGCTTGCAATGAGCGGGACTCTCGACTCGCTCGTTTTACGCGCGAGTCCAGATACTCCGGCGCCATTGCTGCATCCAGCACTACGCGCGTGTCCGTGGCGAGTGGACGTAGTCAGTTCGTATATAATTACTATTTTTGGCGTTGTTTCAGGTTTTTATTATTATTTGATTATAGTTTTATCAATGTAATACCACATAACAGTAATTAAAATATAATCTCTTAATATATAATATCACAATGCGCCATCCTATTTCTGTGATTTTTTTCTTCGGCTTGAATACTTTGAGAAACGCATCACTGTAAGTCCGTAAGAATACCACGTGACCTAGCTGAAAATTAATGTATTATTTTAGGTTAGTTTAGATATTATAATTGTATCATGTAGGTAATGGCTTTTTGCAGTATTTCTCGTTATTATTGGAATGAACATATTTCGTACTACCTTTTGACAGTGAGTCGTATACAATTTTAGACTATAATTGCAGTGTATGACGGGGCGCTGCTGGAGAGCACACTTCCTGGCAGCGCCACAAGTTTTGTTAAATATCTCACAATCCATTATAGAACAATTTTTTTTATAATGATGTACAAAAAGAACAATTTTCGGCCTTTATTTGTACGAGGCTCCCGATTCAAATCGCGACTGTGGCGCTGCCAGGAAGTATCACGCGTTTTAGTGACTAAAACGTGTAGTAAAAGTTGAGACATATTTGTAAAACGAATATTGGAATTTGTAAAGAATTTAAAAAAAAGTTATGCTACGTAAAGTGTGGTCTCTCAGTTCACACACACCACCTTCCAAATCTGGGTAAGTATATAGTTAACAGGCACGTTTTATACACAGACAGTTAGTAAAACATGTTTAAACGTCTATGCAAGATAATAAAACATGATGTGGATATGATAAATAGAATTACAAACGTTTTTTTATGGCCTCTGAGTGACCACATATAACTATCGTTTATATCTGTAAATATAGCATGAAAACTACATTGTTTGTGTGCTAACTGTAGTAAAAGTTGCTCGGTTGTTTGTAAAAGTAAAAAAAGAGCACAATTGTGAGCCAATTTTAAAAAATATGTATTTAATTGTGGTCACTCAGTTCACACACTGCAAAATTTTCATTTGTTAAAATATAATTAATTACAAGAAATGCAGAAAAATTGAGTCTTTCATTGTGTAGTAAAAGTATTTAGCTATAATACTGTGCTTTTTCTCACGGATTTATTGATTCATTGATAAGATATTTGAGTTTCAATATTTCCTACAGAATGTACGTAGTGACATAAGGTAGGGTGTCCACGCAATAAAAAGTCACATTTAATTTTAATCAGAATAGGTACTTATTTTAGTAATAATTATTATTCCGTTTATTCATTTATAATAGGTACATATAAAATACATTTTTAAATAAGTATATATAGGACAAATAAAAATATAGGTAGGTACATTAAAAATATATTTTTTTAAATAAAAAATTAAACCGACTTCAAAAGGAACTAAAAAACTTGAAATAACTTTAAAACGTTTTGGAGTCGGTTCCAAGTCAAGTTCTAGCCTCTTTAACCTTCTCATTAAGAACTTGACTTGGAACCGACTCCAAAACGTTTTAAAGTTATTTCAAGTTTTTTAGTTCCTTTTGAAGTCGGTTTAATTTTTTATTTAAAAAAATATATTTTTAATGTACCTACCTATATTTTTATTTGTCCTATATATACTTATTTAAAAATGTATTTTATATGTACCTATTGAAGATTTGAAGTTGAACATTCAAAAGTGATTCTTAAAAGTCAACATTAGAGTCTTATCAGTTAAAAAAGTGCGGAATAAATTAAGACCTTACGTTTCTGCAACATACACGTATCGGCGAATGCACAGCCCCGCGCGCCCCCGCGAGTGAAGAGAGGGAGCTATATTTTTATCGCACTCTCACTACGCAACATACTTCCATACGGTGACGAAATGAACCGGCAGAATACATCGCCTAGTACCACGCTGATAAGCGGCAGCGAGAGCGCTAGCGGATCGGTTCCAAACTTATCCACTTTCGGTGATAATGACTTTCACGTAAACATAAGTCAAAGAAAACGGAAGGAGCGACTGGAAGAAACCGAATATTATAAAGAGAATTTTACAAGTTTTCGTACCGAGATTATGACGTTTTTACAGGAATTTGGCAAAACTCAAAATGAAAATATAGGACACATACGAGAAGAAATTTCAGATATTAAAAACGAATCAAAAACAATAAAATCAGCTACAGAAAGCTTCTCAAAACAATTCGAACAAATAAAGAAGGAAATTGAAAACATTCAATCTAACAACAACACAACTCAAGACAAAATTAAACTTATTGAAAAAGAAATATTTCAAATAAAAGACCAACATAACATCAGTGAATTGTCAACCTCCAAATCGCCCGTCCCATGCAATGAAAAACTTATACTTGAGCTCAAAGATCGATGTGACCGTGAGAAAAACATGATTATCGTGGGTATACCGGAAAAAAACGATAAAAATTCAAATGCTAGGCGAAACTACGATAATGAAGAGGTCATGAAATTAATGCTTTCAATCTACGAAAACTGTCCTAGACCTATCAAAACTATAAGACTGGGAAAATATGCTCCAAATAAGAACAGGCCTTTAAAAACTTACTTTAATACTTCGGATACCCCAAAACACCTGTTACGTAATAAAAAAAAATTACCTGAGAATATACAAATTTACGCAGATCAGACCCCAACACAAATTAAGTATTTACAACAATTAAAAGAAGAGTTAAACACGCGTCAAGAAAAGGGTGAAACAGACCTCGTCATTAAATATATTAAAGGAATGCCTTCAATCATCGTTAACAAAACAAACCAAAAAAACTTGTAACCGCCCCGCTACATAAAGAAAAATATACGAACAAACTGTGCCATCAAATTGTAAATAAATACGAAGATATTCCATTACACCCGTCCTCGTTAAGATTTTTTTATGCTAATTTACGTAGTATCCGCAAATCAGGCAAGTTCGACGAAATTAAGTGCATATTAAAGGCGATTCCAAAGACTACCCACATACTTATATTCACTGAGACATGGATCACTTCGGAAACCGACGCAAAATTATATCAACTACAAGGTTATCAACATATCTACAACTACAGACCGAATTGCAAAGGAGGTGGCGTGTCTATATACGTACATAATAGCATACAATACGATTTAACGGAAGAGTTATACGAAAACGAGAACCACTATTTATGGATTCATATAGACAAACTATCGCTAAACATCGGTGCGATATACAAACCTGGATCAACGAACGTAAACAGCTTTTTAGAAACATACTCCTCGCAATTAGAGCGGCGAAGGCGAACATTGGTTTTCGGAGATATTAACATTGACTTGCTGACTATGGATAGCGACGCTTCAAAATATAGGAATGATATAAAGGAAACCGGATACAAAATTTTAAATAAAATAGATAGTTTATATGGTACTCGTCAAACCAGCACGACAAACACTATACTGGACCACATATGCACTAATATAGACAATCATACATTCAGCATGTCAATAATTGAATCATGTATGTCGGATCACAAACATATATTTTTGGAAATAGGACAATTAGCACCACAAATAAATAAAAGAATAAAATACAAGGCACTTGATTATGAAAAACTATACAATAGCGCTTTAATAGCCACCTACAATAACAACAACAATGACTACTACTACTTAGAAAATTTTATTTTGGATCAGGTAAACGAGAATAAAATAGAAAAAACAAAATTCCTAAACCCGCCTCAGAAAGACTGGATTAACCGAGACATCATAAATTCAATAAACTTGCGTAATATTCTATGGCAGCAAACTAATCATCATCCAGAAGATAAGGACCTACAAAAGAACTTTAATGATGAACGGAACAAAGTGAAAACCCTTATCAAGATAAACAAGAAAAACTACTACCATAATGTGTTCCGTAACAGTTACAACCAACCCAAAAAAATGTGGGAGATTATTAATAACTTAGCATTGAATAATTTGAAAAACAAAAGTGCTCCTCCAAAACTAATGTCGAACTCGGGACTTGTAACAGAAGGTAACTTAATCTGTGAATTATTTAATTCATTCTTTTCATCGACAGGCGCAGACTTGGCTAATAAAATACCTAACATGTATCACACAAACACCGGTAGCATTTTTATGTACGAACCTAATTATAAACATGACATAACTTTAGATCAGCTGTCACCGTGCGATGCGCGCGAAATTTCAAAAATTATTGATGATCTCGATAGCAACACCAGCACTGGACTCGATGGTATCAGCACCAAAGCTATCAAATGCCTAAAAAATATTATTATTGTAAGGTTAACGGACTGTATAAATAACTGTTTACTACACGGTATTTTTCCAGACTCACTAAAGGTTGCCAAGGTCAGTCCTATATACAAGTCTGGATGTAGAACTGATCCTGGTAATTATAGGCCCGTGTCAGTCTTACCTGTCATATCAAAGATTTTTGAACGGATATTATATAACCGCCTTAATAATTATCTAGAAGAGAAGCATTTCTTAATAGATCAACAATATGGCTTTCGCCCCAAGTCAAGTACTCTCACAGCTGCAGTAGATCTTATTACAAAAATTAAAACTAGTATCGATCAAAAGAATATAGCGTTAGGGATTTTCATTGATATGAAAAAAGCTTTTGATACGGTTAGTCATCATAAACTACTTCAAAAATTACACAATGCCGGTGTCACAGGCAGAGCACTTAAAATGTTTACATCATATTTACAAAATAGACGCCAGGTTGTTAAAATTGATAATTTCGTTTCTTCCATCCAAAATGTATCATACGGCTGCCCCCAAGGTTCTATAATTAGTCCACTACTCTTTTTAATCTATATTAATAGTATTAATAAAATAGGGCTCACAGGCCACTTAACATTATACGCGGACGATACGTGTCTTTTTTATTTCGGTGAATCAATTACCAACCTAACAGATAACGCTCAAAAGGACTTACATCTACTCAGTGAATGGTTAAAATATAACTTATTAACAATTAACACAACAAAGACATCCTTTATGATTTTTGCCGCAAAAAACAAACGTATACCGGAATTTACACCCCTCACAATCAATAATGATGTAATAAAACGTTCAACTGTTGAAAAATATCTTGGACTGAGACTAGACGACCAGCTAACTTGGAAGCCGCACATCGATCACGTCAAATCAAAACTAATGTCATTATTAGCTGCACTACACAAAATCGCAAACTGTATTCCAAAAAAAGTAAGAACTATTATATATAACTCGTTAGTTAAATCAAACCTTGAATATTTAATCGAAATATGGGGATCAGCCGCTAAAACTAACTTAAGTACACTACAAAGAACACAAAACAAAATTATAAAAGTATTATATCATTACCATCACCTAACCCCAACAGAAACACTATACGAAAAAACTAAACTACTGAACATTACACAACTATATAAGTACTACACATGCATTCTTGTAAAAAAAATAACCAACACCTCCATCCAATCGAATATAAAACTACACAAAAGAACAATAACACACAACTTGAGAAAGAAAAATAAACTACAACTTAGAACCCCACGGACTAATTTCGGCAAAACAACGATATTATTTGAAGGAGCACAATTGTTCAATAACTTACCTGAAGATTTAAAAGAGTGTGACAACATGAATGTCTTCAAAAGTAAATTAAAAACATATATGTCTGCTTACTGTAACACTCCCAACTCTCTAGAGGCTTGAATTATATACCTAACTTAGATTTAAACACTATCTCATTGTAAGCGAACTAGTATTAAGTTCATATGAGAAATAAATTCTTTAAACCCATTTAAAATTTCTATTTCACTATTTTTAGTGGTGCCTAAAATTAATCCCCCCTCCCAGACTTTTGTGAGGCTAATATTTGAAATCCTTATGAAAAGCCCATTCAAACGATACCTAACACGATATTTTCAATATTGTATAATTATAGGAGGGGGGAAGGGGGTGACCACGTATCCCCCCTCTTCCTCTTTACTCGTCAGCTATCGACTGCACGTATAAACAAAGCAATATTACTTGTTACGACAATTATACATAGCGGAACTCCTCATCCATCGGACGATATAAAAGCTCTCGTAACAAGTAATTACAATTTGATATACATACAGTATGTTGAAAAAGAATAAAACCGTCATCTAAACACTTTTTCTTCATCATATGGTTGATAAACAACCTGGTGAGTGGTGTCAGAGTTTAAACCGCCCGTAGGCCTCTGACATGGCTTTACACACCGTCGAAAAATCTCTCAGGTGTGCTGGTTTACTCACGATGTTTCCCTTCATCCTTTTAGCTAGTGATAATTAATTCCGAAAAGTCAGAGGTACATGCCTGGGCTTTCAACCTACGTCCTTTAACTTTGCAGTCCAACAGTCGTACCTCTACGCTATCACTGCACTCTATAGTCTATTGTTATACTAAAAGTTTGATATAACTCTTAGTTTTATTTCTAGCTTTTTAGTGTTTTGAAGTCGATTTTATTATTTATATTAAATTAACTAAGGTCTGTGACCATACCGCCTCGTACCAGTTAATAATAATTTTATGTCACAATATTGTCATTGATATTTGTTTTTTATTAAGTCTGCTAAAAAGAAGATACTTAATTTTAGTTCTATCTGAGTAAAAGAATATTTAAATTATAATATTATTTTTTACTAGAAATTGTTTTTTTTTACTTGTAACTTTAAGTGGGTTTAAGTTATTATTTATTAATAAAATAAAAATGATTAAAATTAAAAGTAACTTTTTATTGCGTGGACAGGGACACCCTACCTGTCACTACGTACATTCTGTAGGAAATATTGAAACTCAAATATCTTATCAATGAATCAATAAATCCGTGAGAAAAAGCACAGTATTATAGCTAAATACTTTTACTACACAATGAAAGACTCAATTTTTCTGCATTTCTTGTAATTAATTATATTTTAACAAATGAAAATTTTGCAGTGTGTGAACTGAGTGACCACAATTAAATACATATTTTTTAAAATTGGCTCACAATTGTGCTCTTTTTTTACTTTTACAAACAACCGAGCAACTTTTACTACAGTTAGCACACAAACAATGTAGTTTTCATGCTATATTTACAGATATAAACGATAGTTATATGTGGTCACTCAGAGGCCATAAAAAAACGTTTGTAATTCTATTTATCATATCCACATCATGTTTTATTATCTTGCATAGACGTTTAAACATGTTTTACTAACTGTCTGTGTATAAAACGTGCCTGTTAACTATATACTTACCCAGATTTGGAAGGTGGTGTGTGTGAACTGAGAGACCACACTTTACGTAGCATAACTTTTTTTTAAATTCTTTACAAATTCCAATATTCGTTTTACAAATATGTCTCAACTTTTACTACACGTTTTAGTCACTAAAACTACAAAAAACCATGTGGTCACTCAGTCCACACACACATAGATTTTTTTAGGGTTCCGTAGTCAACACGGAACCTTAAAATCTTCGCCCTGTCCGTAGGCCCGTAGGTAAACCGATTTTTTGAATTTCGTTTCTAATTGTTGTACTTTAGGCGAACTAAGAATCTGGTGAAGTAAGAATGTGAAAGATGAAATGCTATTGAATTGATAATCTGATGAACTGTTCATAAGCGGACCATGACTTGGATTAGGACATAATTAAGTTAGTCTTTATCCTGGACTGACCTCCATGCGGGCTAAAGTAAGTTATTTCTTGTGTCAAGTGAGTGTAGAATCTTAAGACAGGATTAAAAAAATATATACTAGTTTTCTAATTTTTTATTTTATTTTATTGCAATAGTTGTTATGAAAGATATTCGCTTCTGACCTTAACCTCTAACTTCTAAACAATGCGGTAGAAAAAATAAAAAAAAGTTTTAGACAAAAAAGAACCACGCACTTGGGCGGTTTTTTTATTGGACTAGGTAAAGGTACTAAGTATATTTGGTTAAAGAAACCAGTGAAAAAAGGTAATCTAAAAACTTTAAAACTAAAACGAAGGTACCTACAGTTTGGCAAAAAAGAGTCTGGAACAATTGGGGGCGCCACTGGAGCACTTCTCATACTACAATTCAAAATTGCAAGTTATTTGGTATACTTACAGCTTGGCAAAAAAGAGTCTAGAAAAATTGGGGGCGCCGCTGGCGCACTTTTCAGACTACAATTCAAAATTACAAGTTATTTAGTGCTTACATATTTCTATGACGAGTTTAGTCATTATTATTATAATCAAATGAATCATTTTTGTTATTTTAGTACTCACAAACTTAGTTTTTAAGATTTTTATTTTTAGTTCCAGCTGTCACCACCTCAGACTCTTTTTTGCCAAGCTGTACATATTTCTTAAATGAATTTTAAACGGTTTTACTTAGCTTGACCTGTTTATTATTTGGTTCAAATTTAGTAATCATTTTTTCACCCCGTTCTTGTTGACAGATTGATCTGATATTTTTTGGTACACAGCTTTAGTTTTGATGACAAAACGGTTTTATGTAAAAAAAATGTTAGATACTTATATTATTTATTTTCAGGTCCACGCTGTCACCGCCTCAGACTCTTATTTTCCAAGCTGTACCAAAGCATTAGAATGAGTTCATTGGTGCAGGTATCACGGCACCGATGGTCCTACCCAACTTGCTCAGGAACACATGTTTATGTCCTTGTCCTAAAATACCGCAGCTGAGGTCTTTCAAATTGTACCTGCCTACGCCAGGCCACACTATCTGTCGAATATAGCCTCTTGGCTTATCATAAGAACTATTGAAGGCATAGTTGTATTCTTTGAAATCATTTAATTTAGCTAGATTATAATGAGCAGGTCCAGGCTCTTTGGCCTCGCGCGGGCACATTGCCAAGCAAGCTAATGTATTTCTGCCTCTATGGGGTTTATCTCTGTTGGTTTTATTCATTACACCAAACCGAGATGTCTTATATTTCTCCAAACTACCTTTCAAGGCGATAGGCCAAGTGGCTGCGGTGCACTTCAGAGACATGTTGAAATGATTTTTGATTGTGCTACCGTCCCGTTTGCCCGTGAATAAATCATAAGGACCACGACGCGAAACTACTTTATTAGACTTCTCCTCGATTGATTCTTTATCTTTTATATGATAACGGTCCGGAGCCAGTGACCAATTTGGTACCATATCTTTAAATCTGCACGGTTCTTCCCTATCCAGTGTTGATCTTTTGGAATGCGGTCCGTACGGGGCCTTGAACGGAACAGCTTTGTAATAGGTTCCAGGACCTGCTATATTATTTTTTGAAGGTTGTGTTCGAGATGTTCTACCAAATCCAAGATTCTTGCATGGCGATTCATATTTTTTAGGTATATCAACGTTGTGCCAAGCAGGACCTAGTAAGGAGAGCTGCCACCGACGCTGATCTAAAACTTTTTGATTTCTATAACCCAAATTTTTTGCCCATTCTTCTAATTCATTTTTGTACCTCCAGGGATCTTTATCAATTTTGTTGGTATGTGTTGCTTCGCATAACTTTTGTATGAGTTTTGGCTGGTAGAGGCAGGGATCACATCCTTGAGGTCTTACTGTGTATAGCCCGCTGGGGTCTAAATCTGGATGAACAGTGATTATACCAAACCTTTTCTGGCTTGAATTGAACGGTGCCGGGTTGTTCTTTGCTGTCACCATGACTGCCACAAAATCAGTTAAATATTAAATATACATGTATATTTGCGATTTATTATTACAAATAATTCCAATTTTAGTATTATTATGGCTCCATCGGCAGAACAATTACGATAAAAAAAAAACTTCTAATTGATATCGTGGCATTTAAAACTGACATTAAGTTTGTTTTTTATTTTACAAATACGTAATTTATCAAGCAGGGTTTTTTGTAACCTTTTTGGTGGGCACCGCTTGGATGTTGGAAGAATGGTGCACCGTGTGCACACATGTGCACAGAACAATTTCTATATCCGTAGAGTAGAGAGTATCATGTCAGTATCAATAATAAACTATGGATAATTAATAAGGTTTTAAACACTCAATTAGATTATTCTGCAATAAAGAGTTATAGGTTTTATTTTCATTACGGAATTTCTTAAGTCGGTCGCCGCGCTCAAGCCGCGATAAAAGCTATGCAATAGCTTAAAATGTAAATTGTACACTGCATTGTAGGTATAATAAAAATAATAACCTTCATAAATAACTTCGAATCGCCGGCAGGAAGTACACACAGAATTGATATTGATTTCTATCGCAATCGCGATGATCGTATTATACCACAGTTTAAATTACCTACCTAATTCCCTTAAAACAACAGTTTAATAAAATAATAGGATACATGACTACCTACATATTAAAATGAATACTTAAATATTTGATATTACCTTAAAACCTGGACAAGTGCTAGCCGGACTTGCGCACGTAGGGTTCTGTATGATATTATAATAGGTTTATATTTAAATAATATTAAGGATAAGGCAGAGATTAATTTTACAGTTTTATATTGTTTTCACGAAAAGTGTTAATATCTGAAACTTCTTTATATTATATTATATAAAATAAAATCAATTGCCACGAATGTTTCGCGCATTACTTCAAAACGGCTGGACCAATTTTAAGTAGAGGATAATCTTATTGAAAGAATAACATGTTGGGGTGCCAGTGCTACGCTCGTAGCATTGCTACGAAGCATCGTAGCATACATTCTTTGGGTAGGCATGCATTACAATTTCTTGATGGAGCATATAAATGTGCACTAGCATGCAGTGGCACTGCAAATGTACAGTACAGGACAGCTTGGGACTAATTTTTAGGGTTCCCTAGAAAAATGGCAGAAACCCTTTTGTATTTTTTTTTTTTTGTGGCCGGGGGGAGTAAAAATGCCTTCCGCATACCGCACGTCCGAGGACATACGGTTATGTGGGGCTCGCACCCACTAAAAACGTCTCCCCCTGCGTGTTCCTAGCACTGTATCGGACGGGTCCGGGTACCGCAAACGCGCCTCGCAGCCCCGTCCAGTGCCTGCCTGTAGGCCCGCTCACCCTTTTGTACCCTCATAACTACGATAAACAAAGTTCTCGAAATATGATGTCAATAGTAGACTTATTAAACATATAAAGTTTCGATTTCGTAGCTCTTATACTTTAAATTTTATTGATATCTAAAAAACACCGATTACGTCACTGACTTACTGATGATCATCAAATTGCTTAGGATACTTCCTGAAGACCTAGAAAGCTGAAGTTTGGTATACAGTATTATTTGTAAAACACCAGTATCCTAAAAAGGGGTATTTAAACTCATCATTATGAATAACTATGCGACCAACCCTGAAATCGCAAAAAAAATATCAGCTGTTCCATACATTTATGTTCACATAATTCAACAAAATGTATGGACTAATTTATATGTTACTAGCGACCCGCCCCTACCTTGCACGGTTGCAATATACATATAAACCTTCCTTAAGAATCACTCTATCTATTAAAAAAAACCGCATCAAAATCCGTTGCGTGGTTTTAAAGATTTAAGCATACATAGGGACAGACAGACGGCGGTTAGCGACTTTGTTTTATACTATGTAGTGATGTTATCTTATTTTTATGTTATGGATTTATTTCTTTTAGGGAAATTAGCAGCTAAATTCTTACATATAGTAACTAACTAGAAACAAATAGACATTTACAAATTTCCACTAATGCCGACAAAACAAATATCAAAAGCCCTACTTAACATACCATACTTAACATTAGTTACATACTTAAATTTAAGTTTAAGTTCAGTTGTTCCCTAATAAGCGATGACCAATGTATCTACTATTTTAAAATAAAAATATATACGCTTGCCAATATCAAATTAACATAAGTTTGGGTTAAATATTAGTAGATTATTAACCAAGGGGATAAAGCAGTGTCTTCTGTCACGGGTGACGATTTAAATCGCGAGCGTAACGAAGGACTCGAGGTTTACTCCCGAGCGTAGCGAGGGTGTTAATAACTTAAATCACGAGCGAAGCGAGGGATTTAAGACGAGTCCTGAGTGTAGTGAGGGATTTAAGTTCACCCAAGACTAAGACAGCTTTATCACCTAGGAAAATACTCTACTTTTCGTACCATTTGCAAAAAAATTAACACAATAATACGTACTGATTCTGAAATTGCTAGACCTTTCGCACTTCTCCACGTTGAAAATTCTTCATAAGTTTTAAAACAATTTTCCTTGGATTTTGTTGGAAGCAAATTTTTTATAATTGCGGCAGCATTTGCACTGATGGAATTCGACAATTCACTGTCACTGTCGCTTCGATTTAACATCGTAACGTATTTTTAGAACATTAACTTATTTATAAAAATACATTAAAATAAACTTTATGTATTTGAAGAAAACAAAAACGCGGCAAATTCCTAGACCAATATTTTTTTGTCGGAAATGCAAAGGCATCAAGCTCATACGGCCTCGTCGGTTTTTGTAATTTTATTTAATAATCATAACTGCATAATAAATGCGTATTCCTTTTTCAAAAGCATGTGTAATGCTTTATATACAAACTCAATGGTGTAAACACAGATGTAGTTCAGTATAAGTTTCGGTAAGTATTCCAAATTTAAATTACATTCTCTCCCTAGAGCATGAATGAAATTCAGTACAATTTTCTTTCCCTGTTTTTGACAGATTAATAATGACTATTGTTATGTTCTCTTTTTGAGGCCTAGAATGTCACTTTTTTGAGCAAGTGGTATGAAAAGGTAATTTTTGGCCAACCTGTTTATTTTTGAACAAATTCTTAGAACAAACATTCTTCAGAATACGAACTTACTTAAGAAGTTTCGATATTTTTTAAAATTGTCGTATCGTAGTAAAAATTTAAAGGGGTAAGACCGGGATCTCGGTGTAGTAACTAAGAATATCTAACTAAAAAATAAACTCTATCTAATATATCCAATCCTATTACACTTTATCTACTTGACCAGGGAAATGCATCTGGAACTTCATATTTAAGACAAAGATAATGAGGCAGTGTTATCTACTAAAACTATTATCTCCCTTTAATTATTTTAATATAAACTTTCAGTTATTTAGATAGCACCTTTTAAACAGAAAGTTGCATACCTCAGTTGTAAAAGTTACGTAGTCGAATGTCACTTTGAAGCGAAGTCTAGTATTTGCTTCGTATGTTTACTATATAGTACGCCGCTCATCGTAACCTTGACCGTAGTTGAGTTCCAGGAATATCTCCGAAGGCTACGTGCGTGCGACGCAGGCGGGACTTTATCAATGGCTTTAAATATACATTTATTATTCGATCTTTATCAAGGACTCCAATTATCTGCTCATACTACCATGATTTTTTACATAATATATTTATACTCTGCAGTGATAATCCTGCTAAGTTTCCATTTAGCTAAAGGAAAAAAATATAATTTTGCGTTTGTATTAGGTAGTATTATAATATTTCAGAAAACGACGTTGACGTCACGACTAACAGTATAAATAATTGAGATAAATAGCAGATATCACGACCATCACTAATAATAACTGACTTTTTAATCCCCTGGCTAATACAATTTTAATTTTTCCTATATCCTAATGATATGTTTTATAATATAGTAAAATACCTCCCTACATTTATATTATATTAATAATTTTAAAATGGTAAAAGTACCTATTTATTTATTACTTTTAATTATAATACCTACACAATGATATTAAACATTACAATACTTTTACCTACATTATCAACAGAAGTAAAAAAATATTACCTTCTATGGTACGTTAAATATGTCCTCGTCCAGCTCAAAAAAATAGATAAAACCTATAGATACGTCCTCCCCTAAACACTCAGTTACCTCCTAAACTCCTCGGTCTTATTTACCATTTACGTCGAACGTGCCGCACCATAAGAGTTTAATTCCAAGCCTTCTCGGTAAAGATAACACTATTTGCATTCGTAAATCCGTTTCCCATTTCCACAAGCCCTAATGGTGTCTAAACCAAACTTTGAAGTCTCGATGAATTGTCGATTGGAGCTTTAAATTGTGTAACTAATAAGATTTTCAGCTGATTAAAAATAATTTATTTACCGTACATAAATCTTATTCTGAATAAACGAAACTCAATCGTTGGGCACAATAGCAATTAAATATTAACTTTATATACGTCTAGAAATATGGTGGTAACAGGATAAACGTCCGCTACCAAATTCTCAAACAAAAAATTCTTATTCTGTCAGGTGAAAATTTTGATAGTTGTCATGTCACCGAAGTTTTCATCCTAGATTTTTCTTAAAAAAGAAATAGAATTTACAATTTTAGCAAACTCGTCGTATAGCGAGAGCTGGATTAGTTATTTAAGCAGTTTGAAATATATACAAATCCCTTTTACAATAATATAAACCTACCAACAGAGAACAGTTGTCATGTTCCCAGCTGAGACTAATGTCACATAAACATGATTTATATTAACCGTGATGTTAAGTGACGTGCAGGTGGTGTTAACTCGTTGATATCATTTGTACTACAGAAATGTTACACGAATCGTACACCTTCAGTATAAAAATTAGGACATATTTTAATTTTATTGTAACCAAACATCGTTGGCAGAAATGTAAACAACTAAAATAACGCAAACAGGTACCTACCTTTTTCTTAAGAGGTATTGAGCCTTACTTTGAAATTTCTAACCTATATGTTTTCTTTAATGCATTAATAATGCTTATTGACAATTATTTCACGGCCATTTTTATAGAAAAATCGTAGTTTTTTGTTATTAACAGCGCGCGCACGTGGCTTACCTACATTACCCTACTCAATGCCACCGCCAGCGGGCGCTGCGGCAGCTGCGGTCAAGGCGAGTAAACAAACCTCCCACACTATATTATATACTCGTATTTTCACAGTACATTTAATTTAAATTAAATTATATTCTAATATATTTATAAAATTAATATTTTTAACAGCGCAACCTTTTACTTTTCTTTTATAGAAGACAATTAATAAATTGTCATCAATATTTGGTGCGCAATAGTTTGCGCAGATCTGTGACACGCTGTGGTTTCGGTGAAAGTGCGGCAAGGGCGGCGCCCTCCGGACAGCGCTCTTGATGCGTCGTGGGTTATGGGACTGTGGCTCTTCTAAATTGGGGAAAAGTATTACAAAAGGGGAGCTGGAGTCGGCAGCTCACTGCATTAGTTAATGCCGCGCCTTTGGCAGCGTACATAGACAATCGATTGGTGGGAGGGATAAAAACCCGCGCGTGCGTCCCGCGGTTGCCCTCCCGCGTGTCGCATTTGAACCGTCGCCGCTGTCGCACGTTTGCGACCTGTGGAACGCACCGACTCGAACTTGTTGCGAACGCCACCTGTTAACTCATGGGGGCACCGTGAAACTCAGGTAAGTTTATCAAGAACACTTTTCCTCACTTCAGGCAGCTGCGAAATATTTTCTAGAACTTTCCCCAAAAGTTTGAAAATTTTGCACTCGCAAACAAAAGTTTGAAATTCGCGCGCTTTCGCAACTTACGAAACTTTTATTGGAGTGTTTTTATTGCTTTACCGGTTATTCGACTGTAATTGAAATACTTTAAATAATAAAATGGATATGCGGGATGGATTTTAAAGAAGCCGGAAGCACTTCGAGTGTTGTTTTTTTTGATTTAACAAAGTTTTAAAGTAGGTACCATAAAAGTTTTAAAAGTTGTGTGCTTGTGCGAATTAAGTTTAAATTTGGCAATTGTGAAAATGTGATAAACGACGTATTATTTTAGTGCATACAGTGAAGTTATTTTATTTACTTTAGGTACATTTAATTTTTTTTTATGACAATCTTAACTAAAAAGTGACGTATCTATTTGAATTCTGAAACTTTTTGTATCAGATGTTACAGTGACGAGTAATTTTTGAAGTTTATATTTTCATAAAACTTTTTCGGGTAGATACTTACGGTTCCATTGTTTAGAATTTGAAACGTTATACCACTCAGTCATATGTAATTTGCAAATAAATATATTATTACGGGCTCAAAATATACTATTATAGTGATCGTCAGCATCCCGAGATGTTATTATTTACTTTAAGCTAGTGGACAGTTAACTTATCTTGGGTGTAGATTTTTACACGTAGTTTATTCTACCTACAGATTGAAAATAATATTTACTTGATATTTTATAATTTCAAATTAGTATAATTAGTTTCTTAAACAAAAAATATAATTTGTTTTTTATAAAGATGAAGTTGATAGAAATATTTTGTGATGATTTTTTTTTAGAATGTTCGCTTAAAAGATTAGCAATAATTGATTAAAAACTGAGTTTAGTCCTTCCTTGTTGTTATAATGTGTTAGAGTGTAAATAAATTTATTTACACACATTCAAAATTCCTTACTTTTTACTTCGCCCGGTTACTTTTTACTTCGTCCGATTGAAAGTGAAACATTTAAGGGGTTTAAGATTTACCTATTTCAATTAGTGCAAGGTTTTATCATTAAGGTTTCATTATTATTTAGTAATTTTGTCTCTTGAAGTATCCACTCGCAAGAATTTTTGAAGTATCAATTAGTAGTTCAAATTAATTTAATAAAATAAATATAATTTATGTTTATAAATAAAATTGAGTAGTTTTTAGTAATTAAATAACGTTTTTAAAATTGTAAAATCTTTTTCTATCTAAAATTTGATTCTAGATAATCATAAATTATAAAAGGCCATTGAGATAGGTAATCTTAATGGATATAACATACTTATTAATTGGATTTATTAGTGTCATGACTACGTTTAATTAAATTGGAATTCCATTAGTAGTTTGTCACTTAGAAAGTAAACAGAACTATGTTTGTTTAATTTTTTTTTGTAATTTGATTGTTTCCAATTCCTGTTTAAATTTATATTTGGTATTAAATGCAGTAATAAGCATTGATCTTTTTAAAATTAAGTGGTGGTAATGAAAACTTTGATTAAGGTGGGTTAGTAAGAAATTTTAAAACTAAAAATGTCTTTGTTTAAAAAATTGCGCCTTAAGTACCTATAAGGGAAAGATACTAGGATACTTACCTTGGCAACTGGAGTCACTCTTAAAATAATGTTAGAATTATGTCTGAATAAGTGCTTAAAATGGTCAACATCAATAAAAATATTTTGAATTTGATACCTTATTTAAATTTCATTAAAATTTGTGAAATTCATACTATAAAATTTACGCCATTTTCTTTTATCTCAGTAAATCTTAAGATTTTAAATCTAAATCTATTAAAACTTAGATCATATACATTTTGAACACCATTAAAAAAAAGTACAAGTGGCTAACTGTTAAAAAGTATAAGTATCACGATAAAAACGGTTATTCAAACTAAAATTCTGGGATTATTGCTATACTCTTTACACAAAATAGGATATACCTATGTATAACAGTTCTTTAACTTAACGACATTAGTATTTACCTGTGCCTTCTTTGTCTAACAAAGAATGTTCAAACCTTTTTCATTTTGTCATGTTTAAGAATATTTAAATTATTTTCTAATAGTAATTAGAGTTTTTTTTTAAATAGTAAGAGATATTATAAAAAAAACTTTACAAAAATCTTAGGTATTGCTATCCATTTTTTTATTTTTACGGTCGAAAGGCCACCTGTTGAGAATTAAAACCACCCGTGGCATCTGTCGTATGGTCAGATGTGAACACCGTCCTTAAACCTGTAGAGGCTTGTAGGAGGTGCAGGTCGTATATCCTTGACAGAATTAGTGAGATACCTAGAAAAACAAATGTTGCAAACATATACAGGCATGCTTTATGTTTTTTGTGCCACCTTAGTGGTACAAATAAAGAAAAAAAGACTAGATACCGGAATCTTGTAACCTTCCGCTACTGAACTAGGGAAATGGAAACAGGCTAATCGGTGGTTGGCAAAATTTTGAGTGAGAGTTTATCGTCAATTACCGCTAAATCCACAAATGAATTGTTCATGTATGGAAATATATTTAAAGACAGGTTAAATAAAAGGAGTTCACCCTTAAAGAAATGCTGCAGTTCAACACAGTAATGATTTTGAAGTCATAACATGACCAATTAAGACCAATTGCTCTTAGTGACTTTCTATACTATAATAATAAATAATGCATATTTTGGTAAAAAGTTCTATATAGTAATCCGAACAAAAATCTAACTAGAACTTTACTCAAATTCAAAGACCGAGTGTTGCTAGTTACATTTGCTATTACGTAATAGTGTAGTTAAACGAATATCATTAGACGTTGATTGTAAAAATTAATTCGTTCATTCTAAGCTAGCTGCAACTGAACTATACATAATTGTAACTATAAATTGTGGCTTTAAAAGAAAAAAGAATGTCTAACAAAATTCCTTTCTTTAGCTATGAAATAGTATAGGTACTTTTAAGTATGCTTATTTATTCAAATTTCACAAACATAGACCTAAAATAACGTTCTTGTACAAAATGACAAAACTGATGACTTCGCTTCAGATTAAATATTCACAATGAACATCGCCACCCTGTAGGAAATGTCAAGGTACTGAATATAAAAGCAACAAATGAATATTTAATTTCTTGTTAGTTTCGAAGTGGATACTGACAGATTATGCTACTAAAATAGGCGAGTTCATTTTCGTGAATGAAATTCAGATGTCAAAGTTTAATTTGTACGAATAAGTCTTCTTACCTCAACGAATTTCATCGTAAAAGTATATTTTAATACATGAACCTTAGTTTCGATCCTTGCAACTGCAATAGTTGTAGCACTTGAAGCACAGAGTTGAGTAATTTGCAAAAAATGCCAATAGACATTGCCAGAAGGGAACTTGAAATTTGATAGGTGCGGGGCAGTGATACGATAGCTCAGTAGGTTAGAGTATAACTGTGGTTAGAGTGTTGCCCTGGTAAGGCAAGTATTGCGGGTTTCCATCTCTTTTTCAACTAAAGCCGAATTAAATAAATCGAAACATTGAAAAATATGAAGTATTTATATTATTCATCCACACACTATATTTACTATCAGTTTTTTTTTAAATCTACAAAAACTTTATTTTAATTCTTATTTCTTAAACAAGCAAATATAATTAAAGCAGATTTTGACAATAAATATATCAGCGCTTTTTACGAGTACCTACATTGTAGATAAGTTCCGATACGAATGTTCCACGAGGGATTTGTTTACACACGAGTTTATGGTATAATTCTTTCTTCACACTTACAACTCTCATGAGGATAAAGTTTATTACGTAGGAGCTGAAGTCACAAAGATGCCACCCGTTGGAACTGTTAATATGTTGCGTACATAGAAAGCAATTTACTGTTTCTGAAGGTTTTATTTTATAACATAAATCGAGCACGGTGAATCCGCAAGTGAATCCCGTGCTTCCGCACAGAGGTTCGTGAATCGTGGAGGAACTCAGTGGTTTTTAACCGACTTCAAAAAGTAGGAGGTTCTATGTTCACTGATTTCTCAGTCGGAATTTATTTTTTCGTTTCAAAGAGTAAAGTTGGTCCCATAGAAATATTGTCATGATATGATCATGACTTAAAGATATGGGACGGAACTCCTTGTATAATAATAACAGAATGTCGTAACAAGTAATATTGTTTTGATTATCAGCAATCGATGGCTGACGAGTAATGAGGAAGAGGGGGGATACGTGGATACTCCCCCCCGCCTCCTATCACTATCTAAGTTTAAAATATATCGTATGAGGTATCGTTTACAAGGGCTATTCATATGGATTTTAAATATTAGCCTCACAAAAATCTGGGAGGGGGCTTAATCTTAGGCCACAAGGTTTAATCTCATAGTTAAGATCCCATAGTACCACAAGTTAATCTTAACCACTAAATATCGTGAAAAAAAATATTTTTTCATAAAAATTAAACCGACTTCAAAAAAAAAGTAAGAAGCTTGAAATAACTTAAAGACGTTTTGGAGTCGGTTCCAAGCCAAATTCTAGCCTCTTTAACCTTCTTATTATGAACTTGGCTTAGAACCGACTCCAGTACATTTTGAAGTTATTTCAAGATTTTTAGTTCCTTTCGTGCGATCCCCTCACCAGCCCTTTCACGAATATAAAAAAATAAAAAAAACAATAAGTATATTAAAGAGCGAGAAAAGTCAGGGGTCTAAGTCACTCAGCATTCTCAATGCGTCAACTTCAACAACCACAGACCTATACATATTACTACGTACTACTAAAAATAACATTAAAACGTAGTATCAAATATTAAATCTACGTATTTATATACCGTACCTTCTTTGAAATACGTGCTGTCAATCATTATTATTCATCACATAAGCGAGTGCTCAATACAGCTTAAAATAATATAATATGAGTATAATGTACAGAGGCGCCTTTTATAAACCGCAATAGTATTATACGAGTAGCAATTCAATGGGGATTTACAACCCGCAATTGAATCGGGAAATGTTTCCAATGTGTGGATAATAATCCAGAATAATATTCTGAGAATATTTTATATAGTTACATTTTTAGTAAGTAAATATTTTATTGGATAGTTTGACTCTTGGAATTTTTTTATTTACATGTTAAGGCTAACCTTACGTAACATCTATACGCACGTATAACAAAGCATTATTAAAACTCATGTCACTCAGAATGAAAGTTTAGGAGAAAGTGTTAAAGAAAAGATTGAGAGGGGAAAGTGAGGTCACCCAAGACTTGTTTGGTTAGGGTCGAAGAATAACAGATTAATAACAGGAATAATATTTGCACTCCGCCAACTGAGCGAGAAGTTCAGGCAAGAAATAAGTATTGCACATAACGTTTGATGACTTGGAGAAGGCGTACGACAGAGTACCCCTTGAGGTTTTGTGGTGAGCCCTGAAGGAGAAAGAGGTGCAAAGTATGTGGAGTTAATTCCAGTTTTCATGTCCGATAGGCCGCTGGTTACACCGATAAATTCAGTGCGGCTTGCTCTAAGGATTGGCATTAAGCCCTAACCTCTAACTGTTAAAAATGGATGCTCTGAAATCGGACATCCAGGAGGGGCACCCTGGTCCATGCTAGTTGCCAATAAAATCGTATTTGTTGGTGAGGATGATCTAGAGATGCCTGGACAAATGGCGATAGAAATTGAAAAGTATAGGTTATAAGATGGTTATAAAGGGTAGACCAAAAAAATGGAGAGATTATGCAAAAAACGACATGGGTAGAAAAGGAGTAAGCAATAAGCATTGACACATATATGACAACTAAAAGAGATGAATACATGAAGCAAACCTAATTGTGTCTAACCTAAAAAAACATACACTTCAAATTGATAACCTTCTCCGGTTTTTTTTCGTCGGTTAATAAAATTAGAATAAGGACAGGAATACGACAACGTAATAAGGCTGGACGTCAATTAGTACCTAATAGTAGTGTTTAATTACACTTTCGGATGCAAATGTGACGTTAACATGAAGAGCTCTCCGTTATTAGAATTGTCATTGCTAATATCGAGAACGAAACATGAGTTGTAATTACTATTTGTGAGTATTACACTTTTGTTCAGTCATGTGAGTGTCCAATTTTATAGTGATCTTTTTCTACACAAGCGCAGTTTAGTCATTCAAAGATACGCTAACTATTCGGAACAAAATGATTGGCAATGAAAAAAAAATATACAACTAGCTTTATAGATGTGCTGTTGTGTTCTTTTGTAAGTCAATTGAAGGAAGCCAGTCGAAGATGCACTTAGGCGGTATACTGATTTAGTTAGCTGCTTGTATATTAGCTGTCAGATAGTGTAGAGTATATTCGGAGTTGATTAAAGAATCGAGGAGATTTGAACTAACTTGTACCTATTTAGTTAGGTGGACATATAGGTAAGACTTAAACTGCATAGTCCCTGAAATAATCAACTAGCATAATATTTTTTTTTTTAAATATAACAAGATCCAATTTAATTGATTGTATGATTCGGAGCCAGTTGCTTTTTCATTGGATTTTTTACCTTCAAAATAAAAATAAGTAAAGAAAAATAAAACGATAAACGAGTTTATCCCTATGTCATTATTTTAAGATTATTTAATTTATTAACTTTATCTTCACAAGTCTTGAGTCTTTAATTTTATGTTAACTTTTGAATTCTGGTGTAGAAGAAAAGAACGTTCCTGCGAAATTTGTCCTCTCATAAAAAAAATTTAAGCTCAATCGAATCAAATGGTCGATGGGAATTCGTTTGAAATTCAGTTACAAGATTTTATCTAAGATGATAAGAGTTTCTTTTTAATAAAAATTGCATGTGTTTGGCCACGTTCAAGTTTAAGCCTGTAATAAACTTCTCTAAGAAGGCTTTAGATCTTTTTAAAGCATTTATTAAAAAAAGCTCATAACGTGTGAAAGTTTGCCACGAGTCGAGCGTGGGTGTGGGAAGAAAATGAAAAATGAGGCACACATTTTTCGGTTACGTTCTGAACATACATTACATATTACATTTTATTCTGATCCGTTTTGACCATTGAGTCAAATATTTTTTTATTGAGTGTACATTTGTGTTATAAGAGCGGAGAACAGTCATAATCATGCTCTCTAAAACCCAGGACTTTATGTTCGGAGCTAATATGGTAAACGGTGTGAGTTACTTGATTGGAGGACTCAGGACGGTCGATTACTTGTCTGTGATGTGTCACTTCACGGCCATGTGGAGCCACTACTTTATACAATAGTTCATTGGCTTGATATTAACAATTGTTGCGTGTTTTTATTATGTAAGAGACGTGTTTGACGAAGGTAGAGTACAAAGGTCAAAGGGCAATTCGTATGAATTACAAAAATATTACCATCCCTTTGTGTTTTTACTTTTCCGTTTATTCATTTACAATACATAAAAAATCATTTTTAAATATATATAAAACATTAAATAAACAATTAAAAACATAAAATATAGTAGCCCACCAGTATCGGGAACAAGGTCCAAGCTACCGGTGGTCAGGGCTCCAGAGAGAGGAACGTCCTCACTTTGCGAGCCGTGTCAAGGATTAGTCATGTAAATAGCCTTACAACTACAATCTAATAAAGTTAAAAAGATACAGCTTATGAATGACAGATAGACAAACGGATAGACGGACAGACAGACGTGTGTTTATACTATTTTGATATGGAAACCTTAAAATGACTTCCGAAATTATAGAAACTATTGAGGTATTTTTTATAAGAGATGGAGGAGAAAGTACCAAATCTATTTACTCTTCATGAGTACATCACATAATGAGATCTTGTAGTCTTCACATGCGTTTATATTTCAAACATATTCTAATATTCTGTCTGAATTTATAATTGATAAATAACAATACGGTTACACACGGCGAACAGTGTTCACAATAGTACAGATTTCCACTTTAGAGATTAAAGCTGCATTGACGGTTAGGTAGCCTAAAGCATTGCACGGAGAAATCGCAATTATTCAATAACTAGATATGAGTTTATATTGCTCTTGTATTGTTGTCATGCATTCATGTCTACGTCGTATTGACAAATATGAGTTCAACGATTCAAACGACTGAGAGTTCGTTGACTTGTGAATTGTGTTTTGTTATACTTAGAAACCGATATTGCTTTGTTTCATATTAGTACCTACGGTATTGGGCTGCTATATTACGTTTCATGGTACTATTTTAGATAATGTAGTGTTAATGTACTCGTCTAATATGTAGTATGACGGATGAATGGCAAGTCTCAGGTTTTAAAACCTGTTGCGTTGATTTTGCATATGGCTCGCATCTCTTAAATGTGAGTTATGTGTGTATTAAAAACTAATTAGCATGTACTCTGCACTTTGAAGAGCACGTACAGCATGACGTGGCCCTGCAACTGATCTCTCTTCGGTTCTGTGGGATTATAAGAGTGAGGGAATAGTGAGTGCACCTGTTGCGCGTGGTTTTCAGGGATGTAATTTCAAAAAAGTACCGAATGAGCGTTCCGGACCTTCGAAATAGACGTTAATTTTAAACGTCGCGACCGACGGCCAAAATGCTAACATAGCGGAAAATGTGGTTTCCAATTTTCAAAGGCAAATTCCGGGGAGCACCCCTGTCAAAGGAGTCCTGTCCATTTACTTTTTATGTCCCGGTCGAGTTTCATAAGCCAAAATAGCGGAAAATGTGGTTTTAGGCAAGGGACGGAATCATAAAATATTGAAATTTGGAATAAGTCCTTGTCTAAACTCGTTCCAATTCGTTCTTTATGTATTGGTCGACATTCCAACAACGGTGGGCTTATGCCAGTAATCAAAATCACGTGTTAGTAAATAGTACCTATTTATATAAGTACATATAAAAGTTTTAGAAACCCTTGAATACAAAAAACTTATTTTTTTTATTACACACACTCTTGATCAAGTAACCTTTCAAATAAAAAAAGACTACTAAAATCGATTAATCCTTTAATGAGCTACAATTTCACAGACGCACAAATACACACGTTGAACTATAACATCCCTCTTTTTTCATCGGGGGTTAAAGACAAAACATTAGAAGGAATGATGTGTCTCGCCGGCTGTTGCCTAAGTGAACATAAACAACATTTTATAACCTACCTGTTGATTAGGATTCATTCATCCAACAATTTTGCCTACTAATCTGAGAATGGAACGTTTTATTTATCGGAAGGTTGTTTAATCGAAATTATAGTAATAACTTATTCAAGACTTTAGTAATAAAGCAAAACAATCAATTAGTTTAGATGAATGTATATATTTGTTAGCAGCTGTACGTGTACTCTACAATCATATCAACCTTCAACTTGTGTATTCTTTTAATTAATTAATTTAATTTCAATCATACAATATTTTAATATAAACAAAAAGTTCATCGATATTTTGTTATTTAACTACAGAGACTACTTATTAGTAACTTGATTATTCAAATCAGTTACCTTCTTAAATTTAATGTAATTAGTCTATACGCTTTCTGTAAAATAAAAAAACTATTCACTAACATAGCAGTTCTTTCCACTGCCTTTCCGAGGTGGAAGTTATGTAGTTCTCTTCTCATGTAAACCTGTATAAATTTTGACGAAGATGTATGAATTAGTTAGTGAATTGTAAATATTTTCGGGTTAAACTGCCGAACTAAAGCTGCCGAAGATATTTTAATGGTAATAAGAAGATTCCCTTCAAAACACTGGTTGACTGTAGATCGATCGTGATACGCAGACGCGCTCTACCCCTTAAAGGCATCCTCAAGTAGGGTGGCAGACATAAGCAACATTTTACAAGCAACCTGTTGAAGTCTCATTTATTCAACAACTTTCTCTGTTGAATCATGAACGTAATGTGACTATGTAGCTAACAGGTACAGGCTGAATGTTTTGTTCGAAATTAATTCTAGGTTCTTATTGTGTTGGTAATATTAATAGCCTTCGCCTATGGCCTTTTTAACTATTTTATTAATAAGACTTAGATCGATTTTACGTCCCCGTTATCTCGGTAAATTTTATTGAAATCTTTGGAGCCTTTTTAATACAGTATAGAATATTTAATAAAACAATATAATATAATACGATTGTTGGTTATCAGACTAATGATGAAGGCAAGACTTGGAATATAATAGACCAACATGTAGTTTATTTCATTACAATCCTTAATTAATAATTAGTTCCTTTGATCTCTATTTCTTACACAATCCAATATTTTATTGGGTTGGTTTTTATTAGATATTATTGATATTGTAAGTCACTAGTACAAACAATACTACAATTTGGTGATTATGTTTTTTTTCATAAATCTTGTCGATGGTGGATGATCGGATTCTAAATGCTAACTTAACATAGGTAATTATTTACAGCTCAGCTTAATGTCATCGTCCGGTACGATCATAGTTACTTTTCTATTACCCACCTATTATTTATAAATGTGGTTAACTTATGAAACATAATTTTATGCCTGAAAGCTCTTATTCAATCAACATATCAGCACGAAGAGAATGTCAGTCGAATTGAGAACCTCCTTCTTTTTTGGAGTTAGTTGAAAATGTGCGATTCTCTCTCTCTTCCTATAGTGGCATACCGGGACACTTAATTTTAACAGAACGATTGTGCGTCTGACTCGAATTCAATAGCAGTTTATCTCGTTGCTTACCTTTGACGCCGGTTTATGCGATACTCGACACGGGCCTTTGTTGTAGATTCAGTTTCAAACGTTGATCGTAGTTTTGAAGTCGGAACTCAATGCCGATGTTTGAATGGAAATGGGTCGAGTGCCTTTCAGACGGAAGACGCAACAGTTGCAATGGACTGTTGTAGGTGTGTTTGACAAGTTTGGGCGTTAATAGTACAATGAGCAACGAAATAGATTAGGGTATTCAAGTATAATTCTTTGAAGGCAAAAGTTAAGAGGGACTTATCAGCTAAATTACGTAAACGCTAATGTTCATGAGTAGTAACACGCGTCAGAATGAATAGAGGTCACTTTCTTTCTCTTTTTATTACATATTAGTTTACATATTACTTTATTACATTTATTACATATTAATAAGTTGCAATTAAATTTAAATTTAATTTTATTAAATTAAATGCAAACATTCAAATATTTCTTCCCAGATTCATCTCCGTTAAGGGTAGGCATTTCTTTGAACTGGCAACTAATTATTAAAACACGACTATTCATAAGTTTGTGCTTTAAAAATTACTTTTCGAAATAAAAAGAAACGATAAATTTGGAAATAAATCCTGTCAATTCATGCCTAGAGTTACAAAATAATTTTATACAGGGTGGCCCATTTATAGTGGTCCAAAAATTTTTTTTACATCTAGGACATCCCAATGATTAATCTAAACGCAACATATGTTCCGCGAAAATCAGTAGTTTAGAAGTTATGATTTTTTAAATTTAATTTCATAAAATTTCTACTTTAGTCATGTAAATCTCTTTAAATTGAAAGTGACTGCACTAAATCGAATCAAATTTGGTATGTAAGTACTATAGACATGTAGCAAGCAAGCAATGAGCCATTTTTAAGGTTAACCTTAAATCGTAACATGGTTTTAGACCTTTCGGTGAATTATTTGTAATTTTCTATTGATTAAGCACATTTTTCAAAAAATTCTAAAGACAAAAAAATGTACTACACGAATTTTGCTTATGGTTGTAAAAACTACCTTGAAGTGTGAGGATAACATAAATAAAAAAATACTGCGGTGTAACTACAGTAAGTTCTTCAGAAATGAACATTGTATGCACTAGGTCATTAAAAACTTAAAATTTTAATTTTTGCCTAAAACATCATTTGAATAAATCCAACTTTATTTTGAAAATAAAAACACTGAAATTAGTTAAATAAAGGATATTTATTTAAAATAACAACCCACAATCACAAAATAAACGCTATTACGATAATTTTTCGAAATGTCTGCCTCTATTTTCAATGCAAATCTTTTTAAGCCTGTTGAAAGCCTGTTGTAATTCGGTCATCATCATCATCTGCCTAGCCTTTTCCCAACTATGTTGAGGTCGGCTTCCAGTCTTACCGGGTGCAGCTGAATACCAGTGTTTTACATGGAGCGACTGCCTATCAGACCTCCATAACCCAGATACTGAGTTACACGATACCCTTTGGTAAGACTGGTTGTCAGACTTTCGGGCTTCTGACTACCCGTAACGATTGTCAAAGATCTACAATTGACAGCCGGGGCCAACAGCTTAACGTGCTATCCGAAGCACGGAGAGTGATAATTAATTTATAAAACGCACAACCCTTACGAAAAGTCAGAGGTGCGCGTCTTGGGTTCGAACCCGAGACCTTTGACTTGTCTGTCAACGGTCACCACCACTAGGCTATCACGACGAAAGCAAATAGACAGCTTTTCAACAGGCATAAAAAGATTTTTTTTCGACGTCGCTGTTTAATGTTTATGCATTGAAAATAGAGACAGACATTCCGAAAACTTATTTTAATAGCGTTTATTTTGTCATTGTGGGTTGTTATTTTAAATAAATATCCTTTATTTAACTAATTCCAGTGTTTTTATTTTCAAAATAAAGTTAGATTTATTCAAATGATGTTTTAGGCAAAAATTAAAATTTTAAGTTTTTAATGACGTAGTGCATACAATGTTCATTTCTGAAGAACTTACTGTAGATACACCGCAGTATTTTTTTATTTATGTTATCCTCACACTTCAAGGTAGTTTTTACAACTATAAGCAAAATTCGTGTAGTACATTTTTTTGTCTTTAGAATTTTTTGAAAAATGTGCTTAATCAATCGAAAATTACAAATAATTCACCGAAAGGTCTAAAACCATGTTACGATTTAAGGTTAACCTTAAAAATAGCTCATTGCTTGCTTGCTACATGTCTATAGTACTTACATACCAAATTTGATTCGATTTAGTGCGATCACTTTCAATCTAAAGAGGTTTACATGACTAAAGTAGAAATTTTAAGAAATTAAATTTAAAAAATCATAACTTCTAAACTACTGATTTTCGCGGAACATATGTTGCGTTTAGATTAATTATCGGGATGTCCTAGATGTAAAAAAAAATTTTGGACCACTATAAATGGGCCACCCTATATATAGGTAACACAACCACAGAGTAATGTTACTGCACTGTATTAATTCAAAGAACACAACAGTTCCAAAATAATAAATGTGAAATTATTGACATTTTCGAACAACAACTTAAATAATACAATACTTACCTTCAGTTAAATATTTATATAACGATACCGAATACCGATGTCTTGTCGTCTGTACCAACTGTAGTTAATAATGCAATATCACTTTCCCTACTTTAATAATACATCCAGTAACTGTAGCCTCTTGGATTGTGACGCAAAAGACTTAAGTCACTTTACAGACAACCTGTTGACGAAGTTTTATTTATTCAGAGAAGACTCGTACGAGATTACTATGCCATGAATACAAACATAAATAAAATATGAGTTGGCCCAAAATCGAGATACGAGTAAATTTAACAGTCATTAAATAAAGAAAATAATGTGACCACTTTCGCGTTCTATCTATTTAGTTATTATTTAGGTATTCCAACTGAAAATTTAAGTTAGTTAAGTTAGGTTTACCGTGCAAGGGTTAGATGTACCTGTGTAACCTATCATTAATTTCGTTGCGCCCTGGTAAAAATGAAAGCACCAAAGAAGTGAATTGAAACAAATCAATACGTTGGTATGTAGGTATCGTTCTAAACTTATTATATCTAAAAATGTATTGTTGTTTTATAGTTGTAGTGTATACACACATTTACATAGTGTACATATATAATTATGTTCGTAGTTGTAGCATCGTATTGGCAAGTTGACTGCAAGGATGGTATATATTTGATAAATAAATAAATCATAGATATAAATATGGATTATAGTTATAGTTTAGTATGGTTTAGCATCTGATGTCATAAAATTAATTAGGTATTCAGTAAAAATCAATTAGCTACCCATTATGGTTAAAATTTCATTCTACAATCTGTCTATAAATATCAGTAGGTATACAAATAAGCCTGAAAGAAGTATATTGGCATAGTTTAAAAAGCCACCGACAATGATACAATCGGATTACAAATCGGGTTCCAAACAGGTGGTACTTGCCAACCATCTTCTGTATTGAAATTTGGATGTTTTTGAATTTCAATAGCCTTACGGAGTAATCTTGGTGTGTAGCTGTCCTTCGCGAAGATTTGTGGACAATCGAAACGAAGATTATGGTTGGGTATAAGGTCTGCAAAGTCTACAGTATATGTTCACGTATTGCAGACTTTGTTGTCATATTTAGGACAAACCAAAGGCACCAAAGAAAAAAAGGTGTGGGCAGCATTTAGTTTACACTTATACTTACCTAGCTAACATCCAAAATGGACGCTCAATAAACTCTGAATTTCAAAAAAGCATGAAATTGAACGCAAATATTCAACAAGCGTTATTAAAATACATTCCGTGGTTTGCCTTTAATATTCCTCACACTTTTATATATAGATATAAAAAGTGAAGTTTGCAGTGTAAAATGCAAAGGCTGCAATACTTTTTTCTCCGTACGTTGTCGTAAGTCAGAAATGAAAAGTAATTTATTTAATTTCATTTTTATTTTTTGTCTAAAACGTTTTTCATTTTAAGTAAGCAACATTAGCATAAACATGAACGACATTTTGAGGAAGTAATTTCAATGTTTTTGAGAAAATGCAACTAAATGTAAATGTTGAATAATTTCAGAGAGAAATAATAACTTACTCCATGTTTACTCATGATGATACGTCGCTTTATTTGGTCGGTTAATTTTTGTGCATGGTTTGCTTTTTAGGATTTCGTTTTCCAAGGTACTTCTGTAAATAGGTATCCAGTTCTTTTTTGTATATAGAGGTACATGTAGATTGTAGGTATACTTAATACTTTTCCCGCCAGCCGCACAGAAAAATGAAATTTTATTTCAACATTGGATAGATTGAATGTGTCAAATGCATGAAAAGAACATCCGTAGATCAAATGAATGTACTAATTCGATTCAGAGATGTGATTTTTTGCTACCGTATTTCCGCCTAGAGGTTCGAGGAGGAACACCGTGTGGTTTTTAGTCCGTGCGAGTCGGACTTAACCCCATAGCCAGTCCGTAGTGATAGGGTACTCATAAAGAGTTTTCCTCACGACAAAAAAAGGTATATGTAGGTTTTATAAAATATCTAAAATTTAAAAAATATTCTTGTAAATTTATCAGTTTTCTCATACGAGGTTTCTCTGTAGCCATTTGATGTAGGACACTATCAGATTATAATTACAATAGTTTAAAAAAATATGTTAATTTCTTTTTTTATATTTAGTCTTAGCAGAATTCAAAATCATAATAAATAATATGTCTGATATTGCGTTAATAACATTTAAAAAATAAGATCATAATCTTGAAAGATTTTGAGGATTAGAAACTTCTGAGGTTTATTTCTTTTTCTAATGGTTTTAGTGTCCATTTTTAACTTACGGCGCGCTGCGGAAAACCGATACTAAACAGCCTCAGGCACTATTTAACATGGAAGCGGAAAATTACGCCGCATATTATGAGCAATATAACATCAAGAGGATGTGTGCGGCGAGAGAATCGTCAGTGTATCAGTGCATTGTCAGTAGCTTTTATTAGGACAGTATGTTCCTTAACGACTGAGCAACAAGTTGCATTCTGTCATTTAAAAATTGTTTTTTTTAAGAGACTAGTTGTTTAGCCTTGTAACTACGACACGTATCACTGTTATACATCACGTTATCTCCTTAGACACTGCCACTGACGGACATTTCACAGTTTCTCTCTATTTTCATCTGCCAATTTCTCCGCTTACTTCATACAAACCACGCATTCGATTTTGAGACGGTTTTCACTTTCATTTACAGAAGTTTCATCAAAATCCATTCAGTAGTCTTTGCGTGAAAGAGTAACAAACATTCCACAATCATCCAACAAACATCCATTCACACAAAGTTTCACATTTATAATATTAGAAAAGCCGTTGTCATATGAAGTCGAGGCGGGTCGTTAGTAATAATGTAACATTGAGAACCGATCGACATGGTTGTCTGATACTTTGCCGGTTTTATTTTCCAGGAACAACTACGCCATATTCGAAAAAGTAAATAAAAACAGTCCACTCACGTCACTACGATCGCGACGACGTGACAAAAAACGGTTGTATATAAAAAAAAGTATTTTTCAAAATTCTTTCTACCGGTCCCAATTAGTAAGAGCAAAAAAGACAATTTTCCACATCAACGCGAGGTCGGAGCGCCTTTGTAAAATTTTCCAACAAGTTTTAAATTGGTACCGGAAACAATGACGGTCCCGTACGAACTTCGACGTGGAAATGTAGCATTTAGGTACCGAGTACAAAAGTAGATTTATTTCTGAAGCAAAATTGTATACAATTTTATTTACA
The DNA here is from genome assembly GCA_936450705.2 of Protodeltote pygarga. NCBI lineage: Eukaryota > Metazoa > Arthropoda > Insecta > Lepidoptera > Noctuidae > Protodeltote > Protodeltote pygarga. The sequence goes on from OW388248.2 coordinate 15,221,012, forward strand.
AACGAATTATGGAGTAAATAACTCACGAATTTGGGTTCGAATAATATGGCAAGAATATTATTTGTCTTATTTCTTATTTGGTCTTTTTCTTACTTGGTACGTAATGTTTCATAGCCAGATGTTTTTTTTTGCCTCAAACAAAACGTAGGAGTTGTACGGAACTCGTAGTGACAGTCCGCGCTATAGAGAGTCGTAAGCATTTTTAGCCTAGTGGTATGACAGTTGGATTGCCAAGTCAAAGGTCATAAGTTCGAAAACTAGGCACGCATTTCTGTTTTTTTGAATTTATGTGCGTATTGGAGATTAATTCTCACTTGCTAAACACGGTGACGGAAATTAAAACATCGCGAGGAAACCAGCACACCTGAGAGATTTTTAAAGGTGTGTAAAGCCATGCCAGACATCAGGTTGTTCATCAACCATACGATAAAGAAGAAGAAGTGAGAGTTTGACCCGCACTTAGCCTGCTTAATTTAAAAGGCAATAAATTACTGCGAATCGCACATGCGCTGAAGCTTTTGTTTGCTTGCAATGTAGGAAACTATACTTAATCTATGTAAAAATTCGGGCTGTTAGGGAAAATCTCTAGGAACATAATATAATTACAGAATGTCTTGCTGACCGAATTTCGGTCACAGCAGCCAATCTCAACGGAGATTAGCCAACTACGCACGAGATGTATTATAGTGCACAAGTGTGTGCGCAAACATAGGGGCACTCTCTATTTCCTCACTCTCATAGTACGATGGGACAGCAGTCCGACGCGACTGGAGAAAAATCAGGCGCAGGGCCAACGGCTTTACTCCGTATTTAGGCTCGGAGTAAGTAATAATTAATTTATAATACGCACATAACTTACGGTAAGTCAGAGGTGCCAACCTTGGGTTCGAACTTGAGACCTCTGAATTGCCAGTCAACGGCCCTACCACTAGGCTATCACGATTCAAGGAAACAACCAAGTAATAAACAAAGTCAAAACGTCAATTGGCAAATCGAACCGACCCTCAGATCCGAAATACTTTGTGGTAGGAAAACGTGCGACCTGTCAGCGCCAGTCGAAGCTTCGAAAATCGATCTGGGTCTTAAACGTGTTTCTAATGTTTCGTGTGAATGTTAAAATGCTCGTTAAATTCCAATATTACAAAGGTAAAAGTTGTTGATTGAGCGCTACGTACGCATTGAATAATTGATTGGAGCGTACAGCGTGGATCTCGAATTTCTCGGTTATGTGGCTGAGAAAAACGTCCAGAGTATTCAAAATTTATACTTGTAGAGTGAGATGTAGGGAAACGTTATTTTTTGTTGTAACCAGACACGCTAAATTTCCAGCGCAAAGCGAAGTTACTTTAGGAATTAAGTCAAAGCGGCAGTAGCTTCATGGCAACAAAAGCGTATTCATTTAATTAGAGAGTATTATCAGATTAGAAAGTATCCTTTGAATGTTAGTTTTTTTAATAATAAACCTAACTAAGCTATTTTTTAAACTAAGTCTTTTTGTAGGACTCTCAATTTCACATTTTAAATAAAAAAAAATATATTTTTCCTAGACATAGAAAAAATGGTAGTTTTATCGGTGACCTACCAAAAATATCAAAAGTATACGTACTTAACCAACTGCGTAATTTGAAATGCCGTTGTGTGATTAGAATTTAGAAAAAGTATGAAGAAAGAATCCGACGTGTGTCCAGTGTCTGATCAGACAACTTGAATGGAAATCGGACGTGTATCCTAGCCTAATTTAGTTTAGTGACACGTTCGCTAACTAAATGCACAGCTCAATAGCGTCACCCTGTATCGAACTGAATTGGATAGGCCACAAATCGGATTAAGTGGTCTTAGTTAAACTGCTGCTAATTTAGTTTCACATAGCTATCTCGCAAATTATTCCAGACAGTTTCTGACAGAGTTCAGCCAGTCGGAATTAATGTACTTGACTAAGTAGAATGTTGTCGAATCACAATAATATCTATAAATTCAATAATGGCTTTAATTAATTAATTAATAACGTGACAACACGTAATTTATAGATTTCCAACTGAATTCATAAATTTAGCGCATTACCCCAACATAATAGTCATCATCAGCTTGTTTTAGTTCACAGCTTAACATAGGTCTTTCCCAATGCGCGCCACTTTTTTGCGCTCATTGGAGATAATAGCCCATAATCGCCACGCTGAGCAAGCGTCACTCTATACATATTCAGTTCAGCAGGAAGAGGATAGCGATATCCCAGAATTTTAGAAAGCTTAAAACCTCAGCATTAACCTTTTTTTCAACGCTTTTTGCGACGAGCAGATGCATTGGTTCAGACTAGCGCAAGGTAACGGGCTTACCAAGGAACGCTCCCAGAATATATTAGGAATAAATCGAATCCCTTAGTTTGTTTATTTCTTAACCAAAATAACTCATTACTAGTTTGCTGTTTGTATTGAATGAAATCGTAATATTATGTTACCCTGTTAACCCTCTTCAACTGAAATCAAATGAAAAATAAGTTTTTCCAAAAACAACGTTATCAACCAAGCTTTTATATAAGTAGGAATATCAAAACTAAACGTTCAAAGATTCTACCCTAACATTCTACCATAACATGTATGTTACATTGCAAGTTAAATAAAAGCTTGTAAAAAATTGATCAAATCAAAGTGTTAATCTAGATTTCTTATTCTAATATGATTATTAATTAACCATAAGAATAAGAAAATGCAGTTATTTATAAAGCACATACGAACACTTCAATTTTATTTATTTGTGAAATGTAAAATAACTACACAGTAAAAATACTCTCATACGTCTTTATGGTGTTATAAGTTAAAGTGTGTAGGTATCTGTGGAATCTTAGCTCCCAAACGGATGATAAGATTTTGGCTAAAAAATTTTTTGGGCCGGGAGTTTTTTACTCCAATTAGGTATTGCTTTTGATGTACTACGAATCCTAATTTCAATCATGGTTATAACCAATCAAAATTCAATTATTAGTTACTTACAACGCGTTGTCAAATTCACATTCTGCTTTCACGTCTAAAACAAGACAGAATTAATTACTATTTCCCATTTAATAATAGATTCGATCCCCTCATGTACTCAACCCATTTGCCCTTTGCATTTGGTTTTACGGATTGTAAAATACATCATGAATTTTCGGACGTCAAATGCATACACATGTCCGACGTTGTGAAGGGGATTCGTGGTAATATGTATCGGGCTTTGTCTGTATTTATTCCCGAACATAATTCTAGCTAGAGCGTTGAAATTTTTCGTCAGCTTTTCCTTGATTTTTAAATATATTTTTATTCTTTTTAGGGTTTCGTACCAGGACCCCTTATAGCTTCGTCATATTAGTCTGTCTGTCTGTTCGCTTATCTATCGCGGTTATTTTACTCGCAGACTATTAATGTTAGAAAGCTGCAATTTGGCAAGAATAAACATAACGCCGATAAAGTTATGAAATAAAATAAAATAAAAAGACTAATTTACATACATTTTAAGCGTCTTTCAAGCAAAATTAAAACGAAGTTTCAGATATTATTTACTTTCGTAAAAAAAAACCTTAAAATTTATATCTCTGCCTCACTCTTAACGATTCATGTTAATATACAGAAGTTTACGTCCCCGAGTCCGACTCGCATTTGCGCGTTTTTTTTTGTTTTTAAATCGTGTATAAAAGCATTATTGTTATCTATCTGAATGCGATTTTGAATAATAAATATTTAACTAATCATTTTCTCTTCAAGCTGCAATGTGAACTGAATAAAAAGTGATTCTGATCTGGTACCGATCATAACAAAAATTCTAATTCTAATTTTGTTTTTCGATTTAAATAAACTTAACTGAATTTATTTAATGGACCAACCTTTTTTTCATAATATGCTTCATAGCGGCATAAAGTAATAAAACACTGTGATACCGGCTATTAGAAATCATATTTACTATCAAGCATTTCTTCGCAATCGATGTCTTATCTTGCAATAAGTGCAATTTTATTGCGCTGTTTCTATTTCGAAGGCAGATCAAGGTAGAGAATATAACGGCCGCTTGTGAGTTTATTTCATGCATTCAGAGTTACAGCGAGAATCCATTTGTAGGAATTTTCAATGATTTCCTTTTTCACTGTTACATGCAAAGACATTTAAAAACCTTTTTACCCGACTGCGGCGAAGCCAAAAAGGAGGGTTATATGTTTGACCTGTATGTATGTATGTCCATGTCTATGTTCCCTCGTAACTACAAAACGGCTGAAGCGATTTTGATGAATGATATGTCGTTGGATTCGTCTTTATTGCGCGAGTGTCACTGGGTATATACAAATTTTAAAAAATCGATATGGCAGATTTTTGGCGCCAAAAGGTATGATTAATAAAAAAAAAAATCCCCTAAACCGATCGTGAGGGGTATCAAAATAAAGAGTTTTAAAAGATGATTACAAAAATATATACAACTTATATGTTTAAACTTGATATAGCCCGCGATTTCGTCCGTGAGAGCTACAGGAACTATGCATTTTTTCGTGATAAAAGATTGCCATAATATATATAGTACATACATAGTTTAACGACTATATTATAATATAGTTCTTAAACTATCTCTTGGGAAAAAAAAAATATTATTAAAAAAACAAAAAACCCGACTGCTAACTAAAAAGATAGAAACAAGTATAGGTTATAGATAGATCATTCTTTACGCAGTGTTCACAAATGCAGTCGGAGGCATTAACTATTCATTCTCTCTCTCTCGAAACCCAGAAGAATATTACCTAAAGAATGCCTTCGACTGCGTTTGTGAACACTGTGTAAAGTATGATCTATCTATAACCAACTTGTTTCTATCTTTTTAGTTAGCAGTCGGGTTTTTTGTTTTTTAATAATATTTTTTTTAAATCTCTTTGGTTACAAACTCTGCATTTGCAACGAATTTTTATAGAAGGTAACCTAAATATGTTGCATTATCGCGTCGCGTTTTGTGCCTTGGCAAGAGCGATCGCAAGTTCGGTATAGGTATAATAACTCTTTTCTTTGGGTACGATAGTTCGTAAAATTCCTTGTAAACTGTCAGCTTGAGAAATATCGATCAAAACTAGTTTTCTTCTTTTTTCTATTGTGGCCAGTTGTTGCCTACTGGCCAGTGTCCAAAACTAGGACCTGCCTAGAGATATTATTCTTTCTACTTTCGTAAAAAAATAATTTAAGTAAGAAACAAAATGCTGCATTGTTTGATTTGAACCTGCAATACAATAAGAATATTTAGAATTGCAAATATCCATAATAATAAATTTTCAAAACAATATTTTTGGATAATAGTTTTACTGCCTGATTTAATAAATTTCATTGGAATATAAGTATTTGCAATTACGATGATATTTTGGTGAGTACTGCGCGCCCGCAAAGAATTGGACTTAACTTTATACAGATAATGAAATAAATAAAACCATAAATATAAGAAAAAATAAAATAATAAAAGTAAATTAATACAAGAAAGGATACAGTGTGGACACATACTAAAGCTAAGTTTAATTTAATTATTAAATTAGATAAGCACAAATGCACCCGAATTTGTGTAAAACGATAAAGTACAGTAATGTTAACAAAACCTTCTTTTATCTTCAAAAAAAAAAACTATTACATAAAAAATCACCAAAAGCTGGCCGTTTTCAGATCAGATATTAAAAAAAAATCGTGAACATTGGAAAAAATTATGAAACCTCCATGAAAGCATTGTACAGTAAATCTCCAACACAATACACAATCCTGGTGTCATCTATTACATTTAGTTAATCTAAATCAAATGCGACATCCCAAACAGTTAGGTTTTCAATGCTATTGAGAGTTTCCTTCACATAATAAGGGAATAATCCTCCTTACCGTGTTTTACTTGTAAATATTTATCAACCAACGATGTAAGCTTTGGTACGATCCAACGCTTTATTAAAGCCTCTGAGAATAATATCTTTCATTGAAATTGTACATAGATTAGCGTCTGGCCGCGGCTTCGCCCGCATGGTATTTTGATAAATTGTAGCCTATTGTTATTATCTTAATATTGCCTGTGTTATTATCATATATTAGAGTCGTGATAGCCTACCTATAGTGGTGGTGACCGTTGACTGGCAAGTCAGAGGTCTCGGGTTCGAACCAAGGCGCGCACCTCTGACTTTTCGTAAGTTATGTGCGTATTATAAATTAATTATCACTCTCCGTGCCTCGGATAGCACGTTAAGCTGTTGGCCCCGGAGGTCAATTGTAGATCTTTAACAGTCGTTACGGGTAGTCAGAAGCCCGAAAGACTGACGACCAGTCTTACCAAGGGGTATCGTGTAACCCAGTATCTGGGTTGCGGAGGTCTGATAGGCAATCGCTCCATGTAAAACACTGGTATTCAGCTGCATCCGGTTAGACTGGAAGCCGACTCCAACATAGGAAAAGGGTAGGCAGAAGATGAGATGTAGCCTATGTGTTATTCTGATGTATAAGCTATATTACTGCAAAAATCATCAAAATCGGTTCTAAAGTTTTTGCGTAAAAGAGTAGGTAGGTACTCAGTTATCCATCCTCACAAATTTTCGCATGTATAATATTAGTAGTGCACTCTCCATTTTCATCATCATCATCAACTTAGCCCGAAGAGACCCACTGCTGGGCATATGCCTCCCCCTAGGATTTTTATAGATCATGGAGTAAGTTCCGTACCATTATCTATATAAGATTAAACACTATATAATACCTTTTTTTTTAGTTTCACCTAACCCAGTGTCTGTCTGTAACCAAATGGAAGCTTTTAGTTTTTTTTAGTTGGCATGGGAGCCAAAAACGAATATACAACTAAATATTCTGTGAATATTTCAAGCGTAAGCTACCTGTTGCCGTTATTAATATCAAATACGGCAAAAAATCACGTTTATTGTATGGGAGCCCCATTTAAATATTTATTTTATTCTGTTTTTAGCAACAGAAATACATCATCTGTGAAAATTTCAACTGTCTCACTATCACGGTTCATGAAATACAGCCTGGTGACAGACAGACAGATAGATAGTGGAGTCTTAGTAAAATAGCTTTTACCCTTTAGGTATGGAGCCCTAAACACACACATTCACAACATCAATCTTTACGTATTATTTTATTTAATAGCCTACTTGTGTGTAACTTTGTACAAATTCGACTGTAATGAACATCAAATAACTACGCGACTGCTACGACGCGCGGCGTAGCTGTCAAGGCTACAGCTGCTACGCAACTGTAGCAGAAGAACTTTAATAATGGCCCAAGTCATATTGCTCATAGTCGCTAGTGGTAAACCGTAAAGCTCGATTCAACTTTTAATGATGTACAGTCATCTTGTCTAAAATGTATAGATAAAGATATACATATACATAATGATGTTAGTCCTACTTCCTACTAATAATATAAATGTTAAAGTTTGTGAGATTAGATGGATGAATGGATGGATGTTTGTTACTGTTTCTCATAAAAACTACTGGACGGATTTCGATGAAAATCTTTAGTAATTCAGCTTCTACATCAGAATAATATACAGGCTACAATTTATCACCATAGGCTAGTACAAAATAGAAGTGTTTCAACCTATGTATTTTTCCATTCTTGTTCCGTTTTTAAATGGCAACAGGTTCATGGCTATTTTATGGCTCTTGATCCACGACACTAATATATTTCGTATAAATAACTTTTAAAACTCCTCTACCTTATAAGGGAAATTAATATTATTATTATAATATTTAATAACACATAACACTTTCTAATCATAATTGCTAGGAAAGTTTGTAACTCAATCTCTCGTGGTCTACTGAACTATTTCAGATGAAAATTAGCAAACAGATACACCATGTTCCGGATTAGTTTGATCTCCATTAGGGTGAAGTCGCATTTTTCTAGTAACTACTGAACGTTTTCTATTTTTCCAACAGTCTTTATCAATTACTGTGACACCTAAAGTCACGGATTCAACAGTATAATATATTATAATGTGTAATAAGTGGATATGTATTCAGTTTTTCACGATACAGACACTGAGTTTTGTCGCAATGCACCACTGCGCACATGTGCGCCTGCTGTTAGACACTCTTCTGATAACGAAAAACGATTGATGTAAAAATGGTAGCGAATCAAAACTAAACTACGTACTCGTAGGATAGTTGTTAATAAAAAAGAATAATATAAGTAAACCTTTTTTTTACGTAAAACTAAAGCTGTGTACCTACCAAATATCAGATCAATTGTCAACAGGAAAGGGGTGAATTATCGATTACTAAATTTGAAAGCTAAGTAAAACCGTTTGAAAATAGGTACAAACAGCGTCATTAATTGGTGACCCCTACGGACACCTTTAAATCTGAGTTAACATAACAAAATTTTGTGTTGTATCAAAGTTTATTATACCTATTCTATCGAAGAGCAACAATAACTACAAATAAACTTTAAAAAATAAGCTAGTTCATATTGACGCTGTCTGTACAATGGACGAGTAAATTGGTTTCTAGCGACGCGTGTTTGGTAATTGAGACAGGAATGTAGATAATATTTTCTTTTAATGTAAAAAAAGACAAAGAAATGACAAACATTCCAAAAAAATACTAAGTTATAAAGGATTTGAACATTATTTACTTGATATCGACGGCACTGCGAACATATGACGTCACTTTTCTAATGTTGAACTGCAAGAGATGTTACTTCGTTCACTTTGTGGAAAGAGGATAGCAATAACTTTTCTATACACACAAACCTCGAAAGGTTAAAACTTAAGAAATAACAACTGATTTTAATTATTCTTTCACAATTTTTTTTAACCTCCGACGCAAAGAGGGGTGTTATAAGTTTGTTGATGTCCGTCTGTGGCATCGTAGCTTCTATACGAATGGACCGATTTTGATTTATTTTTTTTTACTTGAAAAGTGACTTTATCGAGAGTAAAAACATGAGGTATTTTTGTCAAGAATTTTTAATGTTTTGTTTATTATTATTTTTTAGTTATAAAACCTTTTTGAGGCGATATCAAATATGAATACTTTTTAAAGTAGGCAACTAGCCTGAAGTGTAGGAAGTATAGGTATTATAGGTAAGCTTTAATTACATCGGGGTTGATCGGACGACATTGTTCCTGGACATGAAGGCCGGCCGGGCGGTAGTAAACTGAATTAAGCGGACACAATCGATGTTCTGTCTGTGTACCTAACGACCTGTGGTGTGGTTACATTGTTTCCTCGGTAGACTTCGATTAGCGTTAACCATATTTATATTTACTAGTGGTTCAGTCGAAATTCGACCATATTTTTGTTTTAATATTTTTGTGAAAATGTTTTAGCACATGTCAGCTTATTAAATATAAATATTTAATAAGAAATTTGAAAAAACAACTGATTCTGATGGGATACGGTGGCTCAGCGGTTAGAGCGTCGGCACGGTAAGCCGAAGATCGTGGGTTCGAATCCCATCCGTATCAGTTGTTTTTTCAAATTTCTAATTAAATATTCATATTTTTGTTAATAAATTTTAGCTTTCTTCACTTCTTCTCCATTATAAACTTTTATCCCAAGTTTCATACTACTCCTTGCTCACAATATTCTTAAAAAAGGATCCACAGCTTTTGCTTCACGTATTAGTATTAATATACCTAATGGTTTTTAAGATCCTGTAGTAAACTAGGAACTCTTATAGACTCATGACCGTCTGTCGGCCACAGCCATTAAGTATCTCACAGCTTATTAATGCTGGAGAGTTTAAACTCGGCATCTATAATGATTATTATGTAATATAACGCCGACAGATATAAAAACAAAATTAATAAAATGGTGAATTTAGGGCGCCAATTAATTTTCTTAAAATGGTGACTTAGATGCTAAGTTTGAACCTACACCCACCTGCTTGCAAAGCGGGTCCGTAACCAATGAGCCACCACGACCATGTACAATAAAACGTATCACTTTTTTTATTATTATTATTTATGTAATAAATAATAATTACCATTAGTCTATTAATTACCGATCCTTAACATTCCCGTAAAGTTTCGCTCACTAATTTGATTGAACCCTTTGTAATGAAATATCATTAATGCTTTTAATTACGCTAGTCCTCAATGTGAAAATGAAGCACTGTACAATGTAATTATATTTTAACGAAGCACGAAATTGTTAATTGCAATCTGTATACATTAAAATTGACTGTAGCAGTTCATTACGGGACACGTGTTTACTTGTATTAACTTTCAGAGAATAATGAGTAATGAGTAATTATCATAAACAAATACTTTTGAACTTTAACAAGGCTTCTACTTTTTATATCTTTCTGAGTCTTATAGCTAGGAAACACTAAATTTACCTGAGATAGTTGCTCAATATTTGTGGAAGACAATAATTTAAATTGAAAATTTACTAATACTATTATGTACTAATATAACTATAGTTTTATTCGAAAAATTTAGTCTAATCCAATAACTTCATACTACCTGAAATAGGGCTGATAAATAAAAGATAAAAATTACGTTTTTTTTAACATAACAATCGTACCTCCCTCCTTATATCATAAATAGAAGTGGAGATATAGGTAGGTATAAAAAGACAGCGAGATAGAGATAGCTGATTCGATTCCCATACCTAACAAATATTTGTATGATTCGCAGATATTTGTTCCGGTCTGGGTATTATTACAACAATCAGCAACCCTATTTTCACTAATACATGTTTCACTTCAGTTTGAATAGTGTCCCTCATTAAATACCTTACACGTACTGACTAAATTCGACATGGCGAAGTTAAAGGCCATAAGCCGTGAGGGAACAAATTAGTCCAAAGGCGACTCCTCACGCGCTCTCTGTTAATAGATCCAACAACAATTAGAACCTTTGATTATATATTAGAACATTGCCGTTGCAAAGGGATTGAAACTTTATGACATCTATCTTAAATGACGTTACTTTTAGTGAAAACACTCACGTTCATGTAATTAAAAAAAAAATACAGCTTGCTTTTAATACATATTATAAAAGAGTAAACGTCAGGAAAAGGTTACATAAAATTTAAAAAAATGTGAAGGTTTTACCTTTTTTGACAAAACAGAGTGACTACAAGCTTGGCCGCCGCAGAGTTAGGTCACCTAACCCAGCTCTTCGGTCCGGGCCGGGTCCGGGTCTAAATCAGACTGTTTTATGGAGCGCCGAAACAGTGAAAAACATTATATTATAGAAGTTACACAATGTTAACCTTATAATGTTTATTTTTACTTTTATTTATTACATTTAGTGTATTTAAAGTATATAAATAAATAAATAAATCAGCCTGTAAATGTCCCAATATCCGATTCCTCCTTACATCATCATCATCAGTCTATATTAGTCCACTGCTGATGAGGTGTCTCCCAATGCGAGCCACTTTTGTGCGTTCATTGGAGGTATTTGCCCATAATAGCCACGCTGGGCAAGCGGGTTAGCGATCGCAGTAGCAGATGATTGCTGTTAAACAGAAGGATACTGCTTCCTACCTCCGGATCTTTCTCTTGTAGCTTCTTACGACACTCGTAGGACCAGCAGGGGTGGTTCTACTTCTACTCTTAGGCCGGAAATCACACGGCACATTCCTCCTTACGTAGAAATAAAAATATACAGCTGTGTCTTGTAATTTTATTTTGGTAACTTCGTTCATTACAACTTAACTTAAATTAAAAGAGCTATTGTATGAAACTAATGTAAACGATGCTCTATTTAATGGTCATGAAATTGAATGTCCATTTTTTCCAATTGATTTAAGTAGATTACAATACATATTGTAAAAATTTGCAATATAAAGTTCAATGTAGGTAGCGAGGCCGCGTCAATTGTATTTTGAGCACCCTCCACACCCTCTACGTAAAATGACGGATGCAGTTCAGAATTTTCCGTCCGGGTCCAATTTTCCGCAGGCCAGTCTACGCCGCTAATGACCAACGTTTTACATTAACCAGCCTACGCTGACCTCCCCCAATAAGCTTTGTGTTTGGTGCGAGAATGCACTGTTAAATTTATCTCTATATTCGCACGAAAGGGCTTAATTATTGTTTGATATTGCTTTTAACGATATTACTTTTTAGTGAAGCGAATGATTGTTGGAGTTGAAAATATATGTTTATAATAATGTTTTTTTACTAACTGTAATACTGTAAATAATGAATTGAATCTCGTACGTGTGTCAGAACACTTCGAACTGCATTAGTTAGGAAGTACCTGGGTGACCGAGTTCCGCTCTTTCATGAGAGAAAAGTTACGTGAAAACTCGAATTCTCTCAACACAAAGACTAAAACTAGCTCGAATACTAAAATACTTTAAACTACATCGAAATCCTTAGAAACTTTACAAATATCACGCGATTACAATCTTCATATACCTATAATAGACAAAGAAAAAATAGTTTAGTACCATTTTCTCTTATATTTTTTAGTATTTGTTTATAAGCTATCGACGAGTGATATAAATATAAAAATTGGGAAATAGAGTTGCGATCGATTTTCGACCACTTGACGACTGTGTATTGGCATTTTTTTTTAACTTTTCAGTCGAAGTTAATTAGTCGTTCATGTCCCGGATTTTTCAAATATAAAACTAATTTCTAAAGGATTTTGTACTGTCGCTGCATCTGAAACAGAGAAGTAGTTTAGGTTTTAATGATAATAATTAATATAATTGGTTCTATTCTTAACTAAGTGAACGGTAAAGACACGCTTAACTCTTAGCCCAATTTTTCAAAATACTTAACCATACATAAATATTGTTCATATTACAGAATAAGATTTGCATATAGACGTACAACCAAGAAATTGCTCAAAATTAATTAATAATTTGATTGTCAGAAAATGTAATTTGATGTGTCAAAGGATTTGGTAATTTGATGTGTCAAGAGAATATACATTATCATACCATGTTTATAATCACTTGTATAGCTTTGAACAACGTTTTTCTTTGTACTACATCTTTAAATAATTAATGGGCACCTCACTTCACTCACACAACACTTCTTCGGCGTTGTAAAATCTACAAATTATTCATAGAAACAACTCATATGTCTGGCTCAAGCGATGCTAGCACCACTTTGACAGTTGCCAAGCCCATTAAAGTACTTGCTTTGTGAAGCGTGAAGCTCTATTCTGTGCGACTGGAGTAACCACAATTTCAGGAAATACTCAAATTAAATGCATTTTACAACTACTTATTATCTATGACGCAACGTTTATGGAGAATGAAATGAAAAACTTAAATACTAATCGGCAACGTAAGCTTAACCTACGCGTACGTGTATGCCTACGGTGCTACGGTGCTACGACGTAGGCGGTTACGGTTAATTGTTAAAACAAGGTTTAAACCATATTTAAGCGTTTAGAAAGGGTAAATTTGATAGAAAAAATGCATTATTAGCTGCCCAAATTATTTCAGCATTTTTACATAAACATTGATCTCGTTTTACGTGGCCTTTTTAACAAACAAATGGGGCTTTTTTAACGAAGAATGGTCCCAACCAATTTTATATACAGAAATTTCATTAGTCCCAGTCAGTGATTTTATTTACTAAACAAATTTTATTGGTCCGAGCTCAATAGCCAGAGATTTTAATTGTCAGTAGCTTCGGCAAATGCATATTGTCTACGATATAATTGTCTACCAACAAATGCTATTATGTAGGAATAACAATTGATTTGTAAGTTCAATTTAAAATCTCGACACACAAGATCCTCTAAATAAAAATTAAAATATTCGCGAGCGTATTCTTCACATTCGATCTAGTCACCTTTCAAATAAAAAAAACAAGATTATCAGTTTGGGAGCCACTATGCGACAGATAAACACGTTAAACTTATGACACCCCTCTGTTTCGTCAGGGATTAAAAAAATAACAGAGTAGGGGATTTACCCTTTCACAACAAAGCGAATCCTAGCTCTATTTGTACTATGCAAAAGATGCAAATTCCTTAATTGCTCATGAAACCAATAATTGTAATACTAAAAGAAAATCAATACATTTATTGTATTGATTTTCTTTTACCATTGATTTTTTTTTTGAATATCTATTCGTCATGAAGTACCTAAAGCGAAAATAAGTATAATTATATTAACTCTAAAATTCTACAAACATTGAAAATATAAAATACCGAAACCTCCCAGAAGTTTAAATCATCATCATCATCATCATCATCAATCAATTCAAATCAAATTCAATTTAAATTTTATTCTTAATTTATTGCTGCCAGCTTCCTTTTGGCAAATTGTATGGAATGCCAGCAAAAAATTTATAAATGTTGCTTTGGGGTAAAAGCTTTAAAATTAAAATATAGTTGCATTTATGCAGTGTCAACAAAGATTGTGAAGTGTAACTTGCTGACGGAAATAAAGTTAACTAAACGAGTATTTCCTATAAAAGCCCGGAATAGTTTTTAATTAATTAAAAGTGGCGCAGACAAGTTGTCAAGCTGCATAATGTAGCGCTTGTGACAGCCTACTCAGTCTGGCTACTCTGTCAGTTCAAATAAGTTTGAAATTTTCTGAAATGCAAAGCTTTTTATTAGTTTGCTTTTACACTCACATCGTTTGTTGCTAATTCGTAACCAGAATTTTTATTATTATATTTTTATTTATAATTCATGTTTTATTTACGGAAATCCGACTAATTTTAATTTAATCCGTTTTTTTAAACTGTTTCCGCTGCGAGGGTCCATGTCGAATTAACGGGTAATAATTAATTGAACACAAAAATTAATGGGTGCGAGTAAATAAGATGTTATGACGCTAGGATAGATTAATTCTATTTTGTTTATATGGTTAGTTTAGTTTTTTTATTTTTTATTATTACGGTACAAGTTACAGAGTCGTGATAGCATAATGGTATGACCGTTGACTGGCAAATCAGAGGTCTCAGGTTCGAACCCAAGGCGCGCACCTCTGACTTTTCGTAAGTTATGTGTGTATTAATATCAGTTGCTAAAATAGTGAGGGAAAACATCGTGATGAAACCAGCACGCCTGAGAGATTTTTCAATGGTGTGTATAGCCATGTCAGAGGTCTGTGGGCAGTTTAAACTCTGACACCAGGTTGTTCATCAACCACACGATAAGAAAAGAAAGACTCCTCCGTGCGCGCATTATTCTTAAAAGGGATCTACAGTTTTCGCTTCATGTATTAATATATATAGATACACATAAATGTATTACAACGTTTCATTTACTGAGTACCTTTATCAATAGGAGTAGTACAAAGTCCTTAGGGTCCCCTTTACAAACTGACAGTCAAAGCTAATATAGAACGTTGCAGGCTACATTTAACATAGCTATCTGTATCTCATAAGAGTCTCATTCACCTGAACGTGTCGGCAAATAACCCTCCAGATAGGGTTGCGATAACTGGCAAAATGATTTTGTATAGGTATACTTGATAAGATATTTAGCTAAACATGTGGGTATTTTACCAGTAAGAATTTAAGTTATGAGTTTAATGAGACTACATTACTGCGAGGTAGCAATTTTCATGATTTTGGAAAATGACGTTCCGTCATGTCGACGGTTAAAAAAACATGTTAAAAAAGAAATCTACATCTACTATAGCTATACTGTCGTGGTGGCGTTCGTACCTAATACGTACTAATGTGACTTTTTCAATGACTAAGAAAGAACATGTACTTACTTAGTTAATCTAAGACACCACTGACTAATGGTGAAGAAATAAATCGCGAGGAAACCTGGACTTTAATAGTCTGAAATCGCCAACACGCTAAGAGCTAACGTGGGAATTAATGTTCGATCATTCTCTGTCTGAGAAGAGGCCTTTGCCCTGCAGTAGGACAGTTTCAGGCTGATTTATTTTATTTATTATATCTACTACTATAACTAATTGTGCCCTTATTTAAATGAGTCCTTATTTCTTCAGATATGTTGCCTATATTTTTTGTTATATTATGTATTTATATTTTATTTACTCATTGTATAAAACTATGTCCACGTTTTACAAATAAATTCATATAGAATATTCCACAAAAAAAATGTAAATGGCAGTCGCAAATGGCATTGAAACCAAGGCTTTGATGCATTTAGGTAGAGGTCTGGGTTCAGTAGTGCGAATCAAATCACGATAAGCTGACTCGAATGGTTGACTGTAATGCTCTCAATTGCAATCGATGTAATTGGAAACGGCTCTGGAAACGCAGAATCTACTCTGATCATTCTATTCACCACAATAACTTAAACTCAAATAGTCACTGGTAAAGCGATTAACTACATCAACGATCTTTAAATAGATCACCGAGATTCAGACATATTTTTGATATAAGCAATCTCTGGAAAAAAAATTAGCAAAATAGTAAATAATAGTTGAATAGTTTAACATAAGAATTTAAAAAAAATAATATAATTGAATTGTTTAAAAACATCATTTAAATTATCATCATTTAAAAATAATAGTTTTAATAAATGTCTGCGATTAACGAATTATACGCGCCTAGTTGCTTTAACCGAATGTTAATATCTTAATAACTTCTTACAACTCGTAATCCAATATAATTGTAGGCGAAGCGAGTAAAACACTTATTTTTATAACGAGTACCCTCGTAGTTATCATAAATATTTTGTGGGCGATTGGTTTCTTGTGATTTTTTTCCCAATGATAACAATAAATTGGAACCTAATACGTAAGTAGTTCGTTTTAAATAATGATTTCCTACTGGTTTTCGGTTTTTTCTGGATTTTGATTTTGTACATAATTATTAATTTGAAACATAATTTATATCAAAAGAGATTTAGTAAGAAAGTATTAATTAACAAGGTTAACAAATAACTAAAAAATGCATTAACTGCGTACACATTTTTTTTTAAATATTTTTATTTTTCGAGGCTTTTCTCCACTAGGTGAATAAGGCTGACCTCATGAGTACACTCACTAAACAATAACTCACCTATAAGTAAACTGAGTTACATCTCATTTACTAAGATTACTACTGGTTTTAATTTTTTTTTAGTAATCAAAATTTATTAAATTTATTCATAATGAATAGTGAAAATTCAGTAGGTAACTACAGTTTTCTTTCATTACCATTTTACGTTAAAAGAACATAGCTTAAAAATGAAATAAAGCATTAAAACTTCAAAGAGGTGAAGTATATTGTAAAATACAGTCTTTGTTTCAAAGTCTTACTTTGAGTATAATCGTTTTAAGAAATTGCATAATTGCTATTCTTAGTCAAGACCCGCTGTGTTTTGTAACAGAAAACTATTATACCTTCTTTTTTTATCTTCCATTAAAAAATATGCTTGCAATTTATGTGCTGCAACTTAAAAAAATAACTGTGAATTTTTGTGTGGAGCTGTGGTTGAGCGATTTGCCTTTGGTAAAGTTATGAGTTCAATTTTTTGGGCAGTTTTTTTGTGTAACCCGCAAATATTTGATTTGATCTCGCTGTTACGCATGTTTGTACTATAACCGCGAGCTTAGATGAAAAAGAATGTAGGGTAATTATTTTACCTACCATACATTTTGCGAAGCGACATACAAATGTAGTATTGTAACAATAAACGTCATCTATTCGATATTTACACTTAGCAGACCGATGTTTTTGATTTTCGTGTCCCTTTGTTTTATCTGTAACCTAATTTAACGAATCACAATTCGCTAGACATAATTATATATGTGGAAGCTTGTAATTAGCAATTGTCCTTACCTATAATAGTCATCTATTGTTTGTTATTAGTCTGTAAGCTTTCTGTAATATTAAATAAGTAATGTATTAAATTAAAAAATATATTGTTATGATACTACATTTGTATGACGCTATTTTTTAATTAATTAAGCTAGTTGGGTTTGCTTTGTTGTTAGGTACAACACACGTCAGTGAGTAAGAGCAATTACCCAGACCGAGTGAAGCATATTTGCCTTCAAAGGTGGGGCCCCTTACATCAATTATTCACTAACCAAACTGATTGAGAGCCAATAGGCCCTCGATCAGTTTGATTACTTTGACTAACGATGACGCATGAATGTAACACTTCATCAACATACTGAATTCTGAAGTACTTACGTTCTATCAATATAACTATTATATTGTAGTGAGCGACAAGCTTGTCGTTGTCTCTGTCGCTGACTATCGTACTCAGTTAAAAGACTAATTTCGGAGAGGTAAAGTTGTATAGAATATAACCGGGCAAGTGCGAATTAGACTCGCGCACGTAAAGTTCCGTAAAATTATAATACGAACGGAGCTGAATAAATAAAAGATCAGCTAAATTAAGTAGTTTCCCGTGTTTTTAGTTTTTTTTCGGGATTAGAAGTATGCTATGTCATTCACTGGCACATACATTCTCTGATATAGCCATACACCCTTAAAAAATCTCTCAGGTATGTTTGTTTCCTTACGATGTTTTACTTCACGATATTAATTTCTAATTCGCACATAAATCCGAAAAGTCAGAGGTGCGTGCCTGGGTTTCGAACTTACAATCTTTGACTTGGCAGTCCAACGGTCATACCACTAGGCTATCACTGCTTTTAAAATCTATGTAAATAAACTAGCCAAGTGCGAGTCGACTCGTGCAGAGCCAAAAAAACACGACCACTTTTATTTTTTTTTGCTATATTTTTATTGTTTTTATAGTGACCATAGAAGTAGGCACACCTATTATGGTTCAAAAGATAGACCCTGGACATACGGACGGACGGACAGCGGTGGCTTAGTAATAGGGTTCCATTGGCACCCATTGGGTACTGTTACGGGGTGGGATGGTGGAGTCTCTTTAAAAAACACTTTTTGGAAAAAGAAACTGAGATTAATCAAAAACAGGTTATAAGATATTTATAATGTGTCCACATCGAAAACTATACCGGATCTGATTAGCACATAATAAAAACGCTAACCTCGTATTTTAGGATTGATGTAAATTACCTACAATTATTGAGTAAACAAGTAAAGACAGCTCATCAATTCGTTTTATATGTTAAGTATGTTGAAATAATATTATAACAGTACGGTACCCTAATCATATTGATGTGTGTGTTTTTGTGAAAAAAGGAGGAAGCAACAATCACAACTCTCGCATTTATAGTATTTGTAATATATAAAAAATATAGATAACTGTATATTGTTAAGGTCACTTGATCTACAAACGTTTGTGTAAATATTTAAATGTAACAAAATGTAAATGAAAATAAAAGGGAGCATAAAATCTTCAGGCATGATGACCTTTTACGAGCTAATGTAGCGTAAACAGGAATACGTCATGTCTGCTGCATAATTCATTATCGAAAAGCTCCCAGTTCATATTTATTAACGAACCCTTGTGTTCCGTTGCGTTAATTAAAAAAAAGCTATTTAACATTCAAACGCTTAGGCACGCTCCGGTTTTGTTACCTTTTTTATTATTACGCGGAACGGTTTTAACATAGTCGCCGCTTTGTGAAAACATTAAGTACTGTTAAAATTCGTAACACGAAAATTGTGACTAAATTTCGAGAATTTTCAGTTATTATCAGAGATTAGATCATACAATTGCGTTCGTAAAGTTTCGTTAAACGCGCGTTTATCATTTTAGGACAATTTAGTTTCATAATCAAATACATTTTTGGTAAGATCTTTTTAACGAGCACTGCAAAATTATACCAAGACAAAAATCTTTTTGAGGCCTAGTATAGTTTAAAAATATAATATTTCTGTTATTCTGTGTAATTGAAAAAGTCGGAAATAAAAAATTTCATCTCTTATACCTAATTGATTTTACTCTACTCTACTTTCTACCCTTCACTGCACATTACAGAAAGTTAAACCATGACATGAATATGAACTCTTCAAGCTCAAATTAAATATTAATTGATAGCACAAGCACTTTCGTAATTGCTGTTCAGTAACAGGTTTGCTCTCAGCTACGTGAAACACTTCATATGAGTATAATTAAGGAAAAAGCCCTTGAGTACTTGAGCAATACTCAAATAACAGTAAAACATTAACTTTTGCTCTTTAAATAATTGCGCTTTGTATTTGTATATTATATAACTTTTGCTCTGTATATTATTATATTTCGTGTTTTAGAACTTATTTAGGTGATTTTATGAACACTTGTCTCATATCTTACCTCCCTAAGTATATAAGTTTATTAATATAACTATCCCACTGCAACAGCCTGTAACTATTCCACTGCAGGGCAAAGGCCTCTTCTCATACAGATAAGTATCGAGCATTAATCACCACGCTAGTTCACTGTGGGTTGGCGATTTCAGACTATTGTGTCCTTACGATGTTTTTTTTCACCGTTAGTCAGTGGTGTCTTAGATTAACTAAGAAAGTACGTATGACATTGAAAAAGTCACATTGGTACATGCCAGGTTCGAACCCACACCTACGTGCTTGCAAAGCGGGTCCGTAACCAATGTGCCTCCACGACACAGTTTATTAAACTGTCACTATCTCTCAAGATACAGGTTACCCTAGTTTAAGAGACAGGGTTAAAAGTATTGCATACAGATCTCCGCAACAAAAATTTTTTTTTTGTAATAAAACAATTTCCACCTCGTATAATCTGCTATCTGTAATTTTCAGTTAATAAATACTTTTTACTTTTACTTTACTATTAAGTCAACAAGTGATCGTGTGTTTCCAAACGCAAAACGCGGGGCGAAGAGTCAACTTGTTGCACGCCTCGACTTACGACAAACTTCGTCATAATAACGCTAAGCTACTTATTTACTTTACGAACTGCGGTGGCTCGGTCCCTCGATGCTGCTAACGACTGACGCTAGTTTGTCTAAGATCTGCAGACCAATTCACCGACCGTGTAAGTAGGTGTAAACTACGAACTGACCGACTGATTACAACTCTTAATGATGTTGCTATGTCTTACTACTACTGCGCTTGGTGTTGCGCAGGTCGATTGATCTTTAGAACAAAGAATTTTGAATTTTCTGCTGTAACCTTCTGGATGTGCATTTTTCGATATTTAAATAGGCTTGACAAAAGAGGGAGGAATTTGCAGTAAAACTAACGCAGTAGTTCTATTTAGGTTACTTAATAATACTAATCATCATAATACTTCACTACTTAATAATACTAATCATCATAATACTTCACTACTTAATAAGCTATCAATAAGCGGTTTTGTGGGGTTTAAGTATTATAATAATATGTATATTGTATGTTTTATTAATTTAATAAATAATAATAATAATAATCATGTGCAAAATTCAAAAAAATAATACTTCAGTTCAAACTACTGTTGTATTTACTTATTATAATATATACCTACTTAGTTTATTATATTCGTACTTACTGAAAACATTAAGTAAAAGAGGCAAATTAAGTAAAATGAATGAAGAAATAAAGTTTCTGTAACATAAGCTTCAACGACACAAGCCTACTAAGTATTATAAGTACATACTTCAACTTTATTCTCATATAATAGTCTTACTTATTTTACTCTTCATAAAATTCGTTGCCGTTGTTCGTTTCATAAATAAATAACTAGTTTTATGGTAGTATTATGGTTGTCGTGCTTGCGGTTTACCGGAGGACGGGAGTGAGGGGTGGCGACGGGCACTGCTCACGATTCGCCTTGCCCACGCTCCTCGCTTTAAAGTGTGCTTTGTATGCCATTGTGTGTAGTCGACGGAAAGCTCGCATCTTTCCAAGCTCTTTACGTGAACTTTTCTCTTTCATCCGACACTTTACTGCAACCCCTTTAAGAAAAAGGCCTCACAAGGATTCCGATGACAAAGGAAAAACTTAATGCTCACTCAAGTGATAAAACTGAAATGCATTATCACCGGACTGAGTTCATATAAAAAGAAAAATCAATAGAATTAAAACTGAGTATTTTTTTAAAAGTACTACGAAATATTCGTTTGAATTTACAATTTGCCCGATAAATAAAAAACTTGATTCGAATATTCCAGCAATAAACCTGTATCGGCTTAGTTTCATCCGGTTGTAGTGAAATATTTCAATTTATTTGTAAAACGATATTCACCGAGCGAGGGTAGCAAAAATACCAATTACGTGTTGATTGAAAACAAATTTTGTGTTCCAATAAATGAACTTGCGAAGAGCGCTTGGTATAACAATATTAAAGCTGGCTAAACTGAAGTGTAAATATAATATTATATTTTATAATAAATTGCCATTCGAAGTGTATATCAAGAATTATAGGAATGTTGGTAGAATATAACTAGGTAGGTACATAACATAAAATGAAATATGTACGTAAAATTTAAATTATAATTCAAATAGCTTTAAGCAGGTGACAAGAATTATAGATTAAAGCTTTATATTTAACTAGCTTTTGTCAGCGGCTTCACTCGCGTTAATTTAGAATTACAAATTCAGCCAGGATTCGAAAGACACGTGACGCCATCACAATCAAAATCAAAATAATTTTATTCATGTAGAGTATTTTAGGCACTGAATAGTCATAATCCTAATATTACTGTAAAAGTGACTCAAGTTACCAGTTCCAAGGGCAGCCTACCCTTCATGGCAAAGAATCTGGCAAGAAACTCCATGTTTACTCTTTTAAATAAATGGCTCACAATATTTTTGGTTACATTGTTCTGAGGTGTTAATACTTAGCTGACGGTTCTTTATGTTTGTTGCAGCGTTGGCCGCAATGCCGCGCTGTTACATGGTAAAGAAATGTGTGCTGCGGCACGGGGGCCCCCCGCCTTGCAGTCCCACCGAGGCCAGCGTCGCGCCACCATGTTACAGCCCATCCGAGCACTCTGCGTTAACAGGCCTACCCGATCACTCAGCGTTTACAAGCCCACACGATCAATCAGCGTTCACAAATCCGCCCGAGCATTCCGCATTCACAAATACGGCCGTGGATTCAGCGTACACAAACTCGCCCGAACATTCGGGTCCACTCGAATACTCAGTGATAACAAGCGGGCCAGAGCACTTGGCGGTAACAGGCTCTCCCGAGCACTCGGCGTTAACAGTCCCACACGAGCAGTCAACGTTAACAGGGCCGCCCGAGCAGTCTGCGATAACAGGTAGGCCTTAGCCTAAATAAAAGCATAAGACGGCAATAGTGAGAGGTTTATTCATTTTTTAAATAGGCATGTCTTCTAATAAGCGAGAGGCATCGTGGCATTGTGTAGAAAAGTCCTCAGGGATCTCCTTTTTTAAAAATTAAAACAAATATAGCTCACGTTCCTCGCTGATAATGTAGGTTTCTATAGGTAAAAGATTTTTAAATTTTACAGATTTAAATTTAGATAAAATTAAGTAGTTTTTGAGTTATCCATTTCAAACAAAAAAAAAACATATCTTTTCACTTTATAATCAAAATTTTAGGGATGTGTCAAAGTATAGGTATTTGAATCTAGCTATCAGTGTTTTCTTTGCAACAATACACATGTTCTACTGTACCTTTTTTTTTTTTTTTTCGGGGGGAAACCTATTCTACAAATTTATATTTTTTGACGTGGCTGCCCAGAAGGTTGAAGGTATCGGAACTGATGTGTGTGCACGTACCTTTATAGTTTCATCATGGCTGTCCATCTGAACACCATAACAGTTTTTTTATAATGTGGCAAAAAAGCTAAGTAATGGTAGGCAAGCATTCTATAAAAATAGATGACCTCTGTCACCTGACATAGGTATCAAATTGATAATTGTTAAAAATCATTCTCTATCAAATGTATTAAGGTATATTGTGCCGAACACAAATACGCTCGTCTGACACTTACTCGCCCGCGTTTGCACTAAAATACATACAGAGCTTATATTATTAAATTTGTTATCTGGTATTTTTGATTTATTCAAAGAACAACAATATTGCTAAGGCAGACTATTTATTACAATCGTTTTAAGCATATAAATTAATTAGACACTTTGAATTCCAAAAGTGAAAACTTTTGTCTTGCAACAAGTGTACGTGTTGCATTCACATTCATAGAAACAACGACTCGTGCTTGGAAAGGCAAAACCTACCGTGTTTTTCTCAGTCAAGAAAACGATTAATTATCACATTACAGTCATTAAATAATATTTTTAAAAAAACCTACATTATTTAGTATGTATCTCGCTCAATTGTGCACCCAAAATGCCTAGTGTAATAATATAATTCGGTTTATTATACGACGACTGAAGAAGACTGAACCAATCGTAATTAAATTTTATAAAGAGGTAACCTGGTACATGGAGGCCATAGGATATTTATACGGGATACACAGGAAAAACTTAACCAATCCGATTAGGACACTGCATTAGAAATGTCAAATATACTTTTTTTCTACCGTTTTTGGTAAGAAACGAATAATAAAAATGTATAATAAACACCGATAAAATAAACACAGATAGACTCTGATTGAACTCTGACATTAATGAAAGACACAATTTTCTGAATGTTGATATCACTTTATACTGGGACTGACCCATTATAATGGGTGCTATATACACATTATAATGGGTGTCTATTATATGTACCTACTATTGTGACTATTATAGACCCATTAAAATGTGCTATAGCACAGAAATATTGTAGCTAATGCAAACCTCGCAAATATTTATTCAAATTGGTACCTATTTAACTAAAATGTAAAATCCAACTTAGTTTTACAGCTCTAGTTGAACACCGATTTAGTCAAGTTGGATTTAGAATGCGAACTGGCTTTAATCTGTCAGGAAATTCCGTATTTGGTGAGAGAATTTGGTGATTTCACTGTAAGCCGAGTTTGCGAACAGAAATTACATAAATTTCAATTCAGAATATGGTATTAAGCTCTTTAATACTTAAATCCGTGTGATATGTTTTATCACATAATTTTATAATATAGAACAGCCAGCAAAGAAATTAAAGGAATACAAAGTTCACCAACATATTATACAAGTAACCGTTTGTATTGACTTTTTTTTATGCACTTCTTTTCTTCCGCTTAACTCCTGGGTTTATTAAATTCAAGGAAATGTTTAAATGAATCAAACAATAGCGGACTTTAAAAATATGTTTATTACAATCGGTGATGTAACAATTTGTAGATTAAAATGAACTTGCTTTTTAAGTCGGAAGCTAGATTCTAAAGCGTCTCCATAAAACAATCTACCCGAAGGAGCCAACAGGATTTTTTTAAGGGGGGTGCTCCTATACCTATTTATATTATCACGATAATATGACAAGTGTACACTGGAAAAAATATGAGAAATACCTAATACCTACACATTTTTTGTTTATTATTTTCCAAGTAAAGGAGATGGATCCCAGCACCCATGATTCTATTCTATTCTGTGTGATCCAATCACATTCTAAACCTACCGTTGTTATCGCGCTTAAAGCTCAGTGAGTAAACTGTACATACTGCATGCACTGTTTAATTAACACTGGATGGAAACTCACTGGATTTGAAAAATATCACGTTTGTAGAATTAACAATGCACACAAACTTGTGGACTCACTATATTCATGAAAAAACTCATTTGTTATTTTTGCCCTGAATGAAATGAATATAACATTGTTACAAAATTGCAATTAAAATGAACGTTGTTAAATAATACATTTTCATCTTCGTTGTATAATTAATGTTTATTTTAGTTTTGTATGTTACAATTATTGTTTATTTTAGTTTTGTATTTTAATGATATCATGTTTTAACAAAGTGTATTTATAAAACGCGCATGCTACGTTCTGATGGAGTATATCTGCACGTGGATCCGTAGTTTAGATTCTAGTCAAAGCTTATGACGGAACAACAAACTCTAACATCGAATCGACGAGAAAGTTCCGTGTATTTTGTGTAAGTGCCGTTTGAAATTATACAACTGTGGTCAGTTTCAACTGAGAGTCGTTTGATTTCACTTCTGAGTAAACCTCTTTTGGTTGACAAAGTTGGGAGGATTTCAGAGCTGTTGCTTCTAATTGGTTAACATGACTCGTGTATGGGTAATTATAAATTTCTCTGACGATTTCTCATTTATACTTGTTATTCGTTTGTGATCTATCGCACGGTACACTAATATTACTGATTTTCACTGAAGTAACAAATTGCACGCATTGCGTAAATAGACTAAAACGTTATTTTACAAGTTACATTGTAATTTTATGTTTTCATTACACTCAAATTGTAAAATAGCACCTAGTAGGTACTTACATCTAGTACATGCCTGTGAACACCTGTGATCTAACAATGTACAGTAATTAAGCGGCTGTCAATCCCAACTTCGATCTATTAATCGTCAGCCGGAAGGCGTGCACTGTTGAACAAAGGCCTCCCACATCGATATAGATGGGTTCTATTAGTGGTCAGGAAGCTACGTTTGCATTTTAGTATTAGTATGTATGCTACCTTTAAGTTATGTTGTGTGCAAAGACAGTTAAGTTGCAGTTATAATTTAAAATGCTGCTACATTATTGTACACCATTGTACGGGTATCATTTATTTAGGGTGACAGGGAAATACTACCTATTCTTTAAAAGGGGTTAGGTTCTTAGCTTCAACAAATTAAGCCCAGTTAACTTAGGATCATAACTGGATTGTTACTGAGCTGTGATGGATCTTCGATTTCTTAAAAAAATTCTGTACAAACAACAATTAATTATAACACAACTACTCCACACTAAACCTTTTTTTCGTTATTTCTAGTTTCTCTAAGAATTGCCCAGTTGCCCCCGAAGAGTTTTATTCTAATTATTTTGATTTAATTAGAAAAG
This sequence comes from Protodeltote pygarga, assembly GCA_936450705.2. Lineage (NCBI taxonomy): Eukaryota > Metazoa > Arthropoda > Insecta > Lepidoptera > Noctuidae > Protodeltote > Protodeltote pygarga. Next base: position 15,247,646 of record OW388248.2, read on the forward strand.
AGCTAATTAATTACAATGCAACGTATATTAGAAATAATGAACAAGCAATAATAATTTGTTCAAGTCAAAATTTTAAGTTCTTCTGTTGAAATGTCAATGTGAAAACTCATTCGTAAAATTTATGGCGCGTTGTTTGTAGGTACGAGTATGTTCGTGTACGAATGTAATCTAAATTGGAATTGGATTGGAACAGAGTTTGTGTTTCAACAGTCAGACCCAGATCGCCGATAGATTTTTTTTTCTCAAGTTGGATTTGCAATCGACTGTTTTAGCCTTAACTACATAAGCTGGTGAAGTTAGTTTAGTAAGCAGTGATAGCCTAGATAGACTAGGCTGTTGGACTGCCAAGTCAAAGGTTTTAGGTTCGAAACCCAGGCGGAATGATTTGAACTTCTTGATCTTGTTTGTGGTCACGAAACAGTATTTGTCATTTTGCTTGTCATCTATTGTAAAAATACTATGCTATAATTTAAAGTTAGATAAAGCCAAGTTTAATTGGTAAATTCGTACCTCTGACTTTTCGGATTTATGTGCGTATAAGAAATTAATTATTTTTATTTATTTATTTATTTATAGACTCACGCCTGTATTCCCCAGAGGGGGTAGGCAGAGGTGTGTAGTACACCCACGTTTCGCCGGCTATGTAATAAGTCCCATGTAATAGGGGGCGAGCCTATTGCCATTAACCGGGCACAATTCCAGACTCCGTGCTGCTACTGAGAATTTCCTAATGGAAAAACCCAATAACACTTTGCCCGACCCGGGGATCGAACCCAGGACCTCGAGCTCAGCAGTCGCGCTTGCTACCACTAGACCAACGAGGCAGTCATTATCACTTGCTAAAACAGTGAAGGAAAACATCGTGAGCAAACCAGCACACCTGAGATTTTCGACGGTGTGTAAAGCCATGTCAGAGACCTTCGGGCGGTTTAAAGTCTGACTCCAGGTTGTTCATCAACCATATGATGATGATGAAGAAGAAGAACCTTAACCAGATTAGCTGGTGAAGTAACGATCACCGATAGGTATATCAAGATCTATTGATCTAGTTTGCAAGCTAACAGTACTAGTTAACTTACATACGAGTAACATCACGAAGATACCTAATAGAAGTTACCAAATTGCGTTTAACTTCAAACATACAAAGGAAACGTTCCAATTTAATCAAAGTTAAACGGAATGATCTTATCATAATTATGCTAAATTTAACATTATGATTAATTAATAGAATTTTGTTCCCAAAGAGATCAAATTATCTAGAAGCTAATTCAGGAAACTTTTTCTTTTCGCAGACATAGTAGGGTTGCTCAAATATTCGTAATTGAAATATATTTTACATTATGTTTAACACGTGTTGTACATGTGTTGTAGAGTCTAGCCTTTTGGTTTCTATAAGCATTTGAAACTTTAGTTGAGTATGTTTTGGAGTGTGGAACATCCACGATAGCGTGAAGATCGTATAGTAAATCTACTCATACTTTAAAACAACATTCTTATAAGCATGAAGGATGATAACTGACATACTTTGAGGCTAACTTATAAAAACAGGGCATTTCTAATTAACATTATTAGCGAAATAAAATCGCTTAATGTAAATTAAAATATGCTTAAAATTCTCCTAAGAGTTGGAAGCTGTGCATAAATATAGAATGAGGGCAATCATTCGCGAACATCAAGTGATTGTCCTCCACTCAGGTTGAAGAGGTTTTACATTAACAAATGAAAATTTTATAAGGAGGAAATACTTAAAGGAACCGAATATCCACCTTTGAGAGTTGAGAAAAGAATTTCTCTTAAATTATCATATTAGCTGAACCTCGTCGGTTGCCTGCGTGGTTACCATCCAGGGATCTACTCAAACACATAAAAAAGTTAATCGAAATCGGTCTAGCTGCTTTGAAGTGATGCGCGGACAAACATTTGTGGCAATTGATTTTTAGGGGTCCGTACTCGTAGGGCCTAGGCGGAGCAATATTGCTGTCACCCACGTGTTCGTATGTCACACAAGTTTTACAGCCAAAGTTACAGTTTTCAAATTTTCACAGAAGTGCACCTTGTTAACCCAAAGCCATACAAATCGGCTTTTCTTTTCAAAAGTTTTTAAGGGAATTTTCTATACAGATAAAAAACATTTTGACATAACCTATATTATTGGTATCATTGGTTAGAACACGTTAGGTTAAGTACTGTAGTGGTTAGTAGCTAAATACTATATTTTTTGTTTTAAAATTCATGTGATACAAAGGAATGAAAAGCAAAAGACACCAAAGTCAGATGTTTTACAAAATTTTGTTATTATTGTATTTTTCTTTTTAAATATAATCAGATCAATAGTAAATCAGATTAAACGGCTATACATTCTACATTTGGTACGAAATCCTAATCCTAAATGGACAATTTTTTTTTGTTTATTACTACGAAAAAAACCTGTTTATTGGTTTAAACGAATAAAAATATTTTGCGCTTGAGTTAAAAAAGCCTAGATGGTCTATAAATCATTCGGTCAATCACAAAAGAATAATGAGTCTCATCCAACGTTCATCGGACTCAAGTTCATTCGGTCAGTTTAAAAAGCTTAAAAACATTTTACGAAACAAATTTACATACGTAACATCCGCGATTTGTTTTAGCTTCGAAACATTTACAGTTTATTTGAATTTCAAAATAGTCTTGATAATATTACAGACGTCAATCGTAGTCAGTGGACTGTGTCATGTGTCAACAAAATTCAATCACTATTTGAACTACTGCAGTATGTTTCGGCACTCAGCTGACATTTATTTTCAGAAAAATTCAATTTTTATCGTTTGAAGTGAATGTATATTTTTAATTTATGCGCTTTCGTTTTTTTTGTTTGCCGTGTTTAGCCTACCGTGTTGCATCTCTCGTTATGAAATTCCGTTAGTTTTTGGAATCCAAATATTGTGTATTGCAATATATTTTTGATTTGAATGCTTTTACACTGAGATACAAACTTTATAAACTAGCTTCTGCTTCCGATTCCGTCCACTAAATTATATAATAAATTTGTGATAATTTGTTTTGTCGTTATTGAATCGACAATGTATTTACTGCTCTGAATTAATTTATTCTGAATTTATTCTCTCTGATATTTTCCCTTAAAGTTTTCTTGGATCTTTGATTAAGCCAATAAATAAAGGATTATTCGTCTTCTGAAACTCTTCTACTCCCAAATCTAACATTTTCAAGCTTGCATAGGTACGCGCTGCGGGAAGCTTGTGGGCGAATAGACTGACCTTGTATTTTACTAAATCCGTCTGCTATAAATTATGTTCACTATATTTGATAACATATTGTTATAAATTATGCAGTCAATTATCATAAAGAAGGTTTAAAAATAACTTGATTTATGTTAAAAACAAAAGATATAATCAGTCGCTTAATGTCGGAGTTATAAGATAATTACAATTCTGGGGGATAATAATATCCTCTTTCCGCACAAAATACGATGTATGGTGTGAGAATGACAGTTCTTTTACTTCGATATTAGAAGATATAATTATGATGTCATCTGTTCGAACTGTAGCCTTTGTAATTTTTTGGAATATTAAAATTATTTCTTTACAATTTTTTTTTCTAGAATATCTAAGTAAAAATTTAAAAGAAATTCACAACATCCCTATTAGTCGGTCCGTTATTAAAAAGATATAGGGACGCATGGGTGATTCAGTGATCCAGATCTATATGAAGGTTCGTCTTAACTCGGTCACCAAGTGAAGATCTGAATACACCAACAGTTAGTCAATATCAGTCGAGCTAATTTGATTAATTTGCAGCACCGCTAATTGAAATCTTTTCGCGATTCAAAGATTGAACGTATTTTATCATATCTTAACTTGGTGTTCCCAGAGAAATATTAACTTACCACTTTATTCCACACGATTCAATAAATGAATAAACAAATAAAAAGGAATGTGTTACATCTATGTAGAACATAAATGTACTCGTAGGTACTTACAATACATGATAATGCAATTAAGAAACGCAGTTACGAGTGCGTGCATAATAAATTATATATGATTATGCCTGACTAGATTTAAATATAAATGTAACTATATAAGTTAAAATAATTCGGATTATTTCCAGACAGTCGTTTGCTAGTCGCCACGCACGCACGCTGCATGATGCAGACAGCTGGATTACTTTTTTGTCCTTACTATTTTTTTTACGGTAGTCAAGTGTTGAATAGTGAATTGCAATGCAATAGATGCGGTAATTTTTTTACTCTACCAAACAAAATAGCATATTCTCGTCCTCGTCGTCATTGTCCTCAAATTTAATTATAGACAGTGATAGCCCAGTGCTATGACCGTTGGATTGCCAAGTCAAAGGTCGCAGGTTCGAAACCTAGACATGCACCTCTGACTTTTCGGATTCATGTGCGTATTTGAAATTAATTATAGACTCACGCCTGTATTCCCCGGAGGGGGTAGGCAGAGGTGTGCAGTACACCCACGTTTCGCCGGCTATGTTATAAGTCCCATGTAATAGGGGGCGAGCCTATTGAAAATTAATTATTACTTGCTAAAATGGTGAAGGAAAACATCGTAAGGAAACCAGCACCCCTGGAAGATTTTTCAAGGTTGTATAAAGCCATGTTAGAGCCTTACGGGCGGTTGAAGCTCTGACACCTGGTTGTTCATCAACCTTGCGATAAAGATAGAAGATTGACTTCAAACTCTCACTCAAAATTTGCCGATCAGTAATTTGCAACCTTGACGATCCGTTCGGTTGCCTCGTTCAAGGCTTCTTGGGTGCACGTAATCGTACAAGGAAGTAGGTACGCGTTTTATCCTGTATGAGATCTTCGCAGTCACAAAGCATCTGATTTGCGTGAATACAAATTGGTATAAAAGCGGCCAACCGTCTGAAAACGGTTAAGCTTGAGGTGTTTCCATATGGCCTACTGCAGAGACTACGCGGCAGATGTTACTCCGGGGTTCCGGAACTTGGAGTGGGTGGATGTTTAGCCTTATTACCGGATGGTAATTTATTATCGGCCGCCCTCCAGGCACTCCCAGCTGAGTAAAAGAGGTTTGAAATTTTGACTGGTGCTGGTGGCTCAGCGGTTAGAGCGTCGACAGGTAGGTAGGTAGGTACGTCGACGATCGTGGGTTCGAATCCCATCCGTATTAGTTGTTTTTTATAATTTTCTTATTAAATAATTATACTCCCAGCTGAGTTGAAAACTCGTTACGAACTTTTAAGGTTTTTTTTAACCAATTTCGGTTTTCCATTTGATGCATTTTTTTATGCTTGTTCACCGGTTACTCCGTGATTCGTATGACGATTTGATTAATTATCTTTTATTTGAAAGAGTATACTCTTCGATTGGTACCATCATGGTCATGACCTAAAGATGAACTTCGAGAACTTCTTCATCGGACGATAGCACACCTCTTGTAAAAACTAATTTCATTTCTTTTTGTTTGTACGTGTTATTCATTACCGACTTCCGAAAAAGTGGGGGGAGGGCTCCCCTTTGAATTTAAGCGGTTCCCGATTAAACCACCTCATTCTAAGCCTTGACACCGGCTCCAAAATGAACGTTTTTGTTTTATTATATCTATAGCTTTTTAGTTTGGATGTCGGTTTAATTTTCTAAAGTATTTGTTATATTACATTTTGTTCAGAATTCATGGTTTTCCTTTAATTTAATTTACCATGTTTGCTAGAGATTTCCGTCCGTTATCCGTATGATTGACTCTATCGTTCGGTGCCATAGACAAAAAGGATATTATTTTACGGATTATAGTCGGTTACACCCGGGTGGGGTAAGCAGTATTACTTCTTTAAAAAAATAAACGAATGTTATCTTTGAGTAAAATTAGCTATCTTCCATTTAGAATACCTACTTTGCTTCGAGGTACGAGCACACTGGATAAAGATATTAATAGCCAGACAAAACAAGCATAGCGATAAGGCTAGAACTATTCCTCTCAATACAATACGCATTTACGGTCAATATCAATGTCAAGGCCGTGCACCGCCTCATAATATATGCACTGGTTTACCGCGATAAAGTTATATAGGTAGGTATTCATTGGTGTTCTGGAAGAAATTGCTTTTAGTGATAAGACCGCCAATTGTATCTACATTTTCGGTCATATTATTTATGTAGCTTTGAATTTTTTTTTTGATGTGCAATAAAGTATACTCTATTCTATTTTATTGTTGCTGATTCTCTTATACATCCCGATAAACTAATTTTAGTCTATCTATATCTCTTTCTCACTCTTTTTCACCATCGAAAAAGGAAGGCTGGAATAATTAGAGCTGTCAAATTAGTCTACTTCCTTGCAATTGACGTGAAATTAGACGAGATACCGTTATTAATAAAGATATCAACATTATCATGAGCTTGAAAAAATCAACGACTGATGAAGACATTTACATTCCATTATGTTACAATTTTATAAATAGGTCAGTCGTTAAATATTCAAATTTTGTCTCGCCAAGCCACACCTGAGATGAGACCACTATATCCCCGTTAGTTTCTGAGTAACCATCAAGCCTTGATAGTTGCACTTTAGCTTATAGAACATTAATCCGGAGTCGCATCAAGCAGAGTACGTAAACAAAGCTATTCCTGAATGTTACAGGCTTTCAGCCAAACAATACATTAAAATTGCTTTGTCCAAGCCTGTATGGTTCATGTGTTTTGATATACAGAGACTTCGCCGGGCAAAATCTTAGTCGGATGGAGCCTACAGAAAACTAACATAGCGTGCTAACAGATTAATGTTGTTGCACCTACATTTTAAAGCTATCTGTGGTGTTTTATTACGTAACCGAATTTAATAAAACAAAATTCTTTAATTTAGAATTCATTATGAAAAGAGATAAAAGTTTTCTAGTTACCTGATTTAAAAATAAAAGTTAAATCCTCGTTGCCGGGCGTAATCCCTTATTTACACCATAAAAGTGGTCTTTATTAATAAGTTAAATTTTTTACCAGGAAAATAAAAGATTAAATTAATAATCAACAGGAAAACTACCAAGTTTGGCTGTTAAATAAACGCCTGTTTTGTTAAAAGTTACATCGTAATATTTTGTGTTGTACAGATAAAAGGTCTCAGGTACAACAGGTTGTAACCAAGTATCTGCCAAAGAACTTTTCTCGAATTCGAGATCACGGACTAGTTTATTTGAATAGAGCGAAGGATACTTGGTTAAGTAACTATTCAAATAAATTTGAGCATTGCAACTTTTTTTTGTTAACTGGATTGGTTTTTAATTTAAGTTGTTAGATAAAAAAGTTCGTCAGATAAAAAGTATCTTAAAAATGAGTTACCCAAATAATTCAATGTTTTGGTTAGACTCTGATTATTGTGTTGTAGAAACGGCTTATTGGTTACAAACCCGCTTTGCTAACACTTGGGTGTGGGAAGTATAGTCAAGCAACATGGTAAACACAAAATTACCGAAAATATACATAATTATATAGGGCCATAAGTTACTAAGATAATTATGTTACAGAAGAAGCAGGAAAATGATCTTACTTATTTAATTTATGATACCGCTACTGACTAACGTTGATGGAAATCAGCGCGAAGAAAAAAATTGTTTAAGGGGTTTTATAAAAGAAAATATTTATACTTACTTGTAAATGATTACACACGTATCTCTGCTAATATTATGTATTCTTATAGATGCCTTAATGTAATGAATAAATTTCACTTTTGGGCAAGGCTCACCAAGGTTCTCACTTCTCACTTGGTAAGAGAGTGCGTAAGACTCAACGATGTATAATGTTAAACATTATTAAATTCGCGTCGTCGCCCCGACGTCATTTGTTGCTGTGCTCGTCGACGCGGATAGGATGAAGAGTTATTCAGATTCCTCGTCAAAAAATTTTGCCTGTTTATGACGTCATAAGACTCTAAAATTCTGCATTTGTATTTGTTCATGTGCATCCTAGATGAAATATTAACTCGATGTTGTATAGGATTCAGGATATAATTGAGAAGCTCGATACTCCCAGTAAACACATATAATAATACTGTATCAGGCATTCAGATATTGATTCAGGTATTCATGTACCAGGCAGACAAAGGATTAGTTGTATAGGTACGTCGCGTTTGAATTTCAATACTAGTTCTGTTCAGAACTTACTTACTGATGCATAATAATTAAGGTAATAGGGAATTTCTCGTAGGATATTCGAGGGTTAGAAATTGTATTGATGAATTTATATAGTGGTGTTCAGATTAAAAAAACACTATTAGGATTGATAGATACTCTGTATTGTACTTATCAATCTACTTTTTTATTCTCTACTAACACTGTGTGTAGATGTTCGTCAACTTTCTCTTTAGACAAAGCATTGAAAAGTTTTTAAGTATCTGCCATAAGTAGACGTAATTAAGTACAGTTACTTAATATAATACATTAAAAATCTATAGTGTTTATAAAAAGTTAAGATGATGTAGCGTTACTATGAAAGATATCTGATGGAGTTTCACGTTTGGGGCGGGGTTATTAAACGCAGTGTTAAATGGATGGTAGGTTTGTGTTAACCTGGTCACCTATATAAGCGCGCGCAGAGAGGCGGAGCTGAGCGAGCAGGGGGCGGGCAGCTGCAGCGTGACCTTCTACATACGCTCTGACTTTTAATACGATTGCAGTTTTTTAATTAGTGTGTTTTCAGGATTTTAGTTGAATTAGAACATTAATGGAGAAAAGTTTTAAATGTAATCGGGTTTAATTAGCTAACCTAAAATGGTCCATTTTAAATGCGCTCACGTAAATTCCTTGGTAGTCAACGGGTTTTATTTAAATCTCACAATAGATTCAATAGTTATCCATCATAAATAAAACTTGTTATTATTTTCGTTTGTGGACATAGAGTGGCACTGCATCATAATTTTCGTTCACAGAAATCCGAACTGCCCAATATGCGGAGTTGGGCGTGCCGCTGTCCGAACGATCGGCGGCCGACACGGAGGCGGCGCACGAGCTGCTGTCGCTGGCGCACAGCCTGCCGCCGCTGCCGCCCGCCGCCGTCGTTACCGTGCTGCAATCGCCCGACCCACCCATATTGCCCGTCTACACCTACACCTTACAGCCCACTAACATCTACATACTAGCCGAGGAACCTTCCGAACCTGTCTATCATACTGTGCAAACAGTCACACCGCTCCAGCCCGTTGAGTTCGTTGACACCCAGATCAGCTACGTAGAGTACCAACAAACTTCTGCGCCGTCGCCATCGTCACCTACCGAGTATCAGATCGAATACAAAGACGCGACCCCTGAACCAGAACCGGAACCGGAACCGGAACCGGTACCGGCACCGCCAGAAAGTGAACCTCCACCCTCACCGCCGCCGTCTTCTAAAGAGAAACCCGCCAAATATGATTGTAATGAGTGCGGCAAGCGATACGCGACATCATCGAACTTATCGCGGCACAAGCAGACGCACCGCAGCCTTGACTCGGTGTCGGCCAAGCGCTGCGGCGAGTGTGGCAAGGCGTACGTGTCCATGCCGGCACTCGCGATGCACGTGCTCACACACCGCATGGGGCACGTGTGCGGCGTGTGCGGGAAGCAGTTCTCGCGGCCATGGCTATTGCGTGGGCACCTGCGCTCGCACACAGGAGAGAAACCTTACAGATGCGCATCATGCGGCAAGGCGTTCGCAGACCGCTCGAACCTACGCGCGCACCTGCAAACCCACTCTTCCGATAAGAAATACGAGTGCTCCCGGTGTGGGAAGTCATTCGCGCTCAAGAGCTACTTGAACAAGCACCAGGAGTCTGCGTGCGTACGTGACGATGAAGACGACGATGATGATGAGGATGAGTGACATGCGGCCGCGCGCATACTACAAACATTGCAACGAACAATTTCTCTATGAACTTCTTTACACCTTTATATTATTCAAAAGGGAGATATTTTATAGGGTAGCTGCTCGTAGTTTCGACGGCGTCAAATGAATAATAAGCAATAATAATGTACCTAATCTCGTTATGGCTCTTTCCCTAATTCTAAATAAAGATAAAAATAATGCAAAAATTAATTAAAAATAAATTGTATTTTTTCAATTTTTAGTCCGGCAACGACGGAAGCAATCGTGTCAATTTATGGCAAGAGCCTGCAATGTTACAGCGTAGGGTAATGTTTACATAGTAACGTTTAAGTAAGTTAGCGTCGCGGGTGTGGTGTGCGACATTAGATGTAGTTACGGTGATACGTAGAGACTTAATGAAACCGTCGAGCTGTGGTACAAAGAGAGCAATAAAGTAACGAGTGTAGAGTGGCAGGTAGGCGCACGACTAGCGTGCGACGGTTAGCATAGCATAGCGCGCGCGCCCCGGGAGGACCAAACTGTTGCTCGGGCCGCCCGCCGCCTCACATACCACACTTCTACTCGAGTGCACTCGGCGCAACTGGTATCGCGCTCAGTATGGAACAAATGTCAAATGAAAACTATTTCTCTATTAACACAAAGATGCCGTCGGTTCGGATGTCCGAGAGATTATTAATAAGACGATTGCTATTACTTAGGCAGTTTTGCTGACTGTTTGTGGCAGTCCTATTAAGACCTATTATCAGGCACGTGATGTGCATATACTATTCGGTATGCTCGCCATTTCAGACAGGTGGTGCTCCAATGTAGACCACAACACCAATTGTTATCAGATGGGTCTGTGATGAAACGCGATGAATCTGTAGACATCTGACAAATGTACCATCATCTAACAAACAACAATATCATTATTAATAAGATGTTTGATCTAAATTATATCGAATAAAAAAAGTGTGTATGTTTCCATAATAACATCTACATTGTTATAGTTTTCATATGTCACTTGTTAGCATTCTTTGCAAGATAATATGGCGCCGAGAATACCCTGACACAAACAACGGCCGAACGTAGCTACCGATCTGCTAGCTATTGCGATTTTTTACAAAAAACTTACTGTTATTAATTAAACTAGTGTTAATTCATGACCAAGCGATATACCTATTTGGGTTATAAGTGATCTCTGCAATACGTAATTTTGTTACGTGTGATATAATATTCACGTGAGATACGCTCTTGCGTATGTCCTATCTTTTGAGCAATATGTATCAATATAATGTTTGCAATAAATTACTATGTAACAGTCAGGTCATGATACATAATCACGCGCTAAAAATTAAAATACTTGACATTCATCGCGCAATCCAACTGAGAGTAGACACACTTACGTTTTAAAGTATTGTATTACAAAGCAATGAAAACTATTATCAGATAAGGTGTCTTTCATGTTACTGTGAACTTCTACAGATAAATACTTTTTGATACAATAGTACAATAAGATATACCTAAGTGAGTAAAATTAGTCATTATAGTCGGGGCGCATATGAGTTAAAGGGGAGGGCGTAACAAAGTCGAGATTGTAACGACTAATGCTCACGAGTTTCATACGACGACGTTTTTCAACACACTTGTGAGGAAAAAAAACTATATATGTACCTACAAAACATTTTAAAAACCGAATTTTATTTATACTATTTACGATACAAATCCTTGTTTAAAATTATTTTTTTTGACAGAAATATTTATATTAATCATATTTTAATTAACCCAGTCACAAAAGTGTTTACTATTTTTAAACAAAACTCTATGCTAGGACTTTTAAAACATGTGGTAAAGTAAAAGCTGTGCAGTAATGGAAAAGGAAAATGCAGTCGTGCGTAATAAGCTGCATTATGTTTTAAAAGCGGTGGAATCACGAGCAAGTGTGTTGAAAAAATGTTTACTTATAACTTAAATGTATTTCAGTTTAAACGTGCTAGTAAGTTTTTTCTAACATTTTCACTTAAATATTCACCAGTACCAATTTACTTTTCGTATCAAAAATTAAAAATCCAGTTCTACTATCAAAAACTACGGACGCGGTAGTTATTGTTATGAGCCTAATATTAAAATTTAGGGTTCGAATTAGATTGTAAATATGGTAGCTGTGTGAAGGAACATGCTAAAAATGGGAGCGGGCTCGGGCGGTCCACTGCGTGAACTGACCTAAAAATCGAACCACGACTGTAGTGCATCATTATATCCAAAGTATTGGTAAATTAGAATTGGAGACATATTTTGAAAAGTAATATTCAATTTCCAAAAAATTAAAAACTCAACTTGTTTTCGGAAAAAGTAATATTATGAGTATATTTATGAGGATCCTCGGAGGAATATCGGAAAACACTCGTATTACATTACAGTATTTCTTGTTATTGCTCTGAATTTCAAAGGTCTCGTTTAATACTTTCTACATACTTCAAGAACAACAATCGAAACAAGTACCTGGATTTACCTAAACGTAAAAATTAGGCAATTTTTTTGAGGGCACATTTTCATCATTCATCGCGCCCGCTCCCAATTTGTTCTTATTAATCTAAAGTTTTTTTTTTGATTTGTGAAAAAAGTAAGTTGGTTTTTTAATTTTAATAATAACACGAATTGAGTACCTACAATTTATTATTTAAATTATTTTTTATCTAGAAAAAGTCACATGTGGAAAATTCCATGAACACATTCCATGAAGTTTGTTTTAACCATTATTTATAAAAATAAGAAGGAAACACAATAAAAAGTTGTGTTAAGAGAGCGTTTACGAATAACGAAAAACTTGAACAGATCTGCCAGCTTCCTAGATTGGAATCTGACTGACATTGTTCCAAGCTTCTTTACGCTAGTTATTTGCCTGCCCTCGTCTTGTTTGAATTTCTACCGAGTGGGACGTGTTGTGGTAATTTCAAATATTTCGTGGCGGTGGCATCTTCCTAAATGCGAATAAATCGGACCAGAACATGGGTTTTTTTCTGATATAAGCCGCTTACTCTTCTCACGAGTTTCAAGTATTTTCTTAGTTGTAAGTGTTGTTAATTTGTGGGATGGTAATGGTTCGTTAAGACTCAGAATGATAAAGCAATGAATGCGAGTATTTGAAAAGAGATGTATTTTTATAGAGTTACATTTTTATTGTGAATATTTGATATTTCACGACGTCTTTCGTTATTATAGTGTCATATGTAAATTTTACTGTAGGTACTTTGTGTAATTAATGCTAAATTGATCTTTGAAAATTTCAGTGTGTGAATGTTCAGCTACAAATTAATTATTTAAATATTATTTTCTAAATACTTCCTGAAGTTATAAGATAAGTGGGAACTGATTTGGTCAGCATTTTTGTTCACTGCTAATACTTCGTTTTCTTTTGTATGCTGGATGTTTATTTTTGTAATCAACGAAAAAGCGAATACTGTGTTATGTGATTCACTAATTGTAAGGTTAAAATATGTGTTGTATATAATATGAAACATGAGGCAGCTTAATATGCCTAGTTCGAAATTGTTAATGAACAATTCTTCGTCCAATTGTGGTTAATCATAAATTAAAATATCAATCTGCCTCAAGTATTAAAAACACCAATAAATTCAATTAAAAAATAATATAATCTGACAAAAGTACGAGAATTCAACGAAAATTTGAGTAATTCAAAAATTTATTCATGTTATGCAGTTTGACGAATATAACACAAAATTATTATATTACGTTTGCTCAATATGTATTAAGGTAGTTCTCATTGATTCTATTTGTAGGTCTAAAGTACTGTCACAGACAAATACTTTCATGCGCTGTGTTTAAAAAAAGTGTTTGTTGACATTTTCTGTGACGGTACCTCTTAGTAAGATAGACACTTATATCACATACGTAGTGATTGCACGTTATAACAATAATTGATAGTTTTGAATAATAATTTTCAATCACTTAAGTCAATTTCTGTCATTTTGTCAATTTCTGTCATTTTGTCAATTTCTGTCATTTTGTCAATTTCTAATAAAATTAGTAATAAGTGGTACACTACACTCGTTCTTTCAGTAATAATCTGAACTTGAAAAGTTTTCATTTGAAATAAGATTTTATACAAAGTAAAAGGAACGAATGAAACCGCGTACTAAACAAATAGCTCATTGGTGTTGTGTTTAACCGAGATGTTTGGTTTAGCAAATGGCAAAAACGAATAAAAGTCCTAACTAGTAAACGCGTTTGAACGCACTGTAAGAGTCAGCAGTTTCAGAGGGAAACTGTTCAGAATAAGACTGATAGAAAGAGCGTGAGGTTATGTTGTTATAAGTAATAATATTAAAATTCTGTATGATCTCAACAGGTCAGGTGATGTCTTCCAAAGTTTATCTGTCGACGTTTCGTACGAGCAATGCCTGAGTAACGAAGTATCATGTAAAAAAAACATCTTAAAGTTGGGTCTCCTGCAACAATGTTTTTGTTAGAATTAAATCTAAATATTTTCTTTTGTTTTAGCCTAGCAAAACACGCAAACATTTTATTCAAACGAATATATCCTCCACGCATTTGCCTGCGTGCAAAGCCCTAAGGATGAATTTGCAGGATACTTGCAATATCTACAAGTTCGATTATTTTAGTCCTCGTGGGAGACCCGGCATTATTTTAAACACATCACTTTTATATTTGAATCAACTCAGTATGAGCTGTAACAATCTTGTATGTTGTCAGTCAACTGGTTCATTAATTACTTTTGTGAACATAGTCGACGATGACTGTACTTTGACTCTACAATGTAAAGAAATAGCGGACTAGACTGCAACTTGTCAAGTCAACATATTTTATGGCCGCCGGAAGTCATAATCAGTATCCGGTAGTCAATAACATTTCCTTAGCGAAACAATCAATACAACTCTGAATAAATATTTATATGATCTACATATCATGTTTTTTAGACTTCAGTGTGTCAGCAAAGGTTTTTAAGGAAGTTAAAAAAGTGGTCCGGATATCATGTTGAAAGAAGCAACCCGTCTGCCCGATACGTTACCGATTTGAATATGTAAACGTTATTCGCGTTTAAAACTGTACGGACATTTAGTGTAAATTGCTTGAAAAAGATTGTAAGGATTAACTTTACTACAAGCATTAAGCTTGTTTGCCTAAGAAAGTTTAACCAAATCGATGGTTTTTACCAAAGATTGTCTAGTCATAAATTAGGAATTATTTAATTGGTCAATTTATTGGAAAGCTTGTTAAACTGTTGAAAATATAGAGCCGGCGAAGCTACAAGTAAATTCGTTTTAATTGTATGATAACTATAAGCAATTGCAATGTTTCTAATATGGCGCCCGAATCTAAGACTTAATAATAGGCCTAATCTGCAGTCGACACGACGTCGTAGAGACTTAGAACGTGATGACTGTTAACTATTTGTGCTTCAAATTGTAGCCATGCAATATTTTAAAATAGAAAACTACCTTAATATAATATTTACATAGAAATACGTACTGATTGCGTTCTAAGTCTTGGAATTTTTCAGTGATATTCATGCGTCATGTAGTAGTACTAAGTAATAAATGAATATCAATGTACTCGTAAAATTCAATTATGTCTAGGTTACGAATTCATTCGACTCATATCGACTGCAGTCGCAGCATGACTTGTAAATTAAGGTTCGACTATACTAGACTATAGTTATTAATGTATGAATAATGTAATTATTATTTTTAATAAGCTTAGTCTGAAATTAAAATGTAAAACAAAAATATAAAATCCGAAAGCAATACGATTCGTACAATTCTTAAATTAAGGCAAAATTTTTACAATAAACTTTTTATCCAGTTATTGCGTAAAATTAGGAATATAAAAAAATGCATATTTACCATATTAACTAATAGGAGTCTAATTATATACCTGCAACATCAATAGCTATTAGGGGTTACGAATAATAACTATAAGTAACTTCGTTATTTTATTTCAGATTATTTTGATTTTATACATAAACCGCATTTATTTATGTAACAGGTATAACGCCAAACAATAGATAATATTTAGCAAGTACGTATTATCAACTAAGACTCATTTTTCCATAGTGTGTTTAAATAATAAATGTAACTTTAAGTTTTTCAGTGAGTTTAAAGCTGAACTGGACTGATGAATAAACTCAATTTATAAAACCTACAATTTGCAAGTATTCTTAATAAAAATCAACATATTGTTTCTTATTAAATAAAATCATTTAAATTGCATCCAGTCGTTAAAACTGATAACCAATATAAAAAACACTATAATTTCGTCACAATTCAAGTTATGAATAAGATTTTGCATGCAAATGAAATGAAATTCGTTCATTAGGCATTAGTGAATTAGGTATATTTAATAATAAAGCTTTGTTTTAATTATTGTAACATCAAGCATATCATCGAAAGACAATAAATGTAAATTTATTTTAAATAATTTAAGTTCGTGTCAAATAATAACGAAAGCTTCAAATTACTTCCTCAATCGAAAAGCCTTCTCAATAATTAATGAAACAGAGAAATATTTATTTTTAATAAACCTTATTTTGAGCAACAAAAACTACATACATAAAAACGAAATTCAATCATTTGATAACATGAAAATTTTCAATTGAAAGTTTATAATTGTTTAGATGATAAAACAAAACTGAACGACGCGACAAGCCGCAATTAAACCGTTTTTGAAATAAAGTAAATGGGTAAAGCAATGAGCGCAGAGCTATTTCGGTCTATTGGCTTTAAACGGACGCAGTAGGCGCGTATTGTCAAATTACATCCGAATACCATGTGTCCAGCGTTCGAGCCGAGCTGTCCGCCGACTCTGACAAAAAGACCTATAAGTGGATGGAGGCTAAGCCTCTTGCAATTTTTTTTGTGTTGTTTAATTATTGACTTCACTTTGAATATTTTGTCCAATAATTCATAGCTTTTAAATACCGTTGTGCAAAAAATAATCTAAACGGATTATCTCAGCCGACTTCAGTTTATCCGTTTTGTGTACTTTAAAATCTCTCAGCTCTCGTTTGGCATTATTAATGCTGCTGTAAAAACATCAATTTGTTTCAACAATGTAAGACTTTTATGGTTTGATTATGTTAATGACAATGACAACCTGGATAGTGATTTTTAGTGTTGGGTAAACCTGTTTCACCATTTATACCTATTAAAATTAAATATTATATCTATCGGATACTATACCATAGGTACTTATAGAAAAATAATATGAAAGTACATATTTAAACAAAAAAAAAACCTTAAAAAAATATTTTCACCAGTTACATTCTTTATAAATTAAAAAAAGAAAAACTGTTAAATAATACTCTTTTATGACAACGAATATCGAATTATTCATTTCTATAATTCACTTAAGTTTGCAAGTATCGTTAGTAAGCTGGCGTCAGTTTACAATCTGGCTAGATTTAATAACGGTGCTTACAATTAATAATATTGACAAATACATTAGATACTAAAATATTACATATAAAATATAGGTACTTACACACCAAAAAAATTACGGCGAATTTAGATTACAACGACTGTTTTACATTAAATATATAATACAAAAATAACATAATAACTTTTATAAAGAAAATCTTATTACATTTAACCTAAAATGAAAACATTTGATAAAAGTTAATTGTTGGTTGTCTACAAGTTGGACCTTCCAGTCTTTACTTTTACTTAAAAACTTAAATCAATAAAAAAATATTTACTTAAAGAGGTTTTATAAAAGCATATTTATTAATAGAGGTCAACTTTATTTTTCTCGGCAAATATTCATCTTCTATTAGGAATTATTTTTAAAGATTTATTTATTTTAAAATATACTGAATTACTTTTCTATTGTAAGAACTTAAAATACAAATAAAAAAAAGAATAAAGAAATTTATAAAGATTTATAAATATACATTGGATAATTATAGTAACACCTTGTTAATGTTCCACGTAGTACTAACATTACTTTAAGTGGTTAAATGTCAAGTTAAGCAATATTAAATACTCTTTAGCTGATGATATTAATTTTAAATGAGAATTAGATTTCATGTTTTATAATTTTATTACTTTTGTAACCGCACATAGTAATAACTATTCGTAAATGATCTGTATGATTAGAATATCACTTTCGCTGTTTTTACAATTTTATCTAATAAGATGTAATAACTCATATTGGGAACAAGTTTACAGTTTATTATTGTGATAATTTCTTTAAAGAACAAATTATTATGAAAAAGAACAAGTGTTTGACCACAGACTACGTTGTAAGCGGTGTTGTAATCTAAGATGGAGCAAGACCTGTCCTTTTAAATCAGTAGGATAGAAGAATGTAATGTCCAGATCTATCCTCCAGATAGGTTTCACCGGACATCGTACCGGAACACGACAATGTTGCTTTTCTTATCGTGTTATGTAATTTGTATCTGTTTACTACCTTGGTGTTACATAATTGTAAATGTTATAATAAGGAAAATGGTAACTAATAAATAATTTAAACCGTAACCTTTCTATAACATTTGAATTGAGAGAATTAGATTATAAGTGGGTAAACACGTGTGATTTTTCTTATTAAACGTTTATTTCCTTTGGATAATCGTAAATTCAATTTATATATAATTTTATTATTATTGTTATGTGTATTTGAGTGTGTATATTAATCTATAAGTAGATAATTATTTACTTGGATCAAAAATTATTTTCTAATGAGTTTTTTCGACCTCTAAAATTTTTCAAATGAAACACACATTACAACATTTAGTAAACACCATTATTACCATACTACCAGTACCATTTAGAAACTATAGTTAAAACTTTTAAATATCATCATAAAAAACATAACATTATACATTTCCTCATCAGTAAACCATACATTCATGTAAGATTTTATTTAATGCACTTTTATAACTGTAAGATGCACTAAAGCAATAATATAAGTCCAAAAAATTGTACAATATGATAGCAGAGATAAATAATTCTGCTTTTAGTCCTAGATTATAATTTAGACTGTAATTCTATTAAAAATAAACTTGTAGTATACCATATTGTTGTTTTGTTACGTAACGATACCTGTGATCCAATTATAGCACTTTAAGGTAGAGTTAAACTCTCCCTTAAAGCTTCAAACAGCAGAAAAAAAATAATTTAGAAATTCACCTTCTGCGCTCGGTGACGCGGGTTCGATTCTCGCAAGAGACAAATATTTGTGAAACTGATATTTGTCCCGGTTTGGGTGTTTGTGTATTGTGAAATTGTAATTCTACAGATACGATTTACAAATCGTATCCACGATACATGCGACAAACCTAGTGAGGGGCAATGTTTTCTAATAATAATAATTTTTAACAGATATTATAACCGACTTCAAACACTAAAAGCTAGAAGTAACACAAACACGGTTTGATTTGGAGTCGTTGCCAAGCTTATCACTTCAATATAAACCACTCTCTACCACCACCACTAAGCAACTCTAAACCACCTTATCCCAAGCCTTGGAGAAACGAAATAAACGATCGTTTTTGAAGTCGGTGGACTTTAAAAACGATCGTTTATTTTCAATTTTGAGTGGCACAAAACCGTCAAGGGGGGAAGTCAACATCCCTCAATTTTTGGGATCGACTCCAAAATTAACGTTTTCATTTTATTTCTAGCTTTTTAGTGTTTGAAAACGGTTTTATTTTTTTGTAAATAATTTGTTTCATAATTTTGAGTAGCACCTTAACCCACTCTCCCCCACTTTTTGGGGAGTCGGTGATCAACAACACATACACAAAAGGAAATTAATTGTTACGCGATGTATGCTGTCATCCAATGAGAAGTTCTGTACTGTAATCTCTGAAATTAATTATCAGTTCATGACAATAGTAAAGTAGAACCATGAAGCATACTCTATTGAATAAAATAAGAATTATACATACAAAATATACCTACATATCGATTTGAGAACCTCCTTTTTTCGTCGGTTAAAAATACCGAAAAACATGACTGGTCGGCATTACAATCATTTCTATAAAAATGTTTCGTATGCGAATATAATAAGTCATAGGTGAAATTAAAAAACTGGCCAAGTCAGACGCCGGATATTTGAAAACATTGTGTAGCACTGCACTGCGGCGAGACATGTAGCTACGCTTTGCACGTGCTACGCTATGAGCTACGCCGTAGGCTATGTTGTAGGCTAATGTCGTATGCTACGCAGTTCGCACGTACGCACATACCTGTCCGGCTATAACAGTCTATTTTTACCCGGCTGCCAAGAAAAGTTAAAATATTGTATTATTTTATTTTTCATTAATAATTTTATCTTTACTCAATCATTATTGACGTGATAGCTTAGTGGTATGACCGCTCACTGGCCTGTTAGAGGTCTTAGGTTCGAAACCAAAGCGTGCACCTCTTACTTTTTACCCGACTACAATAAAAAGGAGGGTTATCGTAAGTTATGTGCGTGTTATAATGTAATGCAATCATCTTCTTATCGTCTGGTTGATGAACAACCTGGTGTCAGAGTTTAAACCGCCTGTAGGCCTCTGACATGGCTTTACACACCATTGAAAAATCTCTCAGGTGTGCTGGTTTCATCACGATGTTTTCCCTCACCGTTTTAGCAACTGATAATTAATTTTTAATACACACATAACTTACGAAAAGTCAGAGGTGGTAAATGCAATATAAATAAATAACAAATAAATAATGCAATCATGAATCGTGATAATCAATTTATTAAACAAACAATTGTATAATTAATTGACCTGGATTACACTGCTACAGTATATCGTCAGTTTGGTAACCTTTATTCAAAATAAATCCAATTTTCTCGCTCCAATTCAGAGATTTGGATTAAATAAAAGCCTCTGCCAGCCAGCCAACTGTCCATCATGGAAACCGTTGGTTTATACGGAATGTTTCATTATTATTGCATGAGTAAAATATAATACAAACGGTTTTTTTGGTTTTGAGTTTACAAATGGAATGACGTTACCATTTAAAATTACATTTTTTGTCAGTTTGAAATAAAACAGGTACCTATTTTCCATAAAATAAAACACTTGTCGTCAAAACCTATAGGGTACTTTCTGTTGACAGATAACCGAGTAATTTAAAAATTAGAGAATAAAATAAATTTGGTTTTGCGAGTCATTTTTGGGCACATGCCCGAAACAGTCCCGCCGCCGCTGGATGACAATATCACCATCATCATCATCATCATCATCAAGTTGTAAAATCATCACAACATACAAATAAAACCATTTTTTAATTCCATGTAGATAAACAACATTTGTAGTTTATTTATGCGAGCATTACCTACTTCGTTTTACGACGTAAAAAAAAGTTGAAAACGTATAATTAATTTACTAAAATCAGGCTTATTTTTTATTCAGGTTTATTTTTAATAGAAATGACACGTATTATGTGTAATAATAATAAATGGATGTTCTTTTTTACTCCAATTCAATGAAATGAAACAACAAACTCATGATTTTAATCAACGCAAGCAAGAAGAAATATCGACGTTTAATTCCCATTCCCATAAAAAAAGGCAAATGGTTCCTAAGGCAATCTCCCTAAATCTTCAATAGTTTAGAAAAAAATACAAATAAAAAAATAATGATGCTAAAAAGTAATTGCAAGTATATCAAAACTTTGGGTCCTCGAATTCATATGATATATTATGAAAACTTAAATTATTTTGTAGGTCGTAATATTTCTTTCACAACTTCTTCTTCTTTAAGCACTGATAGCCTAGTGGTATGACCGTCGACTGACAAGTCAGAGGTCTCGAGTTCGATCCCAAGGCGCGCGCACCTCTGACTTTTCGTAAGTTATGTGCGTATTATAAATTAATTATCAGTTGCTAAAACGGTGAGGGAAAACATCGTGATGAAACCAGCACACCTGAGAGCTTTTTCAATGGTGTGTAAAGCCATGTCAGAGGCCTACGGGCGGTTTGAACCCTGACACCAGGTTGTTCATCAACCACACGATAAGAAGAAGAACTTCTTCTTTAAAGTTAGTCAACAAAAAGGTTTTAGAACACTCGTATGATATTAAAATTAAAAGATAAAATTGTAGTACAATACCTCTCCAATATACAAGGCTTCACTACGTCATCATTGTGAATTTCTAAAGGATGGGCGTCAAAGCTTCAAAAGGCATCTCAGTTTGCCAGGCGGCTGTACAATACGAGTACGTACTCATTTTAATAATGCTTGAGGTGCATCTCGTTTTTCTTTGATAGACGATGCTTTCGCAAATTAAATGAGCTTAGTAAGCCCTCGCCTTTGATTTTTAAACGGGTTTATTTAGCTTGCCCTGTTTATTATTTCGTTCAAATTTAGTAATCGATATTTCACCCCCTTCCTGTTGACTGATTAATTTAATATTTGGCACATACCTTTAGTTCTGATGACAAAACCGTTTTATGTAAAAAAATATTTTTACTTATCTTATTTTAATTATTATTCATTTATATTTAGACACTAGGATTTTTCTCTTAACGGACTGTTTAATATTGTTTTATTTTTTCATTTTTTTAAATATTTAACTCTTCTGTTTTACCTAATTTCATATTTTTGACAGTGTCTGTACAAAGTCCGGACAAACGTTCTTTCTGTAGGTACTGTGTAAACACTACTTGCTAAAGTAAAAATTAAATTAAATTTGAGGGTCATGAAATGTCTTGTAAAGTTAGTAAAAAGTACAATAGGAAATTGAAAGGATTGAAAAACGTTATAGAAACGAAACTTCAAATTGGATGACTGGGGGCAAACGTACGATAGCTCAGTTGGTACTTTGCCAATTGCACGGTTGGTATGGTGAGTGTCGTGGGTTCAAGCCCCACTTGTTTCCACCTCTTTTTCAATTTCCTCTAGATGTTTATACATTGAAATAACTAAAATACCTATAACGTAGAGCCGAATTTATTTTATTAAGCAGAAACTACTGTAAAAATAATAAAAGATAGCGGCCTTCTCTTCTACAAATGAACGTTAACAGATGAGAGAACACATTACATGCTATATTATATTACTCCGACATTGGTTCCTGTACTCAGGTCACCGGCTACGGATATTGACTCATAAGGTTGAAATAAGAGTCGTACCTCACTCACTCACTTCAACAGTAACATAAAATAGATATGTATATAGAAATGGTATTATACAATTAGTCGCGTATGTTTTATGTAAATGGGTGTTTTGTATAAAATAATTTACAAAAATTAAGTGGATATAGCATTATTCCTCAAAGAAGTTAAGAATGAAATTAATTATTCTTGTACCTACACCCCTGTTGTCAGGTGTTGATATAGTATAAAAACCTTTGGAATGTACTTTTGCGTTTTAAAACTCTGGGAGAAAAATCACAAGTCAACAAAAAAAATATTTTTCTTTGAGTCTGTTATTTAGTAAATATTTTCTGATTGTATACATCGAAAAATAAGCAGAAACTCCATTTATAATAAATAAAGTTTGCTTTTGTACCTTTACACAATGTAAAACGAATATTATAGTGTTTTAGCAGTTTTTTTTAGGAGCCGTTGCATATAAGATACAGGAGAGGGGCAGGGGGGGCTGCAGGTGTGAAGCGGGAGTGACAAACTGTCAACGGCAGTGTGCGCGTGCGCTTTGCAAAGGAATAACGTATTTTATGTGTCGTGAAGCCTAAAATGTCTTCCAAAAAGTGCAAAAATCCCGTGGACTCTTTTTGTTATATTTGCGGCGAATTCATTAAAGTGAGAGCCAAAAAAATTTGTTTGTCGTCAAATACGAGACTTTGTGAAGCCTATGAAGCTTATTTTAATTTACCCGTACGAAGTCAAGATAAAGTATGGGCACCTCATTTCATTTCGTTGCAGAATGTCTTTGAAAGTCCACATGCTTCATGCTCATTTGGATAAATTTAAAGACAACTTAGGTGCATATTCAGAAGAGCAATGGGAACGTTTCCACCAAGATGTAATGAACTTTGAAAAGCGTTATCAAGGACAATATAATGAAAACATGATGGGTGACTACATTTGGGGGCTCATACGAAAAAGTCCCAACTTACACAGAAGAAATACCAAATCTGTTCATTTTTAAAGTCTTTTTTGTATTCTTTTTTGTATTTGTGGGTTTATTTATGCCGTCTTGTATAATTAAAGTCAATAAAAATATGTGAATTCAAAACTGTTTTCCTTTTACATATAATTGAAATTAAAAAATAGAGCTTTTTCATATAAATTAAAATTTCGTTTTAGTAACTACAAAAGCAAACTTTATTAGATAAAAATATTTTTTCTTTAATTAGTTAGGCATAAGTAATCAAAATCAGAGGTACAGAACTCAGACTCAAAATTCGTGTTGACTTGTGTTATTCATTAAGAAAATATTATTAACATTTTTCTAAGAATTACCGAAAGACTAGGTTACCACCTCTAAGGAAGTTTGAGTAATTAATCTTATTTAATTAACTTCCTAACTTCAAATTAGTGACGTTGGACTTGAGATTGAAGAGATTGACATTCGGTTAAGGTCACTCACCCGCGGGCTGAGTAGGGGTGTTTCTATTCTTAGACCGGACCCCCACACGGCACATAACTAACGTATGACATAACTAGTATCTAATGCACACCTCTTTTCATTCGCAAATCTAGTCAATGTTAAATTAAAACTAAAAGCTATGTTCACTGTTTACAAGAGAAAAGCAAACAAAGGAACAAACGCAATAGTTTTTCAGCAATCACAATACCTTTATGAAAAATCAAAAATTCGAATCTCTCTATCTGATTGGCCAAATATTTTTTTACTTCCAAATCCAATTTCATACCTCAATTTCCATCATATTTGCAGTTTTATTTCGTGGAATTTGTGAATTGATAGAGGTGCCGTGTGGTTTCCGGCCCAAGAATAGTACCACCTCTACTCGTCCCGCGGTTGTAAGAAGCGACAAAGGGAAAGATCCGGAGGATGGGCAGCAACATCCTTCTGTGTAACAGCAATCATCTGCTATTACGATCGTCCACCCGCTTGCTTAACGTGGCGATTATGGGCAAATACTTCCAATGAGCGCACAATAGTAGCGCGCATTGGAAGAGGCCTATGTTCAGCAGTGGACTAATACAGGCTAATGATGATATAAATTGAAACTAGAAGCAAGAACAATATTTTCAAACACAGATTCGATAGATATTAATCTACTAATACAAAGACTTAAAAATAATATAGTCTCAAACTTTCGCGAACGTTGAGTGTAAATAATGAAATACTAGTGTGTGTGAATAATGAAACAACTTTTTAACGGATATAATTCGCGTTTTTATTTTGATAATACAATCCTGACGTTTCGAGTACTTTGCAGCACTCGTGGTCGCAGGCAGACTGAGGTTGACAAGCGTCTGAACAGTTATTTAAAATTATTTTTGATCTACCGTCAACTTTATTTAGTTCAGACTTAAAAATAAATAATATTTGCACTTTGTGGGTGTGACTCTCTCACATTTGTTTGTGCCTTGCCTTGGCCAGCAGTGGCATAGTTTACGCCAAATTTTTGAAAAAGTACATTTACTAACTCTGACAATTTAACGGAAACACGACGTAGTAGAAAAAAAAAGTACGTAAACGTATTGTCTGTTCATGATTGATTGGTTTAAAGGGAATTTCGGTTAAATATAAACTGTTTCCCGAGTATATTATACATATATACACAAGTATGAAGTTGTGCACAGAGGATGTATAAAGCTGACCCATATATTATTGATACCATGTTTTGTTACCTACTTAAAGAATTTGCATAAAATCAAATGTCTGTAAATAAATACATTATACAGCAAAGAACATTTTAACAAATAGAAAATTGTAAAATATTTTCCAATATTAATTCCGAGAACATTTTCATTATCTTATTGACTTTACGGTATTGCTTCGGATGAAAATATTTATTAAAGCTTAAATAATTTTCATTTCAAATACCATTTCCACGGTAAAAATGTGCTGTCATAAGCTCTTAAGCAGCTTTACTTGAACGGAGCAACATCACAGTTTCAATATCTGTTTAATTTATTTTTCTTGTGCGATAATTCGATGTTTCAAACATTTATATTCTTGTTAAGACGTATTAACTTTATTTTTGAAATAAAATTATCGTGTTATTGAGGGTGAGTCGGACTTCGGGGCAGTTCATCGCCCAATCGAAAGGTAAGTATTAGCAGTGACGGATTAAGACTACTTGATGCCCTAAGCAATCCATACCTGGGGGCCCCCTAACCGTATGTCCACTAGAATCGGTTTTTAAACCTTACCGCTTAAAAACATTAGTTTTTTGTAAAATACGTACGTAACGTACTTTAGAAGTAGAGTAGGTGCGACAACCATCAGTCTTAGAAACTTGTTTTGGTGTGGTTTTTGGTGACGTGAGAGTGAGACGTGATGCCCTAAGGACGACTTTTTTGTGCTTCTTCTGGTGCCACCTCAGACGTAATGCCCTAGGCAATTGCTTAATTTGATTAAGGGTTAATCCGTCACTGAGTACTAGCAATATCAATAACTAAGCGATCGATAGCAACTTTAAGAGCCATCCAAGCATTCTATTAATTTCTATAATTGCTTACTACGTCGCTAACAGATTAAGTGCTCTTTAGAAATCTTTAGACGTTAATCTAGTGCTCGAATTAAATTAAGATCTTACAGACATGATCTAAATTGGTTTTCGTTGATTAACTGATGAAAATCTAACAAGCCAGAACCATTTAATACTATAAAAAGTTAGGTTATTAAAATTTAAGAAGAGTCTGTATTCGTTTTAAAATTACACTAAAGTGTATCATTGCAAAATTGTAAAAAGTTTTTTTATTTTGTGCGATTTTTACATGTTATAGCAGATGTTATCTTATTAATTACTAGCTGCCCCGCGCGACTTTGTACGCGTGATTATTCTACCTCTACGCTTTTTCTACTCTACCCTACGGTACTCTACCCTATCCTTCTCTACCCCTACCCTACCCTGCCCCTACCCTACCCTACTCTACCCTACCCTACTCTACCCCTACCCTACCCTACTCTATCTCTACCCTGCCCATACTGTGGCGGCAAAATCCAACAAATCAAAAACCATGAAAATCGGTCCAGCAGTTCTCGAGTACACCTACTTATTTTCAAGAACTTGGATCTCCTATATTTTCTCCCCATAGTTATTGAATATCTAGATATCCGTTGATTAATTATGCCACTTTGATTTTCTTTCTAATATTGAATTTCCTACACAAACTTTCACCACCGCCCCCCCCTTTCCCCCCTAATAGATAGAGTTTTCAAAAAGCTGAAAAACGTCTAAGCAAAAAGCTAAATACTAAGTTTAATGACGGATTTTTATACCTACAAACTTTAGTCCCCTTTTATATCTCTTTGGGGGGAAAAAATCCAAAATTTTTAATACACATCTTTCTTATTTTTAGCGCATAAGCTTAATACTTAATTTTATACATGTAACATAAAAAATAACGAATTTTCCATACAAACTTTCACCCCCTTTTTTATCCACCCCATGGTAGCTTTGAAAAAAATAAACTATGCTCGTCTTTCATCTAACAACCGAAAAGCTAAATACTAAGTTTCGTACATATAACTATAAAAACGACGGACTTTCAAACAAACTCTTATCCCCCTTTTTACCCACTTAGGGGTGGAATTTCCAAAAATCCTTCCTTAGTGCACCCCTAAGGTACTTAAAGAATATTGTCTCAAAATTTCAAGTCTCTAGGTCCACCGGTTTAGGCTGTGCGTTGTCTGTCAGTCAGTCAGTCACGGTACTGTTTTATAAGTATAGATTATTATTTTTAATTAAATAATTATATGGAAAAAAGTTAGTAGAAGAAATTACAAATGCAAAATGTTTATTGCTAAAAAAAAACAAAAAAGTTTTTCGGGAGCCCGAAAAATTTGTGAATGCAGACAGCGTTTTGGGGACATTGCCCACTGGAAGTGGTTTTTAGTTAGATTAACTTTTTTCAAGATTACTTAAAATACAAATTAATTATATATTATATACCTATACATATATATATTCAAACTTATTATACTTAAACCTAATTATAAATTAATATTTACACTAAAGAAAAAAAATAAAATAAAATTAACTTATAAGGTGTCAAAAAACTCCTCTGCATCGCTGTCCCCCGAGTAGCGTGCCCAGAAGACTGGCAGCATTGCCACGTTGGATGGCAATGCTTTTTTTTTTTTTTATTCTTTATTAATTATAGAGGGTTTTTTTTAAAAAAAATGCCACCCTCATCGTGACACTCCCAAATACTCACCCTTACAAAAAAAAAAATAAAAACAACTAAACTACCTTACTACTAATTCCTAAACTAACTATACTATATAATTTTTTTGCATCGGATCCTTTGCCCAACGAATAATCCAGCCCTCTGATCACGTGAAGTGTCGACGAGTCTCTTCAAATCTACTTACTATAAATACACTAAACCTAATAAACTAAATAGTTACATACAAAAGTAAAGTTAGTGTAGTTAGAAAAAATTCATAATGTTTAAAAATAAACGACGATTTCAATTTTGATGTGATATGACGA
The DNA here is from genome assembly GCA_936450705.2 of Protodeltote pygarga. Classification (NCBI taxonomy): domain Eukaryota; kingdom Metazoa; phylum Arthropoda; class Insecta; order Lepidoptera; family Noctuidae; genus Protodeltote; species Protodeltote pygarga. The sequence continues at coordinate 15,276,038 of OW388248.2, forward strand.
AAGAGCAATTCTAGCTTGCTCTACAACATATTGTGTGGTGATTTATCCAATAACGTTAGTGCATAGCAAAGGAGGTGCTGCATGGCTGATCCGAATATGTTGACTGAATTGGGTACCGACGCGGAAAATAGGATCTCGTCTGATATTACTGACATTCGCTAGACGACTTCAAACGTTTGTCGCATATTGAACTAAATTCCGATTCCAAACTTTGCGCTAAAGAGCAGTACATTAGTACTACAAGTATTTAGCAAACTGATAATAACAAATATTAATACTTTTGTAAACTGAAAGTATACAGTTCTTTAATTGATAAAATTAATTTATTATAATAATATGTATAAACGTATGAGACTATTTAATATACCTAATTATAAAGAATTTATACATACACTATATTGTTATTTGTTTGATTCAATTTTACTTTTTTCTCACAAAACGCGAGCAGGCTTATTGTTGGTATTAAAAAGAACTGCCTATACCACTAAACGGTATTCATATATTGTAACTTGTTAGGTGATCGTGATTTTGTGGTTTTTTTCTTTTGTGTCATAGGAAATCGTTATTGACATATAATTTCCTAATGAACAAACACCCAGATCGGAAGAAACATCTGTGAATTACAAATATTTACCCCGTGCGAGAACCGAACTCCCGATAACAAGTGCAGAAGGCGAATCGTCTACCCGCTACGCCAACCGTATCTTAAAAGCGGTTTCTAGTGACATACGTCACTAAGATTAACCTGCATTTGAGTTGGTCAGTCTTTGTGCTGTCTTAACTAATATTATAAATTCACAGGTAAGTTTGTTTGTCTGCTTTTCACGCGTAACTTACTGAACCAATCGTCCTGAAACTTTGCATATACATTGACAGGTGTACAGAAACGGACTTAAGGTACCTTTCATCCCGAAAAAAGTACTGTTCCCGAGAAAAACAACAATAACACTAATAGATGGCGCCAAGTGTCTTTCGAATCATGATTGAAATTAAAATTCTAAATTAACGTGAGCGAAGTCACGGTCAAAATAATAATAATAATAAATAATAATAAAATTTCTTTATTCAGACAACAATAATCCATAGTGTTAGTAACAAACTCCTATATCTAGTGTTAGTAACTAATCTAAAAGAAATTCTAAAAGAAAATAAATTCACCGCACTCTGCACGAACAATGAACAAGCACGAAAGTTACTCGTTCATTATCCGTACAGCGTGCCTCAAAATGGGAGAATAAATACTTCCCGCCACTGTTTGCAGGATGCTGTTGTTACTGTCCCTGGTTCTGCGTAGCAATGAGGCTACTTTCTTCCGAATGATTGCACGAAAACCGTCAGTTCGGTTCTGTGCAAACATTTCAGAAGCACTGCAGAACCGAGGCAGCCTCAAAAGCATCCTGAAAATGTTATTGTATTGAATGCGCAGGACATCCAACGACCTTTTGGTGTAGCTGACCCATAGACTTCCCGTGTACATTCCCTGGCAATACGCCTTGAAAAGAGTTATTTTAACCTGATCAGTACAACGGGAGAATCTACGTGCCAACATATTTCCTCTGACCGCCAATGCCCTACGCTCCCTCTCAATATCATCATTATCTTTAAGGTCGTCGGCAAGTATATGCCCAAGATATTTAAAAGTAGTTACTCGTTTTATGTTCAAGCCATTCAGGGTAAGATTGGGTGAAAAATCTGGGCATTTACCGTCGGCCTTAAAGATCATGTACTCACATTTTTTTACATTGTATATAAGCCCGTGTGCAGCAGCATAGGCTTCGCAAACTTGTAACATCTCTCCAATCGACCCCGCCGTCGGGCCCAGCAGCACCATATCGTCCGCGTAGCTGATGCTGTTAATATTAACACCACCAACCCGACAGCCGACCTGCATGCTGCTGAGCTCGATTATAAGGTCATTTATATATAGGTTGAAGAGCCTGGGAGATGTCAACCCCCCCTGTCTAACCCCGCACTCCAACCTATACGTATCAGAGAGAGTGTTACACCACTTTACACTATTCGTCTGATTCGCGTACCAATACTGCAAGATTTTACAAACTTCCGCCGGTACATTCCTCTCCTCCAGCTTCTTCCAGAGCATATCATATGACACAAGGTCAAACGCTCTGGACAGATCCAGGAAGCAGGCATATACCGGCGTTTTACGATCTGTGTAATATTGAACAGTATTCTTGAGGCTCAGGATTGCGCTTTCTGTTGAAAGTTTAGGTTGGAACCCGAATTGAGCATCATGTAAGCACACAGTTTGTTTTAGGCACCCATCAAGCATACTGTCCAATATTTTAGCGGTGGTAGTTGCCAGAGAGATCGGTCGGTAGTTCCCCTTATCTGAGATATCACCTGTCCTGTTTTTAACTATTGGTATTACTATAGTTTTCATTAGTTCAGCTGGTAGATATGAATGACTAATGCACATTGAATAAAACAAGGACAGAACTCTGGGCAAGTGAACACCCGCATACTTGAAATGCTCGATGCTGAGTCCATCGTGTCCGGGAGATTTGCCTCTGGTCATGTTTTTAATTATTGTTCTGACTTGTTTGGCAGAAAAATATGTTACTTGCTCCCCTCCCACTAAAAGCTAGTAGAAGATAAGTGTTGATGTACCTTGCTACCACGTGCTACTACGCACGTAAGCTAAGTTGGAGGCTAATAGGGTTTGACAAGAGCTGACGGGCGGCTGATCCCGGTATGCCGCCTGCCTTGCCCGATGTAGGGGCGGAGCGTGTTGGGGTGATGCCCAGGAACCTGGACGCCAGGAGCCATTGCCCCCCCGAGTGCATTTTTGAGCGGGCCTATCCTACAGGTGGTACCCGGACCCGTCGGATACAGTAAAACGTGATACGGGGAGACGTTTTTAGTGGGTGCGAGCCCCACATAACCGTCTGTCCTCGGACGTGGGTACTCCCCCCGGCGACAAAAAAAAGGTTTAATAGGGTTGCTTAATAATGTTGGCAAGCGTTTACTTTTACAACAACACCTTTACAAGCAGTACCTACAGACAGATTTCTAAATGTCTACTAACTGGACATGAAATACCAGCGGCGAGGTCGACGTACATATTAAACATTTTTCCTACACAATAAAATTACTCTGACCGTTGAAATTTTGTTTGTATACCTACACAAGACCGATTCAGATTAGTGTGCGTGATATACACACATACATATACATGCACAGTTTTGTTCTATAACTTAATAGAGGAAACATACTATTAACACTATTAATATAATAATATTTATTTTTCGTACCTATGTAATATGTTCGGGGAATACCTTATAAATGTAAATCCATCCCTCTTTTAATTGGTGTTATAAGTTTGACGTGACTATGTGTCTGCCTGTGGCATCGTAGCTCTTAAACGAATGGACCGATTTTGAGTTAGTTTTTCTTATATGAAAGGTGACTTGATCGAGACTGTTCTTTGCTAAAAAAATAGAGGTATTTGTGTGTTTTTTTATCCAACTTACATTTCGATTTCAAGATTTCAATACGGATTTATAGTCTTAAAAATCAAAAAGGGCATTTCAATTATTCAGAAATTTTAGAATTATTTTATATTGGAAAGAAGAGATTAGTGATGAACATGGACGCATCCAACTCTTGGCTTAAGGGGGGACAAAACTGAAATTTTCTGTTGTAATTATTTATTTATTTATTTACATTAAATAGTAGTAGTAATATTATAATTAACCAGCTAAATTCAGTACGACCGAAAATTCTTTCACTTTGTTATGCTGCATCCATATGCTTGCTAACGCGCTAATAGGCTAACGCGCTTATACAAACGCTTGGCACATGCAGGCAAGCCAAACATCAACCGTCTCCACGCTGGAGCTTGTGAAGCTTGGAAAGCGCTTGCAAGTTTACACAAGCCAACCCAGACACGAGAGAGAGAGGCCTTTGACGAAGTTTCTGCAATACATTTAATTCCATTTTTTTCCAATTCATGATAGATCATCACATGATATGATATGATATGACATGATAGAAGTTACACGTTAAATATTCTGTTAAAATTGCGGTTAAATAATGAATAGGTTGGTCTCTAAAATGCACTTTGGTCGAATAACCAAAATTGTTAAAAGCAGCTAAATATCTATAAAAATCCAGCTGCTTTTACTACATTATAATCTGAAGCAAATTTTAGGTACATCTCTAACACTAACGAATCAACTTAAAGTCTTCAAGTACCTATCAAAGTTACAAGCGGTTCAATTACATTAATTAAACACTGAAGATTTCAGTTCAAGGAGAAAAGGTGAAGTATATCTACTTAAGAGTTCGTAAGTAGGTAGATCGTAGACGCATTATGTTAATAATACCTAATTTGAAAATATTAGAACTAAGTATTTTAATCTGTTGAATTTCGTCTGAAGTAAATTTGGAATAAAGTTTATCCAAATGTTTTTAATTTGAATAAATATGTAAAGGACTATTGAATAAAACGAATACAAATTTGATATCACCACAAAGAAGGTTTAAAATTAATACAACAACTGAAAGAAATATTGAAATAGGTTGATTAATATCGAAGTAAGCTTTCTAAATTCTATTATTAAGTGCTAATTCTGTCTAGCCAATAATTTTCAAACCAATCTTCAACAATTCAGTCTTCGTCATGTACCAATTTAGTGGATTTATTTAGACGTTGTTTTATATTTTCATCTTTTGAAGTTGATTTCTAATATCTATTAATTTTAGAAGTCATCTTAATGAAACAACTTTTTGCCCGGATTAACTTTCATGTATTAGTATTAAGTTTATAATATATATATCGGAGACTTTCCAGTCTACCTCTAATCTACTTTAATACTAATATCTAAACTAACAAGATTGGATAATTTATTGGCTTCGTCGAAATCAGGAAAGACTAGGAAACTAATAACCATACTGACATGACAGTTCCATCCGAAAACTTATTCTTATTATTATCTAGACACGCGGCAGCGTGTCAAGCCAAGTTCAAGCATTGACTAGCCAGCGCCGAGTGTAATATTACACGAACCATTTGGTGCCACTTTTGACCCTTCTATAACTCAAAACCTATTTAACGTAAACACATACAACTACGTGTGTTTAATTATATCCATAAGGACATGTAGAAGCCCAAATTTCATGAAGCTAGCTCCAACGGTTACAAAAATATGAAGGTCCAAAAATCGTAAATTTTAGTAATGACTGACTAATTATAACCTACTTCCAGATGACCTAGAAGGATGAAATTTGGAATCCAACTTAGAAATTGTGTGTAAGCGTAGGAAAAAATCGAAAAATAGAAAAAAGTCAAAAAATAAATAAATAAGTGGTGTCCCCATACAAAAAACTTGTAATACTCGCAAAACAACAATTATACACAGAACAGAAGTAAATCTACATAAAAGCTCTCCCGAGCAACACATAATAAACATAGGCAACGCTTACGAATACCGATGCAGTTAAGTATTTATTCTTCGTTCGTCATGCTTCTTTCTCAACGATGAATTAAGTGTAGTTTTCTTTACAAAAAGTTATGATATCCCATCAAAAACATAAATGTAAAATGAGAGCCAAGTTCAATATATGCCTTGGTTGATGACTTCAACGACAAAAGGAGTGATATCTAAATGGGTACCAAGTTTAATGGTCAGTCCTGAATTTATTTACAACATAAAATATTTTATAACAACTTAAAATAATATTGCTTCTTATAACTTAGGATAATATATAGTAGCCTAAGGTCTGACTTGGCTAGTTTTCATATAAATTATAGCTTTCGCAAGTTCTAAAGCTGTAATTTCTTATATTTTCTCCTGGACATTTGGCTAGTAGGCATCAAGTCATCGAACATAGGGCTTTTCCATGACTGTTTTAGTGGGTACTTAACTAATAATAACCATCAAACCTATCTACTCTTGGAGGTTAAATTTCGCAAAACCTTTTCTTAAACTACGTCTACTTTTAGTTAGTCAGAACATTGCCTTTTATATTTAGATTCAGATAGATATATAGTAGAATATATATAGAAATAATCGTATATGAAAACTAGCCAAGTCAGACCTTAGGCTACTATATTATATTATCCTAAGTTATAAGAAGCAATATTATTTTAAGTTGTTATAAAATATTTTATGTTGTAAATAAATTCAGGACTGACCATTAAACTTGGTACCCATTTAGATATCACTCCTTTTGTCGTTGAAGTCATCAACCAAGGCATATATTGAACTTGGCTCTCATTTTACATTTATGTTTTTGATGGGATATGATATACATGTATTATTACTATTTTACAAAACTCGAGGCTGAATCAGACACTAATATACGACTAGAATGAATTAGGCATACAGGGCGGTGGCACCTCGTACTCCCATCCAGAAGTCCTTCGAAGAACACATTTGGTTTTTAGTGCGTGCGAGTCGGACATAAAACCCCATCAGTGGCCCTTAATGGTGGAGTACCCATAAAGGTTCCATAATACTTAATAAAAAAGGGCTAAAAACATACGACTTGAAGTTCTTAGTCATACTTGTCTCTATTCGCTTTATCTTCAGTAGAGCCCGTCACTCGTCACCGATTTGATCTAGGCTCTGCTTGATGATGTATTGGATAGCTTCACTCTCGATATCTGTGGGTCAAACAAGATGATATACAGGAGTGTGTGGTTGGCGCTGCAGCTCAAATGACCTTATAAGCGAGTTCCCGGAAAACCTAGGTTAATAAATAAATATGCACCCACAAGAGACTAGACTAACGTTAATCATAAAGAAGAGAGAGTAATTTCCCTGCAGTGAGTGACTTTAACTAAAAAAACTTTGTGGATTGTTGGGTAGGTACACTCAGACATAGACATTAGAAAAAAATGGAACAAAACTCCGAGAAATAATAACCAATATGAATATAGTAGTGTTTTGCAAAATTGACACTTTTCTCTATTTATAGCGTTCTACTTGGACAAAGAACACGGTTCTTCGACTCCAAATAACCTTAACATGTTCATGAATTCGAGCTTAGTTTTTTTTAGAATAGTGTTATTACACTGTGTGATAGCCTAGTTGTCCGACCATTACAGTGCCAAACAAAAGTCAAAACTCAGGCTTGCACCACTACACTGACTTTTTGAAGAAACGCGCATCATAAATTAATTATTAATAGTTCTCAAAGCATTCATGAACCTATTAATCCTATTTGTAGTTTTTTTTTAAAAACTAATAAAACGAAAAAATCACAGATCGTATGATTTATTACAATAGTATAATATATAATATAATATTATTAATTCAAAATAAGCATTTTATACTTGATTGTAGGACCCAAATAGCAGCAGTTGTGAATCCCACTGATAATGTAAATGTCAAATTTGTCAGTTTGTATGTTCGGAAAGAGTTCGTCTTTCAATCACAATGCTGAATGGATTTAGAAGTAGATAGTTTATGATCTGGAATAAAACATAAGATACTTTTTACTTTTATATCGAATTAAGATTGCGTATGAATTCGCGGACAGAAGCAACATTGTTCGTTAATAAATCTGAAAAGTTTGATATGATGTATATTTGAAAGTTGCTAAAATTAAATTGACACTGAACTGGAAATGGAAGTAGATCGCGGCGGAATATGAATGAAACTCGATTGCTTTCACTACAGCCGAGATGAATGACATTCTACGCGCAGTAGTAATTTTCCTCTACTACGTAGTAAATTATATAAGTTGAAAACTAGCTGGAGTTCATCACTTTATAACTTTTAGACCTGACTCCGCACCAAACTTTCAAACAGCTTCTCAGCTATTTATAATCAAGCATATTTTTATTAAGATAGTTTTATTTGTTTTATATTTATAACTAGATATAAGCGCGAAATAGCTAGATTACTAGCATTTAATATTTACACAGTCATAGGTAATATGACGAAGTTCTCTTCCTCCACTGTAGTTAGTAGTGATACTAATAATGATGTGGTTAATTGTAATTTAAACTGACTTGTTCGACAACAGAGAAGAAAGCTAAGTTTTTACTACTGTCACACCAAAATATTAATCACTTCTCTGGCAAAATTTTAGATGTAGAATTATTTATTGAGAAATTTAATGTTGACATTTTATGTTTTACCGAAACATGGCTTACGCCAGACACAATGTTGTTTAGTATTAATGACTATCATGTCGCTAGTTCGTTCCAGAGAGTGTCAGCAGAAGGTGGAGGCACTATGATTTTGTTAAATAACCAATATGTCCATAAGGAACGACGAGATATTCGCGACCTCTCTGTTGAACGAGTTTGCGAGCTCGCGTGTGCAGAGACGGAGGAGTACGTAATCTTGTGTGTATACAGGCCTCCTAACTCTAATATCTTACAATTTTTTGACGTTATGGAGGATGCCCTCCGAAGGATAAAAATGAACAAAAATATTATAGTATGTGGTGATTTTAATATTGACATGTTAGTAGATACCAGTCATAAACTAGACTTTATATCTTTATTTGAATCTTTTAGTTTAAATTGTAATTTTTTTGAGCCCACTAGAGTGACATTAGATTCTGCTACATGTATAGACAACATTTTAACCAACTTTAAAATAAAAGGTAAAAACCTTATATCGGGAATTCGCTCTGATCATAAGTGCCTAATTATTAAATTAAATCATAAAGCTGTCAATGGGCACAAGTCGATACAATGTAGGTCACTAACAACCAAATGTTTAGAAAATTTTAAGACCAATTTAGAGTCACAACTATATACATTAGATCCTCACTATGACAATCCTAATATGATGTACAGTTCTTTATTTGATGCCATAAATATAGAGTTCCAGAAAGCTTGTAAAGTCAAAAAAATTAATATTAGAAATAAGGTAGCTTTTAGTGCCTGGGCAACTCCAGGTATAAGGCGCAGTAGAGACATTATGTACGACTTATACGATAAAAAATCTTATACACCTAACAATGATTTTCATATTTACGTACGAAACTATTCTAGAATTTTCAAAAAAGTATGCGTACAAGCTAAAGCTATTTACATAAGTCGTCAAATAAAAAAATCTGATAATAAGATAAAAACCACATGGAAAATAATAAACACCGAAACTGGTAATCGTAGGGCTACTAATAGTATAGCGGCATTAAAAATTAACGATAAATTAGTTTCCGATAAAGCGGAGGTTGCTGCCTACTTTGAGCACTTTTTTACCAATATACCCATTGAGACTACTAAAGGTCTTCAATCGTCTCCAATAGCAGCTGAATTACTTTTAAAGAAAAACTTTGAATTTAATAGCTTATCTAGTTTTGAATTTACTTCCGTGACATACACTGACATCATAAAATCATTTCAAACTATAGCTGCTAAAAGTACAGAAGACTTATGGGGATTGTCAACTAAAGCCATTGCACCTATAATAAAAAATATTGCGCCAATGCTGGCATTGATCTTTAACAAATGTATTATAGACGGAATCTTTCCCGATCTTATGAAACATAGTAAACTTGTTCCAATTTTTAAAGCAGGGTGTCAAAATGATGCCTCGAACTATAGGCCAATATCTGTGTTACCTGCCCTAAGCAAAATCTTTGAAAAATTAATACTAGGAAAATGTTAACTTATTTTAATAAAAATAGAATCTTACACACTAAACAGTTTGGATTTACTAGAGGTCGATCTACTGAAGATGCCGGTTCAACCCTTATCAAAACTGTTTTAGAAGCCTGGGAAGAAGCGCAGGATGCTCTAGGAGTGTTTTGTGATCTTTCAAAGGCCTTTGATTGCGTGGATCACCGCACCCTTATTTTGAAATTAAAATATTACGGTATTCGTGGTAAGTCTATTGATCTCGTAAATTCTTACCTGTCGAATCGGGAGCAAAAGGTGTCGATCGACAACGTTACTTCTACTGGCTCAGTTGTTCAAATGGGAGTGCCTCAAGGATCAATTTTAGGCCCATTTCTATTCCTTGTATATATTAATGATCTCCCCCACATGATTAATGACACCATGACGAATATAGTCCTGTTTGCTGATGACACATCACTCATATTTAAAATTAATAGGAAAGATAGGGATATTGTGGAACCAAATAATACTCTCAATGCGTTATCAGATTGGTTCTCTGCAAATAATCTTTTGCTTAATGCCGGAAAAACCAAATGTATAAGATTCTCGGCACCTAATGTACGTCAAATAGGTACAAATGTACAGTTGGATGGAAACATGTTAAGCCTTGTACCCTTTACTAAATTTCTTGGTGTCACCATAGACTCTAAACTGCAATGGGGACCTCATATAGAGGCACTTGCAGGTAAACTAAGCTCTGCTGCGTTTGCTGTACGAAAAATACGGCAGGTGACAGACGAGGCAACGGCTAGGCTAGTATATTTTGCATACTTTCATAGTATTATGTCCTATGGTATCCTACTATGGGGATCGGCAGCGGATTTTGATACCATCTTTTTATTACAAAAAAGAGCGGTACGTGCAATTTATAATATAGGTCCGCGAGATTCCCTTCGTGAACTCTTCAAGGAAATAAATATACTTACATTACCATCCCTGTACATATTCCAAAATATATTGTACATTCGCAAAAACATAGCTTGCTTTCAAAAAAAGAGTGATATCCATAACCTTAACACTCGTTACAAGGACAATCTTGTAGTACCTGGTTACAGACTTTCTAAAACCAGCAATTCATTTATGGGTAATTGCATTAGGTTCTATAACAAAATTCCCTCTATTATTAAGGATTTGTCTGATACTAGGTTCAAAACAGTTGTCAAAGGTATTCTTATGTCTAAAGCCTACTATAAAGTAAAGGATTACATTGAAGACAAAGATGTGTGGCGTACTGCTTCTTCCTGCACACTGCGACCCACTAGCGCTGATTGAATTTCACTTTTCAAAATCAATTTTAATTATGCTCTGACACTTTATTGAATCTTTGGATATATATTTATATTGTATAATAATAATATGTGCACGGTTGTAATTATGTGAGCACCATGTAGTCCCTCTATTTTAGTTACTATCAACGTGATGATTGCTGTGCAGCTTGGGTATGTCATGCTCACGGAAATGTTCTGATAGCGGTGGCGTTATGTGTCGGGTCGCCCAATTCCCTACAATATGGTTGAGTAGGGCGATGGCTGATGCATGCGTCATGCCCGTGAACGGGTGCCGTCTGTTGGGACTGGTCAGCCCATAGCTGTTATAGTGATTTTATCAAAAGTATATATGTATATCTAAGGCGCGTACCTATGTTTAGTTGACTCGCATTGTTCTCACATAACATCTCAGAACAATGTATCCAAAAATATTGTAAGCCATTATTTAAAAGAGCAACCATGGAGTTTCTTGCCAGATTCTTCTCCATGAGGGGTAGGCTGCCCTTGGAACTGGCAACTAGAGTCACTCCTATAATACTATTAGAATTATGACTATTCATAAGTGCCTAAAACTGGTCTACATGAATAAAAATATTTTGATTTTGATTTTGATTTTGAACAAATATAGCACTTTTAATAAACGATTTAAGAAATGAATTGAGGTACAAAATTTTCCATTTTCTTTTTTTTCCACCAAAAGTAAGTTCTCGAGTAAGTTGTTAATCTCTACGACATAATTATACGACAAACTGTGAAAATTCGAAGTCGTTCAATAAACAAAACTGCAATGGAGAATTAGTTTATTTAGGATTCATAATTTCATCATATAATTTTTAAGAATATTCAATACAATCAAAATGTATAGGTAAATATTTGTTTAAGTGCGAAAAAGTTGAATAAAAGTGATGAAAATTTATTTTGTTGTCGAAAATCGAATATCGGGGTTGTCAATAATATACGCAATAGCGTGCTCGATGAAGAATAAAATTATTATGAGGGTTCCTTAACTTCGTCCCTCGAGATGCCAGAGAATGTCGGAGCATCTAAAAGGGGCATGGCAAACCATTTATCTTTGTCAACTTACTTTAATGCAACACACATACGTCACGCTTTATTAACTTGACCTTGTTCTTCCAACTATATACTTACCAATTTTTGGTTAAAGGAATCAAAACCAGCCCGGGACATTCGTCGCTCTTTTCATTCGCAAAACTTTTACAAACTTTATTAAATCTTATTTTGTAAAAAAAAACTACAAAAAAGAATATAAAAAATATATGCTACCAATAAACTACGCAAATATTAGGATAAATCAGCAAAAAACAACTGTTGAATAAAGTTTTGTTAGTATTTTTTAAACAGTAACAGTAACTGAAAAGTATTCATCGAGCACTCTAATTTCCTTTGCGCTCGGCTATTAAACCTTATCTCCAACATGTAAGCGAGGCATGTCGCGTGTGTGCAGAGTAAATTCGAGTCCACAGGTTGATCGTATATGGGGTTCGGTGCTCGCTCCGTCAAGTGTCGCTCCAAGTTGGCGCGTCGAGCAAAGTTTGCGCGGCGTTGTGCGGCCACCCCTCCGTCCACACCGATCGAAGTGACGGCGCGCGCAACACCCTGCACTCTATATAAAGCGCGACCCTCACACCAGATCCCCACAACCGCAAGAGGACGCGCGCGATCACCCGCTAAGTCGCTCGCCCGGGGCGCCGCTCTTTCTCTTTTCTCTCTTTTTCTCTGTTCGTCTGTCTCTCGCTGATGCGGCCGCGCTGAGGCCGATGCGGGCGCCGCCATGCCGCGCTGCCTCATGGCCAAGAAGTGGAAGGTGGCCCCGGCGGCGGAGCTGGCCGACGAGTCCGACGAGGAGATCGACGTGGTCGGCGAGGGGCGCGGCCGCAGCCCCGCGCCCGCCGCCACCGCCCCGGGGCCTTCGCCCAGAGACCCTGAGCCAACGCTCCTCTATAATGGTAAGGAATATCCGCAGGTGTCAGCTCTGATTGTGCCCACAGGTTTCAAGGTCCCGGCATGGTCACGACTGGTGCCAAGGTCTCGCGCCCGCGCTACAGACGTGCCGCGCTGCACAACAACAACGCCACATGACAGCTGCTCTAGTACTTTTTATTAGCTCTTCGCGTTTTGCTTTTCGCGATTGACTCTTATTTTGCGAATTCAGTAACAATGCTATATACATACGCGCATGCGATATCCTTTTTTTAACCTTATATTTACGTATTTTGAGTTACCTTCAATCGTAAGCGTAGATTTAGGATATATTAAAAATCTGTAAGCAACAATCGCTTTTCCAACCCGAACACACATGTCGTAGGAGCTACAGTTGAGCAACAGTTGCCCCTCATTGTGGGAATAGCTCATGGTAGTTGGCACGGTGCCACATCTGACGCTGAGGCTTCCAGCTTACTATACCCCACTGAGTATGAGTAAAGCACTCCTATCTCCCTTTTTTACTCCCTAACGTTACCGAACTCGACCTTAATTGAAAGTACAATAAATCTTATTCCAATATTTTTACAAATAAATAAATAAACAGTAGTTTTAATTTACCTACATATTATTATACGCGTGAAATACTGAAAACCTCGGGGTATTTTCAAATAGAAATATTTACGCATACTTCGTTCAAATAATGCACTTAAAGCGAATAGCATCTAGTTAAACAATCAATTCTCGTGACCTTTGGTTTTTAGTTTGGTTTGTTTCCGTGGTTTGAAATTAAAAGCCGGCTTTCCTAACCCTATGGTGCTTATATACTTAAAAAAACTAAGTTTTTATAAAGCTACGTCTTATCCGTGCAATACTAAGTACTTAACCATACTATTAAAGTGATAGAGAACGTCAAATAGATACTATAAGTTAGGTACAGTTAAACAAGATGTTAATGAGGCCTATGTTCAGCAGTGGACGTCTTATGGCTGAAATGATGATGATGATGATGAAACAAGATTTCAGTTATAAAATTATTGAGCTTTGATATAAAATGAACGATGCATTCCATAACGTCTAAAGCAAATCCCATTACCATTTTATTACACAATGAAATCAAATAAAAAATCACTCGTTTTCCTACGTTCCTGCCATTATGATGAGGTTCAATCTTTTGCATCGACCTCGTTGCATTTGCAGTTCTTTAAATGTGTTTGCATAACTTTTTAATTTACCGGTAATTACATTGTGGGACGTAAACGAAAATAACAATTCATATTAACAAAACACTACGTCACTGTTTACGTTCAGTAATATCACTAAACGTATTTTGATTCCATCTTTATTTTATGATAATAAAATATTGATTTCAACTACGGACAATTAGTAATTTTGATATTAAATCCAAAAATAAACATTCCTTTTACAATCCATAAGTCATTTGATTCAGAGTATTCATTTATAATTCATGAAAACAAAGTAGACGTATTCTCGTTATAAAACTATTAAGTTCTAAATGCCAAGCCGTATCAAGGCTGCTGCAGCTATTAATTAATAATGTAAAGAAATAACTTGCAATATAGGTTAAATTGCAACATAAAGTTCCAACATAGAATGCAACAAAATTATTACAATAAAAGTTAAAATAAAATGTAACTGGAAATTAATATATATTATTAGGTACGTGTCATCTCTTCTGGAGATACCAAAATCAAAGATATTAAAATCCGCCATTAAATCGAGATTTAAAAATATACCAGTAAACGTAGGTACTCACTATTTAGGAAAGGCCCCTGTTGTAGGGTAACGTACCTAAAGAGCGGAACATTGTAATTATTTTAAAATACTACCACAGCAACAGGTAGTATAAAATTGATGAAACATTTGATTTCCTTTTTTGGTTAAGAAGATACATGTCTTTGTCAGAAAGTCAGACAGACGGATAGACGTCATAGTCTTAATAACAAAGGCCTAGCCATTTTGTCAGAAACAAACAAACGCGTACAGATCATGCATATTAAAGTATTCAAAACACAAATATCGAATAAATTTTAATATTTAAACAACAATTTTCCAACATGCCAACAAACTGTCCATCTGATTTGTAGGAAGTGTGATTTTAATTAGATATCCATCTGTGTAACTTTGGACGTAAAATGAAGAGTATTTTTATTTTATCAGAACTACAAATACAGCCGATACATGGTTAATGCAGGTTTCGTCAAAAATTAATAAAAGAAATAATTCGTAAAATACTTATTTAATTCACATACAGTTTACCTAATGATGTGAGAATTTAAGTGAGGAATTCTGTGTCAGATAGGGAATACCTAATTTCCCTATCTAACACATAACTCAGTGGCTAAGAGTCAGTTTGTGGCACAAACGTGTTGCAATCCTAGGGACTAGCTACAGTGCCGCTACATACTGTAATTGCTTTGTATCTCCGGAACAATTGCCACACTGTTGCTTCATATATGAAATAAATGAGGTCTACTTCCATATTTTATGCAAAAATTTAAAATCTTTTCGAGCATTTTATGCTCCAAAATTGCAATTGTTGCCAAGCTAACATCAGTTAGAAGGATGTTAAATTGATCATTTAATTAAATATTATCTTATCGTTTAATGAGTTCTGTTATATATAATTCACGTCAAATAAGTACCTGCTCGACTAATGGAACAAAATCATTCAAAGACTTTGTTCTTATTTACATTTAAACTACAAATAATATATAAGTTGTTCTTAGAACAACTTGTATGTTCGAATCCGGACAGTCAGAGATATCATTATAATGTCCTATTTCATAGTTTATTGGTAAATTCCTGTTACCTTATCAGACAGATAATGTCCTAAAAATTCTGTTCTAAATTAGTAGGTAGCGCTTTTTCAAATTCTGTAAAAGGAGTAGGTACCTATAGTTAAAATTAAAAGAATACGTTACACGTAATTTAAACTTCAGACATACATCCCTACGATTTTGCACTGAAATTTCCCCAATACATCCTAAATTGATCACAGATGTAAGTAACTGCCTGAAAATGGGCCGAACATCCAATTATGCGCCCCCACCCTACGAGAACATAGCCTGTCAACCATAAATCTAAGTCAACTCCCTCTGACCTCGATCGTTAGTATTCAACTGATCACGTCTGGTTCCCTGGCCCCTCTACCCTATACTATATTTTCTAGTGAAATTTCATGTATAGGTAAGTTTGTTTTATGGAATGGATAGATTTATCTTTTTTCTTGTTTAAGAAGAAGAAAGAATGATAATAATTATTAGCTGTAATCTAGTATCCGAATTACCTATAGGTACCTGAACCATCTAATATCACCGACTCCAAATCTTAATTTAATTTATAATAGACTAGCGACCCGCCCCAGCTTCGCACGGGTGCAATATTCATATAAACCTTCCTCTTCAATCACTCTATCTATTAACAAAAACCGTCAAAATCCGTTGCGTAGTTTTAAAGATTTTTAAGCATACATAAGGATATAGAGACAGAGAAAACGACTTTGTTTTATACTTTGTAGTGATTTGTATTGCATGTGCAAAAAAGAAACTTTAATTTCAATATTAGCTTTCTTACGTGTTGATCTTGTGCCTAATGTTTCCCATCACTTTAGATCAAACCATTTTTTAGCACATGGCTTCAATAAACTTGTTTGTCATTCAACAATTACTCAGTAACCACATTTACCACACATAAAATTCTACACGTAGTAGGTAAATAATAGTAAGTAGTTAATAATACATTTTGAGGCAAAATATTTCCAAGTACCTATTATATTATTAAGACTTAATGATCATTTAATTTTTACTAGATAAGATCTCCCTAAGAGGCGCTAATAACATCTAACTAAACTAAAAGTTGATAACAGCTCGTTAAAAATTTGCACCATTAACTTTGTCGATGGATTCTTAAACCCGGTCTCTACTAAGTATTGGCATTTGTAATTGTATTGTAAAGGTGAAAAGTACCTACACAATTACTAGCGAAGAGACATTCGAAGCCCAAGCTGCAGGCGAGGGCCATAATGACCCGACGTTAGTAGGAAATTAATGTTACAATGTTTTTCATCACACTTGCAAAGAAATAAATAACAAAACAACATACAATGTGTGTAAACAAAATAAAACACAGAACAAAAATGGCGGGTTCTTACCGCTAGTACTAAAGCTCTCATGCGTGTATGTTTTGGTTCGAACAATAATTTTGGCATAGTTCATGTGCATTCAGCCACATTAAATAAAATATTTATAATAAAATATTTAAAAAATATATGTTTATAATGAATGTACATCGATATAAATGTTTTATTAAAAGTTTAATAATATTTTTCTATAAGTTTCCGTTTTCGTTATTATAGGTACAATGGTTTTCTTAATTGCATGATTTGTCGAATATTGAAGTTCTCTGCCCTAATTTACATTTTACGGATTACAAAAAAACCATTAGGTACCTACGTACACTGTTTACGAGCAATGTGATGAAAACATATTTCAGCGCTTATACAGTCACAACAAGACACATCAGACTACGATTTCCTAATATTTTTTTAAAGATGACGCGGAATTGTATAGCTTAGAAACTTATTAATGCCTCATATCAACTAATTTAAGGTTGCATCATCATCTGCCTAGCCTTTTCCCAACTATGTTGGGGTCGGCTTCCAGTCTTACCGGATGCAGCTGAATACCAGTGTTTTACATGGAGCGACTGCCTATCAGACCTCCACAACCCAGATACTGGGTTACACGATACCCCTTGGTAAGACTGGTAACTTGACTTGCAATAACTTTATTTAAAAAAAATCTTAATAAATTAATATCCGCAATATTATTTCTTTAATTTATTTTCAATGGTAGGTACTTACGTTCGTACGTAGAAACCGTTTTATTTTCTTCTTCGCTTCGTTCTTTCATTAACTTGATTGAAACTCCGATCAGAAGATCGGAACAAACCTTAAAATTAAAAGTTCTTTGTGAACAATATCTTTATTGTACGTTTAAATGGAGCTCAATAACTAGTAACTGCGTCCATATGTATTCGTACTAATGGCACATTATTATAAGATGTTATTTTAACAAATTAACAAACTAAAATTAAGAATACTCCAGATTACCATCCATATAATCGAAACAAAACCTAATGAAAAATCGAAATAAATAACAAGAAAATTTTATACTACATTTTTTTTTAATTGATAGCCAGCCTTTTGGTCTTAAGAACAAAATCAAAAAGGTTATATATTGAAGAGTTGGTTACATTAATATTTTGCTACTAAATAATTAATTTATGTTCATTAAATTATACTCAAATGTGAAAATAACGTGTGGCTCTTATTTTGTTTTGAGTAGTATAATATCAATGTACCTTGATTTTGTATCTTCAATCAACTTCAAGCAAGCAAGATAGCGAAAAGGCACCTTAAATAAATGCTTGTGAAATATAAGGAACTCGAATAAGTAAAAATAAATTTTAGCAAACCGACGCTCCATGCAATCGAATGAAACTTTTAGTAGTTTCTATAAAATTACTCGTCCATTTCAAACGAGCTGAATTTAATCAAACTAAAATGATGTGCCTTTTTCGTACGCGATGTTTCTTGGCAGTGTTTTATTTATTCTTGGTCAACACTACACGTTTGAACATGTAGCGAACAAGCTTCAATTTTTACTGTGTAAACATCAAATCTTGCAAGCAGTTATTGAACCAACTTCTATATATTTCACTGTTATTATCGTTGCCTAGAATCATCATATTTATGAAATGTAACATTCACAAATAGAAATGAATATCGAAAAGCAATATTATCATTTCCTATATACAGCGTGTAACAGAAGTCCGAAATAATACATTAAGGGCGTATAAGGTATCCTATAGACAATCCTTGAGCATAGGTTTTGGAACCGAATCCCATACAATACTCGAGTATACCACGGTCAAAGTTTTCACCAAAATCTTTCAAATTTAGCCCTAGAAATCAGCTGAAAGGTGAATCAATACGAATCCGGTTATTTACCTACAATCAATTCTTTAAGTAAGCACTAGGCACGCATAGGATAATGAAATCTATCATTATTGAAGAAAATGAAATCAAAAGAATTATTTTGTATGAAAAAAAAAATGCCTCTTTTGCATTCAATATTTTCACAGGTGATTCTCTTCATGATATACATACATGCCCTTAAGTATTATTTCGGACTTCTGTTACACGCTGTATATACACATACTATACCTACATAAAAAGTTGGGTTTTTACACCATTTATAACCTGAGAACGGCTGAACCGATTTGTATGGTTTTTGATTTGTTGGATTTGTCTCCGCCTAGACTAGCAGAGTACAACAAAAAAAATGTATGGGGTATACCTACTACAAGGTGTGGTAGGGTAGGTGTAGGAGTAGAGTTAGAGTAGGGTAGGATAGGGTAGGGGTAGAGTAAGGCAAGGTAGGGGTAGTTTAATAATACGAATAAGATTTTAAATAAAGTTGAATGTGCTTTTTCAATTAAATTTATTAAAATTTTGACAGGAAACGTCTGCCGGGTCAGTTAGTTTATCATAATCTACAATTTAAAATATATTGTAATAATATTGTGAGAAATAGAGGTTGATCAAAAAAGGTAAATAGATAATTTGAATACAAATAAATATTATTAAATAAATTGTGCAAAAAACAATATGGATAGAAATGTAAAACATTTAGATCGCTTGTATATTTTTAACCCCCGACGCAAAAAGAGGGATGTTATAAGTTTGACATGACTCTGTGTTGTGTCTATCAGAGGCATCGTAGCTCCCAAACGGAAAAACTGATTTTGATTTAGTTTTATTTTATTTGAAAGGTAACTTGATCGAGAGCGTACTTACACTTAGCTAAAAAAAATGCTAAATATCTAAATATTTTTTCCCTATCGGGGGTCTTTTTAATTTATAGTTATTAATGTCTTTGTTATAAAGGAAGTCGTCTATTCGTCTCTATTAGCATGACGAGTAATAGAAATGAATGGAAGAAGAATATCTCGCGCCTACCCAAAATTAAATTACGATAAAGACAGGAATACGACGATAATCAGAGATTACTACTAACATTTATACCTTCTACAAATTATATTCCACGCCTTAGATATTCCTACCTATTTAGGTATGGTTAAAAATATTTATTGTACCTCTAACAATTTATTTAATTCATTATTAAGTTAACTCACCATGTTCGTCGACTAATTAAAACTTCATGCACAGTTTGCATACCAGTCCTCAAGGTAACTATTTCAATGGTTGTTTTTACAAAAACACCGTATATTTGTATATAAGTACTTACTGTACGCACGGGTGGTATTAATAAATTAAATTAAAAGTTTCCCGTCCAAACAACAATCAACTCGCGATAATTAAATGGAGCTGGTGTTTGGAGGCGCCAAGCCCGCGCCACTGCCGTTCAGGCCTCCCCGAATAAACGATATTTTGATAATGAAGTTACAAATAAACGATAAATATTCTGCTTAGTAACATAATAGCCTTTATTGGAATTTACATAAACGCTTATTTTGAACTTAATTAAGCACCGTTTAAACCGTATTTCATATAATAATTCTTCCTTGTAGTTGGTATTTTTGATAGTTCTGAAACAATTTAATTAAATTAAGCTTTTACGCGATACGGAACACTAATTAGACATTTTTTATTGAGTTACCTATCACGCGTGTGGTTATTTTTGAAAGTAAATTTATAACATGTGATTGTAATGTATTGCCTTAGAAAAATAAGAGGATATTGAATAAGAGATATAAGACGAGCGAGAATTGAACCCGCGACACGCTCCCGCTCGTGACTCTCTAGGTTTTAATTTCTTAAATTTTTTCTAAGATACCTTCATAAAGCATTATATTTTGACTGCAAAGTTAGACGTGTTAGCTCTCAAGTAGTTCAAGTCTCACGTACGGTGTAGATGCGATTAAGCTTTGGGACGGAAAATAATTTCGATAGCACGACATCTATCGTCATACAAAATAAATAAGAAAAATTTAAAAAACTATCCATTCATTCAAATAATATTGCCTGCGGAAGTAAAATAAAACAGGCGCGTGTCCTTTTAAAAACACATTCATCAAGTTATTTAAATGCATGAACCTTTTTTTCGTGTTCGTATTTTTGTCGTGAATACCTTTTGCAAAGCCGTCATTCAACTGCCTTTCAACGATTGAAGTGCCAGACGCGATCCGAGTATTAATCACTGAAAACTTTCATAGCTCATGTTTCCATTCGCTTGATTGATACGCCACCCTTAGGAAATATGAGAATTATTCGTTTTCAATACTTGGAGGGTATCACAATATTTTCGTATTTCAATTCGAATCTACGGTTTAAAATGAAATGTAAGCAGAACTTTATCTTGGGAATTCAGCTTTATGAGTATCTTGTTTCAGCAATTTCAAACTTTGGCATTTGCCAATAAAGGAACATCAACTTAATGGTACTTTAGTCTGTTAAGTTTATCAATTATGTTGATTTGTTTATTGCCGTTCACTTTTGCCCAATTTACACTTCAACGTAGTATAAAGGGTTATTTGTAAAACACCAGCATCCTTAAAAGGGGTCATTAAACTCATTATTATGAACAACTTTTACTGTGGGACCAACTCTAAAATCGCAAAAAAAATATCTTTAGTTTTTAACCGACTTCAAAAAACCAGGACGTTCTATGTTCCACAGTATAATTTTTATTATGTATGTTCACCGATTTCTTCGCCAATTGTGACCGATTTAATTTTTTTTTATTTTGTGCGGTAAGGTATACTTCCTATTGGGCCCATTGTCACCAAGTCAGGATCTGATGATGGGATCCCAGGGAAATCGAGGGAAACCCCTTTCAAGGATGCTGGTGTTTTACAAATAACCCTGTATATTGCGCGGTATATTGAGTCGTGATAGCCTAATAGTATGATCGTTGATTGGCAAGACAGAGGTCTCAGGTACGAACCCAAGGCGCGACCTCTGACTTTTATGAAACTAAAAAGTTATGTGCGTATTATAAATTATCACTTACTCCATACCTCGGAAAGCACGTTAAGCCGTTTGGCTCTGCTCCTGATCTCTCTCCGATTGTGTCGGATTGCCGTCCCATTGGACTATGACAGTGAAGGAATAGAGAGTGCACTGTGTTTGCGCCGATACTTGTGCACTATAATAACTCCTGCGTAGTTGGCAAATCTCCATTGAAAATGGCTGCCGTGACCGAAATACGGTAAGGAGGACATTATATTCCAGCTGCCATTTACCACAACGAAAAATAATATAGTTGCTGTTTCTACACACGTTTCCACGGCCACGAGTATTGATTCCAAGACCCCACCCCGGCCGGATGAGATCAATTAACTACTGTTTTACTTTGCACATATACGTGTTCTATTATATTACGTCATGCCATTAGACAATATAGGAGTGGGGAGTGAGAAGTGTCCCAGTAATCTTACAAACAACTAAAAAACAAAAGGTCGTTGTCGCTACCGATGTAAGTAGAAACAAAAAAAAAAGTAGGTAAAAATAACAATAGTCTATACAAATATAATAAAAACAGTACTTTTAAAAAATATGGAGATACAATAAAACAACAGTTAAGACTACTACTAACTACCCTTGGGTAAATAAATCATAACCTAATAAAGTCAGTATGGGAAGATTCATATACATAATAGTCAGTCCCTTCAGTCAGGTAAACAGCCTTGGTAAAGTTAGGGCATCGCGATACATGTGAATTCATGCTTCGTTAATTCAAGTATTAGGCAACGTATATTTAAGGTTTATATTCCACACATAGATCTGAATTCAACTCGTCAAATATGTGAGGGTGAAATTCGTTTAGTCGTTTGAAATTTCCTTTGAAACATGAACAGCGCGGGAAATGCCATTCGTGCAGAAATTCCAACAGAAAAACGAAAGTCAAAACACATAATAATATTGTTTCCACCCTCGCAACTCGCAACACCGCCGAGTAACTCGTACTACTTTTAATAACCTTTTCGTCATACTTGCTCGAATAAAGGTCTATTGCATGATTGAAAAGCAAAAAATGTATCTAAAATACGACCCTAGAGCGTATAGCATATAATAGGAAGCAAGTTTAAGCAAATAGTTTGAATAATCGAAAAAAAAAACATTGATCGTCGCCCTATACAAAATTATAAGAAAGCAATTGTAATGCTTCAAAAAAACGAACAATATTTTTACATTTTTTTTGTGAATTTTTTTACATGATAGCTTATTAAATTTTTTCAAATTTTCTTATTAAATAATTATAAATATTTTTACATTTTTATTCAAACATTTATTAGATCGACTATGGTTATTAAATTTGCTAAAAAAAATATATATAATCTAAAATATTTTATGATGTTGCTGGCTGGCAGGCTGAATGCGCATCGTGTGTCAAAATAGTTTCTAGAAATAATTATAAGTAAAAATTTTTTTACGTAAAACTGCCATCCAAACTAAAGCTGTGTATCAAATACCAGATCAATCTATCAACAGGAAGCGGTGAAATATGGATTATTAAATCTGAAGCAAATAATAAACAGGTTAAGCTAAATAAAACCGTTTAAAAAAGACTGAAATGTATGCGCAATAGGTATGCGCGGTACGAACCAGACATTTAGTTTTCTATTTTTTTCTTTGCAATCATGACGAAAAATATTGTATGTCACACAGGTAGTACGACAATTACTGACGTCGAGCAATTAAATTCCTCGCCTGTGCGCTTGTAACACAGTGTACTATTCAAAACCATTCCAAACAAGCGATGAACTTTTTACGTGTCCAATTTACCGGCATTCAATTATTCCACTCGCACAATCAAAGCAATGTGAAATTTGTAACGAGTCTGCATCTATGACGACAAAGAGAAAAAAGGAAGAGGCGAGGTTCCGTGTTTCGAAGCTGCGTACAAACACATTCCATTCGAATGTGGATTAAAAATCTCGTTACTTACGACGAATGTTCACCGAACTTCTGTTAATAAATATTTGCTGTATCGACGTTACTTGTTTCGTTTCTGCAAAAACCTACCATTTAATAGCTTTTGGGCATAAGGGCGATGCAACGGGCATATGCAATTAATATCGAAGGGACATTCGAACCACGAGCCGCAGCCGAGGGACTTTTTTTCCTCTGTTGGTCTACGCATCACTTCAAAGCGGCTGAATCGATTTTGATTACATTTTTTTGTGCCCTGGACCCCCTATGATCGGGTTAAATTAAAACCACGGAAGCGAAACTGCGTGAGGGTTGCTTAGTAAAAATCGAATTTTCATCATCGACGACGACCGACGCGGACGGTCAATGATTATTATCGCTTCAGTAGCATGCAATAACCCTTTTACAGGTATGATGAAGAGGGTATTTATTATAATATAGCTATGTATTACGATACCTATAGATTTTATGGGGAGGTGAGATAATATTTAAGGATTGCAGTAAGTGTAGGTATAAAAAAACGTCCATTTAAATCACAGTTTTATTAATTTACCTTTTAGGTAATTAATTTTAAAATTGGTCTATTTATGAGATTCGTTATAAAATTTTGATTTTGAACATAAAGGACACAACTTTTAAAAATTCCCAAAAAAATAATTTAGATTTTTTTTATAAGAAAATTTAGAAATAGAGTCCTATTAAGTGTTACCTTACCTATACATGACGTATCCGACTCAATGAATGCTCCAAACTTTTCAGTTTCATCCGTGCCTTCTAAAACTTTCATAAAATAGGGTTCCGGACCATCCAATTTTCTGTCGACTAGTGCAATAATTTACTAGTGAACTAGACTTGTTAGCTGGAGTGGCAGTGACAGTAATTTCAGCTATTCCGACAACCCTGGCCAATTTTAAACGGAGTATCTAGATCAACGTATTGTAGTATCTTCAGTACCTAACTCACGGCTCAATGCTATCCAATTTGCTTGGACGAATCTGTTCCCGAATTAATTTATTTGCTCTACATTCGTTGCAGTGAACATTACGTGAAATATCTAGTTTAACTTATTTTATCTTGCAATCTATCTTTATACATTCACGACTCAATGGTTCAATGCAGTCCGATTACCTTGAACGAATCTGTTTCCGAGCTAATTTAAATGTTTTTTTTTAATAGATAGAGTGATTGAAGAGGAAGGTTTATATGTACATTGCAACCGTGCGAAGCCGGGGCGGGTCGCTAGTTAAATATAATTATGAAAACCATTTTTATTAAATATCAATGCAGTGGTCAAAATTTGACCGTATTTTTATTTTTTTTACGTTTTAGCTTTCTGCACTTCTTCACCATATAAACTTTTACTATGCCAAGTTTCACACTCCTCCGCGCGCAACTTATTCTTAAAAAGGGATCCACAATTTTCACTTCACGTATTAATAAATAGATTTATTATAATAAAACGCTACATAATAAGCTAATGGACGTAAAAAATAAGGATTTTAAGGCTTAGTAACAAAAAATCAAAAAATGGGAGCGCCAGGTAGTACTAATCCCTTAGCCATTAAAGAGACATCTCCCTTAGACGTTAGACAGACAGACAATGCCTTAGACATTAATGAACCAAACGCAATTTTACTTCAATGCAACGTACTTCAAGTGTTAAGTTAACAATTGAAATCTAATCACTGCACTGTTAGTGGCGCAGTATATGTGTTTAAACACAAATTACTGACGTAGGTAGCTCACAAAGCCGCAAAATTGAAGTAGGATTACACTGGCAACGTCGGTCCTAAATCTGATGGGCTGCGGAACCTAGAGATAGTTTTATATATATACAATATATAGCACTATGAACGGGTCACCTTAATGTCCTGCTTTTTCGCGTGATGGGTGCCTACTTAAAACAATTAATCAACCCTAATTGGGTAATAAGATTGATCTCAATAAAGTCTATGATTTTGAATAAAGGGATGTTATGCAGATTTCCTGTGCCCCGACTTATCCGTCGCTTAAAAAAAAACAAGGGTTTTTTTCAACTAATTAACGATATTTTAAAAAACATCCGACAACATTGTTTTGACAGTTAGACAGCGTCGCAGCGAAACACGGGGAAATGTGATTAAATAAACAAGATGAATTTTATCAATGGTCCACACACAATAGATAGGTACAGAATAACATCTATAGCACCAAAATTTCCTTCGGAGATGTGATTATAGATAAACAGTTATAAGATAAGTATAGATAAAGTTAGCATGTACGACAATAGGAATTTCACCAATTAACTCTTCTGACAAGTTACTTCTAGGTCTGACTAGTTTATTTTGGCAAGTTAACAGTAGCTTATAGTTAACGTAAAGTTAGATGCTACGCCGTAGCAGTGCCGTAGCTGGACGACTACGCGATGATGAATTGGCTATTAGACAATTGTAACGATAAAATATGAAATATGTTAGTTATAATAGTTTACAGGTTAACAATGATTACAAAAAAAAATGCATTAAGTACATATATTAATAATAAATATTTTATTTTTCACAAATAAATTAGAGATTTTTTGTCTATGAATTATAAGAACCGAAACGCGGGCGGCCATGATTGAGCGTCATGTGACGTAAAATTGCACACAATAAAACGTCTTGTGTTTTTATCGTTGGCGGTTTGCTGAGAAAATTAACACTAAAATATTTTGATTTGTGCTTGTGGGACGTTTCATAGAATCATTCCTTTTTTAGATCAGAGGCTAAGAGGCTCTCAAATACTAACTACAGTCTTTGGAAAAGTATAACTTAGATTTATCAGTAAACTAGAGGTTCTCGACTGCTTTCAACGTTTGGGATATTTAGGAATGTGATACCTTTGTCAGGATATTTAACTGTAGTATTCTACACATAGGCATGGACATGTGCTTGTCAAAAAAGCTGCAAACTTTCCACTCACCACTTTCTTCGATGACTTCTTACAAGCGGGACTTCAACTCTCGACACTGTTGCAATGCTCTTGCTAACTGAGCTATCGTATCTTTGCCCACACACTTATCTATTTTCAAGTTGTATCAGTATAACATGGCCTTTACTATATTAAATATTAACTAAAATTATTATTATATACGGATAGCAAAAAAAATTACTTTCACATTTAATTATCTATATTGACTTTAAAGTAAGTGATAGTCACTTACAAAACAAGTTCATGAATTTCAGATATTCCAAAAATCAAAGAAAAATATTTATATCAAAATTATTAATATATAGGATTAAAACCAGATTAGAATATAATGAAATTGTATTTTTTTTACAGCATTTAAGGTCAGTCTTAAAGTGAAATGAGAAGAAAATGCTTAGACTGTTACGTAGGCTTAGGAACACTATTATTATTGATACTATAATTAATAAAATGTCAATGTAAATACCTTTAAGGTAAATACCTCTCTATACTATCATAAGTTTGTGTAAAGAGCGATGCAGTTTCAATTCGGCAACAGTTTCCATGATAACTGGAACTAGTTTCAGCCTAGACTCCGCCCTCGGACCGCCTACTGTGAACGCTCCGCCTTCCGTACTACGTCGCTAAGTTGAAAACAATTATCGTTTCCATAGACTTCATTAAAAAGACCTTAACTACCTAAACGAAAATGATTTTCTTTTTAAGAGAAAACATCAGGTGATTTCACCACAAATTAATGAAAAATATTCCCACTAGTTTCATCGAGAAAATTGGTCATTTTAACCTGTTGAGCAATGGCGCAGGCGGTTTAAAAATAGTTTTTTTTTATTGTCTCAATTCTGCCGCTTGTAGGTATAATTAAAACAATCCCCAACAGGCCCCATTTGACTTTTGCTAAAGATGGTGCATGTTGAAGCAAGCGGCGGGAATCGGGATACATTCCATACACATAGTCTATGATGTGATACCAGACTACTCGTCTGCTTCGGAGGAGTCTTCAAGTAGACTTGAGTGAATATTTAGAAATAGTTTCTTTTAAGAAAGCGTGCACCATCGATCGTTGACCGTATCATTGCTTACCATCAAGTTTAGAAAGTAACTTGGTGATAAAACGCATGCCTTCATAATATAGTAGGCGTGCGTAGGGTTCCGTAATACATTACTAAAGTTTTAATATTTGCACGAAATAAGGAGTACCTAAGACATATAAATACAGTTTTATATATTTTTTTACGAAAAGTGTAAACATCCGAAACTTTGTTATTAGTTTCGTTGAAAGTTAAACAAGTCAACTTTTTCAGATTTTTCGGCCGGCACATTTGGGAAACAGAGGTTCTTTACGCGGGCTCCGCGGGCGCTAGCTGGTCTAGTTACTAATATTGTAAAATCTTACTATGCTATATGAGTGTGTGTGGATTGAGAATAACTACACGTTAATACTAGTTTTCGCCCACGGCTTCACCCGCATGGTATATTGTAGTCTGTGTGTTATTCTGATGTGTAAGCTATATTACTATAAAGTTTCATCATAATCACACACACAACGGCCTATTCACATCTATAAAAGATGATTTAAGTTAATCTATTTATGTTAATTTAACATCATAATCAGTTCAGTAGTTTTGCGTGAAAAAATAGGTAATAAATATCCATCCATCCATCCTCGCAAACTTTTACTACTATTGTTTAGTTACTAAAAAGTAAGTTTAAAAAAAAGCAAAAGTTTAAAAGTCTTTAAAATTCTGTTATTTAAGACCATAATGTCTATCATAGACTTTCATTTTCGTTAAATTAACTAATAGATTATACTCTGAAACCTAGTAGAAAATAACAAACCACTGTCAATTTATTTGAACATCGTCGCCATAATGTGTCTATTATATTTGGCACACAATAGACTAAAGCTGGTCAATGCATAGAACAAATGAGAAAGCAATTAAATCCAGGGACGATAGACAAAGCTTAAATATGAGAATTAGTGGGAAGGGTGGTTGAGGCTTGCCATTGTGGGAATATCCTAGCCGCTCTCGTTTGAACAACCAGCTTGTCTAACTAGATTTTCAAACAATTGAAATAGTTTTGAATTCATGCCATTAGCAACCACGACTTTGGCACAGTGGTCAC
Source organism: Protodeltote pygarga (assembly GCA_936450705.2). Lineage (NCBI taxonomy): Eukaryota > Metazoa > Arthropoda > Insecta > Lepidoptera > Noctuidae > Protodeltote > Protodeltote pygarga. The sequence goes on from OW388248.2 coordinate 15,304,905, forward strand.
TATGCACAACTAGCTTCCGCCTAAGGCTTTGCCCACGAGGTATGTTGATATGATAATCGTATTTAAGATTTTAAAATATAATTATTGTCCCCAAAATTCTAAGAGAAAGAGACAATAAAGTATTTTAGAATAATAACTTTCGTGAGTCATACTTATACATTAAATATTGATACGGCTTTACTCACGTATTTAAGTAATAATTAAATATTATTAGTAGTAGTAAAAACTTTGTACTTCAACAATCACGTAATACAGTTCAATACAATGATATTCCATCACCATACAACTACATGCGCAACTTCTGTAGTGTATTCAAAGTTCTAAATCCAAAAAAAGGTTCGAATCGTCTAAAAAAAAAACAAATTAAAAAGGTTTCTACCGTGTTCCGATTTTTTCTCGCTCGCAACAATTCGAATACAGAAACAACAAAAATTTCAATTGTGAAAGTACTCGTACAAAGCTTTGTGCGAGCATTTCACAATTGGAATTTTCTTTAAGTGCTTCACGTTTTTAAATCCTGCATCCCAGTATTTGACTGGTCAAAGCCCGAGCTACCTCAACGGAATCCGGACGTATAGTTACCGCGCATTCACTTGGACGTCCGCTACGTTGAAAATTATGAAACGTTATATATGTACATTCGCTTGGAAATTCTGTCACAAAGGATTTATTCGAGGCGTTAGTATGTGAATAGCGGTTATTTCTCTTTGACTTCATGTTAGAACAACACTGAAAATGCACATCATTTTGTATTGTTAGGTGTTTCAGGTGCCGAAATGTTTGTTGTATTCTCCGTAATTTTACATTGTTTGAGTTCGAAATGTTTTTATGTATTTCTCCAGTCATCCAAAGGCTTATTTATATTTATGAATATTAATAATTGATGGTAAGCATTTTTTTAATCCATAGGTTTGAATGGTTGTGAAACGGTTTGATTAAATACAAAATCAATAAAATGTGACTTCAAACTTATAATATGCACAAAGGTCACGAGTTTTTATGCTATATTTACAATCAATCAATCAACCATTTATTTGCCATAAAATGATTACGATGGTTTCATATTCATAAAGGGCTTGAGAGTTGTCAAGTCAGTTTTTTCAACACAAAATACTAAAAAATTTTAGTTGAAAAAACTGATTTAGAAACCGATAAATCGTAATTGAACACGAAAAAAAAACTACGTATAGGTAGCACTCTCAAGAAAAAAAAAAATATAAAATTTTTCCCAAAAACAAGGGAAAATAATAATATTTTTCTAAAGTCTTTTTCTATTCTTACACCCAAAAATAGGGAGTTTTCAAATATTGAAGTGCCTCTGATAATCTTTTTTAAGCCTTCAGGTCAAATTAAGCTATCAGGATAAGGGCGCATCATAAAACCTTAAACTAGCGTTCGGATTCATTATATAAGGTGGTTGTATAAGTGATATAAAACTGCTCATATCATATTTGGCATTATAATCTTTTCTTTTTTTAACCGACTTAAAAAAAGGAGATACCGAAATCGTACGATATCGAATGTATTTTTTGAAGAGGTGCATAGGTGTTTCAAAACGAACCTGTGAAAGTAGTGTTGATGGTCCATCTCAGCCGCACTAGCCCGCCTTTCCGGTAGTAAACCCCTTTAGTATAATGTTTCCCATTTAAGTAGGTAAAAAGCGTCAGGTAAAAAGGCACTGTTAAACGTGTTACGCGCCTGTGTACGTGTTTTACTTTTTTCTCAAAATGCCTCAAATCATGTATCATTGTTTTAAAACTTGTTTGTTTTCTCTTTCTTACCAAGTTCTTCAAATTCTTCTTCTCAATGACAATGGAAAGGATAAAAGCTGATTATTTTTTTAACTTATTTTTTTTTAGCCTTTTGCGTGAATAGGCCTTAAATATGTGTAGTTCTAGAGAATATACATTCTATCGTTGTAATCTACTAATTAAAATCAACGGTCAGATTGATATAGGCAATAAAATGGTAATATTTTGTTTGGCGACCCACGAAGTATATACATAATACATATTACAACTCAAAATAAACTCAAAACCGACTTTAAAATAATAAAGTTGCTTCTAATAATATTTTTCACAAAGCTGGGCGTCTTGCAAGTGTCATATTTCATTATAAAAGCTATTCTCAGACAAGGTCTCATTACTTGAGAACAATAGCCACTAATATCTTAAAAGGTTTTGCCGGAAAGCCCTGCCAACTCAATCGGCTCAACGCTTCTGAAATATGTAATTTCGTTTTAGACGTTCGTTCGCCCCTACCAGAACGTTGAAGATTTAATTTATCCTCGCTCTTTGCTCATATTTAGCTTTACAACATTAATTTACTCAATTTATTCAAAAAATAACAAAGTTTAACAATTAACTATAGCGCTTCTAACGAGTCTATTGAAGACTTCTGAACCCACCCAGACAATTATTTGCTTAGTTAGTTAATTCAATAATTTTGTTTATTGAGGAATAACTCTGACCAACAAATACTTAAATGCTTATTTTTATGCTATATTCAAACAATAAATACTTAGATCAATAAGAGGATGTATGATGATGATGAATGATGAAAAATGATGAATAAATAAATAAGAAAATAAATCAATCTTCCCCCGTCTCATTCAAACCGGTTGTTCTTAGCTGCCCAAAAGATTATTTTTTTATACTTATAGTTTTACCTCGCAGCTTGCCTCCTGTGCCTTTCTTTAATTTAGCTTCCTATACAAACCGCACCGTTCCCAAATTGTACGGAAAGATGAATTTCCGACTTGAATATAGTATTGGAAAAAGAAAAAAATAATAATATCTAGATCTTGGTCAGAGTCACTGAATATTAGCTTTTATCGTTAAGTACCTAAATTATACGCATCAAAAATCTACAATTTCAATATATAATTACTTCGTCCTAAGTACCTGTGAATAAATTATATGAGTTAAAGTGAAAATTCACTGGATACGTATGCGTGACCACGCAAACGTAATAACAACCTATAATTTGCTCACAAATGCTAGTAACATGAATATTTTAACAATACGCGAGGACACTTGGTATTTGAATTAATTGGAAAATTATAGTCAATGATTTAATTTCCTTAGAATATGGTTAGCTTAGGTCTTCTATTCCATCGAATACGTATAAAGGAACGTTTGTCAGCCTTTGGGAATTCTAAATAATATCATGTATTCACATTAGTGTAGCACGAATGCATGGCGTAAGTAACTTACAACATTGTTGGTTTACTAAAACTGAATAACGCTTCAAGTAAAAGGTATATAACAATGTACTTAGTTGGTCCTTATACAAATTAAATAAATAATTAATCATTAATTAAATATTAAACTTAACTTTCTGAGGAATTTCCAAAGCAAATAGTATATTACTATAGTATAATAGTATATAATAGTATATTTGGTTTGGGAATAATAGTAGCTTTAGTGAATAGTTTCAATGGAATCAACGAGACCACAGCGGTAGGTATCAGAGCGCCAGAAGCGCCTCGATTGAATAACATTAAATCAATATTAAATCAACTCGGATTCAATTTCTATCAATTAGTAGGTACATAGTATATAAATTCAATAGCATTTGCAACCGGCGGCGCTTTCATGAATAAAACAACGATTTTTGTGGAAATACGCTCTCCTTTCAGACGTCGCGCGTCGCTTTGAGGATTGAAAATGCAAATATTTTAAGTATAGACGGAAGTCTGAATGAAGTTTCCAAACTCTTTTAAAAGTGTAATTGACTTGAAATTTTCAAAAACACTCTTGTTGAGTTTTGTTAAGGTTATGCGTTGGAACTGGTTAATTTCTTTAATTCTAGTAGTCTAATTAGTTATATTTATTAGTATATACCTATATTAGTTTCAAATTATTAAGTAGGTATTTTTTTATATAACAATGCCGCGAAATAATATAATGTGCCTTCTGGGGGGTTTGGTTAACTAAAAAAGTTCTTAGCATATAACGTGCTGGACCATACTCGAACACATGATATAATGTTAATGCTTAGAGCAGCGGTTTATTTTACACTGCATTTATTTTTTCTAATAATCTCATCAAAATATTTAAGAATAATATAATTTCTTCTAAAAAAATCCTCTTCAAGTGAACTATATTTATTAATTAACTATGTTTTAACAACAAACGTTTTAATATCGGAAACAATACAACAAAACTAAAATATTTTCTATAAAACGTTTCGTGTAATAAGCAACCAGCCTGTTGAATCCCTACCTACTATATATTTTATACACTATATATCTTATGGTTTTGTTATAGAACCCACTTAGTTTCCCCACCCACACTAACATAGCATTAAAAATAGTTAAACTCGCTAAAACGTAGAGCAGCTTGTTTAGTAAATTTAATACGTAAATTGCTCTCATAATTACGCAAATTGTTGCCGCCACTGAGTCAGCTGTGTCTTCATAAATTAAACGTTGTGCTGTAGGGTATTTTGTTACTTAGAGACTCTTTGAGAAAATTCAAAGAGTGAGCTAAGAGGAATGTTTACTGCATGTCACTTTATGCAAGTTCTAAGAGTTTGTACGTACCTACATAGTTAAAATTATTAACTGATAGTTTAAGGTATTTGTGATCGCTGTGTTTATCATGGGAGCAAAGAATGTTTCAAAATGTCCAGCGATATAAAACACTCATTAGTGCAAAGAGGAGTTTATTGATGATCTTTTTTACTATTTTTAATCGACTTCAAAAAGAGCTCCTTCTTTTTCTCGATTCGATTGTATGTTTTATGGTAAACAGTGCAATATTTTGCACATCCAAACCACCGAAGATTAAACCTTATGGTTTCGAATATAGAATTGGATTTTGTCTAACAATTTCAATTTCTCTCCCACCTAATTCACAACTCGTCTCACTGTTGGATAATAACCTACACTCCTTACAAATTTCGTAATGAATTATCAGACCACAGTTTATCTCGACAATAGATGACAAGTATGATGTTACTGTAAATTCCAGCAAACGGGACAAACGAGACAATCGGGCCAGATGAATGGGACAAAATGCAATGACCACTGCAATATTAGTACAATAGGATTTACTGGAACAGCGCAGCGGAGCTAAACCAACACAAATATGTGTACCAACGATACAATCTGAACCGAGCAATGCACTTTACGGTTCCATGTTTTTAAAATTCAATCTCAGAAATTGAATTGGTCATACAATACATTTGACTTTTTACTGTATTTACTGTTGTTGTTATTATTTGTCGTGGGGAAATCGAGCTGATATACAGGGTTATTTGTAAAACACCATCATCTTCAAAAGGGGTCATTAAACTCATCATTATGAACAACTTATACTATGGGCCAACACAGAAATCGCAAAAAATAAATCAGCTGTTCCATACATTTTGTTCAGTCATGTGAACATAAATGTATGGAACAACTGATTTTTTAAACATATTTAGTAGACTAAAAGAAATAATATTTATAATCTCTAAAATGTGAATTTTGTTATAAAAACCTTCGTAAGTAAAATAAAAATTATATTCAGACCATTCTTGAAGTGTCGATATCATATAACTTCTTCAGTGGGTCCGCGCAATCTCTAAAAGATGAATATTGGCACGAAACCTCTTCTCGCACTGAAATCTTAATAGCTCTTGAGAGCTCCCAAAATAAGTACCTACTTATATTTTAAAGTACCTTTTGGGAATCGAGTTGCCTCTAATTTAGACTAATTATGGATTTTTCTTTATTTCACCCGAGTGAAGCAATTAATTTCTTTTTACCGTGTGGATAATATAATTATTGGGTTTTGTATAAATTATTTAAGACTTTGTTTTTAAGTGTTTGTAAGTCTACAGTCCTCTGCCGAGAAAATTTGTGACAAATTGAGGCGAGTTAAAATTAAAGCAACTATATTAAATTACCAATTTTATTTATGCTATATTAATATTATGAATAGGCACAGATGATTAACATAAAGACATAGCTTTTAATTACAATTTTTCGAATTTTACTAGACTGCGATCGATCGGAACAAATCGAACATTTGAACAATTAAAGGTTGCGATGGAACACAAGAATCCTACTCCCAAAGTCGATCGTCGAAGTTTCGGATTAAAACGAACATGAACATGGTACGTTCGTATTATTTAGCACTATATTTCTGCTGCAAAAGATTTAAGTTGTTTTTATATGTTGTGACTAGTATTTCCCGCGTGGCTTCGCTCACGTAGACTATAGAATATTTTGAACAGAATTTATTTATTTAAATGGAATTAATATAGTCTAGGTAGTACTGCCCATGAGAACAAATTGTACTGCTTTGAGTTAATGCCACTACTTTTAGTGTCATTGTATAAGCAGACTTAGGTACAATAGGTACAGGGCGAATGACAGTCAAATAATGTCGGTATAGCAATCATAAATATTTGCCTATAATAATAATCTAATAGATTTCCAAGAATTTTCAAAGGAAAATCAAAGTAGGTACTCGTACTTATAAGGTTAGTATTTCTTTCAAATAAAAAAGAACAAATAAAATTGAAATATTGAATTCTAATCCATTCCCTTTTTTACTTTTCCCTTAATTTATTTTTGGTATCTGTATTTATCCTCCTTGAATTTCTGTTTCATAGTTTTTCGTTCTGATTATAACACCTGTCATTTACGGCCTAAGGCTTTCACTCGCCATTCAAAAGAAGTGAAGTGATTTATATTTGACATTCCAATTTTAAAGGGCAATATTGCACCAAGCCAGTTTAAATCAAAAGCACTAAGGAGTATTGATAGCAACTTCGATGCAAATCACCCCCAAAATAACTTTCTACCCCTTTTTAACCCCGTTAGGCGATGAGTTTAAAGAAAATACGAAACACGTGTTCCATCAATTTTGTAAAAGAATGTTTATGCAAAATTTGAAGTAGATTAAACCAAGGAATCACGTTGTCCCATACAAACTTTGCCCCCGTTTTTCTCCCTCTTAGAGGTGGAATTTCGAAAAATCCTTTCTTATCGGATCCCTACGTCATACAAAGAATACATTCTCCAAGTTTCAGGTCTCTACGTTCAGCGGTTTAGGCTGTGCGTTGATCCGTCAGTCAGTCAATCAGTCAGTCATTCAGGACAAAGCATTTTATATGTATAGATTAAGATTATTGGTTTTATTACTTTTTATTTATATTAGAGTCCAAAGTAAAGTTCAGCGTCCTAATAAAATGTTTAAGAGTTTTTGACTCCTTATCGATTTCTTTATAATTTATTTAGAAGAAGACGACATGCGAGGTGATATGAGCGGGACTTGAACTAGCGTTCTTACCAAACCAAAGGAGGTATCGTATACTCGTATATCGTATACCCGCTCGCACTCAACATTATTTTTTATTCTAACTAATTGATGTTTCCAAATACTGAATCCCTTACCCGAGAACTATTAAACTAACATTGAATATCAAACATGAAATTTCACAACATGACGTACTGTTAATTACCCTATTCGCTAGAGGAAACAGCATCTCGAATATTGGTAGTAGCGAGAATAGTTTTGCCTGTCTACCGTGAACTGTGAACTAATTGGGTTGTCGAATTGTCAAACGGTAGTATGTTAGTGACTAGAAATGCTATCTATGATTTATATAGTAGACTATTGTACACTTGTACAGTTGTGTATGTGGTTTGATTCGTAGCTTTGTTTAGTTTATGCAATTAGAAAGCAGGTTTAAAGTAATGTAATTAATTAATTAATTGTAATAGTCAAGTTCCATAAAAACATCAATCATAGTCAATATTTCTGTAAATACTAGCTCTTTTAACAAGTAAATATTTACTTAACTACATATAAGTATAACAAATTAAGATTGACTCGGTATTAAATGAGACCACTGCGCTATACATTTGCATTGTAATGAAGCAGAAACACGCGCTTCAATTTTCGTTTTTATAAAATGCCGACGTTTTTAGGCAGTTGCCCAGATGTTGGCAATAATTCGCAAATTAAAATGGCATGAAATGAGATTTCTCTGAAGCTCAACACAATTTTAGAAGGACATATAAGAAACCTCTACAGCGGGATGTCACTTCGGCTTAATAGCAACACCCAAGCTTTTTATTATTACATTAATTTTATTTGATCTAGAGCATTAGCCGTCAGAAGAAAGGACCATGGGGGATTTTGTATGGACCCCGTCCCCACTCCCCAACAGTCACGGGCTATATGTCAACATGTTTGTTAGGAGCCATAGAAAGGCAAGCCACCTGTTTTAAGAGCGAAATCAATGGAGATTTTTTTTTACAGGACAAAACGTTTGGGTACTTCTATGATTATTTTTCATAAAAAATCTGTTATTATGTACATTTTTGTACAAAAATATATTACTAATAGGATAACAGTAATGTAAGAAAATAAGAAAGCTTATTTCAAACTACAAAAACCAATGTGTGTCTCCTCACGAGGGAACTCCTCAACGGTCAGTAGCTCGTACACGAAACTTTGCGTATACCTAGGTTTAAACATGATATTCACCATATGACCTGATGCTGCACCAAGAATTGTTTTCACACGCAGGATTTCTTCAACGCTTATTAGCACATTTACGAAACTCTGTAGGCAAATACTTAAGTTTACTTCGTTTATTGCCTGCGCTGCTACAGAACTTTAATTATTTTGATCATTTAAAATCTGAAATAATGAACATTGGCAAAAATAAGTGAATAACGCCAAAAACAAATGAACATCGGCAAAAACAAGTGAATATCGGTAAAAAACAGTGTATTACCGGTAAAAATATGTGGACATCTGCCCAAGTGAATGCCGAAAAAACAAGTGAAAGCCGAAAAAACAAGTGAACGCCGAAAAAACAAGTGAACGCTGAATAAATAAGTAAACATGGGCAAAAACAACTGAATATTGGTAAAAACAATTGAACCCCCAAAAAGACAAATGAACGCCGAAAACCAAGTAAACGCCGAAAAAGGAGTGAACGTAGAAAAAATAAATGAACATAGGCAAAAACAAGTGCATATCGGCAAAAACAAGTAAACGCCGAAAAACCAAATGAATGCCGAAAAAACAAGTGAAAGCCAAAAAAACAAGTGAACGCCGAAAAAACAAGTGAACGCTGAATAAATAAGTGAACATGGGCAAAAACAACTGAATATTGGTAAAAACAATTGAACTCCCAAAAAAGCAAATGAACGCCGAAAACCAAGTAAACGCCAAAAAAGGAGTGAACGTAGAAAAAATAAATGAACATAGGCAAAAACAAGTGCATATCGGCAAAAACAAGTAAACGCCGAAAAACCAAGTGATTGCCGAAAAAACAAGTAAACGCCAAAATAACAAGTAAATGCCGAAAAACAATTGAACGCTGAAAAACACAAATGAACGCCGAAAACCAAGTAAACGCCGAAAAAGGAGTGAACGCAGAAAAAATAAATGAACATAGGCTAAAACAAATACATATCTGCAAAAACAAGTAAACGCCGAAAAACCAAGTGATTGCCGAAAAATCAAGTGAACGCCGAAAAAACAAGTAAACGCGGAAAAAACAATTGAACGCCGAAAAACACAAATGAATGCCGAAAACCAAGTAAGCGCCGAAAAAGGAGTGAATGCCGAAAAAACAAGTGAACGCCGAAAAAACAAGTAAACGCCGAAAAAACAAGTGAACGCCGAAAAAAAAAGGGAATGCCGAAAAAACAAGTGAACGCCGAAAAAACAAGTAAACGCCGAAAAAACAAGTGAACGCCGAAAAAAAAGGGAATGCCGAAGAAATAAGTGAACGCCGAAAAAACCAGTAAGCGTCGAAAAAACAAATGAACGCCGAAAAAACAAGTGAACGCCGAAAACACAAGTAAACGCCGAAAAAACAAGTGAACACCGAAAAATTAAGTGAATATGGGCAAAAACAAGTAAATATCGGCAAAAATAAGTGGACATCTGCAAAATCAAGTGAACGCCGAAAACCAGGTGAACTTCGAAAAATAAGTGAGCGCCGAAAAAACAAGGCAATTTTACGGGTTTACGAGTATTTAAGAAAATTACAAGATTGTTTCTGCCGATATTCACTTGTTTTTGTCCTAGTTCACTTATATTCTCGGCGTTCACTTATTTTTCGGCGTTCAGTTGGTTTTTCGGCGTTCACTTATTTTTCGGCGTTCAGTTGGTTTTTCGGCGTTCACTTGGTTTTTTCGGCGTTCACTTGGTTTTTCGGCGTTCACTTGTTTTTTCGGCGTTCACTTGTTTTGTCGGCGTTCACTTGTTTTTTCGGCGTTCACTAGTTTTTTCGGCGTTCACTTGATTTTGCCGATATTCACTTGTTTTTGCCGATGTTCATTTTTTCATACTTGTACGATCAAAATAATTAAAGTTCTATAATAGTAACACGGGCAATAAACGGTTTATTTATAATACTTTAATATTGATCATAAACTAATGATGCAACCAGGATCTTCTTCTCACAGAAAACTCCTTAATGGACAATAACTTACAGAAGCCTTGCATAATTTATGCTTACGCATATTTTGATAATAAAACGTGATATTCACCATATGACCCGATGTAGAACTAAGAATCGTCTCCATCCGTAGGATCTCTTCAACGGTTTTTGGCAAATACAATAAACACAGTATATGTTTACTAATTAAACATGATATCCATCATGAACCCACGATACCGCCAGGATCGTCTTCTCACCTGAGAACTCCTCAACGGTCAATAGCTCGTACACAAAACCTTGCATATTCCTATGTTTATTTAGATGATTCACCATGACATATGTATATGCAAGGTTTTTTTGGACGATCTATTGACCATTGGAAAATTCTTACATATAAAGACGATTCAAGCTGCAGCATCTGGTCAGTGACTGTCATGTTTAATCAGCTAAATAAACGTAGGTATGCGGCGCAAAGTTTCGTGCACGAGCTACTAACCGTCGAAGAGTTCTTACATGTGGAGTCGATTCTAGCTGCATATCAGGTCATGGTGATTATCATGTTTAATGATCTAAAAATACGTAGGTACAATGCAAAGTTTCGTGTACGAGCTATAAACCGTTGAAGAATTCCTATGTGTGGAGATGATTCTAGGTGCAGCATCAGGTCATGTCAATCATATAATTGTATTGTTAACAGAACTGAACGTGTATGAAAAATTCTAGCTAAATCGTTTAGGAGGAACTAATAAAATAGCTAAAAATAGCTTGAAAAAATGGCACACAAAAGTGCGATTATTTCATGAACCCCATTCATTTCAAGATTGTCGCCATGATAAAAAAATATCAACATGTTATGATGCTTCGAATGAGATATGTTTCAAATCTGTTGGAGGGTGGGGACACTTTTACCCAAGGTCCTTTGTTACATTTTATGGTATAAAACAATACATAGAGTACAATCAGTTTCATAGTCTACGGATAGGCATAATCTACGAGGTACATTAAAAATAAAACAGAATTTATATGACATCATCTGTCTGGTTATCCGACAGCCAATAAGTCTGAAATGTTTTTAAGTGGCATTCAAAACATTTGCCACATAATTACTCTAATATTTTTCAACGCTCACATCTTTCCACCCCGAGATTTCTTAAACTTCCCAACTAAAATTTCCCCTAAAATTTTCGACACTTCAAGTGCATGACGACGAACGACAAAGTTTTCTAGTCGTTTTGAAATCGTATCGACAACTTTTGCGCCCTGAACATATCGCTTTATATGTTATTTTCATGAACGATGTAATATTACACATGATATAATATATGATATGAAGATTATAATAGCAAACAATAATTAAAATTGTAGGTAACTTTAATTCAATGTAAATGTTTCGTTATTTTAAATTCGAATATTGGAAGTTAGGAAAGCAGCCAAAAGAATGATTACGGCAATTTTTTGAATAAATGGTTTACTAAGTGCACATCTAAATTAATTGTTTCAATTGATGTTAAAAAAAAATATGATGACAAAAAAAGGAAAATTGACACTTTTTGGTCACATGTACCAATTTTCAGTTCAAAATATTAGCTTTAAAAGTTAGAGAACTCCGTTAACATTTTAAAGGAGTTCTCTAACTTTTCATCATTATGGAGCTCTGTGATTTTTACATAGAAATTGTTTGTGTGCCAAAGGATGACTGGTTATTATGACGTATGTATTAGAACCACGCGAACATAGCCGCCGAAAAATTTAAGAGTCATTTTTTTAACGACATTAATAAATAAAAATATAATTATCTTTATTTATCAGAACGGACCATAGTTTTTTTATCCATAGATACGCATCCAAACTTATAATTTTAGTCAGTTATTGAATACTATTGGCCATATCTAATAGTTTGTCCAATATATCGATAAAAAATATTTTTTACTTCCGATTTTAGTCGACCATTCGTCCGTGTCCACTATCGAGAAAACAACGGTTCTAAATTCCTATAACACCGGCTGATTCTTTTAAACTGTCTACGATTTCCGCGAAAATGAAAGTATAACATTGTGTCAGGTGGCAAACTTCCCACGACTAGATGGGTTTGCTTATCTTCCTTTTTTTTCTTTTGATAACCGGATACGCTCGAGCATCCTGCAGAGGATTATGCCGGGGCTCTAACCGGGTAAAACCTCTACGGTACGCCGTCCTTTTACATTATTATATTTTTTATAATAGTTTTACAGCTCTGAGGGTTTACTCTTTAACTACGATCCCAATCCAATATATTTTTACTATGCAATAATTGCAAATACTTCAATCAGTCAGAAAATAGTGGCATGCAGAGGCTGGTTACCCAATTTGCTACGGACCTACTTACATGAAATCATAGTGTAATAAGAAAACTTCAAGTTATATTTTTTAAGAAAAACATTGTCAAATTATAGGAAAAAAAAAACCTGAGTTAGTATTAAATATTTATGGTGCTGTAAAGTAGATTGCTGTTTTTATTTTTTTCTAGTTAAGAAGCGTAGCTTTTAATGCATGTAACTAGGATAATCTACTATTTCATAGTGAAATTATGATTAGTGCCCTTCACAAGAGGGAAAACATAGTACCGAGACGCGGCAGTGGAATTGTATACGTGTAATTATACTATCTGAGATGGTTGAATGTAGAAGGAAATTTTGATATCACAGGTAGGGTTACGCATAGCTTAGTGGCAGAGCGACTGGAGCCTTTATCTAGCAGGCTGAAGGTTTAAATTCTGCTCGTAATTGTATTTTTTACTATATTTTATTCTTTTAACAAAAATTCTCAACTTTAGTGGCCGCATTGCATGCTTAGATGCTTAACAAAAATGTTTATATTTTTATTTTGTAAATAAATTCGGATTGGGTTCATAATAATTCAAACGTAACTGCCCGTTGAATAATACTGTCTAAAGTAGTAATAGTTAGGTACTAATACCATTTTTTATTTTTTCGTTTCGTGTGGAAAACCCCTTACTTCACCACCAAAGGGCCAGTGATGGAGTTATGTCCGACTCGCCCGGACTAAAAACCACACGGTAGTCCTCGACGGATCTCAGAACGGGAGGACGGGGTTCATAGATACTAATGCCCTGAAGTTAAAGCAACTTTGATTTCTGTAATCACATAAGCGTGTGATATACCTATGTTTAGTTCAACAACTTTGAAAACTTGTGAATTGCGATCTCAAATTCACATTCAATAATTTTATTGAAATGTATTTCGAAGTTTGTACATAATACCAAACTTGGAAGTTTGCATGTTTGGATGCTTGTCTTTCGATCACGGCTCGACTGCTGAACAGGTTTGGATGAGTATAATATACGTATTTTATTTTCCAAATAAATTGAATTCGAAATAATAAGAAGATGGCAGGAAAAATGGTAGGACCAGACTAAGATGGAGGGATAGGGATTAGCTGGACACATAGGTGTAGCCGTTGAACACTGAGAAATGAGACAAAAAGAAATCTTGAGTCTTTAATTGTATAGAACGGAAAAGGAGTAGGAAGGCCCTTGCCTTTGCGACAAAACAGGCTGAATAATAAGTAAAGATAAAGCGCGAACAGAAGTTAGTATTAATATAATAATATGAATTTGAATTCGAGCAAGCATATATATCTTGCTATGTAGAAAAACCTGTCTCAAATTACGCTCGAATTAAGTACACCACTTATATTACCGCACGTGTAAGCCGTCGAAATATAATAATAATATCATTAAACAATGAATACGAATGTCTAACGAAAACCCAAACCAAAACCCGGCTTCTGTGTAAGCGCTCACATTAAAGAAAATTGAGATAATGAGATAAAGCAAAGGGGACAATAAAATCAGGGATCCGCGCTGAATGACGCAACCCACCGTTTTAATTCGGTTCCACGCTCGTTCCGCCGCAGATGCGGCTTAGAAACGTATTTCGTTTATCACTGTTATCTCATTCATGATGAAATTAATTAAAATAGATTATCCTTTAATTAACCCTTACATGAGAACGAGTTTGAGAGAAGGAATAGACTAAAGCGTCTCGGAATCATGTTCTCAAATCCATGAAAATGATCTACAATGAAAAAGACTAAAACATTAAATTGAATGTTGAAGATTGTTCTCAGAAAATGTGAGATAATTTAATAATACCATCATGAACCGACTCGTGTTGCTCTCAGCTATATTGTAGCTAAAGTAATACAATATAAAGTGCCTACCGAACTTGCTACCATCGGAATAGTTAAACCATTAGCTCCACTTCAGTGTCTCAAGTCATTTGAAGTTTAATTAATCTTAATTCCGTAACTTATCATAACGTTGACGTTTGGTTAAAACTTCAATAATGCCTTTATACAGCTTCACCTGTATTGAACAGAAAATACACCGCTATTTCTGTGTTATTTGTACAACGGATTGACTCGTTAAACTTTGCCCGAGGCAACTTCCGGAACAAAGTTTGCAATGTTTACATATCCGATAAAACAATTATACAACATTATTTGATTATTTATATATATAATCAAAGACAACATTATTTAAAAGAACCGGCATGGCAGTGAGTAACACGTCATACGCCTTTAAGGCGTTAAGAAAGAGATTGGTTATTTTGATTGAAGCGGGCAGGACTAGCTTAGTAGGTAAAACCTTGGCACGGCACGCCAGGGATCGATCGCGAGTTCAAGTACCACCCAAGTCAGTTGTTTTTGCGAGTTTCTTATGAAGTAAATAATTTCATTTAATAAGAAAAACATGTGCATAAACTAACATAAACATTATATTAGTTATTCGTCAATCTCCGGAAGAACTTATAGTAATCAAATATGTGTTGATTATATCATTGTTGTTTAGTTGCATGGTGTCTTTTGTCATAGAGTGTAAATGTGGTAGTTTATCACTTTTTCGTTCACCAATTCCGTTCCGTCTTCACTAATAATAAATATATCACATAATAGAGATTAAGTCAAGGAGAAAGTTTAATGAAAAATAAGATGAAATTGAAAAAGAGATAGGATAAAGCGGGACCGGGCTTTTGAAAATTGTTTTCAATGGATCTATAATTCTATAATTATATATTAATAATTGATTTCTTTTGACGTTTTGAATACAAACATGATGATTTGCGTCATGTCCCAAACGCCAAAAGAAATTAACGATGAAGAGCGATTAAATCCGCTCAAAATAATTATATTTTAGGTAATCTATTAATTGAGGCTTTTAATCTAAAGGAGAAATCTAAAGGTGACTTTTCAGCTGAAACCTAAAGAATTACAAAAAGAAAACTAAATTTATGCTTATAAAATACGATCTTATCTGCAGTACCCACTTAAGTAATTATTTAAAAAATCTTATCTACTTTAATACAAAGCCTTTGCCTAAAAATGGGCCTGCTTCTGGCCCATCGTCCGGTACTTAAGTAATTGAGGTCTTTGTGTAGCCACTTCAGCGATGTGCTTAGTCACCGACATCACTCATGGAGAGGCTAATTCCATAGAGTTTTCTTCCACTTACACGTCAGCTCTATTCTGTCAGTTCGGGTTTCATAAATCTTGTAATTTATTTAGCTTTTGAGTAAGGTAGTGATATCAATTTCACAGTTTCATTTTTTTTTTGCGAAAAGTGTACATGTCTGAAACTTTAAGTTTTCCTAAAATTTATATATTACTTTCAAAATTCAAGTTACCTACCCTAGATATGTGCTTAAGTTTTATTGCTTCTTTATTATGCTACACATATTATCAAAATAATTGGCATCCAAGCCAACTTGAAAATAAGTTTAGTCTCAATTATGGACAAAAAAACTATAAAAATAACATGCCGTCATTCTAAAAATAGGGTCTTAGTAAAATAAAAGGTTTCGCAAAAAAATCGGAATACCTAACCGTCTTGGCCTGAACGAAGTCAGTTATGCTACTCTTCTAGGTCAATAGGAGCGAAGTAGGCCGCACACAATTCTCTACAAACATATATCGATATAGTGACATGTTTTCCTTAGAACATACATAGCATTTTGAACGGAAATTCATAACATCAAAATATCGAAAACATCGTTCGTCCTACACTTCAATTTTCAACTCCAGCATCAAATAATATATTGTTACAAGTTGCTCCAATTAATTAAAACATTTCAAACATGTATTGAACAAAATATTTTCAGTTTGCCGAATTTAATCAACAAAGCCAACGATGCAGGCTTGTTTGGTTGTAATTAAAATCATACATTTGTACTGTACTGTACAGTCATTAAAACCACAAATTGATTTAATAATTAATTTCCCGGTTTAAAGATATTTTAACAGTAAATAAATTCAGATTTAAGGTAAAATTGATAATTCATTGAACATGAATAGTTGTTACACACATTGAAACAAATATTTTTCGTTTAATAGACCTATTCAAAGAGTATCTAGGTAGGTATAAGAATTATCTTACAATGAATGCAGCTGTAGCGTTCTGTTGCAATTTTTAAGATTATAGGAAGTATCTTTTAACGTGGGTGATTTTTGTATTTTTAACGACATGTGTAGCTAAAGAAAACACAGCATTAAATACAACAAATGTTTTATTTGTTGTATTTAAAAAAAAACTGAGAAACGTAATTCTCAAATCTGTTACAAACTTTTAGTACAAAAAATCACATAGGTAGTTCTGAAAATCAATGTCTACTTAGGGCCGGTACACGGGGACTAACTCACGATAAGAACAACCCGGAACTTGAACTTATACATTAATAAGTACAATAGCGTCATTTAAAAATTCCACATAGCTTTTGTAAGTAAAATTACTTATTTTGTTCTTACACTTTACTAATAAAAGGTACACTTATGTTTTGTGATATGAAATAAACTACTAACTGAATCTCAGAAATAAGATTATTTTCCGTCCTAAAAACTTTTCTACATATTGCTCTGGTAAAGAAAAATAATTCTTGTTTTGTCCAACTTTCCGAGAAATTGTACTGAGAAAATCTGTGCCATTGTAGTTTTGGTCAAAAATTCACAAGTTTCGGGTTGTGAAGTGAGCGCGGCCTTATAGGTAATTTGGTTGTCAATCAATTTTATTCATTTACTAGCGGGCTAGCGGTCAACCGCGACTTCGCACGCGTCAAATTTACACCTGTATAAAATAAATATTTGTTTGTGAAAGTGGAAATTGGATTTTGTCCATAGTTTTAAAGGCGTTTTTTTGCGCGTACCTATCCAAAATATATTCTAAGTTAAAATTAACCACAGGCTGAATATGTAACATTCCAATTAGGTTATTTGATACTCTCTAGAACATATTAATTTTATTTGTAACGTAATAACTAACTATACTATTGACGTTACGTAGAGTATTTAGAAAGCTACCAAACTAAGCTACTAGATCATCTAAATCCGTTGTTAATAAGGAATTGTGTCCATTGTCTCATCTACTCAACTTATATATTAACCATACCAATTATAGGTATAATACCAATTAAGAATTAGACAATTATTTTAACGTCATTAATATTACCGTGAATAATTACAAGGTAGGTACTTAAACTACATAGGTTTGGTTAAATGGCGTCGTGTCTGCACTAATTAAATCAGTAATTAATAAACATAATTAGATTTGCTCATCTGATACCTATGTGTGTATGGACATTACCAATAGATATACGAATAATACATTGATAAGCGCAATAAAACATCCTTTCATTTTTAGTTCGTGTAGTAAAAATGTAGACTATTCAGCTAGACTCGATCGCAACATAGCGGCTATTGAAAAGTATTTTTTCGATTACATCAGAGTTAATGAAAGAAAATTCTCCGCCAAACAAGCTACCGATTCATCGTACAAAAACTGACTTCGCCGAAAATCAATTGGTTACGTAGTTCGCATCCCCAACCGTGCGGACGTCAACAAGTACCCTATAGAACCCCTCGCGGGGGCTGATGAGGATCGGGGGACGGGATAGCACCCTCGGGTAGGGGTGAGATTCAACTGGTGCAATGCGGTGAACCCTACCTCCCCCGCGTTGTTTTTGCCATTGTACCCGAAGCATTTTGGCGCGGCTCGCGTTCATTTCACTAAGTTTGCTTTGCTGCACCATCTTTAATGATCTCTTTATCAATAGTAAAAACATTTTCCAGTTTTTCTATTGTATTCTATTGTTCTCGTGCTGGCTCAGAATTTCAGACATCACTAGCTAATCTTGATTACAGATAACGCGCAGCTTTTGTACTTTTCAGCCTTTATTTGTGTTATCAAAAAATATTTAAATATAGCTACAGGAGGGGGTAGGTATTAAACATTTAAAAATAAAAGGCTGTGTTTTAAGATGTTAAGCATGAAAGAGCATAAATTGTAATTATAAACTAAAGGTTGGGTTGCTACCTGCTTCTACGTCATATACTACGTCATATAAATTCCTACTAATTTAACGACATCATACAATGTCAAGGTCAACATTTTACGTCCAATAGGATTAGCCTGCTAAGCTTTACGTCACTAAAATCTACCACCTACATGTAACTATAATCTAATCGACGGCCTGACCAACGAAGTAGAACTGTAGCTAATCTTATTTGGTCACAGAAAGATTTTATTTATCGCCGCAGACCTGCCTGGTATTTTAGTCACTTAAACGTTCCTCGACGGTGGAAACCCTATTATCATATTTGGTTCAATCACAAATTTGAGGAAAATAATATCCTCCGCCCGTCTGTTTAGCTGTGTACTACTTAAGCTTATATTACTTGCTAAAGATGTTTCAATGTTTCGTAATGTTGATATGTAAATATAAGTAAGTTGGTTGTACTGTAATCATCCACCAATTAAGAAAGGCGTTTTTTAAAAAAAAAACTACCCCCAAAAGGGATAAAAAAGGAAATCCGTTAATAATAATTTAAGATGAGATAATATTAGATACGAGCGGGGCTTGAACCTGTAACAGTCGCCTTTCTCTAGGTCTAACCAACTGAGCTATCATAATTCTCCCTGTACTCATTAAATTTCAAGTTCCCTTTCTATGTTGTCATAAAGGAGACTTTTTCTTCGATTTGGCGAGCGTCGAATTCAAGTCACGCTTGAATCTTTTTATTAGTCAATTTCGTTAAAATTTATTAAGGGCCTATATCGTTATCAGAATTTCTACATAATTTATTTATCAAAGTTAAAATTTATTTAAGGCCGGGAAATGTATAACAAATCATTGGGTATATTGGTAATTAACATTGCTCGCATAAACATGAAATAAAGGGATTCAAAAACGTTAGTTAATTATATGTGTAATCTATCGAGTTATCGACTAATTGATAGGCAATTATGGTTAATTACTTGGTTACACAATCACTTGGTGAATAAACATGGTTAGTCATTTGTTGGTCAATAATCGACGTCATTGGACGTTATCTAGATAAATGATAATATTGTAGCCGAATTTGCGATTGGTTAATTCGGTTTAACGTCGTCTCACGACGTACTAATTTAATTCTGAATGGTTAGGTGTAGGTGATTAAAACCTAAATTGTGCAAACTTTGCTAATTAGAATTTTTCAGATAGAAAAACTGAATAACTTTTAACTAAATAGAAATAAAATCCTTTATCCTCGTAAAATACCCGAAAACGTCTATTTGTTGCATCAAGAGAATACAACACAAATATAAAATTAGCCGTATCTATTGCTCGCCTCTCTACAAAACTGCCGTCTAAGGCATCAAGCTGATACTTACCTTACTATTTGTATTTACAAAGAGATGTTCATGTTCAATTTACTTATAAAAATCTAATAGGTATATTCGTTTTGTGGTTATTCGATAATTTAAAATAGGTACTTTGACTCATTCATCAATGTATTAGGAAACATATTATTAAATCAAACAATACAACACACGATGCTAGGTTTTACAAATTGCACGATCAATATTATAGGATATCGGTTACCAGTTGGAGAGCATTGCACCCTTCCCTACCAAGTTCTTCGCAACTTTGAAAAATAACGGTGTCGATCGATTACATACACTCAGGATTACTCATCCCTATCCGTCGCATTACTAGTCAAAGGTAGCCAGTTGATTTTATTTCACAAAGCCATGTGTCGATCATAAATAGTAAATAAAAATATAGGTAGTACATTGAGTTACAATAGCGAGTACACAAATACTTAAGAGGGACATTCAAACCCCTAGCCGCAGGCGAGGAATACCTACTTTATTTTTTATTTAACTGATAAACATTAATGGAGGATTAAAGTTAGGAATAGTTAAGCCAAATATAGTCTCAAACTTTCGCGAACAATTTTTAATTAATGAAACAACTTTTAAACGGATAAACTCGCGTATATTGTATTTGTCTATCTGCCTGCCTGCGACCGCGAGATCTGCAAAGATCTCGAAACGTCAGGTGTTTTTGAAAAATAAAAAAATACAATATACACGAAAACTGAAAACTGAAAAAAACACGAAAACACGAAAATCCGTTCAAAAATTGTTTCATTAGTTAAGCCTATTCCATACGATACAAAATTGAATGCTAACCGAATTATTGTTGTACGTGTCAATCGAGTGTAATTTTATCATCTAGGTACTGCCCTCCACATGAGAGAGTTTGATTAGTAATTCAAGTAAGTATCAGTCGAAATGTATAGTGCGGAATAGGATTAAGAATAGATTTTACTTGAAATGCATGTAATTATAATATATTATTGTCCGCTAAAGTATTACTGTCAGTAACATTACAAATTGTATTGACTATACGGAGTAAAGATAAAACAAACATTCACGTTGAAAATTGATTGATTACAAATAAACATCGATGTGAAAATAATTTATAGTTAGTTTCAATTTTCTAACAATTTCGTCGCTGTGACAAAGAGTAAACTTCACATAGCATATCTATCAGCATTTTGTGCATACAGTACGCACCACACATACATAAAAGGCTTATAATATCTGCATATCAAAACGTCAGCATGTCACGAGAATCATGATATGACCACAAAAATAAATCCTTTTATGATGGTGGACTGCGGCGTCGGTACGGGGCGGTCTGGGCGAAACCTGACCACGAAAAATCAACAAATTGCATGTATGAAAATAAACACTTCTGTTTATTTTAACGCTGATTCGAGTCGAGTTCGTGAATTTCAGTTATTATTTGAATAAACTACGGAATATTATTTTTATCGTTCGTATCGTATTGTTGTATCGTTTTGTCGTGGTTAAGTTTCGTTTAAACTCTTTTAGGTAGTAAAATATAAATTACAGTGATATAAAAATGCCTTTCAAACAAAAGCTTTTTTCGATGATGGACAGATTACTGGAGCACACTTTTATTATTTAACAGTCCTTGCTATAAGAATCAGATTTATTCAGCAAAGCTAGCGATTGCAGACATTTGCTTGTTTTTAGATAGGTATTATTCAGTATAAACTTAGCAGACTGATTCCGTTGGATAAAGCTCAAATCCTAAACGGTCTCAACTTGTAACAAGCCAAGTTAAATATCAAAGAAACACGAGAAACGCGGTCGTCTTATTCAGAGATTATTTAGCGGCTTAATGTCCACAATTATGTTGGAAGGCGAAGAAATCGCAGGAATGCAAGGGAACGCCACAGGTTGCCGACTGCCACAGGTTGTCTTTGCCGATTATTAACGGTCTAAAAATAACTCGTAGCAACCCCCTTGCTCCCCTCAAACTGGGTTGATGTAAGGCTTTCAGTGTATTAGGGAGGCAGCTTTGAATTACTGGTTTTCGTTCGGTACTTATGGTTATTTTCGCGTTTTATGCCCTTCAATAAAGACATTGTGTTCATGAGTCGTTCATGAGGTGGGTAACACTTGTTGAACAAAAAGCAATCAAAAGAAATAATGATAAATGGAATTTTTAAGTAACCATAGATAAACATTGTTCTATTTTTTTTTAATTTTGACTGTAATTTATTAATTTAGACCAACACGAATTTTAAGAGACCGTCGCTTGTTGTAGTTCATTAACTTTAAGTTTACGACAAATTATACGCGTCCGGCGTGCGTCAGCGTCGCCCGCCCGACGTGCTCGCTCCTAGGGCTATGATAGGCTGACGTTCATAATTATCGTTCTACATCGATTTCTTTCTTTTTTTTCCATGATTCTTATCAGTCAGTCGTTAAAAATAATTTGTCAATTAACCATAAGTACGTTTGTTCTTCTGCAGGTTACACCGAGGAGCAGCCTTCCACGCAGTTCACCGCCCAGTTACCGACTGAGGTGAGCCCGGCCCCCGCCGGTCCCGCCCCCACCTCTCAGCCGGCGCCTCAGCCTCTATCCTATGCCCTTCTGCACCTCTCCGCTTCAGACTCGACAGAATCGCCTTTCCTCCAGGTACAGCTTCAGTCTTCGCCTGTCTCCCCTCCCCCGCCGCTGGCGAGCGGCAAGTCCATCTCTATGTGCTACACTAGCACCGGTGCCATCCTCTCTTTACCACCGAAGAAGAAAGACATCTACCGCCCCTACTGCCTCGTAGACCGCGCGGCACATCTCAACAGGGCTGAGGAAGATCTTAACGCAGCGCATGCAATACTCGACCTCAGCCAACACCCAGTGTTCCTTTCGCCACCTCGCGCAGAACCCGCACTACCTGCGCCACCCGAGCCACAGCCCTCACCACAACCACCATCCCCGCCGCCACCGCCCGAAACACTTGCGCAAGAATCATCCGCTGAGAAACCACGAGAGACTATCGCATATACCTATGACGCCTTCTTCGTCAGTGACGGTCGATCCAAACGTAGAAACTATGCAAATGCGCCAGTCGAAGCGGTCCCACCGCCAGAGCCGAAATCAAAATATACGTGCAGTGAGTGTGGCAAGCGATACGCGACATCATCAAACCTGTCGCGGCACAAACAGACGCATCGTAGCCTCGACTCGGTGGCGGCAAAGCGCTGCGGCGAGTGTGGCAAGGCGTACGTGTCTATGCCGGCACTCGCGATGCACGTGCTCACACACCAACTGTCACATGTATGCGGAGTGTGTGGGAAGTTATTCTCTCGACCGTGGCTGCTACAAGGCCATCTACGCTCACACACCGGCGAAAAACCTTACGGCTGCGCACACTGCGGCAAAGCTTTCGCGGATAGATCGAACCTGCGCGCCCATATGCAAACACACTCAGTGGACAAAAACTTTGAGTGCACGAGATGTCACAAGACGTTTGCGCTCAAGAGCTACCTTAATAAACACCAAGAGTCGGCGTGCGTACGCGACGACGAAGACGATGATGAAGACTCGCCGTCACCTGAGCCGGCTGCGCCCATCTCCGCCTCCGGCTAGGCGGCGACTCAAGTCGACGCAACTTGGGACCGTAACCGCCGAAAGGTTTACACGTAAACGTAAAGTATTATTATGAATTTAGCTATTTAGCGTAATATAATAAATTTACAATATGGAACAGGAGCGAGCGCGTCGGGCGGGCGACGCTGACGCGCGCCGGACGCGCCGCGACATAATCGAGCAACGTTTCGCATACAACGAATCACGTACGACCCCGTAGAGCCGCGGCCACAGCGGCCGCAGGCCGTAGAGTCACACGTCCCGATAGTAATTAACTTATAATTAAATATGTATATACTCGTCGATAAAATATACCCTTATATACATAGAAGTATTGAAACATGAATGAAAATTAATATCTTTTGTAGGTGATTTTTACAACCGCAAAGTAGGTTAGCGAGTATTAGGGTGTAAGTTTAGCGTCGAGATGCGAGAGCCGAGTGCCGAGCTCGTGGGTGGAGGATCGCCTCCTCCGTCTCGGTGAGGAACTTGCCAAAACTTTCCGTCCGAAGCTCCGCACACACGCCGCCGCAGCGCCAGCGCCGCAGCCTGCGCCCGCCCGCGACAGTGCCTTACCCCCCACGTCGCGCGTCGCCGCGACACCGTCCCACTCCACAACGCGACCTAAATTATAATTCTGCTCTATTTAAACGAATATCGCTTACAATTTAATAATTCCCCAATAATTACATACCTCTATGACTAAGACAGAAATAAAGCAAAATAACAATATCATCCGCTGTTAAAAAAATCTAATTGAATAATAAGTTTAAAAAATCTTCCAGCTTTAATAACGAAGAAAACTAGCCTAAATATTTAAATAATTGTATTAAAACTTGAAGTGTACCGTGTACGTGGTGAAGGAAGGGTGTGTGAAGGGCGCGGGCGGGGGGCGGTTGCTCTATGGCGGCGACAGGGCAGGTCCGCACGCCACAGCGAGCAAGCCTTTAGTCGAGCGTGTGTCTTTAGGTGACAAGTCAAACGTAACTGGCAATAAACTAACTTAGCATAAGGTAGCATAAACGTAGGTTAACAAAGCGAGCACGAGGTGCTCGGTAAGAAATGGGTATTCGAAAAGCAATAATAATGTAGGTAAAGTCGCGCACCGCTGTCAAATAGACGCAGCAGACTATTCTATTAACCTTGTAGCGCTCTGTAGTACTTAGCTGACCTGAACATCGGCCCCACGGGCTCTACCGCGATGTGCGAACATAAACACAAATACACGAGTTGTAGGTAGCAGTAGTGACTCGATTTTACAGTTCCGAGTAAAGGCCGCGGGTCCGATGCCATACCTAGACTATTCGTTAGTGCCTCGAGTCAATTCATCGATGGTGTTTTTTTAATCCAGTCAATTATATATATTTTAAAGAAAGTTCCTGTATTCATAAATCAGACATTTTTGGGAACGTAATTTTAAAGTGAAATAACATTTTTTAGTAATTCCAAAACCTTGAGATCTCTTATTATATCATAGTTTTGGTATGTTGCAAATATTTTGGCCTCAAACTTTAAAAAAACACGATACGTAGCGTTTGACAAGTAAGCAAAATTAATTTGGCTTTCTGTTATTTATTTATCTATGTTACATGAATAGGAATCAATGTACGAGTATTAGTTCTAATGTTCACAATTCTACGACAGGACAGCCTAAAGAGGCACTAAACTGAACAGTAGTCATTATATTCCTTATCCAAAGTACTCCTACTATTAGATGTAGTGCCACATTTTATCTACTTTCTTAGATACGATAGTTTTCTTCCCCTCAAATTAAATAAACCCTTTGATCGCCGACTGATTAATATAATATGTAAGACATTAAACCATACATATTAAAGAATAAATGATACACTATATATATATGTATAGTATAGACATTCGATTGGACACATTGACCCAACGCGGCGATCATGTGGTTACAGATTATATAATTTTGATAAAGTTTAGGCTATGTCAGACAAAGGTGACGCGTAAAAAAGCAATATTAAGTAAATCATTAAGCAATATTACTGTAGAAATTATTGGTTATTAATAAAAAATTGTAGAATATTAGATATTTTGGTGCTTTGGAGTTATATTAAATTAAAATGAAACGAAATTAACATCGAATATTATGTAATTGATTATTGACGTGGTAGGTGATTATTAAGTTCAAAAATATTGAACAAATTTGTTGATCTCTGTTTTCTAAGTATTTTGATTATATCTTTCAACTTCTTTCTAGTATTCTAACCTTACACCTAGTCTAGTTGATCTATGTACCCTCTAATACTCTCTTCTTCGAGGAATTCTTTAATATTATCCTACTTAGCTCTCCCTACTGGTCTTAAGTAGAAAAAATCGCAAATTAATTGCTTGTAATAAAAATAAAATTAAAAACGAAGATATTTTATTCAAAAATATATACTAACGTTATTGTAATTGTAGCGGTTATACAGATAAGTAAATAACGATTAATATTAACGAAACCAACTTATACTATACAAAAATATATAATATACATTATAATGTAAATAATATCCCTGTGTACCAAATTTCCCTTCTTTACAATTTTTGTAGATGTAGTAATAATAAATTAACTTTATAATAAAATATTATACATATATTATAACAACGAGGCGATCTCGTTGTCGTAAGTAGTAAGTACACCTTTAGACTTGATAGTTTACACTCGAATATTACCTACCTGTTAAATTGCGCACGTTCGTAACATAACATTTTTGAACTATTTTCATCATTTATAAACGTCATCCTCAAAAAGAAATAACAATTTCTACTGAAATACTCCTTTATTTTTATTATAGTCTTTATTCTTATTATTTATTTCTATAGTCAAGTTGACTGAAATATACCTACTTATAGGAAAATTATGAACAACTACTCTAACTTGAATGCAAGGTACACACGAAATGTGTGCAATTTGTTACATCAATACATAATTATAAAATAAAATATTTCATATTGATCAGTAAGTTCTATAACTAAATTATACACAGTGTTAAAACCAAAAAAATGTCCAAATTAGCAATATGATAAGCAATATTATGTTAATTAGGATAATATTGGGGCTGTAAACGATGTTAGGGTAAAATATATAATACATAATATATATATATTACTCGAAACGTATATTTTTTGCCAATGAAACAAAGTGATTTAAATAGTTTTCTTTCGCAAATATTTCAAATTATAATGACAGCAATAAAAATTCGTGTCACAGCAAATTTAAAAAGTATTCCACCAGTTTTTGCACACGCGACTGATGCCGTGAGCTTGCATTTTCTACTTAACCGCGAAAATATGAATTGCCGCATAAATATTGGAAAATAATAGCGATAAAACGATAAGTATTACACTAAACGTATGACATGGCTGCGTGTTTTACGTTTAGAAGCAGGGTTGTGTTTCCATGTGCCTACTACTTACTATAACTTTTACAGCGAGTCTTCCGTGTAGCAATCAACAGGGACGCTGCTAATTGTATAAGCTTCCACTTGTTTAGCATCCAATTATTACAACATACAATATATTTAATTACAAAAAGTCTTAACATCGTTTACAAACTGTTTTTAGACGATTACTATGATAGTATAGTGGCAATAATGTGACTACTACTATTAAGAAAAGCAATAATACAGCAATATTATTCTTTAGGTTAAAATATGGGATGTGGATAACAAACTTGGCTATAAAAGTAGACTGGAACTAAGTGATAAATGGTTTATATTTAAATTTTGTTGTTTGTATTGCTTAGAGTAAAAAAAAATATGAAAATTATTAATTAAGTTTTAATTTAATAAAAAAGGAGGCAATTACTATTTTTAGATGAATATGGTTGTTTTTAATTAAATTGATTCTAAAGAATATTAATTTACTTATATTTGGAGTATTTTACTTACATCCTTACAAATGTTGTCTCGGAATACACTCATAGCAAATTTACTCGGCTAATAGTAATTGAGCTACGGACGAGCTACGACGTCGTAGCAAAACGCTACGAATATAGCATTGTATAGTTTGATGCATTTTATGCAGACAGCAGAGGAAATTGCTGCATTCAGAATTATGAAAAATGTTCTTCTATTTATGAAATAATTAGAACGCGTTTAGAAACGAACTGAATCGGAGAATTGATATTTATGATATTACATGATAAGCACACAAAAAGTAAATCGATTTTTCCAACATTGAGATTTACGGCGCATTGCAATGCATAAGAAAGGGAATAAGCATCTAATTTAATTTTTAATATCTATATTGCTTAGCGCTTCAATATTAATTATGGATTAAGATTTAAGCGAAATATACATCGTATCGGCGGTTTACACTTTGTCGTTATCCAAAATTTCAGTGCCCACGTGATTATATGAAGTCATATGTAAGTATTGAAATTTAAAAATCTAGGATAACCTCCTGATACCTGAAATTATAAAAGATTGTTTCAGGCTTAGATGCCCGAAAAAAGACAAACGGAAAAAGGTAGACGACCAAGTGTATACGTGCCCTAAAAGAATTATAAATTGATATTCCGTTCGTAATATTGTACCGATTATAAGAAGACTGAATTTTAACCAATCATGATATAGTTATGCTAGATGTTAAACAAGTTAAAACGACTCTAAACTGATACTAACCACCAAAAAATAAATTTTAGCATTATCTAAATTAACAAAATATTTAACAAGGTTGAAAATAGCCGGAGCAGATATGCACATCAGATATCGTTTATCTTAGTCGCTATCTACCATTCAGAATAAACATTTAACCAAGGAATATGACCTTTTTAACTAATCGAGTACTGATTTTTTGTCGTATAAAATGGCTTATATAATAACATCATGGGATTACATTAAATAATAAAATTAATTGTTTAAAAATTTAACATACAACCATTACTTATCTGAAGCGATTCCGTTCCAACTATGGGAAAACTAATTACCATCTCCATAAATGGGAATTATGGGAGACACCACAGTGTAATTGCGGAGCACCTTACCTGACCCTTTTCCATGTGGTAGACGAATGCCCACATCGCTGTTTTCCCGGTGAAATGTAGGAAATCCACAAACTCACATCTACCGCCGCAGGCTGGCTGAAAAACTTGGATAAAGAGATCTGACTCACGCAAGATGAATGCCATACGCAATGATGGTAATGACAACCATTATACAAAACGCTATTTAGATCCACTATTGTTAAATATCTTTGCTTTTCTAATAAAGTATTCATTATAGTTTGAATAAACAATATCGTAATTAAATTACTAGTAGCACTCGCACTGCGTATAAAGGATTGGTAAATTTTAGGGGTCTATAAACCGTATGAACGAACGTTTAAAATAATAATATCTTAACAAGTTATCAAACAAGTATAACATGATATTGACATTCGTATCAACAGATGTCAATATAATATTTCAAAATCTTATCTTTACTAAATAATGAAGAAAGGATGTAGAAGAAATGTAGTATTATAACCTCTATGTTTTATATAAAGAGTGGATGATCTAAAAAAAATAACAAAAGTACTCATTAAATAATCCCTTGATCAGTAACTTATCTCTTTGGAAATTATAAACCGAAGCGCAGTGCGTACGAACAAGTTTTAAAAAAAACATAACCCTTCCTGACGGTCGGGTAAAAAGACTTTTATACAAAAATAAAAACACAAATATCTTCGTAATTATAATATAATATTAAAAGGAATTAACAACAATGATTATTGCGTCTGTTGTAGGTCCAAAGTTACTAATAATGTCCTTTATGTGAATAAGATTTAGAAACGAAAAGCAATATAAAATGTAAAGTGATTATCAGCAATATTATGATAAGAGAAAAGCAATTATTGAGACAACGATATCTATACTATTTAATTAGAAATTCGACAACGAATCGTTTTCATTCGTCATTTATTTGCACAACGAAATTATAATCGAAATTATTTATCAACGCTAGTGATGTAGAGATTGATAAAATAATGATTATATTTTAGTTTTAGATAAAAAAAATAGTCACTTATGTAGTCATTTACATCTAAGAATGTCAAATATTTTTGTTTAACTAACATGGTATCAATTCACTAAGACAGTCCTATTTTGAATGATAACAAGATGGAGCTGTATTGAAGGATTAATTACGTCGGTTTAGTCTAGTCTTAGCGTAGGTATAGTATTCTAGTCCTATAGGTATAAATTATTATAATAACCTTAGCAGTAGAAAGAAAGGTGATTACATAATGTGATGCATCGTAGCGCGTGGATGAGTAGTATGTTAGAGTGGGGAAGTATAGTAACGCTGAAGTGATTGATGATTATTACTGGGTATGCCTTATGAATTTTTGTATAAGTGAGCTTTGACGCGTAAAGTATTGATATATGATGACAAATTACTTTTAGCAATTTATAAGAAGGTACTAATATCTGAAATATCATGTGATAGGCGTAAAAGATGTTAAAAAAAATGTCATCTCCTTTAAAAATGTTCCTATTTTCTGCTAAAAAATGAAAATCAATATTTCCTTCATTGCTTGTGTACATTTTATTAACATGTCAATATTAGCTATTTAACATTTTCTTCTATTAAATCATTCTCACTTATACAACAATTTAATTTAAAATATTAATAAGATCTGTAATATTGGATTTCGAACGTTTCTATGTAACATTGTATTATTTTAGGACAAAATCTTTGCAGGAATTCAGATGAATATAACGACCAAAATATTGAATGAGATTTTGTACTTCTGCGTAGTTTTGTAACTAAGGTTCACTGTTCACGTGTTTTCCTTGTACAATGTCATTTATGTACCTGCAGCTTAAACAGTCCATATTTATTAGAAAATCGTTCTTATTACTAATGTTACTTCACTAATTTGTGGTTGACCGTATAGCGGCGTATATAGCGCCATCCTATACTAACAAGATCAGCAACGATTTTTTACACCAGTGAGCGGTGGTACTTAGACATGACCAATAACTATGCACTTTTGAGGCTTGCAGTATCATTTCGCTTGTATTACAAATAAAATGACATTATTTGATTCTATGTAGTTATTATTTCATAACTTTAAAAACTTAATATAATTACCATAAGCGTAGTATGTCAATTTTTTAATCCACGTATTCCTTCCTATTAAGCAATTAATATATTATCAAAAAGTACCTACAAGAGTTAGATAATAACATTGCATGAAATATATAATTAAAATAGCATAGCATTACAATAAAGTAAGCGTATTGAAAAAAAACAAACGTTGTATTTGGTGAAGAACGTCGAATTTATTTTGTTTGATTTTAATACGTAATGTCAGATTCAGAGATGTTTAAAACTAATTTGTAAAATCTGTCTTGAAAAAGGTAATTGTACAGCAATTTGTTTAATGTTACATTTATTAAAATAATATGCCTAAAAATGAATGTTGTAAATAAAATAACTTCCATCAATAATTCCATAAAATAACTAATTCTAGTTCATAATACTGACATTACAAGCATTACCATAAATGGATCCAAATTTTATCCATTAAAAGTTTTATTTTGTGAATTTACTGCTTAATTATAATTTACTTGTAATATTATTATAACGCATTTAATGTAATATAAGTACCTAGGGTCCACTGCGTTACGTCATAATGTAGATGTTGCCTAGATAGAGTTATCGTAACTTGCTTTAGGAGTGAACACTTAGCATTGGTTTTCTTATCGTAAAAAAAAGTATTCCGTAAAAAATACATGCACGTGTTGTACCATCTCTCAATCGCGTCGGCGCGACAAATATGCGCAATGCGCATTTCTACTGAACTGAAATCATTGAAACCAAAAGTGAACCGATGCTTTTAAGTGTATTTTGACCCTGAATTTTATTTCAACATTATGACTGGCGAGGAATATTGTAATATGAAATTACTTTCATTTATCTAATAAAAAAGTACTTATCTTGTGAAAATAAAGCAACCTATTAATCAATAATGTCCTAATATCCTAGATAGCTTCAATTTATTTTTGAATGGAATATAAACTTTTTTTGCTACCGCAGCACAAAATAATATTACATAACAAATGACGAACGCGACGCTAATATAACTGTTATTTTAACCGTTTTGTGAACCCGCTAACCATACTTTTTTGGTGTATTGTGTGTTTATTGTACCGATTTATTTTGATTATACATAAAAATAAATTGTATTCTATAGCAGTGGTTTCATTTTTATCCCTTTAAACTAAGTTCTACGAGTACCTACTACTAGGTACCTATTTGATCAAAATCATATTTAGAGCAATTACTTAATAACAATATAGAGCAAACATATTTTTAGTGCAGCAATGGCAATGCATGCTTCTATAGTAGGTATACACATAATTTTAAGTTATTTACAAACAAAAAATTAACTTAGACAAAAATACTAAGTTCTAAATAGCTACAACTATAGATCAAATATATTATAATGTCATACAGTAGGTTAATACTAGGTAAGTACTGCAAAGAAAAAAAAAACCAACCTCTTAATCTTTTTATTATCTATTCTCAAACTTTGTTGGAGGAAACTGTTTCTAATCTGACCTGATGCAGCTCAATATTATTTTTTTGCGGAGGGACACCAAAGATATTCTAAAGTTAAATTGGGTGGCAGGATTTTATGAGGACTATACCTATTTTATTAGGCTTTTACTGAATATGATCTTGTAAAGCACATTTCATTCAATAGTCTGAAATCGCCAACACGCAGTGCTGCAGCTTGATAATTAATTATCAATATATAAATATAATTAATGCTCCATCCTTCTTTGTACGAGCCTTTGCCCTGCCTGCAGTGAGGTAGTTACAAGCTAGTTCATTAATAAATTACTAGCTGAGTTATAATTGGTGTAAATTACCCGACTTCCTTTTATGTATATAGATTTATTATAATGGCACATTTGAAAAGTACCTACACATAAAAAACTAATTGACATTCAAGTTAGCAAGAGATTCTAAGTAAAGGGTTAAACCATAAGTATACACATATGCATAAAAATATCTACCTACATTGTCCTAAAGCCCCACAAATTCTTTTACAATCAAGGCAAAGTAGATTAGGTTGAACACGACTGTGGTTGCCGATCTATGACCGGTAAGTACCTATTAAGAACGATACTTTTGAATTGAACTTTTAATCCAGGATCAACAAAACTAAAATATAAAATAGTTAAGTTGTTGGTAACTTGAAACTAAAGTAAGTATAAGCAAAGTCAAAGTACGCTATGTAGCTTCAGTTTGAGATCTATAGAGCGTACTTTACCTGTTACCTTAGCTTAAACGTAGCAAAGACCAAAATATCTTCTTCATATTGGAGTAGTGCAATTCCCATTTTATTATAGTTGCTCCATCGCATTACACAATGATTCTGCCAATGACAAGATTTAAGTGACCGGTTATACTTATGACTTGTGAGGGTATGGAGCTTAATCTGCTCGAGTAACTTAACTTAAAATATAAATTAGCATGTAGGTACCTATCAGATAGAAATTATCTCAAGTCATAAACGGAGATTACGGTCCCACCCTAGATTATTTAATTCGTTTTACGCAGAAAACGTTATATGTTGCGATTTATTTACAATTTTTGTCAATAAGTCAAACTGGAGAAAATATTTATTGGGATAAATACATTTACCTTCTTCTATTTTTATTTTCTTCAAAGGGAAGCTGGTAGGAATAGAAATGTACCTATGGAGACTTTGCCACTAATGCCTACTCAGTCTACTACAGTTGAACGTACCTTGTGTTCAAGGTGACCTTTGACTTAAGATATTATACAATTATTGTAAATAGAAAATGCATTGTCATGCCAGCTAAAAATAAAATAGGTACCTAGGTACGTACGTAATAGTTATTATTTTAACGATATCGGAGTTAGGCAGTTAACCCATAGTTTCAGTCTGTATGCCTTGTTTATATTTATTAATTTATTTTATGAGTCTGTTCAAACGATTATTTATTATAGTAATAATTACTTAGTTTACTTAAATTCTTTTTTTTATTCCATAAAAAAATGTCTAACTACTATAAGGATTTCAAAATAGAATAGAAATAAATAATTTAAGTTTCAAAAAGTACCTATGCAAGTATGCATAATCTTGCCAAAGTAACCTTTATTTCTGGGAACTAGGAAATTAGGTAATATGGGTTCAAATGACTATTTAGACCTTGCCTATTATTTCGGATCATCATAGTATATTGGTCATCGACACGGGAAATATTACAGAAATATTAATTTAACACAATATTCCCTCACTCTCATGTACCGATGGGATGACAATCTGACAGTAGCAGAAAGAGAATAGGCGCAGTACTAGCAGGACGGCTTTACGTGCTCTACGAAATACGGAGCAAGTGACAAGTAATTTAGATATCAGATCCAATTCACCGGTCCAAAAAAGTTTGCAGTTTTGTTGCAGTTTGAGTAAAAAAAAATATTTTCGTCTCGGTGACATTGCACGAAATTTTTTTTATAGGTATATTTAGTCAACATTAGCAGGTAAAACACTGTTCCCCACTTCATCTGCTTCACCCCCTCTCTTTTACCAAACTTGACTGTGCACAGCGCCTTAATCGATTGGTTGTGAAATCAAAATAAAAATGAAATACCTACATATTGCGATTGCGATGGTTCTTTATTTAAAAAGTATATGCAGACACTAAGTAAAAACTTTATTAAAATGTTATATAGATAAAAACTAATAAATAATTAACATCTTGCATCAAAATCTTTTAAGAAACCTAAAAGGTAAGGTAAGAAAAAGTAAGTAGGTACTACGTAAGGTACCTATAAATATCAGTCACTAAGATCACTATTATATTAGAGCACTATATTATCATCAATCGATCTAGATATAATCTGCATCGTCTCGAGCCCCCTTATTTACCTATCATTATCGTCCTCAATATTATGTCACCATCTTTCGGTTTAAGATGAAGTAAACTTTAGTACCTACCTAAGTTAGTTTTTTAACGCAATACCTAGAGTTAATAGGAAGCTACATTAACCGTATAAAGCTTTCACTTATTCCACTTTTTATTGGGAAATGACGTTAGCAGTAGGTACCTACCTGAAATCATAAACCTACCAACCTACATTGAAACCATAAAACACGTCTTCTATGTAGTTATAGAATTATTTTATAAATACACCTTCACTTCACTTCACTTCTTTTGAATGGCGAGTGAAAGCCTTAGGCCCACAATGCGTTAGTATCCCTAGTAAGTCTGTGGGCCCACAATTACGCCAATGACAGGTGTTATGATCGGAACGTAAAACTAAGTGACAGAAATTCAAGGAGGATAAATACAGATACCAAAAATAAATTAAGGGAAAAGCAAAAAAGGGATTAACATTTTATTTTATAATATTAATAGATAAATAATTATAACCATAAACTGCATATTCAATAAATCATAATGAGAAACAATAAGTTAAATATTTTAATAAGAACAGATACTTATGTGAAACTTTCCATAGTGACAGAAGCGGTTTGTTTATTTGTTTACGCTCCCAGCTGTTGGTAGCGTCTCTGCGCGATCTAAAACGTCGACAGAGAGCAGTGTGAACGCCAGACAGCTGAGAAAGGGGGGGAAGGGGGTGAAAACAACGCCGTTGCTAGACAACCTCCCACCCCACTAGCACGACCACCACCCGCGCCTGCTGCGCAGCCATGCGGTCGCTTCTGCTGCGCAGCCACGCGGTCGCGCCACGTGCTAGAACTTTGTCATTAAACTTTTATTACTTTACAAACTTTCAGATATTCTTGATGTCATGCTGCATTAAAGACCTTAAAATATTCGTGATACTTCCAAATTGTTGTAGATAATAGGATTGCCAGACTTCATGCGAGAAATAAGTTTGATACAGGTTTTATAGTAGTTTTTAGGACAGGTGCGGTGCAAGTGTCGCCATCTATGTTTTAACTGGTTAAGCCATGTTTCTGTGTAGTTCGTCTTTTGTACACCATATGTGATGTGTCGCTACTTTTGAAGTCAGTTCAACAGTTCAAATTAGAAAATTTGCAAATAGCACATACAAACCATCGATATTAAATCCGCATAATTTTTAAGTGTTTTCAGTTAAGTTAAATATTCGTACCGATTGATCGTTAATTTTATGTTGGGCATTAGTTGAGGATCCAAAAATCTAAAGAGTTCAAAGGATTTCTATCGTATTTGACTTGACACGTCTTAGGTTTCCCGTGTCAGTGCTAAATCGTAATCGTAGGCAATTAAGATTTATGGGGGTGAAATTAAGATTAAAAAGAGTTATTGTGTAGGTACCTAGTTTTTCCTAAGTACTTGTGCGTCCCTCCGTGATTGTTTAAATTAAGATTTGGGTATTTGATTGAGTGTGCCTGAAATTGCGACAAGATGCAGACTAGGAGCCTGAAAAAAAACTAGTTATACGTAAAAAATAAAACAATTACTATTTTCAGCACTTTAATTGCAATTAAATCAGAAAAAATATCAATAGTTAATTTAATATTATTTTATGACATCTTTACGTTTAATATGACTCAATTATATATTATGTAATTATATAATAATTATGATATAGTAAAAATATAAATATATATAAATAATAATAATAATACCTCCTAAGATTACAATTTCTTATATATTTCCAATATTTGATAAAATAAATTAATATCGTTGTTTTTGTATAGGTTTAAGACACAAAACAAATCTAATATATGTATAATTAATAAATTTACGTTAGTTTGGTGTTAATCTTAATGTTTATAGTTTTTAACATCTCATTCGAATTATCACTTCTACATTGCTTGTCTGTTACATAGAGAAGACTGTTTGTACATTATATTTCATCAGGGCCATACATTTCTGGATTAACATAGGTAATCAGTAATCTACAAGATAGCGTTGCATGAATATTTTTAATTATAAAAATTGCAGCAGTTTCCTTTTTTTTAATGTTTACTAGACTAGATTTTTTTGATTTTTAGTAGGTGGTTGAGCCTAGTCTTGATCTAAAAGCCCTAAGTTTCAAAGTTTAGGGTAGATGATAAGGTAACGCCAAGAAGTACAAGATCGTCTGTGATTGGTACGGCCAAACCAAGGAACTTTGAAGAGACTCAATATAATCTCTGAAGTATCCAACCTAACCCATGTTAGCATCGTCCTATTCGGAGTCTATACAGAACGAAAGGCAAATTTGTGGCTTATGCGCTGGGCGTATAGTGTTTTGATTTGCAACCGCATCAAGCGTGGCCTTGCAGTGGTCACCATCAGTTTATTTTGCACGAAATGTGAGATCAGAAATATGTTTAAAGTAGGCATGTTGTTAAAAGATCAAATGATTATATTATCTCAACTAGCCAGGCTATCGTCTGAGAGAAAGGCTGAGGCTGGGATGGTTGGCTGTAGTCGAGAAAATAATATGGACAGCAGCGCACTGTTAAATGAAGTTGTTCTACATTGGAAATGAGAAAGTAGGAAAGCGGACCCCATCTTAGATCCATATAATCCCTGTCTAGTAACTTCATACAGATAGAATGTAAAAATAATGCTGTCCATTTTTTTCTAAATTTCAAATTTCATGTAACGCCATCCAAAGCTTTAACTTCATCGGCATCCTAACGCTATAATTTATCGCTATCTCTGTTTAACACGATGGCGTCGACAAAGACAGGGACATGATTATTGCGTTAAGTAACGCAGTCGCAGGTGGAGGAGCATAATATGGAATAAATTATCATGTACGATACGCCATCGGCGAAACCTTTTAGTTCGAACAATGGCCGCACTAGCAGCGACTTATTCCTCTATTATATTTAAGGTTATTTTTAATGTATATTATGTTATTCTATGTATGTATTATTAATGCCAGACGTCTAAAACATCGTTAAATTTTATTGAATTATATTAATTGAAAGAAGTTTTATTGCACAAACAACTTTAGTTGCATCAAGAGTTCTATGAATCACAAATCGAGCGTAAAACAACTTTTTTTCTTTTTTGGAACACGTTTAGTTATTCATCGGTAAAAATTACATACAGCTTATACAAAGTACCACAAAACTTGTGATAAAATAAGTACAAACATAATAAATATAAACCAACTAATATTATAAACATATCAAATAACTAACACTTAATATGATTTTCAGCCATATTATACGTTAAGTTTCATTCATACGCGGTAATAGATACGAATGGACAATAAATATATAATTAATAATATAATATTAGATATATAGTCTAGTATAGTATATAGTCTGTAATACACAATCTAGGCTATGTATACTGAATATATTAATAATTTATTGCTATTATTATTGTTGATCAAAATAAGTTAATAAGAATTAGAAATGATAACATATTACGATTTATTTGAATCTGACCCCACCTTATAGAATAATTATGAATTATAAACATGATAACTGCATTTGGCTAGTCCTTTAATTATAATGAGAAAGTCGACACAACCATTTCTGATACATACTCAAACTTTTGAATTTTCTAGAAATAATAATAAGAGATTGCTTTACTCCACCCAGTACAAAATACTAGTTGTATATATTGTATTATCTCACTTTTATTTAGTTACAATCACATTCGTTTTTGACCACAAAATCTGCCTGGTGGGTCGGTTTGAAATGTATCAATTATAGGGGTCACCACATCTGTCACAACAGAATCGCTTTTTTTTTCATGCATAGAATATGTGGTAGAATTGCCGATTTCACAGGATTTTACAGCGCGCAATCAATTTTAGAAATTAATTATAGAAAAGGACAGAGCATGAAAAACAAAGAGGAAAGAAAGAAAAGCGATTCTGTTATAACACATGTGGGTCAACCCTTATACTTGATACATTTCACACTGAATTCGGAATAATTAGTCATTGACTTTTTAAGAAAACCCACTACGATAATTACTATTTACGGTCTTACTGCCTGTGAATATCTGTGTCGAAATTCCAATAACAAAATCCAATTAAAAACCACCAAAGTTATATTCATATTTAATTTTATAAGGTGTTACAGGAATATACGCCAAAACATAATTACCGCGTATAACGTGAACTCTCAAGCCGCAATATAGCTACTACGGCAAACAGCGAGTACTCCGTGATTGTTATCGTCAATTACAGCTACGCTAGCAACAATGTAAGCCTATCTAAATTTACATCACTATCTCCATATTTTTGACTAGCACTTACAGTCAACGATGGTTCAGGATTATAACTGGCCGAGGGAATGAGACGCGTATCACATATCATATATTATATACAGATTAATATACTGTGATCTACACTAAAAATGACACTAGGCTTTTTTAACATTTATAGCTGTGAGTGTGGATTATAGTATTTTTTTTAAATGTGAACTTTATATTTAAAATTTATTTATAATTTTACTTCGTTAATATTTATTGATAAGTAGTCTTGATTATTTTAATTTCTACCTTAGATACACAAAAAGAACCTGGTACTGCTTATCTGGACAGTTTATTTTGTTTTTTAATTTTATAAAACGGACATAAATAATTGAAGGTAAAGACTACGTGTCATTGCACAACTGTTTATCTATTTCATGTGATTATTAAAGGTAAATAGAACTATTGCTAGTTTATAAATAAAGTCGCTAATAATATACGGTGTTTCATTTTGAATGCGAAATAGTTAAGAAGGTAGATCTATATCACAGTCAGCTAAAACGGTTTTGTGGAGCTTTGTGTGGTTCCTAAAGTCAATTCAAATAATTATATTGCTGTTTACCTTTGTATCAAACCTTTAGGCCCTGCGCAGACGACAGACTATCCGTGACGCACTTTTTAGTCTGTGAAAATAGAACCTATGCAATTATATGCAGTAACGCACACGACGCGCAAAAAGTCCGGCGCACAAAAAATCCGTGTAATTCGGGCAGACCGCACCGCGCCGCGGCGCGCCGCTCCGCACAAGTGTGTGAAAAAAATTGAACGTTTGCTTCAACGCGCGCTAACGCAGACGGCGCACACTTTAGTCGGCAATCTTCGCGATCTCTGCACGATTTGTCCCTACAGCTCTGCCGACAAAATGATCGAAGATGTGCGTCGTGTGCGTTGAGTCTGTGAAAAATCCGCGACCGACTTTTTGCGCGCCATGCTGACTTTTTGTGCGCCGCAGACTCGATCGCACAAAAAGTGTGCCGTCTGCGCAGGGCCTTATTCTTCCTTAAATAAGAGATATTGGGTGGCCGGTGACTTATGAAGTAAACTAGCAGCCAAATAAAAAAGTAATAAAAACATAGAGTATTCAGGAAAATATAGAGTGATAACGTCAACCACATTGCCTTGTGCGGAGCGAAAGCAGGTCTCACCATAGAAATGTTAAAATGTCATTTTTTCAAATTATGTTTTCTAGACGTTTTTCAAAATTTAACTCTGTCATACCATGATTTAAGCTAAAATGTAACTTTTTCGCTCGTGGAGCCTAGTTGAACCGCAGTCGATCGAGGTATGATCGCGCACGGAGCTCGTGTCGCGGCCGCGTTGTTCATACCCGTGCTCACAGTTCATACTTCTATAGGGTTGCTCTATATTTTCTTATATACTCTAAGAATAAAAATATAATTAATTTAAAATAAGAAATAGATTTATAACTGATTTTTTTATCTACAAATATTTGTAACTTTGTTGCTACTTCTTGAATACTTGTTATATATAATATTATAATGTTTTATTTTTACAAACTATGTTTGCAAAGTGCAGATCTACCTCCTTAAATTATTCTCATTTAAAATAAAGGCCTTTTATAGTAATAATTTGTATATTATAAAGACGGTATCTATGTGGGACTCAAATACATGTAATATGCATAAATGTGAGATTAAGTGATTTTATGAAGAGATGTAATACGAATAATTGATGTATGCTAACATCAAAGGCTATGTAGTTTCTAAGTTATGGCTTTTGTAATCTTCAGTCTTACTAGATAGCAAGACGATACAATATTAAACGACATCAAGTATGAATATTTACAATACAAAAGCACAACTGGAGAGCTTCTGTTACTTCACTTTTGATGACCACGTATCATATCTACTTTATTTTGTTCATATACATATATATATATATATCATTGTGGAAATTAAGCTGCGAGAAACTAATCGAATGTTACATAGATTTTTAATTATAGGCAAGGCAAAAATAAGGCGATTTCACTTAAACCTTATTATCTACCAACGAAATACACACCCAAAACTAGTATTTTCGGCAAATACTTCGCCTTAATAAAAAAGTACTTACACAAAAAAGCAGTTTTTTTTATATCCACCCTCAACCAGCGTCTGCTGTAATCGTTCATAAACTTAAAAGATAAAAATATTTCATATAACACTAATTATAACTATGATGAATTCAAATATATTATGTAGATACATTCAATACGGAGCCAAAAATCTTAAGTATGTACAAAAATAACTAATTTCACACAAGGTTTATTAAATATTTATATAATAAATTAAGCACTTCTTACATGATTGGCACTCCTAAAAAGGTGAGTGTAAGTATGTAGGTGAAGCACGCAAAATATATTGTCAAGTTTAGTAAGAGCAACTCACTTCTGTATTATCGGTAATGTCAATAAATATTAATATAAATTAATTGATTACTGAAGACTTCATTCACATGTGACATAGAGTTTCAATAAATATACCTAAACTATTTATGCACCATTAGTTATTAGATAAAAGATAACACCAGCATCTACTTACAATGAAAAATAATAAAAATAAATTCATAACATAATTTAAAATGATTCAGTCAAAATAAAAATTCACAACTAACATAATATTAAATGATACCCTTGCGTTAAGATAATTATATTTATATACTACAATAGTACTTCATGCTAAACCAGTAAGCTATGTATACGACATATTTATTTACTTATAAATTATTTGAACGCAAGAGTATCGCGTATCTAATATAATTTCAATGCATTACATAAAATCTAAAAATAATTTATAATTACAATAATTGTGATGCAGATGATAACCACAGCCCAAATGGTCACATTCCTTGAGAAGATTCGTAATAACTACACTATGGTGTGTCTACTATTATAAAAATGTTCAATAATATCCTTTTAATCTAACTAGCACTACTAAAACATATATTTGGTGGTTACATCTTGTACATATTTTTAATGAGATTAAGTTTGGATCGACGTCGATAAATTATTCGTCGATGTATTAAGGATCTTTAGTTCCAAACCCGCAGAATCGTTCTTGACATGAGCAATATTAAGAAATATAGCGCAAAGAAACAACATAGCCGAATATTAAGCGCATATAGTATATTGCGCTATTTAATGATACACATATGTTACAGACCTAACCTGATTTAGTCATTCTTAACCAAACTAGTAAGAAGATTAACTTAGTATTTTTATAAAACCCGAGACTCATTCTGTGAACAATATAGTTACAAGCATAAATCTAATCTAGTTCCAGATAAGATATTTTTCCTAAAATCAGGCTTCGCCGGTAACTTATATACAACGAAAAGACACCGTGCAGTACAAGACATACCGATTGGAAACGTATAATGTCACGTGTAGTGAAACATGATCAACACATTTAGTCACCCATTATTTATCAATATAGGATATGTACATTCATTTTGCACCAAAATTACAACTTTAATTTGTGACCAAATTACACTAAATAAATGTTGAAAAGCCAATATTTAATAATTAATTGGCATATTTATATTATTTCTTTGGTCAATCACCAGCCATGATTATTTAATAATAGATAAAATGGCTCTAATGTTAACAATTATAAAGATGAACAATCTGCTGAATGAGCTT
This sequence comes from Protodeltote pygarga, assembly GCA_936450705.2. Lineage (NCBI taxonomy): Eukaryota > Metazoa > Arthropoda > Insecta > Lepidoptera > Noctuidae > Protodeltote > Protodeltote pygarga. The sequence continues at coordinate 15,347,428 of OW388248.2, forward strand.
CCTATATTAATAAGTAATGATAATAGGAAAAAATGGATTACGAAGGACCAACACACAAATCAATTCCTAATTGCATGAAGCAACCAAACTTCTAAGGTATGGAACATCACTGAAAATACTGATCGAACACACTTCGCTTCTCCTTTTGATTCGACGGTTCGGAGATGTAGCATAAAATGATACAATCAACAAATAAATCCAGAATAAAAATCTTTCAGGTAGAAATATAGTGAAGATAAAATATTTATGATACAAAGCTATTATATGTTATCATCTAACCTCGCACTCCACAAAAGCACCTATTGGGCACAACACAACCATTCTTCTGACGTTACATCTTGCCACAATAACTCACTTCATTTCAATAATTGAATATAACAGCTTGTTACCATAATATAAAATATAGGCATAAATAACAAAACTCAAACCGAACTATTCACTCTCAATAAACATTCCATGAAATATAGAAGTGAAAAACGTATTCTACCCTGCATCTCCAGAACCGTCGTCCTATTTACATCCCTGTGGTAACTTACGCGTTGATGAGCGTCGCAGGCTTAGCCGACGTACACACGTACACATAGTCCGAATCGGAGTCGAGTCGCGCACGGCTGGCCCTACGTTAGGCGGTAACCACTTGCCATACTATCAAATGGCTCTTCGAAGCTCGGTCTGCCAAAGAACTGTGTCCGCTGGAAGATCCGTCCTCTGCAACTACGACACTATCCTCCATTTCTGAATCAGCTGCAAATTAAATAAAATTAATTTAAGAACGTATTTGGACTCCATTGGTCTAAAAACAATCAATCATTAGGTACAAAATTCATGACAATTACAAAAAAGGGGCGTGGTCAAAATCACCGTAAACGAGTGAGAAGTGTTTTGACATTCACAAAAATAATTAATAATCAAATAAAAAATCAAATTATTTATAAATATTCTTTTTTGTCTAAAGGCTAGTTCCAGTGCAGTAAGATCTAAGGCCAAAAATGCGGAACATCGATGTTTAGAGCATAAATGTTCACAACTCTTTGCTGCACTCTCCACACACCGCTGCCCCGAATCTTCAGCCTTCATTTTCTTCTTATTTCTTACAGCATATATTGTGGTCGATTTCCGTTCAGCTAAAAATGTATAAGTAACAGTGCACTTTAAATATACACAAGTAGCTTCGTTTGTTTTAGACACAAAAGCGAAGGGACATTCAGAATTGTTACTCAGTATCTTAGAACTACCTTGTCGTACATTGAACACAGATACCTACTGTCTGTTAATATGTACATTTCTATATACTGGTATTAGCAATATACACGTTAGCAATGTATTAAAGACGTCGTTGGACACATTTATGTTACATCATGCTCACCTTTTGACGACGGATAGTGTTACACCAAAAACCAATTTGTTAGTAATGACTTTAGTGGTAAGTTAAATGAGTCTAATATGCGTGAACCGAATGTAGTGGGAGGTTTTGACAGCGTATTGCGGCCTCAAACTTAAGCATGAGACCTCAAACATGATTCCGTATGTCTGTCGCTAAAAATTATAATCAAGTAGCATTGTTTGCTATAATAAGTACCTAATAACTGCACAGCGGTATCCAGACACTAAGTGCTACGAAATTTCAGGTCTCCAAAAAACAACAAAGTGGACTTATAGTCTACTAACTCTGCCAGTGTCAAGTATTTTTAATATTTCAAGTAAATAAAATGTAAAATCACGCCTTATCTAAAAACAAATTATGATTTAAAAAAATCAATTCCTTGACATTTAGCCTAAGGTTCTTAGCTTAATAACTTTGGTCACTAAACAAACAATCAAAGTAAGTGTCTGTTAGTTTTAATCAAAAAATCATTTTACATTTTCCACTTCTAAGATAACACGTCCACCAGAATGGTCTTGTTCACGGCCGCTGTCAAAACCTCTAGTACCCAAAATTTGCTGATGATTATCGTGAACTACATGCTCGTGTTATAGCTTCGATGTTATTTGTCAGCAAGCACACATGCTGTTTGTATTCTAAAATTCAACGTACCAGTAATAAATATAAATTAATTATTCTATGATCAGGTACGTTCAGCAATCTCTTAAGACCTGCCATACAATGACGTGGGAGGCTGTGTCACGTATGTCATCAGCATGCTCTTCTATAACGGCAAAAGAAAAAACCGGGGAAATTAAAATCATTAACTACATTATGCCTATTCAGTTCGTACTTTCCACTAAAATTGTAAAAAATTATAATGCTAGTGTATGTAATTCGTTCACTATGTTGTAATATTAGAAAAAAAATAGTACTTATTAGTAGCGTTATCGATAAAAATAATGTTCCGGACGTTATTTGAAATAGTAGAATAATTCCTATTCGACGAATTCAATTATTTTTTTTTATAAACCGTAATATTTAAAACTTTAAAATTGACTTTATCTAATTAAACATGTCTCGTCTTAATAAGTAAAATTGTAAATATTCATGTCTGTGTAAATGGAAAAGCGAAATTATTAGTGAACGAAAACACCACTGTTAGACAATTTTATTAAACCAAAAACAAACAAAAAAAAAAAAACAAATGAAATTCAAATCAAACAATAGGCACAATTCCTTTAAAATTATGTGAGAACTCCTACTGTTCAAAATAAAACAGATCTTAATACTATGCGTGAAAGCGTATAAGCGTAATACTAGATACTACTAAGCAAAGCTTACTAAACTCAATGGGGATGAGATTTTCGCTACACTAACGTGCATATTGCTTGTTTTGATTTTTATAAATTATAATGGGATGTGTTTAACGGGTAACCTATGATACTTTCGACATTTTTTGAGTCCGAATGGACAAAGAAATAGGAGCCTTCGAATAAACCTCCAAATTAATATTAATTTAATAATCTGACTTTCGAATCTTAGCTGTGACTCAGTCTCGTGCACAAAAGGTGCAGGGTTCTGTTTGAATATTTCAGTAGTAGAATGAACAGAGATAGAAAAAAATATTTTTCTGCTTGACAAGGAGTAGATATTTTTGTTTTATATTTTTTTCACAAAACTTAGTTTAAATTTTTCTTTAAAGTATAATACGGCAGCTACCGCTAATGCTGACTTCGGAGATAAGGGGGAATAGAATTTATTTGCTCATATTTAGGTATAAATCAAAAAGTAATACGCTAAAAACTTAAAAAAAATTGTTTGTTATCCCTTTAACTTCAAACCCATCATGATAAACCTGCAAAAAATTATCATCCCCTCTTCACATAACCCCCTCAAATAACTCAATGATTAGAAATGTTTCGTAACTTTGTCGGCGTTATTATGCAAATATGTATTAGGTACATATCGAATTTTACTACCTAGCATTGATAACCTCCGAGTAAAATGGCTGTGACAGATAGACAGATAGATGTTATGTCCGACATAACAAAAATTATAAGGGAAACTTTTTATAACATTTCGAGAGAAAGCGTGTAGAGGGCGTGACTGTAATAATACGTATTTCTCTAAAACGTCAACTCCATGCGAGATGTCGATCTTCTGTGAAGTTACGTTGGATTAGATTCGATAACCGAGTACGCGACATGTCATTTGTTCGGCAGGTCGATAGAGCCACGGGCTGAGATTGCCTAGAGGTATGATCGTTGTCAGGCAAGTCAGAGGAGTCCGGTTCGAACCCAAGGTGTGTACTTCCGACTTTTCATAAATTATGTGCGTTTTATAAATGAGTTAACACTTGTTCCTGCCTCGGAAAGCACATAAAACCTGATCTCCTCCCGTTCGAATAAACCACTATCCTTTCCCCGCAAAACAAAAATTGCTTAGATTTGAAAAGGTTTATTCTACTACCTTATGACATCATTAGATAGAAGTATCATCTTTGTTTTTTTAAGAATGAATTTAATGTTTTTAAAGAATGGATAAATTTCACTGTTTATCACATTTTTAACCACCGGCGCAAAAAAGGAATGTTATATATAGGAGTTTGTCGTGTTTATTTGTCTGTCCATGTGTCCGTGGCATTGAAGCTTCCAACGCACAGTGTTTCGTCTAGAACAAGCTAGGTGGACAAAATTATTTCTCATTACATTTAACTTCTAATATATCTCATAAGTCCTAATATGAACGTTTTTTATATTTACAGTACTTAATCACTTAAAAAATAAGTGTTTTATAGGAATCGAAATGTATTTACTAGGATTTTTTTTTAAATTAAATTTATCAATGATAAACTAATCTGTATTAGGATTTTATGTAGAAATTAATTTAAAATTAAATATTTATACCAATTTATAATAAATATTTAGGGTGTTTCTTATAAAAAAAATGTCAAACATTAAGCGTATCAATCCTCCACTCAAAGTTAAGAATGAAATCAATTATATTGCTTATTATTATTATTAAAACATAAATTAAACCCCTATTGGTGTTGTGATAGTATAAAAATCTTCTGAATGTACTTTTGTGTTTTAAATCTCTCTGGGAGAAAAATGATTCATTAGGAAATGTTAACGTTTTTTAAGAAATACCCTTTAACGTAATTTCAGATATTAAGTCTGAGTGTAACTGAAAATACAGTGTTAATAATTACTCATCGTCAGTAAGTTCATAATCAGAAGTATCCTCTACACAATAATCTTCGGAAATAATATGACTTTTCGGGATATTACTACTACTTCTAAGGATATTTTCAGGTGGAATTATAAGATCTAAAACAGCTGAAGAGAGACAGCCTGTTTTTTTCTGTGGTATGTTATTGATCACAGGATCAGATGATAGTTGAGTAAATATCTCTGCGGCTGCCGTTAGTTCCTCTGAACTTCGTAACTTGACCAAATCGTCAACGCGTTGACCTAATAGTTTTACTACTTGCGTCCAACATATTTATCATCGATCTTTCTGCACTTGACGATGATTTTGACGAAGAAAATGCTTCTGCGAGATCATACTTAACAGTTAACATAATATCTTCACTCTCTAGCCAGTCAGTTTAAGTAGTAAAAAGCGATCCCGAGTTCTTCGGCTTTTTTCCCATTTTTCCTATCATTTCGATGAAAATCGCGAAATTACAGTCTTAATGACCTGCACAGATAGCTCATTCAAGCCTCTAAAACCTTGTTTTGTGGTTAGAAACTGATATAACGCCTTGTTTTGGTCATTTTTTGAATCTTTTACTCATTTTTCGAATAATTATTTTTTCGACATTTTGAATTGGCCTCTTACAAAAACGCAAAAATCTAAAAAAAACGGCAGATTCGGGCAAGAATTTCAAGTTTTATAATAATGTGCAAAGGTGTAGGTATCATTTAGACTAAAAATCAGCCGGGGGATATCGGGGGATTTTTACTTACTGACCTTTGAATTCGAAATATGTCTAAAAAATACCATTGAAAAAAGTTTGATCGCCATTTTTATACGTATAATGTTAATTTTATTTACAAAAAACTGTTTAAATATATAAAACACACCCTTAGTAATTGAGTCCATCACTTTTTTTCGCTTTAACTTTTTAAAGTAAGCCGTAACATGTTATCGCGTGGGTAGACAAAATGCAAACAATTCTATACAGTTTACCTGATTATCTAAGATACTCACCACGATTACCTGCATTTGAAATGATTCTCGACACATCTTTTGCTGTCAATGTAATGTCCCATTAGTTAGCTAACTACCCTCATTAACGTTTCTATGAAATGTTGACTTTGATTTTGTCCACCTAGCTTGTTCTAGACGAAACACTGTGCAACGGTTGGAACGATTTAGTTTTTTTAAAATTATTTGAAAGGTAACTTGATCGAGACCTAAATTAATTAAAGTTTTTATATATCGGGAGCATTTCAGATTTATAGTTATTACAATTTATTATCTATAAAAATAAAAATGAATTTCGGTGAGCTCAGAACTAGAGAACTTGTAAATTCATCTGTAGTTGTAACTCATGTGTATCAGTGTTCTTGTTTTTAAGATATGTAATACTTTTTCATATTAACAATGTTAGTGATAAAATTGTAACTCTTGACCACAATAATGATAAATTAGTTCAATCTATATGAGATTATTTATGACGTGATTGATTTGCGATAAATTAGCACTAGCAGACATAATGTCAGTGAAAAAAGTATTAGTAGCAACATAAGTTGTTGTAAGAAATATTTTCATTATCCTTCAATACTGCCTAATTTTGATAAGTTCATTCATATTTCAGTTGCGAGTTATATCACAAGGGATTTCTCGAAAATACGAATCTATCATTCTGATAGCAGGCTTGAATCAGGTCGATAGCAAATAGTGATTATAACTCAAGCAATATTGCGAATTGAAATTTAAGTTTTAAGATAAAGTAGGTAGTTTCTCAACTTTGGACTTACAAAGACTTACCTATTCTAAAATCAATATATCCTTCGCCGCCTGATATCACCAGCATTGGAGGCATAGTAGGCGAGTTTCGCCGAGGAGACTCGGGCGTGTGTGCGGGGGAGCCAGCGACTCCCGGTACGGCCACGAAGAAGGTTACAGCGTCGCGATGACCGTGAAAGCTTAACTGGGCGTGGGCCATAGAACACCAAGGAATATTGCCACTTGGGTAAGACGCTATTGCGGCTGTAAAAAATACATGGTTTTTTGAGGGTCGCGCTCATTTGGACGGACCGCGCGGCACATAGGTCATTTTGATTTATCTAGTAAATAAATAATTTATTTGTATGTCACCGATAACGATGGTACTTTATAAATTAAATCACCAATCATGTAGGTTTAATATTATAACTACTATAAAAAGCTTGGTTTTTTGTGAGTTAATTAACCTCTTTAAAGTTTATTGATGAATTAGGTTTAAACTATAATATCAAAATTAATTGAGGTCGTTTTGGTTGAGATCGGGGGTACCAATATTTCTAACCAAAACTACTTATGTTTACCTGTTTCTCTTTCGTAATTAACGTCATCATCTGAATTCTGAAAGTATGCAATAATGTTCAGTCATAGTCTAAGCCTTTCCCTTCAAGAACATATAAAAATATCATAGGTTTTTTTGAGATTTATGATTTTTAAATGACAATCCTATTATATTATTATTAATTCACTAGATTAGGCAAAGTGAGCAATCTATGTGCGCCGCAACATATTGCGTAAATCCTCCATCAGGCCGCAACGCGCAACCCACCGGGTAGCGGATCAGTCGCCAGGCTTATTTTTGCGTTACGCTGCGACCCATTACGGATAATGCAATGTATGTGTACTTGATGGCAAATTCTTAGATGTACCATTTTGAATATACCTAATGGAGCTATGTAAAACTTCACTTACTTTGGGCAGGACTCCTTGAAGATGATGGTTGAGGTCCAAGAGAATCTCGACTTGATCCTTCTGATAGTGGTACAGATATTACAACTCCGTTACTCGTTCCAATCCACAACCGCCCTGAACTAATTAGTAAAGCTGTGATTCTGACTAGGGAGAAGCCCAGCTTGCCTGTACCCAGCATTTTGCTGACATAAGGTTCTATGTCCACGTCCTTCAAATGTTGGTAGGTATGCGCGTGGTATAAGCGAAGAGTGGAATCCATTTTGATTGAAACCTGTAATTTACATCAACTTTATAAGCATTGCTTGTTTGTTATTAATTTACTTTAAAGGGACCGATTACTGATTAGGTAGTTATTTCGAGCCTTAAGGTTGTCTGACATTCGACAGTTTCACTTTAGCGTAGCAACTTTTTGAGTCATGTCAGTTATTTTCGTGTTACGTGAACGGATTGTTGAATTTTCACCCAGTCTATTAATTTTAAAACGCAAATTATTCCATCAAATGATTATACTTTGGCAAACCCTGAACGTGTACCGTTATTGACATGTCAAACAACATGCAAATCAAAGTAAAAAAAGTGATAACATGATATTACCCAAACACCGTCGCCGTCACAAGCCATCTGTCGCACTTGGCTCTCCTGCCTCGGATGTGCTTCAAGAGAGTGGAGTAGCAATCGCGATTGAGGCTCTATAACATGCACCTTGTTGCGATAGCCGCACCAAACCGTACACCCCACGGCGCTTAGACAACGCACTGAAATTATCAAGCAGGAGTAACATGTTCATTATTAAACAATAAACATTGCTATGAGGTATCTCAGTGCGTTTATTATTATCCTACAAGTAAAGACTTGTACTTTGGAAAAGTGTTGTGTAATATTCGTGAATACAAGGCAGTGTTAGTAAGATATAGCGGCAAAGGGGAGATGTAACAATTGTGCAGTATCTACCAGGAGTCTCCTAACGTAGTTTTGGTATTAATCCTTCGAAGTTAAGCTTACCAGAGCACTTAGGGTCACCAAGTGTGAGTAGCCAGTACTGTCCAAAGTCCCACTGGCCATCTGCGTGCCTAGAGAATATCGCCACGGTGCCGTCCGCAAGCGCAACTATAGAACGTGAAGCGCACGCCACTATTGATAGTATGGCATCGTTCAGCTTCACCCTGCATATTAGATATTGTTTTCATAAATTTTTTTTTTCGGTAGGATGAGTTCCGGGTCCCGGGTCTTACTCTTACCTTGCCAAGCATTTCTTGTAATTTCCAACAGCTGAATGTATGTAGAGGTTTCCGCTCTTGGTGCCAAGCCACATAGTTGCCATCACCGTCGACATCTTGCGATCTTGAGCAGGTTCCGATCGGGTTTCTGTTTTCGACTGCTGCTGGGCAAACGCCTCCACTCCCGGCTCTGGAGAGCTTAAATGTACTCCTAAAAATAATAAGAGATAATTTAAACATTTACCAGCCAGCAAATGTTTCCTTGAAATTATTATTATTGTGTGTATTCTGCTACTAATGTTTTAAATCAGGGTTGGCTAACCAAGTTTCGACCTTTGGGGTAAGTTGGTGTATATGTTCTGTCTCTCCTGGAAACTTCCTAACCTAAGATTCAGTATGATTGACTCGAAATATTTTTATTATTTACCGTTAATTGGCGTGGAACTGAGCGGTGGACTATCAGGTGGTACGGCATCAGCTTCATTCACAATCTTGACGGTAGCATCGTCGCTTGGAGGCTCTGGCACCGTCTCTGGTTCGTTTACTGGCGTGCTTGGCGGAGTAAGAATTGCGGCTTTTACCTGTTGTTAAAAGTTAATATATTTTTTACCTCTCTAGAAGCCATAAGTTCATTATAGTAAATATCGGAGAATTTAAACCACGTTTTAAATATGAATTCGGGTCTATTTACACACAGATAACTCAAAACTCTCTCTCTCGTTTCGGTCAAATTGCATTGACCGTGGTCACTTCACTGCTGTATGTGGATGTCACCGTCTTGAGCTGCGGGTAGTTGAGAAAACCACTCGTTTTCTCAACTACCCGCAGCCGTTTGATTTTGTGAAACGTAACTGTCTAAATTACGACACGCAATGCTAACTGTTTCGTTAGGCACACAGACAATTTTTATATTTCTTAATTTCAACCGCTTCACGAACAATTGTAGAATTAATGATGATCAATGCAGAGGATTTTCGGGTTATGTAGCTCAATCTAGTAGTAGGTTTGGTCCCGATTCAATAATGATTATTATTTTGAATGATCTGTGCGCGAATAGACCCGAAATAATATTTAAATCAAGATTCCAAATTCGCGAGAGTTTAAACCAGTTATTAATTTTAAAATCAAAACATTAGGAAGCGAAAGGCGAAAGTTTAAAACCAACGACATCACATAACACTCAGTGAGAATTTGCGACAAGACCCCCATTGTCTCTGCTTTATGCGTAGCACCTTTGCATCGCGTCCTCGCCTCAAGTAAGATATGCATTGATAACCCAGCTTTTTGTTTAATCTAACTTCATAATGGTCTGCCTCGTTGGTCTAGTGGTAGCAAGCGCGACTGCTGAGCACGAGGTCCTGGGTTCGATCCCCGGGTCGGGCAAAGTGTTATTGGGTTTTTCCATTAGGAAATTCTCAGTAGCAGCACGGAGTCTGGAATTGTGCCCGGTTAATGGCAATAGGCTCGCCCCCTATTACATGGGACTTATTACATAGCCGGCGAAACGTGTGTGTACTACACACCTCTGCCTACCCCCTCTGGGGAATACAGGCGTGAGTCTATAAAAAAAAAAAAAAAAAAAAAAAAAAAAACTTCATAATGGAACTTAAGGTTTGCGATATTCAACAATACCTACGTATTGGTTTATTATAAAAGTTGATATTATAACCATAGATCATAAATATTATAAAGTTAATATAAAATAGAAATTAATGATCAGGAAACAGGACACTTGCGATGTTTTCGATATTACTCATATGTAAAAGACTTACCAAACGCGTGGAGCCGACAACGACAGCGTCTTTATCACCATTTTCTTCGCTGACAATGGATTTAGGCGAAACATCCACTGAATCGATCCTGCCCGCACCTTTCAGTAACTGCAACAAATTAAATAATAAAAACAAATAAGGTCACTGATATAATACCAGTGAAAATCTAAAAATTTTAATTTGCTTAGTTGATGTAACAAGGGTCAGTGGACGGCGAGCAGCTTGGATTGCTGACCATCTTGTTGTCATTAAGATGACATTTTATGAAGATTGTGGCACCTACTGTTAACATTATTTGAACCATTTACTACGAAAATATGTACCAGGTGTCGCTTTTCAATAGCTCCAGCGGCTCTTTCTTGAAACTCCCTGTAGTCTTCCGCGACGGCACCCGGCACAGATGCGACGCACAAAATGTGCTTGTCTGTCACCGGGAACGATTCAATTACTTCCGCTGGGTTGTTGGCATCGATTATCTGTAAATATATCGTAATAAAATCCACTGTTTTAAGTACTCGTATTATAATGTGAAATCTTAGGGCCAATCAGACTCAATAATATTTTAATATAATAATGTGATATGATAATTTTCCTGTAGCTCATACAGTAAATATCTCCGATTACCATGACCGAAAACGACATAAATATATCCCGAAATTTTAAGCATTTTCTTTAATATGAATCATGTTTATTACTAATATTTGGACTAGTAAAAGTTACGGTGGGCGCATGGGTTACGGACCCGATTTGCAAGCACTTGGGTGTGGGTTCGAACCACGGAACGTCACAATGTGATAATTTTAATGTCATATGTACTTTTTTGGCTTTGAAACTTGGACTAAAAATCTGAAATCGCCAACACGTAATGAACTAGCGTGGTGATTAATGCTCGATACTTCTCTGTAGGAGAAGAGGCTTTTGCCTTGCAGAGGAACTGTTATAGGCTATAGTTATAGGTTTATATTAGGTTATATGTTTATTTATTTATATTTGTACTAGTGCTCACCATGACAATTCCCTTATTCTGGTTGCTGGAACATATCCATACGAGAGACGATAAGTTTTTTTCTGTGTACTCTACGCTGTGCGTCGATTGAAGCTGTTGATTTATTTGCTCCACTTCGGGCGAATGCACCAACTGGGCTTTACTCATTTCGTAAGCTGAAAATAAAACACGTATTAATCCATTTTGTTGGCATATCGAGCTCTATCAATATAATTGGACAGTGGACAAAGGCCTCTACTAAAGTATTTGGAAAATTATGTTTCACAAGAGGGTAGTTACAAAAACCACACGCTGCTCAAGACGATGACATCACAAACAACAGTCTTTTATTGCTAGGTGGCCATGACAATCATTGCAAGGTGGCTAGCAGGAACTGAATGACACTCCATCAATCCATAGACCGCAAATGGAGATCAAAAATTCTCATAATTACAAAAAGGAATCACGATATTAAGAATTGACAAAATAAATATTATAGTACTCACCCAAGGACATTGTATTCTCAGCTTTATCGTCCGGATTTGCATAAAATACGCTCTCGCCGATCATACACCCGCCGTCCGGAGTGCGACCGCCATTGAGATTGACGGCAGCAGCGCATAGCAACGTCATACGCGGTTCATTTTCTGCTATCGGTCTGGAAATGCAATATAAACATGCAATTTCATTTATATATTTTTTTTATTTAGTGACATACTTCTGGCTTTGCTATTAAGATAAATCCGATATTATAATTAGTCCAGCCATGCATCTGAATTTGAAATATTTAGTTATCGTTTTAACTAACCTGCAAAATACTGGTACTGGGACAGGTACCCCTCCCGATGACAAGGATGTGCATGAGCTGGGTCCCTTCTGTCCTTGTCCGCTCTTGCTTGGTAGACTCCATCCGTAAGCTTGCGTGCGCCCATCTTCCTTGCGAACGTGAGCCCGCACCTACACGCACACACACGCACATGTGCACGTATTATCAACCCATTATCGTAAACATTTATCTAATGATATAATCACTTAAGTAAGCGGGTATTTGGAAAGCAGGTAAAAACAAACACAAATATAAACATACAATATGTTTAATGAGCTAATAAATTATAAAAAAACATAAATATAAGCTATAAATACGAAAACACTATACACATGCTTAAAATATTTTTCTTATCAAGTTGACTATTAGGGGTGGATGTATAAAAATATATTTTTTTTACAAATAAGTCACCTTAGAACTCGACGGTTACTTTTGAAAACGTCAACAAGAAATCTAAAGCTAAATAATAAAATGAACCTGAGTACTTAATATAATGTTATTTTTAAATCTATATGGTTGGGCGATGGCTGCGATGCATGCGTCATGCCCGTGAAAGGGTACCGTCTGTTGAGACTAGTCAGCCAATAGCTGTTATAGTAATTTTATCAAAAGTATAAATATATTTAAAGCGCGTACCTATGTTTAGAAGATTCGCATTGTTCTCACATAACACCTCAGAACAATGTAACCAAAAATATTGTAAGCCATGTATTTAAAAGAGCAACCATGGAGTTTTTTGCTAAATTCTTCTCCATGAGGGATAGGCTGCCCTTGGAACTAGCAACTGGAGTCACTTTTATAATAATATTAAAATTATGACTATTCATAAGTGCCTAAAGTGACAAGAAAAAAAAAATATTTAGAAAAATCATAGATTCTTAACATTATTCTTCAAACGTCTGATTCTTTCACAATCTAAAGAAATGTGAAATACTACTATGAGGACCTGTCACTATTAGCTGTATTTCTTTTGTAAACATCTTAATATTGATAGAAATATGCAAACAGTAATAATACCCTGCCTATACTTGACTTGATACGGAACCGATGTCCTACATTTAACCTACAGTAAAAACCGTTAAGGAAATAATCCAGCTTTGTTATGGTCTTAAAAAATATAAATTAAATTTATACAAATACCTACACATAGTACATATATAGTAAATAACGAAAAATATTGCTATTGTAGATTTTTCCTTACTTACAAAATTGTGTCAAACACAAACCAAAGTTCAAGATTCCAACCCTGCTAAAAGTACCGAAACACTTTGATAACATTGTACTGCTTTGTTGTGTCCCTATCAACGTTTCCAACAATCAACTCACTTAATGTCACTAGAACTGTTATAAGTTGAAATTTGTGCCGTGCCGTGCTGAAAACAAAAGAAAGGAAAGGAAATTAGGTACAGGGAGAGGAAGAAATGAAAATAAAACAAACAAAACACTTGGTACATAGATGGCACAGCACACAGCAGGAACCAAACACTTGATTTATGGAATGTAGAAGATTTACACGGATGAAAGGTGAAGCATCTCGCGGGTTGCAAAAGCCTTGATGATAAGCTGAAGTCTATGCGGATGATGATTCTACTGAGTAACCTAATCATATTAATGCTGTACGACATTCATCTTTTATAGAACTAAAAACAAAATCTGTTTATTTTTATACATATAACTAAAAAGAAAGTCTACCTAATCCATGTGAACGTAGAGCAGATTCAACCCGGAGACGTCAATCGTGGTAGTTGTGAACTTGGGAAGTTTTAGGAACAAAAACGACGAAAGGGTTTTCGGAAAAACCCGAAAAAGCATCGGGAAATTCAAAACTAACTTCACGCGTTAAAGGCCGTCGGACATTATAGGTATGTGAGTTGGATTATTAGCGTCTGCTTTCTGTCAGCTTGTCTCAAAGGAGCCGTATATATCCCTCTAGTTTCGGCTATACGAGTTACGAGCTTCAAAAAGCTTGGATATTGCGCACGCATGTCGCTAATACGCATGTATCCCTTGTCATGTCTTGAACGGATGCTCCCTGTTTTATGCATAAAGCATAGAATGCAACTGACTGCAGTAACTTAATAAGAGTTTGGTGTATTTATCGATGTAGCAAAGCTTTTGTGGAAGGCTGAAGGCGACGACAGGAATCAACATATTTAATCTCTCTCCAGTTGTAGGAATTTTTACGTTTCAACGAGTATAGACGAATACAGACGAGAGTATAAACCTGAGTTTCACGCATGCAATTGTGCGATTAAATATATCCTGCTGTTAGAGAGAAACGGCTTCCCTCGCTCAGCCGTGGAGAAATAAAAAAACATTGTTCCAAACAAAAGATTAAAAGCCACGGGTACTGCTTGCACATAAGTATAGTGTAGTCAGCTATAAGTGCAGGTTGTACCTGCTTTTAAAGTGGTCAACAACACCCCATCTTATTACATCATGGCTTGACTTTCAAATCACTGATTACACTAGATAGGTACTCTAGGTCTAAAATCAAATAACAGTAGAGACTAGTTTGACGAGTGATTCAATCCTTACTGACGCAATATCCAAGTACCATTGCAGGATCACAAGACCCAACTTAAAAGAAAAAGACCTCATTTAGTCTAGGGAAGCTCACTAGCTGCTTAAAAACAAATGGTGGTAAGATAAATCAAATCTCGTCTACAACATTTTCGACTGAATTTCTGAACTGACTCGCTGCCTTTTTCACGGAGATGCAAGCATTGATTGACACCCAACACCTACTTTATGTTTCATTCAGAGCACTTGATGGTACATTGGTGACAAGCAAAGTTTTAAAACGCTGGTACAGCACTTATAGCGTACTTAACTTAGACCGAACAGTAGACTTTAATTAATAATCGTATCAGTCGCTTTTGCTTCTTCTGGTCACATCAATATGCGAACTTTTAGTTGTAGAAAGTATTACTGCTATTAGCAGCAGCGTAATAAAAAAGCAGTAGTTGTAGGGGGCCCGGATTCATTCTACAAATTCGGTAGAACCACTTGTATGAAACTACTGTAAAAAAATTGGTTCATCCAAATAAACGCAACTATGAGGCAATCTTCTCAATTTGTCGACTCGCGAAGAATCGCGAATACCGACCAATTTTAAACACCTTGAAATTCATTTTTCTAGTTTTTTTTTCGCCATTTTAACGGTTTGGTAATCATCAGTACAATTGACAACGGCTATAACTTGTAAATATAACATTCCTTGCGCTGGTACACCACCAACTACTTTTATATTAATTAAAAACTAGAAGTATTTACTAAAAACTAACTTCACCCCCATAGTTCGAATTTAGCCCGATCGCAGCGCCCCCTAGTGGGTCGAATTGTGAATATAACCATTCAAGGACTCGCTCAATACCATACATATTTCATGAAAATCTGATCTGCCGCTTTGAAGTGACGCTTTTGATTTTTATTGATACAGCTAACAATACTCCTAAAGCTACACTACTTTCGAATTCATTTAACAATGCACATAATCTAGTGACCCCATATTTAACTCTAAATATCCATACAATTAAGCTATTAACGATTGATAAGATTTGAGAATCTAAAATTGCTAGTTGGTTGTATATGCGAATGAATCAAACGCGGTGTATAGTGAGAACGCATTTATAGTGCAAATAAATATGTACACTAAAGCCTGTTTCACTTTGTCCAGTTCCAAATGTATCAATTTAACTAAAAAGAAAACGTTCTGTAACGAAGTTATCAGATCAAAACAGTTTCAATTTGACTTTTTTAACTTAATAATGCAGAGTGAAACGGGTTAAGTATGTAATTAAAAGAAAAGAAAAGCAAAGGTAATTTGAAATGAGCTTAAAAGGAAAAAGGTTATTATACCAACAGGCAGAATGTCGAAACTGACTCCAGATATATACAATAACCAATCAACTCATACTTAAGCGACATTATCAGGCTTAGGATGGATTTGACCAAATTTCAACGTTTAGGTAATGTACGCGTCCACTTCGACAGCATCGCAGCGTACGAATAATACGGATATATATAAATTCTTTAAACAGTTCGTTCACTTGATCAACTGGTCCCGACATCGCATCGGCAATTTGAATTAACAAACGGTAGTGTGTACGTACTCTTTTATGCCGCCGACGAAAAGGACGCGCACCTTTGTAAGACTAATAAGATTTTTAGTGTTTTTTGTGTTTCTTAATAAATTCTTAACACAAAAAAAAGTACAATTTTTAGAATTCATTTTAGAAAAAAAAGAAGAAAATTATCGCGATCACGGAAAGGTTAGGCCGCCCTAGACGGTACATCAATCTAGATCGTCAAGACTACATCAACTTCAGGTCAGTCTGAATAGATGACAATTTTTGGCGATTCATATCGAATATATATTAAGATTTTTGGCGTTTCATATTAAGCTGTGGATCCCAGTAGTTCGTAATGTGGTAATTGTTCAGCTGAGTTGCTGGCTTTATGGACAACTCGATAATTCCAGACAGCCGCAATCTGCCGCTTCAACACTCACTAGTACAGCGTGATTCTCTTTTGCTCTTTTCAATATTTGAAGGTATATACACCTCTCACTGGTCTGGTCACTCACTTACCTAAACATCTGCATCGTTCAATTTATAAATTCTTGTTTGTCAACACGATAAGTTTGACACAGCAATAAGTTTTATTTCATTAATCGAATACTAAAAGTGAAATTGTTAAACATTTGGTTAAATCCATCTAAAGTCAGATAATACATCAGGCATACAATATATTTACAAAATACGTAAACTCAAGTTGAACTTTAATAAGATGAGTAAGTCCCATGCCATAAATATGGCTAGAATAGGGGAATGTGAGGGACACATTAGTATGATAACTAAATGGATTATTTCAATGGTAATCTTCATATGGTTTACGATCGTCATCTTATCTTAGCTCAATGAGCAGGAATACTACTCAATATAGATTTCCAAGTGGAAGTTGGCCGTTCAAAATAAAAGAAAACAAAAAAAAATTCAATTATAGCATAATTACTTAAATATGTAAAAAATTACGTCTACTTCAACTTGAAAGTCTATAGATAATTTTCGTTGCCCAGAACTTAATTTGCTCATGACAACTGAATAATAATAATTATGTAAACTTGATCATTGTAACATTGAATACAAAAGTTATACGGGTGACACAAGTATAGTTTAAACTGACAGTTTTAACTACCTTAGAACTGAGAACTATACAGTCAAACTGAATAGTTAAAACTATACGTGTGTAGCCCGCTCTAGGCATTCATTGGGTGGTTCATATTGATTACACTGGCTCAAAGTTGATATTAAATCTGTTCAATCTACATAAATAAAAATTTACTTATGTTATTATTCAGTCGTTGATGATAATAATGGGAACTCACACATTAAAAACTCAATCATGCTTCAAGTAAAATAAAGAAGATAAATCTCATAATTTACTATACCCTATCCAGAATAGAAAGACAATAAATTAAGGTAGTCTTGACATGTCTTTTAATCATGGAATATATCTCAACTTTTTGGAAATGTTAAGGAATATTCACATTTCATAAATATTATTATAGGATTTTAAGAATGCATATTTAGATAAAAATATATGTTAAGATGGTTTACATTTCTTATTTGGCTTTCTGAATAAGGTATAACAAGAAAATCTATTTGCACATATTATTATGAATAACTCTGTCATTTAAATATGTTCAGTTTTTTATATACTTATTCAAAGTTAAAAATAACATAGTAAACATAATTACCACAATGCTTTACATTTAATTTTCTTATATTGTGAACATTCTATTGTTTGGGGATCACCCGTAACCAGCGAGGCGTTCAAAGATAAGAAAACAGAAGCATGGAGAACGTGGTACGTATGTTTACCTAATACATTAAACTTTCTCAATACTTTTTAAAGAAGTGAACCATAATAAAAGACATTTCACTAATCACCACAACTCGACAATCTTTAAAAATACTTTTTAAGTTTGAAAGGTGGTGTTTAGCCAATACGCTATACTCAGTCGTTGCTTGACAGCTAAAATAATCATACCTTCTCTTATCCTTGTCATCTTTCATTATATCCGCGGTATCGTTAAATCCGGTGTAACCGCGGCTAGATTTTCTAATATATTGTATGATAAATATCAATATTCAATAATTGTTATAACCAAAACGGCAACATTTATGCAAAAATAATAGATTGAAAGTTAAACGTTACAAAACTAGTAGCTTTTATGAAATTCAAATAAAAAGCTAATTTGTATCAATTTTGATACTAAAAAGTCTAAAAACTCGAAGTTTTATAACCCACTTACAGAATATCGCGTAGTAGCGCATTAAATATATCGGATAATCAACAAACCCTGAAATGATAATGACGATCATTAGCTATCAAACAAAGGCAACTGAGTTACCTGATAGAGCGTCAGGTTAATCATTAACTACATCCCCTCTATAAAACAAATCAAACAAAGACTATCTATCATACCTGTCGGAACTGCTCGCTCCTCTCGTGTCGTCTTGAATGATGGTGATCAGTGAGTTGCGTTTCAAAGAAATCGGCCTGAGTTCTAGAGTGACGCAGAGCAGGTTGGGGTGCTGCGACTGCGCGAAGATGCGGCGTTGATAGGGGACGCTGTGGGCGATCACTGGTGCTGGAACGATGAAGAAACTTTCATTGAATAATAATAACTTTAATACATAAGTGAATAATTTTACTTCAAGTTAGGTGACGGGGAAGCAAATTCAAGGGGGGTTAGGAGACCAGGGGCTCTATTTGCCTTCTTGAGTTCATCATCGTATTCCTTAGTGTCACCATTTATATGTGTAAGTGAAGAAACTAAAAAAAATTGTTTCTGAACAATCTAAGATGTCATTGGGTTCATATTATATAACCGAAATCCTAATTCAGCCCTTATATAAAGAGAATAAAGCAGCGTAGATCAATAGGTTTAAAGTTTCAGTATTAAAATACAACAAAACATATATGCATGATAATTATGATAGCTACTAAAAAATAAAAATATTGAAATACAAATAAAAAATAGCGATGTATTAGAAAGTAGCACAATTACATTACGATGGAATTATGTTTTTATGCAAATCAATAACAGAGGTGTCAAACGATTGCAATAGCTAAAAGTTTTAATTATAATGGCTTTGCGATAGTTAATCTCCCCATACTTGAAAGTAGATTAAAAATTGTTATTATTACTTTTGCATTGCTATATTTTTTAAATAAAGTACTGCTCGAGATAGCTCGGGTTCTAAATCTATGATTCTATTGGAACCTTCTACTTTACTAGCTTTACTTTCATGTTTAATTTTACGATTAAAAATTAATCTATATCCAGATTTCCTTAATTATAGATGTATAAGATGTTATAGTAAAGTGCTGCTTGAGATAAGCCATCTGTGATTCCCTTGCCTTCCCTCATACAAAATATCTTATACAAAAGATTGTATGAATCTAGGGCAACCATTTAAATACCGTATAATAAATAAACCAGGCTGTAATGTCCCACTGTAGAGCAAAGGCCTCTTCTCATTCTCGCGATGTTTTCCTTCACCGTTAGTCAGTGGTGTCTCAGATTAACCAAAAAACATAGAAAACGTCACATTGGTACATGCTAGGCTGGAACCCACGTATTTGAAAAGCTGACCCGTTTCCAATGCACCATTACGACAATAGCTTAATAAATTAAATTGAAAAAAAAATAAGACATAATTCGACATGAGCCAGCTTTGCATTCTTGTCAGTATTTATTGTCAGCACAGCAGTGTAACAAAATAATAATAGTTCATCTCTTTTAAGCAATAGCAGTAGCATTGTAAATCAGTGTACAAATTAATTTGTACATTTGCTTTCCATATTTTACATTGGGCATTAGCACTTCGCACTTCTCCGATTACGTTATAGGTCTCACATATATGAAGACTGCACATATAACTCTGTGCTGCTTCTGTCCTCAGAATCCAGAGGTCGAATCTAGGATCCTCATGCCATGGGAACAAATAAGCCAACTAATTTTATTGAATAAAAACCTTATGACGTCGACTTAATTTCGAATACGTGTAATATTATAGCAACACAGGACCGACGCGATGTTCTGATATCGCTCTAGTCATGTCGGTTTGCCGTCCCATCGGACTTATGAGAGTAAGAGAATGCACAGTGCAGTGTGCAGTAAAAAAAAATCTGCGTACTTGGCTAAGCTAATCGTTAAGATTGCTCGCTGTGACCAAACCCGGTCAGGAAGACATTATTATTATAGTAACACTATTTGACCTCCAAAATTTACACCACATTTTATGACATAGAAAATATAACCCAAGACCAGCTAGGCAATGTTGTGGTCATATTTTTAAGAATTGTTTAAAGGGCAAATCTGAATATCTCGTACTGTATTGAAAATATGACATAATTTCGGCGTTTTATTTACAAACAATAGCAGAGCATCAAGCATCTTGAAATTCATAAGCAAAATAATAAATAGCAATAGTCCAAAATATTAATTAATTGATAGCTTGGCGTGTTCTCGCTGAATAAGGATGTCGCTGATCCTTAAAAAAATTAAACAGTACAATTGTACTTTTAAAAGTACAAACATGAGTTTTTGATTTGCTGTAGAGAGTCATTGGGTTGCCAACATTATTATATCAAAACGACTAGTGTCCTGTCCATCTTAGATACGTAAAGCGAGACAGAAGTGATCTAGCACCTATATTTTATAACTCCCACATAAAATGTATCGGGTACCGTTTAAAACTCCAGGCATAGACTGCTATTGAGAATTTTACGTCAGAAAAACCCAGTAAAACTGTCCAATTTGGAAATTTAACCTAGGACTTCGCCCAGCCACTGCATTTTCAATATGAATACAAGTATAAAAGTTGCAATTGCATTAGTAATCACAATTTTTGCATAAAAACAATGTTTTAAAACATATTTTTATATGATTATTATACATATTGAACGTACTTAGTACAGTTCGGATTTCATGCTATGTGTGATTATAAAAATGACGACATAAAAAGCAGCTAAAAAATAATAGTATCAAGACACGATTGTATGAAAAATATACTCACAAAATTCGCAAATTAAACTAATCGCTTATTAATAAACACAGCAGAATGTTAAGAACTAATAAAAAATAAAACCTATCTACATGTAGTGCAAAAAGAAATTAATTATGAAATTGCAAATAATGGGCTGTGAGAAGTGGATGAAATAAAGTTTTCCTAAAGATAGTCTATGATTAATGTAATTGGTTTCTTGAAAATCGTGTTAATCAAAGTAATTAAAAAAAAAAATAAGCAATAGGCATTATAAGGAACGTACTTAATAAGGTACGTTGAAATAATCTTATTGTCTTATAAACTAACTATGCCTTACTGATTTCGATAAACTGCTTAACTGTCTATTCACGATTTAAATCTACATAGCACACAGTTCCTGTGAAGTTTAGAATGTAAGTGTATAATTTGCGTATCACGATTCTAGTGTGAACAATAACATCTATGTGAACCTTCAAAAACATATTAACGAACATTTTCCTGAGATTTACAATTTAAAATGTAATTACATGTAAATAGAATTGAAAACTTATGTGATTTTGAAAAAGGTGCGTACACATAATATATCACTTGGAGATCGAGCTGTTCTTAATTGTAATTTTATGTCCTTTTCAAAAGACATTTTGAAATCAACTTGATTTACACGTCTGTAGAGTCAAAATTCGTGTAAAAATAGATATTTCATGAATTTTTGTTCGATTTGAACTGGCTTAAAGACCATATACGAAGATGGTACATAGGTGTCACTGTATCATAAAGTCATTACCTGAAGAGATTGCTAAAAAACTTCCATATGCTCTGTTTGTTTTTCTTATCCATAGTAGAGTCGACCCGGCTTGCGCGAACCATCTCCGTCCAGCGGACCGCATCTTGTAACTCCATGAAACGTTCCTGTGAAAAAAATTGATACATAATATCTTCAACACTAACAGTGAAGACAAAGAAAATAAGTAATTGCCTATTTAATTTTACTTGTTTATTCTCCCAAAATAAAAAGAAAAATAATGGTGTTTTGTCTCAATATACGAATTTTCGTATATTGTTAATAAAAAGCGTAGAATACATAATCAACCAGAATCCGTGTTCAATCGTATTTCCTTGCAGCGCACTGTGTCCCTATACAAAACGCAAACACAAATTTATAATGTTATTCCATTCCGAGTAATCTCGATGTCGTACAGGTGGCACATTACGTTACGGCAAATTTGAATATAAGAGTGTGTCAAACGTGATACGATTCGCGCGATGTAGTAGACTAACTGTCAAAACGTAAAATCACTCCGTTTTAGACTGGTTTTAGCTTAATTATTTTGCGATTTAACGGCTTCTGGGTTTTTTGGTATTTATTTATTTATACTTTATGTACAAAGCAGGTACATAAGGTATTCTGAAAGTAAGCCCAGTGAAACAACCAAAAACATTTCTCACCTTATATTGGTTCCGTTCCATGAGTACACGCGCCATTTCTACGCGCGTGAATCGTCTACGTTGCGCCATCGGGACGTCAGCTTCATCTTCATTTTCGCCCCCGCCCGCGTTCGTGCTCACCGTCTCCTGTCACATACCCACAACAACTAAGCATCTTACTTGTGAGAGCCGATTTCAACACTGATACTAAACGCGATCAATTAATATAAACTCGGTTCAAAAGTTCAACTGAGTTCAGAATTGCAATCTGCATAGGGCTATGATTTATTAAACTCGGTTTTTAAAGTGAATGGTGAAATTGGGCCTAAGAAAAGTACTTGTATAATTTTTAATCAAGTGACCTGATAAAAAAAACCTAGCAAAAGTGCTAAGCTTGTATAATAAAATGAATTTATAGATTACGGTTGAGTCTTTTAAGCCGAAGATAATCACTAATAGTCCAAAACCTACCTTCAAATGCCTCACTTCTTCTTCCAACTCGGTGACTCTGTCGCGCAGTTTTTCCCTGGCCGAACTAAGATTAGACACTTCCTCTCTCAAAATTTCCAACTCGCCCGTTAGCTCATCAACCTTCACTATCAGGTCATCTTTCACCACGTTCAACGCGTTCTTCGTGGCCAACAATTCGTTGTTCTCCAATATTAGATTTTCAACTTCTTTTCCCATTCCTGTAGAATGCAATAGAACCTTGAACACAGAGCGTCAACATAAATGGATACACCAGCTCTCTCGACTAGATTAAAATATTACACTATTTACACTGCTACAAGTCTACAATAATTATATAACTTGCTTGACGAATACTCTGATATAACTGCTTATTAATAAAATAGGTATTGAAAACTTTATTATTAAATAAAAAAAATGTTACAGTATTTTACACTTGAATGAGCTATTATTGCAAAAGTACCCAATTATTGATATTGTGTTTGTAAAAATATTGTATGTTTGTAAATTATTATTAAAACATATCTTACTAATATTTAAGCATGTAATTTTGATTTCTTTGGCAAATTACATGTTCCAGTTAAGTTCAAGTGAATCAATTTCTTTCTACTACTGCTGTATATGAGGGATACTTACTTGCTTCTTTCGCTTGAGAAAGGACCATCACTTGTTAGGCAGGTCACACACTTCGCCGCATGCGTTAGCAACAACAATTTTAACGCGTCAACCAAAATGAGAGGCGACTAACATAAATTATTTATTTGAGTAGGTATATAATAATTATATGTAGCATTTGTATGGCAGTAAATGCGGCGTAATGTGTGAGATGGTCTTAAACTGCTACTACTCATAAGTAAACTTTGAAGAATATTAGTAAAATTAATTAATACTTTACACGTTACTTACCGAAATAATTGTCGTTAACTGCAATCATGCGTTGATGGGACATTTTGTTAGAACGCATGAAAATAGAACGTACAGTTATTAGTATTTAATATAGATTAATAGTCAAAATGCTCACACACGACGCCACTTATGTAGCTATTACTTTTGAATCATTGTTTACTACGTTCATTGAATATAACGACGCCACTTATGTAGCTATTACTTTTGAATCATTGTTTACTACGTTCATTGAATATAAAATTTAAGTTCTTATAAGGCAATTCATAAGTTACAATGAACATAACAACATTGACATAAAGCTAGATTATTGTACGGACTAATTATTGTTTAACATGGGATTAATCCACCGCCACCAGAACCAGTCCACAAAATAATCTAACCTTCGACTTCATTTCTTAAATAAAGCTTTAGCTTTGTGTTGATCTAGTCTACGACAAAGCAAACATCGAGTCAAGACATTATTTTTTTAGCTCACTTGAACCGAATTTTAATAAAGGTCATTTAAAAATAACAAAAGCGATACTTTAGCTACTGTAACATGTGATTTCAGCAACGAAAAAACTAACAAAAGCAGCAGATTAACGAATAAAATAAAAAAAGGTAAATAAATCATACTAGAAAAAGTGGCGTGGTGTGTAAGTGACCATAAATATAGATCATATTTAATTGCTATATTAATACGATTAAGCAAAGATCCTGGAACCCTTTTTAAGAGTATTGCGCTTACGGAGGAGTGTGAGATTTGGTATAGTTAAAGTTTATATGGAAAAGTAGTGCAGGAAGCTGACATTTATAAAAATAAAGAGTTATGATTAATAAATAAATCTGCCACACGTATTTTAATTGAATAAAAATAGTAGTCTTCAATGTTTAAATTGATATTTCCAAGTACCTTTTAGCACAACCATAACTCACAAGGCAATATTATTTTTATACCCTACCCCTACCCTATCCCTACTCTACCTCACTCTACCCTAATGTTCGTTTGTATTTTTTTTTTCATAAGAACTTTCTCCTGACAATAACAAACAAAACAAAAAGTACCTTCGTTAAAAAATCTAGATTAAAACTTTCATTAGTAAGGTTCCATCCATATATCAAAAGTACCTAGGTACCTACCGTCTACCTACTTACTACACCAATTACTTATACCAAAAACACCACCATCACCATGGCATTGGCTATTTGACAGTTGTAGAAATAAAATATGAAATATGTTAGATATACTGGCTTATAGGTTAACAATAATTGTACGAGTACAATATTTTTTTTGAATTAAAATAAATTGTAAATATTTTATTTTTGAGAAATAAATTAGAGTTTTTTTATCTGTGGATTACAAGAACCGAAACGCGGGCGGCCATGATTGAGCATCGTGTGACGTCACGATCGCTCGTCGTGTCATTGTGTTTACGTTGACAGGTTGGCGGCAAATATGTTTACTTCAACCTTGACATTGGCAGAATCATCGTATAATTGCGATGGAGCCAGTTTATTAAAATTGGAATTGGAATGAGAAAAACAATAAACAAACTTAACAAATATTATTTTAATTTATTTTTGGTAGATCAGAGGCGAGATTGTATAGGTACTTACATCAAAGTGGTTTTCACAAAAGAATAATGCAGATTTATCAGATGTCAATTCCTGGTTTAGGCGTGCTAATTGTAACCACTGCTTTCGACGTTTGGGATATTATGAATGTGTATAAACAATTTGTCAGGATATTTAATTGTATTACTTCTACACAATAGTCCGATAGCGGAACGTCGTATTTTGACCGTAACTTATAATTTTATTAAAGTCATTTATTTTTGCACAGGAGATTAATTACGTATATTTAGAGCTTCTATTAAAAAGTTAGAAAATTTGGACCGTTGCTTTAAGTACAATTTAGGTTTTTGCAAAACTGCATGACAAACCGTGAATATAAAATTTAAGTCAAATATTCTAGTCCTGTGTGATTAAGGACAATGTTATCTTATAGTTATTAAGTTATTAGAAAGATTGAATACATGGAACTGATGTAACCGATGTTTTATGTCCAAAAATTGTAAAACTAAATATTACAATTGTGTCCTCAATAAATTATTATAGTGTCTGGAAATAATTTTAATGAATTGGTATTGTATATTTTTACGTACTGTAAAAAGTTTAGAAAATTATCTAAAGAAATTTCCGAGTTATTTGAGTTTTCAGTTTCATAGTTTTATGGTCTGAGTAAGTGAGTAACATAAAATTGGAGTCAGAAGTTGGTGGTTATTTGACCATAACAATATACTCTATCATCATTCAAAAGATTAGAAAGATTGGATACATGGAACCTATGTTATAAGGCCAAACATTTAAAAACTAAATATTACAATTGTGTCTTCAATAAATTATTCTAGTGTCTGGAAATAATTTTAATGAATTGGTATTGTATATTTTTACCTACTACAAAAAGTTTAGAAAATTATCTAAAGAGCTTTCCAAATGATTTGAGTTTTCAGTTTCAAAGTTTTATGGTCTGAGTAAGTGAGTAATATAAAATTTGAGTTCAGAAGTTGGTGACTATTTGACCATAACTATGTACTCTATCATCATACAAAAGATTAGAAAAATTGGTCCATGGAATTGTCAGAAAACTTAAGATTTGTTAGAACGGCGTACGAAAATAATACGAGGGGTTGTGGGGGGCGTAGGGGGTTTTATCGAGCTCACTTCGTAGCCGGCCGCCGTGCTTTCGAATCGCTGACAACAACATCATAAAAAAATGTAGTTTTAAAAATTATAATATTAATGAGTTTATGTTTTTTAGTCTGTGTAATATAAAAAAAATTGTTCCAAAGTTAGAGGCTAGTAAAGATAATAATATAAGATACAAAATATATCGATATGAAACCGGTTTTTGATTTTGTTCAACCAATTCCGGTTTTTATAAAAATTTTGTATACATTCAAACCTTTATTGAAATTTGAAACAAATATATAATTTAGGGGTAATATTCTTAGTTAAAAATTAGGGTATATTTGAGTATTATTATAGATATTTGAATCCAGAATATTCTTGTGTAAAAAACAAAAGGAACGAGTAATATAAAGAAAGACAAACAACAACAGATAAAAATCAAAAATAAATTTTAAGAAATATTTATTTAGAAATTAAATATTTTTTTATAAAGTTTTTTAATTACAATAAGATAAGATCTCCTTTAAGAAGAATTAGCGTAATTAATTAATTATTTATAATTATTCAAAGAGAAAGAAGTCAAGAAAGAGGTCGTGGTAACAACGTGATTTTTTCAATGTCATATATGTAAATTTTTAGCTAATCTAAGACACCACTGACTAACAGTAAAGAAAAACATCGTGAGGAAACCTGGATTTAATAGTCTGAAATTGCATTGCACTCGCATTGAGCTAGCGTGGGTGATAAATGCATTCAATTAATTCAATGTATTCTCTGTATGAGAAGAGACTTTCGCCCTAAAATGGGATAGTTACAGGCTAATAAATTAATAATATATTAATTATTTCCGAAATTTTATAAACTTAATCCAAATGTATCAGGCAGAAGTGCATAATATACCTAACAATATCAAAACATGACAGTGACACTGTCATGTGACAACATTTTCTATAAGATCAGTTAAAGATACATCATCCAGTACGGCCTATAAAATCACTTATAACTTAATGAAAATTAGTTTTTTTTTTTAATCTGAATAATTGTGTAATTTTTTCTAAGTAACTAGCAGTTTTTTTATATTAACTAAGCTTAATCCTTTTTTTATAAATGACGTGAATTTTAAATCATTTTCGTCTGAGTAATATTATTATTTGAGTTCCGAAATTAGAGGCTACTTAACAATTATAAAATGCTATACCGTCATACCTACAGAAGATTAGAAGATTTTGTGTGAGAAAAGTTATTTATTATAAAAACATGGTTTCTATAATAATAAAAGCCACGCGGAATTCAAGGATAAGGAATGAAAAACCGGTGTGATATATAAAACCGGTTTTTATATTCAGTGTACTTCCAATTAAACCTTTAAAATTAAGCTCTGCCCGAATTAGCTTTCTTTGTCCTATGGTTGATGAACAACCTGATACCCAAATAGTAATAAATATTTACTATTAATTTTGAACAACTGTGTTTGGGATTAATTGTACGTTAGTTATGTACGAATCACCTAGTTCTTCTTCAAAATAAAACCCACAAAAAATATTTTTTATAAATATAATATACCTACATATAAACAAAACCGTAACACTCTCACAGTATTGTACATAGAGTCTACAAAATTAGGTGATCGTCAATATTCGTCAAGAGGGCTGGTCGGACAATTGGCGTTGAAACATATTCGAAAACTTGTAAAGTCTATTGAATAAAAAAGCAATTGTAAAAATATATATACCTAGGTACAAGTCAAATTGAGAACTTCCTCCTTTTTTCCGTCGTTGGTTAATAAAGAGATTTTATAGGTTTTATAATTTTATGTAGTTCACATGGAAATCAAAAACAAAAGAACAATAAAGTATGTAGTTCTAAATTTAAATAATTAAAGATTTGAGTACAAATAAATATAAAAATTACTAGACATGGAGATAATACATTCGGGTGAATACGGAAACCCGAAGACTACCGATGTGTTCACCGTTTGTAATGGATTTTGCAGAAACCTAAATTATACCTAAAGCATTGGTCTAAATTTTCTAACTTTTTAAACGAAGCTTTAAATACACGTAACTAATCTCCTGTGCAAAAATAAATGACTTTAATGAAATTAAAGGATAGAATCTTACTTCTACTGGGCTAACAAGCTACATCTTATAGCTTGTCATTTTTACAATAAATTGCAGTTAAAAATCTGCAAAATTTGCACTCGAAATATCGAAAAGTTAGACTTTGTTTTGTTTGCTAACTTTGTTGCTTCACTTGAGATGGAAGTTTTGAAACCTGACGTCACAGCTAGCAAATGTCACGTGACCGGCTGTTTTTGCGCGAATTTCAAATTACTGGATAAAAAATGCCATTGTTTTCTATTAAATAACGGTTTTTTGAGAAAAAGATAACTGTGTGAGGTATAAAATAAATCTACGCATATTTTAAAATAGTTTTCCCAAAACAGTCAAATAGCCAATTACCTATTTATTACAGATTAACAGGGGCGTGCATTTCTTATAGCCAAAAAGCTTTGCCTACCCTTCTTCTGCCTACACATCGACGCAGACGACGAATTAGTGAAACGTAGGATTCGTGTGTACATACTGTGCGCGCCCCTGTGGATTACTTGTAAAAGTAGAAAACCTATTTTTTTTCAATAGCTATTACATCAAGACCTCTGTTCAAGGAATCTATAGGATTTATTTAATAAAAGAGAGGTCAAGTTATTAGGCTCCAGATCAAGTTATCAGTTGATCAATGAAACTAGCTGTCACGCTCGGGTCGCGTCGAACGCTAAATCAGGTATACTCAGCTCCAGCCGGTCGGCGACGCGTATTTCTATTACCAGTGGATTAAGAACCCTGCGTTCTAAGATACTGCATACAGTAGAGGGATCAATGGGATAGTTCTAAAATCATGACCCTCTTTTTCTGAAGTCGGTTAAAAAGTAAACCCTCTTTTTTCGTTCAGCTGTTTTCACGAGATAAGGTAACAAACAGACAGACAGACGGATAGACAGACAAGATTGCTCCCTCCCTAGCTGATTTTTGAAAAAAACAATAAATGTACTGACGTTTCGACCTTTACGATTTTTCGATCCGTATCAGTTGTTTTTTCAAATTTTCTTATTAAATAACTTTACGATTTAGTATAGAATTTGGCATACTTAAGTGGCAAAATTATTCCCTTCGCTATAAATGAAAAAACTTAAAACAAATATAAAATAACATAATAAAGTTACCATTGCAAGCCTAGGTACCTAAATATGTATAAGCTTTGTGGTGATATTATTTACAGAAAAATTTGTTTACAAGAACATAGAACAATTAGGACAATAATTAAATTGCAACTGTATGTTAACCAGCTTAGGGTTTTACAGAATTATTTGCAGCGATTTCTAAAATTTCACAATACCAGTTACGTGGAAAAATTAGCAGGGATCCGCAAATAAGTGCGCCTAAATTAACTGCATACGGCAACTCGTGTTCAAATCAATTCGTATGCAGTTCCATAAAATAAAAGGTAATTATTGAGTATGTCAGGGCCCTGAAAGTTTAGAAACCGCTGTTCTAGCGAAAAGAATATAATGATAGAAAGAAAAAAAATATTTTTGAATACCTATACAGGGCTATTTGTAAAACACCAGCATCCTTAAAAGGGGTCCTTAAACTCATCATTATGAACAACTTTTACTACGGGACTAACTGCTGGTGTTTTACAAATAAGCCTGTATACAAGGATTTATTTGTAAGCTGGGTGTTATAATTGCATAAGGTATCACACACTAGACAGTAGATAGCATGTAGTAAGTAAGCATAACATACTGTCACTATGGTATACTCTTAGTATTTGCTTCGTGGGTATACTCCACCATTGCGACATATTTTAGGTACCTACTTTTTTTTGCTAATATACTAGTGCTTTACCAACGCCTTCATCCACGTGGATTCGGATTATCCCATATTACTCTGGAATAGTGGATGTGTACCCATCCATTCGATTCCATCGATTAAGTATTTTAGAGATTACACCTACAAACTAATTTTTTTACCTCTTTTTAGTTATTATCTATACTTATAAAACATGGCTGATTGACTGGCTGATAGGCAACGTACAGCCTAAACCGGTAAACCTAGAGACTTCATTTGGAGGAAATATTGCTTTAAGTAGGTACGCTAGAGGTGCACTAAGGAAGAATTTTTGTAAATTCTACCCCTAAGCGCGTAAAATATGAAATGAAAAATCCGAAATACACGCGGAAAAAGTCGCGGGCAGAGGCTAGTTGGAGACAAAGATTTAATGCTATAACAAGAGGTTCAAAAGATCTCTAGCAGCACTAAAGTAAATCTCTTTCATTAACTCATTAACAAAGACGGCGCAACTAATAATAGCGATTATGCTAAGCTTAAACTTAGGACATTGCATCTTATACACGCTAGTTTATAACCAATAGTCTCAATACTAGTAAAGCAATTATGGTTTGCATGTATGGTATGGCCAATAATGGTTATGAACACGCGCGCACTGTAAGTAGATGTTAGCATATGCAAAGCACTTACCAGAAGATGCGTATTCGCCGGGGTGAACCCAACTACCTGTTATAGAAACCACATAGTGTTAGTACATCACAGAAAAACGAACATACATATAAATGATATATACGATAACTCTTAACATTTGTTGAAAGCTTATCAAATGTATCAGTAAAGAAAACTAATTATTTAATTAAATTAAAAATATTTAGATTTGTTTTTTTGGTTTAGAAAGATGGTGTACACTTTTTATCACGGCACAATTATGTAACTTACAGCGTAATTTCAAAAGGTTCCATAAAAGCCGACTGTGTTGCATTACGCCAAAAAACAATAAGTTTTAATTATAATTGACCTGTGATGTCAGCATCTTCTCCTTCAGCGATGCCAGGGTCCACGTCCTGGAATGCCAGTTCCTGGTACAAAGTGTTGCCGCTTCGTTTTTCACTCTTAGTTTGAGATTTTCCTGTATTGTGGGCGTTTGGCGGCGCCACTGGCGATGTGGCCTGGAAATAATAGTCAATATTTTATAGAAGTGTTGAAATACATCAGGCTAGATTTCCACTACACAAGCTTCAAGTAAACTTTCATAGTATTAATTTATATTATCGGTGTGTGTTCGAATTAAAATTAAAAAAATACGCATTGAATTGAGAACCTCCTCCTTTCAGAAGTTAATAAAAAGCACGTATCACTAACGTCATAGCATACTTATTGTACCTACTATTATATTAACTACTGTAATGTAACACTGAATCCGATATGATATTTTTTTTCTGCAAGCCTCTTTTTCTGCCACTTTGGCAGTCAACTGGCGGTTTATTGCTAATTAAGTATTCAGGTACGCGGTTCCGAATATTGGCGTTACCTTTATCACTCAAAACAATAAACATCCTACTATCCCTAGTCCCAGAGTTTCTTCTTCTAATTTGCTACCTTACATATTGCACAATTCCTCTGTAGTTCCATTCCTTGAGACTGCTTCATTTAATGGAAATTGGCTAGGCATCCTTTCATAGCAGCATATGATAGGAAAAAAATCCTGTTAACTCATGAAGTATCTCGTAAATGTAACTATATACTACCATAAGTTGCATTAAGTCATTTATACAAAACATCCTATAAAACGTTTATTTTTATATTAACGCCAAAAGTCTTGGACTCAATCGGTTACGCAACAACCAAACATACTGGAAGATGCCAAACCCAAAATTAATTGAAAAGCTGTAAAGTGGGCTGTAAATAAATAACCAAAAAAATATTAAATTACGGGCGAAACAAAAACAACAACAGCCCTAAGGCGCACAAAAAAACATTGCGGTTCGACGTCGCAACATATGAATGAATAATACATTTTGTCAGAAATCAAAGAAATCACGACTCAAGTCCTTGTTGAAACGTCACAAATGTTAAGTAATAATGTATTATACTCGTCCTAACAAAAGCGAGCGGGCCTGTATTTACGTGTACGTCTGTGTCGCGCAGTAGCCGCCCTGTATTTGTTATTTAAACAAGCTGTGTACATACATATCAAATTAAAAGCCTCTTGCTAGACTTGAATGAAAAAAGTACTAATGTAATCTATAAGTGTTACTATTCTATACATTCGATTCGGGTATTTTTCATGAATAACAAAACCTACTTCTCTTCCGACCATCTTTACCTATACTTTATATTAGACTCTTACTCGACTCGCCCGATCGGCAAAACATATCGAAAATAAAGGCAAACCGGGTTTGCTGATTGAGACAAATGGCAAAGCCGGCTTTGAGCCGAAAAGGGTGTGTGTCAGTGTGTGCTTGCCCAACGGCTCTTTGTCGAACATTCATATAAAATTCTATACAACAGAAAGGAATAGGTATGTGCGTAGCAGCCCTAATACAACAATGTTTCAAACGAAAAATATTATATCGAAGCCACTGACATTCTCTTTCAGTCAAAAATACTTTTTCTAAGGTCAAGTGAAAATCATTCAATTAACCCCGAGATGTGACATTAAAAACTTTTCAGAATAACATTGACCGGTACTGAATTTCAAATTTAGAAAAGTTATTCGTATTGTCAAAGCAATGGCCGATCGCAGTGCCGTCAAACTAATTTGTATAAAATGAAATGGTCTTCAATCGGTGTAACACTATCAGTTATAATTTTATTGTCCGTAATGTGCGAAGTGCCAAGCATAAAATGTTATCAGTGCTCATCTATATTCAACCGTGGATGTTTTAAATATAACTTGAACAGTGACCATTTGAAAGACTGCAAAAACGACAGTAGAGGATTACCCGTATGTCGGTCTTTGTCTCAGATAAATTACTTTACGCCCGGCCAAGACGTGACCGTAGTAAGAGAATGTGCTTATGTGTACTCAGAACCGCTTAGGTGCACACATTCTAAATTCAGTAACATACATTACTCGTATGTCTGCGAATGCAACGAAGAAGGTTGCAACTCTGCGATCATTGTAAGGCGAAATTGGAAGATGCTCGCGTGTGCTATAGTGCTGGCAACCGTTATAAAGTAGATATTTATGTGTACTTGTAAATATGTAATTGTAGAAATAAATTGTTCGATAGTAAACTTCGTTTGTTTGATTCAAAATTAAAATTTAGTTTTACCTAGAGTCGGAATGGACTTGTGTGATAGCAACATTGATTTTAACTATGTTTCTGTGATTCAATAAGTTTTTCTTTTATCCTTAATATACATATTTAATATTAGATAACCTTCTGGTGCGTATTATAACGCTGTAACGTCTTTTCATTGATAAATTCTATAAACAATAACAAACAACTACCATGCATTAGCTTCGTTTATTTAATTAATGACGACATAACATTCAAATACGATTTTATTTAAAAAACATTGTTATAAAAAACAGTAGTATATCAAAAATATAATACATAACGGGTAACGTTTCAAAAGGCCAACAATTACCGAAGAATTTTTATCACATTTTATGCGGAGTTTAAAATTTTGTCATAATCTTAAGACTTATCTTGTCTGGTGAAATGGTTTGCCTACATGCTGTTTGACTTGTCGCGAAAATACTTTAAATTAATTTTGGACGACAGAAAAACTGCAACTCCTATTTCTCGCATACAAGCGCAACGCAACGCTCGCGCTGCGTGCAACTGTAGCCTAAATGACACTAACATTGGAAATCAAAGCAATAGGTTAGTGTCCCACCTGGCTCTGCTGTGTGATAGCGTCGGTTTGATGAGCACATTCCACAGTTCGGACCGCTGCCAAGTCAGACCCGGTTGGAGGAGATGGAGGTGATGATGACAGGCTGACTGGACTGCCGGGCATGCTTTCCGTTTGTTCCACATTGTGCATCGAGCTTTCCAACGATGCGAAACCGAAAGAGATTGGACCTGGAGAGTAACAATTACAGATTAATGTATGTTACAGAAATCATCGTATAACAGCAACTTATCGGCTATAATAATTGGTACCCACCCTATCGATCGATATTCGATACCGGCGGGCTACTATATTTTATATTTTTAAATGTATATTTTTATTTTTTATATATATTTAAAAATGTATTTGTTAATTTATTAGTTCATTATATAATTAAAACTTTTTATTAACAAATTTTTAGAGTTCCGTAATAACAACGGCACCCTATTACTAAGCCTCCGCTGTCCGTCTGTCTGTCCCGGGGCTGTATCTTTTGAATCGTACTAGTGAAATGTTTACAGTGTACACTACTATGGGAGCTTTATAACAAAAAATTATAAAAAACATAATTTTTTGGGGTTCTTGTTAGGACCCCTCTGTGTGCGAGTCCGAGTCGCACTTTGCCCATTCATTTATTTTAACTGCTCAGAAAAAAAAAGAAATATCTATTGCAACCCTAAAATATGTCCACACCTTCGACATTCTGCATTATGCGGGCAATATAAAAATAGCCAACATTGCACTTCTTCGTTCACATAATACGATACTTAAGAAGGGCCTTCGCTGTACTTAACTGTTCTTAACATAATCGATACAATATCTTC
Organism: Protodeltote pygarga; assembly: GCA_936450705.2. Classification (NCBI taxonomy): domain Eukaryota; kingdom Metazoa; phylum Arthropoda; class Insecta; order Lepidoptera; family Noctuidae; genus Protodeltote; species Protodeltote pygarga. The sequence goes on from OW388248.2 coordinate 15,382,571, forward strand.
AGTTGACATTATTATCAACTGTTGAGAATCTATGATTATTATTAACAAGATGTATTGATTTGGTATAGGATGACGTCGATCTCGTATTATTCATATAGATCGTACGCTTGCACAACGCCATTTTCGTCTCAAACGGAGTTTACCAGAAACGCAGTTTGTCACAAACGACATTCGTGATTCGTCACACACGCAGTCCGTTACAAACGCAATTCATCTATATTTACAACGAACTAAGTGTTTATTGTCTTTCGTAGCATCAGAGGCACTGACAAACCGGGGTAGTGGCATCCACCACGTTTTTTTTCCTCACGATACTTAGATAGAAATTGAATATCATAATATTTCAACTCTGAACAATTAATGTCTAAACACTAATTGATATTATTTATATATTATATTAATATATAATTATTGTTAAGTCACATTGAAAGGTTAGTATACATTACAGGACGCCAACGTTAAGCTGTGTGGACGGCAATAGGTTAGTATGATCACAGTATAAAGAGCTCTTCTAATTCCCTAGTATGATGTTATTGACACATCAGAGCGTTCACTTGTAATAAAACATTGAGGCACTCTTATGTGACTGACCGTATTTACCGCTTTTTTAATCTAAATTTATTAACATTCATTCTGACATTTATAAGTTCTAAAGTGTTTGTGTAATAATTGCTGTATTATTCTGTATATATCCTATATACATATATGCATATACAACATGATGTTTCATAAAACCTGAAAGTACCAACCTATTTACAGAACAACAATTCAACATTGCCAGCCCTGCATTTTTGTATCTAGATATTGACAGAATCATTATATTATTTACGGTAGAGCAATAATTTAAAAAAAAAGAGTTAATTACCACTAGACCGCATAGGGTTGAGTCCTAGTCTTCCGCGCACCTCCCCTCGGTCGCTAGCTGTACTCATCAGCAATTTGGTCCGCTCCATGTAGTCCACATGAGTTTTGAATAGCTCGTTATACCGTTCGTGAAGTTTCGAATATTCCTGTAGACAATATAGTTATTTTTAAAGTTTAGGCTGTATATTTGTATAAGATTCGATTGGATTACAAATAGATTTTAATTGGATCGGCGAATCGTCAGCTGAAAAGGTTAATCTCTATTTTAAAAAGTCTGACACCAACTTAATTATAGTCTAATCTGATTACAGACTTTTCTTGTCTATTTGCATGAGATTTCTTTCTTGGATATCTACATTATATCAATACGTCAAGCGGAAACTGTGGATCCTTTTTTAAGAATATTGCGCGCACGGAGGAATGTGAAACTTGGCATAGTAAAACTTTACATAGAGAAGAAGTGCAGAAAGCTAAAATATATAAAAAAAGAAATACGGTCGAATTTCAACCACTGACTGGACCACTAGTATTATTTATTTAATGTTATGGTTAACGCGAAGATTGAGCAATATAGAATAGGATAGGTAATGTTTGTTGCATTAGGCTATGGATAGATTTGACGCATAATTTTACCTGTTTTACAGAAATTAGATAGGCACTAGTGTGGCGTGCCTAGTATTTAACAATAGTGCAAACCCAACCTTTTTAAAGGTTAAATTTTTATTGTACGTAGTTACTTATGTATGAGGGCTTCGGCAGAGCTTCGGATAAATCTATGGTAGGCTCGCCTCTAAAGATGTTCATGAGCGCGACCTTTGTTATTATAAGATGACCAACAGGGTTTTTATTGTAGGTATATTCTGTTCTATTACACTAAATAAAGGATTCAGTTGATATTTTTGTACTAATTGGTTGATGAACTAATTGATTGGTATTTGATAACCATCAGGGTCTCAATGTTGGTAAGTTTAAATATGTTCGATTTTCATTATATTTCTTTACTATTCGACATTTATATGATACGTTTTATGATCCAATTTTACTTATATACCTACTACATTCCACAATAATAAACCAATATTTTTATCAGTATTTATAGCGGAGGAATGTCTTTCCTTTCGTTAAAGAAACATGAAATTAAAATAAATATTTAGTATTAATGCATATGTTTTTATTTAATAATCCTGACAGCTAATAGAGACGAATAGAAGTAGGAAATCTATTGCGGCGACCCTTAATAAAATAAGGATAACATAATGAGAAAACGTTTAAACAAAATTATATTTTCTTATTATTAATAATAATTTATTGTTTTTTTGTACTTCAAATTTAACTTAAAACCTTTGTAATTGAGTTTCATTACAGGTTATCCCCGCGATGTAAAAAATAATGGTAGTAAACGTTATTGGATTAGCAAAAGAGGATTTAATTTAACGACTGTCAGCACGTTTTGTTTTTATAACTTACAGAACAACTTGGGTCAATTGAAGGCCGGTTTTATTAGGTTTTGATATCTATTTATTTAAAAACAAAGTTTATTATGGAAGATACTTTATTTATGTTTAATAAATTATGTTGTTAAGAAGCTACGCCTTCCGGGGCCAGATTTGGATTTTTAAATTATTTTATAATAGGGTAAATAAATAATAGGTTCAAATAGGCTCAAAATTAATACAACATCTGAACTGAGACTACTTGCAAGATCAGTATTTATAAAACTATCTTGGAATTAATCTGAGTATGTACTCAGGCAAAGCCTAAGTTCACAGAATCGACGACTTACCAAAAACTTCGACAAATATACCTAAACAATATTCAAATAAAAAGTACGCACTTATACTTCACAGCCTTAGATAGAAGCTAGAGCTTAGACAGAATAATGAAGCAAATCCAAGTTACAATAAACAAATAGGTATTATATTATATCTCTAAATAAACTGTATTCAATAACGTATGTTTATTTATAGCTCATGATATTTTTCCTCTAATTAAAGTTGCACGAGTGAACTAATTTGTAGTTTCAAATATTGTGTGTGTGACACAATTGCCCAAAAAATAAGTGTTTTGTTTTATTTTACTACAGAGTTGACTCAGACCTTTGTCCGTTTCAGTGAAACTTAAAACAATACACGTAGCCAATACCAACCCAGCCCAGTGCAAGTCGGTCTACCGCGCATTTTTTAAATTATTTGTCTATTATAACTTATCAGTCAGAATTTTTAAGAATTAATTCACTGAACTAAACCTAATCTATAATAACTTTAATATTTAATAATTCCTGACGCTTTAACATATAAGATACTAACTTTTCGTGCCCAGCTTCGCCCCAATTTTTGATTTGTGATTTCACACGAATGGTTCGTGTGAAATCGTGACATTTACAAACACTACAAAAATAAACATCCAAATCGATCGAGCCTTACCTATACTTATTATAATTATACTAGAGCCTTTTTAATAGGTCACTTATGTATGACATATCATATTAGTATCAATTGATGATTCGGCGGCACACTTAATGGTAGTTATTAAAAAAATATTATCTGTTTTAGTATATTATTATTTACTAATACATTTTAGAAATTATGTGGCCGCCTATATTTAAGAAATAACTTATTAACACCAAACATATTTTCAAGTACAATGTTGCCAAGACGAGACTATGGCTCGCACTGTAAAAAAGTTATCAGATATCATGAAAGGCAAGCTTCTAACTTTGCACGCCCTCTCTAGAAGCCCTAACTTCACAAACTTCACACCTAAGTTAATATACCTATGTGGCTTAGCCATTTCGCTACATTCACATGGGCGTAAGATGAAAAATGTATTCTCTGTTCATTACTTTTCTGTTATACATTAGTTCTTGAAGTAACGAAACGGCCAAGCCAAATATTTTGACTAGGGTGTGAAGTTTGTGAAGATATATCAGTGATGTTCAAATCTGCTATAAACTATAGACGTGCTATAGACTATTGACTATATTTTTATAGCATGCTATTTTATATGCTATATTTATAGCACGCTATAAAATATCCGACAGCCGCTGGCGTACGAAACCGCCGCGCGCTATCGGACAGCGCGCGGTCATAGATTGCTATCTTGTGTTGGACCCGCTACTTGCGTTTTGTTAAGTAGACGCTTTCGCGTTATGTTGCTATCCCGTTTTGGCCGCGCTGTTTGCGCTTTGTTGAGCGAGACGTTATATTATAGCATATAGCACGAAGGCAGATCGAAAATAGCAAATGCTAAATGCTAAGAAAAAATAGCATGCTACATTTTGGCGCTAAACGCTTTATTAACCACCACTAGATATATGTACCGATATTTGAATTTAAATCTATATATTTTTTACAAGGTTATATGTACATTGTTTATAATATTTTCCACTACATTTTTTAGCGACTTTACCTATACAATCATCATCGACTGATTACCGTGAAGATCACGAAAAATTAAACCTAAAGGCTTGTGTTATAAAAATCTTGTAAACCTCTTTATATAAGGTTAATAGTGAGCCAAACTTTACATCGATAAAAGATTACAGAAACAAAATTAAAAAATGTGATTAAATAAAATTAGTTTTTATTCTGTTCTACTCCAGGTACAAATACAATAATATATTATATATCGATACCTAACATTCCTTTTTTTTTGTTTTGCTTTCTAATTTGATTTTTATAGAAATGTCAAAATTATGAACTTACCTTTTTTAATTCATTTTCACGTTCTTCGAGCCTGCTTGCGTGGTCTAATGAGTTCTTATGCTTGAGCTCCAACATTCTCACGATGCTGTCTAAAGCCTCCAGTCTGCCAGTCAGCTCTTTCCTTTCGCCTTCGAAGTGGTCTTCCGCCTCAAGCAACTGTTGAGATTTCCATTAAAAATTAGTTACTCAGTACAAGACCAGTTCGCTAAGATCGTCATTATTAAGTAAGCCCACTTGCTAATTTATAGCATTGCATGTGTTGCACGGAATATCCGGTAATAAAATAATTTTATATTGCATAATGATAACAAGGCTATAATATAAATTTCATATTCACAAGTAAATGTTATTATTTGAGCCAATAATCTTGCAGGAAGACAAGACCTTGGAATTATTATTGAGAGTTTAAATAAAGGAGGATTGCTCTCATAAAATTCTTTCCTACATATAATATCCTCCTGACCGAATTTCGATCACAGCGCCCAATCTCTACGAAAATTAGCCAACTACACAGGAGATATTATAGTGCACAAGTGTGTGCGCAAACACAGGTGCACTCTCTATTCCCTCACTCTCATAGTCCGATGGGACGGCAATCTGACACGACCGGAGAGAGATCTGGCGCAGGACCAACAGCTTAACGTGCTTTCCGAGGCACGGATAATATGTTTATAATACGCACATAACTTATCAGTCAGAGGTGCGCGCGCGTCTTGGGTTCGAACCTGAGACTTATGACTTACCAGTCAACGGTCACCACCACTAGGCTATCACGACTCACGACTCTACATATATGGAAATATCGGATCAGGATAAGAAATATCCTATGTATTAACCTAGAAAATAGTATATCTGTGTGTCACCCAAATCTGTTCTATTTATAAATGCGTTTAAATAACAAACATCTTCACAGACTTTCATAATTATAATAATATTTAGTAGGATATAATAAAATATCTATAATAGACCAGGGTCGATAATTTTTGAAACCAAAAAAAATAATAGTAGGTAAGTACAAATAAACCCATTGGAAAAGGAGGCAAATATTAAAGGAAAAATAATTTACGGGTTATCTGAGTTCGGGAAGTGGGGGAAGGGGGTTAAAGGGTAAAAACGGTTTATCTTGATATTTTTGTGAATTTCTTACATGTTATAGCACATGATAGCACGGTGATATTGATACGGTGGCTCAGCGGTTAGAGCGTCGACACGGTATGTCGAAGATCGTGAGTTCGAATCCCATCCGTATCAGTTGTTTTTTCAAATTTTCTTATTAAATAATTATATTGATACGGTGGTTTATCTTGATTTCCGGCAAAACTACAAGTCCTATGGAAAAAGTCAAATGGCAAAGTTGTAGATAATAAAATGATCTAGGTATCTATAACTTTTGTATTTGCACTTTTATCTCATAACCTCAAAATGTACCTATGTGAAAAATTCAAAATTCAAGTTTTAGGTTGTTTATTGTAATCTTTTACAAAAATAATTGTCCCAAATACACTGTAATTTATTTGATTTTAAATATTTATTTTTTCATCTTATTCTGATTTAATATCGAAAAATCACCCTAATTTTCAATCGAAAATTCACCCGTCAAAATATCAGCTTTTTTCACAAAGTTGGTGTGCTTTCTGTTTGTTGAAAGTCAACGTCAAATGTCTCTTCCCCAAGAGACGTTTCCAAGCATTGACATGATAATATGGACTGACAATAACAGTAATTATTATGTAAATAAAAAAAATTGAGAAAATAAGTGATGAATTAACAATTTTTTTTTTAATTTTTTTAAAAATAATTTTTACTGAATGCATAAATTAATAGGACACTATGAGTACTGAGTAGCTACCTTATTAAATAAACAATGTGATTTATGTGAATTTACTATATTTAGAGTAGCAACCGATTATGCAGGAAAATAATAGAATTATTACTGTGATGCCCAATAAGTTACCCATAACTTTTTAAACATACAATTTTAACATTTATTCATAACATTTTTGTGTCATCATAAATATATACCTATAGGTATAAAACTAAAAACCCACATTTCTTTGTGAATGTGGGTATATTGAAACACAAGTATTCTACATGCAATTCCCACCTGCAGCTAACTTCACAGACTTTTGGGAACCGTGGCACTAGACTTATACATTTTGTGCAAAAATAATAGCTAATGACAACTAGTCAATTAACAACTCTAAGATAATAGAGAATATAGAATAGAGAATATAATAGAGATTAGTATCCTTCAACCATTTGATATTGTAGGTACTAACTTTTGGATTAACAAAATATATTTGTTGAACATTGAACATTGGGCAGATGTGTTCCAGTGGCAGAGACTCCATACAACTTGATTCCTACTGGCTTCCTATTATTGAAAAATAGTCAATAATGCCTACTGACTGTGCCATTGGTTTTTCTGCAGGTTGGGACCGGCTTAGCTATTGGTAAAAAAAAATCACTCCTCTGCCACTGGTGTTTTCCATTATAGACTACAGCAGCAGCAGTCGGTTTAGTTTGAGATTTGTCATTAGATTAGCGGCTTGTAAAAAGGAAATTCTACTATAATATACTGAGAGTTACAAAATTATTTGATTAATAGATTAGTCAATATTTTATCTGACTAAAAGAAAAATTTAAAGGTTCAGGTAAAACAAAGAATGCAATCAGATATTAATAATATTACAACTACCCACAATATGTTAAGGAGTGAACAAAAGCATAAATTAAACACACATCCAGCACACACTACTACTTCTGAACCTTGATACCATTACCAGATGTTATTTCACTCAATAAGCATGCATGTTATTAAATGATTTTGTTTACCTTAGAATTCAGATAACAGAATGGATGGCACATTCCACATATAAATAAATATCTCATGTATACCTACATATACACAAAATTAAGTAACATCAATATGCGTGCATTAAACACAGAGTTTAGTGAACTACTAAATAAGTACTAAGAGAGCCTTGAGATCCAAAACAAAGGAAGTCAATCAAGGCTCATTTTTACAAATGTTTTGTTCACTCACCTTCTGCTCTGCATGCTTCCTGGCCGCCTTCTCACGCTCATATTGCGTGACTAGCTGTTCGTTATCTTCACGCAGTAGCTCGAGCTCCACATCGTGTTCCTGGTTCGTCTGGTACGCAGAATCTAGGCACTCCAACACATTCACCAGCAAAGGCATGAGTGTCTTTACGACATCTTCATCATACCGAGCTATCATTCGTTCGAATTCTTGATAAATACTACCCGCCAGAGTCTGCACCTTCTCAGACATGACGACGTGGGAGTCTTCATGGGTCCCATAAATAGTTTCCGAAGAATCCTCGTACATTTTGAAAATATATCAAGGTAGTAAAGAAATACAAAATCACTAGGTAATTATTTCGATACACAAGGGCGTCTAATTGTAATTTTCTTGAAACATGATGAAGGTAGTATTTGATGACGCGATCGATGAGTGGCTCCAAAAAAATTACTCCTTAGGAAATTTCTCTACATTTCGAAATAATTTGCATTACATTATACTTAAGATATGGAATATCTTTACCAAAATTCTACAGTCACTTGACTGCGTAGTTATAGGAAGAATAAGAAAATAGATTTACGTTCACACCATGTCTTGTCTTATTGAGGCCTTTTTGCTGACTGCTGACTGGTGAAATAAAAATTAGCGATGGGCATGGGCCATTGTCGATGATATTGCTTGACTGAGCTGACTGAGGCTCATGTTCGCCCATAATGAGAATTTAAATAAAACTAAAACGACAATAATATTATTAAATATGTAATTTATATAATTTAATGAAATTTATAAAACTACACGGTATAGGTGGAATTAAAAGGAGTAGAAATTAATCCTAATCCGAATCTAAAACAAATCATTAAAAGTCAGCTTGCAACACTATATGAACTGTCAAAGTAAACTGTGATTCTTGCACGTAGGTACCTAAAGTTTGGCAAAAAAGAGAGGAAAAATTAGAGGCGCACTTCTCATACTACAATATTTGGTACAATTGTAAATAAATATTTCTCTGACGATTATTTTTCATCAAATATAATCAAAAGAATCACCTAAAAATTGTTTTAGTACTCTTAAACTTAGTTTTTAAGAAGCTGTCACCGCCTCAAGCTCTTTTTTGCCAAACTGAACTTACAGCTTGGCAAAAAAGAGTCTGGAAAAATTGGGGGCGTCACTGGCGCACTTTTCATACTATAATTCAAAATTACAAGTTATTTGGTGCTTACATATTTCTATGACGAGTTTTTGTCATTAATTATAATCAAATGAATCATATAAAAGTTATTTTAGTTCTCACAAACTTAGATTTTAAGATTTTTATTTTTAGTTTCAGCTGTACCGCCTCAGACACTCAGGTGTGTGTATAATTATATTAATGTACATAATAATAAATAATATATAATTATATTCTAAAAATATTATAATTACCTAAAATAAAGAATTTTCGTTTTCTATTTTTTTTTAAATCTTCGCTGTTCAAGATCAGTTAAATCAAAATGGTAATTTTTTATAAGTCAATCAAAGTTTGATAAGTAGGTAGGTATTCCTTGCATTGTGTCAAGCATGGCTGAAGGCGAATTTTTAGGGGTGGATATTTGATACTCTGCCAATGGAAGATTGCCGCCCCCACTTGGAGTAAACTTTAAAACGTCGAAGATTTTTTATGGATGTTATTGGACATTTTTTATTTTTAAACGTTGACCTATGAGTTCATGGAGGGCTCGACTTCTAAAAAAAGTTCTGTGCCACCCCAGGCCCGTGCCTATTTGGCCCTCTGTAGGCCAAGGCTTTCCAAACTGTGCTCCCCAGGTTGCGTACTATGGCATTACCTACCTACCTTACCTTACCATATCTTACCTAACTACCATAAATTAATTATCACTCTCCGTGCCTCGGATAGCACGTTAAGCTGTTGGCCCCGTAGATCTTTGACAATCGTTACGGGTAGTCAGAAGCCCAAAAGTCTGACAACCAGTCTTACCAAGGGGTATCGTGTAACGTGCGCATGTAACCCATTATCTGGGTTGTGGAGGTCTCATAAGCAGTCGCTCCATGTAAAAAACTGGTATTCAGCTGCTTCCGGTAAGACTGGAAGCCGACCCTAACATAGTTGGGAAAAGGCTAGGCAGATGATGACGTAGGTACGTAAACATTTTTATAAAGTATTTAGGTAGGTACTACACACAACTATGACCTCTATGAAGGTTCGAAATTTTAATAGAAAGAAAAATCCAAAAATTTAAACCCACGACCTACGGTAAAGTCCCCAGTCGCTTTGTCACCAAGCTGTTCGTAACGACTTATTATCCAACATTCAACCATCTCAGATGGTAGTTCGTAAGGAAGGCAAAAATGTTTAGGGTTTGCTTTAAGGTTTACTTCATGGTCTAATATTATAAATATTTTTTGTCATCAAGATTTTATTGTTTACGGCCATGACTTACCGTTGCGTTGTATTACGACCTCATTGTCAAAGACTAAAAAGTTGCTGGCAACACTTGTTTTTTTAAATCATAGACTATATCTGTCAAATAAGACATTTGTTTGCTGGATTCCGCTGTTCTGTTCTTTCTGAATTTTAAGTTCCAGTCCCACGTCATGTAGTAGTCGCGTCAATTTAAAAATCCTTTAAAATTATCGTGTTGTAGCGAAATTTTTATAAATTTTTGGGTAGACCGTCATTTTTTAATACATTCTCATGATATAAGGTTATTTGTACAAATATTACGGTAAACGAAATTAAATAGAGCAAAATTCGAATTTCTTGAATTCTGTATTCCTCCTGACACAGATTTTAGAGAAAATATGTCTATCAATGGGGATAATATGCTGAGTAAAAAGTCCGTGATCTGGGCGTATATATTCTGGTTGTTCGGTGGTATATTTGGGGTACATCATTTCTATTTGAGAAGGGATAGACATGCATTTGTTTGGTGGACTACATTGGGTGGGTTTGGCATCGGGTGGCTAGGTGAAATATTTCGTATTCCTAGGTATGTTAGGGACGCCAACGAAAACCCAAAGCATATGGAGGAGCTCATCAGTAGAATGGCCCGGAATAAAAAGGTAGGAGAAGTTTACTGTTATATCATTAATTTTGAGTACCTACTCTCTTGTAAGTAATGGTTGAATAATTCATTTGATAAAAAATTAATATAATTAAATATAACAATTACATAATCAAGCTTTCACTCATCTCATAAATAATATAATAAGTTAGAAAATTTAACATTAGTAGGTGTATGAAAATGCTGTAGTAAATATTATTATATCCACTAATGTACCTATGTCATGCAATATGTGCTGTAAAGTATTAGTCAAACTTTTTTTAAATTTTTTATGATTCTTTTCTTTTTCTTTTCTTCATCAATCACAATAATTTTATATTAGGTACTTATGTTTTCAATTTGGCCTATTTCTTGTTAAGTACTATTTGTTTAAATTACGTAAAATCGACCATAAAATTGCTTTACCACCCTTAAAGTGAATATTGTTTGCATATCACAAAACAACAATGTCTGTTTTGGCTTACAAGATCAATTAATGACAGATAAAATTGTCATTAATTTGTGTGAAATTTAATTTAGGCAGGAGTCTTAGTGAAATTTAATTTTGAAAGAAGTTTTTGCCCAATTTTATGGTTGATTATACAATCTGAAAGTATTTGGGGTACTTTCACACAGACCAGCTCGGACAGCAGGCTTGTGCTCTTCTTTTGACACAGACTGGCCGAGCGAGCATGAAAGCAAGTAAATTTAGCCATTGGGATGTGTGAGCGTGGAAGAGTATGTCATCAAAGGCAGCTGATCTCTTGTGTCCTTCTTATTACCCGATATCGCCCTTCTTGTTATTTCTCACTAAGCATGTTGGGTTTGCTCTCAAGCATTCCCTATAATAGAATCAAGTGACATGTACCTATAAAAAAAAATATTATAATGTTTCAAAACTTTAGTATAAATATGATAAAGAATCTGGTCTCTCCGAACTGGTCTGTGTTAATGGTCATGTAGAAGAAGGTAAAGTGTCTTTATTACTTGTAACAGGAAAATTGTAATAATGGAAATTATCTCATATTTCTTTAAATCACATCTGGTATAAAATTGACTATTTCAAGATAGCATAGTGTTTTTATTCAAGCAAGTTTATTAGATTAAGTTAACAATATATTTTATTTTCGTTTTATTTATGAAATAAATTAAATAAGTAATTAAAATATCAATTTGTGATATTGTAATTAACTTATCTATTTTATTTCTGCAACAAATATTTTAAAATCGCATGATTTCGGAATATTTTGTTTTGAGATAAGATTTTTAGAGACCTAAAAACAGGTAAGGTGTTATTAAGATTTTTTTATTAGACTTTATTGTATTTATATTATCATCATCATCATTTTAGCTGGAAGAAGCCTACAGTTGGGCATTGTATACCAAAATAGTGCATATGCCACACACATTATAATTCATTATTACCAACTTACAGCTAGGTACTTGTCTAAATAATCAGTTAGTCTTTTTCCTGCAGAGACCACTAAATATTTTTGTATGTTGTTTCCCCTAAAGATATTGAAGACCTTTTTATATAGTGTGGACAACTCTTTATGGGTGCCTCATCACCAAGGGCTGGCGAGGAGGTTATGTCTGGCTCGTATGGACTAAAACCTCATTGTATTCTTCTTTGAACCTCTGGGCGGAAGTACGTGTTTTACTTACGCGTTCATAGTTCTCCCGCCAAGTTCGACCTATTTATTTGCCTAGTAAAACATCAGAAGTCAATATAAAAATTTTCTTATGATAAATAAATACATACATCACTTTCATAACTTATTTATTTATTCTAAATGCTGGGTAAAGATCTTAAACAATAATATAATCTTCCAATCCATTTATTAGACTTTTGACATAGTGATAGTAGTAATTAGAATAGTAGAGATATATTGTTCTTCTTAGGGTCTGTTTCACAGTCTACAAATAAGCATTAACCACTAGGTAAATTCAAAAATAGTACAGAATTTATAAAAATTATCTGCCAGGTTATTAAATGTCACTTTTCTAGCAAGCAGTGAAACAGGGCCTTAATTATTTAAAAGTTATTCATCATGATGATGAATAAACTTTACCATAAGACGTCCACTGCTGAACATAGGCCTCCCCCAATGATGATAATAAAAGTTATTATTGCTTCGTTTTTGGGTGAATAAATAACCATAATAATAATAATAAGTAAATAACCTTCGGTTCTCATTCAGTTTACTTATTTTATTATATTTTAAATTTTTGAATACTAAGAATGGCACTTATATTCATATGTAGATTAGAAAAGTGTCTACAATTTTTTTAATTAAAATTAACTAGTGCAATAGCAATATACTGACCAAATAATATACAGATTGATATATTGATAATTAATTGATGTCAAAGGTGAAATAAATGTACCTATATTAATAATAGTCCTCCTTTTAATAATAATAAAATAATATTGAACCTAATTTAATTCATGTTGGTAATGTTGGTATTATATGTTTAGGGTTTGGGATGGCAATGTTTTCTCTAATAACTCTGGTTGTCTTCTTTCAAAGACTTCTTTGCTGATCTATGGGGCGAACTTCTTGGTTTAATACTGTAAGTATGTGGTTTTCTGTGTGGATTGACTCATAAAAATGTACTAACTTTGCTTTTGCTTTTGTGCAACTAATGTTTAAAACACTTACAAGATTTTCATTCATTACTCCCACAGCTTAAATGAATTTACTCAATTATTATCTGATTCATTCATTCATTTAAGGATACAAATGATTGCAAGTCAGTTCTATGCTCTCAATAAAAGAAAAGTAATGGGGTTGGCAACTGTCAATGTGGCGCTATCATCGAGTTAGTGAACTTATGAGTTAGTTCTATGGAATATATCCTAATTTTGTAGAATTTAAAACGTCAAAGACATGTGAGGTGCCTTTTTGCAGAGAAATCGGTGCCCATTAATTAAACTAGAGATGTAGTATAAACAAAAAAGTTGTAAAAAGCTATCCAAGTGGTTATAAACAGGGTGGTGACTGGGGACTTCCGAAAAAGAATATCTTGTAGTGGAAGGAATCTAAAACCAAAACAAACTTGTCAGGGGTCAGCTCACTGCAGCGCCATCTGCAAAAAGTTTCTACCAGCCAACCCCATTATTATAAAACACAGCACATAGTTATGGGCCACGTAAGTTAAGGTACATATAAAATATATATTGGTGCTAATTCTCTTTAACATGCTCTAAACTAATTTAGACTATCTCTGTTTCTAACAGAGATCATTAGAAAAGGATAGAAGATTTTTAGAACTGTGAAACTAGTCCAGTTGTGTAATACCAATGCCATAGATCTTGTCTAATTTGCAAGACCGTAGTTTGATTTGACGTATTTTGATTTGATTTGATTGTTCAATTTGTTGTCCTTTTTCAATGGTGAATATTAAAAAGAGATTTAGCATGACGTGTAAGAGAATCTGCATCAATTATCTTTTTGACAATTCAGTAACATCCATAAAGTAAGGGCAGACTAGGGACCCCCCTGGACTTTTATTTGCCTGTGAACGCTTAATTATATTATTATAATTTAATAGTATACAATAAAATTTAAACTATTAAATAAAAATAACTATTAGTGTAAATTTACGATACAAATATGTAGAATAAGTATGCTTGTCCTTTGTGGACAGAATAGTCCCTTGTTTGCTCAGGCTTTTTTACTTAATTTAGATATAGAACTATTAAATTAGAGTTAATTGTCTTTGTGCTATTACTGCTCACTACAAAAGAGGTATCTTATATCTATTAATTAGACTTCAGAGAAACTAAAAAAACGTTTTCATTGTGTAATTACTTTTTAGTTTATTAAATAACAAGTATTACACTATAATAGATAAGTGTATGAACTGCATAAGTATTTCTTATATTAGTTAACCTTGGGCTACTCGCAAGGGCTGACAAGGGCCACTCGTGACAGCCACAAGTGGCTGGATACTGGTTTTTTCTGGTCTTAGCATTTATACAGGGTCCAACCGAAACAACGGTTCCAAAAATGAGCCGAAACCGAAACCGACTTTCGGTTTAGGTATATTAGTTTCAGCCGAAACCGAAACTAAGACATGTTTTTTTTAATGGAACATTTTTAGGCTTATTCTACAGACAGTTAATTTTGGTAAATTAAAAAAATATATTCTCCTAAATTCAATGATTAAGGTAAGATTGCACGTAAATAATTATATTTTCTAGTCACCCTTCACACCCTTCCTCACGTGTCTGTTTTAGCTTTTATCTCCAAGATTGTGCAATAATGGGGTCCACGCCGCTACACTAAAACACTAAATTGATACATTTAGCTGCTTATTTAACAAATAACACATTGAACTAGTTAAATCATTGCAAGGATTACTTCTACATAAATTTAAAATGTAAAAACCCGCGACACAATTAAGTAAACCAGGGTAAACCTCAATTTTTTTAGCTAAGAACACTCGATCACGTCCCTCTTCAACTAAATCAAAATCGGTTCATTCGTTTATGAGCTACGATGCCACAGACAAACGCACCCTCATACAGATACTCAGACAGATAGACACGTCAAACTTTATCACCTTTCTTTTTCATTTCTTTTTGTGTCGGGGGTTAATAACATTCACATTATGCCACTATTCCTACTACTACAACTGAGTTAATTTGTAACCTATAGATATTATATAAGAATGTATTATTTTTATGCAAAAAAATCTTAATTTCATGAATACTGTATCTTCATTTTTTTAAGTATTCTGAATTTACTAAGGTACTCAATCAGGTAAGTAAATCAGGTCGTTATGCTTGTCATAAATACACTTTATTATTTGTCTAGCCGCCATTCTCCATGAATCGCTTCACTGGCATGCTGATGGTTGGATATTCTTGGGGCCAAATGATGATGTTCGCTGTGCCACCTGACGGCTTCTGGGGCATCAACCTGAGATATCTGAATCTTTTAATACCATTGGCAACTGCGCTTGGTAAGTAAGATTTTATTACCTTTGAAAGTTTATAACAGATGTCATTAATTATTGTATCTGGTAATTGACAGTTACTGCACGAGGTCTGTAAATTAGCTGAGGTAGGTACCTATATGGCTCAGTGGCGCTTCACATACTAAATGTTAATGCTAATCATATTTGCTTTACGTCTTGAAGATATACTGGGGTTTTTTACCATTACAAGAATATAACGTTTGATCTTAATACCCATTCCTAAGTGACCGACACGATATGTACATCAAAACAAGAGAAATAAACCGCCAAAAGTCACGTTCGCGGCACTGGACGTGTTTTCATCAAGTTCTAGCTACATTATTCAGCGAATTATTTCTTAAAATTGTTTATAAACTCAAATTCCTTAACTATAACTAGCCAGATGAGGGCATGAATGTAGATATAAACAATTCGAAAGATAGACCTAACCTAGGGCACATTATCATGGCATGTTTCCATAAGGGTAATGTACCCTAGATCGGAAATTTGTATAGGTGTGTTTAATTAACCAAATATTGAAAAGTGTTCATGAACATGTGTGTGTTCACTAAACTACCCCATGGTAAATTGTGTTATAATTGACTGTATTTGTATCAGGTGTATGGAATGTGGGCAACATAGGACGGGAACAGGGTGGTCTGAAGTGGCCACTATTGGCCGCATACGCTGCCTACCCAATTCGCTACTACGTGTATGATGAAACTGTCTGGTTCACTCTCATGGTCCTTGCTTCTGCTCTCGCGTTTGATTCCTTCTCCAAGGACTGGAAAAGAAGTTATAAGAGGACACATACTGCTAAGTAAGTACCTATTGAGCTGTAAATTAGCAGACGATACCGTGAATGAGCGGAAAGTTGTTAGACGCCTTAACCTTATAAGATTTAGAAATAGATTGCAGCGTACTCTCGACGCGAATATATTTTTTTTCTTTCTTTCAGACGTATAGCTATTTTAGGAGTGTGTGCTTGTTTGTACCTCTCCTTGTGGTGCAGCTACTTGTACTTCCACGGTACAATCACAGACAGTGAGGGTGACGAGGTGCCCATATACGAAGCTTTGCATCACTTCTTCACTAGTCCGTGGTAAATATAACATTTAAGTCAATTAGTCACGTTGATAAAACAAAGAAATTAAACATTTTGCTTATCAGTCTGGCTTCTGACTGATAAGTAATTGAATTTCGGACCATTCTTTTTTCTGACCTTGCAAAGTTAACGTCACTGTCAATACTTTTTTCTCTTTTCATTTAGTTTTGTTATTTTTATTCAGTATAAGACAGAACTGGAGATTTGGCGCGACCACGATTCACTGTTTGGGCTTAGGCAAGCAATGCAATGACAGCATGTAAAGCATAACGCAAAACCTCTAAGTTGAAGAAAATAGGGAGGAAAGCCTTTGCTCGGAAATGGGACAGTGTGGGCTAGTAATAATAATAAATAATAGTCCTGCAATCGCTGGGGATAATCCAGGACTGCATTCCTATAGTGCAGCCGTGGGGAGTTCCCGGCAGGTGCCCCATCCCATTTTAGATTAAAGTTCTCAAAGGGGCCTATGCGTGTTGGACCTGTGTCCCCAGGCAAGCCTTCCAAAGGACCGGGTCTCTTAATTTTCGAAGAGAGCCCGTGAATTTAAAAAAATAAATAATATATCATCCATAATTTGTATCACCAATAGTAATAGCAAAAAAAAAATTTGGGAAACTGATTCGGGCGTGTGGTATTCGTGATCTGAAAAATATGTTTTCAAACCATCCAATACGTAGTCCTGTAATGCTGTTTTGAATGTGCAGGTGGCTGGACGTAAAACAATGTCTGGTAGACACATACCAATATGCTCAGCATCACGGCTGGTACGAAGTGTGGAAGCAAATCATAGACTTGTCTGACCCTCACGGAGAACAAAACGCTTACAAGGTAAGCCCAGTGTCATTTCACAGTACTGCAATATCTCGCGCTGCGATCGATTTGACGGTCCCACATAGCGAATATCATAACATAATAAATATCGACCAAGTGTAAGTCGTGCTCGCCCCATTCCGTGGTGGTACGCCCTCGGCACGAGTCATTCTCGCACTTGGTTGGTTTTTCTAGTCCTCCCTCCTCCAAATCTTTGTTGGTATGGTATTCCGTACATTTGCATTGGTAATAACAATATATCCTCTTTAATATTCAGGTATTAGGCGTTGGTCCTGATTCAAGTCAGCAAGAAATCACATCCACTTGGAGAAAACTCTCACGGGAGAACCATCCAGACAAAGTAAAAGACGAGAGAGGACGCAGAGCGGCACAAGAACGCTTCATGGAGATTCAACAAGCTTACGAGATATTATCCAACAGCAAACACAGGAGGAACAGACGAAATAAGAAAGATAATTCCGAACCGAGAGGAGAGAAAATTGAGTTGTAGAGAGAAAACAAAGGCGGTGATTACGATTGTATGGCTCTTTATGACTTGTTGGGAAATGTGATAATCGTATTTAAAAGTCAACAGATTATCCCATTCTCTCTGTTTCTCGGTTTATTGAGGATATATTTACTTTATAGACGTGATCGTTTTGATCGCATTCATCGCCTCTAAGAACAATTGCACACATTTTTATTGACACGTAGATCTATGATAATTGATAAGATATATTAGTATTTTATACAATGTCTTAATCGGTAGATAGAATTCGTTGTTTCTCATAATAAAAATGTGTACTCGAGTTGTAATTCATGTTAGTATAATCAGGTGTGCTCAATTATTATATATCTTGGCAGTATTTTAGCCATAAATATAATTACTCATAATTATTATATTCTGCACGTAGCCTTATATGATGAGATATAACACTTTTTGGTGCTTCCTGGCTCATTTTGTTCTAGAATCTCATATTTGGACTTTTTGTTATTAGGATTATATTATATAATTATTACGGAATTTGTAAATTTTAGTTTATATGAGTACGTAATCTTTAGTTGTCATCTATTCTATATAACATGTATTGTATTTTGGTTTTTCCAATTAGGATGGAATACATTTTTTATGTTTATTGTTAGGCGCGCGCACGAATATATTGTTCGTGGTGGATGCGGGAGGGACTTAGATCTTTATTTTAGTTGCATTTATTACACCAAATGTACTTAATTTATTTATACATTAACTATTTTTAGTAGTTTTACTTTTTTTGTTATTCATATGAATGAAAAAATAGTTTCACCTTTTTATTAACAAGGTGTAGTTATTACTAGTTTCTAGTGGAAGGTAATTCAGGCGTATTAGTAAAATAAAAAAAAGTTAATGTTAGGATGTGGGCCGATGTTTTCGTTACAATGGTCACTCCAGCGATCATTGAATGGAAATATCGTATGCCTTTGTCCCGCGTTTCTTTTGTACAGTCAATATTAAAGCTAATTTTAATGTTGACCCGTACAAGGTACGGTGTCTCCATAACCGTATTTTGGGAGACCATTTTTTGGAATTGGAAAATTAGTATTAGTACTAACACGACGCCGTCCTCCTTAGTTCAGAACTAAGTTTTGAAAAGTAGTTGATATAATTATAATTTATAATGTACCTAAGTTATTTATTTATTGTATCAACTAAATTATTTTGATAAAAGATGAAAATAATGTCGAACAAGTGCACTGTAATTTTTGAAATAGAAATTTCTCTTTTTAAGGTAATTACCGCAAAGTATTACCACAATTTGAATATTTCTTGCTTTTCTTTACTTTAACATGACTGATGGTACTTAGTTCGGTATCTATCGACTGCATAATATTTATAGTTATTCGTTCTATCAGTCACCTAGGTTGTTTGATAGATTTTTTATTAACTAATTTTTTTAGTTTTTTTTTCTATATAATAATATTATTATATTATTTTATATTTATTTAGTTATGGTTTTTCATTTTTATTTAACAGCGCACAGTTAAGATTATAGGTATAGCATGTGCGCATAAAATTGGCGATTTTGTTTATTTTTAGATATTTTGTGTACCTACTTATTGAAATAAATAATATATATCTGAAAATAGCTGTTTGTTCTGTTCTGAAATGTTTGTACTCGCGGCGTCAAGATAGAAAATTTTGACCAACTTTCTCAGGGAGTAGTTTGTTGCGCGTGATACTTCCTGGCAGCGCCACAGTCGCGATTTGAATCGGGAGCCTCGTACAAATAAAGGCCGAAAATTGTTCTTTTTGTACATCATTATAAAAAAAATTGTTCTATAATGGATTGCGAGATATTTAACAAAACTGGCGCCGCCAGGAAGTGTGCTCTCCAGCAGCGCCCCGTCATACACTGCATGCTGCCATAGATATCGTAGCAAATTTTCGCTACCGTCAGAATGAACGGTCACTAGGCGTATTTAACGTTAAATTTATGTCCAATAAATGCTTCCCTATTGCTTCTATTTGCTTCCTATTCTCAAACACTTGCTTCCATCGTAATCTAGAAGAAAAAAAAACATTTTAAGGGTGACCGTTCATTCTGATGTCAGGACGGCCGGTCACCGAGTCCTAGGGTCCCTGATAAATAGAAGTATTGAAATTCACACGGTGGCCATTCACATGGTAGACGCACACTCACTCGAACCCGTTCCATGGGTATAGACATAAAGGAAGAAGTAGGTAGGTATACATATACTCGGCGGTATGCACAGACATTTTTCGATAGGGTAGCCAGTACACTAAACAAATTCATCGTCTGCGACGTAGCCAAGGTAGGCAGTACCTTTTTGCCTATATGAACTGCTCGCCCCTGCATATACTCACAGTCAAAGGGTATAGAACAAATAAAATCGGAACTGAAACCTTAGCAGGTTCATGATTTTTCTCTTGAGTAGGTAGTCCCCTTCCTCATTCCTTTCATCAGTAGAAGAAAAACTGGTCGAGCCAGGTGTACAGAGTACCTACTGTAATAGTATTAAATTAGTAAAACCAACTGTTGTGAATGCCATTCACAACAGTTGCCCACTTCAACCTAAGATATAGATGAGTATAGCGGAATAGAAGGGAATGAATTTGGACATAGCATAATGATTCTTATGTCAATCGTGTAACGTACAAACTAACTCCGGCGGCGACAGCTGTGGAAATTCCTGAGATTTCCCGCCTCGTTCACCATTAATTCCCTGAAATGTGTACTGCGACATTGTTCGTGGCTAACTTCAGCCCGGTTGAGCCTAAATCTTTGTCGTCAACAATCAACAATAGTCCGTTCGGTTGTCTTCCATTTGTTAACATCACAAGATACCTACATATTGCAAACAAAAAACCGCCACGCGAGTTTGTCGTGTATCTACCTATCCTGTCAGGCTTCCTATGCTAATCTCAAAAATTGCTGCACTAATAGTTAAGTGAGATTATACTGTGGAAAATAGTTAACTACATAATTATTACAGTACATATCTTGTAAGTATCTACTAGGTACAACTGAGAATTTCTGAGTACCTACTTACCGTTATAAAAAGTAAGTAGTTTGTTAATTAGCTAGGTTTTAGGCTGAGATGCATTACTTGCACATACATGCTTAGGCTTAGTAGTATCCCTGTCGCTTCGCGCAAAAGTTGACAAAGGGCACTCACGGAGGAAAACGTTTGCCCTATGGGGGCACCGAAATTCGAATAACGAAGTTTCGACTGACGGAGTTTTTCGTTCGTTTAATCACCTTATAAACGATTTTATATGGATTTGAAACGAAACGACAGACTTATGGAGGCACAGGGTGAGGCGTTCCTCCATTTAACAAGGAGGACCCTCCGACCAGGCGGGTGTACTGCCTGGCGGGCACTTGCCCAATGGTTTGATGTTGGGTAGTAGTATATTTATTCAGTTGGTAGGCGAACTTTGATTGCGCGATGTAGGACTTCGTCGTCGTGTCGTACTAGATGGCGCTGGTCGTCTCTTCATGTCTGCGTAATGTGCGTCGCAGCGGACGGTGGCGGTGGACGCTACAGACTTAAGCACTAAGTCATGTAAATTGGTGGTAAGATTAGGCCTGCGTCGAAACATGCGTTGCGAAACATCGACGTTTAATTTTGGGAGTAGGATCCCCGAGAAAGGAATACCTACGTCTTAGCCGAAGTAAGTGTTAAGTAATATTCAGGTACCTGTATATAATTCGGTCTAGGGTCACCAGAACATTAATAATTAATGAAGTTCAATTATTGAATTGATTAATTATTGAATTGAATTGTCCGGGTCGTATTACCGAGACTCAGTTGCCATTGCCTCAAAGAAATTGAATTGAATTGAATTTCAATCATTCAAAAGACGCGTGGCGTCATCTATTATGTATCATAACCACGTTTTTATTATTTTCCTCGGGAACAATCCTTTTTTTCGCTTACACCATGCTTAGGTGTAGGTATAATTTTTAAATAAAACATCTTTTCATTTCAACATTATTTTTAATAAAATAAAATCTGTAACTACATAAGGAAGTTGGACAAGGGATTTATCTTGGTTTGAAGAAAGTACTTAGTAGTAGAAATTATCAATAATTGCTCTAAATTGATGAATGCATTTAGCCTCCGGTGCCGTAACCAAAGTGGGGGTAAAGCGGATTAATAATTAATCCGCAGTACACACAGTAAAACACGATAAGATCTTCGACGTCGGTCTCGAGTCTACGAATTGAGAAATCATGATTAGACGATCCTTTGGGGCGAAAGCCCCGTTTAAATCCGGGACATACGTGCATCTGAAATGAATAATAGCTGATTAGTGTTATTCTTGTAGAACTTCGCTATGCTTGCTGACTAGGAATACCTATAACTAAATCTAATTCACCATATCACTTTAGTATGATAGATCTAGAATAGTACCACAGTATAAAGAGGTCTTCTCTTTCCCTACAGTAGTCCAACGAACACGTCTAGACAGAGCAATCGTGCGGGGTGTGTGGAGCGGGGGACGGAGGGGGGGGGGCGCACCGTAGCTTGTATGGAATTGTTGGGTCCTAGGAATTAGCGGGTGTCGCATTTTATTTATTTGAATTTTAAATGTTGATTCAATTTTTCAACGGGTGTGTTGATTATGAATACTTATGACATTAATTTAGAGATCCAACATGGCGGACGCGAGTTTTTGAAAAACATCAATATGGGTATTGTTTTGAGGTTTTCAGGGGAGGTGGTTACGATTATAACCTTTATTTTGAGATCCAAGATGGCGGACGCGAGTTTTTGGTAAAAATCAATATGGGTATCGTTTTATAGGTTTTCGGGGGCGGTGATTACGAATATGACATTTATTTTGAGATCCAAGATGGCGGACGCGAGTTTTTAGTAAAAATCAATATGGGTATCGTTTTCTAGGTTTTCGGGGGCGGTGATAACGAATATGACATTTATTTTGAGATTCAAGATGGCGGACGCGAGTTTATAGTAAAAATCAATATGGGTATCGTTTTCTAGGTTTTCGGGGGTGCTGATAACGAATATGACATTAATTTTGAGATCCAAGATGGCGGACGCAAGTTTTTAGTAAAAATCAATATGGGTATCGTTTTCTAGGTTTTCAGGGGTGGCTTTGTACTTGGAGACCATGCGGACTCTCAGATATCGATTTTGAAAGCAATCGGTCCAATAAATAAAAAGTTCAAAATGGCGGCCACCTTTTTCAATTCTGACAACGGCTTTGTACTTGGAGACCATGCGGACTCTCAGATATCGATTTTGAAAGCAATCGGTCCAGTAAATAAAAAGTTCAAAATGGCGGCCACCTTTTCCAATTCTGATAACGGTTATGTACTCGGAGACCATGCGGACTCTCAGATATCGATTTTGAAAGCAATCGGCCCAGTAAATAAAAATTTCAAAATGGCGGCCACGTTTTCCAATTTTGATAACGTGTTATACATACTTACAAAAAAAAAACACTATAAAAACATATTTTTGTTTTTAGTCCTGTGTCAACCCTAACACTTTTTACGTCGCGACGAATGTCTAGACGTTGTCGGCATTTCCGAAAACATCAAACGCGTCGACTGACTATATGATGTTTAGACTATGATAGTACGGAGTAGGTAAACTTTTTTGTATTATCCAGTTCAAGCTTGCAAAGGTCCTACATATCACTATAACACACCATGGTGTCACAGACAAAACGGAATAAGGCGATTCCCCCGTTACGCCTCGGGGTTATCATTAGGTGGTGTGTGTAAGATCTAATAGGTATAGGTACTAGACTGCTCAGTAAAAAGAAAAAAAAAGATATTTTTATTTTACGAGGTAGTTACAAGACGATGACACTTACATTAACATTAACATAAGAACATGAAACAAGCAAAATATAGGCAAGGACGTATGACCTTTTTTTAAACTTAAAATAACCAATAAATTGCCACCAACTAACATCAAGTGCAACATCAAAACGGTTGCCATCTCAGAATATGCAGGGCGTGGAACCTAACACCCGGTGCTAGTTTTCAGATGGTACCTCTGACTGTGACTCACGGTACTAAAACTAGACTAGAATAGTAGTAAATAGGTCATGCTTTTTGACAGAGGAATCTAGCCACGTAAACTATTAAAAAACATTTAGATACATCACTTGGAATATATCACTAAATGGTTTGAAATACTTACTGTTAGTGGATAGGTACTTATATGTTTATATAGGCCTTAGGCGCTTATGTACAACGGAAGCGGCCGCAGGGATAACAACTTGTCGCGAATGATTGCGATATGAAGGAGGTCAATGCACCGGCGTAATTGGCGCAGCACCTGATATTGATTGTTGCGTACTGCGCAAGTGCATACATACATAAGAATCCTAGTTTACATGTAGTTTATAGGGAAGCAATATCCGACCATCGGCGCGGAGATGAAATATTGCATAATGACATTTAGGCCCGGAGCACATGGTCGATTTTCGCAGGAGTACCTACAGATTGAATTAATAATCAATAACATTTTGATACCCACGTTTACCTTAATTGCTGCTGATTAGGAGTTCGTGGGTTCAACTCCCGGGTCGGAAGAAGGTTCCCGGTCGGACATCTATTAGGTTTTTCTATCTGTACTGCACAGAGTAAGAAACTTATTTTTTTTAAAAGTTCCTATCTTCACAAGTGGATTTACTCGGACTACGGTTACGGTAAGTATACACAGGCTCACGGGTACGATTTACAGACATACTAAGTGGTGTCGACATGACGACCATAACTTTAAATAATTGTGCTCATCATTACAAACCTCTTAATACGAAACCAACTCTGTAGGTTAGCGAAAAAACAAAAAACAGCTGTTCCATACATTTTGCCGAGTTTATTCAACACAAATCAACGTCGTCAGCACTTTGTATAATTTCCTGACCAAAACAAATATCTGTGTATCACACAAACATTTGTCCGGTGCGCGATTCAAACTCGCGACTTCTAGAAGTTTCTTCGCTGGAAGTTGTCTACTACTTAACTGCGCCCGGGATATGGAAACTATCTTTTAGGTAATTAGGACCACTCTACTTACGTAATATACTTGTTCAAGCACTTCTGCACAACTTTTTAGCTTTTTAGAAATAGACTAACGACTAATGTTCATTATATACTCACTCATTCATTAATGAGTGAGTATTTCATAAAATTATTATATAATATAATATATATAATATATTATTATATAATTATATATATAATATATAATTA
The DNA here is from genome assembly GCA_936450705.2 of Protodeltote pygarga. Taxonomy (NCBI): domain Eukaryota; kingdom Metazoa; phylum Arthropoda; class Insecta; order Lepidoptera; family Noctuidae; genus Protodeltote; species Protodeltote pygarga. Next base: position 15,407,845 of record OW388248.2, read on the forward strand.
TATTTCATGAATATTTCATAAAAATTCTGAAATTTTATACAATACAATAAAATAAATCAGCCTGTAACTGTCCCACTGCAGGGCAAAGGCCTTTTCTCATACAGAGAAGGATTGGGCATTAATCACCACGCTAGCCACTGCGTGTTGGCGATTTCAGACTATTAAGTCCAGGTTTCCTCACGATGTTTTCCTTCACCGTTAGTGAGTGGGGTCTTAAAATTATCTAAGAAAGTACATATGACATTTTAAAAATCACATTGGTATACGTCAGGTTCGAACCCACACCCACGCCCTTGCAAAGTAGGTACGTAACTAATGCATATTTTAGTTACAATTTAGATTTTAATTATTAATTTATAATTACAATTAGTTATATCCTTTTTTTTTTTACCTTTCATTGTCATTTAAGACTTTATTCAATATAATACCTATTACAAATAATGATTTCTAAGATCATTCGATACGATGCCTGTCAAAAAGTACTCATTGAGTAAAAGTATCATGAATATAGTATCGAGTACAAATTTATCGGAATCTTACCTATGGAAAAGTACTCAATAGGTACCACAAAGTATCAATTGTTATTTTTCGTATCCCTATCAGTGACGTTTCGCTAGAGTGGCCAACTTGGAAGAATGATCATAATTTTTTTTCCTCTAAGGTGGCCAATATGGCAACTGCCAATGGCAATGCCAAAGCTAGCAATTAGTCTGTCAGAATACCAATACCAGCACCAATTTAACACAATACTCGATAATCCGAATTTAGCGGATATAATAAATAAATGTTGTCGATTCGAAATTTTTATTTTTTATGTATTTTTGTGACGAAACGTTTGTAGACGAAATTATTAATATGTAGGTATAGATGTTCATATTAATTTTTAATGAGTGCAAAAAATTAGTAATGTGCCTACATTAGGTTAAGTTATCCTACAATTTACATGTTTTAGAATAAAACGAGTAAGGAAACGTATAACTTACCTACTAGGTACTTATACTTATTACTTAACTGCGCCAAACGTTAAGCGAAGTTGAATTAAATATTACACAATTACAGCCAATGAATTTATGTGAACAATAGGTATCTATAGACTGTTTTTGTGAATTTTTTTACATGTTAGAGCACATGATAGCCTATTAAATATAATTATTTAATAAGAAAATTTGAAAAAACAACTGGTACTTGATTGTTGATTGTTTTTTCAAATTTTCTTATTAAATAATAGACTAGCTAAAATGTCTCTTATCTATATCTCAAAAGACCACGGCTTCACTTGCGTTAATTTAGAATTTTAATTTCAATTATGATTCAAAAGACACGTGGCGCCATCTATTACATATACAACCTGTAACATATTATGTTACATGTTGTATATACTAGTAGTTTTGAGAAAGCGAATTTTATTAAGTAAATTGATATTTAACTTTCAAATCATAAATTGATTCATCAATATCGTTGATGTAGCAGCATAGTGTTTCTAAAAGTTATTATTAGTCATTCTTTTTTGTTTAAATTGACAAAATAGTAAAAAATGCATTAGAAATAAATGTTTGGTCCCTTTTATAACCCAATTTTATCCAATGCCTCAACATTCAATCAAAGGGGTACTACAAGATAGTTACATTACTGTACAAGATGCTAAATTAATTAAGTCGGTATTGGTAATGCTTATTTACTTTAAATTTAAAAAATAATATTTCTTTTTTATTACAGTAAAAAAATTAAGCCGACTTCAAAACAAAAAGACTGTCCAAGTGCAAGTCAAACTCACACCCAAAGAATTCCGTTCAAAAACTTTATAAAAAAAAACACAACATGCTCAACTACGTTTATTAAAGAAAAAAGTAGGATTGTACTGACTGTATCGAAGAAGATCTACTGAAACTGACAACACATATCTATTAGACCTCATGAACAGATCTGAAGAAAATTAGATCGTTAGAATGACGTATTCTACATCGGGTTGGTTGTCGGGTTGATTGTCCTGCTGGCTTGCTGGTGGCGTAGCAGTCGGTGCGGGCGGGTTAGCTGCCGACGGGTCAGAAGTCGGCAGAGGCGTGTTTGGAGGTTGGTTTGGAGTCTTCTTATTACCAGTCTTGGCCTGGTTAAGTTCCTTCAGAACATTATCTGGTCGTTTATTGACCTTGGTTACAAAACTAGTTTCTTCGACCTGATTCTGAGGCGGTTCCTTTGGCTTGTACATTTCTGTAATCAGAATAATTGGTAAGTTAATTAATGATCGTTGCAAGTAAGCTAAGGCTTGATGTTTATGATAAAAATCTGGGATATTGTGGTCGATTTTGCCGTTCGTTGCACTGAAGTCTCTTAACGGGTGCCCCGTGCTGCGTATGCTCTATAAAACACTATTAAACTAAAGCATATCTATCTACCTATTATTGTAACTAGAACGGTTGGAAAAGACTACAATAATCGAGCACATAACTCTATAAAATAGCTTGATAAGTCATGTAGGTACCTACACGTACCTAAAAGTCGCAACGGTAAAAAAAGTTTTAGCGATTTACCAGTTCGAAATAAGAAGTCTCGTGTTTCCCCCCCAACCCACTAATAAAAAATAAAACCGACTTCAAAAGGAACTAAAAAGGTTGAAATAACTTTAAAACGTTTTGGAGTCGGTTCCAAGTCAAGTTCTAGCCTCTTTAACCTTCTCATTAAGATCTTGACTTGGAACCGACTCCAAAACATTTTAAAGTTATTTCAATCTTTTTAGTTCCTTTTGAAGTCAGCTTTATTTTTTATTAAAAAAAATTAAGTATTGTTTATTTTATTTTAATTAGGAATCCAATCTTTTTTATACAAAAGGAAGTTTAAAACCGACATACTGATTTTTAAAACGGACATAATTATAAAGAGAGATAGATAAATAATAATTGACTGCCATAGCCGTGAAAATTATTTATTTTTATATTGGCTGCCATAGCTGTGCAATGGCCGCTGTACAATTTTAACCGCGATCGAGATTTCTTGTTAATAGTTGTTGTTGTTGAACACTACATTTTGTTATTAATACAATCTAATTGATATAAGTTGATCCATATTAATTATTCTATTATTTGCCTTTAAAATCATATACAATAAGTCAAAAGTATGTATCGCCTTCATTATATTATTTGAACACAAAACCATTTTTATAAAGTAGGTTGTTACTATTTATACGTCCTATGTTATGTTGCCTATGTTAAGTTTTCACTTTATCACTTTGTTAGGAAAAACATAAAAACTAGCTTTGATACAAGTGAATGTACGAGGCAATTAAAACTAAACTAAACTTAACTTTAATTTAACTAAACTTAAGGCATGGCTTCTTACAAAGAGTTTTTACACAATTAAGGAAATTTTAATTTGTAAAAGTTAAGTAAAATTTTTGGTGTTATTTATTAAAATAAAAGTTACATATTATAGTTTATAATTATAAGCACTACTTATTAGAATAAATATCTACTTAGTAGATTGGTTATTACATATTATAGTTTATATTATTTTATTTGTTGTACCTAGTACAATATTTGCATGCCTTTTAAAGGCGAATTTGTGGATTTAAATATTTTGTAACAACTTTTGTACCATATTCTTGGCAAATAAATGTCTTATGTCTTATGTCAATCCTCGACAAAGCACAGATCATAATGTAACGATACTTTGAAACATTTTAATGCGTGGCTTGCAATGGCAATACACATTTGGCAATTTATTGTTTAAAATTTCGCGATAGTGATAGCGGTGGCATTATTCGTAAGGCGCAAGTCAGACCGAAGCGGTGTGGCGCGCATCGGGCGCGCCACTACAACTGGCACGCCGCCGCTCCGTGGCGTGCCATCTCAACGCCTTTCCAGTGTTCGTTCATACATTTTTTTTTGCCGTATGCCGAGACTGTGTTTATAAAATTACGTTTGTAGTTGTGGCGAGTGTTGGAACAAACTATATAGTCAACAGGTTCATGTGTATTTTTAAATTACATATCTGTTTTCTTTAAATTTCTTTGATTGATTATTCATCCTAGTTATATTTGCCTTGTTATTTAACGCAAAACGTATAGCGAGTTAATGAAACAACTTTTTAACGGATATAATTCGCGTTTTTATTTTGATAATACAATCCTGTGTGCAGTGCTGCAAAGTACTCGAAACGTCAGGATTGTATTATCAAAATAAAAACGCGAATTATATCCGTTAAAAAGTTATTTCATTATGTTGAGTGTTCGCGAAAGTTTGAGACTATAGTATAGCGAGTTCTATTTGATATTGGCCGTTACTGTGTATTCCCGTAGGGGGCAATCTTTTAAATTGACAAAGTTATAGAACTCACCACTGAAAAGAACAAATATTAAAAAAAACTACATAAATTTATTAGCTGTATGAAACCGAATGTTTGAAGAAACAAATCAATAAGTGCGCACCTTTGCGATTAATTCTTTTGTATATTTATAAGGATTTCGATTTGAGAATAATAACAATAAGCAGTATATAAAAACTCGCTAACTGATTCAAATTTTTTTGAACCGCAATTACAAGTCCTGCCTATTTTAGAAACTGCCATATTTTATGATAAGTGCATGTCAATCGTCAAACTGCAAGCGCTAAAATGATTTATCAGCAGCTGAATTCCCGGGGCGAGCGGCGCGCGGCGGCGGCCCGGCCAGCCGCGCTGTGCCTCCCCCTCCACCCCACCCCACAAGCCGCTGACACCCAGGTGTTCACGGAACTTTGTTTTATACTTAGAAAAAAAAATATTTTAAATTTACTTAAATAAAAAAAATTACATACAAAAATATACAAAACAGTCACAGTGGGTGACTGTTTCGTCTATCGCTATCTACTATCGCTAACAAGGTTAACGAGGAAGAGAGAAACTCAAGGAAGAGAGGGACTTTCTGACAATGTTATCGTTATTATTATCAATATTTGAAACGTGAAACAGAATGAAAAGGACAAAGAAGTGAAGTGGATCAAGTACAGTGCCATAAACGTATTCTAAGGCCAAACAGGCGCTATAAAACTTAGAACTCGTCAATACCGCCTTTAAAGTTCTAATGCCCGATGCACTCATGCTAATAAGAAATCTCATCACTCATGCTAATGATAAACCCCTACACACTTTGCCGGACCTGGCAACTAAACCCGGGACCTCGTGTACAGTGATAAGATAGTAACTTAAAAAATGCATAGAAAACTACCTGTTGCGACTCTTAAGTAGGTATATAAATAAAAAAAAGGTATGTAATAAATAATCATGCTGCAAAACCCTTAAAGCCATGATTATGGAAATTTTCAAAATCAATGATCAATGGTTTCAAAAACGATATTATAGACTATGCATAAGGGAATAAAAGCTTTCGACTAAAAACCTGCCTATCGGTACCTGGTATCGAGCCAGCGTGTAGGACCACTACTCATATAGTAAGAAGCTGCTTGAGTAAGAATAGCCTGATATTATATACTTGGTAATCAGTCCAACACCATCCCATAAAGTTATCGGCGAACGGATTGATGATCAAAGTACGTTTTTAAAACTGCACACAGCTCACGGAAAAAATCAAACATACCTACATTCATTTAGAGGAAATTTAATTCGTTGAAATCTAAACGCACACAAACAAACTTGCAACTGGCGTTATGTACACATACATTGGAAATTAAAACACCAACAAAAAAAAAACGCCTGCTTATTACTTATAACTAAGTTTATAACTAAACGCGCACTGAAAGTAGCAGATAAACTAGGCGCACTCACACATAGACGCAACGCGGCGTACGGGAGGTGTTAAACGAACTCAATCGAATGTTGAATAATGTTATCGTCTGTCTTAACGAGTTGCACTGAGCCTTCTGTAACATCGTGTTTTGTGTCACCACAAGCATTGTGATTACGGCAGTCGCCTCAGCTCAAATGCAATCGCCAAGGAATTGGGAACAGTTAAATGGAGGTACTTACTGTCGTCCACAAGCAGCGGCTGCAGCAGTACCAGAAGTCTAGATGCGTGCGTGCAACGTCGATGACCGACTCTATCTCTTTGAGAGTGCGTTGTATTGATTGATGCATGGCCGGGCCGTTCCATTGCGCAAGTGCAATTTAAGAAGCAGAAAATACGGACAGATTAGTTGTCACGCTTGTCGAATATTTTAGAACTTCAAAAAAAATATTTTAAAAAATCAAATTATTTTTCAGGGTTTTAAAGTGCATGTTACAGATCTTAAAGCTTAGGGATTTATTTTTAATTAATGAGAGAAAATCATACTAATTATTCGATTCTATCAATTATGGTAATCTTCTATAGCTAATTTCAAATTTATTTCCAGCAAATTATCGTATTTAGTATCCAAAATATATCTGCCATCGAAAGTAGAATAAAGTATAGATAAAATGACATTTTAATAATTTATTTATATGCATTAGTTTTGTTCGGAAATTGTTTGCTAAGTATGTTGGCAAAACTCGCGGTCGTAAATCAAACCGTGTGTCCCTGTTATAAAACTATGCCTGTACATACTAACCTACTTGTTGCCGCCCTTTGATTTTACGCCGTAGGTATACGTCGATTGTGGAGCCAGAACTAACCAAGTACAGTAGGTACGTACATATTTGCTTTCATCTCATTTTATTTTATTTTTTTCAACAATGTTAAAGTATTTTAAATTTGTTAAAGAACATTTGTTATTTTGCAATGACTTGGTAAGACTGGTGATTCTGAAATACAGGTTTTACCTATATCAGACACCAGTCTCTATTTCAAGTGATACATGTACTATGTTTTTACCTGTTTTATTGATGAAATAAATAAATAAATGAAATAAATGAATAAAATTTGCTAGTACTTACTTATTGTTTTTGTGAAGAAACAGTCAGCCGGTGAAAAGATTCATTTAGCATAGTGATGAGAAACTACTTTATCAGTACAAAACATTTTTTTTTTACAATAAAATAATACCGACTGCAAAGCACTGAAAAGCTAGATATAACACAAAAACGTTCGTTTCATTTTTTTTTTTATCTTACTTCTAGGTGTATATGTAGTTAGCTAATATTATGGTGCCAAATGTTTTGTTAAATTTTTTCAGTACTCGCAGAAGTAGTAATAGAACGCGTTACGTTACAAACTTACAGGTAGTAATTTATCAGCTAAACTATAACAGCTACGGCGTAGACCCACTGCTACGCCGTAGCAACGAAAACATTTTTTTTCAATAATAAAAAATGAAAAATAAGTAACCGAACACAAAAACTAAACATCGGGAGCTTATTTTCAGTTTGCATGCATGATGGGATGGGGTAAATAAATTACTGCAAATTATAAATGTTTGCATTTTGTCGTCGCCCTAGCTGTCTGGTTTAATAAGCTAACTTCAACTACAGTTTTTTTATGTGTACATATTTTATATGTTTACGTCTATAAAAATTTATAAATATATCGTGAAAGGACTGTCTCGTTGGTCTAGTGGTAGCTAGCGCGACTGCTGAGCCGAGGTCCTGAGTTCGATCCGAGATCGGGCAAAGTGTTATTAAGTTTTTCCATTTGGAAACTTGCAGTATCAGCATGGAGTCTGGAATCGTGCCCGGTTTATGGTAATAGGCTTTCTATTACATGGGACTTATAACTTAGCCGGTGAAACGTGGGTGTACTGCAAACACCTCTGCCTACCCCCTCTTGGAAATACAGACGTGAGTCTATGTTATTTCATGAAAGTGTTGTTATGACGCATTGTTTTCGGCTCAGCTTTGCAAGCAAGTGTATATTTGTAGTTTTTTAATCAGAGGTATGCAATAATATAAGTATATATGTTATTTCTAATTTTATAAGTGTTTTAATTTAGTTGTAAGGTAAGCATTGAATTCATGAGCATACCTTTATTTGTAAATGTTTATGTACTAACTTAACGTAACTTTTGGTCAACAAAGAATTTTATTTATTATCATTTATTTGTTTCTTACACAGGATATTATGAATGATATGCTACTGTCCTATGACGTGCTACTATATATTATTCAGAAATACAAAATCAAACCATGGACATAATATTATGAGTGCAGTAGCAGAATATTTTTCAAACAAAAAAGAATCTGTCATATCAGTCCACTTACTTATCATAAAGTAATTCATGTAGGTACACGAAAAAAAACATACTTGTACATACATCAAATTCATAACCTCCTTCTTTTAAAAAGTCGGTCGGGAAAAAAAACATCATAGACTCACATCAAACTTGGCGATGCAGGTACTGCAGTTACCTTCAGCTTGTCTTAAGCGTTAACAGATGGCGTTACGAGTCCAATTAGAAGTCGCTTAAGTCGCTATGGTATAGTCATAAACAATAAATTTGACCCTTTCACACACCAAATATTAATATTATACCTTCTTATTTGTTATATTATAATTTTCTTAGAGTTGATCGTGACTTAACTTTCAATTTATGTAATTGTTGTCAACTATACAAGAATCATAAGCATTTGTTTTTGTTTCGTGCTACTAATTCATTGTTCGCTTGTGACTCCTTTTTTTCTTGTCCGCTCGCGTAGATTATGACGTACGAACAGAATATTTAATCGTATTTAGATGTTCAAGGTTAAACAGTATGCGATCAATTCTATTTGCGAATAGTTAGAAAATAAGAAAACACTTTTTTAGTAAAAGTACCATCAAGTTCGATCCCAAGGCGCGCACCTCTGACTTTTCGTAAGTTATGTGCGTATTTTAAATTAATTATCAGTTGCTAAAACGGTGAGGGAAAACATCGTGATGAAACCAGCACATCTGAGAGATTTTTCAACGGTGTGTAAAGCCATGTCAGAGGCCCACGGGCGGTTTAAACTCTGACACCAGTAGGCGTAGCATGACAACCGTAGACAAGGGTTTTGTCTTCGCGATTTGTCGATTTTTGACATTTGTAGACATATCTCTTCGGCTCTTAGCATGGCGATGCCAAATTTGAAAAAAGAAAAGTTTTCTTTCTTCTGTAGAGATATGTCTATATTGTGCGAGCATGACCAACAATTTTTCTCTACTTTTGACACTTACGAATAGAGACATTTCTTGACAAATTGGACATACAGTGATTTTTTGTCTACATCTCATGAGACCTAGAAACTTGTCTTCGTCATTTATTTATATATTTACTAGCTTCCATCCTCGACTTTGTTCACATTATTTTAGTGTAAAATGTAATGTGGCGGTTTTAAACTTATTTTATAGATAAATGTAACAATATAGAACATAATAATACATACATGTTATACTTTATTATAGTTTTAGAAGCGGAGTATTATTTTTCAATAGTGTCTTAATAAAAATACCGTTATACTGAGCCTAAATATAATTTATGGTATAAAAACATACCTACTTATTTCATCCAACAATATAATAAATTAATATTATGTTTAATGATATTTCGTATGGATTTATTTAACAGTATGTGGTATCTGCACTCGATACTCTGGTACGAGTTTGCAAACCACGCGAATCTCTAAATATGTAGGTAGTGTAGCTGTTTTCGTTTGTCTGTTTCTCAGCGGTACGTCTAAACCTCGCTACGGATTTTGATACGAATTTTACTATCATTTAGAAAATTTCTTCCGAAAGGTTTATAATACCTACTTACTTCTCATAGCCATATATGTAGATCACTTCGATCCGTTGATCTGTTGCTGCGTGAGAGCAGGACAAACAGAAGGTTAAATTAAACGAGGGTTTAAAAATTTATTTATTAGAGAGTTATTTATTAAGTCTGATATAAAATTCACAAATAGTTAGGTACACGAAGTCTCTCGATGTATAAGTAGTTTTCGGTTGGTGCACGAACTGTGCGTTACGGCAACGGATCCATCAGCCTGCGTCTTTATTACGTCTTTCCACAAATACTATACTGTCTGAAACAAATAACACAAATGATGTTAATATTCATATAGGGACATAGCTCATTGTTTGATTTAAAATGTCATATAATAATTACATACCTACCTACCCGCTACTGCTCCACAATCTAGTTGTGCAATGTTCTTGAGCTCGCTCAACAAGAATTATAAAGACGGACTCATTCTTTGTCATATCGTCGTAGGGCCTTAAAATTTGCCGTCGGCATTATTTCTGTGGGTACCTACTTGTAGTCCATCTATACTTCTATTTGTCTAGCGGTACTTCGTTTGCTGTAAATGAACGATTAAAAGTATGTTAGCGTGGTAAATGAACTTAAGCAAAATAATAACTAAAGAATTAAAGCACACTGGCGATAACAAGATAAAATAAAAAGAGTGTTTAAATGATGAATAACTTTGTAATAGAAGGTCCACATTCGGACAGAGAGTCGTTTTAGGACGGTTTACGACCAATAAATGAGGGCATTGGTATAATTAATCACAATAATATTTATGTATGAAAGAACAACTTACTTACTTCATTTTTACAACATTTTTCTTCAACTTCCAAAAAACATAAAACATTTGAGAAATATACTTGATTAATCACAATGATGTTATTTTTACATTCTTGAAAATCACACAATTATAGTAAATCAATAACATCTTTCCAATGTTTTTCTTTATTTATAAGTCCGCGATTCCGCAAACGGCGCGAAGTTACTTTTTTTTCTGTGACGAAATTGCGTTTCGTTTTGCGTTCGGAATTTGAGATATGCTCAAAATTTTTGTTTAAATCTTTAATTTGTTTTGTAAGAAAATAAATTAAAGAAAGAGTTATTTATGATAGATATAGTAATTTTAATTATTATTAAATATAAATAAATATATTTTGTAACTTAAAATAAATGAATAAATTTTTTTTTTGTTTACGACGTTTCGTTCTATGGTAGAATTTTATAATGATTACATTCATCAGAATACTTCCCCGTTGCTATGGACAATAGTCTAGGCTTCTGTCCGCATAGAAATTTTGTCTTCGGGTGCCCTCATGCTCGCATAGAAGAGAAATCTTGACGTATAGAATGACTTTTGTCTTGTCTTGGAAGAATAGACATATGTTGGTCATGCTACGCCTACAGGGTGTTCACCAACCACACGATAAGAAGAAGTAAAAGTACCACATTGGTGGTTACTTCAGTGGTGCTTTTTTAATAATATTTAAGTACTAAACACTATTATTAAAAAATATTAAAATTATAATAAATTATTTATATTATATTAATTTATATAATAATTATTATGTAGTAGCTGATAGAGGAAAGTGTAAGAAGATATTTAGCGCCAACCCTTAACATGGAACCAGTAGGCGTAGCATGACCAACATATGTCTATTCTTTCAAGACAAGACAAAAGTCATTCTATACGTCAAGATTTCTCTTCTCTGCGAGCATGAGGGCACCCGAAGACAAAATTTCTACGCGGACAAAGGCCTAGACAATTGTCCATAGCAACGGGGAAGTATTCTGATAAATGTAATCATTATAAAATTCTACCATAGAACGAAACGTCGTAAACAAAAAAATAATTTTTTATTCATTTATTTTAAGTTACAAAATATATTTATTTATATTTAATAATAATTAAAATTACTATATCTATCATAAATAACTCTTTCTTTAATTTATTTTCTTACAAAACAAATTAAATATTTAAACAAAAATTTTGAACATAGGTATCTCGAATTCCGAACGCAAAACGAAACGCAATTTCGTCACAGAAAAAAAAAGTAACTTCGCGCCGTTTGCGGAATCGCGGACTTATAAACAAGGAAAAACATTGGAAAGATGTTATTGATTTACTATAATTGTGTGATTTTCAAGAATGTAAAAATAACAACATTGTGATTAATTAAGTATATTTCTCAAATGTTTTATGTTTTTTGGAAGTTGAAGAAAAATGTTGTAAAAATGAAGTAAGTTGTTCTTTCATACATAAATATTATTGTGATTAATTATATCAATGCCCTCATTTATTGGTCGTAAAACGTCCTAAAACGACTCTCTGTCCGAATGTGGACCTTCTATTACAAAGTTATTCATCATTTAAACACTCTTTATATTTTATCTTGTTATCGCCAGTGTGCTTTAATTCTTTAGTTATTATTATGCTTATGTTCATTTACCACGCTAACATACTTTTAATCATTCATTTACAGCAAATGAAGTACCGCTAGACAAATAGAAGTATAGATGGACTGCAAGTAGGTACCCACAGATATAATGCCGACGGCAAATTTTAAGGCCCTACGACGATATGACAAAGAATGAGTCCGTCTTTTTAATTCTTGTTGAGCGAGCACAAGAACATTGCACAACTAGATTGTGGAGCAGTGGCGGGTGTTATGTAGGTATGTAATTATTATAAGTATGACATTTTAAATAAAAAATGAGCTATGTCCCTTTATGAATATTAACATCATTTGTGTTATTTGTTTCAGACAGTATAGTATTTGTGGAAAGACGTAATAAAGACGCAGGCTGATGGATCCGTTGCCGTAACGCACAGTTCGTGCACTAACCGAAAACTACCTACTTATACATCGAGAGACTTCGTGTGCCTAACTATTTGTGAATTTAATATCAGACTTAATAAATAAATAAATTTTTAAACCCTCGTTTAATTTAACCTCCTGTTTGTCCTGCTCTCCCGCAGCAACAGATCAACGGATCGAAGTGATCTACATATATGGCTATGAGAAGTAAGTAGGTATTATAAACCTTTCGAAAGAAATTCTCTAAATGATAGTAAAATTCGTATCAAAATCCGTAGCGAGGTTTAGACGTACCGCTGAGAAACAGACAAACGAAAACAGCTACACTACCTACATATTTAGAGATTCGCGTGGTTTGCAAACTCGTACCAGAGTACCGAGTGCAGATACCACACATTGTTAAATAGATCCATACGAAATATTAAACATAATATTAATTTATTATATTGTTGGATGAAATAGGTAGATGTTTTTATACCATAAATTATATTTAGTTCAGTATAAAGGTATTTTTATTAAGACACTATTAAAAAATAATACTCCACTTCTAAAACTATAATAAAGTATAATATGTATGTATTATTATGTTCTATATTGTTACATTTATCTATAAAATAAGTTTAAAAACGCCACATTACATTTTACACTAAAATAATGTGAACAAAGTCGAGGATGGAAGCTAGTAAATATATAAATAAATGACGAAGACAAGTTTCTAGGTCTCATGAGATGTAGACAAAAAAACGCTGTATGTCCAATTTGTCAAGAAATGTCTCTATTCGTAAGTGTCAAAAGTAGAGAAAAATTGTTGGTCATGCTCGCACAATATAGACATATCTCTACAGAAGAAAGAAAACTTTTCTTTTTTCAAATTTGGCATCGCCATGCTAAGAGCCGAAGAGATATGTCTACAAATGTCAAAAATCGACAAATCGCGTAGACAAAACCCTTGTCTACGGTTGTCATGCTACGCCTACAGGACAACCGAAAGAAGAGGATTAAGTTTGTATTTTTTAATGGTTGTTTTCTCTCAGCAAATTAATTGCGTCTTTATAGTACAATTCATTAATTCGAATAGTATTTTGAGTCTAAACCTGCCTAAGTTTTATATTTAAAAATAAACACTCAGATTATTCACCCCCAAAACTAGTTTTGACCTACCGTAGATATTACCGCTGGAACAGCAGACTATAAGAGTGAGAGAATAGAGAAAAGGGAGCACCTGTGAAAGAAAGAAAGACAAAGAGAAATTTCTTTTACCTATTCATCCGTTTGCAAGAAGTTTCCTTTGATGAACGCCTTGTGGATTAGCGGTCTACATTCCCCCAGAAGGTGTTGTGGTGTTTCATCAGCGTCTAAGCACTGATAGCCTAGTGGTATGACCGTCGACTGACAAGTCAGTGGTCCCGAGTTCGATCCCAAGGCGCGCATCTCTTACTTTTCGTAAGTTATGTGCGTATTATAAATTAATTATCAGTTGCTAAAACGGTGAGGGAAAACATCGTGATGAAACCAGCACACCTGCGATATTTTTCAATGGTGTGTAAAGCCATGTCAGAGGCCTACTCCTACCTACTAGAGGTTTAAACTCTGACGCCAGGTTGTTCATCACCCATACGATAAGAAGAAAAAGAAGATCAACGTCTACAGGTTCCCGTTTAGATTTAATTGCTTAATTGTGCTTGTTCAGGCAACAATGTTCTGTTGCCGTAACGTGCAGTGTTTCTTACTTAGGCCTAAATGCCCTAGCCCTGTAGGTATCTTTTTTTAAAGGCTTAAATTAGAAGTGTTGACACCACCACCAATTGTGTTCTTTGAGTTAGGTTTTTTGGTATTCTACAGAAGGGCTCGAGACCATGCTGTATACCATATGTGCACGTTACTTGCGAATGATTCCCGCATAGACTATTTCCAACCAGAATAAATTTCTGCCAATCACTCAAATATTTTTTGTAGGAATCGAATCCCTAGTACATGAAGCGAATACGCAAAACTTGTCGTCGTACGTTGGATAATTTTTATTTAACTTTTCATTGATGTCTGGCCAATTAAAGATATTTGGAAAACGGCCACGAAATCTGCTAAAAATCAAAGAGTTTAGTAGTTGGGAATGCCCATTATGTCCTTAGGCACACATCTAAGGACAGGATTTGATTGTGCTCCTGTAACTGTCACCTATTTCCTTACCTCTAACGGGCCTTTTTCTTAACTGTGGGATAGTACAGTTATGGCAAAATCTATGTGGACAGCTTTTTTATTGATACGTTCGCTATCGTGTCTTTTAACTTAACAAGTTAAATAAAATATACCTTATTATAAAAATAGGTATATCTTTTGAATGTGATGAAGTAAAGCTTTGGTAGTTCTATAGTTACGCCCTGTTTGTTTATAGAATTTTATTCCAAAATAGTTCAGCATTTTTGGAGTGTTGCGCGTTCAGATATATAGATAAACTGATAAAATTTGTAAAAAGCATCAAAATGTAGGTATTCTGTTATTCTTAAACTCCCTATTTTTTTAAAAATATCTATAATGTACAGAATCGCGAACTTTACAATTTTATTGTAAGTATAACAATTAATCGATAAAAGATCATTGGCATGTAACTACTCTACTTATCTATTGTGTCACGTTTTTTGACCTTTCATGAATTAGCCTTGATTACCTGGTAAAAACCTTCAGTCACCACAAAAGTAATTAATTTGTTACGCGTCGCCGGCGTCACAGAATAATAAGTAATATTTTCATAAACTGTGCGGTAGTTGAAGGCTGATGCATTAATCATCCAATAGGTCATTTATGGTATCCCCAAATTAAACAAATTTTTTATTTGAATTCTATTTATGCGAACAAGTACCTACAGTTGTTCTGCATACAGATACAAACATTCAACCTTAATAATATGTTAGCCATGTAAAGCATTGTATTTGATCTACTAGGCGTCCATTAATTGTAAATACACGTGACTACTATAATCTAACATGGAAGAAAAACATAGTATATGCAAAAGAATCGTCTTTGTGTAAATACAACAAATAAAAGCCCTAACAATTCTCTATAGTAATGAATTTGTATATCTATTTCATTTTAATGGCACAAAAAATTTAGAACTTTTCAAATAACAAAAATATAATTACATGGTATTTCATTTATGTGAGTAGTTTAAACTACGTACACATATAAATGGGGTTTATTACATAATAATAATATATTATTAACAATAGCGTATTAAGAATTCACATGTTACATGGCAAACGAAGGAGTTTGATCTTATATAAAACAATACTCTAAAGTAATAAAAAAATTGCATTTTAGTTGGAAGTTGAGCTTTTTTTGTGATAATGGGAAGTACCTCTTTAAATTCATGTCTTTTTATGCTTTGCTATGCTTTTTATCTTTTAGTATGTACATTATAAACAGCTACCGGCATAGAGTGGGAGGTATTTGATGCAAGACGCGGCCATTGCTTACTGATATAGTTATCAACATGCATGAATAAGATCTTAATGGAACAGAAATGGTTGACAACCCTAACTAACGTTTATTAAAATGGCAAGATCATATACACATATGAACAACGAGCTTTGTATACAAGAGATATTATAACTGTCTCAAGGGTGTTCAACTTACGTGAATAATAATATTCTCTACTTCAAAAATGATTTTTATTATCCTATAGATTCAAAATTTATATATAATTGTTATACTTTCAGTATAATATCTACTACAATGACTTTTAATGATTGCTGTCTATTACTATGGTAATGTAAATGCGAATAGGAAGTTTGCTTTCATAATGAAACTTACACGAAGAATATTAGCAAATTGCAACAAATAACATAGATACCTACTCGACAATCTAGACATCAATGGCAAATTAACTCCACAAAGCCTACGAATCTAATTCTACGCACCCATCTTTCACTGGTTGTATATTGAAATTAAACTAATTATCACAGTTTTAATTAAAAATAACGCACTAAATCAAAAAATAGCGCACGAAATCGTAAAACATAGCCATACTTAACTTAAATTAATAAATAACTTATATTTTTGTTAAGTGCATCAAAGGTGCACGGCATAGAGATTATAATATTATACACATTAAAAATAACAGTACCTTTACATTTTAAGTAAAAAATTAACAAACTGTAATTTTCATAACTACAATAAAATTCATATCAGAAATTGTTCAACGATCTAACACTAGCCATCGAATCAATGGCACAGGTCGTGCACGCGGCACTAATAAGTAAAATAATCAATTACAAGACGAGATCAGTGAGATAAGTTCTTGTCACAGTTCACACAGTGGTCTCGTTCCGGCGCAGCGGTTGCAGCTCGCGCTGGAGGTCGTTGTAATACTCGTGGTCCGACATGGACTCTTCCTCCACGGAGCGCTGTGGCATATATTGGCTGGTGCTTGGCAGCGGCATCGACTCGCTTCCACTGCCCTCGCTCACACAAAGCGTCTCCATTGGAATCGCGTCTGTCGGGATCCCCAGCGTCTGCGGCAAGACGCTCTCCTCCGACATCAAGTACTCAGGATTGTCAACGCACCGCTTCCCCATAAATCTACTGAATCGTAAGTCTTTCACCTCCTGACTTTCTCCACCTTCTCCGATTAGATCCATGTAAGTAGAAGCATTCTGAGTATGCTGCGGCGAAGGCATCAGATAGTCGTCTTCGTCTAGCGGCAGATTTAGTTTCATGTCTCCAACTTGTGCTTCTTTAACTTTGGACATGTTGTCAAAGGAAGCTTCACAGACTTCTGAACGGCCTTTCATCGGATCGCTGCAGTATCTTGAGCTGGCGCTGTCGGATGCACAGACGCTGTTATTGTAGTAATGACGAAGCTCACCGCCGCCGTCACCGCTAGGGTTGATCTGGTTGTATCGAAGGAGTCCGTGATCCCATGATTCCGATTTGGTGGCGCCATCCAGAGCTGCACACTCGGTGTTATGGACACCAGTTGGCCACGATGACGAGGGACAATTCTTTAACGAGTTCTGATGAACCTCAATGACGGAGATTGTGGTGTTCGGGGTTGGTCCAGATTTTAACTTTGGCTGTAGATATTCATCGGCTTCCACCAGGGACTCTGGTCCTTCCATTGCTGACGAGAGGTTTCGAATCATTTCCCGCTCATCCTGAAACGTAGATAAATACGATTAGGTGCTAGAAGTAATAATCTAGAGGTATTAAATAAGTAGAGAGGTATTAAGAGTAAATAAATATGAGCTCTAATGACATGGGTAATTGGATCTTTTACAATTTATTTCTTTGTTCTTTATTGTACACTAATTTATAACAGTACATAACATAACAAAAAAAAACTTGCACAAAGGCTAGCTTAACATATCAAAGAGTTCTCTGCCAGCAAACCTTTGATTAAATTTTTATAGAATTTGATTGAAAGGAATATGAAGCATAAAATGGTAAAAGAAATTTCTTTGAAAATATTATATTTTCTTTTGAAATCTACTGTGATTAGCTCGTACTAATTATATGACTGAACTATAATGATACCCACCTGAGTCGAGTAGGAAGGAAGTCGCATAAACTTGTCCCCTGGAATAACCAAGTACCGGCCAGGGTCTCTCGCCATATCTGCGAATGTATCGGCTAACTGTTTAAAAGTAGGTCTGCTATCGGCATCCAACATCCAACAAGAAACCATAATGCAATAAATATCTAAGGTACAGATATTTGGTTGGGGCAGTTTAAGTCCGTTTTCTATAAGCTCGGGTACATTTCGTGCCGATATATTCTCATACGGACGTGCGCCATAGCTCAAAACTTCCCAGATAGTAACACCAAACGCCCAGACATCACTCTTGTGCGTGAAGATTCGATGTTGGATGCATTCCAGAGCCAGCCATTTGATTGGCATCTTGCCGCCAGCAGCTTTATATTCATCAGTATTATCCTCTAAAAGTTTGGCTAGACCGAAGTCGGTGATTTTAACGCAATTGGGTGTTTGTACTAAGACGTTACGGGCAGCTAAATCTCTATGAACAAGTCTTTTCTCTTCCAAGTAAGCCATGCCACGTGCTATTTGAGTACACCAGTTTAAAAAGGCTTTGGAACCGATCTTCTCCTTGTGTGTCTTGACATAATCAAGTAGACATCCTAAAGGCATTAATTGGGTGATGAGCATCATTTGATTGGTCATGCACACAGCGAGTAGCTGAAGTAAGTTTGGGTGTTCAACGCTAGCCATTATGTATGCCTCTTCTAAGAACTCTTTGCTGGTATTTGCACCTGTACCGTCTTTCAGTACTTTGATGGCAACTGGAATCTTAACGTTTTCTCCTTCCGGTACCCAGACACCTTTGTACACTTTTCCGAATGCACCATAACCTAACATTCCTCCTCTCCGTAACTCTGCCTCTTTTACTATTCTTAATTTGGCTAAGTTTGGCTTTACATTAGTAGGGCGAAGGGGCTCATTATCTTCGCAACCAGTTAAAACCATCGTCATTTTGACTGCTTCCTTTTTAGCTTTTGCTGATTGTCTAAACGTATAGCCTATAACACCAATTATCACCAATATTATAAATGCAAGAACAAGGACAATCACGAGAACTGTTGGTATCTTCGCAGTAACCATATTAGGATTTCCATTTGTGTGTGTGGAACAATAAGGTTCATCAATAGGATTCTGTAATTGCTCATCAAAATATATTTTGTGAGGCATATCTGACGGACAAGTATCTGTGCATTTGAAAAGAGTTTGGTTGTGGGGTTCATCAGGAGTATTCAAAAATATTTTCAAGTTTTTGCATTTCACACAGTCGGTTGAGGATGAACCCACACAACCTTTACATTCTGGATGGCAAGGCGTACAAGTTTTCATGACTTCGTCAGTGTAGTCGTCCGCCGGACATTCATTTTCACACTGATCACCTCTTTTATAACCATTACACACCAGACAGACCTGTGTATGTATTCCAAAACCTACACATTTCATACATCTTGGATGGCATTTTCGGCAAGCTACTTTAACTAATTCTTCTAGCGGTTTCACATTTCCAACCCACTCATTGTAATACCCATCGGGACAAGGCTCATTTTCACCGAGACAACTTTCAACCGTGGCTTCGATGCTAATAATGGCTTTCTTACAGGAATTACAAGCGCCGTCACCCACTGTGTTATCAGGTCCAGTGCAACCATTGAAACAGTTTTTGTGGCAAGGTAGGCAAGTAGCATTGTCGGATGTATAACTTGACTCAGGGCATGCTTTGACGCAGTATGGTCCATCGCGCACGTGTCGACAAGTTGTGCAGTTTGCACGGGTGGGTCCATTGCATCCATCGGTGCACTCAGCGTGGCATTTCTTGCAGCTCTTTGGACCGTCCTTGTACAACCTGTAAATAAGCATTTGTCGTGGCATTAGTAAAGTAATTTTAAAATATTACCATTTGTTCCACTTAAATACACACATCAAAAGTGTCTAGGGATATTTCAATTAAACCGAAATAAATAAAATTCTATTAACTTTTTGTTAAGACACCTACACATTAAAATAAACCTTGTTTAATAGCCTATCTAATCTGATAATAAACTTTTAGATAAATTTAAATTTTTAAAAAAACTTAGAAGAAGAGGAAAATCTCAGACAAAATTTCAATCTTAACTTTATTTTTGAAACATCAAAACCTAAACAAAACAACATTTTTTTTTTAAAAACGCATCTCCGGTGTTTATTTAATCATGCCACGTAGACACTTGACCAGGAACGAAATGTTAAGAGCAGTGGGCATGATTCAAGCTGGCGCTAACCAAATTACGGTTTCTGAAGCTATGAGGACCAGTCAGAGCGTTATATCCAGGCTTTGGTCATGTTATCGTGTCACGGGGGAAGTGGTGGAACGGCACCAAGGACCTCAACGCATTACAACACATGTACAGGACCGATTCATAGTAAATACTGCACGAAGTCAACCAAATGTAACGGCGATGCAATTGGTTCAAAGGCTACAGAGAGAGTATGGTTTGCTGGTAAGCGGTCAAAGTTTGAGAAAACGACTGCATGAAGTCAACCTACGTGCTCGTAGGCCACTTCGGGTACCAGCGCTAAGGAGAAGCAATCGAGGAAGAAGATTACAATGGGCTATTGCACACGAAAACTGGAACCTTTCTCAATGGTCACTTGTGCTTTTCTCTGATGAATCCAGGTTTGGATTTCATCTTGATTCGCGAAGAGTACGCCTTTGGAGAGAACCTGGACGTTGGAATCGACTGCAGCACCCACAACAAGTTCATGCATATCAAGGTGACACGATTATGGTTTGGGCAGGAATTCGTCTCGGCGGTAGAACGGACCTCGTTTGGATACAAGGCAATATGACTGCTCTATAATACCGAGATGAGGTGCTAGAGCCTGTAATCTTGCCCCACAGACAGCAAATGGGACAAAATTTCCAGCTAAAGCACGACATTGCCCGTCCACATACGGCGCGTATCGTTGCAAGTTGGTTACAACAGCATGATATCCAAGCTTTAGACTGGTCTGCACAATCCTCTGACTTAAATCCTATTGAGCGTGCATGGAATATGCTTCAGAGAACAGCTCTTAGGAATTTCCCTGAAGATATTGTGCATGAAAACCAGCTTTTCTTGAATCTAAGCAGGACTTGGGGCAGTATTCCACAACAGGATATTGACACCCTTGTTTTGAGTATGCAGAACCGCTGCAGATGTGTCAGGAGAGTCTTAGGTGGATTCACGAATTATTAATTTAAAATTTTCAACAAATTTTTAAAAAAAATAGTTGTTTTGTTTAGGTTTTGATGTTTCAAAAATAAAGTTAAGATTGAAATTTTGTTCGATTTTTTCCTTTTCTTCTAAGTTTTTTTTAAAATTTGACTTTATCTAAAAGTTTATCATCAGATTAGATAGGCTATTAAACAAGGTTTATTTTAATGTGCAGGTGTCTTAACAAAAAGTTAATAGAGTTTTAGTTATTTAGGTTTAATTGAAATATCCCTAGACACTTTTGATGTGTGTAGTATTTAAAATTTGGAAACAATATGGTAAATTAATGCTCGGTCTTGTCTGAGTTATTGCCAAACTTGACAACGCACGTTAAATCTAATAGTTGCATTTCGCTAACAATATCGATTGGACCGATGGCAATTACCACTACAATAATACGAAACATTGATAATTTATAATGTATTTATATTATCTAGGTCTAGCTAGGTAAGATAATATGTATGTGAAAATTTCAAAATTTAGCCGTGATGGCAAAATTATAAAATTTTAATTACGCATGAAAGAAAAATAGTCGCTTTGCATTATTTTTAGAAGTGAAGTTTATAGTTTCATATTAATGTTTATTAATGATACCTACCCAGGCATAACACTGCAATTTTGGAGGCATATTTCTTCGAATTCGTAATTTTTACAGGAAAGACACTGGTCCGGTCCAGGGCCCCAGCAACCATCCGATGAACATTGAGGATCACACATCAAATCAGCTTTTTCTGTAGAAAATATAATTGTTAGGAATACAAAATTACAAATAGTTGACAAAATCCTTTGACGCCATGGGCTGATATCGTCGCGCAGCTTTCTGAGGCTTATGTTGTTAGTACGTGTGTATATGGTGAATATGAAATCAAAAAGAAATTCGCTTGCAAAAATAGAATAACTATAGAAAACATCGCATGGGCAAAATTAAAATAAAGCATGTTTAATTATACCTAACATTAATATTTTGAGGATCCTCAAGGCAAAATCTAAAGCGCAAAGCTAACTTACCACAAGTGCGCGGATCGCCATTGTTTTGTATAATTTGCTTGTGATCTTTCGATTTCACGAGTTTGTTCCAAGCGATTTTGTCAGCAAAACATAAATATTTATTTTCCATAATTGCTATAGCACCGGAATTGACTCGTTTCAAAGATTTTAATCCAAGTGACTTGAGCGAAGTCTTGACTATGTATAGCGAAGCGAAGAGGTTCTCGACAACTTGGCGTCCTCCTATCACTTCCAAATTGCGGAAATAAGAGAGGCTCGTGAAGTTCGGGTGGTGAGCTTGCACGTTCAAGTAGCCCGTCACCTCCCGCACCGTGCTGAACACCTCCAATTTATGGGGCTCCATCGACAAGTAGCGCTCACCAAACGAATAATCAGGTTTAACCTGCTGAAATCCCGTAAACGTCATTTCTAAAATCTCTATTGAACCATCGATAATGGTGCAGTCTTTAAAACTGTCGATATTTCCAGAATGAATTGGTTTCTCTGCATGACATGTCTTGGGGCACGTAACATTACATGGTATACACTCTCCGTTGACGGCAGTCTTATTTGGTGGACAGCTTCTCACACAAGCTCCGTTATCCTTCAATAGGTGCTCAGGACAGTTGCGAACGCATGTTGCCCCGTAAGCATATTTTCCATTCGGATTAGGCTCCCAAGAATAAGAGGTGGGGTTATATATTTGCATCGGCGGGCATTCTTGGGAGCAAGTGCCTTCATCATAAAAATTTCGACAGGCAAGGCATTGACTTGGCAATGGTCCTACGCAGCCACCAGCACAGAACGCATTGCAGCAGTCCCGGGGATTGCGGCCGAAACAGCGGCCTTGTGCACACTGCGGACTGCAGATGGTTTTGGAAAACTTTTGGCAGTTTTCAGGCCCTTCACCCCAACAACCTGATTCACAACTAGCATGGCAACGCGGACAATCGCGTTCTGCAGCTGCAAAGTCATACACATAGACGTAGGTGGCGTTTACCCCAGTAATTATCTCATCCCAGTTGATAGTCTTGACGTGGCAGAGGTTATAGTTGTTGTAGATACCGACGCTCCCTCGAAGGACGTCTCGCAGCGCTGGTAGTTCGAGAGTAAACGCTGACGACATTGTGACCATGAGCGCAAACTCTTCGTCCCTTACGTTTAGCTTGAACAGCGTCCGTCCGCGAATAATCTGTAACTGTGGCAACACTATGTGTTGTACGTTTACATGCGATATTAGCACGTAACCAGTCACCTCTCTTATGTACTTGAGAAAGGACAGGTCCATTGTATCGTTCTGCAGCCATGTCAGTTCGAGGTTGCCGTCGACGTAAGTGCAGTTTGTAAATCTATCACGAAGATTCCGGTAGTGGGTGTCGCGATTCGACGGCACCGACATCCGTCCATTTGTCCCGATGCATACTGTAAAAAGAAAAAAAATGTTGTTAAACTTAATATTAGGGATCAGAAATAAATATTACTTAATACCTAAGACGTTTGTATATTAGTGATATAATATTAAAAACATTGTATCTGTATTAGGTCGATGTTCGACAAGTTAGGAACTGAGTCCGTCTAACGAAGAGGCGTGCCGTGTGGGCGGGCTCCAAAGCGAGTTTCTTCTACTACGCTACAAGTAACACCGCTATTTGTGATTAATCGATGAAAATAGTTTCCAATGCCGTTTTGCTATGACGAACGAAATCAGCATAAGTAACTAAACCGCGTATGTAATGCGATTTCAATGATTGTGTGATTTTGTATCGTTCTTCAAGTTTTCAGTTGATTACACCAAATACAAGATCCACCAGATTGTTGTTCACAAAAAAGGCAAATGTTATTGTTTGATTTGCTTTTAACCCTTTGAACGCCACGCCGGTCATTGGTGACCGGCAAACAATAAAAATTGCATTGTGTCTGCGGCGTGGCAGTCAAAGTATTAAAATGTATTACAAGACTTAACAACGTGTTACCATATACATAATCAAAGCGTGTTACTATGTTAATAAGCAGACCGTCTTAGTTTTAAATATGAGCTATAATTACCATAAGGTTAGGAAATAGTTTTGTAACTCGAATTATGGCACTCTAATTCCCAGAGATCAAATGTACCACGTATTGCTTGCATGACTTTACCTAAAACCACAAAGCCTTTGAGGTAGCCTGTAGTTCGTAAAGAGCCTCCATGCTCTTCATTTAAAGTTTAAAATCGCTTGCTTATAGAGGCAGCATATCAACAAAGAATGGTTTTTGTTATAGAATTGTTTAGAAATATGAAGGTATTCAAGAGGTAAGGTAAATTTTACCTGCTCGTCTGTATAATAGATCGTTTTTTAGCCGATAACCTAACAGGAGTATAATATTACTGTCATACGATACACTTTTGGTATTCAAACATATTTGAGTGTAAGGTTTAGTAACGTAAGTTTGAGATGGCTAAAAGGCTTCGCTCTATTCTATGGAAATGATGATTACATAGTTCAAGTTTCAAATCGAGATAAATAAACATTACTTATCACATGTGGCTAAGATATGTTCCCGTCTCTGTCTTGCCATTGAAGTTTGACAGTTGCGCGACAGTGACAGGGATACCGCTAAGCCTAAGCACGTGCTGAGTAACGTCTATTTATCTCGGTATAATAATTATGAATGTTTAGAAACTCGGTCTGATACGGTCATATAAGAAAATGAGTACGCCCACGTGAAGTTAGCCGCAAGGTATATTGTGATCGAATTCTCAAACAACAACAAATGACGAACACGCATATTTTATTAAAAAGTTTCGGTGTCTGTCAAACATTAGAATTTAATCTTTGACAGACACCGAAATATTTTATTAAAGTACCTATCTGATACTTTTTAGTGATCTCACTACATTTGATGTATGTACTTAGTTGAATGATCTATGTCACTGTAATGATATAAGTAACTTAGTACCTATTTAAACCAGTTATTTAACTAAAGTATTGCTGTGATGTCATATTTGGTTGGTATTTTAAAAAATAACGCTTCTACTTCAATCTTAAGTATCGAGTACCCCTGGTAGTCAACATATTTATCGAGTAGCAGCGAAGTGAGTGTGGTGGTAAGTGCTAACACAATTTACCTACATAGGTACTCAAGGTAAGCATATTCCTTTACGAATCCATCTAACGTAGCTTGAAGTGAACTCACAAATTACATTTTCCTATTTCATTGGAATATAAATTAGAATAACAGAATAATTTAAAAAATCTAAGCTGCTTTTTAATTTAAAAAAATCTAAGGGTCTGGCCCTTGACGTCATTAGCAAATCAATTTACTTACAGAAAATATAGTTAAACATTAAACTTAATTTATACTTTCTAAAATGCCATCTGTTAAACCGACTAAATTATGAAGCACCTCGTATCCCAGTGTTGCTCAGAGTTGTACACGTCATATCCAATTTGGATAGTTTACCACCCACTGATCAGCCACGAGTGCGCTTGATTTATGACTTTCAAATTTTGTTGTTTAAACCAGGCACTACAGATGGTGCTAATAAAAACAACGCTTTACATTGCTCTATGGTACCAGAGTTATTAACAGTTCTTTATTCAAAAATTGCGATGGAATTCAAAATATAGTATTCCACATTAACGTTTTGATATTTTAATGTAGGTACGCGTATAGTGTCCGGTCGACCTAGTTGAACCTGCCGATGACATACGCGATAGTATTGAAGTGTGCTCACTGATTCAGAGATATAAAAATGTCATTATTTAATGTTGTGAACAAACAATTATGAGTGGGTTGAACTGGACCGTTGAAACTGTCAAATGAAGGTTTATTTTCACCGAGCATGTTTTAGTGAGATTTTCTAATGTTTCTTTTGCGGGAACCTATAGGCGCCTATTGTTCCTAAAACTACAGATAGCCTTTTTCAATTTCAATAAATCACAATACTTTAATTAAACTTTTCATACATAGCTTGACCTAGTCAATAAATTTCTTGGGTACTTATGTATTTATTATTTAATTATTTATAGATTACATCATGACATTGATAATGCAGTTGAACTTGAAAACTCTTTGCCACTTCTTATATAAAGCAATCCTTTTGCTAAAGAGGGCTAATTCTTAAATTTCTTTACCAATTTTATTTTTTTGAATTAATTAATTATAGTTAGAGGCAGTTTAAGGCTTAGTTTAAGAGGCAAGGTTCAAATACAGATTGCCGAAACAAATAATTTTGTATCAACTTTACCTACTCATCTGTTATCTGTAATTTTTAGTCAATAAATACTTTTTTCTTTTACATATTTAAAGATTCTTTATCAGCTAATCAGACGCCTGCGCAGAAGCAGTTGGGTTTGGGATTTAAACTAATTTCCCAGATCTTATTTGATTTCCGATCGTAAGATGCATGATTTACAAACATTTCGTTTTAAAAAAAGACGTTAAAAATTGCACTAGTATATTTGTACTAGTATATTTACAATTAACTGCCACAATAATTTTAACTATGTAGGTATGACTCGGACTCAGACTTGTTAACTAAAAACAAACATATTTTAATAGTAAGTTGAGTAGTCGTAACTGAATGCAGTTTTGTATTGAATTGTTTATGTTACTGTCAATAAAACAAATTAACAATTTGTTTTGTTTATAACTTCTGCGTTTTATTCTTAACTACTTCACTAATTATATAAAAAATATAATCATTTTTGTAAAGCATTTGTGCATGCGATACCAATACTAAAGTTCTAAATATTTATAAAAGAGAAAACCGATTTTGAGCAGGATTTGAACCTACGACCTACTGATTAAAGACCGATCGGTGGCTTTAACTACTAGTTACTATACCTTAACTTTGATTTATGTAAGTTATAAAGCCCTCTCAAAAGTAATATTGCTTCTTGGTTTTTAGTTTAATCACCCAGAATTGTTTTATGATTCTGAGATAAAGTTTAGTTTACGAAGGTTAAAATAGTTCAACGTGACTTACGTTAACTATAATCGTATTCGCAATAGTTAGTTAATATCTGCAAACGGTAGGTTTTAAAGCGATGTACGATCTAACTAAGTTGAGAGGAACGCCGCGCTCGCCTCGACTCGACTGGTTTGTCTTAAGCCAATGTTTTTATCCAGTTACTTGCATTCTGAAGCACTGGAACCAGTTTTGTCCCGCCACCATTTCGTTCTTGTAACACGACCTTTCACTACAATCCATTATTGTATGGTGTACCATGCCGCGCCCGAGTGCAGTTTCCTTGTATGTTTATGAAGAAATGAGGCATTGGACGGGGTATGCTAAGATATGACTGTTAAACCGTTTTGATGGTGTTCGAAAACCGAACCTGAATTTCCTCGAAAGTGAAATAGCTTTTACATTAAGTAAGACAAATCGAGGATTCGAGATGAAGTAGTGTACAAATTAAAAGCATATTACTCTAATTGTATACAAGAACTGACAGGCAAAACTTGATAGATTCATAAAGACTCTTGAAAGTTTTTTTGGAAACATTTTTCTTTATTAAGAAGTTGAGTGTTCATCATGCTTGTACCTACACATTGACATGAATAAGCCTGGATTTCCTCTCAAAATGCGATTAGATTAGCATAATATTATACCTATATCTTAAATGGAACAATCTGATACTAAAACGAATGGAAAATTATAAAGCCCGTATACATATAGTACGTACATAGTACATGTATTGTTATCCTTATCTCAATAACCTTTAGGTATAATATTTTACTATTACATGGTTTTGCTGAGATAATATTTATATATTGTACTAAACTATTAGTTAATCAATGATTGTTACATAGAAGACTGCTTACCTCATGAAGATACCCTTGATCATTCCTTAAATCAAATTTAAGTAAGTACTTTTATAATGTAATGTATTAAAATGTTTATTTAACCCCTGGGTTGAATTTTAATCATTATTGTTGAACCAAATGTAGGTAGGTACCTATATTTTCGGGTAATGTAAAGGTACCACGCATGACAACAGTGAATTACATTTTCTGTTGATTTTAATAATACTTAAATTCTATACAATGTTTAATATTGTAATGCTATAAGTTTAAAAAAACTTGAGTCAAGGCAAATGGCAGCAGAAAATGTATTACGTAAATCGTTGACTGGTTTACCGAGTTATATTATATCTTGTAAACAACTTCAAGATAGGTAATAAAATAAACAGAAAAATATAAGTACTTAAATTACAGGCTTATTGCATATTGCTTTGTTCCTATTGATTACGGAATAATAAACAAGATGTATTCTATGAAAAAGTTTCAACCAGCTTGGACAAAGTGCACGAATTGAGATGCACTTTTGTTGTCAAAATTTTTGAAATTAATTTTCACTGTATATAAATTAGTAATTAAATTGATCGTAGTTCAAGACTAACCCCCCCAGTTTATCTTACCAAAAGGCGCAAGGAGACGTATTTTTTATAACAAATTTTAATTTCAAAATGTTACCTATTTGAAATATATCGCATAAGATACTGAACATTACATCCAAACTAATTCATATTAGGTTTATTTCTAAATTCATGTATATTTCAACTCATGTTTTTCTCGAACTAATGTTCTAAGTATACTTGACTCATAAAGTCCGGTTATTTCAGTTTCTAAGCTATTCAAATATTCGATACATAGTGATGGGTCAAGAAACTCGCCTCGCATATCATTATAAGTCGATTAAACTCGACTTGAAATATCAAATGCTCATTTATTCATGGTGTTAATTAAATAACTTTACTTATAGCTGTAGTTCTTTGCCTGTTTAAGTTTTCTATCAATATTTGGAAACTAAATAATATTCTGAATATTGTTTTACGTTATTGCGACTTGTTAGTATTACATACCGGATGAAATTCTAACGGCAGAATATTTTTTCTTCAATAAGGTAAATAGCTATACCTAATATACTTAAGAAACAGTACCGTGACAGATTGGCCGACAGACAACGCACAGTCCAAAATGGTGGAACTATAAACTTGAAATCTGCAAGTAATAATCTGTGAGTACCCTTGAGGAAGGATTTTTGGAAATTTCACCCCTAAGCGTGTGAGGGGCTAATAAACAATAATTATATCTTACTTATTATTAATAATAAAAATCTTGATAATTCAATATTAAAAGAACTTCTATAATAAATACCATTTACGAGTTTGAGTTTAATTGAAAGAGTATCTATTCATTCAATCATTATTGCCTTAGAAGATTTACAGTCTAGGCAAGGAATAATTAATATCATAAATTACCTACCTCTATGAATATACGAGTAGGTTATAAAATTCAAATATAGTTATCACTATCCTATTTTCTATGTTGGACTACTAGGGTACTGAGACAAGGTACCCCTTTATTCGCCCGCGTTGAAATCTTTCATGGGGGAAAGCGCTCCCGCTTACCGAGCACAGCTCCGTGCATAAACTTAATCTACACATATAAATAGAATTTGATAACTATATGTGATTCTGTAAAATAAACTTTAATGCCAATATACAAAACCTAATTCATTTCAAAGACCTTTTAGAATTCGTAATTTCCTAGTCCTACTAAAATTATACACCGCATAGGTATTGTTGATATTTATTTGAATAAGTGTCAATAACATGAACTTTTAAGATTCAATATATTTAAATACAATGGCCATTTAAAAAAATATGTCATAATTATAAAATAACCTACATTATTGAAGTCTTGTGATTTTATAGGCTTTAAAAATAACACGTGGGATTTAAGTGTCCAAAAGTATGTAAATTCAACCAGGTGGTAAGATTGCCATATCTTTGCCCCACACGTGCATAATTCCATGGAAGTGCGTAGGCGCATATTATTTCCTACTTTAAGGTCTCGGTATAAAAATGTTATATTGGTTTTTCCTTGTTGCAGATATCATAACATTGCTGCATATTATTGAGAATCGATTATGTTTATGACATTTGAGTGCTGGGAGCCTAGTACGAGTTTTCAAACTACGCAAATACCGTCAGTTCTAGGTTTTGTGGGGAATGAGAAGTACCGACGTACAGAGATGGAGCATGTCTCTAAAACTGTCAGTATCCATTGGATCATCAAATGGTGAAGTAGGTAATTTCATTTATTGATTTTAAAAAAACCGTATTTTAGCGCAATGTTACCTAACTGTTATTGATGAATCTCTGATGATAATCATAGCGGTTGACCGTTGTTTTCTTTTAAAAAAACACCGACGCAAACGTGTATAAATTCTATCCGTATAATTATAGTCTAAGATTTAATATTTTTAAATAAACAAGTCATTAGCGAAAAAATTTCTTCAATAATTCGTTTTAATTTTACAAGCGATTTACAAATATCCTATCCGATTTTTAAACGTTTGTCTTATTACTCATTATAGTATTTCAAGTTGTAGATGTAACTTGACTGTTACCATTAAAATAAGAGAATAGTATCAAATATGCCTTATGAAATGTTAAATTGTTTTTAATGCGTAAATCAATTTAAATTTAGGAATTTCTTTTGACAGGAAGTGCGTCATTGCATTGATGATTATTGTTCTATGGACGACGTCACCGTCCGCATCCGCACGATACGCACAATTTTTACCCGACTACAAAAAAAAGGAGGGTTATGATTTTAGCAGTCTATGTATGTATGTATGTATGTATGTAAGTTTGTTCATCTGTTCCCTCGTAGCTCCTAAACTATTTGTTGTAATTCAATAAATAAGGTGTCTATCGATGCGTCTTAATGGTCTGCGGGTTATAGGATTTATGAAATTTCGTAAAATCAAATAAGGTGGATTTTAAAAATAAATTAGTCAGCTCGAAAAAAATAAAGTTAAGGTAAAATCATCGTGTTTGATATCAAATGGAAGGTCTTGATGAGCACATTCAGAATATGTATATATTATCTATATATTCTGGACCACTTCTTAGAATATCAGGCTTCTAACTACCCGTTACGACTATCATAAATATATGTGATTATAACACTGCATACAATGTGAAAACGTGATAACAATAAATATTTACTAATTAAATTAAAGTTTCTACACATCACTGCCTATTAAATTATGATTATATTTTAAAATAATGTTAATTAAATTGAGATTTCTTTTTCGTAACTAGATGGCGTTGGTTTGCGGTTTTGTGGAAGTAAGTAACATAGAGTTAAAAATACCTCCTCAAAAATCCCGGAATCGTAAACATAACAATTAAATCCCGGGATTTTATTAATATGGACTGGATTTTGACCTATAGTTTTTATTAGAATTAATTTTGTATGTAAAATAAAACTCATTAATTTAACAGTTTTAGTACCGAACTACTTAAGTATTACATTATCTGTTACCGATGTCTAAAAACATAATAAAGACTTTTTATTATAATAATTTAGTTCATATGTATTTAAAACGTTAAATTAATATTTTGGAGAATTTATTACATGTTTTAACACATGTTTGCTTATTAAATATAATAAATTATTTAATAAGAAATTTGAAAAACAACTGATACGGAAGGGATTCGAACCCATTATCTCCGACGTACCGTGCCGACGCTCTAACCGCTGAGCCACCGTATCCCATCAAAATCAGTCGAAATTTCAAATCTCTTTCTACGCCTAGGGCGTGTGGTAATATCTATCGGTGCCTTCTAAAAACTGCAAAGTTTAGAACACTGAGTCGGATAATTAATGTATTCCGTTCGATATTACCACACGCCTAAGGCGTAGAAAGAGATTTGAAATTTCGACTGATTCTGATGGAATACGGTAGCTTAGCGGTTAGAGCGTCGGCACGGTACACCGGAGATCGTGGATTCGAATCCCATCCGTATCAGTTGTTTTTTCAAATTTCTTATTAAATAATTATACGTAAAATTAATTTCTTATTTCCCGGGAATTAATTGTAATGTTTATGATTTCGGGATTTTAGAGCAGGTATTATCAACTCCATGTTACTTACTTCCTCGAACTTTAGGTAAATGTACTCTATCTATGATGATATCCCATAAAAAAGGTTTCATATGTACTTATACAGCTTGGCAAAAAAGAGTCTGAGGCGGTGACAGCTGGAACTAAAAATAAAAATCTTAAATAACTACGTTTGTGAGTACTAAAATAACATAAAAATTATTCATTTGATTATAATTAATGACAAAAAACTCGTCATAGAAATATGTAAGCACTTAATAACTTGTAATTTTGAATTGTAGTGTGAAAAGTGCGACAGCGGCGCCCCCAATTTTTCCAGACTCTTTTTTGCCAAGCTGTACTTCTTACTACTTTT
The DNA here is from genome assembly GCA_936450705.2 of Protodeltote pygarga. NCBI lineage: Eukaryota > Metazoa > Arthropoda > Insecta > Lepidoptera > Noctuidae > Protodeltote > Protodeltote pygarga. The sequence continues at coordinate 15,440,277 of OW388248.2, forward strand.
CATGTATACTTCTAAGAAATATATGAGGCCATGTTTTAATAGCTCGAAGTCGCGGACGACACCTTTGAAATAAATTTAATTTAAAAAACACATGACATTGACTAAAGGTTTGACCCGAAGTTGACAGTTAAAGAAATCTACCTATTTAAGAACTACCACATTCTAAAAAATTGTGATTAAAATAAATTTTATTGGTTTCTTTACCACTAAAAATCATTGAAAAAAAATATAGTATAAAAACTAAAACCCGACTACTTAAAATCTAAAAACAAGCTTCTTAGATTTGAAATAAAATTCTGTAGTCGGAGGCCTTAATGGATTATAGGTAAATAGGTACTAGATAATCTTCCAAGGGTAAATACTTTGTAATTTGGTGGCCTCCGACTACAGAATTTTATTTCAAATCTAAGAAGCTTGTTTTTAGATTTTAAGTAGTCGGGTTTTAGTTTTTATACTATATTTTTTTTACTTGAAAAGAAGAATATCGAATTAAATTATTTGACATTTATTGGTAGAAACTAATTGTTTTTTGCAACAAAGAGCCACAACATGTGCCGCGTTTTTTAATATCTTATAATAAAATTATGTGTTCTGTTCACTATCCTTTTCTTAACTACCATACAAGACAAGGATAGATAGTTATCAATCTTAAAGAACGCAATGGATTCAACATTGGTTTATTTATTTGGTCTGTGGTATTACCAACATGTCAATAATATAATCTTTGATCGCATCAATTGAATAGAATAGAAGTCATTTATTTCATAATTATTGATCGGGTGTGAGCATAAATACTCAAAGAGCATATAGTACAGGTTTTCCTTGGCAAGCAAGCACTAATTTATTCAATGACCATGTTTTCCTGCACAATATGAGGTAGGTATATCTGTCATGTGTGAACATTTGAGAATTTTTTTTTTTCGTGAACCTATTATTTATTTATTATATATCGATATAGTTATCTATTATATCGATAGTTACTTTAAATGTTGTATTTCACTGTAATATTATATTTAATAAGATTAACTGTTTATATTAACAAGTCTAAGTAAGTTTCAGTTTCTGTCGTTATCGGCTGAAAATCTTGCTTCGGTCGGTCACTAAGAAGTACATATTTTTATATTTATTGTATTGCTGCACAATATGACAAGGAGTGTTTTTAGCTTGCCGCTTAAACGTTATTTTCTTTCATATGTAGATCAGCGTCAGATATTTGTAATTCAAAAGCAAAGGGAACGAACAGGACCACCCCGCCATTCTCTTGCATCTTAAAACCAATGCACTATTAGGAATTAAAAAAGTAACACGGTAGTCGAGACCTAACAACATAGATACGTAAAACTAACTTCAGTAACCTTTGTTAAGAGTTTAGAGTAATGATTCATAAAGCTGGATTTCGGTCACAGCGGCCAATCTCAACAGAGATAAGCTAAATACGCTCGAGATAATAGAATATAATAGCACAAGCGTGTGCGCAAACACAGGTGCACTCTCTATTCTTTCACTCTTCTTATTCTTAGTCCCATGGGACTGCATCCGATCCACGGGAGAGAGACCAGATGCAAGATCGTCGGCTTTACGTGCTCTGCGAGGCACGGGGCAAGTGATAATTAATAATACATAAGGACTTAACAAGAATAGTCAGAGGATCGTGGTTTAGGTTTAAACCTGAGACCTCTGACTTGCCAGTGAACTATCATACCACAAGGCTATCACAGCACGGTTATTATTTTAATTGTTTTAATTACAAACATAAATAATTAGGCTCTGTCGGTCAATATTGTTTTGTTAAACATACTTTCCAGTCGATTTTCAATATAAAAGAATAAACTATTATTACAATGAATAGGTACGTCTGAGACTTCGCAGAAACAAATTCTAAGGTCTTTTTCTTGTTAACATTTGACAAGTGGAACAAATAAGTACCGTTCACATACGTCACAGCTAGTTTTAAAATGCGCGTTTCTAGTAAAACCGATTATTTCCACATGCCGAAATGAAAGTAGGTAATAGCTTATTAACCAATTGAGGTTTTAATAATGTTGAGTGCGCAAGTTTGTCAGCGTTAGGTGGTGCAACACACATTGTATGAAAATCGAATTTACGAACACAGAATCGCTTGTTACATGTCGAAATTGGCTTGTCACATGTCGAAATTGGGCGGTAAAAACAGAATAAAGATTATAATTGATGACACAGCGTGCAAATTAGATTGATGATTTAAACAAGGTTTTATTGACACTATCAGTTTTATTACAAAATATAGCCTATCAAATTCGTTATTAAACAGTTGTTTAGTCTCGAATTACTGTGTTAAATCGTGTTTACTGGAAATGTTTTATTTTTATGACTAGGTACATCTTTATAGGTATATATAATAAAACACGGACAGAAGAATTATACATAGTGTAATTGTATGTCACTGAACTCCTCCTAAACTACTTGACTGATTTTGATGAAATTTTTTGTGTGCGTTTGAGTAGCTGGTTTCGCAAAAAAAAAACTGTCAAATAATTTACAAGTTTTATTTTCGAATTCAAATACTTAGCGAAGTTCCCAAAAAATATATCTGCATAATTATTTAAGATAATGGTGTCCTGTAATCCCTGTTATTAATTGCAACTTATTAACATTCCAAATTTATTTATCTTCAAGATATAACTTAATCTTTTGTTTCTTTATCGACAATTGTCGTCTAAGCTAACTCAAGTTTAACCCAAAACCACTTGAGTTCTTAACTTCAAGGTTTTTTACACAGTTTAAAGTATTATAATAATAAAACAAAACAATGGAGCTTTCAAAGCCTTCGCGGTAAAGCAACGGATTTCTATAACAATTGATCTAAACAAGTTTAAAGTTACGAGCCGTTTAATGTACTACAAATCTTTTGGTACTTACACGACTGTTTTAATAATATTATGAAATGAATTTTAGTACTGAGTTGGAAGCAGAAGTTTGTACTATACATAATACTAGGTATATAATATTTTATAGCCATGTTTTTACAAGTTTCATAACTTAAAAGGTTTTTAGAAGAAAACATTATCAAAATCGTTTTATAGGTACCTATTGTATTTCATGTTTATTAAAATTTGTAATTGTAAGACGTAAACTTTGTTTATTACTATAACTTTTATATTTTGGATATTAATATCTAGAATATAACTACAAACATTTAGTAAGTATAGTAAAACTATAATAACATGCTAAGCATGTATGTGAACAATAAATCTAAACAAAGTTTATCATTTAATGTATTAATAACATTTAATATATTTTAAAATTTAATGTAACGAATAATCCTTGTCCAGAGCTTACGGTGAGCAATATATTGCTTTGTCAATCTGTCCGTCAGAATGCGACAGCCACATATAACCTGCATGCACTAAATTGCAAGAGTTTATCAATTCGTGCACCTTGCCTTTCATCCTGAAGGATATTGTCCTGCAACCCTTTGAGTTCCTCGGTATACACAAAATGAAGTTTAATTGTTCTTACAATAGGTACAGGGCCAGGCAGCCTCTTAAGGCCAGTTCAGTGTACCGTCAAGCAGCTTTCCGCGCTATATAAGGCTACGTTTGTTGGTTCGAGATAAGCTTTGTTTATTTTATTCCAGCGATTAGCTGGTACCGCGTCTGTATTTCTACAGTTTTATGGAATTAGTTTTACGGTCACTGCGTGTGGTTTACATTTTGTTAACATACTTACTATCACAGTTACAACTATATCACAGAACACATTGGTAATAAGCGATGGTTTGAAACTTTGAAAGCGCCGTGGGCGGCACAGCACTTACTCTTTCCTCTAACGAATTCCGAATGTTTGTGTGTTTGTTTCCGTGCGGAGACGTGGTGTTGCCGGTGACCGCGGGAGGCGGCCGAGGTTCCGATTGCGACAAGGCAAAGGCACCACAACAATACACGCGCAGCGACCATGCTGCGACATCACTCGCGGAACTACGTAAACGACCGACCGGCACTAGCTTACATCGTGTACTGGCCCGCCCGGTTTCTGGAGCCTCGCGCTGCGCGGGCGCAACCACAGAATTAAGCCTCTATAGACCTGACACGGAGGCTCTTGTTTGGGCGGGAAACATTAGGACTACGGACTCCAGTGTATCAGATTTGTATATATTTTAGGGCTTTAATAAATTTACCTCGGATCACTTTTTATCATTAAAAAAATCTATTAATTTTGATTACAAATAAAAGCTTTTAATCGAAATTTGTATGTTATAAGTGAGTCAACTGTCTTAAGGTTACATCTGTCGACTATTGAGTCTTCGAACAATTTTTGTATGTCATACCTAGAAACAAGTCAGTTTTCTGAAGATATTATACAACTACAAAAAGTTAGACCACGAGTTCGAAACCATTTTGATTGCCGTATCTAAAACATGTGACAGTCTATCTCTGCCCTCTCACGAGCACAGGTAAACGTCGAGAAGGACGCAGGTATGCGTCGCACTCGACATGCCGTAGAAAAAAAAGCCACGTAACAAAAGTTTTTAATAACGCATTGTGCTCACTTAGTACAGATACGAACAAATTGTACTGATGGATAGACGAAAATGTAGCTTTTCGATGTATCATGTACCTTTTTTTAGTTCGATTTGGTAATTAAAGTTTGTGATGTGTTGTTTTTTTTTATCTTATACCTATTATATTCCATTTATGGTTTGATGTGGCTAAAAGAACTTTCACTGTATTTTGAATTTTATTTTTATTCCTAAGTAATTATCGACGGAGTAGAAAAGGAAATTATAATGTTGAGTAAAAAAAAATATTTAAATAAAATTTTGCGTTATGTCTTTTTCCCCGACTAACTTAAACATTAGGGCTGTCATAAATTTATTTTACAATATTATTTTAGCTCGCATAAGCTTAAATACATAAGTGGCGTCCCTAAAGGCTGGTTAAACTCGGCCAATGACTAATCTTACAGGTTAGAGCGCCATTATAATCGTTACTGTTGCCTAACGTGCGTAACTAGGCAACATTTACTATCGAAAACGTATTTATTCTAATAGAGCCTTTGACTATCCAGCGTCTTCAGACTGGTTTTATTTCCTTTAAGTGCTATTATGAAAGAATTGCAGAAATAATAAGCTTTGCTTTTAGGTGTACGCAAAAACAATTCAATAGTTTACAGACGTGCATAAATTTTATACGAATGTTATATTTTCGCATAAATCTGAACCGCAATACTTAAAAATTTCACAAGGCATAACCCCACTATTCCGTGTATAACCCAGACTGGAACAAACATCTGAAGATTACATTGTACTGTGCGGGAATCAAAGCCTTGACACTCGACAAAATATGCGTAATACGCGAATTGCTTAACCACTAGATACGCAATAGGTTTCAGTAGGATGTCTCTTATCCTCTGAAATCTTCCGGTTCCATGTGTGAGTGTGACACCTTTATGTACAAAAAGGCTTTGTTGAGAGCCTAATAATAGATGCTCAATAACTGCAACAATGTAACTAGCCCACCTTTGGTCTTCATTCTCATGTAAAACATCCTTCACCTAAGTACCTCGATTTGCGCAACCAAGTAAACGTCTCTACAATACTAAGATCTTAAAATATGATAAGTAAATTTATTTATGCCACAACGTTGGCAAAAAGAAATTATAAAATATTTAAAAAAAAAATAACGCTATTTATAATATTATTGTTTATGGTACCGGTTGAGGTGAGTAAAATATCGAGAGAAAAAAAGCACATCTGAGGTATGTTTGGGGGTTTAAAAGGATATAAAGACCATGTCAGAGGCCTACGCGTTGTCCATCAACCATACAATAAGGAAGAAGCACCGATTATGGTTATCAAACATTAAAAACCATTGCAAACTTCGGCTATTTACTATTTTTAAACGGTTTTATTTAGCTTGGCCTTTTTATTATTTGGTTCAAATTTAGAAATCGATATTTCATCCTCTTCCTGTTGACAGATTGATCTGATATTTGGTACACAGCTTTAGTTCTGATGACAAAACCGTTTTATGTTAAAAATATTTACTTATATTATTTATTTTAAACACTTTTGTTTATTATTATAAGCAGTGATAGCCTAGTGGTATGGCCATGGACTGCCAAGTCAAAGGTCGTAGGTTCGAAACCCAGGTATGCAACTCTGACATTTCGGATTTATGTGCGAATTAGTAATTAATTACCACTTGCTGAAACGGTGAAGAAAAACATGATAAGGAAACCAGCACACCTGAGAAATTTTTCAATGGTGTATAAAGCCATGTCGGAGGGGGGCGGTTTAAACTCTGACACCAGGTTGTACGTCAACCATATGATGAAAAAGATTTTAAACACAACTATATACAGATCGCTTGACCTGCTCAAGACGCGTGACGTCAATCTATACGCAGTCAAAATGCAAAATAATCTACTCTTACTGAAGTCTGTTGAAATAACATGTTTTTTGTTAAGGTATTTATAAGTATAATTCAGTGATTAGACGATAATCTCTATGGATGTTAAGTCCTTGATCAGCGTCACATCAAATTTAAACAAGTATAATATTTATATAAATAAAATCTTAAAAGCTGAGTACACCTTACCTGAATATATATTAATCGCATTTCTTCAATTGCAAATCACTATTTGTTGTTTATTTGATAAATGTGACTAGGTGATATTATAGGTGTACGCAGCTTTTAAAAAATATATTATATCGTTATAATATAATTATGTTATATCGGTTTTAGTTTAATAACCAGTTTAATGTGCAAATGTTATCTCTGATATGTTTTTATTATTATTTTATAAAGTTGTAATAGGGATTTCTAAAACAGCTAGTTATAGTGTTACAAGATGAATATTAATTTATAATCATAAATTGACGTTATTTTTAAAAAGAATTTGTATAATTTATCTTGTTTATTGCCGTACTGTACCGTGATACCTGTTCTAAATGTATATTAGAGAATATTATAACTAATACGACGTTAGAATGTAATCTTTCTCTATTTCCTTGTCACGCGAGCGAAACTGCTTTATTTAATTTATAGAGTCCTGAGACACAAAGGTATAGCTGAATTTTTAATGCACGTAGCCAAATACATATATATTTTAATAACTCTAATTTCAATAATAACGGAGTTCTTTTACAAACTTCTATTAACTTTTTAACCCTCGACGAAAAAGAGGGGGTTATAAGTTTTTATTAGAAAGAAAGAAAATCATTTATTTGGCACAAGGCGCTCGGACATACTTAAAGATTAAAGGTAATTACCAAAAATAATAAAAACAAATTTTATACTTATGTATAAAAAAAAATACCCGTATAATTATTATTTATGTGTGTCCGGCGGCTGCGCCAAATAGGTTCAGTTCAGCATTTATGCCTGACAGTTAGTGCCTGACGCTGGTTTTCAACTGAACCTAAAAATGTGACGGATGTAAACCAGTTTGATAAAGTTAAAATACTTAAATAAAAAATACAATACTTAGGTACTAACTAGATAAATATATATATTAGCAATAAAGTTATAAATATAATACCTATATATAATTAATTACATTATTAATAAAAGATCGTAAGGCTTACAAAAAATTAAATTAGTAATAGAACTTAGTAAACTTCATGAAAAATAAATAAAAATTAACTAAGTTCAAGAAGTACGAGTAGGTAGCTTCACAAAAACTTTGTCGCACCCACCGTCACACTATAAACGTCAATGTCTCTCATTAAACATGTTTGATCGTTTATGATCTACCTTTAGACATAATGTGTTATAATATAGTACATATAAAACAATTCCACTGTGATACCAAATTCACACTAGCATTTTTGTGATACGATGAGTACTATAGTGCCGGGATATTGCTTTATAATCCCTCCAATCAACCTATATATACTGCAACAAAAGTGTTTGCAACAATTAGTGCTATGTTGCCGAGGACTGCAAGTGTAAGTAATACAAAGTTTATAAGTTATTATTCTACAATAATTAATTTAAATTTGTTTAGTATTAATGTTAATAAATTATAAGATTATTGATAACATATAATAAATAATAATTAATGTAAAATAAAATTAATAATAATAATTCAAAGTTAAATAAGAGAAATATTTTGTATAGTCATCTGCAACTTCCGTTGCTCTGTGTGTCTGTGGAAGATTAGTTCCTAAACGATAAACTGATTTTATTTTAGCTTTTTTAGCTAGCTGAAAGTAACTGGATCAAAATTTAAAGCTAATAAAATAAAGTAATATAATCGGGTGTTTTTTTTAATTTATAGTTTTATTTAACCTTTAATGGTCGAGTGTTTCAAAAACATTAACACGTCTTTACAAATTATTTTACCGAAAAACTAAATTTTAGTTTAACAAATCTATTAAAACTTTCTTCCTATTTAAACCTCCTTAGGGGCGGAAAACCCAAAAATGATTCCTTAGTAGAAAGAAACGATATAAAAGGTACTTTCTAAATTTCAAGTAGGTGTGAGTTTTGATATGTCAGTCAGTCAGTTAGCTTCTTGTTTAGAGTAACATAATAAACAGTTATTATAATTGCAGTTAAATGGATATTTTATGGTAACCATTTATTTGTGTTTATATGTATGTTTACTGCATAACGTCTGAGTTTAAATTTATGAATCAACCTTATATAGGTAATAGTAAAAATAACTTTACGATTACTGCAATCGCAAGGCCACCCTCAAGTGACTATAAAATTTGTTCAAATTATGTTTATAGACTAAGTTTTGAAATGTGCGAAGTATGATCCTTGAAAGCTTCTGAAATATGTTGTAAGTAATTAAGAACGATAAGATAATAATAATTAATATTTTCAAACGGTTCTATTCGTTCAGAAATGTCTATCATGGTTCCATAAAACGTTAAATATGGGTACAAAATTCAAGCAAAATTAAACATTTTCTATATTTAACACCAAGTCACTAATGCTATCGACACACATCATAAACGGCCAGTGGACATTAATTTACACTATTTATAGTGTAAGCTATCAATTATGTTATTTACCCGAATTAGATTATATTGTGGACACAGATAGCAAACGCGCGTTGAACTCTTTACGTAAGTCGAGATTCGACCGCTACCACGCCAACCTTCCCGACCCGCACTACGCACCAACATGAATTTCTCCTGACCATTGGCGGTTACGTGAGAAAGTGTATTTTTCGTAGCGGTTCTCAGCGATCGATGAATATCAAGTTAGTATGTTGTCGTGTATAACGGAATGAATGTTTGGTCAGTCGTAAAGTCGCAGCGGGTTCACCTCACATTCCTGAACTATGGAGCCTTCACGGTCTAGAATGCTCTTACAAATCTCTTGGACGTGTTAGCTGTACCACACATCGCTGTATTGGAAAATAATTTGTTGATATAATTTGTTTCGAAATTCGAAATTTAATCGTTTCTGATGAAAGCTTTGATATTTTAATTGATATTAAACTATACAGCCAGTACGATATTTAGTAATTATTTATTTTCTTATTTTTTTAAAATAATATTTAGCTATCTGAATATTTTCTCCATAAAAACTTTAACTATGCCAAATTTTACATGAAATTCGAACGCCATTTTTTTTATTTCATTGATTATTCATTAAATTTTATATTTATGTAGTTTTTCCAGGTGTACAATGAGACAATAACGTAAGTATATGATAACTAACTTTTTTGAAACAAGTTTCGTTTGTAGTTATAAAATAATGATGTGTACAAATAAGTAATTAAAAAAGTAATAAAACATTTTTTTTTCACAATACTGGTAGTATACAAATAAGTGAAATATTATAAACTTCTATAGTACCTGTAACCCACTAAAAAATACCAGCGTAGGTATGCAAGCTTCATAGCCTTTATTAGTAATAGTATAAGGACGTTTATCCAGTGTTTCGGGTAGTATAAACTTGTACATGGCCCTACTCCGCCTACAGGTTAGCTCACCTCATCAGGCTGTCAATAAAATATCGGTTAAACAGCATACATTATGAAGTGTGTAGTCTTTTTGTTTTAAATCGCGACTACCATATAACCTTGAGTGTCATCGAATAAGTAGTTCTGTTTTTTCATGGCACTTTGTATCTAATCACAAATAAATTGATGTATTAATACTAGAAGCCGAAGCTTCGGAGGTTTTTTTAAGACCGTTGTGCACAAGGTCGGAGTGTGAGATTTGGTATTGTTAAAGTTAATATATGGAGGAGAAGATCATGACAATCACAGATGTGATGAATAGTGAATGTGGAGAAAAGAACTAAGAACATGATTTGATAATACATAACTGTAAAATTCGGAAACATCAGAAATTCTTAAAACAGGTTTCTAATGAGGTTTCAGAATTTTAATAAAATTTTATTTTATTTATTTACAAATATACCTAGGTATATTAACTCGCGAATAAAAATATTCGAATTATTATTGAAATACTTATAGTACCTTGTTATTTGACGCACAAAAAGTGCCCTTTTTCTTTTCTTTTTTTTATAAGCAAGTGTATATATTGTTAATTTAATTTATAAATAATTGTATTTTAATGTAAACAAATATTTATTGTAAGTCAAAAAAAATTCAAGTTTTCAATATATCGAGCATAATTCAAAGAACAAGAGTTAACAACACGTTTCCAATTTCCATCCAGATTGTTACATGGTCTCGAAATGTACGCAGACGAAACCAAATACTTATTATAAAACGTCAGCAAACACGAGTTTCGATACAACGCTATTTCATTTCGAACTCTACAAACAAAACATTATTAAGGATTACAAGTAAAGCACGGGTCGCAGGTCCTACCTGAGAACACAATAGTGAAATCAAAGAGGCATTGTGGCTACACAATGCAGTCAAGTGGTTGGAGTAGCTTTGTTGGTGCCGTCCACTAAAGGTCTCTGTTACTGTACACATAAAGGTGTACTGTTTAGCTGCCAAATTTTATACAGATAGAAGATACGTACGGGGATTTTTTGCCCTTCTTGCAGTTTCCACACTGATTTGCTTGAAGCACAAACTTTTTCAGACATAGCCCTTGGCGCCAGATTATTTTTTGAGGGTTGTGTTGGATCACGGATCAAGCACAAAACAATATAAGGGTTAAAGTTGTTTCAAGACAATATATAGGAAGAAATGCATTCATGGTTCTGCATTGATTGTTAATATTATAAAGCAAATATCGAAGCCGTTGCTTAAGCACCAGTATACAACTTACATTATATGTGTACATTATAAATTCCCCATCCGATATAATATACGATAATATACGAGGCCCATTACCCAGACCTAGTAATGCTAGCTCGAGCTAACCCTGTAGCCAGAAACAGGCTCAAAAATAATCTTGACCGAATCTTACTTGTCCAGCAACGAGCCGATGCTTGAGTCCCACTCCGGGGCGGTCTTAAGGGTTAGTTTAATGCCTTAGATGGAGGTCTTTTAGATCTAGCTAGAAGTCCGGTTAATCAGTGCTCTCTACGACCCCTACTGAGAACGACCTTATAGAAAAATATACAAGCTTAATGACAATGAAAAACATTAGTGTTATTTATAAATATCCCCCAAATATATCTAGCTTCCAGAATCTAGGGTGCAGGAGTAAACAAATAGTTATATCGCGTAATGAATACAGTCACATCTGATTAGACTTTGCTGACCCCAATATAGGAGAGGGAGAGGGAGAGGCCAAACATGAAATCGAGTTAACATCTTTGGCAATAGTATCAACCTACGTCCCACACGCCAACAAACTATTAAACCAAGAATATTAGGTATATGAAGATGTAATGTAATCATTTTGGTATTGATACATCGCTGAAATGCCATGTGCAAACGTATAAAGCAATAACGTAATTTCTTAACAAACAGTTGACTTTAGGGATTTATATTATTTACTAGCTTCCACCCGCAGTTTCTTCCGCATGGTGTATTGATATAGTTCTGATGTTATTCTGTTATTCAGCTATATTACTGTCAAGTTTCATCTAAATCCGTTCAGTAGTTTTTGCGTGAAAGAGTAACATCCATCAATCCACCCACATTTTTAAAACCTATAAGTAGAATAGGATAGTAGGACATAATAAAAAATCGAAATCCCTCCAATAAGAGGCCGAGTTCTCTACCTCTACTGATCTCTACATAATTATATCATTATTGACATATTATTTCTAAGTATGGTTCCTTTTTGATTTTTTTATTACTTTTACAACTGAAACTTAAATTCTTAAAAGTGCTTGGACTACTTTATTTCTTATCAATTTATTGTTTCCAAATTATTAAGTCAGTATTAATTATTAAGTAACGGACGGTTTGTATTTAATGCACAAGGGGAACTCCCGAAAACTGATTACGTATTTTATGGTCCTTATAGCCAAATAATCAATCGTCTGTTGTTCTAAATACTTACCTGTGCATTAGTGTAACTTAACCCTAAATATGATCAACAATAAAAAGCTCTAAGTCCGTTCTTTAACCGCACAAAAATGTTGGCGTCGTCTACTAAAATTAAAGACCTTTGATTTTTTTTTTTGCTAAATATTTGAACTTTGTTTATGGGGGTTACAATATGTGAATACAGATTGTATTTAAATTATTATGTAGCTATTAGTCTGATAATATCTCTAAATTTTTCATTCAATGGCTATTTCTAAGCAAATGAATTCTCACGAGCTAATAAATTTTAATAATGCAGACCTTTATAATTTGGCGCCAAAACTTTCCTAATTTTAACAAGTCTCTTAATAGCCTGACATCATAAAGATTGGTATTAAATTGTAAAAAAAGGATTTACCTGTTAAGTATAATTAAATTAGCAACATTCCTAACAAGTTTTTTACATTTATAATTAGTGTCAAATGAGCAAAATACCCATAGAGAAACCTGTATGTCGTTGTCGCCTAATGAACTTTGTAGCATTAACCCACCTAACAGCAGAAGATTTATGTTTCAATTAAAAATGCATTAATCATCTATTAATTTTAAATAAACAATTACTTTATATTTTATGCCGCCATGCATATTACGTACGTTAAAATTTACTTAGAATCTGATGCTATCAAACTTTAAGACCCAATAACAATTCTCGAAACTAAGGTTTGATGGCGTGGAATAAACGAGCAAGTGGAGAGGGAACAGACAGCCGCCACCTAGAGACATTAAAAATTATGTTTCTGATCATTATTAATACTAAAAGTAGAAACTAAATAATTGCCGCCCATTATAAATGTTGTAATAAAAAACCCATTCTTGGATTCCAGCCAGTATCCCACTGCGACGGGGTTGGAGATTCGAGTTTATGATGAACGGCCTTAATTGTTGAACAAGCAAATTTCAACTCTAAGATCAAACTAAACAGGTATTTATGTGATCTGAGCGCAATATACGATACGGTGTTAATAATAAAGAATAATTTGGAGTCTTCGAAATGTAAAGAAATCAAAGGGCGAGGCATCTGCCACCCCCGACTGCTCGTCGTAATGGTATCAATAAGTTGGCCGTAAGTTTATTTCGTCGATATCAATCGATCATAACGTTGTGCATTAACGATACCATCAAATTCGTTCCTTTTGATTCGAAAGTTGAGTGTTTTATAATTACAAACGTTTTGTGTTTTACAAAATGTTGATTCTTATCAGTGATTTGTTATTTGTGAGCTAACCACAAATTAAGGTACTTAATAATGAATCTATCTGGCGGACGCTCGCGGCAGTTCACACTCGCTAGAATGAGAAAAATATGAAAATCTTTTAAAACTCTTTGTATTTTGCTTTTGATTATGCAGATACATATTGAGAAAAGCTTATGTAGGTAATTTAAATTTTGTTATCTGTAGAATATACAAAAGGAAAATACTGCACAATGTTATGCAAAGATGTTGTAGAATGCATTTGTACAGAAGATATGCATCAAGACGCTTGACTGTGTTCTCTAAGCAATTCTCATGGTAATGCGTGGTATTCGAAGCATGATGGCCTCGGGTTGTGGGTCGCGAAAAATAAAAGATGACTTACATTGTAGTTTACTCTTTTGTTAGGTATAGAACCTGTGAGATCACGGGGATCAAGGATATTGGAAAATTTCCTTAAGGCAACACAAGAGAACTTATACTTACTGTAGGTACTTATTTAATTTTATTCTTTAAATCTTATCAGAAAATAGTAACCACCTCACACGTCAAAAAACTGTCATAGAAATTACGATATAAAAAAAAACAGATTTTGTAAACTTCGCCGTTAAACGTGTAATTTTTATGTCATATTTAAACTTTTTGTACAGTTGACCAGTTGGTGACTGCGTAACTAATCTGCATCTAGCTATAACAAATACAACAATTACCTGTAGCTGATAAATGCACTACTGAAATTTTATTATAATGAGCCCGACAGATGCACTTTTGACATAGGTACGGTTGGACAAAGGGCCCGTTCGCACGCTCGCCACAAAACAAAGTTTTTTGTTGAAGCCTCCAAACGGAATCTAAACGCGAATCACATTGTGGGATCCAGCATTTGTATTTTTTTTCGTATTGGGTACTTGGAAATGCTGCCAATGTCTTACACTTAATTTTCTGAGAGAACGATTAATTTAAAATGAGGTTTTTTGACAAATTGACAGCAGTGAGAACAGTTTTGACTTGCCATTGAAGTTTACCGTTATAATAGTTAAGTAAAAGTGTATGTTTTTTTTAAGTTTTCGGACTATGCTGAATAATTTTATGAATTTAAACACTTATAATATTATAACTAAATAACAACTAGTCTATATACTATTATACTACATCTGGGCAAATCTTCAGTCTTTTCACTTCATGTGATGTCGTGTCATGCAATCACTGATGACACCTTCAGCGCCAGGAGAAGATGATGGGACGCTGAATAGTTATCGGACACTAAAATTACATATCTTTTTAAGTGCTTTATGGCAATTAGAATATATATAGGTATGTATAAAACAAATAAGAATTTGGTATAACCGTATGTATAACCTATGCAAAGAATTAATATAATAAGTCTTAGACTGAACACTTAAATCGTCTAGACAGACTTTGTTTTCACCTAAAATCTTATTTTACTAATCAATTCTTACACACTTAACTGACCTACATACATTACATTGTATTTCTTAACTAAACTATGTAAATTTAATTTTTTTTTTTAATGACAAGTAGTCATTAGAACTAAATATGCAAATTAATACGAATCCGGCCTTTTACTGGGATTTTAGATTTTCTTCAATGTTGAGTATTATTCAAACGAACGTGAATCGGTTTTTTAATGATTCATACAAATGAATGATTACAAAAGTTAAATTTCAACAAAAAAGAAACTCGTAAGATATGTAGCAAATAAAATTTTATCAAAATGCATTATGTTGACGTTCTTTGTGATGTATGTACTAAAACAAAAATCAATTAAGTTCATAAAGAGCAGGACAAGAAAGTGCAAAGAGTGACATAACCAAGGCTATATTCGCTCTCGACTGACGGACGGTCATAAATCTTTGACGTAAAAACATTATGCCACACCACTCGAAGACCAAAATGGATGATTAAAATCAGAAATAAAACTACAACACGGCGTGCTTTTGTCTTACTCGTGTCTACAACAGGCGTTTATCTGTTGAATGCCGGTGCCCGTTCCTTATATTAAAAAAAAAATTCGAGGAGCGATGCCGCGCGCAGGTAACTCGGCCATTTTGTTTCACGTTTTTATTGTTATTCTTTTTCAATAATCCGCATGTTTTATGGCTTGTTAGGTAGTTTGTTACGATTCGAGGTTACTAATTAAGTAACGGGAAACACCAGTAGCAGGAAATATTCATTATCAAAACGATTTTTGGGGTTCCGTGCCTCGAGGTAAATCGGATTGGCTTTTACTCTCGTTGGCCTGTTACACAAAAGTAAACTGGTCAGAAAAATGTTTACAAATAAAGGAAGGTAAATGTTTACAATAATGTAATTTTATTTACTACACATTTTTTAAATTATTTTTTTCAATTCGAGTTATTCCTATAGATAATTGACTTTGGCTAGCTGTATTGTGCTCTTTATATTTTGATTATGATTATACCTACCCAGGTAAGGTCTAAGGTCTAAGGTCGTGTAAGCTTTCTAGACATGTGGATGCAGATAGTTTGAATATGGTGGCCATCATTGCAGTCACGACTAGAAGAAGTAGGAGAGTCTCTGACATTTCACAGATGGTAGTAGCATAGTCTAAACATCATATAGTCAGTCGACGCGTTTGATGTTTTCGGAAATGCCGACAACGTCTAGACATTCGTCGCGACGTAAAAAGTGTTAGGGTTGACACAGGACTAAAAACAAAAATGTGTTTTTATAGTGTTTTTTTTTTGTAAGTATGTATAACACGTTATCAAAATTGGAAAACGTGGCCGCCATTTTGAAATTTTTATTTACTGGGCCGATTGCTTTCAAAATCGACATCTGAGAGTCCGCATGGTCTCCGAGTACATAACCGTTGTCAGAATTGGAAAAGGCGGCCGCCATTTTGAAATTTTTATTTACTGGACCGATTGCTTTCAAAATCGATATCTGAGAGTCCGCATGGTCTCCAAGTACAAAGCCGTTGTCAGAATTGAAAAAGGTGGCCGCCATTTTGAAATTTTTATTTACTGGACCGATTGCTTTCAAAATCGATATCTGAGAGTCCGCATGGTCTCCAAGTATAAAGCCGTTGTCAGAATTGAAAAAGGTGGCCGCCATTTTGAACTTTTTATTTACTGGACCGATTGCTTTCAAAATCGATATCTGAGAGTCCGCATGGTCTCCGAGTACATAACCGTTGTCAGAATTGGAAAAGGCGGCCGCCATTTTGAAATTTTTATTTACTGGACCGATTGCTTTCAAAATCGATATCTGAGAGTCCGCATGGTCTCCAAGTACAAAGCCGTTGTCAGAATTGAAAAAGGTGGCCGCCATTTTGAAATTTTTATTTACTGGACCGATTGCTTTCAAAATCGATATCTGAGAGTCCGCATGGTCTCCAAGTATAAAGCCGTTGTCAGAATTGAAAAAGGTGGCCGCCATTTTGAACTTTTTATTTACTGGACCGATTGCTTTCAAAATCGATATCTGAGAGTCCGCATGGTCTCCAAGTACAAAGCCACCCCTGAAAACCTAGAGAACGATACCCATATTGATTTTTACCAAAAACTCACGTCCGCCATCTTGTATCTCAAAATTAATGTCATATTCGTAATCACCACCCCCGAAAACCTCGAAAACGATACCCATATTGTTTTTTTTTACTCGTATCCGCCATCTTGGATGTCTAAATAATTAATGTCAAATTCGTAATCACCCCTCCTGAAAACCTCGAAAACGATATATTGAGTTTTTTCAAAAACTTGTATCCGCCATCTTGGATCTCAAAATTAATGTCATAATTATTTATAATCAACACACCCGTTGAAAAATTGAATCAACATTCAAAATTAAAATAAATAAAATGTGCCACCCACTAAAAACAAATGACGGTGTAGTACCCGAATGGAGTATGGAAAAAGGTATTGACGGCCGCGGCCCCCCCTCCGTCCCTCGCCCCACACACCCCGCACGATTGCTCTGTCTAGACGTGTTCGTTGGACTACTGTAGGGAAAGAGCTCTTTATACTGTGGTAGTAGCATGTTACTGGCTGTACACTGATTCTGTTTGCATATACATATACCTGTGGAACTTTTACCGTAAACTTTTTCGTCATGTTCAAAAAATGGCTATTATAAGACTATAATACCTTAATTATATGTTTAGAGATGGCGTGATTATGGGTGGGTCTTCATCCTACATACAGCAATATTTTCATTCTAAGCTTGTGATTAGGCACCAAAAATGCAGCCTCGTAACAAACAGGAAACATAATATTTACCTACCGACATTTTTATGTTAATTTAAAAGTCGTAATGTAAAAAATCACATTTATTTTATTATATTGTGCGTAATTCTCAATTTCCTGTGATTAGACACGTTTATAGTCCTTTGAATAACTCATTAATATAATATAATATATGTTATTTTATTGTGTCAAAGGTTTATTTCGAAATAGGAACCTGCTCTATCTATGGTGATGCCAGGATCTTATTTTGTGTGCTCTATTATGTGCTCTCAGGTTAGAAGTTTTAGCAGTACTTGGTAACGTCAAATATATCGTATGTTTCGTGCTGTTACGAAAATTACTCTACAATATTATTATTATCTAAAAGCAAAGATATTGGAAATTTCTATGTCTAAAAGTCTTACTGCCCGCTACGAAAACATGAAACAACCGACTACGCGGGCTTTGCTACGATTTTCTAACTGCTTGTACCTAAACTCGTTTTTTTAATACTTGGTTTAAGTTGTACACAATCTTAGCTCATCTTTTAATCGGAAAATGCATTTAAAAAATACAACTGTGTTGTACCAAAGCAGTTTTTAAGCTTAAACTTAACCCTTAAAGTCGATTTGTATACTGCTTTTTAAAATAACTTTGTTTAATTTTTTACAACAATTTTTAGTACATGTGCTAAGAATGTTTAGGTACAACTTAACCCAAGTAGGTATAAAAAATAGGGTGTATATACAAAAATTAAAATATTTTGTGAATTCTTTACATGTTTATGGCACACGTTAGCTTAATAATTTTTTTCAAATTTCTTATTAAATTATTATAAAAATTTAAATTTTTGTCCGTTTCGAAACGTTTTAATTACTTCTTAGATACTTTTCAATTCTTATACAACATGTAACAAAAATAGTATGGGTTCCTTTAGAAGGTAAATGTGCTCATTTAATTGAATAACTTGGAACATCAGTTTGCATAATACATGAAAAAAATTAACTTCCCATACAAACTTGCCGATCAGCTGACGCTCTTTGTATGAAGAACTAAAATTTTTTTTATTGCCATTTTTTATTTTATTTATTCAGTCAAGTTGCCCAGTTTCAGTTTCACCTTTTAACCGTTTAACCTTCTAACGGGTCCAACAGTTTTTATTTTACACGTTGTACCTATAACTTCGGGACCGAAGAGAAATCGTTTTTTTCAAGTTGTAAGCTATGGAACATCGAACAAGGAATGGTAGTTTATCATAATTAACTGCGTACTCATTCATTCCTAGCAACAGATTGGCGAGCTAATATTTTCTTGATTGATTATATCGATTGAATGCGGATGTTAGTACATTATTATAAACATACAGATGTTCACATACTTGTTTCTACACAATTATTTATTGACTTACTTACATTATTCCTTTTATGTATACTTGCATTACAAATATTAGTATCCGTATTATTTTTTATGATGGACTGGAAGATGGGCAGATACGAGCTTAAATGTGGCTACTGGCTTAGAATAAACTACCTTCACATCAGTGAAAGACTAAAGTTTAACTACATACATACACATAATATCGAAATATTAATGCGTAGTGTAGTATAATTACTACATGTAATGTAAATCGAATTCATAAACTCTCCACACTCCTGTGGAAAGCTTTTCAAAAAATATGGTAAAATATTTACATGTCAATATATGACAAGTTAATGATCGAACTGTATAGAATGTTCAGAGTTCTTAGGGAAACGCGTGTAACCAAACGATAGCGAGATTCAATTCGATGCCAACGCCATCTAGTTACAACGAAGGAATTAAAGGCTGACTCTGAGTCTAGGGAAACTTATTGAATGTAAAGCTTGTTTGCAATGATATAAAGTGCTTATTAACAACAGCAACTTAATATGTCAGTTTTTGAAACAATAGCTTCATTACAATATCTATAACGCAGACATAATGAATATGCCATGACTCGCGTGGCATTGAAAGGGTTAATTAAAATTTTCAAACAAGTATAAATTTGAAATTTAAAGACCTTAAAATTTAAGAACTCTTTCGATCGGGCCACTTTTCAATTAAAAAAAATAATTAAATCAAAATGGCGTAGTAAATTCCGTAGAATTTGGCAACTTAGAAAGGTGAGGTTTGTATGTAGAGGTAAATTTTCAACTAGATTAGGTCTGGATCATGGTCAGAGACATCCTTCAAAATTTCTACGCACCCCTTAAAAAATACCTTACATAATAGTAACCAACATATTAACTACAAAAAAAAAAAAGTAAAACCCCGACACAAATATACAATACAAATAAATAATAGAACGCAGAACCGGGATGAATGGAATTAGGGTAGGTAGACCTTTGCGCTGAAGTGGGACGATAATGGCTGAAAATAATAAATAAGTAATATTTTTTTAATTACAATTTTTCCTCCAACTCACGTTAAAAAATATTTTTATCGAGGTATTACTAGCTGAAACCGTGTAGGACAAAAGATTAGTTCATTTAGCATAGCACAAATGCCCTGTAGGCAAGTCTATTCACCTCAAAAAAATAACACGAAAAAAATATAATTTATACTAATATTCCCCGGTCGTGCTCAAATTATTTTCACTGCTCGCTCCTTTCTACGAGGTAATCATCGTAAGTGCTGGCTACCAGTTCCAGTGATGTGCCCGACTATCGACAATATTGTACTAACAGTCAATCAGTCTACATATTCTCAGTACTCTACTTGAGTGCTACTGTTCACTGATGGAATGTGCGGAATAAATAAATATTAATCGTAAATGAATTAATATGAGTAAATTTTTTTTTACATGAAACGGTTTTTTCATCAAAACTGTGTACCAAATATCAGATCAATCTGTCAACAGGAAAGGGGTAAAATATCGATGACTAAATTTGAACCAAATACTATTGTAATAAACAGGTCAAGCTAAGTAAAACCGTTTCAAAACACCTGACACAAAAAAACTTCCATTTTTTTATAGAATACTCTAGATCAAGTTAAGTAGGTACCTTTCAAATAAAAAAAACAAAATCGCTATATCCGTTTGGGAGCTACGATGGCACAGACAGACACATAGACGCGTCAAACTATTTTTGTGTCGGGGGTTCAACGTATGCCGTTTTATGCGTTTTTGCACACTGGTTAATATTACTGCTAAAATCGTAAGAAATTTTATAAAGAAACGGTAGCAAAATAGAGACGATATCGATACAAAAAATATGAGTCAACACTAGGCTTTAAACAAAAAGAGGTGCATCAAGAGATTTTTGTTGGCATAATGTCGGCGCAGTTTCATCATGTTCCTTGCGGCGCCGGCGCCGAGCACCCATCGTGATTGCCTCAAGTGTTATTAAAACACTTCTAATTGATGTTTTCATTCCTAAAAATATTTCTTTGTTTTCTATATTTTGCAGGCCAGGAATGCTAAATTCTAAATACAAAATCAAGCAGACTTTAATTCGTAGTAAAGGTACTTTTAGAAGATGCTACTCTCAAAAAAAGGCCTTTCCACCGTATTAAATTAAAAATAAACCTAATGCAATTAATGCATAAAATTTTGAATAATCTAAATGGCACCTTTAGATCTCAAAGTAGTGAGTGTGAAACAATGCCAAGAGTAGATAAATATTGACAACATCTGTGTTTTAATATTTGCTTAGTTTAAAAGTATGTACATTAGAATGTCGTACGAAATTGATTAGTGGCTCCTCCTAAGCCCTACTAAAGCCACCAGGGTAAATGTAATTAGCTGAACCTGAACGGTTGCGGACAACATGACGGTGTTTGCATAACAGGCTGGGAATACACCCAAATCATATTCTGACATAGTTTAGATCTTAAAGAACTTCAAAAATACAAGATTGTTTTTTTTTTAAGAATACGTTGAAAGAATTTATCTAAACAAAAACCTGATATTAATAAAAGCGGCTTAATAAATGGTAGCATATGAAGGACTGCGGCGGTAGTTCTTGAAAAAGCTAACACGCTTCGTCACGAGCATGCCTCGATGCGTAGTAATAGTTAATATTCTTTGCCCCGAGCTTTCATAAGTATCCCCCTCATTCCGTTGAGAGCCACTGAAAAGGTACTAAAGCAAAAACTATCATAAAGCCCTTCAAGATAGTAAATATAGCAGTATTGACGGATAAAAAAAACACTGGTAATGTTACCAAAACACTTGTATTATTTAGCGATTTTCTAATCAATAGGTGTAAATATATAACGAAGAATTTCCATAAAATAATTCCAATTAGTCTGACTGCAAACAGTAAGTTAAAATTATTTTTGTTATTTGTTTTAGTGTTGTCGTAATATGTACCTACTTATTTACTAACATCCTATCTAGATGCAAATGTTTCAATAACGATAAAAGATGACAAGTTAATCACCTTTGATACCGTAACATTTATAAATACTTTCAGAAACAAAGGCAGTATCACTAATATCACCACTATGGTTCAGGTAACTTTAGCTACAATTTCCAAGGATTTGACAGAAGATGTTATCGATAAAGTATTCAAGTTGAAAACGAATAGTGAAGACCAAGTACAAAATGTTGAAATTTCGAGAGCCGCACCCGCTGGGGAAGGCTTGATCAGTGCAGTGTACAGAATCCAAGTGACAGGCTACAACCATACAACAAAATTTATCGCTAAAGGACTAGTTAACGACCCTCTTCTACTAAAATCTCTCGAATGCCAAACATTTTTCAAGAGAGAAGCCTTATTCTTCACGACACTTCTCCCTACACTTAGCGAGATTCAGATAGCTTGTGGTGGAAAAGAAAGGATTCAAAATAACCTTCCTGTATGCTACGGTTGCCATCTTGATGGTAAAAATGATTATATTTTGATGGAGGACATGTTTGATGCCAACTGTAAAACCATTACCGAACATCCAACTAAAAATGAAAGAAATTTGATCCTTAAGGCTCTGGCGCATTTCCACGCCGTATCTCTTGCTCTCCGTATCAAGAAACCTGATGTCTTTGCAAGGCTCGCAAATGAGTTAAACGAAGTTTATTATAACGATAAAAACCGAGACTGGTATGCAGCGTTTCTTCGGAAAGCTATTGAATTAGATAAAGACGTGCTAGCGGAATACGAAGAGCCTGAAAGTGTTTACTTCAAGAAGTTTAATGCTTTGACAAATGATGATGTGTACGGCCAACTGATTCGTATTGCATCTAGCCGAGGCGATCATCCCGTCTTTAGCCACGGCGATGCTTGGTGCTCCAACTTCTTATGCGGAAAAGATAAAGCTGTTGCTATTGATTTCCAACTGGTTAGATGTACTTCTCCTGCTACTGATGTATCTTATTTTATAGTTATGTGCAGCAATCTTTGTCGAAACAAAGAAGATTTTTTCGAAGCCGTAAACATTTACTACAAATCTTTGGAGTATTATTTATTAGACATGTCAATTGATGCTAGTAAGATGTTTTCACTTGATACATTGAAAGGAGAATTGTGCAAGTATGGAAAGTTTGGTTTTCTTGCTTCATTATCATCGTTTCCTTTGCTGGCCAATGAACGTTGTGATACCCTGCAGTTTCTAGAGACAAAGTCATCAACTATGGACCGCATTCCACTGGAGGAGATTTGGAAGTTGAATCCAATTAAACAAGAAGAACATAAGAAGAGTCTAGTGAATGCTGTTCATGTTGCTGTAGACGCTGGTTTAATTTAAATTTAACAAAATATTAAATGGATATAATAAAAACTTTGCTTGTAATCCTTGTGTTTTTTACCTATCACGCGTTATATTATATAGTACTTATAGACTTATACACATTGCACTTAGTGGAACAGTTAAACTTTAATCATCTTACGACCGCCGCCTCGCCGCCTCGCAAACTGATTTGTGTAGAGATTCTACACAAAAACACCTGTATCTTTACAGATAAGCCTTTAGATGAGTCGGCAATACATTGGAATGTTCGGATTCGTGACCGCTAGACAGCCGAAAACTAATTATAGCGCGATGTCGAAGTGTTCGATCGTTCGGACGGACGAGGCGAATGTGTTCGATACACACGCGCCTTCTCCGTGTAGGCTCGCATTCAACGTACATTTAAACCAGCCTACTAACTCGTGATTTTTTACTTTACACCTTTCAATTCTACACCAAAGAAAAGCCGGCTCTTATTAGTACAGACTCGTGAATAAATAAAAGTAATTCAATTAAAGGCTAGTAATTAAGTTTTATCGCTAGTCTTGAATTGAACGGGCCATTTAATTCATGCAATTTATTGCTGACAACATCAAATGCGAATAGAAAGTGCGCAAAGTGTCTATTATTTATTTTAGTATCCTGGCGGTGATTTAAGGAGGCTATTAGTTCGCATGTGATATTTTCATAATCAATTATCATATTTGTATCTGCGACTATGCTTGGAACGAGTTAGAGGAGTAATGCTAAAGTCGATGTACTTAGATACTCTTTTGACTTTGTATGTGAAAACGAATTTGCATCTACAGGAATGTATGTTGCCATAAAACTCGAGAAACGAGCAAATATCACATTCGAATCACATCGGATTCCTAAAACCGTGCAAAAGCGTATAAAACAGAGTTATTCCGTCGTGAGTATTGATCAAGAAATTTGTAGCAAATAGTGAGCTACACTGAATGTAAATGTGAAGATTTCGTTGTACATTGTGTATATTAAAACTTAATACTCGTCTTTAGGAAAATTGTTATAAGGTGAAACGGTATGGAATTTAAATATGCAGACTATATTGATTTACATAGAAGGGTTGGTATTAAGTTGGATCAGTTGACGATTGATTGGCGCGCAATGAGTCTGAATCACGCGTTTGGCTCTAGTTCCAATTTTAATCGTGTCAGATTTTCGTAGCTCTAATAGACAAATAACAAGAAACTTGTCTTGCTTGTTGTGATTCATATGGGAAGGAAATATTCCGATGTGTGGAGTCCGAAGGCCAAATAGTCTTAGCAATAGAACGAGTGTGTACGCCTAAACGACTTACTCGGATATTAATTTTGAGATAAAATGTCTGTGATAAATGTAGTGATTAATTAATGATTTTTATACAGATAGACTCATTCACCTTACTGTGACTTTGGTTTGATATGGGGAGGACATACAATGAGTATTTATTTGTTGACAAGAGCACACATTATGCTTGATTTGTCTTTGAAATCTTTGAATATCGCATAAATATCAGACGAATGTCTAGAATATTAACTGTTGTCATGTAAGTAATATGACATTATGTTATACATAGCTTCTACTTCGTCCACATTTTTCAAGATTAAAGCGTAGTAAACACTTAGGGATAATGTAGCGTCCTATTAGTAAAGATTTTTTTATAATAAGTTTAGTTATAATAAGTTTCGGTGATTATCTCCTACATATAAACTTACTAATTTTATCTCCTTATAGTGTTATTAGAAAGAGATTTGTTGGTGGTTTTAAACCATATTTATGTTGTGTTGTTATCATCTGTTTGCATCGTTTTAGTTTTTTGTCACAAATGAATGCCAAATAAAATATGATTGTTGTTGTGTGTGTGCCGTGTTAAAAATCCTAAAATGATGATTTAGTAATGAGGAGAACGAAATGTAAATTTTCTTTAAACAATACAGGGCAAATGTTAGGGGCCATGAAATAAGGCGACTCAGTAAATGTAGCTAAGCTTCCGTTATGGCTAATGTTGCCAGTGAATAGAAATATGATGGAAATAAGTATATCTATTTACGTTCATTATATAGAGATGCACCTTATATACTACCTGTTTTAAGACCGCCAATCAAGTCGCAAGAAATTAATAATTTCTCAATTCAGAAAAACACAAGACGATTACAATCTTCGATTTCAAAGAATCCTTTGTTATCACTTTAAGTAATAGTGCCTTGTTCGTAAAATGATTCGCAATATCTTTTAATTACAGAACAGACTTGATTGCGGTACGAAGATAGTATCATTCTCCAGTCGGGTCAAATAAATGAAAATGTGGCAGTAATCTAAAGTACCTTGTAGTCGTACCTTTACAACCAAGACGGACTGTCTGAAGCTAAAAACATCAAGTACCTACGTGGTGTGGACACTGTGATGACGGCGATGACACTCTTTTAATGTCCTCAAGCCCGAACTTCAGTTCAACTTGATTACGCAAACCTACTTAACTTCCACACTCACGGAATAACAACCAAAAAAATCATGAGAATTATTCCAACCATGAAACTCGAAAACTGGAAATAAATGGCAATTATTAATAATTTTACATGCCCCATTAAGAGTGACCATGCGGCGACATCCCAAAGAGGGATAAATAAAAAACATGAGTTCACATACGAAGAGGCTTTTAAAATTGTCTGAGGGAACTTCTAAAAAGAGATAACGCTTTTAACATTAAAAAAAGTTGAGTCCATTTTGTAAACAGGTCGTAAACGATCTTGTATGCGGTGTTCAACCGAAAAATGGTGGGACATGTTAAATGTTTCACTAAAATGTCTCATATTTGAATTACGCGTGGTCGCTTTGATGTTGACGGACCAGATATAATACACTTTATACAAACTCAGACATTTGATGTGCTAAGTTACTTCAAGTTTTTTGGGATTCAACGATAAGAGCCCCCTGAAAATATCAAATCGTTTTGCATATAAAAACTTATAAAGTTATTCGAAAATAATCTTGTAATAATTAGTAATGTATAATAAATAAAATAAAATGTCTTGACAGATAATTTATTTGTTTAAATTGCAATAAAAACTCTACCTACATTAATAATACGTTATTTCGTTGATATGAACACCTACACTGAGCCTAAACATGAATCATTTGTAACCTAAACGCTATGTTTTTTGTTTGATTTTATGGCATTAATTTTTAAACAAACTTAGGGAAAATCATTAATATTACTATAAAAAATCTTATCCGATGATATGAATTTTAAATTTTGTATCACCCCCGATAAATTATTAAAAATACCGGTATTATATCAAGATCTCAGAGTGCAATGAATAATATGTAAATTAAAATCAAATATTACAACTGAATGGCCGACTGTTCTGCCAATCTTGAACATTGGAACCTAATCGATGTGCCATTATTTATTGGAGGACTTTTAATGGAAGATACGAATGCATTTTCAAACTAATGGACGCTGTTGACACTGTGTCAAGTGATCATCATTGTGGTACCAGAGCGAATGGACGGTATCTACCTGTGCACATAGTAGAAATACTATATCTTTACGACCCGACCATGAAATCGGAGAGCGAAGGAACGTTGTAAATCAACTGGATGGTCTCAGCATTTTTTACTGTCCTGCATAAAGGATGACCATGCTTGGCTTACTATATGAGATGGTTGACTTTAAACAAAACGTAAAGTGTTGAACAAGTCATAATAATGGTAGGCAATAATGTTCCTCTCTCTAGAACCCTGACCACCGGTAGCTTGAATCTGTTCCCATACTGATAGGCTACTATATTTTATATTTTTAAATGTATATCTTATTTTTTATATATATTTAAAAATGTTTTTTGTATATATTTTATTTGAATAAATAGAGTAATGTCAATAATCATTACTCATAAAAATTCCTTACACTGCTAGATTATAAGTATTGCCCTATTTGTAAACTATTTATGCATTTTTTAAAAATTTCATTCCTATCGTATTAACTTCTCTGGCACTTTTTCAATTGATTTATTCCTTAAAATCATTAGGTGTTATTAGTGGTACAGGACTCAGACATTATGGTCATACTAGTAAAGTCTCGAAGCTCTTAACGTTTATCTAAAAGTGCGGTAACTCTTGTTTGTAATCGCAGTTGAGAAGTTGGGGACAAAACATTAGACCTTTTTTAATATCGACCGCTTATGCAAAGGAATATACAATGGAAATGTAATTTACTTTTAAACAGGCCTGGACTAGTCCTGGTGATGGTGTATTTGATGGTGCATTTGGTGGTATTGAAATTGAATGATAAGTCGCGGCAAGTTTAAATAGATTTTGAACGTTAACCGTTAATGTTCATAAGAATTTAATATCAAAAAGTTTAAAGAAACAGGAGAATAAAATGGCGATGTGGAAGTGGACACGGCATGGGCATGAGCATACATCTAACCGTTAGTTTATATAAAGTTTCAACTATTTCAGTTTTCAAGTGTTTAAAATATTTTATTTTGATGTTATCTTCTCTACCTTTGAAGCATATCAGTGATATCCATCGGAAAACCTGATATTTTTATATAAAATGCGACGGCCGGATTTTGACGCGAGATGGTGAAGATAAAACAGACATATTTTAAAGCTGTAACATAAGTACCTAAGAGGATATTGTGTTTACCTACGGCAGAGTTTAGAAATGTGTTCATTAACCTATTGTAGAGTTTAATATTTATTTTATCGTGTGCCCTAGCCTAAAACGTTATGATTATGTCTACGACTATTCAGAGGTTTCAGAATTAAAAGCACACATCTCTGATTTTTCGTAAGTTATGTGTGAGTTATCATTAAATTATCATCTTCTCCGTGTCCTGGAGAGTGCACAAAGTCTTGCACCTGATATCGCCGGTCTCGGATTGTAGGCCCGCACGTCCGGGGTCCGACAGCCACTTGGCTGCTTTTTTTTTAGTTCGACAGATATTTGAAACACTACTTACGAATCTCTGTCTAGCTAAACTCATCTGCTATTTAAGTATTATAAATAGGCAGTTTTGACTTCAATACGACCTCATAAGATCAGAGATAATAATAATCTGTGGGTGTTCATTAGTTGCCAGTTACCGATCAGTTCAGCCCACGGCGGTTGCCCAACATATTGTATGATGATAGAATTATTACCCGTTATTGTTTGTTTTTGTTGCAGTCACACTTGACACAACACTCACTTTGTCCTTAGAACATCCCACTATTGTTTCAGGGTTAACTTAGAGCTTACCTTTAAAAGAAAGAAAGATTAGAATGGATGGCGTGAATAAGCAATTCAAATTCTGTGTTTGTAAACTATAAATAAATGTATGTATATTCATGCCAAACTTCAGCTTTCTAGCATTGATCATTTGTGAGACTGTAAGTAAAATGGCTGTGACAGACAGACATGACGATACAACAAGGGTTCCAAGTTTACGACGGAACCCTAAAAATAAAAAGCTTGAATTTAAGCTTAATAGTGCATTCACAATGTATCAGGGCGATAACGCCACAATTATTATCGAAGGACATTCAAAAGCCTCGCCGAAGGTACCTAATCATTGCAACCTTTAACGCGCATTTCTTTCATATTATATTGTGTTATTTTGTTGTATTTTTTCATATTAAATTGTATTAATTGATACTATTGTACTTAGGTACTAATTGTAAAATTGTACTAATTGATTAATTGATACCATTAGGACAAGTACGAACATATGGGGTATGTAGGAGAAAAAGACAAACAAGAAGACTTAGAAGATAAAAACATGTCTTAGATCCATAGAAATTATAGAGAATCTGTCCGTTATTTCGTACAAACATATGCAAAAAGGTATGATTATGATAATTATTATGTAGGTGTGCGTGTGCCTAGCATAACGTAGTTTGGGTCGCTACCGTTGCTATGACATCTGAATGAAATCCACAAAACCGGTTCTTGGTATATACGTAAAAAACAGCGTTAGTATGGTATTTAATTTAGGTATGGTACTTACTAGTATGTAAGGTATAATAAATAAAAGTGTGAACCATTTAAAAAGTTGTAAATTTCCTCTCTCATCATAAAAATAATAGAAATCACACCACGGCGTATTAAAGTAAGAACGTAGGTACTTAATTTTTTAAATCGAAGTACGCAAGTATTCCGTGGTCCAAAGTCACGAGTACCAATTAATAAGATATGAATCCGTTGAGAGGCTCATTTAAGCCGTTGGGCACACACATTAAGCAGCAGAACTTGTTGGACTGGTCGTTAAAATTCCCTCAGATTCGACCCGGGAGGCGGTTCGTACACGTTGTTTTACACTTTGGTTTCATGTTGTCCTGGTACGCTTGTTCACTTTAGGCTGTATGATAAATGATGGATTGTTGCGATATTGGTGGATTTTAAAATTGACTAAATATATTTTTCATTCAAATACTATACTATACAATTACTTATATGTACAAATAACAATAAACTAAATAATGATATAACTTATATTTACATTTACAATTAAAGATTTATACAAAAGTTACGCGTTATTGACTAAATTGACATGATTAATTTAAATGATTGTCGTGTGTTTTTTTTTTTATATAAGTATGTACCTACACATATTGAGAACATAAATATAGTTATATAATAACTAAAATCTTTTATTTTTGGCTTCAAGCAACTCAATATAATTAATTAATTAAAAATGTATCGATCGTTAAATAAACTTCATGAATAGCAAAGCGAAAGTAGCTATCCTTCGTGTTAATTGTGAAATAAAAAAGTTTTGAGGGGGTGCGTGGGTCGCCATATTTAAATCTATAGTCGATTTTTGTGTGAAAAAAAAATACATATTAGACCTAATCACATTCATTTAAAGTTTTATTTTGAACGACAATGTTCGCTGCTATGTGATATTTACAACTAGCCCACGTTTCTTTTCAACACTACGAAGCAAAGGCAAGTGTGGGCGCAGCCTACATGAAACATTAAAAAATAACAACAAGCTGGTCTAGGCGCGAATTTGGCCCTGACGTAACATTCGAAATTTGTAATGGCACAGATTCAAAAGAGACTTACAAAAAGACTCTAGTTTAGGTCAATAAAGTTATAATAAGCAGGTGTGCAAGAAATGACGTCTTAGATGTTTTTAAAACTTAATAACATTGGACAAAGACTATTTAATATTCGATTTATAGAGTAACTATAATTTATAAAGTATACTTTACATATTTGCATCATATTTATAATGAACTATGGGGACTAGTAATGTAATTACCGTGTCTATTAATAGATGCGTTGTCGCATACGCAGTTTTAAAAGGCTTGCTTTTGTCTCAATATTTCTTGTAATGAGTGTAATTATCAAAAAACGCACCGAAGTTAATTAACGGTGTGAAACATGTTGCTTGCGTAATATTCGATGAATAAAGCTGTACAAGGGTCCAATATCAGTAACTTGTTCTTGTTCAAACTTCCAAAAATTCTCATTTCTGTGTCAATATGATATTTACTTTAGCTGTTTGTGACCTTAAAGTTTCCCGTGTCCTATTTAATAGTGGTAGGGTGGAGGTACCAAATACTGGTCTAACACCATTTTTTCTTAAGACTAGTTTTCTAGACTAGTTCTGATTAATTTAGATTCATTCATATCCTTATCCGTGTCTGCTTTAATGTGTATTTTATGGTATTTTTAGTCACTATTAAATAAAAAATAATTAGATAAGTATTTTCAGTAAAAGTTAAAGTAGTCCGTAGCTTTTTTTTACTAAAAAGAACATGAAATCCATGCACAATCAGAGTTTTTAATTTAAAGTCAACGAAGGTTTTTGTATACCCATGATTACGAAATGATTTTACTTACCCATTGTTGGGGAAAAAGCATTAACAAGAAAGGCTTTTTATAGCTGCTCATGGCTTATAATGGTTTTTTTTGTGCAATCTAAACATTAAGTTGTCATCCGCTGCTGTTCAGTCAACGCATTCTATTTTCATTTAAAAAACAACTACAAATTGATAACTTAATAGGAAGTGTGTGAATGTATTTTTTTAAACATGCGTAACGAAACGTAAATTGAAAGAAAAGTAAATTTTAATGTTTTAATTTTTCAGGTTCAGTAACAGTATCACACTTCATCTTACACTGCTTGCATGTAACGCATTCCAGCTTTTAGCTATTAAATGTTTTGATGAAGTTAAAGATATTTTTTTCTTGAATTTTCGAGAAGCGATTAATGTTATACTCACCTCAAATAATATGGGCACAAGGTCGTCTATCAGAGCGTATCTTCAAGGATACCCAACAAGGGTGTCTTTGTAAATAAGTCGTCAATGTTCGGAATATCAATAGGAAACAACGTTTATCGAGCCAAGGAGATTATATATAGGTACATTTATTTGCATAACGATTACGTCGTTGATATTATTTAGTATAAATATTTTTGTTGAAGCAAAGTGCGTTCCGAGTCTAAATTTTGGCGTGGTCAAATTACAATGAATGTTTCATTTATTTGACTTCTGCGAACCACGTACATAAAGATTAAAGCATAAGAATTAGGTATGTTGTATAGGACAATAGGTCGCCTCATGGATCATGGTTTATGAACATTTTTTAAACCCGTAAAATGCCTTTCAAAACTGATAAAATTATACATAGTATTGTAAGTACTATTTACATAATTATATTTGTTTGAAATCGAGTTTTCGAAAACTGTTCTAACGATATTAATTAAATCTACGTGGCATGGGGACAACACCCCATGTTGTTGGTAGGAAGCTCTGCCCGTTGCTAGCGTATACGTCGCATGCGCGTTGGAAAAAAAAGATCCAGAATCCGATTTTTGACATCTCTACATTGTCTATATATTATACTATATTATATTATCCCTATATTACACCTTCTGTCGTATGTTATTTCTTTACTTTCATAAAGCACGGAGGTAAACAGGGAGGAGTTCCACCGCTTTCTGGTAAGATTCTGTTACCTTAACAGATCATTTTATACAAATTCTATTCCATTTTTATAATTATAAAATTTGTAGTAGGTAGTACCTATTCGTAGACTGAAAAAGGGCCTTCATGAATTAAAAGTGAATTAACATGTTATTTTAATTCTATAATTTAAATCTTTATAGATAATTTATATGTTAGAATTATAGGACTTTTTACCTATCAAAAAAGGTATAACAACAATCGACTGAACTTTATAAGTTATTTAAATTAGTTGACCTAAGCATTTCCTACCAGCTTTAGTCGATACTGCTAATTTAAATACGATACGCATTTGTTCTTTATTTTGGCTTATATTTTAATGACAAATCGTTTAATTACTAATCTAGGTTGATATGGATGTAAAACTTAATAAACGGAAGAATGTTTGTTTTCATTTTTTAAACAGTTTTACTTAGCTTGACCTGTTTATTATTTGGTTCAAATTTAGTAATCGATATTTCACCCCCTTCCTGTTGACAGATTGATCTGATCTTTGGTACACAGCTTTAGTTTTGATGACAAAAGCGTTTTACGTAAAAAAAATTACTTATATTATATTTTAATTGTTTAAAATTGAAAAACACATCCGTTATTTCTATTTTACATTCACAAAACTAAAGAAAATGACAAAAATGTGACATCGTTTTGTTTACAGAAATGTATCTTAAAAAAAATATTAAAGTATCTATGTTTCTTCTTCTTATAAGCCAAGGCTTCACAAGTTTCGTAATATGGCACGCGCCGCGCGCGACCCACGTGATACTTTCTTTAGAAAATTTAAATCCGGACCCCCCCTGACCCTTCTCGATAGGGATTATGTTTTGTGTAGTACAAACTGTGACTTTCAGGCGATTTAACAAACAAAGAAGTTGATATTAAGTAGTTGCTATTGATTCTTTACAAATACCTTTTGAATATAAACACATCAAATCATTTTACAAGACTAAATTTAAGTATAATTATGGTAAAATGAATTGATCAGTGATACCATACTTATAATTATACACCAGGTAAAGTTAAAAGATTAACAAGAATACGATGTCTCGATCCCTTTAAAACTACGATGCTGCAGACATACATATACAAAGATATATTTTTTTCATTATTATTATTAAAAACTTGAGCGCATTTATTACTGCGCTTTTTCTTATAACAGCCCCTTTTCTTTTGCGTCACCATTTTAAATTCCGATATAGGTATACTTTCTTAGTGTACATTTGTAATTCTAAAATCCGCTTTCTCTACCAACTTAGACCGTTGCTCTGCGCCTACGCAGGTCGAAAGTGTGCCCGCAACGTTACACAAAACTTTATACTTAGTTATACTCGTTCACGCTGCATTGTGTGGCCCGAGACTCATACATCTGACCCGTTGACACTTCAATACTCATGTATTTTGTTTGAAATGAGCTGATGAGGAAAACTTTGTGGATTTTAGTGTGAATACAGTTATTTTTTTTAGGGTGAATGAATAAATAACAATCAGCGGTGTGTTTTTATGTATTACTAGCTTTCGCCAGCGGCTTCGCCCGCGTGGTATGTTGATAAATTGTACTTTGCGTGAAAGACATCAACCAAACATCAACCCATCCATCCTCACAAACTTCACATTATAATATTAGTAAGATATCAAAACATAGGAACCTAGTAGTAGTATTCTATGAAGAGGAGAATGTTCTGTATCTATAGTCTTGTCTTTCACTAGTTTTTGCCCGCGGATTTTCTGGCGTTAATTTTAATTCTAAATTATTTAATCATGATTTTAAATTATTTATTCAGTCATGATTCAAAAGACACGTGGCGCCATCTATTATCATAAGAACGTTATTGTTGTTTTGCTCGGGAACCTGAGCCTATGTTCGTTTCTGTTAATGGAGGTCTTCTACTTCCTAGTCAATCAGCAACCAACCTAAAGAGGTTAGACTTAGGGGCTTAGCCATGTTATCTACAATCGCTAACGCTATAGAAAACGAAAGAAATGTATAGGATTATCGTTATGTCACGTGGTCAAAACAAACGAATAGAATCTAATACTATACATTTCTTCCATTTTCTATAGCGTTAGCGATTGTAGATAGTCAACTTGGCTAAGCCCCCAAGTCTAACCACTTTAGGTTGGTTGCTGATTGACTAGGACGTAGAAGACCTCCATAATGCGAAACAGTTATTACTTTTTAACAAACCAAAAGGCAATGAGTACTTAACTGGTGCTGGTGGTACAATTTCTACCTTTAATAACTTGATGGAAGACTAAATAACTGGATGGGACAGTCCGCCTACACAGAAACCTCGGGGCTTCCGATCCACACCTGTTAGAAAATTGTATAATACTCATTAATGTCTCGTTTGGCAATGTAAAGACCGGATGTTTCTTTATAACCATAGAAGCCTTTGACACAGATGCATTATCAAACTATCGCCCCCGCTCGGTCAAAAAGCCTTTAAATATTGAATAAATACACCTACAGTTCGTTGCAATGTCACTTAATCCAACCATGTTTAAAAGTCGTGGGTCTGAAGACTTTTGTTTCATATTCGGAGCGTTTGTACTCTGCCGGTTGATGATGCAGTTGCCTAATACCATGTAGGTTGACGGTGTCGCTGGGCGATCATCGCGTCTAGTTTTCATCTGAAACACCCAACGTAATCTCGACTTTATTAATACCACTGTTAGATCGGTTTACCTTCAAAACAGGTTGATGTACCGTTTTCAAAATGGAATTACGTCGTCAGTCGTCGTTCTATGGTGTCGCAATCGACGCGTGCCTTGCTGCTTGATATTTAGTACTGATGCTGCATTTTAAGCTTATTCCTTTGGAAATAAGGTTCTAATTTGGACGTTTTGTTATTCTTCACTTGAAGCGAACTGTATGCAAGTATAGGGCTAAAGGCAAATTTGTTGGCACGTGGGAAGAACGCTGACGTCATTATAAGAAACGAGCACCATAAAACTACCTTTCAAGTTAACTTAATAATAATGGCTAGGTAATTAATTGTATAAGTAATTAGTAAACATACTTTATGGCAAAGAAATATATTATAATTGTTTGTTTATAACGCTTATATGTATTGTGACAAAAGGTAATTACCTATTAGCCAAGTGGTTTGACAGTTGTTCTGTCAAGTGGAAGATCGTAGGTTTGAACCCAGGTTGACTTTAGAAATCTCTCTATTCTTCCTAACTTTTGCTTAATAAACAGTGAAGGAAAACATTGTGATGAAATTAGCAGACTTGTGAGATATTTTCGATGGTGGGACAAGTAATGTCAGAATAGGTGAGATAGAATTAAAAAGAAACAAAAAAAGAAAAATCTTCTGTATTGCAACACAGCAACACTTCTGATAATAATTGTGCTTTACGATTTCAATTAGATGATTTACGGACCGGACAGTGCGCATCAAAAGTGCTAAAACGCTTTTATTCGCAAGAAAGTCTTTGAAAATTACATACACACTTATAAACTGCATACTACACAGAAATAAAAACTTAACAGTGCTTAAATAACATTAATGTACAAGACTAGTCGTGAAGGCAATCCACTTGACTTTTTGTCCTGCTCTGATATATGTGGGATGCATATTGTTGTCTCTTTATCACCGACCGCAGCCTCCGCCGCCGGGACCTTTTCGTGGAACTCTGCCTTCCTTAGATAGATGCCTTTCGCATCGGTAGTGTTGTAATTTAGTTTTCTATGTTAGAGCAAGTTTATATTAGATTTCTTTTTTATGGGATCTTGTGAAAATGTGAAAGAAAATGTAAAATTTCATGTACTTACAATTTTGTCTACTAATTTAGATTTTAATAATTATAATTACGTTGTATGTTATAAAATAATTTTATAACATAGATAGGTACAGTGTAATCGAAATTATGTAGGTATCTATGTTTCGAACCCAAGGTGCGCAAGCGCATCTCTCCGTCCGTCCTCTTCATCTACAACAACCGAGCTACATCTGAGAGAGACCTCTCAGTTGTAGCTCTAGGGTCACGTAAAAATAAATCTGATGATTTCCTATAAGACGTATCAAGTACCTAATTAACGAGTCTTCTGTAGACACTTATTAACTAATTGTTAAGTCAACTTTTTGCTCAGTCCAAAGTACATCCCGTACTCCAAAGCAAACAGTCCGTAATGACCTAAAATTTAATTTAATGTATAGTTTGCTTGATAATGATAACGGGCCGAGATTAAATGTCGTTGACACTAATAACTAAGTGGGTAAACTGATAAAGAGTTAAAATAGTGCATATACGTTGTTTGGCAACGGCCATTGATGTTTACAAAAACAACGCTAACAACCTGTGTGATATAGTAATGTTCTTGTTACCAACTTGTTACCACAACAACAACTTGTGAATAATTGTAGGTAACCATGGTAATTTTCGCATTTTCGCGCGCTTGTCATCTGTTTCCGAAACAGGACTATCTACTGTTATCTTTACAATAAGTAATATGCTTATTTAAACCGTATAATTAAGTAGAATACATTGCAAATTGATTTTTTTTTGTTTATTTATTAGGGACAAAAACAATTACGGTTTCTAGCTGTAGTGTAATATACAAAGCATTTTTAACCCCCGACGCAAAAAGAGGGGTAGGTATTATAAGTTTGACGTGTCTGCATATCTGTGTGTCTGTCTATGGTATCGTAGCTTCTAAACGGATAAATCAATTTTGATTTCGTTTTTTTATTGGAATTTTAACTTAAAAGTGTTTTTAGCTAAAACATGGATGATTTCTGTACCGGGAATTTTTAAAGTTTTAATTTATTTTTACATTTACAATTAATATTAAAAAATCCATTACCCAGCCGATAAATATACCAAATTGATCAATCAACAATTTGTTTGAAGCAAGAAACTATGCATGAATAAATATGCCTTGTTAGCTATTCGGTATAACATTACATCAATCAAATGAAGAGTAGGTACCTACTGTCAAGCAAAAATGCAACTGTGAATAGGACTTCCTATGTTGTGCATCCCAATACGGGACCATTAGAAATAATTGGTAAAACGACTGAGTACAATGCTGGGGTAAATATGATGAAGGAAGAGATTATACTCACTTCTCACGCAATCCAAGTATGTTGAAATCTGTCGAACACAAGCAAACAGACTTTCACAATAATTCGCGTAGGACATGGGTTAACACCATCGCGCCGTAGATGGTCAAACGGGCCGTGGCAACAACTTCTTGCGTGCAACCAATTGGCGAATCTTATAATAAAACGCGTTGGAATTAGGCCTGTGTTGCGCGTGCGCGTGCCCAAACGAACACCTATCATTATCTATATTAACTGATCCTGCAGCGGTCTTGTATGGTTTCTTAGCTTGAGGCGAAACATTCTGCATACATTTTTGTAATTCTTCGCATTTTGTTTATAGGCTTCTCATTCTAAGAACAAAACATAATTATGATAATATTTATTTAAATAATAAATACATTATATTTAGAGAAAACTTCTGACCAGTGATAGCCTAACGGTATGACCGTTGGATTGCCAAGTTAAAAGTCTTACGTTCGAATCCGGCACGCACCTCTGAGTTTTCGTAAGTTATGTGCGTATTATAAATTAACTAGCGACCTGCCCCGGCTTCGCACGGTTACGCTAATATGCATGTATTATACATATAAACCTTCTTCTTGAATCATTCTATCTA
Source organism: Protodeltote pygarga (assembly GCA_936450705.2). Classification (NCBI taxonomy): domain Eukaryota; kingdom Metazoa; phylum Arthropoda; class Insecta; order Lepidoptera; family Noctuidae; genus Protodeltote; species Protodeltote pygarga. Next base: position 15,478,404 of record OW388248.2, read on the forward strand.
TTAAAAAAAAACCGCATCAAAATCCGTTGCGTAGTTTTAAAGATCTAAGCATACATAGGGACAGACAGACGCGGGAAGCGACTTTGTTTTATACTATGTAGTGATTATCACATGTTCCATGCCTCGGAAAACACGTTAAGCCGTTGGCCCCGGTTGTCATGAAATCTTTGACAGTCGATATAGGGAGTCAGTTCCCTCATAAGTCCTGACAACATAATCTAACCTTAGAATATCGTATCCCTTTGGGTTGCGGGGGTCAGAAAGGAAGTCACTCTGTAGAAAACTGATATTCAGCTGCATCTGGTTAGATTAGAAGCCGACCCCAACAAAGTTTGGGAATAATAAGGCCAGGAGGATAGATTTAGAGAAAGCTTCAATATTTAGTTTAATTATGTCGGTTGTCACTAAAACAGTGATGTCGATTTTTTTTTCTTAGTGAATTTTTTTATGCGTTAAATAGCTTCATGCGAGCAAGAAATATATTAGTCTACATTTAAAAGGTAAATCCATTAAATAATATTACCAAAACATCCCGAACAGGAAATCGTGCCTAAAAATCAAGTTAGTATGCTATTTGTATGATCATTTAAAAAAGTTAAACACCTCAGAATATTTTTTAAATAAGTTTGGTTAATTAACATCGAATGATTTAGCGCATACATTAATGATATACCTACCAAAACTGGATGTAAAAAATGCTTTGACATTATAACGCGCGGAAAACGTAATGAGTTTTCTAGTTCCTAAACGAAGTAACAGGTACTAATAAAGAGGGTCCGTACAGAACGGGTTCTACCGATGTGTTTAGAACGTGTAAAATTGTTTTAACACGACCGCCGCGCGCCGTCCAGGACCGTCGAGTTTTCTCTCCAATACCGCGAAGTGATTAGGCATTGGTATTTCTATGAAATGTCCAAGCGGTGCATACGAGGCCGAGATGACACTGGTATATCGCTTTCGTATGTAAAATAGACGGTCATAATTATATCTATTTTTAAGGCTATTGAAAGACTTATTATTCATGCACTTGGAAGACATTAAAATTATATAAGTACGATATTAATAATTATTAAACACTTATAAAAATTCATGCGAGTAGATGTAACAACAGTTTCTGAAAGAAGATTCCTAGTACGTATGTGTGTTTCTCGTTGTAGTACTATTCTCATTTTTGTAAAGATTATTGAGACCACGATGGGGGAAAAATTCCTTTAAGGTACACGTCCACACATAATATTACTCACGTTCTCGTCAATTCTACTTATTTTCAACATCTCTTCCATGTTATATTCTTGTCTTTTTTAAATTTAGAAAAACGTTCAAATTAAATTTATGGTATAATACTTTATAACATTATCAGATATAACTTAAAAGTTATCATATTTTGACCACTTTTTGATGTATCAATTCCAGGTATTGACCTGGAATTGATACATCAAAAAGTAAAAAAAAATAACTGTTTATAATTAATTCAAATACCAGTGTTAAAAATGTATGTTAGTTCGACAGATTAGTTTAGGATTTTACCGAAAGATTGGACACACATTCTAGCACATTCACTCATTAAAGTTAAATAAACTCATTAGTATTTTGCCTATCATATTATGTACCTAGTAGGTATTTATCGTTTTCCCCTACCTAATACCTACCTTTTTTCACCTCTTTTTAACCGCCGACAAAAACAGAGGGCATCGTTGCTCCCAAACGGATTAATCGATTTGATATACTTACCTATGTTGTAAGTTTTCTAATTAGGTTAAGATGTAATTATGATAATATATGTGTTAACAGAATATTTTTTTATTCGTAAGTACATTGTCATAAACAATGTAAGTATTACGTTTAGACAAAAAAATAATAATTTAAAAACACAAAATTGTAATAGAAATTAAACAAACCTTCTTTCTAATAAGGTCTGTTTTAAATTGTCCACTGAAATGTAAAAATAATAAAGGATTCTTATATCCTATATAACGTATATATATATAATACGGCTTAAATCCCCTTTCGGCTAGTTTTCAAGATCTGCCAATTCCCCCGAAACAAAAGGTAAGCTATCGCAAAAGTTTTATAGGAAACACATACGGTAATCATTGGCTAGATAGGATCTGACACTGATTATGATTTAATATAAATGACTGGTGTTACTTAAAAACCAGTTAGGCTAATCTGTGCTATTAATAACGTATTAGTTTGAGAACATCCAGAGGAATGTTTTACGTAAGCTTAATGACTTATACTTACATGGTGTAATTGTATGGGTATGAATGTTTCTAGCTTTCCAAGCGCTAGATTTAAGACTTACGTTCACGTAATGGTGCTAACTCTGCTGTTTACAAGCTCAACTATCTTATTTCGCAAAAAATTTTAAAGCATATAAATGCTTTTAAATGCTTAAGCATAATAGCATTACTTTTATTAAAACCCCTTCTAACAGAAGTACTGTTGAACTGAACAGTTTACTGTATTGCGTTGTATTGTATTGTATTACAAAAATACCTGGACCGACACAAATATCTGTCTATCACACAAATATTTGCAATGTGTGGGAATCGAACTCGTGAGTCGTGACAACAAACTCAGAAGGCAAGTAAGAATGGAATTAATTATATTGCTAATTATTATTATAAAAACCTAAACTGCTTCCTTGTTGTAAGGTGCTGAGATAGTAGAAATATTATTTGAAATAATTTTGAATCCTGAAATCTCTGAGACGGTAAGGAATTATTATGAAAATGATTTTAATAGACCCTTTTAGACTCTGCTTCTCTCATCTATAAAGTAAGTTGGACCTTAAGTACAACCTACAGCGAAGAATCATGTTTTTTATTGCATAGGCTAGTTTTCTGCTTAGATGCAGTAAAAACTAAATTCTGTTACAAGAAAACATTTGAATTAACAATTCGATTTATTTCAAGCGACCAAAGACTTATTCGATTCACATAATTACATCGTTAAAGGTAAAATTAAGAAACAAATGTGTTTATGTTAAGGACGGATTAATTACCACAATAATGCATCGATCCCTTACCAACCAATAGTTCGATTTACGATCAAATTCCGAGAATAGATAATTACATAAACAGAACTTAGGTGAACATTTACTATGATTCCAATATTTAACTGATAAAAGCCTAGATTTTTTTATACTGGTTTGGTTTACGTTTATTTCTCGATTTTGTTTGCAATACAAGCATGGACGGGAGCAGTGTTTGTATACGATAAGAGATGGACTAAAACGTTAGTTATCTATCCACATAACGATATAAGACCGATCACCGCGTGTTATCTTGAATAACAAATTTTAAGTAGATTCTAACAATTTACTCGATAAAGGCGCCACTCTATAAAGCTGATACGCCACAAAAAGCAAACTTTCAACGACTTTCTATTGCTATTCAAAAACAACCGTCTTGTAAATCTCAAATCTAGCTCAAATTTTAAAAACATTATAAATTAAGATACAATTATCAATAAAATTCTTTTACGATCATTTTACTAATTAATAAATTCTTTGAAGCGGTAAACTGGAGGAATTTATACTTTCTGAGACACGACACGATAGCAAACGTTTTATAACAAAATTTATATGTTTAATTATATTTTAGTATTAAGATTCGTAGCTGAGAATATATTGATTTTTAAAAAAATTCTTAGTGCAGAAAAATTATCATAATTAATGGGTTTTGTGATTTTAGTAACAGGTATTTTATAAATTGAAATTAAAGGAAAACAAAGTTCTAAAATCCTTTATAGGTACAAGTAACCTAATTAGAGATTTAAGCTGTGCCACCTAAGTAGTTACTTACGCTACGTACGCAAGAAACTTGATATGAAAAATAGCACATTTCTATTCAAATCACCGAGTAACCAGAAACGGACAGTTCTAAATACGACCCGATTCGGAATGCGTCAGTTGTTGTCAAGCGAAATATTATATCATTTGCTACGTGACGAGCATAAGCTGTCGAGGTCCTGCATATTTGCATAGGCTAAATGATACCTGAATATTTATATTTGTGTATATAAATGTCGGCTACGCGGAACGCCGCGGCGCGCCGCTTCGTAACCACTTGATTTGCATAAATATAGTTTTGTAAATCTATATTTCTTGATATCAAAACGAGACGTCGGGTTCGAATGGGCCCTCCTGTTTTAGTAACTTTAATCTGTTGCCATAGGTCATTTTAATATCTTCTACGCTATCTATAAATATAGTACCTACCTACTCTGTCAATTCTACTTAGTTCTAGCACTCTCGACAGAGTGGTTGTGGTCGTTATTTAGTGTTGGATCGGTTCACAAGCCAGCGCCACTTCCATCTGCCATGCCAGCTGTCTTTTTGCTATCTTCAACTGCCCTAATTTGGCCCATTTAGCGCATTGGAGATTTGCCGCGACCTGCAGTACCTTCTAACGCGCCCTGCGCTACCCCAGTATCATCCCGCCGAAATTCGTGACTGAAGTATTGCAAATCGAGGTTTCATATAGTAGTACCTACTAAATTTTTTTTATTCATACAATTAAATGGTAGAAACTAAACATGCGATACGTTTTTATAACTTTACGTGCAAGTTGTACCTCATTAATCTAAATAAATACATCAGTTTTATGTCATCCAAATACCTTTACTAGTTGGTATTTTCGAAATCGTCTGAATGAAAACACAACTCTATTTCTAGCGACTATAAGTTTATATTCACTTTAGTGTTATGGTTTGGGCCTACCATGGTGGCAGCCTACAGCGGTTCGAGTTTATGACGGATATATACAATAACACACAGGAAGTTCACGGTCGTACAAGCCCTACTATGAAAACCTGTTGGATGTTTCACTTTCCATCCTTCGCTATTGGAGCAATCGATGCAAAAGAAATTATTTTTCTGACTTTCAATTTTTGTATCATTTTTCCAAATACCTATTGTAAACATAAAAGTTTTAAACATAGCAGGTACGTAATAGCCTATTTCTAAAATCAATGTGATTGGATTTTTAGATGATATTTTTTCCAACTGAATTATCAAGCACGTATTTAGTGCTAATTTTTTCCTTAGCAATCCTAATCTGATTTCGCATTTTTTTACCAGAATCACGATGAATACCCAAGTTGAGCTCGAAATATCGACGCATCGACCACAAAGACTGTATATCAAAATTAAAAAAGAACCAGTAAGCAAGATATCTGATAGACGAGATATGTTTGGTCGTGGCCGAGCGTCGTCGTGCGGGTCCTATCGGAGCATCTCCTTCACCGAGTCGCCGCTCACGACTCGAAACAAAACTAAACAGAGCAAGCATTTTGAAGATTAGACACCACATCGACTCAATCTCAGAATTGTGCTCGACTTGCGACTCAAGGTTTGATCAGCTCTTGAATTTGTGAACCTTAAGTTTTATAACCAGATTAAAGTAAAGCAAACATTTAAAAAAATCAACCTACTGGCACAGGAAGAAAGGAGGATAGGAGATTGATTTCATTAAAGATATCAAGTAGCAAAGAAGTTGGTAATCAATTTGAATTTCAAGAGGAAGTCTAAAAGCCAATTGTCAAATTGTCGTGTTTCCCTTATTTGAAAGATCTTCAATAAGAATGTAAGATTCACGTGTCAGATATTCCAAAAAAAAATATCATTGAGGGGCTAAGAATAAGTATTAAAACATTTTTTTTAAGAATAGTAAAATTAAATCAAGTCAAATTAAAGATTGATAATATGTAGATGCTTGAAAATATTAGATATCTAAGTATTAGGTCCACAATTTGTATTACTTTTTCATTACCAGGGCATAAAACATTTGGTACTTATTTATTATGAAGTTTTTTCTTGCTCCAAATTTTCGACCATTAAACTTTCTTTTACCCAAGTTTAAGGGTCATAAACATGTGGAAGAAGTGAACTTTCTAAGTTTAGTTCACCAACAGCGCGGTACCTCGTCCCACTGGATGACCCTTATTGCGTAGGAAGATAAGTAGGTGATATACTCTAATAAAGTCGTTATTTTAGTAAGTTATTTAGGTTTTTCGTTTTATAATTGGTGTTTTAGTCTATGTCTAGTCTAAATGTATATTTCTCTAATAAATAGTTGCGACATCTTAATGTCGATTTGAGCAAGGAGCGTGCTTCCTAAAATTTTTCCTAATCAATTTTGATAGTGGCGGCTCTAAAAAAATTAGTTCATAGTGTGTCATATCCATACTTGACTCAGTCAACTACATGATTTGGTTTCAACACACGAAGTGAGCAACTTTTAAAATGACCAATTCTACATTAGACGATCTATTTATATTTTCAAGGAATCTTGCACCTGCATTCAGTCCTCTACCCATCTCATTACTCGTTCAATTAGGCAACGTACACTAAAAACCCTCATCTTTGTTTCTCATATATAAGTGAAATTCCTTCGTCTTTTGACGTGAGCGTGTTGGGTTATTTAGTAGACGCACGCGCTGTCCGCCATTACAGTTTTACTTCTATTCGTATCATTCAGCCTCATATTCAAAATTTACAAAGTTTTGGGCACACATCAGTTGAACACTAGTTTTTTTATCCTCATATGATTTTGCTGTTCTGAGAAAAATTACGTGTAGATAGCGGTAATTAAGGCAAAAAAATATTAAAGCTACAGCTTTTAATTGTTTTTTAGGAAAATGTTTAAACATTCATTTTATATCACCTCAGATTGGGAGTGAAACGGGAAAATATCATATTGATTGACTGGGATTTTAATGTAACAAATAAAACAGAAATTAAAACCAAACTTTTTCAGCCGGCCTAGGGTTATTTTACAAACTCATATTCCAAGTAAAGATGCCGAATTCTTTACCTCAATAATTATACAAAACTCAGCGGCAACTCTAGATTTAGTAGATAATATTTTCTATGCCCGTGGGATATGATACATATTCTAAGGCAACAAATGTACAATATAAAAAATCGAATCCATTATTAACTTTATAATAGGGTCCTTAAAATATCTGATAATAACACACCATAGGAGTTTATCTCGGTCCTTTTGTCCGTATTCACAAACTTTTTCTTTATCATAAAACTATTCATATAGTTCTTATGGTAGAGTCATAAGGTATATTGTAGCTTAGTTTTGTTTTTTGATATGTTGTATAACATTAAGATGTGGTCTCATTCTTTGTTCGCGCCGCGTTTGTAATTACAAATCGAAGCTTTTGAAAATAATCAAAGGATTGGGGAGGTATAGTACCTACCTACTTACGAAGACATATAATTTTGGGAAATGATTGCGTCACTGTTATCGATGAAAAAATTATAAATTTCGTTTTGTTCCAAATACAGCTTTAATTTTTAGACTGCAGTCTGCATTTGTACCTACTAATAATTTAAACAGATTACTTAATTAATTGGTCCTTGCATTGATTTTCATCATAGTAGCTATCCATGTAAAATGTTTTATACATTCTACCAAAGTTTTCAGTATACTGTAATTAATTTCACTTTCAATAACATTCACATAAACCATGGTTTTAAGCACGATAAAATTTGCCATAATTTATGTGCCAGGAAAAGTCGACTGTGGTGCCACCATGCGCCTTTTACCATGACTTCCAAAGCAAAGCTCCGGGCGTTCGAGTCGGAGGCTTTTATTTTTACGAGCAACGCGGTACAAATTTGTAAGGGCCCGACACGAGCCGTGTTCACGCACGGTGCCTTTTTTCCTCTCTTTTTTAATATATGGCTCGTTTTGTATCGACCTCGGTAACTTGAAGGTCGACCCGTGATTGGATGTTAGTCTTTTTTGAAGCAGTCCCAGCGCCTTTGGAACTAAAAATCACTTTATTACTCAAGTGATGAAAGTTTGATCTTTTTATCGTCGTAGGGTTACTGATTTTACACGTTATTAGTTCGAACTTTGAATTTGTATGTAGTTACAGCTTTAATTTTGATGGCATTAGGTGAAATTTATTCCTGCACAATTAGCGTTTTTTTACCTTTATTTTTTTAAGAAGTTTAGTAATTAAAGGTCTGTCACTCGCGTAAACAATACAAATCACCTTATTATTAACTATACAATGAATACCAATACAACATAGCTGTATTCTATCACATAACACAAATAGTAAGCTACACATAGTCAGACTCCAGGCCCTCCCAAAGAAGGGTAAGGCCAACATATTATTACATTGACCTACATATTTAATAATTACATTACATATTACATAGTTAGCGTTTTAAATTCATTTTATTAATTGGCATTAATTCTTAAATCGATTACCAAATTAAATTATATTATTATAGGTACTATAATAGCTTAGAAAAATTAGAGGCAATTAAAAAAGAGGTAGGATCGAGTGGGGTTTGAACCCGCTACACTTGCCGTATCGTGGCAATGCTCTAACCAACTGAGCTGTCGCATCGTTGCCTACATAGTAATCATTGTCTATGAGAATTCATACTTTTTGATTCTAATCCGATTTTCAATTAAATCATTCAATCTATTTATGTATTTGCTAGAATAATAATAATAATAAATATATACAGATGTTATTTCTTAAGATTATTATAGTTACAGCATATTCTACCCGGGCGCGCAAAGACGTTTTATTCATAATTATGAAATTAAAATCATAATAAAATAATATATTATATAATATAACATATTTCTGTCATTAATAGCATCTTGAAGGGTTGGTATGACCTTAATTGCGCTGCATTACACAATGGACGTAACATATGTCTGTGTTCTCCCTATACTTAAGTGCGTACACGCAACATCGCTTATTTAAAATGACAACTTACAAAGAAGTTATGAAATATATTTTTAAATAATTTCTAGAAACTTCTTCCCTCATTCAAAAAAGAAGAAACAAGGTTTGGTTTCTTTAATACAATACAGTTTTACGAACGAATTTATGAATTATTCGCATACGCAGATGCAAAACTCCTTGGCAATGACAAATGGTATTTTCCTACCGCAAATGTATTATCTTTGAAATTGTATAAATATAAGGTACGTGTTTATAAATATAAGGACTAACACCATTAACACATAATGCTTTGTAAATATAAAAAGGTTAAATAACAATTCTTTATTTTCGAAATTAATTCAAATAGGTTTCGATTTAGGTTATATCACTACATAGTCGTCCGCGGATACGATACGGGTGACACTATTGTCAATTTGCTCTCAACAAATAAATGATAAAAATAGTTTAAAGTGACTTTTTAGTACCAAACTCATGTGCAACTTATAGTACAACACTTCATGAATAGTGTTAATAACAGTGACAGTGAATCTCTATATTACTTTTACCAGTATCAACATAAACAATAATATAAACAACAAACTGCCAACGAAAATATTCAAATTTTTAACATCTTCAGTGTTTAGTGAAGCGTCTCAGCTGAACGCGTAAGCGACAGCTTATGCACGACGCTTACGACGTTCTTCTCGCCATCCCGTACGTAACTACCGAGTACTCACCGTTCGACCGCTGACCGTGTCCGTTAGACATCGGAGATATTCGTAAGTATTCGGTAAAACGTAAACAATGCCGTCTACTACAACTTGCAGTGGATGCGGGAATAAAATTCTCTCGCATAAATATATGAAATGTTCCACTTGCAGTGAATCTTACGACTTGGAATGTCTCAAAATTGAAATTGCCAAATATGACAGATTCTCGAAAGAGTATAAAGAAAAATGGATATGCCCGGCTTGTGTTTCGTCACTTCCTAAGGGCGACAACTCTAGCACACCTGTGCGTTATGCAGCGGCTTGTGTGCAAAATACTTATATCGCCTATGATGATATCAACATCAACAAGACACGCGGAAGTCGTATTAAAACGTCTCCTTCTATTCCGATTTCTGAGGAAGGTTCTGCTGACATATCAACATCTTACGTCCTCCTAGAGTTGAAGCAACTAAAGCAAGAGGTGTCGGAAATCAAAAAACAAAATTTTGATTTAGTGAACATGCTATCTAATGTCTCCTTGTCTCTTAAACAAATGATCCACGAATATGACGTCGGTTTGAAAGCAAAAGATAAAGAAATTAGTATACTGAAAGACTCGCTTTTGCAACTACAGAATAAACTTAGCGTGCATGAAAAAAAAGCAAAGTGCCAAGCAACAAATAGCAAACAAATAGACGTTACTTCATTAGGATCAAAACCATTAATAACTGTGGTCAACAATGACAAGGGAAAAGAAATTGAATCACACTCTTATAGTTTACTCTCAAATCCTAATGTGAGAGAACAATCTCAAACAGGAACTGATTCTCTAGAAATAATATCAAGTGAGATAGTTGGATACAAAAATGATGACCAAAACAAGACCAGCCATAATACGGAGGAAACAGAGGAATGGACTGAAGTAAATTATAAACGCAATCGCAATCGTCAATCTAACATCCTGCGAGGAACAGCTACTCCTGGCACAACAACCCTAGATGCGTCAAACAAATGGACGTACCTTCATCTATATTATGTCAAAGTGGGAACAACGGAAAGTCAGGTTCTAGACTATTTAAAAACTGTAAGTGGTTATGATGATTGTACTGTGGAATCACTAAAAGCTCGTGGACAGTATGCATCTTTCAAAATTGGAGTTCCAGCCAAACTTTCTACCAACATAATGAAACCTGAAATTTGGGCTGAAGATATTTGCATAAAACATTGGAAGCATAATTTTCGTCCAAAAAACAGTGAAAAACCCAGGAAATAAGCTAACCAAAAAAATAAGATGCTACTATCAGAATGTTAGAGGCCTGAGATCTAAGACCGCCACGGTAAGAAAAAATACGCCATTAATTGATGCAGATATTATAGCACTAACTGAAACATTTCTAATTAGTTCAGTATATGACGGAGAACTCTTTTCCAATGATTACACAGTCCTTAGAAGGGATCGTGTCGGCGATGTTGGCTGGGGAGGTGTTCTGCTATCTGTGAAGAACTCATATTCTGTTAACATGTTAACTGATGTCCCTGAATTAACGGACGATAAGGAAATCATATTTGCCTTAATATCGTGGAAAAATCTGAAGTTTTTATGTTGTGTGGTATATTTACCCCCTAGTTATACAGATGAACAATATTTAAGTGTCCTAACATGTATAGAACATGTTGTATGTAAGTACTCTTCCTTGGAATTCTTAATTCTTGGAGATTTTAATTTAAATTCTGCTAGCTCAAATGTAAATACGCAATTCAGATTCTTTTTAGATTTTTGTAAATGTTCACAGCATAATAATATTGTTAATGTGTATGGTGGTATGCTGGATCTGGTGCTAACTGGGCTCGATGATCAGAATGTAACTGTAATGAATAGTGACCAAGTTTTAGTGCCGCCTGATCTCTACCATCCCCCTCTTCTTATTGATATAAGTCTTTCGAGAGGTTCCCCTACTATTCAATCACTACCATGCCAACCGCGACGACATCCACTCTCAGCACCAAACTGGAACTTTCGGAAAGCCAATTTTCAAACACTTTATGAAAATATGTCTAATATCGACTGGGAAGACATATATAATAACGATTCTGATATAGACTTGACATTAACAGCATTCTACACGAAATTAAACGATTGCATTAATCAATCCGTTCCACTAAAAAAGCTAAATCCCCCTAACCAACGCTATACTTACCCATCGTGGTACACTCCCGAAATCATCCGCAACATTCAACAAAAATATTATAACCATAAAAAGTATAAAGAAAACGGGAAGGAATTTAATAGGGAATTGTTTAGGTATTACAGAACGCAAGTAAAACTTTTAATTAATAATGCCTATGACTGCCACATTATTAAAGTAGAAAATGATATCACTAAGGACCCCAAAAAATTCTGGCAATACACTAAAGACAAGCGCAGTCAACGGCAAAAATGTCATGAATACGTGTATAATAATAACACCTTGAAAGACCAAGAAGCTGCAGATGCGTTTGCTGCTTATTTTGCCTCTGTTTTTCATCAAAATTTACCTAAATTAGATGTAGACGCGGCTCAACGTAGCCATATTTGTAGTAATGTTGCTGATGCGGCTCGTATTGAAATTGGTTTAATTTCTTCTCAAGATATAAAACGTGCTGTAGGACGTCTTAAGCCCCACTCCGCTGCAGGTCCAGATGAGATACCACCTTTTCTTGTGAAGGATTGTATATCGGTACTCGAGCAACCATTATTGTTTATATATAATCTTTCACTAGACAGCTCCAGATATCCTCTACAGTGGAAAACATCGCGTGTTACCCCGGTACCTAAAAGCGGTGCTAAAAAAGATGTTACCACGTATAGACCCATAGCAGTGCTGTCGGTTCTTGGTAAGATATTTGAATCAATTTTAGATCATAGAATCAGACAGCAAATAACAGTAAGGATGACTGATGAGCAGCATGGGTTCAGAGCGTCCAGATCAACAGCAACTAGCCATATCAACTTTGTAGATTATGTGACAATAGAGATGGATGCAGGAAAACAGGTAGATGCCGCTTACTTTGATTTTCGAAAAGCTTTCGATATCGTCGATAACGACATCCTATTGACAAAGATGGCAGCAATCGGTTTCACACCTAAACTATTATCATTTTTTGCATCATACCTACAAAACCGAACACAATATGTACGATTAGGTAAATTTGAATCCGATACATACTACACAAGATCAGGCGTAAGTCAGGGCAGCACGCTTGGACCAACGCAATTCATTATTATGATCAATGACCTACCGAAAACCGTCAGCACTTCTAAATGCCTATTATTCGCGGATGACCTAAAGCTCTATTGTAGAATCAGTGATATTACAGATTGCAAAATGCTGCAACATGACATAGACGCAATTGTTGCATGGAGTGAGCTTAATAGGTTATATTTCAATGTTGATAAATGTAAAGTTATGACATTTTCACGCAAATATTCGCCATTGGTTTTCAATTATCATTTAGCTGGGACGCCGTTGGAACGGGTAAATCAAATAAGAGACTTGGGATTGATACTAGATTCTCAATTAAATTTCAGATATCAAGTAACAACTGCGTGTGAGAATGCTAATAAAATTCTAGGTTTTGTAATGAGAGTGTCATATGCATTTAAGGGGATTAAGGCTGCACTGACATTATACAAAGCGTATGTACGAAGCCGGCTTGAGTACAATGCAATAGTATGGGATCCTCACGAATCTAAGTATACCACGCTCATAGAGCGTATACAGAGGAAATTTGCTCGATTTATCTTCAGAAAAATGTATGGGTACTATCCCTACTTATATCCATCTTTGTATGTAACGGGAATGGTGGGATTAGATACGCTGGAATTAAGGCGAAAATATCTCCTTTTAATTCATTATTATCATCTTTTTTCCAATAAAGTAGATAATCCTACCACTCTAGAGAGGGTCGGTATAGCAGGCATCCCGAAACGCTTCCTTATCGGAGGCGAGGGTGTAGATGGACCGCGTCGACGTAGGAAGTTGTTCGCGGAACCGCCAGGTATACGCACGAAACGAGCTGCCGCAGCCCCCACAGCCAGAGCGATCACCCTGCTCAACTCGATGCTCACTCAGTACAAAGAGATCGATATTTTTCATGACCGGTGTAGCCAAATAAAAAAGTGTATATATATGTTTTTAAATAGTATACAAGTACCTACTCGCAAAAAGTGTCGTCCATTAATAATTAAAAAAAAAAAAAAAAAAAAAAAAGTACCTACTTAGTTGTTAGTGTTTAATTTGTTTTTAATAGGTAGCAGATAATAGATATAGATGTACTTATTAACTTTAGGATTATTATATTTAGTAATTTTAAGATTTTGTTGATCTCTGAAATGTAAGTGTTTTGGCTTTAAGCTGTTAACTTTCATTTAAATAAATAAATAAATAGTATAAAACAAAGTCGCTATCCGCCATCTGTCTGTCCCTATGTATGTTTAGATCTTTAAAACTACGCAACGGATTTTGATGCGGTTTTTATAATAGATAGAGTGATTCTTAAGGAAGGTTTATATGTATATTGCACCCGTGCGAAGCTGGGGCGGGTCGCTAGTTAGGTATATAACGAAAACGGGAGCGCCGGATCCGGTGTTTTATTTGGCGGTCAATTAAAGTTTTAAGTGAAAATAAACAATTCTTATCGAGTCAAAACCTATTTTACTAGACCATTAAGCGGTAATCGCAATAGCCCTGTCCGTCGCCTCATTAAGGTCTTGCCGGGAACAAATTGACGTACAGGATGGGCAAGAAAGTAGGTAGGAGCATGTCCTGTACAGCCTCGCACTGCACCTCAGTCTTGTCAATCATGCCAATCCAGTTATATTTTAAGCGTCCAAAGTACCAATCCACAAGCGCCCGAAGTCGATTGAGCGTCTTCCATATGGGCCACTGTTCATGTTCAGGGGCCAGGTGATCTGCCGGAGCTATTGAATGTAGGGGAGACGTGTGTTTCTCTACATCACATCTTGTGAGATGTGATGTAGAGAAACACAGAAGATGAAGAACATGAAGAACAGAAGAAGATGAAGAACAGATGTGTCTGTGGCACTTCTTTCTGTGATTGCAACCGCATTTCTGTGAAAGCTTTTGCGGCTTTTAAGGCGAACTCGTGGGGGCTGGTGACCGTACAACGGGTGGCGGCCTTCAGTTTCTTGTTTCTTTTAAAATAAACAATAAGTTACTTCTATATAAAAACATATTTTAATTATTTTATCCTTCTTTACTTACAATAGATCGATTTTTTTTATATATATTTTGAAGAGACATAACTAGTCCTTATGAACTGTTTCATTGCGTTCGATTTGTCTCAGTCAACTTTATATTCAATGATCACTCACTGCTTCACTTTTCGGTGACAGTCGGTTGACATGGATCGAAAAGGTAATTTGAATCGCTAAACTGCGTAAAATGCAGTGGAAATGTACCGGGTAAACAAAATCCAAAATTTTAATATAGCTTTCTGTGGAGTAAACTTTACGATCAAATACCTAAAAATGTTATTTAAATTCTTTTACTTGAGTATTCAATGAAAAATTTTGTAGGGGCTTGCTGGAAGATACTGTATGACTAAGGCATCTAAAGGCCCGTTCACAGTTCCACCGCTTAGTCTATACTAATATTATAAAGAGGTAAAGTTTGTATGTATGTAATTATGTATGTATGTTAGGGGTAATCTCTGGAACTACCGATCCGATCCTAAAAATTCTTTCACTCATAGGAAGCTACTTTATCCCTGAGTGCTATAGGCTATATGTAATTCTGAAAAAAATAAATATAACGCGGACAACGTCGCGGGGAACAGCTAGTAAAGTATAATTTAGTAAGCTGACAGATAAATCTCATATAGATCCTGTTCTATTTTTGAATTTACCTAGTAGTTATTGTCTATATGTAGACTGTAAAAAAGTCTATCATGATACTATCATCTAATTTTCTTTTGCTTGCACTAAAAACTGGAATACCCGTCTGTATTTCCAAAACAAATATAAGTGTTCAAACTTAGAGTGAATAGGCATTGTAAAGTTATATGTATTTCACTGTTACGATTATGGCTACTATCTACCCCATCTGGGGTGGATAGATGAGTACAACATCCACCCTAGGGCGTTAAGGTGACTTGATTTTATTAAAATAGTGTATTCAGTTGGCCCTCTTAGAGCTACAAGAAGGAAGTGGATAATAAGTGATTTGAGAAGGGTAATCTAGTAACTGCCTATTATAATCAAACGAACAAAAAATGTTAAGTAAATAAGTATTATTTACAAGAGACAAAATAACCAAGTAAGATAAACTATTTAGTAGTGGACACGACACTTTGCTTGTCACGACAAAAGCTTGTGTGGTCGAAAAGACCAAATTATTTACAACCATTTAATGTTAGAAGCGTAAAGCAATGCAAGATCATGTTACACTGGCAGTCTGCACAGGTACGTAGTTGACAAAATTATAGACTCAGAGCAGGAAAATGTTATTTAGAGTAACTTTTCTAGATGACGTGTTTTGGAAGAATAAATAGAGTAATTACGTATTTTTGGAAAAGACCACCCGCGATGACAGTTACGCATCTGCCCTCTGAATCCTATTCGTAACCAAATTGTAAATGCGAAAGTAAGTTTATTTGTTACTTTTTCATGATTAAACCACTGAACACATCATTCTGAAATTTAATACAGAAACGGACATAGGGTACCATCCCGAAAAAAGTTGGAAAACAACAATAACGTTAATAATTATGATAATAGATGGCACCAAGTGTCTTTCGAATCATGATTGAATTTTAATTAATTTCAAATTCTAAATTAACGCGATCGAAAGAGGCAAAAGCTAGAACAGAATAAAACAGAACCCGAGTGTGATCGTATCTATTTGCTATCCACGTACTGTGTACAATTGTACATAGTAGGTAAACGTAACGAAAATATTAATGTAATCCCATTTTGTTTCTAAGTGAGCCCGACAGCATTTTTATATGTGGGAACGTCATACTACGACATAATTAAAGTAAAGTAGACTATTCCTCGAAACCTGAAATCACTCTACTTCGGAGTGATTTAAACTCCCTCACTTTCTGTATTTTACTGTCTGTGGTTGGTTCTGTTTTCTCATGTCAATTTCTGAGTTATCATTTTCCTAATTGTAGAGCGAAGAGATTGATATGAATCTCCAAACCATGCTATTTAGATATCTATTTTATCCATCGTGGACTGCTACTACTGCTAAAAAACTTACGCCGCTTCAACAAAGGTAATACGGACAATAACATTGTTATAAGATAACATTAACATGTTGTAACTAAATGCTTCAGTTCCTACTTCTAAAGGTGTGTCTGTGCCATTATGGTAAGATATATTTTTTCCTATTATTTCAACCATGCGAGTTAAAAATACCTGGGTAGGTACTTACTGAAATATGCATTAAGAACAACAGAAACATGTGCGGATCTTAATTGTCCCTTTAATTTATGTAGAGACATGATCGAACTTACTAATAAATTTACAATTCTATGTTATAATAATATGTGAGTTTCAGGTTAATTTTGCAAAATAACAATTACACGTTGTAGCCTTCAGCTAAGATTTATATTCAAAAATAACTGCCGATGAAAGTTTCGCGCCATAAACGGAGCCGGAGGGAAAATTGCACGCGCCATCTTGGAAATCGGACTATAGCGCATGCGCCCTCGACACGTTTAGAAGAAATAAAACCTACGTGGTATACGATAGCGGCGTACAAACTTATTTGATCGGTCGTTCAACCATGTCAATGTTGCGTGCTGCTCTGGCGCATGTGTGCGTCTCGCTCTCTCGTACCGTTAAGGTGGTATGCCTGAGTTATGGCATTCCGATGTTACCACCACCACTTCGGAGGCTGTGCGGCGGGCAGCGCGTAATAGTAAGTTACATGTGATTTTAGCCTTACATTCAATGTTTCTTACAAGGTGTGAATGCCCTCTGGGATTAGAAAACTAATTGATGATTTTAGAACTATTTATTTGGAAGCATTCGTTTTATAGCTACAAGCATCACAGTCCACGTCAATTTTCACGGATACGTTTATAGAATGGACCGTTAACTTTCAAATACAAACTTAGATACCTTGTTTTAACGCCACCTTAATCCTTAAGCTGTAGTCTTATAGCAAGATTAATATACCTTATACCTTTTATTGACATGTTCTTCTGATCCAAATTAGGTAAGACTTCTGTAAAAATAATGTTCCTTGCTTCAAAATCAAAACTTAATAAGTAGATATACCTAAGGTATAGATACTTATTACATTTTTATCTAGCAAGTAGGTACCTATTACCAGTGGCAAATCTGTGGTGAACTTTTTCCTTATACCTATGCATTCTAAGAAAATAGCAGTATAAATCAGTATATAAGTACCTACTTAATAATATTTTATGTACTTTAATATTATTATATTAAAGGTAGCACTAGCAATTATTAAATTGTAATGTGGTCTGATTAAAATGCTTTACGAATTAATGTTTTTTGTACTTAGTTTATCTAGTGTGATTGAATACGCCATCAGAATGTCATAATGATTTGAGAATGGTTTGTAAATTAGCATTAGAACATTTTATCGATTTTGATTTTGGTTTTTTATTTATTCGAAAGGTGTCTCGATCGAAAGTGTTCTTAGCTAAAAAAAAAATAGACGTAGGTAGGTATAAATGTTGTGATGTTGATGTGAATGTTAGGATAAAAAATCTGATAACACCTTAGTTGAAAAGAGCTGAAGAAGCATTTGAGATGATTGAATCCTTTATCGTATCAGTGATGAACAACCTGGTACCTATCAAAATTTTATGATACGTTTGAAAAATCTCTCAGGTGTGCTGTTTTCCTCGCGATGTTTTTCGACTGCCTCGTTGGTCTAGTGGTAGCAAGCGCGACTGCTGAGCACGAGGTCCTGGGTTCGATCCCCGGGTCGGGCAAAGTGTTATTGGGTTTTTCCATCAGGAAGTTCTCAGTAGCAGCACGGAGTCTGGAATTGTGCCCGGTTATTGGCAATAGGCTCGCCCCCTATTACATGGGACTTATAACAAAGCCGGCGAAACGTGGGTGTACTGCACACCTCTGCCTACCCCCTCTGGGGAATATAGGCGTGAGTCTATAAAAAAAAAAAAAAAAAAAAACCTAGGTAGGTAATTAAAATCCGCACGTGAATTCGAAAAGTCTGAGGTGCGTGCCTGAGTTTTAAGCCATTTAGTCAAACCTATGGCACACTAAGGCCTTGTTTATAGCAAATTGACGACTCGAGGGACCAAAAAACAATAGTAACCTTTAACCGTTTCCAAGAAATCGAAAAGGCGTCACTAATTACAATATGAAACTGACATACACCCCGAAATACAAGTTGATGCGTCAGATTCGTTTAGCGATAGGGTATCATATCAATAGTACAATACTCGCGAGGGTATCGCCTAATAAGGACAATCATACGCATGACGCGGCCACTGCTTGCCTCTCAATGAATATTGAATATAATCAATTCCATATTTAGTTAGAATCTGTTGTATCTCGACATAATTCGTAACAGTACTAATTTAGACTTTATGGAGTTCTGTTAAAGTAGAAATAGGTTTGAAGGTGTTACAAGCGAATAATAGGTATGCAATCAGCCAATGGTGCTTGCAACTATGCAGTGATGTCATAGACTTGTCGGTAGGAAACGTGTATCAAAATCAGCTTTTAGGTGTTTTGCTGTTGTAATAATATAAATTTATCTTAAGATTTCTAGTATTTCTGGGAATCTAGACATTTGTGCTATTAGGTACCTATATTATTATTGATGTCTTAGGTTCCTGATTAAAGATTTGACAGCTACAATACTAACTAAGTAGGTAGGTACCTAATTACTTAATAACATGGAAATTAAAATCTCAATGATAATTTAGGTAGGTACCTACCTACCACTACAAAGGTTTTCTTTTTCAGGTTTTATGTTTTTTTTTATAGGTACCTAGATAATTATCGATCAAATCGATAGCTACATCAAATTAATACGAATGGTTCGCGGTAAATACCCGTATAAGGTCATTAGTGGCTAAGAAGATGAATACGTAGGCCGATATTTTGATAGACGTTTCATAAAATAGTAAGAAACTGGACTAGACCTTTTTTTTTTTTTAGACTAGACCTGAATGATTTAAATTTATGGTTGCCTTGTGTACTTCATCTATCTAATAACTAATCAAAACCTAAGTGTAATAATGGTTGTGTATAATTTAGGTCAACTCAAACTGGCTACCTAATATCTTCCGATAAGCTCCTGAAAGTCTTTTTGCTGAATTCTGTTACACAAGCTTTTGAAAAATAAATCTATTAAAAATTCCTCTTCATATTGAGAAAATTTTAACAATATTATTTATCTAATTATTATTTACACATGTAGCGCCAAGCTCCATCCATTTGAAAAGCAGTAAACTATGTATCAAGTATTATACTGTATAAACTTGAGGATCGCGCCATCTATCAAGAAAATGTAAAACTACTACCTAAGAAAAAGCGGACGTTGGCTTGATAATTTCGTACAATTTTGGTAGATGGCGTTGTACGCTACAACCTGACACGATCCATATCATGTTGCAAGCGTCATTGCCTAGGTGGCGTTAGTAGTACTCTACGAAATAGTTTCAGTTAGGGTTCACTAGATGGCGCTAGTAGTATTTTATTTTTGGTTTTTTGGTATTGAAAACATTTTAAATTATTTATTATAGTTATATACCTAATTATTTATTATAGTTTTCAAAACGATAACAATGATATATTTGATAGAATTGATAATTTTTAAAACATACCTCGTCATCTTTTTAAAAGTTGTTCGCTATTTTATTTTTATGGTGAGGAACTGTTTATCAATCATTAATATTTGCTACTTGTTGCAAGGCTAGAATACCTAACTATTAAAACGCAAGCTTAAGAAGATAGGTTCTGTCAAGAACAACATTTTTAGTCTTCGTTGAGCCAAACTAGGTAGAGGTACTTTTCAATATTTTGACATACATTTCCTGTACTTTTATTCTATGATCTATTGTAGTCTGAGTAAGGAAGTCTTGATTTATATTTAAAAAAAAAACAATTTATATTTATTGTAACTTAACGTCGCTTAACGAAACTTAATCTATCCTACATACGACTCATGGCGGCAAACTTCGCGGTAGGGCGTAAGAGATGGGCTGCTGTAATCAAATATCTGTTAAGTGATGCATGAAATTGTGCTCAGGCGATGCCTCGGCCGTTGCCCCGTCACGACGATGGCGACGACGTGAGCCTTGATGAGGAGCTAATTGGTATTTGTGTTAGGAACGATATTTCTTTTGCGCAGAAATAGTAAAAAAGTCCGAAAGCATTATGTTCTTGCATAGTTGATGCGCATTGAGCCACATTAAATTTTTTTTTTTTTGATTATTTCTAATAATATGTTCGGGGATTTTTCAGTTTAAAGATTTTTTTAGTTTTAACATTTGATTATGTTATTAAGTAGTCGTGCTACAATTTTTATATTTAAATCCGACTTCGACCTAGGTACTTGTTTTAGGTGAAATTTTAGTTGAGTTAATACATACCTTACCTATAGGTATATATTACTTTAATAGGTACCTATATTATAAATAGTAGAATAGGTATCTACTTTTTAAGTAGGTAATTTCCTAATCTGTCACTCGTAACGTCAAACTTTTTTTAGGGTTTCGTACCTCAAAAGAAAAAAGCGGAACCCTTATATTTTTTAACTAACAAGTATAGTCATAGTCATCATCAACTTTAATTTCATTTTATTAGACTTTTGAAGTTCTTTACAAAAACAAATTATGACATTAAAACATGACTACACGATGTTCCAACCACAATGATAAAACTATAAATAAAATTGTCTCATACTACAACTCTGTAACCACAAATTTTTGTAAACAACACCATTGGCGCTTCATCACGACATTTACATTTCACAAACAATTAATAACACTTAAATAAACTTAAAATACCTTACCTTCAAAACTTATTATTACACTTTTGAAATTGCAATTTCTCCTAAACCATACATGTTAGATTTATTAATTGTGTCGTGTGGTTTCCGGCCTAAGAATAGAACCACCCCTACTCGTC
This sequence comes from Protodeltote pygarga, assembly GCA_936450705.2. Lineage (NCBI taxonomy): Eukaryota > Metazoa > Arthropoda > Insecta > Lepidoptera > Noctuidae > Protodeltote > Protodeltote pygarga. Next base: position 15,499,977 of record OW388248.2, read on the forward strand.
CCGCGGGTGTCGGTAGAAGCGACAAAGGAAAAAATCTGGAGGATGGGCAGCAGCATCATACTATGTAATAGCAACCATAACTTTGTAACTTAACTTTTTAAATTAACTTCTTAGTAAATAATTAGTAACTTTGTATATTATTTAGTAAACGGTTGTCTTAAGATAAGATATTTTAGTATAATCTACCTACTTACAAACGTCAATATAAGAGGCCTTTGCAATAGGTAGGTATTTGCATCGCTGTTAAATAGGCCTCACCGCCACCATTATAATTTTGATTGCAATGCAATGATACAGCGATATTGTTAGAGAACGTTCGTTACTACGAAAAGTCTTATAGCCACTAAATTCTACGTGAAGAAATGTATCTAGCTAGCTAGCATCCACGTTTTCGCTTGCGTGTATAGGTACCTACTAGTAAAGTATAATTACTTAATTAGTTACTATAGGTATTAGGTATTCATTTTCCGTTTTCTGTTTAGCCTTTATGGCAAATATTATTGCAATAAAATAATTACTAGAAAATATGTTGACTAAAAAAAATATTAGATATTAGATACCTAGGTTCGAAAAACTTCGGATTTCTTTTGTAGAATTTTGCGCGCAAGGAGAAATGTGAGATAGGTAGACAACATTATTACCATATTATATTCATGTTAAGCTGCCACGGTGCCCGCTAGAGAAGCAATTGGCTTATTTACTCATTACTCGGCAAATCGGCTATTTTTTAATTATTTACCTACTCCTTTTCGGCCGGATAACTCGGCTTCGAGCTATATAAAGCTAGCTTGTTATAGTAAACTTTTTTTCAGAGATAAGATTTCAGTGAGCTATCGAGCTAATTCAAGAGCTTGAGGCTCCCCATCACCAAGGGCATGAGTACCTCATTACCAAGGGCTGGCAATGGGTTATTTCCGACTTGCACAAACTAAAAACCATACGGTGTTCTTGCACGAACCTCTGGGCGGAAATACAGCCCTTACTACCTAGTTCGCAACCTGCGCAGTAGCAAACAATGATGTATTGAAACGTGCAAACCTCACGTAAACATTAACCCGGAAATAAAATTAAGTATATAATAATCGGTATTCGGATACTCGATTTCTATTTTCTGTATATTTTGTGCATCTCTACTACCTAGTTTTGTTTTATTTTAGTAAAAATCTATTCTTTTTGTCCCTCGGACTCCTTCGATCAACAAGTAAAGATTCCTTTATCTAATAGGGGTTAAACATTAAAACTATCCATCAAAGTATTTTATTGTCGAAACGCATCGAGTGAATTTAATCGGTCAGTCCATTTGTGCCCGTATGTTGTTCATTTAATTATATGCCCCTCCAAGTAAAGGGGGGTTGGTGTGCGTCCAACGTAACCAATTTATTAATGTTCTCATTTTTATAAAACATTTATTTAAGAGAGTATTAGATATACTGTCATTTTGTAATTCAATATTGATTTACCGCCATAGATATAGCAAAAAAAATAATTGAAATCAACTAATTCAAACAACCAATAATTGTTTTTCTTAGGGCTGATTTAAATTGATCCAGTATTTCATTCCAGTGTTACATACCAACGCTGCAATTTAAAGACGCTGGACACAGTGACGTATTTTAAGATTCACTCTGGGCCTGTACCTGGGGGTGGCAAACCGTCTTGATGTCTATCAAACTAACAACCAAATAAGATTTTTGTTTCGTTAATCAGGCTTTTTAAATTTTTTTAAGGCATATAAGCGTGCAGAAATGCGCACAATGGTAAGCGACTCCCCTCGCAACCTGCCGCCCCGGGCCATGGCTGTTTTGGCTCTAGGGTAAATATGCCCCTGGCTGGACGAAGAAACGTGTGTATATATATATATATCTCCTTGCCGGTTTCGGCTACGGCGATTGGGCTTCTAATTTTTAAGAGCTAGGATGTTTAGCTCGCATGTGGCTGTGTACTGATCCAGTTACATATAGAAATTTGATAACTGCATTGAAATACTGGATTAATGACTTCTGTTGTCATTTCTATTTGCCGCTGCGACGAATCGATCCGGTGAATGTAATTAGGAACGTCAGTAATATTTTTTATTTTATACATATTGCAGTAATCGCATTTTCGTAGAGTACACAGTCAACTTATGTTTAAAAGATTTAAGTTACATTTAGTATTCATCACGCCATGTTGACATGGACACGAAAATCAATGTCAACAGAAGTGTAGGTATTTATAAAATCATCGGTGTTTAATATTAATACAGATTTTACTAGGCACCTCACGTTTCTAAACAGCCAAACTTGCGGCATTCGTAACTGAATTGTACGCAAGTCTCTAGATTTAAATATGGTTGCATAAAAGTATGTAGATTAAACTATTCTACTAACGTAAACCTACTTTGTTTGACAATGAGGATGATGTGTTCATAGGTTTTTTTGATCTAAATCTATCTAAATGTTTCGATTTACGGATATTTTATTAAAAAGTCTTCGCGCAAGGCTCTAAGCTTTCTGACAACATAATAATGCTTCGACTTGATCTTACAAATTAAATAAAGCTCTTTCGCCCAAAAATCAATCAAATCGCGAAATTGGCCAAAAGTCTTAGAAGTGCCACCGAAGCACTCCATACGCACGCAGTTTGATATAAGAATAATCCAAATAAAATTAATAACATTTTTTAAACAAGTTTTAGAGATTTATCAGATTTCCGATAAAAAAAACTTGTAAGTGTCCCACTGTAGGGCAAAGACCTCTTCTCACACAGAGAAGGAACGATTATAAAATATTGAATCTGATAATAGGGGTGAGATCTGAAAACCAGCGCTGAACGTTTTGGCGTCCAGCATTAGGTATATGCTGAGATCGTGACCCACTCGGCATGGGCATTAGTAGGTACTTTTCATTTATATGGTTTTCTGTACTCGATGACTACCCATAGTATGCCCATTTACTGAATAAACGTTTCTTTCTTTTCGTCTTTCTTTCATTCGTCTCTAGATCTTGTTTACAAAATTTCTGTAATTTTTAATTCTTAATAATATTCAAAATTGATCAAACTTTAATTGCGTTAAGCGCGCTCCACGCGCTTGGGGGCACTCCTCTTAAGTAATTTTGCTCATCGGGATCTGGTCGAGCAAGTAACATGAATGAACGAGCGGCGGTTACGGTTATGATCAGAGTGTGGATTCTGAAGCAAGTAGTTCTCTCCGTCACTAATGGCATACAAGAAAGAGACGACAAGCTATTAAGTTTATGTAAACGTTAACAGAATTGACACCCAGAATGAGAGGACATATCGTGATCACTTGTTTTATGCACAGAAACCTGTTTACAAACCCGCTCGGTCCCAACACTTTTTTTATCACATATTTTAATGTTCTTACTTACATTTGTGGCTTGTAATTTTGCAGAAAGATAAAATGCAGTGAGTGTAGGTAATTAAAAAGCTGGGATATAAGGATACTGTTACTTGGAAGGTTAAGGCTTATTTTATAAAACATAATTTTTGTAATATAAATGGTATCCATTTTAGGGATCATTGAAAACTGTTTTTATAGTTATAACGTTTATCTTAAGGTTCGTACATCGATCGTTTGGTAGGTATGGTAAAACACACCCTACAAGTTCCATTCATTACGGAGTAACTATATTTCCTATTTCGCTCCTTCCATTTTTGGACATTGGAGATAAATAAAAATGTTTTGTATTGTAAGTATATATCTATACCGCCGCGCGTTTAAAAAATATGACAATTCAGAAACTGTTGAATGTATTAACTGCTGCGCTTCGTGAAACAATTATAACACCAAGTGTAAACTCTTTTTATTGTTTTTAAGAATCACACAACTACAGACAATTTGATAATTAATTTTAAAACGTTTAAATATTCAGTATTATACTTTTCCAGAAATATATTTGTTGAGGATAATCCAAACGAGGATAATCTGTTTCAAGTTTACGATGATCTACACAAAATCGCCATGTCCGATCACGCTTTTTTACTAACTCGACTGGTGACGCATACACGCTACAAGATTCGCGAATTACACCTGTAGCTAACATGTCTTGTGTTTAAGAATTGATTATTTCAAGTTGTTTTGGGGACACCCTACATGACATGTCGAACGATGGACAGGAACTTTACTCTGTTTTTATTTTTATATCCGTTATGTATAACAATGACATTCGGAACTGTCAAACTGTCTCTATTTTTAAGAATAGACTAAAAGGTCATTATCTTTCTCTATCTACTTAATTGTATTTATATATTATGTAGATATTTATTTATATATATATATATATATTTATTTATTTATTTATATATTTTTGTATAGTATAAGTATATTTTATGTATATATTTCGTGTTTATTAATTGTTATTGCTATAATTTTACTGTCTTTATATCTTAATATATATCCTCTACGCACTTTGTCTACATTTCTTGTTTTCAATCTCTCCTTTCGCAGGTCTGCTGGAAGAGATTTCTTTAGAAATAAGCAGTACCTTTGTACTTTTGTTTCCTATGTATCCCTACTTCTGTAATGTTATATGTGTGTACATAAATTATTAAATAAATAAACAATTTCCCCGCTCTAAAACTGTTGACGCAAAACATTTACGACAAGAAAGAAAAAGCTTACGCGAGTCTTTGTCATCGTTATCCTTTAATCAGGATTAATAATAATTGTATTTTTTATTTATGTTAGTTTTGTGAGTAACTTATCCTCATTGCCCATTACCATATTATAAAAATAAAGATATTCAGTTTTATTTATTAAAAGTAAGCTTCTTTCTTTTTCATCAACATTTATATAATGTCACGTCGATTCTATTTTTAAGCATCCATATCTTGTATAGGTATAATTTACTTAAAAATTCTACTCTTAAGCTAGTATTAAAAATGTTAGTATTTTCGCAATAATAAGTAAATATTTTTTAATATAATTAGATTTTATTTGGAAAAGAAACCAATCCCAGTGTGCTATTAGGATTAATATTGTTTTATTAATTTTTGAGTAAAAACAGAAGAATCAAAGACAACATTTAAACTTATTTCAGCCACAACATTTAAACGTGATCCAGATACAGATTTAACGAATCGCGGACTAAAATTCTTTTCTTAGTTAAAATTTAAAGAATCTACCAATTATTCGGATATACATGAGATAGATGCTCCCGTGTCTAATAACACTACCTAATAAGAATTCGCTAACCTTAGCTGAATGTGCTGAACACCGACCGACGAATATTCTTCTTCAATTCGGGATTGTCCTTTTTGTTGTTTGGACTCAGCACCCAATTCCATTAGTATCAGCATCCGCTGGTGTTAGGTGGTCAGCTGTAGGAGCATCAAATCTAAAATTTGAATTTACATAAGCAGATCTCAATCTGAGTCGAATATTATACGGTAGAGGAGGCGTAAGGAAGCTCTCTTGCTCTCTTCTTTGTGATGATTATCCCGGGGTAACTATTGTTGGGCTTCTATTGAGTTCCATCCTCGAATTCTCGTCATTGGGTTTCCAGAATGTTCCATTTCTAGGAGTTTCTGGAATAATCCGTTGGTTGGAACTGTGAGAAGGGGTAGTGTTTAAATTCATAGTAGCTTGGCTACCTTTTTGCTCAAATGATTCCAATATTTGCACAATTGTAGCACACAATTCCTTTATAGGTATTCTTTTGTGTTATGAACTCTATTGCAGACTTTAATTTATATCGCTAATCTAAACTTTAAAAAAGTCTTGATGTTGTCTTGTTCATCTTTGATATCTGTTTTACCGCTAGATCATTCAACCTGTAATAAAAGGTTAGAGTGGTTCTGCATTTTGTCTAGCGTTCTAAAAAAAATCTGTATAATCTGTTTCCGACAGAAATTCAGCATTAATCTTTTCTCAAAATTCTTTAAATGTTTTATAATATTTAGCTTTAAAATAAGCTAGGTACCTCTGTAAATATGCTTCAAGGTGCGTCTAGTCAGTCTCCGACTATTTATTGGTACAGCAATTCCTAGCTTGAATTGAAGTATGAATGCCAAAAAACAGAAACCAGTTCCCGAAAAATAATTGTATCATGTATTTTGTGCCATTTTATAGATTATTTTATTTAGGTTCAATATTTATATTTATTTCAGGATTCAGCAGTTTTTCACTCCTTTTAGTTTTCTTTTCAGACTTCAATTTTTTTCCTTTTTCTCGAACCTCCAGCTTCGCTCTTCTTATGCGCTTATTTTCCAAAAAAAATATTTTCTTTCCGAATAACCCTGTGTAATATAGGCATAGTTTTAGCTGTTACGAATTAGCGACTTTTATGTCTGTATCATTTTTAAAAAGTTATACGTAAGTATCTACAACAACAAAAACTATAGTTCACTATACTCTACCAAAAGTGTAGTAGCAATTATTGATGACATGAGAAATATTCCCGACGTTTGTGAAAATTTAAGAGGAGTGTCTTCCGAGCGCATGGGACGCGCTAAATGCGAACAAACTTTGATTTTTATTCGAATATTACCCAATTAAAATTATTGTAATTTTATAAACAGATCAAGAGACTTAAAATCTGAAAATTGTCAGACACTATCTATTTTTTTTTTTGACAAAATCGCATTAAAATATTTTTTGTGTAACAAAAAATTATATTTTTGTTTTTTGTTTTTTTGTGCCTTGTTTAAAAAACTTAAATCATTTTAAGGATAATATTCAAATTTAACATTAGAGTGCTCGGAGGATACTTCTCTTTAGAAGGTCTGACCTCTATGCGGTTGAAGCCGCAGGCAAAAACTAGGCAAAATATAATCCGCTAGCTAAGCGACTTAAAATTTCAATAAAAAAAGTGAATATTGTGATTGAAAATGAATTCCGTAATTGACCAGTTCTTTGTTAACACATGGTGCATTTAAAACAATGAATCATGCAAAAGTCAGATACTGCGATGCGACAGCTTCAACGTTAGAAAAGGACAACAACATTGAAAGATATATATTTATTACAACAACTTTATTGAGGAATTTCGCGAGTTAGAAATAAAACGTATGCAAATAACGTGTGTATGGAATTTCAATAGAGTTCGTGTTACTAGGAAACAAGAAGCTATAGCTGTTTTAGAATATCAATACATGTACTGATTTGTAAAATGTGAGAAAAACCTTAGTTTGATATGTTTTTAAAAGACTTTTAGGTATTCATAAATCTCCATGTTTTTAAACTCTATTTGACTCTACAGGGCGTTTTAAAGACCTGCTAAATTTTAGGAGGTAATGAGGTCTATAAAACTGAATAACTTCCCCCAGGGAACGTAGGTCGAAATGTGAACAACGAAAATTTAACTTCTCATACAAAAGTGCCCGTGACCAGTAGTTTTGTATGAGTCAATTTTCGATTTTCAGATTACCACATAAATTTTCCGATAATTAAACGTTAATTACCTAATAGTTTTTGACCCCCGAATCCCGACGCAAAAAGAGGGGTGTTATAAGTGAGACGTGTCTGCGTGTCTTTGTATCTGCGAGTTTGTATGCCTCTGTCTGTCTGTGGCATCACAACTCCCAAACGGATAAATCGATTTCGATTTAGTTTTTTTATTTGAAAGGTTACGTGATCGAGAGCGTTCTAAGCAAAAAAAATTAGGTTTTTTTGTATCCGAGGTTATTATTAGTTTTTATTTATAATTATGCTTGTTGTTAATAAAAAAAAGGGCCTTTATGTGCCCCATTACGCTAAGTTGACCAGGGCCTCCAATTAAAGGCAGGTTAAGACGGCGAACCGTGACGGAGGCGCTGGAGCCGTGAGACCAGGAGACCAACTGGCGACCAAAATGCTGCATAGTTGCATACCTGGCTAAATGTTAAAAACATAGCCGTTCAACGGCAATGCTTTTGGGATCGTTGCCTGAAGCGCCTGTTTTAGTATGTTATATTTTCTTAAATTATTCATACGAAACTATTTTGTGGTTCAGTACAAATCGTTTTTCCAAGCTAAAGATTAGCTAGCATGCTAAAATATAGAGGTATTTCGTATTTAAAGAGTCATATCATAGCTATGACGTCACAAAATTGCATTCAGATTTGTACATTTTTATTTGAATCGCAAATTACAGCGATTGCCTTCGGAAATTGAACTATATCAACTATATCAATCTTAGATTCCACGTGTGGAGACGCTGGCAACTGATACAGAGTTCTGAGTAGGTATCTCTGCACCAGATGAAACGTGCAGATAATTTTTAGTACTTGTGTGTGATAGAAAGTATAAAACCTCAAGTTTAGAGAGGTTGCGTTAAACTTAAACGTGGTTCTTGATGTCACAAATGATAAGCAACATTTTTAAGTACAATGTTTTTAATAAAAATAAATATTGGAGAGCTTTATTTTATGAAATTAAACCTGAAAAGGAAATATTACAATTTCCAATGTAAAGCCTCGTAAGTAGTAATGAAAAGCTGAGCTATTGTATATTATAGTATATTTGAACTAACGAGTACATATTCGATTTGAACAAATATATTTTCGTTAGATAGCCCCTTCATTGAGGAAGGTATAGGCATACAAAATTAATTATCAGGCGAACGTAGTCACGGACTTCAGCTAGTATACAATAAAACGCGTATAAAATTAGTTCGATCTTTCATCTTGTTAATGTTGCTGTTTTTGTAATTCATCAAAACTAATACCTACCTAATTATTAAAATGACATGCGACATGCTTACGAACAAAAAAATCTAATAAAATATTGTAGTCAAACAGTTCTCGAAATAAAACTCTTGACAGTTATATGCTGAGGTCTAACTCCTAAAATCAAACGTCGATGTTAAACTTACCACCAAATCATTACAGTTTATACTCAGATCTTTTATTTGTCATTTAAAAAAAACCGTTCGAATTACGTGATTTAACGAACGAAAAAACAAACAAACGTGCGATCCGTCAGTCGAAGCTTTGTCGTTCGAATTTCGGAGTAGGGCCTCAGATTCGGGTTCCGAAGTAAATATTAACCACTCACTAATTTAATTATGATGAAGCCCATTCCCAGTTTCCCACAGTTTGTTTCAGTTTTTGATTTCAACATTTGGTTATAGGTACGTTTATCAGTTTTTACTAATGCTTCAGGATGTGGGTGTTTCGTAAAAACTTCGGATATCCTCAGGACTAAGCAACATGTGTTCGATGCAGAAATTTTTGTGAAAGAAAGAGAGGGATAGAAAAAAGTTTTTTTTCTCTCTTAAGTTTCGTCTTGGTACAGCATCTGTCAGGGATATTGGGTGACCGCCGCATCTCACGTAAGTCAAAACTGACTAAAATGTGTTGATACTTGCTATTTGCAAATATGTAATTTCAAAAACTTTTTTCGACACTCTTTTAATGACAAATAATAATTTTACTAGTATAACATACTATTATAATCAAAAATTACTACTTAAAACTGTAAATTAATACACTGCAAAATAAATTAAGCTAAAATGAAAGCCCCTAGGTACACTATCTACCGGGTTACTGGTTTTAAGTAAATCAGTGTTGAATACTCGCAAAAAAACACTACTTAATTTACTTACAAGACTTCTTAGATTCAGTACATTGACTCCTGTTGAATTCGTAATACAATCATTCTTACCTGCAAAGAAAAAAAACACTGTTAAAAACTTTTCCAGTTCATAATAGTTAAAATGAAGTACTTACACACTTCAATAAATCGCAGAATATAATTATGTCAGTGCCAATTGTTTAGTGACAAAATATGTGTTTTATATTCTAAATAATTGAATTTTTAAAACACTATAAAGCATGTAGGCATGCTATGCGAACACTAAATGTTTTATACATTACTTACATATAAACTTATACAGGGTTATTTGTAAAACACCAGCATCCTTAAAAAGGGGTCATTAAACTCATCATTATGAACAACTTTTACTATGGGACCCTTACAAATAACCCTGTATATTTATAGGTGTGTTGTATTTCTAAAATAAATTAATTGCGGAATGTAAAAGTATCAAAACATTTTCTTCGGAGTAAATCAACTTGCACCGAACTCCGGTTCACACAAGGACCCCCACCATAGTTTTTTGAACCTGTTGACTTATGATTGTGTGTGTAACATGTACCCTTCTAAGTGTTCGTGTGGAAGTGCCAAGTATTCGCTAGTATTAGAACACAGGTTTATTATTATGAATGAGATCAAAGATATATTGGAACTTCATTGAATGTTTGCAGAGTGTAGGAATGTGACATACCTAGATCTGGTTGTAGTTTAGGATTTAAGTGTTAATAAAGACATTTAAATACTTAGAATAGCTGAAATCCTTTATAAATCAAACATATCGCAATTTATTCATACCTCTTACAAACTTTTGCCAAATGTCTTAATGATTAAAAACAACAATTTAAATTAATCCAACTGCAGCCATGTTAAAAATAAGAAATACCATACAGTAAAACAAAACTGAGAAAGTTAGAGTTACGAATATCATTCGTTTTCAGCAACCCCAAAATTAAAGATTGTGTGGTATTTCCAACTTTTTAGTAAGTTGGTTTAAGTGTTAGGAATAAAAAGTTTATGATTGGTATAAACAAATGAGGTTTTTTCTTTTTAGCAAGTCAGTTATTTATAATTATTTTATCAACAACAATCATATAGTAGAGCGATATTACTTAGCTGCTTATTCAATGGTCTGTGCAGTCTGCTTAAATAGACCTGTAAGACTACACCTTAAGGTACATTTCCGAGACGGGCTCCAGACCGCAAACTGATGCAAACTGCAAGTGACACCATTAGTTTCTATAAATCTCTATGAAATTGATTCCAAGCGTGGGTGCACTGTCACTTGCTGCCGCGACGCGCAGCTACCGCATCTTGTCCTCAAAGATGACTTAGCTGATGTTTCATAAATTGCTGTAAGAGCAGACTGCAGCTGCTTGTCGCTGCGTTTGGAACAGAGGCATTCGCGACCGCAAGCAGCACTGTGGTTGACCGCGGCCGCTAGCCGCAGTGTCACCTGCTACGGTTGCAGTCTGCAGCCCATCTCGGACTAATCTTCCATGGACACTGCCTCTGTGATCCCCGCGCCGTCGCAGTCCAGGTTGCTAGGCAACGCCACGCCCATTGGCATCGGCGCGCAGTTTGCCAGCTTTGCGGGCTACTAATCTACAGTACGTTTTCGATAACGTTTCAAAGTGCACGAATGTCACTGTGCATAAAATAGATATCAAAGACGTAGTTTTGTTTGAGATCATAATAACGATCGTGTTGTGATTAGTGATATTTTCTGGATTGACCTGTAACTGGTGAGCGAATTTGTTCTACTAAGTGCTTACTTTGAATAAAATATTACATAGGTACCTAATAATAATATCTACCAACATAAATTTAGATTATTTTATGCTAACTGAGACTCGCATTCTATGATCTCAGAAACCGTATGACTTGAGCTAATCATACGGTTCGATTCGAGCCGCCAAACAACTCGACACGAGCAGCAGTAACGTGCCTAGTATCTAACAACAGTACAAGCCCAACACTTTTTGAAAGTTACATTGAAGGAAAAAAAATATCCTACCTATTACGTAGGTAATATTGGTTTGGTATTATTGTAATAATATTGTTTCATTTGTATGATGGCTTCGGCTAGGCTCTGGCAGCTTGTCTCTGCCAGAGCCACTGGCATCCACATAGAGCCGAGTTCTATCAGTTTTGCATCAGCAGCCATGATCGACGCATGTAAAGTTGCTGCAGTTTCTTTAAATTGTTTATTGTATCCCACAAATGCCTGAAATCTTCGTATAACTTTATTAACAGCCGCGTACCGAGTATAGTGTATACACTACAAGCTCCCCACTGAACTTACTAGGTACCTCGACGTCATACGACGACAATATTGATGACGTGTGGCTCGTTGCGTGGCCACCTCGTTTAATTAAAATCGTGCCAAGTCTCGACTCGCGGCATGGTCTCCAGTTATTCAGCCGCGGCTCGAAGCAACTGCTTGACCCGCGGCTGTCTCTTATGGAAACGAGCCTTTCGGCTTAATTCGAACTAGGTACGGCTCGAACCGAGCAGATATACGCAGATTACTTGTTCCGAGCAGATTAACAGCTCGAACCGAGTTAACTTTATGTTTGGCTGCGTGCACTCACCAGCTTGCTCGCTTTCAGATGGCGACACCATTAGAAATTTCTACCCTTGAATCCCTTCTGGAGTGGGAATCTAAAGACCCTGGTGGAAACGATATCCTGGAAAGGATAAAGAAGCTAGCTGTTGCACATTTACCTGAAGGTTGAAGAATCTCTTAAGATAACCTCTTAAGAAAGAAGAGCTAATTAGATCCTGATCTGGACCTTCATGTGCTCAATAAAATAGGGTTTGAATAAAAAGAAAGAAAGGTTTATTCATCAAATGGGCATAGTGCATCTTGCACAGAAAATAATATAAAATAAAATCTTCAACTCAAATGCAGTGCATGCAATTATTTTTTACAATTATAAGATATATTTTAAATATATTATTACATTTCTCATCATGATTAATTTTTCAAGAAAAATTATGCTAAACATTTTTTTTTTATAGACTCACACCTGTATTCCCCAGAGGGGGTAGGCAGAGGTGTGCAGTACACCCACGTTTCGCCGGCTATGTTATAAGTCCCGTGTAATAGGGGGCGAGCCTATTGCCATTAACCGGGCACAATTCCAGAATTTCCAAATGAAAAAACTCAATAACACTTTGCCCGACCCGGGGATCGAACCCAGGACCTCGTGCTCAGCAGTCGCGCTTGCTACCACTAGATCAACGAGGCAGTCAAAATTAAACTAAACTAAACATTATATTATTATATAATATTTTGCTAAACAACCTCGTAAACTTACATCAATTTGTAAACAAAATTGTTCGTATTTCAATTTGCATTGGTCCCTCCTACATGCGCAGGAGACTAACGTACTCCCACGACATCGTAACATCGTAGTAAAATTTGTAAACGACTCCCTTATAAGGCCGCTGACATAATACGCGTAACGTTTTAAATAACTGAGACATTGTAGTAACCGTTTATTAGCCGTTAGCGTTTCGTGATGCCTACTAATAATATTAATTTGAATAATTTTGTTTGTTTATTATTTGCGCTTGCGAATTAGACGTCTGATATTTTAAAATAATAAATGAGTGGCTTTAAGCAGTATGTTGTTATTAGTATAAGTTTTTGGTAAATTTAAAAACTAGCTTATAAAACAAAAATATTTTGTCTATTTAGTTAATCAATGATATGTGAAAAAAAAATTCGCAATTAATCCTGAACTATAATAGTCTAAAATCGCCAAACCTCCGTGAGCTAGCATGGTGAACGAATAAACACGATACTTTTACTTCACGTTAAAGAAGAGAAGAGACAGGCCTAGTTTGTACATAGTGACCCAGTAGCCTAAGGGTGGTGTGAGTGGTTTGATTGCCCTATGCAGTATTACAGAAGGGAGCCAATGTTAAAATTCAGGGGGGCACAACCCGCGAGCAACAGAATACGGTGAAACTCCAAAAAACTTCAAAGACTAAGAGCCGATTTCACCACTGACACTAAACGCGATCAATTCAAGTTAAACTCAGCTCAAGCGTTTAACTGAGCTCAGAACTGCATTTTGCGTAGGGCTGAACTTAGTTTTATTAAACTCGGTTCTTAACGGAATGGTGAAATTGGGCCTTAGATCCCAGGCGTTAAAACCGAGTTCTCGTAGCACAAAAAAAAGGTTCTAGAAACGCCCCCATTGAAAACATATAGCATATATAACATACAGCATAATTATAACCATAGCTACTCCCACGGATAATTTAACTATCTTTTGTTTATTAACTTAAAGAATGCAAGCTAGAAGTCAGTAGCAAGAAAGTATACCTCTCGCACCCTTCACAATTCTAATACCATGACCATGATTTCTCATAAGTACATTCTGACGTTACTCTGCAGCTGAAATTCGCTTTACGCCCCGCCTAAAACCGCCCACCCCTGTAATGTTGAAACCGCCTTCTCGTGACCCAGATTCGTAACAGCATTTTATGGAAATAGCTTACCCCTTATTGGTCCATTCCATCCATTCAGGATGCTCCAAGCCTTATAAATATTTGTGTCAATTCCATTATTTGATTAGTAATTTGTAACCTACGCTTTTAATTTAGGTAGGAAATCATTATAAAATCATTTAATTTAGGTAGGAAATAATATAAGTTAGGTAGGAACCAAAAAATATCAGTAGAGTCTATTGTTTAGAACTAGTAGGACAGTATATTTGATATCACCAATAAGAATGGTGATGATGAGTCAAAAAAAAATTATAATTATGTTATAAGTATGAATTCAATTAACGTAGTTTTAAAACTAAACTTACTAAACATGACTAAGTTACTATTTTTCGTTTTTAAAGGGTAAATATCGCTGAACATCCTGTCCCCTAAGAAGAGTTTGCAAATCATGCGAATATCCGGCAGTCTATTAACAGTTAGAAGTAATATTCCTCACGCTTTTAGTATCCGGAAGAACAGAAACGGGTTTTTTATTGCAAAGATGATATCTCACTAAAACTCAGAATAAACACAGTAAAATAATCATACAGTTGGTAACCACGTACAAACGAAACGGCACACTCACACAAACATGCGTAATATTGCGTAACGAGTAACGACGAGACTCCTAAGCGAACGTCACGGTACTGTCAGTATCAACGACGCGTCGTTGCGCATGTTTGTGTGAGTGTGTCGTTTTCGAGCGTTTGTACGTAGTTACCATACTGTATGATTTTTATACTGTGGTATAAACTTGGTGTGCAAATTAGTAACAAGGGTACCTTCTGTATAACTTTATCGCACTTTGTACGAAGCAGTTTTGCGCAAATCTTTTTTCGGCTCACAATTTAAGCTGTACAATAATATAGGTAACTTATCTACAAGAGGCAATATTAAGCTCTGTTTATAGTAAGAGCAGCTATAATCGCACCTGACACTGCATAGATAACCATCACTTCTCGGCTTACAAGACTCGTAGCAACGAAAACAATGCTGAAAACTGATCTCTGTGCGACGATTATACGATAATTAGCATTAAATGCTCTGCAAAGTGGTTTCGGATATATTTATAGTCGGCAATGAAAAAGTTATTTGAAAAACTGCAGTGGCTCTCATGGACGTAGCCAAGGTGACAAGAGCTTTAGGGACGAAGGCAATAGAGCGTGTTGAGGCGATGTCCAGTGACCTGGACGCCAAGACATCACCCCCCCCCCACATGGAGGCACTTGACGGGGCTGGGAATAATTGAAAATCGTCTGACAGGCGCAAAAATTCTGCATTTGAAGTACCTACTGTTTTATCAGTCAATAAAATAAGTATAAAATATTATAGTTATTAATTTTGAACAGCTCGAAAATACATTCGTTTCATTTCATTTTAAATATTACCTGTATTATTTTAAAAAAATACAATTTTACAAAAATTATAAGTACTGTAAATGGTGTAAATTTTGACAGGCCGAATAAAACGGTAACCTGCTTTAAAACCTGTCGTCTTCTTACATATTATATTTACGTCCTTAGTAATGTTTACTTAAGAAGCGCATACAAATGTTGTGCGTCGTCAAAACAATTTTGTCGGACTTAAAATAAGGCGCGTCACACACCAAAACATCACATGTCGAGCTTGGGCAACAAGAACAACATTTTGTAGTTTTAGATTGTGGCAGGCCTTATTTTGTCACCTTTCAATAGACTTCAATTAGACAATAACAAGTAAAAATAGACAATAACAAGTAAAGTTATTATTTTTTTTATTAATTTGGACATTGCAGTAGGTACTTATACCTAAAATTTTAACTCGATAAATAAAAGCAACAATGAGTACAAACATCAGACTGTTTACAATTTATTTTAACAGAATTTTTTGAATCAGTCGTGAATGTGAATTGTGAATGTTGATTCCTATCGATACTTCATTGAAGCATCGACACTTTAGTGTTTCTTAGAATTAGCTGGTGACAATACTGTTGTTTTGAGACAAACAAGGTGATGCTAGGATTTTATGTTTCCACGAACTAGCTTGTGAATGGAGTTTCTAGTGAGGTGGTCCAACTTAAGGAAAGCTATTTACTATTTTTGTTGTAAAAAGGCAAGTGTAATGTATTTTCGATCAGTTCTTTGCACTCTGTAGAGGTTGGAGTTTGACAACTGATTGTAATCTGAGTTCATCAGATTTGTGGAGGTTTACGTAAAATAATTTATTTTCTAGGTAAGTTTGTGATGATGATTTAAGTAGTTTAGATTTTAAGTACAAGTGACTGTATATTTACCATTTTTAAACGGTTTTATTTAGCTTGCCCTGTTTATTATTTGGTTCAAATTTAGTAATCGATATTTCACCCCCTTCCTGTTGACAGATTGATCTGATATTTCGTACACAGCTTTACTTCTGATGACAAAACCGTTTTACGTCAAAAAAAATTGGTACCTACTTATATTATTTTAAATCTAAATATCGAAAACTTAAACACCATAAAAATTTTACGATTACGATTACAATTTTACATTCTTATTTGCTTAAATGTAAATGTAATGTAAACTATGGAATGAAAATGAAAATAAATGTATTTTATTTATGGTGACCGGAGGGCTGGCAGTTACCTCGGTCAACGCCTCAGTTTGGCTATTCAACGGGGTAACGCCGCTAGCATCCTCGGCACCATTTCCCCAGGCAGCAACCTAAACTCAGTTTTTTATAAATATACTTATAGTTTTATTTATTTTTTTATGTTTTTTGGTCACATCATCACATGTTACTATGTCAATCATCAATCAACATAATCATAGAATCACAATGTCAACCAGAATATTATTGAACTTCGAGTACACTGTGTACTTAACTCAAAGCGATATTACAAAATTGTTGTGACCTTATCAAAAATCTCATTAAATCGTCTATTCGATATTCTATTTTCAAAAGGGAAACCAACAGACGAGTCGTCCATTTTTTACATGCATTCTAAAGTTTAGTAACGGCAGTAAAAGAGGCTTAGGTGAGCGTCTGTAAGTGTGAGAGGGATAGGAAATATTTTTTGCTATAGCTTTCAAAAGGCTGAGTACGGGAACGAAGTGTGCCAAGAAGCAGTTTGGTTCTCTTAATGTATAGTAAATAAAAATTTATTATAAGGTCTGTATATTGAATTTAATTAAAATAATAATTTATTTTGTAAATTTTGACAAGGCAATTTACTTATATTATTTTTTCTTTTTACTTTTTGTTTACTCAATGTTTTTTAATTTTATTAAAATTTAATTTAAATATTTAATAAACTTAAATTTACATTTAATAATTATGCTACCTACGTTATGTAGCATTATTATTAAATGTGCATACATAGTTGTGTACCTTTTTTTATTACGGGGGGAAATTTTGAACGGGGCAAAAATGGCATAATAAATGTGTTTACTTACATACACAGAACTGCGCGAAAACAAAGGAGTGCAGTCTAAACAATGAGTTTAAATAGAAATTGAATTTAGAACTTTGAATTATTTATTATTGTTTCATTTCAGCCAACTATACGTTTCATAACTTACTCGATACACAATGTAATTGGTTTAATATAAATGTTGATGTTTTTAAAAAGAAAACCACCTTTAAGTTCTAATAATAATAACTTCAGTCAGTTTTAATCAGATTTATTAATAATAATAATTTAACTTAGTTTTACCAGCCAGCTATTAAAATATTAACGGTAGGTACTCATTTTTTACCGTCTTTTACCTTCTGATAATAGTAATTGTACTAAAATTTTACGTTTCCTACAATGTGTTTTAGAAAAATCTTAATTATTTTCAACCACCCACTGAGTTTCTATACCTATTGTAAATACGGTTCTATAAAAATTACTTACACATGCGACATTTTATAATTAAATGCCACCATCTGTTGCTATCGTTACTGAAATTACTTTTTTGCCGCACTTCGTACTGATGCAAAAAAAAAGTAATTTTGCGAGCTGTACCGAGAAAAAAGAATGTTAAGTAATACATTCGCTTCTTGCTTTTATTATCAATCTAGAATTTAAGTAAGTGTACATAAACAGGATGTTTGTTAATTTGCAAATAATATTCCAACTATAATGATGGTAAAATGTACGTACAAACGCTCAAAACGGTCCAACACAACGACCGCGTATGCGATGCGTAACAACGAGACTCCTAAGCGAACGTCGCGGTACTCGCAGTATCAACGACGCGACGCGTTGTTGCGCATAACTGTGTGAGTGTGCCGTTTTCGATCGTTTGTACGTAGTTACCATACTGTATGTTTATTATACTGTGGTAAAATGCTTAAATTGAAAGATAATATATTCTAAAGGGTCTTACAAATGTGCGTATGTAATGTGTTTGTGTCCATGGACTGTCAGACTTGGACTCTATTGTTCACAAACAGAGACAAGAGATGCAAAATGAAAAAAAAATGGAATTTATAAATTAGATCCTTTAAATTTTCTATGGTGCAATTGTTTTCTTAAACTAACTCAATGTAGTCGTAGATGTTTCAAATTTCGAGATGTTTGAATATTTGCACAAAATTTCTCACGAGCATAACAATAATTGATTGTCGTCTTGCGGTCTTTATATAATCGTTAGTAATCCTACCTCATGATTAGTTATGATGAGTAACCAATATTTGATATTTTAATAAACACGCTGGCATAAATATCTAAGCCTGTCCCTAATATCTTTATTTGTAATGTGACTCAAGTGTAAACTATATCCCCACCCACTATTATCGCGTGTGTAAACATTCATATAATCACTGCAATTTAGCTTCACGCTTATGAGGTTTAGGGTACAGTAGGCTGGCTTGAAGATAGGCTCTCCGATTGTTCGCGCATTATGCGAATTCGCATCTCTTCCCTTTTCACTAGCACAGTTACAAAAATGCCACTATTTAGAGTATTTAGCCTCTAAAATGTATACACTGACTAACCTTAGCCTGGCCGAGGAAGTTTTCGCTTACAGTAAGCAGAAATTGAATGTTAATTAAGTAGAGGTATCGCGTGTTGATTGTTTGTAGGTAAACGGCATTATATTACTTATTTTATAAGGTCAAGGTACAAGATAGTCATGTTACCACTACTAATTAGTATTAAGAATATAATTCAATATTTTCAGTACTTTTAAAGTGTTTTTTAAATATTAAAAACGAAAAAACAGGTGATACTTGATAGTAATAATGTGTACAGGCTGTTTCTTTAATAACGATTGGTCATTGCCTAGTTGCTGATTTCATAAA
Organism: Protodeltote pygarga; assembly: GCA_936450705.2. Classification (NCBI taxonomy): domain Eukaryota; kingdom Metazoa; phylum Arthropoda; class Insecta; order Lepidoptera; family Noctuidae; genus Protodeltote; species Protodeltote pygarga. Next base: position 15,519,241 of record OW388248.2, read on the forward strand.
AAAATCCATCAAGAGTTTTACAGGCACGCATGGTTAAAAAAAAAGTAAAATAGAACAAGTACCGAAATATCTATTCCAATTCTGAGTACGTAGTACTTCGCGAATGGTTTCTTTGTGAATGTTGACACACATTATACCTTGTTACAAGACTGGTAACAATGAGCTGGTGTTTTGTAAATCGTTTCGCGTTCAGTGTCTATCGATACTTTATTTATACATGTTTGGCATACGAACGTCGTGTTACGAATGCACGTTGATAATATTTCTTTTGATGGGGCCGTCTCTCACATAGTGGCGTTCTTCTCTCTTTTTTGTGATGTCTTACAAAAAGTATATCGGGGTCGAACTCCGAACGAAGACTTGACTGCAACTGCTTTCTCCTGACTGTTTTAGTTTTAGCCTTACAATAAAATAAATCTACAAAATTGAAATTATTGATTTCAATTTTGTAGATTTATTTTATTGTCGACAAACGAAATAAATCTTTCTCTCTCTAGTACAACGTTCAAAGGGTCGATGTAACTACCACCTTGAGATGGTTGACTCATTGACTGTAGAAGAGGATTTCAATAACACGGGCAGCCCGCAGGACACGAATAGCTTAGTGGCAGGATTAACCAGTCGCAGGTCCAAATTCTGCTCGTATTCGATTATTTCTTTCTATTTTATTACCTTTAGATTTTGTCGATTTTTTAAAATTTATACTTAAATAATGATTTGTGAATTAAATGACATAAAACTGACAAAAGCAATTCAAGAAACGACCTTTTAATATCGATTAAATATGTGCAAACATTACATAACCAGCCAATATTATACCCTAAATATAAAACATCTTGTTTTATGGTTATACAGATGCCCAACTAACAAGTACCACATTCAGCACACTAATAAAATCAACTCTATTTACATGTTTATAACCGGCAATTAATCTAACGGACTTTTTGTTCGGCACTGAATTTAAGTTACGCAACGGTGTGAGTGGCGGTCCGTGTATCGGATAACAATTAACATTCATGTCGTACTGGTTACTTTTATGTGTGAAATACAAGTTCATAAGGCGTTTTGTGTCTAGAGCATTTTATTGTTGTTCTAAGTTAATGGAACCAGGCACCTATCAACAATGAATTAATAAACAAAGGAATGTATCAAGTGACGTCGGCACAAATGTCTGTCAATTACGGAATATTCGAGGAATTAAAAACCGGAATTCGGAATAAATTCGACTTTCATTCAAAACAGGAAAATCGTAATCAAAAAGGTAATAAAATTAATTAATCATCATCGATGTATCCGTTATTTCGCTGTAAGCATTGAGAGTGTAAAGAAATGTTTTTTTAGATAGACGGGTTGTTAGGTAGCTTCACATAGAAGCAATTACAGAGGTACAGTCGTCCAGCCTCAAGGCTGAACCGTTACACTGCAAAAAAACTGGTGTCTGTCCGTGCATTAGAACGGTACTACTACAACCTTATTTGGCCTGTCACTTACGTACCTATCTAAGGCAAGTACGGGTAGGTACAGCTCGTACCAGTATCGGTACCAAGTCACTCTTATCTGATACCTAGATAAGTTCAAGTACGTTTCTTAGTAAACTTTGTCTTGGTAGTACCTAATGTTTGTTCAATTAATTTTGTTCTAACGAGAAGCCTACATAATACTCGTAGTAGGTACTTACCTATTTATTGAAATGTTGAAGTGGATAATAAGAAATATTATTATCCTTAAACTTTACCACGAATATCTGTTAAAAGGTCAAGGTGTTTCTTACACTTGACTACCTCATTGGTGTAGTGGGAGTAAGCGTGACCGCTGAGCTAGAGATCCTGCGTTCGATTCCCGGGCAAAGTGTTATTGGGTTTTTCCTTTAGGAAATTCTCAGTAGCAGAAGGTTAATGGCATTAAACTCGCTCCTACGAGTATTACATGGGATATAAAACATAACCGGCGAAACGAGGGTGTACCTACTACATACACCTCTGCATACCCCTCTAGGGAATACAGGCGTCGGTGTATGTTATGTTATATCTTTCTTACATTTGTCGTAGCTCGTATTTACAATGTGTTTGTCGCGAGATTTCCTAAAGGCTGACCTGGGCAACTGATATCTATCGGCACTTTCACTAACTGACACAAATTTTTGCGCAATTTTTTGATATACTAACTTGTTAAATGATAGTCATAACACACAAGCTCTTAATGTTTACTTTCATCATATTGTTTTGTATAATGTGATTCTGCCGCTGTGAGTCTGAAAGCCCGCATAATACAAATATATTACATATTTACAAACATATTATTATTCCCAAAATTAAAATATTCCTAAATTCAAATAGATTTTGGTCTAGAATAACTTTAGGATCGCCAGAAACGTATATCTATACTGTATATATTATTATTATGGGTTTTTATGTTATTTCATTTATAAGCGATTTCTTTTTGTTTTTCCTTATACACAAAATGTAATATCCTGTGATTTATCATTACTTAACCACCGCTTCCTTGTGCTCTAGCTGAACTGCTCTTTTGCCCGACAGTTCCTCAAAAACACACATTATCAGATATTTAAATAATTCAAATAATATGATACCAGTATATTATAAAATAATTCAACAAAGCATGTCATGTCATACCCTATTAAACACGAAAAACACTAAACGATTAGAAAAATAATTACCTAATCAATTTCAAGTTTTACAACCGTAATTTTTAATGACCACTGACGCATCAAGAGCCCAGCAGTCTATTCGAATAGACAAATCTATTGAAGTATCGTGTGATTCTTCAACGGTACTAAACTGTGGGATAATTTGTAGAGACAATCAATTTGAAAATCGTCATAAAAAGCGAGCGAGAGCATGTGAAGTATGACATGGCGCGGTAACGGCATCCAAGTTGCACCGTATCGGTTTACTACGAAAGGTTACAGACATCAGCGCTACTGATGACGTCGACAGTGTCAAGATAACGCGTCACCGTACATTAATTTAAAAGTAAATGTGTTACTAAAGGGACACACGAAAGTATCAAGTTTTGCGAAAAAAATAGATGCATATCTGCATCCTGGATTGAAATCTTCTCGATTACTCGTTTAAATAATTAGCTAGCGAGGTTATTAACATTGAAACATTTGGGGCCTTTTTAAATTTTGAGAGTTATTTCGAAAATTTCAAGTTAGTGACTTAGGCCCAATTTCACTATTCACTTTATAAACCGAGTTTTATAAAACTAAGTTTAGCCCTACGCAAAATGCAGTTTTGAACTAAGTTAAACGCTTGAACCGAGTTTAACTTGATTGATCGCGTTTACTGTCAGTGGTGAAATCGGCTCTTAAACTCTTGAATTCGTTTATCGTATTTATCTTTTTGCTTTTGCAATGAATTTTTGACGTGCTCATGTAGATATGTAGGTGATATACAAAATAGTTAAATTTGAATTAAAATAGGCGCAAATAAATAACCATAAATGGATGATAGCAGGTGATAAATTCAATCGGCAGTAATATACGATAAATCGGTTGTCCAAACAATCTAATTAACAACAAGCTATTTCCCGAAGTCCCTTCAAAAGGACAATAGGCTAATAAAGCCGTGTTTATAAATACCTAACAATATGACACTAAGACACATTATATCACATGCACAGGTATCAGTTCTTAAAATCACCCTAAGGCAGTCCAAGAAAGCTTGAACGTTTGTGGGTACAAAAATAAACACCACTTAAGAGATTTGTTTCAGCTACACAAAAAAAAAACAAAGGAAAATCTAGAAAATGAAATATATCTTCCTAAACCAATGATGGGTCTCAACCGCCAATCTCAACGGAGACTTGCCAACTACGTAGGGTCTGGCTGTGTAGGTATACGTACGAGCCAACTACATTTTCATACGGGTGCAATGCAGACGCAAGCACAGCTAGAACTAAATAGGTTATACCTAGGTACGAATACATAGCAAAAGATAATTTTTGACCTATGCAGGATGTTAGCTATGCTTTAGAGGGGAATACCCGTTTTAGATATTTAGTTTATCAACTTATATCTTAATTCATTTAATAATACTCGTAAACACTTCTTAGTAAAACGGTTATCATTTTAAGAGTTTATAATTGCTTTACTTATTATGTAATATTTGCATTTTAATAAGGGATTTCCCTGTCTAGAAATTTCAGAAGCTTATTAATTTGCTATTGGATAACCCTTTTGGGTTGCATTTGTTGGATAGTCATTAGTCAATCGCTTTATTGGTGATATTCAACTACCATCAAGCAGACTTGCTTGCCATACCATTGTGGATGTTATTCAAGTTTTCATAAATAGAAACCCAGTCAATATTTATAACAGACTAATGGCTATAGAGAACTATGGCATCAATTTCTAATAGTTTGTAACATTACTGTTTCATATTGTATTGTATTTTATTCTGTTTTTAGTATTTGTTGTTATAGAAGCAATAGAAATACATCATCTGTAAAAATTTCAACAGTCTAGAAAACAGAATTTTTGTAAGTATAAGCAGTTTTTATGTATGAAAACTGGTTCCGATCAACTGATATTTTAATTTATAGAAATAAAAAGACAGTAGAATCCCTTAAATATTATTTTTATTGTGTGAAGTTTTTTAGGTCTTTTGAGAATCATCGTCTAATGAATAAGTAAACTACGAAGTAATCTTTAGTCTGCTTTATCTATGGTCTATGTACGGTATTTATTTCAATTTAATTTAAAAAAAAAAAATGTATTTTCAACATTAAAATCATTAGATTTGAAAAAACAGTATTACAAAGCGTTTAATAATGTTCTTCCTTACACAATAATAAACAAATAATAATAATAACCTAAGGAGTCTAAGAATACAACACTCTTCATCGCTAGATAACGCAATATAAAATACTAGAGATAATTCTTACCGGGTAGTAAATGTTGGTACACACCATATACTAACTTCTAGAATGCGCGAACGAAACGACTAAGCGAAACCACCATCTTAGTAAAATGGTATTCAATGAGTACCATTTAAGCTGATCCAAAAATAACTAAAACAATCTGAATGCAGTCCGTACAGGGCTTTAGCATGACATATAGTATTCAACTAGCATCCAGTACAAGCGATCGCATGCGTGGCTTGAATACCTTACCAATTTCAGTGAATGTTTCCATACAAACAAATTAACGAACATCGTAAAACATAGACCTTATTCTTTACGCAATAAAGTCTTAATTTGTAAAAAAGTGCAAATTAACTTAATGGCGGGAAGATGATTATCCAAAGAGTTTAAAAATTAGATTTGTATAAACCAATCACGAGGAGGGAAACGTTGCATCATCAACCAATGGCGATCTCGGGATTTTATTGTAGAACCCATAAACTTGTATAGACGGTTGGTCTCCGTTCACTGCACGCCGAAATTTGCATATTGTGTACACGATGGCATTCTGGGCTCTGGGAATGTTCGGTCATCAAAGAGTATTTTGGGGTTCAGGTCCATCCAGGCGTATTATTTCGCGCCAGGAACGGACTTTAGAGATATTGTTGATTTCACCACCATTGCAGCTGCTTGATGGTGATGAATATGATTAGAGATAGGTAATTTATCAATTTTTGTTATTTATGGTTCGATAATATTGGTTAATAATATAATAAAATATATAAATAAAATAAAAAATAGAATAAATTTACTTGAAATGTTAAATGCATGGAAGATTCTAATGTTATAAAGTTTCAATTTGAACTTAATAGAAAAGGGCTAGAACTCGTTTGTTTTAATCTTTATACGTTAATGTGCTTGCGTTAGCGAGTTAGTCACGATAGTTCAACAGGATCGGGTTCAAACTCACGACCTTTCCCATAGCTAGTCCTAATGATAGCCGTAGGCTATTGTCCCCTCCATAAACGTGAGCAGAAATTGAATAAGACCTTTATTTGTTTTGTGCACGATAATAATAATATGTGCTATTTAAGCTATGAGACGAATCCAACTTTTTTAATAAATTGCTATACGCTTATTTAATCGTTTTTTTTTAAATATGTAGGTATGCATATTGTTTATAAAGTGCACACTGCACTTTATACAAATAATCAAATCATTTCAAAGTTCGGTCATTGACATGCCTATTAAATTGGGTGATCAACAAAATGTAATAAGTTTCAATTAATTATTATTAGTAACGAGAAAAATAATGGCGGATGCAAATGACAAAACGTCCTAGTTAAATTTGTGAAATCAGCTATTGAAACAGCCTAGCATCAAAGTTGTAAAAGCAAAACTATTTCAGTAATCGACAATTAATAAAGTTGTCTATCAACAATTTTTACTGCTTAGTAGGTATGACACAAATAATTTGAGTTATTCGATTTGATCTGACTGAATTGATCTGTTTCTACAAAATATTTACCTATAGCAAGCAACTTGATATTTCTGTAAATCCAGAATTCTTCCGGTTTATTGCCAGTAGAAAAGATACGTGAGGAAACAACTGTCCTTAAGGTTGATTTGAATGATAATCGTGGAGGATGCAAGTTACAATGTACGAGTAAGTAAGCATTTGAGTAGCAAGGCATCCGGTGGTCCGGCCCGGACGCTGACCGGCCTAGAAAGTGGTCCGATAAGCACATTTATAATCGTTTATGCCAGTATTATAAAAGGATAGATAGAAATAAGGCGATCTGAGCTGCGCTAGCGATGCGAAAACTTTTTACTCCATTACTGTAGCCTGTAACCTCCTCTCAGTTAAGGCTTTGTGGCGGCAGGCATCTAAAGAATTTTTAACTGCAAGTTGTTAGTTCTAGGTAGACTTCAAAATATCTTTTGTAACGTTTGGAGTAGGTTGACGAAAAGTTACATTTTCCGTTACAGAAGTTTAAACGTTGAAGGCAAGTAGTAATTTAAACAGCAGGTAGGTATCAATAGAATTTTCAACTGCATGTTTTTAGTTCTAGGTAGGCATCTTTATAACTTCTATCTATCTGTCTTTAGGTATCTTTTGTAACGTTTGGAGTTGGTAGATTGACAAAAAATTATATTTTCCGTTACAGAAGTTTGAACATTCCAATGTTCAAACTTTTATAACGGAAAATGTAGTAGTTTGGCAAGTAGGTATTTAAAATAATTTCTCAATAATTGTTGTTCAAAATTCAAAATTCACAATCTTATTAAAAAAAAATCGAAGTGTGTCATAAGGTCATGACTTGAACCGGCCGGTCGGCGCGGCGCGGCGTGCGCGTTTGCTGTCTCACAAGATTACAGTGCATTGGCATTCCTCCTTCTCTAAGGATATATGAATGAAAGTGCAATGGTTCATTAATGCGTCTGAGACTTCGGAAGCTATCGTTGTAAACGGATGTCCGTGCTACTGACACTTCTAATTCGACAGTTATGACGTATTAATTGATGTTACGGTACTGTTAGTTTAAAATATTGTATAGGTACATATAATATTGATGAAATTTCATAATAATATAGCTTATCAGAATAACTAATTACAACATACCTAATTTAATTAAAAATGGCCAATTTATCAATATACCTCGCAGGCGAAGCCGCGAGTGGAAGTAATTAGGTAATATAAGTAGGTACCTATCGATTTTTTTATGTTAGAATAATTATTTATCATTCTTATTTTTGCTTAATATGAAGTATAACTTTTCAAATTGTTTTTATGATGATGATTTCGTTTTAATAATTGCATATTAATATTGTTTTTTCATTATTATTTTCAAGTAGCAGAATGTAAAATTACTTAGTCAGCATGATCAAGTACCTACCTATCTACTGTCTACTTAGGTATAATAGCCCACTTATGATAGTTGCTATGTTAGAATATTTTGATATTTCGTTCGACACCTTATAATTATTTCTAGTTTTACAGAACTGTCTAGTTGTACGAAAGAATATAACGAAAAGATGATCTGAAGTTAATTCTTCTGTTTTTTCAAAGAAATCCTTACATCCTAAAAGTGGACTATCTATTAACTAGCTTCCGCCCGCAGCTTCGACTGCATAATATGTTGATTAATTGTACCCCATGTGCTATTCCGATATATACGCTATATTACTGTAAAGTTTCATAAAAGCCCGTGCAGTAATTTTTGGGTGGCAGAGTAACAATCATCCATACATTCATACATTCATACATCCTCACTAACTTTCACATTTATAATATTAGTAGGATGCAGCGCTTATTGTAAATAACTTAGTGGTGGAGGCATTCTGGTTTTAGTATGAAAGCGGGTGGCCCGACCGGAGTAGTAGGTACTATCGTAGACCGCCGGTGCACACTCTTATGGTTAGAATCGCTTGCACTCGGCGTTCGAACGTAGCGCTAGCCGCCCCTACGCACGTAGCATCGTTCAAAGCATTTTGATCGCAAAGTGGTGCACCGTTCGTGTCCGCGATAGTACGTAGTAGCTTCTCACAGAATATCGTCATGAAATAATAGAGTTTGGTCTGTTGCATTTCGCACGGTCGGTGAGAGCATTAAGGGCCAAATCCCTCTTTTACATAATTAGACCCTATGCCATAGAAATACGAATTTGCAAGGCGTAGACAGACCAAGAATATAGGTATATCTTTTTTTTTTATTTAACATTTTACATTCATATCCAATGAGACATATCCCCCACCCCCTTTTTTTTCGGAAGTCTGTTATCAACAACATCATATACTAACAAAGTGAAATTAATTGTTACTCGATGTTATGCAATGAAGAGTTCTAATCGGTTCTACATAGTCGTACGAGTATATTTCCGAACTTAATCATTAGATCATGGCAATATTAAACTGAGACCACCTGAGCAGTATACCCATAGAAATATTAAATAATATCTTTGAGTATACCCCTTCAAACAAAAAAAGAATTTTCCGGGCCTCCGTCTTCGACTAATCGGGGAACATACAAAAAAAAGATTCCGACGAATTGAGAATCTCCTCCTTTTTTGAAGTCGGTTAAAAAAAAAGCTGATATTGTACTGGCCTTAGATATCTTCATAATCATGAATTATCTAACTATGTCGCAGCAAGTAATGTAAGAACAATAAAAATGACGCTAACAATAGCCGAAGACTCTATTGTTAATAATTATTACATCGTCTATTTTTTTCCAAAGGTGTTACAATTTGTTTTAAATTGCTCATTTATCAGTGTTAAGTATGTATAAGTATGTACCTATACATGTATGTACAATCTAATTGACTGTATTTACGTTAGTCTATATTACGTTAGGCACATAAAAGAAATTAATTTATTTTAATTAACTCTGAGTAGTCACTTGTACCTACTTCTCTTGGTTTCCTCACGGATGTTACCTTTTTATAAAAATGTCGTTTACTATCTTAACCATAGAATACACAACTTTTTTCAAAAGAACAGGTCCTTACCTCCTCAATAATATTTTACAGAACAAAAACAACTCAGCTGAAAAAGGCGAGTCGCAAGATGGCGCGGTTGTTTCCCACGCAAGCGCACTGGGAACCCGCCGCGCGCACATGTGCTCGTTTACGCGGGAAAACGCCGTTTGGCGGTTGTTTTTTTTTTTTTCAAATTGTATTTTGTGTCAAGTACACGCACAATTATATATATCTGTGAGTACACATCTTGCAATATGTATGTAAACAAACAACAACTTTAAAAAAAATAGGCTTAGACGTATGATTTTTATTTTATTTATTTTTTATTGTGTTAGTTTAATATTAATAATTCATTATTGACTAAAATATATAATTATGCAATTGTTATTAAGCATAACGATAAAAAAATGTTAGCACACAAAACCTATATTTTTAGATACGTTTTTATCGTGATATCGCAAGTATCTCGAGGCCGGCCGGAGCGGGCATCGAACCGGCACAGTTATGACAACCTGTTCTCTCTCATTAGTTCCCTGCGGACATCTTACCTCCTGTTTGTAATTAGTTACCTGCTATAAACTTTAACTGAAATGTATAATATGTATTTTTTTCTTACGCTATTAGAAACTCAATCATACGGTTAGAGTGAATGAGCTGCCTAAGTACTTAAATGTATATGTGATTTTACCAACTGGTTTAGACTATTTATATATTCCTTGTCTTTTATTTTACACTAATATAAATTAAATACCAAATAATTAATAAATATAGGTACGCTTGGAAACAAAACGAACGGTTTGCGAATTATTTTTTCTGGTTTGGTTACAATATTTTGATTTAAATTTTCATCTCAAACGATTGAAACAAATGCATCTTCTAAGCATAAAAGAAATCTCAAGTACCATAAAAATCCACCCGACATCGAATTTCTTGGTAAAAAATTTAATTTTTCTCAAGAGATCGGATTGGAGTGGGTCTCAGCTAGGAACACGTGGTAGCCCGCATGTGTTCCTTCAAACTAATAATGAACATCTGTGTTCCTCGCCAGATATTATACGACGATTAAGAAAAACAACCAAAAATTGAACTCGTAAGATTGTGAATGATGACTATCTAAATCAGCCGTATACTCCTCCTCCCGCAAGAGGCATTCAAGATGTTTCAAGATGCAACCGCGCCGATTTGTAATGCTGTTTTATTAGTTACGTTTGTGACCATGATTGTACCATCTTAAATTAGTCGGATTGTAATGTTAGGGTCATTACCAATTGACCCTATGCAGCTGCCGTTCGAAACGGTCCGTTTTCATGCGTCTTGATGTAAATACTTGTGTTTTATTTGAATCGTCTTGTATCGATATAAATTAATAGACTTTAAAGAAAATGGATTGGGTAGCCTTCATTTTAATGTTGGGTTTCATAAGCGAAATAATAAAGTAATGGTAAAATATTATGACCAGGATTGAGATTTCGTTCTAAATGCTAAGGTTCCGTTGGAGGTTAACAACATAGATTATCTCCCACCACCATTAACTCAATCCCAAATTATATTTAGGGTCGGCTCAATAGGTTAATTTTCCTTCATGCATATCTGTAAGCGTCTTTTTATTTTTCTCTGATACAACCCTCCATGTTCACTCAAAGACCCATTCCTTTTTCACAACATATCCTTCATCCATCCTCTGACATGGATTAACACACCATTGAAAAATCTCTCAGGTGAGCTGGTTTCATCGCGATGTTTTACCTCACCGTTTTAGCAACTGATAATATAATTAATATATAATACGCACATTACTTACGAAAAGTCAAAGGTGCGCGCCTTGGGTTCGATTTCGAGACCTCTACCAATCGAACGGACGAACAGTCGACGGTCATACCATTAGGCTATCAGTGCTATTACGATTAGTTCCCAGTACTGTAAAAATGACATCCATCGGCACGCCGTCACCACCCTTACTCACGATTCCCTGTCCAGTAATTAAGATACCAGTGAGAACCGATTACTTGCACATGGTCCAATACATGTCAATGTTTTTGAATCATCGTCACAATTGTTAATGGCGTCTATCAATGAATGGAGTGACACACCATTCGACTATTTATTTATACGTATGGTGTACTGAAAGATTCAAGGACTATCAATCAATTAATTGAGAGCTAGTGATCATTGTTTGCGAATCTCTTAATAGTGTAAAGTCTCTGTTTTTAACCGACTTCAAAAAAGGAGGAGGTTCTCAATTCTATTGTTTGTTTTTTTTATCTGTCTGTTTCTTTGCTTATTTCTAAAGTTCTAAACCACCCAACAGATTTTGATATGGTTTTCACTACGATTTAGATAATTTCTTTCGGAAGGTTTATTTGTATGTTTGTAATACACATGCTTATTCATTAATAATGCCTCGTTGGTCTAGTGGTAGCAAGCGCGACTGCTGAGCACGAGGTCCTGGGTTCAATCCTCGGGTCGGGCAAAGTGATATTGGGTTTTCCATTAGGAAATTGTTAGTAGCAACACGGAGTCTGGAATTGTGCCCGGTTAATAGCAATAAGCTCGACCCTATTACATGGGACTTATGACATAGCCGGCGAAACGTGGCTCGAGTCGTAGGTGTACTGCATACATCTTTGCCTACCCCCTCTGGGGAATACAGGCGTGAGTCTATGTTATGTCTAATGTTTTCGCGAGATTAAACAACAACTTTTTATCGTAATCTCCTTGGGTCCCTTTTTTAATTTATCAAATCCTATTGTTTCCATCTATTCTCTGGAACACTAGAAAGATATATTAATACGTGAAGCCAAAACTGTGGATCCCCTTTGAATATTGCGCGCATGGAGAAGTGTGAATCTTAGTAAAAGTTTATATGGAGAAGTGCAGAAAGATAAAAAAAAAAAATACGGTCGAGAAATAAAATTTAAGGTACCTATCCACTATGGTGATAAATTAACACAATTTAAATCATACTTCCAAGTATTGTTTGCGCATCTGTTTTTGTAACAGGTGGCGATCTAAAGTCAGCTGGTTTTGACTCATTTTGACTCTTAATTATGATTTAAATGATAGAGGACATGGAAGCGCCAATGATGTTTGACATTGGAGGGATTTTGGGTCAATTCCTTTTGTGAGAATGACGATATGATTTGATTTTATATTTAAGAGGGTTACAGTTCAGTTGTGTTTAATTATTGATACAGAAAGAAAATATCAGAAAGATTTATTTGGCCATATTTGAAAAGGCTTCTCTGTATTTAGCAACTTTTCTGTTGAACTGTACTCACGTAGGTTAGGTTAAAACAGTGTATAGGGACTTTCTAGATCTGAAAAGAACTCATAGCGTAATAGCCCTTAAATGGAAATACACTCACGCTTTCATGTGCGCCCATCTCAAAAATAAATAAGAAAATCTTTGAAACAGTGTTTTATATTTAACTTTCCAAATAAATTTTACTAAGAGTATCTAATTAAAACCATTATATAATTATATATATTTCTAATTAGGTATGTACCTACTGAATATTAGATACTAAGGTAACAGGGAAATATAATATTGTCAGCTCATCTAATTCTGTGACTTTCGTAATTTGGAAGTATTAACTTTGAACCATACCATACCATAAATTACTGTAAGTGGAATTCAAGTAGTAAAAAAGTTAATGCAACCAAATTAAAAGGGTCACGTTTATACCTAGTAAAGCAAATATTTTTGTGTAGCAATTTTTAGCAACACAAAAGGGAATTCCTAAGATTTTTTATTCACCGCATAATCGTATAGATAACTAAACTTGAAATAAGTATTACGCAACAAATTACCAAAAAAAAAATTAACATGCGCATACGTTTAATTAATAGACGCAAGTACATAAATAATTTATTGTTCCGTTATAATATTACAAAGAATCTCGGTGTCGAAACATTCGTGACGCATTTCATTGTGCCACAAATATATAAATTAGTTACAAATGATATTATTTAAACATATGCCTAAAGTATATTCTGTAATTGTAAAGTACGTAAGCAACATTGTCTCCTGCATTTTACAGAAAAAATAAAATTTGATAAGTATGTTTACTTTGATAAAAGTTACATACACAGTAACAACTACACAATTATGTCTACTATCTATCCCGTGGCAGGCCCAAATTTTCCAGATTACGAAAATTCTTGGTAGTTTTCAATGCTTCCAAAAAAACAGGGGAACTTTTTAGGTAATTGCCCAGAGTGGTTTTGCTCCTTGTTTTGTCATAATTATATATTGAATAAAATAATTTTGATTTGATAAGGTTTTGCAACGAACAAAATATTTTAAAGTATCCCCAACTCGTTTTTCCACCAAAGATACAGCTCCCGTCAAAATAAAAATGCTATCGCTGATTTACAATACAATACAACAATTTATTAATAACTCCATAGTACCAGCTTTGAGTATCAATAGAGTATTAGAGTATTAGTACAATAAGGAAATCGTAGCATATTATCGTGACAAATAATGTAAGTAGGTAAGTATAGAATATATGTTTTGCGGTCAGAATTCCTGTTAATTATTACATAAATCTTTATTTATACTATGACCTAGTCTAGTTAGGAGTTAAGTTGTAAAAAATATTGGCATTAAATAGAACTTAAACTTGTACTAATATTTTTAATGGCTTAATGAAAAATGTTTGTGTAAAGAGAAGGAATTCTTTAACATACAATACCTATAACATATTTGTTTGATTATCAATTGACAAAAACCTTATCATATTGACTCATGTATGTGTAGAATTAATTTTTTTATTGTTAATCTGTCAAATTTTGAGCTGGTTTTGATTCATTGACATAATTTCTCATTACGGAATTGTTATTCATTGCCCTTGCAGGAGGAAAATGTAGGCTTGTAATAATAATAATAAATATTGACATCATTTAACATTGTTTTTTATGTAAATCTTTACCAGACTGCGGTACAGGAACAGGTATTTATTTAAATATTTTAAAAAGTTAATTTAGATAGATACTATAGAGAACCAGTGCTGTACTACGATAAAAAAAATATTATTAAAAAACAAAAAACCCGACTGCTAACTAAAAAGATAGAAACAAGTTGGTTATAGATAGATCATACTTTACACAGTGTTCACAAACGCAGTCGGAGGCATTAACTATTCATTCTCTCTCTCTCGAAACCCAGAAGAATATTACCTAAAGAATGCCTCCGACTGCGTTTGTGAACTCTGTGTAAAGTATGATCTATCTATAACCAACTTGTTTCTACCTTTTTAGTTAGCAGTCGGGTTTTTTGTTTTTTAATAATATTTTTTTTCCCGAGAGATAGTTTAAGAACTATATTATAATATAGTCGTTAAACTATGTATGTACTATATGTATATATATTATGGCAATCTTTTATCACGAAAAAATGCATAGTTCCTGTAGGTCTCACGGACGAAATCGCGGGCTATATCAAGTTTAAACATATAAGTTGTATATATTTTTGTAATCACCTTTAAAAACTCTTCATTTTGATACCCCTTACGATTGGTTTGAAGGGACTTTTTTTTTATTAATCACACCTTTTGGCGCCAAAAATCTGCCATATCGATTTTTTTAAATTTGTATATACCCAGTGACACTCGCGCAATAAAGACAAATCCAACGACATATCATTCATCAAAATCGCTTTAGCCGTTTAGTAGTTACGAGGGAACATAGGGACGGACATACATACATACAGGTCAAACACATAACCCTCCTTTTTGGCTTCGCCGCAGTCGGGTAAAAACATTATGTGCATGTACATGAATTTATTTTCATAATTTAATTTTGAATAATTTTGAACCAGATTCAATCCTTTTCGTGAGCCAGTCAGTGAACAACCACACGATCCAGGCAGTGATTAAAACTATGAAAATTACGGATACTTACTTCAATTTTTCTATGCCCCTTGCATAATACGGTGGTTGAATAAAAACAGCCAGACTCTTCAGAAAGATGGCATAACATTTCATCGGTAAGTTAATTAACAATCCTATAAACATTATTTATTGTAATTTATTAGAGTTCATACGCATAGGAGAGCACATTTTTCCAGTCCGCGCGTTGTTGTTTTGTGTCGTAAAACTGCAGAGCCAGTGTTTTGTAGGTTTTTTTTTAAATATCATATTGTCAAAACGAACCTAAAACCAACCATCGACAAAAAGCTTTCTAACTAGCCAGTGTGACAAACAAATTATTCGAATCGATTTAAATTTTGTTGATTCGGTTCCAAAATGGAATATAGGTGTCGAGATCGAATCGTGATCGTAGTTGTTACGCAAGTCGCTCGCAATGCCAATTAATTCTTAAGACTAGCGGACGTGTTGCGCAGTTGTACAACGACGTTCACATGGTCAATCTTAGGGTTAATTACAACGGTTTATGGATTGATTAATTTACTTTTATTTAAGGTTTTACATTTTTTTCCGTATCAGCGGATATACTATTAAAAAATAGGAAAGTAAATAAAAGTTTAAGTAAAAGATTTCAGTAAGTACTTACCTAATTAAATTAATACCCAAAATCTGTTTTATCGTTTTTGCAATATTCTAACTTTCTAAGCCATACGAAAGGTATAATAAGTGACAATTTATTAATTTAGCTGCCACACACACTTGCAATCTGACATCAAATATTTTCATTAGCTTACTACTCTTTCTACTTATATTCTTACTAATGGTATACGACGAATAGTATAGCGCATGTGTAATTGAGGAGTAGGTACGTCCAGGATCCACAATACTTATATTATTACGCGTTTTCGTTTACGTGATAAGTATACCTAAGTATTACTTGTTTTTGTCTGAAGTAGATAGTGCGGTTGTAATGATACAAATTGTAAAATAATCTAACTGCTTGTGTCACGCAGGCTATGACGGCAAATTTAATTTAAATTGGGTAGATTTATTGTCGTTATATCACCACCCCATCGTTTTAGAAGGTCGACAAAAATTTAAGTGCAATAGAATCCGATAAAACCGTATGCAAACCACTGAAGTGGTGCGGAGGTCGTCATCACTCAAATGTGATGCTGAACTACCTACCCAGATTTTGGCAAAGAGGATGGCAAATCAGATATTTTTACGACAGATTAATGTAATTGTACCTAGGTAATTGACTTGCAGATAACAGTGATTTTTTCACAGTGATGTCACTTTTGCCCACCTCTAGTTCTGAAATTACCCCAATACTGCATCAATAATATGCTTCATAGTATTGAGTTACAGTCCTGTCGTATACAATCATTTGTCTCACTACTACAGTGTCGCATTACAGTTTTGTCGTACTAATCAATCTTCAATTATGTAACACTCCGTTATAATCGCATCTGTATTAAAGATAATTATAGAAGCTCCGGAATGCTAAGGCGATGACTTAAAAAAAAAGTATGATCTATTCATTCAAAAATAACAAAATGCATTCATATTCAGCTTAGACTTAACTTTGTACTATTAAATCGATGTAACGGTACTACGAAGTAGTAGTTTCAATTTGCAAAATCATAATGAAATATTACAACCTACTATAATTACCGTCGAAGCGTGTCCTAATAATCTTTTACATGTCTATCTACTGTCATAACAAATATAATAATAGACCAGCCTGTAACTGTCCCTCTGCATGGCAAAGGCCTCAGATAATACATGTGATTCGATCTAACGAGTCCCCTCGAGCTAGACCGAAAGAACTAATGGCAATGCTTTGTTTGTTCAATGTACTATCGTGGACAAAGCCGGTGCACCAGTCTTGAGGTTAGAATCGCTTGCACCCGGGGTCCGAACGTAGCGCTCCGCCCCCACGCACGTATGCATCGTTCAAAGCATTTTGATGGCAAAGTGATGCACCGTTCGTGTCTGCGATAGTACCTTCCGAATTTATTCACAAGATCCAATGTACCGTAACCAATGCGCCACCATGACATTAACAAAATAATTATTATATACAATCAACAACAAAGAAAACTGATTTGCAATCCAGGTTACATCATTTACGATGGCCAAATGAATACCAAAAATTACTCACTTTCTATAAATAATAAAATATTACTAGTAAAAAGTACATCGAGTTAGTCGATTAGTAAAAAAAAGAGTCGTGAGGCCATCTCGTAGGGAACCAGGCAAGCGTAACCGCGCAAAGGGGCCGCGTGCGAATTGCCCGCTAATGTTTACTGATTACTGTGTAACCGGTCGTTGTATCAAAAATTCTACTACACAGCGTAATAAAGTATTTACTCCCGGCCTGTCCCGGCTAACGTTACTCTTTAACGAACAAATGAATCGAATTGGAAATGGGAACATTAAACACTTATAAGAGTTTATCAATACCTTTTGTTTTAGTAGCAACTAGGGGAAATGCCATTTTAAAGCGTTTCTTGATGAAATCCAAGATTCACGTACTTTTACGATTTATTTAAGATATTACATATTATATAACAGATGATATAATACTATTGGACAGAGTACTATTGTACTATTCAACAGAAAATAATATCATATATTTTTAAATCTTAAATTTTATTTAGTTCATATAATGCGCTTATTTTTCAAGATTAATTTAGCATGACGATTCCGTTTACTGAACATCAGTTGGTTATAATCGATAAATGATTTCGGGATTTCCTAGTGGCCACATTAAATAAATTGGTACCAATTAAGGACTTTACGGAGTACAGTGAAGAAAGATTCACGCTTCTTGAATTGTACGATGAATGTTCTGTGATACTTTTTAGTCTACGAGTTCAACTTCATCACAATGCACATGGAACGAAATAACATCCTTAGTTATATTATTAACAGTAGTTAACATATCATCTACCGTAATACATATACATAGGTATATATCTTCGTAAATTTGAAGGGTAAGTGTTAGATAATCCCAAAAAATATATGAAATTGCACTATAAACATTCTGTTGCACTTCACGAAATGATAAATTGAACAACATTTCTTCAGACTATTTATTTTGTTTTTAATCTATTTGCCAGTTCCACGTTGGAACAAAACAAAGAGGATGTTTAGTTGTAACTTTTAAAAACTGTGGGAAATGGGTTGTACCTAGTACACGGCTAGTAGATGTAACTAGTGTAGTCGTGGGCCTCGTGACCCGTTATTATTACCAAGTCTTACATCTTTTTTGTTGCTATGATGTGTTGTTTTGCAGGTCAAAAGCCTCTTATTACCATACCATCTTAAGTTACCGCTGACCTACTACAATAATATTAAGCAGAATCGATGGCAACTAGATTTAGCAGCATTAATAGGATGTTTTTATTAATATTACTATTTACAATGCGTATTGTTTGATTGTATACTTATGGTTTGATTTTAAAGGGCCATATGATTTCCTGTAATACTATTACTTAGTCTAAATTGAAAAACCACCAAAAAATCTGATGTATGGATCTAAGAAATATATAAGCTGAATTGAAACGCTCGAGATATGATGTAATGTTTTCAATAAAACATTGTTTGTATATATAATACAACACATTGTTTTCTCATCATATGGCACACATGTATACCGTATATTATTCCATCGTATGGTTTATGTTATGAGCTCAAAAGGTCGACGACACAAACAATCTTATAGAAGTTAGCAGCTATAGATATCGTAAGGTCTGTTGTGTAAGCGAATTAAAAGGTAACCATTATGTATTGTAAATAGCGTTATTTATGCATAAAGATTACCCACACTGATTTTAATGCCATTGCTATAAGCGGAAATCCTAAAATATTATCTCTCGTTTTTAAGATACATATCCGTTTTGTTAATCGTTTCTCAAGCGAATCAGTCGAAACAACCAATTAATACGCTTTTCGCGTTGTTTCCCTAAATGTTTAATTTAATTTATAGAGTACATGATGTACCATCAGATGACTTCACTGAGGTACAAACCAAACCATATTCACATACCTACATGAAAATATTATATTCCTTTATATGTCAGTTATTTTTGAAAACTTACAAAACTCCTTAAAATATACCAAAATAATAGTGTATTAATTATTGTACTGGCCTTTATACATGTTTTATCATTAATATGAAGACCTAGTGGCTACACCATCACATCATCATCTTCCTGGACCAAGATAAGATCTAAACTATACTTTCGATTGGTATGTAACTACTTTAATAAATTATTAATAGTATCAAATTTGCATTTGTCGCAAGCTACGAAACATTTAGTTCAAGGAACACAGAAGTAGGGTAAACATAAATTTAGACTAACAAAGATGTTCCCGTGGCGGAACAAAACTGTTGATTATAAAACGTGTCTGCATTGTGACCACTCAACCGGATAATTGGTTTAGGTAAGTCTAATAACAATAATTTGCAATGAAAATTAATGAAATATAAATAACGTAGGGAAAGTTTAAGTTCTTCTGTTGAGGTAACGATTGACAAGCTCTGGAACATAAAATAAGGTACAAAAACGATTGGGAGAAAACCTCCGATCATCTAACCAGTCATCATCACCCTGTACCTGCGGACATAGACCGTACTAGCATAGATATTATCCCGTAACTCAATATACAAACAAAATACTAAACAACACTGTAACCTGTCATGCATTTATCATTTTGGTGTTATTACGTGCCTCTGTAATTTTTCAATCTGACATAAAATATCGTTCTCGCTAACAAGCGTCACGCATGCTTAAGACGTATAATCTTATCTGATTGCTGAGTAGTATCCTGCCAAAGTCCATGATCGTGGACTGCGTAGCGTTATGACACTCCGTTCGGCATTCGGCGCGGCTCACTGGTGACGCGACGACGCCGACGTCCCGTACGAGTATGTATGAGTACTATTATACTCTTTACATAACTATGATTAGATCGAGATAGCAGCTGATTTGATGTAGAAGTTATAATAGAGATTTTGTTTTATCAATTATAATTTAGTAAAAAGAACTTTACCTCTTCTTCGGTTTAGATGTCTCAAACGCGGTTTTTAGTGCCTCTTAAACAAGTGTATTTGTAAAACACTTATTTCTAACCCTACGGGAAAATTATTATAATTTTTAAAATCAAATATTAGGTTCATCATAAATAATAGATCAGGACCAATCCTAAAAGATATAATCACTCATGCTCACTCTTCAGGCCTTACACAAATTATGATCAAGCGTTTTGTATTGTGGTTACTGGTTTGACACGGGTTTAATAAAAGTGGGTTAAGATCATTATCATAGTTGTAGTAGAGCTATTAAAATGATTGACGGATAGCAAAAAAAGGTATTCAACACTACCGTAACTGTATGAAAAAAAAAGATAAAAATCAATAAATACAAATAACAATTTGATTATGATTTGGAAGATTTCTCTAAACGATTGCCGTATAATTTCGACGACAATCAAGATCCGTGAGAAACTTAGAAACAAAAATAAACTTGTATATCGGAATTTTATTTAATTTATTAGAGATAACACAAGCTGAATAATTAAATAAAGTGGATCGAGAGATGTTTTAGTAATCGCCGGAATTATAACTGTTGTTTTACACCGGAATACCGACGAGTTTTTGTACGGATTCGTTGATAAAAAAAATTGTTATTTGACTTGCAGTTTTTGGATGTAGTTTTCCGGAAAATGTGGAAGGAATGCGATGTCATTTTTAATGACATGAGTTGATTTTGATTCAAATCAGAATTTATACTATATTTATACCTAGTTTTTTTTTGTCCAACATTATTTGACTTTTTGTTATGCAAGTCTACATTGTCTAGACTCTGTCATAACTTAAGAAAACTACATTCCCAAAACTAGATTCAATAGTCACTATATATATTATATGTATATATCTAAATATATTTTATGAGATATGAGTATGCTTAGCGTATAAATTGCCGTATTCATCCTAATTATAACTTCCTAACTAATATTACAAATGCAGATGTAATTTTGTTTGTTTGTAACCTTTTCACGCCTAAACCACTGAACTGACTGTCTTAAAATTCCCGTGTACCTACCTATATTGTCAGGTGCACCAACAGAAGAAGAGAAGAAGATCAGAAGCACGTCGTTTTGGTGAATATCTTTACTCTATTTGCGATAATATACCTAGGTATGAAGATATATATAATAGACCTATTCATTACCCATGTATATTTTGGTAATATAACTGTTTCTACTGACATTTATTAAACTAATAAGTAACAATATCTCCCTTTCATTTTAACGTTGTGGAATCCTTGATTTCGAGATTGAAGTTGAATAACGAACTATTTAGAAACCGTCAAAGAAGTTTAAGAGTAATTAACCCTTCAAACTCGATGTCATTATTTTAATTTGTTATCTATAGTTGTCATCGTTTTATGTCAAAGTTGGTCACGCGCTGAAGCGTCTTTTTGTCCTCAAATCATTAACCGCATTTATGACAGCACGCGACAGTCTAAAGAACCATTTTCTCAATTCATTATCAATTACTACAAACCTCGTATTAGAAGGTTAATAGATATCCAGCAATCTGTCTTTGTGCTTTTTGAGTTAAAGGTGTGATTTATCGAGTTTTCATAAAATATTCGGCCTGAATAAATACAATTAATAAGTTTACATATCTGACAGCTCCCCTTTGAGTTTTATGCGAAAATGTGCATATTTATACTAACAAGATGCGCGTATAGATGCGAACTAGCGACCACGTAAAGAAAGCATAACGATTGATATTGTATGGGATTATAGGATGGCATCATGTGGTATTGAGGCTCGCGGGTAGGAGACGTTACGCTTAGCTGACCAGGCGTCACGGGCTACCGAACTCCCCCTTCGCCCCGCCTTCGGGAATCTTCGGGCGGGTTCGGTGGTCTTCGGCTTTAAGATCCCGATTCCTTAGGTGCGCGCACGCCGAGTGACTCAGCTAATTATTGAGATCTATGGGTGTAATGATATCACGGGGTCTTTATTGTTTTATTTTGTTGTAATTGGTAAGTACGTGATATATATGTACTTATGTATGATTAGTCATGTAATTAAAGATCGGAACGACTGTTCGTTCCAGAAGTTGGTTGCGTTTACGAAGGCTATTATTGATTCCGAATGAAACTGGACAAGAAACGTAGTTTACTACAAAAAAGTGTATTAAGTTTTTGTAAGTAAGTTCTTTAAACATATAATTATGTTGGCGGCAAATGTTCGTCTTGTATTTATATCATCATAATCGAACACAAACACCATTGGCAGTTGACTCAAATAGTTTGTCCAGCATTACTAAAGGTTTTATTTAGTAGGCATTGTTCTCTACAGCAATAATGTAACAAAAGTTTCAATGTGCGGTGGATCATTGTACTGTGACGCAATAAAAACAAAACTTGGGGCTTGACATTGTTTTAAAAATGGGAGCCCTATGATCCCAAATAGCGAGTATGCGAGTTAAGTGGTATGTGGTAGGCGTACACTAAACTAACTTTTGTTTACGTTATTGTTTGTAGGTTGAAATGTGACATAAGATTTAAATGAAGTACTTGTGTTTTTTACGCTTTAAATTTATTTAAGTTTTTGAGTTTTTGAGCAGTCCAAGATCAAGTACCGTATTCTGAAGTACACTTAGAAACTGAAGGGGGAACAGGTATTTATTAAAATCAAATTTTAAAATACTTCTCAAAATTTTGTCACTTGAATATCTGTTTTTTTTATATTAGGTACTAAGGTGGCAAGCAAAGATATTGGAAAGAATATTTCTACGGTGGCAAGCAAGCATATTACGGCCCGTCTGATGGTAAGTGGTTACCATTGCCTATAGACACTTCCAGGGATATAAAATACGAGTTGCCGACTCTGAGCGGGATTATGGAAGGAAGGTGAAGGAAGAAAGAGGGGATTATAGACTGGGGGAGATTGCGCTTCCTCAGCTCTGGTTTTCTTTACTGACTATATGAAACTCAAGCGTACAAACTTACAAAGGTGTTTTGTTATGCTCCGAAAGGGTGGTACTACTACGATATCTAGCGTCCTATTCTTACGTGACTCTACTACCTATAAAAACCTACGTATGGAAATTGCGACAGATAAAATATTCTAGTAACAAGACTATCATATTTCATGTGTGGTATTTAGAGCCGACAATGCTCACCTCGGCAATTAAATATTAGTCATAATTGTACATACCATCTGAGCTTGAAATGATCTCGTGCACTACCTAATTTGTGAGGTTATAGTAGGAGACCTATTGAAATCAAGAAGATATCCTAGTTAAGAGGGTACGTATGATTTAGGACTAGGAGTTTCGAATAAACAATTGTAAAACAATTATTGGTTCAGGGTTCTATAAAGTAAAACCACGTAAAACGTTTGAAATAATAATAATAATAATATCTTCCAGGCCGAATTTCGGTCACAGCGGCCAATCACAACGGAGATTAGCCAAATACGCAGGAGATATTACAGTGCACAAGTGTGTGCGCAAACACAGGTGCACTCTCTATTCCCTCACTCTCATAGGTAACGTTTAAAATATGATGTAGGTAACTACCAAATCCTTTGGGTCCTAAGACTTTGTTTTACAATAACGGCAACTGATGCGG
Organism: Protodeltote pygarga; assembly: GCA_936450705.2. Taxonomy (NCBI): domain Eukaryota; kingdom Metazoa; phylum Arthropoda; class Insecta; order Lepidoptera; family Noctuidae; genus Protodeltote; species Protodeltote pygarga. The sequence goes on from OW388248.2 coordinate 15,543,121, forward strand.
TACACTCTTTTATACAGCATTAGAACGATGGGATACAAGGTCAAATAAATCTTCTTCGCATATTTCATTACTGAAGGTCATGTCCCTGAATGGCCTTGACCTTTTAGGATATTTTCCTACTTCATTCGGTTTTCAGCTTCTTTCAGGACCATCGTAACAGTTTGAGCCCCCCCCAAGTGTCGATTTTAGCGGGCCTACTGGCAGGCACTGGACGGGGCTACGAAGCACGCTAGCAGAAGCTAGCCTCGTCGTCCTCAGACGTACAGTATGCTTTAGGAACATTTTTTACTCCCTCCAGCCAGAAAAAAAGGGTCATCGTAACAGAGACTCCAGTGAGTATAATAACCTGATCCGTCTAGCGGATAGATGACTAGCCGCGAGGTCTTTTCTGTTGCCCATCACTACCGACTTGTCAAGTAAGTAGGTACCTACTTATAATCTGGTTACCGATGGTAATACAAGGCCATATATTTTTATGTCCTTTTTAAAAATGGAGCCCTATCCGTCCTATTTCCCATGCGGTGACACGCGTAGCGCTAATTTGATTATCCTCCACCGTGGTAACTATGTCATTGTAATCATTGGGCCACGTTAATGAGAAAAACACATCTGGTGCTTGATATAAAATCTTGTATTTATATTAAATACTTATTATGTTCTAGTAAGTTCTTGCGCAGAACTATTTCTGTAACTATTTTTAATAAAAAAAAAACCTAAACATTTTTTAAATCTTCTTTTTCTAATAATAAATTGCAATAGCTTTTTCTTTAATAATATTTTTTAAGTAGAATTAAACCTTTTTTGTTTTCTTTTCTAGCTGGTGATAAACCTATAGATAACCGTCTAGAAATCCAAGGGGTTGTTGAACCTAAAATAATTTAAGTCCGTAAATCCTTTTAACGTGTCACTAGTTGTTCCCCAGTTGCCTGATTCAAATTGGTATTATCCATACTAATTAGTTTTTGATAAATAATTTTACAAAAAAATATAAGTATTTTAACAAAATATTTGTAGGTAGTTTTCCTGTACCTATTAGTTTGTTGCCCGGACAGTAATCGGCCCGAGATGGTGGCGTGCCCATAGGAAGAATTTAGCGGTGTCCAGACTACACCATCAGCGGTGAATACGCAAGTGAATCCTGCGCTTTCGTCCAGAAGTTTGTGGAGAAACACCGTGTGGTTTTTAGTTCGTACGAGGAGGACATAACTGCTTCATCAGGGTTTGGTGGTCACGCCCTCGCAAAAGTATCTATGGATTGATTTTTAATTGACTTTATTTACATCATAGAGGATAATTTTCAACTTCAAAAAATACACAAGCGTCATTTTTTTTTTCCAGCAGACAAGCCTTTTTTACAAATATCAATAATTAAATATTGTTTTATGGGATGGGTATTTTAAGAGCTTTAATTTAAATGCACTTGTGTTTGGGTTTTGAAACATATCTTCCTCTAAACTTAGGACTTCGATATTTGTTATGCTTGTTCAGTTCTGATGTCAATACACTAAAATGATAGAAATAACCTGATGCTGCCAGAATTGTCTCCTCACGAGTTCACACGGTTAGAAGCATAAGTTTAGTTTTGACAAAATAAAAGCTTGGTATATAAACGTTGTTTTCAAAGAAAAGTTATAAAAGAATATGTTGGTTTGGAGACCATTCATTTAAAAAAAAAAATTATTAAACTTCTAAATATTAGCAGCTATATTTTTAGAAGAAGGTAGTAATTTCGACGTAACTATAATAATTTACCCTTATTCTAAAAAAAATTAAATTATTATTATTTATTTTATATTTTATTTATATAATATTATTATTGTATCATTGTGTACTTTAACTTTAGTATAACTATATTGACGACATACTATTAAATTATGACATCACAATCAACAATATGTTTGCGTCAGAGGAATGTTTTTGTAGCAAGGATCATTTAGCTGACATTTCAATTTTTATGACCTTTAAATTCAATAATATTTGTCTTGTTCAGCTCTGAAAGTAGTACGAGCTCATTCATTGTAAATGTCAATTGATGTACACGCTAAACATTTATTGGCAAATGTTTGTAAAGTGGAACATGTGTGTAAATATCCCGAAGGCTCTGTTTACAACTTTTTTTTCAGAAAAACTTATTTGGAATATGAGAACTAAAACTAAACTTAATTTCCAGACCAAGTATCTAAAAATTAAATTTAGTTTTATATAATAATTTTAAAAATTTGATTTTATAAATTATAATTTGGTTTTATAAAATCGTTAAGTTTATATTATATATATTAATAAATAATCAATTATATTTTTTTAGTTTAGTATATGCGATCCAAGTTCTGAAGTATCTATGAAAAATACAGCTTTCAGATCCTGGCTGATACAATTTTATTAATGTTCATTACAATTTGTTAATTTTATGTATTTGTGAACGCCATCATGTTACCTATATCTACTGATAATAGTGTTGCGAAATCATTGTATATACATGTATCTACCATACTGGCAAACTGCGAAATAAAATAAAAAATCAAAAGATAAAACGAAAAATTCGTTTGAAGCATTCTCTGTCCGGTTTAGAAGATCGTCATTTTGTTCGTTCTAGAGAATTATCCAATAGTGGTATTAAAAAAAAACTGAACTGCTTATCTATGCTGTGAGGGAATCACTGCATAATTACCTACTGATACTAATTTCTTTTAAACGCCTTTCGAGATGCAATACGCCATAAATTGTGATAGTCCGTTGTTCATCAAAACAATACATTTATAAAAAAGTTGTTGTAATAAGAGATTTTATTTCTGAATACGGATTTCCGGCTCCCGACACGAAGAAGTCGGTACAATATTTTATTGTTGACAATAATTGGAAAGGAAATTCTATTAATAAGTCTATCATAAAGGAAACAATTAATCAATTATTTGAACCGTAATAACAATGAAGAAAATATATTGTAGTTGGATTAAAATATAAAATGTGTATAAAATCTATTCTTACGTCGATAACAACGTCAGAAGGAAATGAAACAACTTAACTGAATAATAATAATAACTAAAGCATGAAAATAATAAATAAAATGTATTTCCGCATTCTATTTTGAAACATGAATCCCGCCCCGCCCTAAGCAGAAGAAAATTGTTATAAATATGTTATTCTATTACTCGTCGTCTTGTCCATGATGATAAAAAAAAACATATCCATCGTTTGAATTGCGAGTTAATCGTGAGTTTTGATTCAAAAATATCCTTTAGAACAGTTTTATTTTTATTTTTCCTGGCAACGTTTCCTATAATTATCGCTATTCGGACCCTACGATAAACTGAAACTTAAAGATATCACGATAATTGTAAAAAAATGCGCTTCTCAAGAGATGCGCTTTTAGGGTATGTGGCAAAATGTTTTTATTTAAAATTATTTCAAATGAGAAGCAGGACACAAGCGAGCCAGCGACAGAGATATTTTACTTCAGATCACTTCCGAAACACTTCAGGCTGTTTCTGAAGTTTTTGTTACATCATCTGTTATTATTACAGTTTATAATAGGTACAGAGTAAACAGTTTTTACGTAATACTAATAATTATAATTAAAATGACGTGGCCCTGAAAACAGCGTCACGTGTAAAAATATGTCAGTGGAACGTTTCTTTTTGGTTTAAGACTATGTTTTGGGCCTACTTAATATATAAGACAGTTGTGAGTAACCTCATAAAACAATTTCTTTTTTTCAATTTTGATTAATTTAAAATCTTAAATGAGATGACATTCTCTTCTCTAGCCATTCGGCTGCGCGAGCATGGAAGAGTACGTCATCAGAGGCAGCTGGTCGGTTCCTCTTATTCTTTCACACTAAGCACGTTAAGTTTGCCCCAAGCATTCTTAATAATAAAATAAGTGACGTAAAAATAAATCTTATGACAATGATTTAAAACTCTGTTTTAAACGTGATAAAAATTTTGATCTCCGAGCCGAGATGCTAGGTCTGTGTGATAGCACCCTTATACTGCAACTGCAACGGTTCTACATTTTGGTGTTGTTTGACATTCGTGAATTTTATTTTCTTGTATACTTAAATTAGGTAGGAGTTAAATATTCTAAATGGAATAGCATTTTAATAATGGTCTTTTCAGATCTGTCTTCGTTGCCTGCGTTGCCTCATATTTCAATCAAATACATTATAATTGATGCGATTTTACTAACGAGTTGTTTATTGTCTGGCGGACTCAACGAGGAAGGCAGTGAGCAGGATTTTTTTTTTCTGTGTGTTTGACATTTGTACTTTTATTATGGATCTTTGATATCTGAATTAAATAAATTATTATTCTCTTTTATTCATTCTTAAACATATAAAATACATTTTTAAATATATAATATAAAAAAATATAATATATAAAAAATAAAAATATTCATATAATAATATAAATTATTATTCCATTTATTAATTTATATTCATATAAAATACATTTTTAAATATATCTAAAAAAATATATACATTTAAAAATATAAAATATATCAGCCCACCGGTATCGAGAACAGGGTCCAAGCTACCGGTGGTTAGGAGTCCAGAGAGAGAAACATCCTTAATTATAATTATTAGTAGTATTCAGCAATAAGCCCAGCAGTGAGGAAAACTTAGATTTTTCAGATAGTTTTTGGTTTTGAATTTGATTTGAGTGGTTTTTTAGGTTTTAACTTAGTTTGTCTTACACGCATTGATTTGTTAGAATCTTTTGTTTCAGTATTATAATATAATTTAGTAGGTACTTTAATGTATTATACATATTACGTTCTTTTTGCATTTTGCCAACCATGTCATACATCGAACTACCTAAATAGAAATTAATTGATGTGCATATTAACTTTTTTTAAATTGAAATTAATTACGTTGATTTCCTTCACCATTTTTGAGATATCCTTATTGGGGAGTTAATGAAGCTATGGTAGAGTAGATGACAGATAATTGTGTTATTTGCATAGATAAGTACCTACTCGTTCAAGTCCTATTTTTGCCCTTGTAGCATCTCATTGTGAGCCACAATTAATAACAGTTGAACCGATGTTATCGGGTATGGGAAAACTGCGCAAGAGATGTTTAAACTAGCCACTGATACCTTGGGAGCATATAAATAATGTTAGTTACCTTCACACCTTGCTACTTTGTGGTATTATTAATGGTACCTACATCACAATATAATTATATAATATTTTATTTCACATCATTAATGTACAATTTTAAAAAAATATTTATAAACTGCAAAAAGGTTTTGTAACAGTAGTTAGTAGTGTACGTCGCGAGCAAAAATATGTTAAAATGTATGTGTATGTAAGTGTACGAAAATCCAAATGCTAGAGTAACATGTTCGTAAAATGCTAAAAGTATTGCATTAATTTCTCTGGGACACGCGTCACCTCCTTGAGATTGACGTAAAACCGAAAGGTAGATTAGATAAAGCTTTATTTTTCATTATTCTTCTGCCATAAATGAAAACTGTATTATTGTGTGTAAAATAGAAAGCGCACAAAATGCAGGGCAGTTGTGGCGAGCTATTTGTGATTGGCGACACTGCGTTCCCGAATGCTCCACAGAATTCTTCAGGGTCTCGTCTCTAGTTTGCCTCATTGGGTAGATAGAGTGGAACCCCAAGAGAACTGGAAACAATCTAGGACTGCATTCCTGAAGTGCAACTGTGGGTGTTCCCAGCGGCCTCATCCCCTTTTTAGTTTAGATTAAAAATTTCAAAAGGGCATCTACTTGTTGGACCTGTGTCCCCAGGCAAGCGCTCACAAGGACTGGGTCTTTTTTATGGAAGACAGTCCGTGAATTAAGAGAGTTGCATTTATGGTATTTATATAGTAATTATAAATTATTTGGGTTGTATATTTTTTATACACTCAACCCATATATTAGAAGAGAACCACTGGTCGTACGTATACCTACTGGTATAAATATGGTCTATTTTTCTAGTAAAGAGATGAACCGTCTAACTGTAAGTAAAGTTGGGTCCAATAGTACCCTCTTAATCTAGTTAGTCCTTATTATTTTTTACAATCATTATTTTGGTATATTTGATTAAAATCATAAATAAGTATTTTATTCAAATTATAAATAAGGTTTTGAGTCAGTAGTACATAATAAGTACTCAATTCATAGATATAGGTACTTGGGTACGTACTCGAGATTTCTTGCGATTGATAAGTCTAATCGATAGGAACAGTGGCCACAGTTTTATGAAGAATTTGTTCTTATTTATATAGAGTTAAGGTGCACGATAGATAACAGTGATAAAACGCATACAAATGGATAAAATTTGGTATTATTTTGCAATTTTATCATTTGGTTATGTGCATTTCGCTTGAAAATAGAGGTTATTATAATTTATCAAACATTCTAATGTAAGGGTGACTTTCCGATGCTCTACCGATACTGTAGCGCTAGCATGTATCTTTTTATCGAATTCTTATCGTAAATTTAACAATATTAAACTAAAAATTTAATGAACTTTATGTCGAACTTGACGTTTAAAATTGATAAACAGTTTAGATGTCCAAAATTTACTAGCTAGTCTCCATTTAAGTTGGCCGATGAAACCTATATTTTTTTAACAATTTTTTTAATGAATACCAAAATCATGAAAAAAAAAATTGAAAAAAATAAATAATTATTAATAATTAATAACTCCAAAAAAATACTACGTTATTACACCTTTTATAATAATTGCCTTTAATTAAAAAATCTTTTTAACTTAATTAATACTTAGCTATTGCGAAATATTACTTAGGAGCTTTTTAAGCTAACTTAATACTTGCGATTCGCATACCAAGAGAGTTACGCGCGTCCGCGATTTGAAAACCGACCTCTTCCGGATAACATGTAACTTGGTCCTCTCATCCGCACTTTAGCTTTAAACGTTGCTTAGAAGTCGCACGAACGCAATTAGAATTGGTACTAAGAATTCTGCACGGCTCGTTGAACAAAACAAGCGTGAAGATATATAAATAAACAAATAGAGGACCTACTAGATGAAATTTTAAAACTTATACCTACTGTGTTTACAAAACAATTTATTGGAAATTGGACAATTAGTGATTTCTTAAAAAACTTTTACTGTGTGTACTGTAAAACTCCAGAGCGCGCTAATTAAAATCGATGTTTGAACTTAAAATGAAATTTTTAAAGTCTGTGGTTTGTCAAAATTGCATAAAGATATTATTTTTCGGAATTCTGCCAGACCATAGACTCAGAAATAGTCTCTAGATCTTGTTTACGAAATTAAATTGATTTTAATTTCAAAGCAAATTGTATTGCTTGCGCTTACAATTAAATTAGTTTCAAATTAATATCAAACTTCTTTTGTATCGAACGTGCTTGGAGGAGTTTGTCTATGCTTAGTTTCTCTAAACTTAAGAGATAGAAGGGAAATAATAGTTTAATGGGCGTTATAGCTGGAGACTTTTGACAAACAATTCTTAAACATATATACCCGTGTCGTATTATTTATCAATGGGAAGACGACTTGATGAAGAAGATAATCATTATTATACTTAAAAACTTCTTTTTAAAAAAACGTAAGCAAATAAACACAATTTTTCTCAAAAAGTTGACAAATATACTTGCAATTTTTTTTTTCTTTGATAACTTTGTACACAAATGCATATTTAATTCAAGTAAGTCAACAACAGAATAACAACTTAATAGATAATATTTAATATGTACATTGTTCACTACCCAACGTTTTACAAGGCCACCATTCATAGATATGTATCTACACTTCAAACTACGTATAATAATAGTTTAATTTACAATGAGTATTTTGTGGCATAAAATACTTTATTGAGATCACAAATCCAAGGATTAGTTTAAGGTTGGATTACATAATATTTTAAAAGTTTAATTGTTTTTTTTTTCTTTTTTTTGTATTTTGTTTTATTTTTGTTCTTCCAGTCTGCTTATGTCAAAGGTTGAATAGAAAAACCTTGTAAAAGAACCATAAATCAAGAACCATAAATCAGACGAACCAGACCATGGAGTTTCTTGGCAGATTCTTCTCCTTGAAGATAGGCTATCCTTGAAACTGGCAACTAGAGTCACTTTTACAATAATATTAAAATTATGACTACTAGTATCTAAAATGAATATGAATAAAAATATTTTGATTTTGAGACAGGCAAAAGTGTTGTAACTATAGGGTTACGAATTATTGTAGTTTTTTTTTAACCGCATCGCGTTGATCCGGACTGTTGATGGGAGCTTAATCGAGTGGACTGAACTTTACTCTTAAATGGTTATCATGGTTAATTGTTTCGTTCTCACAACAAACTAACTTAACGATGGAGGTATACCTCATTTTCCCAAGTTTTAAATAGCCAACTTGACTAAGTTCGCTCTAAGGATCTCGTCCTTACACATAGACGACTGTGAGATGTCTTTACAAATATAATTATGACGAAATGTATAATTATGTCGTTACAAAAATATAATAATTACACTTAAAATATTGTTATTTTAATATTTTCTCTATTACTCATAGCGTCATATTTACACCGCGTAGAGTAATGCACAACAAGCGCATGGATTCAAATTTCACGTTGACTAAATATTATATGTTTAGCATTCCGAGGGGAAATAAACATTTTTTAAGATTTTATGTTCGAAAAGTATTTGCTTTGTGGTTATGATGAAAGATGAAATACTTTCTGGTTCCCAGAAAGGTTTTACTGAACATCACGCTGAACTAAGACAGGCGCTTGGCGGTAAGGCTTCAGATCCCGTGGGTGGCGACCAGCCTCGGCTGAAATATTCCACTAGTAGCAGATTGGGTCGATCGTTGCAAGCAGTGGCGTGCCTGGCATACATTAAAAAAGTACAAATGTATAACAACACTATTTACGTCGTATTTTTTTTACTTCAACTGACTTAAGATCTTTCAAGATGTTATAGAGGTTTAATAATATTTTTTTTGGTAATTAATTAATTGGTCAGTAATTTTTACTTTGAGGTTTAGCTTTGAAAATACGGTGGAAACTTTTGTGGACATTCGAAATAGTAGTACAAAAAATGCATTACAACGAAAATTCGTTGAAACGTTGTGTGGTTTTTGACATATAGGGTTTTTTCGGCTACATACGCCTATAATTTGACCGGCCGCAGTAATAACTTTGTATTTCAGTGTGTATGAAAGAAAAATACTAAGAAAAACTAACTTATTTTTGATGCCGACAAAATAATAAATTTTGGCAAAGGGAAATATTTTTTATGCACGCACAAGAATGACTTGGACGCCTAACACAAATATGCACGAGGGCTGGTCCGGGGGAACACGGGAAAAGAGTACTTAGTAGGACATGGGGGAGCCTTAGTAGTTAGTACTTAGTAGGACATGGGCCTTTGTCAGTAGTGGGACATAGTAGGCTAACAAAAAAAAAGTATTTATAAATTTATGTTTTGTGACTTAGATATAAACTACAAGAGACCGGTAGCTGTGTGTTCAAGATTTTTAGAGGATTTTTTTTTATTACGTCATTACCACGCGTTTGTATGGGAAGAATGACGGGTTGGCTGCACAAAGGAAAAAAGAAAAGATCCTTATGTTATCCTACTAATATTTGAAATGCGAAAGTTTGTAAGGATGGATGAACTCAAAAACTACTGCACGCATTTTGATGAAACTTAACAGTAATGTAGCTTATACATCAGAATAACAAATAGGCTATAATTTATCAACATACCACGCAGGCGAAGCCGCTGACGGAAGCTAGTGTTACATAATCAGATTTTTTACGACAGAATGAGATTGATGAATGTTTTTGCCCATACGTGAAGAAAAACTAAATAAAGTCTAAATTACCTTTTATGAAATAAAAGAAAATAAAAGTGATCGTAGCAGTCGCCCCTAACGTCGTCGAGACGAGAACAATGGACGACTGGGTATATTTTGTCAACAATTTTTAACATTCAATGAAGTGGTATTGTTTGAGGCAGTATATACTTATACTTATTGACTCAGTACTAGATAGACACTTGATATGAGTACGAAAATTTTTATAAATCATCACTTAAATACCTTGGTACTGGGCTTATAATGTCGTACCTATAGGTAATTTCCATGTATGTAAAAAAAAAATCCGAGATAGTAAACAAACCAACCTGGTATTATCCAAGAAAATTAAACCTGAACTGTAATTCTGTAATTGACAGGAAGAAGTGAAAAAAGAGTAGGTTTTTGCCCGGCTGTAGGACATTGTAATATCCTATTAATATTATAAATGTGAAATTGTAAGGATGAATGTATTTTTGTTACTCTTTCACGCAAATACTACTGAACAGATTTTGATAAAACTTTACAGTTATTTAGCTTATACATCATAATAACACATAGGCTACAATGTATAAACATGCTACGCGAGTGAAGACGCGGGCGGAAGTTAGTAATAAGTATATTAAAAAAACTCATGACCGGTCTAGTACTTTATCCTTTGCTTATGATCTTAGGTTGTCAAAGTACTTAGTAAAATAATAAGTGATTGTGCATCAACAAGACAAGGTTATCAAACGACGCAAATTGCGATAAGACAGTCCATTGTTGATATTAAAATAATCCAACTCTTTCATTTATCTATGTGCAATAAAAGGCACTATACTGCGATTGATACCTTAGCGGAATTACTTGTAGGTAGTAGTTATTAAGTGTATCTACGACTACTACATACGACAACACTACAACCGTATCCCTGAACAATGTCTATTTTTTGAGTGACAACTGACAGACCGTCTGAACAAAAGATTACGTAAATAAATTAATAAAGTCCATTCAATCTACCTGAAATGCAATATTTTATTTCAATTTGTAAAATGTGAAATCATTTATGAAGTATCATTCACGTAGGTTCCCCTTTGTAATATATTTCAGTAAAATATTTAATTCGATGAGATTTCGAAGAATCTGATGTCAATAAATGATGGTCGTATCTGTGGAATATTCGCATTCAATTCACGAGGTTTTGATTTAAAACAGTGGCCGGTAGAGATATTTCATGAAATTTAATGAATGTTTATAAAATAGATAAATTGACATAACGCACTGATAAGATTCATGTGTAACTCTACTAACTGGATGTATTGTTGACTAGTGAAGTCATCAACGCGAGACTATCGCAACATAAAGTCATAATATCATACGGAAATCACACCAATATAAAGCCTACTTAAATACAACAAAGTTGATTTTCGGATGCACAGTGTTGCTTACACGCGATATTTTACTCAAATATTTTTTGTAAACTAATAAATGTGATGATGCATCGTCCACTGTTAAAACAATCCTAAAAGAAGGTAGATTGAGACGTTTTAATTGTAGAGCAAAGAATCTTTGTGTATACAACTATAGGTAGGTACTAAGATGGTTACTTATAATGTAAAGATTTTTAAGTTGTATTCAGCTACGCCAGTTTTCAGGGAAAATTAATAATCCGCGATACGTTCGGAAATATTTCAGTTGATGTTTAAGCTTTTTTTAATGCTATTATTTTATTTGGTTGATAGGATTTCAAAAAGCTTCAATCAATTAAAATATTTTTGAACGAATTTTCCCTGAAATATCTGCGTAGTTGAATACAACTATCTTTATATAAGTAACCATATAAGTACATATATTAATATATACTCATTTTAGGTTAATAGGATTCTAAAACCAGGGTTTGGATCAGTGATCAACGATGTAGAGGAAGGTACTTTGAGGTTTAAGCAAGAAACTATTAGATTATTTAGCCTAAGCTTTTTTCTGATTACATACTTTCGTAAGTACCTATCTATATAATTTTTTTTAAACTCGGTGAAAAAAAAATAGGAATAAACCTTTCAACTACCGTTGAATGCGTACGTATACTTGAGAATTGTACCTAAAAAAGACACTTGTGCACGGCGCGACAAACAGGGATGCACAGGGGTGTAGCTTTTTTATCACATTACTTAGGTACCTACTCCCTTACACTTCCGTTGCATTGAAACGCCGGAAGAGCAATAATACCCAAGTTCATGTAAGGGGTATACATACTAAAAAATAATAACTTGATAGTTTTATTCGAATTTCAATAAAATTTTAAAATGAAATTGCAAAATATATGATTTCGAGAAAACGTATCAATAAACGAACTTTGTCGTTACATCTGTGAAATATTCGGAATGTACGGTTATTTTGTGTTTTAATATAAAACCTTGCGATATTTCATGCAGAAATATTGCAGAAAATATTAATCCAAAGGACTTTTTAATATTTTTATATTTTATTTGAAGAACGTTTCATATATTTTCATAGCTGAATTGACTAAAAATAACCACACACTAAATTACATGGACATAGTCCTATCATCATACTCATCACTTATTTTGTGCGCTCATTCGAAGGTTATACGCCACGCTGGGCAAGCGGGATAATCGAAGTAGCAGATGATTAGGTATTAAATTACACAGTAGGATGCTGATGCAGATTTTTCCTTTGTCACTTCTTATAACACCCGCGGGAAGAGTAAGGTGGTTCTATTCTTAGGCCGGGAACCACACGGCACTACTACTAACTTTATACCTATAAATTATTTTAGACAACGGTAAGCAATACTGCAACTGCATTTCGCAGAAACGTGTTTACAAAGATACTAGACTTGTTTAGTAAGTATAAACACACGTTTTTCTAGGTTTCTCTTCCGCTCAACGCTCAATTATAATATGCGCGCCTAGCTTTTACCCCCTCATTTATGGAGCTTGTCTAAGATTATAGCGATCTTTTCTAAGAGATGGTCTGCCCGTATTGGCTCAAGTTACTAAAGCTGCCATCATGAATCTGTGCTGTGCTATGAAGATAAATACTGGTTCTACATGTATTCCTTTATTAGCACTCCTATGGGTGAAAACTTGTCTACTTCTTGCCTAGAATAAAGGCAATATTCATTCGACAATATTTTTAAGTAACATACATTATTTTTGGGATGATTTGTAAGCTGAATGTGGCAAGATTTTTATAATATGAAATTTAATAAGATAACGTAAATTATCTAAGATGCCTTTTAAAACAATATCAATTACCATACATTTAAAACCCGCGAGTCACAACACATTAAGGTAAACCTCAATTTTTTTTAGCTAAAAACTCTCGATCAATATTATTTATTATAAGGCATAAACAATTTAAACTCCTTTTGTGTCGGGGATTAAAATGAACAATTCACTTTACACATCCTCAAATACACTAATGGATATTAATCCGGGCCAATTTGTGGAAATATTTATGAAGCAGGGAATATTCATCCATAAGGGAACCGGAAAAAAACAATGAAATTGAAATCGATATGGAGCGATTTTTTGTTTCTTATTGTCCTTCAGGCATGAGGCATGAAAACGTCCTGGATTACATAATTGTAGCCATTATTTAACACAGGATAGATAATAGTAGGTACACCTATTTACACCTTCATTGTATCTGTTTGTTTCCTAAATAAAATAAACGTAACTACGATATATTTTTGTCTTGTAAACGATCAAACAATGCTGTACTTATTCAAATTCAGTTATTCGTATAATTTTAATTCTCTTTCTACCACGTTTTAGTGATGTAAATGATAATTACATATCCAAAATTAATTTAAACGGTCAGTCAAAAGCCATGGCAGTATGCATTTGCGTTTGAAGGGAGTTATGGCATTGTATATGTACCTATTTGAAATTTTGAATAGTAATATGTTTCATAGGTTGTTGTTCACGATCGATGCTGCGATGAGATGGAGTCAGCCAATATTAGGATTTCTGTTTAGTTCTAGTGACACTTTTTTTAATAGACTTCAAAAAGGAGGTAGGTTTTTATGTTACTCATTATCACCGATGCTAATTGGCCGTTAGCCCCGGTTGCCATAAAGATCTTTGATATCCGATACAGTGAGTCAGTAGAACCCCTCATAAAATCTTAAAAACTGATCAAACTTTAGGATATGGTATCCCTTTAGGTTGGGTGGTCAGTTAGGCAGCAGATCCGTAGAAAACTGATATACTTATATTGGGAATATGGCTAGGAGGAAGATGATACCTATACCAACTGTAATATCCTTTTTTATAATAAACGTACAAACGAACGTGTCGTTGTACAATTTTTGCTGTTTATTTATTTTGGTGCGCCTATCAAGTTCGAAAATAATATAGATAATTAATATACGTAAGTTCGTAATGTAAATACGTAATTATTATCCGTTTTCGATATTGTTTCTTAGACGGGGCCTTTGTTACGAGTTTGACATGTCATTGCGATTAAATATTGCCCCTAGTAGGTACTACTTATTGTTTTATTGTAAAGAACAATATGTTTGAAAAAAAAAGCATGGCTGTTTACTGACAGTTCATTTGATATCGATGTTGCCATAATTATTTCTTAGAAAATTAAAGGAAAAATAATGAAGGTTTCCAATTGATTTTATAAGCAAGGACTTTCGACTAACAATAGGTGGCGTGATAGACGTTACAAAAAGATCGTGCAAATATTGCTTATTTTTCTGTTTCCTTCACAATATGATTCGCAGAAAGGAAAAAGTTAATCGCCTTTTGAAATGGTAAGCTTATAATGATAAGATAACAAGGAACAAATAAATGTTCGCCAATTATTTTTAGAGGATGTTTATAAGAATTATTTTATGATGTGGAAACTTCTTTTTTTCTTCTTTTTTTTGTGGTACTCAACCGCCTAAGGCCGGTGATGGGTTTACGTCTGATTTGCGAGGACTAAACTACACGGTTCCTTGGACAGACCTCTGGGTTTCTCTGTACGGGACTCACTCGTGCATTCACTGTGCTTGCTAGAATTTACAAGGTACTATAAGCAATTAATTACTCTGGATTGGGTTCTGGAGTACTTATACCATACCATACCATGGTATGGTCGTTAATTAAGTCATATTTGTATTTGATAATTATACTCTATTTAGTATGCATCGCTTTTTGAAAATATTAACGAGACGCATATTATATTTAGTAATGCAAATATTGTACTGCATAAGGGTAGAAGTCGAACAAATAAAATATGGGCTGAAATTAAAAAATAAGTAAGCAACAATGCAATGGTCATAAGGATGAAATAATAAAACATATTGCGTAGACTCACAGTTTGAAAACAGAATGACAGGAAGCTACTGCTGCTACCATAGTTTATAGAACTCTCTATTTAAACTGCGCTAGGACTAAGTATCGAGTCACTAATTTTCTGTCTTTAAACTCTTACCAAACTCCTAGAAAAAATATCCGCGACTACGGTTCCTAATGACCTCCGCCGGTCACAGCCGCCAATCTCAACGGAGATTAGCCACTACGCAAGAAATATTATATTGAACAAGTGTGTGTGCAAACACAGGTGCACCCTCTATTCCCTTACTCTCATAGTCCGATGGGACGGCAATCCATCAGGACCAGAGAGAGATCAGGCGCAGGGCCAACAGCTTTATGCGCTTTCCAAGGCTCGGAGTAAGTGATAGTTCATTTATAATACACACTTTAGTTATGAAAAGTCAGGGGTGAATGCCTTAGGTTCAAATTTTGAGACCTCTGTCCAGTCAACTTGGCTTTCACAACTTCTGTGTCCTAAGCTGTCCGCAATTCGTGTCGCAATTTTTTACAATAGGTAGCCTTAAATACCGACCAAGTGTCACTCATTCCAACGTAGTTGTAAGACCAATTATTGGTTGTGACAGCCTTCCCGGCGGCGAATAGTAATTGATTGAATCACTCCTCTTATGACCTGTCAATCAACATTAGGAACTAAGGGTAAATGATTTAATGGTCACTACCCTGGTGACTTTTAATAATTTGTTAGAATTTTTCTCGATGTGCGATATTTTTCTCAATAAAAATCTCACCATCAGTCGTGTTGCAAAAACAGATTTATCGTTTAATAGCTAAAATAAACAAAAGATGTTCAATTTGGCTTAACAATTTTAATAATTGGCATTTCTAAATAAATATTTATTTGTAAAAGTACCTAATTATATCTGCAAGCATGTTTCCTATAACTCCGTAAGAGGGAATTAATCTTTTTCTTCGAATATCAGCTTTTAAGGAATGATTTGGAATCAGGTCATATGCTGATTAAGTCATACGTCAGTAGAAAAGGTTCTTGGAAAAAGGGATTTCAATTAATAGATAATTTGATTTTTTTTTGTTTGTAAAGAAAGAAAAAAAAAATTAGTGATTGTTCTCATTTTTATTATAATTGGATATTTTAGAGACTCCAGATATACTCATGCTTCTAAAATTCGTATTTGCAAGAAAATGCTCTTCAGAGTAAGATTACGATAAATTCAGTGGAAAAGTAAAATAAAGCATAAGTCCGTAGAAAAGGTTCTTGGAAAAAGGGATTTTAATGAGTACAGATAATTCGAATTTCTTTGTTCATGGAAAAAGAAACAAGAAAAGTGATTGCTCTCATTTTTATTATAATCGAACATTTTAGAGACTCCAGATATACTCATGCTTCTTAAATTCGTACTTAGTTTTCAAGAAAAAGCTATTCAGAGTAAGATCAGTCACTAAAGAAAATAAGGGAAATAATTGTATTTTTTCCGAACTTCTGAAAAGGATCTGATGGAATTTTCCATGTGTATTTTTTAAATGTTTGCTTAGTGGGCCGATTGAAGCAGGTAAATCTTTTTTTCTTTGTGTATATTTTTGTTATTATTTAACAAAGAGCACTTTAATTTTAACGATAGTACCAAACACGTATGAATAGTTTAATGATTGTATCGTATCTGCTAAGCCCGTTGAGGATGCAGTGCTGTAGGCACCACGCGGATAGCCCACAGCAGGCATTCGTCAAACTGCAACTGGAGTGTAAGAAAAAGAGGAAGCCCACTTACCTTACTTTAATTAGTGTGTTATCTGCTGAAAACATGCTGCGCCTGATTAAGGTCTTGCTGATATATATCGTCGTACCTACAGGATGGGCAAAAAAGTAGGTGTGGCATGTCTTGTGCGGCCGTTCTGCACTCGCACTGCGGGCCTACTACGACTTTGCAAACTACGCAAATACTGACTTTTAATTGAAAATTAATATACTTAAATGTCTCGTTTATACTCTTCTGGGAGGACAAAGAAATGGTTTGCAAAGGGGTCATGCACCTCAGTCTTCTCAATTTTACCCCAATTAGCCAAGTTTTTATTACAAGCGACCAACTATTTCATTTATTTTCTTTAATACTTTGAACGCCACGCCGGTCATTGGTGACCGGCAAACAATAAAAATTGCATTGTGTCTGCGGCGTGGCAGTCAAAGTGTTAAGTGAATAAATAAAATAGTAAATATTTTCCACGGGAAAAATGATATATACACAAAACTACTATTACTGGGTAGTCGCTGAAAATCAGCGTCCTTGGCGTTTAGACTCCAGAGACACAAGCTGAGCGACATCCATTTAGCACGCATATGGGGCGCAGGCGCACTAATCTATTCATCCCGCAATACTTCATGCATTCCACAATACTCCTGATAGTATAGTTTAACTATAGGTTTGCTGATTTATATACAATATTTTTTCTTTTTGTTATAAGTTTGCTGTTGCCTGTTTGTTTGTTTTCATTTCACTGGAGGTCGCCATTTTTGCCCATAGACACAGACTAGTTATTTTTTGTTTTTTTAAATTATGTTATCGATTGTTGATCTCTGCGGCTTGTGTCTGTGGGCAATATTGGGCCTAGATCCAGTTTGTTTTTTTTTTTTTTAGTTATTTTTTTCGTGTGTGTTTTTATTTTATTTTTTATTTTTTCCTAAATACTTCTTTATGTAGCGCCTTGCGCAATATTTGCGTGTTAATAAATGATTTCTTTCTTTCTTTCTTTCTAAAAGAAAGCAACAATATTGTATATAAATATATATTTATTTAAAATCTGATTACAAGATCCAGAATGTTAGTAAAGCTTTTATTTTGTTAGTAAAAATACAATTACATATTAAATACAAAAAATTTAAATACATATAGCCTCGACACGGTTAGGTTAGTAGCCCGACTGGATCACTGTATTGTAAGTCTAGGACGGTGTTGCAGCTAGCTTGCACTCTGCTCAGCGTTGACGTGCAACCCTTGCGCAGAGATGGGAAGAAGCAATTGATGTCATCTCAGCAAACATCGAAGCGCTGTAGTAGCGAGGCAGCCGCAACAACGTCCTGAACGCATTTTTAGAGTATAGTTTGCGATAGGCTGCTCGAGTAAAATAAAGTAGAAAAAGCCATAAAGAGAATACTTTTAACTATCTTTGAACTTGTGAGCAATCACATTCGCTCTAACGGACAGACCTCTACCCTGTCGTTCAATATCCTTATCATCTTTCAAGTTCTCCGTTATTATGAGACCTAGATATTTAAATTACAGGTACACTGGAGGGACTCCATGTAAACCTTGAATACCATTAACTCACTTTTCTTAGAGTTTTAAATTTAACCATGAGTTTATGCCAGCCATTATTATTATAACCAGCGTATTAATAATATTAAGTGAACTAATACAGATATGATTGGCGATCCTCTTCTTCAGCAAAATAAATTATTCTAGATTATTCATAGACTTTCAATAAAATATTTTGACTTTTATCTTTGACCTCAAGACCCAACCTTGCTGCTTGCTCATTAGAACCGTCATGAACGAGTAATTGATATCATAATAGACTATGTAATTCATACAATGCATATTAAACGCGTAATTAGTTGTAACTGTATACATAAACATAGCATTGTAGACGTCTAGTGTTTTGTTAAACTGTTTCAAAGTAGTTATGACTTCAATGATTGCTGATAATAGGTAATTGTTGAATCCCGTAATATTTTGGTCTTAATTTTATTTTATATGGACATCCAGAACCACTACTACAAGAACTAGCTCACTTTAATTTATCTCAACCTGTTCAACAATACTGTTCACAAGTGATTAGAAATAAATGAATTAAATTGAATTAACCTAGACAGTTTGCAAAAAAGAAGGGCTCGGAGGCTCCTTCCATCCCAGGGTAGGAAACAAATAGGTCGGATCCCTAGTATCCTATTTGACCCCAAATTATTTTCAATTTATTACTTTACTTACATTGAAAAGTGGTCTACAATGATTTTTTAATTTCTAATTTCTATTGGTGTGACATCTGAGTTTGAAGATGAAGATGAGAGCAACAATGTCGGGCTTGTTCTTCTGGGCAATATGTAACGATTACTTTAGCTGCAAAGTAAAAGAAACGTTCGAACTAAAAGAGTAAATAGACGATCGAACATGATGCGGTCCTGACAATGGATACAGAGGACCAAATCCGCAGGTTCTAACACTTATAACAGATGACCGGACCAGTGCAGTGCGCTCTTCACCACAGATGAATGCACAGATCCTTAGACTTAGTGAGGAATATAAGAAATCCGTCTTAGCGTCGGACGGTTCGCTGTTTTGTTCCGACGAGTGATTTTGGTGTGGAACACACCAAGTTTTCTGTGCAGCCACGAAAATATCTGGTTCAAATGCGGACCAAGTTCGTAGTACTGTCGCACTATGTACGATCGTTTTTGCTTTTAGTAAGTCGGACAATAGAATAGATTAACTCTACCTATATAATATTATATACCTACTCTATCTCAACTATAGGAGAGGATTAACCCTGAGCTGATGGAGCGCGAGTAATACAAGATTTGAGTAAGAACTTAAGAAGAAAAATACGATTACGAGAGGGATTTGCACCCACGATCCACTTGTCTATGTATATGCAAAGCTATTATGCGGACTTTAGTGTGCATAAATATTATATAAAATACATAGTTTATGTATTTTTATTCTTATTTTTTACCCTTTTTTTGACAAAATTGTATTTTAATATTATTTTTAGGAAAGCTGATAAACTAGACATAGATTAGTTTCTAGTTTTTAAATTTATTTGGTTTTAATTGGGACACACCTCTTAAAATAGGCTGGGTCGAAGGTTTTGTACGCGCAATGTACAGACAAGGACAAATTGCAGCGTGAGGCTATCTCAGCGGGCGATAATAGGGGAGGCAACAGAGGTTGAATGAAAAAGGGGGCATTCATTCATGATTTCTTTGTTCAGAATAGTAGTGTAGGGTGGATCTACAGGAGGTTGAATCCAAATGGGGTATTCATTCATAATCTACCTTTAACATTATTGTTATAGATAATGACGTAGGTATACATACATGTACCGAACTGTTATCAAAACTGGTTTCTTTAAAAAAGTACCAGCTACCTGCCAGCAACGTGTCTTTTCGTATAGTTTAGAAAATTTTACTATTACTAAAGACCTGCTTCTCGAAACAGAATAATAATTATAATAAATTAATTATAAATTTATTTAAAACTTGGTAGGTACAGAATAATGGAGTAACAAATTTTTTGACAGAATTTAACATTAATTTTCAGATTTTTTTTACACCTTTTTCTAGACTCTTATATATGTTATATTAATATTCTAAAAAGTAATAATATAATAATAATGTAATATTCTAAACATTTTGAATATGCAGCAAAGGAGAGTTTTGAATTGTAATAGGTCTTTTCCTTCAAACTAGATACCTACTCGTACTTAGGTACAAGTACCGATCATACAAAGAAAAACCATGAACTCTACAAACAAAATAAAAACGTAATTCTATTCGAATTTTTAAATCGATTAAAATTCTTTGGGAAGATCTTTTCAACAGGTGGAACACTTGTTGAGTTCTTAAGCTTACTTAAGGGTGACGTCACGTACTCCAAGTAAGTAAAGCCAGCTGCCTATTCCGAAGATCGTTACCAAACATGTTAGGGTGATTTCGGGAAGGAAATAAGTTAAATTTTAAAAGGGAGGAAATAATTCTGTGACGTATGAACCTTTTATGTTTTTTTTTAATATGCGTTTCTTATCCTTTTACATTAAGATCTTATTTTTGAAGAAGATTTTTCTGAAGTAACCAGTATGGTAGAGTATAAACTACTAATATTATATTTTACTGGTAGAGTATATAATTTTAATTTTTTTATTATTAGGCTCACGCCTGTATTCCCCAGAGGGGGTAAGCAGAGGTGTATGCACCCACGTTTTGCCGGCCATAAGTCCCATGTAATAGGGGGCGAGCCTATTGATATTAACCTGGCACATTTCCAGACTCCGTGCTGCTACTGGGAATTTCCTAATGGAAAAACCCAATAACACTTTGACCGACCCGGGGATCGAACCCAGGACCTCGTGCTCAGCAGTCGCACTGGCTACCACTAGACCAACAAGGCAGTCTACGAGTATATTATTATAATATAATATTCGTAATTTTTCCGAATTAAGGATATCGTATTTAATCTCATAGAAGGCTCTAAACCATCTTGAAATCATCAACTTTTTATCTTTTCTATAGATATAGATACTATAGTATATATTTCATAGATACTATTTTAACCTAATGGAAATGAATTTCTTGACATTTTTTAACATTAGACATATTTTTTACCTATGCCTTGAGCGCGCGTAGCGCAGAGTTAATGACATGAAAACCTTGGACCAGCCTCTTGGTTTGAAATATGATAGAAAAAATTGTCACAGCCAGCAACTGTTCAAAATTCCTACTTTATACCTTCTTAGAACAGTTTTAAAATGTTTAAACGCATAAACATTTTTACATGTTTTTAAAATACATAGGTAAACATTTTTACATTTCTGTAATATAATTTTTTTTCATTCTTTCTACAAAATTTTTGAACTTAATACTTAATAGGTTTTTTTTTAAACAGGTTACAATGTTTAAGTCATCTTTATCAAGATATATTTTTGTTACAGGACTATACTTAGAAACTAACTTAAAAATACCAATTAATATCTATTCCGAGTCTTCATTTAAAATACATATACCCAAAAAATCCAGTCGTACATTTATGTTTTAGAGGTTAACTACACTTATCTATACTATCTAAAAGTTTAATGTATGCATTAACATTTTCAAATTGTTTTAAAACTTGCTAAGTACTGTCTGGTGCAAAAGTTTACACTAAAACTCTAAAAACAATCACAAAAGATGTCTCTACACCATTGTTTTCACTTCTAGTAAGAGGAAAAGTATTACGGAAACATAACAGCGGTTTATACATAACAGTTTGAGTTTACTCTCATTAAGTTACCGTAAGACAATTTCTTATTTATGAACATTGAAATCAGCATTGAACTGAATTCAGCTACCTAAATTACTTTAACTAAAGTTTAGCACAAGTTCTGTAAAACGTCTAACTTTTTAAAACTTTTTTATAACTTACCTCGCTCTTGTAACTCAGCACAGCAGCCCAGCAAGCCGATCAGCACGAGAAAAATGGGATTCCACATGATCACAGTGTCACAATGTCACAGTCACAGTCACAAAAGCACGGCACGGAACATGCTACCAAACACAGAATCACAGGCTAGAATCAGGACGCTTTGAGTACCGCCGCGTCCGCTCCGCTCACCAGCGTAGCCTTTTGTGACGTGCACTGCACGCTGTCGACGAACCACGCCGGTGTTACACTGACGACAAAGATTAAATTTCAGAGCAGTTGTGCCACTCTTCACGTTACTAGGAAAAAAATTGCGGCACTTATTGTGCCTGTTCGCGTATCTAATAAAAAATTTTTAAAAAAAAATTAAATCTAAAATAGTATTCATATACGAGTTAATAGGGCAGTTAATTTGGAAATAAATTGTGTAGGTATACTTTCGTACCATTTTGTACTTATTCTGAATTTTCATTACAATAAAGAAAGATAATTGACTGTATCGGTAACTGACGATGACTGTACCAATAAGATGTGATTTGATTTTCATTGATTTTTTTTTCTGCCAATTTTCACATCTAAAAGTTTAGCCGTAACGTTTTAGGCGCTAGACTGAGGTAATGGGCATCAAACGTTAAATAATTATTGTTCATTCAAATGTCCACTCTGCGCATTCACATTCAATGGTAACGTAGTAGCGGTTCTCCATGGCTGTATCGCTGGGCGTATGCTCAGGTAAGCCTCCCGGGGCACGCAGCATGCCGCCTGGCCGGAGCGGCGCCTGCGGTGCGGGGGCAAGGGGTGCAGCGCTCAATGCACTTGCGTCCCGCCCGGGATGAGCTGACTTCACGTGTTCAAGGGATTCAAAGGACCCATTCAAAACGATCGCTGGGATTAAGGAACTCAAACTTTTCACGTGCAGTACACTATGTATTTTTTAAAATTATGGTATGATGACCTAGTGATAGTTTTATGCTTTTTTAATAATCATAACTAACTTCCCATTTGAAAGATTTAAATTTCCAATGTTTGTTAATCAATCACACCTACTTTTTGAACTAAATTAATTATTAAAAACCCGGATAAGGATAAAAGATACTTTTTATCCTGGTCTGGGCCAAGTCGCTAACAAAAAATTGTAAAAACACTTTTGATTTTAGTTTTTACATTTAAATAAATGTACGAGTGTTTTTTAAATTTTGCTACCCTGAAAATCAAAGAAATGATTTGACTTGTTCATACCTACATTGTAACGAGTAAGCCCCCGTAGTACCCTCGGAGGAATGAACTTAATAATCATCCAAAAAGTACCGAAAAGCTAAATCTGAATTTTTAAAACATCAAACAATATATATTCTTTCCCTTAAAGATTTTTTTTTAAACTGAAAAACCATATCTCTTTATTTTAATATCAAATTTGACTCTTCTTACTTTAAAATAAACAATATCCTTCCCCTCCCCTCATTTTTACCCCTTTAATGGAAATAGATCAAAAATGCTAAAATAAGGTTTTTTTTTAATTTTAACGAAGTTAACTTTTACTTTTTTAACTTCAAAAATATCGGGTTTCCCAAACGAACTTTCACTAGATTTCTCAAAAATGCTAAAACATGTAATTATTAATTTTTAACTGAAAAGCTTTAGAACTTTCTATACAACCTTTACTTACTTCTTTCTAAGCTAAGATACGTCATTCTTAGTTTTAACCGATTAGCTAATTACCAAGTTTCTAACCTTTGAATATCGTATCCATTTGGGTTGTGGGGGTCAGACAGGCAGTCGCTCCTTAGAAAACTTATATTTCAGCTTACTAGATTACTTACTTACTTAACTTAGATTAGAAGCCGACCCCAACAAGGTTTGGGAATAATAAGACTACTTTGGACTAGGAGGATGATAGCCAACTGCCAAGTTTCATGTTTCTAACTTCGAAAATAACGATTTTCCCATACAATCTCCTACCAGAAACCTACGCGGACAAAGTCGCGAGCAAAGCACTTGTCTCGTATAAATATAGCATCTAGGGCAACAAGATTGGCGTAGCAGTAAACGATTTGTTGTCTGCGTTCGGTGTCGCGTGGTTCGATTCCCGCACGAGACAAATATTCGTGTAATCCACAGATATTTCTTTCGTTATGTCTGTAAATAGTAATAGACATACACAAAACACGATAGACAAGAAAATCATAGTAGGTACACACTTTAAAAAAATGTTTTTTTTTGTTGCAGGCCGTAAAAGCAGCTTCAGTTTAGCAGCCTTATTTTTAAAGTCTTTAATATTTTTTGCGCGGTATCCAAAAATTGTCGTTGTTAAAAAATAGCCTATATTGTCAGATACCTGCGAGAGTAAGTCTCATCTAAATCGGTCCAGCTGTTACAAAGATTAGCCAGAACAATCAGAGAGACAAAAATTTCAATAACCGCAGTTTATGAATTTAGAAAACTTTTGATACACTACAGTTGTTAGCAAAGCACGCCACTGCTCCCGTGTAGGCAGTGATAGCTTAGTGGTATGACTGTTGGAGTGCCAAGTCAAAGGTCTTAGATTCGAAACCCAGACACGAACCTAACTTTCGGATTTTTGTGCGTATTAGAAATTACATATCAGAAAACATCGTGAGGAAACCAACTTTAGAAGATTCCTTGAGTACGCGTTTGATTGCTGTTACACAGAAAGATGCTGCCCAGTGCCCATCCTCCAGATAATTTCCTTTGTCGCTTCTTACGACACCCGTGGGACGAGAAGGGGTGGTTTTAATTCTTAGGCTGGAAACCACACGGCACATCCTCCTAGCCTTATTATTCTCAAACTTTGTAGCTGAATATCAGTTATATACCTGCAGCCTATAACGATAATTCGGCTAATGCTAAAGAAATGTCTTACGCGCTTGAGATTATAATATTGTGTAGTCTTTGTTATGAAGCTTTGCTTTAAAAAGATGATCAGGCGCAAATCGGTTTTACAAAAAGCCATCTATATCTTTAATTTGTAGGTATTTTCTTAAGAGTCCGTTACATAATTAAACGTGAAGGTATTCCATAGACTTTTCATGAAAAAAAAAGTAAAAAAAAGGTTGTTTCTTGATTTTAAAGTTGCTTTTTGTACCTTTGTAGAGTTGTGTAGCTCTTATAGCTCTATGACAACATTTTTAGTGTTTACATAGTTTTGTGTTATTTCTAGGTTTTTAGTGTTTGAAATCTGTTTAATTTTTTTGGAAAAATGTTTTCTTTTATTTCGTGTTGCATATTAAATTCCAAGGAGGCCAACCTCTTCCCCTACTTTTTCGGGAGTCAGTTAAACAACAACTCATACAAACAAAGTAAAATTAATTGTTACGCGATGTATGCTGTCATCCAATGAGGAGTTCTGTTCTATATCTCCGAACTTAATAATCAGATCATGACAATAATAAATGAGACCTTAAAAGTATACTTTTTTAAAATAAAGAATTGGACGGGCTTTAAAAAGATATACGCAATCATTTTAAAAAAGATACATGTCAAATTGAGAATCTCCTTTTTTCGTTGGTTAAAAATAAAATTTTATCACACTTTTATTGCCATAATGGCAAGAAATTATTCGAATTTAAGATATTAAGGTTAGTTGGTTACGACCTAAAACTCGTATCGTTTTAAATTTATGTAATAGAGCGCCATCTTGCCGGTAAAAGGGGAACTAAAATAGGTAGAGTCCAACTATGTATGTTCTGTCGACGTCGTTTATATGTGATCTTAGTTATTAGAGATACTGATAGATGGCGCTGCTGTCATGTTTAACGTGAACTCGGGCGCATCGTTTTATTTTTGTAATCAATATTTTTTCCTAGTCTTATTATTGTTGTTAATTTTAAGGCTAAATAAATTAGTCTCAACGGAAAGTCCAGTTTACCCAGAAATGTTATTCCTCCTTCTAATCTTACTCGATTTCTAAAATATAATGTCTTTGTACACAGGTAATTAAATAAATTCTTAGGCAAATGGGTAGTATAAAAGTATTTTATAAACATCAATAATTATGTAATAGGTACCTACCAGTAAATGAAAATCAGAGTAAAAAAACAGGTATGTAAAGAGTTTATTCAGTTAAAATCAAGACAATATTTAATTAAAGTAGGTAAAGCATTTTAACAATATTTAAATATACAAATAACAGGGTTATTCGTAAAACACCAGCTTCCTAAAAAGGGGTCATTAAACTCATAATTATGAACAACTTTTCCCAACTTTATGGGACCAACCCTGAAATCGCAAAAAAAATTCAGCTATTCCATACATTTTGTTGAGTCATGTGAACATAATTCAATGTTTTGTTTGTCGAATATTCTTATTAGGTATACGAATAAAATATTTCTTCCTATTTTAAAATTTACCTTTGCCAAAAGATAATTAAAACGATTGAACTGAAAACAATTAATAATTCCCAGGAACATAATCATAATCTATTTTAGTTTATTTATTACGAATGATTCATAGTGTGAGTAGTCTTGGCATGCAGTTGCATAGCCATCAGGAAGAGTCATTATGGCAAGCTAACTGTATTGATAGACTTTGATAGAGTAGCGATCATCGAGGTTTTTTTACAATATTATTCCTCATTTATTATCGAGCGACATCTTGCTAATTAATATCACTGGCAAACATTTGCAAATAGTTTTATTAAAAATAAGCGGTTTCTCGATAGAGATTTTACTTTACTGTACAGATAGTTGACATTTATTAAAAACTAGCTTTGCACGGGTGAAAACTTCCTCCTCCTCTACAATCACTCTATCAATTTAAAAAAACCGCAACAAATCCGTTGCGTAGTTTAAAAGATTTAAGCATACATAGGAATATAGGGACAGAGAAAGCAACTTTGTTTTTTAATATATGTGGCGAAGACGTGCTGATTTTGTATAAGGAAATTATTTTTACAGAAATTTTTTTCTGAAGAATAGGCAACACTTCAAAGATATGAGTTGAAGTGAAGATTTCCCAGAAAACTTAATAGTGCTAATACTCAGTTGTTTACGTCTACAACGTGATTTTCTTGGAAATCCCTTTTTAGTGTGGTTTTTTATTTAAATAGTGAGCCTCGTGGTATGATTGTTTGACTCGATCCTATAGTGAATCTATACTAGAAACTAATGATCACTTGCTAAAACCTTGAAGAAAAACATCGTAAGGAAGGCAGCACACATGACGGATTTTTCAACGGTATGTAAAGCCATTACGCGGCCTACTGGCGGGTTAAACTTTGACACCGAGTTGTTTAACAAACATACAATAAAGAAGAAAGAAAGAAGATGGTAAGAAAAAGTATGCAGAGACATGGTGGTTAAAACTTTAGCATTAAGGGGCTCATTAGAAAAAATAATTTTGCCTCCGAACATAAATTACCGCACCGAGAGGTGCGGTAATTTCATCCATATTGCTTGCCTGATAATGTTGTCCGCGAAGTAGAGTCAAAGTGACCGCAGCAGACCATGGAATACAGTGATCAATTTGTCCGGAAATGGACATTCGTCTGGTGAACCTCTAACCAAAACATAAATGGCTACGCTACCGTCCATTTATGTTTTGGTTAAGTGACGTCATGCGAAAACTTTGCCACGTTGTTGTAGTTTTCAGGGCTTGGGTTAGGTTGTTGACATTTAGCTAATTTGTCAAATTCTGACTGTAGTGTAGGCATAAACCCAAAACTCCTCACTTACCAATTCAAGCTTGCTCTATGTCGGCACACATCTTTCCAGGTACCATTTTCAATATTCCCTTCCGCCAGTTTTTTCTCTCATAGTAAAAACAAAATTTCATATATGCCTTTGTGCTTTTCCATATTTTTAAGAAAAGCTCGTTTGGAGTTTGCTACTAATGAGCTTTTATTAAAAATCTATACCACTTTAAACGCGTCTACTTTAGATAGAATATTCAATATTGCCTCTCACTTAATATTATTGTTCGACAGGGAAATTATTAAGACTAGTTAATAGACTTGCAGCTACTAAAGGCTAGCTTTTGCTTTATTTCTTTATTGAAAAAAATATCACATAATCTAAGAATTACTTGATTTATTTTGGAGATTTTACTTAGTATTACAGTGCAGTTGGGTACTGGCAAGTATTTCAAATTCATTTAATTCCGTGACACTCTTTATTTGGTAGCCTTAGCTTTTTTACTACCTGAATTCCACCCACAGAAATTTATCATAGGTCTCAAAGTTAATACTACCAAATTACGTAAGTCGCAGAATTAAATGATCCTACCCTAATATTACAAATTCATAGCGCACAGTGCGTTGCTTTACCGCTTTTGTCCAATGAAGAATGAGAAGCACTTGATCGAAAAATCCGTGAAATAAGTTTAAAACGTTCACAAGCATTTTCTTCTGTATCATAAGATGCAGTTACAAAAATTTCAATGAGGGTTCTATAGGGTTACAAAGCATTGTAAAATAGATTTTTGAAGAAGTGGCGGTCGGAGGGTTGTTACACATCGTTTTTACTGTGGTCAAGCTGATGATAGGCTTCGACACGTCAGGATTTTATGAGGGTACTGACTGTCAAAGATCTTGATGATCCGCTATCGGTATCATGCTTGACTGGCTGTAAATAATCGAGTATATTCATACGCCTTAAATTATAACATCAGCGTTTGTTAGACAGACGACATCTATCAATGTACCGAATGTTTGGCACTCAGCGTGCACCTGGGCAGATGTTTGAAGTCCGACGTGCAAGTAATTGCCGGTACATAGTTCAGTTACCATATTGACAGACTAAGACTCCCTCTTTCTTTTAAATTATCATCAGTTAGACTAGGTAGAATTGAATTATTCATATACCTACATAGATACTAGAGTTTCGCCTTTAATTTTTTACAGGCCTGAGGACACTCCCTTTAACGTTTTTAGCTGAAAAAAAAAGCAATTGATTGAATCTTTACTTTTAAAACGAAATTAAAAATATCCTCAACCTGAGCGTCAGATTCTTTTAAGAAGATAAAAAAAATTGTGCCCCTAATGTTACAATTTATGCATTCAAATAAAGACGTGGAGTACGGGGCACGATAATTTTTGTCTTCGTTAATGAAATATGTCGTTTTAAAAATATTTTAAGGGGATACTATTTACTTAGCATGTATTTGCAGTTGAATAGCAGTGATAGCTTGGTATGCCAAGTCAAAGGTCTCAGGTTCGAACCCAAGGCGCGCACCTCTGACTTTTCGTAAGTTACTCGTATGTGCGTATTATAAATTAATTATCACCTGCTCCGTGCCTCAGAAAACACGTTAAACCGTTGGCCTCGGTTGTCATGAAGATCTTTGACAGTCGATATAGGGAGTCAGTACCCTCATAAAATCCTGACAGCTAATCTAACCTTAGAATATCGTATCCCTTTGGGTTGCGGGGATCAGATAGGCAGTCGCTCCGTAGAAAACTGATATTCAGCTGCATCTGGTTAGATTAGAAGCCGCCCCAAATAAAGCCATAATAAGGCTAGGAGGATGATGCAATTGAATATGTGTCAAATAATATTTTTTTCCTTTCATAGGTTATTCAGTTGTAAGCTCCGATAATTTTTTTTTTCTAGAAAGTAGGTAACCTGCCTTTAATTACAGTTATTTACTGGAACTGAGTTGAATGACTCTACGACCCAGTTTTTTGACCCTAGCTCCTGATTGGGTGAGCTACATTATCAGGGAGGAGATTTAATTGGAACTTGCTGGCAAAGGTATCGATCAATTCGTCATAATACCTTCGTGAACATAATATTTTTTAATAAAACCTCGTATAAATAGTTTCATGCGGGTTTTTTTTAATTCTTTTTTTTTATAGAGGGTTTGATCAACATGCCATGCTACCGTCATTAGGCTTTCTTATATTACTATGTACGCTCAATTCATGCGAGTTGATGTCCTAAACAATTTAGCAGAAGGAAACTTGTTGATCATTCGCATCAATGGTCAAGGCACAGGCAACAGGTGGCAAGAATGTAGTTTTAATTCCACACACGTTTTTACTATTTATTACGCGGATAAGCTCGTTTACCTGTTGCACAGAAAAATTCAATTGTCCGTACAAAATTTCACGACTCACGCGTGCGTGAAAGATTGTGTCATATTACGATTTCGTAAAAATTAAATGACGAAACTACAACACCCAAATGCATTTTAAAATAATCACATTCACAGATAGTATCCCCTAACTCACAATTCCTATTCCTTTATTCCCCTCCCCCTTCTTTAATCGTGCAGAGAGTCAGCGTGCAAGTGTTGCATGCGTCTAGGTAGGTATAGGTTATGGTAACCGCTTATCATGGCTTACCATGTTTGAATTTTTTTTTTTAAATTACTAGGTAGCCAGGTACTGAAGGATATACGACCTCATTATGGGCTATGGACTTACTTGCACT
Organism: Protodeltote pygarga; assembly: GCA_936450705.2. Taxonomy (NCBI): domain Eukaryota; kingdom Metazoa; phylum Arthropoda; class Insecta; order Lepidoptera; family Noctuidae; genus Protodeltote; species Protodeltote pygarga. The sequence continues at coordinate 15,573,768 of OW388248.2, forward strand.
AAATATCATTGATTCAATACGTCAAGTATCAATCATTTTAAATTACTCTATTCAGTGAGTAGTTTTTATATTTTTATCAAATATCTAGCAGTAATAAATCTGATCTTCGATGGGATAGTCGTTTAACTAATAAAGTGTTAGATATAAGCGCTCACTAATTATCGATTCTTTCAGAAAGTAAGGTGGCTCACCTCTTGCAGACACAGTCATTACAGTACCTACGTATATTGTGATTATGTTCCTAAAAACCCAGTATCTGGGTTGTGGGGGTCTGATAGGCAGTCGCTCCATGTAAAACACTGGTATTCAGCTGCATCCGGTAAGACTGGAAGCCGACCCCAACATATTTGGGAAAAGGTTAGGCAGATGATATTCCTAATCGTTTTATAAAAACCGGATGCAGTCTTATTATTATATAATCACCAATAAATCTTCTAAGCCTATTTGAGACCACTGCTGGACATAGTCTGTTTAAAAGTTGCGCCACACACAACGCTCCGACATTCACGTCCAGTCTACCACACCTTCATTATTTAAGAGGTAATTCTTACCCCACCTTACTTACATCTTACGACACCAATCTCAATCTAAATACGAACTCACACTCTACCCCAAAATATAACAACGAAACATAATAACGAAGTTCATCAAACGCCAACCTAACCACCAAATAACTAGGATTGCCGGGGGAGGCCGAGTGCCTTTTAAAGGTTTCCCCCTATAAAATTTTAAAAAAAAGGTTCTGATTAATCATACTTAGAGCTTTCATCTGTCGTTTCGTTTTAAATCCTTAAAAAAAGCAATCGAATGATTTAACGAACGGGAAAGTGGAACAAAGCGATAATGCAATTGGTCAGTCGCCCCAGACAGTCCCCGGGCTATTAAAGAATTTGCAACGTTTGTATTGTAAAAATAGAATTCAGTATAAATATTACCTATCCTAATCCTAACTAATATACCTAAATGCGAAAGTAAGTTTGTTTGTTTGTTACTTTTTTACGCATAAACCACTGAACCGATCATCCTGAAATTTTGCATAATATACGCTGTCAATTACACAGAAACGGACATAGAGTATGATTCATCCAAAAAAAATAATACTGTTCCCAAGCAAAACAACAATAAGTTCTTATGATAATAGATAGAGCCACATGTCTTTCTAAATGAAATTGAAATTCTAAATTAACTAAAGCAAAGCCGCGGGCAAAAGCTAATCGCTAATAATGTCCTCCTGACTGAATTTGGATCACAGCGGCGGAGATTAGCCATCGATGCGGGAGATATTATAGTGCACAAACAGGTGCACTCTCTATTCCCTCACTCTCATAGTCCAATAGGACGGCAATCTGGCACGACCGGAGAGAGATCAGTACAGGGCACAGGCAGCGCAGGGCCAACGGCTTTCTGAGACACGGATTAAGTGATAATAATAACTTATAAAACGCACATAACTTACGAAAAGTCAGAGGTGCGCGTCTTGGGTTCGAACCTGAGACCTCTGACTTGCCAGTCAACGTTCAACACCACTAGGATATCACGACTAATTACCACGTTAAGTCTCTGCCTTTCTCAGGTACACTCTAAAAAGTTGTCCAAAAAGTTCTCATGGATAGGTATCAAATATGAGGACCTAAGTGACTTTTTTATTACGCCAACAAAGAGCGGCTTAACCGACATTCTAGCAATTTTTCTTCTTACTAAACAGAGCTATAAGTAGAAAATCGTAATACCTACTTTCTTAGAACACTGGCAATTTCCTACCAAGCCTGAAAAATATTTTATAAGAATCTCGCAAAAACAACTAACTCGGGCGAGACTTGAACCCGCGATCTTTGGAGAATCAAAACAAGTGCATAAATTATATGTAAAAAACATACAGAACATAAAATAATATAGGTATCGTTAAACATATAGGTACCTTGTCTTCATAAACTTATTCTACGTTGCATTTTAAAACACAACATAGAATAAGTTTCTATAATAGCATTAGAACAGTTCGCTTCACACTTTGAATGCTACAACAGAAAACAAAACTTTAGAAAAATTTACATTTATACTCAGATAGTTTCCTCTATAGAAACTGATATGAATAAAATTAAAAAAAAAAATGAAAAGAGAAATAATTTTAAACCTATTAGGAATACAATGGGTATAGAAGAATAGGTTACAAAAGTTCTGTACCGTATGAACAACCTTCAACAGAAATATTTCTAAGTAACAAACAAATAACAAAGCCGACAGAAAACATCTCCTGGTTATTGCCAGATACTAAGAGGGGCAAAGATTAAAGAAATCAGATGTGATGTTAAATTTAGAATAAAACTTTTGATACCCAGTATGATACCAAAAGATTTCTGTAAGCGTAGGTAATCCAGGAAATAAAAAGTCCGAAATCTTAAATTAGGACTGTGAATACAGTCTCACACTTTTGTGAACGTTTAACATTTTTTTTTTTTTGGAAGACTTACAGCTTAACAAAACACACTAAAAACAATATAATGATCGGTCAGCCAATTACAAGTCTCCACGTAAAGAAAACAGAATATTTTTACAACAATCTGTGGACAACATAGTACTGCCACATTTATAGATCTTATCTTATCTTATAATATAATAACAAAAGATAAAAAAAGAGTATTACAAATCAACGTTACCCAACAAATCATTTTGGTCAAAGAATGTAAGGCTTAAGCACTTTTAAGCTGATGACACACTAGTGTTAAAAGGATCAAAATAATGCCGTTTACAAACTTCATTGAAGTTTCTGCTTACATAATGAAACAACTTTGTAACGTATTACTGGCGTAAATGAAAAAATAGACATTTACTCGAGTTATCCGTTAAAAAGTTGTTTCATTCGGACTGTTGTATATTTTTTATTTAAACTCCGACACCAAAAGAGGGGTGTTATAAGTTTGACGTGCCTGAATGTCTATGTATCTGAATGTGGTATCGTAGGCGTAGCTCCTAAGCGAAGGGACCGATTTTGATATCGTTTTTTTTATTTTAAAGGTGACTTGATCGAGAGTTTTAGCTGAGATAATATATATGTGTCGAGGGTATTTTTTATTTTTTTCTTTATGAAATGTGAAAGTTTATTTAAGACACCACTGAATAACGGTGACGAAAAACCTCGAAAGGAAACCTGGACTTAAAAGTGCTTAAAAGTCTGAAATTGCCAACCCGCAGTCAGCTAGCGTGGTGGTTAATGCTCGATCCTTCTCTGTATGAGAAGAGGCCTTTGCCCTGCAATGGGACAGTTACAGGCTGATTTATTATAATACATTATAAACTTTTTGCTCCATTGCCACCAAAATTATTCAAAGCAATTTAATGCGTCATGGTCACTCCTTTGTTTTTTTCTTCATTTTCAATTCATTGCTCTGATAACAGGAAGTTAGGTACTTACTGAGCTGAGTTTTTATGTATTATATGTATAATTTTAGGGTAACAAAAAAATGTAGGTAAGTACAAAATATTTCAATTTTTGCCCAGGTGTTTGTTGATCTTTGCAAGGCCGATGTCGGCGCTTGCGTCGGTGTTGCGAAACTCTGTTCGGATGTGGAACGATCTAAATATACGCGAGTCTCGTGCGCGAGCGTCGTTTGCCCGCTAGCTTCCTACCTTCATCATGATTGGAATCACCTGTGGTTTATACTTCATTTATGATCTAGGAATATCTGAAAGAAAATTTATATAGAGTTAGTGTGGAAAGGCCTTACATTAAAGATTAGAAACACATATCATATCATAATATACAGTATAGATTTTTGTATTTTACCACTAGATTTACCTCGATATTCCAAATGTAGTATTCAAGTGTGGTAGGCTAGCAAGTATCTGTATTTTTTAGGTTTAACTTATAATGATAAGCATAAAATACATTGTTATAATTGACATTGGCATAAAGCAATTCAGCACAATGATCATTACGTTTATTGCCATAAATACTACAGACATAATAATAATAAAGCATATTTTTTTATAGCATAGGTAATAGGTTATAAACGCATAATGATATTAAAACATCAAATAATTTTCTTGTTTTAGCATGCAAGTGGTTTTTGGGAATGAAAAAAAACCTAACTAGAAGGCTATGGCGAGAACTCCGCTTCACATCGCTACCGCCTCAGCTTTCTGACCTAACCAAACGCAGTCAGATCCGCCTTAGAAGTATGCCTAAAAAAGTAGTATGGCTTAAAAAATTATGCAGCTCCAAATAATGCTTTAAAACAAATTAGACCAAATGATAATTATGCGAAGCTTTGCATTAAGACAAAGTTATGCCAAAGTATATGTTTATTACAATTTTAAAATTTTATGCTAAGAGAAGGAATTTTTATTTGTTTAATTTGCGTTGTTAATTTAATATTAATGTTGATTAAATAGCATTAATAACCTAGTGGTATGACCGTCGACTGTCAAGTCAGTAGTCTCGAGTTCGATCTCAAGGCTTTTCGTAAATTATGTGCGTATTAATTATCAGTTGTTAAAACGGTAAGGGAAAACATCGTGATGAAACTGGCACAATGGTGTGTAAAGCCATGTCAGAGGCCTACGGGTGGTTTAAACTCTGACACCAGGTTGTTCTTTAACCATACGATAAGAAGAAGAAGAATGTTGATTATGAAAGAAAGTCTTTACTGTACTGTCATGCTGATGTTTAATTGCTGTAGGTACACTTACAAAACTGTTAAATATCCAAATACAAAGAATTAGCTAATATCACTATTTTATATTATATTTTAATATACTTAACTTCAGTTTTATTATAGTCGTTGTTTAAAGAAATAACACAAATTTAAAAATTCCCTATATTATATTATATATTCCCTTTAGTAAGAATTTAAAAATTTAAATTCTTACAATAGGGAATTGAACAACGGAATATCGAAATACTATGTGAGTTTATTATACAAGTTTCGCCGTCGAGAGCAATGTATTGATCAACACGATAATATTAAATTCTGTTTAATCGCATGTCTAACATATTTGTTCCACAAATCGAGTGTCATATTCGTCATAAGTTCATAACTATCATTCGGCTGCATTCATAAGCAACAAGCGGCTGCGACCCAGCGCACCAATATAAAATGATACCGGCCTTTCAGCCGAGCCTTTGAGCCCTTTAGCAAAGCGTACAAACCATTTTAATGGACAAACTGTAAGTTTCATTGTATCTAGTCATTCATCATGACATCACAAACAAGCTTAAACTGCAATGCAATGCTATTTGGTGGTAATTGTTCGGCAATGTGGCTTTTGCGTTCATCCAATTATTTATTTCCACATCAAAACATTGTTTTTCAAAAAGCAATGTTACATAATTAAACTAACCTATTTAAGAATGAATTACGAGTAAAATGAGAGACGTGTTTTAACACTGGGACCTGCCTTATTGAGGCCATGAGGAGGACCAGTATGAACTGTGACAAGGAGGGTTTATCTATATATATAAAAATGAAACCCGTTTTCCGTTGTCACGACATAGCATGAAAACGGCTTGACCGTTTTGGCTGATTTTGGTCTTGAATTATTTGTGGAGATCCAGGGAAGGTTTAAAGGTGAGAAAATGGGGTAGAGTAGGGTAGGGTAGGGGTAGAGTAGCTTAGGGTAGCGGTATAGTAGGGTAGGGTAACGGTATAGTAAGGTAGGGGTAGTGTAGGGTAGGGTAGGGGTAGTATAGGGTAGGGTAGGGGTAGTGTAGGGTAGGTTAGGGGTAGGGTAGTGGGTAAAGTAGGGTAGGGTTAGAGTAGGGTAGGGGTAGAATAGTACTTGAAGTAGGAAAATCACGCGTACGAAGTCGCGCGGGGCAGCTAGTTAAGAATAAAATGAGAAAGTCTACTTGTAGGAATCAGTGCGGTGACGGAACGACTAGACCGAACCATGTCAAATTTGACGTTTAGAATAGACAAATATTCGGTAAAGGCGTCGGCAAAAAGATCCATGCTCGCACCCCATATTTTGAATTTTGCTTTACCAAGCTACTACGCTGCTATGCGCTCGACGGCTTCACTCTACAACGGCAGCACTCTTCTTCATTTTGACAATTTGAATGATTTTCTTCATCATTTCGCTGCTAACTTCTCAGAATTAAAGACCCGTGACGCGTAGTGTATCAATATTTACAAGTGACAAATAAAAGTACTTATAATTAATTCTTAACATTTCGATGAAAAACAATGAATGGAAAATGGCGATAGGTATCGGAATTAAAAATTCTTGATCGGTCTAATGGTTCGACGTGTCGTAGTAGTAAGGAGAATAAGTAAAATATGCAATTTGTTCAACACAATTTTAATGACAAAAACGTTATTTATGACTTAATGAGCGCTACCTATACATTGTTTACATTCTTGGCAAGATAATCTGGCGCCGAGTTCACATAACCCTCATTTTCATAAGGGGGTAAGCAGTAGCAGTGACGACTAGACCACAAATAGAAACTACTTTAATATTGGCTTAAATATAGCAAGTTATAAATAGATGACATTGCGTATAGTATGTAGAGTATTGTAGTTCTATAAAGATCTAGACTATGAGTCAATCCATAGGTACTAAAATAAAAGGGTCATGCATATCACTGCTTATCTACTATACCTAATTATATAGATACGTAATCTTTAATTATTACACTACGAACTTATTATAATTAAGTATAGTTAAAATTCTATAGACACCTTGCTGCTGGAAAATAAAAACAAGCTATATTTGGAGATTTAATTACAGAGAAGAATAAAAAGTTAAAAGAAGAAAAAAAATACAGATAGGGTTACTAAATTTGAGGAGTTTTGAGGTTTTTGTATGTGATAGTACCTACCTACTATTGAAAGTGACGAAATAGAAGGTACCTATCGGATTACAAATGACTTAAAGTCTGGCGTCTAATACAGGAAAATTATTAGCCAGAAAAAAGTGAAACATATTTACGAGTTTTTCAAACTTTGAACAAGATTTTTTAATGTCGTAAAGTTTGAAAAAAATCTAGATTCAACGATCCCTGATGGTTGAGTTTGTGTTTTGGCAGTGCATATGGTAGCTTTAACGATTAAATCGACGGTTTAGATTCTGCTCATATCTAATTGTTTTTTTAATTCTGTGCAGTATTACCAAACACTACGAAAACTAAAGAAAAATAAAAATTCCGTTACAGCCATGACTCTTTCAGTGAAATTTATTAACATAATGTTCAGACCGTCGGTTTTCAGTTTTCAGAAACGTATCTGAGGTGATTGCACACCTACGCTCGACTATTTCTGGGGACTCTGGAATGTTTACACCTTAGAGGCTCCGCGGTGAGGCAATATATTTCGATGCTTTTCTAATTATACTGAAATGATTATTTCATTGTTTTGATGGACTTCCTTATGGAAATACTGCAGGATTAGTGTAAGTATAGACAATAATGGTCGACAAATTTTAAGATTCATTTTCCTTTAGTTTGATGCCTGAATAAAAAAGGAAACGTTTTGTTAAAACATATTACTTGCATAAACTTATAACAATAAATAAGTAACCTAATGTAATGTATTAGTACTATACATATTTAAAGAATGTATTTCAATTTTAGGAGCGCTACACCACGGGCTGATTAGTCAGCAATTGGATAGAGTTCCATGGCATGAAAATGTATCATAACTATTTATGTATTTTTAAATAAGAAAAAACCGTCATGAGGCAAATGCGCATGTGCAGTATGAAAGTCAAACAAGGTGTAGAAGTCGCGTATCTGTTAATGAAGTGACTAAGATGTTTTTTTGTCCTCACGGCCATTCCGTGTATCGCACATGTGCCCTAATATCAGACTAGTTTAACAAAACTAATATTAGAAAAGTTTTTATAAAAACAAAGTTTAACAAAGCTTTACTCGCCAAGACGAATCAAATGAGCCCAAACTCGATAGGGTTGCATCGTTTAATTTCGGAGTTCCCATGGCCACCTTCCAGCTCCATCATCAGATCAGCTCTATGTTATAAAATATTTGCATTGTCATCCGATTTATATATGCATGTAAAATTTCAGCTCAATCGGAAACCGGAAAGTGCATCAAATTTAACTTGCAACATTTGATTACAGACTGACAGACAACGGGACAGGTGAAACTAAATAAAAGCTTGTAAAAACAGGTGGAGTATTTGCCTTTATAAGGTAAATATTGAATTGAGCCTCTCCGTGTACGGTCCGGTAACTAATAGCAACCGCACGGGCGCGTACATACCATTTGGTGCATGCATAAAAATGGCATAAAAAAACATTTAAATATTTTTTTTATTTGAAAACTGAACTTTGTTGAAACTTTGTAATGTTGATCTGATTTTATATAAAGATATCCTAAAATCAATGATTATAGTTGATTAAAGAATCAACTTAATGTGCGAGCGAGATGGTAGACTAGCGCGAAGAAGCGCCTTAATTCCTATTACAATCACCAATTGAAACATCACATCCTTGCAACGGTTCTTTGAGTTTGTTGAACAATGCCGGGAAGCTTTTACATAATATTTGCTTAGCGATACACCGTACCACGTCCGCCCAGTCCACATTTGATTAGGCAAAGCTTGCGTAGGCCCAGCTTTTCGATTATTGATCCAGCTTTATGAAACGATACGATACCATACTTAATTTATCCAAAACCTACCTATCTTAAGCCAAAACCTATCTTAAGCTAAAACTCTCAAAATATTATATTGTTCGTTTGTAAGAAGTCAACTCGAATATGCCTCCCAAATTTGAAACCCGTGTTACGCCAATTACATACTATCATGTTGAGAATATTGAAAAAAGATTTATTCGGTTCTTATGCTTGTATTATGTCTGCGTATTCCATATTGCTCTGAGAATTGAATCTCTGCAAGAAATTTCACTTGCAATCACTTACGAACCGTCGCAGACTAGCTTATTGCACATTCCTGAAGATTTTATCTAGTAAGGTTGATTGTCCTGACCTTCTGCGTAAGCTTTACTTTAATGTTCCGCAAGACCATTTTAAAGCGAGTATCGAGCGAATTATTTCCTTAAAACTTCTGAGAAATTCTCATAATATCAATAAAATTTTAAATGTATTTTTATCGTAACGTACACTTAGTTCTCGGCTAAGAATAAGCTGCTCTTCTATCCGTGTAAAGCTTCGTTTTCATAGACGATATAAGTCCGAACTACATTGACTCATAGACTCGCGCCTTTATTCCCCAAAGGAGGTAGGCAGAGGTGTATGCAGGTGTATACAGTACACTCACGTTTCGCCGACTATGTTATAAGTAAGTCCCATGTAATAGGGGGCGAGCCATTGCCAATTGCCATTGACAATTCAAAATTCCAGACTCTGAGCTGCTTCTGAGAATTTCCTAATGGAAAAAAACCAATACTTAACACTTTGCCCGACCCAGGGAACGAACCCAAGACCTGAGTGCTCAGCAGTCCCGCTTGCTACTACTACCAACGAGGCAGTCCGACCTATACAATACCTATTCTACTACTATCTATAATACCTGCTTATAATACAATACTACCTACCTTTTTTTTAATATTGCTTGTCTGGTGGAAATTTAGATTTTTACGTCTGGCAATAACAAAATCCTAATAATGTAAAAACAAAATCCTAAGATTTTGCATACCAGATATTTTGTCTACATATAAATTGGCATGTCTGAGGCTGAGATACTCACCTAGTAAAGTACGAGTTAACCTATTTTAACAAATGGAGTAAGTTTGTTTAAAAAGCCAGCAGCAGCCAGCAGAGTAATTCACTTAACAATGTAAAGATACATAATATTTAAAAATCATCTTTAGGTAATTATATCCTTACTATATATACTTACTATACCTTTACTTAGAAGGAAGCTCACTAAATACCTTCGGAATGTCTAAGTCTTCAGAAAATTAATGGAAAAAATCTCAAAGTTTTCATTTCACTCGTTACCTACACATTTCTGTAAAACGAAGCAGCCGCAAGTGACTCATATAATGTTTATTTCTGAATGAATCATCTGCAGTACGCCAGGGCCGCTTTAGTGTGTATAATTTTGGTATATTATTGACATGGGTTCCGTATAAGAAAATAACTCTTCTGAAACTAAGTATATATTAATATTAAATTAAATAGTAATATATTTGAATCATTTTGTTACTAATATCTCTTTGATTAGCAAGGATAATAAACATCACACGTTGGTCCGATCCTAATATCCTAAAGGATAATAATATATTTAATAAAAAATTAAAAAAAACAATAACGAATACGATACGATACAAAACAATACGATAACAATATCTTAAAGGACATTTGGATCTAAAAGATATTAATATCCTAAAGTGTATTAGGATCCTATCTTATTTTCAAAGATGCAACTAGTTCGCTGCGGAGCGGATTTACGAAGTACCTTCTGTCGGTACGTTAGAATAAATCTTAAAAGCTCCACTTTACTACCGTGTTATAATCTTTTTGAGTAGGTGACTTTCTTTTTAATGGGATTCTAGCCCAGGATCAGTAAAAAATATAAGTTGTAGCAAATTAATTAGTCTCACTTTGTCTAGACAGCACATATTAAATTTATCATTACGGGTTACAATTTTTGATAGAAATGGAACAGATAAAATTTTATTTTTGATCAAAAATACTTCGTAAAATCTATTCAGAAACCTGAGACCTATTCATACCTTACTATTTTTAAACGTCTATGTAAGAAATAATACCAAAATATAAGAAACTACTTAGCTAGATAAAGTCTAGCCTATGTGTTATTTTGATGTGTATAAGAATAAAGTAAAGTAATAAAGAAAAAATGTTACTGAGCCAGTTATTTTGAGAAAAAATCACAGATCTCAAATTTTTACATCGTCTGTTGTAAGGAAAACCTGGATCTTAACCCGTACGAATTAAAATTACACGGGAACTCGAGGCAATGATGACGCGTTTTTAAAATAAACACACTGTAAAACCTGCAAATGTAATACGTGTTCCCAGAATAGACTCGGACGCATGTTTCATTTCAGAACTCAAAAATACGGTTTGTTGTTGATGTAAATTATTATGAGACAATTATATTTGTGATTATATTGAAGTTATGCCTTCCTTGAATGGTGGAGGTATACCGGATTTTTATCAGATTATTATTATTTAGGACAGACGAACTATACGATTTGGGTTTCTCTAATTGGCAGGAGACATTGCGGCAGACATAAATGAAGATGGCGAGGCGAGCTGGATTTCTTCCGACAGGACTGGACCTAGATTACACTCGATTGAGGAAAACGGCAAGAGAGTAGGAGGCCTTTACCCAATAAAGGGACACTCTAGGCCCGTAAATTCTATTTATCTTTATATGTATTAAGTGTCGTTGTAGCGCATTTTACGGACCTAAAGATTCGAACCTAGCATGTACTAATAAGTCTTTTTCAATGTCTTATTATGTACCTACTTTAAAAGTTAATTTAAGACATCACTGACTAATGGTAAAGGAAAACATCGTGAGTAAACCTGGACTTAATAGTCTGAAACCGCCAACACGCAGTGAGCCAGCGCAGCGGTGATTAATTCTCGATCTTACTCCGTATGAAAAACGGCAGTGGGAAGTTTGAGGCTGGTATAACTATTTATTATTTTATATTTGTTCAACCCTTAAAAAAAAAACACAGGAAAATAGTGTTCCATTTTAAATATTAATTAATTAATTCGGCTTCCCAGTTGTGGTAACATTTTCAGCTTATCTCAAAAAACTTTACCTTGAACGGGGTAGCCGAAACCAGCATGGCTCTATCATTCAATGAGTCAAGAGATTATTTATATTTACAAGAGATAAGTATTTTACATGATTTGGAATTTCATTTATAACTGAATTCGTGAAAAAAGGGCCCAATTCTTTCCGTTGCAAAGGAACAATAGTATAAACTCTCACCCGAAACTCTAGAACTTGATTTCTTCTTCATCAGAAGAACCATAAATAAGAAAGCTGACAAATTTTATGTGGTGTACGGTGTTCCCTCTCAGTATTTTAATTTATTGCAGTATTTATTGCCATGACACAGACATTTACAAATTCATGTAGGTGCCTAACTAATAGTTGTCCTATTTATTATTGAACATTGCTAATAGAAGCCAAGTATTAATACTAGATTAATTATAATTACTAGTGGATTAGCTACAAATATCATGATTCTGTGAAGTGGGGTGCACATGCGCTTTCTATCAACGTTCTATCAAGTGTTCAACTGTTTCGAATCATTGCGTCAACATCTATTTTATTATTTACGCGTTACTATAAAAATTTATTGTCATCAGAACTGAACTAACCTGCTAATCATCACCGTAGGATAAGAGGAAGTGGTTTTAATTCAGCTTGCAAGATTCCACCCGAACAAACATACATACATTGCAAGTTAAATAAAAGCTTGTAAAAAACAGTATTAACAGTAGCAAATAAACCATCTCTATGAACCTATGTCTTTTTCCTCACGAATTACGAGCTAAATTGAACCTAATCTACTACAACATAAATGGCCAACGTCAAGCTGGACATCTGTGCGACTTACGCCGTTTATTACACCGAGCGCTAATACAAAAGACAAGTCTAGCGATGAGCTTAGAACAAAGGAAGCAATTGCGATACAGGAAACAAAACGTTATAATTGCATTGGAGGATTATCTTTTTTACGCGATACGTTTGACAAGAAATAACAAAGTGATTTCAGAATTAGAACTAATTAATAACGAAAATGGCTAGTATACTGGAACAAATACTAAATGTGTTGGAAGATTCAGCTAATTTATTAGAAAAATCTCCAGAAAACTTGTTGCAGATGCTATCAGAGTAGCCAAAGAAATAGAAGCCATACTCCAGAATGGAAGTTTTAAAACTAAAGAAATGGTGTTCTAACGATGCAGATTTTCTAAAAAGAATTTGAAGACTCTGAAATTAGATGTTTTCAAATTAGACGTAATATTAGATGGAATCTCACGAACATTAGAACTACACTAGAACATGGGTAAAGATACATTTCAATACAACTTAAAAATGATCACAAAAAGAACAATCCTGGTTGATTTTCACAGATTATTTGACCCTTTGGGATGGCTAGCACCTTCTGTTTTACCTGCAAAACTTCTAATCTAACGATTATGGCTGCAATGTGTTGAATTAGATGAAGAAGTAGACAAAAAATAGCCAAATATTGGAATAATCTACGAGAATCTTTGCGTCAATACCTACCTATCTAGTTAACAGATGGCTCGATACTACTGAACCCTTGATTAATAATATAACTATCCACGAATTCCGTGACGCATCGTCACGAGCTTACGCTTCAGTCGCCTATCCAAAAGTAAGAATGGCACCAACCAAACCACAATCCTTACTTCATCTCGAACTGCTAGCTGGACTTGAAACATATAAGAGAAGCAATGAACGTACCAATTTGTCAGATATTTACCTGGACTGATTCTACTATTTCACTCTCCTGGCTATTCGGTGATCCTGCAAGATGAAACAGAGTCGTTGAAATACTTGACACCATCGGCAATCACAACTGGTCAAGGATAAGTCTCCAGAAAACTCTGCTAACAAGGAACGTCACTGCTAGACCTATAGAATGATGAAATGTGGTAGAAAGGCCAAGCATGGCAGAGAGAAGGAGAAATCCAATATAGTAGACTGAAGTCGTTCTTGATGATTCAGATTTGGAAAAAAGAGAAACATTACAAAGTTAATCTAAAGCTAGAAGTAGAGAAAAGCATAACGTTAAGACTTGAAGACGTAGCAGAGGAATTAAACCATCTCCACGTCCACGTCTTTCTCTTCACGAATTTCCCATGAGCTAAATTGAACCTCTTAAAGTACAAAAGTGGTTAATGATTTTGTTGTAGAAACGAACCCTTTGGTACCAAAATTAGCCATTATTTTTAAATATCTACAATGGCTGTTGCTTTTGTCTTTTGCCTTTGAACGCCATCGCGGTAACCGGTGGTCGGCAAACAATAAAAATTGCATTGTGTCTGCGGCAAGGCAGTCAAAGTGTATGAGCATAATATCATTTATTGCTATGGTGACATCGTCCTAGGCACGCCTGCCTGCAGACGACGGTGATGGGGAGGAGTTCTTTGATGCCTTTACGTGACGTTTGTATATAATTACTTACACAATTTTTTTCTTTTATTTATTTTATTTTTTAGTGTATTTATAGTTAGTAGATTTAGAATGTAATAATTAAATTTGCTGGACGATTACTTCTTAATTCGTATGTCTGAACATCGAGTAAAATGTACAGAATTATGCACTTGAAGTATGTTAAGACCGCAGTCCAGCGCGATTAAATAACACAACTGCATCCATAAACTGCAAACGACACGTAAATAACCTGAATTGTTGGCACCAACGCTAACTCCTTTATTACCGCTAGGGACGTAAAGATCAAAATAAACTTAATCGGGTGCGAAGACAACTTCTGTTTCGTTGACGTACCATTTCTGAATGTATTTGGGACCAGCCACGTCAAAAATTCCGGATGATTCGACTAAGCTATGCATATCACTAAAATAGTGTGTCGATTTCTCGACATGATTCACCATCTAAGATTAGATGATTGTTTTGATACTTTTACTTTTTGGCTGATATTTGGTATGTATTATTGATCTCAATTTCTTTGACCTTTCACCTCTTTTCTTTGCTATCATCTGTTACTTAGACCTAAAAATAATATAAGTAATTTTTTTACGTAAAACGGTTTTGTTATCAAAACTAAAGCTGTGTACCAAATATCAGATCAATCTGTCAACAAGACGGGGGTAAAATATCGATTACTAAATTTGAACCAAATAATAAACTTGTCAAGCTAAGTAAAAAAATAAAATAATACAGTTTTAAAACTAGAATTTTATCACTAAAACTTCACAGAATTGAGAAGTAGGTCAGTTATTATTTTTCTCAATATCATTCCGATTATTTCAAGTTACCTGCTCCTTATTAACGTCTTAATATTGATTCACATTTCTCTCTAGGGGTTACTCTTGAATTACAAACTAAATTAAAATTATTTTGGTGGTAGAGTCATGCTGGTTTCACCCTCTCACAGAATACCAGTATTCGTACTTCGTTGTGTTTCATACGGTCATTGAAGAGAACCAGAACCCCAATTATCCTCAAAGACCGGCAACGCATCTGCAATGCTACTGCAGTGTTGCGGGTGCCACTTACCATCATTAAAAATGTATTTTAGCTGCGAAAAAGTTATAACAATCGTATTTAAGTAATATTTTTAATCAGTCAGGAAACAACGCGCTATTGTACCAACAATGCAATAGCAGTGAGTTCAATAAATATTTGGGATTGAGTTCCTGATCAAGAGTAACCCCCCATTTCCTCGTCACCATGCCTTTATAAGTAAATTAAAGAAAATCAAGGACTATTTTATTGCTTTTGAAAATTATGTTAATTTAGGTGCCTATGTGCGATATAAAATAATAGAATTACGCATATATGGATAAACTTTAACTATGCCAAATCTCACACTCCTCTGAGCGCGCAATATTCTTAAAAAGGGATTCGAAGTTTTCGCTTCGAATATTATTACCTATAATATAGAAAATGTGTGGCTAAACAGTACTTATATTTACACAAAAATATAGTAAACATTATATTTAAATTTCTAGATAATATCGTGTTTAGGTACTACTACATTCAAATATGGGATAGCGTACTATGAAAGCCATATTCGAGTTCTGAAATAGATTGCTAGTCTATTTACCCACTGTCAATCTAGTTTGAATATAAATACACAATAACTATGAATAGTTTTTAAAGTTTTGGAAACAATGGACCGATTAACCTATAAATAAATTGGTAACAGTCCATAATTACTTCATTTGCTAGGCAAGATGTTTTGGCAAGAAATACACAAGTGAACGCCCTTTCGTCCCGAATAGATATAATAATATGCAAGTAGTATATATATAGAGATATATGTAGAGGCATTAGGAATTTTTGAGATTGCGTTCAATGATCTGTTTATGATTGCGTTTGAGCAAGTTGTTTACGATTATTGCTGAGAGCTTGCATTTACAATACTAAAAGAAAAATAGGTATACCGTTACTTTATATAATTGTTAAAAGTGCTTAAAAATATACTTTAAAATATTTTGCCTAATGGGAAACGCTAACTAGTGTGTAACCAAGATTTAAACAGATAACACATAACACTTTTAAATTCACTTTTACAAACAGTTCAAATCAAAAAGTTGAGCCACACCAAGATAGAAACAGATTCATGGCTACAACGGCAACCACCTCCTTCCTAATAAATTAGTTTTAAAATAACTAATATTAACTACTATTCTTATTCAAAAGAACACAAAGTTAAAAAGCGTCGCGACACATAAACACGTTGGAAAAACGGGCATTAATAATTTCCATCGTGTCCAGAGTCTGAGTCATTCGCGACGGGGAGGGAGCAAGGGGAGGGGGACACGCGGAAAGCACTCGGCCCACTTCGCGCAGGTACGAATATAACCGAATACTTTTCCACCTGCGCGCGCGCACGGTGGAAATCGGGACGCAGGACAGTCGCACACAAATTCTTATTAATAATTAATGCGAACAAATATTCGCGCGAATGAATCAATGATTCATAATTTTGAATGAATACATTTCTGAAATGTCGTATTCTATTTTTGAAAAAAAAAAATGTCCCCGCAGTGAATGTCAGCTTTCTCGTGTACACTGTCTCATTAAATTGTTTTTAAAAAGAAAAAGTCAAAAATACTAATACAAAGGTTATTTTTCGGATACAAACAACTAAAATAAACAAATATATGAGTCAAAAGGGTCGTATATACGCGTCAATTTTGTGCTTTCAATATAATATCATATTTTGAAATTTTACATCGGCAGTACTTCATGCACGCACTAAAATAAATCCATGATTAATATCAGTACATTAAGACATATGAGAATATCGTTGACATTTCACTCACGATGGTACATATTTATGCCGAAACGAATGCAGGTGTTCCACTTTTAAAATATTATATATCCCACTAGCTGTCCCGCGCGACGTTGTACGCGTGATTATTATACCTCTACGCTTTCTACGCTACCCTACCCTTCACTACCCTACGCTACTCTACCCTACCCTACCCCTACCATACCCAACCCCTACCATACCCAACCCCTACTCTACCCTACCCCTACCATTCCCAACCTCTACTCTACCCACCCCTATCCTACTCTACATCTACCCTACACTATCCTACGCTACTCTACCCTACCCCTATCCTACCCTACCCCTATTCTACCCAACTCCTACTCTACCCTACTTCACATCTACCCTACTCTACCCTACCCTACTCTACCTCTATCCTACCGCTCTATTCCTACCCTACCCTACTTCACATCTACCCTACTCTACCCTACCCTACTCTACCTCTATCCTACCGCTCTATTCCTACCCTACCCTACTCTACCTCTACCCTACCCATACCCTACCATACCTATCTCTCTACCACCTACTCTATCATACCTTCTATTATATTATAGGCGGAGACTAATCCAATAAATTAAAAACCATGAAAATCGGTCCAGCAGTTCTCAAGTATACCTACTCATTTTCATGACTTCAACTTTAAAAATGGCAAAATGTCATTCAAACTTTTATCTTCTATATTTTCTCCCCATAGTCATTGAATATCGAGATATACGTGCATTAGTTATGCCACTTTGATGTCTCTTACTAATACCTACCGAATTTTCTACACAAACTTTCACCCCCCCCCCTTTCCCCCCTAATAGGTAGAGTTTTCAAAAAGCTGAAACACGTCTTATTTGTTAACCGAAAAGCTAATTATCAAGTTTAATGACGGATTTTCATAACTACAAACTTTAGCCCCCTTTTATATCTCCTTAGGGGGAAAAAAATCCAAATTTTTTGATACACGTCTTTCTTATTTTTAGCGAATAAGCTTAATACTAATTTTTATATCTGTTACTTAAAAAATAACGAATCTTCCATACAAACTTTCACCCCCTTTTTTATCCACTCAAGGGTAGATTTAAAAAAAATATCAATGCTCGTCCTTTCATTTATCAACCGAAAAGCTGAATACTAAGTTTCGTTCATTTAACGTTAAGAACGACGGATTTACATACAAACTGTTACCCCCTTTTTTACCCACTTAGGGGGGGAGTTCCAAAAAATCCTTCCTTAGTGCACCTCTACGGTACTTAAAGAATATTGTCTCAAAATTTCAAGTCCCTAGGTCCACCGGTTTAGGCTGTGCGTTGTCTGTCAGTCAGTCACGTTACCATTTTATAAGTATAGATGAACTGGCTGTCAAATTTAAGTAGAATCCAGCTGAACGCGCTACTTTAAATAGCGTATGTTCAAACAACGGTTAACAACTAAATTTGTGTAGGTATAAAATGTTTCGCGGAATCCAGTCCAGATGCTCCAAAAAGAATCTAAATCTTCTTCTATTTATCTTCATATTTACACGAATAAATATGAAGATAAATCGATTTTTTTTAAAATATTTCGCGCACGAAGTAGTGTGAGATTTGGCATAATTAGTTTAAATGGAGAAGAAATGCAGAAAGCTAAAATTAAAAAGAAAGAAATTATGGTCGAATTACGAACATCGCATTCGCATGGACCACTTTAATTAATATAATGTCTTGATCAATAAGATTCTATGCTTTATTAGTTTTAAGCTGTCAACTGCGATTATAATTTTGGGCCCGTGTCTGTGTGGATACATTCGCTGAATAAGCCTAAACAAACATAATTACGTCTGACACGTCGATCAACATAATCATATCACATAATCGGCATAATTTACACACCATTGTGAGATTGGATTTGTTATAGAAAAATCGTATTTATTATTTACATAATTATTATGGTATGGTATAATGACGGGCTGCAGTTTTCCGCAGGCCCACGTCGTAGCGCGTATTCTGCGTGAGTGTGGGATCAAAACTATTCGAGTCACCCCACTCCTCGAGGAATGCCAGCAGCCCCTAAATGCTGTCAGTAATCTCTCGGAGAGTACCTGGGACACCGAAATACATAGCCCTGTATGTGGAAACCTCTGGGCAATGTAGTAACCCGTTGGCTGCCGTTTCGTCCTCCACCATGCAGGCTCCGCACAGAGGGCTGTTTGTTTCAACAAAGAGATGTTTATTGAATAGACGAACTTGGATAGTCGAAGCAACTGTTTGGTGAGGCATTGGTCTCCAGAGACCTAGGGTCTTAAGGCGTGCTGCCGCCATAACCCCTTCCTGTGGTATAAACATATCAACTACAAGTCTAACGGTGGGAGATCAAGAAAGGCCTGTGACTGCTTACAAGGCCAGTCTTTGAAAGCTCTGAAGTTTATTTAATGCTGTGCCTATATTGATTTTTGGGCCACCAGACTACAGCACCGAAGGCTGTTATAGGCGTATGACTGTTTTGTAGAGCCAGAGGATTATTTTGGGAGAAATACCCCATTTTTTGGCTTCATCCTTTTGCACTGCTAAAAGGTGATACTGGCTCTTTTGTATTTTATTTTCTGTGTTTACTCCAGTTTAGTTACTTTTTTTTGGTACTTGACTTCGTGTGACAGTTGGAATTTAGTGTTCAACTGTTTAGAGAGACGGTGGGGTCCTAAAGTTCGTTTGTTGGTGAACATGACCAACTCGGTTTTGGCTGGATTGACCGACAAGTCGAAATCAGTGCACCAGCGTTATACAATGCGTAGCGCTTGTTGGGTTAGGTTGCTGATGGTAGCCAGAAACTAGAATTACAGTGTAGTCGCGTCTGGCGTTGAGTGTGGTGATGAAGTCGTTAATAACGAGATTCTATAAAAAAGAGGACAAAACGCCACCTCGTCTCCTCCTCATCTTCTAGCTATCATGGCCGCATTCGCATGGTTCATCTCCTTTAAGGCAACTACTCGTTTGCTCAACATGTTTGTTTTATTTACATACTGGATCTGTTCTTATGGAATCTTTAATTTAAATTTATGAAAAAAATGTCCATTGTTGTATCGAGCCGTGTTGTTGTATTCTTGCTTATAGGAAAATATTTGTACTTTTTCTAAAATTTTAAAAGTATATAATGGTTCAGTGACATTATTACAATCTTTTAAACCTTTCCTATGACTTTAATGAGGCTTCAAAGTCAATGAAGAATGATGACTTGAATGCCAACCTTGCAATGTTAAATAAATATTTATGTGGGCGCAAAAAAGTACTTTTTGACATTTATGATAATACTTACTTTATGTCTTTGATACGACGCTCCGCACATAAAGATGTCGTTGATGGTGAATGGTAGAGTGGCCTGAAGGTCTGCATGGCTTTGGTGAGTGCACCAAAGCTTGAAGGACTAAATATTAAAGCACTTGCTTGTTAATAATTTATTGAGGTAAGGAAGAGAATCTTTCTTTCTTTATCTTGTGGTTGATAAACAACCTGGTGACATTGCTTTACAGACTGTTAAAAAATCTCTCAGGTGTAACGTCATCACGATGTTTACTTTCACCGTTAATAAGTGATAACTATTTTCTTATACGTTCTTAAATCTGAAAAATCAGAGGTGCCTGGGTTCCGAAACTATGACCTGTGAGTTGGCAGTCTAACGGTCATACCACTAGGCTAACGCTGCGTGATAGAAAAAAAAAATTCCTGTTTTCTCGATAAATAATTTAGTACATTCACCAATAAATCATAAAGTGGCCTATAGCCTTTTTTTGATATAGTTCCTCAAATATGAACAGCCCAGTTCCAATTAAGTTTGGTAGTTGCGATTTGTGTCTGGAACATTATAAAATATAGTGAATATATAGGTAGAATTTAATTATAGAGAATAGTGATCCATTCTTATCCATTGACAGACATATTCTTGTCTTGTGTTGTTGTAATTAAACTTTGTTTATGACAAAGTTTAATTTCTAGAAAAATGGTTATTACCGTGGTTATTACCGTGGTTATTTCCTACAGATAAATCCCTTCACAAATTAGTTTATCAACCAGTAGATGTTTGTAGCAAATATTATATAGAATAAAATAATAAATCACAATAGAATAACCTTATGAAATGAGCAAAGGTATAACAATATAGACTTTATTTACTTTGTAGCGATGAACATTGTTCCTATATATGGGCTACGAAACGTCTACGAAGTGCTACGACGCGACGCAAGCGCAATGCAACGCTCATGCAGGCTCAACGATCTGGTTTTGTAACTAACACAGACATGAATAACAACAAAGATAAGATTTCTACGAAAACTTGTCTAATTAAACATTAAATGAATATCAAAGTCACTGAGACTATAATAACAAAATTCTCCTAAAATTGTTTAATATTCAAAATCATGTCTTACTCTCAAGACCAACCGATAAAATTAGATTTAATTAATGTTTGTAAACACAGAGCAGTCGTCGGCTGTTGGGGGTTAATTTAAAGTGTACAAGAAGTTCATTGTTAAGTTCAGCCGATTGGTGGCATTTAACGGGGCGCGGGCGCTGCCAGGGACCGACAAGAATCCACCAGGAAACGCCTGGATCCGACCTCTCCGCCTACGACTCCACTTGTTTACAACAACTCATGTAGTTACATCCGATATAACTGCAACGTGACTGCACCGCTGCACGATGACAGTATTTAGGACGTGAAGGGCTTCGCCAAATTTTTGGGCAAAACAAATAAAAGAGAACTGCGACGGCGTTAAGACGGGCGTGTCTATAAAAGGCTGAGAGGGGGGTGCGCGGGGGTGGTAACACGATCCGCGAGCTCCAGCCGGCCGGCCGCCCTGGAGAGCGGCGCGGGCGGCGGGGGGTCGCTGGGGGGGCGCGGGGCAGCCGATAGTGCGCGCGCGTCGCCCGCACCCGCTCTCACTAGTCGAACGGTGCCCGACCGGTAACGTAGCGCCGACTGCCGATCGAGAGACGAACCAGCGACAATGTCCGCCGTGGCGAAGACTTCCAAGTACACCTACCGCAGCAGCGGCGGTGGCACCACCGACGTCAACATCGAGTACAGCGCCGACCTGAGTGCTCTCTCCAGGCTGGAGGTACCGGCCCCGACGACATAGTGCAGTGCTTGTGAAGTGTTTGCGGACACATGATAGAGTATCTTGTATTTTTCAGGACAAAATCCGTCTCCTCCATGATGATCTGGAATCCGAAAGGGAGCTGCGTCAGAGGGTAAGCTGAACGAGCATGCGAAATGTGATACGGCGTATGCGCAAACCATACAGGGCGCGCGCGCCGCTCAGGTGTAGGCGGGGCGCGCGCCTTCCGCAACACCTCTATTAATACCGCCCGCCCTAAGCCTCCGCTTGCATTTACACCCCCATTAGTAATAAATTGTTTTACCCCCATTCTAGTAATAAATTAATAAATAATGTCATTTAATATTTGAGACCTAACAGTACAATCTTAGTATAAAAATATTTTTCATCGCTTATTAACTGTCTCATGAAAATTAATTATCAATATTTATCATAGTGATATAATATTTTGGTTCGATATTTGTCAAAAAATATTTTAGTGTAAAGGGTTGAAATGACCTTATATTTAATAGTTCCTCATAAGTTCATAATATCCTTATGCTAAAGTTCAATATCATAGATAACGGTGGAAGTCATAGTCATAATGCGTGAGGAATAGTTCAGGAAAGACATCTGATCAAGCTTCGCGCATTCTATTTTCGTTTCGCGTAGTTGCGTGCAGATAAAATAGCGAGAGCAGAACGCGCATGCGTACTGCGCGCGGCTGTGACTTCAACTCGCGCGAGCGGGTGCTCACGCTCTCCGCGATATATTTAGCTCTGTAGCGAAAGCATTCTCTGAAATCTCAACTTCTCGCTCTCCGGTCTCACTTTTGAAACTGGGCCAAATGATGCTCGTTCCCGTTGAGAATGCCACAATATTGAAATATAATAATAGACTGCGGTATGAGTAGCGAAAATATCCGAGTTAGTCAGAGCTGCCGTGAGACATAAACCATTTCTTATTTTAGATGGGTACAATGCTGAAATATGCGAAGGACGAGTTACCCAGAAACCTGCTATTGCATAATGGTTGAAAAAAGATAATTTTAAGTAAAAGGTACATTTTTTAGGAAAGTCAACACTTAAGATTGATGATGATGCACCTTATCATTTAGTAATCTCTATAAAGTATAGATAGTTGCATGTTATTAAAAGTTAATATTGTAGTCAAATCTATAACTTATCAATTATTGTAACTAAATTTCATTTAATGAGAGCTAATTAGCTTGAACAATTATTTAACAGTACCTAATACCATTCTTCAAACCATTCCTCAACAATTCGGATAATATTCATAAATTATTCTCATCACTGCAGCTGAAGTAAAAACTTTTTTATGCAATTATTGGTAACTTCCAGATCGAGAGGGAGAAGGCAGATTTGAGTGTGCAAGTAATTCAACTCTCTGAGAGGCTGGAGGAAGCTGAAGGCGGGGCCGAGAGTCAGGTAGATATTTCAAATATTCAAACATTTACTACTATTTATTTACTAATATTCTCAAAAATTTACAAAAAAAATCGGTAAGAATCATAAAAACGGTAAGACTTAGTGAATTGATACGTGATCAGATGACAAGAAGATTACTTACAAAGAATATGCATACACAGAAAAAAACAAACAATGTCCAAGGATCTCTGGCACCAAAAGATTTTGCAAGAAAAATATTTATAACTATTCTAAACGCAATGAGAGATATCTTGACGGAAGAAACATCAATTAAACAATGGAAAAGTAAAAAGAAACAAATACTTGGAACAATGGATTGGAAATTTATATTGAAATCATAATACGTAACTTAACATTAAAGTGTTGTATTGCTTTGCGAATTTTAAATAAGTTTTTCATTGCGAATTACTGCTATGCGATAAATTGTGTCTAATAACCATAATTATTTCAGGATGTAGTGAAACAAATTTTAAATCGCAAATATTTATATTTCAAGAAAAAAATTACAATAACATTACATTATTTTAAATACGTCAAAATCTAGACCATCGAAACAAAGGAGTAAAAAGTACTTATCTTTAAGTAAATATTTACGAATACAATGTATTGCTGTATAACTTACATTAACATTTCATATCTTTCTTCTTAGTCTTTAAGTTAAAAAAAAGCTTTTTGCAAAATAATGATAATATTTCAAACCTCCGCCCCAAAATGACATTTTGGGGTCGTATTTTGAAATAGAGCTAAACATTTTTCAGTTCGAGATCAACAGAAAACGCGACACCGAACTTACCAAGCTCCGCAAGCTACTGGAAGATGTCCATCTTGAGTCCGAGGAGACCGCCCACCTGCTCAAGAGGAAACACCAGGAGATCGTGGTTGACTTCCAGGAACAAATCGACCAGCTTACCAAAAGCAGAGCCAGGTGAGGACACATTCACTATCATTATGTATAATATGTATTGTCATCGACTTACTAACTATTATCTAATGTATAGATACAATTAAGAATATGCTATGCGAACCTATTGCGAAAATTGCTCTGCGCTAATGACACTTTAAACTAATACATCACCTAATAATAGGCATCACTAAATAAAATATTTAATTTTCCTGTGATTGCAACATTTATTTTGTTTGTTGGCAGGTCCGAGAAGGAAAAGTCCAAATTCCAAGCTGAAGTTTATGAACTGTTGGCCCAAGTGGAAAACGTGACCAAGGAGAAGGTTACCATCTTCAAGACATGTGAGAAACTCGAGGTTACCATCAGCGAACTTCACATCAAGATCGAGGAATTGAACCGCACCATTGTGGACATCACCTCCCACAAGCAGCGCCTGTCTCAGGAGAATGTTGAGCTTATCAAGGAAGTTCAGGACCTTAAGGCATGTATAATCTTTTTATACCAATCACAACTCAGTTTATTTTGTAAATCTAAAAAAAGATTTTGTTTAAATATTTAATATACTATCCAAATAACTTAAAAATAAAACTAATTTTGAAAATAAGCAGCTTAGTTTCATCATAAAATCGTACCATGTATTTTTTTATAATAGAAGGATTAATATTTTTTTCAGGTGAACATTGAGAATGTGGTGTACCTTAGGAGCCAACTGGCCAGCCAGCTTGAGGACTCTCGCCGTAGGCTCGAGGACGAGGAGAGGAGGCGCTCTCTACTGGAGGCCAGCCTTCACCAGGTATGATTTATAAATTGACATGTTAATTTTTGTATGTTTGATAATAATTATGGAACTGACAATATTAAAATCTTCTACAAAAAAAATAAATATTTGCCATATCTGCAGGTTGAGATCGACTTGGAATCCGTGCGCGTCCAGCTTGAGGAGGAATCCGAGGCCCGCTTGGACCTGGAACGTCAACTGGTCAAGGCCAACGGTGAAGTCGGCCACTGGCGCTCCAAGTTCGAGGCCGAGGCTGCTGCTAGGGCTGAGGAGATCGAGGAGATCCGCCGCAAGTACTCTATCCGCATCCAGGAGCAGGAGGAACAGATCGAAACCCTCATCGCCAAGATCAGCAACGTTGAGAAGCAGAAGTCTCGTCTCCAGAGCGAGGTAGGTTATCAGGATCTTAAAATGTTAGAAAATTTGTTGAAAACTTTATCAACTCTTTAAATACCCTTTCTCTGCTAGGGCCTTTTTAAATTATTTAACAACATGTTATTTTAACAAACATTTTAGGTTGAGGTTCTCATCATCGACCTGGAGAAGGCCAATGGAACTGCTCGGGAGCTCCAGAAGAGGACTGAACAGTTGGAGCGTGTCAACATTGAGATCAAGTCGCGCCTGGAAGAAACTGTACAGCTGTACGAGCAGACCCAGCGTGACCTGCGCATCAAGGTTACAGAAATCCAGCGTATCTCCCACGAACTCGACAAGACCCGTGAGCAGAAGGACGCCCTTGGCCGCGAAAACAAGAAACTGGGTGGTAAGTCTCCTGAATCTAATTTACTTTTATTTACCAGGTACTTACTCTAAATTAAAAAAATACATATTTGTTTATTACGAAACTATTCAAGTATAGAACAATGCACTTGAACATCCTTGTACAATTTCGTTATACGTGTCACAGTATTCTCTGCAATATTTAAATTCTAGACTTTTGTTCATCCGTGTATAGTTACTTAGGTAATATTTCAAAAGTCAGAATTATCCTTTCAGTTATTTAAAATCTTCTAAATTATTATGTTTCTTTTTGATTAAATGGCTGACTCGCATCAGGCCCGTTGTAAATTGATTGTCAAAGGATTAATTAAGCTTATCTTCAACAGATGACCTGCACGACGCCCGCGCCAATCTCACGGAGTTGAACCGCCGTCTTCACGAGCTCGAGATCGAGCTGCGCCGTCTTGAGAACGAGCGAGAGGAACTCACTGCCGCCTACAAGGAAGCTGAGGCCGTAAGTCTTTCTTACTATTTACTAGACACATCAAGTTAAACGCAATATGAAAGGTAACATCATGACACCACAATGATATTGAAAATTTAACAGCAAACTCTCGATGCGAGAACTTAGGATCGGTTTCATACCTACCTATGTATAAAATACCTCACTACAACAATCATTACGGTTCACAAATCAGTGATAGATTCCTACCTTCTATATTAAATTCTTTACCCAACGAAATTGTTAGTAAAAATTAAAAGTAACTTCGAAACCAAACACATGTAAAAATATACTAAAAAAGTACTTATTGAATAAGGAAGATAACTAAGCAGTTCTGTAAAACGGGTGTCCGCCCCCCTCAGATAAATAAATTAAATTAAACGGCTTAATTGAAATAAAATGTAAGTGTGTAGTATTTTTAATAAATAAATGAAAAAAAAATGTTATGTTCTCCTTACGAAATTTAAGTATCAGCACCTCGGACGCAGGAAATAGATAATAAAGGGCACAAGTGTGTGTTAACACTACTTCCTTAGTCAGCCGGTCAACGGCTACACCAGTAGGTACCACTACTACTACAATTTTAGAGCGGCGTCATATATACTCTACGAATGTCAGTTACTGCTATTGACAGTTCATTTACTAAATATACAGGGTTATTTGTAAAACACCAGCATCCTTAAAGCGGGTCATTAAACTCATCATTATGAACAACTTTTACTATGGGTAAAACCCTGAAATAGCAAAAAAAATCAGCTGTACCATACATTTATGTTCACATGACTCAACAAAATGTATGGAACAGCTAATTTTTTTTTGTGATAACAAATAACCCTATATAAAAGTATTTCACCATTTAAAATAACAGCTTATCAAATACCTAAATGTTCGTATATGACAAGAAAACAAACAACTTTTAAGAATAACCAGGAGATTGTTTTGATTGTTAGGTTAATATTTAAAGACAGCTAGATTACCAATCATAGATAGAAGATAATAATTATTATGTTCTTAATAAGTTAACTCAAAGCGGGTTTAAGCTTTGACATTAATCAACTAACTTGTTCAAAACTTCTTCTGTTATGATTTGAAGGCTTTTTTCCATACTTTTTTTATTGATAGGTTAAAGGTCTTTAACATAATTACATGCCGCTCAACGGAAACAAATGCTTCAAATTGTGAACTGTATTACTTTATGTTCACATTCTGTTGCGTGTGAAATAAAGGTCAATATTCTATCTATGTATATTATGAATTGGAAACATGAAGACTGGTACCAAATTTCAGTTATATGCCCGTATTACAAAACAATGCATGCTACAGTGCAATGCATGGACATCGATCTTATCACCTACCAATCATAATTTGAACGTAGAATGAAATACGATTCATGTTCGAATTACAAATGAGAATTCGTATTTTAATGAGACTTAAGATAAAGCATCATTATTTTTGTAACTCGGTCATTTTTTAATTCGGTCGTTATAGTGTAAAATATTTATTCTCATACATAATAATATATCAAATTTCGGTAATTAAAAAATAAGCACAAAACCAAGCAACTGAATGGCTCATTTGACAGCAGTAATTATTAGGTCATTCTTGTTCAGATAGGTATTATTTTGGCAAGCCATCAGCTATTAAACACGATACCGATAGACTTGCCAGGGACTGTAACATCTAAAAATAGTGACAATATATTTAGTGACAGTAACAATATATTTAGCGACAGAGACAATTGCTATTTACATAAAATATTTATGTAGATCATTATTTACGTAACTATTCACTGTTACGTGGTGTTAACAGCCTCCTGAAAATAAAAAACTGTTTTTTTTATCAATACCAAATCGCGATGCTTTCTTTAAAATAAATTTTAAAGATTAGTATCGCTTCTACAAAGAATTCGCAGTAAAAACATTCGCTGGGAAACAAAATAACTTAATATGAAATTTAAAAGCATGCCGGATGAAAATGATCGAATAGTCTTGAATCATCTCCGAATATAGATACTTTTCTTACTTTTTATTTTACATAATTCACATCAAATATAAGCGTTGGTGTGTAAAATTACTTATCTTCAAAATGTTAATTTTTAAATCCTGGTATATACCTACTTATTGAGCTATTAACGTCAACAAATATGAAAGGCTCACATTCAAGGTTACCGGATTGTCTTAAAAGACAATAGTAAATCAATGGAATGAAAGAATGAAGATTAAAATTGATGGAATTTTCGTTTGATCAGGGCCGCAAAGCTGAGGAGCAGCGTGCCATGAGGCTGGCCTCTGAGCTGGGTCAGTTCCGTCACGAGGCCGAGCGCCGCCTCCAAGAGAAGGAAGAGGAAATCGAAGCCATCCGGTGAGTACTTATAATTTATTAACTTAAAACGTAAATAATTGTATCTACCAGACCAACATAAGGCAAGAAATGAGGAAAGTGGCATCATAAACAAGATGTTAATAGTAAAATTTATAAAATTGCATGCATCGTGAACTGTCGAAATACAATTGAATCAAAATACAGCTTTGTGTTGTATACTTACCACTGAAGGAGTTATTATAATGTTTACACTAATGATGTTCGCGTATGACTGAAGTATCATCAAACACCGTACTCGACGAGCGCCAACTCGGAACTACAAAGTTACTTTGTCTTTCAACGGCTTCACCCCACTACTTCCCTGCGCTGATTGATGGGTGACATCCAAACTTGCAATCAATAAACACAACCATGACACAATTTTAATATGGATCGACGCCAATTTGAACTAATGGGGTGCTTTTCAAATAGATAACTTACACAATTAAAGACCTATTAAAGACAGTCATATTTATGTCCATACAATCTTAAACGAATGAAATCTAAATATATACAACGCACTTCCGACACGGAATGATCCAAACCAAATGCAGTTATGTATAGAATACATTTCGAATAATTGGCACGAATTCCGTTTATATATAACTTTGCATCTGATTGGTGCTTATTACCAGTGATCATACACAGCTTTGGCAATAAGTACTACAGAAAATGTACAAAAGACGATGTGGATTTTCTCGCGCCCCTAATTACGCAACCTCGGCCCCACGCGGCGCACGTCGGGGTGACCGCGTCTCAATCGTAACGATACGACGCAAATCGTAAATCTATCATCATGCCACCAGTCAAAGTGCCCAACTACAATAAGTGGAACAGACCACCGACCGCAATATACGAAGATAATTATGGCTACGGCATTAATTTTTATCAGCCGATGATCGACTACATTAGCGCTAAAGGACAGGGTGTTGCAACTAAGCCCCCCCACTTGCCGTGGAACAACGAGCGAGGATTAGATAAATACAGGTTTGATAAACCGATTCGAGCTTACTCTGAAGAGGACGTGACAAGACTTTCACGTGAAGTCGCAGAACAAGCTAAACGTGATCTTAACACCTTCAACGTCGCGAAGCGTTCACCCTTCTCAGTGATAGCTACTGCAGCTGCAGCAAATGTGACTAAGCACGTTGGAACAGAGAGTGTTACTACTAAGGCAAGGAAGAAAAAAGTGGAGAGAGAAAAGTATAAAGTGGAAAGACAAAAAAAGAGAATGGATGAAATAGAAAAAGAGCTGGAATTATATGAAAAAGGAGCTAATGTGGGTGCTGAGTTAAGAGGCAAAGCTAAAATGTATAGAGGCAAATCGGCTAAGGCAATTGCACAAACCCTTCTGGAGGAAAGTAGAAAAAATGTTGCTGAAGATAGAAATTACAAAATAGAGTTTCGTGGTAAAAGGAGCGTGATTGACAAAAATTTGTCACAAATAACACAAAACGTGATGTCTCAGGCGGTGGCACAATCTAAAATTTCGAGATCAGCTGCAAGTCAACTATCCGAATCAATGACAGAAACCATACACAGAGCTATACGAGAAACGTCACCCACAACATGTATTGTAAGGATTAAAACTGAAATGCCGACTATCGATGAGTCATATCTGCAACCCTTGAACGAATTAAAACAAACGATTAAACAATTTGACGAACTCAATACGTGCTTTATGATTGATAAAAGGTGATACGGTTTTAAAATTTATTATAGGAATCAAAGTAATTGTGTTATGATAATTTTAAGAAGTTATTTCATTATTACAATTGGTGTTTTATTGCAAACAGCAAGCAGACCAGCATCGAGATCGAGCAGTTGAACGCTCGCGTGGTTGAGGCTGAGACCAAGTTGAAGACTGAGGTCACCCGCATCAAGAAGAAGCTGCAGATTCAGATCACCGAGCTTGAGCTCACTCTTGATGTTGCCAACAAGACTAACATTGATCTCCAGAAGACCATCAAGAAGCAGTCCTTGCAGGTAAAGCTAAGAAATTTTTGATTTTATGAAATGCGGATGTCAAAAATGTTTCAAGTAATAATTACTATCAAGTAATAAGAAACCTAAAAATATTTAATAGGAGATTTGAAAATATTCAATAAGAAACTCGCAAAAACTACTGACTCGGGCTGGACTAAGGGCGAGAATAATAAATATGTTTTTTATGCTATCAGAACTGAACATGTTAATGATTATGCTAGGTAACAGGTTAAGCGTCCTCTAGTTGTAAGAAATTCCTCAAGAATAAGCATTTTGTTTAATCTGTTGTGCATCACGTCCAGCTCACCGAGATCCAGACCCACTACGACGAAGTTCAGAGGCAGCTCCAGGTGACGCTCGACCAGTACGGCGTCGCCCAGCGCAGGATACAGTCCCTCACCGGCGAGGTCGAAGAGATCCGTGGCAACTACGAGCAGGTCAGTAATTGAGTCTATTAATCAAGCGTTTAAGGGAGCACTTATATAATTAAAATTATCATTGGCGAATAACAGCATATCTTTGCTGCTTAGTCTTAAATGGAAACAAAATAATTTAGAAATCAACCCTTCGTTACATTAAAATAGATTTCTATTTGAAAGATAGTCAAACACCTTAATTTCTATGACAGATTTATGAAAATTCTTTGTTCAGGCCCTTCGCGCTAAGCGCACCGTCGAGCAGTCGTATGAGGAAGCGGTCACCCGTATCAATGAGCTGACCGTTATCAACGTCAACCTGTCCAGCAGCAAGGCCAAGATCGAGCAGGAGCTCGCAGCCGTCGCTGCCGACTACGACGAGATCACCAAGGAACTGCGCATTGCTGACGAGAGATACCAGCGCGTCCAGGTAAATGGACATCTGAAAATGCTGTCAGCTGTTACGATATCAGTTATATTGCTATACTCAGAGAGCCTCAAGCCATTTCCAATGTTTGTAAAGGCCTTCAATATTTTATTCAATATTTTCCTGCCAAATCTCGTATAATTATTTTTACTCGTCGATAATGCTGTTAATGTAAAATGTCATAATGTCGTGCATGCATGAGTTAATATATAGCTACAATTTTAATAAAAATAGCCCTGGCTACTACATTAAACGGTGTGACACGGACATAATAAACGAATGATTATTTACAGACTGAACTGAAACACACCGTCGAACACTTGCACGAAGAGCAGGAAAGGATCGTCAAGATCGAAGCTGTCAAGAAGTCTCTCGAGATCGAAGTCAAGGTACGAGATAGTATCTTCTATCTTAAAATAATCTCTTTGACAATATAGCTTTGGCAATAAAGATAAATTTGACTCCCATTTTGATCTAGATCTAGAAGAACTTAAAGATAATATTACTTAATCGGAAACAATCTTTCTATATTTTCTGATACCGTTATATTGATTTAATTCGTCTTCTTTTAGAACATCTCTGTCCGTCTGGAAGAAGTTGAGGCTAACGCTATCGTTGGTGGCAAACGCATCATCAGCAAACTTGAGGCTCGCATCAAGGACATGGAACTGGAAATGGACGAGGAGAAGAGGAGGCACGCCGAGACCATTAAGATCCTCCGTAAGAAGGAGCGTCAGGTCAAGGAGGTCATGATTCAATGCGAGGAGGACCAGAAGAACATCGTTCTTCTCCAGGACTCTCTCGAAAAGACCACCCAGAAGGTCAACATCTACAAGAGGCAATTGCAGGAACAGGTTCGTTTTATTTTTTTTCCTTTCCAGTTCCAATATTCTAACTTGAAGGAGGCTTTCCCACAAAGAAATGGTCGTTACATTTCGTAATCACACAACGCTAGACTAGTACTCACTTACCATCCCATCCATCAAGTCCATCCCTACTTTGTAATACTTACCACTAATTGATTTATATCTGTCCATAGGAGGGTATGTCCCAGCAGAGCGTAACCAGGGTACGACGATTCCAACGCGAGTTGGAAGCCGCCGAGGACCGTGCTGACTGTGCCGAGAGCAACCTATCCTTGATCCGCGCCAAGCACCGCACCTTCGTCACCACCTCCACTGTGCCCGGCTCCCAGGTCTATCTGGTCCAGGAGTCCCGCGCCATCAGCTCAGAGCGTATGTGAGCGCCCCAACCATAGCCCCAACACACCAGCATTTCTCTCCATCAGTCGATATCGGGGCGCAATTCCGGTCGGGTATAATAAGCCTAGTCGTTCGTTAAGTGATGTTCAAAGCGGTAGATGGCGCTAGTGGTCGCGGCGAGACCCGCGGTTACTGGCGCCCTCTATACAGCTGACGGCGAGTCGGGACGGGCGCTCGGCGCTGCGGCTCGCCCTAACGTTGCCGTGTCTCCGCACTACTCCGGCCAAACGCCGACCGCTCGTCCCAACGGACGTTTTTAAATGTAACGCTAATTCAACCAAATAAAGGAACCAAAAACTTTAAGCTTTTTTTTTCAATATTTTTCTATTATAAGGTCACCGGCGCTATAGAATACAATGTCGTTATGTACCGTAATTTAGGTGCAGTAGTTTAAAATAAAAGAATTATTTTATATTATTATTTATTAATGGTGCAATGCATATTGTACGTTTGTAACTGTAACTTTTATTAATTAAAAATAAATGCTATTTATGTTAAAGAAACAAAAAAAGCAATAAAACTTCAAAAGTAACTTGGATTTTTATTTCGTCTAATAATCAATTTGAGAAAGATACTGATAGTAGGTATCTATTTTAGGTATGACATTCAACTCTCCAGGATTTTTGGAAATGAGTGTAACCAATCGGTAGCTACATTTTGCCCGAGAAACTAAATAACTAAGATATTCTGTTATTAAGTACAAGTAAATAACAGATTTATGCATGTTGTTAAATATTCACAGCTACACTGAGTGGCTTGTAAGTCTTTACCTCCTCCACTAAAGTCAATAAAGTGTTAATGATTAAAAAAAAGTGTTTTGAAATGATGTGCTGTGATAGTAAACTTTTGTTTTTTATTGCAATAAATAAATGTCATAGGCTGGCTACTAATAATGCGTAACATTATGGATTACCACGTACGAACTCTCACTAGCGCACAATGGTAAGAGCCTCGGAGAAATGCGCGGCTGTCTTTATTTTGTAAATTTACGCATCGTGGGAAGCCTAACTTTAGCACTTCAAAGCCATTTCGTCAGTTTACAGCGCCCATACGGCCCATACGCTTACATCACTCCAAAACTACAACACATTTTGTAAAATCTTTACTTGCTACAGCTAAACACGTGTGGGTATTTCATGGTATTTGCAAGGAGTACGTATCAGAAGAAAGGACTAATGAATTTGACAAAGCTTAAGCTTTTTTCATTAGTTCAGATTTTTATGCAGTTCAATATTATACCACCAAGAGACCTAAAGACTGCTTTTGACGAAGCACGGTGAAACAAATTAAAAGAGAGAGGACTATGCAGAAGTAAGGCATTTCACTCACTTTAATGCAAAGAGTTTGTTGATAGTGTTGATACTGCAAAAACTTGGAGGAACTTTGGCTTATTACTAAAGGACCCCTAGTATACTCAGATTATTTAGCTAGGTGACATAAACACTCACTAAGCCAGCTTAGTAATATCAATAAAACTCTTCACATTTATCATAGAATTAAACACATAATTATGAATACTCTTGACGTTGATGTAAGCTATATCCTTTACCGTTCAACAAATTATCAACAACACTGTTGTTGACATAATATCCTCCTGACCGAATTTCGGTCACAGCGGCCAATCTCAACGGAGATTAGCCAATTACGCAGGAGATATTATAGTGCACAAGTGTGTGCGCTAACACAGGTGCACTCTCTATTCCCTCACTCTCATGGTCCGATGGGACGGCCTTCCGACACGATCGGAGAGAGATCAGGCGCAGGGCCAACGGCTTTACGTGCTTTCCGAGGCACGGAGTTAGTGATAATTAATTTATAAAACGCACATAACTTACGAAAAGTCAGAGGTGCGCGCCTTGGGTTCGAACCCGATACCTCTGACTTGCCAGTCAACGGTCACAACCACTAGGCTATCACGACTCACTGACATACCAATTATGTAGTACTATCCTTACTGTGAAGAAAATAGGTACAGTCAACCGCACATCAGTGGTAACAATTTGACAATGACAGCACCCTTATTACGTAGCAGTAAAGGCTATTTTTGTAGTTCAGTGTCACTACTGTCATGCGGTTGACTGTACATACGGTGGAAAGAAAAAAAACATGCATTTTTATCGAAATTAAATCAGAACAAAAAGTAATGTTCAAATATTTGTTATCAGCACAGAACATTAGCTATAAAAAAAAAATCCGAAGATGTACCTACCGTTCAGGTTTAAATTATCCATGTAGAAAGTTTATGACTGAGTATACATTTCATGGTTGGAATGTAAGACATTAATTACTGTATAAGGCAAATTCACTAAGAGGAATGTTTGAGTAATTAGGAACTTTCATAGCGCATAGCTGTGATGTGCATTTACACCCATATTACATATCGTTACTTTGGAACTCTATTCAACTTTTCTTCGTTCGAGTCGACATTCTACTCGATCCGACCCTAAGGTTACAAGAACTCGATGTCGATTCGAGTAGAGAGTACCTTAGCGAAGACCTCTACAAGTACCATGTTAGGTTCTCGCTAAGGTACTCTTGTATGTCGAAATGCAAATGAAATAGGCCGTTGGATTGCAAAGTCAAGGTCGCAGGTTACAACCAAAAATTGGTTTATTTTTCGAAATCACGAGCGATTTTAAACGTAAAGCTGGGTGTCCACTATGTTCGCGAACCTCTTGCGCTCCACGCTCCTGCAACTGCTCCACATAGTGGAAGCGTTCACGCTCCAGGAGCGCTAACATATCCACTATGTGCATGTTCCCGAACATATGATAGTGGATACGTGGCTTAAGAAATATTTAACTTCTATTAATTGCTTCGGTACCAAGTACACATAAATAGAAGAGAGTATTAAATTAAGTAAGCAAGTTATTTTAGAAAACCAGCTTTTTTTTGTAAAATATTAAGTCTCGAATCAAACCAATTTTTATCTCTGCAAATAATCTGCATTAATAACTAATGTAAACCATACACTATAGTACCAATACGCTCTTTAGAACTTCAGAATAGCCCTCGGGGGATTGATAATCCGGGTCCTACAAACCCTACCAAGCATATCGCGTAACTTTTTGCTACCAGACATGCCGGCCGAGTTTTAATAACTTCGACCAGTGGTCCCAATTAGATTTTTCTACTTACTACTTCAAGAAAGACGTCAAATTTGCGTACCCCTTATTGCAGACTGTTAAATATATAGTAGTAATTTTTTTTCAACTACCGCGCGTGTTTGTGTACGTTGTTTTATCTGATAAAATTTACAGAACGAAGATAGGTGGTATAGTTTTTTTTTGTTGGCGGCTAATGCCCCGCGCAACACAGTGTCTGCAATCAATATATCTTTATTTTTCTATGAAGACCTATGAAGATATTTTATATAATCAGTTGCTCAGGTAAGTCTTTATAAACGAAATTATGGTTTATAGAACGAATATAGGTAGTTTAATTTTTTTGTTATGAAAATTTCCTGCTGGCCTTATTATTTCCAAACTTTGTTGGGGTCGGCTTCTAATCTAACCAGATGCAGCTGAATATCAGTTTTCTATGGAGTGACCATCTATCTGACCCCCGCAACCCAAAGGGATACAATATTCTAAGGTTAGATGATAAGGTTAGGTTATAGTGCATGTTAGCTAATTAAATATAATAATCTAATTATAATTAATTATTTTAAAATAATCAAATCTCTTTTTTTAAGTTAACATAATTATTTATTATTGAAATAGATAAAAGAATGAATTTTTAGAATTTTTTTTAATTATTATATTTCATAATTTCCATAGACCATTCTGTAGCAGTGCACAGAAAACATCATCAAAATTTATCCATATAGTGCCAGTAATTTTAGAGTGAAATGGTTGTAACGAACAGATAGACAAACACACTCCGGAACCCTAAAAAATAAAATAATTATTTAATATAGAGAATAAGGACATCACAAAGTCGTTACCCCACCGTTGCCGTCACGTTCAAACTAAAACTGCCAATATCGGGGCAGCGAGTCTCGGCACGCCGCCCGCCCAGTCGTCGGCCGCCCGCCCATCAGCGCACGCGCACCTACACGCCACATCACTGCAGGTCAGTAAATTATTAGATTTTTAACTAAAATGTGCACATTTAGACCAAGACGTTTCATGTTAAGAGCACCAAAATGTTCGTCACAATATATGCACCAACTCAGCGTTAAATTTATTTTAGTAACGATCTATATTGAATGCATGTCGTCCGGACTGAATGTGTAATTAACCAAAACGGCATTTTGTGTAAGCATTGCAACACTTTTTAGATAAACATACGTCGCACTAAAATAACTTGACGTTACAATTATTAACGTTAATAAAGTGAATTTGTGTTGTTTTACAATTTTGGAAAATCACGTGGCTTTGCATCTCGTATATCGTTGTCTTCTTCTACTTCATCGCATAGTAATATCGCATAATTAAGCCACCCGTAGGCCTTTCTGACATGAGTTTACACACCGTTATAAAATCTCTCAAATGTGCTGGTTTCCTCACGATGTTTTCATCACTTTAGAAAGTGATAAACGCACATGAATCCGAAAAGTAAGAGTCAGGTTTTGAACCTACGAACTTTGACTTGGCAATCCAAACGGACTACTAGTTACGTTTAGTTCTATAATTTAAAAAAATCAACGTTTAATAAACAAATAACGAGCACATGCTATTTAATAACATGTCTTTTAGTAATATTATATTTATTTATTGTTTAAAAAAACCTTATGTTGTCAATATTATAACTAATAATAATACTTTTAGTGAAATTGAATTAAGAGTTAATAAATTAAAATCAAACATTTTGCACAATTCTAAGGCGCCTTAAAATATAACCTAGGTACTTGCTCTTGCTCTATACTTTCAAATCTATTTAATCAAAACCATGTAAGTCCATGTAGGTATCTTTAGTCATCTTTCACAGTTTTATCGAATTTAAATCCAATAAAAGTGTTTATAATAATAATAATTGCGGTTGACAGTAAACTTAATTTCAACTGTCAACCGATACCGGTCGGTGGATTACTATAATTTATATTTTTAAATGTATATTTTTATTTTTTATATATATTTCAAAATGTATAATTGAATAAATGAAAATTAATTGCGATTGATAGTGAACTTAATTTTAATATTATGTTTTTATTTCGTTATTATTTACACACTTACATGTTATTATATTCTTTTTCTTCTTCTTATTTGGATAATGGCCCACGAGCGGACTTGTCAACAACTTTGCCAGCGTTAAGTGGGGACGGCAACAATAAAGACTTGCAGCTCGTCGGACTTTCAATTGGCTGCAGTAATAATATTGTGCCATCTAATGACAATCTATTGACATAAATACTTAAACTACACTGGTGTTCAGTACTTAGTACCACAATTTTAAAATTGCAATAACTTTTAAAGTATACAAGATATATTTTCCAAGTAAAAAGGATTAGAAATATATATTAAAAAAAAAACTTTAAAGAAAGTAGACGAAGTTAGCTATAAAACTTTTTTTTTTATTTCAAAACTTTAACTTAGGTTTAGGAGAACTTGCAATTTAAAAATTGTGCTAAGTTTTGAAGGTCAGTATATAAACTGAACATTTTTATCTAAATAAATAAAAGACATACTTAAGAAATTTTCTTTTTTCACGTAAAACGGTTTTGTCATCAGAATTTCTAATAAAAGATATAATATATCTAATACAAGATATAATTACTAATACAAGACATATTTTATCATGAAAAATTGGCTTGGATTTGATAGGAAAAGCCAATCTTTTAGTTCCATGTTTTGAGATACTTATTATGTTAGTTTGTCACTGAACTCTATATTAGTATTATTGCCAATTTATAAACATTAAAATTAATTATTGTAACATTTTTATAAAGCATTAAAGAATGAAACTTTAGTTTTAGAAATTACATTCATTCCATTTTCATTGAATTTAATATTAATCAGAAAACTAACTTCTAAAAGAATTTCATTGATAAAATTACTTGTGTTCTTGTAGAATAGAGTTAAAATCGTATC
This sequence comes from Protodeltote pygarga, assembly GCA_936450705.2. Lineage (NCBI taxonomy): Eukaryota > Metazoa > Arthropoda > Insecta > Lepidoptera > Noctuidae > Protodeltote > Protodeltote pygarga. The sequence continues at coordinate 15,612,625 of OW388248.2, forward strand.
TATATTATAATAATTGTGATGAGCTTAGCGTTTGATTTCACAGAATTCGATGATAGGTAATTACCCTGCATTCTGCATTCTGCAGGGTAATTACACTACATCAGGTAACATGAGTTTAGTGCGTCCCGCCATATTAATTGCTGCCGGGAATCCAAGAATTCGTTATCACTGTCTATTTTCTAGCCGTGTTTGCCTAAACTCATCCGACCAGTTGCAGAAGTGTACAGACCAGTTCATTTTTTTAAAGATGGGTCTAAGATTGAACGTAATTTTTTTTAATATTCATAGACTCACGCCTTTATTCCCCAGAGGGAGTAGGCAGAGGTGTGCAGTACACCCACGTTTCGCCGGCTATGTTATAAGTCCCATGTAATAGGGGGCGAGCCTATTGCCATTTACCGGGCACAATTCCAGACTCCGTGCTGCTACTGAGAATATCCTAATGGAAAAACCCAATAACACTTTGCCCGACCCGGGGATCGAACCCAGGACCTCGTGCTCAGCAATCGCGCTTGCTACCACTAGACCAACGAGGCAGTTTTTTTAAATAAATAAAAAATAAATAAATAAAATACGTTAAATCTCAGGTACAACCCTTAGTTTACAGTGCATTGTCGTTAGTTGTAAATATTAAGTAATATTAATGATAATGATGTTTGGTTTCATTGAAAAAACAAAGCGTAGAAAAAGATAGATATAAACGTACATATAACATATATGCATTATTTATAACCAGGTAGTCTGATTGATTCTATTTCGGAATGGATCGTGAACTCAACTTTCTTGCCAGTAGAAATGAACGATGACAACGGGAGCGGGTTTTAATATAAATAAACATAGTTGCAACGCTGCGATATGGTGCTGGGTAAAAACAGCATAAACGATAGGTATTTGAAACTTCAAGTGTTGAAGCTCATAGCTGCGGCCATGTTTGAATCCCGAACATAAACTAACGATGTGCCAATTTCTCAATCATACCCTATAAAACATATTTTGCAGCCTTGCAACTTTTTATGGATATGAAAGGAACATTATTACCTAATTTATTAAATAAAAACAACAAATTTTGTAATATTGCAAAAGGTAGCGTTGAACGTTTTTGTTTCTAATGCTCAATAAATATTTTTTGAAATTATTAAGATTTCTAAGACAAATACCTATGTCTTTGATATTTAAAATATTTACGTTATTAATTTCGTATTGAGCAATGGCAGCTGGTATGTCCGCTGGATTGCAATTGTTTGCTAAAAAACCGCCTTCAAATTTTCGTAATGAAAGGTACCTACCTGCGCGTAGTAAATTAATACTGCATGTCAATTACGGGCCTTTGTGAGTGGAAAATTCGCTACTAATTAGTCCAATTAACTGATGTCCATCAGGACATGGACAGCCCTTCACTGATTCCTCTAGCGCTGAAAATTTGCAATTTGATAATTATAATAATATAAATTAATTTACCTAATAATCTATGACACGAAGTTTGTATTTACGTTTAACGCTTATCATGGAATGGGACAATCAGTGGCGTAGCGTGGGTTTTCGCCGCCCGGGGCAGACTCACTGCCCCTCCCCCTTTTTTCATTATAGTCAGTTTTTTAACTTTTTCAGTGCATTCACAGTTTCATAATATCATATCTTAACAAAAACTTCTTCTTGCCTCCTCTTTCGCATCCTTGCTGTTTCGGTTGGCACTTCCATACACGTGCGAATTGGAGTATTTTTTTATTGCCCTGTGTCATATGCCGCCCGGGGCCATGCCCTCCCCCCAAGCTACGCCACTGGAGACAATGACATAGATAATGTCATTGTCAGCACAGAAATAGTCTTATGTAGGACATTAGACCTACTCCTTAAAGTGGTACCGCGTGAGCGCGGTGATATAATTTAAATTAAATTAAAAGAGTTTTTATAAATGGCTCATGTATCTTATGTACTTTTTTAAACAGTCAGATTAAAATGTCAATACGCGAATATTCATAGAAATAGAAATATCGTCGGTGACACTTCAATACCGCGTAACTGACGGTCAATAAAGCATAACTTGATGTAGAAAATTTTACAGGACAACGAATTAAATGCTTTAATGGATGTTGTTAATCTATCGTAGTCACTTATGATATTACATTCAGGTCTAGTTGTTACAAATCTAGTGTGGAGTATGGCTACCGAGTTTAGAATAATCGAAATAAATTGTTTGTGTTTGATGTCGATCGATTTGGAATTCATCTAATCATTGATCATCCATCCGTCGTTTATCTATTTTGATTCAATCTATCGATTGTTTAATATTCTAAGTAGAAGTGATTATAAAGACTCCTGATAGAATTTACAGAGCTGTATTTTGCTGTACCACAGTTTTAAATAAGGAAATAAAATGACCATTTGTTTGAAAGCTGTTTCACACTTCTCTTGACACAGCTGTCCACTGTTGACATAATTTTTCGTCCCGGACTGGGTTACTTCAGCGTGGCTTTTCTGATTCATGGAGAAAGAGCCTTTACAGAATCGGCTCACAAAATTCTTTAGGTAATTCAATACACTGTTCTGTAGAATTAACACTGCTTCCTATGAATCTGACTGTCGACGAGTGCAGGATTCATATGTGGTGGGGTGGTGGTGACGTAAATAGGGATGTTGACGAATTAATTTTTATTTTATTACCAAAATATTCTGTAAAAAACTAAATAATCAGTAAAAAAAGAATTAATATATTCCAAATAATGACAAATTTAAAAGGGCTCGAACATTCTTTGCTAGACTGAGACGGCAGATGACGTCATATTTTCTAATGTCGAAATCAAAGAGCTGTGACTCCCTACGTAGGAATACTGGAGGATACTTTGGCGTAGGTAATACTACCCTATTACTGTACTTTTAGAGTTTTAATTGCCATCACATAGCGGTTCACATAATGGTGATTATATCTCAAGTAAACACAAAATGGATAATATCTCAAGAGAATAGCTTTTTCATTTTTCTTTTACTGTTTTAATTTGAGTCGTGATAGCCTATTGGTTGTGACCGTTGACTGGCAAGTCAGAGGTATCGGGTTCGAACCTAAGGCGCGCACCTCTGACTTTTCGTAAGTTATGTGCGTTTTATAAATTAATTATCACTCACTCCGTGCCTCGGAAAGCACGTAAAGCCGTTGACCCTGCGCCTGATCTCTCTCCGATCGTGTCAAAATTCAGTAGTGAAATCGTTGGGTTTGAACCTGTGGACTGGCGTGTAAAACATTTGTACCTATACCACTAAGTTTAATAGCATAAAGCGGTATCGTTACTTTTTCATTTTCATCTCGACCCTAAAAGGCTCAAATAAGTAGCCGCTATCTAGATAGTTATAGGCACTATATTTGCGCTTTTTGAGAGCCAGCTGATTCCGCCACCGCGCCTGTGCCCTACATTGTGTTCCAGGAAGATCAGTCTAATTTTTTTTTTGCATTTTAAGTGTGCTTTCCTTTTAGAATAATTGACTTTTAAAAACTACATGTTTACATATTTTAGCCCGTGACTGTACCTAATAAATGCAATAAACGCAAAATGACGTTGCACTTTGTTTCTTCGGTAAGAAAAGCAAAGGTATCGTTTCTGTCAGCATTAAATATCCGACTGTCGCCATTAACGTGTTTAATTTACCTGATACCTATTAATTTGATACAATTATATTGCATATCTTATTGCCGTGTGAAATTCTAACTTTTGCATATTAATGCGTTTGTAGAAACTGATATTTGCTTTGAAAAATGAATAAATGAATGAAATTTGAATAACCCTCCTTTTTGTATTAGGTATGCTATGTTAAACTAGTATACTTACTTATTTATATTTATATTATATATAGTATATTACTACAAGTCACCTTTCAAATAAAAAGAACTATGTCAAAGTTGATTTTTCTGTTTGGGAGCTACGATGCCACAGCCAGACACACCGTCATATATATACAGACACGATACAACTTTACACTTACAACACCTCTCTTTTATCGTCGGGGGTTACATAATTTTATACGTACAGACACACGGGGAAATTTTTCATTTAGAGAATATTTTTTTTACATGTTGTGGCCATGAGATGTCTTAGAAAAAGTGAAAATTAAAAAAGAGTTTTTTTTTCATCCTAGGTAAAGATAAAAATTTCAACAAAAGACATAGAGACATATAGATTCCGAGATTTATGTTTATCACCACATATCGTATCTGAATCTGAACATCTGTTTTCGATAGAGATAAACTGAAGGACAAAACTTCGCGCAAAACTTTTATACTGGTAATATCGAGCATGTATTTATTAATTGCTCAACACCGTCGGTTTTAAGGTTAATAAACAACTATCCACCAGTTCCTCTCACTATTTCCTTTGTGTACATTCTTGTGTTAAAAATTAGCTTCGATCTGTGTCAAGTTCGCTTACATTATTTTATAATTAGGTACATTAGCTAGTATATGAATGTTCCTTTTTTTTGCAACCATCCCAACTATATTCATAAGCGTTATCTCAGATCTCAACTGAGTCGATATTACTCAATTTTGACCATATTAAATTGAATATTTTTATTGTTGCGTTTACTCAATTGTAGGCTGGCATGCTTCATGGTTGTGAAAGATATATGTTTACTTGAATCCATCTTTTTTTCATTAAAATACTTTACACCACGCTGCAGAGTGTAACGTAATCGTTGACCATATCATCGCTTACTATTACTATCACTCGTACTATCAGGTGGGATAGTGATCATAGGCCTTGCAAATATTAAAAATAAATAAAATCGCCGATAAAATTAACATTGAAAAATAAATTAAAACCAAAAATGTGAAAACATACCTACCTCGTTTGAAAACCAAAATTAACGTTTTGGTATGTTCCCCACATACCAAAAACATTTATTCTGATTTCCAATGTTCTTATAAAATAAATACCATCAGAAAGATCAATCAGAATCTGTCTGACCGAGTCATTAGGTACAGCCCCTCGGCGTAAAATCCGATAATGCGGTGACGTCTCCCCGCCGGTCGGCAGTCAACTAATTAGTAGCAGATTAGTAACTTTCTATCTATTAAGCCAGCGTACTCTGCACATCAAGAACAAATAGGCCGTATCTCTAAAAAGGGTTTTTATGACGCAATCTTGTACTTAAAAACAATATTATATTCAGGATTTTAATTGTTACTATGTATTTAGAAATATTGTTGATTATGATTAAATATTCATTAACATAAAGAACAAACAGACAAACTTTGTTGGGGTCGGCTCCTAATCTATCCAGATGCAGCTGAATATCAGTTTTCTACGGAGCAACTGCGTATTTGATGCCCGCAACCCAAAGGGTTACGATATTCTAAAGTTAGAACAGTTATCAGGATTTTATGAGAGTACTGACTCCCTATATCGACTGTCAAAGATCTTCATGGCAAGCTTAAACTGCTTTTCGAGCCATGAATACTAACAAAATGTTCATACAGTGTTGAGTCACTTCGTTCGTGAAGACAAATCAAAGAAAGGATACTGAGGGCTGATTTAAAGGAAGTTATATAAAAGCCTAGTCGTACGACCGTTGACTGGCAAGTTGAAGTTTTAGCTTCGAACCCATAACGTGCGAAAAGTCAGAGGAATTAATTAATTACCTCAGTTAATTAATTATAACATTTCCATAAGGAAATTCTTTGACGATAGTAGGTAAGAGAGAACTATGTCCAGCAGTGGACCGCTATAGGTTGATGATGATGATAGTGATGAAAATGTTAGCATGTTTTTAAAAAATATTTTAAGAACTCGATTTATTATTTACTTCTCTCTCCTAATCTATTACTCACCTTAAAGTACAATTTACTTCGTAGTACTTAAATGTTTTGAAGACCAAAAACTCTAGTAAATAAAATATTGTAAAATGCTAAACCGAGGCGTAAGGATTAATATTAAAAATAAATTCTGTTGGAGCGATTGACCGACCCACTAAACCTTGCCAAGATTTGTTTGTTTACTAAATAGGACACCCTTTTTGGCATGTATTATATGTTCTAAATACTACTTTAGTCTAGTATAGCTACTGCTAAAATCTAGATTAGGTACTTTTTTTAATATAATATTATTAGAAAATTTGAAAAAACAGCTGATACGGGCGGGATTCAACTGATTCTGGTGGGATACTGAGGCTTAAATTATCAGTCAGAGCGTCAACACGGTAAGTCGAAGATCATGGGTTCTAATCCCACGATCTTCGAAATGTTTTTTGAAATGTTCTTATTAAATACCTATACTTACATATTTTTGTGAATTTTTTACATGTTAGCTTATTAAATATATAATTTAATATATATTTTTTCAAATTTCTTATTAAATCATTATACCTATACATATTTAAAAAGCTAACAGGTGCATAACATGTAAAAAAAATCACAAAAATGTATACCTGCTCTTTAGGTAGTATTAGCAGATGCCAGTAGCCGGCAGAAATCTTCTAATACCCATATAAGGTAATATTAAGCCCATGGAAAGCAGATTGGTAAACAAAGCACGCAGGTTTAAATGCACCTGCAGAGAAAGGCGCGTTAAGCTTCGTGTCATCAATGTCTTTGAAGTATTGCCGAAGAGGATTTTTAATTGGTAGCTGTAGTTAGCGAAGATTTCTAGCGAGAACTTGAATCCTTGAGCGATCTAACCTAACCTAACCTTTCAACATCAACTTTAAGACACCTACCACTTAATAAGTAAACAGTAAAAAAGTTATTTAATAAGTAAACACAGTAATGAGATACGATAACTTTCAAGCTACTATTTAAATGTTGACTAAGTATCGATGTTTTAGGAAGCAGTGATGACCTCGTGGTATGACCGTTGACAAGTCAGAATTCTCAGGTTCAAACCCATTTCGTAAGTTATATGCATATTACAAATTAATACCTGCTTCGTGCCTAGAATAGCACATTAAGCCGTTGGCCCCGGTTGCCATGAAGATCTTTTACAGTCGATATAGGGTGAGGGTACCCTGATAAAATCCTGACCTTACTTCAAATCGAATCCTTTTTAAGTGCCCCTCGCACTTAAAAGGAAGATCAGAGAATAATTAGGCTAGGAGGTTGATGAAGTATCGATGTAGAGGGACGTCGCGACGTCCCTCTACATCGATACTTTATCATACACGGACCTTTTTATTAAACTGTTTTACTTAGCTTGCCCTGTTTATTATTTGGTTCAAATTTAGTAATCGATATTTCACCCACTTCCTGTTGACAGATTAATCTGATATTTGATACACAGCTTTAGTTTTGATGACAAAACCAAAAACTAAAAAAAAATATTTTTACTTTTATTCTTTTTTATTTTTTTGCCCGTTCCTAGACTGCATAGATTAAACTTGATTTCCAGGAACTTTGAACAACCCGCTGTACTAACAGACCTGCTTTCATTGCTTGTATTTTCAATATTGAATACCAGGAATGATACTTATAAATTTAAAAATTTTCTTTTATAAAAAAAAACATTTTTAATCTAGCTTTTATATTGGAATAAATATCAAAACTAGTACACCAATGCAAAAATTTGTATCTGTGCTGTTGACGCTGGGATGTCGATTCAGGTCATGCTTACCATAAAATGCATTGTTATCGGAACTGAACTATGTTGCAAAAATTCAACTCCGTAGGATAAGAGGTAGTGGTTCTAATTCAGCTTGCAAGATTCCACCCGAACAAATGTAATTACATTCGTAAATTGGAAGTTAAATAAAAGCTTGTAAAATGATACATGATTTTCTTTTTCTTAACACTGAGAGTCTTATAAAAATACTTCGTAAACAAAAGTAGTAAAGTACACATTGTTGACAGTACTTATGGTTAAATATTCTAGAAAAAAATATTGTGAATCTAGAATATTTACGCGCAAAAACGTCTCGTATACCGCATATGCTTTGTACTTTGTCTGCATAGAAAAACTTCTTCCTTTAAGTGTATCACTTTTAGTTAGTTCGCCGTATGGATCGCTATTTTAATATTAAATAATACTAGCCAAGCAATTTTGAACTCCATAACTCATATCTTAAAAGTTGCAATTTGCTTATTAAGTGAGAAACTGTGCAAGTTGACAATGTATTATTGCAGAAATCTTCGCTTTTAATTACAGCGGGAATAGCGTAGCAGCTAATAACAGAAATAGTTTTAGCAGAGAGTAGTAAACGAAAGTACTGTAATATATTTAGGATAATACATACGTATGCATAGAACATATCAACGGACGTAGCGAAGACAGAGTGAGTTACAATGTTTACATTCATAATGTGAATACTGCACGAGGTGCATTCCCATGTAGTTGTAAACTTGTTAATGTAAATCTATTGTATAGCTCTTACACTATTTCTGTTTAATTCTAGTCTAAGTTTTTTTTGCCCCGTCGAAATTAGTGAATGAGACTATTTAAATGCACTTACGCCAATAGTCGTGAAGTCAATGACATTCTATGAACTTTCAAATTTTATATTTTGCTTTTTTATTTAATACACCCGACACAAAAAGAGGGGTGGTGACATGTCCGTGTGTCTGAATCTCTGGGTAACTGTTTGTTTTTGTGTTTATGTGGCATCGTAGCTCTTAAAAGAATAAACTGATTTTGATTTGTTTTTTTTTTTATTTGAAAGATGACCTGATCAAGAGTGTTCTTAGCAAAAGAAGTGAGGTTTACCAAATTGTGTCGCGGGTTTTTGAATTTATTGAAAAACATTTGCTATGTTAATCATCAGTACCACGTGTAAAAAAACATACAAATTTAGTTTCAGCTTATATTTTTTATTTTACTTTTAGAAATATAAAGAGCAAAACCTATGGAACTAATTAAATCTAATTAAGTCTGGGAATTAAGTCTGGATCGGAGAATATCGAATTATTAGGGTGACTACGGGGCAAAAATGCCGTGAACCGTGTCTTAGTTCATTAGGGCCGTTACAGCAACTGGGGCTTAACGTATTTTTCAGAAATGTTTCTCATGATTTAATAATTATTGTCTATTCTGAAATAATAACATTTACGTAGAACTGTTTTGTTAGCAGAAATAAAGGTATGTACCAAATATCAGATCAATCTGTCAACAGAAAGGGGGTAAAATGTCAATTACTAAATTTGAACCAAACAAACAACAAACCATAAAAAAGCTAAATAAAACCGTTTAACAAATAACATCTCTACTTTAATTCGTCAGACAGTAAAACTTGACAATTCACAGAATTAAAATTCTATTGTTAAATTGCCAATGACGTATGATTACAAACTATTAATATTATCATAGAAACTTTATAGGGACCAGAGAATGAATGATTTAAATTCAACCAACAACTTTCGTAATTATTTTCTAAAGAGTCTTTTATAAGATATTCATGTTTGAGAGCGACCTTTTTGCACGAGCATACACAAAAAATAGTTACACTGGACATAATTTTTTATGCCTTTTCATTTGCATTTTTTTGTTTACCGTACCGGACGGTTTCTGTACGCACCCTTTGAACACACACTAAAATCCGTTCCCCCGAGCTGCAGTTGAGGTGTTCAGTTACAAACGCACACATGCGTAGACCATCCAGACTGAAAATAAAATAACTGTGAAAGACTACTGTTACGGTAATATTGAATGAATGGATATTGATTTTATATTTTGTACTTTTCTTTTGTTACCCGGAACGCTGGAGTAGACAATGTAATACCGAATATTGGAATTGAATAACACGTCGTGTATTTTTTATTTATTTAAACTATCTGAATCCATTGCGTAGTAGTCACAATTTTTTATGCAAAATACCACACGTACTTAAATAAAAATTACTTTTGATATTGTTCAAATATGTTTTGTTTCCGTTCGCATAAAAACCTTAATCCGACTGCCAGGTCTTGAGTTAATAACTGCTTAGTGCCCGTAATTGACAACTTTAAATTATATGAATACGATCTAGCCATCGATGGATAAAAGCGGCAATATTTTTATGTCTTCTTCAAATGTCATTATTTACACAACTCATCCATATGAGGGCTATAAAATTTTACTAGACTTTTTTCCAAGGCACAAACAACACTACAAATTAAACAAATTGTATATTTATTACGAGTAATCGTGTAAACAGTAGACGCAAAATCTCGTTGTTAAATTGTAAGTCAAACGTTTATGTGCCAACTTCAACCTTTTTTTCAAAATATTTTGGTAGTAAGTACCTACCTACAGTTACAACACAGGTAACAGTTATTTTTTTAAGTATACATAGGTGGTATTTTTTCATAAATTGGTGAAACTTGATATTTGGTATTAAATCCCGCTAGAATTGGATTTTCTCATAGTGTGCGACGGGGTGCGAGGTGGGGTGCGCGGGGTTGAGGTACGGCGAGTGCGGCAACGCGGCGGCGACGACGGTTCTCGTCCGCGCGTCCCGATGCGGCACTCTGCAAAAGCGGGGTAAGAGGGCCGGTCGGGTCCCACTTACCCCGTTTTTTGCCCCTAAAAAGACTTATATTATATTAATTCTAAAAATATTGGGTAACGTTTAATGTCGCCGTAATATAATTTATCTATGAGTTCAATAAAAGTAAAAAATATGAAATACCAATTGATTTGTAAAATAAAAAAAAACTATATCGATTGATCGATTCGATCTAATTGGAAATTTTTGCAATGGATATGGATTTTTTGGCGGAATTCTCGTGGCGTTGTGTTACTAACTACCTCACACCTTCGGGGCTTCAGTCCATAGATGGCGTGATGGCGAAATAAAATGTAGTGAGCCCTGGGCGCTTGCTTCATTGGGTAGTTAGGTATGCTGTAAAAGCGCTAAATGATCTTGCTGATTTGACGTAAGCTAGTAGATGCTTGTTACTATGCATTTATCATATCCATATGATAGTCTGCCTTTTTAGTCTTCCGCTTTGACTTCGCTCTGCCCAACGCATCACTCTGAGAAACATTGCAGGCGTTGAGGGTATTTCTCACTTCTTCCGTCCATTTTTGGTCTACTCCTTTTTCGAGACCCACTAAACAAAATCTATAATATTACCGCGTAGTTAATAAAATCACGGCAATTTCGGTGAACAATCTCAAATTTTCGAAATGTTTCCCTGATTCCAAGAATTTAATCGATAAAGGAAAGCTTCCTATCGAATACTACATCGAAATCCTTTAACATTGTGTTATTACAACATTGTTTATCTCAAATTTAAACTGAATTCGATTCCTCGTCGAATGTATGAGCAAGGATTTTAGATTAATTAAATTCTGTCTTACAGACAGACTCACTCAAAGCATCAATATCACTTGTAAAGCCATAGAGTCGTATTAGGATATAATATTTGCATACATTTTGAGGTCGTCCGAGTCTTTCTTTCGCCTAAAGTATAGAAATAATGATGTGTATTTATAAATAACTGTTATGGTTGATAACATCAAATTGATAGATAGTTTATAGATAGTTAGTATAGATGGGTAGCTAGTTTCAGTTTTTTAGATGGGAAGATAGATTTTGGCATTTCATTTGAGCTTCTTCCGCAATGTACCATTTCTATAATTTAGTTTATGTGTCCAAGTCCAGTTGTTGTTTAGTTATTTCAAATAGTGTATCCCACCAAACACATTTTCATATAAAATATTGCCAATACAAGACCATATGGCTCGCACTGTAAAAAAAATTCAGACCTCATGTAGGGCCAAGCTTCTAACTCTGCATGCCCTAACTCTACAAGCCTTAATTTCCCTAATTTAAGGGGTTGGAGGATAAAAGTTCCAGTCTAGGATGCATAAATTCTTTGTAAAAATGTTTATGTATTAGTATTGCCTTTAAGCTAATTTGGACACAGTTCCACGCCGTGCTGCAGCTGGCTTGATAAATATTCCACCAGCGAGTGTGTCAAACAATACTGCATCCCATGCATTGGGTCAGCGCGAGCGCCGTGTATTGACGCTTATTCTCTCTCACACACGGATTTGTAAGATTAATCCTGTTCCCAGAAATGGGACTGTGTAAGCTAATTTATTATTAATAAACCATATTCAATCCAGTATAATTTAAAAGCATACTCTACTTTACTTTATGAATGGACTATGTTAAATATAAGTAATATTATTTTATTTAAACATCCCGGTCAGCTAAGACAGTGCACGGATATTAAATACGGAAATAAAACTCTATTGTGTCTTGTGTGTGCAAATGCAATTTTTTAATTAATGAAGTATCTAACTACTATAATTTTATAAGCACCTGCAATGCAAATCCATACGATTTAGATTGACTCGTCAAGAAATATCTGGAACTATGATTAGGTATGAACAAGCTACTCCTCTTGCGGATTGATTCCCGGTTCAGGTTATAAGCCATCATTATCTTCCTGCCCTTGTCCTAATTTTTATTTAGAGTCGGTGTTATAAGTTCAGCTGCTATCATTCTAAAAAATTGGCGACCAGCGGGCTTAGCCGACTGTTACGAAGCACTGAGCGACGCGACGTGTATAATATATGGATAAGGACACGATTGGCGCAGCGGTTTAGCAATTTGCCTTTTGCGCAAGATGTCGCGGGTTCGATTCCCGCCGACCGACTATTATTTAAAATAATCTCTGTTTTCCCAAAAGCCAAGTAATCTAAGTCAAGCAGGTTTCAACCTAAGCACGTACTATGTAGGCGTGGTACGTAGAGACAATTCGGTATTTCAAGCTATCTTATTCTTGTGTCTAGCATAACTAAACGTAATGTACCTTCAAGTTATTTTGGTCATACGATCATAATGTGAACGCTTGCTTTGATAATGCCGTATTTTAAAAGGAGCAGTTTTTATGTAGTTGCTAGCTAGGAGTAGGAGCACGTATTTTCTTCCGTGTTTTACTAATTGTAATTGTTTTAGAGAAATATAGAACAATACTTATTACAAAGATGATATAAATACTAATGCTTACAGCTCTAAGTCACGCGTGAAATTTAAAATTGTATAGTTACATAAAACTTTTTGAAATGAATTTTTAAATTTTAAAACCACGTTGCTTGTTGCAAAACAACAAAGACTCAATTAAGGACGTTTTTGTAAAGTACTCTCTGTTATGGCTCTAATAAGATAAAAAAAAAATTAAACTTTTAAACGTAGTTTATAAAATAGAAAGAAAGAAGATAATCGTAAACAACAAATATTATTATTATAATTTAAATAACCTCCGATGTATAAAACCTTAAAGTTTTATTTTTAACTAGTTATAACACTCTGAATCAAGTCTCCTTTCTACAACAGGCACAAACAACTACAACAACAACTAAAACAAATTTGATTCTTCCGTTTTGGACACACAGATGCACAGATACACACGTCAAACTTACAACACCCCCCTTTTTTTAAATGGGGGGGCAAAAATACTTCAAACGCTGAGAACCCTCGTCTCGGTTATTATTGGCATTTAGTCAAACTTGGAATATACAAAAACAAACGTGTTAAGAAATGTACAAAACAGGTTTTAAAAATAACACGAACTTCAATTTAAAATGAACAGAACACAACTAAATCATTCACTACCAAGTTTCAAACGAGCCAATACAGAAATTCATTTTGATTCAATAACTCTCAACGCTGCAAGAATTCTATATACCGACTAAAATAGTCCCCTAGAACTAAAACTAACAATTACAAATAGGGATCGTCCACGGATATAGATACAAACTGGGATATATAAAAATAATTTGTCAGGATATCCCATCGCATCGAAATGTTAGCTGTATGCTATTTTTGGCTTCAGTCGAGAATCGTACCCTCGGCGACGGTCGTACGCCAGTGATAAAATTATGTTGACAAGCTCTGCTACAAGCATGTACGAGTACCTATGTGTACGTTTGTTTGCGTGCGTTGCGAATTGTATTTTAGTGTGCGTGGTTTTTATTAGGTTTCATTTAAGTACTACATGGGTTTTAAATTGCTGATCTAATAGGGTTAAATCAAATTATTGAGCGAAATTTCACAGAAATGTTAGGTACCTATCGATAATAGATTACATAGTCATAAACAATAACAACAAATAGTCACATCAGAAATTTCGGACTGTCGAAAAGTTATGAACAGTTAATACAGTTGACAATTTCTCGGGTGGTTTTTCGTTAATTTGGTGCTGATTATTTTATAGATCACACTATACTAATTTTAATCTTACTATATCTATAATAATTATTATTAGTAGCCCAAACTGTCCCACTGCTGGGCAAAGGCCTCCTTACTCTCATTCCATCTATAATAAACACCATCGAAAAAGGACAACAAATTGAACGGACAAATTACTCTACGACCTTGCAATAGACGTGAAATTAGACGAGACCTACGACATGCCACCTTAAATTCTCGTTGATATCACGCAATTGGACTAATTTGACAGTTTCAATTCTTCTATCCTTTTCTAAACTCTGTTATATATTTGAGATTAACTATCTGAGATACTGAACCTAAATTAATTTAGAGCGCCTTTAAGATAATTCGCACCTTAATTTGTACCTAAATCAAAGGGGCATGCAGTGCCTACACCATCCAGAAGTATCTAAATGTCGAAAGCTTTGTCGGACACTCCGCTCGCTCACCTCCCATATTCCCTTCGAACCTAACCAAACCGATAATTTAACAGTTTTAAATTTCGCGAGTTTTACCCGAGTTCACGACAGATTGTGAACATACGATTCTCATGATTTTCCGGTGACATACATAATATCACACATGGGTTTTCTCTGAAAGGCTAAAAATAAATGTAATCTGTTTGCTCTCATCCTAGGGTTGGACTTATCCGAAGCGTCTAAAGTAGGATAACTCATCGGTTTGAGCAACTGGTATGTTTACTGCAACATTTTGCCTGTTGTCTATGTTAAAAATATCTAGGAAGCTCTCTGCCTCTTTCTAGACATTTTAAACTTAGATAGCAGGCCCAGTCTCTGCCTATACCATGCACAAAGACGGAACTGTGTATCGGTGAAAAAAAAATGTTAGGTGCTAACCTTTCAGGTACGGAACCTTTGTAATCAGCATCTCATGCCCATTAGCCGTTCTTACAATGACTAGAACGAAGAGGATGTTTTATATTAACGTATTTAAAAGATAACTAACTTATTCTGTCTTAAAAGCGATAGAGTTATAGTGTTGATAGTCACGTGACGTGTTTTAGCCAATGCTAATTACATTTGATCCAATTTCAACCGCCATATCTATGCCAAACGTGTTTCCATTTAGTAATCTGGTTTAAGCACTCACGTTACATCGTTAATTCAGTTTCTATAATTACTAAGGCGTGAATTAATTTGTAGTACCATCGACTAAGGGATTATATGTATTGTATTACTGTATCGAGTCGCGGTAGACTAGCGGTATGACCGCTGACTGTACAAGTGTACAGGATGTCAGGCAATTCAGAGCTCTCATATTCGAAACCAAGGCGCGCACCTCTGACTTTTTGTAAGTTATGTGCTTATTATAAAAATGAATTATCACTTCCTCCGTGCCTCGGAAAGCACGTTAGCTTTGCGCGTGATCTCTTTAAGGTCGGTTTGCCGTCCCATTGGTTTATGAGAGTGACGGAATAGAGAGTGCACCTGTGTTTGCACATACCTACTTGTGCACTACAATATCTCTTAAAGGTAAAATACCTGTGAATGGACTATATTTATTTTTAATTTTATTCGTTTCAAAGATACATGTGAGTTTTGATAACAAATAAAATCCCAGTTTGTGAGCAATGGAGAAATGCAGAATGTGAATTCTAGGAATATAGGATTTATACCAAAGTAGACGAACCAGATCTTTTATATGTGTTTTATATATTCTGGACCAAAAATAAAATAGCTTATACCGCGAAATATTTTTATATAGGAAGAAGTTTTGTGGTACACATACGTCACAAAATGTATTTATTGGTTATATTTTTGAGTTCCTGTCGTGTTCCGCATGTCCTAAATATTCTGAACACTGGCAAAGTGACATGCTATTAAGATGAATTTCAAAGAAACATCACACTTACCTTCTCGTAATTAAAGATTTCCTGTAATATTGTAAGATGTAGGGCACTCGGGTAATGGGTCATAATCACAACAATACTCATCATCTGCCTAGCCTTTTCGCAACTATGTTTGGGTCGGTTTCCAGTCTTACCGGATGCAGCTGAATACCAGTGTTTTAGGTACATGGAGCGACTGCCTATCAGACCTCCACAACCCAGGTACTGGGTTGCACGATACCACTTGGTAAGACTGGTTATCAGATTTTCGGGCTTCTGACTAACCGTAACGACTGTCAAAGATTACAATTGACAGCCGGGGCCGCTTAACGTGCTATCCGAGGCACAGAGAGTGATAATAAATTTATAATAATATATTCATAACAATATGGTAAGAGACCAATAAATGTTTCATGAAAACTGCTTATTGCTTATTTTTAGGATAATTTTCCGATTCAACTGTGTCCGGTTACCACCCACCGCACAAAGCTTTGCCGCAAAGCGATATTGTCGTGTTTCAGCATAATGTTCGGTGAAACCCACGAAGCAAATACTAAGACCCAGAATATTCTGATACCGATTCTACGTTCACTGATGTGTGTATTATGGACATAGTGAAACATTATTCAATTCGTATACATAAATGTATAATAATATTCACTTTTAGAATTACAGATAAATGAATGAAGAGGTAAATGTATGAAGTCCACGATGTGTTTACTATTTCTCGTAGTAGTGATACATTATAAATGGCACACGGTACGGTAGTACGTGATTCATGTGACTATAATCACTACTTTGCAAGATTTACCACAAAAAATAGTCTTATTCAAATGTATTGAAAAAAAAATACCTGTAAAATGTAGGCACCTAGTAACTACCAAAAAAAATTTTGATAACTAACACTCTCAACGGAGACTTTATCAATACATCGTTATCAGAATAGTATCTAAAGGGTCTACTCTTGCCTGTCTCGATAACCTGTGGTTGGCCATCGACTGCTAAGTCAGTCTCAGTTTCGAACCCAAGACTCGCACCCTTAACTTTTCGTAACTTTCGTATCACTTGCTTCGTGCCTCGGACAGCATGTGCCCAAAGCCTTTGGTCCTGTGCCTGATCTCTCTCCAGTCGTGTCGGATAGCCGTCGCATCGCACTATGAGAGGGAAAGCATAGGGAGTGGACCTGTGTTTGCGGTCACACTTGTGCAAAGTAATATCTCCTGCGTTGGCCTATATCCGGTGAGACATAAAAGTTGCAAATTCTTTTTTCTTTAGAAAGCAAGGTGTGTTGGTACGTGCTAATGCAACAATGTTGCAATGAGTTCTTAAATAAATTGAGATCGCAGATTTAAATAATATAAGTAAACATTTTTTTTTACGTAAAACGGTTTTGTCGCCAGAACTAAAGGTATGTACTTACTTACCAAATATCAGATCAATCTCTCAACAGGAAGGGGGTAAAATTTCAATTACTAAATAACAAACAGGACAAGCTAAGTAAAACCGTATAAAAAAAACGAATTTGACGTAGAAAGTTGTCAGCTTTAAAAATATAGCCTTAAAATAAAGTTCTAAGATGACACAGTCACCTTAATTGTAAACAAACAACCACGTGGCTCAATTCCAAACTGTGACTATACCCGTTTCGTCATCCAAAATCTTCGCCCATTCTTGCGTAGGTACCAACTCATTTTTCTCTGCCATTTATTTTTAGTATTTCGTTTCTTTGTAGAGCTGTTGTAATAGTTGTCAGCTTTTAAAAAAAAATCTCTTACACCTGTTGCGGACTGATACGTTTTCATCCATTTATGAAACTTTACGAATTAATTATAGCACATATTAGGCTAAGTATAGTGGCTTTGCAGTTGAAGCCTAATTATTGCAATCAAAGCAAATCAAAACCGGTTGAAGTGGTGTTTGAAATGTGCAAAATGAATACTATCTACGTTTTGCGCTTTTAACCTTTCTCACACGTACAGCTGAAGAGTGGAATAACCTTCCGGTGCGCGCGGTGTCTGTATTCCTGGAACATTTTAATTTGGGGATCTTTAAATCAAGAGCAAATAGGCGAAACTGTTCTCAACACCGCGCCGTTCCCCTAGCGATTTTATTTTTCATTTTTAACGTAACCTAGCATTTACCTTTGATATATTCTTGGTTCGTCTACGCCTGCCCCCCCTTTAACATAATCCTACGCCCTTGGTGTGCTCCATCGTAGGCAGCCATCAGCACAGCTTACCATCAGGTGGGTTCGTGATCAAAAACATGCCTTTTCAATATAATTATACTAAAAAAATCTACAGTGATGTTAGTTTTGGCTTTCATTTTTATTCATTCGGGGGTTGTTTTAAAAAATCAATATAGGACATTTAAAACTAATTTGATTTTAAAGTCACCTAATAAAGGGATTGCAAATTATAAGTAATATTAAGTGCCAGTTTCACCACCTTCTGATAAGTAACTCCTAATTATATTTCAGCGAATATGCTGTGAAAGCACATGAATGCTGCGATTATTAAAATGAAAAATAAATACCTACAGTATTTAAAAATGTCCAAAATGTCTATAACTTAAATATTTACTGATAGAGAAAGTTTTCATTAAAAAACAGGACAAGAACCTTGAAATAAACCTTCAGATTAACGAAGCATTTCGCTCAAACTGTGACCTCTTTGGTGAAGGATTCCATCCTGCGTCAAAATTTATTGGTTATATTTATTGTTCCTGGAATCCGCGTGTGGCCGCATCACTACTAAGAACTAAAAAGGACTCATTCGCTCCCGTGGATACAATTTTAAGTGGTTTGTGCTACTTTTAACTACTTTATACATATACTCGTACATATCTGGCTAAATTTCGAGAAGAAAACAAACCTAGTTTTGGTTAAGATTTCGCGGAAAATATTTCGATATAAGTAGGTTTAAGATGCTTATTCTGAGACAACAACGTCATCTATATTTATCACTCAATTCTGTACATTGAAGATATTACGTAAAAAAATTTTTTTGGTGGAATTAGAATACGTTCTGACAGTTTTTACGCGCATCACTCTAATATAATGAATATAATGGTAGCAGTACCACGTCAAAGACGCTATGCTATATACATATATTATGTCGCTTGCGAACATTTTTGAAACCAAAAATGCACGGGTTTAATCCTTTTGAAGAAATCTTTTGTTAAAAGTTCTATAATATAGAAATGCACCCGTGTCAACAAGAAACTTCAGCTGTTCAGTCCCCTCTATGATTTGATTTAGAAGTCACATTGAATTTAAAATATGTTTTAGACGAGAAAACTATGTTAGCAGTCTTTCTTTTCGAAGATTTACAATATCATTCTTGTTAAAGTTCAGTGGAAAATAAATATTCTTTTAGAGTGACGTACCTCAAAGTAGAATGACATAATTTACTATAAGGATCTTGTTTATTCACAAAAAAATATATATCAAATTAAATTTTTTGATAATTAGGTCATCTTAGACAACAGCCATTACTCATCAATTGATGAGAAAAAACTAACCGATTAATTCATGAAATAGCATGATGATCTAAACTTATTTTAGAACCTGTAGGTATAACCTAGAAAAAAATATAAATTTATATGACTCTTCATACACATACGTATTCAGTTTATTTTACACGATGAACTGCATTTGGGTCGTCGTTGCTTTACTGGAATAATATTAGTAACTATTATATTATGCAGCTACGTTCAGGTCCTCCATATAAATGTGCGACAAATCTCCGAGAATACTATTATTTCTGTATAATTACTGGCAAGAACTCCTCATGAATATTACCTGTCTTGCTATGGGACTCTTTTCTTTGGGCTTTAGAGTACTAACCCTAAACACAATAATATCAGAGTTCACTGCACTTACGATTATGGCCATTCGTCAGTTTAGACATTTTATAGACTGTAAAAATTTTGAAACTCCTGGAAATTTAGTAGGTATTGAGGTTAGTAAGCAGTATTGTTTATAGAGCTCAGTCTAGTGCAGTCCAGCTTGAAAGAATGTTTAGAAAAAAAATAAAACTGATTACTAGAAAGCCTCTAAGCCGGGGCGTGGCAGTCTTAGCACCTGTAGTAACCGATCACAGAGAGCTGGTTGGCAGCAAGGTGTTGGCGGATACCTACGGGAAGCCGATCCGACCCCATTTCGGCCGAGGCAACAACCCGCACCGAACCCAAGTCTTTGACACTTCTACTAGAGTAGGCCATTTATTTTCGTAATGTACTTTCGACAGAAATAAATCTAACAGTTCCTATAGCGATTGTTTGGTTCGAGCTCTCATTTGGTATTTTGTAAACTAAATTTAAATAAGTGATGTCTATATTAACGTACTGACTTCTTAATTTTATTTAACTTTATGCAAATAGCCGCTGATTAGTTAAAACAGCAGTGGGTAACTACACTACACGAGTACTACTACGTGGGACACTACGTTGGCTGATCTACGTTGATTTTGATATTAAGTTGTTTCGTATGTTGTTGTCGTATGCTGTTTCGTAAATTACGCCTTTTAGATTCAATTTACTGCGTAAATATTCCATTTAATTTCACAACATGTTTTTGTCTTGGACGTAAAGAATGTAAGCGATGCAACAAGTTCGGTTATTTTATTTTTATACAACACAATTTGAACGGCAAAATTTAAAGCTTTTAATCAGTCTATAAAAAGGGAAATAGTAATTGGTTTTTGCGTTACAACTTCAGATTTTCAAGCTAATTTAATACAATTCGTTCCATTAGATAAGATTAATGTTTTGACATAAAAACTGTATCAAATTGGCATCCAAAAGTGTAAACATTTTGGATAAACCTGAAATATAGAAATGTTCGCTTTTTTCGCCGCTGTTACCCCTGTAGGGGTAAAAGAATAATCTTTCAAAAATATTTAAACATGCATTTTATGTTTTAGAATAACAACATCAATTTGTATACAAACTCCCATAATATGACCCGAAAGTAATATTCTCGTATGTTAACCTCTTGAGGGTTGATTATTTTAAAATCAATGACTCAAGTACCAATTTTAAATTATTTTACTTTAAAAATAACGGCAAACTTTAACCCCTCTGGCTACCCCCTTTAAGTAAGAGTTTCCAAATATCTGTTCTTAATGGAAGTCCACATAGTATAAGATGCCTAGTCATAAGTTTCTAGACTAAAGTTTCAAAGATTTGATGTTTAATTAGTCAGTGGATTTCGTTCAAACAAGATATAGCGTTGAATTCATTTTCCCATGATGTTTCTTTATTTCTCATTTGAAAGACAAGATTTAAGTTAGCCGTTGCACTACGGACATGTTGAACAACTTGCCAACAAGTTTTTTGTGTGTATTGTGACAGTTGAAATTGACTGCAACAGTGACCACGAACTACCACTTTTTATTAAAGTAGTAATGTGGTTCCATAGTGGTTCTCTGAGCGAAATCTTACCGTGAGAGTCAATTAATTGAAAAACTATAAATTATATATATCGTTAAATGATATTCTATTTTTATTCGAGTAAAGTGAAGTTGCTAGTTTTATACATTAATATGTTGCCAACTCTTTTTAACGAAATGTCGATATTTCATGGCGGCATAGCATGCCTCCTTAATCCTCCTTTCTCATTTCCTCATGACTGAGGGTCGAAACCACTTGAGATCGTAGCGTTTACATCAAAGTTCTCTATGTTAAACAGTTTTCTGCCATCCGGACAGATGTCTGAAAGCTCTCTCTGCTGACCTCTTTCACCACATCCGTCCATCGTGTTGGTGATCTACCACGACTCCGTTTTCATTCCACGTGGCCAATCACAATAAGCCTCTATAGGTTATGTTGTAGGAGTAGGGTTCGTACAGCGCATACCGTAGGTACGGCGCGTATGTTTGTTTTCTAGGAAGAATTTTGACACAGGTAATTTGATGCGCATATAAAAATCTAATTATTAGTGGGATTTCTTAACATGAAGTACTACTTTATTAAAATTTTATATTTATTATAAGCATGCAATAGCAATTAAGATGAAAAAATATTATATTGTTTTGGTTTTGCATCAATTAAGATGAACGAACGTTTATCAGCCAGACAACAGTCTTCATAAAGCTTCGGCGACACGAATAGCCCTATGCTCACATTGCAGTTAAAATATTATGTAATTACCGTCTCGGTCGGCTGGCCAGCATTTGTTCAAGATATATAGCCATTGTCCCGACTTAGGTCTTTATTACCGGCCAGACATATTCTGCATTACTTAATGTGCATAGTCTTATTAGTACTAAATTGGCTTTCAACTAGGGGACTGTCGAAGTTGAGTACCTACCTCTACTGTGGACTCCTGCAGAAGATCATTATAAATACGAATATGTATTTATTTGTCCGTAAGAACAATAATTAAATTCTTCTTCCACGCAGCAACGGATAATCGTATTTTGTTGCATAGACTCCATGCAAGAAAATACGTCTATCCGTTGCTCTATGCCATAGAGATAGTTTATGGCCTGGAGAGTATGACAAAGCGTACTTTTTATACTTAAAAAATTAAAACCACGAGAGCAAAGCCGCGGGAAAAAGATATAACTGTTACAAAACGTAAATAATGCTATGTATATCATATATTTCGTTTAATTTTGTTTATTCAGGTATATCAATGGTGTAGGTATATATAAATTACGAAATATTGGCTCTATATCGAATATAGAATAATAAAAAGTATGATTGCTCAAGCGTTCAAGACTATTCATTTGTTCTGCCATAATAAACGTGATCAGATGTACAGACAACCACTGCGGAAACACGCGGAAATTAAATTTTACGTATTTTAAAGCGATGGCGTTTGTCCAAGCTCTAATTTATTTGTATTATCTTCAATACACGTAAGAAGTGTGCAATTCACGTAGACAAGTATATAAGAATACGGTTCGCAGTCATAAATTCAACTGACCTAAGATTATGAAGCTTATTTGCAGGGCATTGTGAGCTTTACAGTAATATACTTTCAGATAACAATCGCGGAGCGAGGATTGAAGATTTAAAATAGGTAGGTAATAATATTTTTAAACTAGCTTCCGCCAGCGGCTTCGCCCGCGTGGTGTATTGATAAATTGTGGCCCTTGTGTTATTCTGATGTATAAGCTACATTACTGTAAAATTTCATCAAAATCCGTTAGTTAGTAGCTTTTGCAAGGAAGAGAAACAAACTTCCATCTATCCTCACAAACCTTACACATTTATAATATTAGTAGGATATTAGATATCCTAGTATTCCTCGTTATATACCTACAGGGCTATTTGTAAAACACCAGCATCCTTAAAAGGGGTCATTAAACTCATCATTATGAACAACTTTTACTATGGGACCAAACCTGAAATCGCCAAAACGCAGATTTTTTTTGTGTCATTTCCTAAAACCAGCCCGGAAATAGTCTTCAAACTGTTAGTTAGTCTTTTTCTTCATCGTATGGTTTATAAACAACCTGGTGTCAGAGTTTATACTGCCCGAAGGCACCTATTCACAGCACAAAAAGCACATCTAAAAAAAACTAACAACGTGTGACCCGACGGTCAAAGCTTCGTCGTACGAATTTTAAAATAAAGCCCTCGGATCCAGCGATCCTGCGCCCCAGCAATCTGGAAAAACGAGCTAACAGGCAAATATCAATCGTTATTTTTCTGGAAAGGACAGATACCAGTGGCGGAGGCTCCATACAAATTGATTTCTACCGGCTTTCCATTGAAAAATGACACAGTCAATAATTCCTACTGATACTGCCATTGGTTTTTCTCCGGGTTTGCTCCGGTTTACCTGTTGGGAAAAGTAACCTTCCGCCACTGATAGATACTGACCCACCAATAAGGAATTAATAAAAATTTTAGGTAAGCGTGACTGATAAGTCAGTCGCCTCGAGTTCGATCCCAAGGCGCGCACCTCTGACTTTTCGTAAGTTATGTGCGTATTATAAATTTAAAAAAAAACTAAAAAAAAATACTTATATTATTAATACTATTAAACTCTCTTTAATTAATACCTAAATTATATTTCTATTGTATTTGCTGCGTTACGTTAACAATCAAAATATTTCACTTTCTCACCTATTTAATGAGTGCCTCACCACCGGAAACCTCTATAGCAAAGCTTACTAATACTAATACAAAAGTATTCCAAGTAATATCCATGTAGTATCGACAATTACTTAAATACTACTGAAAATATTTACGTAGACCGAGTGAGTCATGGCTTATTTACAACTGAACTTCAGTACGATCTTTACGTGAGCTGAAAATTCAGAGAAAACACAAATGAGTAACAACAATAGGTATTACCTACCTACCTACTAAGTGAATTTTTAAAAAAGTAATGAATTTGATATTAAATAGCAAATACATTTTATTATTATAGTCACTAAAATAAAATTATGACAATGTACTTACCTATACATTGGATGCAATTGTTATACCTTATATCAAATATATTATATAATATATATATATGGCTTGATTAGCCATGAGCGGAGGTGCAACCAATCGTACGCTATATAAATCATCTCTTGTAGATGTATAAGCCTTTGATTGATTGATTGATATCAAATAAGGAAATAATGTAGCTTATATTTGTACCTACACAGCGCTGGTGAGGATATCATACGACGTAAATCCTTTTCGCCAATTGTAATTTCCCCTACAGACACAGTACATAAGACATAATTAGAAGTCCTATCTGCCGTTAAAGCCTTAAATAATACAGTCCGCCATTTTTAGAAAAAGAAGAGGTTCTCAATCCGACACAGTTTTTTTAGTTATTAAGTCGCAGAGAGGCTAAAACAACCTAAACAATATCAGAAAGCCAAACGTATATACATATAAGGAGCGTATACACAAGCAGTGGCGTGCCTATTACGTAACAACAGATCAAGCCCAACCACCTTTTTAAATGTTACATTAAAGTATTTGAAAAAATTACGTAAAATTGATTTATGACGGGGTCCGGTCGGGCTTTGGAAAAAAATTACAGTAGGCTTTCCTTGCACACAAGCAAGAAAAGTTTTCTAATAGTAATTACAATACTATAATATATGGTATACTCTACCTTCAAGTAATCAAACGATTACAAACCATGCGAGAAGAGTCAGAGTGACGTTTGTTGTGAATTGTTCAAGAACACCTATGTCAAGCGATTTCACGCTGAGTTCGACCAACACAAAACAGATGGACTAATTGGCGTCAAATTCCATAGAAGCGTATAGTCTGATACATGTCGTCATAGCAACCCGCTAGGGACTTCTCCTGTGAATACGGTACAGGTACCTTCATGTCGATATCGATTGATAGAATTTGGGTAGGAATCAAAGCCGAGACACCCAGCGCTCAACAACAGTTGCTCTTGCAACCACATACGGTTCATTTTAATATAAATCGTGCACTTATATTCTTATTTATTTTATTTTTTATTTATTTATTTTTACATTAAATAGTACGGCCTAGGCCAATTACACTATTCAATCACAATATCAAGAAAAAATAATAATTATAATATAAAAAATAACATAAAAACAAATACAATTACAATAACACTTTCACGCCTTCATCTCGCAATACCTCAAACAATCTGACAGTAATGACTTCCATTCATCCGCAAACAAATATTTTTTTTTTACTTATAATAAAACTGTATAGCTTTAGACTGCAGCTGTGTCCACGTGGACGTAAGCCCTGGATAAAAGTATTGCTTTATAAAAATAACTTTTTTAACCAAGCTTTTATATTGGAATACGGTCGTGGTGGCGCGATGGTTACGGACCCGTTATGCAAGCGCGGGGTGTGGGTTCTAACCTGGCATCAACTGGCATGTACCTACTAATGTGACTTTTTCTAAGTCACTTGTACTTTCTTAGTTATTTAATACACCACTGACTAACGGTAAAAGAAAGAAAACATCGTAAGGAAACCTGGACTTTAATAATCTGAAATCGCCAACACGCAGTGAGCTTGGTGATTAGGTAATGCTCAATTCTATCCTGTATGCAAAAAAGCCCTTACCATACAGTGGGAAAGTTAAAATTTGTACCTTTGCTGTTGACCAGACGCAGAAGAGTTCCTATACCTATCTGGAGTTAATCCTGGAAGTCGATTCATGTATTGCTTATCATAACAATGCATTGTTTTCGGAACTGAACTAGCAACACCAACCAAATTGCACTCCATAGGATATGCGGGAGAGGTTCTAATTCAGCTTGCAAGAGTCCATACCTACATTGCAAGTTAAATAAAAGTTTGTACAAATGAAATTATTCCAAATACGCTCGTTCAAGTCGAATGCCCAAATATTTTTAGCTACTTGGATTATTTAGAGCAACATCCTCAACAATTAGTGAGTAAATAAAAAAAAAAGTTCTAATCGTTGCATCTGTCAGTGTGATGTATATCTCCATACACCAGACGCGAAACATAGAACAGAATAATTAGGAAGCACTCACATAGTGATATAAACTTTCGCTCCTTAAATATAAAGTTTAGAATCGAAATGGAGAAAAAGTAGGAACTTGACTATCCATCTTTTGTTCATTGACTCAATCGATATAGGTCAGTCCGGAAACTTAAAACGTTTCTATTTTGAAACTAAAAAGAAACTGGTACTCGTATTTCTTACTCAGCCGTGGATAGAATGACTCTGTTGTTTGGTGCATATACCCAAGGATCTCAATGTAGTACATTGTACTTCTATTTGACATGCGTACGTGAGTTTGAATATCGCTCTGATTTACTACTTTACTTACACAAAAAATAATTTCCTGTAAGATTTTTCAATTTTAGTCTTTGAATTTTAGTACTTATGTTTTTCTAAAACTCATTCGAGGTTACCGAACAATGGCTTATCATAAATCAATCAATAGTCAATAGCCTATCCGAACAATAGCTTAGGTAATTTTATGATTAGCAGTCCCTTGCTGGACAATTTTTGAGTACTGTTCTTAAATTATCATTCATTAACTTATTCATCATTTTACTGCCGTTATTCTAATAGTACCTATAATAATATAGTTGTCGCAATAAATATTTTTTTCCTTTGGTCACTATTACCCATCATGTTAGTTTATTTTCTATGTCGTTTTTCACAGCATTCATCCTTCTTTTTTGGTCTACCTCTATTACATGCCTGATATATACCTGAATACCTACGTGCTTTCCGAGGCATTATATAACAAGGAACAGACAGAGGTAAGAATGAACCTGAAACCTCTGACTTGCCAGTCAGTGGTCATATTACTAGAGCCTAGTCGTATGACTGGCAAGTAAGTGTCTCAGATTTGAACCCCTGACTTTTCGTAAGTTACGATGGCTTAACCTTACTAATAAGTTAGGGACAGTCTATGTTCAAGACCGCGGACATAGACCGGGGAAGCCCTTATTCAACTAAGCAATCACGACTTCGATATTTACAGCAAGCCATAGAAAGTATACAGAGTTCTATAGAACACAGTGACAAAGAGTCTTTCAAGTACTGCGAGGACCAAGTTATGACCAAGTGTCTAATGACGATTTCGTAGCTTATGGTAATACAACTGAGATGGTTGACGTTATGATGTATAAGCACTATTACTTACAGCAAAGACGACATCAATATCATTCAATAAAGCTGCACCATCGGCATCACCAATAATCATTGAAATGGTGGCCTATCCATAGCTACTGACTAGAATTCAGAAGTAAAGCCTGCTACGGTTAAAATATTCAACTTGTACATTCGTAAACCAAGTTCCTTTTGCATATGTAGGGAGACACTATAAAACATGGCACATGTTGCTCCCTGACTTTAAACTAATCGTAAAATTAAACTTATGGTCGGGTTGTGGAATAGGGAATCGCCATGTACGTACATTCGATTCCCTAAACCGTTAGTGCGCACCAGAAAATTACAAATAGATGTACCCGTTTGGTTACATATTCTAAACGAATTCAAGCTAACGGTATATGAAAGAATTTCAGAGATAATCTTCTTTTTATTGTGTGGTTGATGAACAACCTTTTTTTTTTGTGGCCGGGGGGAGTAAAAAATGCCATCCGCATACCGCACGTCCGAGGACATACGGTTATGTGGGGCTCGCACCCACTAAAAACGTCTCCCCCCTGCGTGTTCCTCGCACTGTATCGGAAACGGTACCACAGGTACCGCAAACCAGGTACCGCAAACGCGCCTCGCAGCCCCGTCCAGGGCCTGCCTGTAGGCCCGCTCACTGTCTGGTTGATGAAAAACCTGGTTACAGGGTTTAAACCGCGCCTTTAGGCCTCTGACATGGCTTTATACGCCATCGAAAAATCTCTCGTTTTAGCAACTAATAATTATTTTATATTATTTATTCAGAGATAATAATTAATATACATTCAAAGTTACTAATATAATACAATAACTGTCACACTAGAGTTTCCATAGTTTAAATTTTCTTATGCTTCCGGAGTTTTAGTAGAAGTACGGAAACTATTTTAAAAGCTTGTTTATCAATTCTCGTTTTAAAATACGTAGGGCACTAGAAAAATCCTAGATTTAATTTTAAAGAATATTACATAATATATAAAATATGTTTTAACTACAATAAAAAAAAATCGGTACCTAAGCATTCAACATTATCAAAAGTGAAGCCATATATAGGTATAGGTATCACATAATATATCAAATAATGTGTATAACAACTTTGATTGCAATTTATTGACAGCTTCGATATATATTCAAACCGACGAAAAATAAATTTAAATATTATTGGTTTGATCCGATTAAAGGTCGGCCATGTTTGTCATTACGAAATTAACCCGATGGAACTATTGGTTTGTTTTTACTATACCATTTTGAATTGTAAAGTCCATTAAACATTAGTAATTTATATTATAAAGTGTACTAAATAATAAATAGAAAACGTAGTAGGTATTCATTATTATTATAAATACTACGTTTTATCATTAAAATGTTTAAGCCTACTGCAATTTCAATTGAATCTATGCACTGCTACCGTTGTGCAGTTTGAATTTGTTGGTCATTTCATTAGAAACACAACTGACTAGCAATATGAGATTACAGTAATCTTCAAGTGTTAAGTGTTTAGGTCGAGCTTAATTTCATTAATAAAAAAGATAGGTAAGTATGTATTGATGGAGTCGAATAGGTTTACTAACTGTAAGTCAATAAGTCACAGCGAGAGTTATAGGGGAGCGCGACCAAGGCTCCCAAATATGGTATATTTTGTATCCATGTTGATAAGATATATATTTGACTTAATTAAATTTATTTATTTTTATTTATTTATAGACTCACGCCTGTATTCCCCAGAGGGGGTAGGCAGAGGTGCAGTACCCTTAATTAAAACCATAAATAAATAGAATAACATGTATAAATGAAATCAGTCACTCCATGTAAAACACTGGTATTCAGCTGCATCCGATAAGACTGGAAACCGACCTCAATATAGTTGGTAAAAGGCTAGGCAGATGATATATAAATGAAATGGCTTCTATGTTATCGTTATATAAATATCCTTTAATCCCAATCATGACAGTTTTTTTTCTAATCATTTTATCTGAGGCAATCATAAGATATTCAGTGCGTTCACAAATACAGATCGGGAAGAAAATTTTGGCCACGAAATAGAACTTATAATAAATTTATGGCTGAGTTCCTACCCACGCACGGGCGGTGCACCTAATAATAATGGAATGATATTATGATTGTCGTATAAATTAAATCTATGTTTAATTTAATTACAGGATTCACTCGAGTTGGATGTTCGTAACGTCGTACCTAATGGAAGAGAGCTGATGTTTTGGCAGCATGTCTTTAAGAAACTATGTAAGTATTCATTTCCTTTTTTTTCAACTATAGGTAGATATACGAAAGCTGTAAGCATTTATATTTGTGCTCCTGATAACTACAGTCGAAATCGAAAACATCAGTTGTTTGCAGTACCAACAAGTCGAAAGATTGCAAAAGCAAACTCACTGATTTCGCGTTCTCTAAAAATATTGAACCGATCCCTGGACTCCAGTTCAGAGTTGGATGTGTTCGCGGGTGACTGCAGAAGGGTAATTTCCTAGAAAAATGTTAACATTTTCTTTATAAATGATTTTTCCCCCCAGAAATTTAAAACACAAAAGTACTTTCGGAAAGTTTTTATACTATCTCATCACCTGACAACGGGGGTGTAGATTATGTTATAATAAGCAATATAATTAATTCCATTAACTTAATCTTTAACTATTTTTTGAAAATTAATGTCGGAATGTCTAAGGTTCTGCGTTAGAGATGCTTGAGTGTATTGTACATACCTTACCTGTAAAATTAGTTACGTAAACCATGTAAGTGTAATGTTATTCTTTGAGTAGTGTAAGTTACGTGTTCGTACTATTCAATAAATAAATAAATACACTAAGAAATCCGAAGTCTTTGCGATGTTTCAGAGAAATCGGACAAAATGTGACAGGACCGGAGTCTGGGCGCAAATATAAAAGAACATTAATTTCGCGGCAAAATACTAAATTATCAATTTTATTATATTAAGTAGATACCTTTGTCGCAATTCATGAAGTAATTTGGCAGCGGTCCGTAAATATCTATATAATTAAACGAGTTTTGGCAGTTACGGGTTTGGATTTGCCATTTTATGGATTATATTTTGACAATAGAAAAACCCTGTAAGAGCTTAATCAAAATCAATTTTTGTTTCGGTTAGTACGTTTATGTATTTTGATTTATTATAAATAGGGGCGTGCAAAGACATTTTCGTCAGGGTAAGCATACATATAAATCGTACTATGTTTCACCAATTCGTAGCTATCGCTTTCCGTCAGACGTGGCGAGCTCAAGTGCGGACCCATTAAATAAGTTAAAAAAAACCGCTCTGCCTGGTGACCTACATTTTCTTTAAAAAAATGATATCCATAAATATTTATCAGATAATAGTAATTTAGAAACATAATATCGTTTCATTGGGTTAGTAGCAGTTTTTGCTCTACATCTCTACTAGTTAGCAGATATAGTCCACTAGTCTGCTATAAGACTAAATCTCGATATGACTAGAAAGCTTCAAGACTAAATAGCTGTAGAACTATTCAGAAACAGTTATAAGATACCGTAATATCACAGTATACAGTACTTCTCTATGATATTTATGTTGTGATAATTTAATTAAGTCGTGATTGATAGCCTAGTGGTATGACTGTTGACGGGCAAGTCAAAGATCTCAGGTTCGAATCCAAAGCGAGCACTTCTGTCTTTTCGTAAGTTATGTGCGTGTTATAAATTAATAATCACTTTCCTCCGCCTGATCTCTCTCCGTTCGTTTTGGATTGGCGTCCCATCGGACTATGAGAGTGAGAGAATAGAGAATGCACCTGTGTTTGCCCCCATCTCCGTTGAAATTTTTTGTTGAAATTCGGTCAGGAGGACATTATTAGTATTGTGATAATACTTGACAGTATGAAGTATGCGGTACTGTAGTGTCCAACAGGTCAGTGGACCTGTTGGAAACTAGTGAGTTTTGCCCGAAACAAGTATTAAAATCGAATTCACAAGATGTTTAGGTTTTTAAACATCTTGTAAATTACACTTTACCTTAAGATAAATCAGTCCCAAATACTTATATTATATCGAAATCCCAGGATTCAATAATATCTCTCCCTATATATGAAGCATATCTTCGAACTCGCATTCCCTATGCTATTTATAAAATGGTGAAAGGAACGGCTATATATGACAGTGTTGAACGAAGAATAAGGACGTTATGTTAGAGCGATGTACCTATACATCGAGAGACTTACGACTTACGCTTGAGCACAAACACAATATGTTTTTTTAAAAATTTGATGTAATCATTAACATCCAATAAATAAGGAACAAAGTAATTAACGTTTATGTTTTTATTTTCAGTATGATACGCCGTCGTATGGCCGAAGTCGAGACACTGGAAGGACATCGTCGAGCATCGCCTCAGAACGGCCGACTACAGTCACAGCGAAGTACCTCAATACAACACCATCATATAAGTCTTCGAGCATTCCTATCCTCTGTCCAGATCGTTCAACAAAAGAAGACACACCAATCTCGACAATAGCAAATCGATATGCCAACTACAATAAAACAGAAAAGTCATCCAATAAATACGATACCTATAATACCAACAAAACAGACAAATCTGCCACAAAATATGACGCGTATACAACCAGCAAGACAGATAAGCCTGCCACTAAATACGATGCCTATAGTACCAGTAAAACTGAAAAAACTGCCCCAAAATATGATGTTTATAATACAAGTAAACCAGATAAGCCTGCCTCGAAATATGATGCATATAATACGAGCAAGACAGAGAAACCCGTCTCAAAATATGATACATACATTTCGAGCAAAACAGAAAAACCTACGTCCAAATACGAAAAAAAAGACTATTCGAAGCTAAGTGTACCATCAATCACTACCACTAAAAGTAGAGATGTTAGTCCTGTTTCGACATCGAAATACAGTCTAAGCCGACCTTCTCGGCATTTGAGCCCAGAGAGGAGAACAACGAAAACGTACAAAGATAAAAGCCGAGATCCCAGCCCAGGAGATCACGAAAAAGACATTCCAAGCAAGACTGACAAGTCTACAGGCTATAACAGTCTGTCAAGTTACAAGTTATATCCTCGGACTTCCAATTATTCACGACCTGCATCAAGAGCAGAAGCAAAACCAGAAATCACAGTCAACAGATACTCTATAGCAAATAGGTTATCTTCAAATTATTTAAGAAGCCCTCCTACTGTAAAACGGACGTCCGTATCACCGATAAATCATACTGACCCTATTAAAAATGACGTAGAAAAGTGCGTTTCGCCACCGGCTGTAATAGAAGAACTTAAACCACAGATAGAAATAATTAATGAAAACGGTAAAAATACAAATTCAGTTGAAACTACCGGAACACAAGCAGAAGTAAATGAAAATGAGACTGAAACAATAACAATTATAACTCGCCATACTTCACCAACCCCTCCAGGTTCGTCTGCATACGTACGAAGCAGGAGGGCAGATATGGCTAAAACTATAGAAAAATCCATAATAAGGCCTAAAAAACGGCCTGAAATGATAGATAAAGAAATCCAATCAGACAGATTAGATGATCCAACTAGATCAAGTAGATTTGGTGGTACCGCTAGAACAAGCGTAACAAATTGGTCATATTATACCCCAAATTCCAATAGCTATACAGGGTATGCGGGAAGATATTCTACGCAATATTCCAATTTGAGAGAAAATTCTGGTAGCAACTCTTTTTCAGTCAGTGATAGAACTGGTCGAAGTCACAGTACAGAGCCAGAGAAAATAGAAAATTCAATCTCTAATTCTTTTTCCGAACAGGGCAGTAAAGAAAATGAATCTAATTATATAGATGAATCAAACAATGAAATGGTGTCGGCTTATAACAGCGAGCCAACCAAAGGAGAAGATACTTCAGAAATTATAATCAATGTTAATCTTAAGTTAACAAGAGCTAAGAGCCCAGTAGCATCTACTGATTTAGTTTCTCCTGAAATTACTATAACCAATAGTCAATTACCCCCACAGGCACCAAAACCAGAGGGATCCATAAAAATTAAAAAAGTAAAAGTAAGAAAAGCTAGCACAGACTCACCATCAGAATCTAATTCTAAGAAGAAAATAATAAAAAGAAGAAGTAAATCAGTCAGCTCTACAGACTCAGATCAAGGTAGTGAAGTCAGTGACAAAGAATCACCAACTAACGTTTTGCAAAAAAAATCTTCTAGTAGTAACTTGCAAAAAGGATCTTCTAAATTGAAACATTCCAAATCTCGGGAGAGCGCAAGCCCAGAAACCAGTATTACTTTATCAACGCAGTCATCAATCAGTGAAGATGAAACTGTTTCTAAGTCTAAAGCTAATGAGCATTCAAGAACTTCAGCGGACGAATTATCTATTCCAACAGACCGGTCAGGAAAACAATCATCTCCTTTATCTCCACAAAAGAATGAAACTGGTACTGAAGAAGCAAAATCGTTCTTAATACGAGCATTAGCACCAGTCACAAATTTATTTAAAATGAGGCATCAAGAAAGTAGCGATAATAGTCGTTGGCTAGAAAATTCTACTTCAGAGTCTACAGGCAAAGATGTTTCTAATATTACTTCAGAGAGTGAACGATCTAGTAAGGGTAAAATCGATACTACCAATATAATAGCATCAAACGATGATAATTTAGTAAAATTAAAAGCCATACGACCTTTAGAATCTGGAGAAAAAGCTTGGTGGTTAGATTCTGAATCCGAGAAGAAAAGCAGCTTACAGAACGGTGAACACCAAAAATCTCCGTCAGAAAAGAACATTCCTCGGAAGATAAGACACGTAGAGTCAGGCGAGAGAGCGTGGTGGATGGAATCGAATAGCGAAAGTAAGAACGAAAAACAAATGCCTCACGTAAGATCTTCAGAAAATTCTGAATCCAACCACAACGAAAACAAACCCTTTAAGAAATGTCAGTTTGTCGATGACGAAAAGCCATGGTGGCTGGATAGTTGTGCAAATATTCCAGAGGGCATAGAACGCCTTAGTCCACCAAGAAAATCATCCAGCGATAGTGAAAAAAGTGAGAAATTTAACTTTTTTAAAGTCCGCCGTATTGAATCTGGGGATCAAAAAGATTGGTGGCTCAGCAGTAATGAAAATTCTACGAACAACAGTAAGCCAGACCAGACCCAAAGCCTAAGCAAATCTGGTTCTGAGCGTAACTTCCCACTGAGACGAATACGACATATTGAGTCTGGAGAGCGACCTTGGTGGCTGGCAAGCGACAAAAACATTCCAGAAGGTATTGAAAAGTTGCCAACTCCTCCACCGCCACCAGAAGAAAGTGACTCTTCAGATTCTGAAGTTCAAATTTATGAACCACCCTCACACATCCCTCCTTTTCCACTACACTTACCAGATGACGAACCTTTAGGTGCTAGGAGAAGTCCTGAGGGTTTAGAGACACCAAAAGAAAATGAAGATTACAGAGGCCGCTCATCGCCTTACGAAAACAATCGTCAGTTTAGAAGACCTCCAGCCAATTTTTACCAGAAGGGCGTCAACAAGTATATATCTCGTTATACTGATGTAGACGATATCCTTGGTACTTCGGGACAAATATACAGTCCATTTATGGATTCAATATTAGCTCGAAGAACCGGACAAATACCATTTGACGACGACGCGTGTGAAGAAATAGATCCGACGCAAGTCAGAATCCATGATAGTACGGCGCAGCGGCCTGTTATTAAGAAGATTCGTTCCAGGTAACGTATTCTTAGAACAATTTTTAAAAATCTAATCTAATCTAATAAGATATACCTACTTAACAGTGCCGAAGGGCGAATTTTTCAAGAGGTAAGCCGGAGCCAACCCGGAGACAAACCAATGACAGTCAGTAGCAAACTGTGCCATTTCAATTCAATTAATTTAATTTAATTTGGCTAATTGTTAATTAATGATATTTTACATATCTCTTGCTCTGTAAGTACACCCTTACACCCCTAAATGCCGGGGTGTATGACTATCATTACAGCATAGGTTTTGGAATTTGAAAAAAGAACTGTCATACTCATACTGCACGAAGAATATTTTTAAAAAGTTAATTTTTTTTTTCTTGGTATCGATTAATTACTCGAATCAGAATCTAGACAATTTATTTTATAAAGATTTTATTTTAAATATTACTATTTGTTTCCACATCGTATGTTAGATGGAATCGATTTAAAAATCAAACTGGCCAGCAAGATTTGACGCGCTTGCGTGCGTGAAAAAAAAGGCAGTCTACTAGATTCCTAAAAAGAACGTGACCATTATCTCTTACAAATTGTAATAATTTTACTATTAATTTTAATTAAATACACATTTTTTTCTTCTTAATAAATGTTCATTGAAACCTGCTGTCTTGTTGTTTACTTACCTCACAATCGATATGTAAAGCAGAGTATTCATCACGGGCGTAAGCATCAATTGCATACTCGGATTAATTAGCGCCTTCGCTTCGCTCAGGCGCCAAAAACCTCGTATGCAATTGATGTCATACAGCCCTTGGTTAATAATCTACTATTAATAAACTAGCAGACTCGACAAAAGTTCTCCTGCTCGATCCAATTCGAATCTAAACCATCCAAGAACCCAATCAAACACAAAAAAAAAACATCAAAATACATAGATTTTTTTTATAGATAATGTGTTGAACAATGTCATGTCCAAATTCTTAATCTTCGTAAATCACTAAAATTTAGTTATGTAATCAAATAGTAGGAATAAAATAGCTTCCATTTTCGCTTTATAAACATGTAAGTTAAAATAAACATCTTCCATATTTTTCAACAGTACGGTAAGGAACAGGGCACAAACGATTTCTTGACCAGACAAAGTGCTTTCCATCTATGGTAGTGCACGAATTCTACATACTTGAAGAACTTTCACATGTAGGCTCAGTTCACACTGCAGTATACACGGTGCGACACTGCGATATTTCACGCCTAAATTTAGTGATGATGATGAAGTAAATCTTTAGTAATTCGGTCATACTGGAATTTTTAATGGCTTTGTGACACTTCAATAGTGCCCGATGAAACATCGTAAGAATATTCTAAAAAGGCTCCAAATACTTGAAAGTTCACCTTAAAGCCTAACAAAATTAGAATTAAATATGGCTAAACTAATTAAATTGCTTTGAATTAATAAAAAATTTTGACGTTCCGGCTGAGTATATATGGTCGCGAATAGGTATATTTTTTAAATCGTAAAACAATATTTAAAATATTTCATTAGATGGGCCTTTCTTTGCAAAATGTTAGCAAAAAATTGCATGTCATTCCCCGTCACCTAAATTTAAGAATGAAAACTTAAACTGCTCCTCTATTGCAAGGTGCTAAGACAGTAGAAATATTATTTTTGAAATAAGTTTAAATTCTGAATTCTCTGTGACGATAAGGAAATTATTATGAAAATATCAACGTTTTTCAAAGAACGACCCAGATAAACAATGCCTTCCTATATTCAGAGAATTTGTGAAGGACTACGATCTTAATATACATTCCTAATTTTGTTTCAGAAGTAATATAATCGATTACCGAGAAGAAGACCAAGTAAGTGCATTATCATGTTATTTACCTAATTTAAATACTCATTACATTTTTGCGATGGTTCTTAAATTATAATATATTTAGTGTAGGTAAGTACATATATTTATATTTTACTGCAGGCTCACTGCAGAACAATGATAACGTATATATTTTGTTTTATCATCGACCGTGGTATTTCGGTTCCCCAATAAAATCTCTCATGGTTTGAATACCATTGCCAATTCAACTTACGCAAAATTTTATGATTTTAATATTTTAAATGAAAGTGCGACAACAACAACAAAAACAACGCCTTATATTAATTAGTCAAAGTTTTAATCTAGTTTTAAAATTGAAACTCCAAGGATACTTTCCAAGGAAGATATACCCGCATCGGTTTGGCAAATTCCTGCCGCCTTACGAGTTAAGTACATCTGAATGTCATGATATATCACCTAGGCACTAATAAGGAAACGCAGCATAAATGCAAAATCTCCTGAGGCCACCTAATGGGTTGTAAGTTATAATTACCAGGACCTATTAACCTCCAACTTTTGATGAATCACTGACTGATCCTAAAACATCCCGGTATCTCGGAAATAGCTTAGTTGGCTTGATACTTTATGCCAACAAAAAGTTTTATTTCCTTTTTAATTATAAAAAGACATGTGTTACACGAACCCACCTGATGGCAGAGCGGTGTTGTTCTGCGGTGAAACACGTCTGCCTTTAAATTAAACCTGAATTTCTTTAAATTACTATACCTCACGGCTTTGTAGTCTCATGTTACTTAAAACCACAGAAAACGAAACCTTTCACGATAATTGTCATATACGGTAAATTTAAGTCTCACTTTGTTCAAACAATTACTCTACTTCTTATTGATTTAGACATTTATTTTTAAAACACAAGATATAAAGGGAAGGCTACGACCATTAAACGGTCGTGAAAAAGGTTTCCCTAGACAAGTGTTACATATAATTTATATCTTATCATTCAAAGAGAACGCACCTATCTTAAAATGAATAGGGATAAATATTTACACAGACCATTAAAATAAATTGCGGTCGCCGCTAATAACATCAGCTGGCTGTACAAAAACTTGTCCAAGTTAATAAAAAAAAGCGGGAGCCGAGCGATGTCGGTTACCGGTCTAATGGAGACGGACCTGCTTCTCGATTGCGCTTTCTTACCGTAAGTAATTAATATTTACTATACTTATTTCAATAAATAGGAATTTATTGGATCATTAAATGTATTGCCTATACTAGCCAATAAATAATAAAATAATTAAAGAAAATTATACTAGTACCTAATTATGAGTCTCAAAACAATATATTTATTGTTAATTTTTTGTAAATAAAATTGAACTTAAGATCGTTTGAAATAAATTTTGATTCGCACATGGTACTTTACTGTTTTATTGACGTCAAATATTATAAAAAAAATGCAACAAAATATTTATTATAATATCTACGAGTTCGGGAAGTAAAAAAACGGTCGGACACTCATGCGCAGAGTAAGGCTTCGACGCAACAGCGGGAGCAGTGAACTGAGGAGTGCACTGTATCCTTGAAACGGTCCCGTATGGGAGCTCAGCAACAAAAAGAGACGACAATATGGTGCGCGTTGCTGACATTTTATATTGGTGACGTCAGTTACAAAGAACATAATTTATGTAGATGGTACACACGTAGAAATGAATGCCTCTTAAAAACAACTCTATCTATATCATAGTGATTTGTATTTTTGAAATTTGATCAGAAATTTAAATATTCATTGCTTTTACAGAAGCAGCTTGTAGTAATCCAATAATTAAATAGAATAGGTGACGACCAAGAACACCTTAATAAATCCAACCTGTTTTAATTAACATTATAATAGTTTGGCAACTCTACACACAAACATTGTTAATCTATGCGAAGGTTCAGTCATTCACTTTTCATCTCTTTCTTCCTCACCGAACGATGTGATACAATGTTTTGTTGGATACAACCTGACCATATCTAGAAGGTGGTTACGTCCGCATTTTGCCGCTACAATAGTATCCTATTGCGTATAAGCGGTTAATAAAGACGTGAAAATTGTACCTGAGGCGAATTGTCTCACCAAGCTCTTCAGTAATACTTATGAGTCGGTATCGGTATCTACTCGGGCGTGTTGTCGGTGCCTTCGTAATTTAATTAAACTTGGAAACAATACAATGCAGTGAATATTGTGATACACAAACAGTTCTCTCATCCCTGAAGGTAGTGTTCAACCCTAATTTAAATATTTAAAAAATACGCGCAACTTTTAAAAGTGGAGCCGGTTTTTGAAACTTTTTTGTCTTTTTATGCACGAGCTTTCTGTGCTTACATCGTGGTAAAATATTTTGCTATTGTTTATATCTGTTGTTGTGTCCAAATCTTTAGTTCCAACCTTCTATGTAGTTGAATCTTCGTACCTAATATTCAGTTAAAAAACTTACTATTAGGTACACGATTCATTTTTGAATTTACGAAGTCTAATTCGCCTGCGTAAAACTTTGGATGAATGTAGGTATTACTTATTATTTACTGTTAATGATACCTAACTTTCTTTAGTGGTTTTTTATGTATTTCACAGGCAAAAAATAAGCATATTAGGTAGGTATCTAAAGAGTTATTAAATTCTTACAATCCACAAAACACACTCGTAGTAACAAACAATTATACCAAAAGGGGTTACTTAACCCAAAACTTCTGTAAGACGAAAATAAATACTTAACTAAAACAATATTTATTTAGTTAAACTTGAGATTTTTCTTATACCCAGGTTCATATTTCTTTTAAAAACTTTCCTGTTTTGTTTTCATTAAAATTGAATATCCTTTTAAAATATCCCTCAATTTGTTTGTCATGACAAAGTAATCACATTATTCAGTTCATACTTATTAATGTACAATGCTCATACAAAGAAGGAAAAAAGTGATTACCGAAATATATTATACCTATTTACATAAAATTGGTCCTCCAAATAGTAAAACATACACATATTATCAAGAATCTCTCATAAATAGATAGATTATTATTATTTACCTATCAAAGAAATATTTTTTGGCTTCGAATAAGTACATTGTTTTTATATACCTAATACATAATTACAAGAACTTATTTACTTTAATTGTGTAAAAGTTATCTATCGTCGAGTCATCGGGTCCCACAACCGTATGAGAAGGTGCAAACCTAAAAGATTCACGAAATATGAAATATGCAAGTATGACCTGTTTTTAAAAGGCTGTGTGAGGTTACCTCGTAGTAATAAACGACCCAAACACAGTTGTTTTCGAAATTTTCTGTTAATTTAATACATTCTCAGTAGCAGTTGGCGTTGTACTTATTCACAATGGGTACGCGGGCTGGAGTATCATTGGGGCAATACCGTATACTGCTTCGGGGAATGACACGATATTTTTACTGTCACGATTCA
The DNA here is from genome assembly GCA_936450705.2 of Protodeltote pygarga. Taxonomy (NCBI): domain Eukaryota; kingdom Metazoa; phylum Arthropoda; class Insecta; order Lepidoptera; family Noctuidae; genus Protodeltote; species Protodeltote pygarga. The sequence continues at coordinate 15,653,141 of OW388248.2, forward strand.
ACAGGAAAGTAAACTTTGTGATATTGTGAGACACTTTTTAATTTTCCGTCAACGATACTCGATACTTAATACCTTCCTTGTCAAATTGTGTCAGTAAAATTCATGTCGTGTCGTTCAAAATAATAAAGACCATTAATTTAAAATTTTGTTAAGTTTTCTGCCTAATTTACAATCGATCTCTTCTTTACGTTTATTTTTACATAATATTTATAGAGATATTATTTATTGTGATGTTATAAAAGCGAAATATTAATGTTCACGAAAGATTTTGAGTAAATATTTTATGGTTTGCGATTTCAAGCTTTGGTTTTTTTTTCTGATAAAGTAAAATAGAGATTATAGAGCTTTTTAATATTACTATACATCGCAATTCAGAAAGGTGATAAATAAGTGATTTATCAATGTGCATAAATTATTGATTTCTAACAACTATTTAACAACTAGTAACAAGCACATTTTTTTAAATCAGAGTAAATAAATATAATTTAATACGTATATAAGACACATTATCTAATATTTAACTTACTACTCTCGGCATCCAGCACCCACGCGATATATCAGCTGATCATTTGGTATATTAAAATCTACATAATTGATTAATTGCAAACCCATCGCAACAAATCTAGATACAATTTTAAACACAGCTATGACTAGACTGTAATTACATCTATTTGAAATTTTAAGCCCTATAGTCATAATAATAAACCCCTAATTACCTGTTACCAGGTAAACAGATATACCTTTCATTTGTACATAGGAAACACATTGTTCATTCGTTTTTAAAACGTCCGGTGTTGGCGTGCGTCGATAAGGATTTTATTGCTTTTACACCTTCGGACAAAGATATTTGAAAGACGAAATTCTGTGAACCCAAAGACCTTTTGTTTCAAGAAAGCAGGTGTTGGTTGCTGATAGCAAATAATTGGGCAGAGGGTTCTCAGTATATTGTAAATGTGTGAAAATTAACGTTATATGGTCCATGCTTATGAGCAAATAAACCATCCTTATATTTTAAATCCTTAAATTTTTCTTCGCGATTTCACTTTTTTAAATATTAAACAATCTGATTTGTTTGTTAACTTTTAAGGCACGCACCTTTGACTTTTCGTAAGTTATGTATCTACGTACTATAAACAAATTTTCACTTGTTCCGGGCCTTGGAAAGCACTTTAAGCCGTTGGCTTCGACTGTCATGAAGATCTTTGACAGTCGTTAAAGGGAGTCAGTAGTACCCTCATAAAATCTTGACAACTGATCTAACTTTAGGCTATCGTATCCCTTTGGATTACTGGGGTTCGGCATTCGTTCCGTAGAAAACGCAGCTGCATCTGTTTAGAATATAAGCCGACCCCAACAACATTTGGGAATAATATGGATATGAGGATGGAACATTGCGAAATAGTAAATAATATTAAACATATTTACAAGTTTTAAACTTATTAAAAATTGGTTATAGGTATCGTTTATATGCCTTCTAAGCTGAAAAGTTTTGAACATGGGATCGGCATCGCGTAAAGTAAGTAGGTAGTCTGGTAGATGTCACAACACGCTACTATAGCGTTACGAAAGAAATTCATAATTTCAGCTAAAGCGGGAACGACTCGATGGCTTAGTTGGTAAAGTGATGGCACGGCACGTCAAGATCGCGGGTTCAAGTCCCGTCCGAATCAGTTATTTTTGCGAGTTTCTTATTAAATGTTTTCATACTTACAAGTTTTTGTTTTATATTTATTGTCAGTTGAACATGTTTATGTGGGAGGTTTATTGAAGAACCAGTTTTAAGGTTTTTTCTAGACAGATTCGTTATAGCTATTTCTAGAAAACTTGTACAGTCAGTCTACAGTATAAAATAACTTTAGTGAAAAAGTGGACCTTGTCTTTCAAATTGAGGCGACAGAGAATGTGCCCTTCTCCACGCTGCCCCAGTGCGTATAAATGGTGGCGGTTTTGTGACCACAAAAAAACAATTCTATCTTTATTATACTTAGTTGAGTGTCAAATCTAACTTCAAGTCATCAAGTCAAGTCATCAAGTCTTCTAATCTAAACCGATGCAGCTAAATATCAGATTTTCTACTTCTCGGACCACCTGCGCCTAATAATATTAGCAGATATATTTAAATAAATAGAACTTACATCCATTCCCAGTCTCTACAGAATCTACCTTCAGAGGAAAAAAAATGCTGTTTAAGAAAACCTACCATGTGCCGGAACCGGGCCGGGCCAAAAACGGACAGGTTTTGCATCAACCGGTTGCTAGGAACAATGTTGAGAGGACAAACTGACTAAAAAATACTTTAAAAGTATTGATTTATTAATAGGTACTTACTTTATTTTTTATGACTCGTAAACTTCATTGGTAAGCAGTGTTCTAGGAGAGAGTTAGGATGGGTGCACGCGTTCTGGAACTTCTATCTCACATAATAAAAATGTGGTCACATTATCATGTTATCTAGATGTTGCTACCTAACAAATACAATTGTAATTTTAATTCATCAATTTAATTCATTCATTCATAGGTATAATTTTCTACACTTATATCTGTGCAATTTTATAGAACGGCATATTATGTATTGATTATTTTGATAATAAATTATGCACCTTCAACATTTTGTTACACATTTGCAGTGGACTAAATGTGTTGCTTGGACTTATACCAAGTTAGCCTAACAAAGGATTGATGCATTTTTTGCTAAATAGGCCTCGAAAGTAGTGACTTTGATATGACCAAGAAGCTAAGAAATCTAATGATATAATTGTTAGCTTCAACCACAGTTTCTGTCATAACTGGAAATGTTTAATTTCGATTTTAAGAACCGCATACTTAATTCAAAATTTATCGAATCCAGGTATTGTAGGTAGTATCAGCGTTGCCAACTCAGCACTTAAAGTGCCAGATTTGGCACTATTTTCATGTGTCTAGCACTGAAATTTAAGAAACAGCACCTATCGCAAAATCTAGCACTAATTTTGATATGTTTGCTTACTCACAAAATGCAATAACAAAACGCAAATTAGTGTAGTCCTCTGCACTTCGGTAGGGGATTCCCGTAAACATAAAAATAAAAGCGATTATGGCGGACGGCGCGGACTCTGCTATATTTGTCTCTTTCTCATAAATTAATAAGATTTTTAATATTTCGATTTTTTTAAATTTTGATGGTCACATCCTCCAATTTAACTATATATTTTTTTTTATTTTTGTTTAAATGTAACATAACATAACTTTGATATTAATGTCATGACAATTTGAAAATTAAAACTTTTTATTCTACACGTTATTTTTCTTATTTCATATATTTGGCACTATTGGGTAGTATTCGAATGTTCTAATGTAATAAGTTCCCATACCGCAAAAAACATGATGGGCACGTGCTTTTTTTAACTTTTTTATTTTTCGTAAATTCTTCAAAGCGTGTAATTTTTATCTTCTTTGAAAGATTTTGATTCAATGTAACTTTTTTACTTTTCTTTCTTAAAATTTCATTTAAATTTCATTTCATTAGTAGTAACAGATCGTATAAAAAATCTTAATTTGTATGAAGATCCATTATAAAGTTCAACATTTTTGTAGGAAGAAAAAATTAATTACGAGCAGGATTTGAGCTTGTTACCTTCTATATTTTTCCTTTCATTGAATAACTCGACTGCCTCGTTGGTCTAGTGCTAGTGCTGATCACGAGGTCCTAGGTTTAATTCTTGGGACGGGCCAAGTGTACTGGGTTTTCTATTAGGAAATTCTCAGTAGCAGCACGGAGCCTGGGATTGTACCCGGTTAACAGCAATAGGCGTGCCTATTACATGGGCTTTATAACACAGCCGGAGAAACGTGGGCGTACTGCATCACCTTCCGTTTACCCCCTCTGGGAAATACAGGCGTGAGTTTATGTTATTAGTATTTTATTTCAGTGCTATTAATTTGTAGCCTTCTTTGAGATGATATTAATTTTAAATTAATTTTATACAGTGGTAACCTACTCCACTAAAGAACATCGAACAGGTGATGTGACGTCTTCACAATATTAGTAAGATCTTTGCACAAAGGTGTTCGTACAAGTACAATAAACTATTGTAACAATCTGCTTAGCAATTAAAATATGACACAAGCTTTCCTAATGAATTAACAAAAGATTAGAAAGGCTTAGTTAAGTCGATTTCACTCGCGTGGAAAGTACAAAGGACGACGATCAGATAAAACGAGTCAGGTTGTTTCTTTTTTAAATTTTAATTACGTTTAATATCGATAGAACCTGCCAAGTGACGATTATTTACTTAATTAGCCTTAAACAGCATGCATTATAACATAGCCGGCGAAACGTGGGTGTACTGCACACCTCTGCCTACCCCCTCTGGGGAATACAGGCGTGAGTCTATAAAAAAACAGCATGTGTATGAGCCGTGATAGCCTAATGGCATGACTGTTGACTGGCAAGTAAGAGGTTTCAGATTCGTTTCAAGGCGCGCGCCTTCAGACTTTTTATAAGACTTAATTAGTGAAGTAATAGTGTAACTGTCCCAATGTAGGGCAAAGGCCTCTTCTCATTCAGAGAAGGATTGAGCACGCTAGCTCAATCCTTCTCTGTGTGTTGGCGATTTCAGACTATTAAGTCCAGGTTTCCTTACGATGTTTTCCTTCACCGTTAGTCAGTGGTGTCATCGATTAACCAAAAAAGTACAAATGACATTGAAAAAGTCACCTTGGTATATACCAGGTTCGAAACCACACCAATGCGCTTGCAAAGCGGGTCCGTAACCAATGCGCCACATCATCACATCGTATCATAAATTCTTTCTTTCATTATCGTGTGGTTGATATATGGTGTCAGAGTTTAAACCCACCCTTGGAAAATCTCATACCACTACGCTATCACTGCGACTGCACTTTATTAATTACTAGCTTTTCCCGCGTGGCTTCACTCACGTAGACTATAGAATATTTTGAATAGAATTTATTTATTTAAATCGAATTAATATAATCTAGGTAGTACTGCCCATGAGAACAACTTGTACTGCTTTGAGTCGATGCCACTTCTTTTAGTGTCATTGTAAGTAGAATTAGGTACAGGGCGAATGACAGTCAATTATAATGTCGGTATAGCAATCACAAATAGTCGCCTATAATAATAATCTAATTCTAAAAGATTTTCAAGGAATTTTCAAAGGAAAATTAAGGTACACTTTGGCAAAAAAAAGTCTGTAAAAATTGGAGGCGCCACTGGTGCACTTTTCATACTACAATTTTAAATTTCAAGTTATTTGGTGCTTACGTATTACTAAAACATTTTTTTTGTCATCAATTTATTATGTAATGAATCACTTTATGGCTATTTTAGTACTCACAAAGTTTTTCTTTCAAATATAAAAGAACAAATAAAATTGAAATATCGAATTCTTATCCGATTTATATTTGACATTCCAATTTTAAAGGGTAGGTAATACATTGCACCAAGCCAGTTTAAATCAAAAGCACTAAGGAGTATTGATATCAACTTCGATGCAAATAACCCCCAAAATAACTTTCGACCCCTTTTTTAACCCCGTTAGGCGATGAGTTTTAATAAAATACGAAACACGTGTTCCATCAATTCTGTAAAAGAATGTTTATGCAAAATTTGAAGTAGATTGGACCAAGGAATCACGTTGTCCCATACAAACTTTGCCCCCGTTTTTCACCCCCTTAGAGGTAGTATTTCGAAAAATCCTTTCTTATCGGATCCCTACGTCACACCAAGAATACACCCTCTAAGTTTCAGGTCTCTACAATCAGCGGTTTAGGCTGTGCGTTGATCCGTCAGTCAGTCATTCAGGACAAAGCATTTTATATGTATAGATTAATTATCACCTTCGTGTCGCATTGCCGTCCCATCGAAATATGAGAGTGAGGGAATAAGGCGAGTACCTGTGTTTTCTCACGCGCTCGTGCAATACAATACCTATCTTCTAAGTATTTGCACGGGTCCTAATATTACTGTTGTAACTTAGAGTGCTCTAATTGTTGGATAGTAGCCGATATAATTGCCCGTTTAATAACTCTAGACAATGAAAACAGACAATAGTGTTTGAATGTCAAACCTCTATCATAGACTCAGGGTATTATAATACATCATTGTACTGAACGCCGTTAGTCGTTTACCTTTAGGAATATATTTACAAAAATTACCAACAGATACCAATGCTTTTTACGATTTTTACATACTGCTTTTATATTAGGTTTTTTTTTGTCGCCTTACGAAACCCTACTAGAGCTCAACGCAGTAACTAAATGGTTTCAAATGCAAATGCTTAAATTTGAGTTCCAGAAACCTTACCATAATTACGTGATGACCAAACTTATTCGTTCAAACTAGATCTGAAACCCTACTACTGTTTACGCATAGGTTAAGAGCTATGTGCCAGATTACATAAATTATCTATAATGTAATTTTATTGTAACAGTAGATCTAGGTTTAGGTTTGTCGAGCTTGACGTTGAGTTTTTTCATATGAAACCCTTCATGTGCCCAGCGCGTAAGAGTGTTGAGCTCGAATAGGGTTTCATGACATGCTATACGCGCGCAGGTGGAGATTACTACGCATTTTACCTTTTTAAACTGCACCAATCAGATCAATCCCCATTTCCACTGGCTGAAGCAATTAATTCTAGTTGTTTAAGACGGAGAGAAAATTACAAAAACATATTTTTAAGTTCACTTCACTAAGAACTAACTAAGAATTCACTTCATAATGCCAAACTAACGTTAAAATATGAATATTATATTTCTATCAATGTCGATTCTCGTGCATAAAAGAAAGTGGACGATTTAAAATTTATGAGGCTAAAAGCTATGATACTATACATTATGATATTTTATAACAAACTTTTACCCACGACTTCTACTGTAATGAACATTTAGCTTTCGGAGAGCATGATTTTAGATTCGAATTACAAACGAATGTGATTTATGAGTTTGATTTTAATGACTTGGAGCTTTGGCATGGAATCTGAGCTACTACGAATACTCACTTTGGTCTGTTTGAGTTGCTAACGAGATTCTCTTTATATGGTTTCCGTTAAAACGACAGCTAACAAAAACATTTCATTACAAATTTCAACATAAAATGAATAATCGATGACTTTAAACCACCCAAATATAAGGGCTATCTCTTAAACTATTCATTACCGTAAATTTGTAAAAATAATGTGCGCATTGGCATGCACGTTTGGCCCAGCGTTGTAATTAGTTCAAATAGAAATTAGGATTGAGTTCGTACATCAAGAATTACCCTCCTGAACAGAAACTACAACGTATTTAACATCCATATTTTTGTAGGCAAAACACAAACATATTGCAGTAATAAGTAAGGACGACATGAAACAGGCCTTTATTACAGACTTCGACCATCAAGCTGTCTAAAAATCTAGTATTATTTTCTTTGAACCAATAATATCTCAATCGATAACTATAAAGTAGGTAGTTACTATTCTGATTCATTCACATTCTACATTTTTATAATTTTATTACATTTAATAGAGTTTGTGGATTATTTCCGATCAGGATTTTTGTATCTGACTTGAGCCTGACTGATGTTTATGGTCAAGACAGATGGAAGGGCGTTGACCTCGCATTGAATTGAGACTGAAACTTTATATTGATTCTTAATCTTGACGTGCCTGATAGTCTAATCGATTGAACACTTGTTTGGGTCCTTATACCTAATCCTTTATCTGAAAACCTTTTTTTTTTGTGGCCGGCCAACTCATTTATATTTATTGTTTTAAGAATTTTTTTAATTACCACTCAGTTCATGCTCAGTAATTTCTAGAAGGATTTCTCTAGATCTATAAACCAGGCTGACTACATCCAGCCAGGATATGCAAACGAGTGTCGTAAATAAACTTTCAAATACAAAAGATGCCAAATAAAATCAGTTCATTCCCTTTAGGATAACGCTCCTTGTGACTAAATAAGGAGTTAGGGTACCTGTGTAGCTGATCATCTTAAAAAACAAAAACTAATTCATGTTGACGTCATCAAGAATTATTTTTAAATGTAACTGTATTAACATAAAAACAAAGTCTATTTTAGGATAACGCACCGATAGACTTTATAAAATTAAGAACTATGATATAATAAAACGTCGTAGCTATTATTAACACATAAAACCGTATATTTAGTAGCACGTTAGCCACGGTCTCGTGAAAACTTGTTCCTAACTAATGAACTAACAAGATAACTGCAATTACAAATCGATCTATTGGTAAAAAGAGGTGAAAGACCTAATTGTCGTCCGCGAATATTTAGCACACAAATGCCAATCTTAATAAATCCTAGGTATTATAATGGACATCGACAACACAAGTTTGGATTTTGAATGAGCTACTGTAATTGAGCCGTGATTCGTGTTATAATTGCAGCTAATTATTTACGTATCAAAAAAACATTTCGTAAACGTAAACATTTCGTATTGATAGAGTTTTAGACAATTTGAACTGATTCAGAATTTTAAACGTTTATAATTTTAAACTACACTTCAAAGACTGAAAAATATTGCGAATGTTACGAATAATAATCATAAATAGTGGCAGAGTTGCTGGGGGCTTCACCCAGTAGATTGCAGATTCAAATCCTGTTCATATTTAATTTTTTGCAACTACAATTTGGAATTTTAGTTCACGTGGTCTGCGAACCCATAAATGCTTTACACAAAAATATTTATATTCGAAAGAATATGTTTCAAACAAAATGTAACTAACTGTTAAATAATATCTTCATTGTAAGTCTACTGGCCCCCGTGGGAATAAACGTGAACTTATCACAACTCCAACTACAAGGTGTTTCACCCTACCTCTTGTAATTAATCAACTTAATGTACTCCATAATAATCCAGTTCGTTATACCTACTAAATTCAGTCTAGATTTTATACAAATTATAAAAATAACTGTTGATTAAAATACCTGTAACTTAAGACCTCTATAGAGATATTTTGTAGAATAGCAAGAAAACACAAATTTTATATGTTTTGTTATTATAATATTATGATAGTGAGATTGCCTCGTTGGTCTAGTGTTAGCAAGCGCGACTGCTAAGCATGAGGTCCTTGGTTCGATCGGTCGGGCATAGTGTTGCTGGGTTTTTCAATTAGGAAATTCTCAGTAGCAGCACGGGTTAATGGCAATTGGCTTAAAATTATAGCTGGCGAAACGTGGGTATAAGTACTGACCTCTGCCTACCCCTTCTGGGGAATACAAGCGTGAGTCTATGTTATATATAGAGCTTATTACTAAAATTAATTCTAAGCTGCAAATGCATAATCATGAGGATACATAATAGGTATATGGGTGGGCTGTAATTGTAGCAGTAAATGTTAATTAAACGGTTTTATTTAGCTTGACCTGTTTATTATTTGGATCAAATTTAGTAAACGTTATTTCACCCCTTTCCTGTTGTCAGAATTATCTGATATTTGGTACACAGCTTTCGTTTTGATAATAAAACCGTTTTACGTAAAAAAACATTTTACTTATATTATTTTACATTTTTAATTTAAAAATAAACTTGAATTAAGCTAACATGTGTACAAAGTTACACAATATTTGAAATAAAAAATTAAAACAACGTTTTTAACCAAGCTTTTATATTAGAAAAACTAAACTACCAAAACCTTGTGTCTAACGCACTAGAATCTTAAAAGTCAAGTGGTGCGTGCTTGGTTTTGAACTTGAGACCTTTGACTTCACTGTCCAACGTTTAAACTTCTAAACTATCACTGCAATAAAATTTATAGACATTAATAATTTCCATCCGGGAATTGTAAACGATCCTATGCTTTACGATTGGAATACTTATAATTTGTGTAATTAATATTACTCTCTTCTCAACCTAATAGTCATTGAAAACACTATTACATCATAAACTTAGATATTTCTAAATGTTTAGCTTCGTCACCATCAATTATAGATGTTTTTACATAGATGTGTAAAAAAATAATGTTAATATTGCGGTTCTTACGTAAATATTTGCCAGGTAGAGTACTTTAAAATCATCAAGTAGGTACCTAATTTCAAAAGCTTCCGCATGTGTGGTATTTTTAAAATTCTACTCCGACAAATTATTTTTGATGAATTCCTATGGTATGATAAATGGTCAGCGGTAGACCTGGAAAATGGTGATGAGATGAATTAGAAGTTCATTCTAAGGATTGGTCCCTTATGGTACTACTTATGAGACCAATCTTTAGAATGAACTTCTGCGCTGGCCATTTATCATGCCATAGGAATTCATCAAAAATAATTGAAACAACAAGAAAGAGACAAATGGAACGGAGTCCTTTGCCCGACAGTAAAATAGGAGGGAGCTGATAATAATACGGCTTCCTCTAAGGCCAATGTCGATATATCTACTAGGTACTTACAAAAATATCCTCATAACCTTTCACGTCTATATATTAGTAGAATATCAGTACGCTGAAAACGTTTAATAACGTGTAGATAATTAAACAATGTGACGCTTCAGAGTGTTAAATTATGCCATTCAATACAAATCAATTAGCTTTGACCAAATGTAACGTAGCTTAAATGTGGTTTTGATCGCAAATATGGTCGAAAATCAACTCTGAAATAAATGAAATTGGTTCAGATATAGTTTTGATGATATTCAGAATCGTAATTTGAATCTGAATCAATATCACTCACTTGATTTGCATCTAAATACATATAAGTATAATTAGTGTAGGTATGCTTTGCAAAATTTGTGTTCCAAAACCAACGTTGTTGATCGAGCGTATCTAATATTGGAACGGCAATTGAGTCAAATACAAGTTTAATTTGAATCACTTAAAACCCCGTGCATTTAATACGCTAGGATCTAAGATCATAGTACCGGAGTAGCTAATTACAATCCTATCGCATACCTAATATCAACCTGTTTTCCGTACAAATTTAATCCCATATGCATGACTAGCTTCCACCCTCAGCTTCGCCCGCGTAGTACGTTGATTTGTACGTTGACAAAAATGTTATCCGTCATTCTGTACCCATAGAACGAGTTAGAAAACCAAGCGAATAACTTTCAAACAGTGGAAAAAAAGAAATAAAAATTAATTGTTCGGGGCCGGCCGGCAAATTAATTGTGACTTGACAGTTGACAGTTTTTGTGAGACATAATATAACCGTCTCTGTCCTTCCAGAGGAGTAAAAACGAGACACGTATATTCTTTCTCTCTAAAACTGTGTTTTTGCGTAATTTGCAAACGCGTACTTACTGCATCTTGATAGCTTCATCAGATAATTTCTGCATGGTTAGATTTTAAATAACTTAAGCTTAATTTAATGAAAAGATATTTTATGGAATGGTTTGTACCTAAAGGTGTACTATTATTAATCTACACGTCTACTCTTTTTTTTCTTTTTGTTAATGCTAAATACACACAAGTCTAGTTCCAGTAGCAGTTGTTGTTTCATCAAATTCAAAGTCACACGCAACAAATGAAAAGCGTATAGTAAATTCTAATCGGAATTAAGGCACGATGAATATAATAACACCAATATCGTAAGCTTGCAACTAAAATCAATACAATCGATATTAAATTATTGCATAACCTTGGCTACACTTGTACAACTTACATGACAATTTATATTTAATCAAAGTATAGTAACAGCTGCTATAATCCCAGGATATAATAAAATAATTAAAAATAATGCTGGACAATTTCGCACGATGTGCAGTATGTAGTATTAGATATATACAGTAGCTGCCACGTAGGATCCATATTTGATAAGCGATCGATGAGCGGCATTGCTTTCTGCATTTCAATGCTTCTGAGAATCCGCTGATATTATTCTTGAGCGCAAAGTGTGTCATTATTCTTATTCATACGGTCCTGTGGTTTTAAAATATTAAAATATACCACGGGTCAATATTAAAGTAAAGTTATCGATATTGTACTGTCTCTGTAGTCAGAACACAAACACAAAACACCGAGAGTACAGAAGTAAAGCTACGTACATTGGGCGCGCGAGCAACGCACACATTGACATATTTCACGAACACGAAATCTCAGACTGTCTCGGAGGACTGCGCCACAACTGCGCTTACGAGTGGCACGCGCTGCAGATACGCATCGATAATATTTTTTGTGCAAAAATGGAGCACCGAAAAAATATTATTATAACAGTTGTGTTTTAAAATGTTTAAATTCGACTTTAAATAGTCAATTTTCGTTTTTTAAACTACCAGTTGTTTTAGAGACGTTAGTAGGTTTGTAATTTTATGATTAGATACGTAAGTAACACAAAACACGGTAGGTACCTAAGTGTTTATAATTTTTATAGGAGGGTACGTACCTATTTGCCTATAATCTATTTGCATTGTATTGTATTAGGTATCTACAAAATGAAAAGAAGCGTTTATCATAATAGGTACTGTTATTGAGGAAGAGTCGCACATCTTTTTACGTAACTATTTAGCTTTTTTGTGTGGGTCGCTAGGAAATAATGTACCTACTCGTATCTACTATCTACCTAGGTATTTAGTGCAAATTACTCTTACGCTAGTGAACCAATAAACCGTTTGCTCAATATGCATACTCGATGATATCAGTTTTACAATATTATATGTACCTACAATCAATCTAAATAATAATATACCTACCTACGCTCGACCCGCTCGCCACGGAAAGATGATGGAGCGGCGAGCGCGGCATCCCTAGCGCGATCGCCGATAGTAGGCATAAAAAACGCAGTACATACATGAGCTTTACTTCTGTACTCTCGGTGTTTTGTGACACAAAGCTCGACCTCAAATTTTCTGATAAAAATACTTAAAACTAAATTAAAATATTATAATATGTAATACAGAGTTTATGAACTATCTAACAATGTTTGATTATACTTGGCATAGAGCGTCACTCACGTTACGGAGGCACCACGTTAGATCATAAAATGCGCAGTGAGTCCTAGGGGAGTGACCACGCATACGAAAGCGGCCACGTCCCAAATATACACAAACTCCTCATTATCCTTCTTACTCGGCGTTCAAAAGAGCAGGACAAAAACACATTCTTGGATTCCTTTGCATAAAAAGGCAAACGTGGGAAAATAACACTTGAAGTCATGTGGGCGCTATGCTAACTATATTGGGACAAGAATTTGTACGGACAATAAGATTTTTTGTAACGAAAAACCTACTGGTCCTATAATGAAGCCAGCAGTTGAACAAAAAACATTAAGCTATTCTTTTTATTTCGACGCTGACAAAAAGTTAGGGTTTTATAGAAACAGATAATTTATAAATAGATTAAAATATACATAAGTATAGATTTATAAAGACTTGATAAGTGAATTTATTATTAATTTAATCAAAACATGTATCATCTAATCAACTTCCCTCACCTCTATGAAAACACACTACTTGTTATATTATAAATTTATAACATACAATGGCGTGTAACAAATGTATTACGTGAACAATGATCAACTGTAGGACGGTATCACAAAACATTAACAATCTGCTCTAGGTTCATCGGCTTTAATACGACAGACAAAGCTGACATCTATGAAATTGTCGTTACGTTTTTTATAAAATAATAAGATTTTTCTAATTTTTTTATAATTCTACATTTTAATCAAATTAATCACCCATGCGAACGATGCATCTATTTATCCTTGATATAAAGGCTATTGATGCCCTTCTCGAAGAAATCAGCTGGATGAGAGGCAACAAATTTTTAAAAGCATTTTATACTCATATCGGCAATCATAGCGACATATACCTAATAACTAATAACTCTCATCGTGTTTACAGTAAATTGAAAATGGATTGATACTTATCTGTGCTGTGTCAAGTGACACGCGTGCTGACAGATTAGTCTAACACGTAGGCACCGTACGATAGATGTGAATGTAGCTTTATAAGTACTCATAAATAGGAAGTCAATTGGAAAGTTTAACTGAAAATTCGTACTTATCACTATTAGGTCTACATAATATAATCAAAGATTTATCGTTGAACATAAATTATTTTAATATTGAGACAATTAAAAATGGGAGCAGAGCTAGCTCCAAAGCTACTGAAGTGATCAAGATTCATAACATTCTTACCTGTATAAAGATGTTTGTTTGTAGCACATTTAAAAAACTTAATCTTCCGTGTCAGTCTTACATGTTAATATTTTGAACGAATTAGATTTGCCCATTTATAAATCATTATTTTAATACTCGTAGATCTAGTCACGATTCTAATGACGATTAGGAATACAAAGTTTTACAGTTTTTCTGTATGTATCCTTAGGTATTTAGTTTTACTGAAACGTAAAAAATGTTTTTTTGATTTACTGAAACGTAGTAAGCAGTGTTAGCTTCGTGGTATGACCATTGGACTGCCAAGTCAAAGGATGTAGGTTCGAATCCCAAGCACGCACCTCTGACTTTTCGGATATAAGTATGTGCGTATTAGAAACTAATTATCAACTGCTAAAACGTTGAAGGGAAACATCGTGAGGAAACCACGTCAGACGCTTATGGGCAGTTTAAACACTGACACCAGATAGTTCATCAACCATAGATACGATGAAGATAGAGTAGAGAGATTGAAACGTATATAACCTACAATGTGTATTACCTCGTCAATCTTTAAATTCCAATAAAGAGTAAGATTCTTTAGATTAGCTTTTATGTGATTGGAAGCTAGCAAATAACAATTTATTGGGTACAAATTTAATGTTGGTAATTTCCAGTCTGATAATCCGGAAATTGAACAATTAACTAATAACAGTCCTATGAGAAATAGCTTTTTACTTGAACCAGGAAATGAGTATTTTCTGTCTAGTCAAGATTTTAAAGATTTCTTTAGTTATAATTAAGTATTTAATAAGATAATTAACACGGATGGGATTCGAATCCACGATCTTCGACGTACCGTGTCGACGCTCTGAATACGAACGCGCTTTATAAGCTAACATTGTGTTAAAACATAATATATTTTAAAAAAAACAATGTTATTGAAGTCAAGTGTTCAAATTCAAAGTCTTCGTATTACCTATAGATTTACCTTACGCTATTCAAGCATATAGTACCCCGTTTTACGAACAAGAGTAATGAAAAATTAATAAGTATCTAATAATTAAACCTAACTTGATGTAAGAGATGTGAACGAATTGCTAAAATACCACATTTATGTTATGAACATTTGTGTTACTAGTATATTCGCTATCGTATGAACATTGACATGAAATATTTTTTTTGTACTTATTTTTATTGACTTTTGTTTTCTACTGACACGTCAAATTTTGAATGTTAATGTTTTTCTATTCTATACCTAAACATTAATTTTGAACATGAATATTAACTAACCATTGAAAATGAATGAAAATTAAAATAAATATTCTATTCTATTCTACAATTCATTTATAATACAACCTTTGTCCAACTGTCATACCATTAGGCTATTCCTGTGCATGTGCAGTGAGGTTGAAAAAATCAGTGTGATGTTTTCATAATATCTAGACTCGGTATTTCGGTAACCATATTCTCTGTCAGAGTGACCAAAACAGCATTACAAATCTATTCGCGACCTGTAACAAATGAGACAGTAGGCGCAAAGAAGTGATACTAGGTCGGGCTGAAATTAGTCACGAACGGCGTCGCAGTACACATTTTAGGGACTACCTAAATGAGCTAGTGAGAAGGAAAGACATGCGAAGATGCATATTGCGCAACCAATCCCAGAGACCGTAACTTCAGCCCGGCTGAGGAAATTTGCGCCTACGTAGGTCTACATGTCTAGAGTCGACTCAATACGTCATTTTGCATGTACTATAGCGGACACGAACGGTGCACCACTTTGCGATCAAAATGCTTTGAACGATGCTATGTGCGTAGGGGCGGGGCTAGCGCTACATACGGACGCCGGGTGCAAGCGATTTTAACCTTAAGAATGGTGCACCGGCTTTGACCACGATAGTACCTGCACCTTTTCCGCTACCGCCTTCGCACTAAGTCATCACGCTCTGCAGAAAAAACATAACAAGCCCTTTATATCAGTCATCGTAATAACATAAAGTCAACAAGTCATTGTTACAGATTTTTTGTAACTGTTATATCAATTAAAACACTCGATGTTGTCACTCATCATTATAACTTTGTCCTCGTAATAATTACTCAAGTCTTTGTTACTACTTATTAACCCTGTGAGTGGTACACCAACTTGTAAAAACAAGGAAGGATATTATTTAATTAAGAACAATAAAACCTACTATGTTTAGTAGGTCAAGGTTTATTTTCTGTCCGAAATGTAGTAGGTAAGTATCTTGAAACAGAATGGGGTTTACCAACAGGTAAACCCCATTCTATTTCAAGATACTTAGAATATTTATATAGTCTAAGAAGTGCATCCTTTAAAATATTCATAGAACCTAAATCACATTCTTTAGAAACTGACATTAGTAGGTACAAAGGACCTATTTTTACCCGACTACAAAAAGGAGGGTTATGATTTTAGCAGTCTATGTATGTATGTAAGTTTGTTCATCTGTTCCCTCGTAGCTCCTAAACTATTTATTTATTTTGTCTCTTTTACAATTTTTCATCTCTTTTTTATTGATATCAATAAAGCTCATCATCATCATCAGCCTTTTTAAGTCCACTGCTGAACACAGGCCTCTTTCAATACGTGCCACTTTTGTGCGCTCATTGAAAGTAGTTGGCCAAGCGATCGCAGTAGCAGATGATTGCTATTACATAGAAGGATGCTGCTGCCCATCCTCCAGATCTTTCCCTTTGTCGCTATTTACTACACCCGTGGGACGAGTAGGGGTGGTTCTATTCTTAGGTTGGAAACTACACGGCAATAGCTACTAAACAAAAAAAATATTTACAAATAAAACAGAAAATGGTACTGACCTACTGCTTATTTATATTTTTATGGAGATAATAAAGATTAAAATGGTAAAATTGATAATAAATACAGTAGCGTTACTAAGTCCCACGATTACAATTTAACAATCAGTTCCTGAATGGAACATCCTGTTAATTCTAAAATAATCCCAGTTAAACAATATTCAACTTAACACCCTTGTTATAAAGGTGAAGACAGTTTATTTAATGTTAAGTATTGTGATGCTTTAATAATCGGTTTACTGACAAGACGTTATCTCCCAACATTCTAAAGATTTTTTCTAAGAGCCGGAATGGTCACGGGAAATGCCCACAGTAACGGTGTAATAAGGAGCGCCTGCGCTGGGTCCGCCCGGCTGTAAAAAGTATTAAATTGAACGACAAAACACATTGGGTCCATACTACTAACCGCTTTCCCTTGTGTGGTCAGATCGAATTCCAAAGGTTCAGTGAATGTGTTAAAATAATTGAATACGAATCCAACCATACGTGGAATTTGTAAATCAAGGCTCATACCACTACTATAAAACTATTCTCTACGTTCCTGTGTATTCAGTATAATATTCCTGTATCGATGGATCTAATGGACCAAAGTGCAAAAATATAACTTTTCAGTAGAGGCTCACACAATTTTAATTTGATATATTTTTAACATGGTAAAACTGAAACTTATAAAACTTTGTATATTATTGTACAAAAACACGCATATTTAAATATACAAGAAGTTACCTTTCCTTGGCAGTCTGGTAAAAGTAGGAGTTAAGCGACATTGGGAACTGAGTCCAAGCAATATTATTATTTTATAAATAATAAATAAACCTGCCCGTAACTGTCCCACTGCAAGGCAAAGGCCTTTTCTTGTACAAAAAAGGATGGAGAATTTCGATGTTCGAATTCGCGATTACAGACTTTTACGTCCAGGTTTCCTTACGATATTATTTATTATATTCATTATAGTAAATATTATACTGTATCATTATAAATATAAATAATACGATATAATAAAACAGACTGTTCTTTGTATGGAATTTTCATTACGGGCGGTAATGTAATAAATGATAATGTAATATTTGCGCCACATTCAGTAACTGCGTTCAGTAATTCTAACAAAAACGGTACAATTGCATCACATAAGTATTGTAATTAATATGCTCATCTGCAACGTAGCGTAAAAAAATTCGCGTTGCCTTCAGATGTTTATCTTTTTGATTCAGTGAGTTTTACAAAACTTTACGTTTACATGATAGCTGGCAAAGATTGTAAAATAAATTAAAAACTGGTCGAAAAATAGGTCGACCATTACATTACAGTAATAGAAAATTGTTTATCAAGAGCGGTACGTATGAAATTACTATTGAAGGGACATTCGAAGGGAGGGACAAGGGATATAATGGCTCGACGCGACGTTAGTAATGTCGTAATTTGATGGCATTGAAAGTTGTTTTATGTAAAATCCTGGCTGGTACGCTCTTTTCATCATCATCATCAGCCTGTATTAGTCCACTGCTGAACATAGGTTTTTTCCAATGCGCGCCACTATTGTGCGCTCATTGGAGGTACCTATTTGCCCATAATCACCACGCTGGGTAAGCAGGTTGGCGATCGCAGTAGCAGATGCTGTTACACTGAAGGCTGCCCATTCTCCGGATCTTTTCCTTTGTCGCTTCTTACGACACCCGCGGGACGAGTAGGGGTGGTTCTATTCTAAGGCCACATGGCACACTCTTTAAACATTTTGCAACTTATAGTCGCAAACACCAATTTATAGTTTAGGTATCAAATAAAACGGTAAACGAAGTATTCACCAATCAATTGAGTCACGGCAATCATTAACGTCATTACCTATTACAGTACCGTTACAGCGTAAGTAGAAATTCGCTAGCATTGTCACACGTCGCCAATCAGAGGGGCACTGCCTGAATATTTATGTCCTTATTATTTCTTGGATTGCTTTTTCAAGAGATATTTTATCTCATAACGATATTTATACATGTTATAACTAAATAGCGCTTTAAAAAATACGTAAAGTGAAATAAAAATTTGAAATCATATTAGCCTTAAATGATTTTGTCTTCCGATCCAGATTTAGAGTATTCAAAATACATTTTTTTGAGATTATAAATGATTTTTTTCTAAAACATCATCTTATAAATACTCGACTGAACTCAATTTCTATTAAAATTTAACGTACTCAATCAAGAATTCATTTTTAGAATCGTAAAGAAAATAAAAAGCTATATATCCAAACAAATTTCGGACATATAAAACAACGCTATCAATGAACTTCTAAAGCGCTAAGAATAAGAGCAGGAACAAAACGTAAATAGTGCGACGAAAACAAATTAAGGTCAAGATAACGGCATCTTATTCGAAGCTTGTGTAACTTAACCAAAGGAAGTTACACCTAATGACTACATTTGTCACTTAGCTTTAAATTTGAATACGTACATAATCCATAATTACAACTTGTAATGAGATAATACATTGCGACACCATAAATAACGTGTTCTTGGTGAGATAGGTCCTCACCTCATTGATTGTACAAAAACTTCAATTATATCACGCCATTATTTAGATTTGTAGCTGGAAAATTAAATCGTTATAACTCTTACATCATGTTACTATAACCAATTTGCATTTAGTTAGAAACTTGTGGGATATCACAAGAACTAATAGCTATTTAGTGGTCATATAATGAATCAATTATGTTTAACTTAAACAAAGTTAAATTTTATAATCTGAAGCGACATCGACAAAGAATATAATCGGCGGATGATGTCATACATAATTGTGAATAATGAGGAGGTTAAACTATTGTTTTTAATTCCCATGATCTGTTGTTCTAAGGTATATACCGGTTACACTTAGTTTTTAGCATATTCTGCGAAATGAAGAATAACCCGGGGGTCGCGGCGTGTAAAACATGTCATTGTACGGGACTTCGGCAGTGTTGTCTAGAAATGTACATAAAGGTGCGGGAAAACTGAGTTACGAGATACGACCTAGCTATACCTACTTATAACTAAAGTAGGAACGTACATTGGAAACGGAGTCTCGACCTAAACATCAATGTAATCAATTGTGAAGGCGAACGTACAACTCCTATACTATATATAGAGAAGAGAGAGCTTCTCTTCAGCTAAATAGTCAATAATGTGACTCAAAAATTATATCTAATGTGACTCTATTAAATTACATACATTTAGAAAAATTACCGGTCTTTTCATAATTTTTACTCGAATAATAGTGTGTTAGTTTGTTAAACATGTCCATAATTATGTTTTTCTAATATACGCTTAAGATATAGATAGCGAATATGCTACTAGAACTACCCTACGTATATAAGGATATTGAAATGTTTAAATTAACCCCAGTATAGATCACAAATTAGATAAAAGAACATATTTGAAATTGTAACATTTTAAAATTTTAATAAAATATTATAATTGTAAATTAATTATGACAAGCATTTCAATAATAGTAACATTTAGTTAAACGTAGAAAGGTACTCCTAGAGCTATAGCTCTATCGATAGCTACAAAGCTTCATGTATAGGTACCTACAGTATCTATAAACCTAGTACATACAGTACACATTTTATCCAAGAACGTTTAAAAAAAAAGTAACAAAAAAGTTCCGAGTGCGATATAATCGATAAGAATATCGATATAATCAATTCGCGCATTTGATTCTTAACAAAACATTCCCGTTTGTCTGGCTTTGCATTTCGTATACTTCGCGTTAAGCACGGCTTACACATTGACCTACGGCCTTGCTTGGGTAATGGGTGTGGTACAAGTTATGACATTTGAGCGAGTATTGTTGCTAAAAATAAACTAAATAGGCCTAAGTAATGATTTTTTTAATATTAATATGTGTGCACTTGTATTCGTAAAATAATAATAATAAATTAGCCTGTAACTGTCCCAATATAGAGCAAAGGCCTCTTCTCATGCAAAGAAGGATATTGAGCATTAATCACCACGCTAGCTCACTGCGTGTTGGCGATTTCAGACTATTAAGTCCAGGTTTCCTTACGATAAAATTCGTAAAATACAAAGTACAAATTTGTTGACGCCCAAGGTTACGCTTGACCGGTACACAGAAAAAAAATGTTTCAATCTGGAACATGCGCTATCTGTGAGCTCAACTTAATACAAATCCGATTAGCCGTTTATAAGTGATTGAGTAACAAACGTCCGAACTTTCACAAATGTAAAATATTGCCAGCTTATTCTGCCGGTGACTTCTTCCGCATTACTTTGGACATACAAGTAGTCAATATTGGAATCCAAAACAAACTGCTTATTATTGATATGCGATATAATTATTGATATACTCACTCTGCTAATCTCTAGTATTTAATGTATTTAAACCAAGACAGAAGAACAGATAACTCCAAATACATTTTTGCATACAGTATACAGTAAAATTCTAAGTTTTATCAAAATTCGGTCAGTCGTTTAGTCGTGAACTCGTAATTAAAAAACGAACACCCAATGTCACAAAGTCTTAATTTTCACATTTATAATATTAGTATGATCGCATTAAGTGATGTGACATAAATACAAAGATTTGAAATAAATCGGGTTGCTTATGGTCCCAGCGAAAACCATCGATGGAAGACCCAAAGACCTCCATAAATGTTCCGCGAATATTTATTGTTTTTAAGAAAATTGTTGGGTTTTTTATTGGTGCTTGAAAATGATCATCAGATAAATTTGTTTAAATTGATCCCTTGTTATAGGCGACCCTGAACCGCTCTTGTTTATCGCTTGCACCACGTCGTCGTCGAAGTCACGGCCGATCTCGTTAGTGTAGAACTGCACAC
This sequence comes from Protodeltote pygarga, assembly GCA_936450705.2. Lineage (NCBI taxonomy): Eukaryota > Metazoa > Arthropoda > Insecta > Lepidoptera > Noctuidae > Protodeltote > Protodeltote pygarga. The sequence goes on from OW388248.2 coordinate 15,674,841, forward strand.
GTGGCAATGGCGTTAACGGAATCCTCTTTGTTGTGTTTACTTGACCGTACTCCACGTGAACAATTTCGAACCAATCATTGATATTATCAATATATTGCGCTGTTAAAATAGTTGAAGTCAAAGGATATTTATTTCTATTAGTGCTAGTGTCCAGTCTGTGGTCGAATTTCGACCGTATTTTTTCAATTTCTTTTTTAATAATTTTAGTTTTCTTCTTCTCCATATAACCTTTTCTATACAAGTTTCACACTCATCCGTGCGCGCAATATTCTTAAAAAGGGATCCACAGTTTTCTCTTCACGTATTATTATTGTAGATATAATATTATACGTTACGTTACGGACGTTACGTCTAACGTTGGTTTTAGCGCGAATTTCAAATAAACCAATACAAGCTTGGAATCTGCTCTAAACAAGGGAGTCGACCCAAAAAATTCGAATATGAACCTATTGCTAGTGTAAACAGTCGATTACAACTACTAGGTACGTTTGTTGTAAATCCGACGACTTGTCCAGTAGTAATCGTAGAAGCTAATTTTAATTGGACAGTGTTAAGTAGACATTACATAGTATTGTTTTGTGGTGTTTAATAGAAAGCTAGATACGACCAAAATTAGTATAATATAAGAAAATTTGCTTAAAAATCACAACTTAAAAGTTTTTTGTATGCATGCATCATCTACATTTAAGTTTGGCAAGTCCTTGTATAGTTGTGATCAATCAGATCGATCATAATTGTAATGGTCTTCATAAGTGTCTTATTGAATAGATTGGACGTTTATCCAATTAGTATTGGTAACTGAGATTGCTGATATCGAGTGATTACAATAAGCGATGACCCCGAATTGTTGCAGTATTATCACGATTCTTGTACCTACGCTCTTACATACAACTTAGTAATTACATACATCGTTCAGTGCTAAATACATTTACAGGGTTATTTGTAAAACACCAGCATTCTTAAAAGGGGTCATTAAACGCATCATTATGAACAACTTTTACTATGGGAACAACCCCGAAATCGCAAAAAAAAAATCAGCTGTTCCATACATTTTGTTGAGTCATGTGAACATAAACGTATGGAACAGCTGTTTTTTTTTTCGATTTCGGAATTATTGCGAAAAAAAATAACGCGAGGTTACTAATCGCGAGTAGGCGAACTGTACTAAATACTATTTTATTAGGAATACGGACTGGTACTGCTGTCTTCGCTGCCTTACAATCAATGATTTTATCTTATTAGTCCGTTGGAACGCATCATAGTGCTTCTTATATTATAAGCCATTCATCAAACATTAATGACGGTCGATAATTTTAATAATCTTTTAAACTTTATTTTTCCACGGTACGAATTGAAACGGTACATTTTTTGTTGTACTATTAATTTGTCTTATAATTTGGTGGTTTAATAAAAGTGTCAGTTATGTGTACTAGATTTGTTATTGTTATTTTATTGCAATTCAGTATTTTCAGTTGACGTTCACCTGCGGTGTAGTAAATTGCTTTATCTACATTACTTTAGCAAAAAATTGGTTCATTCTGTTTAGATGTCCACAACATCCATGACTGTCTGGCGAAATGTCTGACGTTCAAAATTATAATACTTTTTGCTATCAGGCTATTCTGCTCTGGTACGCCTCGGCCAATCACTTACCACCTACCTATTTCACTTATTTGTACCTAACAAATAAATATAAATACCATAATATTACCTTCATTTTATACGAGAATCGAAAAAATTGGGTAGAATTATATTATGAAATGGTGAAACAATAAAAGTAGTGGTGAAACAACAAAACCTTCATAAATCAATGAAGGTCAAGCATTTGCACACATGACATCAGTGTCAATAGACATAGACTTTAATAGTCGAACGATATGCGTTTGAAATCGACGGAAACTATAAAACTAACTTTAAAGAATTAATTTATACGTGAATTTATTTAAATTGTTTAGCCCAGGCCCAAGGTACCCTTAGTCCAAACAATGACCTTTGAAAGAAAGAAGACATTACAGACACATGCACAGACAAAATTTTACTAAAACCACGTAACGATATCTGGTAAACTAATGTTTACCTAAACTATCAACGCAACATACTGTTATGCAAAAAAATATTTGGCATAATTTTTTTGCATCGATTAAGTAACATCTTAATACCAATGATGACATTCTGTTTTCCATAAAGGTTCTGATGTAACCAATAGTTGTTAACTGCATCACTGCCTAAAATAGTCAGTGACGTCATGGCCAGTAGGTATACCGGAAGAAGGATCGACTGTAGAAGCAGAAAGTCGTGTAGATATTCCGATCACGCGAACATTGCGCTATCGATGTTTGGTGATGCCAATTGCGGGCAGTATTATCTATTACCTGGCTTAGTAGAAAGTTATGCATTGAACTCAGAGTTGTCACTTAGTGGGTGTACAGAATTTGTATCTTTTTAACATATTATATTGTTTCACTGCTAGGCAAAGGTGTCCTCATAGAAATATCGCTTCGAATATCTTTGTGTTTCCCTCCCCAAATCCTTCCAATTTTTTTTCTCCTTTGCATTCTTAAAAGTACCCAGATTGTCTATCCAACGTTTTTGCAACCTTGTCACTGCGCGGCATCGCTCCTCATCTTTAGGCCCCCAGCATGTAGTATTCGCCCAACTTTACGGAGGAATTTTACTAATTTTTATTCTTGTTCTGTAAAGTACTGTGATTTTTTATTCTTGTTCTAAATTACGTACTTAACTACTTTGTTAGTTCATAAAATACCCTATAAGTGTAAGTAAGGAGGAATAAGTGCGCGCGCACTTGACAACGAAAACTTTAAAGCGTGATTTCTCAAATTGTTAAATTTTGTCTTGTGCCAATATTGAATTCAGTCACCGAGGTATTCGTAACAATTATTGCGCCTTGATATATTTTTGTGTTCATAGAGTTTATTAACTAGGTACACATTCCGTCTACAGGCAACAGGCATCGCGACGGTTTGCTGTACAATTTACACCTGTCTGTCAACCGGTATATTCTCACGGGACAAGTTTGACGTTTGGTGTTAATTATTAACTAAGACGATTCGAGGACATTAAATCAATTCAGATAGTAAATTTAATTCTTCTTTGCTAATCTATATTAATGAAATTATTTTAAATGTTTTATTAAGACGTCACATACGTTTTTGCCAATCTTGCCTATGTTCATATAACGTTATACCAATTTTTTTAAATAAATTGAATAAAATGAGCAGCATTCTCGTTACTGATAGCGATGCTATATTAAACGATGTATAGTAAATAATATAAAATATGTACTTTTAAGATTTCAGGTTTCTGCAGCATAAACTTGCTATGTGTCCTTGTATGATGCCTTACATGGCATCAGTTAGTAAACAACGCATATATCCAAGTGCCAATATCAAGTTAAGGACTTTATTGATCGCAATTAAAAATCCAGCAGTTCTGGTTACGAATGTTTAATGTGTAGTCTGAATATTATGCCCTTAAATAGGTATCTGTAATGAAGTTTTAAAAAAGTCGTGCTGTTCTCACGTAGGGGTATAAAGCCATGTAAGAATCCTATGAAAATAACGATAATGTCTTTGTGACCGAATTTCTGTCACAACGGCCAATTTCAACGGAGGTAACATATAAATAGGAGATATTTTAGTGCACAAGTATGTCCGCAAACACACTTGTGCACTATCGATTCCCTAACTCTCATAATCTCTGCGCTCATTAGAAGGTGTTTGCGCTTAATCGCCACGCTGGGCAAGCGGGTTGGCGATCGCAGTATCAGATGGTTGCTATTACACAGTATGATGTTGCTGCCCATCCTCCAAGTTTTTCCCTTTGTCACTTCATATGACACCCGCGGGATGGTTCTATTCTTAGGCTGGCAACCACACGGCACCTTAGGGCAGAAACATATATACGCTCTAAACGCTGTATATAAAAAGTCATGCTGCATGCATTTTGAAGTTTGTCTGTAATAATGTAACAACAACTTTGGTATAACAATATGTGTAGGAATTCCACATTAATTGTTCACGACGACGCCTTGTTGAATAATAATGTCGAAATCGGCTATCTGTTTTAAAATAACGTGCGTATATAAAATACACTAAACTGCATGTTTTGCAACAGTTTTAAATATGAAAGTATTGGCAGTAAAATTAAAAATATTAATATGCATGAAAGGAGGTTTTAATTATTTTAAAATTTAACTATCCCTGGTAATCATCGGATTTTCATCAAAACTAAATTTTACTAACAGATGAAAAAGGAGGAGGTTCACAATTAGAAAATTTTTTCGGCATTATTTTTCTATAAATCCATCCAGATTAAAATTATTTTAAAACTGAGGGTTTTGTTTGAGTCTGTATGAGAGCTACGAAACTAGAAAACGCCATTTTATGCGTTACTATAGTTTTTTAAAAGTTGAAACAAATACCTTTTTTTTGTTTCGTGTGGAAAACCCCTGATATATTCAATTTATAAATATTTATGTGAAGGCATAATTATATGATTGTTCATTTAATTTAATTTGTCTAAGATATTCTCCAAACAAAATATGTCTTTGATTTAATCAAGTTTAAAACTATTTTATTTAAATCAAGTTCAAAAACTGTTTTATTTTAAATGGTTCATGAGCTTTCTATTAACTTTATTAGGAATTGCGCACACGCGTAGCAGTTTGACTGACATTTGGAAAATCGTCACGAAGTCGTGTCGTATCCATAATTGGAAGAAATACGACTCAATACCGATTGTGACATAACGTTGCTACTTTTTATGCAAAACACGCTCAATAAGTTATGCGGTAGTAATATAAAAATATTTCGATCAGCCACGCTTATTCGTCTGTCTGCGTAAATTATTCGATTCGGGTTTCTTTTCTCCTTTGTTAAGTTTAGATTGAATATTAATTTTAATTGATTTTCGATTCCACTTTTTACCATCCCTGTACATATTCCAAAATATATTGTACATTCGCAAAAACATAGCTTGCTTTCAAAAAAAGAGTGATATCCATAACCTTAACACTCGTTACAAGGACAATCTTGTAGTACCTGGTTACAGACTTTCTAAAACCAGCAATTCATTTATGGGTAATTGCATTAGGTTCTATAACAAAATTCCCTCTATTATTAAGGATTTGTCTGATACTAGGTTCAAAACAGTTGTCAAAGGTATTCTTATGTCTAAAGCCTACTATAAAGTAAAGGATTACATTGAAGACAAAGATGTGTGGCGTACTGCTTCCTCCTGCACACTGCGACCCACTAGCGCTGATTGAATTTCACTTTTCAAAATCAATTTTAATTATGCTCTGACACTTTATTGAATCTTTGGACATATATTTATATTGTATAATAATAATATGTGCACGGTTGTAATTATGTGAGCACCATGTAGTCCCTCTATTTTAGTTACTATCAACGTGATGATTGCTGTGCAGCTTGGGTATGTCATGCTCACGGAAATGTTCTGATAGCGGTGGCGTTATGTGTCGGGTCGCCCAATTCCCTACAATATGGTTGAGTAGGGCGATGGCTGATGCATGCGTCATGCCCGTGAACGGGTGCCGTCTGTTGGGACTGGTCAGCCCATAGCTGTTATAGTGATTTTATCAAAAGTATATATGTATATCTAAGGCGCGTACCTATGTTTAGTTGACTCGCATTGTTCTCACATAACATCTCAGAACAATGTATCCAAAAATATTGTAAGCCATTATTTAAAAGAGCAACCATGGAGTTTCTTGCCAGATTCTTCTCCATGAGGGGTAGGCTGCCCTTGGAACTGGCAACTAGAGTCACTCCTATAATATATTAGAATTATGACTATTCATAAGTGCCTAAAACTGGTCTACATGAATAAAAATATTTTGATTTTGATTTTGATTTTGATTCTTATTGATTGATGTCTTAATTTTGTAAGGAATGTCACGATTTTCACGATTTTAATTAGGTATATCAAATAAATAGTTTTAAAAACCGTAATAACGGACAAAATTGTTTTGATTTTCGAAGTTAACCTTTCTATAGGTAAGTATCGGTTGTAAAAAAAATGTCTTCTTAAAAGCCCATAATTATGATGCTAAGCAGTAACCAGTAGACCAAAACTTAAAAGAGATCCTGTTAATTAAATATCTATGTTATAACTCTAGGATGCCTATTAAACGGATTATGGATTTTAAATCAAAATACATTCACATTCATTAACTTCCTCATAATTCACACCTCAACACTGATCTCATTTTATAATTACAGTCGATGGCTCGTACGACGTTGACCTTTCACTTTCTTAAATATAAACGACAAGCGTGTCACATTCTACAGTGGAATATTAGAAAATTAGCCAACATAATTATTAATTTAAAAGTTAGCCAATATAATAGGCTTTGTAGACATCACAATGAGCCTTTGGCCTTTGTATTAGGAAAGATCTCCGTCTTTATTCATCTGTAGGTACGTATTTTTACGGAGCACGTTGCACGTTGCAAACAGGTCTAGATGATCTTAATTTTGTCAAATGCTGTTTAGCATCGCATGTTCTTCTTTGACAGATCACAAATCTAATGAAGTCTTAACACAGCTTATTTTTTTTAATAACTCGACTTTAATATTTTTTTTATATATTTTAGCTTTTTGCACTTCTCGCATAAGGTATATTTTATGATTTATGGAGTCATGATAGCCTAGTGGTGGTGACCGTAGACTGCCAAGTCAGTAGTCGCGGGTTTGAACCCAAGGCGCCTCTGACTACCCACAATATTTTCAAAAAGGGTTCCGAAGTTTTCGCTTAGCGTATTAATATAGTGTACACGACGGCCCAGAGTCCACATTTTCGCGTATTGCTCAACCTTACCTACATTCATCCGGCCCACACGCAAGTTACGTAACCGCTTCGAAATTAGAATAGAATACCGCCTAATGACGGCTTGCAGCGCTTGTCAAAGTACCTGTCAAATCTAGCTTTTAAACACAAGAATAGGTGTTCAACTATGATTTATATTGATACGTTTACGTGTATGATGAGTGGTTTGTTTGAAAACACGCCGTCAGTTTTATCAAAGCTGTTGTCTGAATATATTCTTAAATGTCTACCTCTTCACAACACTCACCAAGATGGCAATTACCATTAAGCTTTTATTAAACAAACTATTTTCGCTTTGGATAAGCGAAGATAGTAAAAGCGACACGTTATTTCCGGGAAACATAAAATTTCATCACATATTTTCAAATTGGGTCAAGATATTTTGTTTTATTTCCTATCGGCTATCAGGCTGTTCATTTTTCGTGACGTTTAAGTGGGAAACCCGGGCTGTAGTCATAAGTATGACTAAGTACATACATTATAAACTGAGATAATCTGACGGCCAGTAAAATATAAAAAAATAATTGTGTCGCGATTACCTTAAAAACAATCAAAACAAATAATAAATAGATTACCTACTTAGTTAGAAACAGTTCGAAACCTATAAATTTTAATAGCAAGATTTTTAATGTAGCAAGTATTTTGTGTAACAATTTAGCTATCAACTAAGTGGAAAAAAAAATGGTTATATTATACTTATAAAATAGGCCGATAATTCAACGCAGAGCTTAAACTAATGAAGCTAAAAATACAATTTAACCAAAATTAGGTTTCTTTTGCAACTAAAGCTCAAGCACGCATTAAGAAAGGATTTTTAGAAATTTGAATGAAAATACGTAAACAATGGTTACGAATACAAAACAAATGGTTTAATATTATTTAGTTTTCTGTGAATTAATCAAAAGGTAAACACTTACCCGGTCAACTGATTGAACAGTCGTGATCACGGTAGGGCAACCAAATAAAATATAAACTAAAAATAGAAACAATGGCTTACGGCGACCACAAAATTCTGTTTATTTAGGACTAGACTTTGTCCAGCTAGAATAACTTAGCTTTTCACAGTAGTTAATATAATACTTACTTATACATATAATAGGTATATTATACCTACACATATAAATATGATAATGGATTCTAACAAAACATTAGTGACTGTAATGGCTACACATATCACAAATTTTAATTTATTTATCTAAGAGAAACACGTTTAGGTTTATTTCGTAGCAACAATGTAGCTAACATTGTTTATAATATTAAAAAAAAAATTTGAAAATACAACAAAATTGCAGGATATTCGACTTCATGTTAGTAAAACTTGGTAACCCCCATCACGACATCTGAGTTCGCCAGGTCACAGTCACAGCCCATCACGACATTGGTGGTCACTGGCCGTCTGACTAACATTATAATTAATAACATTGAACGTAAAATGCTTAATAAAAGAGAAAGGGATAAAATTGGAGCCTTGCACAATCTTATATTTAGTTTCGTTTTTATTTATAAAATAAAAAAGATATTTGGACTGAGGTAACGTATTATTTTATTGCACTCGTAAAACAGGATAACAAAACCAGTTTAGATAATGCGAAAATAGCTAATCTTTGATTATTCTCTAACAAAATTGGGAAGGCATTTTTTTACTAATTGTAGCAGTTTAATTATTTTTATCACTATTTTTGTGATTCGTAAAAATACTTACGAGGTAACTATTTAGTAATCTGTGGTTATACTTTAAACTTCCCTTAAAACTTCACAAGAAACTTTGTTACATGTTATAATATTTTTTTCAGTGTGGAAACAGTGGAGATTTTAACAGCAATTCATTGCTTACACTTGATATATTAATAAAAAAACAACTCCAATATCAATGTCCGGACTATTTCAACTCTAACCCAAATTTGATTGACAACGGTTCAGAGGTAATTCTAAAAGTCAATGGTACTTGGTCACTGCTGCTGTAGACTAAGCCATGAAATAGTCGTAGTGGTAGGTTAGGCCATGTCAGAAGCTTATAGGATGGCAAACTCTGTCAATAGGTATAATAATTAATAATGTCCTTCCGACCAAATTTCGGTCACAGCGGCCAATCTCAACAAAGATTGGCCTCGACGCAGGAGATAAAGTGCACAAATGTGTGCACAAACACAGGTGCACTCTCTAATCCCTCACTTTTTTGGTCCAATACGATCGGATAGACATCAAGCGCATGGTTCTCCGAGATTAATTTATAATACCTACGCACAAAACTTACAATCAGAGGTGCGCCTTGAGTGTGAATCTGAGACCTATGACTAGACAGTCAACGGTCATAGCACTAGGCTATCACGACTCTGACTTTTAGATTGGTCCCATATAAATATTGTCCTGATCTGATGATGAACTTCGGAGACACAGAACGGAACTCCTCATCGGATGACAGCATTAATCTCTCTTAACAACTAATTTCACTGTGTTCGTAGGTGTTGTTGATAACCGACTTAGTTTGGCTTCCCTCTTTGAAGATCAAAGTCACTAGAGCCACCATACCAAAAAAGCTAGAAGCGTTTGTTTTGGATTTCCTAGTTTTTGTTTTTGTTAAATAGTTTTTATTCGATAAAACGTCGACAGCACATGCTTATAAATGTTTACTTATCAACATCTATTAATTTTTTTCTCCAGTAAGCACCTAATCACATAAGTATTTCTCATTGTCTTGCGGATTGATGAAATTAGCGCTTCGTCAATCGAGCTATGACGTTAAGTCGCTAATACGTTCGGTTACATCATTGATTATCACCATTGAACAAATTTTGTTTCGTTATTCGAAAATTAATAATTATATTTAGGTAAAATATGAAAGTAATTTTTAACGGTTTTTTTTATTAGCTTAAGTCCCCCTTTTTTATAATTATATTTCTAATCATATTGCATGCGTAGTACCTACATTAGTACCTCTATCCACTATTAAGTAGAACTAAAAACTCCCAACATTGCATCTTATTACGAAACGATTCAATCCGGAATCAGTAGTATATAAATATATTTTTTTGAGTCCCCAATCACAGGCGTGATGAATCGTAGAAACAGAGCGAGCGGCGCGTGCGCCGGGATCATTGACCTCACGTGAAACTATTTCCCGAACAGAAAGTTTGGGAACAGATACTTAAAAGACATTTTTCTTGAGAAATAATATGTAAAACAGTTCAATGTGTTAGTGGTACTAAATGGGATGAGTGTTACAACTTTCGGTTTTTATAATGGAAAGGGCCTTTACGTAACATATTTCATAACATGAAAGTGCTGCAGGATAGAATCAATTATGCAGGAAACGTATTCGTTAAACGATCACATTCTGATTTATTATTCTCAAAAATATTATTTATGTGATAATGTCACTTTGTTGGAAAGACTGAGAAGGCAATACAAAAATCCAGCTCGTCCCGCCATCTCCGTCTAGGGCTGCCGCGATGTCTTCTGCCGTTTGGAGGAACCCATAAAATCGTTAATTTATGCCACAGTTCGTCTAACATGGGGCAGACATGCCCGGCCCAGTTACACTTTAGCGTGGCAACCTTCCGAGTGATGTCAGCTATTTTGGTAATTTTCTATCAATTTGACCTAAAATATTCCGTTCCATTACCCTTTAGCAAATCCCAAGCGAGGATATTTGTTGGCACGTCAAAGACCATGTGTGGGAACAATATGTGAGGATGTCCATGAGTCTCCTTTTTTGGGATATTGGTAACTCACCTTTCACGAAGTCTTTCATGGTCCAATAGCTCCTCCAGGCATTTTCTATTTGTCTGGAAATTAACCTTGATTTGTCTGGCCTGGAAGACCTGGAGCTTATTTAACCTAAGTAAAGGTAATCATCGACATATTCAACCTCCACATATTCGATAGTGATTTTGTTTGTCATCAACTTTGTCTTTGACATGTTCATACGTAGTTTGACCTCTTGACTTCACTGGCTAAGAACTTTTAGCGTCTGTGTCCAAAAGCTGACGACGCGAAAAGAACAATATTGACAGCAAAACGGAGATTAGATTAGTCTTTTATGTCCAACGACAATGCCCAGCCAGCTGCTAGCTTTCTGAATTTCTACTAATACGGCCGTGAATTATTAATAATATTGTTTAAGAATCAGGTCGCTTATTGCCTAAGTTATAAGCTTTCGATGTTGGTGAAAGAGGTTGTTGCTATCCCCGCAAAACGAAAACATACAGAATGAAGTGAGAACTCTTTGAGTTCGACATTACAAGTGACATCAGCTGTTCGCAGGCCCGCCTTTGTCTAGAAAAGAACGTTCAAACAAATCCATTTACTTAATCATTTATTGGAATATTTAACTCATTATATTTTTTGTTATAAAAATTTAAATAAAAATATTTAACTATTATTATATTAATTATGTCAGTTGTATGATTCCAAAGTGATTTTCACATCGTCGAGACCATCTCTCAGGTGTGCTGGTTTCTGCACCGTTTAATGAATTGCCTAATACGTTCATGATCTATAAAATTTGTGGTGCATCTGCTTGTGTTTCCTTTTACTGAAGTTTTTGTTAAGGGGAATGACACACATAATTTTTACCAATATTTTTCAAAGGCTGGCCCAATAACTCCAAACACTTGTTTTTTTTTTATTTACCGTATTAAAAACACAGAAAAATCAAGGAAAATCATATTTGTAATCGACTAAGGTTTTTGATGGTACATGTACCAACGGTAATAACATAAAAAAATATATAAATTTAAATACTGACACAGTGATTGACAATAGCAGCAATAGCCTTATTAGTTTTGATAATAATATCCATATTTTATTTTATTGATAATAATATTTAATTAAGTATCACTTGCTCTTTCAAGCAGACGATCCTGTTCATCGATAAACAAAGGTGGATGAATCATAACTAATAATTCCATTACCTGTTACCACAAACAACGGATTTCTTTTGTAACAAGTTTTAAATAATAGACAATCGATGTCCCAGGCGGAATGACATTAGTGGTTGTAATTAAAAACATAACGATTAAAATCATTAGGGCTGCCGCCGATAAACAAATAAATTAGGAAAATCCAAGAAGCTAATAGGGTTTTCGATTCTTTTTCGTAATAAAGAGTTCGTACATTATTTGTATAATACCATGACTAAAACAGCCTTTCTAATTATACTCGGATTTCCTCAACTTATCTTTAACAAACACGTCATTACTCATTATCAGTCATGGGTAAAGTTGAGGCAAATCAGTGACGCAAATTTATTAATTCATGTTCTCTGGCTCTCTTTTATTAGTTTCTCCTTTATTCATCACGCTTACTGCGCCTTGGCGATTTCAGGTCATTCAGTCCAGGATTCTTTATTATATTGACCTTTACCTTTAGTTATTAGCATGCCAGGTTCGAACCCTGCAAGTGTTCGCAAAGCGGGTCCGTAACAAAAGTCGAGCCACCACGACTACGCAGTAGTTTTATTTAAATACCAACACAGCCTGTACCAGTCCACAGCTAGACATAGACGTCTTCTCATACGCATCACTTATTTTGTGCACTTATTAGAAGGTGTTTGCCCTTAATCGCCACACTGGGCAAGCAGGCTGGCAATCGCAGTAGCAGATGATTGCTACTACACAGTAGGATGCTGATGCCCATCCAGATTTTTCCTTTTTTTATTCTTAGGCCGGAAACCACACGGCACTTATTTAAATACATAAAGTTCTAGAAATACATAGGAGAGGTTCCTTCCTTATACAATCAGACGTCTAGCGTCGCAGACAACAATCGAATTTACAATTTCATTTCAATTTGCAGCCACTTTTGTTAATAGAGATAGATGTATCATTCAGAACGGCAATTCAATCTTTACAATGCGAATTGAATTGATTTCAATTCAAACACTGGTCAGAGTCGAGAACACGACCTCGTGTGAATATGGCTCTTGTTATTTTGAATAAAACCAATGCCACATTGATTATGTATAATCGATAAACAATAAATAACAAACAATTTAGTTTAGACTTTAGATGTACCTACATACGTACATTGGCTACATACTACTGTTTTATGAGACCTTAAGAAAGGACCAAAGATATCTTTAGGACCAAAGCTATAATTATGTTATTAGAATTCAATCATGTGTGCTACAAAAAGATCTACTTCTTTCTCGCTGTTTGATGGTAAACACTCATCTCTAAATATCTCATCTCTATCGTTAGGTGCAAAAGTTTAGATGATTCAGTTTATTAACTTTACATGTCGCAATAACGGTGCAATACAGAAAAAGAACAATCTTCGTTAGCATCTTCACCAAACCACATCCTTGCTCGTGCTGTCAAAAAACTTAATCATAACATCTAGCACGCTTATCGTGATTCGTGGTACAACGATCAGACGCGAACGTGAGTTCTCCAACTAAACACAACACAGACTTCAGTCGGTGCGCACTCGCGATTACGTTCGACGCTGGAAAAGATAAAAACTCCGCGGAATTATATTAAAAATAAATCAAAGACTGGCTCCTACACCTTTTCATTGTGTAAATTTTAATAACGTTTCATTTTTTTTTTGTTTCTATCAGGTTTGATTAAGTGTAAAATGTGATTAAAACTGTGATCCTATAAGTTAGTGCATTAAAATATGATTGAACTGTTGAAAGTGAATGATAACAGGGTAAACGGAACAATGAGAGATATCGGCTCAGATTCCTTCGTGTGCAGAGTTCAGTATCTGGATGACTTGGATCCTTTTATGGAGTACAATGTCCGGGAGCCTCCACGGCCTCTGTACCACACATTCAACACTACCATACCTCTATCATATCAAATAGCTGCTGTACATCGCTTGCTGCAGGCTCCACATCGGGTGAGTGTTACCTGTTATATCACAATGTTTATCGTGTCTTTATTACTATTTAAATACCGTAAACAGTTTTTATTACTTGCAATAACACATGTGTTCGACCTCCTGCGTTAATTAAAAAAAAAACAATTACCGATTATTTCTCTGTTCTGTACCTACACGCAGCAGGAAAACACGTAAAATTTGTCAATAAAAACTGGCCGATAATATTGCTAGCTGTAATCAATCAGTGATTAGTTAGTTTTTGAAGACAAAGATCGGTGTCGGACGTCCTATGTATGATAGGTACTACGAGTTTCCTTTGTAACTACGTGATTGCAGTATAAGTAAATAATTTATAAAGATAATAATCAAGACAGTGCATCTTAATGATTATTTTATTTATTGTACTTTATATGCCAAAAAACACGAATGTCATTGATAAAGGATCAACAGAGCTTCGAAAATCGTATCAAGTTACGGGAGGAAAATATTTCAGAAATTTAGGTGTCTTCTAATTGATTCATTCATAACATTTATAACAGGAAAACCAAAATAAAATATTCGACCACCACCTATCCTTAAAACTTTAAGTAGGCCAACAAAATCAATGAGGAATTTCGTAGAAGTTCAACAATACATTACTGAGACCATCCGACTAATACGAGTGCAGTGTTATAAATATTATGGGCGTAAACACATATAACACTACTGTGTTACTCATCGTGCTATTTGGCTAAAATTATACGTTCCAAATACTCCCGCCACCTCTCAGGTAGGTATGACATAATGTCACTTTATTATTGTGCGTACTTATAGCAACATCGCGAACTATACTGTGAAAGACTGTGAATAATCTCGGCTCTTCCCGAGAGGTGACTAAGACATGTTTACGCTTGAGTCTGTTTCATCGTTACACGTAGAGTGTGACAATACTCGTCGTGCTGAAAGCTTATTGGCATTTTGTAAACTGAACAAAGGAAGCTTAAAAAGTAAAATGTCGTTTTTGTAATTAGCGCCGCGACGTTGTCAGCATTTAGACAAACGTTTTATCCATTATCTAAGTTTCATCCGTTAACAAACGTGACCTTATTACGTATGTATATTCTCATGAGCTCTTTGTCAACAGAAAGGTACTTACCCTTGTCCATAACTTTAAATAATACGTTTTCCTTCTTTGAGACAACATTATGTCCATTTTGTCACCCTCCATATAATATAATTATGTATACTACATTAACTTTCATTGAGAGTATGACCAGCTCGTAACTACGTTAACAGTGACCTAGTGTAGAGAGTATGTACTTATAAATATTTCTAGTAAAAGAAAACATCAACTGGATCTAATACCTAGCCCACAACTCAGAAGCGGCATTAATTACGTGTAGACCCACTCCAGGTTTAGAACCAGTTTCCATTGTCATAACATCAGTACTCGCTCACAACACATTCTCAATTACACAGTAACTCTATTTTAGTATATTAAATATTATTTGCCGGCGCAGCTCGAATTAGTACCTACGCGTGATTTTCCTACCTCTACGTCTATTCTGCCTTACCCTACCCTACTCTACCCCTACCCTACCACCACTCTACCCTACCCTATCCTATCTGTACCCTACCTTTTACTCTGCTATTTGAGGCATAGATTGTATATACGTAGGTGAAATATAGCGCAAAGTAAAAAAGAAGCAACAGAGCGCTGAAAAATTATGTAATATTGTATTTTGTAAGAATTGAATTTGAAAAAAAATTATATTCTAATAAATAAATCTTTGGAGATTACCGTAATTAATTTAAGAAGGAAAGTGCCAAAGATAAAAATGTAGCCCCACACTAGGGTTTTCCCTTATAATTATCATAATTGTAGTTACAGATTTATATTATACTTATAATTTAACAATACATAAATACCTAGATCGATACTAAAATCTGTCGATCACACTATTACACTATTAGTTTTCCCGTGTGGAAATCGAAGTGGCGACACTAAATGTAGAAACCGAATCACAATCATTTAGGAGATCTACGAAGATTTACGTAGGTATATGATCAAGTGAGTCTTGAAGCAATAGGTACGTGAAATTACAATTATAAAATTAAGATGTAGTTATACTAAGTTGATTACTCATAGCTCTCATGCAATGCTATACTCATATTAGGTAAATTTGTCTCTTTCTTAGTAATAAGTATAGAAATTTCACACTTAGAAATTCCAGATTCCAGTCAAGATAGTGGTGCTAATTCTCTTGCACACGCTCTAAACTAATTCAGACTCACTATTTCCTTTTCTAACAGAGATCATTAGAAAAGGATAGAAGATTTTTAGAGCTGTCAAACTAGTCCATTTGCGTGATATCAGCGAGAATTTAGCCGGCACGTCATAAAGGTCTCGTCTAATTTCACGTCAATTGCAAGGACGTATACTAACTTGACAGCTCAATTTGCTGTCCTTTTTCTATGATGTTTATAGAGATAGAGACTGAAATTAGTTTAGCGGGATGTCCAAGAGAATCAGCACCAATAATAACAAGTCTGTTTCTTGAAACCTCATTCCTTATTCCAAACGAGACGTTCGGGAATCACTGACAAGTCGTACAAGTCATTCCATGTCCTTTTCAATTGCTTTTGAGAAACCGTCTTAGTCAGCCACTACATTCTGATGGTAATCAACTTCCAACTACTTAAAGTATACACTTGTATGTATAGACGTAAAAATAACAATGTCAGTGGAAATTATGCTTGATGACTACATGCTCACGCTCATGTTTAGTTGTTTTTATATTTTTGTTTTTGTAAGGGTGAGTATTTGGAAGTGTCACGATGAGGGTGGTCATATTTTTCTTAAAAAGAACCCTCTATAATTAATAAAGATTAAAAATAATAAAAACATGCTCACAACCTATTATGTATTTTAAAATTAAATAATGAGCTAAAGTTATACACTTTGCCTTGTAGGTATTTAAGGCCTAAATAAAATAAAAATTCATATCAGCCATTTGAAGCGTATTTTTTTCAAAATATCTAAGTTTTCCTAGAAATTTGTTAAAATAAATAATAATTATTGTTTATATTATTAATATATTAAAGGAATACCTACTTAGAAAATATCGGTTAATGTGTAAAATATTATAATGTACTTATGAATGGAATGAATTAGATTGCCTTTTATTACTTGAAACTAAATTAGAATAAATTAATATAAAACCAGAACTGCATGTTTTTTTGTAAAGTGCTGAGGTAGTACAAAAAACATTTGAAATGTACTCTATAGTTACAAAATCCCGGTGACAGTAGTCATTTATTAAGAAATTGTTAATAATTTTCAAAGAATGAAGGAAAAAATACGGAAAAACACGGACAATATGCGCATGTTATAGTATAAAATTGTCACTATACACTACACTATCTGTTGATCACACATTACACAAATATTTCTAAAAAACGTTCTGGCCTATTGAACCCTCTGACCTCCTTTTCTTTGTCATAACTGTGTCATAGTATTACTACATCGGCCAAAAATAATATGGACTGTGGACTGATTCCAGGAAATGTTCTGGACGAGTGTAGTTTCTTGCTACAGGATACGATTATTTGTCGCAGATGTGACAGATTTACTGTGGTTCCAGATAATTACATACTAGATCTTCCCTACGACCTAGTAATCCATTTAATATGACCAATAATATAATACTACACACTACAATAATAATACTACTACAATTATAATACAGGGTAACTGAAAAAATACCCGAAATGTCTTAGCACTTTTGTACATCTTTGTATTAAGTACTTACCTAATAAAAAAAATTGTATTCTCATTCTCGAAAACGGCTCGGCAAAGGAAGACCTAGGCAATCGATTTTTGCTCCTGATAAAAGGAGCAAAAATCGATTGCCTAGGTCTAATTTCTGGAAAAAATCTTTTTCTCAGTGTTCTTACGCAACTATCCTGAGCAGAGCCGGGTCTAAGTACGTTTAAATTAAGTTAATTAATTAATTAATAGGTAAATTTTCTTCTTTTAAATCTATTTGACGAGGCTTTTCTCCAAAAACTGAATATGTCAGCTCCTTATATAGATACAGTCACCAAACAATATCTCACCTTAATATATATATATTTTTTAAATATCTACACCTACAACCTATTACCTACAATCACTATAATAAACACACACCCTACAAATCAAAGTTAACCAATAACTATTGTTTACAGACAAACTATCATGTAAGAAAATAGAATGCGATCCAAATTACCATGAATTCCTGCTACACATTACAAAGCGATGTTTGATTCAACTAATCCACATTTATACATATAGCATCAATAGCTATCAGTCGTTCCAACCTTATCGATACCTGACTTAGGTATATGATGGATTACTATCTATATAATGTATAATCGAAGTCGGCTCTTTAACGTTGACCTGCCCCTGCCTTATCAATTTGCAAATCATGTCAAATGAGGTGAGGCGTGTAATGCATACCCATCAAATGATAAGTCGTAAGGTATGTACCTATATAAAAATAAACCACGTCGCGTCGCGGGCACAATATCTATTAAAATATCTGTGATCGCGGGTGGTACTTTCCATATAAATTTGACATTGAAATAAAAGCATTGAAGGCAGAGAAAAAAAAATATTTTAGAAAAATCACCAGTATTTTTTTAAAGTTTAAATATTTCTTATTTGTTTCTCCCGCAACTTATCAAATTAGTATAATTGTTGGAAATTATTGATGAAAATCCAATGAAAAGTGTATTTTGTATAGTTATTTTATTGTTGTTCAACAGTAAAAAGTACAAGTACAGAATAATATTGTTTTTGTTTTTTGTGTTTGTTTGTTTGTTTGTTGTTTCAGAACAATATGATTGTAAACACTAATCGATGATCATATATCTTGACCCTGACACCTCGTAACTAAAATGTTGTGAACACAAGACGCGCGCATAATAAAATCTAATTTACACCCCAAACAGTACGATTGTTAGGTCGTAGTCGTACAGACGTCGTAATGAACAGAATGTCACTCGATGTGTACGCTCCTGATCAGAAGGTCTAAGTAGCAAAATATCCAACAGGGCGAAACGTCTAATGAGCAGTAAGTCTAATAGCAAAAATGTCCATGTAGCAAAACGTCCAACTATCAGATGAATTATGAACTATATTTTTTTATTATGTATCTTATAAAAAAATACAATCGTCTGTGATACAAAAGTTTCTTGGTAGGTACCTACCACTAATTTTAGAAGATCACTAACTGTCAAAAGTGACCAAAATTCTGTGCCAAAAAACACAACAAACACGATCACACAGTGGAAATACAAAGTCACCCGGTGTAAAATTTGGAATCTCTTAATGCCTTAGATGGCTCTAAAACAAACAAGGCAAACACAGAAAGGTTTGAAACTCTATTAAACCAGACACAGCCATAGATTATTAAATAAATCAACCACGGGTGAAAGTAAACTACGCTCGCTACCGGAGTTAACCTTGACACGTGGACTGATAAGCTATCGCCATCTAGCTCTGATGCCGTACAGAACATTCTCCACAACCGCCAAAACCTTTTTAATAAATCCTTTCTCAAAAATCCCGCGGAAATCACTATTCTTGAAAGATATACTCGATAATGGTATCTTAGGAGAATTTCTTAGACATGGATATAGATCTTCTCGCGATGTTTTCCTTGTACGTGCCTTGGAATCTAAACTGAAACATATAACTCTACTGACGTCACTATTTTTGTTTGTTGATTTTAAGCAACAATTTAACACATTTTTATAGCATTTAAGACTATTTTCCACTCCGTTTGGGTTTCCTACAGGTACTGTTTGGCTATTTGCCAAATAACACGGTGTGCAAATGTAAACGACTTTAAACTTTAATAACTAGGAATCAATATTAATATTTTATGTTGTGTTTATTTGGAGCTGATTTTGGAAGTTAAGAATAGATGTAATCATCCATTATAGTGTTTCCAAAGGCCACAAGGTTAATTCAAGGTTATTCTTCAGATTTAATCAAAGGAAAAGTCGTTTCTGGCTCATCTTTCCCTGAGAATACTAACTACTATGAAACATCACTAAAGCTTATTGGGTAGCTCCAAAATCATAACAATCTTAAATTGAATGTTCTAAACTTCTTGTAAAGTTATACTATTGAAATATTGCAATCATTTTTAAATGACTGTCTGAAAACTAAAAAAGCCTGCTTCATGTGATGTGAGTGATAAATATAAATCGGATATTCCAGTGCATATTTACCTAAACTTCGAGGAAGTACTTAACGTAGAGTGGATGTCACCATTTCTAAAATATTAAATAAGAATTTTTAATACCAAAATTTCACTTAATATCACAATGTAATGATGCTTATATAATAATTAGTTGTCACAATATTATGGACTTTTTTACCGTTCATATAAGTTTTTGGAGCCTGGAAAGACCAATATATTAATGAACTTGACTGTACCTAACAGCTGTGCAAGTGCAACAACCTTTTTAAAGGTAAAAAACATGTATCACGTAATATTGTTTTATTATTATATGATGGGCTTCAACCAGGCATCGGAAAAACGTATGATAGATAGGCAAGCCCATGCGCTAGGTATATATCACTCCGACGTAATTAATTAATTCGATAAAGTTTCAATAAGTTGTGTCGCTCAACATTGCGCAAATATTTGAGCAATGACATCACGTCACGTCGAAAATTTTACCATATAAATGAAATTTTACGAACTGGCCTCCGAACTGGAAATAGATTCAATAACGACCTAATAAATAGGTCAAATAGTGCCTAGTTCAATATCGTATACAGAAACCAGAAATATTTGCCTTTATAACGTTTATAACTAATATATTACCGTTATTTATTATAGCAGTATCATTAACATACTCGTATTTGGGAATATTGTTTGTTTATACTTATCATTCTATTTCGATTTTGGTACTAACGAGAAATATTAAATCAACCGCTGTCCATTAACTTAATAGCTTAGCGTAGACAATTATCTGTTAATATTTCAGTTTTGGGGTTATTGTGGTGCAATGTCGATTTAATTTTTAATATCTTACACAACAATTAAATAAAAAAAAACGTAGTATTTATTGTATTAAGCATAATAGTATTCGCAGTAATTATTATATTATTTTATTCTTTATTTTCCTTAAAAGAAATGTATCCTATTTATGTTTTCTTTTTGTGCATGACGTGGTTCTTAACATTAAAAATATTTTAACTACCTATGTAATTTGTAAATAACGTAAGTAGTTGGTTATAAAATTTGTAAAACTTTGTTATTGTAACTTAATATCAGAGGCGTACATTATATTTTTCCGAAGCCGGGCCGAATACAAATGCAGTAATAAAGCAATATTACGTAATACCTACTTACTTTTTTTTTGCTTCAATGTAACCTTCATAACCTATCGTGATAGCCTAGCGGTATGACCGTTGACTGGGAAGTCGGAGGTCTCAGATTCAAACCTAAGGCAAGTTATGTGCGTATTTTTAAATTAAATATCACTTAAGTGCCTCGGATAGCACGTTGAGCTGTTGTCCCTGCACCTGATCTCTCCGGTCGTGTCGGATTGTCGTCCCATCGGACTATGAAAGTGAGGGATAGACGATAGACTCTTGTGTTTGCGCACACACTTATGTGCACTAAAATATCTCCTGCGTAGTTGGCTAATTAATATCCGTTGAGATTGGCCTTTGTGATCGAAATTCAGTCAGCAGGACATTATAAAGATTGTTATGTTAGGCGCATCACTGGTTCATACAGAACACATATTATATCTGTTTGTTGTTCCAAATAAAATAAAATAAAAAATATATCTGACATAAAACTTTTAAAATCGAAACTGAGAAACAATACCTAATGTTTTCTTATCAAATTGTACCTACACTTAGGTATTCCTAGTTAATAACGTATGGAGTTGATGATGTAACCAATTACACACAAAGCCATATTGACCGTAAAATACAAGTGTAGGTATTTAATACTATGGGCAAACAATACAAACTCTTACTTCGTAAAGAAGCGACACTCACCACCCTCTGCCAATTTATTGTCGATGCGGGGAGAAATTGTAGGAAATTTTCTCAGGTTTATTTTTGTCTGAAGTGTTTTTATCGTAAAATGAATAGAAAATGAGATATTGTCGAAAAACTGCAATGTGGCGCCATTTTTCCAAGATGGCGGCGTATGCGCAAAAATTACGAGGTGGCAAAGTCGAAATTCGAAAAGAGCACATCAAAATCTATAAAGATACCAATTTTCAAAACTCCCTTAAAACTTTCCAGGTAAACCCCTTTTTGGTACCAAATGACTGGGGTATTATTATTAGATAATATTATTTCAAAGCAAATAAAAATGAGTTTTGGATAAAAAATCATAGGTACTTAAAATTCTAAATTGTAAAAAGGAAAACTCGATTAAATACAGATTTTGAACATAATTATGACGTATTGATAAGCCAGCAGTATCTTTTATTTTTTATTCTTTGGGAAAAATATGGCTAGGAGGATGAAGCTACCTACTCACGCCTCGTTTTCTTCAGAAACTTATGTAGGTATATATGGGTACTTATTAGGTACTTTATTAATTGAATTAAAGTTCGTTTTAAAACCAGGTTATTTTTTTAAAACCATTATTGAATGCCGTGTACAGACACCAGCACATCAAGTTACCCGAAACTGTCAAATATTTGCAATTAACTTTGAACTTAATGCTTTAGTGAGAAAGTTGAAAATCTATAAGTATAAGAAATTTGACAGATTGTAGTAGCATGATGCGCTGGCGTCTGTACATAAAAAAACCAAGCTTGTTATTGTAAGCGCGGGACGCCATCTATGCATTATATGCGTAGTTATGTGATTAGAACCGCGTTACATACAACCGAGAAGCTATGCTAAAGAAATCGCTTAGATACAATAGATGGCGCTTAATCATAAATACGATTAATGCTCTCCTGATCAGATTTTGGTCTCAGCGATCAATCTCAACGGAGTTTAGCCAACTAAGTAGAAGATAGTATGTAGATATTAGCACCAGTGTGTGCGCAAACACAGATACAAACTCTATTCTCATTCTTATAGGTCTCAAGGACGGAAATCCAACTCGACCAAAGCTTTGTTCTAGATATAAGAAAAATGTGAATTGTTTTAATAAAGATACATACATGCAGAGAGATCAGGCACAGGATGGACAGACAGAATGGTCAGATTCCGTAAAAATAATATTATAATGGATTTGACAAAAATCTCTTTTTTAGAAAAACCACATGGTTTATCCGACACTCGACTCGACTGTTTTTTACCTTCCGCAGGGGTTAATACCTACCTAGATATTTTTAATCTTCTGTCTTGTTGTGTTCTATATTTTTTATTAATTCTAATCCAAAAAAAGTATTATCAACCTTATATTGTATTATTTCAAAAAATGGGAATAAAAAAAATGTAAAGAATATCCATTTTCACAGAAATAGAGCAAAATATTTCATGAACAAACAGCCTACCTACAGTCTACACACGACCGGTAGCTGTAAGCTGAAAACTCATTCATGCAAAATACTAAACCGATAAAGTAAACGAAAAATTCGATAGCAAAGCATCAAAGCGGTTTCAAACATACGTTTTGTTGATATATTGTAAAAAAAACGAAATGAAATATTCAGGGAAAATCTCGTTTGCGGTTAAAAAAATTAAATCCCAGTTCGTAAAATATTTTAAATTTGTAAATCTGTGTTCATGAATAAAGTTTTTATTAAAACAACGTTTCTATGTTTCTATCCAAGTTTTTATATTGGAGTTTTTATATCAACATTATGTATCTGTGCTGTAGAACGTTAAAGAGTTCCTTTACCTGGAGGAAATCCTGGATGTCGATTCTGGTAATGTATTTTTATAAAAAAAGAACTGTCATACAAATTGAATGTGCATGCAAAATTTCATCTAAACTATCATGGATAACCTGATTTATAATCCAGTTCCAAAATTTTGCGAGTGCACACAAACATTGCAAATTAAATAAAAGCTTTTATAAAAAAAAAGATCAAAATTCGCTCCATGCGCTCGAGAGACCTTTTTAACAGGGAGAATGCCCCGCTAGGTTAATTAATGGTGTTAACAATTTTAACGGGAGAATTTACCAGATAACTCTTTCTACTATAGTGCCCAGACTTATTAGTATAATCTTTAAAATAAAATTATTCCACATTTGTTACTTCAGATATAGTATATGGGGTTTCCCATACATCTAAAGGGATGATGAAATACATATTATATTTTTTAAATTTCATTTCATTACTATAGAATGATATACTTATATACTATGATGCCGTTTTTTGCTTTAGGCAATTAAAAAAAAAGTAGGGTCGAATTTTGACTAACAGGCGACCTCTAGTAATATCTAGACACGCGGCAGCGTGTCAAGCCAAGTTCAAGCATTGGCTAGCCAGCGCCGAGTGTAATATTACACGAACCATTTGGTGCCACTTTTGACCCTTCTATAACTCAAAACCTCTTTAACGTAAACACATAAAACTACGTGCGTTTAATTATATCCATAAGGACATGTAGAAGCCCAAATTTCATGATGCTAGCTCCAACGGTTACAAAAATATGAAGGTCCAAAAATCGTAAATTTTAGTAATGACTGACTTATAGTACCTAATTCTAACCTACTTCCAGATGACCTAGAAGGATGAAATTTGGAATCCAACTTAGAAATTGTGTGTAAGCGTAGGAAAAAATCGAAAAATAGAAAAAAGTCAAAAAATAAATAAATAAGTGGTTTCCCCATACAAAAAACTTGTAATACGCGCAAAACAACAATTATACACAGAACAGAAGTAAATCTACATAAAAGCTCTCCCGAGCAACACATAATAAACATAGGCAACGCTTACGAATACCGATTCAGTTAAGTATTTATTCTTCATTCATCATGCTTCTTTCTCAACGATGAATTAAGTGTAGTTTTCTTTACAAAAAGTTATGATATCCCATCAAAAACATAAATGTAAAATGAGAGCCAAGTTCAATATATGCCTTGGTTGATGACTTCAACGACAAAAGGAGTGATATCTAAATGGGTGCCAAGTTCAATGGTCAGTCATGAAATTTATTTACAACATAAAATATTTTATAACAACTTAAAATAATATTGCTTCTTATAACTTAGGATAATATATAGTAGCCTAAGGTCTGACTTGGCTAGTTTTCATATAAATTATAGCTTTCGCAAGTTCTAAAGCTGTAATTTCTTAAATTATTCTCCTGGACATTTGGCTAGTACGCAAAAACCTGTCATCGAACATAGGGCTTTTCCATGACTGTTTTAGTGGGTACTTAACTATTAATAACCATCAAACCTATCTACTCTTGGGGGTTAAATTTGGCAAAACCTTTTCTTAAACTACGTTTACTTTTAGTTAGTCAGAACATTACCTTTTATATTTAGATACAGATAGATATATAGTAGAATATATATAGAAATAATCGTATATGAAAACTAGCCAAGTCAGACCTTAGGCTACTATATATTATCCTAAGTTATAAGAAGCAATATTATTTTAAGTTGTTATAAAATATTTTATGTTGTAAATAAATTTCATGACTGACCATTGAACTTGGCACCCATTTAGATATCACTCCTTTTGTAGTTGAAGTCATCAACCAAGGCATATATTGAACTTGGCTCTCATTTTACATTTATGTTTTTGATGGGATAAGATTGTCTCCGTATCACATGTTTCAATTTCTTATAAAAAAATCGAACAATCGATTTTTTCTTTGCAGAAAAACCATATCTTAAATTATTAATATCTTCGTGAAAAACATTTTGCAACCTCAAAATAGCACTGAATTTTATTCATGCTATTTACTAGATAGTCAAACGCATTCGGTTTCACATGAAAAGTTACCCCAGACATTGACTGACATCATGAAATATCCAAATTAAATTTCTGGTTGCATTCGGAAAGTTTGAATCACGCGTCAGCCTAGAGCGGTATCAATACTGCCGTAGCTGCGTAGCAGACAATAATACGCATCGGTTAAGCTTAATATCATGTATTTCAAATAATATAAAATATTAATAAAAAGAATTATGTAGGTTTAAAAAAGTAATAAAGGGTATTCTCAAATTTTTAGGTGTAAGAATCTTTTATTTTTATTAGTAAATGCTGCCTTTTTAACTAAGACCGGAAGCCGACCCCAACATAGTTGGGAAAAGGCTAGGCAGATGAGTAGAATATGCTGCCTTTTTGGTCTACTTTTTTGCGTTGCGGCGAACTTTTTTTGAACGTCTTGTGATAGAGCCAGGAACCGTCGGCTGGTAAATGGACTATCTCAATTAGGAAAAAACCACGCGGTGTCCGAAATAGTATTCTACTCCGCGTCTTGCTTGGATACCCAACCGTTTGCTTCAACACATCGGCGAAACCCTTTACATATATTTATGTTGCCAATGTTGATGAGCTGCGGTGATTGCCTACCAACACCCGGGACGCCTCAAAACAAATAAGAAAGGTACTTACATAAATGACGAACATAAAGATTAATGCTCGTTTTTGTTTTTTTCAGCTGGATGATGCGACGCTTCAGGTGTTCAAAGATGGCGACTACGGGCCTTATCTCGACTTGGACTCCACGCTCGGCGAGCAAGATGAAGAACTTGAAGGTCTTCAAGACAGGTAGGATAATTTGGGAATTTTTTGTGCTCGGATCTTTGTCTTTTTTTCCTTAGTGTCAATAGGGATTTCATAATATCTATATCGACAGTGGAAATTTCAATTTGTCGTGAGAAAAAATTGTCCCCACTTTTAATATACATATAATCAACATAATATAGTCAAATTCTATATTAGAATCTTCTATATAGAAGTTGACTATGTTCATTACATTATTATCTCAATAATCACAAAAAAAACAGTGTACAGTTTCTGTTAGACAGAGACGGCCTTTCGAACTAATGAATTTTTATTAAATAGCTAACCTACCCAATTCATAATTATGTTTTTACTGTTTCAATTAATTAATGCAATTATGGTATGATGGGGATCAATATCGAAATTATGATTTTACTGTGATATTTCAAAATATGTATTTGCTATTCGGATATATTATTCGGATATATATTTGCAACCTAAATGCCAATTTTCAAAAGGTCCACTGATGTTTAGACTTCAACATGTTTGGTATATTGTTAGAGTTGTGCATACAACTTTAAAAATGACCTTGGCTTATAAAAATCATTATGTAATATTAATTTAGACCCTAAATGAGTGTGCGTAGCCCTCGGCAACTCATTGCTTTGTTCCGGCACTTCGCTGCCCCTTTTAGTTCCCACTACTTTACCATCCAATAAAACAAAAAACTAGATCGATTGATTAACACCTACACCAACAAAAGTAGGTACTGTAGCAAAGTTGAGCTAGTAAAAATCTTTAAATTGTGTTTAAAGATTTTTACTAGCTCAACTTTGCACCATAAGCACTTAATGTGATTGGCAATCATAATGCAATACTTGGTTAATTAGAGGTAAGACTTAGTAGTCCATGCCAAGTTTGACTTGTCATAAACTCGTAACATATTAAAGACGAACGCCTGTATTTCCCAGAGGGGGTAGACAGAGGTGTATGAAGTTCACCCACAATTCGCCGTCTTTTTTTTATAAGTCCCATGTGATAGGGGCGAGCCTATTGGCATTAACCGGGCACATTTCCAGACTCCGTGCTACTACTGAGAATTTCCCAATAATAATTTGCCCAGCCCGGTGATCTAACCCAGGAACTCGTGCTCAGCAGTTGCGCTTGCTACCACTAGGCCAACGAGACAGTCAGTACCCACGAGAAAGGTCTTAGGTTCGAAATCTAGGCACGCACCGCTGACTTTTCGGACATGTGCGTATTAGAAATTAATTATCTTGCTAAAACGGTGAAGGAAAACGCCGTGAGGAACCAAAATACCTGAGGCATTTTTCAACGTTATGTAAATTCATGTCAGAGACCTACTGGTGGTTCAAACTCTGACACCAGGTTATTCATAAACCATACCTAAAGTTTTTTACATAATTATTACCTATATTACTGTTATTATATAAAAATCTTCACGAACACACCTTAACCCACACTTACACTCACCAATATTTTGTAATTTGCACCTAAAAACGTCAATTAACAATCTCCACTACTCAGAACTTTGTTAAAAATATTTATAGGTATGTGCAAATGAATAACGTTTTTATTATTAACTAGCTTTTGCCCGCAGCTTCGCCCGCGTGGATGTTGAACCAGGATAAAATTTATATTTTTTGTTAATCCAGGAAATATGGTTTTTATGTTTACCGAGTTCTATTCAAATCAAAAGTGTTTAGGTAACAAACATCTTCACAAACTTTTATTAGTGCAGATTAGTAATGTTATGATATGACAGTTCAAGTCCGCCCAAGTCAGTTGTTTTTGCGAGTTTCTTATTAAGCAAAACATGTGCATAAACATTTAAATTATCCAAAATATTTATTATTGAAAACATTATATATTGCCATTAAACATTATCCAGGACGATGCAATGGATAGAGCGAAGGGGAAGCGAAAAACCCGAAAAGCAGACCCCACTATCATGTGGGAATAATTATTGCACAGGAGAGAATGAGAGATTTTTTTAAATATACCTATTGTATTGTATATGTTTTGCACATTTGAGAGCAATTATTCCAACAAAGATTAGTTTTATATTTAAGTCTTACTAATGTATAGGGCAAAAGAAAAAGTTATAAGTGCGCTTCGCATATTTTATTGCATAATTTCTGACCTAATAAAGCGAAAAACCTATGTAAAAGAACAAAAGTTTCGTATCAATATCAAATCCGAACCAGGATATTTAGAAAAACATACAGATTACTTTGTTTGTAGTCTTGCTCTCGGGAGCTAAAATGTACAGAGAGTCAGGACTGGTGACCCGAGAGCAAACGACATACAGTCTATGTGAGGAGAAGCTGGTCCTGAGATCGACACTCGCAGACTTCTCATGGCGAAACAAACGCCCACAGGAAACTACACTCGCTTAAATTGAAAGGGATAAATGTGGAGAATTAGTGGTACATGGTGTAAACACTGTCTCGCCAATACCGAAACCCGTTAGAATTTGCGCCTTGATGATTTGCAGATAATTTACATTAAGCCATCAGGCCATCATTTTCTGGGTCCCTTTACACAATTTCAAAGGCGTTAAGTTCCGAAGAAGCATAATCGGGACACCGACCTTCAACTTAATGACGTCCGTCGGAAGTCCACTTGCAGTGACAGGAATTTTACAGAATAATGAGTGGCGTCATCTTGATTGACAACAGTGTTTATAAATGTGTAAAACACTTCATTCCCTTTCATTTATAAAAGAATGCATTCGTTGATTGCTGCAGCTTGATTATTTTTGGGCGTTTTGAGTTGGAAAATTCTTGAGCATGTGGATTCCTACTCAGCCGCCCATAATTATTGTCAAGCTCAACTTATGAATACAGGATCATAAAAATAATCGTTTCAAAGAACCATTCACCTCATCAGCCCCAGTTCCTCGCGTCACCACAGGCAGTGTTCAGTGGAAATTGCCGCTGAACATAACTGTGACACCACCCATTATGTGTTGGTTCCTACGGATGTCTTTTAGAGTTCTGTGTACCGCATCAACTGCTTTTCTGTTTGCCATTATACATTCATCCCATCATACGATCAAAGAACAATTCTTAAGCAAATGCCTGCCTTGTCACTATTTCGTGACACATCACAAACAGGTGTTTCGTTGCTCTGTAAATTGATGGGAATCCTAAACATGGTGTGCGCTGTTTTGTCACCAGAAAACAACGTGGCAGTAATCGCCGAAGACGCTACTGCAATTGTAATTTTGCCCTGCCTCCCTGCAAGGATGCCAGTGGTTATAAATATTTTTCCTGTCCCATCAGGAGTATCCAAGAAAATTATTTTTCCTCAGATTTAAATCGACTCCTAACGCCATCTAGTTAAGAAAAAGGAAACATTATGTTTTAAATAATAATAATTTTAATGCTTCAATTTAAAGCGGATTTTTTTTATAAGCTGAAATTTTTAAAAGTATAATCCCACACGATGCGCGTTGCTTCCTTCGGGTTTCAAATTGAAATATTTAAAAAAGAATTCCGCTGATCTAAATAGACTCTAAAGCCATCTAGAACACTATGTTTTAAATAATATAAATTTTATAAATGTTTCAAATTAAAGTGGTGACCTTTTTTACATACATACATAGACTCACGCCTGTTTCCCAGAGGGGTAGGCAGAGACAACGGATTTCCACTTGCTACGATCCTTGCATACCTCGTTGCATATACGTTTTTTATAAGTTGAAAAATTATTAAAAAGCATGTTTCCTTCGGGTCTCAGCCGGTAAGTAATAAAAGTCATTAAGAATGAAATACCACAAAAATACATAAATTAATTTCAATGACAAAAAAAAATACAAAAGAATCCACAAAAAGTTTGCGGAACTGGGGATCGAACCCAAAGCCTTACACTTCCAAGGCGTTCGCCCGACCGGAAGGCTATGAAGTCTGTTGACATGTAGACAAAATAATCGTTCCTAAAAGATATTATAATGTTATGTTATGTAATGTTTAGCTCCTTGTGGATATAGCGTGATAATATTTTGTAAATTGAAATTGAATAATATTTTTCCCAACAACAACAACAATTCTGCAGCAAATTCTAGAAATACGCTGCTTACTACAATACTGCTCATCCCCCATAATTATAAACGTAATAATTTATACCCTATAAGTTGACTAAGAATTTAAAAAGTATATTTGCCGAATTTCAACTAAATCTGTCCAGTAGTTTTCGCGCCAATCAATTACATACATACTTCGTTACGATTTTATTATATGTATAGATTAAAAAGCAGTGAAATAACACAAAATAGTATATCACAAAATTTATAAGCGAATGAAATTTAAACATAAAATGAAAGACAAAAGGTAGAAATGTTCTGATTCTTATTGAAATCACAATCCCAACATATTCAAAAGAATTTTATTTATAACATTTCATTACAATTCTGAAACGAATTGCGGAAATAAAGCTTTTATTTAATATACTACTTTGTCCACGACTTTGTCCGTGTATGTTTTAGGTTTTTCATCCCTCTTTTACAAGGCTTAACAACATCTTTCTTGAAAATATTTCCTCCAATTCTCTCGTTCCATCTGCTTAGTCAAGCTACCAATTTATAAATATGGTGGTACCTATATGATGGTAGAATTAAGCAGCTATTTTCGTACAGACTTTTGCAATAATAATCTATAGACCTTCAAAAACCACGTTTGTTACTTTGCTACCGTGATATCTTCTATATCAAAGAGATTTGTGTGGGGGACCAATTAGAGGACTTAAATCTCCCACATTTTCGCTTCGGTGGGTGAACAGCGATAAAAAGATTTTTTTGAAAAACTAATTGCCTGCTTACGAATTTTGAATGGGGAATTTTTATAATACAACGTCATATTCGAAAAAGGCATAGAGCCAATGCGTAAAAATGACTTAAATTTTTCCAGAAAGGCTACCCAGATATTTTAATGTTCATCTAAACCTTTGTTGAGAAAGACCATTTCCGAAAATAGTACAAATAAATTCCTATACAAATAATATTGTAGTTTCAGTCATAATGTGTATGAGCCATAGAAGAATTGTTATGCTTTATGCATCTTTTATTTGAGTGAGATGAATAACAGAAAAAGATCTTGGCCTTTTTGGCAGATATCATCTATTTTTAGTTGCGATGACCAAATAACACGAGTCTAAAATTATACAACATTAGACTCATTGTTATTTCTCGTTTAATATATAAACATAACATAGATAAACACCTGTATTGGTGTGGTAGGCAGAGATGTATGCAGTACACCCACTTATACATATAATAGGGGGCGAGCCTATGGCCATTAACCGGGCACAATTCCATACTTCGTGCTGCTGCTGAGAATTTTCGAAAGGAAAATCTCTTTTGGATTGGATTTTAACCTATTTTTAATGTAAACAAGTATTTGTGATCCGGGAGAGAAAACAATAATTTGATGTAGATAGTGACACTCCTAAATTGCTACTACTAAACACATATTTGACATATTTTGACGATTCGCATATACTACACTTGGTGACGAGAGTATTATTTAGGTGGGTTTTTAAACTGTTTGGTTATTTTCGGTTATTTTTTCGGTTATTGATGAATCAATGAACTAAATTTGTTCTCACAGTCAAAAGCAAAAGGACGCGAATAAGTACGAATATTTGTACCTTAATCCTAACCAGCCATATCGTATTCAAGGATGACGTCAGCTTACAGGTATTCCAAAATGTGTTTACTAATAAACTTTTATTATACATGCATTCTTGGATAATAATAACGACACTTTGTTTGAATAAAATATGCCATAAAAATAGCTCGGCGAAAGGATTTAATATTTTCTTCGTGTGGATTGGTTGTTATACTACATGATGATTGACAAGTACAAGTGCAGGGGTCTGTAAATATTACATAAATGGATGATGACAAATGGCGCAGTGGTAACCCCAGCAAGACGGACTTGTATTGTTATTAGGAAGTAAATTTTATTCGTCGAATTGGCTTCGTGCGAAATGTTAGCATTTTCCTGTAGTCTTTTTCAAAAATATTTTATCAGCACTAATAAAGATATTAAAATTAAATAGCGTTTCTAAGTCGCAGAGGTAGCCTATGACCGTAGGATTTGCAAGTCAGTAGTTGCAGTTGTTGTTCTTCTAGCTAGGGCTAGCATATCTAACTTTAAAGTTAGAGTACAACAGATATAAACTTATCTACAACAGATTAGCTTATAAATACATAAACAATACAATACCTTTTTGTGTATTTTTTTTACATGTTACGAGCACACGTTAGCTTATTAATTATAATTAGTTTAAAAGAAAAATTAAAAAAATCTGCAAATTAGGGAGCACTGAGTCGGGGATACGTAATGTATTCCGATTCCAAGCCCTAGGCGTAGAAAGTAGTTTGAATTTCGAATTTTCGACTGATTCTGGAGGGATACGATGGCTTAGCGGTCAGAGCGTCGACACGGCACGTCGAAGATCGTAGGTTCGTAACCCGCCCTTAACAGTCGTTTTAAAAAACGAACTAACTTTCCTTTTTAAATTATACAATATAATAATTTAATTGAAACAGTGTATTATCATTCAACCTGGAAAGCATTTATGAAAGCCTACCACCAATTAAATTAATTTCTAACGTTGACGGTCTGGACGATGAAATTTATTTCGATAAACGGAGATCCAATGAGAATAATGCAATTAATCAATATTACTAGTTGAATAGACACAATGATGTACTGGTCAACTATGTAGTTAACGGTTGCGTGAACAATATTGTAATGTCTTATTGTACGCTGTGTAACACACAGATAACTAAATTTTCCTTAGTTTTCCTCTACTCTCCCAAGAAAAAAGTCGATAGTTTCTTTATCAAAAATATACATAATGTATCAATGATACACCTAATTAATATCATCATATCATGTTCTGTATGATAGGATGACAACGACTTCTAAAGGTCATCGCACCATTTTCCATGAGACCAAAAATAGATCAGTACCGGAATCGACACATGTAGATTTATTTAGGTTACTGTAACACTAGTAACCGGGTAAACGATGTAAATTCGCGCTTTTATTTGAATTCTTCGATTCATGGTTTTTAATTTAAAATTCTGATACATCAAGAAGACGTACCCAATTCTTTACGGCTAAAGAGAATACCATAAAGTAAAGATAAGTACATATATGAACTATTTTACGTCATCGCAACATGTTACTTTATATCGTTACGGTAGAAAGTATGGGTATTAGCAGCAAGCGAAACCGTCCATGTTTTGTTCAATATAACTTTTTTCAATTCTGTTTTAATCGCGATGAAGTCGAACGTTAGCAAAAACGTAGTCTCCGTTTAGACAATGAACTTACACTGCGAAACTTTATACACAGGATGTGACCAATGTAAGGAAGAGAAAATCTTATTGAAAAATAAGAATCTTATTGTTCTATGTATAAGAAATCTACCGAACCCCGAATCTAAGTAAGGTCCCGAATACAAATAAACAAAGAAAAATGCATATATTGGCATACATGATCAAAAATAATTATCTAAAACTATCTAAATAGATAATTTTAGATCATGTATGTAGTTATTCTTAAACAAAATACAATTTTAACAAATTTAGTTTATATCCGATTTATGGCAATTTGCACACAACCTTTTTTTTTAAAAAAAGGATCGTATATTATTATGAGATAATAATTAAATACCAATTAAAACAAAAATTGTATTATTTTATTAGTTATTATATTAGTTATTATTAGGAAATTAAAAACAAAACGAGGAAAAGATATTAAAAACATTTTAGAGGCCAAAACGAAAGGTTTTATAAGCTTCTCATCTTGGCATCAGACATCTGGATTATTGAATAATATCAATACAAGAAAACGGGATAGAATTCTGAAATTCGTTTCATATATTGCATTGAAACCAAACATTGCATCCGTATGTCGCATAAATTCGATAAACCTGTGTAAAATTATATTATCAAGTTGCGATAGCGGCAGTCGGGAGCACGGAGCGATGGGAAACGCAAGTCCCACATACTGACCTATATAAATAAATGTGTACAGTGTCCAACGAACGGTGATTAAAAATAAAATTTGTTGTGAAAAGAAAACTATAACATGTTGATTTAAAATAATTTTAACGGTTTATTTCTAAATTATTATTTATAAATAAAAATGTTTTTCAATTCAATTAATGCGGCAATTGCATAAAATTTAAATATTTGAACGTTTCATTCTACTTATTCTGTAACATACTTAAACTAAGGAAAACTTGATAAAATAAAACCACCTGTATACCATTTGTGGGAGAAAAATGGAAGACGACACGCGAAACTTCACACGATCAGACTTGGCTGAGGGAAATGCACAGCTTGAACGTTCCACCAGAAAATGTAGACAAACATCATTAGATTCTGGTATTGCTGATGAAGAAGAAGCCACTGTGAAAGTGAATTTCAACCTGGATTTGGACTTTGATATGTCAGAAGACGAAGATGAAGAAGACTTCTTTGAGGATGACACGTGAGTCTTATCAAATTGAGCTCTGTTTTCAATAATTACTATTTAAAGTTTATTTTGAATGAATATTACAAACGTGGAATTAATATTTAGGTATACAAACTTATTTAATACTTAAATTATTAAATATTATTATACCTAAACATTATTATAATAATAATTACATTATTATATTAATATTATTATAACCAAACATTAAAGTAAAAAAGAAAACTTATAAGGCGTCAAAAGACTCCTCCGCATCGCTGTCCCCGGGTAGCGTGCCCAGAAGACTGGCAGCATTGCCACATTGGATGGCAATGCTGATCCATTTCCTACATAATCTTAAATATGATTTTAATAATATTTATAACTCCTTTTTTTTTGGTAACATAATGTTAAATATTTTAGAAAGAATGTAATTTACCTGTGTTGTTAAGTAGAAATTTTAGATAGAATTCAAAATTTATTATTGTGGTTAATAGAATGCAAAACATTTTTTTATTTAAGTACTAGCTTTTGCCCGCAGCTTCGCCCGCGTGGATGTTGAACCAGGATAAAATTTATATTTTTTGTTAATCCAGGAAATATGGTTTTTATGTTTACCGAGTTCTATTCAAATCAAAAGTGTTTAGGTAACAAACATCTTCACAAACTTTTATTAGTGCAGATTAGTAATGTTATGATATGACAGTTCAAGTCCGCCCAAGTCAGTTGTTTTTGCGAGTTTCTTATTAAGCAAAACATGTGCATAAACATTTAAATTATCCAAAATATTTATTATTGAAAACATTATATATTGCCATTAAACATTATCCAGGACGATGCAATGGATAGAGCGAAGGGGAAGCGAAAAACCCGAAAAGCAGACCCCACTATCATGTGGGAATAATTATTGCACAGGAGAGAATGAGAGATTTTTTTAAATATACCTATTGTATTGTATATGTTTTGCACATTTGAGAGCAATTATTCCAACAAAGATTAGTTTTATATTTAAGTCTTACTAATGTATAGGGCAAAAGAAAAAGTTATAAGTGCGCTTCGCATATTTTATTGCATAATTTCTGACCTAATAAAGCGAAAAACCTATGTAAAAGAACAAAAGTTTCGTATCAATATCAAATCCGAACCAGGATATTTAGAAAAACATACAGATTACTTTGTTTGTAGTCTTGCTCTCGGGAGCTAAAATGTACAGAGAGTCAGGACTGGTGACCCGAGAGCAAACGACATACAGTCTATGTGAGGAGAAGCTGGTCCTGAGATCGACACTCGCAGACTTCTCATGGCGAAACAAACGCCCACAGGAAACTACACTCGCTTAAATTGAAAGGGATAAATGTGGAGAATTAGTGGTACATGGTGTAAACACTGTCTCGCCAATACCGAAACCCGTTAGAATTTGCGCCTTGATGATTTGCAGATAATTTACATTAAGCCATCAGGCCATCATTTTCTGGGTCCCTTTACACAATTTCAAAGGCGTTAAGTTCCGAAGAAGCATAATCGGGACACCGACCTTCAACTTAATGACGTCCGTCGGAAGTCCACTTGCAGTGACAGGAATTTTACAGAATAATGAGTGGCGTCATCTTGATTGACAACAGTGTTTATAAATGTGTAAAACACTTCATTCCCTTTCATTTATAAAAGAATGCATTCGTTGATTGCTGCAGCTTGATTATTTTTGGGCGTTTTGAGTTGGAAAATTCTTGAGCATGTGGATTCCTACTCAGCCGCCCATAATTATTGTCAAGCTCAACTTATGAATACAGGATCATAAAAATAATCGTTTCAAAGAACCATTCACCTCATCAGCCCCAGTTCCTCGCGTCACCACAGGCAGTGTTCAGTGGAAATTGCCGCTGAACATAACTGTGACACCACCCATTATGTGTTGGTTCCTACGGATGTCTTTTAGAGTTCTGTGTACCGCATCAACTGCTTTTCTGTTTGCCATTATACATTCATCCCATCATACGATCAAAGAACAATTCTTAAGCAAATGCCTGCCTTGTCACTATTTCGTGACACATCACAAACAGGTGTTTCGTTGCTCTGTAAATTGATGGGAATCCTAAACATGGTGTGCGCTGTTTTGTCACCAGAAAACAACGTGGCAGTAATCGCCGAAGACGCTACTGCAATTGTAATTTTGCCCTGCCTCCCTGCAAGGATGCCAGTGGTTATAAATATTTTTCCTGTCCCATCAGGAGTATCCAAGAAAATTAT
This sequence comes from Protodeltote pygarga, assembly GCA_936450705.2. NCBI lineage: Eukaryota > Metazoa > Arthropoda > Insecta > Lepidoptera > Noctuidae > Protodeltote > Protodeltote pygarga. The sequence goes on from OW388248.2 coordinate 15,711,938, forward strand.
TTTTCCTCAGATTTAAATCGACTCCTAACGCCATCTAGTTAAGAAAAAGGAAACATTATGTTTTAAATAATAATAATTTTAATGCTTCAATTTAAAGCGGATTTTTTTTATAAGCTGAAATTTTTAAAAGTATAATCCCACACGATGCGCGTTGCTTCCTTCGGGTTTCAAATTGAAATATTTAAAAAAGAATTCCGCTGATCTAAATAGACTCTAAAGCCATCTAGAACACTATGTTTTAAATAATATAAATTTTATAAATGTTTCAAATTAAAGTGGTGACCTTTTTTACATACATACATAGACTCACGCCTGTTTCCCAGAGGGGTAGGCAGAGACAACGGATTTCCACTTGCTACGATCCTTGCATACCTCGTTGCATATACGTTTTTTATAAGTTGAAAAATTATTAAAAAGCATGTTTCCTTCGGGTCTCAGCCGGTAAGTAATAAAAGTCATTAAGAATGAAATACCACAAAAATACATAAATTAATTTCAATGACAAAAAAAAATACAAAAGAATCCACAAAAAGTTTGCGGAACTGGGGATCGAACCCAAAGCCTTACACTTCCAAGGCGTTCGCCCGACCGGAAGGCTATGAAGTCTGTTGACATGTAGACAAAATAATCGTTCCTAAAAGATATTATAATGTTATGTTATGTAATGTTTAGCTCCTTGTGGATATAGCGTGATAATATTTTGTAAATTGAAATTGAATAATATTTTTCCCAACAACAACAACAATTCTGCAGCAAATTCTAGAAATACGCTGCTTACTACAATACTGCTCATCCCCCATAATTATAAACGTAATAATTTATACCCTATAAGTTGACTAAGAATTTAAAAAGTATATTTGCCGAATTTCAACTAAATCTGTCCAGTAGTTTTCGCGCCAATCAATTACATACATACTTCGTTACGATTTTATTATATGTATAGATTTATTATTTCTACAAAAAACAATATACACAATTCCTTATATTAGCAATTAAAAAGCACTGAGGTTTAAACTTATACTTCTTCTTTTTTTATCGTATGGTTGACTAACAACCTGGTGTCAGAGTTTAAACTTATAATTACCTACTTAATTTTACATAAATGGTAGTCACAAGAAGTTGTTGTAACAGTAACAGGTGATATTATTCGATTAAATAAGAATTTCGATTGTAACCTAAATATAATTAAGTAGATATTAAAACATTATTATTTATGTTACTACAGTTTAAAATAAAAACATTAAATATAATTCTAATAAACACAAAGCTTTAAATGTGACAACTATATAATGTGTGCACTAATTCTAAGTAAATGGAGCTTAAAAAATATTGTTTTAATCTAACTTTGATATTTTATTCGAAATATGTACTTTTACATGTCTGAGGGTAGACTATTGATAAGTCGAGGGACAATAATTAATACTCGGTAGTCCGCTCACCATACGTATTGTTTTGTTGGCGCACTGCGTGCAAAGCCAATTCTCAGAAATTGTTCGAGAGCATAAAGAATATTCAAACATTTTAAAAATTTAATGTTGTTTCAGTAATATGAAATGTACTTGGGTGTGTACAGGTAGACCTTTTCAAAGTATAAAGAGGCCGCATTCATTGTCATAAAATTGTTTTTTTTTTTAATTTTGGGTGATAATGTTTTTAGGGTCTGATCAAGATAATTGTTGTGGGTACGACCAGACCATATTCTATGTAGGATACAGCTAGTGCATAATAAAGCATAAGTTACACCTTGAACGGAATGCGGTTTTTGAGTAGGTATAGAAAAATTTGCAAGAAATTGCCTAAGTTCATCGCAAACTCCTTCAATGTGATGGATTTCAATTTAACTTGTATCCAGTTACATAGAAAGTACTGATGTCTTTCTTTCCTTGCCTCGGAAAGCACGTAAAGCCATTAGTCCTGCCTGAGCCTTATCTCTCTCCGGTCGTGTCGGATTGCCGTCCCATCGGACTATGAGAGTGAGGGAATAGAAAGTGCACCTGTGTTTACGAAGTGCACTTGTGCACTTTAATATCTCTGCTAAAAACACTAATTCTCTTTTAAAAATAAAAACACTTAAAACAACTTTTAGACAGAGTAATTTACCAGTGCTTGTACCAAAGATATTGTATTTAATATTTCTATGGCTTGTACCAATGGCAGGAGTGCAGAGAACAGACAAGCGCCTAATCAAAGGATTATATTTCATAAACTGTTTCCAAAACTACGTTCTGCTGCCTACAATTATGGAGCTTCATACCAATTATAGTGAAAATGAATCTGATATTGCAATTTCATGTAATCAAATCTGTACTGTACTCGTCCTCATTCATCTAGCTTTCTATTTTACCTGGATGCAGCTAAATATCAGTTTTCTACAGAGTAACTGCTTATCTGACCTCCGCAACCCAAATTAGTCCACTGCAGAACATAGGCCTCTTCTAATGCGCGCCACTATTGTGCGCTCACCAGATGAGGAACTGTGGTGTAATTCAAAGGCAGTCAAATGTCTTCGCGGTCATCAGACAAGACTTCAGAAGGCTAAACATTATATGGTATTACGATGATGATTTAATAATTTTGTATTTTTATTTATTAAAACGTTTTTACATTACAACTATTACATATAATTACTTAATGAGACATTTGAAAAAACAACTGATACGGATGGGATTCGAACGCATCCGTATCTGTTGTAATGTAAATATATTTATCTATATTTACATTACTCTATATTTATATTACTATTGACTGCCTTGTTGGTCTAGTGGTAGCAAGTGCGACTGCTGACCACGAGGTCCTAGGTTCGATCCCCGGGTCGGGCAAAGTGTTATTAGGTTTTTCCATTAGGAAAATCTCATTAGCAGCACGGAATCTTGAATTGTGCCCGGTTAATGATAATAGGCTCGCCCCCTATTACTTGGGACTTATAACATAGTCGGCGAAACGTGGGTGTACTGCACACCTCTGCCTACCCCCTCTGGGGAATAAGGCGTGAGTATTTAAAAAAATTAAACGAATACTATTGACCGTGTAGGAGTGATTTTGAAGGCTGCACAATGATTTTGGTAGTTCAGAAACAAAATTGTGCAATTTGGTTTTTATGCTGAAGCTTCATATTTTTAACAATATGTAGCTTATCAAAAATAAGGGCGATAATCGTAATTTACGAGTCACAAAAGATTTACGATACCTTATACTTATGAATGACAACGGAACGAAACCATAGCGCGATCTAATTCGACTCCAACGCCATCTAGTTACACGCTGTGAAGTTTCAGGGGTAGTTTTGCGACGTAATAAAGAATATGGAAATAAAATGAATATGTTTTGAATTAAGTTTATTTGAATTCATAATTTAATTATATACTTAAGTAAAAACGTGTTATTTTTGACCTACTGCCAAAAAGGAGGCGGTTCTCAATTCACGTATTTTTTATTATATGAGTGTGTACTGTAGTGGTACTTTACCACGTGACTCTGTGATTAATAAAAAAAGGCTCGATTTAAGTATTTCGTTTTTGTTCGAAAGAGTGTACTCTCCGATTAGTCCCGTAGGTACATGGTCCCGTATAAATCCTAATTTCGTAACTAATTACTATTAGTTGTATACCTAATAATGAATGCGAAAGCTAGTTTGTTTGTTATTACCTTTTCACGCCTAAACGATTGAACCGATCAACCTGAAATTTTGCTTACACGTTGTCAGGTACTGAAACGGACTTTTTGACTTAGTTTTTCATCCCGAAAAACTTTATTGTTTTCGAGGAAAAGATCATTACTCATTAGCAATCTTATGGTAATAGATGGCGCCACGTGGCGTACAACCCGAAGCTGCGGGTCAAAGCTATTATTATCATAATCTAATATATATATAATATAATGTATATATAGTATAGATGTATACATTTTTTTTTCTTTTTTTATTAGTCGTTTACCAAAAACATTTAACTTCTTAGGACAGACCTTAAAATAAGAATACTGTATTCCAGCTGTACGTTTTCGATCTTTGAATTGTTGCTCTGTTTTAAAACACGCGTTTACACAATTTATTTTTCTTTTCAGCCGCAAAAATGCCCTCGTTCTGCGCACCCAGTTATCTGTGCGCGTCCATGCCATTATTGGTAAGTTGTTTATTGCTGAATTTATTATTACATGACCACTAGTTTGTTTCTTCAAGCTCTTTTTTAAAATAAATTATTCTTATTCTATTCAACTTCTTTAAACATAATATTCTTATAGTCATCAAGTCATTCGCGCGAGGCCCCTCTTAGTACACACGCCTAGCTCGCCCCCAGCACGGTAGTAACAATAAGCAAAAACCTATAGGGCGTTACCATGGTCACCGCTTGCCGGTCCGATCAGTCAAAGTATGTTGTTCAATAGTCAATAGTCATTTATTGGTAATTTTACTAGGTCATATAAATATAATTGTGTACGCAAGCAACACAACCCATTTTTTATCTATTCATAAATGGTCTAATTTCAATACAAGACGTTAAATAATATTAAATAAGTCACAATAAGTGAAGTCCCAGAGAAATATCTACATTTTGTAGTCAATTATTAATTACTTTTGATTTCATAAATTCGTCATACGTGTAGAACGCTTGTTCGACGAGCCAACGTCTGAGCCGGGATTTAAAGCTACTAAGGGTTGGTGCTCTTAATACAAACTCTGGTAGTTTGTTGTAAATCGCGGGACCCATTACATATGCAGTCTTTTCATTTTTTGTGAGTGTTCTTGCCACTGTTGATAATTTGTCTCTATTACGTGTAGCATACGAGTGTATGTCTCCACGCTTAGAGAATAGTCCTTCGTTCATCCGCGCATATTCCGCAACTTGATAAATAACCACAGCAGGCAAGGTGAGTATGCGTAATTTTTTTAAATACGGTCTTGCGGACTCATCTTGCGGTATGCGTACTATACTATGGCACGCACAGCCCGTTTTTGCATGCGGAAAGCACGCTCCCAGTCAGCAGCACGCCCCCACAATCTGCGCCATACCATCAACAACAGTGTATTTTATTTAAATAGCTTAAAAATACTGTCTTGGGTTGTGTCAAATTTAAAGGACCATGCTTGAATGTATTTCATACGATCTACTGTCTGCAGCTGATCGTCATATTATCCAGCACCAATAATCACTGGTCGCGATTTACGTTTTCGATTGACTTTTTGCCAACCTATGTCGTCGTTTCCCACGTCAGTAATTGTACCTACTTCTGTTGAGTCTTCCGCAGGTTTAGTGGCTGCACTTATTGATGCGGTAGTTAAAAGTATTGCATTCATTGGTACGATGATGTTTGGCTGCTCGTCGTTTCGGCTTACCTCGGGAATCTTCGATGCGTCATTTGTCACTATTGAAGATCTAGCTTTCGCAGCGCTTGATTTTTTTGAGATCGCTGCGGAGGCGCTGCCCGTCTTCGTTGCTCTGGCGGCAGTGCTAGCTGCATTTAGCCGCGCTTGACGAATTGGTCGCTGGATTGCTGAATTGGTTTGAGCACTTGGCGTTGTTGGCTGAATCAGTTGTCGTTTACCCTCAACGGCTGATTTAAATTGCTCTAAAGAAGCATTTTGGTTATTAATTACTACATTTTGTTCACTTATCCTTGATTCGAGTGCACTAATTTTACACGACAGGTCAAGCACTACGTTATGTAATTCGCGAACGGCACCTTCGAGCGACTTTTGCGCCATTTCGATTAATTAAAAAATACAATACACGCACAGTTCTGTTCACTATGTGCATTCTTCAGTCACTAAAACGGAATAATGCAAAGTCCCTTCACAAGTCGCAAGTGTTTATTAAAATAGTTTAAAATCCCATTGCAATTTCTCATTATTACCGAACTATTCCACAGAGAGGCTGCTTCACTCTCAGGGCCGAGAGCTTCGCAGGGCTCTCTTTACCCTAAAACAAATCCTGCAATCAGATAAGGACCTCGTGCACGAATTTGTCGCTAACAAAGGCCTGGATTGCCTTATGCAAGTTAGCAACATGGCGGACCATAACTATCTGGATTATATACTTCGGGCCCTTGGTCAGGTAAATATATAGAATCTACTAACTACTTGGTAAAAATCTGTTATAAATAAATTAAAATTTTGATATACAATACTTTATATTTATATGCGGACCCGCTGTTGATTCGAACCTGACATGTACCAATGTGACTTTTTCAATGTCATATTGTGTAGTTTTCTTAGTTTATCTAAGACGCGAATATATCGTAAGATAACTGTATAATCTGTATCCCAAAGTAACTAATCTATTCAATTGGTTTATACTTTCAGATACTCCTCTACGTAGATGGTATGCATGGTGTAATGGGTCATAAACGTTGTATACAGTGGCTTTACTCTCTCATTGCCAGCAAATTCCGCCACGTCGTCAAAACTGCTCTTAAGCTACTACTAGTCTTCGTCGAATACACAGAAAAGAATTGTTTACTTCTCATAGATGCTATAACTACTGTGGACGAGTCAAACGGCTGGCAGCCCTGGTACAACATCATGAATATCCTTCAAGACTTTGATGCTTCTGATACAGAACTACTGATATACGCCACAACACTAATAAATAGGTGTCTAAACAATGTACCCGATAGAGACACGTATTACAATCAAGTGGATGCTTTACAAGATCAAGGGATAGACGAGATTATACAATTGTATATGTCAAAGCAGGGAACTGATTTAGATCTGCTCAGGCAACTGCAGATATTTGAAGCTGTGTTACTGTACGAGGATGGTGATGAGACTGGTACAGCCCTAAAGTGAGTACAGACTTTCTTTAAATAATATGGAGTGTATAGTTTTAAAAAAGTATGACTTGCATTAGAGTAAGATAGAACCACTATTAACTATTATAATATATCATCTCCATTATTCAGAATCGTAGTCATGAATAAATATTGATAATTTATTATTACAGGCAGCTGGATGATTCAGTAATTAATTCAATCCGCCGCAGAAGCATAAGCCTAAGTACCACTGAAAGAAGAAAATCTAAAAAACAGCAATGCAAAGAAAAAGGTACGTTTTCAACAAAAAACCAGTTTGTAAATTTTGGTGTGCTTCATACATTACTTATTAAATTAATATTTTTGCATGGTATGGCAGTTCATACCTTAAGTAATCTATTAAGTCATTTTCCAACCATTTTACAATAATAAGTTTTCTGTTTGGGCCTGATGTTTTTTGTTTGCAGTTTTTAATGTTGTTTAAATATGCACGATTAAAACTTGAAGAAAATTTAATGCCAATTACGTTGAAAAATTCTCGTGCACTTTAGACAACATGTTTATATCAATGTATCTTTATTTCGTGCCGTTTCTTGCTAACCAGCAGCAAAAGCAGTCATCACTCACACTGAAACAGAGAACAAAGTAATGGATAAATATCGCTCTTTCTTACCGTCAATCACGGATAACAATAAAGAGAATAAAGAACTAAGCTCAGCATTAAGAAGACGTAGAGATAGATACGCAAGACAAGCACACCACATCATTCAGCAACAAGAAATGTTAAACCATTCCAGCGATATTTATAACGGGCTGTTTTCAAATGCGAATGGAAGTTATACCAGCACCAACGGCAGCTTTACAAGTACAAATGGAACGTTTTCAACTCCTAATGCAAGCTTTGCCAGTACTAATGGAAGTTATATAAGTCCTAACGGCAGCTTTGCAAGTCTCAATGGAAGTTTCACAAGCGCCAATGGTAGTTTCTCAAGCACCAATGGAAACTTTTCCAGCCTCAATGGAAATTATACAAGCACGATTGGAAATTTCACAAGTAGTAATGGAAATTATACTAATGGCTCCTATACGAAGAACAAGAGTTATTTGAATGTTAATGGTAACATTAATGGAACGAGCCACTTGAATGGTGTGAACAGTCAACATCAAGACGAAGAAGACAATTATCTAAATAGGACGTCGAAGAATTTTAGCTTAGCAGATGTTTTAAAGAATGGTTTGTGCTTTATTAACTAACACACTAATTATTTTTTGTCACCCCGCTTTGTTCTGCTTCTTGATGGCTTTTCTGTTTTAGTATATAGTAGTAGATTTTCTAATTAAGTTAGATAAAATAATTAAAAGCTTACTGTACTGTACAGGAAACCAAAGATATACATCGGGACTGAAACAAAGAATTCAAAATGGAACTTTAGGTCATAGTGTGAATGCAGTTGATGCTTTAACCGCGGTGCGGCAAAAACAAATAGATACCACTCCGGAGGTCAAAGATGATCGGGGGATACTACTAAATAGAGAACACAGCATTAAAGATCTGGCACAAAGATTGACAAGCCCAGTAACCAGTCCGACCACTGAAGATAAACCAATAAGGGTTTCTGATATGGCAGGAATCGTGTCGAAAGCCAAAGAAGAACTAGCAAAATCTCAATCAAAAGGTACGTTATGTCTCGTATGTTTAAGTTTTTAAAGGTTACTGTTGTTCTTCGTATCATTTAATTATTGAAGGAGTTGGATCTCTAATACCCCTAAATTATTACGACTAGAATTAATTTTTTGAAATGCCTCACAAGATTATAACACTTCCTAAAGTTTTGAGTCTGTCAGGACAATTTTAGGGGAGAAGGTTTTAATCTTGTGATGAGGGTGTTTATTAAATTTGTAATGCCTTGTTTTGGTACTTATCAGTAACTTGAAGAATAATGGTAGTCTTCAGTTCGCACCTGGTAGTAAGCGATGATGCAGTCAGTTGTAATATTTACTAAAATATGTGTATCTTTCAGAAATTATAAAGAGCCCAACCATAGAGAAGTCACCCAAAGTTCACGAGATAAAAGTATCAGAAAATGATTTGCACTGGGAAGAACTAAGAAAAGGATGTCTTCACAGAGTATTTCAATTGTGCGATCTGGATTTTTCTGATCTACGTGAAGACTCGGATGACGAGATGTTATCACCAGCTGTAAATGCTGCTAGCGGTCCTCCCCCACCCCCTCCTACAATGTTTCCACCAATTGGAATCCCTCCTCCCCTACCTGGTTGTTTTCCTATGTTACCTAAAAGCAATGTTCCTACTCCACCTAAACCAGCTATGTCATCGGAATTATCAAATGATTCCGACAGCTCCACGATAAAAAAGAATAAGAAGACTGTGAAGCTGTTTTGGAAAGAAATTCAGGAAAACCCAACACCTATGGCCATCAGGCCTAAGGTTGGAGGATTTATATGGGATGATCTGCCTGATGTCAGCGTAGATACAAATATGTTGGAGCATCTGTTCGAGTCCAGGACAAATGACTTAATAATCAAAGTAAGCATATTTTAAAACTCGGGTTGGAAAATACACCGCTGCTCACTCTCTTCTTTGAATTTGCGGCTAACTCCTGGCGGGTTTCGTCTATTAATTTCAGAAAATACATCTTTTTTTACTTCAAAATCATTCAGTGAAAATGTTTTGTTTTCTTAACTAATTTATTTTTTTCTTTTTCATGCACGTCTTGGAACATCCTTAGGAAGTAAGTATCACGACATTATTTTTTATGATTATATATTTTTACTGAGAGAATGTGTGATATTATCTGAACTAAATAATTGTATCTCTTCAAATGTTGTTCAAATAAAAATATTTTTTTCAGAAACTTATGGAACCAAAGAGAAACCTTATATTAGACGCTAAAAGATCCAATGCTATAAATATAGCAATGAAAAAGTTACCAACACCTCAGACTATTAAGGCAGCTATCATGAAGATGGACGCTACAGTCATAGGCAGAGAGGGCATTGAAAAACTGTTAACAATGCTACCGACTGAAGAAGAAAAAGTAAAAATTCAAGAGGCGCAGGTACTTATACCAAATTATTAGTAATACAACGTTTACAAATTAATGCCTGCTGATTTAGATATTGGTACCATTTAAATTATTTACCACACACATAATCAATATTAGGTACATTAATCTTTATCGTACACCTAAGAACTATTGTACACATATTACATATATTAATAACTTTTTTCAGTACGCAAACCCGGACTTGCCTCTGGGCAGTGCTGAGCAGTTCCTACTCACCTTGGCGTCTATTAACGAACTCTCATCCCGACTTAAACTTTGGGTATTCAAATTGGATTTTGATAATTTAGAGGTAAGAAATTTGTAGCGTTTGTGGATAAACTATACTTTAGGTACTACATATGTGTAGTTACATATATGTAACATGTTTTTTATGTTAGAAAAATGTTTGATAAATTTTTTAAACATTCTTAATTCAATATTGCAGAAAGAAATCGCCGAACCATTGATGGACCTAAAGCAAGGAATAGAATTGTTGAAGGTGAACAGGACATTCAAAGTGATCCTCTCGACCTTGAGGACAGTGGGAAACTACCTTAATGGTAATTACGCCAAAGGCTTCCGTCTGGAGTATTTATCCAAGGTCGTTGAGGTGAAGGACACCGTGCACAAACACCCGTTGTTGTACCACATCTGCGAAATGATTATTGAAAAGTTCCCGGATAGCTCCGACTTTTTCAGTGAAGTTAGTATTATTAACATTTTTTTTATATCAACGTAATTCCTAGTTGATTCAATTAATTACAACTAACATTTTCTCCATGTTTCAAGGGCGCACAATAAAAAACGGAACCATCATAGAATAGTTTTTTGTCTTTTAGTTGTATGACCGTTTATTTACTATGTCGCAGCAAGTCTTGTTCTTAAAAACGGGTTAGGATGTGAAATTGTAATTATTGCTGGAAAAATCAAGTTACTTTATATAAGCAATAAAAATATAGTATGACCCTTCAAAGATCTTTTTAATAATAAAAGTCGAATCAGCAAAACCTATAATATTATTAGGTAGGGTTACTTCTCGTTGAGCTATAACTTTGAATTTGGTAAGAAGGAAAGTCTTTTGACACAGTCATGTAGAGAAGAAATTCCGTAAATAATTTATAGGTACTAGGCGAGCAACCACAATTACATATCATTATCTAGAGGTTTTCGAAGTCATCTGTCAACAAATACTTTTACTTTTATCTGATTCTTAAACTTAAACTAATATATTATATGAACATTTTTTAAAGCATTTATTCAAACGATATGAACAATTTTTTTTTTTTTTTAAATCATTTATTTAAGTAGAAAGAAAAAAAAATCCACGACTTATTGTACATACTTCTATAATTAAATTTATGTATTGTACGAATCACAAGGTGTACGAGTCATGACTGGTTCTTTTGAGACTGATAATAAATCAATGACTCATGCCAATTGAAGAGTATGGTAAAAAGAATAATATGCATATTTAAATTAGGGCTTTGAATATTATGCAACTCAATATAGGTCCTCTATTAGGTACGTGTATGTATATGTTCGGGCGCCCTCGGCTATCATCGCCGTGCGGCGACCGCGGCGTCTGCGCGGGCGCGCGGGGGAGGTCCCCAGCGCATCAGCTGTAGCAGGCACCACAATCAGATCGCAACGAGACGGAACCGACAACACGCGCGCGCTATTGTTTTATATCGAGTTCGGTCACCGTATCACCCTTTGTACAATTACCTATAGATTATTATTACAGTCAGTTTATACAGTCCACTGAGTTTAATTTGGGCTCCGTAGCATAGTCCCTAACAGTATATATACTTAACCACAAAAGCAACATTTGACATTTTCAGGTCGGTCCAGTGATCCGAGCTTCAAAAGTTGACTTCGACATCCTCTCAGCGAACCTTCAGAAGTTAGAATCTGATTGCAAAGCATCTTGGGATCACATGAAACGTGTCGCCAAACATGACGGCTCGCAGATATTCAAGACAAAGATAAATGAATTCCTCACAGATGCTGCCGAAAGGATAATCTTACTGTCAGTTATTAAAAAGAGGGTGATGAGCAGGTAATACGCCCAAATTATTCTGAAAATTACTTTAATCTTAAAGATTCTGAAATTAAACCTTAGGCTGTGGGCTTTTCATTACCATACTAAAATGTAATGTCAAAATAAGGCATTATACGGCAAATTGACTAGATAACAACTTTTAGCAAATACAGGCGTATATGCTTATGTAGTAGTAGTACGAATCGTGGAACGGTGGTGCACCATCCACCACCAGTGCAAGTCACTGACTTCGTCTCGTCGATCAATCCTGCTAAGTCCGAGCTAGTCATGTTCACCTAAAAACTAACATTTGGACGCTACCGTCTCCTCAAATTATTGAACACTGAGGTCTAACTGTCACGTGAAGTCAAGTATCTTTGCATCACTCTAGCTAAATTGGAGCAAGAACTAGAAAATAAAATTTTACCACTTTCCGGGACACATCCCGCATCTCGACGTAATAACAATAAAATTTCTATTGTATTTCGTAATGTGTCGTAATGATAGGCAAAAGGTAGGATTACTTCCCCAAAATTATCTACTGGCTTTTTAAAACAGTCATACGTTATATGATAACTTACGCTGATGAAGTCTAGTTATAGCGTAAAACAAATATAGAAACAGCATTAAAGAAGCTTTTATTAAGCGAAATCAAAGACTAGCATTGATGGCACTCAACACAGACTACTCCAACCGCAGCGCTTGAAGCTCTTAAAGATCTGTTCATACAACAAGAAGTGGCAATGGTGGCAGTACGGCATACGCTTATAGACCTTAGGTTTTTGGAGATCTAATAAAGCTAAACATACATCTATACTAGACGAACTTTTAGTAGATTTCCCCACAATACAATCAATTAATGACCTCATACCGAAGAATTTTATCTTCGATAAAAAGTATAAAATATAAATTAAGTAATTGTATTGAGAGAGTAGACTCTTTAGAGCTACGGATCTTATCAGAGGGGTAAAAGACCGACATGGGTACCGGATTGGAGATTCTGGAGACCACAACATACAATGTTCTGCTTGTTAGACGCCTACAATATGGTGTTCCAAACTTAGTGTCTTGGTATTTCTTTGGCAGCCTCAGCTGTCATAGCTAGAAATGTAAAAGATCATCAAATACGGGTTCTCTCAGGCAGTATATCAAGTATGTCAGTACTACAGATCCTCCACAGCCACACGTTGACATCGGGGTTAATATATAAGTGCCATCTGAAACTAAATCAGGTGGGTAAATTCAATAATTAAACCATCCGATGGATTAAAGGACATAGCGACTCCCGAGGCAATGATGCAGCGAATGAGCTCGCAAGAATCGAGTACGGACGTGATGGGACTTAAACCATAGTGCCTCTCTTTCGGGCTCCTACAAACTTTGGTAAGATAATGCACTAGGCATCGAAACAGCAAACTCTGAAAGAAACATGGTGAGTGCAGGCAGGCCAAAGAAGAGGTGTAACCCATCGACGGTCTACTCTCCAAACAGCTGCTTCGATTGAACAAGCGACAACTACGCATAGTCACAGCTGCTCTCTCTGGCCATGGCTCTTTCAATAAACATCTCTTTGTTATAGGAGTTACGAACAGCCCTCTGTATAGAGCATGCATGGAAGAAAATGAAACGGTGGCTCACGTGCTACTATAATGTCCAGGGGTCGCCACATACAGGCCTAAGTACTTCAATAACCCAGGTACTCTCCGTGAGGTGGCTGGCAATATTAAAAAGCTGCTAGCCTATCTCGAGGAGCTGGGGTGACTTGAGTAAGTTTTGATCCCACCCTCACGCAGACTACGCGCTAGGACGTGTACCTGCGGAAATCAGCCTGTCATACCAATACCAATACCAAATGCTTAAGCAGTGGTAATAAATATACGAATATGTGTGCAATGCGATGCGAATAGATTGAGCTTGTTTCAGATTCAACAAGTTCTTGCTGTTCATGGGAGTCCCGCCCTGTGACATCCCCAAGACCAAGCCCGCAGAATTTCTGAAAGTCATAGCGGAATTCTCTTTGGAGTTCAGGACCACCAGAGAAAGAGTTCTGCAGCAGCTAGAGAAGAAAGCTAATCATAGAGAGAGAAACAAGACTAGAGGCAAAATGATTATAGATGTAAGTTTTGTATAAAATAAGATATTATCACTTCAAGTTTTACAAGTTTTCCAAAGTTCTTTAGGTATCAATTTCATTCACGAAATTTAACAAATAAATTAATATATAATTCTACAGGTGGGAAACTATTCACATAAAAATGGTGATCACACCGCAGATAATGCTCTTAAGGAACTATTGAAGACTGATCCTGACACCGACAGTCTCACAGACGGCAGGAGGAAGAGTCAGCCCAACAACAGGAGAATTCTAGTCAAGTAAGTTTTCGTATAAAGTAAACACTTACGGATTTATCCATCTCACTATTCACTATTCTCATTGTATTTACACATCGGACTCCTTCTAATAGGCGTCTACAGGCACCTTGTAGTAGTTGTAGAGTTGGTTTTATTTGGTCACCTACAAACCTTGGGAAGATAATGCACTAAAGATCGACACAGCATGCTCTGAAAAAATCACGTATAGTGCAGGCAGGCCAATGAAGCGATGCCTATTTACATCTATTAATGGTCTTTAACATTCACAACGACACTAAAAATATATTTATTTAGATATAGCGTCCACAGATTTCATTCCTACTATTTTTATCCATAAAGTTTACGAGTACGGATATTTATTTTTCAATCAAGACTGAATTAGGATAACCAGTCTATTGTTTATCTCAAAAAAATATGGATCAAGATACGGGCATAAGCTGAAATGAAGATACACTACTAAAATAAATTATAAATAAAAAAGACACTACCTAAAATGTTTTTTTAGCGGAGACATATCAGCAGATGATGAAATATTAGAGAGCTTGGTGCGATCAGCTACATCCAAACGCAAGCCAGTTGCAAGAGAACGCAGGAGGAACAGAATCTCTGACAGGAAGAACCGTAAGTTACCCAGTCAATTTTTCAGCATATTTTAGAAAGATAATGTTAATGAGGAAGGTAACTCGGTAACCTAAGTGTTAGCAATCTGTTTGTGCGTCATGGTACGTTGATCAACTGCCGCATTCTAGCTGTCTAATATATTGGTGTCGATTCGATTGTACACAATATTGCTGCCTCTTTTCAGACTTGCACCACTGTCTATTAATAATAAACATGTTTGCTATAAATTGTCTTGCGAATGATACAAAAAATCTCTTACGTTCAACATTGCGATTTTTACAATAATTTAAAAATATTTAAACCTACCTACCTGCTATACCTGCATTCTTTCACTAAGGATCCTATCGCGCCTAAACAAAAATTGATTGAATCAACGTTTATGTATAAAAACTTGTTCCAATCAAACTAATATTTTTGTTGAAACTTTGTGAAGTTATTTACCTTTACTTGATAATACCGTTTTTTGATAATAGCTGCGTGATAGCTGTTTAGAGCGATAGGCACCTTAAAAACTAATTAAGCTAATTTAAGTGTAAATTATTATTGCTGTGCGTTGTGATTTCTTTAAAATATATTGCCAAGTAAATATAAGAGCTTGAGATGCAAAGACATTTAAATTAAACAAAACCTTTGAATATCTTTGTGTCAATGTCTTATAAAAACAGCTTAAGAAATTTTTAGGTGTATGGCATTAAACACAAGCTGGCGATTCTACATTTAATATCAAATATAATAAGACCTGGTTTCAGACAAATTCTTTAAACAAAAGAAAAGGAGAAATGCAAAATTGATTTAGTTATTCATTAATCTTTTTCGAAACATTTATGAGATTTCTTTCAATGTTTCAATATTGATAAAAATGATGTTCCAACTTTTTTAATCCATTCTTCTATGTTGAGTTTTATAAAATATGATAATAGTAATTAAATTTTAAACTATAAAGTATACTGCTATATAAGTTTGAATATAATATACATATAACTTTCATTGAAAGAAAACTGTTTGAATTTAAGTTTTAGTAAGCCTTAGTCTCATTTATTTATAAAACATTTTATTTGCAGTGAATCGGACTCTAGATGGAAACCAGTCATGACGTGAAAGACTACCTGCGGTACGTGTTTTTATCAATCAGAACTTAAGTTACCTTGGTAACTAAAATGTCTTAGAATCGACCTGGTGGCGCAGCTGAGGCGAGCAACAACATTGATCAATGACACTATGAAAGATTGTAGTCAGTGTAAAAGATACTATTGTTTTTATAAAATTACTTATTAGTCTTTGAGCAGAGTTAGAAAACTCAAATCAGCCTCCACCAGGGTTTTTCTCAGAAAAACGTTAACATTTTCTTTATGAATAATTTTTCTCCCAGATATTTAAAACACAAAAATACTTTCGGAAGGTTTTTATACTACCTCAACACCTGACAAGATGGGTAAAGTTTATGTTTTAATAATAACAATAAGCAGTAGAATTGCTTTCATTCTTAACTTTGAGTGGAGGATAATGATACGCTTAATTTTTGACTAATTTCTTGAAAGAATCACCCACCAACACCATGGTTACCGTGGTAGCCATGGTCGAGTAAGAATTATACTCTCTCTCTATTTGTATAAGAAGGCTTTGTTCAAAAGCTTAACATTGTAGATTATAATTGTAATTTTGTAATTATGTAATTTTTTAACCAGTATAACTTTATTGTTTCAGATTGCTGAAAAATCAGAATACTAACTTGGGTAATTAGCGGGAATTGCATTAAAAAAAACTAGAAATTTCTGATACATCGATCTGACTCAAATGTTTTCGAATCTCATTCATGTAATATACTCGTAGATTCCCAGTGTCTTTAGGATATTTATTAATATGATTTGACAAATTAGGAAATGTTAATATTTTGAATCTATCGTCCTTAGTCTAAAATGGTGTAGTTCAATTTTAACTGTACCTACCTACTACCAATAGAATTATAGTAATGCACAGAATTCAATAACTTATATTCATTGCATTATATGCTTAGAGACTAAATCTTCGAGTCATTTTCAAACATATTCTTAAATTAATAAAACAGTTGATATGTATAAATATATGCTAAATAATTGATAAGCATAAATTATTCCCTAAACTTAATTTTTGAGCACAATAATACTAAATTAAGGTCTGCTAAAGCTGCACATTTACCTCTCCCTAGCTGTGCCATAACATTGGCAATCTCTGTCTGTGTCTCTGGCATATTTCTATACGTTTGAGTGTTACATTGTGTATTAACACAATAAACATGGTAGTTGTTATATACATAGCACATGTTTGTATATATCATATGCCTTTTAAATAATATTAATAAGTAAGGTACCTACCTAAATCACAATCTTAATATTGAAAAGTTTAAATAGACAATTAATATTACAATTAATCAAAGCATCTGTCATTGCTTCTCTTCTCTTCTTCTTCTTCTCTGATCTTCTTTTTAATGTTAGGCAGACTACGTGCAATTTTCCATAATCTGTAAAATATTATTCAGAACTTTAAATTTAGTAGTGTTTAATATCATCATGATCATAATCTAGTAACTAGTTTCAAAATATAGATAAGTACCTAAGTATTTTCCCTGTAGCACAAATAAATGTAGAGCGTTAAATAGATGTAGGTACCTAGATAATTATCTATGTGTGAGTGCGCCTGTTTTAGCACGTTAAGTAGAAAAAAAATGAAATGTGGAATTTCTACTTGTGCGTTTCTTTAATTATAATTACTCGTAAAACATTACACTTCATTAAAAGTAAAATAAAAAAAGACTAATAATAAGACGATAGATCAAATAACTTTACTTAGCTGTCATTTCGTAAAAAAAATACATTGGGAACTATACTACGTCTCATGTCTTCGCTATCATGCATTTTCATAGTAAAACGCTTTCTGTATAGCGGACTTAAAACTAAGTTAAATCAAATACTCTAAGAAAATAAATATTGGATGATCTCTTATGTATCATTAATATTATAATAATTAAGAGTTGTTCGTAGTGCTGCAGTTATTTACCTATGACAATTATATCAAATTCATCTTTTAATAGCTACATAAATGTACCTTAGGAAACTCATAAGATCTAGATCTTTCATAAAAGTATAATTTAAGATTTATGTGAGATTTGAGCGTATGGACTTTGTAGCCATACAATTCATAGTAAGTTCTATTGTAGCAAAATGGACGATAAAAGAACAAAAGCAATGTAAGAAAAAATATTTTTAATCTAGACATCTCAGCACGGAGTCTGCAACTTTGTCCGATAAAGAGAAACTAGCTCAGCGCTCATAGTGCGCTAATGAGTTCACTAAGCAACAATTGACGCGCAACATGTTGGGAAACATGTTGGCCATCTTGTTAGTAACATCGTCGTGCATCTGCCAACATCACACGTTTTTATGCAACATCATAAGCGTGCGTGTTGGGCCTAGATTGTTGCCTAGCTTTACTGACAAAACCTAGGCGTAAAAGACCTCTGCGTAACCATTTTAGAATAATAACTTTCGTGAGTCATACTAATTATATGAAATATTGATACGGCTTTACTCACGAATTGATTTCGGGGAATGCCCGACTAGTTTCGAACTCAAATGGTGTCCATTTTCAAGAGCGGGTGTATACGCGGCGGGCCGGGTGTCGTACCGTTTGGATAACACCCCAGCGTGGTGTTATATTAGATATATTATTGCACAATACAATAAATAGAATGCCCAACAAACCCAACGAAACGGCTCACTTTAAAATACAGTCG
This sequence comes from Protodeltote pygarga, assembly GCA_936450705.2. NCBI lineage: Eukaryota > Metazoa > Arthropoda > Insecta > Lepidoptera > Noctuidae > Protodeltote > Protodeltote pygarga. The sequence continues at coordinate 15,730,554 of OW388248.2, forward strand.
GGATGTCGGGATCGTACAGCTGTTTATGTAAAGCATAATTTTAAAATTTTCGAATATCTTTAATGGTACATCTGTAATGCGCTATTCTGTATCGCAACTTCGTTAATGTATTTATGTAAATAAATTGATGTAAATAACGTCTAACTATACCTATGTATAATGTATTTTGTGGTTTTTGATCTTTACAGCCTTTCAACTTTACAAATTTAATATTAATAAATGTTTAGTAGAAATAACCAACCATCCATGTAAGATAAGTGAACCTGATATGAAAGATTAGGTGATGTGTAGCCAGGCTTTTAATGAATGGCTACGTAAACACTGGTCGTCAATATATCATCGCTCCTTTATTTACTGGTATTGAATAAAACGTTTGCAATATAATTTTCACCACCACTTTAATGATCTATTTGTAGCATGACACTGTTTATAGTCAAGTCATAGTAGATTTTAAGTTAGCTGAATTTCGGTATAGTTATTTATACCTTTGTATGATGATCTAATGGTAGGGTATTATAAAGGCCCTATCGAAGTTCATTTTATTTATTCATTTTAAACACCTTTTACTTCACGAAGGTTACCTATACCAAAATTCAGCAAACTGACAATAATGTTTTGCAATTTGATTTTATGTCTAAAAAGACAGGATCATATTGTATTTACTGTATTAGATTGTACTCTAATTGTTGTATTGTAATTGTCGTTATAAATTAGATAATTCCTGATTCATTGTCGTTATAAATGTAATAAAATATTCAAAGTACTGGCATTTTTTATTAATTCATAAATCCATTTCTGTTTTAAAATCTGGTTGTGTTTAATAATGAGACCGTGGGGTTATTTTATAAGCTAAAATAGGAGCTAAAAATAATACGAACTTATGTCGCCAACATGGTTAAAAATATGTAAAATATTGACAAAAACAAATTTCTACTAGGTAGTAACTCTATCAGTTAACCCAAAAAGGATTAGTAGTCTAGTTATGGGATTGCATAATAATCGTTAAAGATGTCTGTACATAAATTGCAGAACAGAACACTTTAGGATTTTGAATACATAATATCAACTTCACTTGGCCCGGACTTACACTAGAAATCCGTGAGATTCTCTTTGGATAAACTAAGGGCTTAACAGTTTCCCAAACAGGTTCTTCAACTCAAACTGAAAAACCTGCAAGACCTATAAAAATGAAAATATATTTATTGTAAGAAAAATATGTTCTGATTATTTTGTCTTGAGCAGAATTTTATTTATGCTACATTGGGAACAAAAAATATTTTTACGATTTCGATTCTACAATAATAATAAGCATGTAACCCATCTCCATAGACTAGTAATTTTTACCAGTTATTTTTTGCAATATTGCACGGAGATAATCAATGACTACATTCCAACAGTGCAGCCATACAAAGTTCCCAAAGGGTGTCCCATCCCCTTCTAGATTAAAGTTCTCAAAGGGGCACCTGCGTGGAGGGCTTACTTGGGGACATAGGTCCAAACTATGCCCCCAAGAAAGCCCTCCAAAGGATCGGCTTTCTTTTTAAAGAAATAAATGCCGTGAAATCTAAAGAGATACATAATGAGAGTAACACAAAAACAAGAAATGCATTTTAATCTGTTCTTACACCCAAAAATGGGAAATTTAAAAATATTAAAGCGCCCTGCTAACTTTTTTTTACCTTGTGGCGTCTGTTTAGTGATATTATGTGAGGTTTGACGATATTTGCATGGTCAAGTCATCGATCGGCACATCTTAAAGCTTTGAATAAGAAAATTATAGTAACTCGGAGTATTGAAAGAAATAATGATTTTGCTGTAGTTCCTATAATGCTAAAAAGGGTTATCTTTCTTTCGCCAGAAATAAAATTAGGTCTTCTTAGGTCATAGTTAGAAGTCTATCCAGGTAATCCATCAATTTACTAGTCTTATTATTCCCAAACTTTGTTGGGGTCGGTTTCTAATCTAACTGCATGGATGCAGCTGAATATCAGATTTCTACGGAGCGACTGCCTATCTGACCGCAACCTAAAGGAATACGATATTCTTAAGCTAGATTACCTTGTTGTCAGGATTTTATGAGGGTATTGACTCCCTGTAATGACTGCCAAAGATCTTTATGAGAATCGAGATCAACAGTAACGCGCTTTCCGAGGCGTGCGTACGCACAAAACTTATGAAAAGTCAGAGGTGCGCGGCTTGGGTTTGAAACTGAGACCTCTGACTTACCAGTCAACGGTCATACGTACTACTAGGTTATCACTGTTCCTCTATCTAAGTAGTCCATAGAAGTAAAAACTGTCTTTAACCATGTGGATATCAGGCGTTATTTTTGTAAGAATACACTACTACATTTACTGTTTATGTTAAATATCGACAGTCGTGATAGCCTAGTGGTGGAGACCGTTGGCTGGTACCTAAATCTGAGGTCGAACCCAAGGCCACCTATGACTTTTCGTATGTTATGTGCGTTTTATAAATTAATTATAACTCTCCGTGCCTAGGATAACACGTTAAGCTGCTGGCCCTGGCTGTCAATTGTAGATCTGTGACAGTCGTTAGCCGAAAGTCTGACAACCAGTCTTACCAAGGGGTATCGTGTAACCCAGTATCTGGGTTGTGGAGGTCTGATAGGCAGTCGCTCCATGTATTCAGCTGCATCCGGTAAGACTGGAAGCCGACCCCAACATAGTTGGGAAAAGGCTAGGCAGATGATGTTAAATATCGACAGTGTTTTGTTTATAACTGTGTTGAGAGGATTTTGTGCCTAAGTTCTTGTTGCTGCGTAAATGATTTTTAGGATAAGCTACACGTGCCTCGACCGCTCCACTGAAAGGCAAGACCATGCCTTACTTAATCAGACGACTTCTAAGTAACTATACGCAATATTTAACTAATATTATACTTGAATGTTCAAGCTTCACAAATTGTAAGACTGCGAGGTTAAATTAAACTTATTTTTTTTTAAGTAGTATGCTTACTTACTCGTTGCTTGGACATAATTATGTCGATAGCTAACAAAGCTAAGTCAATCAATTAGTTGATACTTTCCCACTGCAGGAAAAGAGGACTGCAGGAGGTAAAGGCCTCTTCTCATACAGAGAAGGATCGAGCATGAATCACCTTCCCCATGCTAGGATAGGTACTGCTTAAAAAATCAGACTGGCAAAGGGCGGTAAACTCGTCTTTAGCAAGTTTTTGGGATCGTAAGGTGCATCAGCACCTCCTGGAACCTTATGGAAACATACAAAGATGGTTTTATTCACATTTAACGTTAATAGGTTACAATTTAGCCACTCTATAATGTAACTAAAACCAGCCTATAAAGTGAATGCTAATCGATTGCAAGGTGCGTTATGAATGTAATAACCGTGTCGTCAACATGCAACAGTTGATGACTGTATTTTCCAGCTGCATCGACGAGAGGTTGTTCGTGTACACCAAGATATGTCGGACCCATATTACTACGTCATGCTCCCTGGAAAAACCAATTTTGATTTAAGAAGTGTAACCTATATTAAATAATTCTATGGAATGTCTATAAAATTCTATATCTATTTTAAAAAAATCTATATCTCTAGTTTCGACGTAAACTTGAATACCTATAAAGTGGTTGCGTTGGGGAGTATACTTCCTGACGCAACCAAGTCAATATATCTATTACTATACATTGTATAAGCAAATATATGGTATCAAATAATTCTATAACAATTCTATATTGTTCTAGTACCCCCAAATCTTCAATCTATGTTAAATTAGTACATAAATATACAACACCATTATTTTTCGTACAAATAATCATTGAGCGCCTGAAATAACAAAAAAGCATTGACTCAAGTGTGACGATTGACATGTTAGTGATGTCCCAAAGGAAATTGTGGAAAGCCAAATTGTACGTCGTGAGGTATGCAGAAGCCAACTTCATTGCGCTGTTAAGTAACTAAGGAACTAGTCCCAGAAAATACCCCTGATCCCAATGCCTTTAAGCTTCCTCAACAGAAGAGGAATAGATAGGTATCAAATGCTTTTGACTGGTCTTAGAATCTCCACGGAAGCCCTACCGTTAACAAGACGAAATTATATCAGATCAGTAAAATCCTAAATATTATATAGTAGTAGGTAGTAGTAAGATACCGTAACTCTAAAAATTAATAACAATGTTAATAATTTAAAGACATCAAAAATGCGCTAACTATATTTACCTACAAAACCCCAAAAAAGATACCTATTTCATATCCATTCCAATATCTTCGTAACTATCTATATCAATTACAAAAAATGAAGACAATACAAAATGTATTATTTAAGTTTATTAATACTATTCAACTAATACTAATTTATTAACACTAACAAAAACTCGCTTACTGTATAAATTATGAAAACCAACAAAAAGATAGCATTCCGATATATTCATAACTCTATAGATCAATAACAATTAGTTATAACATTTATAACAATATAAAACATAAGGAAGACAGAACACCACAATCGCTTGTAACACCCGTGTACCCGCTATCTTGTCCACAAACGCGCAGTCTTACGAGCAGGTACGGGGAAGGCTTACAAGCGGGGAGGGGACAAGCAGTGCCGCGACAGACACCATCTTGAGTGCGCGTGAGTGTTTTTAAGTATTGTGATTATATTCATGTTCCATCCAGGTTAGTAAACTCTTTACACAACTTTTTTCAATAACACTTTTTCCACCACTTTTGAAATTCAATTTAAGTTCTTTCAAAATGAGATAAATCTAAAACCGGTTAAGTAATAAACCACTTTTACGGGCCGACCGAGTTAGTCCACTACTGGATTTTAAAGTTCGCTACTTATATTTACTTATGTACAATGTAAGAGCAATTTCATAATCGGGTACCGTTTCGAACGTGAAAAATGTATTGTTGCATTGATTTGGTGCTTAAGTGAGTAAGTGATGAGATTGGTGATATGACGTCACAGTGTATTTATATTTTATAAATGAGTTTTGGTAAACGTAATCAAAATTCGTCAATTCAAGTGTTCTGCAGTGAATTGAAAATAGGTGAGCATAAATATTTTAGAAGTCGGTAAAGAAGCTGCAATTCTAACTCCAACGAACTTTTTCCTACATCTCGCGAAATCGATGTTATCGAAAACCAGATCTCATGCAGGGATAACAAATCTTAGTGTGCGTTAGAGTGTTTGTGATAGTGTGCTATATAAGCAGCAGTGCATAGCTTAGCTAGCATGATTAATAATAATAATACTACTATTATTGATTAATAAAAGAATACTATTGTTATACCAATTAATCTACATTTGTTCCCACTTGTTCTACTGAACAGTTCTACAGTAGAACTATCTAGATTGCTTGGAAAAAAATGTTAAGAAACTTTTTATCGAGGTTCTGGAGGATGTGTAAACGCAACTCAACGGCTTATAAATGGATTTCACCACGTTGTCCATTCACATTACAACACAGGAAAGTATGGTTAAGTAGGTACCTACTTAAATGTTAAGTTTTAATTATGATTCATCTTAACCAACTCAAATTGTAAACTTAACCGGAATCTGTTGAGGCGTTTCGGAACGATTGAGTAATCATTTCAACACGCTTTCTGATTTATTCCTTCTAATTTTTTAAATATCTTGTTATAATATTAGTAGGTAGGTACCTATAAAAACTTATATTCACTTATGCATCTAATACTCTAACAAGAATGTATCTAATAGATAAAATTTCAATCTAGTGCTCTGAATATATTGCACTTATTTTTGAGAATTATGGGTAAGGCCATAAACAGATGGGGAAAATAGGTTTTTCTGGTCATTTTTTGATTTCTTCAACTTATAACGCAGAAAACTCAAAATATTCTGCCTAGAGGAGTACCTACCCTCTTAAATTCTTTGAAATCATCGATAATTATTTTTTGGTGTATACCTAGTAATTATATACAATATAATTATAGTTAGTAATATTATTGTACCCAACATTACGTTTTATTTTTAAACGGTTTTACTTAGTTTGACCTGTTTATTATTTGGTTCAAATTTAGTAATCGATATTACACCCCCTTCTTGTTGACAGACTGATCTGACATTTGGTACACAGCTTTAGTTCTGACTAGCTTTTCCCGCGTGGCTTCGCTCACGTAGACTATAGAATATTTTGAACATAATTTATTTATTTAAATCGAATTAGTATTATAGATACCTAGAAAAATGATAAATCAACAAACTGTACTGCCCATAAGAACAAATTGTACTACTCTGAGTCGATGCCACTACTTTTAGCGTCATTGTATAAGCAGACTTAGGTACAGGGCAAATGACAGTCAATAATATCGTCGGTATAGCAATTGCAAATATTCGCTATTATATAATAATATAATCTAAGAGATTTCTAAGGAATTTTCAAAGGAAAATCAAGATAGGTACTTATAAGGCTGGTAAGTTTTTCTTTCCAGTATAAGAGAACAAATAAATTTGAAAGGACATTGACAGGGTTTGGACCAAGTGCTGCCCAGGAATGAAAGTAGCGCCAGTGGTATCGTGGCATTAATTTACATCCAAAACAAATATTTAAAAAAAATCGTCCCAGGAAAAAAAAGTTTCGTTGTTAATAATTATTTTTCATTAAATTATGAGTATGTGATGTTTTTCCCTCCAAAATACATAAATCTACATCTAATATATTTTATAACATTGTCCTGTAGCACCAAAAGCGGTACAGGAATGGAAAAATCGGGACGGAAATATGCCTAACCCTTTTATTCAAAATCACAGATTTAATTGGGATCAATCTCATTAATTAATTGGGGTTGGTTTTTTTTTTCAGTAGGGCTGAAATGCGGGATATCCCGCCAAATCGGGACATCTGGCAATATTACGTAGCATGCAAAACACAAAAAGCTGTTCTATTGTGTCTCGTTTGCACCATGCCATTATGTATATTGGTGCGTTGTTTATTTAAACTTGTATTGGGCACCAATTCCAGTATTCTAAAATGGTAGTTGAGAGTAGTCAGTACAAATAGTGAGGTGGCGTTATGTTGCATTCCTATTCAAGTTAATTTTTGTGGAGCAACATTTCAGCCTAATGCTTGTTCTTGTAATGCTTTGATTTCTTGATTATATTTATGTCAAAAATAATGTATATTTTTTAATGTTCATTAATGTACACTTGCTGATAAATTACATTATTAATGTAACATAAAAAGTACAATTAATACACTCACAATTACATTGAAAATAATTCTTAAGATTGTTTTTTTCATATAAAAAATGCATAACAAAACCCTGTTTTTCTCTTGACTCCTGGGATAGATTTTGATAACTATTGGCCTAAGGAACAAATTGTACTATGTGTTCATTCTGGGTAGCACTTGGTCCAACTTCCATATAAAGATTGGCAATGTCCTTTCGAATTCTAATCCGATTTATATTTGACATTCCAATTTTAAAAGGTAATTACATTGCACCAAGCCAGTTTAAATCAAAAGCACTAAGGAGTATTGATATCAACTTCGATGCAAATCACCCCCAAAATAAATTTCTACCCCTTTTTAACCCTGTTAGGCGATGAGTTTTAATAATACGAAACACGTGTTCCATCAATTCTGAAAAAGAATGTTTATGCAAAATATGAAGTAGATTGGACCAAGGAATCCCGTTGTCCCATACAAACTTTGCCCCTATTTTTCACCTCCTTAGAGGTAGAATTTCGAAAAATCCTTTCTTATCGGATAATTACGTCATATAAAGAACACACCCTCCAAGTTTCAGGTCTCTACAATCAGCGGTTTAGGCTGTGCGTTTTCCCAATATTTCCCTTCACTGCTCTGCTCCTATTGATCGTAGCGTGATGAAAAGTATACTATAACCTGCCCAGGAGTATGAAGAATAATTGTGCCAAATTTCGTTAAAATCCGTCGAGTAGTTTTGGTTTCTATAACGAATATACATACCGACAGACAGACAGACAGACAGACAGACAGACAGACAGACAAAAAGTTTACTGATTGCATTTTTGGCATCAGTATCGATCCCTAATCACCCCCTGATAGTTATTTTTTAAATATATTTCATGTACAGAATTGGCCTCTCTACAGATTTATTATAAGTATAGATAAAACGTTCTACGCAACAACGTCAAAAACGGTTTACGCAAATAAACATTTTTACTTATATTATTTACTTTTGAAAAAACAAAACATAAGGTCGCGTAAAGGTTTTTTAATTGGGTTTGGGTTTTTACAAGTAGATATGTGTCGTTAGATTCTAAACAATTAAAATAACAGTGGGTTAATGTGATGCTTGTTCGTGAATATGCATTATTTTCACTACTTATCTAAGCGTTTAGTGTCTGAGTGTACTGGTTACTAAAGTTGAGTCCGGTTGGCGTAACTTATTTATTTATTTTAAGCAAAGTTTACAGCTTACAGCCACTTACATTTCAGAGATATTTACAAAATCTTAAAATTACTAAATACAATAATCTTAGTTAATACAAAGAACACTTTTATCTATATTTATTATCTGCTAATTAAAAACAACTTAAACAATAACAACTAATTCAATGAAAGCCAAAGATAACTATTTATATTTATCCTATAAAAATGTATATAATTCTTCTGTACGTGAGTTTGTCTCCTAACTCCTTCTAAACGGCTATCAATCAACCATTTATTTGCCGTAAAATGAGGTGTCATGTACACACATCAAAAGTGTCTAGGGATCAACATATATTTTTGCAATAACTTTTCTCCTGATTGATATTAATTAAAATTTTCTTTAAGGATTCATCAAATAAAGTGTTTTCGTTTGTCACAGTAACGATAAACCAAGTCACCTTTGCATTAATAAAGAAATTTGCCATTTTCCTAATAAAGGGATTTTTGACATTTGAACCACTAACATTAAAGTTCAAAAAAAAGACTGAAATAACAGTTTTCTTTAAAATTTTATTGGGTAACTTAAACAATTAATAATCCGTGTTTCTACCGCGAACACTAACAACACAAGAACATCGGTTTGGCATACTCAAAATGAGTTCATCCAAATCACGCTGTGGAATGGCCGCCCATGTTCGTTGCAACAACAAAAAAAGCTCTTCTTGCGACGGGATACCCTCCATATTCGGCAGAGCTCTTCTCTGTAGCATATCCCATGCATGCTCAATCGGGTTCAAGTCTGGCGACTGAGCAGGCCAGGGCAGGACATTGATGTTAGCTGCGGCGAGAGTATGTCTTACAACTCTTGCGGTGTGCGGTCGTGCATTATCATGCATTAACTGAAATAAGGGACCGATTTGCACTTGTAGAGGAACGATGACGTCTGATACAATCGTCTCAGCATAAATTTGAGCGTTGAGGTTGCCTCTGATCCAAATCAACTCAGTTCTTCCGCCGATCCAAATACCCGCCCATACCATGATGGTTCCACCACTATAAGGATGGACTTCCTGGCAGGATTTTAATCGCTGTTGGCGTCCAGGGGTTCTCCAGTGTCGTATACGTCTTGTATCCGGTCTCATACCAAAACGAGACTCATCAGAAAAGCACACGAAACGCCATTGTTCTTCTGCCCAATTTCTGTGTTCAAGAGCCCATTGATATCGAATCCTACGATTGTGCATTGCTATAGGTGGTACCCGTAGCGGTCTTCGGGAATGAAGGTTCACTTCATGCAAGCGGTTTCTGACTGTTTGGTCGCTAATTAAGTTCCCTGAAGAGTGATGAAGCCTCACGGCTAACATCATGGCGGTTATTGTTGGAGCTCTTCGAGTTAAGATTTGAATGTATCGGTCTTGTCTCCGTGTGGTGCAGCGATACCGTCCTCCATGGCGCTCAGCCACGGTACCAGTGCTTCGGTAACGTGTCCAAAGTCGACTGATAACACTCTGACTTGTATTCAGAGCTAAAGCCACAGTACGTTGCCGGGAACCAGCTTCTATCATTCCCACGGCTCTGAGCATTTCTTCCCTGCTTAAATGACGTCGCCGCTCCATAATAACGTTGGTTTTAATCAGTAGTAGGGAAACAGTAGCACTAATAATGTCTTCAATGCGTTGTATGTTTTTATAGGGAAAATATTGACAGCTGATTTTCATCTTTTACTCGAATTTGATTCACAGTTCCTGATTCAAATTATGAAATGCACCAAAAAGGATCCATATAAATTTATAAAATCATAAATTTATTACAAAGCCACATCTCAATCTCAAGAAATCCGCATAAAAATGCTTGATCCCTAGACACTTTTGATGTGTGTATATAAGCAAGGTATATGTACATCCATTTTACCTGTTAGGATGTGCAAATATCTAATTATATTACATCTTAACATTTAACTTACTATTATAATTTTATATTTATATGTTACAGTTATATAAATATTTTGTGTACATGTTCAAGCTATTAATATTAAAATAAACGGCCGGACCGACTTAGATGAAATTTTGTGGGTATATTTCAATGGGTTCCTGATTGGTTTGAAAATACAATTGGACCCGGTAGGTGGCACTACAATCGGGTTAAATAAGAACTACGGGTGCGAAACCACGTGTGATAATAGCTAGTAAAAATATCTCAGCGTTGATAAATATCAATAGTAAATTATATCATTTAACAGTCACGACTCTGAAGAATATCTGCATCTTCTTAAATCTAAAATGATATATATACTTACAATCAGCGAATTTCTGGTAAATGATGGTTTTATAGAATAATTCCTATAACTGATATTGAAATCATGATAACTTGTATTTTCTGATATTGACCGCAGTCGTGCCTACCTTCAATGACGTCAATAATTTGATTACGATGTAATTTTTATCATTATTAAACCTGAATTTGCCTCATTGTAAAATGATTGAAGTCCTGATTATTCTTAAGAAAGTTGGGAAATTTTCCATTGACCATGTACCTAATTGCAGCTGAGTATTAAATTAAAATCATGACTGCATTCCTTTGTATTTCCTTACACTAATTCTGTTTTGAAATTAATGACATAATACCTAAATTTCTGTTTACAAGGATTTCTATTAATACTAATAAAATATACTTATACTGTATAACATAATGTATATAAATTTCACTACAGAAGTTTCGTAATTAGCATAACATCACTCCTGCATTTTGTGAAGATTTACTCAGGTTAGTTTGCAAGGAATAGGTGGATCGAGGAGAGGCCTGTAGGTACTCAGCAGTGGGTAGACTCAGGCTGTAGATGATAAAAGTCAGCAGTACACAATATTATCAAGAGTAATACGATAGAAACCCAGTTTATTATCAAGTCAATCCCCAAAGGTGCCAACAATTTACTGTGGAAATGCGTTTAATCACCCAGCCCGACGCCTGTAAAAAAGAATCGAAAAAAATTCAAATTAATCAAATTGAATTAGTGTTAATGAAAGTCTAGAAGAAGAAAGAAAAGAAAAAAGATTTGGGAAATAGCGACATCGTGTGTTCTATTGTCGAAGTCAAAGAACTGTCAGTCCATGCGTCATCCTATTTTGCGGGTGGAGGATAACAATTTCCCCCATCCAGAGCTTTTCGTCTTGACTTAGGCTTGGCTAAGCTTCCGCATTATGCTTTACGGGTTTTAGTAATTAGGTACTCCGAGTTTCTGCATAAAACGATTCAAAATCGGATTTTCACTTGTCATCTAAAACCTGTCTTATTATTTTCCTGGGATCAGATTACCTACAAATTGTTTGCTCGCATCGAGGGTGCCTTGTATGATGAAGTTTAATTGGCCAGTTCTGTTACCTAAATTGTAGATACTTGTTTACAAACTAAATAATATCATTGTGTGTTTAATGCATTCGTGTAGGCTTTCTTGTATTTTAATTGTATTCTTACTTTATATGCTTCGTCATTAGACGACAAATCAATTTTTTATTGAATATTTTTATCTCATGTAAGTGAACAAATGATATGTTCTTATGAGAATAAAGATTCTTTAAACCTAAATCCTAATAAACGTTGGATTACTGTTCTTGCAACGTAGACTATCCTTGACAATGAAAGGCTATAAAAACAACGGTGTAACAGTTCACAGCGTATATGAATGGTGACGTTTCACGTAGTAGCGAACATCCGGCAGTTTAGTTTTGTGTGTGGGGCAATATATAAGTGACGGCGGACACTTAAAAAGATCCAAAACATTTTAAAATACCACTTATTTTCACTACATAAAAATCAACTTCATCATCATCATCACCATTTCAGCCATAAGACGTCTACTGCTGAACAAGAACATAGGTCTCCCCTAATGACTTCCAGATTGTCCGGTTGGAAGCATCCTGCATACATCAAAAATCAACTTAACTTTGTGCAAATGAAGTTGATTTTAGAATGTTTAAATAAGCATAAAAATATAATAAAAGACGCAAAAAAGACTCTCTGATATTAGTAGAAGTCATGTACAACTTAACTTATGTATAACGTCAAATACGAAAGATTTTTATTCGAATATTCCGAATTCTAAAATGGCCTTTATTTACCCTCGGCACGGGCCGATAAACCCGGTAAATGGATAAATTCATATGATAAACCCGGCTAAAATTCATATTACATGTTAAGAATCAAATCGTTAAGCAGAGTTTAAAACCTATTATTCTTATTACAAGTCTTTAGGTATTTTATCACTGCAGGGCAAAGAAGTGCCTACTCTCCTTTCATCTATTTTTTCCTAGAGCGGTTGTTCTCAGCTGGACGTGTCTTCACTAAAAGAATCTAACTCATTTCACCTTCTCCGCCTGAAACCCTTATAAGCGGCTAAACAATACTAATCTCGTATAGTCTTGAACATACACTTTTTTCACTATAATGTAATATTATTCGTGTGGAATTAAGTATATTATCTATCTATCATCATCCTACACCTAATGGGTCAGAGTGGTGGAGTGTGACCAATTTTCTCTTAGGTATCTGAAGAGATAGGGCTGAACATATAGGCTGAAAAGGGCATGTATTTGACCACAAACCCACCAGATGGTCCATAGCTCAAACCAATGATGCACTTACGACGGGCTCTTAGCTCACAGCTGCTGCACTATAGAAGTACAGTCTTGAATAGTTTTTAATATCTACCAAAAACGATCCAACACAACAGCTTAATCTATTGTTTAACTTACTGACTAACTTTAACTGTAAATTACTTTTGACGGAACAAAGTTCTTTAACCAAAACTATAAGATTTAAATTCGTTGGCAGATGACGTCATTACCATAAAACAATGAAATACGTACTCGCTTCCGCTTGTACAAATACCACAAGAGTCTTACACTCATCAATGCGGTGGAGAGTTGAACAACTGGGTCGGTAGCACCGCCGCGCACCACGCCGGACGCAGTAACGTGCGGTTTTCTTTACTTTCATTATGTTTTGCAAAATATCCGAGAAAATCTGCACTTCCGTTTATATTACGTACTTACTATGTGTAGATGTATGTAAGGATTAGTGTATGTATGTTAATGTAATGTGCAGACTTGTAGTTGTTGCTGTGATACCCTAAAGCGTTGACTGACAAGTCAGAGTTTTCAAGTTAGTTGGCTAATCTCTAAATTCGGTCAGGAGTACATTATTATTCATTTAAAATACATTTTAAAATATATTATATAAAAAAAATAAAAATATACATTAAAAAATATAAAATACAGTAGCCTATCGGTATCGGGAACAGGGTCCAAGCTACCGGTGGTCAGGGCTCCAGAGAAAGAAGAGATAGTTATAATGTCAGTGTTTTCTTTCAAAATCTCAAATTCTGCCAGCACCAGCGTTACAAATAATGTTCCCAAGTATTATAAAGAATCTATTGATTAATACGTGAAGAGAAAATTTTATACCCTTTTTTAAGCACATTGCGTGCTCGGAGAAGATTTAAATTTGGCATTGTTTATGTTTATGCAGGAGTGCAGAACATTTATTAACGAATACATACATAGATAAATATACTAAAAGTGTCAAAGGTAAAAAAAAATCCTCCACGGAAAAGAATATACTTAATATGATGGTAAAACAGGTTTCGCTTGGTTTCGCACAGATTAATATATTAGTAGCGAGCTCCTCTGCACAATTGAGTTGTTATGTAATGAATGATTGAAAGAAAAAATAAAATGAAAAATATTTTTTTCGTTTAAAGTGAAAATGTAAAAGTAAAATAGGTAAAAAGTAAAATAGTAATAATAGGTAGTGATGTAATACTATATTGTGATAGAGCCTTTAGAGGTAAGCAAAGTTGTTGTCTATATTCGTATCGTATCGTATCCATTTGGGTTGCGGAGGTCAGATAGGCAGTCGCTCCGTAGAAAACTGATATTCAGCTGCATGTTAGATTAGAAGCCGATCCCAACAAAATTTGGGAATAATAAGGCTAGGAGGATGATGAATAAATAAATATATTTATATTTATTCATAATCCTTCTAGCCTTATTATAAATAAATATATTTATTTTTATTTATTTATGTACACACATAAAATACACTACTAAAATATCTATCACTACATAGTTTAAAACAAAGTCGCTTTATCTGTCCCTATATCCCTATGTATGCTTAAATCTTTAAAACTACGCTACGGATTTTAATGCGGTTTTTTTTAATAAATAGAGTGATTGAAGAGGAAGGTTTTTATGTATATTGCACCTATGCGAAGCGGGGCGGGTCGCTAGTGATAAATAAATTACGTAGGTATTTTAACTTTATTTTCATAAAAAGTGTATTTGTCATGTTTTACCAGTAAACAGACGATATAAAATGAACACTACGTTTAGCAAAGACCATAGACAGTCACGTTATTGACAAAATCATTATTTCCTAACGAAAAATGTCATAAGGTTACTAGAATTTGAAGAGGTTCTAACACGTGACATGACGTTTGGTACAAAGAATGCATGTACAGAATATATTAGGTTTGCAGACCGCAGTTGTGGGTCAATGACCTGTCGCCAGGTATGAGTAGTCCGTTAGCCACTGTAATTTTATTTGGTGAAATGCTCCTTTCATAATAACATAACATACACTCACGCTTGTATTCCCGGGTAGGCAAAGGTGTAAGCAGAACACCCACGCCAGTATTGCACATATTGTACACGCCACAATTGCCAGCTATGTTATAAGCCCCATGTAATAGGGCCTATTGCCATTAACCGGTCAATATTCCAGACCCCGTGCTGCTACTGAGAATTTGCTAATAGAAAAACCTAATAACACTTTGCACGACCCGGGTACCGAACCCAGGACCTCATACTCAGCAGTCACGCTTGCTACCACTAGGCCGACGAGGTAATTTTATGAACTCTTACAAGGCTCTTTAATTCACAAAAGTATTTTTTTGTATCATAATAGCGTAATAAAAAAGTATAAATTAAACATTTTGAAAACCTCCTATACAAAATTCCTACACTTTTCAAATAAAAAAACAATTCAAGATCGGTTCAATCGTTTTACAAGCTACGATGTCACAGGCACTGATATACAGGTACACAGTGAACACACAAGTGTAGGTACACAATTAAACTTATAACATCCCTTTT
This sequence comes from Protodeltote pygarga, assembly GCA_936450705.2. Lineage (NCBI taxonomy): Eukaryota > Metazoa > Arthropoda > Insecta > Lepidoptera > Noctuidae > Protodeltote > Protodeltote pygarga. The sequence continues at coordinate 15,746,064 of OW388248.2, forward strand.
TTTTGTGAGACGATAAAAAATGTTGACAATGATAACAAAAACATAATAAAATCCAAAATAAATAATGTCAAGCAAAAACGCAGTAAACCAGTAGCATATTAGGTTGTTTACAAAGTCTAGACTTGTATAGTTTCAACAAATTAGTTCACTTACTTTCACTGAAACTAAAACTGATAAGTTATAGGTATTGCATTATTGGCACACATAAATTACGTCAGCGCTTGCGCCTGCGCAACCGCTCGGTTGCCGTCTTGACCGGTCCGTCGCCGTCGCGTTGATAACTTAAAAATTTTGTAGATAAACAGAAAAACTAGCTTTTTTCCCGCGGCTTCGGTTCCTTGGGATATCTCTAATTTTCTGGGCAACATTTAGTACATTTAGTACTCTTATGTGGGACGCAAAATGTGGGTGTAAAACTCCTCTGTCTTAATTTTCGGGGACATCAAGTAATGATTTATTACAAGAATTGATTAGTCACTGCATTTTGCGTTGCCTAAGTATTCAAAATATTAGTGTTGTTTATTGAAGTCGTATTTCACAATGTAGATAATTAAAATTAAGATTAAAATACAATTCTGGTTCGTTTGGAATAAGAAGGTTTTTTAAATGGCTATCATCTAAAAGGCGATTCGGCACTATATCAGCACCAGTCAGCGAGTCTATATAGCGCTACCTGGCCGGACGTCACTTAGTCTATGAGTGAACGTCGCGTTTCCAATGAGTCGACTCCCATATTATCAATTTTAGTCAGTGATAGATCTTTGTTTATCTATTCACACTCGCATTTCTTAATATCAAAATTTATGAAGTGAATTGAGTCTCAGAGCTTGAACTCCAAATGATTATACATGGCATGGACTGCAACGGGCGCGTGGGCCTCATGTCAACGAGCCGCGGTGCAATTAATTCAAGATATTAGAAATCTATTCCATAATTTATTTATTTTTTATTACTGCCGCTCAAATTTACTCCATGCTGCCTGATGGAAAGCAGTCAGTGGAGTCCCTTAGTGATGACCATCATCCCAGCAGCCAACATAGCAATGTGGCATGATGGCCCTCATCTTGACGGCCTTGAGAAAAGCTTTTTCACGTTCCGCTTAAAGGGCCCAGGATCATAAGTGGAGGGAAACACGTGAGCTGGTAAATTGATTTTAAGGAATCAAAGGAAGCGATTGATTCCATGTTGTAGTTTTTTGTGTCTCAATTCCTGAGAAAGTTGGTCAACGTGACTAAGTGAGTCTTCGAAAAGTAAATTGTGTTACGTAATTACCTTGATGGAGTTAGTAATGACCGCAGGTATATGAATGGAAAGCGTTTATAATAACATTTACCAGGTTGATGACGAACTGTACGATAACCACAACGGCTAGCAAATTTTTTAATCATAAAATAATAAGTAGGTAATACCTAAATTTAAAAAAAAATTAAAATCCCGGATACAAAAAAACTAAAAAAATTAGTAGCATATAAACACATTCGATCGAGTCACCTTTAAAACAAAACAAATAAATCAAAATCGGTTCATCCGTTTGGTAGCTACGATGTTTCAGGTACACACTTTAAATTTAGAACACCCCTTTTTTTTCGTCAGAAGTTAAAAAATAACTCCATATAATAATCATGTCCTCCTAACCGACTTTTAATCTTTTTGTGACATTTAATAAGTCAATCTCAACGAAGACTAACCAAATACCCAGGAGATTATTTTGTAAATTATATTGTACTTACAAAATTAGGTACACAGGGTTATTTGTAAAACACCAGCATCCTTAAAAATCCTCATTAAACTCATCATTATGAACAACTTTTACTACGGGACCAACCCTGAAATCGCAAAAAAAAAACAGCTGTTCCATACATTTTGTTGAATCATGTGAACATAATTGTATGGAACAGAAGATTTTTTTTTGCGATTTCAGGGTTGGTCCCATAGTAAAAGTTGTTCATAGTGATGAGTTTAATGACCCCTTTTAAGGATGCTGGTGTTAAACAAATAACCCTGTATAAATAATATTGTATTAATTATAGTCTAACAAAGACCATCAGCAATTAGTAGTGATAGAGCTTTAATGTTAATTAATGATTATATAAATATAATAAAATAATAATTTAGAATACAAGGTGAGAGAGGTCAGAATACTATAAATTATTAATATACATTTTATTGTAATATGACCTTTTTCACCCTGTTTTGAAAAAGAAAGTCTATAACCAGCACCAGCAGTGGAACAGTTCAGGCTGATTTATTTACCCGTTTATTTATTCAAAATTAAAACTACAGAAAATGGGTTGTTTTATCTGTTTTATCTAATCAATGTTATTACTAACTGTGTCGTTTTGTCTTGATTATGTAAGACAAACAACCTTTTTGAGTGAGTATTGCACGCTTTTAAATTAACACCCATAAGTAACATAACATTTAAATTATTTATTCAAATGGAAAAGTGATTTGATGTTCAAATATGCAAACGTAATGAAATTAATTGCATTCCGTAGCATCAACATCAACGTCATTCATAATTAAATAACTATATTTAACTATTGTGATTTTTTGTACATGTTATTATAGCCTTGTCAATAGAATTATTTAACGAGATATTTTTGAAATAACAATAATTGATACGGTTAGAACTCGAACCCACGATCTACGATGTATCGTTGTTAAAAATTTCCTATTAAATAATTATATTTCTAACTAGCTTTTGCCCGCGGCTTCGCTTGCGTTGGTTTAGAATTTCAATTTCAATCATGATTGGGAAATACGTGTCACCATCTATTAACACAAGTAGGTACCTCATTGTTGTTTTCCTCGGGTACTGTAGTTTTTTTCGGGATAAGTACCAAAATTTCGGGATGTTCGGTTCAGAGGTTTAGGCGTAAAAACAAACAAACTTAAATATTTCGCATTTTAATATTAGTTACGATGCACATCATATGAATATACCATTCAAGTTTGAAGTGCTAACTAAGACTTAATATATGTATTTGCGTATTTTTACTACTTTTGATCGCGGCTTTACCCGCGTCGGACAACATTTCCAATTTTTCTTTTCTCTTATTCGGACTCATCATCTCCTTGCCCTTTTCCCAATTTATTTGGGGTCGGCGCTGTAAGTCCTTTTTTGCCACACATCTCTATCACCCGTCATCGTCTCTTTTTCGGACTAAAAACTAAAAAACACACTGCAGTCTCTCGCCACCAAGTGTAGTTTAGTGTACAAGGGAATAGTCAAAATAAATTTAATGACCCTAAATACAATGGGTTTAGTAGCACTTAGTAGGTTACACTAACGATCATTCTAATGGGAATCGAACTACATCCTCAACCACAAGTGTCTGACGCTTCGCTGCCGCGCTATTTGGGTCGAATGTCTGCCATTCAGAAGTGCATGAAAACTTTTCGGTCAATTAAACTCTTCAACGGTACTAGCGATGTTGATACTTGTATCCATTATAAGAAGAACGTTCCACGAATGATCAAAATGCTCTGAATGAGATAAACGTACCACTTAGTGTGTTTATGACTTTATGTATCATCAATCTTATTTATTTTTATTACTGTGAGGCTTTCTAAGTGAGGCCTTGGTTAACACTAGGTAATATAATCCTACTCTACTTTAATCTACTTTTTCAGTAGGATAAAGTTCTTAAATCATCATCTTTACATCAAGAAAGTCAGTTGGGGTGTTGTTTTGTTCCAAAATATAACATAACATAGACTCACGCCTGTATTCCGCATTGTAGGCAGAGGTGTATGCAGTACACCCGCGTTTCACCGGCTATGTTAAAAGTCCCATGTAATAGGGAGCAAGTCTATTGGCATTAACCGGACACATTTCCAGACTCCGAGCTGCTACTGAGAATTTCCTAATGGAAAAACCCAATAACATATTTTATGTATGTTTTTTACATGTTTATGCACATGTTTTGCTTATTAAATGAAATTATTTAATAAGAAACTTGCAAAAACAACTGACTTGGCACGTCAGGGATCGCGGGTTCAAGTTCCGCCCGAATTTAACCCAAGAACGCTTTGCCTGACCCGGAGTTCGAACCCAGGACCGAGTTCAGTTATCGCGCGTAAACACATTAGTACCTACATTAAAACATCTAACAACCGTAACATATGCAAGTTGGGAAAGTGCTTTATAAAAAGCGAGATCTCATTGAAATCTGTTGTTATTAAACATTCATTTTCCATTGTAGGCACAAACAATAAGCTGCGATTTCCAATGGTATGAGAAACTTTGGTTACGCTTGCGGTAAACATAACCACGTAAATACGTAGAATTGTTCGTAGTGGTTGCTAATCTGCTCAAATTTTTGGAGCATGACCTCTTCCACTTCGCAGACTGAGTTAGGTTCTTTGGTTTTATACCCAAAGAGTGCCCGGGTATAACCTCGTAAGACCGAGATTTATTTCACACTAGTTGGAGTTATATTCCTAAGGTCCTTTATAAAGAATCAACTTTTTACACTCTGTCAGTCCCAGCTCTTTCAACTATAGTATTTGAATATGTTAGAGGTGTCCGATTACTTTCAACTTATTGCAGGTTCATGGGTATAGAGATAATTTATATATAATAAAAGAAAAAAGTCCTTCCAGAAGCACTTACAAAATTTAATAGTCAGTAGTCATAGATATTATTAAAATTGGCGCATAATTTGAGACACGGAAATGGTGGTGAAGTTTTGGCTCCGGGGCGTTAATTCGTGACTGGGAGTTCGAAAGTTCAGGACGGAATTACTATAAAAATATGGTCCTTTTTAATGGGCCGAAGGTCTTACGAGGGTATGGTTCCACTGTCCTTCAATCCATCCATCCGTCTTTCCCAAGGTCTTTTAAACCTTTAGGTATTTTTAGAAACCGTGAAACACTTGAAATTTTTACATAGTAGCCAATAGTAGGTATGTATTACTATAGCCACTTTATGGGAAATATATTTATTAACTACAAAAAAGAGTCCCTATACAAGAAACGTATTTTTTTAGCGTTTTTGTACGGAACCCTTCGAGGCATGTCCGACTCACTTTTAGCCATTTTATTTGCAAATATATATAGACAGTAGTACTGGCATATCATTGAAAAAAAATTAAATAGTATAAAACATTGGTTCGCATTTGAAATCGCTCTTAAACAACCGTAAAATAATAAATTAATATTAGGCAGTTCTTTTTATGTGATTGGTGTTTACAGTACAACCAAAGAGTAAAAAACATTTAAAAAACCTGTTTGCCTTTTTCGAGAACTATGTAATTTATATGCATCGTAACTTTGCAAGTGTTTGATGCAACATGCAACAGGCACCAATTTTAAGGTATCTACTTCTATAAGCTTAACAACTAAAGAAGAATTCAATCTTTATTCACTTTTCAGGATGACGGACTACGAGCGCATTAAGCAGACGTGCCTGGAAAAAAGGGAGCTGTGGGAGGACCCTGACTTCCAAGCGAACCAGTCCTCAGTATTTTACTATCAAACTCCACCCTTTCATTTCGAGTGGAAACGTTCAAAGGTATCTATGACTTTAGAAAATCTAAAATCTTCATGTAGGTATATTTCGGGCAGACATTTATTAAAATGTCTCGAACGGAGTATATTTTAAAGACGTGAATTTTCCTGTTACCAAATTAAGTTTTAGTTGACTGCGAGACATCTTAAATGATAGCTATTTTTCAATTCTAAAATCTTTCGATTCCGACTTAGCGCTTTCTCAAAATTATTATTCTCGTATTATTAGTTTAGGAGCTGTGGCATATTTCTTCCCTTCAATATAATGTACTCCTGAAGTTTTGACCGAATTTCGGTCACAGCGGCTAATCATAGCCAACTACGCAGGAGATATTATAGGGCACAATATTGTATGTGCAAACACCTGTTTGAGAATCGGGAGTGCACCTGCACTCCCGTTTCTCTCACTCTCGTAGTCTGATTGGACGGCAATTCAGGCGCAGGACCAACGGCTTTATGATAGGCATGGAGCAAGTGATAAGTAATTAATTATTTTTACCTTCAGTATAATGCATTTATGCGGATAGTATGTATGTATATATTTATATGTTTATAATTTATGTGTGTATACACAGATATGGTATATCCATATCTTTATGTGTATAGTATATGAACTTATGTATATGTGTAGTATGTGTTTGTAAAATTGAAATTGGTCTATGTTATCATCTTATACTTATTATCTTCTTCTTTTGTGCATCTACCATGTTTCTATCTCTGCATCACCTTAAGGTCGACTGGTAGACTGGAGTGTTTCTGTACATAAAGATTAAATAAATAAATGCATATCTATTAATAGATATGCATTATTTTAGTAGAAAGCTCCATTTATTAAGCACTGTGACATAAAGCATTGTTTACATTTTAAATCATAACGCAATTCGAGGTGAAAGTGACAGCCGGACGTTGACATACTTACTGTTCTTTAGTAGATAGGTATAAAATGAAGGTACTATCTTCTTAGAATTGTTGACTAATAAATTGGTGGGTATGTAACGTAGTAGGTATGACTTTTGAGATGTCCGGTTCAGTTCAGACTTTGATTATTTCATATAAATAATCAAAGAGTTCAGAGCTCTTAAGCTTGAAATTACAGAAAAAACTATAGTTTTTTTCTAGGTATACATTTATGTATAATTTTATTTATTTACATAATTTTAATTCCGCTTACGTGAAAGTTTAAAAATACGCAGATTAGGCTATTTTTAGGAACATTACCATTAGCAGCCATAACTTAGTTTAAAAACTTAGTTGATAGGTTGATTTTAAATGTAATCCGTCAGCGCCGGCTTCGTAACAGAAAAAAACGTGTTAAAGCAGATTCAATGAATACTCCAACTTGCCTTTTCAATTATCTTAATGTTTGCTAATGAATATTTAACTCTCTCTGTTAGACAACGGAAGTGGTCAAATCAGTTTCGTTAAAAGAACAATATCAAAAGCCTTGAAAGCAATTCGATCTGAAGTCATGACCTCTAAGTCCCTTTACTTAATTGGACTGTTGCTGAATCATTCAATTCGATCCAAGCATTCACTAGTAGGTACCTACTTTTCAATAATCGTACCTACAATTTTTCTTACATCACAATACCCCAATCCTCAAATCTACTTCAAAAAAGTAGCATCACCTATGTAACATAAAATACAATAATGATGACGTCATAACAAAAAATACAAATCTCGTCAAGTATCGAAAGCACGCGATTGTATTCATACCGTTAGCATTATAATACAACTAAATGAGGTGATGCGTAGAAACTAAGAGTGGTTGTGAGGAAAGAACCTTTTGGTTTGGTAGGGTAATCGCTTGACAAACTGAGCGAAGCGAATTGTGCTTGAAAATTTAAGCTGCCATAAAAATGGTCTTTATAAGTAAAGTTTAAATGATTTCTCAATAAAGCCGCCACGTACCTACTATACGTAGGAGATTCAAATTTCGGTTGGCGCCGCCTGCCAGCGAGGTGCAACGTAGATCTAATGAATTAATATTTATTTGTTTTTTTAAACAAACACTTTTTACGTTTTCGTATTATGTTTTTTTAAAAACCAAATAATTATTGAACTCGTCATTTCAATAAATAATTCAAATAAAACAATACGCATTGTTCCATAGCTGTCCCAAAATATTACGGTAATTATTATCGCATTTATTCGTCATAAAGGTACCTATTTAAGCTATATAGGTACTTATTAAAAAAATTATAGGAATATGAAACATTATAAGTATTAATTTTTAAATACTTTTAAATAATTTTAATTACCTACTAAACTATAAAACAGGTAGGTACATACCGGTCTACCTTTTTCTAAAAGCAGTTTATTTTCATGTTTCGTTATATGGTAGATGGTGTCACTGTATCCGGAGTCGTCAATTTAATTGCCGACTAAAGCGCGCTTGGAAACCAGCCTTTCTATATTAAGCAAATCTTCATTAACTACAGGTCCACAGATATTTAAAACATTAGTTAATTAATTCTGGCTATTATCTTTGTATATAATAGGTAATACATAAATAACAAATGTAAAGAATATCTTTATTTGTTATACAATATGTTAAGAAAACCCTGTCCGATCCGTGAAGGTATTAGTAGGTATCGGGATGTGATTCTATTTGTGTAATTTTTTTCACATAATAAGTAAAAAAAATTACCCCGAATAAAAATGATTAAAAAATTAAAAAATTAGGAAACTTACATGACAACACAGGCGGGCGACGGTCGGCGCACTCGTCAGTTTTCAGGTAGCGTAGCGAAGTCATATAGTGTTGTCAGTTTTTGGAATTTTACCAAATTTTAAGTTAATTTGTGTAAAAATCACACATTTAAAAAAAATATTACAACGTTATCCTTATCAATAATGTAAATTGTTTATTCATATTTGGTTATATTATTGAAGTACCTATGTGCCCCTTTCGGGTCGGACAGGGTTTTCTTAACAAGCTGTATACATTTTGTTACGTTGTATTTTTAAACCTACCACTGGTAGGTAGGTCACAATATTTTATTAAAATTAACTTACCATAAAAATAACTTTGAACCAATGAGATTACAATGTATAATATTTCATTGTAGTTTGTGCGATTGAATTTGCACTACATTTGCTAGAAAGACACATTCCTTCTGCTACCATTTGTCAATGATCCTTTTATCAAATACTTTATCACGATAAACCACTATAAAACTGCTGTTAATCATATTTAGTTAAATAAAATAGTACAAAAAATAAAATAAGGTCAAGATTGTTTACATTGTGAATGTCACTAGGTCAGACGTCAAACTTTGACGTTTAGTAGCGACCTCTGGTAGTCATTGATTAACAAACTGTTGATAAATTCAATAATATTTCATTTTAACTTATGGATTAAACATCTTCTTATTAATATCATTAAATACATTCATTAAAAATATCCAGCTTTACATAACATAAACAAAAAGCGGAAATAGATACCATTTTTTATATATGAAGTTTATTCTAGAAAGATCGATGTCAAATAGATCTATATTTAATCTGTAATAAGAATGTTGTTAAGTAATCAATCAAATCTGCTTGAAATAGATTATGGGTAATTATCCCAGAAGTACATATTTTATTAGGAGAAAGAATTGATATTAATTATAAATAAGTGGTTCCTGACTATTTATATTTTGATTTGGTTGTCAGCGACCAAACGCCATGTTTACCAATTGGTTTAAAGAGTGTTTTAAAAAGTTTTGTGATTAATTAGTGAGTTTATTTTGACCTAGTTAGCCATTGTTTTGCTCAGTAGTGGAGAGATTTTATAGTGATGGCAGTCTCTTCCGGTGTTTTTTACGAGTTGTGAAATCTGTGATAGACCAAGGCGTCTTTTGGCTGAGAGCTCGCGCTTTGAAAACATCGAGCCTCCCTGATAGTGGACAAAGGTACGGATCTAGTTGAAATGATGTGGAAAGGTGGTTCCTAAGCCCTCTTCTCGTTGTTTAAAGGATGTGTCGTGATCGAGTGGATATTTATTGCAGGATTCCAGTGCGCCCTAGGCAGATCACTCCGGCAGTCGACTAACCGGTCACAAGTAATCCCAACTCCAGAGAAACCGTGAGTATTAGCTTGTTACTTGTTTCGAAAAGTGATGCCGATAGAAATTCCTAGTGTCGACCCCAAGCTAATATTGGTTTTTCAAGGATTCTTGTACTTGCGGCGTTAGTGGACGCCACGTGGGTAGCATTGGTCATCCTCATCCCTTTGATGATATCTAGATTATGATGGTGATTGCACCGGCCTTGTGAAAAATAAATAGAGCTTGGTTTATATTGTGTTAATCAACTTTGTAGTTTTTTATTTCCAAGCTCGGTAACTTCCTAAATACTTCTAGGGAAGTAAATTAGTTTTACATTATATTATTAGGTCTCCGTGTTGTCGATTACAGGAGAGGCACCTCGGGTTATTCGTCTCGCCGCCAGGATTCTGGAGTAGCGTCCGAAGCCTGGACGCGAGACCCGTTCCCCGAGCTCTCCAGTGGGAGTCGACGTCCGGCTGGCCGAGTCTGCCTAGCGTTGTAGACGCAGGCGTGACGGTTTTTTTTTAAACCCCAGTTTTTTATTAACCCTGTTCTTTTTTAAACCCGTATATTTTTATTTAACGGGATACTAAATATTTTTGGAAACTTTTGTTACCGGGATATTTCTCATTGAATGTGAATGTTCCGGCAGGAAGTATCTACGTGCTCCAGTGAATTGGATACTAATATTACCCAACTATTTACCTACCTTATTTAAATAGTACCAATTCCCCGGAAAACCGGATTTATTCTGAAAACCGGTTTTTTCTATAAACCGTTTTTTAGTCATTACGTATCAGTTGTCTACCGTATTAGATGGTAGATAACTTAATATAAATTAAGGATCTCCGGGTTCGACCTCCACCTTCATCCGGGAGCGAATTGAACACCTTCGTCGGCTCTGGGATCCGGAACTCTTAAAGTTCCTGGCGCCCTTGTATTAGTTATAAACTTATTTAGTGATTGGAAGGATTCAAATCAGTTATTGTTACTACAACAATTAATTTAAAGTTTTATCTGTCGTTACGTTTTACTGTACTGGCTTTATCTCCAACCCCCCGCGACCATAGTTCATACCGCTGAAATCAAAGCTGGCTGGCATATTCATTTATATAAATAGTATAAGTTTATAGAGTTTAATATTCAAAATTTAACAGTGTAACTGTAATAAAATATTTGTTCAAAGAAGTAAATAAATGTAATTTGAGACAGTTTGTGTTTACTTGAGTTTCTTATCCCAACCCACCTCGCATCTGGATTTTTGCCCTTCTAGGTAAGGGGGACAAAAAATCATATGTAACAATTTAAAAATATATTTTATATGTATTGTATTTGAATAAATGGTATATAATTTTGTAATAATAAAACTTTTGATTTAGTTAGTTTAAATAGGGATTTGTACTCATTTCTTTTATGCCTCTCATAAGTTGTACCTAGTTAATTTTGGCATTTCTTTTATTTAGGAAAATGTTGAAAAATTACGCGTAGGTATTATCTTTTAAATTTAACAATTCAATATAAAGAGTCGTGATAGCCTAATGGTATGACCGTTTGACTTGCAAGTCAGAGGTCTCGGGTTCGAACCCAAGGCGCGCACCTCTGACTTTCGTAAATTATGTGTTGTGGAGGTCTGATAGGCAGTCGCTCCACGTAAAACACTGGTATTCAGCTGCATCCGGTAAGACTGGAAGCCGACCCTAACATAGTTGGGAAATGGTTAGCCAGATCATGAATTGAATATAAATTGCTGCATAAACATAATAATCTAAGAATGCGCATTCCTTTTTCTTTTGTTTCCATTGAGAAAGAGCTGCACAAAAAACATGCTTTCTCCTGCAATTTATCAACACTACCTACAAGATGTGATAGGTATAGATAATAAGGAATGTAAGAAAAGTAAATGTAGATAGGTACCTATACTGCGTTGACAGTGGGCGGCCAGTCGGCCTTGTCGCCTACCTACATATAGCCTGCCCATCTTGGCAGTTCATTAAACGTTGTTGGGCGTATTGCAAAATTAGCACTTGTTCGACTCACAAGATGTTAAGTTACAAAACCAGTATACCATTGATATTACTTACACAAAAGATCATAAGTATTTTGGGTTTACTTACTAAACATAATCGAACGTAAACGTGAGGTATATTTTATTGTTTTCTATGTTACAAGTTAGAATAATGCACGAGTCGGCTGTATATAGGTATTTAAAAAAACCAAAGCGCTAACAGGTATTGCATAATAATACTACCATACTACTGTCGTTTCTATCTCAGCACCTAACAGCAGTTTAGGTTTTTATAATAATAATTAGCAATATAATTAAAACATTCGTAACTATCAATTATGGGGAATGAAATTAATTTTAAGCCAATATTTTATTAAAAATGGCTTACATGATTATGGTACATAATTATGATAAAGCCACATTTGTCCGCTGCCTGCTACCCTGCCAAAAGTTAAAAGTAAACTCCAGTATTTCTGTAAGTATTTTGTTTTCAATACAACAGTTGCCTGTTAGGCAAGAAAATAATTGATCACCTGCCGCTTTATTAAGTTTCTAAAAAGTCACCGGTTAAGGGGCCCGTAAGGAATTTAAACAAGTCAAACAGCTGATAGACATACCTCAGTACAAATATAGTAACAATGGGCAGCCGGTGTCTTATGTAGGTATGTAGGCTACGGGATGCCGCGGCCGTTACATTAAAAAGATAATATAACTCAATGTATGGTCACCTTATTTATACGGCGCCTGACATTTGTAAACTCTACACTTTATTACTATTAGTGTCATCATCCCACTGATAGGCAAAGGCTTTCTCCCCCTGATTTCCACGTTTTATCCAGAGCTATTGCGAACCAGTCGCTATCGGTTAGTCCGTCTTGCTGTATCAGGGCTTCACTGAGTGGTAATTTTGGCTCACAGTTACAGATATATGTAGTTATATATATATCACATCTTATAATATAATCAGAATCAAAACTTTTCTTACTAAGTATATTATACACTATCTGACCCTCATGCAGCTTAGCGCCTGTTCTAATTTAACCCGATCCCAGCGCCACCTGCTGGGTCCAATTGTAAATGTAAACAATCCAAACCCATAAAAAAATCATCAAAATCGGTTCAGCCGTTTTGAAGCCCTTGATTTGATTAATGGTCCTTCTTTCTCGAAACAACCCATCGACGTGATTCGCATAGACATATAGTTTATGGGCTGGAGCTGGAGTGATACATGGAAACTACATTTTATCCCGGAAAAATGAACTACACGGCGAAGCGAAGCCGTTAGAAAAAGCTAGGCAACTCGGATAAGGAGAATTCGTCGATAGGGGCCAGCGTCCGGTACGATGTCTCAAAATTTCTCGGGTGACTGGTGATGGCCTTCGCTCGAGTAATTCTTTTAACTGCAATTTGCTGCGACGCGAAACAAATTTACATTCCCAACCTGCAGATCGTCTCACCACCCGCGCAAATGTTTCAATCAGCCTTTACAAGTTGCATAAATAAAAAGAAAGAAATATTATTTGGCTCTAAGTGCACACACACACACATGATTAAAGGCCGTATAATATAACAAAAAAAAATACAATTTTTTTAAGCCCTTGATTATTTGATTATATTGTTATTGTAGGTTCTTTATTTATCCAACGATTTAACCTAGCAACTCGACTGGAAAATAAAATATCAACTTTGCTTTATCATCATAAGCTCCTATCGACTCATTGCTGTTGAACTCCTCTCCTTGTGCCAGTCTTCTCTAGACTATGGTGATCTTATCCAGGTTACAAAATAATGACGATGTAACAATTAATAGTTCCTAGGTAGTTCATTCATAATTCTTTGTAGAATTACTATCTATATTAGGTAGGTACAATAGACTAAATAGTGTGGGACGGAATGTGCCTATGTACGTTAAGACTTGTATAACCCACGCTCGGTGTCTAGGATACAAAAACCTTACACATGTAACTGTTACAAAACAAGTTACGTATTCACTTTTATCAACAGGGTATTTTTAAACATCTGATTTGCTTAACGTAAGAAGTTATCGAAATAGCAATCTTAGTACAAATAGTTATCGAAAACGAAGCTTGAAAGTAATTAGAATTTGCTTGATATAGGTAATATACGTGCAGATATTAGGTATAACGTTGAGTGAAGTTTTCTGAATTCTGTAAATCACTCAGGTTAGATAAGGGCCGGACCCCGGCCGCAAGGTGGCGGTACCTAACTAAGACAGTGGTATGACCGTTGCAGTTGATTGGAAATCAGAGGACTCAGGTGCGTACCTCTGACTTTTCGTAAGGAATATGCGTATTATAAAGTAATTGTCACTTGCTCCATGCCTCGGAAAGCACGTAAAGCCGTTGGCCCTGCGCCTGATCTCTCTCCGGTCGTGTTGGATTGCCGTCCCATCGAACTATGAAAGTGAGACAATAAAGAGTGCATCATGTTTGCGCACATCTCCTTTGTCAATAGCCAATCTTGGTTGAGATGGCCGTTAGGAGGAAATAATACTTTGACTGCCAGACAGCAGACACAATGCAAATTCTATTGTTTGTCGGTCACCGGTGACCTCCGTGGCGTTCAAAGGCTTAATAATTTGTCGCACTACAAGCCGTACCTCACAAATTTACTGAGTGTTTTCTTTGTTAACAGGAAATATACCAGAACCCGTCGTTCATCCACGAGAGGAATGAGGTGTTTGACGTTGGACCTGGCAAGTTGGGTGAGTAAAACGCTACTGACTGCAAATCAATCTTATTATGATATTGTGATGTACTTAATAGTATAATTAGATGTTTTATTAGATGCGTTATACTTTGGTACCTATATTATTAGATTTAAGGACGGAATCTATTGCCAATTTAAAGTTTCATCTGATTTATATTATTAATTTTATTTATATTTGTAAAATGTAATTAAGCTGGTTATGCAACATAATGTCTTGCAAAGCGAATATTTCGTGTTTTAAGATTGCTCTTTTGTACTGAAGTTTACGTTTTAAATTACTTAATTACTTCTTACAGATTTTCTAAAATCTTTTATTATTGCTTGCTTGCGCTACAAAAGCTACTATTGTTGTTGTGTTGTCTCGGATCAGTAGTTTTGGCTATGCGTTGATGAATCAAACAGGATTTCTGTCAACTTTACTTTTTCATACAAATTAAGTATCAATAGTGAGATGGATGGATGTATATTTTTCTATTCTCTGTAGTCCTACCTGTCTACATACAACTGTTAACTTTCAGTGTACTGTGGTACTAACAAAAAGTATATAGGTACACCTACTACCGTCCACCTGCGGCTTTGCCCGCGAGGTAGGTATTTTGGAAATGTATAAGCGAACGGATTGTGATGAAACTTTTCAGTAATATAACTGCAAAGTTTCATTAAAATCCTCCAAACTTTTTATGTGAAAGAGTAACAAACATTAACATATAAGTAGGATATATAGTAGGTATATAGCTACAGTTTCAGGGTTTTCTAAATGGTTATATTGGTTATAATGTGATTTTTTCAATTTGTCGCCCTTTTCGAGGGCCATGTTACGTGAGAATCTTATAATTACTTATTAAATCAGTCGTAGTCCCATATCCGTATTATGTGTCATGTCATCCTATATCTGTGTCATGAAATTTTGCGATTTTTTTTGCTGTGAATGTTCATTTTTGTAAGTAATTTTTAATTAAATAAAACAAAGCTTAAAATCAATTTATAATTTTTAATACAAACATTTTTACTTACTGCAACAGGTTCAAATACAATCTTAAACCACACGAACGGTAGGTACCTACTTTTTGCAAACCCACTCTCAAAGCGAAGGACAAAACACGTAATCTTGAAAATGTTCTATTATAATTTATAGTTGAAGATGTTCTTTTGAATTGCGTTTAGTTTCACATTGGACGCCAACACATTCATCGGTAATTACCTGAAAAAAAAACAGTTTTTAGTGTTCATAGGTATCTGATGGAATATTTTTCCCAGTTTTTTTTTGGTTTGCCCAGTTACGGCACTAAATTTAGTTTAAGTAGACACTTTTATTCTTTACTAGCTTTTCCCGCGTGGCTTCGCTCACGTAGACTATAGAATATTTTGAACATAATTTATTTATTTAAATCGAATTAGTATTATAGATACCTAGAAAAATGATAAATCAACAAACTGTACTGCCCATAAGAACAAATTGTACTACTTTAAGCCGATGCCACTACTTTTAGCGTCATTGTATAAGCAGACTTAGGTACAGGGCGAATGACAGTCAATAATATCGTCAGTATAGCAATTGCAAATATTCGCTATTATGTAATAATATAATCTAAGAGATTTCTAAGGAATTTTCAAGATAGGTACTTATAAGGCTGGTAAGTTTTTCTTTCCAGTATAAGAGAACAAATAAATTTGAAAGGACATTGACAGGGTTTGGACCAAGTGCTGCCCAGGAATGAAAGTAGCTCCAGTGGTATCGTGGCATTAATTTACATCCAAAACAAATATTTAAAAAAAAATCGTCCCAGGAAAAAAAAGTTTTGTTGTTAATAATTATTTTTCATTAAATTATGAGTATGGGATGTTTTTCCCTCCAAAACACATAAATCTACATCTAATATATTTTATAACATTGTCCTGTAGCACCAAAAGCGGTACAGGAATGGAAAAATCGGGACGGAAATATGCCTAACCCTTTTATTCAAAATCACAGATTTAATTGGGATCAATCTCATTAATTAATTGGGGTTGGCTTTTTTTTTAGTAGGGCTGAAAAGCGGGATATCCCGCCAAATCGGGACATCTGGCAATATTACGTAGCACGCAAAACACAAAAAGCTGTTCTATTGTGTCTCGTTTGCACCATGCCATTATGTATATTGGTGCGTTGTTTATTTAAACTTGTATTGGGCACCAATTCCAGTATTCTAATATGGTAGTTGAGAGTAGTCAGTACAAATAGTGAGGTGGCGTTATGTTGCATTCCTATTCAAGTTAATTTTTGTGGAGCAACATTTCAGCCTAATGCTTGTTCTTGTAATGCTTTCATTTATTGATTATATTTATGTCAAAAATAATGTATATTTTTTAATGTTCATTAATGTACACTTGCTGATAAATTACATTATTATTGTAACATAAAAAGTACAATAAATTAATACACTCACAGTTACATTGAAAATAATTCTTAAGATTGTTTCTTTCATATAAAAAATGCATAACAAAACCCTGTTTTTCTCTTGACTCCTGGGATAGATTTTGATAACTATTGGCCTAAGGAACAAATTGTACTATGTGTTCATTCTGGGTAGCACTTGGTCCAACTTCCATATAAAGATTGGCAATGTCCTTTCGAATTCTAATCCGATTTATATTTGACATTCCAATTTTAAAAGGTAATTACATTGCACCAAGCCAGTTTAAATCAAAAGCACTAAGGAGTATTGATATCAACTTCGATGCAAATCACCCCCAAAATAACTTTCTACCCCTTTTTAACCCTGTTAGGCGATGAGTTTTAATAAAATACGAAACACGTGTTCCATCAATTCTGAAAAAGAATGTTTATGCAAAATATGAAGTAGTTTGGACCAAGGAATCCCGTTGTCCCATACAAACTTTGCCCCTGCTTTTCACCTCCTTAGAGGTAGAATTTCGAAAAATCCTTTCTTATCGGATAATTACGTCATATAAAGAACACACCCTCCAAGTTTCAGGTCTCTACGATCAGCGGTTTAGGCTGTGCGTTGATCCGTCAGTCAGTCAATCAGTCAGTCAGTCATTCAGGACAAAGCATTTTATATGTACAGATAATTTTAAGGAGAACATTTCCGTCATACGTGATTTCTATGTAGCTTTAGCCATTAAGGCTGCACACGCGACGGAAGCTTAAAAAATGGAGTAACTTCTCCCGTTTTCCCAATATTTCCCTTCACTGCTCTGCTCCTATTGATCGTAGCGTGATGAAAAGTATACTATAACCTGCCCAGGAGTATGAAGAATAATTGTGCTAAATTTCGTTAAAATCCGTCGAGTAGTTTTGGTTTCTATAACGAATATACATACCGACAGACAGACAGACAGACAGACAAAAAGTTTACTGATTGCATTTTTGGCATCAGTATCGATCCCTAATCACCCCCTGATAGTTATTTTTTAAATATATTTCATGTACAGAATTGGCCTCTCTACAGATTTATTATAAGTAATAGATTTATAATCTATTTTGTTGCATTACCACACAAAATTTCAAATTTTCGTTGTAAACATATAACGCTCTTCCTCCTCTCTCCTAACTAACTATGCTGTGCCCGACAGGGTCCAAAATTGATACCAACTGTTATATAACATTATGGAACGCAATAAAGAATTGAGAAATTGAGAATTGAATCGTGATAAAACATATTAAAGTATTCACTGTTTATTACTCAAATGCGAGTCTTTTGTGAATTTCGAAATCCAAATCGTAGCCTACGTGTAATATTAAGAAGAAATCGCCAAACAGGTAAAGCTTAAGTATCAGTGCGATTTGAGATGAAGTATCTTATTACAGTTTCAATAATCTTATAAGTTCAATATTAGATATTCTAGAATAGTTAAATATCTACATTTTAGACCAAGGTCAGTTCGGTTTGTGCTGTGCCAATGGACTTTATTATATCTTGAAGTTAGCCACCATTAAGTCAGTGTTCTCTTGAGCTGGGTATAGAACTATCGACTTTGCGAGACAGCTTTAGCAGCGAGGCATCGTGCCGTGCTGAGATTACGCCTTTACAATTTTTTTTGTCAAGTGTGAAATTTTGACAAATACATAATAATGTATAAGACATATTCGGGCATCATTAGAATTACTTAGATTGTGGTAATTTATATATTAGAATCCCACAAACATCTGTTTTAATCATAATCTCGCTAGATTAAGACGTTATTGGTTTGTCGCGAACGGCGTGAGCGGCTCTATTACATGACTGTCATTTGAGGACCGCTTTTCACCAAAAGCACGCAGGATTTTTTAAACCTTTATGTAAGCAATTCTGCAAAGTTTAAGAAAAATACCTAACGAGAATGCTAAGGTCCCGCCTTAGCCTTCTCATGATAATTAAGAAAGGCGAATTTTGTTTTTAGGTTTCCGTACCTCCAAAGAAAAAAACGGGACCTTTATAGAATCATCTTATTTCAACACTCAATGGAATCAAAATGTATAGGGTACTTTCCGTTGACCTAGAACTATGAAATTTAGCAAGTAATATCGTCTTGTACTACAAATACAGAGAAAAGTCTAAAAACTATACATCTGTAATTAATTATAAAAAATGTAGTCTTTATACGGAACCTTCGGTGGGCGAGTCCGATTCGCATTTGTCCAGTTTTTTTAATCTACTCCTAAGTAGGTGAAAATTAGTTATTTTTTAACTTAGAGATGTGAAATTTGGAAGTTATAAAGTTTATTTTATGCGTTAAAAGATAAGAAAGATGTAACTCAGTTAATTTAGATATTTTTCCTCAATGTAATCCTGTAGGTATATGGGGATGAAAGTTTAAAAGAAAATCTATAATTTTTAAGTTAAATCTAGTGTTTAGCTTTTCGGTTAATAAATGTGTCATAGCTTTTCGAAAAATGAAGTCAAATGAAGTTCATTTTTCAAATATGAATTAGGGAAGTAACCTAATGAAAGGATATCTTGATAATATGCTCCTGACCGAATTTCGGTCACAGTGGCCAATCACAACGGAGACAAGCCAACTACGCAGGAGATATTATAGTGCACAAGTGTGTGCGTAAACACAGGTGCACTCTCTATTCCTTCACTCACATAGTCCGATTGGACGGCCTTCCGACACGACCGGAGAGAGATCAGGCGCAGGGCCAACGACTTTACGTGCTTTCCGAGGCACGGAGAAGGTGATAATATAATTAATTTTTAAAACGCACATAACTTACGAAAAGTCAGAGATGCGCGCCTTGGGTTCGAACCCGAGACCTCTGACTTGCCAGTCAACGGTCACAACCACTAGGCTATCACGACTCACGATGGGGGGGGATATCTTGATATTCAATTGCTAAAGGGAGAAAATATATGCGGAAACTTAAGTTCGTCATTTTTTTAAAAAGAAGAACAAGATAGTCAACGATTAAAGGAGAAATTAAATCAGGTAAACGTCGTCGGGAAGCGCATAATTACATCAACACCGTTGTTCATTCTCACGGCCTACTTGCGTCGGTCCATGCACATGCCTTGAATGGCTACGATCTAGGTCGCAAGTTATATTCGAATATATTCACCTATTGGTATTATTACGTTTTTTAGGTCAGAAGGCACATACAAATTTAACAAGTACCTAATGAGTGAGTTTTGAAAAAGCCCGTTCCTTTTACAAAACCGTTGAAAAAGAAAAAACTACTACTACCGTCAAACACCGAGAAATGAGACACAATAGGAAATCAATTATTACTTATCGCCGGCATCCTTAAGCAATTAAACAAAAGGAAACATTTACAGACAGAAGATACGCTGAACAAATTTGCTTAGCAACATGTTTTGGAATTAGCGAATGCATTGAGTGTCCACAATTGAAAATGAAGAATTCTTAGAGTTGATATCGATAAGACGTTGGTACCTATAGCGTGTTGCGTTGATCACAGCGTTTGTTTACAGGCGACAAATGGATGGTGTCCTGCCTCGGAGTGCTGTATCTAACCAAGGGTCTTTTCTATCGAGTGGTGCCCGCAGATCAAAGAGTTGACGAGGCTTACGCCGGAGTCTTCAGGTACTAGCACCAGAACAATTATTTTTTTATTATACGCTTTATTGCACACTGCAAGATATACACATAGTACAATATTGCGGTCTTCTCGCATACAGCGATTTCTTTCGCTTTGGAATCAAATGGTGTGAACAACATTTATGGTAAGTACAAGTATAATGTTGCTTTTTTATGTCGATAAAGTAATAAACAGATATAGGTACCTTTGACACGCCGGATGGTAAACTGTTACCGTAACACTGCAAAAAGCTTTTCAAACCCTTTTGAAAAAACCCAATACAATATTATATTCTTATAGTTTACACAAGTATTTGTATCTAAATAAGTAGTTAATAGTCGGTATATTTTATACTATTCTACCTATATCTGAGCAATTCCAATATCTCCCCCAAATCGGATGATATTTGGATAACTGATCCATAACTGTGGGTATAATTTCTTCATTTTAATGCCTCATGGTCTTAGTCTTATATTATTAACATCATGATTAACATTTCAGATTCCGTCTTTGGTGGTGTGGACAATGGCTAGAGGTATTAGTGGACGACCGTTTGCCGACTGTGAATGGCAAACTGGCTTTCCTCCAAAGCAATCACACGGAACAGATGTGGCCAGCGCTACTGGAAAAGGCTTACGCAAAGTAAGTACGCAGAGTATTTTTCACCATTTTAGATAACGGTAGACTTATTCGAAAAAGCAACCACGACCCGTCAGTTGGTAATTCAAAATCCTGACAAACTAGACTAGTATCACTGTAGTTAAAACAAAGGACGCTTTCTCTTGAATCACGAACCCAATTAAGATTTTATACAAAACTTATTGCATAGTTCGTGCTGCGAGGGGTGCCAATTTGAGCCGTGCGTGCCAATTCAAGCGACGCGTGCTTATTCAAACGACGCGTGCCATTTCAAGTGACGCCTTCCTGGCTGATAAAGTAATTCTTGCAAAGTAAAAAGATTGGGATTTGATTCGTAACTCAAGAAAGCCCTAAATCGGAGGGTAGATATTTTTTTACTTAAAAAGCCATGTGTTTCACCACAAACCCAGCTGATGGAAGGTATGCTGTGGTCTACGATGGAGCACACCTGCCAATAACTTCTCCTTGTTTTTAATAAATATTTTTTTAAGACTACACGGCTCCTACGAAGCTTTAAAGTACGGAAGCTTGCTCGATGGCCTCGCAGACCTCACGGGAGGCATCACCGAGTCGCTACAGATGGCCGAGCTGACTGATGCCGAAATCCTGAGGAATTTGTTGAAGAACACCAGTCTTGTCACCGCACATCATGGAGCCGCTGTAAATACCACCTTTTTTTTCTCACATCGGTAACAGTCCAGGATTATAGTCCCACGGAATTACTAATTTATCTATAGAAAAGTAAAGGAAGAAAATCACTTGTGCCTATTCTCATCCGAAATGATGACAAGATCAGTTCCTCCCTTATTTAATCAGGTTCCAGTCTTTTCTAGATCATGCTAATCTCTATTAATATTTGTAATAATGCAAAACTAAATCTAAATCTGTTTGTTCGTTACGCACACGACTAAACCAGTTAACCAATTGTTATGAAATTTGGCAGAGGTAGGATATGCCCTAGAAAAGGACAAGGATAATATGGTAACAAAATAATATAAAAGGTAACATTGTTTCAGGCACCTGAAGACAAAATTCTCGAGCTTCAAATAGAAATGAATTATGTCATATTGAATGTGGAACAGGTAAAAATACATGATCAGAATGCTTAAGGGTTAGTGTGATCAACACTACATGAGTATATGTATCTGCTGAAAACAATTAATTTAAAATGGGAGACTAGCAAAAGCGCAGATTATTATTAACAATCCCATGTTTTTGCTAATTTCAATAAATTTAGTATTCTACCTGTTAAAAAATGTAAAAACTGCTTTAATCCCTGGACTCTATCTATCTCTCTCTCTCCAGAGAAAGAGAGATAGAGAAGTTGTAGCGCCGATATGGGCCAAAAACGTACTTTTGCGCATATACACGTTTGGTGTGCTACGTGCTAATGCTAACACTATTATATTGTGGTGATGGTTTTTTTAAATATTTTTCAGGTGGAAAGCACAAAAGGCGCAGTTCACGTAGTGCGTTTGCGCCGCCCACTTTTAATTGGAGAAGTTCCTGTACCTTATATTGTATTAAATCCTGAGTCGTAAGTTCCTCTTTTTAGTCCGCTGTATTTTAATCCGAAAAGTTAGTTTTTCTAGCTTATTTTCATTAAACTACATTACAATTGAAACCTGTTTCATTAGTGAAATCAATACTTAGAAAATATATTTAATACTATGCCTATGGATTGACAGACTTTAGTATTGATTAGCTTGTAATTTGATATCTTGATAATAAAATTTAATAAATTGCTTGGAAAATCAGTGGTCACGTCTGTACTGACCTTCAGTGAATACGATAGTATCGAATGGCCTTTATTTTTTGGCTGTTAAATACAACTTAAGACGCAATAAAAAATATATTAAAATACACTCACAATTTTCGTCAGCTGGCATTCAATTCCGCAACAAGAGAGGGATCGCTTTATTTCAACACCTAAAGGTATCTGGATGCTGTTCTCCGACTTTCAACGAGTCTTCACTCGCATCGAAGTCGTGCATTTAGACTCCGAAACCTGTAGAGCAGAACCATTCTTAGCTGATAAGGTTAAGTGGCAGATGAAGATGCATCAAGCTGGGTGGAAGAGAGGAGTGTCAGCCGGTGGATGTCGGAATTATGTTCGTAAGTAACCAAAAACTCCGTAATTTATTACGGAGTTGAGTTGTTGACTATATCGTTTCTCAGTATAATTATAATGTTTCACTGCTGCTAAATTTAAATAGATCCTAGACACTCAGTACTATAGAGCCGGTTTGTAGACCAGATATGGGCTTTTAACTGTGGAGCCACTTGAAATAATGCGCGGAAGAACCAGTATTATAAAACTGCGATGGTTTTCCCGTGTATTATTGATATGATATTGCAGTGGCTGTAAAGATGGCTTTTGCACCGGTGAAACGTGACGAGGATATTAATTTATATTAATAGTTTGGGACGGTTTCCGCAAGACAGGCAATAAAAATTTGGATTGTTAGGTGGGTACGTTTGCTTTCTAGAAACATAAAATTATATAAACAGACGAACCCTCGTGTTTTGTTGTAGATTTCTAATACAAATAAAACAAAAATCTACTTGCCCAGCGAACCATATTTTAAGCAAATTGAGTGCACAGGTGAATGTGAGCTTTGGTATAGTTTAAGTTTGGAGGAGTGCAGAAAACTCAAATTTATATGTACCTATACATTTCAGTCAAATGTCGAGCACTGAACCAATGATAAACTATCTTTAAACTTTTATTACCATAAAAATATTTTTACAGACTTTTTCCACACAAACCCACAAGTGCAAATAGTCCTGACTGAACCTGACACCGTCATAATATCTCTGAACCAGCATTGCATTATGGAACCTAAAGTCATCGGCTTCAGCATTTATAAAATACCTTCGCCTTTCAACGAGACAGCGAAAGCTCTGTTCTTTAGGAAAGTGAAGAGTACTATTAATTCTCAATATACAAATAGTCGGCAAGTAACTCACAGGTATGTTGTATCATATTGTTCCTTCGGTCACTAATTTTAAAAAATAGACAGAAAATTAATTAGCGTCCAAACCAAATTAGAATCTTTAGTAGATTTAACAACCACCCAATATCCGATAGTTTCTTTATTAAATTCAGAATTTTTTATTATTTATTAAAGCATTTAAAACATTATTTAACAATATATTTAAAAATATAGTCACTCGGGGTAATTGCGGTATATTTTTCGATCACTTCAAGTTATCGACATAATGGGAGCGAATTAATGGCAATATCACACTTTTTGAAACTCAAGCCTAATATTTGACTATTTCTAAACAAAGTTCTAGCAGTGATTTTTTCGCCGGAATGTTAAAAAGGTTTTATATTGAGTGTTTTTAAAAAAATAGAATTTTAGACGCATTTTCCTCGTTTGAGGCAAATGCATCTTTACTAATTAAATATTTAATAGGTAAGCTTATCGTAAAAAATTCAAGGTAGTTTTTTTCAGTTCAAATTTCTGTGCAATAATATGACAGTTAAATTAGCCAAAAAGAATAATTGACATATTCAGAGATGATTTGGTTAAAATGGAGGAAATGCGTCTAGTTTTTCGTAGACGCATTTTTCTCATGCGAAATCCAGATGTTGCCAACATTTTACTAAGTACCATAACTACCTAAGTACTTCTGTAAAGTAAGTAGGTAAGTGTGTCGATTTTATAGTGGTGACAGTAGTGAAAAAAAATTTAAGTGTAAGTAATATTAAACTTTATTAAAATTAATAAAATTATTAAAGTTATGCCAAAAAATTACCTCCCATAATATCAAACAAAATTAAGCATGGCAATACCCGCACTCCTCTTCGGGATAGTGTTCATATATAGTAAAAATGGAACAAAATGGACACCAAAAAAATGAGCTCTTCAATAAAAATTGTGCATTTTGCATTATTATTTTGTCCATGATAAAATGATTAGGGATATTGGGTATTATGTTTGTTGGCACTCCACATCCAAAACACATAGATGATAAATTAAAATGAGTATATTGCCATGGCCATACAAGTCTTTGCTGTATAAAGTTTTGAAAATCATATTGAGTCAAGTATTTGTCAATATTCATGTATTTTAATACCACCATGGCAAGAATATATGAATGTATATATTTTTTTATCTGAAATAAAATTTCATGTTTGTAATAAAATGTGAGCATAAAAAAAGGTTGACGACTTCTGGTTTTGAGGCAAATGCGTCACCCAGTTGCAATTGTCCCATAACGGCAGACGCATTTAGCCCAAGACATTAATCCTAAACTAAAAATTGCAATACAAATATCTCCTCAAATAAAGCTTTTTCATTAAAAATAACTATCTGTATAAGCAACCCATTACCTATTCCTTACAATCTTTATCAAATAAAATTTGCTAATTAAAGAAAACTTAAGATTAACATGGATTTTTCACTCACCGCTCGCAGCAAGCAATTGTCCACAAACGTGCAATTTACAAAATGGCTGAATATTTGGATTAGTTGATTAAAACGCCATCTTTATGCACTACATGTAAATGTATTTAGTTCAGGAAAATGTAACTAGATGGCAGAAGTCAGTATAGATAAAACAGTTTTCGAATAAGTTCATAAAGACGCATTGGCCCCATAGACGCAATAAGCCTAGTTGACTTAAGTCAATTTGGAGAACAATAATTTGTCTATTTTGTTATTATAATCAAAGCATTCTTCACATTTTATATCACCACTCGGAAGATAAATAATAATTCTAATAATTTCCTATTTTTCTTGTAAAGATGTGATTGATATGTTTAAGGAAGGATACCTCGTTATGGTAATAGTTCCTACAAGGCCTATGCTTGGACTAAGTAGCCTAGTCGGTGACTTACAGGCCTGCCGGTATGACTCTAAATTGTCTTCTAAGTTTTATTCAAGAAATTACTCCTGCAAGCCTACACACATCACAACTTATAAGGCAATTTATGGTCATATATGGTAATCTCCATCCAGGCGAAATTGCCTACAGCAGGCGTGTAAGTAGTAGGCTTAAAAGCCCGCCTAGTCTAAGAAAATAATCAATACCACGTAACCCATTTTACTTCCGTTATATCTTCAAAAAGTTTATTGGAATTGCCTTATTATTAGGCATGCCACTGCTGACGATGATGATTTAGCAGTGACAATAAAAAAAAATTGCGCACTGCACAATAATTGACTTGTCATTAGTGATCTAAGTATTCTTTATTATTTTTAATTAATCTTTAATTATGCAACACGCGAAAATATTGCTGCTTAGATTATGATTGTACATATATGTATAAACACATTTATAATCTGCGAAGCGAAATTAAATAATTTTAATCGTATTTACGGTGACAATTTTAAAATAACAAACTCATGCTGTCTTTCTCGTACTCTTTCTGTTCTTAACCGACTTCTAAAAAGGGGGTTCATAAATGTTAATAATAATGTCTGTTCTGTTTATGCTTTAGAAAGCGATATCAATAATCTGATTATAATAGACGACAATATGGCAGACTTTACATTTGTAATTTTATAAACAATGCCAATACAAATTGTGGCGACAGTGTGACAGAGTGTTTAAGTACCTACTAACGGATGAATTAATATAAATATAAATTTACCTTCATCTACCTAAACGCAAAAATTCTAATTATTTACAGATCACCATTAGAAGCAAGTGCTTTCATAATAATGCCAACAACGTTCGAACCACGCGATGAAGCAAATTTCACTTTAAGAATATTCTCGAACAAGCCAATCAA
Source organism: Protodeltote pygarga (assembly GCA_936450705.2). Classification (NCBI taxonomy): domain Eukaryota; kingdom Metazoa; phylum Arthropoda; class Insecta; order Lepidoptera; family Noctuidae; genus Protodeltote; species Protodeltote pygarga. The sequence goes on from OW388248.2 coordinate 15,772,753, forward strand.
AATGAAGGTTCTGGATAATCCACCAAAGATGACAAAGACTGCTCTAGTAAAGGCACCTCCAGTTGTCGAAGTGAACAGTTTCGCACAATACGAAGCTGTATTCCTACAACTAGCTGATGAACACAAGTCTATAGATCCATTTGAACTGCAAGAGTTACTTGACGCTTGTCTTCCAAATGATTACATCAAAAGCTGCGCTTCAATAGATACGTGCAGACAAATTGTTCTATCTTTAGATGTATCCTTTTTTTTAGTTTGCAACTTTTTTGAATCGAATAATTTTATTAGGCTAAAATCCCTTGAACTGGGTGAATAATTTGCAAAAATTGCTGCGTAGGTACGTCTACTTAAGAGTATGTCGAAATGGAACTTATTAGATGAGTGCGGGCATACTTACAATAAATAGTTCAGTTGTTAAGATAATTGCCACAGCAAATGTCATTGCCTTCAAGCTCTGCACAAAGAGATAGATGATCGATGATATAAGATAGAAAGAGAGATGCTCTTTAAAATAAAACTAAATTGATGAAGCAACCTTTTCTAAATTTTGTATAAAGAAGACTACAGAAGGTATAATGCTTTCTTTCTTTCTTTATAAAGAATAATCATTCAAGTTTCTTTTATTTCTTAGCTTTTCAATCTTATCGTATGGTTGATAAACAAACAAGTTTCAAAGTTGAGGTTCTCGATTGGCGACCACAAACAAGGCCAAGGTCAATGTCGCAAGTAACCGGTGGATGCAGGTGGTAAGTTGTCGCTCGTTGTGGCGTTTTATGGGGGAGGCCTTTGTTCAATAGTGGACATCTTACGGCTGATGATGATGAAATAAGCAATGGTAAGTATTGACTTGGCAGTAGGCACTGCAGTCATAAATACCTCTAGGCTATCACTGATCGAGGCTAGGCTCGCCTATTAATGAAATGATTTAATTAGGTTAAACATTCTCTATTATTTCTCTCATAGTCCAATAGGACAGTAATCCGACACGATGGAAGAGAGATCAGGCGCAGGCTTTCATTTATAATGCGCATGTAACTTATGACAAATCATCAGAGTTGTGCGCCTTAAGATTAATCCCAAAACCTGTGACTTGCCAATCGACGGTCATACCTTTAGGCGGTCACTGCCATTTGAAAATATGCACAATGCCTGAAAAAAATATTTTTAAAACAGCCTGTTCCAATAACGTACCAACTTCCAAAAAATAAATATTCCTTAACGCACACTACAGAAAAAAGGTACAGGTCGCATATCTCTATCAGACTTCAAAGATCTCATGTGTAGCTTAAAGCACTGGCAGTTAGTATTCAGAACGCATGCTAGAGAGAAGATGGGTGTGCTGCGAGCCGAAAGGTTCCGAGACGCACTCCGCGACGTTGGCTTCATAGTACCCGAGAAAGTAATGGGCCTCTTAGTACTGAGGTATATGAGAAAAGATGGCATGCTGAGGTTCGGTGACTTTGTTTCGGCTGTAATGCATCTACATCGGGCTTTTGGTAGGTCATATTTTAATTTATCTTCTCTTTCTTTACCCAAAAGTTAATGAACAACCTAGCATCAATATATTTCAAGCCGCCTGTAGGCGGTTATGATCTGCGATGGAGTACACTGCCTTCAAATCAGGAGGACGGAAGTTAGACGGTATGATCCAGACCCACCCCTGATAGTTTTCAACGATCATGATGCCGGGACCCGACAAAGACGCTTAACTTAACCACTTCTCGGTTTCCATGCATGTATATTAAGTGACAATGCAATATTATGATGACTTAGAGTTCACCTGATGCTGGTGCTAGAAGGTGACCAAAGGAGCTCCGCGATAATCTATCTATTGATATGCGTAGCTGTATGTTTTCTGAAAATAAATAAATAAATAATACGACAACCCCATCAAGCTTGGGCTCGTTCGATTTGTCTTGACAAGTACTTTTTTGCATATACGTTTAATTTTGTTTGTCCAATATAAAAGCTTGGTTAAAAACGTTGTTTTTATTAAAACTTATATTATATTACAAGAAGATGACTTTTGTAAATAAAACATTGAAATTTTGTTATTATTATGCTACTATCTATTCTGTCCGGATAAAATAATTTTAATAACTGTTGGGAAAGTTTTATTCTTAAAAATAATGTGCTCTTTTCAGAAATCTTTCACAAAAGCAACAACTTTCAGACAGATGGAGGCCAACTAAATCTAACAGAGGTAAGATGTTAATATTTGTTAAATGACTAGTTAAGAACATAACAAAACATAAGAAAAGAAGTTTGGTAAAAGTTCTATAGCTTTAATTAAGGGCGCAAGTGGAGCAGGAACGTAGGGGTGTATAATACCTACGACCGACGCGAAGCCATAAATATAGAATTTATGGCTTCATGTTGCTAAATATTTTGTTGCTCACAAACTCAACACAATTAACACAATATTATTTTATTTACAGTGGCTGAAGAACGTCTTCATGTGTTAAACTAAAAGACTTGATAGTGACTGAATTAGTGTCCTAAAGTGTCTACACCGGCAAAAGGAACGAGTGTATCTCAGATATCGCGAACTGATTATATAAATGTGTGATTGTAGGAACGAATTAGTATTAAAATAAGGTATTGAACATAATAGTGATAAAAAATATTTTTGGAAGTACATATATTGAAATCACCAGTGTTATGGCAATTTTGTCAATTACCTCTTAGATTACAATTGCTACCAACACATAAAATATTTATATAAGTTGACAAATTTATTGTCATGTAGGTTTTTAAGAACATTACCTAAATTAAGCTCACTTCACGGTTGTGATACGATTTTTTTTAATAAAAAGTCTTAACACATAAGTTTTCGAAGAGGTAAATACTTATAGGTAGGTACTTCATAAAAACATAACCCTAAACATCTGCTGGATAATCCATTATTTACAAGAAATCCTATAGTTTAACATTTTTTTAATAAACATCGCACATTTTCAAACGTATTTCTTTCTAAAAAAGAGATAATGAGCCTCATACATCATGAATCATCATTCAGAAATGGTCACTCAATGTACCATTTCTGAACCGAAATTTCCCTCAATGATACAACAATGTAATACTCAAACTGTAAAGGATTAAAAAATAATTTCAAAGTTTCCCTGAACAAGGATTAGATTAAATTTAAATCAACATTAAGATATTATATAAAATATCTTCTAAACAATATTATATATTTAGATATATATCTTCACAATATTATATATTTAGATATATATCTTCACAATATTATATATTTAGATATATATCTTCTATACAGAATTTTTAATGGTCTTTAGAATCTTTTTAGAGTTCCGAGTAAAACCAGGAACATATTATTTATTAAAACGGCTTTACTCACGGATTAATTTTGGAAATGCCCATCTAGTTTCGGACTCGTCATTCGATCAACCGAATGGAACCGAAACTAGTTGGGCATTCTCGAAAATAATCTGGGAGTAAAGCCGTATTAATTTTTAATAATAAGTAATAAGTATATAGGTAAGTACGACTCACGAAAATTATTATTTTTAAACTACGAACTCTTATGGTTTCAACATGTCCGTCTGTTTGTCACAGCAATTTTACTAGCAGATTAAATGTAAAGTGGGTAGATTTTTTTTTACATATTAGTTCCCCTGACGGGTATCATTTAAAAGGGCTTGCTCTCTAAGGGTAAAAAAAATACACTTAAATCATCTTATAAATACCTAAAATCGCTCCGTCCACTTGGATCCATTGAATGAATCCATTGATGGATCCAAGTACACTTTTTCCTCCACCTGAGTCCATCGTACCAGTCAATTCCAAATAATGGATTCTAAGACACTTTAAGGTGCACTTGGATCCTCCAAAGAGTTTTATATGCTAATTTAAATTATACTTAGTTGATGAGAACTGGCTAGTTAAGAGGCCACTTGATTATAGATAAAATTATATGACAAGCATAACGATATAAACATAAGTACCTATCCTATATATTCAGTTTATTTTTGTAAAATGGATGCAAGCGAAGAAATAAATTATATTAACCATAAAGAAGGAGTAGTTCTCCTTCGCAACGGATATAAGTACCACAAGAAAGTGCAATACAAAAAGGGTGCTGTACTGTGGAGATGTTCTTTTTGAAGAAAATATGGTTGTGCTGGCACGTTGACGTTGAAAGAAGTGAGTATTGTTATTTATTAGATAGATTAGTAAATGTACTGATGAATCAGGTCTATTGCCTTCGTTTGAATCTTTTCATCTTCAGTTTCGTTCACTATCTCATTTTTACCAACATTAAAATTTTTAATATTTTTATAAGGGACAAGTCATTAAAAGTCAGTTGCATACATCTACATGCAAACAAGATCAGGTGGGCAATGAAATTTTAGTACATTTGGAACAATGTAAAAAAGAAGTTGTGTCACTGGATTGTAAGCCGATTCCGTTACTTTACGATAACTTTGTTACATCTGTAAAGGATAAGGGTATGCATTTAATTGGCTCTATACCGGAATACGACTCTAAAAAGAGCGGCCTTTACAAGATGCGAAATTCTACATTAAAAGTACAGCAAACCAACACAAATGATATTAACAAGGTTGTAGTACCGGAAGTGTTTCAATATTTTTTGATCGCAGAGTACAGGCATCAGGATTCACTTATTTTAATATTTTGTCTGAAAGAAAATTTAAATGGCATTTCCGACATTAAACATTTGTTCATGGACGGGACATTCAAAAGTACGCCCACGCCTTTCCTTCAGATTTATACGATCCATGGAGATTTTGGGAGCACCGCTACCCACAACAATGTAAAACCCTTATTTTACGTCTTTATGACAGATCGGAACATAGAATCATATAAGATTTTGCTTCAGTTATTACAGTCACAAGTGCCGGATTTAAAACCAAACAAATTTTCAACTGATTTCGAAATCGCAGCTATTAGAGCTATACGCGATATTTATCCAAATGTTAATATTATAGGCTGTTGGTATCATTATCAACGAAATGTATGGAAAAAAGGACGTGAACTTGGCCTGAAGAAAAATAAAATGACACGGCGTATAGTCTCATTATGTGCAGTTCTACCACTCGTCCCTGAACCTCATATTGAAGAAGCATGGAATTACGTTTGTAGTCAGATGACTGATAACAATCAGTGCCAGAAATTACGTAAATATATGGAGAGATACTATATAAAAAGTAAATTTTGGTTTGATATTTGGAAAAAATTTGGAGAACGACACAGAACCAACAACTGTGTCGAAGCATGGAATTCTAAATTAAATAAACGGGTGGGTAGGAAAACGCCTAATTTAATATCTGTTTTGAATATTTTATTGAAAGATGCCAAGCTCACCGCGATCCATATAAAAAAAAAGCATATGACCAAAAGGACTGAGAAGCAAATAACTTATGACAACTTTATACAAGAATGTCAAATGGAGCTAGTTAATGGATTGATATCCGTGCCTTTATTCTTAGAAAAAATTAAATAAAGTCTCTACTTAATGGTAGCCAGTTCCCATCAACTAAGTATAATATAAATTAGCATATAAAACTCTTTGGAGGATCCAAGTGCACCTTAAAGTGTCTTAGAATCCATTATTTGGAATTGACTGGTACGATGGACTCAGGTGGAGGAAAAAGTGTACTTGGATCCATCAATGGATTCATTCAATGGATCCAAGTGGACGGAAAGCCTAAAATGTGCAAAAAAATATCGTCCGCCTCCGTCCCTTCTATTTCCAAAGTTCGTGTCGTGAAAAAAAAACCGTAATATTTAACCTTACTCATTAATTATTCATGCAGAATGCTATTCATTGATTAAAATTTCCGGTTTTATTTTTTTTGTATTAAAAAACAATTCGTGTTTGTATGAGTCAATTACGTAGGTACTTAATTTGATATTTAGAGGCTTCAGTTAATAGTTCTACTCCACAAACCAGTACCCTATTACTTACCGATTTTGTAAACCGAGCAAATACTGACAATTTTAGCAGAAAATGTTAATACTTATAAAGATGTAATGTTTCACTAAAACTGGCAGTATTAGCGTGGCGTACAAACTCATACTAAGGCTACTGATTGTCTTATTTAAATATGAACATTGCATGATGAATATAATAATGATATTAACCTTCGTATCACTATTAAACAACTAATATGTAAGACAATTTTTATTCAAGCAATTTCCTTGTTTTTCTACAGGCTGTTACTTATAAAATACTTTAGTTATAATACCTAAGTTGTAATTTGTCATAATACTAAGTCTCTCGCAACATAATAAATACTCAGTGCATTTAACATGTTACTTTAGTTAAGGATTAGATTTAATTTTTTTGTACTACCGATTAGTAATTGTCGGAAGGTTTAAAATACATTTTTTTATGGCTCTGCTATTATTGTATTTTTGACCCCGATTCATTAGAATGTGACACATCAAAAAATTCCATGTGCATTATACATGCAAAGTTTGCTATGTGAGGTGTACACTGTACAGGCCATGGCTTGGAAAGCAATTATTTTGAACTATCTTTACACAAAATAGTCAATGTAATACACAATATTAAAACAACAATAAGTCCGACAATAAATGAAACTTCTTTGTTTATCGTATAGTTAATGAACCACCTGGAGTCAGAGTTTAAACCGCCCGTATGCCTCTGACATTGCTTTACAAACCTTTGAAAAATCTCTCAGATATGCTGGTTTCAGCATATCGGAAAAATCAGAGGTACCTGGGTTTCTAACCTACGATCTTTGACTTGGCATTCTAACGTTCTTACCACTAGGCTATCATTACTTGAATTGCTACAACTGGTACTTATATGAAACTAAAACCGATAAAGAATGTCCTGTGTGTAACTACTCAGGACATTCTTTTTTGTTTTAAAATTTTGAACATAATGGAAAGATTATTTGGTTCATACATCATTGTTATAAAATACCTAGTATTTATTACTTTTCCGCATGCGACAATGCGTAAATAAAATAAAAACATTAAAAAATAAGTATTTATTATACTAATAAATCAATTACTTCGTCTTGATTCCAGTTCATGGCCGTACAATACTGATGTGCTTTACAGAATATTACTGCAACGATCTCGCCTGACTCAAAATAATAAGTTATATAAGATATCTTTTATATTTTAGCTGTAAATATAGAATTGTAAATCCACCGAGTCGGTACCTACATTTGCTTTATTTAAATCTCAGAAATTAAAGCGTCATGAGTCGCATTGTTAGTTTTTGTAATACTTATGTGAAACATATTATCCTGGTTTTCGAATAAAATTATTGGGTTGAAACCTAATTTGCTGTTTTTTTTATTTTCATTTCATTTATGTTTAATTGAGCTAACTTTATTTTGGACTCTCGTTTTTAGAAGCACCGCTCTATATCTCGAGCTTTCGTTTTTTGATATGGCGTAAACAACAAAATTTCCTTTTTTACGTTAGAAATAGATTCATTTTTAGCTTCGGGCACTTACTCAAAACCTAATATTTATATATGTATAATTCATCTATCTAAACTCCAACTACCTTAGTAAACCACCAACCTAACCTACATTACCTAAGTAAGTAACCAAAGAATTTAATAACAAAGAATTTTTTTTTAAACTTGTTTATTATTACATCTTCCTACTTAACAATAATCAATTAATTATACTTTTCTAAATGCTAAACTACATAAATACTATATACAATAAATTGTCTATCAACAAGCAAATCATAGAAAATACCAACTATAGGTACTAACAAACCATAAAGGTAGGTACCTATGGCAATATCAATGAGTTCACACTCTCTAATGGGATGAGGTAAATAGAATGCCGATGGTAATAAATGCTTTCAATTTTTTTTCAATTTGAATCATAATAAATAACTTCATATAAATAAGTACTTGTTTTTTTTTACTCGTCTTAAGTTATTAACAATCTTGACACATATTTAATACAAAAAGTGCGTTTAAAAAATTCAACATAATAATATAATATATAATAAGTAATAGCGGCTACTTATTTGAGCCTTTTGAGGTCGAAATGCTGCTAGCATCGTGGGGGTTTGGGAGGCCGAAATTTTTTTAAGTCGTATAGGTGCCTCTGGTCGAAGCTATTCGGGGTCAAAATGCTGGCTTATAACTAGCTTAAAGGCAACGTCTAACGTGGCAACGCAGCCAGTGTTATGGGAACGGTGCCCCACAATTTTTCTTTTTTTACCTTAACTTTTTTTAACCTCCAACGCAAAAACTGTGTCTGGATATCGGGTTTATTATGAATAAACTTTACACATGATTATTTGAAAAGTAATTTTAAAAGAACTCTCGAAGAAAGAAAACTCTATTTGTTTTTTTTCATAAAAAATGTACCAAGATCGTTTACAATTAAGGTAGGAATAAATTATGTACAGGTATTATTCTCAAAACAACTAAAGCAGGATAGACTAGGTCATATTATATTAAGGCATTTAATATTTCAGTCTACAAATTCAACTAAGAAAAGTGTGAATTCTACCCAACAAGCATAATAATCCTAGAATGCATTTATGTTTATAGAGAAATACACATAAAACGTAAGTGTGTGTTACCTGTAACCGTAACATGTACAATGTAACATTTTATGAGAATTTTAAGATGTACCATTAGGACCATCCACAATGTACCAAGGACACGAGGGTAAGTGAGTCTGACTCGCATTTAGCCAGTTTTAATTAATGATTATAACTTAACCATGTATATATCTGCCTAGCCTATTCCCAACTATGTTGGGATCAGCTTCCAGTCTTACCGGATGCAACTGAATACCAGTGTTTTACATGGAGCGACTGCCTATCAGACCTCTACAACCCAGATACTGGGTTACACGATACCCCTTGGTAAGACTGGTTGTCAGACTTTCGGGCTTTTGGCTACCCGTAACGATTGTCAAAGATCTACAATTGACAGCCGGGGCCAACAGCTTAACGTGCTATCCGACGCACGGAGAGTGATAATTAATTTATAAAACGCATATAACTTACGAAAAGTCAGAGGTGCGCGCCTTGGGTTCGTACCCGAAACCTCTGACTTGCCAGTCAACGGTCACCACCACTAGGCTATCACGACTCTTTATAACTTAACCATTTGATTAATCAAATTGAAGGGGTGCATTAACTTACACACAAGATCATTTTCACTGTTCACAAACGCGAACGGTGACAATTGCACGTTGTGATTGTGACATGCATTGCGTTGATGACGTGATATTTCACTGGATAGTTAGTTTCACTGAACTTCAATAACCCGGTATCGATAGTTTCAATAACTACGAGTAGCTATGGTGCGCAACGACCACCGTTCCATTCGCTTTGTGGGAGCAATATTCCGCCTGACTGGTGACGTGCTACACGAACATCATGCGTAGTTATTTACGGGTTTACCCTGAGCATGCATTGGGAAAATGCATTCCTGTAACGGGCATTATTCACATTGCATTTTGTAAACATGTGGGCATCAGGAGAATGTAGCTTTTTGCGAACAGACTTTGGTTTAAAAAAAAAAACTTACCCAATATTCTCCCATATTGAGGATGCAGCTAAAGATTATAATTAAATTTGGTAGGAGTGCACGGTTTTAGGTATAAGTTGTGTAGGTACTCTTTATAAGTGCGTAAATACAAGGCTAGTAAGCACATACATTTGATGTATGTCTATTAAGTAAAATAGTGTTTACAGTATTTTGCTTGTTGGGTTTGAGTTGATGAATTGAACTACTAGTTAGTAATTATTTTTTTGTGCCTGACTTTTGCTCAACTCCTTCCGTTGGTTCTGTAGCTGCTTTATGAAGTTCGTACAGCTGTATAAGCTGGTCTTCTGTCATATGATCCAGGAGTTCTGGGTTTAAGTATTGTCCAACCTGCTTTGTCTTCACTTGCTTTAAAGGTTTCATTTGTTTTGCTAGTGTTATTGCATAATCCTGAAATTTAATAAAATTACTGATAGTGGAATCTTAGTATAGAATTTTACATCTCCCGTAGGATAATACTATAATACTAATATATCATCATCATCATCAACACAGCCCTTACTCATTTTTCTGCAATTGAAGGTATTGTATGCCTTTGAGTGGAGGTGATTCCTTACTATTAGGTGAAATCACCCATTTGTTTGCCCCATTCTTCCATAAAATAAATACATGTCACAGACATATTGTGAGAAATTTATAAGAATTAATGTTCATTACATAAGGATAGAGGTAGACCAAAGAAAAGATGGATGGATTGTAACAAAAAGGGAGTAACAGTCACATGATGGCTAATAGAGATGAAAGGAAGGAGAAAACCTATAGCACCATAATATTAGGACAAGGGCAGAAAAATGATAATGATCTATTTATTGACACATTAAAAACAAATCAAAACTTGATAAAAAAAAAATCATTTTATAAAATATCTGACTGAAAATTGGCAAGAAATCTGCTGATTAACATAGATTTTAACTATAATGAAATTACATTACTACGTACCGTCCATTCGCTCATAAATATTTTAGCATCATCGGCATTACAGTTTTTATGCCTTTTGAACTCATCTCTGGCATAATTATCCCCCATGATTCGAAGCTCATCTGGAAGTGCTCGGTGCACTCGGAATATTAACTTATAAATACGTCGTACTCGTGAAATGTGTTCTAAAGATGACATTCTAGAAAAAGAGTAAGAATGTTATTTAATAAATATAAATGTAACTGACCAATCATCATTAGGGCTTGAGCAACCTTAATCGAACAGCTAGCAACACTCATGTGTGTGGCCATGTTCTGCCACAGTATAATAATCATACAGTACGGTAACTACGTATACCACAAACGAAGACGAGCCTCTTAAGCAAACGTTGCAGTACCTGCAGTATCAACCACGCGTTGTTGCGCATGTTTGTGTGAGTGTACCGTTTTCGAACGATTGTACATAGTTACCATACTGTATGATTATTATACTGTGGTTTTGGGCTCTAAATATATAGATACTAGGTACTATACACGAAAAGGACAAGAACCAATCATCATAGCTCTATCTTTTTTATTTATTAATGAGATACTAAGAGAGAAACAAAAATATAAAGCATTTAGGTATGCAGAGCAAACACTAAAAGATACATTATATTTGAAGAAAGAAAGAAATATGGATTATGGATAACTTAGTTGGCAGAGTGGCTGGTAGTTTTATCTAGGTTGCATGCAGGTCCAAATACTGTTAGTGATCAATTTTACTAAATACAAAAGTAGAAGGTTGTTGTTTATAACAACAATCGTTTTTTTTTTGTATAGTAGGTACCTAGGTAGTTAATTGCATATTTTATTATCAATTAATCATTTTGATTAGGAGCTAAACCACTTTTAGTTTATAAATTATCTTAGTATCTCATTCTCTTAAACTATAGGACATTCATAACTGACCATCATCTTTCTAGCTCTCGCTACGAAACACAAATGGTGCTCGTCCACTCATCTCTGTATGACGTCAATGACTGTGGCTAGGTGCCTACTAAGCCTCAGTAACTAAGAGTCAATTCCTTGTAATCTTAATAAGAATAAGTAGGTAAACTGGGACCTTCATGTATTCTTACAATTTTATCTACACAATTGTTTGCAAAATTATAATTAAAAGATAACCTATAAATTAGAATCACTTGCGTAACTTACTTGATTGAATGTTAAATATAATGCAAATATTGCTATTTTAATGTTCTCAAACAATAAGATTTTAAATTATTCATTAATTTTTTTATAAAAACTATTGAAATTAAAAAGTCAAAACCTCGTCAAACAAAACACTGTTGTTGTTGATATTATAATTCGCCAAAAGGCAGGCAAAGGTGTGAACCATACAGCTTTGTCTAATTGTCATAATTTTTTGTACGGTCATAATGATGATTGACTATAATAATGATGATGATGAATCCATTAACCAAAGAAGAAGATGATGATGAATATGAAAGTAAAGCGGTAGGTACTTTACTAAGATTATTGGACAATTTGTGTCAACCCAGTAAAACAAATTGCGCAAATCGCACTATTTATTCGTATTCAATGACACAGAAACAGTATAGAAATAAATTCTTTGTATAAGTTTTTTTATACAATAGATAGATATCTATTGTATCCGCATATATAAAAAAAATATGGTCACACCATAAAGTATATTCTTATATATAGTCTAGTAGTCAGTAGTATGCGCTAGTGGCGCCCTCAATTTTTCTACTCTTTTTTGCCAAACTGTACAAGCCTTAGAGTATATAGGTTCACAGCCCATTAATAAAATTTGAAAATGATCAGAAGGTTGGGTCAAGCAAGTACCTTTTTGTAACGATACCATTTATCTCAATGGTAAAAAAGGTTATTAAAGTCATCATCTACCGTTATACTTACCATTCTATTACCAATAAGAATAGCAATTCTTAGTAGTGGTATTCGTACGTGCTTTTTCTAACCTTATGTGCACTTGCTGCTTCGCTTAAAAGTTCGCTTTTAGAGAGAGCGTTGAGGAACGATATTTTCCGGTAAATCATACAGTATTAGCGGTAACATGTATGTTAACTATTTTGACGAAATGTACCTAATGGTATATTTTGGAAATTTTACCAGAAAAAAAACCTAACTGTAACCGTCCCAAGATACTCAACATGGATTAGGTACTTGATAAATGAAATAACCTATGGTACCTAAATAATTTATTTTCAACATTGACACTAAAGTTCAACAATCTTATAGCACAGTAATATTAAAGTACACTCAATACATACAAGTGTACATCAATGGCTAATGCCATAATTTTTCCCTCGTCCCTACTTTATTTAGTTCCCGAAATAATATAAAATTTCACGGCTACGAAATTATAGCCATCTTTATAAAGTAAAGAGTATAATTATTTACAAGAAGAGTAATTGGGATGTATTAAACATTATCGTTAGGTGGTGCTACTTGGTTTAGAGGGTAAATTGACTATTGTATAAATATAGCACTTCCCCTATATTATATAATAATATATATTATCTAATAAAAACCCTTAAATTTCGGTAGTACCACCCAACACCTAAATGAGAAGTTTTATTGACACAAGTTATAATGAGAAAGTTTAAAGTGATCATTCGGTGAATCTGGATTAACGATTTAAGGTGAATAAACATCGGCAAAAAAAATTGTAAAGACATGGGCATACCCAGGCCTTCACTTGGGGGAAAAGTAATTTCCTGTTGGTATATTATAACTAACCAGCTAAATGTTCAAGTAAGTAGTCTATGAAGGTCAGCCGCTACCCCTTCATGGGTACGCCCATGTGTAGGGTTAATTTAGGCGGCTGCAAACGCACTGGTAAGTCAATTGCGACACGACGGCGATTCCACTAAATTTAACTCTCATATACAGGGTTATTTGTAAAACACCAGCATCCTTTAAAGGGGTCATTAAACTCATCATTATGAATAACTTTTACTATGACCAACATTTGCCAACCAACCCTGCGATTTCATGGCAGGGTTGGTTGGCGATTTGATTTCATCAAAAAAACAGGTGTTCCATACATGTTTACATGACTCAACAAAATGTATAGATCTTTTTTGCGATTTCAGGGTAGGTCCCATAGTAAAAGTTGTTCATAATGATGAGTTTAATAACCCGTTTTAAGGATGCGGGTGTTTAACAAATAACCCTGTATATAATATGTATCCTAAACTTGAAGTGTCGATTGCGTAGAAAAAAATAACCATGACGCTTCGCAATCAAAAAACCGGTGCGTCATCGGCCTTAAACATTAGAAGCATATTATATTAGCAAGAAAAATATTTTACACCCATGGAATCAAAATACACATATAGGTAAGATTACCGATTAAGTACTAATTATCGTTGGAGCTAGTAAATTATTAAAACGTTTCGTGAGACATTTCATATTATTATTTAACAACAACATTCAGGTAACAACACTTAACAAGCTGAATATGTGAATGTCCATACGTTATGTCGTGTTGGTTTACAAAGCATCAGAACAATATAAGGTTTTCCTGACGTCACAAGAAGCTATAAATTGTGTCAATAAAATGTTTTATTTTATTCCTTTAGTTCCCATGGGATATTCCAGATATCCTTTTTTTAGTAAGCACACGGGAGATAAAAAGAGATTCCAGGCTGAGTTTAAATCGCCCGTAGATCTCTGATACTGCTTTCAAAGGCGAGACTTTCTAAAATGTGTTGGTTCCCTAATGATTTTCGTCACAGTTATAGTTTATATGCAAGGATAATTTATTTCTAATGGTCAGTGGTGCGGGCATCGATACGAATCTGCGAAATTTGATTTGACAGTTCAACGGTCGTGTCAATAGGCCACACAGAAGCGAATGAATTTGAGTAATACTATTCGAATATTAAGAGCCCGGGTATTCGATGTACCTATTAAGAGTTTTTAACAATAATAATCTGCCATGATATAGATTAACGCGAAAATGTATAACGGACAGTAAAACTAGGAAATTCAGACTATTTTTCAGTTTGAAATTAGTTTTCACAGTCTTTGAAATTCTGTAGAATTGAAGCTTCATTAAAAAAATTTGGTTGATTAGATAATGTATTTGCTTTGACTATTTCTAGTGTTTAATTGAATGTTCAAGTCTATTAAACAATAAATAAAACAAACCGGTTTGAAAAATTAAATAGACACTTTATTTTACGAGTATTAATATGAATTTACCAATTACTACCTACTAATTTACTAACTTCCGACAATTTCCTGGTAATAGGATCTTGCATTTCGCATTTAAGATGTGCCATGCTCAAACTATAAGAACATTTTAAATTTTGAAAATGGAACGATTATGTTCACATTTATCCCTGTTTTTTAAAAATGAACTTTTGCAACTCTGGTTACACCAAACCTCGAGTTCTAGGTGAGAGAAAAGTGACATTGTGAGGGGGGCCAACCTGTAGTTGCTAGTAACACGCGCCTAATTAAGAGTAGGATTATAGAAGGAGAGGGTAGACTAATGTAGATTATGGGAGAGGGGCATTGCGCCTCCGGTTACTGACCATACGAATCACAATATAATAGTACGAATACTATTATTTCTCGCCGATATTCTGTGATGTTGGTTCCATCCGGTCGAGCCAGCTTATTCATTCATGGCTCCACCATACTAAATAAGAATTATTAAGTAATAATAAATTAAAAAACTTATTGATTCCTGGACTTAGTTCACACAATTTATAGCTTTGCATGGCGTTAACTATAGTTCAATATAGCATTTTCGTGTATTTCATTATATATTGGACTAAAAAATCAACTAGTTCATGAAACAATATATTATAACAACTCAGTACACCAGTGTGCATAATGAAACTGATATATAAATCGCACTGACATCAATGCTAACGCGTGAAATTATCAACGTATTTCCGACGTTTGTTTCGACGTCGCTTCTTAAACCTAGCCTGGTTGCCTGGGCTAGGTTGTTCGTAACACTAGATTTTTTCCTGTATGAAGGGGTGTGCGAGGCAGTGGTTGACTGAGGCCCTCTTGGCGGGGTCTAACATGAGCATACGTTCGAGAAGATCCTTCAATTGGGTAATCTTCTTAGCTTCTGGAGCAGGCAATCTGTGGTGCGGCGGCGCGAGTTCCGCTTGTAGATCTCTCGTCGGTTTTATACTTGAAAGTACGACGACTTTTTCCTGTATAAAAAATTGAGCACTTTGAATTCATTGTTATTTAATAGAGATGTTGATTATATTTTTTTAAAAGACTCTCAAAAAAGGAATAGCAGATAAATAAAAAAATAATCAAAATATTTCATAAAATAAAAAAAAAATATAGAGGTTTCTCTAGACAAGAGAGGGTACTACGAAAAATGTTTGTACTATTCGTGTTTTTTAAAATTTTATTGAAGGTGATATCTATAATATTATATACATTTTAAACTGGAGACAACTATGTTATTGCATGATGGTTATTATCTGGATGCCAGAGAATAAACGGCTGCCATGGTTTACGTCTAACTTGATGTAACGCCAGCAATAAAGAGAGAGAAAGAGACAATTTGTAGAAACCAAACAAATCCTCGATACCTTTACATATATCTATACTTATTAAAAGAAAAAAAAGCGCGGCAGGCTCAGAAAAAGATGGCGGGATGAGCTGGACACTTATATGGAGGATTGGCCCGTTAAAGCTACGAACAGAGAGGAGTGGAAAGAGGGAAGGGAGGCCTTTGCCCTGCAGTGGGATAATTTTGGCTAATAATAATAATACTTATTAATATAATATACTAACATAAACCGGAGGACTTATGAATGGAGTAATTTTACAACGAGAGATATCGGTAATTTTCGTCTTTATCTAAGAAAAACCTAAGTTCCGTCAAAAGAAAACCTACATATTTTTACTATTGTCTAAAAACTTATGACACTTGATTTATGACACTACAAAGTTGCAGCAACAGGAAGTCAAACCCCAGTGATTGGACTATAATTAGGGTCTTCAAATCGCAAGTCTTAAAGCAATGGTGCTCCCTCCGCCGTAGACCACAATACCTCCTACCATCAGTAGACTTTGTGATCAAACATTTTAAATATAATACGCATTTCGTAATAATATAATGAATGCTAAATTCGATACTTCTGAATATGGCATGGAGGTTCCTCTCTTTGGAGCCCTAACTACTAACAGCTAGGATTTTTATATTTTTAAATGTGTTACGTTTAAATAAACAGAATATCGTCGCCTTAGAGTGAATACCTCTTTTATGCAAAATAGATAACTTTAAAGGAGGAAGAAAGAACTGTGAATGACCTGAAAACCCTAAAAGATTTTATAATCACAGTTTATGTAAAATTTGGCTACGGTTTCAGATCAATAATATTCAGGAAAACAAATTTTAACATAAGTTTTTATTAATTTAACCAGCATAGTGCAAAATGACAAAGGTTGCTTCCCCAGGTTTTCACTCTAAGTCGACGATTTAGGCATACAAACACACTTATATACCTGTAGATAAAAATATATATGATAGAGACACAACATCATAATAAATGCAATTATTATAAAACGACTCACCCTTTCAGTAATCTTGTCCAATTCATGGTATAAAAAGTTGCAGTTTGAATCAAAATGTTGTTCCTTAAAATATCCTTTCTTGATTATCTTATTAGGGATTTTTCCCTTTAAATCCATAAAATATTTTAACATTTCATTATTTGATTTTCCACTAAACATGATTTTTCCTGTCGATAGTTCGTATATGGTGCATGCGGTAGACCACATGTCTATTCCATGATCGTAGGTGACTCCTAGAATGATTTCTGGCGATCTGTAGAATCTTGATACAAGGTATGGTGTGATTTCATTATCTGAGATGTGTGATGCCGCGCCAAAGTCACAAAGTTTCAGCATCAGTTTGTTATCGTTAACAAGAATGTTATCAGGTTTGATGTCTGGAACAAAATATAAAAGTTAATCTAACGAATAAAACATGATTTATGATTTGGACTGCCAAGAAAAGAGAAAATTGGAAACATTTGGAGGAGACCTTTGCACAGCAGTAGGACAATATAGGTTTAAAAAATTGCTTGGTTAAAAAAACAATACCTGCGTGCAAAATTCCAGTCTTCTTTAAAAGTTTAAGAGCTAGAAGTATTTGTTGCGTATAACTTCTAACAGCCTTGATATGAATACCGCTATTCTTGCCATACTTCTTGAGTACCTCTCTAAGATTCATAGACAATGGTTCCAGCACCATACACAAGTGTCTCTTGTGGAAAAAGTGACGGAATAGACGAAGGCAATGGAATTTATCTTCGGCATCCGCGTCGTTCAGTCGTTTGAGTATCTCCAACTCGCGTAGGCCCGTCTTGTGCCTGTAAGAATATTAATATTATTCACTACGTGTCAAGTGTTCCAGCTGCCGGTAACCATGTAAGCCTTTAGGTGTCTCATCGCGTAGACGTGGGAACGCCCCCTTGTCACTTTTCTATGATCAGCACTAACAAAACGATAATCAAATCTCATTATTCGTACGCCGCCCCCGCCGTAAAAGAACAACGCAGATACTTACATAATTTCATTATTCCGGATGATCTTGACAGCGACATCAGTGTTGTTTCGCGCCTGGTCTCTGGCGCGAACCACATTAGAGAATACTCCTTGCCCAGTATAGCCATACACGGTGTATCTATTATCCAATGATTCGCCGATACGCACTCTGTGGTATAATAGAAAAAGTATTAAGTAGGTACTTTTAATGGTGGAGGAAGATTGAATGATACCGAAAAAGATCACATCTGCCCATTGATAGGCCTTTGATATATCTTTACACCCATCGAGGATATCTCTAAGTATTCTAGTTTCCTTATGATGCATCTTCGAATGCTTTGTCTTTACGAATTTCTATTGAAAGTCAAGAAGTTCTTGATAAGCTTTTTTAAAAGCAAATCATAACCTCTAATATATTTTACCACCTTACTTATAAATTATAATTATTACTTATAAACGCCACTTAAGTCTATTGTCATTTTTATTTATTGATATAATACAAGAGCAGTACCTATAACTTAATCAATGGAGGGTATTAATTTATACTTTACCTATAATATCCCTCAGCGTCGTCCCAATTATCGGTTAACGAGGGGTTTTCTAATGCGTTCTTACTTCTAGGTTTTCCAGCTGTCGGCGTCTGACCAGAAACAATACAAATAAAACAAACCATTGTTCTCACAATATATAAGGTGCTTCTAAAATATCTGCCACGGCTGCAATGGGAGATAATATTGGTTATTTATATTACAATAGTGAAGTCATTTTTTTTATCTAACGTCATATTTTTTTTTCTTTTGTCTGCGTTTTATTGCGTAGGTCTAATTCTGCTCCATGCTCCAATTTTTTTTACTGTTCCGGGGAACGAAATTTCTTCACTATTGTAATCTATATACTCAATGGCAGATAATCTAGAAGCACATTATGTACATAATAATTTATATTATAACAATCACAAAACAAGTTAAGTTAATAAGATGAACTGGCAACTCTAAAGTCACAGGCGTTTTCAAGTTTTTTTTCCGCTCTGAATATTAATTAATTAAATTAATAAAAAAAAATAGAGTGATTGCACTATAATATCTCCTGCGTAATTGGCTAGTCTCCGTTGAGATTGGCCGCTGTGACCGAAATTCGGTCAGGAGAATATTATTATTATGATATATTACTGAGAATACATTTCAGCAGTTCAAGGGGACAATGGGGAAATATTTTAAACCATTATAAGTTTGGTTGGAAGCGCTCGCTGATAAGAGACAGTCAACACATCAATGCGGGTCGGCATAAGCCACTGCTAAATTTCTCTTGTTAAGCCTTGATACTGATAGGTTATGCCGCACTTGCATCAATTTAGCCACCAAAAAACACTGTCAAGCAGACATTTCACTATAAATGGTCTGTAAAAGACGCAAAAAATATTGGTCTTTATATAGAAATGATCGCGATCAGATAATAAAGGGACTTTAATTCCTACATAGCTACCTTCGCCATATTTTTTTTTAAAGTAGGTATGTTTTAAGTAGTTTTTTCAATTTTTTTGTGATATATTAAAATTAATTTTTATTTTGGATGGAAATATTTTTATTAGGATGTACGGACGCTAGTATTACGAGTTAAAGGGAACGCCTTCCGTTAATTAATAACCTGTATAAGATAATAATACTTACATCAACACTGTCAAAGTTATCCTGGTCAGCAAACATATCCCATTCTCCGATTTTGGCAGATTTTTCCAATTTAATATCGCTTTTGGGATCCGATAAATTCTTCAATATTCCACCTACAAGCTTTTCTGATTTTGTTTCTTTGGTTTCAGCATGACCTTTCATTACTTGGACTTCGGGCGTTGCAGATCTATTTTCCTCACAATTTACGTCAGCTTCTTCTTGTGGTGACTTACATTCCTTCTCTTCGGGTTTTTCATTGTTATCGCCACCGAGCCTCTGTAAGGATAAAATTAAATGTTTGTTTAGGAGTCGGTGCCAAGATCAATCGGTTCCAGTTTTCAAAAAACCATCTATTCCACGGCCTTGGCACCAACTCCAAAACTTTATTTCTACCTTTTTAATGTTTTGAAGTCGGTTTTATATTTTTTTTTAAACTTAAATATGACGGACTCAATGGATTCACTAGATATTGCCACCCAAAAAAGCGCTATGGTTACAAAAAAATAACGATCGCTGAGAAGGCTAATATAATCCTAGTATAAAAATTTACGATATTCATCAAGCCGTTCACAAGATAAAGCCAATTTTGCAATGCAATGCAATCAAATATTACATTTTGTGATTTACTGACGACGTAGTAATACTTTTCCATCATTTTTATGTCTAGCATCGACATTATAATATATTTAGAAACATTAAAACGCTTGAGGATGAGGACACACTGAGGATTAGCAATATCCTGTCACTGTCAAACTTCGACTAAAAGACAGACACGTTAAGATGACCTAACCAAAACTCGTGCTAAGTAACATTTATGTATCTCGGCTTAAAGCCCTGTTCCACCTCTTACAAGTAAAGTGACATTCAATAACCCGGCAGAACTTATTTAATAAATTCTGTTCTATTTTAGAATTTTCCTTGTAGTTCATGCATGCCTATCTGTAAGCTATCTGTAGACTTCGAAACCTCAGTCCGCCTGCGGCCACGAGAGCTGCAAAGCACTCGAAACGTCAGGACTTGACAAATAAATATATATTTTTACGTTTCACATCATGAGACAGGCCCTAAGTCTTCGAACGTACCTTCAAAAGTTGCTCACGTTGTTTCCGCCGTCTTTCAATAATCTGCTCTTCAGTTTCTTCTTCGTCGTCGGTATTGTTGATAGATATGTTGAGTTCTTCATCGCTGGAGCTAGGTACTATCTCGGCCACTTCGTTTGTTGTACACTGTAACATAAAAATATACTTATTATTATTTTAGCCTGCATCGTCCCACTGCAGGGCAAAGGCCTCCCTTCCCTACTTCCACTTTTCTCGGTCTAATGCTATCTGATACCAATCCTTCAGATGCGGGTCGAGTTCATAAAAAAATAATTGATTTTTTTTTTAATCTGCAGAGCCTAAGCCTAACACACATCACTTTAACGTATATACACGAACGCACACTACCGGCGGGCGCAACGCACGGGATCGGTCGTCGAGCATATATTTGTGTTGCGACCCGTTACGGATATAAAGTGCGCGTTTATTTGTCCATTTTTTTATACAACTAAACTATTTTGTTAGTGTTGCTTGCGCATGTTACTTTTACAATTACTGCATAATATTTTAATAATAACAATAAACAGTTGATACATCTCCAGACCAGTAATTTTTACTATATTTTTTTTGTATTATGCGTATTATTACGCATTCGGCCTGTTTATTTATAATGGAGAGGGCTTCGATCATGTGCCCTCGTGTGGCATATGTATGTATTTTAAATTACCACTAATTCGAAAGGGTACTTAAAAATAGCAATGTGTACGAGAGCGACACCGGGATTAGCAAAGCAGTCTCTTTCTAGTCAATTTTCTCGTAACCTAGTTAACCTTATTTTAAAAGAGTAAGGTTTATTTGTATTTGATGGTAAGATTTTTAGCACATGTTATTATGGGTTAAAATTAAGGTATTGTACCTATTAAATTATGATTTTATTAAAATAATTAGGAATTCAGAACAGGCAGTGACAGTTCTCTCTTACCTTATGAGCACGTAAATCAGCACGTGAAAATCTTTCTCGCGACCTATCTTGGTGACGATCGCGAGATCGTCGCTCGCGCTCTCGTCGCCCCGGCGGCGAGCGTTCCCGCGATCTCCTATGCGTTCGCACAGGTTCCCTATCCCCTCTTCTCCTATTTTCTGATGATCGACGTTCCCTTTCTCTGTCTCGCTCTCTATCGCGTTCTCTTTCTCTGATCTCCCTTTCACGGTCCCGTTCTCGTCGCTTCTCCCGCTCCTTCTCTTCTATCTTTCTTCGTTCTTTTTCTTTTCGGTCCCTGTACTCTCTTTCTTCTAACCGCCGTTCCATTTCTTTCCTACTTTCTCTATTTATTATCGCCCTTAAGTCTTCCTCTTGCTTCTTAGGTTTGTGTTTCTCTATCTCTGAAAAACGGTCTCTACTCGATTTATGTTTACTGCCTCGTTTACTGTCATGTTCTTTATCTTTTCTCGCTTTCTTGAGAATAGGTGAACAGTTATCATCGTTAATACATATAACATCATTAGATTTGTAACCTTTGCTTTCGTCATCGCTCTTTTCGGAACAATAGGCTACAAGGCGAGCTTGAAGCAATTCTTTTTGTTTCATCAGTTCTTCCAAGTTCAAATCGTCTTCAATTAGGGTTAGTTCGGGACTTGCGCAGTCTTCTTGATAATTCTCAGTTTCGGAATTAGAAGATATTAACTCTAAACTTTCAGTTTTCTCAACTTTCCTAGTATGATTATTTTTGCTATGAGACTTGCTTGACGCATCTCCGTTTTTAGCTTTGGGCACTTCGATATGCGCTCGTTGGTATTGTTTCATTTGTCCAGACTTCTGAATAAGTTCTTCCACATCCGATAGAGAGGTTTCACTCTCTGGTTTAGGACTCTTATGCTTCTCTTTCTTGGATTTCTTTTTTTTTTTAAACGCTTTCTCTACATTGTCTTCTGACGCACGTTTATGTTTCTTATGCTTCTTACTTTTCTTTTTCTTTTTACTTTCGTCATCAACGCTTTCACCATTTGTAGACTTCTCTGTATCTGTTTTCTTTCTGTGAACAAAATAAATGTGTACATACTTACTGGTTGCTCATTTTGCGTATCGGTACTCTCTTCCAAGTGTGATCCATTCATAACATTTCGAAAGAGTCTGTAACGTTAGATTTTAACATCAGCAAATATTTGCAGCTAAAATTGCAAGTTACGATGCAACGGCGTTCTAGCAAACTTACTTGAAAATATGATATAGCAGAAACTGTATCAGTTTATAGAAGTTAAGCTAATTTCGAGAGGTTTATAATGTTGTCACGAATCGGGGTAACCTACAGTAGCGTAACATAGATATTGGAGAATAAAGTCTCGTTTTGAGCGCAATTTCATTAATAATCAATTATTATTACGGTATGAGACGTCCGTTGATCGCAACCAACAAAAACAACCATGCAGAAAGAACGTACCTGCCGCTTAGAGAAGTGAATAGTCTGATACGGATATCTATGGTGAGTTTTGACTGGTCCATAGTCGGAAGGTAGCGTTTTTATCAATTTATGACATATTGTAATTTAGGTAGCGTTTTTATCAATCTTTGACATATTGCAATTTATGTTTTTGTTAATGTTTTGAAATTACATCACAACACAACAAAAAATTCACAACGGACGCCCATGACAGCTGACGAGCTGCTTCGGTCGGTCGTCACGAAAATAGTTTTATACGTTGACGTTTTATTCAATGTCTGACAGATTGTTTTAAAAAGGATGTTATACTTTCTACAAAGAGGCTTTTTAGCATAAAGGAAGTATATATAGAACTTATTTATGACGTCATGCGGGAGAAAGATAAAAACGTCAGTTTTTAAGTAAGAGACAGATACTTGTTATTTGTTGTCCGTTGTCCCTATCAGCGTAAAGAGGTTTTATAGCAGGCCTACTAAGTGGGTTTCAATGAGTTTGTGTCAAAGCTTGAAGAAAATTATTACTTGGCTAAGAAATAAATAATTGTAATGTTAGTGTAAGCTGTATATAGTGTAAGAGCCCGTCCAGAAAGCGCTATTTACGCGCGTGTCCACTCGCGCGTAGGCACTTGCACGTACTCGAGATACTAGAGCTACATACATCCCGTCCAGATGCTCTCGCGCGTTACCTCACACGATAGTAACAATACGCGCGAGTGGACACGCGCGTATATCGCGTTTTCTGGACGGGCTTTAAGGTGTGGCAGTTATACATTTTCGTTCCTATTATAAATTTGTCAGCAAAATATTGTCTATTGAGGAGGATCGCCGCTCTCTATTATATTTTTTTTTTCAAGTATTATGTACCTAATAATATGACATGGCTTACTTGGATAAAAAAATAAATCCCGCTTCTTCCTTTATTTCAGGCATCTCAGTAGTCCAGATTTATTTTTGAATGAACAGAGCAAATGCAAATAATAAACAACCTACTAGGTACTTAATTTTACATAAATCGAGACTTAAGTACGACGTAAATACTCCACCAACACGACATCGTGGTTTGGCAGGTTTATGGTAGATATTGGGAGAACGGTTATATTGATATCGGTGACCGCTGTTCCGGTTACAAAATCACTGTATCAAGTCACTGTGATGTGACTGTCACTTCGATTCCATAATATGTTATCCCATTGGACTTTCATGGCACACAACTGTTTTAGATATCAATCAAGTTGTGGCGTGTGTAGTTATTTTACTTTGAATCTACGAACTTTCTTTTTGCAATTTTAATATGTAGGTACTAATAATATAGGTACATTAAATATGCATTTATGAATATATTCTTTTTAATGTTTTTGCATAGCTTTTTAATGGCCTTACTAATTGCAGACTACAATGTTCTTTGCAAAGTGAAGTCATTTTTCACTCACCTTTAGTTTCGTGGATACCTAGTCGTCTAAAACATTTTTAACTTACCTTAACGACTACTAAAGTACATAGGTACCTACTGTGCATATACAATACATGTTGTGCCTATTGAAGCACATTATCCTGCGTAAACGAGTTATTACCTGTATTCATGACAACAGGTGATGGGTAGCAAT
The DNA here is from genome assembly GCA_936450705.2 of Protodeltote pygarga. Classification (NCBI taxonomy): domain Eukaryota; kingdom Metazoa; phylum Arthropoda; class Insecta; order Lepidoptera; family Noctuidae; genus Protodeltote; species Protodeltote pygarga. The sequence goes on from OW388248.2 coordinate 15,797,540, forward strand.
CTTTGCAATGTCCGAAATCCAAGAAATACATTAATACTGCAAAGCATCTATCTGATAGTGTAGTGAAGACATGAGTCGTTCCTCGAATTATTAATTTAATACAACTCTCTTTATCTGGCTTCTCTTATTCTCTTTAATGCGAATAAAACAGACAAACGTTGAAAACACTCTTGTTTGCTTACTCTCGGTAAGAAAATCGATCCAGAAAAGCTAAATATAATAGTAATTCACTTACTCTTTTCCCATTACCACCGAAGTTGGCGCTAAGTCTTACTTTACAGGACACACCTGAAAAATACAAATGTTTTGTTGTATTATTTTAGCTTTGTATATTAGTATTTTTATTTTATTTTTGGAAAAGGCTAGGCTGATGTTGATATTAGTATTTTCGCATCTACGGAAATAACTACGCTCATGGCTGGAAAATAAATTGTATTCGTAAATAAACAAAATCGACTTCAAAATAAACTAAAAAGCTTGAAATAACTTTATTATGTTTTGGAGTCAGTTCCAAGTCAAGTTCTTAATAAATAAATAAATAAAAAGTCTTTATTTTCGAGCTACTGTGGCTCATAGATACATACCTTACAAACTAACATATATATAATTATAATACATTTTGTGTTAGAATATAAACTTAAGCCTATGTTAGTAAAACACTTCACTTATGCACAGTCATAGCGCGATCGTGTGGCACTTGTCCACGGAAGCGACGGAACACCACGCTCTGCGGTCAAAAGGTCTCTTCCATGACGAGATGCAGCAAACACGTAGGTACTCGCACTAGAAACGCCTTGAAGTTGACGTTGCGGTGCGATTCCAGCAGCTGCACTCTCGGCACGTACTTGATCCTTTGGCTCACGTACTCCACAATGTCTTCCACCTTAGTGGTGTAGTGTTAATGAGAAGGTTAGAGATTCTAGAACTTGGCTTAGAACCGACGACTCCATAATGTCTTTAACATATTTAAGGAGTTTTAATTCCTTTTTATTTAATTTAAAAAAAAAAATTTTTAGTAGCGCTTAGTAGTAGATGATGATGATGAGTACTTACAGGATACAATAAGGTCAGGTCAAAGGTCAAGTTTAAACACGTAATTGGATATTGTTAACTTTCAGAACTTAATTGCGCAATTTAGGTTAAGTTTGAGAGAAGTTTTATGCAATAAAAATTTCTTTTGTTGTTGTTTGTTCTTACTATGTAAACAAACAACTTATTTTCAAACGGTCGTTAAAACATTTTTCAATTACACAATATCTACGATATACTTTGGTGTACGAAGACCTATATACTGGGGTATCAAAATTTAGATATAGAGATCTGATCCACGCAGGATGAATGCCATACGCAATGATGATGATAAGGTGTCTCAAAACCTACTAAATTTTTTCGTTTCGAATAATTTTCATTGCGCAAAATTGGATCGCGCGCGGTTATTTTGCAGTTGTAAGTTGTGGTCACCACGGTTTTGTTGTTTGAAGTTAAATTATGGACCGAAGTTTATTTGCGGAGGGCCGAAGTGCGGGCGGATGGTGGCAGAGACCCTCGGGCGCAGCGAGGCCCAAGAGGCGGTGCTACGTCAATGAAAGGCACGGCTGGCGGCGGAGCGGGGTCAAGGAGCGTGATGCGTGCGTAGGCGCAGGCGGCAGTATGCCCTCCAGCACCCACCTTGACAAGAGCTAGCGGGGGGCTGTATCCGGTATGCCACCCTCCTTGCCCGATGTAGGGGCGAAGACCAAGGAGCGTGTTGGGACGATGTCCAGGAGCCTCGACGCCGGGCATTGCCCCCCCCCCCCCCAGTGCAATTTTTTGAGCGACACTACAGGCAGGCACTTGCAGTACCCGGCCCCGTCTGATACAATGCGAGGAACAAGCAGGGGGAGATGTTTTAAGTGGGTGCGAGCCTAACATAACCGTACGGAGCACTTTTCAGTTGAGCAACGCGTAGGCTAATATTACACGCTCCATATTTATAGAGATATTTTGATCGTGATCAAAGATTATTATTGTGTCAACATTGATTCTGAGGCTTTGTGAACCATAGGTTTTGTATTCGGCCAAGTTTGAGGTTAAGTAATGAAGCATTTTATATTTATCGTAATTTTTGATATCGTGATCCAGAATCATTGTCTATATTGATTCTAAGGCTTTGTGAACCATAGGCTTTTGCCTTAAAATCAAACTAATCACCAATTTCTCGGTAAATCCAAATCTAGTTTAACCAAGGTTTAACAAATTAAAATGCGAATATATCTCTGCCTTTTAATGCTAAGGCTAATATAAAAGAAATACAAGTTTTCTTTATAATGTCACTCATCGCTACCGTTGACCCACGTAGGTTGACAAGTCTATAATCAAAGAAATTTATCGGCACATTGACACGATCCATATCGAACGTTTCGAACGTATTTTGCTATTCAATAGTTGATAAATATCAGTTAAATATCGAGCGTGTAGCATTTGCCATATGAACTGTAAAAATTCTCAAGAAAATTTCACTACAAATTTTCTTATTTAATAAGCTAGCTAGCATGTGCTATACAAAACATGTAAAAAATTCATAAAAGCTATTAGAAAATGTCGCACATTTTGGCCATCATTGCGCGACATCTCGAGGGAGAATTTGATTCAATTTGAATTGGATGTTAATAACATTTGGTCATCACATCAAATTCAAGATCCAAGATGGTGCAACCACCACAATGCAGCAGTAACAATACAGTTATTGCAGACGAGAGAAGTTAACTGGCTATTAAGATTGTCTGATCTGACAACAACTCTTTGGGGTTTTCTAAAGGGTAAAATGTGTGCAAATAATCCACAGACAATTCCGGAGCTCATAACGGAAATTCGACAACTTATTGACGAAATTCATCCACAATTATCAAAACAAAATACTATCGAAAATGATTCAGCAGTGATTGCCAATAAGCTACAGGAAAATTAAGTAGGTTTTGAGACACCATAATTATATACAAAACAGCTGTTGATATTATTGTAGTCAATTTGCAGATACAATAGAAATCTTTATTTGTGACTTATGTGTCATTTCGCAAGCTAGCAATTTATGTATAGTAGACAAAAATTATATTCATAATACTTATACTATTTTTTTATTCAATGAAACTTTCAAAAAGATTGTTGGGCTCACTTTATTTTTAGGTGCTAGCAATGCCATTGTATACAATATCCATTTATAAAAGTAAAGCTCTGCAGTATAGCTATTTGCGACTTTGTACCTATAAAAGTTACAAATCGCTTACTGCAGACCGACCTACAACAGAAAACAGATATTCTCATACCACAGTGGGTATTGATTGTAACATATTTCCATTTATTTTAGTTTAGATTATGCAATCATTGAATGAACTTTAGCTTTTAGCGAGCGTTATCTCTTAGCTTTAATAGTAGTGATGCTAAAAGACTGAATTTTTGTCACGTCAATTCTTAGATCAAGCTACTTTGTAATTCCAAGATCAAGTCAAGATCAGTCTATACGCAAATAATAAATATTTATTAAATAATAAAAAATAAAGTAACCAAAACATAAAATCTCACTATTTAGGGGTGATATGATATTATGTTGCTTTACTTTTTTATGTTATGGTGGTATCTGGTTTGTTTTGTATTCTATGGGCAATTTATATATTTGGCTAAGCATTGTAACAAGCAATTTAAGTTCAGACATAATATAACATGAAGAAAATATAACTTCGCATTAGCAAATAAGATAACGAACAACAGAGCAGGTGCAAAACAAAACATGTTTAATTTTAACACAACTAAATAAATTGTAAGCTCAAGCATAAAGAAAGGTAAAAATATGGTATAATAATGATTAAATTTTGTATGTTCAGATCAGTACTACAGAACACAAATTATAACAACCATAACTGATTAGTTCATTAAAAAAACAACCCCTCACAATGTAGTTTTAAGGGACGCTTATAACTTTCAGTAAATTGAATTTTTTAAACAAAAGATTACAAACGTAATTATGTTATTGTGTTTATCTGCATCATACAGGGAATAAGAAGTAGCTTTTGTTTGAATCTGGGACATAAACTACCTTTGTTTCTATGCGTTGTTACACACTCCATGTTACTTATAACAGAATAACAAAATGTGGGTGTTGAATATATTTGCCCAACTACCAGGAAGTACAGGCATTATCATATTTTACCAACTGTTTGTCTGGCTTCTTTAGTTTTGAGACTTCTATCTAGAAGTTCAATCAGAAGTTAGTCTGTATCATCCTGCCTTCATTATATTATACAATACCTATAAAATATACAAGTTTATATGTTACGTATAGATTTATTGATTTTGTCTAGTAGATAACACTTATGGCATTAAGTTAAATAAATGCATATTAATCATTAACTTCAGATAGGTATTTGATCCCAACATTATTAGAAATCAAAATTAAGAGTATTCATAGCACACAATGGTATTCATGGTAAAGTGAATGTGCAAATAAAACAACATTGCACTCTTTTTTACCAAACTTGACAGACCATTTTACAGAATTTCTTCTTTTTGCCAGGAAAAATAATTATGTTTTTTACATAAATTACTATTACAACTGCTATTTAAAATTAGTGTTATTGAAATGTATAGTCATATTATGATCTTGTTTTCATTATACAATACAGTATGAGTTGCTCTTTCATAGATGTCTCTATAATATGTATAAGGACGATTGTAAAAATGCACACCTTTAAGGATCAGTAAACTATTGTTTAAGTCAAAGGTAAGGTAGAAAAAGTCAAATGCCGTAGAAACACGAATACCTACCTATTTGATTAAAAAGGTTTGGAAAATTATTCTGAACAACCCCTGTAATTCTTGACAGTTAAAAAGAATGCATCAAAGTTTGCAAACAATTTAAAATACAAGTAGGTTTATGAGTAACATCCATAATGCCTGAGTCAATCAGTTTTATTTTACAAATATTTCAAATTGTAGTAGTTGACTTTGATAAAAGACAATGATACACTTTTATATGTTGTAGGTACATAAAACATGCTTGCACAATGCATGCAGGTAGGTACTTCCTCAAAGTATTATTAATGTTAAGTGAACATATACTACACAAATTCGATAGATATCTATTTGAAACATGCTTCCCATTACATGATCATGAAAATAGTACTATAATAAGTACATATAGCATGTTATAAAACCATTTTGGATGCATTTCACAATTCGTTTGAAACTATCAAGTTAGCTGGGAATCTGAATGTATATATTTTTGTCGTTTACTTTTCTCAGTTTATTACATGTTGTAGCATTGATGATAACAATGTTGTTTAGTCTTTTATCTTTTTATTATGATGTGACTAAAGACGAAAGAGAAAGCGTACTTATGCAGTGGATGAAGTTTACAACTATGAACTATATGCATATTATAAAATTTAATTATTTTTTTCGAAATTAAGGTTTAACATGCGCAATACACAGTTTTGAGGTTAGAAAACTGAATATTTACAAAGCGTTATATTAAAATGGATTTTTTTACCCAACTTGGTCGGTTTCCTTCCAGCAAAAAATCAGCGCCCGTACAACGAAGAAGTATCGCCACGAATCACACTCAAGCAGAGAATATGATAAACTTCTCTTTATACCGACTTTACACTTAAATTATGAAGAATAATTAATTACTACAATAGGTATCGCAAAAAATAATAAACGTGACAATTCTCGTCTACCCATCCAATCCACCAAGAACAACCATGAACTTCTTTCTTTGGAAGCGTTGTTTGACCACTAGTTCTAAGGCACAGGCCTCGTGATATAAAGCCAAAATTAAAAAAATGAAATCTTGGTCATGGTATATTATTTCTTGAGCTCATAGATTTAGTATTATTAAATTTGATTGCTATTACAAGCCGGAATATTGGTCTAGAAAGAGAAATACTTAAAATCAAAGGTACCTCTGTCTAATACGGTGACCACATTATAACTCAGGACCGCATAGTCAGGAGGTTCCTTTCTCTGGAGCCTTACTATATTTTATGTATTACCTGTTTAATGTTTATTGACTTTTTGGCGGGAATTCGTAAAGACATAAAGTACTGTTGGTTTTTATTCGCGAAAATATGTTACCTATTCCGATTTAAATAGGGATAATTTCGGTGGAATGTTAAAAGATTTAGTTTGACTAAAGTTCATATTTGTAAGTGAGTATAAAATAATCCGCTTTTATCAATCAATCATCCACTATCTCCGTCCGTCATTAACATGACGGTTAGTCAGGTTAGTTATTTGTACTAACCTGAGACTCTAAGGTACAGACTAAAGACGAGGCAGTATGGTCTACGACTCTAGCCTGCCCAATGCAAGTTGCTGTTGGACGAACTGAAAAAAAAAAGAATTACTATTTTTTTTTTTCAATTTCAATATTTCTATTCTAAAATTATCTAAAATTGTAAATTGTTTTTGTTATTTGTAGGGTAGCTAATACATAACTATTACGTACTACTATTACTCTGAGCGTAACTTGTGCTTAGAACGTCTAAAGGCATCAAAGTAAGTTATAGTGTTATTGTTATACCTCAATAATTAAATGAATTTAGATATAAAATTTCAAGAAAATTCAGTGTGTTGTGGCGTAACTTATATCTTATGTCTTTATATTTTCTCAAATGGGGACTACTGGCGGTTGATTGATTAATTCCATGTATTTTAATTACAGAAATGAATTCGTCAAACATATCTACTGTTCGGAAGTTTCGTTACGACGATGAGACTGGCGAAATTATGACATACAATATAAATAACGAAACTGGAGAGCCGTTACTTGAAAACAACTTACCACCCATTATTGTAAATTTAAGGAAATCTGAAGCAGCGGAACCCACGACTAAGTACTTAAAATTCCCTCGTGGTTACATGAGCAGGACAAAAAAGTTCCAGTCTCTAAAAGCTAATATTATTGCTGGGTCTAACCAAATCAGCCATCGTTTGCTGCTTATACCGTCACTGATGATCTTTCCTGGCCTCTTCTGCATTGTTCTGATGGTACTTGAAGTGTTTCTACATGTTCATTGCCACAAAAAAAATAAAATGCTTAAAGATCCCAATTTGTACTACCGCAGTCCATTCCATGTTGTTACAAGCACATTTTGTGGAGTATGCCGAGATTGTGACACTGCTTCTAAAATTGGACAGCTACAGGATCAGCGTCGTAACCAATATGATTATTTTAGAGGAATAGCAATATGAGTTCTTTTTTTATATTGTTACTTAGGTGTGGGTATATTAGATAGAGCAAACAAATAAATATGAATAAATCAACAAAATATAAAATACTAATTAAAGCAATAGTTTTTTAAATATTATGGCACTTTCTAATAGATGATGTGGAATTTCTAGAATTGGTATTTTGTTAAAGAATTGTGAATAATGAGACTGATACATGATTATCAGCAATTCAGCAATAGAATAGAATTTAAGCTAAAGACTGTTTATATTGGAAAACTTTTCTATATCGTTGGAGCTTACAAAGCAAAAGTTTATTTGGCTAAGCTACTAATTTCTATGTTCATGAATAATGTAACTATTATCCATATAGTTCTATAACATATGTTATAGTAGTGATAGCCTAGTGGAATGGCTGTTGGGCTGGCAAATCAATTCCTCAAGGGGCGGTTCGAAAACAGTCATCATCTTTATCAGATTAGTTTGATTATCACTTACTAAACAAGGGTAAAAGAAAACATTGAGAGGAAACCAACACCTGAGATTTTACAATGGGTGTAAAGCTGAAACTCGACACTTTTTCATAATGGTTGTTGATCAACCATATAAGAATAAATAATTCCTTGTACTGTAAGTAATTTACTTTGACAGTATGCAAAATCAATCAAAACAGGCTTATTTCAAGGCTATTTCAAACACATGTTTCAACAGTATTACTGTCTCATGCAATGGAATTATACGAATATGAAAAAAATTGTATATGAGCTGTTAACCGTTGAAGAGTTTTTCATCTGGCACTAATTCTAGATGTTGATTCAGGTCATTCTTACCATAAAAATGTATGGAACTGAACTAAGATGCACAAATTCAACTTCTTCTTCTTATTGTGTGGTTGATGAACAACCTGGTGTCAGAGTTTAAACCGCCCGTAGGCCTCTGACATGGCTTTACACACCACTGAAAAATTTCTCGGGCGTGCTGGTTTCATCACAATGTTTTCCTTCACCGTTTTAGCGACTGATAATTAATTTATAATACGCACATAACTTACGAAAAGTCAGAGGTGCGCGCCTTAGGATCCAACTCGAGACCTCTAACTTGTCAGTCGACGGTCATACCACTAGGCTATCAGTGCTAATTCCACTTTGTAGGATAAGAATAAGTAGTTCTAATTCAACTTGCCAAAATCCACCTTAACAACCATAGTTACACACATTGCAAGTTAAATAAAAGATTGTATAATAGAGTAAGTACCTATAATGTATTGATCTGTCTAAAGTCTGATAAAAATCTGTGATGTGAATGGTATAGCAATCAACATAAATATCTTGCCAATATGACTTAAAAACTAATAAAAATATAATGAGTGCATAGTATTTTGGCATAATGATTACCCTGTAGTCAGAAGATTGCCAGCTACTTAATCAGATGCATAATAATAGTTTAATTTTACTTTATTCTTTTTGGTGGGTCTTATAAAGGTCCTATACTTTGATAAGATTTAATGTGTCTTAATAATTTTAACTGTAAAAAAATGCTATAAATTTGCTCTTCTTTAAGATTAAAAATTTTGTACCTATATTTAATTGGTGAGGGTATTAAATCTTGAATCTCAAAAATATATTTTTTATTAATGTTATGTGGTAGGTAATAAAGGAATATTCTTGTAAGTAATTAAATTGTTTTTATGTAGCTAATAACTTCCTTGCTTTATGGCCGGTCCCATTGAGAGCTATTTGCATTAGCAGGAGCTCTTTTGTAGTTCAGAAAGAGCTTAACTGCAATTTGATCTACAAGTTTAGACCGAAAACTACAAGAAAAGCTCGAACTTAATAGCTCTCAATGATACCTGTAGGTACAATCCCGACACCGGCGACCGATACAGCTACAGCTGTTAGAATAATTCTTTATTATGGACAGGGTCGTTTTATAATCTTTCCTGATGCAGCTTAATATCAGTTGTCTGTGGAGCGATTGCCTAAGGATCCGGGGTTTGTATTTATAGTCCGTAGTTTGTTTTGTTTGTCAGTCAGTAGTCGACGCCTCGTCGAGTTTTGTGCCCCCCTATTTATATTTAAAAAATCTTGTCGTTTACACGTTCAGATTTTCTGTAGCAGACAGAGGAACGCCGCCATACAAACAGTTCTCTTCTCTTTCAATTATTTAAAGATAACTCGATGTAGTCAACGTAGAGACCTCAGATTTTTACTCAATAATATTAAAGAGTAAACCTTGTTAAACCTTATGTAAAATTGATAAAAAATGTGACAACCGAAAAAAAATACTGAAATATGAAATAATAGATATATCGCATATCTACTAGTTTCATTTGACTTCATAAAATAAATACATAACTCAACTGGGTATTTATAAATTGTACTCGCCCTAATAGTTATTTATTGCCTGATGAACTTTTAACAACAAACCAATTTGCGATTTGCGCACAGAAATTAAACAGGCGCTAAACTTAATTTTCAGTTTTTTTTTATTTTAACGGGACAGAGAGAAGACGTATAAAATTCTAGGCAAACTGTTTTATGTATTTTTAACTATTAACTACAGATTATTATTATTAGCTCCGAGTTTCCTTGTGTTTCAATTATAAGATAATATTTTATCCAACGTTTCTATTACTTTTTTAAACTTGGCTGTAATGGGAAAATATAATACATTTTTTAAAAATAACAGTCGCGTAAACATAAATACCCTAATAAATCAGTTTTTGTACAAACTATTTCTTCAAATCAACGCAAACATTACAAATATCATTCATAAAGACTGAGGTGATTTTGAGAAGAGTTTAAATTTCATCTTTCGAGCTATGTGTATACTACACTTAAGAGTTTTAGGGGTTAAAACTATAATAACCCAAAAGTTTGGAATGTCTTCTTTGTAATATACATATTAGATGCAGATTTATCGACATTCAGTACTTTCAGTACGTCGTCGGAGACGTCGGACTTTGTTAATGTGTACGTACAAGGACACAAAGGCCACAAAATTGCCTTCATTAAGTGCGACACGCGCTGAGTTTAAAGAAACAAAATTACTCTGGAGTAAGCTTAACGCTGTAATGCAGTAATTGGCTGGCACTGAAAACCAGTGGTGTGAATTGTGATCGTAAATAAATATTCTGCGACTACATCTGAGTATCAGCCATTTTTTGCATAGCTATGGCTCAACATCATCATCATTTCAGCCGGAAGACGCCCATAAAAACAATGTTATAGCGCAGCATACCTAAATGAAATAATTAATTTTTCAAGCTCTTGTTGTATGTTTCTTTTATTTTTTGTTGTTTGCGACTATGTTGTGGCAATTTTGTTTTTCTAAATATTACTATGCACGTTCAGGTCAATCCAGTTAGTTGCTCCCCCATGCTGTTTGTTTTCAGTCTACGCAATGAGCTAAAAGAATCCACACATTGGTGAATGAAGACTTTGACTTTGAATTAGTAGTACCTAGTAGTACTTACAACATTCTTGGTTGAAACAGCTAGTGAAGTATGGACAGTAAACTGAGTCATGAAAAATATAATTCGTCACAATAGTTGTCAAGTGCTGTAATGGGTTACGTGTGGAAAACCCTTTAAGGCAGTGTTTCCCAATTAGTGGTATGTGTACCAGGGGTACGCGAGATTGCATCAAGGGGTACGTACCTAAGCGCAGCATCTTTTAACTAAAATATTAAATCCTTAAAAATATATTTAGCGTTGCTGCTATGGGGGTACTTCACCACCAAAACCTGTGGCAAAGTCATGTCCGACTCGCAAGAACTAAAAACCACATGGTATTCCTCGACGGGCCTCAGAGCTCCTATGGGATTTACTTGCGTATTCACATTGCGGGACAAGTCTTGACCCGCCAATGGTGTTGGCAGTTTTCACCATTATCAGCGTCTGAATACTATATGAGTAGCGCGCGTGAAATATGAAGCGCCGCGCGCCGCCCTCTCTAGCCTACCTAATATTCCTGCAGGTAATTAGAACGATACCAGAGGCACAGGCACAAGGCGCAGGTCCTAGAGGTGCGCAGAAATGACCAGTCCATGATCAATAACATGGCGCAGTTATAGAATCACCAGGTACATAAAGGGCTACTGCAAGCAGATATATTTCACCTCACCGGAACTGGTATTCGTTCAGTTTGCTAACTCGTACAAGGTGAACTGATTCTCGACGGGCGACAGACTGAAATAGGTACGTTTACGTATAGCGACGCACATGCAGTAGGATAAAGATTTATGTAGGTAATTAATTCATTTATTCACAATATTTTGAACTTGTGACTTTTTTATATTTCATATTATTAAATATTATTACTTAACGTATTACGTATATGATATTAAACTAATATACTAAATCTAGAAAATACGTTTAAAAAGTAACTTATTGACTAAGATTTTTAACCAATATAAACCAAACAAAACATTTCCACACATTTGAACATGACACACTATATTATAACAACAACAATTAAAGATAAGAAATTCCACAACAGAATCGAAATAAATTGAATTCGATTCACCGATTAATCATTCAATTGAATCTTGGGAGAATTCACTCGCTATTGTCTTGCACATTGTGATTCAGTTTATACTTTAAAACTATGTCAAGTCCAATGTGAAACGTAGATGAAAATATTACTAGCGGCTACGGTGTCGTAGCACTTCGTAGCGCTCTCGTAGCACTTTCGTAGCAATCGTATCGTATCGTAAAGCTATTTACACGAAAAAAAAAATCATTTTCAATTGAGCGCATTAATTGAGCCTACAGCTAAACCTCTATAGATCCTTAGTTTAGGCTTAACATAGTTTTGTGGCTTTTAACCAATACGGAGAGGAGGCGCGTGGCGGGAAATTCTGACTAGCTCATTCAAAAATCAACTTCTGATTGTAGTGAATATGAAATTACACTACAATCAGTCTATATCATCTACATATAAAAAATATTTAGATGGTACATTTTTGGTGTATACAGGCTGACTGGTGAGACGCTTTCAATATTGAAGAAGGGTACTCAGTACTCTATTCTCGTTATATTTACACTTTACAAATACTTTTTATGTATGTTTCTTAAATATTTATACACATGTTTTGCTTATTAAATAATTTCACTTTACAATTTATCTACTGTTACCGTTACCGTTTTCGTCGGTAACTAGAGGTGGCTGGCGCCACAGCACGTACTTGACCGTGTGATCGACTCAACATTATCAGCGATGCGTCTTTGCGAAAAATTATCCACACTTAAATTATTTGTAGGATATTTCGGTCAAAAATTATGTACCTTTTTTATGATGTAAATGTAATGAGAATCGGGTACTGCGTGAGGGTTCCTTGAGTATTGAACGTATCTCACCAGTCAGCCTGTATACTTGATCAGAAAAATTAGGGTTAAATACAAAAGTGAATTGCATCCAAAATATATTGGGTTAGCGGTCTTATGCAAGATAAAGACCCATTTCCGCTGTTCCGGATTCCGGAGGCATCTATTTTCCGGATAACCGTTTTTTTCTATCGAATAATATGATGAAAAAAGATTGGTGTTATAAAACGTGTGTATCTGTGGCATCGTACTTTCAAAACGGATAAACCGATTTTGATATCGTTTTTTTATTTAGAAGGTGACTTGACCGAGAGTGTTCTTTGCTAAAAATATTTAGTTTTTTGTATACAAGGCTTTTAAGGATTCCGGAGTTCTGACAAGGAACCCTTATATCTTATATCCCAGGTTTTGCTAAGAGAACTTTAGTACTAGAAAGCTATAAAGCTGTAGCTGAAAGCTTTGTATCCATAAAAAGAAAGCGTATAATTATTTAATAAGAAATTTGAATTTGAATTTTAAAAAACAATTGTTACGGGTGGAACTCGAGCGCACGATATTCGGCGTACCGTGTCGACGCTCTGACCTGTTGAAATTCTGATCAGTTGAAATTTCTTCTTAATTCTTAATTCTTTATTGTAAACAAATAAACAGATAGGTACAAAAGGGAAACAAAAAAGACAATGCACAAAGGCGAGCTTAACTCAGTGGTGAGTTTTCTTCCAGCAAACCTTAAGGTGAATAGGAACAAAACTGACGGAGGGCTATTAAAATAAATATATTTATTAGCTAACATGGCTTTAACGTATAAAAAATCACAATAATTAAGAAAGCGTATGTTCTTCGTACTGTTCGCAGAATAGAATAGCGCAGGACCGACATGAATGGAAATCCTTGGGGGAGGCCTATGCCCAGCAGTGGGCGTCTTCTGGCTGAAATGATAATGATGATGATGATGTTCTTACCAGTGGAAGGACTAACCTTAAATTTCTTTCTGTCTTTTCTTAGAGATCATGTCTAGTGTAACGACGTTTTTATGAAGCCATGTTTCGTCCATTATTATAAATCGTGATTAGAATCTAGTAGCAACAGCTCCAAAGAGCGTTATGAATTATTCAGTTCGATTAGTTTTTGTACGTGGTAAGCATTTCAGATACTCAACGCGCGGATATTTTTAAACCTTTAAGCGTAGACGTAAGTAGCCAATGTAATGCGTCTTAAAGGAATAGCGACATCTTTACGTTGTTATAGATTATGTATCATGCTTAACCACTTAACAGTCCGGGTCAGTGCGATCGCCACGCGGCGAGAAAGAGAACTTTAGATATTTACCTATAATTTCTATGCATATATGCTGTTTTAATTTATTTGAATAATCCCTTAAGTTCGTAGATAGCGCTATAAGTATTTTTCACAGTAGGTACACGGGCTGTGTGGTGGTGTAAGTTGACGACCGCTCAATGTAACTCAGTAGCCGCTAGATAGATGTCGCACCGCAGCAGTCCTTAAATGAGATTCAATGTGAACTACAGCAACACTATTCAGAGGGCTTTCTCTTGAACTAACAACTTTAAATTTAATTAGTCAGAAACAGAGCGTGAATTGATACGCACTTTTGCACCAACGTTGCAATTAATTCGTATATAAATTATGATTGGGTTCGCAGTTTAAGAGTCAGTTTGCAGAGTTGCTGATGTAAGGCAGAAGGTGGTAGTTTTGAAATTTATTTTTAATTTATCGTCAATCTTGCTCTTAAACAGTGCTATTACTAGTAGAAAAAGCGGGCGGCAATGCGCGGTACGAACCTGCCATTTTTCTTTTACATTTACGTATATTATTTTACTTATTTTTGTAGCTTATTTCCTTGCCAGTATTGTAAAAAATTGGGGGAGGCCTATATTCAGCAGTGGACGTCTTATGGCTGAAATGATGATGATGATGATGATTGTAAAAAAACAAAACTTTATCTGCCGCTCGGTCACTATAAATTGCTAACGTTAGACAAAGTAGTTTGTAAAAAAAGTTGGTAATAGTTCTGATCTTCAACATCCATTAAATTAATTTAAATTAGCTTAAAATTTGAGAAAGGAGGTAATAAAATCCAAATGAACTGTTTTGATATTGTGATGCTTTTATCGGTTATCGGTATCCACGGTTGCTATCCGGCAAAATTGCCGGACTGACGTACCTGATAGTTAGTGTACCACCCTTGCAAACAGGGGGTAGCTAATTGTACTGCACTTGCGCAATGGGAAAATCAATATTGCTATTTGAAGGCGCAATTGGGAAGTGTACGCTGCACGCCTGCACCCTGTTATTGTAAATCTTTTAATACTTGTGGTTTAGAAAGTAATTTCAATCTAAAGAAGCGACTTCAGCTCGAGATGCCTGGAATGGGTAAGTGTAATCACTGACTGTATTTACTTCTGTATTATTAGATAGCAGATTATGTAAATGCATCACTCACGTAGTTTTCATTGCAACGGTAAACGTTGTCTAAGATTATTTTCCTATTGGGATTTAGACAAACGCCAAATAATTATGTTCAAAACTAAGAAAACCTTGTATGGCTTATTTATTATCGGGGACTTTTTAAAATATAAACATATTTTACATAAGATGAGGCAATGCATGGCATTTTGATCTCTGACATATGAGACTACAAAATGGCGTATTAGATCTTTAAACTCAGTTTCCTTGTTTAATCATTTACTTCATTTGTTTTAGATACAAGAGATGATTGATTGTTAGAATAAATTCCAAATTTCGCGTTATTTTGAACGCTGCTGTAATAAGGCATTAGATATAATATAATAGGCATTAATAAAATAAACAGTTGCTGGGGTTCATTTAATTCGGACTCGCTATCTAATATAGCGAGTCTGTAGCGAAACGAGCCGAGCACGTGGGTGCAGGTTCGAACTTCGTACTTTTTAAGTAAATCTAAGACATCACTGATAATGGTATGTAGGAAAACATTGTGAAATTATTACCATTTGGTAATAATGGTAATAATAATAACTCTTGTTCCTCATCTCTGGCTTGCCTTAATTGGCCGGTCAGAGTGAGCACTGACGAGGAACAAGGCTCCCACCTCTCTCTTGCCTTTATTGGCTGGTTTGAGTGGAGATTCGCAAGAGCAAACGTGCTCGGGGGAAGGAAGTATTCCAGTAAGATGCTGGTAGGGATCTTGACCGTACTTCCGGGATTGTCCTGATAGCCGTGGAATACCGCCCCACTCCTCAAGCACCTCAAAATATGTTGCCCCCTTGTCGCTACGTCACTATGTGCTAGCGGCTGTTTTCGGGGGCCCATTTACTGAGTGTGCAAGTCACCCCCTGCCAATTTTATCCGTGTTTACAACCATTGGACAGGCAGGGGCCATAGTTATTCCATAGTCTCTGGTACCTAGCCCACGCAAACAACCAAAACCCATAGTCCAACATTTTTTTTTTTTTTAATTCCATGACCAACAATAGTTCTACACCAACCGGGGGTTGTCCTTGGGTGCGCTTGCCTAGTGCATATAGGGATAATCGCCGGTTGGTGTCTCATTTCATATTCATAAAGTTTTGTTTAAAGGGCCTCTGCGAGTTGGCTTCGGCCCCTCGTACGCCTCTAAAAGGCCCAGGACCTCAGGGTCCTGAGAAATATAAACAAAATAATAATGGTAATAATGGTATAAATGGTATAACGCTATACCTTCTCTATCTGAGAAGGGTCCTGCCTGAGATAAACCTGCAATGGGACAATGACGTACCAATGTTAAGGTCGATTTAATAATTAATCATTCACTCTTTTAATATTTGGACTTTATCAAGCCTGAATAACTGAAATATTAAGATACTATGCGATTCAAATAAAAATCAAACAAGTGCGAGTCGGACTAAATGCGCAAGTTTCGTTTCGGGGTTTCGTGTGATATTATGATATAATTTTAATCTTCTTCTTATCGTATGGTTGATTAACAACCTGGTGTCAGAGTTTAAACCGCCCGTAGGCCTCTGACATGGCTTTACACACCATTGAAATACTCTCAGGTGTACTGGTTTCATCACGATGTTTTCCTTCACCGTTTTAGCAACTGATAATTTATTTATAATACGCACATAATTTTAATCAAGTAATAGCATTTCACATGAATAATTAAGGAGCAGGGCAGAGATATAAATTTGCAGTTTTCTATCATTGACAGTCTGCGAGTAAAATTGCCGCGACAGACAGACGGAAATGTCAGACATGACGAAGGGTTCCTGGTTTTACTATGGAAACCAACAAATGTGCAAATCTTATAGCCATTTTATGACCTCATAGCCATCAATAGGACTAAAAAAATCTAAAATGAAAACTTCGTATTTACAGCAATGACGTCACAGAGTGGCGATCAAACTTGCACGAGTTATGTGCGTAGAAGCTATTCGTGTATCAATAAAACAAATACCTAACCCTATCCAAATCTGACACCATTTCTTTCGTTTTCTATAGCGTAAGCGATTGTAGATAGTTAATTTCGATAAGCCCCGTATTCGGCCTCCGCGACTAACTTATAAAATTATAACTACTGAGAGCATACATAATAATATATTTGGTGACCGTAAAAATTATTTATTTATTTTATTTTAAAATTACGTATTTTTTCTCCAGCCATTTTACATATTTCAGTCATCGTCCATTAATGCCAATTACAACATCTTATTGCTCCCTTTCAATGTCATATTTAAGACAATCTCTATTTGGTCGATTCTATACCCATCCATAACATTAATAACATCATCTATAACATCAATATTTACAGAAACTATGTAATCAAAAATTTTTTTTGTCTTACAGATAGGGAGGAGGATGACGAGGAGCGTCAGGAGGAGCGTTTCGAGAAGGTGGTGTTTCCTCCATTCGAGCCATCACTGTTGAACGTCAACACACAAACTGGGAAGCTGCTGAAAGATCCATGGAGCCATTTGTGCTACCGCAGGCACGTTGTCACGACCATGAAGAAAAGATAAAAGCAGTGACTGTCGTATGCTGCCGTAACCCTTTCATCCAATCTTTTTGGCCTGATATCCCTATAACCCAACTTTCGGCAAATGATAAATGGTTTCAGAGTAAAAATGGTTATTTATGCAACTGTTGTATTAAAACACGAATGTGGGTTTATCACACTCGGCTTCGCCTCCTGTAATAATAGTGTCACATGAGTGTTTTAATACCTAATTATCAACAGTTGCATACAATACAATACAAGACTTTATCTACACCTATAATATGAATCCAATCATATCATCTATTACTGAGTATATACAAATAAACTACCTAAGTATTAATGAAAGAATTATTTATTGTAGTAGTAATAAACATTTTATATCTGCAATTATTTAAAACTTGAATCGCTCATTTTTTTATAAACAAAATAATAAAAATATTGAAGAAAAGTGACAGGGATTCGAATAAGTTTGTTGTAACCTACTTGTTTTTCACGGCATTTTTTAAATTCAGTACAACATTCTAACATCCGTTTGGATGATATAATGGTTATTATGACATTGGGAGTTTTAATGTTGGCAATACTGTTTTAGAATCTTGGAATTAAAGCATAGGAGTAGATAAAGTCTATACTTAATTTGTGTCAATATTATTTATTTTTGTATGGATTTAATGATTTTTTTTTAAATTTGATATGATAGGTTTTCAATGCGCACAATCGTATGTTACAGATTTTTCTATAACGCACAATTGTATGTATAGTCCAATCACTGAAGGGTTTGACTTTGTTATAATTCCTTTGTCGCTGATACTTTGCAGTGTAATAATGTTTATAGAAAACAGTACAAATATTTTCTTGGATTTTTTTTTGTCGGAAGTTAGGTTTTTTTACCTGCAAAAGTATATATCTGAGTAAAACTACTCCGTCAAAACATCATTTCTGACATTTTTTTTGTCCAATAATATTTTTACCGTTATCTATAAACATTACTTTATGACACTGCAAAATTTCAGCGACAGAGTGAAGGGGAGTTCATACAAAGGATTTCCTAGTTGATTGGACTTAATATAACTTAGTATAAGTATATGTTGTGTAACAATAAGATATATGTGATAAATGTGTCCTTTTAATATCTTCAATTGTCCATATCGGCCTGATTGTAAACCCATACCTTGTGAACCTAATTGTGCTGTGAAATCCATCGATGTCTTTCCTAACAAACCTTTTATTACTCTATTTGTATAAGCTAATGTTGTGATGTATCTTCTATTATAAAATGAAAATTTCGTACCACCTAAAACTATCCTAAACTAGTTTGTCACGTTAGGTTTGATAATAATATACATTATTTTTAACTCCTTTGAGCCAAAATTGGTAACTTCGGATTGTGATAAAATAGACTGATAAGAACGTAAGGCATGGTAATGGAAACTTAAAGTTTTAACAAGGGCTGTAGAACTACCCTTAACTATCAAGATTGAACGACAAAATTTTACTGTTTGTATTTTTATGAAAAAAAAAACTTCGAATTAACATTTTTTGCAAATATTTTTGCAGTTTTAGATTCTGATAATAAAAAAGACTCAGGGATTATAACTAAGGGGTAGGCCCAACAATTTTTGAAATGGGAGACGAAATATTAATAATACCATGCATTTGTAATAACGGTAATTAATAACTTACGTATAGGTACAGAAACATATAATGTTTTGGCATATCATTAAACCTATTTTTTACTTAAATGTCTTACACTCCTCTGTTTAGTTTTAACTGTGTAGTAGATAAATGTGGAATAAATGTCTTAAAACCATGAATTTTTGTGTATCAAACCTTATATACCTATTAAAAATTCATTTATGTACTATCATACTGCAGGACAAACGGCCTCTGCTTACAAATCGATGTAAGACAGACTACACTACGCCCTCTTGTGAATGTTGTGTAGGCGGAGAATTCCAGGAAAATAAAAAATATACAATTACATAAAAATAATAAACTCTACGTACTACATCAGAAAAACATAAATTCAGCCATTGTTCTATTGCTAGGCGATTATATCATAGCTCTTCGCTGTTCCAGTGATAGAGGCGAGTTTAAGGCCGCCTGTAAATACTTACAACTTAGCAACGACTACCTAAAATGAGGTAATGTTCAAGTCCCAATGGTTAACGTGCCCTTCAAAACACGAAGACATCCATTTCATCATGTACCTACACTTGGCCACAAATTGACCGCGTCAAACCTTAAATTGATTGGGTGAATCATTGTTGTAGCACATCACCATGATCGTCTATAAGCACAAAATCCCTAAAGGACAATATAATACGAGGTTATTCTAATTAAATTGGATAATATTATTGGAATATCCTCAGATTCATTGCAATTTTACAACACTTTTAATAAATGTATTTTTTTTAAACCATTAATGGTCTATGGGGAATATGCACCAGGGTCGTCTTTTAGGTTTAACTACCATAAGCTTTATAATATTATATTGTTGTTAGGTACCTACTAGGCATGCCAATTGATTTTTTTCTTATATACTAAAGGTAGTAATTAATTTATTGACCTAATAATAGTAGGTACTTTAGGTAGCTTGGACCCTGTTCCCGATACCGGTGGGCTACTATATTTTATATTTTTAAATGTTTTTTTTAATATATATTTTAAAATGTATTTTATATGTTTAAAAATGAATAAAAGAATATTAATAGGTACTTTATATAGTAATACAACGCGGCTGACGTATTCGTGTGTATTAAATTCCTAATTACTGCCCCGAGTACAAAAATGAACAACATTAGGGTGCACGTGATATTAATACGCCTAACAGAATCCTTTTGTTATACTCAAGGAAAAAGATTAGTTTACAGGGAATGCGATATCTATAAGTATAATATCTACTCGTTTGGTTTATAAAAGGGTCTATAGGGAGGGTTGCTCAAACCCTCTGGAAATGTTGCTAAGGCAACTGCGTCCCCTCGTCTTTTATTTAGTCGCTGCTTTTCAATGTTATTATATTTTTGAACACAGAAATTTTTGTGTTTTAATTTAGGACGCAAACTACGTATGTGTGTGCATACTTGTGCTTGTAATTGTAAGTACATTAAGAAGATCTACTAGTCGCTAAAAAAATCTAGATGTAGCTAGGCTTTACACGTAGATTATTTTTTCTTTGAACGACACATAATATTTTTTATCGAAACGTGATCATTTACCAGGTAGAAACTGATTTCGCAAAACAGTTTTACCCTTTCATGAAACCTTATAAAAAAATTGAATAAAAGTAAAATGAAGGTTGAAATTAAGTTGAAAAAAAGAAAGTACTTACGTACGTTATTTGGTAATACAGACGGCCAACTGCGAGCGGGACTTGCGTTCAAAGGGATGATATTATAATAGATCTTTTGATAGCATTTTATATGAATTGTTAAGAAGTAAGGCAGAGACACATACATTTTACATTTATATATTTTTTCACGATATGGTAAATAATTGATATGGTCGTGATAGCTCCGTTGACTGGCAAGTCAGTGTTCTTGGATTCGAATCCAAGGCGCGCACCTCTGATTTTTCGTAAGTTATGTGCGTTTTATAAATTAATTATCACTTACTCCTCCGTGCCTCGGAAAGCACGTAAAGCCCTGCGCCCGATCTCTCTCCGGTCGTGTCGGATTGCCATCCCATCGGACTATGAGAGTGAGGGAATAAAGTGCAGTTGTGTCTGCGCACACACTTGTGCATTATAAAATCTCCTGCGTAGTTGGCTAATCTCCGTCGAGATTGGCCGCTGTGACCGAAATCCGGTCAGTAGGAATAGGAGGATATTATTATTATTTAATAATTGTAAGGTTTAATTTTCTTTGAAAGTTTATTAAATCCTTTCAAAAATAGAGGATGTTTAGATGTTTTCAAATATAAGTCTAAAAGTAAGTAATAAGCCCAAGAACATGTTAAAAAACATACTAAAAATATTTTCTTAAGCAAGCTTGAAACCCCCAATAGTTTATAGTGATATCCATAATAGTTAATGATATCTGAAAAAACATATCAACCCCACTTTACATGTAGGTATAGGAAGACCCTAAAATATATTATTTTCTTAACTTTTTAACTGCCGCCGACTTTCTTTTTTTTTCATGCCGGATTTATCTTCCTAGCATTAATGATCTGTGAGTAAAACAGCTCAGACAAACTGACAAACAGACTGACATGACATAGTTATAAGTGACGTAATTAGATATTATTACCATTTTTCCAAAATCCAATTTCTTTCTATCACAAATCTCTTCATCCATAGTTATATTAGTTTAAAAATAAAACAAATAAAGGTTTATAGCAACCCAGTCACATACTCGTCCGGTTCGATCGTCCCGCGGTCGGTTGCCGCCGCGTTACATGGATGGTGCGTCTCTATCGCACATATAATGTTCCCGGTCGCGCGCGCCTTCTAGTGGTGGCGACTGGCGCATGATTCATTCCCGGCGCCCCGCTCCGCAGTCCGCTACACGCGTCGTCTGAGTGCTCACGTATCACGCGCCATCCACGTACCGCGCCGCGCTCCCGCGCCACGACCTATGTGCTCCTTATATGCCCTATTTGCTGTATTTTAGTTGTTACACGAGTGTTTATAGTTCTACGAACCTACTGTGTTATTTATGTGTTTATGTCGAATATATACTTTACTGTTTTATACCGTAGTTTGGTTTAAAGACTCCCTGAAATCATCTCTCATATGTGGCGCTCCAACGTTTGTTTCGTGTGACAATTTAAGAACAGTACAGTGGTGAATATAGTGATAATGTCAGTGACAAGAAGCAGAGCGGCTAGTTTAATTCGCAGGGATGATGCCGACGTTGCATTTGCCGACCCCACGCGATCAAACGCGCCGTCCGCCCATGTTCAACAAGATGGCGGCGACGCGCCCTCTTCGCCATGCCCCGACGCCGACGCTAACGCTACGTTTTCCAACGAACACGTGGCTTCTATTATAGCATCGCTCCAACGCTCACAGACAGAAGCGTTCAGAGAGCTGCTCGACTCGGTGGCGCGGGCGAATGCATCAACTCCGCAGTCACTCACATTACAAGGTCATAGTACCCTTGCCCGCTGCAAAGCCACCTTCTCCGGCAAACCGAAGGAATCGGTGGAAGCATTTATCGATGCCGTCGAAGCGTACAGCGAGTGCGCGCAGGTGGCGGACTCAAACATTCTACGTGGGCTAGCTTATTTGTTCAAGGATGAAGCAGCTACGTGGTGGCAGGGAATAAAACATTCCATAACATCGTGGCGCCAGGCGAAAGAAAACCTAACTAGTGCTTACGGTGACCGCCGGCCGCCTCATCGTATTTATATAGAAATATTTTCGACGCCACAGCAAACTGAAAATACAGATATTTTCGTGGCGCGCATCCGTGCTCTCATGGCGAGATTACCGAAAGGTGATGTAACAGAGTCTGCACAAGTCGATATGACGTACGGCCTCCTCCACAGTAGAATAAGGAAAAGGCTACGGAGAGAGGAATGCAAGAACTTCTCTGATCTACTCCGCCTCGCACGTAATATCGAAGACTCGTTCGACGAGAAAAATAAAACTACGACGCCGACGACGAGTGAACGCCGAGATCTAGCTACGCGCCCACCAACGTCAACGTCGCATACCCAACGCGCATATCGCGCGCCGACTTCGACATCAAACGAAAACACGACGACACGCGCGAAAGCCGCAGCCGGCGCCGCTGAGGCTCCAGCCGCCGCGGCCGCCGCGGCGCCGCGCCCTCGGTCGCCGGCCGCCGCCTCGGCGCGGCGCCCGCGGTCGCCGCCCGCGCAGTCGCCGCCGACTCAAGAATTCACTGCGAACGCAAAGAAGCAACGACCTGTATGTGCTTACTGTAAACGATTTGGACACACTAGGGACCAGTGCCGTAAGTTACAGAACCAAGGTGAGTCCCAATTTAATAACTATGTGGAAGTGCGCGCTATAAATGACAATTCGAGTGATCAGTCATCGTTTTATTGTGTCGAAAATGTCGAATCTTGTAATAATATAAAGTGTAAACAAGCCACCTGTCAAAATGGTGACAACTCAGAAATTTCAAAAAATGATTCTAATGTTTGTTTGCGTATAGGGGACAACCCAAAAATGTTTAAAAATTGCACATGTTCTAAAAATGATACTTGTTCTAAAAATGATACTAATTCAATTATTTTTCAAATAAATGATTGTATAAGTACAAAAAATTTTTGTAATAATGTTATAAATTGTAAACAAGCCGCCTGGCAAACGGGTAACAACCCAAAATTTTTTAAATTTGCAGATGTTCAAAAAAATTGTTGTGAAGATGTATATTATAATAATGTATGTAGTTTAGCACGCGGCAACGATCTTGCGGGACCTTCCTTACGCTGTTTACGACCTATTTTTAATATAAAAATTTTAGGATTTAACGGTACAGCACTAATAGATACTGCGGCTAAACACTGCATTGCGGGTCACAAGCTATATACTCTCCTGCAAAGTCAAGGAGTTCGCTTTACCTCATCTCACAGGCAAATTAAACTGGCTGATGGGTTAATCCGCACCATGGAGTGCAAACATACTACTTTGGAAGTCGGCTTAGAAACGAAAATTATTAAAATTCAATTTATAATTTTTCCGGACTCAACCAATAATGAAACACTATTGGGTATTGATTTTATTACTGCAGCTGGAGTAGTTATTGATTTTAATAAAGGAGAATGGCACTTTAGTAACAAAAATTCACTAACTTATAACTTGTGTTTTGAACCTATTTCACGTACCGTGTCCTGCGCCTCTACGGATGTACTTAGGGATGATGAAGGCGCTCACCTTAAACCAGTTGAGCGACAGGCGCTCGCTGACGTCCTTACCAGGCACGCGCACATCTTTAAGGCAGGGGGAGGCCCAACGCCGTATGCGGAGCACCGCATAGAAACAGGTGAGCACCCGCCCATTGCAGTACCACCCTATCGCCTTAATCCTTCAAAAAAACAACTTATGAAAGCTGAAATAGATAAGATGCTACAAAGTGATGTAATAGAAGAATGTGAATCGGCTTGGTGTTCACCAGCGCTGATGGTGCCAAAGTCAAACGGTGACATCCGTTTCTGCGTCGACTACAGGCGCCTGAATGCAGTCACCAAGGCCGACACATATCCGATGCCACACATCGACGAGCTGTTACAGAGCACGAAACGAGACTGCTACATGAGTACACTAGACCTGCGATCCTCATACTGGCAAGTCATGGTAAGGGAAGCGGACAGAGATAAAACTGCTTTTATTTGTCCTCTAGGTACCTATCGGTTCAAACGGATGCCGTTTGGGCTCCGGAACGCGCCGGCGACTTTCCAGCGTCTTATTGACCGTTTCCGCTCCTGCTCTGCGTTACAAGATGTAACCATACTAGCTTATTTGGATGATTTATTGGTTATTTCTCAAGGTTACCAGCAACATCTGCAAGACCTCGAAGCAGTTTTTAGACGTCTGGCTGAGTTCAACCTCCATGTGAACAGGGAGAAGTGCGCTTTTGCTAGAGAAAGCGTAAAATACCTCGGCCACGTCATCACACAAAATGGTGTCTCCACCGACCCGGGGAAGGTGAGTGCTGTCCTCGAGATGAAGGAACCTGGTAACCTAAAACACCTAAGAACCTTTCTACAAACGTGTTCCTGGTTCAGAAAATTTGTACCAAATTTTTCAAAGGTTGCTGAACCATTAACACGTTTGACAAGGAAGAGCCAAGTCTGGTCTTGGGGACCGGAGCAAACCCAAGCATTTAATGAGCTGAAGCGTCTTTTGACCACAGCTCCAATACTGGTGCAAGCCGATTTTAGTCGTCCCTTCATTCTGCGTACAGACGCAAGTAACTACGCCATTGGTGCAGTTTTATTACAGGGCGACGGCAATCAAGAAAGGCCAATCGAATATGCCAGCCGACTCCTCATTGCAGCCGAGCGCAATTACTCCACAACGGAGCGCGAAGCGCTTGCTGTAGTGTGGGCGGTGGAGCGATTCCGACCTTACCTGGACGGCCAACCAGTCGTAATCGGCAGCGATCATCAACCTCTCCGCTGGTTGCTATCTCTTAAATCACCAGCAGGCAGGTTAGTCCGTTGGGCTCTCAAGCTTCAATCCTTTGATATCCAATTCCAATACACTCCTGGGAAGGCGAACGTCGTGGCAGACACGTTAAGCAGGCCAATTTGTTCCAGCGATTCTCGCGACAATTGCGGTATTTGCTCCGTCATCTGCGATCTGCCCTCAAAAACACCAAGTCAGCTTCGCCTGGAACAGACTTCAGACCCTGAAGTAGAGAAGATTATCAAGGAGCTTGAAGGACCTGATGATCTCGCAGCCCGAAGATGGTTAGAAAGGGGTTACCTCATGGATCAAGGAGTCCTGTACCGATTTAATCCGGACTCTGAGAGTGAATCCCCTCAGCTTATAATTCCTGCTGGCCAAGTTGCGGACATTTTGAAGGAGTTACACGACTCTCCAACAGCTGGCCACCCAGGAATCGACAGAACGTACCAGAAGGTAGCACAACTGTATTATTTCACAGGGATGCGCCGCATAATCAGCGATTATGTCAAAGCCTGCATCCACTGCCAACGTTATAAGGCCAATAACGCCAAACCCCCAGGTTTACTCCAGACACCAGTTATGAACCAGCGTAACGAGGTGTTGGCCATTGACTTATTT
Source organism: Protodeltote pygarga (assembly GCA_936450705.2). Classification (NCBI taxonomy): domain Eukaryota; kingdom Metazoa; phylum Arthropoda; class Insecta; order Lepidoptera; family Noctuidae; genus Protodeltote; species Protodeltote pygarga. The sequence continues at coordinate 15,823,772 of OW388248.2, forward strand.
GGCCCACTTCCGGAGGGAGACCAGGGGGAGCGATGGATCTTGCTTGTTGAAGATACAGCTACCCGATGGACGGAACTGTACGCTCTAAAGGAAGCCACAGCAGAAGCCTGTGCTCATGTCCTTATCGAGGAATTTTTTATGCGCTTCGGTTTGCCTCGCAGGATCATTTCAGACAATGGAGTCCAGTTTGTTTCCGCAGTAATGCGCCAAGCTATGTCAGTCTTAGGCATCAAACAAAACTTTATACCATTGTATCATCCGGAAGCGAATCCTGCGGAGCGAAAGAACCGCGATCTTAAATCAATGTTAGCACATCTCGTGGAGGGCGACCACAATTCATGGCCCAAGAAGTTGCCGGTGATTCGTTTTGCCTTGAATAGTGCAAAATGTCGCACAACGGGCAAGTCACCTGCTTATCTATCCTTCGGCAGGGAAATGCGCTCCCCCATAGAGGTCGTACATGATCTTCGTGTTATTAACGACAAAGATAACTTTGTCCCTCAAATTTCCCCTTATCTTAGTAAATTTTTAAACTCATTATCAGCTGTTCGAGAACGTGTGGAAATCCAACAGGATAAGACAAAGCAGTACGCCGACGCATCACGCCGACCTGAATCATTCGAGGTAGGTGACTTGGTTCTGCTGAAGTCGCACTTGTTGAGCAAAGGCTCCAAAGACCTTACTGCTAAATTCTACCCACGCCGCGACGGACCGTACCAGATTATGGAAAAGGTTAGTCCCACAACTTATACAATTGCAAGCACAGAGCAGCCTGATATCGTTTTAGGGAAATATCATACCCAAGATCTTACCCGTTACCAAGGTAATGAGGAATCTATACCAAAACCCGTTGTTCCCAAAAGAAAACGCGGACGTCCAGCTAATGCTGCCAATTCACCAGTCCAGGAACGGGGGCGTTCTCCAGGACTGGAGGGGGAGTATATAGCAACCCAGTCACATACTCGTCCGGTTCGATCGTCCCGCGGTCGGTTGCCGCCGCGTTACATGGATGGTGCGTCTCTATCGCACATATAATGTTCCCGGTCGCGCGCGCCTTCTAGTGGTGGCGACTGGCGCATGATTCATTCCCGGCGCCCCGCTCCGCAGTCCGCTACACGCGTCGTCTGAGTGCTCACGTATCACGCGCCATCCACGTACCGCGCCGCGCTCCCGCGCCACGACCTATGTGCTCCTTATATGCCCTATTTGCTGTATTTTAGTTGTTACACGAGTGTTTATAGTTCTACGAACCTACTGTGTTATTTATGTGTTTATGTCGAATATATACTTTACTGTTTTATACCGTAGTTTGGTTTAAAGACTCCCTGAAATCATCTCTCATAGGTTTAAAATTAAATTTAATAATAACAACATACACACACACGATGAAAGAATATAACCTAATCATGACCTTAATTTTTTAAGGCAATTTCATGAGGCATTGCATGCAACCTCATTTTTAGAAACTAACCAAATTTTTGGAGGCAATAAGGTCCATGACCATGAAACTGAACAACTATCGCCTAGGTTGAAATGTCATAATCGAAAAGTCATAACCATAATCATCATTTATTTGTGAACATAGGTAAGTTTACATAATAGGTCTTAAGATCAAAATTCTATGCACTATGTAATATTAAGTTCTATCACAAATATGGTGTAACAATTTTGGGTACATAATTATCACTCTCCGTGCCTCGGATAGCACTTTAAGCTGTTGGCCCCGGCTGTCAATTGTAGATCTTTGACAGTCGTTACGGGTAGTCAGAAGCCCGAAAGTCTGACAACCAGTCTTACTAAGGGGTATCGTGTAGTATCTGAGTTGTGGAGGTCTGATAGGCAGTCGCTCCATGTAAAACACTGGTATTCAATTACATCCGGTAAGACTGGAAGCCGACCCCAACATAATTGGGAAAAGGCTAGGCAGAGGATGAGGTAGTAGGTACTACATACAATAAATCAGAATTTATAATTAATACACCTTGCTTTCAAAACATGAATGTCAATAAATGGTATAGACCATTAAAATAATATAAGTAAAAATTTATTTTTTTCGTAAAACAGTTTTTGTCATTAAAACTAAAGCTATGTACCCAACATCAAATCAATATGTCAACAGGAAGGGGGTGAAATATCGATTACTAAATTTGAACCAAATAATAAACAGGTCAAGCTAAGTAAAACCGTTTAACAACAAATAAATATATTCATGAAACGTTAAAGATAAAAGATTTTGTCAAAAATGACAATATTTAAACAGTTTTATGTAGCTTGCCCTGTTCGTTTTGTTTGGTTCAAATTTAGTCATTGAAATTTTACCCCCTTTCTGTTGACAGATTGTTCTGATATTTGGTTTAACCTTTGTTGGTTGGTTATAACCTTAGTTCTGATGACAAAACCGTTTTACACAAAAAATATTTTAATTATATTATTTTTTTATCATTATAATAATCGAATATACATAGGTATATCTAATAATGCTTTATTGAATCGGGAATAATATTTTTTTTTTTAAATACTCTGAGCCGAGGATCACATGTTGGTAGTTTATTGTAAGTATATGGCGCCATTTCAAATATGCTTTCATGAAGTAGAGCTGTTTTTGATATTATCAAATGTAGTTTACCAGCTCTGCGACCAGTAGTTACTTCAGAAAACTTTTGCCAATTACTATTTACAAACAAAGCACCTTAAAATATATATATTGATGGCATGGTCAATATTTTTTTCTGTATGTAATATGTTATATGGTTTATATATCAGTGGTTCTTAAATTGCATGTTGCTCTAACACAGAGCTTTTGTGCCTTAAATACCATTTCTTTGCCTGTGGCATTACCCCAGAATATTATTTCGTACCTGGGTGTAGATACCACTAATCCATGTTATGCTATTTGAGAATTGCTGCCTTATTAGTACTAACTTGTACTTATTATAGTCGTACTAAGTCAATTTCAATTTTGAGATATCGGCCTTTCTTGGGGAAAGTGGTCAAGTTTGGCTGATCTCTAAACAATCAGGATGTGAGCTAATTACTAGTGTGACTAGTGACTATTATACTTCTTATACCTCTATATTTATATTTTTTCTTCAAAATGAAATAATAATTAAACATTTTTGAAGTAATTTGAGTATTTCCAAATTTTGGTTGAAGAAAAAAATAGAAATTTAGTATTTGCATCACATTCATTTCGATTGCACGCTTATTTTATGTACTTTTGGCAAAAAATATAGATTTTTGCAACTACATTTACATTTAAAAATGGAACTAGATGGTTTTCTTAAAATAAAATTTACATAAACCTTTAAAGATAAGAATGATTGCCACTAAGATCCTTGTTCAAACATCCCCTCTGAATTTATTAACCTACTTAAACGACAATACAATATGTCTCCCGACGCTTAAAATCGATCATGAAATCCCAGGTATCTACTATTGATATTCATAGATATATTTTATGGCCGCACCTTCTACACAGACGTATAAATACGTTATATGTATAGTACATTTAACTCCAGGTCAATAAAGCGTTAACAGACTATTCATTTCGTAGTGTTGCTAACATATACCAAAATCTTTCTAAATTCGTAGGATTGCGCAATGATAGCTGAAAATTTTAAAAATGGCGGGTAATTCGTAAAAATAATTTAACTTCGATATACAGATATCGGTACCTGTATTGATATTCACAGGAATATCAATACAGGTACAGTATCTCAATCCAGTGCTAAAATCAAGAACGGTGGATTGTAAACCTTTATTTCAATCCCTTTCAGCGCCCAAAATCCATCGCTGATTTTGAAATTAAAGAATCTATTATTTTTTCTTTCCGCCTCCCTCACCCTACCTCCTCCCGTCCCAGAACCGAAGCCGATTCAACGTGTCGATCCAGTCACGTTTGTTTGCGTCTGATGCGGTTGGAGCTGTTGGGTTCTTATGGCCCTAGTTAACTTCAAGTCTCGGTTCGCTCGGTTGTTAATTCTTAAATCTATCGTTGCTCTTGAAAGACGTAAGGCACTGATTTATTTATCGCCTTGGTAAATAATTTACTATTTGAATTTAAAACCTAGAAGTATTATTTTTAATAAAAACCACCAAGGATACAACTTAACACCTTTATTATCTGTATTACACTTTTTCACACAAAATCACAGCACAGCACTGTACACAACCTTTCACCTCGGCTGCCCGATACAGAATGCCTCCTCCCAGTGCCTGACACACACAACTGACCGTTTGACGTAGTTTGACGTTAGCTCTGTGTTGCTACTTTAAATCAAATTACCCTCCAAATAAATTAATCTAACATTCGTCCATCCTGACGTCATGCATGCCCTCATGCATGTTAAAGTAATCTAACATTCGGTCAATTGTACATGTCATCTACAGTACATAATAATTATAACTATTAACTATACAACAACAACAATTATACACTTCTGAAATCATGGTAAAAAAAAAAATGTAATAATTATCCGGAAACATTGTGTATAAACATATTCACTACCTATATAAAACAATATAAAATACAATGTATAAACCATTTTGGCCTATGTATAAAATTTAGCGAACCCATCTATTCTCGCATAACAATTTCGAATTCATTATTTTGTATTGTAAGCCCATCCATTCTTACAAAACCATACTAGCCAAGAATAAGTCCCATTTGCAAACCCATCCATTCTTACAAAGAGGACCAATTCCACAAATAATATGGTAAGGAACACCTCACTGGTCTGGTTATGAACCCATCCATTCTCGCAACCAAAACCAGCAAGTCGACAAACCGTGAACCCATCCATTCTCACAGTTATATCTATGTTCCAAACTCATCATGTACTCACTTCATTAAACATATACATACATAACATATTTTAGATCCATACAATCAACAGTATTATAATATCAACATTTACTCTTAATAATAGGTACGACAAATCCAAATATTTAATACACAAAAATATTCGGTAATATTAATAGTTATCATTCTCCTCATTACTGTCGGTTGTATCCGACTCATTAACCTCTAACGCAGCCACATTGATCCAAGGCAACATCCGATCGGCAGCGACAGTAGTCTGCCGTTTATTTTTGGTACCCGTTAGTCCTGGAACAGCTGCTACTCTATACCTATCGTTTCCTAATAAAGAAATAACGCGGTACGGACCTATGTAAGCAGGAAGAAGTTTCTTGCTTTTGCCGTCGTTAGTAAAAGAAGTTTTAGTTATTTTGACCAATTCTCCTTCAGCATAAACTCTAGCAGGACGTCGTCCCTTATCGTAGCTCTGTTTTTGTTTTTCTTGGTTAGTATCAATCGAGTCTTTTACTTGTTCTCTAATTGTAACTAAATCACTAACTTCGCGGGTTTGGTCGCGTATTTCGTTTAGCATAGGATTTGCCTCTGAATTTATACAGGTACCAAACATTACCTCCGCGGGTGTTTTGCCAGTCGTTTTCTGACAGGTATGGTTAAGTCCCCATTGTACTTTTCCTACAGTATCATCCCATTCTTTTTCGCTACGGTTTAAATTCTGAGCCGTCAGTGAATTGAGGATGGTGCGGTTGTACCTCTCGACTTGACCATTTGATCGGGGACTAGCTACCGCATTGAGAACATGCCTCACACCCTTATCCAGACAGAATCTTTTAAACGCGTGTGACGTAAAACATGTTCCTCTGTCACTGATAATGCGATCCGGGACGCGGAAGGTACAAAAAATGTCTTCTAATGCCTTTATTGCATTTTGAGTCTTTGTATTGCGAACTGGCTTAATAAATATAAACTTTGTGAATCCATCGACAACGACGAGTAGGTGTGTGTTTCCCCGTTTAGACCTAACAAAGGGCCCAAGGTGGTCTATGTGCAATGTATGAAAGGGAACTTGTACTTTTTCAATCGGATGCAAATACCCTTCTCTCGAAGTGCTATGTTTTTTAGCATAAGCACATTCTATACACGCGTTCACGTATTTTTTTACAAATTTGGACATTTTAGAAAACCAATATGATTTTTTTATTCGTTCTAACGTCTTTTCGACTCCAAAGTGCCCAATATCGTCATGATTTAAACGACACAATTGCCACCTTGCACCCTTCGGTACTACCCAACGAATATTATTCTCATCCCCATTCAAATATCGATACAATTTGTTATCTTTCATCAAAAAATTTTCTTTAATATACTTAAGTTTATCTGCATCCATGCCTGAAGTAAGAACGTCCCTAATCCTACGTAACTCCTCATCTCCTAATTGTAAAGTGTGTAACCAATCTTCGCTACTAATTGTCATGACTGATGGGTATTGTTCCAATACACATAAAGTTTCGTCATCCAGGATAGGATTTCGAGACAGTGCATCGACATGAGCCATTTTTAAACCCGGGCGATACTCGACTGTGTACTGAAACTCTTGCATGAGAAGCCACCATCGAGCTACTCGAGGTAGTATATCACGTTTAGAAAACGTAGAACGTAGAGCGCTGCAGTCAGTAACGACTTTGAAATTTTGACCCATCAAATACACTCGGAACTTTTTCATCGAACAAACTACAGCCAAAGTTTCCAGCTCATAGGCATGGAAGTTCTTTTCCTCGGGAGAAGTCTTTCGACTATAAAAAGCAACTGGCCTAAACGAATCACTTCCATGTGACTTCTGCAATAATACGCCCCCGACTCCCAACTTACTGGCGTCAGTGTGGAGTTCAGTTTCCGCGGCTGGGTTATAAATGGCAAGAATAGGTCTATCTATGAGTTTATTTTTGAGTAAGTCGAATGCCTCTTCCTGCTCAGACGACCAATTCCATGGGGCATCTTTAGACAGTAATTTGGTTAATGGATCTGCCACCATAGCAAAATTTTTAATAAATTTGCGAAAATAGCCAACCAGTCCCAGGAATTGCCTCACTGTGTGTTGGTCTTTGGGACGAGGGAAATCTAGTACACACTGAATCTTTCTGTTACCAGGTCGCACTCCAGCAGCGCTTATTTCATAACCTAAGTAATCGATTTTATTCATTAAGAACTCACACTTCGCCAGGTTAAGGGTAAGGTTTGCATTCTCTAACAACTGAAAGACCTGCTCCAATCTACTCAAGCATTCCCCAACGTCCCTACCATAAATCAATACGTCATCTATGTACGCCGTTGCTCCATCATAGCGTGCTGAACCCAAAACTCTGTTCATCATACGCTGAAACACGGCTGGAGCATTTGCCAGTCCGAACGGCATACGGTTAAACTCGTATTGGCCGTCCGGAGTGACAAATGACGTTAATGGCCTTGATTGTTCTGCAATTGGAACCTGGTAGTATCCCGATGTTAGATCGAGCGTGACAAAGTATGCATGTCCAGATAACCGTGCGATTTCATCCTCAATATTAGGCATTGGATAGCGTTCTTTAATTGTCACGGAATTTAATAATCTATAATCGACACACATCCTTGTCTTACCGTCCTTTTTACGGACTAAAATAATTGGGCTTGCATACTCTGACACCGATTCTCGTACTATTCCCGCATCCAACATATCAGTAATCATTTCCCTAACACCTTCTCGTTCTTTGTGAGAGAGCCTATACGGACGGTAAACGATCGGCCTTTTATTGTTGACCTCTATAGTCATCTCAGTCACATTAGTGCAACCCAGCTCCTTCAAAGTAGATGCAAAACAATGACGATATCTATCGAGTAACTTGAAAAGACTCTGGCGTTGACACTCATCAATGTTATCTCCAATACGAACCTTGTCCTTATCAATACTAGGATATTTTGACAATTCTCTTTGGGTCTTAGCGATACAATTAACCAACCTAATTTCTGAACCTCTACTAATTACCACTTTCCCTCCTATGCGGGTATATGTAGATACTGGAGAAATGTAAATATTAACAACTCCATCTTTGACAGGGTAAACTCCTCCTAAAACGAAAAACTGCTGCGTAGGTTTGCCTATAACCTTGGTATCTAATAAAATATTGTTTTGGACTATTGGCTCAGTAACAGCTTTAATACTGGCTGGTCCGTGAATGTCGACATCTGCAACTGCTACAACCTTGACCAAATAATCATCCTGAACATCCACTTTTGAAAAGGGCATTTCATGACTAATGTCGACAAAACAGAGCTTCTCAGCAGTTTTGTAAGCAGCAACATGTTTTTGCTCAGTAAACGACTGTCCAATAAGAATAGGCAACTCTAAGTACTGATCCTCAACAATTTGACAAACAACCTCTGCATTCACTCCATCAACAGACAAATTTACAGAAACATTACCAAGAGTATACACTATATCATTGCCGAAACCTTTTAAAGCTGCTGTTGTATTCTGGCATGATAATCCTAATAGAGTAGCATTTGAGTTTCTTATTAACGACACCTCGCTACCAAAATCTACAAAACCTTTAATTGGGATATTGTTTACTAGGACTTCTTTATAAAATTTTGAACTTGGTTTTGAATTTGATATGCACATGGTTTTTAAAACTGTACTACTACTACTACTCTTACTCTTATTATCCTTAATGTTAGTGAAACAATTTTCTGATTTATGACCCATTTTGTTGCATTTATCACATTTAATTATAGGCTTAGGGCATTTTAAAAACGGATGACCCTTCTCTTTACAGTTGTAACAGAATATGTTACTACTCTGAGTTGAACTAGAACTAGTTTTATATCCTATCCTATTCGCGTTATTATTACTACCTACATTCGAATCATTACCAGGTCTGAATTTCGAGTTAGTCCGATCAAAAACTTGAGAAGGTTCTTTATTGCTCATCAAAAATTGTAACAGCTGGTCAGGATGTGAGCAACGGAGAGTAGTAGCGCTTGACTTCATAGTTTTATCAGTCAAACCGTGTATAATACAATCAACTGCGTGCTTCCCCTCAATGTTGCATTGGTTCAATAGTGCAAGTTTTTCATAAAAGTACACTTCAATCGGTTCGTTATATTTGCTTTTTCGTTTCAGCATATCCTCCAGAGTTTGGCCATAGTTTTGCTCACAAGGAAATGCACTTGTTAATTTACTCTGCCATTCAGACCAATTAAAAAGAATTGAAGGCAAACTCTCATACCACGTCTTGGCCAAACCCTGGAGCTTTTGCATTGCGAAATGAATTGTAGTTTTATCGTCCCAGCTGTAGACAGTAGCGCATTCATTCACCTTTTTAAGCCATATATCTACGCGTTGATTTTTCGATGATGGATCGAATTCAGGTAAGATGTTTTTATGATTGCTAGAATGAATAGGTGCAAGCACTGTCGACGGCTGTGACTGTAAATTTTTGAGCGAATTCAGAATATTTACAACATCTTTAGATGAAAATGAGGGGCTAGACGCCTTAAGTTGTTGATCGTCATCAATCCGACTTTTCCGCCTTTCAGGGCCACCATCATCTCCCCTTGGGCTTCGCTCTCTCTTACGTGAGGTTGCGTCACCCTCAGCAGTAGCACCTCGTTCAGAATTACGACACATTTGAATATCATATTCTCGACGTCTACTCACATTACTGCGCATCAGACTCCGCTCTCGCTCTAGGTCGTCCTGAAGATCTCGGAGACGCTTTCGTTCTCGATGCATTTCCTGTTCAATCGCCCTCACCCGGTCGCAGCTACGGGGACTGTCGCGATCACTTCGGCGGCTTCGGCGATACCCGGAGATACTATCGCGGCGGGTGCGGCTACGACTGCGCCTCGCCTCATCACTCGGTCTGCGGGATCGCGACTCTCTTCGGTCTGGAGTTATCAGACGTCGAGAACGCGACTTATCTTCCCGCTGCATTTTATCTGGAACTCGAAAAAAATCAACTATGTCACACGTTCACGTTACGCAGTGTTCCTATCTGATTATAATAGTATTATTTCATTTAATAAGCAAAACATGTGCATACACATGTAATAAAAATAAAAAATAAAACAAAGGTACAAAAATTATGATTATAATATTATATAATATGTTACTACTGTAGCTACTACAAACCTACATTACATAATAACAAATACCTGCAGTAAGCGATAGCACACTATCTACCAGGTAACAGCCAATGCCCTTTGGGCACTACATACATTGTCAGTAGGTACAAATACCTACCAATAGGTCAAAACCTTACATTTTAAAATCACTATATCCTGGCATCGAACCAAGACCCTAAAGGAGGTACACAATAGTAATATAAATACTACTAAACGCCGGAATCGAACCGAGGAGCCTTTGTCTTTACTTGATAAAAATGTAAACCATCATCACAATAGTGAATGTTGTTGTTAATCCTCGATTTATATTATCATAAAATAATATCACTACTCAGCTTTGGAATCGAACCAAGGTCTTAAAATGTTTGTTACCAGGTAGAAAATAAAATTCTAATAATAAAAGACTCGTTTTCTTTTGTCCTAGCATATTGATTTGAGCCGGCCGTTAAATAAAATAACAATGATTTCTATATATTTATAGGGTATATGATGTAAACACACCTTTTAATATCGTGATCAAAATTGTAAAACATTAACAACATAAACTGACTATTTAATTGGCTAGTTTGTAGCAATATAAAACATGCTTAAATTTGCACACAGGTACTTACCACTTCTGAAGTTTAATAAAAACCACCAAGGATACAACTTAACACCTTTATTATCTGTATTACACTTTTTCACACAAAATCACAGCACAGCACTGTACACAACCTTTCACCTCGGCTGCCCGATACAGAATGCCTCCTCCCAGTGCCTGACACACACAACTGACCGTTTGACGTAGTTTGACGTTAGCTCTGTGTTGCTACTTTAAATCAAATTACCCTCCAAATAAATTAATCTAACATATTGATAATAATACAAAAACTTTTAAGGTATCAGTTTGCGAAGATTGCTTAGTTGTGATTTTTAGTTAAAAAAACCATCATTTGACTTTGATATACATTGTGAGCAGTTGAATACCTTCAAAAGGAAGTTGAAGGTACAATATCAAGTTCAAGGTAAGGATGATTATTAATGGTTTCCCAATATCGGCGACGGAGATTTTGAGACGGGTTTCCTCCAACCCTTATTTGCGGTGTTTGGGGCCCGAAGTACTTATTTAAAAGGGCTCTTGCTGGCTCTTTTTAATTTTTTTTTTTTGTTTTTACAAACTTTGCTATTTTCCATATACTGAATATCTATTAGACAAATATTATACGCGTTTTTGTTCATGTAGACTCTAGATGATATTTAAGAGGGTAGGTTATGACATACATTACATATAACGATGGTATGAATGACGATTTCTGAAGAGAAATTTTATAACGGTTGGTTCATTCCTTTCATTTTAAACGTAAAGTAGGTACCTATATGTCCTTCTCTAGGCTATCTGTTTGTCGTTGTACGTAAACATTTTTAGTGTTCGTCTTCATATCATAAATAGTTGTGAATGCCTACCGGCCAAATTTCAAGTTTGTAGGCTTTATAGTTTCAGAGATTCGATGTTTAATAAGTCAGTTAATTTTTTGACATCCAGGGCTGTCGTACCAAAAAACGCCTGAACAAATAGTTTTGGTTTGATATTAGAAACATGATTACAAATTTTTATACCTCTCTAGCCTCGAACTAAAAAACTTTCATTCCATTTTAGCCGCTTACATTTCTTATTACTATGTTGTTTAGTTTAAAAAAAATGATGGAGTTTTAAACAAACTGAAACTTACCTTTGTTTAAAGAAAGAGTTTTCAAAATCCGTTCTTAGTGGACGTTTACATGTTATAACATACCTATTGGCCTTTTCAAGTTTTTAGGCTTTATAGTTTCAGAGATTCAATGTTTAGTCAGTCAGTGGATTTCGCTTTATGTAGGTCCTTTAAAATTCTCTTAAAAGCCTTTTCTGATTACTCAGCAATGATTATCAGGACAAAAAAATAGATTTGTGTGACTTACGAATAAAATTAAGTCTTTACGTTTTTACGTATGAAGTTGCCGTTCTGCAGTACTAAATACAGTATTTCAAAACAAAATATTTTTTGTTTGGCTCAAATTAGTTTTATTTTAAAGACATGGAATTCTTTTTTCAAAATTAGTCATTTGTTTATTAATGTGTTTTCATCGCATTTGAATCGATCAAGGAATCTATATGGAGACACTATAAATAAATGCACCATATATTACTGGTTTTTCTGCTAGAACGGATTCTAGATATGACCTGAAAAATGAACCCCGTGGTCATCCGAAAACTTTGGTCGACAATGACAAATTAATGACAATTATGGAAGCTTACGATACTCTATATCGATATCTACGGCTGAATTAGCAGCAGCTTTCAACATTAGCATCAAAACCATATTCGTCCATTTTCCATCCAATTTTGATCGCCAGCGCAAAGTACGTTTAATCTTGCACTGTTTAATAGGCACACAAATGAAGGAGTTTTGAATCGCGTTGTTAACTGTGACGAAAACTGGATTCTGTTTGACAATCGCAAATACACAGCAAGTTTTTGGTTCAGCACCTAAACAATGCCCTAAACGAAAATTTACCCCAAGAAAAATGATGGTCACTGTTTGGTGATTAGGATGGCATTCCTGCAGATGTGTACTGAGAAGAACTGAACACAATGATGGAGAAGTTCGCACGTCTCCAACCAGCTTTGGTCAATTATCGTCTCTGCTGTTCCCACGACAACGCGCGACCTCATACTACTCAGCAGACGGTCTCCAAGTTACAAGAGGGTTGGAAGCACTTCATCATCCAGGATTTTGCGTCAACAGACTTCTACTTTTTCCAGAATTTGGATAACTTCTTGGCGGGAAAAAAAAAACAAGAGGCAGTACCAAATGCCTTTAAGGAATTCGTTGCCTGAGTCCAGCTGATTGCTTGAAGAAGGGTGATCAATTAACTACCACTGCGTTCGCAAAGATGCATCGATTGCATGGGTGATTACTTCGATCAATAGAAATAAAAAATATAGAAAAAATATTATAAGTTATGTGTGCAATAAATAACGTTAACTTATAACAAACGTCCATTTTTTGTAAAGACTGATTATTTTAATTTATAACCTGTTTTTCTTGTTCTTGATTAGTCTTAAAAATATTAGGCTATATTGTATATCCTAATACATCTGACAATGAAGCTAGGAAGTAATCTTTTACTAGGATTGTCGTCATCGAAATTGATGAGGAGGAGGAATCTGACAGTGTTATAGAAGAAATTGTTTTTTTACTTTATTGATGATCTTAGAAAATAATTTATATTCGATTTCGAAAAAAATTTGCTGCAAAGATATTTTGTATTCATGTCGCCACTAGCGCTACGAGCGGGATGCTTGCACAAAATGCATTCACGTTACTTCATCCGTCTGCATTTTTAGTCTGTGATATTGTTTGGTTTATTGACGCTTTGGGAGAAATTATATTTTTGGAAAGATAACACAAAGTTACAAACGTTATCAATTTATTCTGTGGAATAGGTGAATGTAGTTAAGTATTTATAACACTGCATCCTCGCAATACGCATGCGACATAGGCAATCAATCAATAAATTCTAGACCTTAAGTGAGGTGCAGCGTTCGCGTGCCAAGAAGAAAAGTAGAAAATTCCTGCTTTCCGGACAACAGGTAAGTTTTACATTTTAGTTAACAATACACAATCAACAAGTTATCTTGAACTTGCTTTGCTCTTGATTTGGCAAGTACTGCTCTTGCCAAATCAAGAACAACGCAAGGACTTCTGAAATACTAAATATTTCTGGAACCATTTTGGAATTTTATTGCGCCGCTTATCTTAGTACTGATCAAGAGTAGAACGCTGATCTTTCGGTCATTTAATTAGATATGTATTGATAAGAATCTTACAATGTCAAGTTTATACCTTAGCAAAGTTAATTCAGCATAATTGACATTAAATTTTCTCCTATCAAAAATCAATAGTCTGGATAAGTTATTCGGTGTGTTGGGCGTTAATAGGAGCATATGTTTCGAGCCTTATACTCAAAAGATTTGCGTAACAATTGCTCCACGGGCTAATGGTTGAGACGAGAAACAGCTTAGGGTAGTGTTTTCGATGGCAGGACGGGAGTGGGCGTGACGAGTATCAATACGATAAGTAAATTTATATTTTTTTGTATTATAACAAGGCGCTTTCCTTTTCGCTCCACTGTCTCGGAAAATATGGTCCCATTAGTCGAATAAAAGAGTTTTTATAGGATTTTGTCGAGAAATATAGATTGATTTTCTATACATGAGTGAACTTGTGACTAAAGTCGTATTGAGAATCAATATTTTTATCTATAAATAGTAACGAATAAAATTGATGTGTCTGTTTCTAAATCAACATAACAACTGTTTTTTAGATTCATATACCTCGTTTAGGTATCTGCAATAATCTGTATGGTTACATATTACTAAAAAGCAATGTTTTTTCGTCGGTCTATCTTTCTGTCTGTTTGTTCCGGGTAATGTTCTAAACGGCTGCACCAATTTTGATGGGTTTTTTAGTAGCAGGTGACTGACTTAATAAGGCTTAATGTGAGCTACTTTTAACTTCGAAAAAATATTTTGCTTACGTATCGTTCAATTTTGACAATGGGTATGTACTCGGACGGAGATCATGCGGACTCTCAGGTATCGATTTTGAAAGCAATCGGTTCCCTAAATAAAAAGTTCTAAATGGCGGCCACTTTTACCAATTGTGATAACGTGTAATACATAAAAAATATCACTTTAAGACTTTTTTTGTTTAATGAATTAACTTTTTTTATGTAGCATAAATATGTTTATTATTTTTCGTTTTTAAGTCGCTGTTTTTTCCGTCTTCATCCGTCGTTTTTTCCCTTTCGCAACGCGCGATAAGGAAATTCGTTCCAATAAGGAACTTTGTTCCAAAAACAAATCAAGGAGAGACATTACCTACTTACAAAGTTTCAACAAAAATATCAGTTTGATCAGAACAAGTTTTCATATAATAGTAACGACACTTCTCAAGTTAAAATGCAACAGGTCGTTTAGGCTCTAGCCCGTGCCAAAGAAAATACATACTTGAAAAACATTACCCTCCTTCTGGCGCAGTCGGGTAAAAATGCGGATGCAGAAGGCAGTTTAAGCACTAAGCAGTGAAACCTGGTTATCAAATCACACGGTCGTGGAATTGAGTTCTCCAACTCAGTTTAACGACTCCAATCAAGCCGGTAATCATTAGCACTATGTAACAAAAACCCCGTTGTTCCCTGGAAGGACATATAAAATTATACAAATGTAGGCATACCAATTTTAAACAAATATATTTTTTTTATCATATAATAGCATGACGCAAGTATATAATATTCAGTACTGGCCATTTCAAATCAAAATAATTTTTGTTTGGCTAAGAGTTCTGATTTAATTTTTTTTTTTCAAATTTCGAAAGTAATTTGTTTATTGATTAGCGTTACGTTTTAATCTCATGTGAATCTTTTTCGTTATTATGGACACGTTTAAAATTCGGGTAATTATTAATTATGAATATCGTGTCGTGGCAGCAACGTGGCTCAAGCGGCACGCAACATCAACGACATTTACAGAGCGATCATTATAAACGAACGCACAATCTGCTTCCGTTCTGGTAATTCAAAATTACCAGAACGGAAGCAGGTTGTGCGTTCCTGTGGTCCTGAAAAATAAACCCCGTGAACCTGAAGTCATCCAAAAACTTTGGTCGATAAAATAAAGGCGATTGTAAAAGCTGACGATACAAAATCTACGGCACAAAACAATATTGGTCAAATTAGCACGGTGAAAAAGCAATGGTCGCCAGCTAAAGTAGGCATCGAAATGTGCCTAGCACTGCAAGTGCAAACTAACGAAGGAATTTTGAACCGCATCTTTATTGCGACAAAAAACGGATTTTGTTTGACAGTCGCAAGCGCTCAGGAAGTTGATTGGATCCTGGTACAGTATCTAAACACTGATATACGGAAACTTACCTCTAGAAAAGTGATAGTCACTGTTTGGTGGTCTAGGCCGGTGTGATAGCACGGTTTTTGACCAAACGGGATGCATTACTGCAGATGTGTACGGTGAAGAACTGAACACAATGATAGAGAAATTTGCAAGTCTCCAACCAGGTTTGGGCAATAAATATTTTAAAAATTGAATTTTGAAAGGAAGGGTAAGGTAGAGGTAGAGTACGGATAGAGTAGGGTAGGGTAGGGGTAGAGTAAAGTAGGCGAAGAGGTAGGATAGTCACGCGTACAAAGTCATGCCGGGCAGCTAGTATCATATAATATCGGGATATTAATCTCTCGCCTTTGTCTCAGCCTTAGGATTTCCCTCGATAATAATTGTAGCCTTACTAACCTTATACTTACTACCAACAGGTTTTTTTACACATCTATATATATAAAAATGAAACCCGTTTTCCGTTGTCACGACATAGCATGAAAACGGCTTGACCGATTTGGCTGATTTTGGTCTTGAATTATTTGTGGAGATCCAGGGAAGGTTTAAAGGTGAGAAAAAGGGGTAGAGTAGGGTAGGGTAGGAGTAGAGTCGGGTAGGGTAGCGGTATAGTAGGGTAGGGTAGCGGTATAGTAGGGTAGGGGTAGTGTAGGGTAGGGTAGGGGTAGTGTAGGGTAGGGTAGGGGTAGTGTAGGGTAGGGTAGGGGTAGTGTAGGGTAGGGTAGGGGTAGTGTAGGGTAGGTTAGGGGTAGGGTAGTGGGTAAAGTAGGGTAGGGGTAGAGTAGGTTAGGGGTAGAGTACGGTAGGGGTAGAGTAGGTTAGGGGTAGAATAGGGTAGTGGGTAGAGTAGGGTAGTAGGTAGAGTAGGGTAGGGGTAGAATAGGCCTTGAAGTAGGATAATCACGCGTACGAAGTCGCGCGGGGCAGCTAGTTGTGTTATATATAGGATTAATTCTATCAAGAGTAGCCAAACTTCTACCTATCTGCAAAAGTGCCTATCTGCAAAAGTGGAGTATGACCTAATAGTCCGGTCAATATAGACATTTTTAAAATAACAAAAATTCCCAGAAAGCCCAATATTAGTGAATCGCGATATCTCACGAATGGTAACTCTTAGGAAAAAATCATAAAGACCATTTTTGTAGAGAATTTTAAGATCTACAACTTTGGCTTTAAATTTTATTTTTGATAAAACTTACCGTTTTGGAGAAAAATCCAAAAAAAAACGTGAAATTTTGACCTTTGACCCCGAATAACTTTTGTAGCACACATAGGATCGATGGGGATTTTTAAAACTTTATTTGTGATGGTAAACCCCAGCTCTCCACCAATATTTGGCTTTCCGGGAATTATTGTTATCTGACCACTATTTTTATGTCTGAATTGACCGGACTATAATCTTTCTCACCTCGATGTGTGAGCGAAATTAGGACCTTTTTGCTATAATATCGGGTCAATATTTGCTGGTTAATTTTTAATAATTTGTGAAAGGAAAAAACAAATAAAAAAAAAATCTAAATCAGTTCGCCGTTTGGGAGCTACAATGCCATAGACACACAGATACTAACGTTAAGTTGTGATAGCATAGGCAGTGGTATGACCGTCAGTCAGGCAAGTCAGAGGGTTCAAGCTCGCTTTTCGTAAGTTATGTGCGTATTATAAATTCATTATCACATACTCCGCGCTTCGGAAAGCACGTAAAGCCGTTAGCCTTGCGCCTGATCTCTTCGGTCGTGTCGGATTGCCGGCCCATCGGATTATAAAAGTGAGGGTGCATTTGTGTTTGTGCATTATAATTATATATCTCCTGCGTAGTTGGCCGTCCGTTGAGAATGGCCGTTGTGACCAAAATTTGGTAAGGTTACGGTTACGGACAGGAAGGACAGTTACGGATTAGTTTAGAAGTATTGTTTCCATTTCTCATACTCGGAATCTTTGATCCTAGTAGCGGGTGGAAGATGCTACTTCCCACCTTTGGGCGGGAAAAACTCATTGCTTTCCTCCCTAGGGAGGGAAGAAATTTTAAAATAGAACTAAATTTGGTTAGACAGTCAGCTGTAAATAATCTAACATGAAAAAATGCTGCAGTCTTGTGAGTGTATAAACGGCCAGTGTGAATTATAAAAAAAAAGCGTGCAGTGAGGTGGTGTGTTCCATAATTAAAATTTTATATCAATCTTTTTTCATTTCCTTGCAGGTTTCATCGAAAAGAAGAATAACATCATACCTACAGACAACTCAGTTGAAACTCGCGAATTTCAATCATGGATCGAGAAAGTACGAGTAAGTATACTGTGCTCGAGCGATAGTTATAATTTTTTATTATTAGTTTTTGCCATTGTAATATTTTATCAATACAAAAACATTTTATGCGAAAATCAGCAGTCAGCGCGAATTCTTAAGTTTTCTTTTTTAAATTTGTTTACAGATAACACACCTTATTCCAGAAGATCGCGGGTACCTTATAGAAGGAGGCATTCTTCCTATCGCCGACCTTCCCAAGGTGGGCCATTCGAAGATCGCCAACCATCCGAAGGCCGCCAACCCTCCGAAGATAGCCAAGCCTCTGGGGATCGCCGATCCTCCCCAGATCGTCAATCCTCTCCTGAGTTACCGATTGATCTAAATGAAACCGGACGAAACACTCCTACGAATGGTCACAGGAACGGTCTGGCGATGCTTCCGCTTGTGCCCCCAATTGGCCCCGTGTTATTTAACCATCTAATTGATGCTGCGAGCATGAATATTGCGGGCAGTGTGGGATCCCAAAGGCAGTTTGCAGTTGCGCCGGATGATAACGTTGACATGGGGCTATATCATTTTCAGGCGGGAAGATCCCACGGTAATTCTATAAATTATTATGGAGGAAAGAACAACAGCGTTTGGTTTACATATTGTACAATTTTCATAAGTTACAATATGTAAACAAACCCTGTTGTTTCTTTCATCAGTGGCGTGCCTAGTACCTAACAATGCCTAATACCTTTTTAAACGATCTTATTTAGCTTGACCTGTTTGTTATTTGATTCAAATTTAGTAATAATTATTTCACCCCCTTCCTGTTGACAGACTGTTCTGATATTTGGTACACAGCTTTAGTTTTGATGACGAAACAATTTAATATATTCAGTATCATTGTAAATCTACGATGGCCGAAATAAATTGATATTCAGCTGCATTTGGTTAGGTTAGGTTAGGTTAGGTTAGAAGCTGACCACAACAAAATTTGGGAATAATAATATTAGGAGACTGATGACAATGATATTAAGAAACGAAATAAAAATTAAAAACTTGAAAATAAAATAAGTAAAAAATGTTTTAAAGTTAGGAAATGGTTTTATTGAAAATAATGATGTAGACAGTGGACTAAAAGCTAAAAAGCTACATTTGGATGATGGGCTTCGGAAAAATGTACGATCTGCACGCCCCTGGACTTTATGTACACGTACGTGTACACGTACCCTTAAACAGATTTTTATTACAAAGTGTAGTTACGTGTCGTGATTTACATATAATATTACAATCGTAACGTAATTGTACATTTGTAATTCAGAACTGAAATAGAATTGTATTGTTGTTTTTGACAGATTTCAACATAGGGGAGCATTCTGCTGGAAGCTCACCAATACCGCTCTTCACAGAGTCGGATCAGTCACCCATGAGTGACAGCGCCAGTTCGTGGTTAACCTACCCTGGGAGCCAGCCAATGTCGCAAACTGAACACGTCAGTTCACCAGAAATTACTGGTAAGAAGTGAATGTCGATAACTTTTAAATTTTATTAATTGCCTGCTTTATGAATTTGATAAAAACCTTTTCTTTTCCTTTTTCTACTCCCTTTTACTGTTACGATGTTGTTGGGCCTTTATTTTACAAATAATTTCAATAAAATAACAAAGAAGTAAACTCAGTGTTGAGTTGAGCTCGCCTTTGTACATTGTTTTTATTTTGTTACTTTTGTTTGTTGCTTTTATAATTGTGTGTTCAATAAAGAATTACAGAATAACATATAAAATTGTTTTGTTTTTGCAATAAAGAACCTTACTTAAGAAATTATCGGGACGTCTGGTCGAGGCATCTCGTGACCAAAATGCTGGTCTGTATCTTGCCCAAAGGCTAAGTATTGCCATCCAGCAAGGCAACGCAGCCAGCATTTTGGGAACGTTGCCTACAGGTAGCGGTGTTTTAGATTAAGTTTATCTTTTTAATTAGTTTATACAGATAGTTTATTTCTAGGTGTATATATAGTTCGTTATTATTATTGTGCTAGATTCTTCCTTTTATCTATTTCAATAAATGAATTACACCTTACTTAATAACATAGTTTATCTCTTTGGCTCTTCTTTACAGATATTTCGGAGTCTGTGGCGTGGCCCACCAATTTTGGATCGGCACTAATGGAAGAACAGCCTGGCACTTCAGGTGGCGATAAAAATGAAAAGAATGTTGAAAAGGACAAAGATGAAAATAAGAAAGATGAAGATGCTGGAAACAAGAAAGATGAAGAAAAGGAAAAAAATGAAACTGATAACCTCATTATTCCAGAGGATATAAACAACAGCCAAGGTGATTCAACAGGTATGATTCGATGTCAGTTTTAAAAGTTTGCTTACAAGTAAGTGTAATAAGGAATACTGCGGTTGATACTTGAGTGCTATAAGCTGTGCTATAGGTTTGTTTCTTCCCGACTTCAAAAAAGAAGTTCTAAATCAAATGCGTATTTTTAATTTTTATGTTTGTACACTGTACTCTGTGATTAGTATGCAGATCTGAGTAACTCTTGATTTGTTTGAAAAAGCATACTTACACTTAGATTTTTGATTGATCCCATATAAATTATACTCGACTTGGCGGGGGCACTGACGTGCCCCCCGATCTTAAATTGATGATGAACTTCGGAGGTACAGAACGGAAATCCTCATCGGTCAATAGCAAATTTATCGTAACAAGTAGTAACAACTACTTTTACATAAAAAAGCTTTACTTGTCATATATTTTAAAAGGTAGCTCTATAGGTTGCTGAGATTGCCTGAGATGCTATAAATCTCATACGAGGGAAAGAGGATAATTTCAACTTTATAAAATGTTGCCCCTGCAATGTAGAGATAAATGAAGTGCTAGATATTATGTAGGTATACTGGACTGGGATGGATAATTGACTGACTGTTGCTAGAAACCGCATGAAACAATAAAACTTAGCTGATATTGTTGAGTAACGGAAGGTGCAGTCCCTGAAACACCTCTTGTTTAAAATTTGGTTCAAATCCAAGATGGTTTAAGGTTCCTCCGCTGTTAAAACGGCTTTAGTTGACTTGGTGATTACTGCATCAAGTAGACAAAAGCCTTTTTATTATTTTTATTTATTCGGTTATTAATTGTTTGCTGTCACTTATAAATGCATAAAGAGTTGCAACAATTTATAAACGGGTTAAAAAAATTAATAATAATAATTTCAAATGTTTTATTCTAGCGACAATTGCGTCACAGAACGCGCATTGCCTAATTATGCGAATTGCTCGCGCTGCGCGTACAGTGTCTTGTAATGCACTCAATCGTATATGTCAGTAGGTTTATAGAAGTTAAGTTTGCATTAAAAATGGTTTTAGTTAATCTTTTAAAAAGTACTAAACATCATTGTAAAATATTGTAGGTAATGATAGGAAATATATGATTATTATTAAACACAGAGTAAATTAACGCTGTATGCTGACCGTAAGACCGCACATGAAAGGTGTATTGGTTGACAGATGTATCCCTCCGTTGCACATGTAGGACATTACGTATCTGATGCAGAAATAATCGACCATTGTAACCGCATATCCAACTATGAGCGTTTTAAATGGCTGTGCTGGCGACTTATTCGCGAGTACTGATGTACAATCTTGTTGTTTATAAAAAGCCCTTCACCGACGAGCGGTTCGCGGAAGGCTCACGCCAAACATAATTAGATACATTAGGGGGCGTTCACGTTTAGGGGCTGGGGAAGGGGAACCGAATCTCACTCAATTCCACGTAGGGGAGAAGGGGATGTCTCGTCAAATATCAATCATTGAGAGCAATCACAATTTCAAGAAAACTAGGTTGAATTAAGTTTATACATTTAAGTATTGTATATATTAGATTCTAGACTTGGCGTTCTGTTAAATACTATAATTAAATAAAAATAATTAAACAAATTATATTTGTTTTTTAAATAAATCCAACGCATTCAAGCATAGATGATGCATATTATGATGATATGCACTTGGGATTAGGGGCCCCTCCTCGTAATACCACGTGACGTAACATTGTTGACGTAAGTTTTCATGTGGATAGGAGTCGAGCTAAATCTTATGAAATCTCCCCAAAGCTTAAAATTTAGCTAAAACCGCCTCACGATATTGATGTCCCCGCGCCGTACGTGATTTACTTAAGTCCTCCTTTAGACTTATGAAATATGTAACTGTTGAAATGTTACTTACAGGAATCGATATATTCAACGTGTGGCACAGCCAGGAGGACGTCAACACAGGACCTATTAGCAATATCATTCCATCGGTGCAAGGAGAAGAAGATTTAATTAGAATTAATGAACTCGAGACCCGCATGGACTTTTCTGGTTAAAGCAATGTTACCCTGTCAGAAAAGGAGACTTAAGTCAAATTAATGAACTTAAGACTTGCATTGACTTTACTGGTTAAACACATGCAATCCCTAAATATTTACAACAATTACAACTATCTTTAGGTAAAACAATTTAAACAAACGCATATTATATACATATATCGCGTATATTAAAAGATATTTACACTATTATATAGCCATTTAACCTTTATTGATGTCATGTCACCTCAGACGCGTACTTGTTCAGTGCTAGTCATTTGTAGCCGAATAAAGATAGAAAACAACAATTAATTATTTAAACAGAACAAAACATCAAAAAATGTCTAACATATCTATGTAATTACAATTACATCAATAGTAATGCCTAAAGTACTGGACCTAAATTTGAACTAATGAATTTATAATGTAGGCATCCAATGACAAAGGATTTTTGGATATCCACTTCTCTTTTACGCAGACGAAGTTTCGGAAAAAAACTCTTGTTAATAAAATAAGTAAAAAATATTATTAAGTTAAACGGTTTTATTGAAAAAAAAAAGATAATAATGATGTAGATAATGTACTAAAATATATATAAAAAAACTTTTCACACTTTTTAGGGATCGTCAAATCAGTGTTGTGATGAACTTTCGAGCTTGTTGTCAGTTAGGAAAAAATATTGAAATATTTCAAAAAAAGAGAATATATTTCGGATCAATTTAAGAGCAGCTACAATTTAAAAATATAAATGTTCGTTTCTTAAGTGAACACATATACATATATTCATATACACCGTGTAACAGAAGTCCGAAATAATACTTAAGGGGATGTATGTATATCATGAAGAGAATCGTGAAAATATTGAATGCAAAAGAGGCATTTTTATTTTCACACTAAATAATTCTTTTGATTTCATTTTCTTCAATAATGTCAGATTTAATTATCCTACTCGTGCCTAGTGCTTACTTAAAGAATTTATTGAAGATAAATAACCGGATTCGTGTTGTACCTTTCAACTGAAATTGAAAGGCTGTATTTGAAAGATTTTGGTGAAAACTTTGACCGTGGTTTACTCGAGTATTGTTTGAGGTTCGGTTCCAAAACCTATGCTCAATGATTGTTTATAGGGTACCTTATACGCCCCTAATGTATTATTTCGGACTTCTGTTACACGCTGTATAGTTAATAAACTCTAATAATTTAAAGTTTCAAATTTTTGTTAAAAGAAAACAAATAAAAGTAATATGTAAAAGTTAGAAGCAGGTAGGGTTGCCAACTTTTTCTAGAAGAACTAGAGTATATTAGATTTTAGAGAAAGTAAATAAAGAGTACATGTTAATAGAGCACTATTTTCTTTTTGTATTTTACAGAACTTTTTTTAATAGGTAATTGTAGGACTCCAAAAGTCAATTTATGCAAAAAGAGTATTTTAGCATTCTCTATTAGTGGTGTGGTGTACGTACACCTACAAAAAAAAGAGTACAACACTCTATTTTAGAGTACGGTTGGCAGCCCTAGAAACAGGATAGAACTCCGTACAAGTACTCTAATACCTTCTCGAACGGTTGGATGTTGGAAAAAAATCAATAACACAAGCAGGATTACAGTTGGCATAGCGCTTACGACCTAAACAGGTCACGGTCGCAGGTCCAAATCCTGCCTGTAATTGTTTTACAGGGTTCCTAAAAATCTGAAATAATTTTAAATAATAGCAGACTCAATAAAATTTCTAGAAAAATGAAATAAAATTATTACAAAACAAAATAAAGATATTTACACTTTCGCGAAAAAAATTCAAAATGTAAAAATGATATCATAAACTTTATATAAAAATAAAAAAATAAAAAAGGAAGTACTTTTAATTTTTTTAAATATATCAACCGGGACCGCGCAACCCTTCGTGTTGCGAGCCTGACTCGTAAATTTATTTAATTTATTTTTACAAAAGTTTGAAACTGTGATTTAAAAGATTTTATAAAGTTAGTCAAATTTTTAATAGATGTTTTAGAGATTTTAAAAATAACATTTCGCAAAGTGGCTATACTTTTAAGATCTTAGGGATCGTAAGATAAAAAAAAAAATTTGTAAATTTTTTTTTGACAATTTTTTTTGTCAATTAAATAATGTTAATTAGAATAGAAAACTGTTTATATTCTTATTGTTAAGTTGTTTGATAGTGTCGTCTGTGCTTCTCCCCGCACATGCGAACAAAAAGCTCACTCAACTCAAATATTTGTGAATTAAATTTCATTTGCTTTTTTTTGCAAGTACGTTGAAAAAGTGTTGGTCATTACACTCTCGGCTCCAGTACGTTGTAATCTAGCCTTGAGTTTATCGATCAACTTAGGCGGTTTTCACACTGCCCCGCATCATGCTACATATTGCGTGTCGACGCACCTACGCGCGTTCCTGCGGGAGTGCTAAGGCGATTCTCACACTGCCCCGCATGATGCAGCGTAGCGCGTGGATGCGTGTTCTTCCGTTGCTTGTAAGTATCTCCGTTTGTATGGAAAACACGCACAGTCCAACACACAGAAAATGCATCCACGCGCGTTCATGCGGATCACGCGCATACACGCGGAGAAACATGCACCCCCGCGGTAGGTGCGGGGCGAGACGCAAGGTATGGCACACCGAATCCCACAGTGCCGCGCGTGATTTTGAATCGTGATGCTTAGTACTGCACGACCACCACAGAGAACGGCGAATAAATGAGAGCCGTCGTGCGTGAATCTACAAAACGCACCTACGCGCGTGAGTGCGCAAAAAACCCGCACGATGATGCAGATCTGCACTCCCGCAGGAACGCGCGTAGGTGCGTCGACACGCAATATGCAGCATGATGCGGGGCAGTGTGAAAACCGCCTTAATTCACTTAGTTACTAAATAAATGTTAGCATGTAAGAAATAGTTTTACATACATATTGCCGTCCCATTGGACTTTAAGAGAGTAAATTGAGACTGCACCTGTGTTTGAGCACATTTGTGCACAATATAATAATCTTCTGCGTCGAAGGCCAATCTCTTCGGAAATTGGCCGCTATAATCAAAATTCTTTTTTTTTATAAAGAAACTGTTAAACAGTTATAATTTTATTATATATATTTTTTTAATTAATATAAAAACTCACATTTTACACAATAGAGGTTTTTAATGGTCGCTCATAATATATTTATAAAATAGCGACGCTATTTTTTTTTGTTACGTTTTAGTGATAGCTTAGATGTTTGTTGGACTGCCAAGCCAAAGTTAAAAGGAAGTAAAAAAATAGGTACAGTCAAAGGCACAAATATTTAAAAATAAATGTTGTTAATTAGATTAAGTTAACATTTTAATTACTTAACTGTAGTTGTTTGTTTTGACAACAAAAACAACTTAATAAAGTAACTTTAAGCAAATTTATTTAACAAAACTAAGTAGTTAAAATATATATGATTGATATTAATTGTAAAAATGTATTCTGCTTTAATTATTCCAGGTTAGGAACCGTGGAATTAGATAAGTTTAAAATTATAACTATACGTAATAACTATAAATGTTTTGTGTTATAACATTATTGTAGTAATTTAATTAATACAATTTATAAAATATTGATGTTGTAATGTTGAATAAATGTTAAATAAAGTTATATCTTTTTTTATTCTGAGAGCCCCGGTACTAACTTGCAGAATAACTACAGAAATAAAATAATTTACCCAATGTTGTACGTTTTAAATGTTTAGTTTATATGCAAATAATTATTAGTTTTAGGATTAGTAATTATATGAAATTATTTAATAATAAACTTTCAAAAATAACTAACTCGAGCGGGACTTGAAGCCGCGATCTTTGGCATGCTGTGCCATCGTTTTATCAACTAAGCCACCGAGTCCTACTCGCTTCAGTTGAAAATACGAATTTGGCCTTATAGGCGTATTGTGTTGTGTGCCTCGGATAGCACGTTAAGCTGTTGGCCCCGGCTGTCAATTGTAGATCTTTGACAGTCGTTACGGGTAGTCAGAAGCCCGAAAGTCTGACAACCAGTCTTACCAAGGGGTATCGTGTAACCCAGTATCTGGGTTGTGGAGGTCTGACAGGCAGTCGCTCCATGTAAAACACTGGTATTCAGCTGCATCCGGTAAGACTGGAAGCCGACCCCAACATAGTTGGGAAAAGGCTAGGCAGATGAGATGAGGCGTGTTGTGACATCTACCGAAGTACTCTGCGTATTGATCCCATGCTTCAAACTTTTCAGCTTAGAAATAATGTCAACAATTTTTTAAATATAATTTGTATATGTTTTACATGTTTATACACATGTTTTCGATCGTGGGTTCAAGTCCCGGCCGGGGCAGTTGTTTTTGCGAGTTTTTTATTAAATATTTTCACTTAATCATTTACGTTTAGTTAAATGTGACCTGGATTGCTGTTTTAATTATTCCAAAAGATATTTCGAAAAATGTTCTATCAATCGTATTCAACGATTAAATTAAAAAAAATATACTTAAAAATAACTTAAAAAGATAACTAACTTTTTTAAGCTATGATCATTTTCGATCAAGTCACCTTTCAAAAAAAAAACGATACCACAGACAAACGCACAGATACACACGTTAAACTTATAACACCCATCTGTTTTCTTCGGAGGAAAAAAAATAAGATTGGAAGATTATTGAGCGCTGTATTGTCTAGCCCACGCCCTAAAAAAATATCATTTTCTTTTTGTACATAGTGGTTATATCTATTTGCTTCGTGGTTATATCATTCAATAAAGTGATACGATTATGAAATCCCCATATCGCTATATGCGTTAAATAGTATAAATTGATACTATTTAAAAACCAAAAACCCTAATAAGTATTACAAATATGAAATTTTACATTTTTATGAGTTTATCAACTTGGATGATATCTATGATGATATCTGTTTATCTACCACGCGTAATGACTGAACTGATTTAGATGAAACTAGCACATAGATAGGCCTAAGCATATACTGGACTTGGACATAGGGAATAATTTTATCCTTTTCTTTACCTTTTTATCCTCACGAGCGAAGCCGCGGGCAAAAGCTATATGAGATAATTCGAAATTCATGCGAACAAAGTCATTAAAATAATAATTTATTATGATTCTACGATGACATAATTAAAAAATATAATGTTGTCTATGACAGTCTTTGATGATTGACGATCTACGGCGTAGACGTCGTAGCCAGCCGAAGCTACGAAGGCTGCGTAGACAAAGTCAACACTGCTACGTAGACTACAATGCAGTATTCTCTTAATACGTAAATAAATTAAATTTACTTTTTGACAACACCTTTAATCATTTTACAGTGTAACAAGAATACATTATTACATTTAACGTTACGTAATGTATTTTGTAAGAAATAGTTTTCAAGAGGTCAAACCTATTATTTTTTGCTTGACTAAGCAATTCTTCTGTTACTGACTCTATCTCTGCAGCGGACTATAAAACTATGATGAGTTACTTTCGCAGTAGCAGCATGGAGTTTTGGCGAAGTTAGTATAATAATGCAAGTTGAATAATAATGCATTATTGCTCAAGGTTTGATTTAATGCAACGACATGTCCACACCTGTTAATACTTGATTTGGTGATGACAAGCAAAACCGACAACAGAAAGGACAAATCAGAAATTCTGGTTTGCAAATATCAGTTCTACTACAAAAGAAATACTACAACGATAAGATGAGACACTGGGCCACTCTCCCCAATGTCTATCTCGCTGATCTCGACTTTCGAACAAATACAAAATACGTACAGAGAAGCCGCCTCAGGGCTTTTTTTAAAATGTTTCCACCAACTAGAATTTTAATCCTTGGATGTAGTAGACAGACATAAAAGCGAAATAATTAGAAAGTGATGCGCTTCACTTCTGAGCCGTGTGCGATCTAGGTGTAACAGCAATCTGAACGTGTTCACTGACAGATGGGACTCTCCTCTTCTCCAGCACTGGATACACCTGCATACTGTAAGGTAGATGATTGTTATAAGATGACCTTGTATACCTACATTACGTACCGTAATATGGACAAAAGTTCCGAAATAAGGTTTTTATTATTATTATTATAATTTCACAATGCACTTTTTGAAGTATAAATAATTACACAAATATTTGTCTCACGTGGGAATCGATCCCACGACACCAAACGCACCACTTCTACACAAAATCTACAGACATGTCTCCTATTTTACTCGGAAATATCTAATAACGTTATTAGTAATCCTAATTTTATTGGCATTGAGATTTTTGTGCAACTCGAGATGATTTTTATTATAATGATGATGATCTATGAAGATAATAAAATAAACTAATAGGCTTCGGACACATATTATATATTTTTAAACATTTAATGAAATTTGGCACTTAACGATATCTAAAGAATAACATCCATATAAAATAAGTTAATATGAACCCTTACAAATAATATGATAGTATAATATAAATTTTACAATAATATAAATATTTAATAAGAAATTTGAAAAAACAACTGATACGGATGGGATTTGTTGACAGTTGTTTTTTCAAATTTCTTATTAAATATTTATATTTAATAAGCTAACATGTGCTAAAACATGTAAAAATTTCACAAAAATTTTACAATAATTTGGTGTTTTTTAAATTGTATATAACAGGTATAAATTTTTTAAGAATACTAGAACTAAATTAGTAACTAATACTAGAGTCTTAGATAGGTTAAATATATTATATAAATTTGTTACTAATTCAAAAACCTGTAGGACCACAATCATGTTTCACATATTTGTTAACTATTGTAAAATTACAAGTATATTATAACAAAAACTAGTTATCGATATGTGCAAAGTGCTGGAATTGTTGTTAACCGCCTGAATTTACATTCAGCTTCATATTTTTTGCTTCATATTCCTTTAATGGTGCCAAATTTCGTGACAGACATCAGGGACACAAAAGGTATGTTATGGATTTTTGGTATATTAGAGGACATTTTATTTAAGAAGTCAAACGCATTCCGGTATTGTCGATGCGGTTGCGGAGCTTATCTTGAAGCTCACGGAAAGCTGATTCGTAGGGGCCACGAACGCAGCCCATAGAGCCTGGCATGGCTCGTGCTTGGTAGCAAACAGCCAAGTTGGGTTCTATCCGTTCTTCCGTAATACGCCCGCGTATTATCTCCCTCACAGGCGAGTCCCCTTGATGTATACGCCTATTTGACCTAGTAGACAGGTTCATGGCTGCCGCAATTTAGTAGTTTTTCTTCACCTGGAATTTGAATGTTAATTCTAGTAGCTAAAAGGATAGTTTTAGTTAACTAGGAGAACTGATCAGAAAATAAAGTAACTTTATGTTAAATTTTAGGTAAACTACTTAATTTCACACAGCTTTGTCCCTATGCTTCTTATTTGGAGTTTATTACAGAAGTTTTAGCGCACCGAATAAATGTAATGAACTCAGTTTAGTTCTTTCATGTTAGAAAAAAAAAACAGCATAAAAGAATAACTCTAGTTTTAACTCGTCTGGTGAACATTCGCACAAATTCGCAGAAGCTAAAAATGATTGAATTTGTTTGCAGCCGCAACAGCTTTGCAGCTTATAGCTTAAATAATTTAGTGCTTGGCTGCGATTGCTTCAAGATCTAAGGAGGTGGCAAATGCAGAGGGGCCTATACTCAGCAGTGGATACATTCAGGGTGTAGATAAGTGAATAAGTTTAATGTAAAAAAAATACATGAAACAATATCTTGAAAATTATATTTTAACCCTGATAGTACTAAAGTACTGACTGAAGTCATCCACATTATAATTTTATAATTCTATCTTTTTATTCTATTATTTCTGCTATCTACGCCATCTATTATATAACAATATAAATTAAAACTAATAAGTGATTACTCTTATTCTTTATTTAAATCTTCGAAATTTTAAGAGCACAGACCTACTTACCTAAAAATAGTTTATCGCTGGCTGCCTTTGAAGATGCTTTAAATCAAATTTTCAGCAACTGAATTTGACAGCTTAGCTGGTGACCCAAATATGCAGTTATTGATTACGGGCTCCTACTGCATCGCTTCTTTCCACGAACTAAAAATTGCTTCCCGTATATTTCGGAAGAAACGGGAGTCAAAAATACTTTCATAATGATATGTTAGACCCCTGTCATTTATTTATACACACGTATACGTATTTAGTTATAATCTATATTAGGCATGATGCAATAGTTGCATGCTGATAACTCCGTGTGACATTCCTCTAACGGTTGCCTTACACTAACTTACCTAGGTTGAACGTTTCAAACATTTTTGAACAACATAATTACCTATAAGGAAAAAAGCTTTTAAAATACACTGGAATTCTTGTTTGAATCTAAAAATAACTCATTAACCCTTTTTGTTGTTATAGAAATGGCATGGAGTAGACTTTAGTCTAGAATATAATTTTAATATTGCATGATGAACTAAAATAAAGCTGTAATACCTTATTGCGGTAAAATAAAATTTCAAGACTAAGCATAAGTTCAGTTACTCGGTCAGAGCGTAAGCGCTGCGGCATTTTCATATGGCATGTTTCTGAGTTCTGTTGCCTTTCCTTCAAGTAGTCTTCTCTTCCAAATAGTTTATTTATCTAAATGTGTGAAGCTAAAGCCTAAAGTTAGTGAAATTATATATTATTATGGTATAAAAACACTGTAGTATCAAACTTCGAAACGTAAAATTCAACCGCCGGCCGCCGGCCGTGTACACGCCTAAAGATGTGTACGCATAGCTATTGATTTTTTTTAAGCGGATTAGAGCTCTACAAAAGTGGATGAGGAAAATATAATTGTATTATGCGGCGTGGTGTTGTGTGTTTGCAGATATAATAAATTACTTTAGTGGCAATTTAAAAAAGCTAGTTTTTGATTTGATTTTTAATTATTTGACTACCTAATACAGTGTACTATGTAAAAAAGGGCTATATTAAACAAACAAATTGCCTCTCTATTTGTATTATAAAACATCCAACAAATGATATGCGGTTAAGGTATGCATCCGCTTCCTCTGCGCACAGAAATTCGATCCGAGTATTCGGGGCTGCTTCAAATAGGTCGATACGCGCGCATCAGCAATAATACTCGTGCCCCAGTGTTCCCTTGAACCTTGAGCAAACTCGTCGTTCGGTATTTAAACTATCCATGCAGTGACTTTAAATGAAACGTGCTCTATTTTGTGTACTTTTTCCCGAAAACATGAGAGTGAGAGAGCGTAAACGGGCGCTTTATGCAGCTGGCACGCGGTGTGCATAGTTGCAAGCGCTAAGTGGACGTCAACCTTTATATCAGGCCAGTATCACTATCAAATTGTTAAGTTTATTAAAAGCAAATAAAATTATTTTTTTAAAATTATAGTTTTACTCCCGTCACTTTCCTTTTTATTTTTCCCTATACATAACTCTTAGTTAATTAGCACCATGTACAGAATGAGTTTTATTATGTTGTAGATGCAAAAGATCACATTTAATTTAAAAATAACACTAGAAGTTACAAGATTTCATATCTTCTATCGGAAAGTATCAGGATAGTTAGTCTAATTTATCTTTGCTTAATTTATTTGCGCAATCAGTAATTGTAAAATCATGAATGCCAATGCGATTTTTTATTATTAATTTATATAAATATAAAATACCTAACTAGAAATTTTCTTCATCAAGCTAGCTTTTTTCTTGGTAATTTTAGTTTATGATTACTTGCTCAAAAGCAAGTAAAAGTAAATATCATTATTAGTTTTTCTAGAAACTTAAACGTTGACAGGCATAAAAATTGTTTTCTTAAAAAAAAACAATAAAACACCTCGATATAGGAACAAGCCCCACCCACTCTCCACCTTAAAAGTACCCGACCGATTCACATTTACTAACACCGTACCTACGGGGTAGATACTTCATTATTCGACTCTTAATCTGGTGGAATATTCACATCAAACTAGAGGGGAACGTGTCCGCACGTCTACGTACGCACAGACACGGATCATCATTGTCAAAAATCACTGCAACTTAAATTATATTCTATTGAGTTTACTATCAAAATGTGTTTATAATGTACCTTGAGAATTATTATAGTGCTCCAATTTGAAATTTGAAATTTTAAGTCATAAAATGACTTAAAAAAATCATTCAAACTTTAAACTTTACCTTTTTGTTTGATTCTCTGTAATACTAATCCTCGCAAGAATATTCTACCAGTAATGATTTGTGATGTCTTGTGTCCGACTCGTACTAGTAATTCAGAATAAATACATACTATTTACTGATACCTTATTAAGAAGAATGAGAAGAAAAATGAAGAGAAGATAGCATTCAAGATAAGTATACTGTCTACCACATACTCTTAATAAAATTATCTTTGAGTGTGGGATACGCACTAAGCTTTTTCAATTTTCCTCATACTTTACTTACAAGTTTAGCCTAATGGTTCACACAATTTTTTCCAGGCACAATTTTGCCAGGCAATGTGTTATGACCTTAACCTTAGCTGGTTGGAACGTCGTAAAACCTACGTTAAGACTCGGCTGATATTCTCGTAGTTGCACCGATCATTAGTAATGCATTCATTTTAAAGTACAAAATAGATTTTAGTGGATTTTTAATCATACTTATTTGGAAAATCATAATCATCTTTCATGATAGAAAAGCGCCCTAAGACCATCTAAAATTACGAAGAAACAATGTTTTTTTTTTAATATATACCGTAAAATGCAAGTATAAGATCTGATTATTTACAAATAAAATGTAGAGACAAAATCGTTAAACAGTTTAATGCCAAACTGTCCTGCTGAGGTCCGTCTGTCCGTCTGTCTGTCACAGCAATTTTTGTCGCACACTATCAATGATAGAAAGCTGCTATTCGACGTGAATGTACAAGGGCGTTACTTAAACAATTACTGGATTGATTGGTCGAACAAATTGGAAGCCCGGGCCTAATGTCTCGACGTTATCAATTGCCGTATCGCTAGTATGACATTCAATACCATATAACACCGAGAAATGAGACACAAAAAAGTCGACGCTGCGTCACCTACGCGGTAGTCAAAGGTTTGGTTTTCTTTTATTTTCATATAAAGATATAAAGACAGATAGTCAATGTCTCTTTTGTCAAGTATCAAACTCCAGCTTGAATTTTACGGTATGGATTTTAAAACTGTTACACCATGCAGTGTACTTTAGATTTATCGTAAGCTTTCTGGCATGAAATAGTATTTTTTACGGGTAAGTATGATGAAAAATTGTATTACAGGATAAAAAGAAGAACTGTAACGCGGCACTGGCGCTAAGTCGGCGTGAATCGGGTCAATACAATGAGCGATTAGTAGATATCGATAGATTAGTAGATATATCGATAGATTAGTAGATATATCATATTCGTTACGATTATTTGCAATATTTTGCCAAAATAATAAGATACCGGTTTGTCCAATAAGTAATCCCATCAAACATTTTCATGTAAAATGTTGCCAAGACGAGACCATGGCCATGAACAAGAACGTTATGTGTAAATATCATTATGCGTTTATAAAATTATGTTTTATTATTATTATGTCAACAGTATTTAGGGCAATAAACATTATGGCAAAAAAATTATGCTTAATAATATTATGCTTAATGATCATTGTACTGAATTGACATATTATTGACAATTATGACCATATATATATTTTATGTTTAACATTAGTAAAACCATGTTTTACGATGTTGGATCGTGTTGGCTCGTGATTGCTCCGATGGCGGTAAATCGTACTCAGTTCAAATGAGTTGACAAACTAACAGGAATATAGGGTATATTCGTGTAAGTTATAGTTAGCCATATATAGCCACACATTAGAGCACCTATCACTTTAACATTCTCCATAGGGAATGAGGTTGGAACTTGACCTATTGATTTTTTGTTGGGCCATATCGAGTCAATGTTGGAGTGTTGGACCATAGGACAATAGTGTGGTGCCGGCATTACAATTATGGTGATAAGTAGGGCCCGGAAAAATATGTATTAAAAAATTCAAAATATGTACATATAATATGGACGAAAAAATGTAAAATATGGAAAAATATGGAGTAAAAATGTAAAATATGGAATAAATATGGAGTAAAAAATAACAGTAGGTACCTTTAAAGGTAGGTACTTTACCTTTTTCATTGCCTTTTTGCATTTAAGACATTGAAATGAGTAAAGTACTTAACACATATATTAAAAAAATTATAAAAAGATGTTGAACTATTTATGTAATACATAAAAAAAAATAAGTTTTATTCAAGAATAGGAATCATATAATTGCTTTGCATTTGTCAACTTCCACTACATCAGCCACTACACTACACTACATGGTTGCAGTAGACAATCAAGTGCTTTTTTAAATTATCAAAATTAAATCTGACGATTTGGTCTAAATATTTATTGATTTATTTATTTATTAATTCATTTATTGCATACATGTGCCTGTGGTATAGCTTTATATTGGCTGAAAAATCTTTCCACGTGACATGGCGTAATGAGAGCATACATAATGTGGAATGAACTTACAATCAAAAATCAAAATACGGCGAATAAAACGCGAAAGAAATGAAATACGCGCGGCCGTAGCCCGTATGGTCATGGTGGCGAGAATGCAAACACGTAAAATTATATCAATTTTTGTGAACTAACTCTTGTTCTACGATATAAAAATGGAAAATATGGAGGATTGTGATATATTTTTGTAAAATATGGACTTAACCTTGAAATACCTTAAAATATGGAAAAATATGGAAAATAAAAATTAGTTTTTCACCTTTTAAATATGATAATCGATGTAGAGAACACATTCTAGACCGAAAATCGTGTAAAATAAAAATATGTATTTACATATTAATCCGGGCCCTAGTGATAAGGATACATTGATACTCCAAAACTTTATTTACATTAATATACAATTGTTAATAAATTAAATACAACTATAATACACTTGACTATAAAAATAGAGAAGAAAAAGATATTAATCAAAATTATGCCTCGAAGTATTAAACCCATACCTTGATGAATAAATAAATAAATAATTTAATGCGTGAAACACGGTTACAAAAGAAAGGTTTACAGAAGATATGAAATAAGTTTCACATTTATGGTATCGACCCAATATCCGGTACCAGACAGCACCCAACTTGCCAACATGTATTCACAGTATATGAGACGTGTATATACGTCTCATCTAAAAATGTAGTATTTTTAGATGAGACGTTTATACACGTTTATTATATGGATGGTCTCATACTAGTATCGATGGCCATCGATGTAATTACGTCAAAACACTTAATGTTTTCTGAAGACTTCCTCAAAATGTCTTCAAGCTTTCTAAAAAATATGTAAGGAACTTATAACAAATGAATCTTAACTTTACATTCTTGATTTATCAACAAGGGCTTAACAATTGAATTTCTTATGCGTCTTATTTCTCGGTGATTGACGGTTTACATGAGCTCAATAAAAGACATCATTTGATCATTTTTATTTGCGTCTACTACAGATAAATCATGTTTTCCTAATAGTACTACATGGAAATTTCAAATCTTATAGAACATAGAATTAAAAATTATTTTCATAAAAAAAGAATCGTTTTTTTAAAGTCATAGTCTAGAGGTCGCCTATTAGATGAAATTTGCCCATACCTTTATTTCCTTTTTTTTATTGATCATTAAAAAACTCGTGAGAATCCATCAAAAAAATATAGATTCACAAATAGAAGAAAAACTGGTACTTAATGGTAAAAAATAAATTATTAAACTAATAAACTCTTAAAAGTTAAACAATTAAATTTAAAGTCAGATGTCTATGCGACTTCTGACCTTAAACTTAGTTTTTAACTTATAAAAATAACATATTTTAGATTTTTTTGTAAATTCGGTATAGAATACAATTT
The DNA here is from genome assembly GCA_936450705.2 of Protodeltote pygarga. Classification (NCBI taxonomy): domain Eukaryota; kingdom Metazoa; phylum Arthropoda; class Insecta; order Lepidoptera; family Noctuidae; genus Protodeltote; species Protodeltote pygarga. The sequence goes on from OW388248.2 coordinate 15,860,160, forward strand.
TGCGCAGCAAAGAAGTGCAGTAACAGGAGTTTAGAGCTTAGGTAATCGCTTTCTATTTCAGGGTGGTCGCTCGGTTTTTAGATAGACATCAAAACTTTGTCGGGGTCATAGCGAGGGCGATCATCAGTATGAAGCTCCTCCGGCTGGAACTCCGACTCTGACGAGTCTGGGGGACGCTGGTCGCTGAATGTCCTATTCAATACATAGTTGCGGTACTTGAAACCATCATGTCCTTCACCAATTACCATTATCGGGTATTCTTCTGTTTTATCTTTCTCGGGCTCTTTCTGCGTAATAGCGGTGGCTGCCATATCTGTAAAAGAAGATACAATAAAGTTATTGACTGAAATATCCGTGTCGAAAGGGTACGGAACCTATTGACATGACACAATTTTCACGACGTAAAAACGACATGACTTGAATTTAAATAATATTGGCAACAGTAGATAAATGTAGCTCAATTATAAAAAGAGGAATAAATTGTTCATTAAATTAATTATTTATAGAAACTAAAGGATAAAAAAAATATCTTTAATTGACTGAGGACTTATGTTGCTTAATAGTTCCTGATTATAATATAATTTGAGAAAAAATATCTAAAAGAACGATCCCACCCGACAGATTATACGCATACATCAAGTGATAGTTTTTAATGTTAGCTATCTACTTACCGTTCGCTGACTTATTCAAACCAGCATCCTTAACAGCGATCTCCATCTTCGGGTATTCAATTTTTGTTTTTTCAGGCTTTGTCTGCGAATTACCGCTAGTCGCCATATCTGGAAAAAAAGATACAATAAAGTTATTGACTGGAGTATCCGTGTCAAAAGAGTACAAGACCTTTTGACATGCATATTTTTCGTGACGTTTATTGACGTGAAATCGGCGTGATGTAAATAAAATAATATTGGCATATTTATAATAACAGTAGATTAATAGCTCAATTAGCTCAATGAGCAGCTCAATTATAATATAAAGGAATAAATTGTTTAAATTTTTCATTTCAGTTTTATTAAACCTTTTAATTTGTTGTATATAATACCTAAATTTATCATTATATAAAAAACTAAAGTATAAAAAAAAATAACTTTCACTGACTGAGAACATATAATAATAAATAAGTATTATTTATTATGAAAACTGAGATCAATTTAATTGAATTTACACCTAAGTATTAATTAATATTTAATAACTGTTTAGATATTTACTATTTAGTAACTTTATTGCTTTAATAGCTCTTGATTATAATATTATTTGATAGAAAATTTACAGAATTTCATCCGGAATAATACACGTATTTATTAAATGATAGGTATTTTAATGTTAACTACGTAGTACTTACCGCTCGCCAAATATTAACGGGGTTAAAAGCAGGCAGGGACTAAATTCTTCAGGGACTTCGAGAAATCAGGCAACGACGCCAAGATGGATCCCACGAAGTTTGTTACTAGACCCCTGATTTATCGATTAACACACTGCGCAGGTTCAGACCCGTCCCAATTTACTTAATTTAGCGGTGGGTATCATTTAAACAATTGAGGATGTAAATTTACTGAAAATACTAAATTTAATTGATAACAAAAACGTTTTTTGTTTTCAATTGAATAAATATATAATTTTATTTAAATAATTTAAATGATATGGCGTTTACAGCTAGACCTATTTTGATGATTCTTTTTGGGTAGGTATTTAAGTTGATTTGTGACTTTTTTTTTCAAGTATGTATTCTTCTTAAATGACTAAATGATTGATGAATGATTTAATTTGTGGCAACCCTATTGTTACGTAACCACCAATGTCAACGTGACGAATGCCTACGTTGCTGTTAGCATGACTGCCAATGTAATTGCCATTTATAGATAGTATTTTCTTATAATCATTTAAAATTATAAATTATGAGTTAGCTGAAATATTTTCATCATCTTTCTCTCAGAGTTGAGAGACCAACTGAGAGAAAGGTGATGAAAATATTTAAGGATCGGTGAAGAGTATCTTTTTAGTTTATTTAATCTCGATATAGGTACAGGATGGTGGAACTGGCAGACTTATGTACTACATAGAAATGGAATTTCAATTAACATGACTATTTTAAACTACATCGTGCAAGCTTAAGTTGTATAACAGTTGTCTGGCAAATCAGAGATTTCAGGCTCGAATCCAAGGCTCTCAGACTTTGCACAAGTGAACTTATAGAAGAAGGGATTTAACAAAGAGTTATCAGTCAATCCAATCTGTCGCCTTCCTCCAAATTTCAGCTGTTGCAATTGTTGTGGTGTGACTTACAAGAGTTATATACGCTTGACTCTTTTAGTCTCGCCAAGTAATCACTCATTCTCACAGAAATTGAAATTGTTTATGGGCCACAATTATAATTAACAAGCTGATCTCATACGCTTTTTCATTCATATAAGTCTTAACGCTCTTCATCCATCTTTTCTTTGGTCTATCTCTTCCCCTCCATTCATCAACACTTATATTCATCACGCTTTTAATCACATGTGTTTCATTATCTTATCGTGTACCCATAACAAGACAAAAGATTTCCTTTCAACGTATCTGTCACTGGCGCCACTTTGAAACTTCCTCTAATATACTCATTTCTTTATTCTTAAGATTTAAGTGTTATATTATCTTAGTGGCATTGGGTCCTCAATGAATGTTAGAACAACTTTTTTATGACTTTTATTAGAAAAACATGAAAACACACAAAGCAACAGCGAATTAAGATAATAATTTGTCTTTTTTTGGTGCTTTTCCAAATAAAATAAACAACATTGTTTTGATCAACTCTCCTTCAACAAAACTTTTTACAAACACATAAATCCGACTTCAAAACATAAAAGGGCAAATTCTTGGAAAATATTGGCAAAAAATTAGGCATGTTATTCCCCATCACTGAAAGTTAAGAATAGAATCAATTATACGTATATGTATATTGCTAATTATTATTACAAAAACCTTACATATTGTAAAGTGCTGTGATAGTAGAAATATCAATTTTAATTCTGAAGTCTTAGAGGGAATTTTTAAGAAAATTAGTTACCTCATGGTTTTGAGTACTTTTTTGGTTATTAGGGTTTTGAGATTGATTTTAATTTTTTGTTAAAAAGATATAATTTAACAATTTTGTGTGATACATCAACTTCAATGATAGAGGCCAAACAATACTGTGTTGAACATCCCACTATTTTAGAAGTCGGTTATCAATAGCACAAACAGTTTGACTGAAAGGTATTTGAATTCATTGTTACTTACACAATGAATAAACGATTTATTGATGTCTAAGCATAACAAAATAATTTAAATGATTTTGAAGCTTATGAACCTAAATGGTCAAGCAAGGATAATGGTATTTTATTAAGGATGTAAGTACAACCTGTCTTAGTAATTACATTAGGAAAAAACTAACACAACACCAACACTTTTTAACACAGACGAAGTACTTATTATTAATTACACCGAATTCTTAATTAAACTGTGGGCCCTACCTTTTTGGTGGTAGATATTACTGTTCTATTAACAACAAACAACAAAGTGAATCACAAGGGTAAACAATCTCTTAGTATTAGTAATTAATCTGGCAACTAAGATAATTTAGATTGGTTATTAATTTATTACGTTAATTGTTATAAAAACTCGATTCACAAATCTCGACAAGAGACAATAGCGGTATGACATTAGATTTACACACTAAAGACAGCAAACGTCAGATAAAAGGCGTTATCGATGTTATCCTATGAAAATTTATAAATCCCTTGGCGCCACATAACAATGGATTTCCAGTGACTCATTTTTCAACCTTTAATAAATTATTTACCCTAGAGATTATCCTTCTTCGACGTTACTATAAATAACCTATTTCTCCAGAATTAATTAATAAAATTTATTAGAGTGAGAAGGCAAAGTAGCTTTTTGTTATGCTCACCTTTGTACATAAACTGTGACTATGACGTGAAAGACAGAGAAATGTACAAAAGAAAATCGATTTTCACGCGTTGCCGACGCCCTTGCGGTAATTCATAGGTCAATTGGTGTTATCCGATGTTTTTGACTACAAAAAAAAGAAAGATTAATTATTAAAATATGCAATTAACCGCTCAGCAGTTCGTGGACGACTTTAGGTCCAAAAAAAAAATCAGCGCGTAACACTTTTTTTTTCTCAAAAAATACTTTTAGCGCCATCTATGATAGTAAGTGGACATTAAAATAAATAAGATGAGAGCAAGGGTTTACTCTTGAAGTTCAAACCCAATCTCAATCCCGTTTTATAAACAAACTCTTTGCAACTTCGTTGTTATAAAAGCGCGCTGTTTTTAAGCCGGATACCTACACCTGCCACAGAGGTTATTTAAGACCTAACGTAACCTAACGGGTACGGACCATAAATTGCTTGCTGTGATGGCACTAAAATTACGAGGCAATTTAGAGTCACTCTCCCAATATAACCTAGCACCTTAGCTAGTTTAGCCACTGTAGTAAACGTAAGAATTCGCAACTTTTAGGTGAACTTCATGAATTAAATTACCAATCTCTTAAAATTTAATTAGTGTAGGTAACATGTTGTTAACGTTCCAGGAAAGACACAACTTTTTAATTGCTGTTGTATCTATAGGTTGCCTCAATAATATTTAGAATTTTATACATCTAACTTGAATTGAGTAGGCTTCCTATCTTAATTACAAGGTGACATGAACCTTTAACTTGACCTTTTGGTTAGTTTTCGTGAAATTCACCCTTTTTGAATGGTTAAAATATGTTATGATTAAAAGTTATCATTTGGATGGGGTTCCTACTTCATGAGTAAGCCCCCAGTTTCTGTGACGTTAGAGAATACTGCAGTGCCCTGGTTATCGAAGGGACTAGCATCCGGCTGCGATTCATTCCAAGTCAGGATTGTTCTTCGGTTCACCAAGCTTCTTTATATTTTCTCAACCGTGTTTGCTCAACCTCTTCCTTCGCAGTAGATATTTCAGCTGACTTGTTGAATTCTGAAATAATAATAAGGAAAAATAAGAAGAGGAAATAAGGTGTCACATTCAAAAATGAATCTTTATCATGGCGTCATTCATTCATAAATTAATATGATACGATAAAAACGATTCAACTTTTGTGTGTTGGACTCAAATTAAGTACTGCTTTGTTGTCGTAATAAAAATATTTCAGTATACATTCTCCCGCTTCAGCTGGCTTTGAAGGCTTACTGGCTTTGAATAGAAATTAAAAAATAAATAGATATGTCAGTTTTGCGTAAAGTGTATGTATTTCATAAAATATATTATTGATATTTTAATTAATCTATGAGTAATTGTTATTTGGAGAATTAAAAAAATATTATAATAGTAAAGCTCGGCTCTTTTTATTTCATAAAAGGAGAAGGTGCTTTATTTTTGCATGTTTGCTAAATTCCCGATATTTTACAACTGACTTTGATGATCATTTTCTAATATAAAATTAACATTATCTGATGCTATAATTTGATGTCTATGCTGTAATATATCTGATGCTATAATATGACTTTTTTGATGTCAAACCCATTGGACGATAGCAAAACAATCATAACAACTAAGTGAAATGTATTTGTTTTCTGTTTGAAATTTATTTTAATGTGTTGAAAACCAAAACTAATTTGTCGGTACAGTTTGAAAGAGTCACTTCCAATGATACTGAATAATGTTCTTCATCATCCATTCATCCTTATTATTCCAAAGCTTTGTTAGAGTCAATTTTTAATCTCACTAGATTCCGCTGAATATCTGTTTTTTACAGAGTGACTGATTTGCGCAACTCAAAAGGATAGCATAAAATAATCCAAAATGTAATTAGTTGTCAAGATTTTATGATGATATTACAACTTAAAATTGAATAATTGTAACTTGAAAATAAAATGATGAAACCAACTTTTAACCATTATTTAGCTAGAAATAACTCAAATGATTTGTCTTGGACTCGGTGCTAAGCCAGTTTCACATCCAATAATCCAACTCAATAAAAACAAAACAGTCGATGCTCAGGCATATTTTAATTAATTAATATTTAGCTTAATTACCGACTTCAAAACAAATTTGTAAGTTGTTTCTAGCATGTTAGTGGTCTGAAGTCGGTTTAATATTTTTTGTTTGGTTATCAACTTTGATGACACACTATTAAAATAAAAATTTGCACTTACTTCTGTATTTCGGTGTCTGATACCATCCATGATGATAACTTCTTATCCTTGGTCAATTAGGATTCTCACATACATCGATTTAGAGGTGAGAAACTCAAGGAACATTCTCATAAAATATAACTTCAAAGCTTTGACTGTCATTTGTACGTTTGTTTTTACTTTAATGAAACACCTTTCATTCAATTGGTAGTATATGAATTCAAAACGACCGCGATGTTCGGAATTACTAATTGCACGCGAAATTATTTTATAGTAAAGTTTACTTTTGATGTTCTTTGTTATTAGGTTTTTATCCGAAACTTTGACATTTGATCCAAGAGCTAGCTGCCAAGCTGGTCTGAGTATGTTTTAAGACGCGTCCGTCTAAAAAATTTCATTTCGTTACTGCGCACGTGCCGTTCAGAACATTCTAGAACCCCGTATACACTGGCGTGAAGCTAAGTTTCCGGTCCGCTTCTGGCAACCCCTTTACAAAAGGGTTAGTGCAGGAGTAGTATTTGACGTACATTGAAAAGTTTTCTAGATTTTGTGTAGGGTTCCTTTGCAGCAATGGATGTTGAAATGTTACCAGCTTGAAACTTAAATACAAAAAAATCCAAACTATGTAGGTACTAACTTCACCCCGACTTCACTAAAATCATATTAAGTAGATGTTAATTACTTTGACATGTTGTGTCACACTTTTACGTTTTTCTTCTGTTTTTTATTTAACATACGTTGGTGTAAACGTTGCTGAATTATAGGCACTTATTTTACACATTTTTTAAAGCACTTTTTATTTTAGTTTTGTTCCTGATTTTCAGTGGAAGTAGAAGTAGATTCCCCTAAGCCTATCTTCGTAATTTTAACATTAAAAGTAATATTTTTGTTCTTAGATGAAGAGGACCCTTGAGAACTCCCTTCAACCACCTTTGTCTTGCACTTTGGTCTTGTCGGTACAGCATCTCCAGTTTCTTCAGCTTGCTTTTTAGGAGCCCTTTCCATAATGTAGCAAGATGTAGCAATGTAGTAGTGTATCAGAACTGGATTGAAAATACTGTGTTACTTAGAGCGAAAGCCGAAAGCGAAATGAATTTATGATCCTACGAATTTGATCCCTACCAAATAATAAGAATGAACTTACACGTGTTTCGAACTGCAACTGCCAAACTGGATTGTTTTTAACGAACAGAAATAAAAGGGATTTGGACATTATTGAAAGCATGTCTGGAACATACAGATGCAACGGTAACCCCTTTTGATGTACTTGTCAGATTAATAATAAGACTGGACATTGGTCAATGCATTAGTCAGATGTTTCGTTACAAAAACAAATCGTAAACAAAATCACCCGATTTTCTGTCTGGATATAATATAGTATAATTTTGTTTTATCTGTTGTTATCTAATCTTTAAAGAAATAAATCTTTTGGTATTATCAAATCTATATCCACATTTTCTACATTACCAATTCCAGTACAATCCTATAAAATTGTAAACAAAAATTGTAAACAATAGTCTGTTATTAAATTTTTTGACAAGGCTTGTTACAATTCAGTTGAAGACTTTCTTGATGATAACATTTTAAATTAATTATAATAATTATATAAGTTTTATATAAGTTTTATATAAGTTTTAATAATAGTTATTTCAATTTTGATATGCATGGATTGCATGGATATCAATAGTCTATTTTTCTGACATTCTTATTTGTATAATATACTATCTATTTTGTACTATTTTGTACTTTATTCAATCGATTTAATTTGCTTGTTGAATGTATCAAGTTGTAACTTTAGTCTTAATATTGACATTATAATTCTACTAAGCTTGTTTTTTGTTATGATAAGGCTTAGCGACTTTTAACACCACATCATATTGTATACTTAACTTTCACAAGTAAAAGCTGATTTGATTTTATTTGATTTGAAATACAAACCAAACACTTATCGCAATTTTTATTTCAACCCATTAAAACGTTTGATGAAAAATTCGTGCTAAGGCAAGCATTTTTTTCCTAATAATTTAGGAATTTACAATTTTTGCATAATATTTTTAAATAAAATACTGGTCAAACTTTGATCATTACATCATTCTTTGCTACTTTCGTTTAAAATTATACGGTCAAAGCAATGGACAACAATAAACAAAAAGAAAGCAAATTTTCTGGCTCTGTCTCCCCTGTAAATCTTTGATGAGTGTGACGAGGTTAGAAAATTTGCTATTCAATATTTTGCAGCTGTTTATACAGGGGTGTTTAAATTTTGTAGCCTTGAAAAGAAAGATTTATCTCCCCTCAGGTTTAAACACGAGGGGAAAATTTATTGATTTGGCTGTTGCTAACACTACGTACCTACATAGCTACATACAGGCACACTTGCCTGGTACTACACATCTGTCCATATAGAATTTATAGGGAAGGGTGAATCATATAAAATATTGATGTCCTTCAACAAATTTTAGCTCTGCACGCAATTCATAATGATGTATAATTTGAGCTTATTTGTTTGACTAGAAAACTCAAATTCATATTATCAGAATTTGTAGTAGTTTGTTTAGTAGTTTGTTTAGTAGTCATATTAAAGGAAAGCATTCATTAAGATAGTTTTTCGATTTGCGTTTGTGTTTTGCGTTTTTTAGATCAGTACCAATTATGCGTTTTGTGTACTTTTTTACTTTAGTAGAACCTTAGTAGTATCAGATTTTTTTCATTTCAGATTGGATCATTTTGTCATTGCTAGATGAACAATGCTTATTTTCTATTCAGATTTAGTGCATTTTCCCTTGTAAAGCTATTTTATACGTTTGGACAGGAATAAATAAAACCCAATGAATACATTTTTTAATTTTTTTTCACAAGACTACATAGACGTTGTGGACTTCCTACTAGTCCACAAACAATACAACATTCAGTAAATTTCCTAAAAAATATGGGGTTAGAGGAGAGAAAATAAACTTTCCTTTTTAAAAAATAGATAACATTGATATGAAAAATGAAGCTAAACTTAAAACTAAGGCCTTGGCTTTTTTAATAAAATAAAAAAGCTAGGTTTTGAAATGTAAATTGTTCGAAAATGGTAAAAAATTAAGCCTTATGTGTTCCAATGCTGCTATAAGCAGACTGTATAATCATTATTTTAATACGAGAATATCAAAATGTAAGTACCTTTTTAGTATTATTCAAAAAGGAGGCGGATGAAACTTATATAATTCGAAAGTTTCAAATAGTCTTGATTAGAGTAAGTGCCGAGGTTTTTTGGTCAAATTTCGACCACAGGCAATACTAGTAACTACAATTCGTTTGGCACACCTATCAAGTACTGCTTCCTATCTGTCTTATGCAATCTTTAAAAGAATCCAATTAATCAAAATAATATTTAGGTTGGCACTCTCATACACGGCCAGAAAAACATTCACATTTGCTTTACGGAACAATTTGTCTTTATGGTAAGACGTGACTTTAGCCAAAATGGTTCCAGAACTACAGACAACATCGATATTTTGGACTGCCAAAATTTAATACTTGTAGTGGCTAAAAGCGCGGTCGCATACGCTTCCAACTTTCGTGGAGTCATCGCAGTCGCGACGGATGCAGCAATAAGTTATCCAGTGCGCGCCCATCGGCGGATTGTACGGCTCCGGAGCAAAGTTGCACGGCTTGTGGTTGCCATCTTTCTTGCCAGAAGGCGTAGCATCGCGGCTAGCAGGATAAGTGGTGCTAAATTGCGGGTACAGAGCTGGAATCACAAAACAAAATAATAAGCACAAAATACTGAGGGCTGTGACAAGTAGTAATCACAAGTTTAATAACGCTAACAATTTCTGTTCAAGTTTGCCTAAAATTAAAAAAATTAAATTTTTGAAGTAAAATTTGTTGACTGTAAATAAATACCAAATAATTGTCAAACATAGTAAACATTTTAAATAAAGTTAAATATATTTTTTATTATATATTCAATATTAATTTAATGCTAGAGACCTTCGGGTTTGGGCAAAGGTGGCCAAAACCGATCTCGTTCGTTTAGACACTATAAGAGATTAACGACGCGACGTACGCGACACAGGGGCTGCAAGACACCATACCTTTTTTTTATTAATCTAGCTATTTTAATGGCAATGTAATTGTACTTACTTGAGTCAATACGACGACGATTTGGGCCCTCTTGAGCTATCTGCTCCACCTTCACTTTATCACAATCACCTTGCGAGCAGCACACAGTGTTCCCCAAAATCTGGTTACGGTACGCCGAGTTGGGATCCTTATAATCCTGATGGTTAAAGGTTTTCATAGTGAGCTCGTTGCGCCATTGGTTCTGAGTAATTCTGCTCGATGCGTTCAACCCCGTCATCTCGATCTATAAACACAATAAAGTATAAATTAATGATTTTTCACTTCCACAAATTAGGTCTCATCGAAGATAAAAATACCAATGTAAAGAATTGTTTAATATTGTAGGTACTTATACATCAGTACCGCGATTGACAGACCGACAAAGAGACAACGCCCAGCCTAACGCTACTTTTGCATAATGAGCCAGCACTGTCGCTTTTATCCTACATTATACTAATTACTCCAGCAAACGCATACACGTACTGACCTAAAGTCGCTGTAGAGGCTTACAATTACAAAGAGCAGCAGCAGATGATCTTTCGCTACGACTCACACAAAGAGTCATCCGAAATTTTGCAAAAACGAAAGTTTTATTATCTCTCACAATTTACAAAGCTACATAAGGACTTACCGGTAAGCTCAGACTCGAACCACTGGGTTTAATGAATTAAATTCACTTTGATTAAATCTTTACTGCGAGACGAATGTGTCGGATGACTAGTCTCGGCGTACTGTACCTGGGAATATTCTGGGCTAACAATTTATTGATTCCTGCGCAAATGCAATTTAAAGCCGCGTTCATACTAGCCTTCTTGCTGCTAGACAGACAGAAAAATATTAAAACCTTATACAAACCTTATACAAAGTGTAAATACTTCAAATTCAATTCATCCAACCGGTGGCATAATAATACAAATTATGGAAGAAGGAATCGCTTTATTTTTCATGTTATAAATGTGAAAATTTATGAGGTTGAGGGATGGATTTTAGTTACTCTTTCACGCAAAAACTGAACGGATTTTGATGAAACGTAACAGTAATATAACTTTTACATCAGAATAACACATAGGCTACAATTTGTCAATATACCACGCGAACGAAGCCGGGCGGAAGCTAGCATCTATATATATAATTTTAAATTTTTGCAAAGAAATAAGACCGATTTTAAAAAATCTGTGTACTAAAAAAGTAACAAAATGATTAGGTATTTATGAACTCAAAATCTTAGAAAATCAATGGTTTTGAAGTCGTTGCCTGCCAAATCAATTAAAACAAGTTAAGTAAATAGTTCTGTAGTCTAAAGTAAATATTGTATTGTGCGTATGTTTAGTTTTATGTTTGTTAAGGTAATTATGTAGGATTTTGTTTAGCTTGTGTTGACTTAAAAAATTCTGTGATTTTTTGTTAATAAATACTTTATTTTTTACTTCTTAGTACACGATTCTTTCAAGTAGGTTTAATTCTTTTGCATTTCTTTTTATTTTAGATTTTTTAGTGGCTCCTTTCACTAGCTAGTAAATACCTTAGTCTCTATCTTCAAAAATTCACCCAAACGTTTACCCTCTTTTCCCTTACTCATCTTTTTACCCTCTTCAGAGAAGTTTAATAAAAAAAAAAATTTTTCTATTAAGTTCTGTTCTTTGGTGAGAGCATCACTTGAGACGTCTTGACAGGTTTAGAATTTTTTTTGTTAATGTTTATAAAAATTTCCCAATTCTCTGTAACCAATAAATAGAGAAGAAAATTTCATAAATTGCCTCGAAAATTGGAACAGGCAGGAAACACTGAAAGTGCTTTTTTCTACGGGATTTTCGACAGGACCATTATTATTATCGACGTGATGATTGCTGTAGAGCAATAGAAAGATTGCGTCTCCCCCCTGCGTGTTATTGTTATAACACCTCAGAACATGTATCCAAAAATATAGTAAGCCATTATTTAAAAGAACCATGGAGTTTCTTGCCAGATTCTTCTCCATGAGGGGTAGGCTGCCCTTGGAACTGAATAATATTAGAATTATGACTATTCATAAGTGCCTAAAATGGTGTAAATGACTAAAAATATGTTGATTTTGATTTAAACAAAGTCTTTTGATTCTAATTAGCCTGAATAGCATTTATTAAAAATCTGCATTTATCTACTAACAATTCAATGCCACAATGTATAATGTAATTAACAAAAAAACTGGGTTCTTTTGATCATCAACATCATTCATTGCGTAATTACGTAACAAAGTGTATAAAATTGCGCATTGAGTTGGATAAGATTGTACAACGATATTTAAATTGTGCGTTTTTACGCCAAAGTTTATGCAGTCAGAAAAAAATTGTGTCACTCCAATATTTCAGATTACACGATTTAAGGAACCCGATTTATAAGAATAAATCTGAATCTGAATGCACCCTAAGCGCAATTTTTCATGTGTTGTCGCTGATAGATGGGTGTGTTCGAAATGTTTGAGTGTGCCAGTAGCTACAGAAAGTCGTTTAGAAACCGTTATGTGCTATTTATAACAGATAATTGTTGAAGTATTTTTGATGCTGATAAAGTAACTGTTATTAAAGTTCTGAATTATTTTGGTCGTGTGGAAACCTCTTTATGAGTACCCTATCACCAAGAGCTGGCAATGATTTCGACCCGCCCGAGATAGGGGGTGGTAAAATTTGTTTGGATTCAATTGAAACTTGGTATAATTATGTTGAATATTATATTCAACAAAATTTATGAAACTCGTATTTTAGGGTTTTACTAAATTCAACCCCTTTTTTGCATTTAGGCGCATTTCCCCTGCTCGGGGTATGCAAACGATTATGTAGGGCTCTCCGGCCTCAATCAAGTCAACGTATTTTTATGTCGAGTATTTATTATTTGCCTTAACTTTTAGCATTTTCGTAATGGATAATATAAAAATAAAATAAAAAATGATGAAAGTTATATAAAAGTTTGATCAAATTGTCCTATGACTGCCAAATAAGCTGACCTTTAGTGTTCTTTTAATAATATTTCCATAAATTATCCATAAGTTTGTATACATATGCTTGCTTTGAGTTTAAGTTAAAAAACTATAACATAATGAAAAATAGCATATAACGAAGTTGCAGTAACGTTATAAATCTCATTGTTTATGGCTGGTATCCCTAAAGACTCCACCCTTGCTATATGTATTGGGTCCTATTAGTGTGCGCCCAACAGAGTATAGTACAGCCATAAATTATCTACGTGTGTATTTGAACACGTACGTACAATATCACACAAACATAGTAAAATGGGCGTGACCAAATATTGATTTATTGGTCAGCATGAAGCTGTGTCAAGTTGGTTACTATGTCTTTCTTCGTAATAAAATTTTACTTAAGTCTATAAGAGAACACTAAAAAGACAACTTTAACTTGTAAATGTTTGAATGCCCGAAATAAAATTATTTTAGATGCATCTAAGACAGGTTTTAAATTATTACAAGTTAGATTCATGCACGTGGGGTGCCGTCCTCAATTTACTATTATCATATTTGCATATTGTAGTTATGTCATTTTAATGATAAAATTGTTAAGGAATCGGCGGGGAGTAAAATTTCTCTTTCTTTATACTGTTTTACTTTTTTTACTCTAATTAAAAAATTTCGATTTCACAAATTTTAAGGAAAAAGAAGTCAAAAATAAAAAGCATATTAATGTATTACGAAAGTATATTCCTAATCATTAAAACAAACCCTATTTAAATAAATATGGGAGGTAATGGGTATGTAAGTAGGTATATAATAATCAAGAAAATCATATAATTTATGTTAGAAATCTTTATTTTCTCGTCATTACAACATTACATAACCACACATACAGGTTCCACTTAAAACAGAGATTGGTTCTTAGAAGAACCATTTCAGATCATCGGAGTTACTTACCATAGAGATATTACATATTTTTAACGTTAAAAAAAATGAAGAAATACTTTCATTAACTATTAACTGCTGATTTTAAGTCATAGAGTAAGCAAAAGAGTTCTAAATCGACGAAGAAACTCAAGTAAAAAAAATAAATTAAAATAAATATTAAAACTTTCAATGTGCTAAAATAAAATAAGGTATTTATATTTTCCATACAATTTATTAAAATACATCAAATACATTATAAGGAATACTGTATAGAGTTAATTTTTTGTGTGTTTATAAAGTTTGTGTTTGTAAAATATTATCTTTAGATATACATCGAATTGAATTGGTATTTTTTTTTGGAAACGGGTTTTGCAAAATAACACTTAATTACTCTTACTCAAAAATGTTTAAATACTATTACAGGCCGCTTTATTTACGTTATTTTAATGTATTATTATATTAGTCGGTATTATATGAGTCCTTTAGCCTATACAATCAAAATCAAAACCCATAAAATATCTAATTATATTAATAGGTTCTTTGTATAAAGGGCCAAACCAACACAATATAGCGATTTTCGCTTTATGATTGTAATTGCTTCCTTTTACTACAATTAATAATGTCACTAAATAAATGAAATATTGGTAGAAACAGTGATTATTGTTGCAGTAAAAGGGCTTATTGTAACATATTTATTTACGTAACAAGGGCCAAACAGTCATTTGAGATATACAATAACTAAAAACCTAAAATAATAAACAATATTATATCAATATAATATAACACATCGGACATAGCAAATATGCAAAGTTTCAAAATAACTATCATTTTTTTTTTCGAATTGAGACTTTGAAAGCACCTACTGAAAAGTTACGATTTTGCACTTTGTATAATTATTATACATAGCACCCATCAATATTTATATTTATAATTTGGCCCCCAAATAGTGTGGGTCTGGAAATTATAAACCTACTCTTATCTCAAAGGCCGGCAATGCACCTGCAATGCTTCTGGGGTTGCAACAGGTACCAATCGTTTGCTCACTTTTTTCATAAAAAAAACAATTGAATATATAGGCACATTAGTCATCTACGCATAAGTTGGCGGTTGGTATGAGTAGCTTTACAACGTTGCACGTTGGACGTCGGGCTTACTGCTTTCGGCTACGTAGACTTGACACCATTAGATTCTTAATAAACTATTCTGAATAAACATACTCGTACTTTAATTTAATAACTAACATTAAGAATCTGAAAAGACTAGACACACTCTATATTTGACATCGTTTGGGGGGATTTCTAACGTACATACAATAACTTAAATTAAACACCTATAAAGATTATATTTGACATCAAAAGTTAGGTATTTGTAATAACATTATATACTTATACAAGGTACGTTATTATCCCCTAAAATACTACACATTAATGTAAATATAATATTTTACCAAAAAAAGACATCAAACATCTATGATTATCATAAGCTCGGTTAGTGCCCACATTATAATTCGTTACAAATTTTATACATAGTTAACATTGAGAAAATATTTTATAAAGAGAATATATTAAAAAATTACCCTTATTTTCCATGAAACCCTGATATATTTTCACAAATAAACAATTGGAACATGTAAATAATTATGTAGGTATGTATGTTATATAAAACGTGAACATTTGTCTAAAAACAATTAATATATATTTTTTATTAGGAATCGAGCGTGTTGGTATACATTATCATCTAATTAGGTACATCACTACACATTGAACACTTAGAAATATTATTATAATATAAACCTTTGTAGGTAGACGATCACATCTTGAACCCTCTTTTCCACCACTGAATCATCGACACACCTTATAATAAAAATCGAAATACTCGCATTTTTTTTTAATTTTGCAATCATCCCTATTTGACTTCTCTTGACTCTAAAATTGTAAGTCTAGCAAAAAAAGGCGCTTTATTTAAAGTGAGACAAAGAGAGGTTTCAGATGTAGGCGTGCCCAAAACTCAGAAATCGTTGTTAAGTTTGTCGTCATGGCAACCTATCTCCGGCTTTGAAAACGACACAAGCATGGGACACAAGTTTCTGGAATTGTTACAATTGTTTCGAGAGTTCTTACTGTTTGCGATGATTTTTCTTCAATTGTTTGACGTTTTTTGTTTTTGTTTTATTGTTTGATGTTTTAGCCGTTTCCTCAACGTTATGATCGCAGCGGGCACATGCCGTCTTGCTCGCAGTTACAAGTCCTTGGTAGATCCACATGGTGGACTTCATATGAATGAAATATGGATCAATGAATTGAACATATGTTCCACAGCAGTACTTCACACAATCGCGACAATCACATATGTACGAGGTAGTCGTTATGTAGCTCCTGTTCAGCTGCACTTTATTGGTGCGCATCTTGTAGAATTTTTATTCACGTTTACTTGTCTGTAAATTAAAATAAATAATTTTTTATCAAAACACAAGAAATTTAAAAAAATAAAGTTCAATTTAAAATAGATCAGGGTTACCGTTATAATGGATTAAAATCCATTGTTGTCACTTTTGAGGTTAAATTAAAAGAAATAATACAAAAAAAGTAATCAAAGCAAAGAAAATTCAGGAAACAAGAAAGGTTTATTTTACAGGTCAACTAAGAACAACACATTACGTTTACTTATGCGACGATAATACAAAATAATACTTACAAAGCCCGGCTCAGATTAATGGCGACTCAACAGGTAGCTTTGCTTCATAAGCTTCTTGAACGACGCCGGCTAATGTCTTATTACGTCAGGAAACGCCTTTGTCGCACAAATCACCGGTGTGACATTACATAATTAGAGTTTATTGATTGGTCACAGGTGTAATTGAAGCTTTCTTTTAACTAGATCTGGATACACCACCACTGACCAACAAAAATGTGTAACCTATAAAAAAAATGACTACTATTTATTTCACGTCAGATTTTTCTCAGCACGTAACAGAAGTTTCATTAAAATATAATTTCTATTATTTATTTCATGTGTGGAGAAAAGAAACTCGAAACAATATGGTAACATTGAGATCAATAACAGAGAGCGTCAGTCTAGTATGGACAGATGTATGTACATGTAAACTATCTTGTCTTACTCTTGGTCTACGAATCTCAACCCGAATGCTATTAGGCAAAATCCTTAACTAGCCAGGAAATAATGCGCTTATTATCACCTTTATTATTCTTTCTTTATCACCTGGTCGTTCATCAACAGGTGTCAGAGTTTAAACGGCTCTTAAGTCTTTGACATGACTTTACACACCGTTGAAAAATCTGTCAGGTGTGCTGGTTTCTTGACGATGTTTTCCTTCACCGTTTTAGCTAGTTAAAATTAGTTTCTAAAACGCACTTGAATCCGAAAAGTCAGAGTTGCGTGCCTTTGTTTTGAACCTATTTTTTTATGGGCAGTCCAACGGTCACACCACTAGCTATCACTGCCTTGTGCGTTAGTTTATAAAATGGTATTGAGATTAGGTTCGTAGTTCAAGAGTAAGCCCTGAAACGTAAACTGTAACTGTGTAACTGTACTCTAAAATGGTGAATACATAAAGTCATATAGGATCATAATTTTCTTTGACTCATATAATATTGAATCTGCACACTATTTATTATAATTATTGTTTTAACTTCAAAAATATAAATCCCCAGTGACAACCGCCAAGAAAACAAATAATATTATAATTAGAGTTATTTAATTGTTTTTTGAAACAGAGATGTGATACAATAAAATTATATTTTAATTTTACGTGAGAAATGTGTGTGAGTAATGAGTATAGAAACATTAGTACCTACCTGTATGTGTATAGTGGACACAATTAGGTACCTGAGTAAAGGCTGGTTCACATTGATACAACATTTCAATTCAGCGTTCCAATCCAGTGGCGCTGGAACGACATGACCGATTTAAACGCGTCATTATTCTATCCAGCACTGAGCGCTAGATACTGGACTGAAACCTGTTCACATTGGTCAAATAATGGTCTAGCACCACTGGATTCCAACGATGGATTTAAATACAGTATCAATGCAATTCGGCTTTTAAAGGTGAATTTAATCATTGATTGCGTATTATGACAAAAATATTTTTCTTAATTTTTTTAAGGCTACGCGTAGTACAGAAGCAACGAAATCTTATATTTTCGAGAATATCAGCTAGCTGCCCGGCGAATTATTATTAGTCTGCACTTATTAAGTTTTTGCGTTATTTAGCCTAAGTTTTTAAAGCTTAAGAACATATTATATTAATGTTAGCAGAAAAAAAATCTTTTTGAAATTATTACTTTACTGTATTTATTACTTAAGTGAGTATAGTAGTATAATATATGTAGTATGACCGTTGTTGGTAAGTCAGAGGTTTCAGGTTAAAACCCAAGATACGTCTGACTTTTCATAAGTTATGTGCGTATTATAAACTAATGATCTCTTGCTTTTTACCTCGGGGAGCACCTAAAGCCGACGGACTTACGCCTGATCTCACTTCGGTAGTGACTGCTGTCCCATCGGATTATGAGAGAGTAAGGGAACAGAGAATTGATTAGTTTACTTACACACTTGTCCACTATATTACCTATCTCGTGCTGAGTTGGCTCATCTCCGTTCATATTAGCCGCTCTGACCGCAAGCCGCAAGCCGGTCTAAATTACAGAATTGAAAACTTTTTGAAGATACAAAACGTTAAAACCAAGACGCTTCTTTGGTTCTTTCCGAACTTGGGTTCATAGGGAAAGAAGCGTCTTGGTTAACCATTAATAACCAATTATAAAACCCAAACACAATTGAGTTCGGATTCTGTGTTCTTTCAGTCTCCGAGTCCCAATTTTTAGCGAAGCTAGCGACCCTAGCGACGAAAAGCGGAAACGTATTCGTGTGTTACATGGAAAATAATTTTCGTTTATTTTTCCTCTTTTTTTTCATAGTATGTTTTATTACCCAGCCAAGGGTAACATTAAAAGTTAATAAATATTACCATTTTCTACTAATATGATTAAGAGTAAATTGAAAGCAAGTAAATTAAAGAACAACTCAATGTAGTACTTTGTACTCAATATTATAATACTCAATATATTTATTTTTATTACACAAAAGAGGTAAACACAGTCTTGTTCATGTACGGAGTCTTATAGTATAGATTAGGGATAGTTGTGTCAACGTTTTTGCAACGATTCTGATGTAGCTTAGTAACATATTATTTACCTCTGTTAAAGACCATCAGTTGAAGTGACAATGCTGTCAGCTTGGGCCTTGCTTCTGCCTGCCATTGCCTAAATCTTTGCAAATAGACTTAAATTCGTTCATTGGAATTGTTAGCTTTTTTGGGTATATTTAGCCAACCTATTCTAGAACTAAGATAAGTCAGGTACCCGTATTCTGATGAATCACTGGTAGTAGTAGTTAAAATTAGATTGTTATTGGTAATATAAGTTGAAAAAAACACACGCTATATACATTTTAGCTCTCTGCTCTCCTCAAATCTAATAAAGTTTTTTCTTCACCTATTAAATTCGACCGTAATTAGTTAATTTTTGGCTTTCTACACTTATTCCCCATATAAATAACCAAACTAACTAACTAGCTACCTGACCCACCTTGCTTTCACAAAAATAATTATAATAACTTGAGGTCTCTTAATTGTTTGAAATAAAAACTCCCCACCTACACACTCTCAGAAAATCTGAAACACTTATTCCTTTATTTTTGACCGAATAGCAAATGACCAAATTTCATACCTTTAACTTCAAAAACAAGGGATTTTCCTACAAACCTAAAAGGGGAATTTCCAAAATCCTTCTTTATAAAAGAAATAATTACTTACGTTTTAAAAGAAACCTATGTTTAAAATTTCTAGTTAGTAGGTCCAGCGGTTTAGACGTACATTGTTATGTCAATCAGTCAGCTTCTCCTTATAACCCATTCTTTATTTTCTGTCTTTAATTTCTTCTCCTTTTAAATTCTATTAACAGATAATAATAAATACTTACCGCCATTAAAATATTTACATAAGAAATAAAAAGACCACCAACATTAATACTTTATGATGTAGATAAGATATCTAATTGTGCATAACAATCTCAGTTAATACTCATGAAAAAAAAATTACAATTATAAAATGGAATAAATCGTGAAAAATAGACAAAATTATAAATACAAACTTTCTTAAGCTTAAACCTATAAAATTCCCGTGATGTTACCATATAACCTTATTATACTTTCCCAACCAAATTGATAGTAAACAATATTAATTTCACAGTATAACTTATCTTTCTCTCAAATCATAATTAATTTCTGTTAATTTAGCTTCACAATTAAATTACAATAATATTTTGAAAGTTAACACCTCGATTTGATATGCACCAAATTCTAAAAGAAAGAGTGTAGAAGAAGTGTAGTGTGAGTGTAGAGAGAGTAGAAGACAGATACAAGTAGACCACATGCTGAGATAGATGTCGCCAATACATTTTAGCGAATTATTCGCCTAAGTTTGGAGGATATATGAATTGAATTTTTTTTTCAATCATTTCTATTAGATCGCATATAGCGATGAAAACATATCCGTCGGCGTCTTCATGCGGAGGAGCAAGCGTGGCCAACACTACACCAATTTGGAACGGTGCCGGCTTCTTATTCTCCTTCTGAATGGTTTTACGCTTTTCCATTTCTCTCCCTCGTTTCTTTCTTTGCGCACGATTCATTTCTGGAATTAGAAACACACCGATTTAAGAACAATTGAAATGTATAAAATAATATTTTATTATTTACAATAAGGAAATTTTCAGTGGCAGCACGGAATCTGGTATAGTGCCCAGTTAATGGCCTTAGGCTTGCCCCCTATTATATGAGAGTTTTAATATAACCGGCGAAACGGGGTTATACTGCATACACCTTTGCCTACCCCTCTGGGGAATACAGGCGTGAGTCTATGTATATTATCTATATATATATATATAGTCTATGTATGTCATATTACGTTTTTACAATAAAACTCCAAGCGACGAAAAAAAAAAGTGTAACCACGTTTTAAGCTTTTATAAACCCAAAACTATATCAAAAGCTTTTGATAATTCTCATTTAAATTGTTATTATTGTCTGGACAAGAGACTCATCGTTTGGGCGAGAGATTATAAATGCAGATTTAAAAAAAACTAGCTTAAAAAATTGTTGTAAAAGTGATTTGTATAAATCGATTGTGAATTGTGATTGAGTGTGTGTGAATGACATTGAACTCTCACATAATATGGACCGATTTAGGAGATATTTATGGTTACAAAAAAGTTTTTTACCCCGAATGGGATGGATTTCCATTAAAATTGGGTAAAGATCTGATATGGGTATTGGTCTTGCTAATAATATTGATTCCAATCATACATAAAACCTCGTGAAATTAAATCGGCCATGTGATGTGTGTCGTTTAAAGAGGTCACTTTAATCAATACTCTCTCCCGTTAGTACAAATGGCGCCGAACGGGTTAAACCAACAACAATAAAACCGACTCTAAAACATTAAAAAGGCTTTATGTAACATACGTGCGTTTTTTTTATTCAGTTCTAAGCGAATTAAGATTTAAATATTGCTTTGAAATCGACTCCAAAATAAAAGTTTGTTTGTTATTTTGTGTTTTGTTCTAACTTTTTAGTGTTTCGAAATGTGTTTTATTTTTTTTGTAAATTTTCGTAGATATTATAAGTATTTAGTTTGTTTAATTAAAATTGATCCCTTCACATGGCACCTTACAAATTAAATAATTTTTTTTCAAGAGTTGGGTCACGCACAAACTTTTTGGAAATTTGCTATTAACACATATAAATTTTGCTTTGTTTATTTATACATTAACAAGGTAAAATTGAGAGGTTTACAGTTAAACATGAAGATTTCTATCTTTGAAGATCTTTATCAGACTTACACCGAATTGAAATAGTACCATCTCGCTTAAAAAAAAATATTTTCTAACTAATGAAGAATTATCCAAATCAATCGGATTTCATTTTAGTTTAAATTTGTTATCTATTTTATTACCTACTTACTATTGAGACTATCCTGACCCACTTTTTTTTTAAAAAAATCATGTTAAATTCAATCGAATTGTAAAAATACACATTGTCAGTTTGCCATCGAGACAGAGTGTCTATTACAGAGCTTTGTTAAGAACAGATGCGTGAAAACACGGAGAAATTGTTTTTTTCTACATATAAGACTTAGCTAAATTTATTCTTTGCCCCCGAAAACCCACATATTTTAATTTCATGGCCGTTAAAATTTTGTTAAAACCGAGAAACGTGATTGCAAATAATTATATAAATGTAGATATTATTGGTAATATAGACGAACCACACCCTCATCCGTTTATGATAATGGCGTCGTAAAAGGGGGGTGGGGGGCGATGTCCCCTAAAAATCCTATTATAATTTATGGACAAAGTTACAAAAAACTAATTAAATACGAGACATTTAATTAGACATGAATATTCTTAAAACCCTTAAATTTGTTTTTTGTCTAAATATATTTAATTCTACAACGCACAGTTCCGAGCTCTAAAGTATAAAGTTGAAATAAGACCTCATAAGACCAAAGCCCTAAAATACCTACTATAATTGTAATAGATCTTGATAACCTAACAATGAATTTAAATTCACTAACCTTTAGGATGACTTGATGAGTTGTAACTCGTAATTATTTAGATAATAGATTCGCAGCTCCGCCCGGACGGCCCACCTGCCAGCCTTCTATTAAGCTATTGATATCCCTAGTAAGTCTGTGATTTATGGGCTCCTGAGATAGTGATGGGCCGAGAAAATTTTTCCAAGCATCAATCATTCAGAACATTTTCAGAAAAAAGTAATCTTTTCTTCTTATCATAATATTTTACTCTCTTTATTTTAATCAACATTTCCTATTATTATTAAATTAAAAGTAAGTGATTTTAGAGGATCACACAAAGATTAATTTAACTTGTTATGAGTAAGTTTTGACTTAAATGATAATTATGGCGTAGAATGAAAAATAAACGGTCAAGGGTGAAGAAATGTATTTACGTATTAACTGTTAGCTTATATCATCTCACTACTGGGCAAAAGCCTCCTTCCATGATCTCCATACCTTTCTAAAGTTAGTTTAAAAATTAAGTAATTGACAACTAATATACTAGTAGTAGTAGTAGTAAACGAGATAAATATCTTTTTTTTAAATCATTTAAACCAAATTTTTTTCATTGAAATATAACAGGGCGTTTTAAATATTATTTCGGGTCTATTCGCGCACAGATAATTCAAAATTCAAAATAATATTTAAAACATGATTCCAATTCGCGAAAGTTTAAGAACTTCTATAACAGGGCGGTTGGTAGTTTAATTTATTAGGAAATTTTTGACTGGTTGACTTCAAAAGACAAAGTTATCTGGAGGCACGGTAGTGCCCCCGCCAAGACGAGCCTAACAAAGCGGAAGGGCACTACCTACCTTTTCTCGAAGTGTTTTGTCGTGTTTTTGAACCCTCATTACTTGGGTTTAATTATACCAGATAAATAAAATTATCGGAGTTTAATGTCAATAGTTAGCCACATATTTTGACTAAGGTGTGAAGTTTGTGAAGTTAGGGCTTGTAGAGTTAGGGCATGTAGAGTTAGAAGCTTGACTCTATATGAGGTCTGATAACTTTTTTACAGAGCGAGCCCTATGGTCTTTGTCATGTTATTCTCCGTAACTTGGTTTTGGGCGAGTTTTCATAACTAACCACTGAATTTTATTATATATCTTCAATGCGCGAGCGAAATAGCAATTTATAGCATTATGCGAATTAATTATTCCTCAAACACCATCATCTACCTAGCCTTTTCCCAAGTATGTTGGAGTCTGCTTCCAGTCTTACCGGATGCAGCTGAATACCAGTGTTTTACATGGAGCGATATATATTCCTCAAATACCGAACTCCACAATTGCCTTTAATGACTATCACAATTATGCACACAGTGGGTAATTCTTGAACATAGTTTTAACTTTTTTGGAACTACGATGCTTTCGCTTTACAGTTCCGGTAGTATGGAATGTTGTTGATAAAGAATATTAGCAAACTGCATTAATTGTCGGCTATTAACTATTACTTTCATTTAATAGAAATTCGACTAATTTCAGTAATACATTTTTGGTCATTATTAATTTATTATTAAAACTGAATTTCCCCAATTAATTAAAATTTTCTATTCGATTTTTCTACAATCGAAACCGTAACGTCACATTTCACATGCCTAAGGGCTATGGTCACATGTGGACATGGCTTATGGTTTTTAGGAATGTATTTTATATCCACAGCAACCCCTATTTAAGAATAAAATTGTCTGCATTATGGTCGAACCTATCGATCAGTAAGGGAGGTTTCCCTTTGCTTTATGATGGCACCACTGATTCCATCTAGCCACACAATGATACAGTGTTATTTACCTAAAAAATTTTGGAGATTCAGCGGGCAACTGTAATAACAAAAAAATTTAAAAAGAACAAACAACTTATAATTAAACAAGTGCCTAATAATATTCGCAAGTTACGAGTATCATTAGTAAAAGATCACAATTTTATGTTAAAGTCAGAACAGTCTTTGAATTCGTAAAATTGAATAATAATAAAATATTGAAAGGAAAATATTGAAATTTACATTATATTATTTACTTTACTTCTGCACATAATATACCGCGCCATTTAAACTTAAAAGAAAATTGGGAATAGTCGATTGTCTCTGGCTGTAATGAATGACTGAATAAAATGAAATATATAGAATATTAGACTTACTAAACTGGGCATTTAATAATGTGTGGTTTTATTTATCTACAAATGTTAGATAAAACGATAATTTAAGTGTGGAAATTGGCCTTTGGCGCTAGATTGATAAAATTTTCTCCTATATGGCAACCCCAAAAAAAAAGCTCGTTCGTCTACGTTATGATTCCCGAGACTATCAATGATATTTCGTTTCGTAATCTCCCGCCGACGCTTCATGGAGGCAGCACTGTTTCCGACTTGTGTTTTATTTTCTCGAACTTTCCTTAATTTGCGGGGGTGTGTACAAGCGCCAACCAGACATGACCGCCGCTGCCAGCACTGTTGTGATTTGTGGATATAACATAAATCAATACAATATCATCCAATACCATCTAGCTTCAGTCGTACCAACAGCAAATAAATATTGTAGTGTTTTGTGCAGTTCTTTTTTATTCGTGCGAGCGGGAAAATTTTGAACCAAATGAATATATGATAAGTTTCTTCTAAATTTATCAGATTTTTTAGCTTTGTAAGAATTTTATGAGTTTGTAAATACTTCTAATTAAATTGTGATGTCAAGGTGGCAACAATTCAACCTTCGTTGGAGCCCAGTTTTAAAATATTTGAAAGTTCACATTAACTATATGAAATTTAAAAAGTTAATATCTAGGTATAAACCTATAATATTCGGTTAAAAATGATAAGACCATTTACGGGATAACATTAATAAATAAAAATGAATTTCAAAATAATATTTAATTTCTACCACACATCAGGACAATGACGTCAATATATATAGTCACCTCCTGATGTACTACATTGAAATTCATCTCAATAATATGAATTCTAGAAGAATAAAAGCTTCTTAAAGTAGGAAAATCACATAAAAACTGCTTCAAGACGTCTCCAAAATCGAGTTATAATATTACATTACAATAAAAAAGTCATTACAAATAACATTACGTGAAAACTCGTTGGAAAATACCTTAATCAAACACCCTGACTAGTTTATTGTTATCTAATTAAGGCAAAACACATTGACACAAAGAAAAGAAAATTTGTCTGATTTATCTTATTAACTTCAAATGACATAAAAGACAGTTTAGCCTTAGCTTATCTTAACATTCCTGTACTATCAGCATTACTAATAATAATTGTTATAATAATAATGAGAATATAATAAATTGTTGTTATATTGTTAAATAATAATAGTAGAGTATAGTAGTAATAAGTAATAGTGCGACATTATAAATATTATTATGACATGGTTTAACGTCTAGTTTAAAGTATTTAATTTCGTATTAAACTAAAATTCTTAAATATTAATTAAAAACATTGTTTACTCAATAAGTCTTGAAGAGATAAATAAGTAACAATTAGATGTTCACAACATCTGTAATTAGGAAATAATATTTAAAACAGATTAAAATTTAAAACTCTATAAAGCACCACCTTAAACTTAATATCGACAATGAATATTTAAGTAAAGCAACTAGTTTTACCTATTTATTAAAATTAAGTTACATTAAACACAGTAAAAAATGTAAATTCGTTTTCAACCACGGTCGGTATCAACCTACTTCGAAAAGTTGCGTTTAAAAAAATTAGCGCCGTTTTTTGTTAGAACTTTCACATATAGAAACGGTTGCAAGGAAATTTTCCAAACGTTTGCGTTTCCCCGTCGACGGTGACTTCAGCGTCTCTGTCCTAATGTTATGATCAGAATTGTTGTTCCCAACTCTGGTTGATTTCCCAGCAGCCACAAGACCGTAGTAAATCCATTCGGTATGCTGCATATCCATAAGATAAGGATCAATACATTTTACTGGTTTTGTGTAGCAGCTGAACTTTACACAGTCGCGGCAGGAACAGTAGAATTTAGTTGTCATCTCTGGACTCCTGTAGCTGTAACTGGGATCCTTTTCTGCGTCACTATTGCACTTCATAGCATATTCCACGGTACGCATAACTCTTGTTACTCGTTCTTCTGGACTATTCATTTCTGTAAACAAAAACAAAATCATGATAGAACACTTAAGGTTTCTATTAGAATAAGCTGACAAAACTATGAAGAAAAGGATAAGTAATTGTCTTGTCTAGCAAGAACGGATTACTTCCTAGGCCAGTAAACAGACCATACAATACCAAAAGCCTAATAAAAAAAAAAAACTAAACAATGCTCTTTCCCTTACAAGACTAGAATTCATATTTACTAAAAAAGTCTGTTGCTCTTTGTAAAAGTAAAAAAAGACACCGGTCTGTCGGTTTCACACACTATTATCACAGTATAAAGAGGTCTTCTCTTTCCCTATCCCTATCTAGACTGTGCTATTATCATTTACACTATAAACAAGAAAAGAAACTAGTCCATCGTACTCAGGATCATTAACAAAACATGTGCAATGCCGGCTTAACCTAAGGCATCCGCAACGTTGGCGTATTAACGTTTGGATAATACTACATAGTACTTACAAAAAGGGTGGCGGTGGTGTATTATCAGAATAATGCAGACTCAACAGGTAGCCGTGCTTCATAAACTGCTTCAACGACGCTGGTTAATATCTTGTTACTGCCGGAAACCGTCTTCAGTGCACTAGTCACGAACGTTTCTAAATAAATCGATCGACATGCATGCAACTATTCTGTGCGCAAGTGCAATTTAATTTTATGTTTTCATAGATGTGGATATGTATAGTGACGCCAGCAGCAGTTCAAAAACGCTCCTAAATTCTTAAGATGTGAAATGATGTGATTTATGAATAGAATCACATTATTATCAAAAGTAGATTTATTTACCTACATGGTATATTAATACTCTTAAGTTAACCACTTATTTTGTGAGTTTATTGTCTAGAAATGTCTGTTTAGCTTATCTGGAAGATTATTTCGGGTGAAACCTTTAGTAATACGCTCTTTTCATTTTGGACAGACCTTGAAACTTTCAACTCTTTCGTCTCGACTTATCGTAAATTGTATACGTAATGCACTTGCTTCATGCATCGGAGAGCACGTAAAGCCATTGGTCCTGCGATTACTCTGTCTCCGGTATAGTCGGATTGCCGTCCGATTGGAAAAGTGAGTTTTTGCGCATACTGCACTTGTACAGTATAATATCTCCTGCATAGTTAGCTAATCTCAGTCGAGATGGTCACTATGACCAAAAAACAGTCAGAAAGCTAAATTATTATGACTTGTAGAACTATAGCCAAACTGTTTGAATTAAAATCTCAAAGCTGTGTTAATATCGTGTGAGCAAGTTTGATTGTGAGTCTCTCACTCATAGCATCGTTCGAGTAAATACTATTATAGAGTAGAGTAGAGGTTAGGCGATTTGTTCTCTATCGCGAATTATATTTAAATTGGGGAGTTAAATAAAAAAATACATATTTTGTCTCAAGACTTTTATCACAACACCATTAAAATTCATTATAATTTGGTATGGTATTCATACAGTAAATTATAATGTATATTTAATTATTAACGAAATACATTTATAGGTAACATACATAGATTTTGAAAACCAAGTAACAATACCGTAAAAAATATATTTTTCGAATGGAAGAGTATCTTGGACTTGATATCTATCTAAATAAATAAAACAATGGGGTGACGTAACACTTTCTGATTGATTTTTACCACCACGTGACTAACTATCAAATATTGCTGAATTTATTTTCCAAAAATAACAATGATAATTACGAATTTTTCTCTTTTTTTAACTAAATATCCCCCAATTAACATAAAATACATAACATTTGCCAACGATTAAAAAAGTTGCGACTGTTATTTATCAATAACATATTTACTTAGAAAGTTGTATAGTTCATTGTGTCTTTTTCTTTGAGTGTACAATACAAAATACAATAAATACATAAATCACAACATTTAGGTAAAGTACACAACCACTGTTACTTTACTTCTGAGAGCCGCGACCTTTGGCGTTGCTTCTTAAAAAGCTACGTTGGTAGGTTCGGCTTCTGATGCATCAGTTTTCAGAGCCACTTCCTCTGATGATTTGACTTCTTTAGCCTCATTTTCATGAGCTGGGGTAATTGTGGTATTTTCTAGAGCTTTAGGAATGGCTTCAAGAATTTCCTCTGCATCTTTTATGTCTGTTTTGTTATCTGGGTCTTCTATGTCTTCTAGGTCGTCTATGTCGTCTAAGTCGTCTAAGTCGTCTAAGTCGTCAAAGTCGTCAAAGTCGTCCAAAAACTCATAAGCTACGGCCTCTTTTTTGTCTTTGTTTCCTGGAGTCCCTGCACTCGTAGCCCTGGAATTAGTTCCAGATCCAGAAGGCTTATTTCCGAGCATTGAAACGGTAGTCACTTCAACCGTATTAGTTACTGCGTTGAAAATTATTTGCTCAGTTGTAGGCAAGGTTGGTACAAAGCCATTACGGAGCCTTCGTTGGCTAAGGAGATGGAAATCTGTAAAAAGAAACGACCTTTATGTTATTGCGTCTTGCTAGTGACCAGTAAAGGGTTAGATTAGAGCCTGACAACCGCAGTTTGTTGTTAAAAAAATCCCATAAGCGAAAGAAATGACATAACATTCTATTCTCCCCCTCACATTATTATTATTATTTTATTGACACATGTATGGAACTCAGGGTTATGCTAAATCTATGGACTTTTCAGTTTTTAAACGGTTTTACTTAGCTTGCCCTGTTTATTATTTGGTTCAAATTTAGTAATCGATATTTCACCCCCTTCCTGTTGACAGATTGATCTGATATTTGGTACTCAGCTTTAGTTCTAATGACAAAACCGTTTTACGTAAAAAAAAAATACTATATACTTATTTGAGCATGGGTTGTCAGCATCTGTAGCTTTTGTTTTATTAACTCATTTTCATGTCGTATTTTGTGCATTTTTTAAAATTAGAACATGGTCAATTCTTTTTTGGCAAGTAATATTATAAAAAAGTAATATTATAGTAAGTAATGTTATCCCATCAAAAACATAAATGTAAAATGAGAGCCAAGTTCAATATATGCCTTGGTTGATGACTTCAACGACAAAAGGAGTGATATCTAAATGGGTGCCAAGTTCAATGGTCAGTCCTGAAATTTATTTACAACATAAAATATTTTATAATAACTTAAAATAATATTGCTTCTTATAACTTAGGATAATATATTGTAGCTTAAGGTCTGACCTGACTAGATTTCATACACGATTTTTTCTATATAATATATTTTACTATATACCTATCTGTATCTATATGTTCTGCAATGTTCCGACTAACTGCCTGACTCATCAGCTTCACCGCCCAGCCCAAACCACTTAAGCTAGAAAGTTGAAATTTTGAAATGTTGTTAAACTTATAAGGTAGACGTAGTT
The DNA here is from genome assembly GCA_936450705.2 of Protodeltote pygarga. NCBI lineage: Eukaryota > Metazoa > Arthropoda > Insecta > Lepidoptera > Noctuidae > Protodeltote > Protodeltote pygarga. Next base: position 15,890,391 of record OW388248.2, read on the forward strand.
TAAGAAAGGGTTTTCCGAACTTTAACCCCCAAGAGTAGTTTAACAAAAAATCGTATATGAAAACTAGCCAAGTCAGACTTTAAGCTACAATATATTATCCTAAGTTATAAGAAGCAATATTATTTTAAGTTATTATAAAATATTTTATGTTGTAAATAAATTTCAGGACTGACCATTGAACTTGGCACCCATTTAGATATCACTCCTTTTGTCGTTGAAGTCATCAACCAAGGCATATATTGAACTTGGCTCTCATTTTACATTTATGTTTTTGATGGGATATCATAACTTTTTGTAAAGAAAACTACACTTATTTCATCGTTGAGAAAGAAGCATGATGAATATAATATAATAAAACAATAAATACTACACTGAATCGGTATTAGTAAGCGTTGCCTATGTTTATGTGTTGCTCGGGAGAGCTTTTATATAGATTTACTACTTTTCTGTGTATAATTGTTATTTTGCCCGTATTACAAGTTTTTTGTATGGGGACACCACTTATTTTTTTTTTTTGATTTTTTTCGATTTTTGGATTTTTTCCTTCGCTTACACGCAATTTCCAAGCTGGATTCCAAATTTCATCCTTCTAGGTCATCTGGAAGTAGGTTAGAATTAGGTACTATAAGTCAGTCATTACTAAAATTTACGATTTTTGGACCTTCATATTTTTGTAACCGTTGGAGCTAGCTTTATGAAATTTGGGCTTCTACATGTCCTTATGGATATAATTAAACACACGTAGTTTTATGTGTTTACGGTAAAGAGGTTTTGAGTTATAGAAGGTTAAAAAGTGGCACCAAATGGTTCGTGTAATATTACACTCGGCGCTGGCTAGCCAATGCTTGAACTTGGCTTGACACGCTGCCGCGTGTCTAGATAGCTGTGGTTTTTACTTCAACAACATCATATTATATCTGAATTTAATATTTTGGCCATAGTTTTCAAGGTTATTAAGGATTCAATCAAACAAAATTCCTTTTTTTTATCACGCACATCTTGTACAGGGCTATTCGATTTGGATAATTCTATTTTTATTCAATGGAATATACCTTCTAAGTGGTCCTATTTTAATATTGTCGTGATCTGATAATTAAGTCCGGAGATATAGAACGGACTCCTTATTGGATGACAGCATAAATCGTAAAACAATAAAAAAAAATACCAAGTTGAAAGCTAGAAATAACACACAAAAATATTTCTCAAAACAAACATTTTTATTTTTTTCATGGTTGAGGGAGGTTCTCAATTCGACACGTAGGTATGTTTTTTTTATGTATGATCACGAATAGGTACCTTTTTACCGGGACCATCCGATTTTGATATTTCTTTATTGGCTTGGCACCGACTCCAATACGAACCTTTTTATGTTATTTCTAACTTTTTAATGCTTTGAAGTCGGTATTACTTTTGTTTATTTTTACATAAACAAAGTAAAATTCGTTGTTACGAGAGATTTGCTATCATCCGATGAGTAGTTCCGTTTGTATCACCTAAGTTTATCATCAGATCAATCGTAGAGTATAACTTTTTCAAACAAATAAAGAATATTCAAATCGGCATACTTCAAGGAATAATCGATGTACTCCCACTCTAAGTCCACCCGTGGACAAGGCGAAGAATAATAGCCAACAAGATCACACTATATAATATATATAACTAATATGCTGAAAGGGCGGAATTTTATTTATAAATCGCCTTAATGAATTCTTGTTTGGTAAAGTGATCTTATAGTAGGATAAAAATATAATTAAGTATTTACTTACCCGATTCCGACATTTTAATGTTTACTTTAATTATCAAACTTGATCACAGGTGAAGTCAAGCTCGATGAGATGGTGGCGATAGGGGAGAGTATTGATTTTTGCACACAGATAACAATGTGACAGGGGTTCTGTTCAGAAATTAACAATCATCTAAATCATGTTTTTCGTTTAAGGGTGCATTCAGAGATACTTTTTTTTTAAATGAATACCAAAATATACTACGATTACAATGTTGTTAAAATTTAAACTACGTTATAATTATGACTTTTAAAATACGAACCTTTTTAAAGGACACTAAAACCGTCTACTAAAATACTAAAATACTAAAATCGTCTACATTATGTTTAAATCGACTTAGAAGCTTACTCCTTAGTCGATTTAGAGATTTAAAAAGACTGTTTCTTCATGATACATATTTAAAGGTGCTTACGATCATCATAAAACTGGTTGCTCAAGATACCAGAACATTTCACATTTCTTTTTAACACCCGACACAAAAAGAGGGGTGTTATATATTTGACGTGTCTGTGTGCCTGAGTATGTTTATGGCTGTGTATCTGCAGCATCGAAGCTCTTGAACGAATGAATCGATTAGATTTTTTTTTAAAGAACTAGTAGAGATTGTCCTTAGGTAAAAAAAATTGAAGTTAGATTTTAAAATTTATAGCAAATCTTTTTCGGCTCAGGCCGTATGGCTGTTAAACGCGTGCACCATAAGATGTGCACGTGCGTTACTTTTAAGTAAAAGAAACCTCTCTCTTCCCCTCAACAGTAAAAATTGCTGCAAGCAGCAACAAAAATGTTTCGAGAAATTGATTTTCGAGCCAATCTATTCTTCTTATCTAATACATTACCTGACTGATCGTTAATAAACCGGTCGAACTAGAGGCTTGTTATTTGGAGAAAATATTCTTTAAATACCCCAGAGGTGCAGTAAGTTTGGATTTTTGGAAATTCCACCCCTAAGTGGGTGAAAAAATGGAAAAATGGAGAGAACACGAATGTGATACTATAAATATATAATAGTTGTAGGCTTCGCCTCGTGTGATAAACCCACAATCGAGTTTTAATACAACGGTTGCATAAATAACTATAACGGAGCTTTACAGGTTTAAACAAGGCGATTCTATTTAGTAGGTTAAATTTTAGTAAGATTTTAAATCAGTGGAACCAATACGGTTACAAATAAATAAAGGTTAGACACAAAGTTTTAAATCTTTATTAGTTAGTTATAAGTTTAATAATACATTAGTAATAACAACAGTATGTTTATTGAGATAGAAATATGTATTACATTATTTCTTCTTGAATATTGAATGTTAAGTTTTAATTTAACGTTAAATCGAATTTGATTATTTATTATTAATTACATACACTACTCTAAATACATCACAACATTCATTTGTTATACATTTGTTTTTAATAAACTCAATTAATAAATACTTAAAATAAAAAACTTCGAACCATGTTAATCATCATAAACAACCTAATAAAATCCTTTATTAAATACATAAATAAGCTCTTATTAGACCCTAATCATCCAAGAAAATAATACTTTAAATTAGTCTTTTGCAATAACATATTTATAAATCCAAAAAAAGCTTTATTCACAACTTATGTGAGTTAGATTGTTTTTTTAATCAATAAATCTTATACAGTTATTGATTACTAACAGGACGAAAATAAATCACAAATTTTCTTCTTATAAATAACGTGCTAATAGCACTAGAAACGAGAGTTCTTACCTACTTAATATTACAATGTTTACACCACAAATTTAAACAGATATTATTCTAGCAATTTTGATTATTATGTAGAATGAATCTTTGTAAGAGTATTCCAAAATATGTAGATTGGCTATGATTTTTAAAATCATGTAGGTAAATACATCGAAAAATTTCAATTTTATGTCATTGTATACAACAGCTCCTAATAATTGACATGATTTTAAAACTCTGACACAGGAGCCACAACTCAACTGACAACGGGTTGTCCTGAAGGATAATGCTATATATTACTTCTTGCCTCCAGTTTCACTGTCTTCATTTGTAGGTGACTCGGTTTTAAGTGCCCGAGCTTGGATTTCTTTAGCTTCAGCAGCCCTTGTCATGACTCCTCTTTGTACTGTTGTTTTAGTTTTCATTTTTCTGCGCTGTACTTTTTTAAACTTCATCAATGGTTCGTCATCTGCTGTATCCACTTCACTGGGTTTTTCAACTTTCTCTTTATCTTGCTCCCCCTTAGATTCATTACCGCTGGTTTTATCTCGGTTATCTTTGTTTGCTTTGGATTTATCAGCGCTTATTCCGGGGGCATCTATTTTATCTGAATTAGCATTTTTTGACTCAGTTTTATCTGTTTTATCAATCTCACTGGGTTCCTCAACTTTCTCCTTATCTTTTTCTTCCTTAGCATTGGCTTTATCGGCGCTTACTTCTGGAGCATCAGCGTTGTCGGCATTCGCCATTGGTGAGTTTGCTTCGTCAGCTTGTACCATTTCACTGGGTTTCTCAACTTTGTCTTTATATTCCTCGACTTCATTGCCGCTAGTTTGATATTGGTTATCTTTTTCTGCATTTGCTTCATTGGCGCTTACTTCGGGGACGTCAACAAAGTCTGCTTTAGTTTTAGATGAATTCGCTTCGACTGACGGAGCATCTTCACTTGCTTCCTCAACTTTCACTTCAGCTTCATTACCGCCACTATTATCTCCGCCTGTGTAAGCTTTTTCTGCGCTTACTTCAATAATCTGGGAATCCTCACCTTTCACTTCTTCGCTGTTAACTTGGCTAGCCGTGGGTTCACTTAAAACAACTTCCATAGCCGCCATATTTGTATCAGATTTATCGATCGTGGCCACTCCCATGGTTTGATTGTCCCCAGTCTCAGACATTTTCGGTTTCTTTGCGTTAGGAGTTTCCTGCTTAGTAAGATCTTCAAGTTCCATTAATAATTTATCGTAGTCTTGTTCAAAACCTGTAAAAAAAAATTATAATAAAGGGCGTGAAAACAATAGTTATATTTTTTAAACATCTTTACAGGTTTTAGAAATGCTGTTTTAGAAAGTCAGTCCACCAGTCCAGTCAACCAGTCTTGGGAACAAGTTAATAAGTATAATAATTATATAAAAATATTTATTTGAGTGGTCTTCCCACACATGTCAAGTAAAATGTTCTCTTTTCAGTTATTATATAGCAAGTCAGGTATCAATTAAAAGGTCTTGCTATAAAGAAAATATGATAATTGATATACTTTTTTAAACTATTACTTTTTGACTTATATCTAAAAATGTGCAAATAATCCGCACCCCCTCAATTTCCGGAGTTTGTAGCGCTTATAACTTCCACGAGGAACAAAATCAGCACCACGCCTTCTCCACCCCTACTTTTCAGAAGCTGGTTATTAACCTTCCTACAGCCTGTATCATTCCACTGCTGGACATAGGCCTCTTCTCATACGAGTACGCATCACTTATTAGCAACACATAAAAATATCTCCGATGAGGAGTTTAATTTTGTATGTCCGTAGTTATGGAACCAAGGGGAGTCACGGAGTAATCGGAGACAAAGAAAAAAAAAACGCATCGAATTGTCTGTTCTTTTTCTACTCTTAATAAATAAATGTTTAAATAATTATTCCGTTCACACAATTGGTGGGTCTAAATCACGAAAGAGTAGCAAATCCGCAAGCGAAAACAAAAATTTCTAAGCCCTCCTTCTGGAAATTGGTGAAAACCCAAAACCGATCAATATCATGTCGAAGTAGTAATACTTTACAGCGTTTACTATTTTTGCCCGTATTCAATTGTATTATATTAACGAACAAGTAGTATAGCGAACAATGTTTTACTTACTTGACATTGTGATGGTAAATCAGCAACCTTGATGATACAAAAATTAAAATTGAAGAAAGAGCCTACCGAGGTACAGAGCACTCGCCAAATGGACGCCTTCTCAATTGGATCAATATTTTATGCGCATGTCCTGTTCAGGATGAATTACATATAGCCACCTATATCATTGTATCTTCTTATCCTTTGTTAAAAACTATCATATAATTTGAAATAATCGACTAAAATAAGTACTCGGTTTCTAGTATTATACTAATAAGAGGTTTTAATAAAAGTTAATTAATTTAGATCGCACTTTCAAATACATTATCTTTTAAGAATAGAGTGACTCATAGTTGATTTTATAATCGTCGGCCCTGACACCGTAAATTTTATATTTTTGGTATCATGTTACTTTTTAATCAGAATAAATTTTCTGACCATTCACTAATATAACTTTGTGGTGACCTACTCAATATTACATTTAAGTTAGGAATTTAACAGTTAACATTATAATTATTAATATTTTATTAAAGAATATTTATGATACATACCTATATTATTCTATTCTAATACATATAAATATACATGATTTTTAAGAATGAAATTCTAGGATATCTAGAATACCTAGTTTTGATTTCTCTTTACAGTTTTTTAGGGGTGGCATGCCTAATTCCTAGGATGGAGACTCTGTCAATGTTATGGAGTGTGTCCATTAGCGGAGCCGAGTCAAATCGAGTCATGTATTCACTATGGAAATGTGTCAAAGTGCCGAATCACCCTGGCGCGTTTGCTGGTTGAGACGCCGCATAGACAAGCAATTTTTTCGTCATGTTGATAAAAAAAGGGGTTGTAACGTGTAGTACTAAGACTTAGTTTTAAAAAATCCTATAAAATCCTTAGATTAATGATCTTAGATGATGTTTACAAATAAAAACTAAGCAAATTGTTATTTCATTATGGTGCCGTCACAGTAGCACGTATGTCTAGTAATTCTAAAAAATTTGAATATAGGGTCCCGGAATAAATATTGAATTATCCAATACACGTGCGCTCGTCGTTTGTTTTTTTCCTTAGAAGCTCTTCTTCGTCGAAAATAATTTGGAAAATAAACATTTCTTCTTCAGAGCTGTCCATGCTACATGAATGACACTACTTTCTTTGATGACGATACAGTAATCTGTGAGTGAAATAGATCGAATTGAATATTATTACTTACTCTTTGGTTGAAATCTGATTCGATTCGGCTTTTCTATCATATGAAAAAATGTGATTCGATTCGATTCGGCTCGGCGAGGCTATTGGAAATGCTCCATAAGAAACATTCTACTTAAAATATTTTTAAAGGTTTTTAACAAAAAGGTTATAAAAAACTTGCTTTATAGGAAAAGGGTTTTCTTTTTTTATGTTTGACTGAAAACTTGGTTTCTTGTCGTGAGTTGCACCTATCATAAACCGAAACAAAAAAAGTGCCGGGAAATTTAAAAACCAAAAAAATAAATAAGTTGCAAACTGTTTTAATTATAATTCTATTTGCGTTTTCATTATTATGTTTATTACTTTTAGGCTATTCGCACACAATACTAATATAGTTTGATATTGATGTTTTGAAATATACATATGACTCAAAATCATCAGTTTATAAGTATTAAAATTATAATAACGAGATGCTCATTTAACCCATACTTATTATAATGTTAATATGTAACAACTATTTAGAATTTTATTTAAAAAAATTGTTTCCGACAGTTGCGTCATCAGGATAGATTTTTAAGTAAGAAAATAGGGAATTTGAAAAAAAAGCAAACTGGATTTTTTAAAGAAAATTTTAAATCACGAATTCTTAATTGTGGATTAAAAGGATTACCTTTGTAAATATTATGCACGGATCGTCGGCGTGAAGCTAAAGAAAGACAGCAAGATGCTCTATACCAAAACGCTCTTTACTATGAACAATAACTGATAAATAGAATGTCATAAATGATATGCCTACACATGTATAGGTACTATCGCGGACACGAACGGTGCACCACTTTGCGATCAAAATGCTTTGAACGATGCTACGTGCGTAGAGGCGGAGCTAGTGCTACGTTGACGCCGGGCGCAAGCAATTTTAACCTTAAGAGTGGTGCACCGGCTTTGTCCACGATAGTACGTACATATACGTAAAAAGAATATAATAAATAAATATAAATATGTATAAGTAACAACAAGGCTTTTGTTACACCAGTGTGTATGCAAATGAGCCACCAAGTATCACGTACCGTACCTACCACTAAAATATCGAGAAAAAAACATATATTTGCTTATAATATGCTACAGTAACCAAACAATAAATCTACATAAAATATTATAGGTTCACAAAAAAAAACATTTTTTTTTTAACATTTATTGATACGCTCTAAAAGTATACAGATAATTCAAAATATTTTATATTTCAGGATATTTATAATTATTAGGTACGACAACAGTCAATAAATAGGGTGATAGTGCTCTTTAAAAGGTCCCAAAACTAGATAACACTTTTTGTATTTTTTTTCTAATTTGCACTATATAGTAACAATTTGGCATCTTACTATGAAGGTTCTAAAAGACAGAACTAACATATAGTTTAGATATAATAATTTACTTATTAATAATACTTTACTAAGCTCTTTTTGAAATCAGGTCCTAAAGATTATGATATATTTTTACATTTTTTTTGAGCATAGGATAGTATAAGGATTACACACATGACATAGATTCTCTAGACTAGTTTACTAACAATAAATATCTTATGCTTAAACAATCTCTAGCAAACTTTATACAAATATATCAACCAAAATCTAAACTAAATTTAAAACAGTTTAAAAGTGTCTCTGTGTATTTAACAAAAAATATTATAACAAGTAAATATAACTTAAGTATACTATTCTAGACTGAAATTATGATTTGTATATATTTTTGTGCAAACACATAACAAATAAGTTAATTTATTATATTGAAGGAACTTCACATCACTCTAATCAACATTGATTAAAATATTTTATAGAAATGCTTTATTTTAAATGCATTTGTCTAATATTTGACAACTATGTACTCGAATAAAACGAGATACAATTGACAAAGACAAGTGAAACATTAAATAAACAAAAGATAAATCCTTTACGGACATTTTATTAAGAATTTAACGTTTTTCTTTTACTGGCTCTGGATTGGGCTGTGGGCGAGGCATGGCTTTCTTCTTATTTTTGTAAGCGCGCAAATAACTCCATCTTGGAGCCCTGAGATCAATGACACTTGGGTCAATACAATTAATGGGTGTACCCGCCTTAAAATACTGCCGGCAGGTACGGCAAGCGCAGTAGAATGTCCTGACCCCCGGACCGCTGTTGGGAGGCGGCGGCCGCTGCTTTGGTGGCTCAGGTTTGCGAAAAACCGATGCCTCCTGCTCCTCAGTCTGCTGCTTTTCTTCAGGCTCACTCATTTCTGTCAACAAAAACCAGAGAAGCGTTACAAAAATCAATTCACTCATCTTAGAAGGAATTTTCGAGAAGCGAAAGCGTTCTCTAATTACCTGTTATAAAAGTAGTATCGTGACCACATCACTTTAGGTAATGATACATACATTATATACCACGAATTATGTAGGTCAGAAGGTGAAGTAATGTAATCACTAATCCACCCATAACCATGAGCGTTAGTAACCATCATCATGTCACTGTTAGCATTCATTAGAATCTACGCTACAACAATTAATGAGTCGTTACTTAGAGCTTTCAGACATTATCTATGAGTTGCTATGACCAAATCTATCTACTTACTTAATGAGGTAGCCGACTTCTTTGAGAATTAACAACGATTTCCTCGTTGCAGTTACGAAAACTAGAATCCGCGCGATGACGTGCTGACAATGACGTTTTAGAAGTTATTGATTAATGGTAAAGGGGCTCTGCGCCAGTGTGACCTGTGTTATTTATTTAACTCTAAATTTTATCGTTGACTAATACAGAGACTGACTAAATTTGTAATAAAACAATAGAAGCAATTTAAAGAATTAAAAATACTCTATTAGCTACTTTAGCCTAAACTAATGCGTTCCTGTAACTCTGGTAGGTTGATATTAGTTGCCACATTAGATTATCCATTCCTAACTGGACACCCTGTATTAATATAATATTTATATATTATAAATACGTTTTGGTAGCAACAACTTTTTATTTTGTTTTGTTTTTAGCTGTTGATTTATGTACTGTTAGGACATTAATGTGGAGGGATGTATTGTTAAATCCTAATAAAAAAAAGTTTTTTTTTCCTTTAAAACGGAAAATTGTGTTTGTATAGCATGAGAAATCAAACAACATTACTATACATAGATAGATAGTATAATTATGATATCACGACAAAATGATATCACAATCATTTACTTTCCACAAAAAAAAATGCAATACCTTATTTTCTTACAACATTTATTAACAACATTTAATTTAGGAATAGAGATAAACCTAATAATTAGATAAAACACCCTGAGTGTAGAGTTATACAAGAATATCATTTTGAAGACCTAAACCTTTTCTTTTTTTTGTTATAAACATAATGATAATAATCACTCGGTGATTATTATAGTAGAGTATATCACAACCGCCTCGTAATATTTTTACAAGAAATTAAAATTTCATAAAAATTTAACTTTAAAATTATATTTCACTAATCGTATTGTATTTCTATTTTATTTATTATATACTGAAATTCAATTTTAAACATTTTTTAAAATAAGAAAGATTGAAAGTAGAATAATATGAGGATGTGAATTGAAATACGAACAGAATTTAACTTCTGGTAAAAACACAAGCCGTTCTGCCGGCTGAAGTAAACTCCTATTAATATTCTCTTCTTTGATTAACCGTCACGCTCATTCTCAGTTGACAGAAGAAGAGGTTACCGGAAGGTAGCAGGTTGAATTCCTTCTCGTAATCGTTTTTGTCATTCAACAAAAAATAAGCTTTAATAAAATACAAATTTCATATGATATCCTTCTTTCTATCTTTCTTTCTGCACTATGATATTTTTCAGGGATTTACAACTATACACATATCACTGGGATTTGGGACGTATGGGGGAACATTAATTTGACAAACATTTTAATTTAGACCAGTCTCATAGAATTGGAAAGTAGATAGATCCATGAAAATGACATAGTGACAATAAAATAAATACAAGACAATAAAATTGGGGCCATAAGACTGCATTGTGCCTACAATCAAAGTACTAATACTATAAAGGTGATTTAAACCGTCGAGGTGCGGCGTGGATGGGCCGAGAGCAATTTGAAATCACGCTCACGGAAAGATGTTGACTGACGACGCTGACTCGCTACTCTGATTAGTGTTTCTCAAATTTCGAATTTCAATTCTAGCTCGACCCAGCCACGCTGGTCTAAAACCACCTTAATACTAAACAGGAAAGAATATATTGACGACATATAACACCAAAGTATGCAAGAGTTGTCTGAACACTCTTGACATTTAATAATCTGTAGTATCGTAATCGTCGTCCTCGCGTTCGTAATGTTGAGTTTTCGGATTCGGTTCAGCGCAGCACTCGTTGCTTTCATACACGCGGGTGGTGCATACTGACCCTGGGGTCCAATGTGTGCAAAAGCAAACATCTGGAAGTGGTGATTGCGCCGGAGGATAGACCGGTAGCTGGGTCGATTCATAGACTGGCATGCGGCCCAATATCTGGATCGGCGGCTCAACCGGTGGCTGGTCTGGCAGCTCGGGCGGCAGCTGGACTGATGTCAGGACCGTTGGATTCGACGGCACGAATGTATGTTGGCTCATTTCGAAGTCGTAAGGCCACATATCTTGTGCCTCCGGCTCTGAAGGATTTATATCTCGAGGTTGTTCTGTAATTAGAAAGAAATTCAATTTAGTTCTAGTTTCATAAAAAAAAAACGTTGCACAGTACTAGAAATTATAGTTATGTTACATTTAAAACAATAGCCTGAACGAAACATCAATAAATTAAGAAATCTTTCGAGTATTAATAAATAATGTAGAAATTCTTTTACTTTTATTACTCGAAACATTTAAAGCCTGAATTTATTTGTGAGTAAACAAAGAACCAAAAAACTTGCTGACTGTTTTTTTCAACTTTATTTATTTATGGGTATTAGGAAGACAATTGCGACACTTTTTAGTTTTTAGACACTATTATAAAACAATATAATATTTTGGCCACTTCACAAGTGAGACTAGCTAATAATAATATATATAATTATAATAATATAAAATAATAAGATTACATGGAATACCCCCATATTTGTTGCGTCTAATTCAAAAAATTAAGGAACGCATTCCTCTTGTCAGTCTAAATGACATTTTTGCTACCTGCACTGTCTGTGCTGTGGTTGCTCTGAAGTATACCTACTAATAAAATATTATGGCTGACCAGATCGCTTATTGCTTACCATGGAACTCCATTCTTTCTATTGGCAAAAGTTCCGGAAGTTGCGGATTCCAGCGTTGCAGGAACGTCGGAGCCGTAGCCATAGTAGTCGCAGTTGGCCCCTGAGCAGTAGCCATATTAGTCGCAGTTGGCCCCTGAGCAGTAGCCGTAGTAGTCGCAGTTGGCCCCTGAGCAGTAGCCGTAGTAGTCGCAGTAGTCGTCTCGCATAATTTCTTAACATCATTAGTCTTGGCGCGTGGATCCATTTTTCTGTAATAATTTAACATTATTATAATATAACTGTATTTAAAGTTGTAGAACGAAAGCCCGACTGTAAAGAGCTTCTTATGTTTGAAATTATAACACTTAGTTGGAGGCTTTATAATTTATTAAATTTTGTACATTGTTTGGCTCAGACTTATCTGAGGAATTCTCAGCGCTATTTTAGTTTTTTTTTTTACTAATGTAGTGCTTTGGGCTTGCGGACCAAGCCCAAAGCACTACATGGTGGATATTGGATTTTTTCATATTGCTTTTACCCGCAATGTCACCTGCTCCAGGATAAAAAGTGTCGTATGTCCTAATCCAGGACATGATCTTCATGTGTGCAGATTTCATCCTAACGCCTAATCATTTAAACAGCGGTTATAAATTTTAATTTATAGTTAATTATGCTACGTTTCTATTGGCCTTTTCTGTAATGGATAATTTATGTTTTAAAGGAAACCACGCTTTATTACATTAGAACAGGGATCATCAATTAGTTTTTTTTTTAAAAAGGTAGTCTTTTATATTTTTAAAACTAATTCGGGCTGGTTGGAAGGTGATGATTGGCGATAAAGTTTTAAAATAGCAAATCCTTATATTTTTATAAAGGTTTACTCGATCACTCCTGAACCTCTGAATAGATTTGTATTTGTGGCTTAAAGATTTATAAATTTCTTTGATTTCAATTATTAAATTATTTTTCCGATATGGCCCGCCCTAAATACGGTCTGAACACGCGGTCCGCCATTTCGTGACACGCCCACTAGAAGATAATATTTTAGTGTATTCCTTTGTTACACGGGTATAAGAAATTTGAAAAATTGTATAAGAAAAATGAAACACATGAGTATTTTCTATTCCTATAATAATACTAAGCTTCATAAAAAAATAATTAAATCCACGAATATATTGTTTGCTACCACGCCCCTTTTCATGAAAGTATTTTATCAATCTGTAACACATGGACGGCCGTACCCCAGTTGTGATTTTTTTTTTTTCGTAATTTTAAACAGCGTGTTCTGACTTCAGACGCGTGATATCACCAAAAAAAAAATTAAAATTTGAAGAATCACTACCAATCAGTATCAGTAGTAATTGTCCAATAAAAATTTAATAATATACCATTTCTAAGGGAAATAAATGCGTACGTGTGTATGTGTACGTGTGTATTAAATATCTACTTACCAAATTAACTTGTCCTGTCCTCACTCAACAGTTAAAAATAAGAAACGGTAATAACGCTCGTTAGATCTGTGACCTATCGGCACAAGCTCCAACTGCAGCTTCCAGCCCAGAAAATATTGATTAGTGACGATTACGCACTGTGGTTCATGTAGACAAGTTAGCTGGACAAAAAAATATTTGAAATGAAATATTTTTTTAACTCAGTACTAATAGTGATTAATGCCTTTTTTTATCTACCTAGTAGTTATGAGTTATAAGGAAGGGGCCTTTAAAATTCATTTAAAAAAATTGTCATTTTAAATATATTCTGTTGCGTTTAGCATCTAACCTTGTATATATTTTTTCGTTTCTAGCAATTTCCGTGTTATTTGTTAATTATGGAGTTTTGAAATTAAGGTTTAGTAGCATTTTTATCATGATTTTAATTTGTTGAGTAATTTAGAAACAGTGAACTAATTAACGGAGATTACGGATCGGACGGACAAGAAAAAGTTACCAGAGTAGGCCTAAGAAATAACTCTCTGAATAGAACAGTCCGAATGGTTCAAAACAAACACATATGTAGATGATTTGATCTAAATCTAAACTCAGACTAATTAATTAGACTTCTAGCGAGACTAATAGACCTCATACAGATATAAAATTTACGACGCATGAACTGAATCAAGAATTTTAAGTAATGACGAAGCTTTGGGTTTTTTATTATGTAAAAGAAGTAGTAAATTACTGCCTTATAAGTATAGTAGTAGCTCAATGCTGAATTCTGGATTCAATCTCACAATCAGTCAAAATCTTGTTAGATGCCCCCTGACAAAAAAAGGGGTGTTACAAGTTTATACAATACGACACGATACTTTATTCATAAAATAATTACAAATTATACAACATATAATAGATTTATAGTCAAAAACAAAATACATAATGATCCTGCGTTACGGGTAAAGTGCTGTCTTGTTGTGTCATGTGAACATAAATGTATGGAACAGCTAATTTTTTTTTGCGATTTTAGGGTTGGTCCCATAGTAAAAGTTATTCATAATGATGTTGACTGACCCTTTTTAAGGATGCTGGTGTTTTACAAATAACCCTATATATTCTAACACTATAGTAAGTTCTCTGTATCTTCGTAGGACATACTTTGCAGGAATTGCTGGAGTTTTTTTTTGCAATAAGATAGTTAAGGGGGTAAATATTTGCCAATGCATTTAGTTTATTGTAAAGACAAGGTCCTAGAAATACGTTTTTTTTTAAGGAAAGTATGTGTTGTACTAATCATTTGAGGGTAGATAATATCTTTCTTCTCTTGTTAGAAAATTCAGCGCAGAATGAAAGGGATTGGTGCTGTTACCGTGCTCATTATGAATAGCTGGCGGACTGTTAAAACTTTACAGGATTTATAGAGAGGAAAAACGAAAAGGCCGGGTAGTAAACACCTTGAGAATCGCTCTTTGAGGTCTCTCTAAAGTTAATATCAATATTTTGCTCACTCCGCTCCATGATGTAATGCAATTTGTAATGCAGTTTGACATGTCTGTCTGTGGCATTGTAGCTTTTAAATGAATGGACCTTAACTAAAATACAATAGACTAAAAAAAAGTTGTTATTCCGTATCGAGGATTTTTAATTTTTTAAATTTATAGTTATTGAATATATAAAATATATACCTAAAAGAATACTTGTTTTTAATAAAAATCTACCCTATAATATAAATTAGGAATGCATCATAACAAAATCTGCTTAAAAACGCTATAAATATTTTGTCTAGCTAGCACGTCCCAGGTGAAACACTGTGCACGGGTCTACTGTGCGACGCTGCACTGCGCAAGTCATTTAGAGCTTTTAATACTATCCAACTTAATACTTTATTTTAAAATGCAACCATAAAATGATTGTTTTTGGTAATTACAAGACAATTTTGGATATCAATAAATTAATTAACATACTTTACTTTTCCGTAAAATAGGTAAATTCCTTTCATCCGATTACGAAAATATGAGTTTTTGAACGCGCCCGCGAAATATAATAATATTCATTCGTTCTATCATATCGTATCTATCCTTTTCATTCCCGTTCCTATATCGGTCAATTGATTACGACAACACTTTGAGGCGTATCAAAATAAAAACAAGGTTTCATAACGTTGACTAAGTAATATTTTTATAATGTAGTTCTTTTGAATTGTTAAATTTCACATATTACCGTAAATGCGAAGCTTGCCTTTATCTTTATATTCAAATTAGAAAAAATATTACTTTAGTTATATTTTTTGTCGTTCTTAACCAGGCTATTTGGGGTTGAAATAGCGTGAACAAATTAATATAGAGCTTCTTAGGTTTGTAAGAGAGAGTCAAATCTGTATAGGGAAGATTATGTATTATTTAGCTGATTAATTAAGCTGATACAGAAGTTCAAAAATTTATCATAATTTATTTATTTAGTTAGAGTACCTACAATATGTTATGAATCAAAAACAATATTCCACAAAACTGTACAAATAGTTGCACTGTGGGTTCAATAGATATATTATAGATTCCATA
The DNA here is from genome assembly GCA_936450705.2 of Protodeltote pygarga. Taxonomy (NCBI): domain Eukaryota; kingdom Metazoa; phylum Arthropoda; class Insecta; order Lepidoptera; family Noctuidae; genus Protodeltote; species Protodeltote pygarga. The sequence goes on from OW388248.2 coordinate 15,906,404, forward strand.
TAATTATAATGGGATAGGTAATTTATATGAAATACTTCTAATGTGTTATAAGTTAACTCAATGTAAATTAAGTAATAGATATTTACTTTTATTGGTTTTCTCTCTTATTTCTGAGAGTCCTATCTCCATAATAATAATTATTGACACTGGGAACAATGAATTTAACCGTGGTTTTCTACCTGATGATATATTTATTTTTTACATTATTTAATAGTGGGATACAATCTTGGTTTCTCTTGTTATTAGTTGCAATAACATTTTTATGCATAACACTAACAGGTGAAATGTTTCATAATTTGAACAAAGTATAAATCCATTTTTTATATCTACTGGCTATTTTGGATATCTTCTATTTTATTGATGTATTATTTAATTTAATTTCTTGAATTTTTTAAAATTTAATTATAGGCTATTGTCTTTCACAATAGCCTGAAATAGATTCAAACCATACTAGTATACAAAAACTTTAGTGTAGGTACCTCTGGGAATATTGTAATTGTATTGTATAAATTGATAAAATGTACTTAGTAACATTCCAAGCTCAGTGAAGTCTATAGGTTCACCCTGAGAAAAATGCTCATCGATTTTCAATCATAAATATGTGACACACCTCTTTCTATCGATTTGCTGTTACAATAGACAAGGTTATCGTGAAAGCAATCAAATGAATGAGCAATTATTAGGCAAGGTATATCTTTTGGTGGTAAATAGGGAGAATGTATAATTAACTATTCTTCGTTTTATCTGGATTGATTTTCGTCTCTTCGTTTTACTATACCATAACAGCAGCATACAACAGGGTTCAGATCTCCTGGACGAGGCGAGACGTCTCCATTAGGTTGGTGGTTGGTGCAAGCAGTCAGTAAGCACAGGTCGAATTATGTGTGCCAAGCAACGTTGTATTTCTCCGCATAGGCTATTTACATGCATCACATTCACCTTTAAGTATCTTTATAGGTAGAGCTACCATCTGAGATTATTGAATGTAGAAGATAATTTCAATAGCAAAGCCAGGGTTACAAACAGCTTAATGGCACAGCTACTGATAGCTTTAACCAGTAGCATTTCAACCTGCTCTTCACTCTTGGAACCTATTTTTATCTTAAAATATTGCTGCATAAAGGCTTTATAATAATGTTTAATAATCTATTCTCCAGCCACTCTGTACAGTACCAAGGTTATATGATAAGTCAGCATCCTTCTAGCCTTATTATTTTCCCAAACTATTTTGGGGTCAGCTTCTAATCTAACCAAATGCAGCTAAATATCAGTTTTCTACGGAGCGACTGCATATCTGACTCCGCAAACCAAAGGGTTACAAATTCTAAAGTTAGATGTCAAGGTTATATGAGGGTACTGAACGCCTGATATAAATTTTTAAAGATCTTCATGACAGCCAGAGCTTACCGAGGCATAGAGCAGGTGATAATTAATTTATGATACTTACATAACTTCCGAAAAGACAGAAGAGCCTTGGGTTCGAACTAGGCTATCAGTGCTGATATCTCACCAGGGTAGAAGAGGTTAACGACTCAGTATGAAATAACAAAAGGCATATTTGAATAAATTCCCCTGACATCATTAGTGCCGCATTTAATGTTTAAATTAAAACGTCAGAAACCTTTATTTTTTGGCATGGGGAAAAAGGGCTGATGAGGGTGTTATGTCCGACACAATGAATACTTACTGCGGTGGCTCCCTGCTACTCATTTTTTTTATTTGTGTTTGTTACATCATTTTACTAATTAATTATAAATACCATGTACGTAGCAATGAGCATTATGCATAAGGTGTGTAATAAACAACCGATTACATTTTTGAACATTTATTTAACAGAAGAATTGACATCAAGGAAATTCTCAGTCGGAATACAATATAAATTTTGTAAGATGGTCACTTGTTACCAACCAAATAGTTTTTTTTAGCTCCAATAGTAGCTATATCCAAAAGGGACCAAAATAGAGTATACTTTATTTGGAAATATACATGTAAAAATTTCGTTTTTTGTCATTTATCAAAATGTGTATATAATTTGGCATTTCAAATAAAATCACCGGCAGGTACAGAGTCATATTTAAGTCAAAAGAATTAAAACACAAGTGGCACTTTAACGTGTGTCCTCTTACATTTGGGAGACATTGGGGACGATTGGCTTTGTGTAGCTGAAGCTTAAAACTTTGCTAATATGCTTCTTCCGCCTGTCATTTATTATGTTTGCGTTATTGTACCATTTGCCAATGTCAGAAGTCTTTTTTACTGATTACATCATTGGTTTATTTTATAGAGGCTTGATAATGACAATATTAGGTACATTTGTAATAAGATTAAGGTCTTGAAAGATTTTACTAGATTATATACATACACATTGACACCGATTGAAATACGACAGAATTATGATTAGACAACATTGACAGATATATTACGTTCCCTCACTATGTGTGATACTCAATATGTGAAACGATTTTTTGAATTTGTTTTAGGTTTCGGTGGCTCCTCACTTATGCGGCACCTTGCGACTGCTCTCGTGATATCGTCGGTTCCATCATTTTCTCTTCGAGCCCGAGCCAATATCCCGGCCACTACGAAGCTCCGCAAGTACAGCTCCTCCCTCCTCACCAACGCTGTTTTCGAAGAAGATGGCTGCTGCATTTTCTTGTCCATTTCTGAAATGAAAATAGTACTCACTTAACAAATTTATCTTGAACTCGCCATGCAAGGTTATAAACAATTGGTAAAAAAATAGGGACTTGTTTCTTTTGTTGTTAAGACCGTAACTCTTAAGGACGTAAGTCTAAGCGAACTGAATAAAATGCTATAAACGACCCTTACAAAAAAGCCGACAAGTTATATTAAATTGTCTGCTATGATTAACTTAACAGAGAATTTATTTAGTTAATAAAATAGTTATTATGAGTTGATCAGAGAATATTTCCAAATTAAACCAATTATTCTGCATTTTTAAGATGAAGAAGAGTAATCTTTAAGTAGTAGGTACGTGTTAAAAACTTCGATTAACAATACTAATTTTAGGAAAAGATTTAGGGCCTGTTTCAGAGATTACGGTTAGACATTAACTGCTAGGTAAATTCAAGTAAAGAACCTAATTTCTAAATTTTGTATGAAATTATTTGTCTGGTCAATGTCACTTTATCAGTAAACGGTGAAACAAGGCCCAAGGTCCGTTACCTTACTTGACAGATCATTTTCAAGTAGTTAAAGCCTATCCATAGACTGTACCTCTACCTTCAGCCTATCAGCTATTCTAGGGGTTAGTTTGATTGAAAATTATGTGATATTATTCAATAATAATAATAATAAGACCTGCTCGTGTGCTTTATATTTATAGTAAAGGTAATTCTATATACAAGGTCTTCAGTATGATATATCCCTTCCGGGGTACAGATATCGTTACGTTAATATTAAAATGATATTAATAAATAAAATTATTAAAAAAATATTTAACTGTGTATCTTTATTTATTTATTTTATTTTTGTATTTACAGTAAACCTCCTAAAACATTTCCCAGTCTTATAAAAAGGCCTTTGAAGAACCTTGACTACAAGATTAAAGGATTTGATTATGACATCAATAATTAGCCCAATCAACTATGAAATTGTTTCTATGGACACCGCTTCACTAATATTTTCGTGATTTTTTACATGTTACCTTATTAAATATAATATTATAATAAGAAATTTGAAAAAATAATCCATCCCATCCGTATCAGTTATTTTTTAAAATTTCTTATTAAATTATTTATACCCCTTCACTAATTTCTCTGTCGCTTAACTTTATAATATTATTAAATAATGTTTATAGAAAATGGTAAAAATATTATCTAGGATTCTTTTTTGTTTGAAGTCAGATTAATACTCAATACTCAAATATTTATTGCTTTCCACAATGTGATATTAAAGTGGTAACTTAAACTATGAGATCATCATGGACACTATTTGGCATAGCAAAAGTAGGAGAGAGGAAGAGGGCTTAAAATTATTCTGGTGCCCTGACCACCGGTAGCTTGGACCCTGTTCCCGATACTGGTGAGCTACTATATTTTAAATTTTTAAATGTATATTTTTATTTTATATATATATTTAAAAATGTATTTTATATGTTTATAAATGAATAAAAGATATTAATTATTTTACAATAATTACTAATATACCTAACTAGCTGTCCCGCGCGACGTTGTACGCGTGATTATTATACCTCTACGCTTTTTCTACCCTACCCTTCACTACCCTACGCTACTCTACCCTACCCTACCCTACCTCTACCATACCCAACCCCTACTCTACCCTACCCCTACCATTCCCAACCTCTACTCTACCCCTATCCTACTCTACATCTACCCTACCCTACACTATCCTACGCTACTCTACCCTACCCTTATCCTACCCAACTCCTACTCTACCCTACTTTACATCTACCCTACCTATCCTACTCTACCTCTATCCTACCGCTTTATTCCTACCCTACCCTACTCAACCTCTACCCTACCATACCCTACCCATATCCTACCATACCCAAGGGGTATAATTCCATTTTATTTTTCTTCGATTCTTCTATTCTATTATAGGCGGAGACTAATCCTATAAATCAAAAACCATGAAAATAGGTCCAGCAGTTCCCGAGCACCTCTCTCATTTTCATGACTTCAACTTTAAAAATGGCAAAATTTCATTCAAACTTTTATCTTCTATATTTTCTCCCCATAGTCATTGAACATCGAGATATAATACGTGCATTAGTTATGCCACTTTGATGTCTCTTACTAATACCTACCGAATTTTCTACACAAACTTCCCCCCCCTTTCCCCCCTAATAGGTAGAGTTTTCAAAAAGCTGAAACACGTCTTATTTGTTAACCGAAAAGCTAATTATCAAGTTTAATGACGGGTTTTCATAACTACAAACTTTAGCCCCCTTTTATATCTCCTTAGGGGGAAAAAATCCAAATTTTTTGATACACGTCTTTCTTATTTTTAGTGAATAAGCTTAATACTAATTTTTACATCGGTAACTTAAAAAATAACGAATCTTCCATACAAACTTTCACCCCCATTTTTATCCACTCAAGGGTAGATTTAAAAAAAAAAACAATGCTCGTCCTTTCATTTATCAACCGAAAAGCTGAATACTAAGTTTCGTTCATTTAACGTTAAGAACAACGGATTTACATACAAACTGTTACCCCGTTTTTACCTACTCAGGGGGGGAGTTTCAGAAAATCCTTCCTTAGTGCACCCCTACGATACTTAAAGAATATTGTCTCAAAATTTCAAGTCCCTAGGTCCACCGGTTTAGGCTGTGCGTTGTCTGTCAGTCAGTCACGTTACCATTTTATAAGTATAGAAGATTATATTTTATTTTGATAATAAATTATTTGAGTTATATAGTTATTCAATGTTTATCATTTAACTATTCTATTGGTTATTTTTTACCTAAACATAAAAATTACTGATATCTCTCGGTGTAAAGTTGCTTCGCCAAATTGCTTTCCGTTTATGTTAGAATATAACAATAAGTACAGGTATGTAATGATACTCAGGAATTTTTCGATTTGAGAACGGCAAAAATTTTAAAATACCTGTTAATAAATAAATATAGAAAGGAATTACAACAATCAAACTCCAGTGATTGAACTAATTAGGCATCAGCGATGACAAGATGGCCGCATTGTTCATATTTCGACCATCATAATATTAAAATATGATCTACATTATTAGAAAGTTTAAAGCAAAATAGTATCATGTAGCCGCTTCGCCGCCAAACTCTTTGCATAAATGCGAAATGTTAACAATTCATAATAAGGATAACATTCGCCTAAATTTAACCTCATAAAGTGTAGTATGTAGCAAATAATACGTTTCAAAAACATTGTAAAGGCTATAAAAATAAGAATTATAATTATTCATCATCATTATCATCATCAGCCTATTAATGTCTACTGCTGAACATAGGCCCCTCCCTATGCTACGCACTATGCCCAACCCGCTTGCCTAAAATGGCGATTATATTATTATGAACTATAAATTAAATTAATTACTGAGCACGATGTATGACTGATTCACTTATAATTTCATTAGAGACGTTAAGGAATTAAATAGCTGGTTATACTAACCCGCTTGCTAATACCGCTATATCACCATTACTCATTAATCCTACAAGAGAAAAAATATTAACTAACCACTCACCGAACTTCAAATATTGCGATATTACCGGACTGTGACAGGGTTTTGGAAGGTCTGGAGAATAACTGAACAACACAAAAAGCCTTCTGAAGTGCAAAATCTAAATCGATGACTCATGCGAAGTGCGCAAGTGCTGAATCAGTCAAAGTAATTCTCACTTATTTGACAGCTTGTGCTGTATGTTTATAATGAAATCCAATTTACACTTTTAAGTTATAATAAGAATTGGTTTAAAAAAACCATTATCAAAATTAATTTTAAAAAGGTTTATGGTTTTTTCAAAGATTTCAAAGAATCGACTTTTTTCAGCCGCCAAAAATGTACATTGGGTAACTTGGTATTGCAAAACGTTTGACGATACAAAACTCATTTAAAGATGTTGTAATTTTTTAACGAGTTATAAATACGTATTGCCTGTTGGGAAATTTCTACTGTTGGTTAATGTTAACTTAAACTTCGGCTACCGAATTATGTTTCCCCGCATTTTTATAATGGCATTTCTATACACGTCAAGAAATTATTAAAGACCAAAACTTAAAAAGTGAAAACTTATATCGCATCAAAGAATGATGTTACGAACTTGACTGATACAGACAGAGGACATGAAATTCATAGGAGCAGACCTATGAATTGTTTAATTACTATCTTCATGGCAACCCACCATTTTAACAATATTAAAACTAAAATATCGTTGCTGCTTTTAATATTCTATGCTTAAAAATAACTTCCCTAATTATTCAGAAGTATCCTTCAAAAGCTAAGCCTATTATTTCAGTGTCAACACTTGGAGAACCTCCACTGTGATTTCAAAAAAATAACATTTTAAAAATGGGCGTCCCTTACCAGACTATGTGGATTCTTCATCATCATCATCTTAGTTAAAAGAACAACTTTGAACTTATAGTATTAAAAATTAGTTTTAAGGATAATTACCTGAATATTCAGTGCAGAAGCCAATCTCGCAACTTTACCTTCATGACAGTTGATAGTTCAGCTAGAAAATTCTTGAAACGTGGCGATTCTTACGGCTGTTTTTATGCGAATTCCAGCGTGATAGAAGTAAATTAGATTCATATGTAGTAAACTAGATATTTACATTATAAAACTTCACAATATTTGAACGCAAAACAATGAAATTACTTCGTTCCTGGTGTTAACTCGCTCTCGGGGTATTCGATGCAAAACTACAACTACAACTCGAGTTACAATGCAGCGTACATTGTCTAGCGACTGGCTGCGGGACGCAATGTTATTGCCAATTTTATATAATGGCTGCATAGTCGGCGCTTCGTCGCTCTCGCTCGTCGACGTTTGTTTTCGAATTTTGGCCAATAAGCAACAACATTCGCAGGAGATTATCCCTTTCCCGCCTCTGTTAATGGGCGGGCCAATATTATCGCAACTCTTAAGTGCAAGTAAGTGCAAAAGTAAGTAAGGGCAAAAGAGTATAAATAACCAATAAAAAAATTAAACGAAATTAAAAAACGTAGTTTTAACAGCAGACTGACCACACGACCGCTCTCACGGGATGTACGAAAAGGAGGGATATTAATGTCGGTCCTGTTCTTATGTATAGTAAAAGAAAAGGTCAGGGCAACATGCTTATGGGTGGTTCCTGCCCATGTTAATGAAAAACCAATTCGAAAAGGTAATAAGTTTGGCGTTGATTCCCGAATGAATAAACTATAATGGGATATAGGCGATATTTTCTTGTGCTTATTCACATATACAATTAATTGAATACAAATATGTTGGGCATACAAACACTGGTCCCGTGAGGGAATAGAACCCATGTCACAAAGCCTATATGATTTGTGTACCCTACATATTCGTTTTGGTCTGGGTGTTTGTGTATCGTAAAATTATATATTACCAATATATAATTTTGCAATACACTGCTTTCTGCAAATAAAAACGTAGCGCAGAATCCTAAAACTGTCTAGGCTATTGCAAATTCTACTAATTGGAAATTTTACTAAAGGAATAAGTGACTACATTCAATCCTTTTTGATAAAATCTTTGTAAATGACTAAAAAGTTTATATTTTATTATTTTAATGGCGATCTTACAAACAAAGATGTTAATTAAACTAATAAATTTATGGAAAATTTCATGGTTTTCATTTAATATCCTTTCTTAAAAAAAATGGCAAAATACCATACGTCTTTTTTAACACTTTACCGGCTTAAGTAGGTGATTTAGTTCAGTTTTATTTATTTAAAAAATGAAGCTATATTCCGTTTAGTAAAATTTATTACGATCAATCTAGAGTTCTTTCTTTCCCACCACAACCTGTCTCCAACACCAGTGCAACTCATAAATTAATTACTTGCAAATTTATAAAGGTTCAATATCGTCGCCTTGCCAATGGAGCTAAGCCACAAATTTTGCGAAACAGAGTTAAGTTGACCAAGTTGAGATGAGTGAAACTTTTGTTAAAACTACAATAAAATTTAGTGGCAAATTTTAAAAGAAAATTTGCTTACAGTCATGATATCTGTTAAATTTATTGACTCATATAAACTTTGGATCATCCACAACACGTTAATGCACTTTTAACTCCATTTCCCGAAATATATGGCTTAACTCCATTGACCTTCTATGGGTCAATATAGACCTTTGCGTTACAAAACAATAAAGCTTTTAAGTTTTCTTTTCACACAAGCTTTTTTTCCTGAATCGTAGGTGCAGTTACGGAAATATAATTTCATCATTATTGAGGCAATCACCCTGTATTATTGTAATACTATGTAATATTGCTCTACTATTGTAATATTGCTCTGTGGTACAGTCAACCGCTTGACAGTGGTAAGTACACAATTACACCAAATCCGACATAGGCCGAAGTATCCTCGGACGACGTCGGCCGTTGGCAAAAAAAATCCTCCAAGATGACGGCTGATCAACCGACTAGTCCAAACTTCAAAGTCCGACAAAATCGGTTTTGGTGTATTTCTAGCCTAACACTTGCACTACGAAAAGCACCTTTACTTCAACACAATAAGGGTGCTGTCAGATCATCAATGCGTAGCAATGCAAGGTAACGATTGAGCTTATCAACAGCAACATTAGAAAGCGTAGGCGTCGCGTAGCCGCATGTCGTAGAGGCGTAGACCCATGCCGTAGCAGCGTAGCGCGGCGTTGGTGTAGCAGCGTCTCAGCTTTCAACTTCAATAAAACTGTCGTTTGACAACGTTTTTAAAGTGCTGTCACGGTAATGAATGATAATAATATTACCGTGACAGCACTTTAAAAACGTTGTCAAACGACAGTTTTATTTATTTAATAACAAAATAAAGCAAACGAACTAAAACAATATGTTAAATATTCGTATTTGCATAATTTTCTATTGCTATTTTTCACTTAAATCAAGGTGTAGAATCATGAACTGAATCATAATTTATAAGTTATTGTGTATCTTATACCGTGTACATTGCATAAAGTGCTAAATTACTTCGTAACTAAAATCTTTAGCACCATAAATCTTTAGCAGGTAGCACATACCTGGGTAATCACTTTAGACCCATATTCTATTTTCTTTCTCTATTTTCTATTTTCTCTTTATTATTTTGTATATATTTGTTTCTCTTTATTAGAGGATTTTAATGGCATTTTTAGTTTTTGATGTACAATTTTTTGTACATATAATTTTTTTTACTTAATTTTTTCGTGAGTTTCGTGATGGGGCATTGGTTACAGACCCGCTTTTCAAGCATGTGTGTGAAAGTTCGAGCCTGTATGTAATGTAACTTTTCAATGTCATATGTACTTTCTTAGTTAATCTAAGACACCACTGACTAACGGTGAAGGATCATCGTGCGGAAACCTGAACTTTAATAGTCTGAAATCACCAACGCGCAGTGATATAGCGTGGTGATTAATGCTTGATCGTTCTCTGTATGGGTACAGGCCTTTGCCCTACAATGGAACAGTTACAGGCTGATTTTTGTTTTACATTTCTTTACTCGATGAAACCAGCAAAGTTCTACTACCATAAAATTATTTGTAGCATCTAGAAATCGAAAATACAGGGGTAAAAAGAATTTCAATAGTTTCAACTTGAATCATTCAAGTCTCTGAAATACGGGAGTACTCCCGTACTCAGGATATGGAAGAATATTTAACATACAACTGTTATGGTATATAACATAACCTAGACTCATGCCTGTATTCGCCAGAAGGGATAGCCAGAGCTGTTCCGGGGATATTTATAGCGGTATAATTATATATATCGGATATAGGATATGATATAGCGGGGAGAGCCTATTGCCATTAATCGGGTAAAATTTCAGACTCTGTGCTGCTACTGAGAATTTCCTAATGGAAAAAACCAATAACACTGCCCGATCGGGCACTGGGGATCGAACCCAGGACCTCTGCTCAACAGTCGCGCTTGCGAACTAGACTAACGAGGAAGTCTATGGAAGAATAAATAATCTTAAATGCAATCTGGAATGTTTTTATTTATACTAGATACTTATCTGATTGATAAGCCTAATCACGCCTAATACCTAATTTTACCCGACTACGACAGAGGTTGTGTAATGAGTTTAACAGCAGCTGCAGTAGCTCAAAATTTACAGCACCGATTTAGACAAATAAGGTAGCAATTTGTGATTTTTTTACATGTTTATAGCACATGTTAGCTTATTGAATTTAAATATTTATTTAATAAGAAATTTGAAGAAACAACTAATACCTACGATTTTTTTTCAAATTTCTTATTAAATAAGGTGTCATTTATTTCGTCTTAAGATTGAGAGTGTCATAGGCTGGAACGACGGCGACCTCGAGAGACTGGTGGTCTCTAGGAATGTAGCAGAAAATAGACAACGGGGATCCCGACACGCTGGAAGGATCAAAACTGTACCACACTCGAGATTTCAGTCCACGACGCGACGGTCTCCACTTGCTTCGTGACTCTGCACCAGACAGGACTGAACGTCACTCTCAACTCCAAAGTCATGGATCAAGATCCATGAGAACGTCTTTAGACCAGGAGACCACGATGCTCAATTATGAGGGAATCGATGCAAGGAGTAGGGGAAAGGCTTTAATTAAAAATCAACAGGACCAGATTTTAGGTAGATTTCATGGTAATAGAAACAGATTTCTAGGTTGTATCTGCAAGTTAGTAATGATAATTTTGAAGACACGCTTGGCGTAGCAATTAAGCGATTTCCTTTCTTTGTGTCGCGGGTTCGATTCCCTCACGGGACAAAAATTTGTGCAATCTGCAGATTTTTGTTTTTAAATTAATTACGGAAAAAATATTGATTGAATGAAGATACTGATTTTGTAATGAGCTATCAAAATCGTAATAAACTGACGTTTCACAAACAACACCGCCACTTTCACAATGCAGTAACCATTATCTTTTAACGAAAAACTTCTTTTTATCTTAATGAAAAATTACTTTGAGATTTTTCGTTTTTATATTCCTAGTCGGGTTTTAGATTTTTAATTCCATAAAAGATTGAACAGAGGTGCAATATATACCTAGTTGGGTTAGTGGGACTTAGGTACCTTTAATACTCCTTTACTTAGAGGTACAATTGTCAATTATATTTGAAGGTTTTTTTCCAATATAATATTATTCAGGCTCACTTACATTATTAAAAGGAGACCCACTCAATAGGTACTCGATTCTCGTTACCTTCAAATCATAAAAAAGGTACTTACTTAATTTTGTAGTACAAATAATTTAAGCGTAGATAATATATTTGGCTAAGACGAGTCACTGATGAAGTAGAGTCGATCACGCGGCAAAGCACGTGCCGTGGCGCCAGCCGCCCTAGTAACCGACGGTAACAGTAACAGTAACGTGATTAAACTGTAAAGTGTAAATATAACGAGAATCGAATACTCAGTACCCTCCTTCAGTAATGAAAGGAGGGGGTACCCAGTATTCAATTCCGTTCAGTATTGAAAGGCGCTCACCAGTCAGCCTGTATATATTTAAAATAATATCATCATCAACTGCCTAGCCTTTTCCCAACTATGTTGGGGTCGGCTTTGTCTTACTGGATGCAGCTGAATACCAATGTTTTACAGGGAGCGACTGCCTATCAGACCTCCACAACTATACACAATACCGGGTTACACGATACCCCTTGGTAAGACTGGTTGTCAGACTTTTGGGCTTCTGACTACCCGTCACGATTGTCAAAAGGGCCAACAGTGTCAACAGTCAATTCATGGTACCTACCTGCTAGTCTGTTACCATGCTACTAAAATTAAATAATAATATGTACGCAGTGTTCATATTTAGATATATTTGCGAACAGTTCGATTAATGGTTCTATTTATGCATACATACCTACCTACTAGTCAAAAGTACCTTCACGTAAGTAGGTACCCGTAAAAATATTACTCTGTTCAGTAAAAAAATCGTTAGACGGGATGGATAATTGAAATTCCTATTTTTTTCTTCAGATTTCCTCCCTCCAGAAACTGGCCCAAGATACTTAGTAGTTATTAGCATACCGTATGCCGCAGCAAGCTAATGTCTAATAAATATTTTAGGCATAGGGAGGGGTATATGCTCTAATAGAAATTAATAAACACGAAGAAGACACGATACTCGAAGACACAAAACACGAGCTAATCTTGAACCCGCTACTCTTATTAGCATAAGCAGTGCTCTTAACAGCAGAGCTATCCAAGTCATCCAATTCAATGTATAGTTTCCAATATGTATGGAGGCGCCTGACAAAGGTTTGTTAGCAATATTTTACAGATCTACTAATTCAGTGTTACAACATTGTAGCAGCTGTAAAGAGGCTCCGAAATGACATCACCACTTGGGCTCCTTCGTAAAATTCACGTATTTAGTCTCCCTTGCTTATGAGATTCTACTTCACTGAAAACTTTTGTTTAGTGTGAACAATCAGTAAAGGTCGTCAACATCTCATCTATCAAAATAATGGCGGAATGCTTTCCGAATCTATCGGACAATCAACTTTTTTTGTTATCTTACTTTTTTTATTTAGTCAGATAATCAATTTTTTAGTCAGATAAAGATTTTTTTTTTGTAAATGATAGCTGGTAAGTAGTAAAAGCTTGGTTGACAGCTCAACTATTAAGCGGAGCCCGATTCTTTTATATTTTTAAAACGGATCCAAGCGGACTCCCAATCCAATCTAACTACTTGATGATCCCTGCAATAGTCTATCTCTTCACCTGCCGGCTATTGTAATAAGTATCACCAAGGATTATTATTTATAAGGTACCGTTCTATCTTATATAAACTTTGCTTGATTGGTACAACTAACGCCATCTATTAAGAAAGATAATAACTAATAATTTGAAATATTGTTTTGAATTAGTTATATTTCGATATTTAATTTTATTTATATAGGACGGTACTTGTATTGATATAAATTTTTACTTGTATTCTTTTATAAATTGTTGCTTACGACAAATTGTGAATATCAGTCGTTGTTTTGGAGGGAACGTTCGTTGTAACAAGTTGGATTGTAATTAAAAGTATATTTTGACTGCTGAAGTAATTTTTTAATACAGTTGCTCAAAAAGTGGCGTATTGCAGGGACGTATAGCGTTCGGGATGTGGGCTATTACACACTTGTGCTTTTTTTTTACCTTTCCCGAACTCGTGCGTTCTCTTTCCCAACTGTCTATTAAGAAGAAAAACCAACCATGAAGTTTTTACTAAAAAAAAATTATAGAAGTTTTTATAATTCATGCAAATACGTATATTTCTAAAAAGAAGCTACTAATTTGTTTCTGTAACAGATTTAATGATTTGATTGATCTTAGGTTTCATTTCATTTCATCTCATTAAATTTTATTTTCATTTCATATCAATAAAAAAATTCTACTGAAAACTTGGCTGTATATAGTTCCATTTGCCTACCAGAATAGGTGAAGAAAAAAAAAACTGTACCAATGTCAATGTATATGTCAATTATAACTTAATACAAGAATTAAATGATGAGTTAGTTGAGTTTATTGTGTTTTTATTATTTTATTAAATTGCTTCATTTTTTCGCAACTGTATTAAAAATAGTCGTTCAGTACACGTACGGAACCGTCATTGCAACTTGTTCCGACTGTCAACCCTCGCCTTCGGCTGCGCCTCGGCTCGGGTAGACATTTGTCGGAACTCTTTGCAATGACAGCCGTTCCGAACTTGTAATGAAATATACTATTTCGTACCAAAGCCCACATTTTGGGAAAAGACGAACTACTTGTGTATGGCGAACCACCTTTTGTGGTGGCCAACTAAACGTCAACAGGAACTGTCCGCGCTAGCCAATCAAACCATGAACAGTAACTAAAGTATTATGGCCTTTGCCCTGCAGTGGGACAGTATCAAGCTGATTTATTTATGTTATTGATGTAGGTAAATAAAAAACAAATATATAGAAAATACAGATTATTTATAATCGTGTATACATCTAAGCGGCGATAAAGAATAATAATAATACAAATCACACATGCAATTCAGTAATGACATTAGGGTTTTCAAGACAAGATGCGGTTTAGTAGCGCTTAAATTAATTACTTGTCGATTGATTCAACCGACCGTTTAAAATAATGTAAAAACCGTAAAGTTCTAGGGTACAATTTTACAATTACAACATAGAACATGAATTTTTTTTCATTATAAATACCTACTACATTACATTGATCACATATTAAAAAACAAATGCATTCTTCACCCACATCGATCAGTATTAAGTGTTAACTCGTAACTAAAAAGGAACATAAATAATCATTATTGTAATATTGTGTTTATATCAAGTGGTGTACAATAAAGAATATAATAAATAAATAAATAAATAAAACAATTTTATTTAACACTTTGAAAAAGGTATGAGTATAATTAATAATGACTATGAGATCGAAGTTATTTTAATTCGTATATCGACTATCGTATATCGTGTGGAAGTAATAAATGAAAAGAGAAAAGTTGCGTGACATTCGTAGACTTTGCTAATTTCGAATCAATGTTACGGCTAATTACATTAAAAAATATACGAGCTTGGCCCAAATCTGTAGTCTTCTAATCTCTAACCAATCACCTTATGTCACACCATGTTATACTGAGACCCAAAAGTGGCCCGTGACGCGGTCGTCCGTATAATCAAATCGATCGGCAACCGGTCCCTGATTGAAGTAAAACACAAGTATCATCAAAACAGTCTTATCGCACCTCTAGCCAGAAGATTACAGTAACAATGTTTACCATTTCATGTACGAGTTAGTACTTACTCATTATTATGCCTCATTAAAACAACATGAAATGCTAACATTTTGAATTAAATAACAATTTAAAAGATAACAACAAAATGTGAACATTAATAATGTAAATTATAGAATAATTTACAATTCTACTATCCGTACTGCGTTTGTGATACGCATATATATATAAGTTGCCTCTTAACTTTTTATACAAGCATTAATTAAAATTGGTCGATAAATGATAAGTATTTATAACAGAATTTCTGGGTACAATTAGCTTAGTGAATTATTTATAGCATTCCGATATTATAAAGGTCTTTAACTTCTTTCAGAAAGATTAATATCGCCATATTTTAATTCTATCAACAAGTTGCAATATTGTGATGATAACGCTAAAGTGCAGTTTGACAGCTCATTGCGTTTACAAACTACCTATTTAAAACAGTATCATGCATTTCTATTGCGATTACCAATCACAAGTCACTACATTATAAGGGCAATCTGTCTTTCGAGCTTCACAGCTAACTGGACACAGAAATAACAAATTTCAGGTAACCACACAATAAATTTTTAAAACATAATGTCTATGTTAGGAAAAGGCCGACGTGTAGTCTCTCCGCGGAATGACTTGTCTGCACTAGGTTCGAACAAACCGTGAGGTAAACCCCGAATAAGTTTTAGTTTCAGCATCTGACTGGTGTATCTTTAGTCAATTCTAAAGTTCCCTGAACTTGGTAGTCCAAAAAACTAACTTACTTAACTACTGTGACTAATCCATCATAGGCTAACTTCATTTAAAAACGTTTCTACCTTCTCTTGACAAAATTAGAACTAAACCTGAACTCCCCAAGATTGTCTTGTACTTTTACTAAGACATCTGGCCGTAATTTAACCAGTCAAACCTAAGAGAGGCTTAGTGTCGGCCTGCCTAAAACCTATATATTTGATTAAACAATAACTGCCAGACGTGTAAATGCGTTCTATATGCATAGAACATTATAATAATCTGTATTTTATACTATGTGCGAAAAAAAAAACAAATATATAAAATGACACCAGTAAGAAAATATTGTAACTTTGAAATAAATTATACCTTGAGATTTGTGCTAAATAATTTAACGAAAGAATGAATGCTATAAACATCTATGTCCTAGTACTTTATATCAATACAAACACTACAAAATCCGTATGCCAAGCAAAATAAATCTTATTCAACTAATAACAGTTACATCATTCTCTTACTAGCCAATTCTAGGAATCAAAATCTTACGTTGATTCATTCGTTCGGAATTAGAGTATATAATTTAACTCCAAAGAATTCGTATTTAATGAGAGACATCTACTTCAAAATAAGATTATCATTAAACAGATACGTTACATTATTAATTAACGGATCAAATAATACATTTACATCATCACGATCGAGCTTTTCTGCGGGTTTCTAAAACACATAGTAAATGTCGATACTATTTAACGTTTAGGTAAACAACAGTGACAGAATTAATGCTAATGCATTTGCAAGGGTTCCGTATGTTCTAGCAAGATTAATACTATGTGATATTGTAAATGAGTTCCATAATAATTGTCCTTATTGTCTTATCATGTATTGTTAAGAAAGCAATCAGCGACATGTACTCTGTCTAATTGAAACATTTATTATTGTAGAGAAAACCAATTGTTTTTATGGAAGGACAGTGATTATGACAATGTCAAGTTTGGAAACACATAACTTATTGTTTGAATCATGATCGGTAAAAAGAACACGTTCAAGTTTTATGAAACTGCGTTCTGATATAGAGCACCATAACAATAGCTAACAATCCCATACCTTTGACAAAGCATAACAATAGTAATAACATTATTTGAATATAGCAATCTGAATTATTTTGTTAGTCATAATTTCATGTTTCAATAAAATGTAGACTTATTTTATAAGGTAAAATACTTTATTAGTTTATTCTGCATTATAAAATAAAATTATCGGTTGTGGCAAGCATACCAAATCAAACCATCTACAGAATGATGTGTGCACCCAAATGTTTCTGTAGGTGCACATTTGGATTGTTTTATTTTATTTATGACGCTGATGCTGATTGGGTAAAAAAACAATAATAGGCACTTGTGTAGAATTATACTATATAAAGGACTTTGCGTTAATCAGTGAATTGCGCGCATAAGAATCTCTTGTAACAAACAACCCAGCAGAGTTCCCTCAACTGTTTTTCAATATTTAAAAGGTTCAATTACGTTTACCGACTAACAGACATTAAAACATGATTTTTGTAAGACATCAAATAACATTTAAGTAGACATGGTTTACGTATATACATATTCAACTAGAATTACATATAATAATTATTAGCTTAACATACAACATCAAATAATTTAACTATACAGTGTGTATGTGTGTAGGTAGTGTACAGAATACTTGCATTCTGATTTCTGCTAAGAAACATTTAAATACGGAACCCAACTAATAATTGTGTATTAATTGCATATATCTGATATACAGCCAGCTTTACATCAAATAACTGCAGTGTTAACAACAATGTGTGGTCCGTCGGAACTGCGACGCGACGCATCCAATTTAAGATTCTTTCACCATTAAATATAAATACTGATACTGTTACTTCATTTTACGTTATCTTGCGCTATACCTCCCTATTCGTATAGGCGGAAACTGCCGATTCAACGGCTACAACAAAAGTAAATTATATAAGCACTAAATAATTATGAATTTAATAGCAACTGAATGAATGTATGAAGTACAATATCAATATTTAAATATATTGAATATTTACAATGTGATAATCTATTTTAAAATATATTCAGGCCTTCTAAATTGACTGTATTTCTCTTCTTAATCACTTTGTAACTATTCAAAACATTCACACTATGTCACATCAATGAATAAGCTATTACAGATATGCACACTTTGAATATAGACTCCTCCTTCTGTTCGGATCTTGGCTATAAACTCCTCAATGGCTTGAATGGCTTTCGGATACATGAGCGTTACGCCTCACTGGGAAATTTAAACCGCTTCGCTAATTATAGCCAACAATGTTGACAATCTGGTATTAGGGTTGGCTCCAATATGGTATACAGCTTCTTAATACAAAGGTATTTCAATACCAAGCTGTTTAGTAATGTTTAAATGCTATGCTAAAACGTATAACGAATAATTTAAGAGCTTATATAATAAACAAGATTAGCGTATGCGGCATAACGGAGGATATATTCAACAAGTGTGATCAACGTAGTATAACGATTAATGTTAGCAACATTTATTTAAGACCCGAATTTGAATTTGGTCGGTACTTGCGCTGGTACGGTGAACATGTAGCCTGAAAGAAAAATTTAATTAGTTTTCACACACAATTTATCCACGGAATTCATGTAAGCGATAAATATTGTATAGTGTAAATTACTATGTCCAGTAATAAGGAGCAAGTTATTAGCAAAAATATCCTAACGCAGAACGTTCTAGGACTAGGTAAAGTGACGATTGCAACTCTCGATCATATAGTACTTATTGAGATGACGATACGAAACAGCGGTGAGGGTCATAAGTTCATCTGCGTTCAATGACAAATAACTGGTAATTGGATTATCTTAGATACTTTAGTTATTATTATATATGTTATAGACTCACGCCTGTATTCCCCAGAGGGGGTAGGCAGAGGTGTGCAGTACACCCACGTTTTGCCGTCTATGTTTAAGTCCCATGTAATAGGGGGCGAGCCTATTGCTATTAACCGGGCACAATTCCAGACTCCGTGCTGCTACTGAGAATTTCCTAATGGAAAAACCCAATAACATTTTGCCCGACCCGGGGATCGAACCCAGGACCTCGTGCTCAGCAGTCGCGCTTGCTACCACTAGACCAACGAGGCAGTCCTATACTTTAGTTAGATAGTATATTTTACATTTTTTGTTGTTTGAACTGTGCAACGCATTGATATGTACGTATATGTACCGTAGTGTTTGTAAGTTTTTTAATAAATAAATATGTTATGTGTAATAGTGTTTTATTAAATATTACCTCCGCTCTGTTCGATGCGCTTGCTATCTTGTTGCGCCTTGCGCTGGTCGGCGAGAACGAATACGGCGTTCAATTGTTTCTTTTGGGCTTCGGTCAGTCCATCCGTCAACGCGTGGTACAGAGCCGGCTCGCTAGCTGAAAGAGCTGTGATCATACCAGTATATATGTTATTACATAGTAACATCTCAAGACCTTAATA
Organism: Protodeltote pygarga; assembly: GCA_936450705.2. Taxonomy (NCBI): domain Eukaryota; kingdom Metazoa; phylum Arthropoda; class Insecta; order Lepidoptera; family Noctuidae; genus Protodeltote; species Protodeltote pygarga. The sequence goes on from OW388248.2 coordinate 15,926,053, forward strand.
TAATTTGTGTAAAATTTAGTTTTTTTTTCAGTCCGGTTTCGAGTGTTTACTTCCCTAAAGTATGCATGCAACTTTCTTTAACTATAATATTCATCTTCAATCAACTTCAATGTGCGAGCTAGCAGATTAGCTTAAAAGGCCACCTAAGTTGAAATCGAATTTGAAAATTGAAACCTTCTTTTATTTAGGATACTCAAGTACGAGTTAATGGAGAAAAACGTACGTTTGAGAGGACCAATTCAAATACTAATTGGTCTTTAAAAAATATTGTCATATTAATTTATTTATTTGAGATAACAAACAAGATCTTGTTTACAAAATATACAGTAAATTTCTGATTTTTAGAATTTTATATTGTTTCTGTGTTTAGATCTAAATCTATAAGATTTAGGCTTAAGTTGTTTAAAAGGAATTATGATGTATTTGTTAATTGAATCAATAAAAATTTTGCTTAACTAATGGCTGATAGGTAATTCGAATTAGAAAATGACAAATAATATTTATACATTACCATGTAGTGTGCTCTTGAATTTGATATATTCATCAACGACGTAGTCCTTCTCATCAAGAGGTGTCGTGTAGCATTCTATTGCAGTATCCTCCGCGTCATAGTCCTCGTCTTCCTGACAACAGTACAAAATACTTCTATCTTTAACCTACTACTAAGCTACGTGAGGACTGAGGGGTATGGTTGGATTTTATTTATACTAAATACGGACAGATGATGGCACTGATGACGTTTACACTCCCGAGTGTTTCCCAAATGTGACTTGTAACATAACTGGCGAGTCATCAACGCTTCATTTAACCCTGTAGGGCTTACAGATGATATTTTACATTACGTACGATTGATTTAAAATGTGATGTTAAAGCGCTACAAATGACGTATCACTGGAGCTACATGAATCGAATCGCAACTACAAGTGATATTCATAACTAGTATTAGATACCTTTTGTATCTAATATTTATTGAAAATTTATAAAATTCTCATATGATTTGTTACTTAATTACTTTTGAATGTGGAAAAACGACACTCACTGCAACTAACAGGAGTGTCATCATAAGTGTAAATACAGAACCATAAAAGACGATAGTCTTGCCTAATAGTCATACGAACACTGGATACTCAAAATAATTGGAGTGTGGCAGAACCGACCAGACCTCTATACTACGTCACTAGTTTGCGTAGAAAATAAGACATACCATTTTGTATGAATACTACGAATGAGGAGAAATAATGAGATACTTTTTAATTGATCCTTTAAAACTCTTACAGTGGGCTGCCATATCTGTTTAGTTGAAGCGGCGACCACAGCAGGAAATTTTCTTGCCTTCTGTTAGAAATACTCAGTTACTGATCAGTTGATATTAAATTAATGGTGCATTGTATTGACTAGTACACCATCGTCTAAATAAATTAATGGCTGTAACCATTGAAGATTATATACACACTTACGTGCCTTAAATAACTAAGATTCTTAACTACATGTTATTCAACAGTTATACAACCTTTTTAATCCAATGCTTATCACAAAAGATAAGCCTGATAATTAAATCTGCTAATAAATTGTTATCTCTTTTTTATTGTATGGTTGAGGGACTAGTTTTAACTGCTCGCAGAACTCTGATATAGCTTTACACACCGATCTAATACGAATACGAAATCAAAAATTGAGTGTCCGCTACTACGTTATCACTGCAGTAACGTTATAAAAATAAAAATGATTATCGAATTACCATTAGTAAATTAGTAGTTGTTAGTTTGCGAAAGCTTATTAGTAACCCTTTTTAGATTGATCAGTGCAAGTTTGAGATTATTTATTGTAGTCTAAAATCTTCAATTAGAAATAGGGCTCTATTTAATAAAGGCCCTTTAAGAAAATCTTTATCTGTTGTTCCTTGTACCTTTTTTTGTCATGTAAAATCCCTTTACGGAGGCCCCATTGCCTAGGGCTGATATAAAAATAAATCAGCCTGTAATTGTCCCACTGCAGGGCAAAATCCTCTTCTCATACAGAGAAGGATTAAGCATTAATCGTTTTTTTCTGATAGTTGCGATATCAGAATCAATATTCCTATGTAAAAAAAAATAATAATTTGGCATTACAGTGTTTTTTTTTTAAATAAAATAAAAGATCTTACATATAACTAATACACGATTTAAAAAAAAACATTTGCATAAATTTTATTCTATTGTATTTAATTCAATTCTAGTTCATTTAATTTTATTTATGTAATTCAATTTTATAAATTCAATTCAATTTCTTTAATTCAATAGCTACCATTTGCTTCAATGTAAATGTAATGTAAATTTAAAATAGGCATTTATTTACATGTACCTAATGACAATATACTGTAAACTATGGGTTGTACCTGAGAATAAATGTTTTTTTTATTTTTTTATTTATAAAAATATATACCTACTAGCGTTTGCCCGCGACTTCGATCGCGTGGAATAGTGACTTCGACTCTTGACCAATAGATGGCGCTGTATGTCAGGAATAAATTTTATTTTTTATTTTATTTTTTGTAATAAAAACTATCCTATGTCCTTTCTCAAGTTCCAAACTATGTCTGTACCAAATTTCACACAAATCGGTTCAGTAGTTTAGGCGAGAAGCAAAGACAGACAGACAGACAGAGTTACTTTCGCATTTATAATATTAAGTTTGGATAATATGTATATGTACCTACAAGGAACAACAGGTTTTTTGTTACATAGTACATCCTACATCGTACATCCGTACATCCTTACACAAAAATCTTTGTATACATGTTTTTCCTCTTGGAATAATTGACTAATTGATTTACATGGCTTATCGCTTGCACTCATGAATCTGATTTAGGGCTTGTTAGGGAATGTTAACGAGTATAAAAGAACATTTTTACTTACTTTTACTGTTCAAGTATCGTCGAAATGTTGACTGCAGTAGTTCGATGACGTTAAAATAATCACAATATATACTACCTTTTATTGATTTAGGTAATCAATCACCAAAATCGAAAGGACTATTTTAGACCCTTTGCTCAACTACAGAATTCTGTTTTTAAAAAAGCAGATATACGTTAATATCAATAAATTAATCAATTCAGCCAATCACCGTCCGACTTTCTTTTCTCAAAAGTTCAAACCACAAGAAATTCTTTTACACATTACATGTATATGTTTTATTGTGTTGTTTTATCATAACCTGTTCGCACAATTTTTCTAACCATACTTACTTGTGTAAATAAATAATTAGTAAACAATTAAATATGAGTTTTAAGAACAGTAAATATTTTAGTCAAAAAATCATTTAGCTATTCATTCTGTCGTTGAGTGAAGTGTCTGAGGTGCCATGTAACCGTCTCCATTATTACTGCCGACCTCTGCAAGCTGCATCTTGATGCCAAAACACATTGCTAAGCAAATATTGTACTAACGAGTTGACTCACATCGTCACTTTCATCATAATCCTCTATTTTGGCCGTCATAGTAACGCCTTGTTGCGCACTGTTCTTGACAGCCATTCGAGCTAAGTTCTCCAAATATTCATTGTCCATCTCTTCTAAATCATCTTCATCGCTCGATAATACCTCTGGAAATGTTTAAATCGTTTTTAATTTAGGAATGGACTGGTTCGCAGGTTCCAGTGGCAGTCTACGTTAATACTGTGGCTAGTATGGTAATACTGTATTTTTTTTATTAAACTTAAATAGCGCTAAACCTTACACTCATTCGAAGAATGAAAAAATGAGAAGATCACATCATTTATAAAGTGCTATTAGGAAAAAAACTAGGTTTCATTTCTAATGTCGTGGTACTTTTACTTGTCCTCCATTAAGAAAAAATCCTCATCTGCACTAGAAATTAAAATTAAAAAAGGTTGATCCTTTACCTTCATCATCATCGTCGTCATCTTCATCTGAAGACGTATCTTCGTCAGCCTCGGCTCTTGCTTCGTAGGTACGCTTTAGCCCATCGAACAACACTAAGCACGAGGGCAGAAGTTTGGGTATGACCTCTTCGAGGCTCGGCCTTTGCGGTCCCATCTCTAAAAGCGCGCAAATGCCAAGGACGCACAGTTTTCTATCATGTAATCTGAAAGCAATATTAAAGTTTAATGTAAAGTAAGTTATAATGGACAACACTAAAATATACTATACGGTTTAAGATATTTATTTTCTCAAAGATTTACGATTACTCACGAAGAAAATACTATATTTTCTATGTGTTATAAATACTATGCCGACTAACGTGGTATATTAGTAATATACGGTAAGTATTTATATTTAGATGTTGTAGGGTTGAAGCTAAAAAAGTGTTAACAGTGTTTGTGAAAACATTGTTGGCAATGTTGCTGCAGGTAAGCGTGTAGCAACCTATACTGCTCGTAAAGCCTCTTCTTAACTGTAGCTTAATATTTATGTGTCAACGATATTCAGACACGTGTTTTAGCCACAAATCTTAGTAGTTTTCATAACTAGTAAAGTGACTTCGTTACAGCGGTAGTCGCAGCCAACGTGTGTACGCGATGGCCAACATTACACCAACGCCCTCTGACCTTTGTTAAAAAACCGCAAGCTCTCTGATCGCAGGGTATTCAGTAAATACAGTAGATAATTATTCTGAATAATGCATACTATAATGCATACAATAAAATAAATAAAATAAAAATAAAAAAATTAAAATACTTAATTTTAATATTATACCACACCTTATTTTAGTATAAATTTACTTATTCGATTTCGATTGTTTCGTATTAAAGTGTAAGCATTAAAATTGTATCCAAAAGATTTTTCTTGAGAGCAATAATAGCTTTAGGCTACAAATTCGGAGCAGCGGTGTTTGGGTGTGGCGTTGCCGACATTTATGTATGTAACGCCACGCTGCTCGCTCAAAACACCCCTCCGAATTTGCGGCCTTAGTCAACGAGACACAAACATTTATTCCGACTATAGTAATTGATAAACAAAGGCGAAATTACCCCATAAAGCAGTCAGTGTCATGTATCCATTGCTTGAGGAAATGTTGTGTGATGGAGGCATTGGGCACAGACTCCTGAAGCTTGTCCAGGATCGAGAACAGTAGGTGTGGATTGCAGTACAGGATAGCTATTAGAACCTGTGGGTTAAAGGCACAATATATTTTATATGCACACATTTCGATTGTCGAAATGTGTGCATAATCTTAAATAATTAGTTGTGACTAGTTGTTTGTATCATATAGTCGACTATCGTTCTTGAATATGGCCTATGATTTTATCGTTGACTTTCGTAAAGATAAGCTCACCCGAAATAAAACAAAGATATATAGCTTCTATTTTACCTGCAATAGCATAGTCCTAAGCTCGGAAGTTTTGACCTTCCTAGTAAGCCTGTTTAGCACCAGCTCCACGAACGAGGGCAGACAGTTATCGATTTTGCCGGAACACTGCAGCACCATAACTTCGAGAAGTTTCGACGCGTAAATCTCCGATTCGTCTTCAGCATCTGAGTTTAGCACCTTAAAAGGTTTTAAATAAAAAATCAGTACATTTCAAAATATCATTTAGGTAACATCAACTGTATAGAAAGCGGCGCAGGCATTACAAGATATTTTATAAAATTCGCAATTTTTACGTAAGTAACTTCGCATCCAGCTGATTCTTTAATTAGTAGTTGGCTGTAACTGCTTGTAATCACGCTTCTTTAAGCGGTACCAAAGGTCTTGTGGTACCGATAAATCAAAACGCTAAAACGAAGGTAAAAAATAAATTATGATTTACATATTAATTAACTCAATTTAGAAACAAAAATCTTCATGACTTCTCGAATCTGTAAGTCATGAGTTGTCTACAATTGTAACGTATTATGATAGGTAGATATTGCAATACCTGGTATGAGAATTGGGTACTAAATAATAGATTCAATTGGTTTAAGTTATTCCCTAAATGTATAATTTCTGGATATACATATTTATATTTTTTTCTACCACTTATAAATACAAAATAGAAGAAAAACCACCTGTTTCACAATCCACAGTTAGGCATGAATTTAAAATTAGTACAGAATTTATTTGAAGTTATCTGTCATATTATTAAATGACACTACACCAGTAAGCGGAGGGCCTAATTAATTATGTCTACAAATAATTATGTAGGTATATAATAATTTATACATTTATTCAAATCTTTGTTATAAAAACAAAGAATCAACAATTACATCACAAAATACTGTGGGATAGATGTTTTTTTTATTTCAAATAAAGGCGATTACAGCACATACATTTTTACTCTTAGAAGTTTAGAGTAAAATAATCGGGAAAAAATTCGGCATTCGAAATTAACATTGTAAGGACTACAAAACAGATCTAAATATTCAAAATGTGTCAGTATTACAGTTGTGATAAATGCCATATCTCTGTCAATTTCAATGTAATTGCAACACAGTAGTAAAAAATTATTGACGCTAATTAATTGTTATGAGAATCGATCATACGATCCTTTTAATATAATGATTACACTGGTCAACAAAAAAAAAATCGTTTGTTTCCTTTAATTTTTTTTTGTTTCTATCTCAAACTAACGCGTATTTTTTAAATATGGTAACAATTTTTCTCTCACAGCTTTTGTTTTTGAGTTACAGCTGACTACCCTCCATTACTATTTTTACTTATATTTGCGTTTTTTATTGGACATTGAAATATATTTTGTTGTTGTTTTCGATATGGCTTCGTCAAGAAGGTGTTGTGTACTTAATCCTGATTCTTTTTGGTACATTTGTGGTGAATATGTATTTGCAAAATATCGAAATCCTATATCGGACTTGTTGTAACCACGTCGAGCTTGTTGAGTCCATGCTATCGAACTTGCAAGAGTTAGGGTGCAACATGAGCATAAAAATCCACTTCCTGCACTCACATTTAGACCGATTTCCACAAAATCTAGGTGATTTTAGTGAGGAGCAGGGTGAAAGATTCCATCAGGATCTTTGAACAATGGAAGAGCGGTATCAGGGGCGGTGGGACTCACATATGATGGCAGACTACTGCTGGAGTTTGCAACGTGATCTACCTAAAGTCGTTCATTCAAGAAAATCGTATAAAAGATCATTTGATAGTGTTCAATAGAAATTTTGTTAACATCATTTATTAATTTTCTGTACTTTTTTATCAAAATAATAAAACTCTATATTTCAAAAACTGAAGCTGTTAGCAATCTTCCAGTAATTTTTCCTTCCTCAGGGCCATAGAAATACCCAATAACAGAAAAAAAAAAGTAAACAAGACTTGTGTTGACCAGTGTTATCAATTCAGGATCATAATAGTTAGCTTGCATTCGTACAAGACATTGTAGTGAGTCATAAAACTCATTTACGAGTCTATCGATCGTGGAAAGCTACCAACCTGAAAGTTCAGACTAACGACGCATTCAGTCAACTTCAGTTATGTTGACACTGTACTACATTTAGCAGGGGCTAGGCCAGTAATTGGAAGCAAAGCCATTGTTATTGAATTATTAATTTGATGCATTCGATCAATCTTGCTTGGTTAGTTTGTGAATATTGAATGGTGATCATGACAATTTTCTCTTTTTCAGTGCTACTGTAAACACTTTTATTTTTATTATTTAAATACCTAAATATATCTAGTAGTAGATAGTTACATTTGTATACATTTATGGTTTTATTTAATTTTGTTTTATCTATTATTACCAAATGTTTCAGAGCAAAAGCTTTCATCTGGAAAACCAGGCTACTAACTGATTTTGTACCTTGTAGTGACTAATTAAAACATATATTTCTCTCTAGCAAAAGGAGGGTTAGTTCAGAAAATGTATATCAACTAATTATGTACTTTATTGATAATTCAAGAAAGCATATATTCAGATAATTAGGGTAATACTTGCCTTGGCGCTCTTCCAATAAGATACAGAGTTCATTAACACAGAACATTCGCACTTCAAAAATGTGTTGATTGAACATGTGTATATTGTTTCACGTTTTACTTTTATCAGATAATTAGATCATTCTTAGTATTTTGTATGGACTATGAAACAAATTGGGACTACTAATTCCACGGAAATAATGTTCACAAAACAGTGTGTGATAGATGAAATAAAATCGTTAGTTTATAGCAATGTAATTGGTAATAAAAAAACTTATGTTAGCAGACAAACTACAAGAAAAAAAATTGCAAATGCTTATGCTATCGGCAGGACGCGCACGTGCCTAATTCGCAATAGAAATAGTTTAATTAGAGGTTAATAAATGTTAATAAATTTAGTATGAAAATATTTACGGTTTTTAGAATATTAACTTTTGATAGTCAAACTTATACAGGGTTATAGTTAAAACACTTATAACCTCTCAGGACTATATTACTAACATTATAAACGACTACTTTTCTTCCATGACTTTTAATAATTCATCAGATTTCAATTTATCAGACTTTCTTACAAAATAAAAATATTTAAATTCGAATGTCTAAATGTTCCACTCTACGTGTAGCAAAAGAAGCGTAGGTAATGAAGTTACTTTGAGTGACAGTGCACGAGAGGCGTAGCCGTAGGTACAACGAAATACAGAATTGAAATGTGTTAGATAGAACAACGAAATCTTGAAGATTTAATTTTGTAAAAAGTCATGGAACAAAAGTAGTTGTTTATGATGTTAGTATAGTCCTGAGAAGTTATTAGTGTTTTAACCTTGTACATTAAATTACACTCGCTATTAAAAATGGAAACTAGTCGGACCATCCCGAAATTTACCCGTAAGTAAAGCCGTAATAATTTTGGACATAATTAAGGTTTTGATTATATACTAGCTGACCCTTACGCTGCTTCGCTCCGGTGGTTTTAATTTTACCCGATTGCAGCGCCGCCGGGTCCAATTGTGAATATAAAACAGCCGGATACCTACTCAAAAACGTTGTGCGCACACATAAATTACGGCAACTAATTTTTATATAGATTGTACTCGTATTATTGACGATATTCGAAAGACAAGAAACGCACCACATATTTAATACGCTCAAGTGTTTGTACTAGAATATTAATAATGTCTGCTAATAAAGATTCTAATTCTCAGTTTTTATATTATTTAAACGCATTTTTTATGTAACGTTAAAGACATTGTGTATTCAGTATTTAATCTACTATTCAATGTAATAATTAATAATCAAGTTGTATACCATAAAATACGACGCCAATTGTCCCATATTTTATTGATATCGAAAATACACAACTATTTAGTGAGCAGTGTATCAGTTCTTTAGTAGTATCTAGTAAATAATAAGTTCATAGTAATTGAGAGGGCACATAGCGTTTGTCGTTATCTTTATGTAAATTATCACGTTTTGACTAGTTTATTAATATGAAGTTAATTAAACTTACAGTAGCAATTTAAAATAAGAACAAAATTATCTAATCATTCCACATGAACGGCGGAACCTTAGCATAAAGATACTCACAGATTTAGCCATGTTGAACATAGCAAGAATATGATTCTCATTGGACAGGAACGCGTTCGTGTCGACCGTGATGTAATTGTGGAGTACTGGCATCATATCGGTAAAGTAATCGAAGCCTTCTTTCTCGAACATTTGGTACAGCACCTCTAACACTTTCCACATGTCTTCTGATATAGCTCTTGCTGTCAAATTACAGAGCAGTGCCATTGCTTCTTCATAGTATTCTGTTAAATAATGTACGTGTCTTAAGTAGGGAAGGGTAAAAGTTATTATTCAAAATTAACCCAATAGAGATGTTGACATATTTTTAAGAGAATTAACTAAATAAAACAATGAAAACATAATTTAAATACTAAAAAAGCTGACAAAGTAAAGGGTTTGCATATTATTTGTTAGACTGAGGGCACTTCAAATAGATGACGTCATGTATTCTAATATCAATAACCCCCTGTTATTGCTGTTCTATTCCCGCGTAATAGGATTATTATGGAGTGAGAGTTCTTTGACTTCGACCATAACTATAGAAAGTTAATAAGTTCGGCATGAAGCGACTAATATTTTTTTTTTTTAACATGCCATGATATTTTAAAACCTTTATATTATGCGATAATCTTGACATATTTATATTAAAATAGGCAAAGACCAGGCAAGGACCATTATCGCTTTTATTTGTATTGGCGAGCTTTAGTGTTATTAATTTATTAAAATTCAGTCAAATTTTGTCCAATAGGCGCGACCTCTTGTATTAGTAAAATAAGACAAACTATTTCTTAAGATAAATTTATAGAAGGCCACGTGCAGCATAAAGTTTCTCAATACTATTCATGTACATTTTAATAACTAATAAATACAAAGCGCGCATCAAATTGCAAAAATTGTATAACGGTATTGGAAGTAGTTAGAAATTCATATGAACCGCGCCTAAAATCAGCTTACTTATGTATACGACTGTCAAGAATGTAATAGTATTATAGACAATGATGGATCTCATGTTAAGATGGTCATACTCATACATCATACATTTAAATCACTGTCAGTCTAAATACATCTTTATTTGAACAAGGAAGCAATCTCGTCACCAGTTACTTTGTGATGCAGAATAAAATGTCAATAATAAATCTTGCTTACCGATAATATTGTGTTGCAATATGTGTCCTACGACACGCAATACTGTCTTTTCTAACTGGGCCATAATCTCAGGGCTTTCCTCCATGGCATTGAGAACAGTCTCCATAGTATTAAGCAGACCCATAGCAGTAATAGCTTTTTCATCAGTTCCCGAGTCCGTCTCTATTACGTTGCTGAACGTAGTCGCCAAATGATCGGTAATCTCAAAAGCCATGGGCATTAGCTGCTCAGTGTACAGTGGTACTATCTTCTGCAGCACATTAGCTATATTGTCATTTTCAGTCTCACGAATGACTTTCAACAATTCAGTCGTCACGGCTTTCACTTGAGGCTCCAAGAATGCATGAACTTTCTCTTGCGTAGATAATAGCATCTGAATGGCAATAGCGGCTTCAACTTTGACGGGTAATTCCGTGTCGTTGAGAAGCGCAGTGACCGTTAGGCGGACAGCTTCGAGAAGAAGCTGGTCGTTTTTGAAGCGAACACTGGCGAAGCAATGAAGTACCCAGCAAGCCCTTGCTCGCATGTAGCCGAGAGGGCTGTGGAACTCAGGGAAAACGTATTGGCTGAGGAGAGAGTCAATCTCCTCTTTGTAGAATTTCTTTTTGATAAGAATATCGTTGAGCGTGCCTACCATGTGTAGTGCACCGTCGCGTTGTTTCGGGCCGTACTCACTGTTTTGACTTGTAAGTACTTGCATACACAAGTGCATCGTACGACCCAACATATCCTTGCGCTTTTTGCAACATGATACAAGGAGCGTCTGAGCGGCTGTGACGGGCGACACAAAGTCCTCGAATATGTCTAAAAATATAATTACAAATATAAACCAATAACTAACTACTATATAAATATCCTCATTTACCAGCCAAAGTCCATTAGTTAATTGGATAAGTACTAAGAAACTACTATTAGATATATTCGAATTTAGGACAGCATGCCTCCAAATCCTACAAATAAATAGAGACCACTCTTCGGAAATAGGAAACAGAAATAAATTGGATACATAAACCAATTATTCAACACAATAAGCAGGTCATACTACTGTCCGTCTATGGGCCGTAAGATCGATAACAGTTTTACCTTCTGAGTTTAAACCCTTGCCGTAACAAACAATGACAATATTTTAAACTCTCCTGACAATTTGAATTACTATAATATTGTTGTTGATCTTTCGATCCTTAAGCCCGTAAGTTTATGATTGATTTGAACATAATGGAGAATTGACACTTGCCATCGTTTATAATGAACAAGGTTGTGAACTTTAACGGACGGTTAAACCACAAATGAAATTACGGCCCTTATGCCTCGTATTCATTAGGCAACAATTGACATCGTGGAGCTTTAGTTTTTTAACCGACTTATATGTATTGTCACAATAATGGTAATGAGTTTAACAAATTAGAAGTCTTTTTATTATTATATTGCATTTAAGTGTGTATGTCACTGTGGCTGACATTTATAAAAATCAGTCAAGTATCTACTAGACTAAATGTTTACTTAACATTTAATGATGAAATTGAGATCGCGCGAGTATCATAGGCTATTTTCATAAAAATATAAGAATTCTTCATTCTAGGACCGCCAGTAGGGTTTTTATTTCCTGGTAGGTTATCGGCGTGGTCGTTACTTCGCCAAGTCCCATCGAGTTACTCCTGGCAACACCGTGCGCTAGTGAGCAATATTTTGTAACTGTAGTCTGATGTATACGAAGCATTAAGGTGGCGACTGACCTGAGTCTTCAGAGTCAACATTACATTTGAAGCGAGTTTTAATCATGTGTAACAAGCGACGACAGGCTCGGCTGAGACCTCCTCCGTTTTTTATTTTATTAGAATTTAATATTAATACAACGAATTATAATGACATCTCATAAAATCATACGTTTTTTTTTAAATCAAATGATGTTATAACTTAATATCATACCTGTGACTCAAAGGGATAGTACATCCATATTTCGCCAGTTATGTAATTATGTTATAAGTTTTAAGTATTAGGGGAGCTAATTGGATATTGTCTTTAATCAGGCATATTTCCAGAACCCAAGACCTCTACTCCAAAAAGACAATATCTTCGATTAAAAATGATCAAATAAATCACATTATGTCGGACTATATCAACATTTCATTTTTTTTCTTTCGTTCAGCCTAACTCACGCAGCAACAGATTATAATATTACAGTCGCCTTTTTTATGTTACACAAAAACATACAGGTAAGTCGCCGCCTTTACAGACATTAACTTTTTTTACGACAACTAATGGAAAACACTGCTTGGGGAATTTACTCAGGACTTCGGCTGTTCTTAATTAAAAGACAACATTAATATTTTATAATGTAAAGCAACGTTACTATAAATATCCCAAAGTACGCAGACTGTAAGCAAGTAAAATCAATAATGATCAAATAGTCTTAGTAAAATAACAAATTTTCGTAACATAAAACATAATATTTACCGAATTTGATTCGTATATACTCATGCGGATCAGTTTTCCACAATTCTTCATCTGATTCAGAGTAGGACATCAAGGGGAACAGTACGTCCTGTATGATGGCGAACATATGAGGCTTCAGAAGCTTCCACGAATGAGCGTGGCTTACGCTGAGAAAGAACGGTAAAGATGTATCGGAAGTTCTAGAAGTTCACATAAAATTTTGCTTGATATTAATAGAGTAAATAAGTAAAGGTGCACAATAGACCGAATGGCTATTATTCAAATTGTAGCCAATAATTGTTTTGAGAACCCAATATAATTTTGCCTACAAGCCATTTATTTTCTTGCAAGAAACACCGCCTATAAATGGTTCGAAGACTTACCACTGGTCAATATAGCTTATGGTCTGCTGGAGAACCCTTGGCGATATGTACACTTTGTTCCTGTACTGGTCCAATATCCTAAGTAGGACTTCCAAGATTCCACCGCTAAAGGTAGTCAGGTACCATTCAGCGAACTGGACATACTCATCGCGAGCGTTTACTGGACTGCCATACCTGGTAACAATGTATAGTCGCCATAATAAAAAATCTATGAAAAGAGAATAACTGTCGACGTCAAAAAAATTAGAACCTTATTCACCATATCTCTAAGTTCACAACATATCGCGTGATTCAGATAAGACTATCCAAGCACAATTGTAATAGCTCTAAGCCATAAACAGAGGTTCACAAAACATATAAAAATAATGTAGCGAAACTGCACAATTGCACATTTAGATCTGGAATATGTCTATCTTCCGAAACTTCCGTAATACGAGTCCATATATTTGGTTATTTCACGATCACGGGTAAAAATCAATGCAATGTAAAATGTCTTAATGTCTAACGGCCTGGCCACGAACTCGCCGCTCGCAGCGGCGGCTTTGTATTGATTTCGTGCACTCCATCCGTCGAATTTAAAATATCATTAGAAAAAATATGCCTAAATACATCTAAATACGTGGCATGGCCATCGCGCCGCTCGCAGACCTAGCCCGTCGCCGCAGCCTTAGACCAAAGTCGTGGCCACTAGGTAAGGGCCGACGAAGCAGATTAGCTACTTTTAGCATCGGCGATTAGCGATTTAGTCGCTTTCGATAGCTTGTTCCTATCCGAACACATACTGTCGCAGCGATTTAGATGCGTTACTTCTATACAGTTACTGATATCGATACAGCAATCGACCCATAAACATTCAAACCGCGATGCAGTATCGATACAGTCTGCTTTGGCCCTATTTGTAAATCATACTATAATAATATACATAGGTAGTATAAACATGATTTGTATCAACTATAAAACTGAGTAGGTATGACTTACGAAATCACTTCGAAATAAATAAAAAATTTCCGTAGGCTACTTCCAATTTCCAAATTTTCCTCTTTTGTACTGGTGCCTCCCGTTTCACAAAGAAATGTTTCGCAAAACTTTCCAATAAAATTCACTTGGTAAACAACTAATTATAATATATAACGTGATTTCGAAACATATGAAATACTTGTTTACAAAGGTAAAGGTCAAGTAAACAAGTTTCACAAAAAAACGTTTCATTGGTTTCTTACGAACTTGTTGCTTAACAAAATAAATGTTTCATAAAATTCACAGTAAAGGTTAGGAAGGGCCAAAAATTTGAAAGTTTTAATTTGTAGTCTAGTTTTAGTTATAAGTAGGGCCCGGATTAATATGTAAATACATATTTTTAATTTACACGATTTTCAGTCTACAGTGTGTTCTCTACATCGATTATCATATTTACAATGTGAAAAACTAATTTTTATTTTCAGCTATTATATTTATTTCAGCATTTTTACGCTAATATGCATGTATTATACATATAAACCTTCCTCTTGAATCACTCTATCTATTAAAAAAACCGCATCAAAATCCGTTGCGTAGTTTTAAAGATCTAAGCATACATAGGGACAGACAGACGCGGGAAGTGACTTTGTTTTATACTATGTAGTGATGTTGACAATTTATCAACTCAACCCGAAACATGGCTATTTTTGTTTGATTGATTTTTACTTTACAGAAGACAAAGTATTGACATAATAAACACACAGCGATATTAATTAAAGGGGCTATCTTCTCACAAGTACGTCTTTAGACGTCCTATCCTAGGTTGACAGTTTTATTTTACGTAACAAACAAGTCATATTTTTAAATTATCGTATTCCGATAGATATTACCACACGGCCATCGTGGGTTCAAATCACATCCGTATCAGTTGACTTTTCAAATTTCTTATTAAATAATTATTTAACATTCGCCTAATTTAACACAGGGCAACTGAAGCTTCGAGAACAGCTTGAGGTTTTGTACAATGTTTTTCTTCCGACGCATGACTCATATTTGAAGCCCTTTTCTTTTTGACGGTCTATATGTGTCTGTGTATGAAAAGTATGTTTGTATGTATATGTGTACGAGTATGTATGTATGAAAAGGCAAGGATGTTTCTAAAAAAAGAATGCCATATACATACACACTTTTATAAGTCAAAAATTGTAGACCAGTGTGCAGTGTATTCATAAATCATAGCAAAGCAATCGTCATGCGTGAGACCACCTATCGCAGCTCGTGCACATCCTTATTAGTTTGTATTGCCCTAGTTATCAATAGTGCAACTACATATTATGCTATCTAGGTTGCATGCGAAAAGTATAGAAAGTATTTATAATGGGTTTTCATGTGTTACATATCGGCAAAGTTACGTCATCATCAAAGTTACGTACAGCTATCAAATCCGGGTAGTCCGTGAAAATCGATTTAAAATTATAATGTCTCTTTCTTTTATTACTTTTGGGTAAAGGTGTCGATATTATAATAGATTTTGAAAAATAAATTCGTTTATTTGTGTATTTAACATTAAACATTAATTCCACATTACGCGTTTTACGACGGCTACGATGGCGAGATCGTGAGACATGCGTGTCCGCGAGAGTCAGTCGCGTGCTTTCGTTTCTTTCGGCATCTTTTGGCGGGTGACTGGTTGACCAAAACCTAACAAAAGCCGGACAGGCCAGACTTGTATATATTTGTCCGGACACGATTGCAAAAAGCCGGACACCTGGCAACTCTAATATGTAACTTACGTAATCGATTGTCGTAGTATGTACATGGCTCTACGCCCACGACAGTTATTTTTTATCGATATTGTGACCGACTCAACGCAAACGGACGTTATTTTGCCGGTGGACTTTTTATGGTGGTGTTCTTCTTCTGTAAACTCATGACGTTCCCTTGATGACCATGATAGATGACCGAGCGAGGGAGGATAGAGTCATTCTAAGACAAAGGGTACACCACTTAGTGGGAATATAAAGTTGATATATACATATAGTAAATGCCCCAGGCATTTACTTGTATGCTTTATGCTCTAAGGTCTCGTCTCTCTATATTGCCGTTTTATTAAATATCAAGCTTTTGACCGTGGCTTCATCATAGATGGTTTACGCGTGTAATCGAGTATAACAATAATCGTCACACACTTTCACATTAGTAGAATTTAAATGTGAATAACGGCCTAAATATCCGTAAAATTAAGATAGTGACGAAAATAAGTCTAGACTTCAGTATCCTTAATGCAAGCTCCAATTTAAACCCACTGGTTTCACCCGTAAGACGTAATACTCGCTAAGTGTGCTGTCG
The DNA here is from genome assembly GCA_936450705.2 of Protodeltote pygarga. Lineage (NCBI taxonomy): Eukaryota > Metazoa > Arthropoda > Insecta > Lepidoptera > Noctuidae > Protodeltote > Protodeltote pygarga. The sequence continues at coordinate 15,942,734 of OW388248.2, forward strand.
GTTCAGCCAAGTTAATGTCAAATGAATGACTTCACCTGAGCCCAAAGTGTTATTAGTTACTTTCATTACAATCGATTCAGGTTTTTCCGTATATCCCGTAAAAGTTAAAGCTTCCAAGGTCAAAGATTACGATCGGTGTTGTCTTTCTCGTCGCCAAATTTCGGATTTTCTGATCTGATTCATTATATTATACGCTAAATGAGCTTGCGCTCTTGGTGTAGGAGAATCCCGAGAAAAAAGCAAATGCACTTTTCTTTACCTTGAAAGGGGACTTGACCTTTCAAGGTTGCCCCAAAGCAAGATGCCTGCAACTGAAGCACTGGTCTATTTTGCCCAACAGTCTACTGTAAAAACTTACCGTTCAAAAAGTCTGTACAGTGTGTGCACCGCCCACTTTTTGCACTTCCACCATGGCAGCTCCATGCGTTCGTCTTCATCCACTTGCAGAGTAGATTCTGGTACCGGTGCTTCCATCGCAATGCGAAGCACCTCCATCCATTTTGTGAAAATGTCCTTTGTAATCAGGTCAAGTGGCAAAATATACTGAAACAGACAATAGTGTCAACCTAGCACCACTGTTGTAAGAGGTTCATATTTATTACATGCAAACTGTTAAATTACCTTTATAAGACCATAGAAACATTTCAGAATTTGCTTCTGTATCAAAACAGATTCCATGGACTGGTCAGCTTGGAGATTCACAATCAAATTGTACATCATCGGCAGCAGCAGGTTCATTGCTTCTATTAGTGGCACCCTCTTCTCAGCAACATGATATTCATAGTTCTTTATCAGCTGATACAGACACAAAAGAGCTCCCATCCAGCTGTTAGGCTCAGGGTTTTGTAGGTATATGTGAATCTTGTCTACAATTTGTGTCCAACGTGATGGGAAATTGTGTTTGATTATAGTTTTCAAGCAGACACACAATTGAACTCTTATTATGTCTGGTGCCTGTATTATAGCATCAACAATGATATCCCTGATCATAGCACGGTCTTGTTCATGAATGCTGAAGGGGATTGGCTCACCCTCCTCCGTTTCCTTCTCCTGCCATCCTGATGTGATGAGGTTCTTGAGGTAAACTACACCAGCTTGTCTCACTGGTATGGGTACATCATTTTGCATAACCACTTGCAGCAGAGATGGTGCAAAACCAATGATTTTGTGAATCTGAAATATTTATTTATTTTATATACCTACATAATTAAAGAAAGTTTTACCACAGTATCTAACAGTATGGTAACTACGTACAAACGCTCGAAAACGGCACACTCACACAAACATGCGCAACGACGCGTCGTTGATACTGCGAGTACCGCGAAGTTCGCTTAGGAATCTCGGCGTTACGCAATATTACGCATGTTTGTGTGAGTGTGCCGTTTTCGAGCGTTTGTACGTAGTTACCATACTGTAAGATTATAATACTGTGGTTTTACCTTATACTTCTAACTTAACACATTGACTGTCCATGCATTACATGTAATGCATTTTTGGTCTGGTGTGATGTGTGACCTAGAACTTTGATTTCCTAGAGACGTATGAACAAAACAGTAAATTACCCAGAAGAGACGGGACAGTCAATTTGTTAACTAATCATAAGTAAAAGAAAATTAAGGCAGCTTTTATTATTGAGTTTTTAAATACCTAGGTTTTTTTTGTATTGGATTGAGTGGGACTCTAGATCAGTGTTTCTCAGTTAGTGGTACGCATACCCGCGGATTGTATCAGGGGGTACCTAGGCGCAACAATCTCGTAACTAAAATATTAAATCCTTAAAAATATACTTAACATTCCTGCAATAGTATGTAGTACGTAGAAAAATCTAATTGGAAACCAAATACATTAGCTCCAGATAGATTATTAATTGTATTTACAATTGGACCCGGTAGCTGGTACCGCCATTGGATTAAATTAGAACTTATGCTGTTAAGTCCTGTTAGTGTCCATTAATTACTGTTACTGCCTAGTTGGTCTAGTGGTAGTAAGCGCAACTGCTGAGCACGAGGTCCTGGGTTCGATCCCTGGGTCGGCAAAGTGTTATTGGGTTTTTCCATTAGGAAATTCTCAGTAGCAACACGGAGTCTGGAATTGTGCCCGGTTAATAGCAATAGGCTTGTCCCCTATTACATGGGGCTTACAACATAGCTGGAGAAACGTGGGTGTATTGCATACCTCTGCCTAACCCCTCTGTCTTTTGTCAATTAGTATTTAATATAAAAAGACAAATTTTATTACAGCACAACATATTATTATTCAATTATGCAAATTATAACAGCCAAGTGAAGTTTTAAATTTGAAGGTAGGTACTATTATAATCTTTCTTCTACCCTCTTCCTTATTTTATAATTTTGATGATATAAATCACTGAATAAATTGACTATTAGGAATAATATAAACTTATTATTTATTTTTTCTTATTGGGATTGGGATTACATCACTCCAAAAAATAGTTTAAGTTGTAAAAGCGCGAAAACTGGTCTACAAATGGAATGTTCTTGAATAACCATATACCTACATAGATAGGTATTCCTAACTTTATTTGGTGTAATTAGACTATTTATAGCCCAAGCACCTAGTCACAAAAACCACTCATAGATTTTTAACAATAGTGGATGACGAAGAAATCCCGCCAAAACTGAACAAACTTAGATTTCTTCATGATCTATTTATAGTAACTGTAATGACTTTACATGAGCTGATCAAGTTTGGTTAACTCTTATTGGCATTCTTTAGCTAATTTAGTTAGATCAAATCTCAATAAAAAGTTCAGCTGAAGGTAAATTTATAGTGACTTATGGAGACAAATTAGTATCAAATTTAACAAAATAATCCATGAGCTGTGTTAAAACATGGTGCTCTCATACCAGCGCGGCATGTCAATAGCCGACGAAATTAAAAAGACTCGCATACAATAAATCTACATATAGTTTACTGTAATATTTAATTTGGTCGCGTTATAAAATTCCCGAGCATGTGGTTGATGGATGCGATTTTATAACTCACCTGCGAAAGCTGTTCCTCAGCCTGCACCCTCTGGTTTAGATCGATGGTCCCACGCAAAATTTCAATTAGTTTTCTTGTGTCCATTTTGGAGTAATTATCATTAAATTACAAAATAATTATTTTTTCAACGAGGACACAAGCTGCCGCCGGGCGTGGAAGTCAAAAAGACTGATTGTCTATGAATGATATGTCACGTGACACATGTAAAGATCCATTCATTTGACATAAGTACAGCTTGGCAAAAAAGAGTCTGAGGCGGTGACAGCTGGAACTAAAAATAAAAATCTTAAAAACTAAGTTTGTGAGTACTAAAATAACATAAAAATTATTCATTTGATTATAAATAATGACAAAAAACTCGTCATAGAAATATTTAAGCACTAAATAACTTATAATTTTGAATTGTAGTGTAAAAAGTGCGCCACCGGCGCCCCCAATTTTTCCAGACTCTTTTTTGCCAAGCTGTAAATTAGGTAGCTTCTACCACGGAGGTTATAATACACTATGAGGGCAGATAAGTGCCAGAAAAACGGTCTTGATAGAGAAGACTTGGGGGTGTCGGTGTCCTTGTCTAATACGGTAACCACAATTCTTTTTAAAATTTAGGACAATGTACAATTTATGGAAAAATAATTTATGATAAGTACCTAAATATTAGAATTGATTGACATTTTATGGATATTTCGTTTAGGTACCTATGTACCTATATTATTAGTATCCTATAATTAATGAATTTAAATAAAATATGAACTCTTTTAACCTCTTTACAAAAAAAAATGGAATGGTTAACTTGATCTTTAACATACATAATCACTTTATTAGTTTAAACAATAACCCTGAGATCAGGCGGTTATTCTCATTTGGCGTTAGAACTTTAGAAGGGAAATGGTCAAAGCTACCCAAAAAAGGGGCGACTTTGAACATGCACGGGGGTAGTTTTAAATAAAAGATTTAAAAGGTCATAAAACAAGTTTTAACTAATTAACAGTTTTAAACGGTTTAATTAGTCTTTTTTAAATCATATTATTAGGGGGTGTGTAATGTGTGGTATAATATCAAATGCTCTAATTTCACTTGAAATAATGTTCATATAATATAATTTTCATATATGTTATAATACCAAATAACCTAATTTCATATGACCCAATGTTTTTATCATTCCTATAATCTTCCTTTAATATAATAACATTTACTATAACGTTCTTTTGACATAACATTCACTTGACCTAATGTTCTTTTGACCTAATTTTCATGTTTAATGGTCACAGTTCTAACCTAACTCAAATGGCAAGGGTGGTTTATAAAAAAAAACCACGATGGGGATGGCGGGGTCTATTTGATCCCACCATCCCCTTCTTACCTAACCTGTCCGTGTCGGGGTGCCTTAAAGTCCAGATTCCATCCAGTTTCTCCTGGTAACAATAGTTTGCTAGCACCATACTATTCTAGCAGGCTAAGCGTTTAAAATCGTATCAGATTTCCTAAATTATATTAAAAGTTAGTCATAGATTATGAATATTATAGTAATTGAACATACTAAATGAATATTATGGCATCTGTGCATTATAGTAAATGTTCCTTATATCATAAAAAATTAGATAAAATGAAATTATATCAACAATTAATCAACTCAACTTAATGTCTCAACTGTTCGTTATATTAAACAAAATTATATTAAATGAAATTAGGTCAAATGAACGTTAGATTTTTTGTTATTCATCCGTTACACACCCATAATTAGGAACTCTCTGGCAACATCACATTCATATCGGACGGAACCACTGATAATCATTTTCCTCATCTAAATTAAAAGTCATCACAAAGATAACAAAACATGTACTTAGATAAATATTTCTTCAATAATATTAATTTAAAACCTGTAGTAAAATTAAAACACATTTTTCTTTTTAGGTAAGTAGGTGATTTTGCAAAAAATAATATCTCAACTTATTACAAGTTTTCATACCATAAAACAATCCTACTCAATCAAAACTTATGCTCACACTATGACATAATGAACTTACCTGTGACAGCTTATTTTACGACCTGGATAACATTCCCTCTTAGCGCATTAGCGCATTACCTCATATAGCATAATCGAATTTGTTGTTTGATAGGCGATCATTCTGAAGAAGCTGCTGAATACAGGTTGCAACCGGCCAATTTGGAAGTCATTGCGGGACATTAAGCAGTGGACGTCTTATGGCTGAAATGATGATGAGCCGATCATTTTCATAATTTGATGATATTATGTTTGATGAGCTAAGTTAAATCTGCTGAGCTTGAATTTTAAACCGAATTCCTTAAAGAAGTGGTTCAGGCATTGCGAAATGAAGATGAATGTTGGCAAGTTATAGCTTGGCAAAAAAGGGTCTGATGTGGTGACAGCTGAAACTAAAAATTTAAATCTTAAAACTGGGTTACATTATCTTAAATAAAATAACTTATTCATTAAATTTCCCTCAATCCCTCAATTTTTGCAGACTTTTTTTTGCCAAACTGTGTGTGATAAAAGCGGTGAGTTGATATAATAAACTAAATATGTAAGTACCTTAGAGTATATAAGAAAATATAGAAAAACCCTATAGAAGTATGAACTGTGAGCACGGGTATGAACAACGCGGCCGCGACACGAGCTCCGTTTGCGAGCATACCTCGATCGACTGCGGTTCAACTAGGCTCTACGAGCGAAAAAGTTACATTTTAGCTTATATCATGGTCAACTGCTAGGTAAAATTTTGAAAAATGTCTAGAAAACATAATTTGAAAAAATTACATTTTAACATTTCTATGGTGAAACCTGCTTTCGCTCCGCACAAGGCAATGTGGTTGACGTTATCACTCTATATTTTCTTAAATACTCCATGGTGAGTATCTAATATCTTGTGCGCCAGTAGCGCCCTCAATTTTTGCAGACTCTTTTTTGCCTTACTGTAGATTTTAAGTAGATTTCTTTCTAGACCGATTTTCAGCTTAAGTAAGCAATATATTTTAAATAAATCCATGGCGTGTAATACCTACACCATAGATTGCACAGAAGAAAGAAAGACGTCAAAAGAGAAAAGCATCTCTGATCTCTATTCTCTATTGTCTGTGGAGAAAAGTCAAGGCTGAACAGGCTGAAGGAAGGGAAAAATTCTAGTAACCGAAGTAGAAATATTCTAAAATAATAACTGCAGTAGAAATAAGAAAAATATAGCAACGAAATGGCGTAATTATTCCTAATCTTTATAATAATTACCATCTGCTGTCTGAACATATGGCGTTACTGTCAGAGTAAAGCAAAATAAATAACGCACTTTACTACCTCGGTGTTATAAAAACAGTATTTGCTTATTCTATAAAAATTATGATGATATTTTTGTAAATATGAGATATAACAAACAAGAATTGGTTGCGTTAGCATCACAGACATCGCAAAATTTCGATCGAGAAGGTGTGTTGGTGCTTAAAGAGAGGCAGGATGGATTCTTCAGGAGATCTGAAGGTGAGCAATTAATTTGCCCTATGTATACCATATAAATGCAAACTCCGCCCCTAAAACAACACTGACCAACTTTAGTAGGTGTGTACTACCTACTTTAGTATTACCCACTTATACTAAACTTAACAGAATTTGTTCAATGTAATAGACTGCTGGAAAGACCTACTGTCCAAATAAGCCAGGCTTTAACCAGTAGGTCGCATTTTTAAATCTTGCTTATAATCGATTTTTTTTTCTACTAAAATTTGAATCTATGCCTTAGTTCTAAATAGGTACATGCTTCTAATAAAGGGGAAACTTTACTGGACCCAAAGCCTTATTGGTTTGTAAGAATCAAGAATTTACATTGTTGAGCCACCAAGAGGATGCAATATTCTGTGGTGTGGACAATTTATGCAGTAGTGTGTGGTTCAGATAAATGTGTACATTTATCTGAGGACAGCCTTATGACAGAGGCTCCTGGCATATATTTTATGTGTTCCCATATCCCATGTAAAAAACCTTGTGGGTTTTTTATTATTAAGAAATCTGCTAGTTAAAGATGTTATCTATCACCACTTGTATGCTTTAATATTATGTTGAGAGAAATGAATATAAATATTAGCTTTAAGTTAGTTTTGTGTAAATGTATGTGTGAAATTAGATACACTAGTGCATACTGGTCACTAATCACTACATATTAGCTAATGACACAGTAAATTAACGAGATATATTATCTTAATCCTTCCTGTTCGGGAGGGAGGTAAAATTAATACTTATGGTCCACCTGACATTGGTCCTGGAGACCTCTTGCATGTTTTCCATATTTTTAACCATTACTACAAATAAAAATCAAATCTATATTTTCACAGTATATTTATTAATCACAAGTTTTTAAATTATGCTAAATACAGTGTGAGTCTACATGAAGTGCACATATTATGATATTGGGTGAAACTAGACATAATAAATTTATAGATGAAAAAAATACTTACAATACATTTTTTTTTAAATCTTGCATTTGAAATGGCTCTTGTGTAAAAGATGCTGTAAGTTGACTTAAGTGTTCTATCTGGTTAAAACTAAAACCCTACCTAATGATAGTATTGACTAATAGAATTTGACTTATAAGCACTAAAGAACAAATAAGGAAGATTTTTTTACATTGGTTTTCTCAAAATAATGCACCCTTAATCCTAAACTTTATTTCTATAAATTATTCTTTATTGTCCTAGCTATCAAAAAATAAAACTATCAAGATCCTATCCCTGATGGATCATTTGCCATGATTTGTTAAACATAAGCACTCCGAGCACATTCATTACTTTACTGCTTTATTTTTGAGTGTTAGTATTATTTTTTTAGGTAAATTGTATTACATCAGCATTGTCTGTAAATTACAATAATTATTCTGGATCTAAACTTACAGCATTTTCTTTACAAAAGATACACCATAGGTGATTTTTTTTTGTAATTGTTTAAATATGTTTAGTTTCACCTAATTTTCTATGTGGACTTGATAAAAACTCAAACTGTATATCAAAATCAATACATCACATAAATATCGGAAGTCTGAAATCTGAGTAGAAAATTTTACTAACTTACAGAAGGCACAAAATAACTCCACTGCAAAAATATAATATATACCTAAATATTTGCATCTCTTTCTTCCTCACTAGCTCAATTACATTATTTATGGCCCCTAAAATGTAAAATGCAACACCGCCGCGCCATTCGCCCGTCAGCCAGGCTGAGTAAATTTGCATCTGAATTCATAAATATAGTTATCTGAATGATACCTATAAACAAAAAAAGTTTTTAAAATTTTGTCTGATTTTCTGCTCGTTTCTTTCGGATAATCTTCTAAACGGCTGGACCGATTTTGATGGGACTTACTAGCAGGTAGCTAGTAAGGCGTAACTACACACACCGGCAGATTTAGCGGAACATAAAAAAAAGATGGTTTTTTTGGAAAAATTATAGGTATTTCGACTAGTAGTTCTGTTATTTGAATGATTAGGCGTTATTTCATTAAAAATTAAGAAGATTTTTGTCAGCTGTTAACCTTCTAACATAAATCAGACCCTCATAAGCATTTGTTTCAATTTAAGCTTTTGAGTGTTTTTGAGAAGAATGTTGATTTAAGCAGTCAATGGTGGCCCTAGCTCATTTTGTTTGTTTTATTTAGAGAGTTTATATTGTATTGCATACAGAATGAGTGATTTGCCAGGACCTGATGTCGCCAGGGCTGTATCAGGGATTGAGGAAGGTCACACCTACCGTTCAGTCATTCGAACTTCGGTAGTATCAGTATCCGTGATCCACCGTAATGTTTATCGATACAGACAGACAGGGTCTTACGTGCGCAGGCGAGGCCAAGGCATAAATCGTGCAACCAGTGCCGTAGACGACTGTTTTGTAAGGGTGCAAACTTTGAGAAATCGTCGACAAACTGCTGTTCAGGCCCAAAATCTTTTAGAAGAAGTGCGTAACGTACGTGTTAGTGAACGAACAGTGAGGAGAAGGTTAAATGAAGTTGGTTTGAAGTCATACGTGCCAGCAAGAGCACCTAAACTTGAGGTGAGCCATCGAATAGCAAGATTAGCGTTCGCTCGTTTTCATCAAATTTGGTCCAATGAGTAGAATCGAGTTTTATTCTCGGAAAGAAAGGACGGACGGAAAGGAGAAGATGTGGACATCTCAGATGACCACATCTTCTCCTTTCCGTCGATGAAATGAACACAGAAACGGCTTTCGTCACCAACTTCATTTAACCTTCTCCTCACTGTTCGTTCACTAACACGTACGTTACGCACTTCTTCTAAAAGATTTTGGGCCTGAACAGCAGTTTGTCGACGATTTCTCAAAGTTTGCACCCTTACAAAACAGTCGTCTACGGCACTGGTTGCACGATTTCTGCCTTAACCTCGCCTGCGCACGTAAGACCCTGTCTGTCTGTATCGATAAACATTACGGTGGATCACGGATACTGATACTACCGAAGTTCGAATGACTGAACGGTAGGTGTGACCTTCCTCAATCCCTGATACAGCCCTGGTGACATCAGGTCCTGGCAAATCACTCATTCTGTATGCAATACAATATAAACTCTCTAAACAAAACAAACAAAATGAGCTAGGGCCACCATTGACTGCTTAAATCAACATTCTTCTCAAAAACACTCAAAAGCTTAAATTGAAACAAATGCTTATGAGGGTCTGATTTATGTTAGAAGGTTAACAGCTGACAAAAATCTTCTTAATTTTTAATGAAATAACGCCTAATCATTCAAATAACAGAACTACTAGTCGAAATACCTATAATTTTTCCAAAAAAACCATCTTTTTTTTATGTTCCGCTAAATCTGCCGGTGTGTGTATTAGGCGTAACTTTTATTACTTTTAACTACAAAAATATTTTGGAAACTGCAAAGAAATAAAAACCACAAAGAATTAAAATTAGGGTCAAAATCCTTTTAAACACAATTTTGCACCAAAAACATTTTATTTTTATTCGTGTTCATAGTGTTTATTATGACGTAAAGAGCCATTAGAAAATTCAGCCAATTCAATTAGTTATTTTGGAATTTGAATTAATTTCCAGGTTGTTCAGTGCGGTGGTTCCGTCTCCGTGGCAACCTCCTGTTCTATCTAAAAGGTCCAGAGCCATGGTACGAGCCTGTAGGAGTCATTGTACTTGGACATCATCAAATCAAAGTACAGTCTCAGGATGAAAATGGACACTGGCCTTTTCAAATTGGTCAGTTGTTTTTTAATAATATAAAATTAGACGTGAACATTTTAATTTAAAACTTTGACAAGATTTGTGTACGTGGTTGTGATCGTTTTTCTAAATCATACGGGGGTTCGATCCCGATCGATCAATGTTGAATAATTGATGCGAATATAAATATCATATTTTTCGACAAATTCTTAGCTGGGAGCTGGTTACGATGCAATGACTGACGTAAGAAAAATGTATGAATATCAATTGTTGTTCAGGCTACTCAATTTATTCAACAATTCCTGAAACGAATTGATTTTCAAATGAGACTTCTCATCCAATATTTAATATTTTTTGTCTCCTTCTAGTTTGGGAGAACGGCGTGTGCTATAAAATGGCGACGTTTCACGAGTCTGAACGCACATTGTGGTTGAAAGCCATAGAGTTAGCACCATATGATAATATTCAGGCACAGGCGGACGCATTAAGGGAAAGACTGAACAAAATCAGGCCCAATCTAGATATAGCTACTTATAGACTGCAGAAAGGAATTGTGACTGGTGAGTTGTTATTTTAATTCTAATACTACTATAGTTACTAGTCCCGCAGTGATAGCCTAGTGGTATGATCGTTGACTGGCAATTCTGAGGTTTGAACCCAAGGCACGCACCTCTAACTTTCGTAAGTTATGTGCGTATTAAAAACTAATCCCTACTCCGAGCCTCGGAAAGCACGTTAAGTTTTGACAGTCATTAAAGGGAGTCGGTACCCTCATAAAATCCTGACAACTAATCTAACTTCAGAATATCGTATTCCTTTTGTTTGCGGATGTCAGATAGGCAGTCGCTACGTAGAAAACTAATTAATTATCAGCTGCATCCAGTTAGAGTAGAAGCCGACCCCAACAAAGTTTTGGAATAATTAATATAATTATTAGCGAATATAATATAATAAACGAATAAGGCTAGTATCTAGATCATTAACGCAGCGGCGCAGGGGTCTCTGTTTCAATATCTTTGTTATAATCTCCTCCATGCCCTTTTTTAAAATTTGGGCTCTTGTTGATTCAAATTGAAATTGGAGAAGGGATTTACAAATGACTAGCTGTTCCCCGCGACTTTGTCCGCGTTAAATTAAATTTTCCCGTAAACACACGTTGATAAGCAGCCAGATTGCCTGTTATTTTTTGACTGGAATCACAGATATTGTTATTTTTTACTAAAAACTGAACTTTTTTTTTTAGAATAAAAAATAGTCTATAGCACTCAGACATAATGTAGCTTCCTATTAATGAAAAAAAAATTAAGGATCAGATCGGTAGTTCCAGAGATTACCCCTTACATACATACATTATTATATACATCCAAACTTTACCTCTTTATAATATTAGTATAGATAAAAATTTTGAATGCCGCTTTCCAAAGAGCAAATTGTAAGCAATTTATTCCCAATTGTATGAACAATGTAATCAGGTCAAACGTCAATCGTATCAATACACCCAATCTGATTATTCTGATATTACCAACTCAATTTGTAAAACAAAACGAATTCGCGACGTTCTGTCGACAACAATGTTACGATAACACAGGATTTTTTTAAAGAATGTGCTTTTGAAGGATTTAAATATGAAAAATGAAATATGAAAGTTGAAAATTTATTTTTTCTTTCAATGCAGCAAGTAATGGCATAATTACACTTGGTTGTTAGCGCGTATTCGAGTGTTTATACAGTAGTGATTTACCCTAACTAAAAATAGTCAGTTTCAACTTTACACCACCAGCTAAACTAAGAAGGTCAAGCGAAGAATACGGTTCAATAATACCTTTTTACTGACCTGACAATATCCTGAACTAAACTATTCCTGGCTCAGGTATTTATTATTGGGTCATCTTGCCTGAAACTCAATAACGGTATGGAGTTTAGAATTGCGTCCGGTATGACAATAAGCTTGCCCATGTTACCTGAGATTGTGATTATAACTGCACTGGGGTGTAAAACACCTCAGCCTCAGAACTTTGGGGAAATATAGACGTGTTTTTCTGTTACTTTTAGATATGAACGAAGTGCCGCTTTGTGAGTTAGCGCTGTCATGCGACAACCTTCTTTGTGATGCGCATGGGAGGCCGCCTTCACCTGTCATTATAATTTACGTCAAATACGATAAGGGACTCTGCGTGAGATATGGCGCTACTGAAATTGTTGAGGTAATAAATACAATATTTATTAAAGTTAATATAGTCTCAAACTTTCGCTAACGTTATAACTCGCGTTGAATGTTGAGTGCTGCAAAGCACTCGAAACGTCAGGTTTTTTGAAAAATAAACATTCAACGCGAGTTATCCGTTATAAGTTGTTATATTTATTAAAGTTACACTAATTTAATAAAAAGTTAGTCAAGACGAAATTTGAGTTTATGTTTGTAAATCCCTTGTCTACAGACATGCAGTAACCCTTGCTTCTCAAAAACCATACTGTTTCGCGCCAGTGATGGCCTGACGGGGTCTGCGTTAGTCCGCATTGTGGTTTACGATGTTAAGGAGCGGGTCTCCGAGACCGCAGTGCCTATGGGCTATACGTCTTTGCTTCTCAGCACTATACAGGTAGTTTAAAAAAATAATATGTATGTAATTTTTGACATAAAAACTGTTCCTACAGCATACCGTAAGTCAGAGGACGTACGGTTATGAGAGGCTCGCACCCACTTGATAGGCTGTGGAAGTGTCGTCACAAAATTTCGGCGTCAAGTACCAATATTATTCTGAATTCTTGGTACAAAAAAAATAATATAAATTAATTATCACTCTCCGTGCAGTCTTTCCAAGGGTATCGTGTAACACAGTATCTGGGTTTTGGAGGTCAGATAGGCAGTCGCTCCATGTAAAACACTGGTATCCAGCTGCATCCGGTAAGACGACCCCAACATAGCTGGGAAAAGGCTAGGCAGATGATGCTTGGTACAAGTTAGTTTCTTATATGCATGGGGTACCAAACATTCTTTGTGCAAAAGCATTTCTGTAAGGTTTTATTCGTAGTCACAATTTTTTTGTTTCTTTACCTTTCTATCCAAACGAAACGAAAAATAATCAAGATTTTTCTCCTTACAGGAGGCACAAAGAATGCGCGTAGCACTTATAACGCAAGACCAAAAGACGGTTGGTTTTGTCACAATCAACGGTTGGAGTCTAGAACCTTCTTACATCGGTACCAGTCCAAGTCACACGAACGATAGAAACAGCATAGATATACCACAGAAAGTTCTATGCCACCGTCGTTCGCAATCTTTACCTCCAAGATTAGGGCTGAAGTTAAAATTTCCGTCTTACGGGAGCCTTTTGAAACAGAATTTTGTTAATAGTCATCAAGTGACGTATAGATTCCATTCTGGATTGGGAGGAGACATTACTGTGCATGAAATCATGGCTGAACCGAAACTGTGTTACGCAATTCCTGTACAACTACTGTAAGTATTAGATTTAATTGAATATTTAAGATACAATTACATCTCTGGGGTTTTCCTCGAAGACTACCCAGCTAATAGCACCTAAGTCAAGTATCTGCTAGAGATGAGTCAGGAGACTTGTTATCTTTACCAATGTACTCTGAAATTCGGACGACGAAGCTTCGACCGACAGATCCCACGTTTATTCGTTTTTTCGCTCGTTAAATCACGTTTTCACGTTTCACCCGACTTTCTTTTATGTATATATGTAGGGTAAATACCTACCACATAGTTTATTTATTTACATTATAAACATATATATATAAAACTAAAATAATACAACACACTAACATACAAACACACATCTAAAATATAAATATTTATTTCCATATTTATTTTCATTAATTTCATATTTAATATTATTTAATACAGCACATCATCTACATATAAAATCCAGACATACATCCGGCATTCTATATTGCTTTCTCCTTACGCTAATTATGTCGGATGATAACGCACACCGCTAACGTGCATAGTGGACCCGCGCATCAACAGCTACGTAGCAATGACGTAGCGAGCGACCGAAGGACATTGGTGGGAGCGCATCGCTGCGCTCGGCCGTTCACCTTGTCCTGACCTTCAGTGACAATTAACTGTTGCGACGCGCGGTCCGTGCTAATTTACTTTTGTGGAATCTTGTGTCCCAAATCTTATAAAGCCTATGTTTAACTGTCTTATGTACTGTGCCGTATCTATTGTGACTGTTTGTGTGTGCCTATCGTGAATGTAACAATTTTCTCCTTCTGTTATTGTGTTGTGTGGATGTACTGAACATTATACGTGAGTACTGCAAGGACAATTTTTATTTGCACACCCACTCTGCCTATCCACCCAACTATACTGGTGACCCCTATGGAGAGCACGAATAAAAAAAAAGATGAGTGATAGCGAGTCTGAGCACACTGCTTCATCACAGCAACACGTCACGCATAGAACGCGTCGAGCAATGCGCGTTTCCACTGACGGAACGCACGATTTTTTTCGCGTGCCGATAAAGTTGCCCCCATTTTGGCCGGAGGAGCCAGACATTTGGTTCGCACAAATTGAGGCACAGTTTGCGAACGCAGGAGTGACCAATGACGCCGCCAAATTTAATTATGTGGTCGGACACCTGGACACACAATTTTCTAAGGAGGTGAAGGACGTCATCATGTCCCCTCCAAGCACCAATCGCTACGAAAAGCTGAAGACTGAGTTAGTCAAACGTCTCTCAGCCTCCCAGGAAAGAAAGGTCAAGCAGCTCCTGACTCATGAAGAGCTGGGAGACCGAAAGCCGTCGCAGTTCCTACGCCATCTGCAGGGGTTGGCAGGCCCTAAAGTCCCAGAAGATTTCGTGCGCACTATCTGGTGTAGCCGACTCCCCAGCAACATACAGCCTCTCCTGGCATCGCAGTCATCGAGCACCTTAGAGGCATTGGCTGAGCTGGCCGACCGCGTCCAGGACATTGCGTCCCCATCCAGCCATGTAGCTTCAACTTCAGCACCAGAGCCTTCAGTGAGTGAGATGGCAGCCGAAATTGCAGAACTGAAGCGCGCAGTTAAGGATCTGACCGTGCAGCTGCGAGATAACCGTTCGCGAGATCGTTCGCGGAAACGAGACCAGGGACGCAACTCACGCAACCGATCCTCATCTCGCTCAAATTCGAGCTACCGGCGGCACCCGCAATGCTGGTACCACATGAGCTTCGGGGATAAGGCCAACCATTGCGTAAAACCCTGTGATTATAATAAGGGAAACGCCACGGGCAGTCGGTAATGGCGACTGACGATTGCCCCACCCCAACTGGTCGCTTGTTCGTCGCAGACCGAAGAACGAAGACGCAGTTTCTGGTCGACACCGGAAGCGACCTCTGCGTCTACCCTCGTCGTCTGCTCAGTGATCGTCGTGCACCTACGAACTACCAACTTATGGCTGCAAATGGTACGCCTATTCAGACGTACGGTTTCCTGGATGTCAGCCTGGACCTTGGCCTTCGTAGAGACTATAAGTGGTGTTTTGTTGTAGCTGAGGTTACAAAACCTATTATCGGTGTAGATTTTCTTTGTTTTTACTCGTTAATCGTTGACGTCCGTAATCAACGATTAATCGATAGTAACACCAATGTTTCCGCTATTGCCTTGAATCACTCAGATTCATCTATATATTCTGTAAAGGTAACTACTGGTGATTCAAGGTACCACAAAGTATTAAATACCTTTCCGGAACTCACTCGACCCGCCGGTACACTACGCACAACACCTCATAACACTGTACATCATATCCGCACGACCCCAGGCCCTCCAGTTTCTTCTTCATTTCGGCGTTTAGCGCCAGATAAATTGAAAATTGCTCAGCAGGAGTTCCAGCTGATGCTACACAACGGAACAGCCCGTCCCTCGGAGAGTCCCTGGTCATCTCCTCTCCATCTTGCACCCAAGAAGGACAACGGTTGGCGACCTTGCGGTGATTACCGCATGCTCAATGCGCGAACTGTTCCTGACAGGTATCCGATCAGGCATATTCACGATTTTGCTCACAACATTACAGGTTGCCGAATTTTTAGTACCATCGACCTCGTGAAAGCCTATAATCAGATACCTGTCAGCCCAGATGACATCCCGAAGACGGCAATTACCACACCGTTTGGCCTGTATGAATTCCCATACATGACCTTCGGGCTTCGGAACGCCGGCCAAACGTTCCAACGTTTTGTCGACGAAATGACCAGGGGCCTAGACTTCTGCTACTGTTACCTTGACGATTTTCTTATATTTTCTAGGACAGAAGCAGAGCATGAGGACCACCTTCGTATTCTTTTTGGCAGGATGAAGGATTTTGGCATGTTAATAAACACGTCTAAGTGTGTTTTCGGTGTCTCGGAAGTAACTTTCTTAGGTTACCTCATATCCGAAAAGGGCACCAAACCACTAGACAATAAAGTTGAGGCCATTAAGAAGTTCCCCCAGCCAAAAGACGTTCGTCAGTTGCGTCGATTTTTGGGCATGGTGAATTTTTATAGGCGATTCTTGCCTCACGCAGCTCAGATTCAGGCGCCACTCCATAACCTTTTGATTGGCAACGTAAAGGGCTCACATCCCATTTGCTTGGCTGAAGATACCTTGCAAGCTTTCGAGGACTGCAAGACAAGCTTAGCTAACGCTGCCTTACTAGCTCACCCCGATTGCAATGCCAAACTCGCATTGGTTACCGATGCATCGGATACTGCAATCGGCGCGGTATTACAGCAGCTTAGCGATGACGGTTGGCAACCATTGGCTTTCTTTTCGCGGAAGCTCAGCCCTTCGCAAGTAAAATACTCTCCCTATGACAGGGAATTGCTTGCCATATATGAGGCCATCAAATATTTCCGCCACATGCTTGAGGCTAGGCATTTCGTCATTTATACGGATCACAAGCCGATCAGTTTCGCATTCCATGATAGGAAAAGAAACTGTTCGCCTAGACAATTCCGGCACTTGGATTTTATCGCCCAGTTTACCACCGACATAAGGCACATTTCTGGCAAAGACAACGTCGTAGCCGACCCTTTGTCGCGTGTGGAGGAATTGCAAGTGCCGGTCAGCCTCGATACCTTGGCAGAAGCACAGGCTTCAGATAAAGAACTGAAGACACTTCTTCAAGAAGGTTCTTCTCTGACCCTGGAGAAAGTACAAGTCCCTGGGGAGCGCAGTTCTGTGTACTGCGACGTCAGTACAGCGTCCCCCAGGCCATTCGTGCCCAAAATGCTGCGAAAACAAATATTTGACAGCTTACATTCTCTCAGCCATCCTGGCGTCTCAGCTTCTGCCAAATTAATTGCAGAGCGCTTTGTTTGGCCAGGCGTCAGGAAAGACTGCAGAGAATGGGCACGAGCTTGCATGCAATGCCAGCGGGCTAAAGTGAGCCGTCACGTTTCTTCGCCTTTAGGATCATTTAACCTTCCGCGCGCACGGTTCACCACGATCCACATTGACCTTGTGGGCCCGCTACCATCATCGCAAGGCTTCAGATATTGTCTGACGGCAGTCGACCGATTTACCAGATGGCCAGAGGTCGTACCTATCGTCGACATTACTGCCGAGACAGTAGCAAAAGCATTGCTGTCTGGATGGGTTTCCCGGTTTGGCTGTCCAACTAACATTGTTACGGATAGAGGCCGACAGTTTGAGTCAGCCCTATTCGAGCAATTGTCCAAAATTGCTGGATTTCAGCACAAACGGACAACGGCATACCATCCAGCGTGCAACGGCATGGTGGAGCGCTTCCACAGGCAACTCAAAGCCTCCATTATGTGCCATGCTAATGACAGATGGACAGAGTCTTTGCCGTGGGTACTGCTTGGCATCAGAAGCGCGTTCAAGCATGATCTCCAAGCGTCTTCTGCCGAACTAGTGTACGGCGAACCACTTCGACTCCCCGGAGAATTTTTTGATCCCAGCCATAGCGGAACGACCGACGTCGCTGATTTTTCTGCACGAATCCGCAATTTTGCACAAAAGCTGCAACCAATACCGGCCTCCCGTCACAGCAAAAATAATATCTTTATTTTTAAAGATTTGCTTACCACGGATCACGTGTTCCTCCGTGAAGACGCATTACGTGGTTCATTACAACCAGCGTATACAGGGCCGCATAAGGTTTTAGATAAGGGAGATAAAACCTTCAAAATTTTATTTAAGGGTAAAGAGGTCACGGTCTCGATAGACCGCCTAAAGCCAGCCTATATATTGGCTGACAAAGCTGACCCATATGTCGATACTCCATCAAGCGACGAAAGAGAGTATACCACTCGTTCTGGTCGTCGCGTCAGATTCCCTGATTTTTATCGCCCTTGACGGTCTCTGGAGGGGGGTGGTGTAGGGTACATACCTACCACATAGTTTATTTATTTACATTATAAACATATATATATAAAACTAAAATAATACAACACACTAACATACAAACACACATCTAAAATATAAATATTTATTTCCATATTTATTTTCATTAATTTCATATTTAATATTATTTAATACAGCACATCATCTACATATAAAATCCAGACATACATCCGGCATTCTATATTGCTTTCTCCTTACGCTAATTATGTCGGATGATAACGCACACCGCTAACGTGCATAGTGGACCCGCGCATCAACAGCTACGTAGCAATGACGTAGCGAGCGACCGAAGGACATTGGTGGGAGCGCATCGCTGCGCTCGGCCGTTCACCTTGTCCTGACCTTCAGTGACAATTAACTGTTGCGACGCGCGGTCCGTGCTAATTTACTTTTGTGGAATCTTGTGTCCCAAATCTTATAAAGCCTATGTTTAACTGTCTTATGTACTGTGCCGTATCTATTGTGACTGTTTGTGTGTGCCTATCGTGAATGTAACAATTTTCTCCTTCTGTTATTGTGTTGTGTGGATGTACTGAACATTATACGTGAGTACTGCAAGGACAATTTTTATTTGCACACCCACTCTGCCTATCCACCCAACTATATATAGATTAAAATTGGATTTTTTAAATGGAATTACAGAGACATCTACATCCAACGAGAGAAGGAGCTTTTAGAAGAGTTGTTATCAGTAGGCGAAATATGCGCTCAATGGCAATCGAGGCAGTTGGACCTAGTCAGCACGCATGTTTCATTACTGAAACACTACTGTTACTCGCGAAAGTGCATGCTTAATATGGAGAACCAGTACTTCAAAGCGAGCAGTAGGAAAGGTAGGAACATGTCATATTTAAATTGCTCTAAGACCTTTTTGTGTATAGTTACGACTGTACCACAGTATAATAATCATACAGTATGGAAACTAATTACAAACGCTCGGAACGGCACAATCACTCAAACATCAGAAAGCAAATCGGGAGAAAATCTAATGGCACAGCCAGTAGACAGTAGGGATCGAGTTGAATGTAGCCTTCGCCACTGATAATTGTTTTTTATATAACAGGCAATTACCTTTTATCTTACTTTTTATAATAGTATCATTTTACGATCTTTTATTATCATTTGCAGATGACGCAAGCCTTGAATTCGCTCCCATAAATCTGCATTTGCAACGTATGTGGGTACACAATGATACGATAAATAAGACTGGGTTTCACGATATCGTGACTGTGGGTGCGTTCGCTGCACACACGCATAAATCGGAACGTACCGGAGGATTGATAAGGTAAAATAGAACTTCAGTTAAATAATGTCCTGGAGCTTTACTCCGAAAATCGAACAACGATGTTTCGGATCGGAACGTAATAATGAAGACCATCAAACACACTCCTTACCACCAAATTACCACTGTTTAATTGTACTTAGTCCTTTCATCTGTCGTTTCGTTACAAATCCATAAAAAAAAACTATTAGAAGGTAATTTAACGAACAAACATGCGATCCGATAATCGAAGCTTCGTTGTTAAAATTTCGGGGTAGGCCGTTCTCATGCAGATTTATTTAAATAAAAGGAGATTTGCCAACTACGCAAGAGATATACTACCCAAGTGTATTTTCTATTCGTTCACTCTCATAATCCGATGGGACGACAATCCAATTCAATTAGAAAGAGAGCAGGCATAGGATTTGTTTTTTTTTTACCACTTTTGCAACCTCCCCCAGCCACACCTACCGCTCTAGAAACTAAACGTCTAGTACTCTAAACGCCAACAGCGGGTATAGAACGGGATAGCAACTCGTTGGGTGAACTCGGGCGGCATTGCAGCGCGTTGCGAGATAATATTTACCTCGCATGATTGCGAACGTTTAGCGTATTGCTGAATAAAATTATAATATCACCGCGTTTAGATTGCGGCCAAGTTTTGTAACAACGTGTTATAGAAACATGAAAACGTGAACATGAAATGAAACGTGATATAGAAAGTATCCTAACATAATCGTTAGAGACATTTCTTGATTTCCTTTTTGTTTTCTGTTCTGTTTTTCTTTTGCGTAACAATGGATCTGAATGAATTCTCTGAGGCTCTATTACCTCAGTCAGATTACTATCAAAATAAGTAAATTAACCCTAATGTTTTTTTTTCTATTTTCAGACTAGTCCAGCAAGTAAAAGACATAAACAGTACTAAAGCGGAACTGAGCTCGATTACAAACAAGATACAAGCGGAATATGATAACTTGGTAGCGGTGCGACGGCTTCGCGAGGAAGTGTCTCAGGATATGGAGAAGATCGTACTGTTACTACAGGCGAAACAGTATGATGGGGTAGGGGCAGTACTTGATGGTGAGTTAGCAGTATAGACTGATTTCTTGCATAAACATCTTCCATCTCCTCTCACTTGGTTGGAGGCTAACCTATTTAACAATTATTGAATATGACGATGATGTTAATTCGCAATTTTTTTAAGTAAAGGTGTCTTCCATTCCAGGTATAAAGAGTAAAGTGAAAAGTATACTAGCACAATGGGAGCCGGTTGTAATAGAAGAGTCTCTGTCTTTCATCGGATGGCCAAAGAATAACTGCAACTATACCGATCATCAGGTAATTGGCAAAATTACTTTTAATCCTCGATGTCATTCGCAAGGATTTAGTAAAATTATGTCATAGGATATTTGTGTGTTTGCCCCTGATTGCAATGTCTTTCGATCCAGAGCCAGTATGTTCCAGTCGCTATTTGTTTTGTCCAATTGGTCACGCCATCTCGTGTTACTATATTTTTACTTACTATATTTTTATACAATTATAAAACAGATTATACATTAATGCTACAGTAAAATGAAGACATAGAAATTTATGTAGATCTATGAAACGGCCTAGCTGTTAACCTTTTTTAAACGGTTTTACTTAGGTTGACCTGTTTATTATTTGGTTCAAATTTGGTAATCGATATTTCACCCCCTTCTTGTTGACAGGCTGATCTGATATTTGGTACACAGCTCTACTTTTGATGACAAAACCGTATTACTTACGTAAAAAAAATTTTTACTTATTTTATTTTGAGATTAATTTATTAAAATATGTTTACAGACGATGTCTACAATAATGCGGTTAACAGAACAACTAAGTATGTTCGACACTAACTCCGACTGCGACACTTTCGACGCTTCTTCTAGTTCAAGCTCCAAAGAGACATCGCCTACTGGAGAAACCCCTACCTTATCATCAAGCGTTCCTAACATATCTAACTACCAAACAAAGAAAGTCGTAGAAACGGAACTGCAGTTCCATAACGATTATTTCAAAAATGATAAAGAAGATAGAGGTAGGGGCGGATTGAATCACTCCTTTAGGTCTGTGAGATTGTCGAAGCCAAAGATGGAAGGACAAAGCCTATCCTTTGATAGCACTAAGAGACATGGAAGCTTGAGATATGATTTTAAGAGCTCTGCATCGTTGGAACAAGTGTCTTACCGGTGTTTGGTGGACGGATTGAGGAATGATAAGAGAAAGGTGGGTTGCATTATCTTTTAATTTAATTATTTTGTTGTATCTAATATACATAATGTTATGGGTGTGCAAATTGCGACATTCATCATTTCGCTGAGCTCAATCAACTACCAAAAAAAAAAAAATTCTCAAAAAAATTAAATGGCAAGTTAATCAATTATTCCAAAAATATGGATTTTTATTAAATTTTGTAGGTATCATACTTTCTAACATAATTATGTTATACATTTTTCTATAAGTACATTGTGTATTTTATGTGTGTAGGAAATTATCTGCGTCAGCAATTCCGCCAGCAATCATAATTCATTTAGCTATTACGTTCGCTACCGGTCAACAAATGCACCCTGACTTCTCAATTTATCATTTATGAAGTATTATTCGTGCAAGAACAAGACAATATATAAAAGTATTATATAAGCGCTCAGTTTTAAGTTTTTCTATAAATAGCCTTGCAAACCAAACTGTTTCCTCGTTAATTATCAACTGATAAGTTTATCTAGCGCTTCCTTTGCGATTTAATGGTGGTTTCCTTTTTTTTTTTGAGTGCAAGGAATATTTCTTCGGAAATTCAAATCTCTAGGTTTATGCTGTGCGTTGTCTGGCGGTACTATTTTATAAGTGTAGAAGAAGCATAAAGTCTTGGCGGTTTTTTAAAATAAATTGTATGGTGTTATGCAATGCTATGCTAAATGTAAAATACAGAAACGCGAAATGTTCTGTAAGTGAGTTGTATTGCATATAAATGTTACAGATATTGGAAATATTGCGTAGCCTTACCAGTGACGCCCTGCTAATGTTAACTATATATTTAACAAGTTTTTATTGAAATCTTCTCAAAAACATATGAAAAACAATTCGTTCATAACCCATCAAGAACAATGTGAACGCCACGTAGCTGGCATAATAGAAATTATTTAGAATTTTCTTGTAAAAAATTAAAAACAGATGCTTCTTTGTGAATTTTCTCAAGAGTACAAGGGAATATGTCATTCTAAATGTATAATGCACGTATCAGGGAATTAAAATATTATGTAATTTTACTGCGTTATTGCGGTTTACGCAATTACTCCGACCTTACATGCTGAGCTTTTCAAATTTTGCGAATATGGCATTAGCTATTAGTTCTCTTCCGCGCTATGTTTGCCCTGCGATTACTCTTTGGTCTGATTACTGCTTTGCTTAGTCAGAATCTGTAATATTCTATATAAATAGAGTTACATATAACATACAGCTGGCGAAGCGATACTATTATACTAAAAGTTATACTATTCATCGCTTATTTTATCCCATACTCTAAACTTCACTCAACAAATCAAAAGATGTGGAAATCTAAGAGCCTTTGCCTAGCAGTGGGATGATATAAGCTGGCAGTAACGTTCAGTATTTTGTAAAATCCTTCCTCACTGCACACTCTAGGATAGTTAAGGGATATTTTATCCAAATTTCAAGGTCCACTGTGTCCACCATGAGTAGTCTGCCACAAGTATGTCAGTCAGTTAGTAAGTCTTGTCACGGTACTGTTGATTGATTAGCTGATGCCTATTATGTCGTTTGCGTAGAAATGCGTATCTTACATGCCTATATCCATCAGGGTTAGTGCAGGATTCAATCATTTCAGTAATTTAAAAGATTTATCTTCTACACACATTGAAGCCTTCAAAGGCAAAAATTTTACGTCTTAATTATATAAGTTTCAATCAAACATGCCAATAGCAATAGTATAAATAACATAAAGCGTCATGTGGCTAATTAGCGAGATAATCATTGTTTTTATATCATTGCCTCCCGCGTCTGTGATCTGCAAAGTCTTTAATGTCTCTGCTGCGGCGATAAAAATGTTGATAAAGCTTTTAAACATGTTAAAATTTGCTCAGCTTGTTAAGAAAAAAATATAAGGTTAGCATTTTACATAAACACTGCGCGCAATGACTAGTTATGCTTATGCTAGATTTATAACTACTAAGCATTGGGCAATTTTATTTATTTATTTAGGCTCTAGCGTCTCACTGTAGGGCAACGGTTTTCCTTTCCTTACTTCATTAGTACCTGAGACCAATCCTTCAGATGTGAGTCTAGTTCATCTCGCTATCTCCTTTTGGGTCTGCCGCTGAGTCGTTTACTGATTGTTTTGCGCCCTTAGCTCATCCAGCTGATGTGACCAGCTCAGTTCCACTTCAGCCTTTAGGCCCTCATCAGCGATTTGTGTTTTGGAACGCAGCTTAGCGGCTAATGCGGTCTCTAAGTTTTTTCCTAAAGTTGTGCGTTCCTTTGCCCAGGCCATCTTTACTTATCCAACTTCTGAAGTGCTTTGCGAAAATGCGTGCACTTTTTGTTCATCTTCAAAAAATAATGCTTTGTGGACAATTGTGCTGTGCCGATTTGATTTTTATTGGAAAAATATCTATGCTAATTTAAAATCTTATCTTATCTTTGTTTATATATCCTCATTTTTATGTAATTTATGCTAAAGCCGTTTTGATTAACGAAGAACTTTTTGCACTCCTCAGGCATACGGCACTGTTTCGTTTTATTACAGGCTAATTTATCCTATTTTTTTTAGCCTATTCTTTGAAAAAGACACCGTAACTTTTCTATTGTAGTGTTTGTTTAATTATACTTCAATTGAGTATACCTATTAAAAAAAATGAATTATGATTGCAGGCAACTTTTTACCTTGCCATACGACAAATGGACAGTAATGATTCTTTTGCGATTTTATTATAATAGAATGTGATTTGCTGCAGCTATCACTGTTACCAAATGCAATGCGATCCTGCATATAAAAAATAGACATGCTGCACACTGTCATCTGCCTAGCCTTTTTCTCAACTATGTTGGGGTCGGCTTCCAGTCTTACCGGATGCAGCTGAATACCAGTGTTTTACATAAAGTGACTGCCTATCAGACCTCCACAACCCAGATACTGGGTTACACGGTACCCCTTGGTAAGACTGGTTGTCAGACTTTCGGGCTTCTGAGTACCCGTAACGACTGTCAAAAATCTACAATTGATAGCCGGAGCCAACAACTTAACGTGCTATCCGAGGCACGGAGAGTGATAATTAATCTATAATACGCACATAAACTTACGAAAAGTCAGAGATGCGCGCCTTGGGTTCGAACCCGAGACCTCTGACGTGCCAGTCAAACGGTCATTAGGCTATCACGACCTACATGATGCGTGTACATGCTGCACACTGTATTTCTGCAAAATTTACCGTATATCTGACGCATACATAAAAAACATTTAAATTGAAACGGTAAACGTTCTGTAAGTAACAATTAAAGTGTAGTTCAAAAACCACAAGTTTTTAATGCTGACAAAAAACATGATACGACTAAAAATAATTTTTATTATTATAAGCTCAACGGCAAATTAGTGGTAATTATCATTCACCTGTTTGTGTAGCATTCATTTATATCAGTAATAAAAAAGGTTTTCAACTAATTTTTACTATATTATTACCACTAAAGTGCTGTGGGCAAAGCTTATAGCGGTCCCAGTCCCACTTATAAACAAATAACCTGGTGTGCCCGCGTCTGGGGTCCTAAGCTTGATAACGTGCTTATACTTAGTTACGTCACCAATCCAAATAAAATCGGATTAGGTTCGTACTTGTCTATAAATCAGTTTACGCCGAACCTAATTTCATTTTATTTGGATTGCCATAATATCAATTGTAATGTTATAATGACCATAATTTTTATTCGGTAATCTTAAACGAAATATAATTTTGATTATTGTTTTACTGCATTCAGCATGACATGTTTTAGATTTAGACATTTATTATATTTTTTTTAATATTTTCAATCAATCGCACTGTGGTATTATATAGCGGTTGATATACATTTTATTAATTGTTCTTCTTATTGGTTTTAGGCGTTAGAATCGAGGCGAGAGTCGGGTACATTGCCCGCTGTTGGTCAACTAGACCAAGCGACGAGGGAAAACAACTTGGCCTTTCTCAAAAACATTGGCATTGCAGTGGATGATTCACTTACGACTCTCGTAGAAGAACTGAATAAAATTGTGGCGAATAATGGTAATTATACTTGGTTATTTGTAAAACACTGGCATCCTTAAAACGGGTCATTAAACTCATCATTATGAAAAACTTTTAGGTCATTAAACTCATCATTATGAACAACTTTTACTAATCTCAAAAAAAAATCAGCTGTTCCATACATTTTGTTGAGTCATGTAAACATACCAAGGTTTTGTCACCTGCCATGATATTATAGACAGCCAATTACTGTCCTCCGTTAAACTTATTTATCATTTTACGTCACCACTAGACACGCAGTCGTTTCTGGTCCTCCGTAAACTCATGCGGTATCCATCGAGTGCAAAGCTTCTAAACCTTTAGATGCACATGTAAAATGTTTTGCACTTGACTAATTCCAATGCCTAACAAAGCACGAATCTGCTGGGAAGATTTTTTTTTGTCAGTTTTAATAAGTTGTCGTACGTACGGTCAATATTAGAGTCTGTAACAGTCGCCTCATCATAGAGATAATCACGTTCACGTCTAAATTCTTCGAACCATGAATTCAAACCACCAAAAACGAACCTCTTCATTTTTAGGTAGGTTAAAAATTAAACTTCGAAGTTCGTTTTCTCTCTCTCTTTCTTCTCTCTCTATTTCTGTGTGTTGCCAAGAGTAAGCTAAAAAGAATTTATGCGTCTTTTGAGTTGATATTTAAGTGAAATTAACAGGTAAAAAATCAGAGTTTTTAAATCAGAGTTTTTAAATCGGATTTACAATTAATGCTTACAGCTGCATCTGAAGAAGTTTTAGAAACAATAAAAGGCCTGATGGACGGAGTGAGGTCAAGTGCGGACGATGCGGTGAAATGGATGCGCTTGTCGCACGCAGCGTTGCGATTACTTTGTGAATCGCCGCAGTGCGCCCGTGATCATGCTGCCTTACAGACGAGAAGGGACACTTGCTTCTCACAAGCGGTAATTTATTTATTTATTTACTCACAAAATCCACAGCTCTTAGGTATTACAAATTTGCTTACAAACTAGTTTTACAGCCAATTACGGATTTAGAATTTTCTTTTTATACATTTTAAGCAACAGAAGCAGAAGATATTAAGACATGTGTGTGAGTGGGTAAGGGAGGGTGTATGTGTGTGTGTTTGAAGTGAGTGTTTATGTTTGTACATGCATGAGAATTACCTCCTTCATCTATACTTCTATACTAATATTATAAAGAGGTAAAGTTTGTATGTATGTGATTATGTATGTATGTTAGGGGTAATCTCTGGAACTACTGATCCGATCCTAAAAATTCTTTCACCAATAGAAAGCTACTTTATCCCAAAGTGCTGTAGGCTGTTTTTTATTCTGAAAAAAAAAAAGTTTTCAGTAAAAAATAACAATATCTGTGATACAAGTAAGAAAAAAAACCAGGCATTCTGGCTGCTTTATAAACGCGTGTAAACGGGAAAATTTTATTTAAAGCGGACAAAGTCGCGGGGAACAGCTAGTTTCTTTATAATTTAAGTATTCATAAGCTCGTTGTTTAGAACAGTGAGTTCAGTGAGTGGTAAGTCAAAGAGTTTTAAACTGTGACAGCTACCGAACGCCTACCAATGTGAAGTTATCTAAGCGCGCGGAGATTTTGATAGTGAGCTTTTTCAATTTGACTTGTTACTTGGTATCAATTCTGGAATATATGGAGTAGTCTAAATACCACTTAAAACGTATATTCGCAGACTGACGTAGGGGTACAGAGCTTTAGAATACTTACTTCTAATTACCCATTATTTACAAATATATCACAAGTTCCTTTACGGAATCTAAAGCATCAATGCAGAATAGGTATACTATCAAATGCTTACCAGAAGTATTGTGGTTGTGATCGACCAACCACCAAACGACACAGGGTTTCGCGGCCTACTACTCCACCACGACAACGTGCCAGCGCACACCGCGCTCAATACGAGGGACTTCCAGGACAGTATGTCTGTCAAACTCCTGGGGCACCCTCTTTACAGCTTTGGTATAGCAATGTGTTCTTTTTATTCCCGAAAATAAAAAATCTGCTCAAAGGGATACAATTTCCGTCGCCTGAAAATGCCTGTCAGCGTTCGAGCGTAGATTGGAATAAGTATTTCGAAACAGGTTCTGACGCATGAAACTATGTATAGAGGCTGGTGGAGAGGACCTTAAAACGGTTTAATAAAAAAAATATTTACCTAGAACCCATTTTAGGGTTACATACCTCAAAAGGAAAAAAATCGGAACCCTTATTGGATCACTTTGTTCTCCGTCTGTCTGTCTGTCAAGACCTTTTATCTCACTAACGCGTAGAGGTATCGAGTTGAAATTAAAACTATATAGTCAAGTCTACAGCCCCTTGAAATGTGAAAAAAAACAAACTTCTAAGTTAACATAAAAAAAAAGATAGGGCCATTTATGCCGCAAAAAACTTATATTTTGACACTCTCAAGGGAATCAAAATGTTTAGGGTACTTCCCGTTGACCCACAATATATTTAGAGAAAACTGCAACCGAGCTTATGTCAAAATTTTCGTTTGTTTGTTTCTGACGTATGTTTTATATTATCAGTATCTTATAATAAATCAAAACTGTTTGTTATTTCAGTTATCTACAGTAACAGCAGGTTTATTGTGCTGGCTATGCTCTACGCCTGGCGATATCGTGGTAAAACTACTGAGTTCTGGCCTGGGTCCTCTCTGTGGCTTCGAAGGTCTCCTCAGTCTATATTCCACTGAGAAAGCCATGTGGGGAGATATGGTGGTTGCCGTAGAAGACCTACAGACCGTTGTGTTTACTTTGACGAAAGTTGGACATAGGTAATAATATTTATTTTATTTTGCATATATTATGTTGTATGATCTTAACTCCTCCATGCCATTATAACAGTTGTTATGCGTAGTCCGAAACTCGAAAATCTGATAATATAAACATTAAAATGAATAAAAACTTCTTTGTATGAGTAGAGAACACTAGCTTGTATTTTTATTAAATATTATGATTTTGGGGAATGCTCGACTAGTTTCGAACTCAAACGGACTCCGTTTTCAAGAGTAAATAAATAATAAATGGCGTCGCAGACCTAGTAACGCCGTCGTCATCACAACTACTGTTTTAAATTAAGACAGATATTTTACTGTTGTTGGTTTTGAATTTGGGATTTTGGTAACATATATATTACATTTATGTTAATATGTGTGCGTGTTAATTTATATTTATTAATTAGTTAATTTATATTTCATAACAAAATTTAATCCCATCCGTATCAGTTGCTTTTTCAAATTGAAAAAGTATTGAAAGAGTATTGAATAAGTTAACGTAAAAATATCACAATATTTAACAAAAATACATTTTCTTTGACTGTTTAAATTTTAAATTTTTAGCAATACGGCTATCCCACAAGTTTCGGGGACTCGCGGCGCACTGACTGTCAGCATTCCAATATCTGATTCATTATACGCAAAGTTTACGTCTAAAGAGGTAAGTGTCATTGATTTATATTACACGCTTAAATGTCAGAAAGTACTACAAAAAATACGTATACATTACATTATCTCAAATAAGTAGGTAGGTATGTAGAACTACCCACAATATTATTATGTGTACTTATTATGAGAAATTTGCAACAATTAATTACTGTTCAACCAATCTAATTTTCTAATCTAATTTCTATCTAATTGGACTTCATCAATTATTCATTGTGATCGCGATTATTTTTTTATAATTATTTAATAAGAATTTTGAAAAATAAGCTTTTTACATTCCCATTGATTCCAGCACCTCACATTTACGATAACAGCAGTATTCTTTAACATCGGCGTAAACGAAAAGGCGACTTTAGCTGAGGCGTTAGGCGAAACGACGCCGCAATACCATTCTAATAGCGACAACCTGGACAGGCTCAACAAGTATTACCACAAATATAGCAAGATATTTCCTACTGACCAAATGGCCGCCAGTAGAGGTTAGTCGATCCCTAATTTTTTATATTTTAAATCGTTAATAAGTCCTTCGATTTCCAGTTGGTAGAATACTACCAACTGGGAAATCGAAAAAATCGAATAATTTTTCGATTTTTTCGATAGCTTCTCTACAGTACTTGGATTACTTCAGATCCAAAAAAACATTCCGGTCAACGGTCGTTTTTTGGAGCTTCCGTATTTCTTCTTGGCTTTTTTTAGGTCCAATGATGTGGTGACCCCGTGGCTCAGTGCAACCTTTTCTCCCAGATCTTCGCATCCTCTGAAAACAACTTTTTCTTGACATTAAGTCCTCCCCTTTAAATAGTTAGAAAATTCACTTTTAGCCGCTGAGACGTAACATAATTGGCTACATTTTTTTGATTGCTTTAAAGGTTCACAATGTTATTCCTACTTCTGAGTCGTTGAGGACTGGATACAATTCAGTAGATCGTACCTATTTCTATTATATTTACTAATGGGCTAATAATCAATTTCAGCTTCATCAAGAACAAAACCTCTAGAAGAAGTAATGGAGACTCTAAGGATATGTGTTCACAAGAAAGTCCCGAAAAATATCGAAGTACTACATTTAGCTTCATTAGCTACTAGACTTATGAATGGTGTAAGATTCACATCGTGCAAAAGTGCCAAGGATAGGACAGGCATGTCAGTGACTTTGGAGCAATGCTCGATTTTGGCGTCGGAGTACCATTTAGCTGAACACGAGATGAAGAAAGCTCTTAGTATTATGAGAAGGTGAGTTTTAAAAAGATTCCTTTCCTCTTTAATAGTCGGTCAAAAATTTGACCTTTGACATAACTATACAATGCCATGGTGAAGGTCTAACACGTCTACTGGTTTCCGCACGATGTTTTTTAAATGTACTATCGCGGGCACGAACGGTGCACCACTTTGCGATCAAAATGCTTTGAACGATGCTACGTGCGTAGGGGCGGGGCTAGTGCTACGTTCGGACGCCGGGTGCAAGCGATTCTAACCTAGAGTGGTGCACCGGCTATGTCCACGATAGTACATGATATGAAAAATGATGTGGTGTTTGATATTATAATTTTAGCTAGGTAAATAACTTATACCTATGTATATCTATATGATGACGATGATGATGACTTATACCTATATATATTATATAGGGAACTTATACCTATAACAATAAAACCAAAATAAGTTTATTATTAAGGTCTGTAGGAGGTGAGTCCGCTCGTTGTTGTTGTTGTTGTATTACTGCGACGTAGTTTTTGTTGTTACCGACGTGTGTTCTGAATTGTTGACATGATTGACATTTGGCGCAAAGAGTTGGACCGCGTTTGTAGGGACAACTGACAGTAAACGGGAATCTTGAAGGTTATAGATATGATACGATATTTTCTTCCAATTTACTTTCCTAATCAATAGACAGTTGATGACGAGACTTAGGTAAATCACGTGACCATTATCGTGGTCTCGGATCGTAGGATCACGGAACTTATAACTGGGGCACATTATAATAATGTAAGCAGTATTTTGTCTCGGCAGTGTCCTTAACTTCATTACCCTCGGTCGCTCGCTCGCGCACTAAGACTGCCCATTGACTATTTATTATTTATTTGATAATGCTATTAATAACACTGCAAGTTTTGTAACATTTAATTTTTTAATTTTTATTGGGTTTTATTTCTAGTTTCAAAAGTGATTTTTTTATAAGCCATGGCAGATGATGACAGTCGATAAAACAATACGGTTGACTCTATGGTGCATACTTAACAATAAATACATGCGCGGGGGCGTCTCAGACCGTCCGCGTCCGTTCAAAAACTGCGTCGCAATCGCTATTTTAGTTTTGTACCGCGATTTCGAAGCACGTGTCGTTTCGGCCGTTTGTCTGATGACATACTACTGTTACTTTAACCTAACATTGCTTAACCTTTTTTATTATATACCACTTCAATAGTAACAGAAACAGTAAATCCCTCTTAATCTTTTCAGTGAAGGTTGTCGTCGCGAAAATACATATAAGAATATTGGCGTAAGGAAGTATGCTTTTACAAAGAAACAAGTGATGGCTTTACCTGCAGAATACAGACCTCCAACCGGTACCTACGGATCTTCACAAACGTAAAGGTACTTCACATACTGCAAGAAATACTACACTAGTTTCTAATACAACAGACTGTTTTTCCGTTTTAGATACTCAAATGATATGAAAAAGAAAATAGGTACAATATTTTTCTTGTTTCATTATATTATGTTTTATGGATTACAAAAACATCTATGGATTGAAATATTAAGTAATTATTAAGAAAAAATTGCGATTTGTCTATTCTGAATTATTATATAAATTCCTCTTACTTATAAACTCAGAAGTCACATTAATTGGAAAATAACAAATAACAAGGACAAGTATAGCTGTAAATTTCAGGGAGTAAGGGAGATATTTTCAATTTGTCATCCCTATCAAAAGTGATTAATCGCTTATCATCGTCTTCCGAATGAATAACGCAATAATTTAATTACAGACGATACATGAACGACAATATTCAGTATCATTTTTGCAATAGCCATATTTTAATCAGGTTGTAATAGAATTTTACAGATAAATAATTATATAAATATACTCGGTTTTATATAGAAACCATGGATGTAAAATGTTTATTGAACCAATTATTGGAATGAATAGGTATTTTTATGATAAGGTTACTAAGTATTGATTAGAATATTTAAACTGTTAACCGAATAATTCTCTGTAAATGAGAGTAGTAATCATTAAGAAGTAACTAGTATCTCGCTGACGAGTTTTCAAAATTCGGCGTACAGTCGATTGACAAGTCCTAGTCATCATCGATTTTTATCGAAATTGTAACGTCAAGAGTTAGTTTTCCGGCGGTATAACTTATGAGGATTTACTTTCTCAGACTACTCCTTGTTTATTGGTACTTATTATTTACCGTAGTACTTATTACTTACCTTAGTTCGTATTGTGTTTAATTACTTTGATAGATTGATGTGGGGTAGGAACTAAAATTAGTACATAAAACTTTAGGCGATGTCGAATCAAAATATAGATTTTTCCTGCAATATTCCAATGATACACCGGTCTTTAAGTATAGTTTAAAAAAAAAATATATTGTTCTTTTAATGATATACTTGAGTTATATCTTTATTTTTGTCCCTGTCACTAAAAAATAGAAACGTTTTACCTACCAATAAAACGATTATTAATTTACATACCTTATTCGAAGCTTATTTAATTGAGATAGGCATTACGTTTCCCGCCTTTCCTATAAATCTTTGTGACGTCACTTCCGCCGGCAGTGGCAGAAAGGCTCGTAAAGCGAGACTTGCCATTTTATTTCATTGGCGTCTTGTTTCCCGCCGCGATCGGTTAGTGCCGACACTGGGCTACAAGACAAGACCTAATTAGTATTTATACCTCCCTACATAAAGTAAAAATATTCTTACAGTTTTTCTTTGTGTTAAAAGTGAACAATTTTAATTTAATTTTCGTTTAAAATAGTACCTACCTACGTAAAGTAAAAGTGTCCTTAGTGGAAAAGTTTCGTTTATCGATAAATATGGAAGATTCGCGTAATAATACCGATAAAGCGGTTAGTGATGTACTTCAAGGACCCTCTTCGCCGCACAAGCGACGAGTTCGGCCGAGTAGTTCTAGTAGCTCGAGCTCTAGTAGCTCGAGTTCTAGTAGTAGTTCCTTGTCTAGTGGAGGCAACCCGAAAAGGAATCGCTGCAAGAAGAGGAAGGGGGGCAAACGCAAGCGTCACTCCAATCGTAAGGTTCGTAAATTAACCAAGGAGGAAACGTAGTGCCTATCTCAATTAAATAAGCTTCGAATAACGGTCAAGTCAAATTAATATATATATTTTTAATTTTACTAAAATATTTCTAAAATATCTTAGACATTGACAAAATTCTGTCTAATATTAGAGCGTCAAAAAAATTAAAGTTGTCTTCCATTTTTTTGGGTTATTGCTAGAGTTATTTATGAAATGTATAATTTTGGCATATTTTTGAACATCTGTTATTTGTGTTAAATGTATAGTTGTTTAATTCGTTTTTAATTGTCTTAAATGATTTATTAAACTTTTACTAGAGATAAGAACAGTAACATTTTTGAAAACTAAGAAAATCATTCAATCAAATTTTTTTAAACATAATATTCATAATCAGAAATTAATAATTACGACATCGAACTATACTCGCAATTAAATTACTATGATATCGTTGTATATTTCGATATTACACGAAACTCTTCCATGTAGATGCCAACAAATGTATGAAGTACTTAAATTATTAATTAAAGACTTTTTTCATTAATATACACCTACCTAGTACCTAGGACGGTAATTAGTTATCTTGGACAATATTCCCTTATGTATTTTTAGAGATTTTATTGGCCACAAAATTATTGGCGTTGATTCTGATTTTCTTGTACATCGCACTAGACTTATTTTGATGTCATCAAAGATTTAAATCGTTAAATACGGCCTACCGCGTCACACTATGGTCACGTTTCTGAGTTTTGTTTATGTACTCGTCAAGTTGTCACCAGATACTCACAATTAAAATATCTTTTCAATAATTATGTCTTTCAGACATCTGAAGTATTGTTTCGTTCACTCATATTAAATATTGCATTTTAGCGTCCTCTCTGATATGAACATACGAAGAAAAAATCGTAATTATGTAATTTAAAAAATCTATTTACACATGAAAAGTAACACATTTTACTTTTTTGGATTCCTTGTATTATTAGAACTTCCTGAAGGGAAGAGGGCATTCGAGCTGGTGGTAGGTGACAGTTTTATAAAAACTATAATTTAAATAATTTAAAAACTCCCGATACGTTTCGAGTACTTTGTAGCACTTGTGGTCGCAGGCAGACTCTGCCTGTCTGTCTGGCAGAGTCTGCCTGCGACCACGAGTGCTGCAAAGTACTCGAAACGTCAGGATTGTATTATCAAAATAAAAACGCGAATTATATCCGTTAAAAATTTGTTTCATTATGTTGAGTGTTCGCGAAAGTTTGAGACAATAACGTCTTTCTTGCGTGTGTACTCTATAAGCGACTAACGCAGGATAAGTGAGCTTACTCCTCTCAGTATAGACAATTTTTTTACACGATCTAAGTACAATGAGGTTATATCTAACGATTTAAATCTTTGGCTGTCATTCATTCCTACGAAGAAGGGGGCGTGACTTACATTTTTCTCTTAAATGTCTTATAATATTCTGAATCAGAAAAAATATTTTTGTATTTGCTAAAGCTAAATTTGGCTTCATTCCGAATATTTTTTATGAAAAAAAGCCATCATTACAAAATAATGACCTTTTGAAAATGATATACTTACTTAATGCATAATATATAAAAAACATAAAGCTTTGAAGAGTATTTATTATGTTATGTTAATTGGCAAATCTATCAACTATAGCCGAAAATTACGCCCTTTAATGCTACCAAAAAGATCAGAAAACTTAACTGTCAAATTAGAGCTGTTAAATTGTGACGTGTAATTTGATGAAGTCTATGAAATGGCGATGTGAGGGCCCAGAAATCTTCTATACTTTTATTATGATCTCAGTTAGAAAAAGTGATAGAGAGTCTAATATAGTTTAGAGCGTGTGGAAGAAAATTAGCGGCCCTGTTGTCTTCTTTCTCCGGACGATATTAGTATTATATACAATAGACATCAAAACGAATAAAATGATTCCATAGACATACTAGTAAGTTCCCGTGCCTAGTAGTTATTACATAACCAGTATTGAAAACTTAATAGTGCCAAATATATATTTAATAAAATAACCACATACAAATATAGAAGTATTATTAGATTTTTCAAATTCTATACTATACAATTGTAATATCAAATATATTTATCTGCTTTATAGTATTTTAGACTGGAACCCTAGTTGTGATAATTAACCCCTGATGATCCCGCAACTGTGATTGTGAGAGAATGGGAATGCTTTCATTTTATTATGGTATACATTTTTTTGTGTTTATTCAAAGTTGTCAAATTTCTTTATATTGCAGACAAACTGCATAGCGTTAGCGATTTTGATGGAAATACGACCAGTCGCATTCGGTGTTTGCACATCTGTGCATGGACACAAAGAGAGTGTGATCGAATAATTATACAGTTTATAGTCGAGTTGCTTTAAAAAAAGAATTTCTTCACAGTCGTCAAATATGATATAATCGAAAGCGTCTCTTCTCTCATATGAACTCTCTGAATAGGATAGATGACCATGACTACTGTTTAAAATTAAAACATTTTTAATATCACCATACAGAAGGTTAAATACTAGAATACAAAATCTGAAGAAATTATTTAAATTGGTAAACAAAATAATGACGAAGACTCCTTAAAAATTGTTGACTAGACAAAGATAGTACTTAATAGAAATGACGTCATTACTTCGTAATGCCGAACGAACTTCATACAAATTGATGTGGTCGTCATTTCGTGGGAAGGGGATAGCGATTCCCCCTTCACAAATTACGATAGTTTAATTATAACTTCACCATTAAATTACCTATTTTAATATTTTTTTACATGTTGCATTAATTTAAAGCCTTTTGCAGGTGATATCAAATTTTTCAATGTCATCTATCCTAGTATGTACCTAAATATCGTCAAACGAACAAAACCGAAGGCTTTTAAAACAATAAACCAATAAGGTTTTACATTCAAATCACTACAAGGATAAGCGCTTTGGTACTTGATTTGTAAAAACCGCGTGCCACAATACACACTGTGATACTCAACGAAGCCAAATTAATGAGTAGGTAATCAGATATTTTTATATTTAATGTTGAACTGAGAACTGTGTGTTCTATATTGACAATGATCTGAAATGTTTCTTTTTATCTGGCAATATTTGTAGAAATGTTAACTCATTTGTCTTCTGGATAAGCTTATTTGTAAGCTAGCATTAATAAATGTGCTTCCACTGACATAAAAAAAAAAAACAAATATATAATTTTATGAAATGTTAATAGGGTGACTAAGGCTTTTATTTATCTTCAAACATCGTAGTTGTCGTATTTTCATGTTAATGCCTTGACTAATAAAAGTATTCGTAGACAGAAAGTTTATTAATCGTTGTCTTTAAAACCGGGTCCAGTAAGTACGCTTATACATTTGCCCCACTTTTAGTTCCGAATAGGATATAAGGGAAACAGTGCCTTTGTTTCGAAAGCCTTCGTTTGTTCGTATTGGCTAACGATTATGTCTAAATAACTAACATACGTACCGCATTGTGGGTTTGTTGAGATTTTTTGTGGTAAAGGCTATAAGTCATGAAGTCCTTGCCTTTTGCTATATATATGTATATAGGGTTATATATGTATAATTGTTAGACTGACGTAGAAAAGAATATTTTTATTTTGTTTATATAATCTATTATCCATACCTAACATTCCCGAGAAGTTGCGCTCACTAATTTGATTTAACCCTGTATATAAACAAATGCATTTTAGGTGGAAAAAGTACCCCTTGTTTTGGAGATTTTTGTCACACGTGATGAATCATTTTCACGGTCGACTTATATTTATACCGACCGGCCCGCGGTGTGGTGAGTCGGCCTCTTCGTAGCGGTTGCATCGGCGGCTGACCACATTCGTCGAAATAAACGACAATAAAAAAACTGGTCTGTCGGCATGTTATGAAAATTCAAAGATGCACAAGTTTCATTTAAAACATTAAGTTTTAAATGCTTACAAACACTTAAATTTCCTGTACCGCATTGTATTTTCGTTCCGCCGAGTTCCGCGGCCGTTCGGTGTAAATTGTGCCTTACCATACCATAAAATTTGTCCTTTATGATCTTCCCGATGCATGTAAGTAGTTCATTAAATCTATAATTTATTTAGTCTTATGCAGACATCAGAAGACTAAATAGAAATGGAATAAGATTTTAAGTACATCCAAACTTTATGAAAGCAATAATTGTGGTCAGGTCATTAAGTATTTAATTAATGAAGCAAGAGGGGTATAGAAAGCACATTTAGGTATATAAATATTATAATTATGTCGTTTTTTGACAAGTGGTACCTTGTATATTTACATTTCTTACTTTTTTCGAGATTCAAATACATAGTTCCATAATTAATCCAGTATACAACGTCTATCAATGCAAAAAAATATAATACTACAGTAATACGTCTAATTTGAAATAAGAGGACTATTTATCGTTATGCTTTTTCACTATCACTAAATCAAGACCATTTATATAGCAATGTGATTAATCGAGAAATAAATTAATTCTTCGACTGCCTCACTCAAAAACTTCGAATTGCAAGCACGTAGCCCTGTTTTATTTGCCATATCGGGCAAATAGTGAGAGAGAAAATTCTCGGCAGTAAGTGGCTTGGTCTGTTGAACAGGTGCCATACAATGTTCTCGTGCTCTGTTACGTTGGACTTTTATCATAAGAATTATTCAACACCTCTGCTTAGGCCTTCAAATATAAAGAGGCAAGATGTTATGTTAATTTGATTACTATTCCTGTGTGCGTTAACCTTTAATGTCAACGGGGACAAGTTCAACCATGTACGAAGTAAAAGCCCCAATTTTTCAACTTTTTTATCGTAAATTATAACAAAATTATGAGTTTCGACCTAAAACTATAAGGCCCAGTTTCATAGTTTACCGATAGGTAGATAAATTCAAAAATGTATTAGAATTTGTATAAAATTTTCTGTCCGTTAAGGTAACAGGAACTTACCAATGAATTGTGAAACAGGTCCTTAAGTACACGGAATACAAATATCTTTCAAATCTATTACGTTTTAGTGTAAGGAACTTCATATATCTTGTAGTGTATATTAAATAGTGTATATTAGAGATATATTTACCAATATATAGATGTAAGCCACATACGTTAGTTTTAAATACCGAGTTGTATATATGGTGCGTTGTTTTGTCAAAGAAATATGAATTGTAAATAGACATAACGGCTGGTAAAGGTAGATCATCCTGTACGTGGCAGCACAGTGGTTGTTTTAAAAACAAAACTGTCCATTTCTCTTTTTCATTTGACTGTTTTTATTATTAACATGTACTTTTTCAAAATCAATTGCCGCATTCGTTTGTCCGCGCATCATTTCAAAGAGGCTGAACATGAATTTGAATGACTCTTTTGTGTGTTCGAGTGGGTCCCTGGATGGTTTATAATATATTCACAATTGGGAATCAGTAGGTCCCGCGGGTGTCGTAAGAGACGATAAAGAGAAAGATCCGGAGGATGGGCCGCAGCATCCTTTTGTGTAATAGTAATCATCTGCTACTGCTATCGCCAATCGATTATGGGCAAATACCTCCAATGAGCGCACAATAGTGGCGAGCATTAGGAGATGCCTATTCTCAGCTGTGGACTAATACAGACTGATGATGAGGTGGCGCTTCGACCGCGTAAAAACTTTACTTATATTGTCATACTCGGTATTATATTTCTATGATAAAACTGCGTAACAAGAAACAATTTATTATTAATTTATGTATAAAGTATTACTCTACACAATATTATACTATATAATTAATATAATTATATTCTTTCTTTGTTTGTAACATTAAGTGCTATTTCACAAAATATAACTATTATAAAATACTTATATTGGTGTACAATCTGTATTATAATTATGTTAGATAAGTTATTGCTTCTATTTGTTGTTTGTAATAAGCTTAACAATATAATTATTATGCTTGTTGATAGTTATATAATTAAGCTGAAATGTATAGAGCGTAATTATATTTTAACTTACGCTTATTCTTTTGTAAAAAAAATAAATGGATCTGTTTAAAACATGTAACTTAGTTATTACACGGTTTTTATTAGATTGCTATATTTCTTATTCTAAATTCTTATTTCAATAATGCGCAGCGAAACGATTTACTCATATATTATGTATTTTGGCTTATCGACCCCTCATCGCTGCCGCACTGATTAATCAATAATCTTTATTTTGCGAGAAGAGAATAGCATTAAATCTTTCCAAAATTTTCAAAGCTTTGGCATTCATTGACTAATTTGATTTATTTTACATACGTCACTACTCTGTAAACCTTCTCTTGGTGATATCAATACGTATATTATTTTTTTAAATTAAGCAATATTCTTATTGTATATTATGCGACTCTTAAGGTTGAAAACACTTCTTTATCAATAAACTGCGCATGAGAGTAAATGCGACATAATCATTGTAAATAAAATAAGTATCCAGATCTAATTACAGTCTATACATAACAGCGAAGGTGCGTTAAATACAAAACTATATTAAAAACACTTTCTATTAAACTGAAAAACATAATTTTGAAGTATAACTTTGTCCATATAAATTGCACTAATTTTAATTATTGCATACTACCAAATCCGATTGATTATATTAATAATATATGTAACGCACTACATGTTTGGGTAAAAGCTATAAAAACCTGCTTTACTTATAATTTCTTACTCTTTAAATATCTTTCTACTCATGGTTATATTTTTATGTCGAGCGACACAATATTTTAGTGGTCACTTTTTTTTGCACTCTACACTAAAATCGACTAACTATCAGACTGTACTTAAATATCAAATTGAATGTGCCATTTAAAGTATTTAGAGATGTTCTCGGTACAAATTAATGTTATTCCTAATTTCACTGAATGTGTATTATATTTGACAGCTGGTGGTTAGGTGAAAATGATTTTGTTAACATTAGCCAAGTAAAATGAGATTTAGCGTCTATTAAATATATTCCAACAATATGAATGTTGAGGGTTGTTCAGTAAGTCACTGACAATATCAACATTACGTCCTTAATTTCATTGTTTATTTTTTAGCCTACCTGCCAGCTGTCAATAGTATATTTAGATTTACTTCGTATTTATAGTACGTCTTCCCTTTTTAATAGGTTTATTTATTTAATAAAATATACCTACATTTTTATAGCGTTGGTTGTTTAGTATACCACGTGACATTTACATGTAGCAACATTGTAGATCTGCCTTAGGTTTTAGAATTGAAATCAATTTTAATTTTTTTTAAATTTAATTTTTGGGTAAATTGTATTAAATCTATATAGTTAAATTATGTAGTCTATTTTAATGCAATTTACTTACATTTTATTTACATCTATACAAATATTAGCCCTACCAACGTGTAATTAATGTGATATCAAAATGGAACTGTGAAAAAATAAACTTTGTGACAAAGTCCGAGTTCCAATATCATATACTTTCTAAACACAAATACGTAAAGAATTAACTAAGCGTACACGGAGGAGTGCGAGATTTGATAATTATACCACCTAGTTAAAGTTTGTATGGAAAAGGAGTGCAGAAAGCTAAAATTTATTTAAATATAATATAATGTTATGTGTTTTTAGTTACCACTTTTAATAATTACTAAATCCAGGTACTAAAATTCATTATTTCTACCTTTTATGACATGTTTAAGCAAAATAGAAATTTCTGATTATGATCTTAAGGAAATTGTTGAATATTGTTGGAGGACATAATAATATAATATAGTGTCATAATTGGTGGTATCAAATTTGTGCTCCTCAAAACCATTCTGTGTGAAGAATTTGATTTAGTAACTGATTCGTCAGGCGTGATAAAAGTTCTAATTCGTCAGGCGGTTAAAAACCGCTCGATTTGGTTCTGATTCGTCAGGTCTAAAAAATGTTTCAACTCGTCAGGTCTATAATAAGTTCCGATTCGTCAGATCTAAAAATGTTTCAACTCGTCAGGTGTATAATAAGTTCTGATTCAATTGTTTTTGCCGTTTGCCGATGTTCGCTTGTATTTGCTGATGTTCATTAAAAAAATTACTCCTGACGAATCAGAACTTATTATACACCTGACGAGTTGAAACATTTTTGTTGTTTACTTGTTTTTATCGACGTTCACTTGTTTTTGTCGACGTTCACTTGTTTTTGCCGATGTTCGCTTGTTTTTGCTGATGTTTACTTGTTTTTATCGACGTTCACTTGTTTTTGTCGACGTTCACTTGTTTTTGCCGATGTTCGCTTATTTTTGCTGATGTTTACTTGTTTTTGCCGATGATCACTTGTTTTTGCCGATGTTCATTAAAAAAATTATACCTGACGAATCAGAACTTATTATACACCTGACGAGTTGAAACATTTTTAGATCTGACGAATCGGAACTTATTATAGACCTGACGAGTTGAAACATTTTTTAGACCTGACGAATCAGAACCAAATCGAGCGGTTTTTAACCGCCTGACGAATTAGAACTTTTATCACGCCTGACGAATCAGTTACTAAATCTTAAATATGTATAAAATTATAAAAAAACAAAAGTTACCGTCATTTATGGTAATTTACCGGTCAACAATAAACCACGGTCACATTACAACTATACTATAGAAGCTCGGGATTAAAGCGTTTTGTGCGCGTACGTACGACTGCAATGACAGAGCTGAATCAGTCCAGAAGGACAAAGACAAACCTATACTTCGACTGTTAGGTCTACTGCTAGCGCGCGAGTGTAGCATTTTTACATAGTGCTTAATAGTTCCTTGCAACCACTGATTAGACCTTGACCATATAAGGGCAGAGTTAACCTACATGTAAATACCGCGTAATACTTTTAAAAAGATCTGTTATTCGTTTTTTTTTCTGGATTAGGCTGTGAATATGTATGTGAAACAAGTGATTAATAATAAATAAAATTATTATGTTGCTTACTTCGTGTTTTATTTTTAATAATTTTAGGTGTGATAAAACTTTATTATCTTTATTGCCTTGGTACACACATGTGTGTTTAAAGAACAAAACACTGATGTCAGGTACTATGTATTTCGTCAA
Source organism: Protodeltote pygarga (assembly GCA_936450705.2). Classification (NCBI taxonomy): domain Eukaryota; kingdom Metazoa; phylum Arthropoda; class Insecta; order Lepidoptera; family Noctuidae; genus Protodeltote; species Protodeltote pygarga. The sequence goes on from OW388248.2 coordinate 15,985,602, forward strand.
AGAAGGTATAGAATTTAAGACAAAGATTTTTTCCTTTATTTATTTATTGTAGAGGGTTTAATATACGCCACCCCTATCGTGGCTCAATAACAAAAACTATTAACTACAATAATAGATAAGTATCTAACAAGATTGTATATACAATTATTGTTGCATAGGATTTATTTTAATTTCTTTTTAAAAAGTTGGCGGCGCGATTTTCTCCGTCCAGGCCGCGTCGGACATAACACCATCACCTGCCCTTGGTGGTGTGTTCCGGCACCTGCCCTTTCAGCTGGCGCGTTGCAAGGTCACAGTTTCAACTTATTTTAATCTAAAACCTCTAGTAAGAACAGCTTAATAAAATAAGCCAAAAACGCTAGTGAATTTCAAAAGAATGGTCTATTATGTATGATATGATATACTTGAACAACCTCTCAATCGACTAAATCTCAATATCTCAGCAGTTTTCGTTTTTATATTATAGGATAGAGTTGACTGGTAAGCGAGCGTTTGAAACTGGCGCGCGAACGCTCACCTGTGGGTCACAGATATTATATATAAATGTTTGCTTTCTCTTGAAATGTTTTTACTTATAACCCCCCACATAATTAATATTTTAATGAGTCTTCTATTAATTTGAACTCCATCAGAAATCTAAAAAATATCTTAATTTTTTTGAGAGCTTTTTATAACTGACACGCCTACAATTTGTAATCTGTAGAACGACTAGACTGCAAGCCTCTTTACCTATAAGTGCAGTCTTTTAATAGTGTATATATTGCCACCATAACTTATCAGTTGACGTCGGCGCTAGTAGTAAGTGAAGTATTGTCATTTAATAAACTTTGCAAGGAAATCGGTTAGTTCCAACTTTGACCAACTGAAAAGATAAGTTGGTGGCGCTGTCAAAATAGCTACCTACAGTACCAATCTACCTACGCTATTGATCGTTATTATCCTGTGATGCAGTTCCTAAATTGGGGAGTGGTACTTTATGAAATCAATAAATCCGCGCAAATAGTTCGCGCATACTTGGGTACCTATTTATTAAAAACGAAACAAAGGACAAAAATAAATGCTGATTAATCAATGATTAGTAGGTAGATGTAATGTTTAGGCATTGAGAAGGAGTAACAGCCACCAGTTGAGCTAGCATTGATTGTTTGTTTATTTTGCTTTTGGTTTTGTTTATATTGCTTTTGGTTTTTGTTTAGTTTGTTTATTTCAGGACATATTTTGACTGAATAAGTAAATGTCCTAAAGGGAGAATCTTAAGGTTTAAAATAAAACCATCAATATTTAGTTTGTTTTTATTACACGACATAAAAAGCTTGTGGACTTCCACAATGATAATCCACATGGATTCATTTCAAATGGGTAGGGTATACATCAAGTAGGAAAATAGTGGTACTTTTATTACAAATCATCAGGGATCGGTTTCACTGGTTCAATAAATTTACATTAAGAAGTTTAGTTTTCTTTCTTCAATTAGATGTTAGTACAATCCTAGCCCCATCTCAAGTTCTTGATTCAATTTTCCAATGTGTTTGTTCCAATAAATAGCCATCCTCACATTTTCTTGGTCTTCAAAATTTCGTCAATATGCTTTTTAACAATCTCATAAACTCTTCTCGTGGTTTCAAAGATCACGCAATACTTCACTTTGTTGTTATCATGTTAAACCAGCATAATGTGACTCGATCAAAGTTATTGTAATGTAAGTACCGAACTTTCATTGGGAAAAAATGTTCAGCATTAGGATTCAAGGTGTACAACATTTATATGGTTTCGATCGTAAACATCTTCTTAGAGAGTTTGTATGAAATCGATCAGACCATCAATGACGGGTAGCTGTGCATTATGCTCTTCACAACAAAAAGCAAGACATTTTAGGACCCGAAATATAATCACTAGTTCTGTCTCATGCGGATTTATTCCTCGGAGACGCCTTTGTATCCATTGCACCGCAAATATGTTAATGAGTCGGTTCAAATCCAACTCATATATGGTAAAGTTTTCGATATTACTAGGGGTAATAGTTATACCCTCCGACGTGTCCTTGATGTGACTTAAGAAGGTTTCCATTATATTAAGAAGCCTTCCTCTATGGTTCAAATTGTTATTATTCATTATTTTTCCCTTTTATTTGCTCCGTAGAAATAATACACAGTTAAAAAAACGTTATTAGCTGCCCGTAGCTGATTAGATATTTTTTTATTAACACAATATTCTTATGCACTCACTAAATTAATAGACCCTCCGCACGCCTGCCTGTGTGGCCTTTACTGATTGATCCTACCTGTAGATACGTACTATATTACTATTTATTATATATACTACCTACGCAGTTAGACGTCAAGTAATGGCGACACTACACTACACTCGTCTACTGTCGGACACCGAATCAATATCCGACCCAACCCATTACCTACATGTTCGTCCAACACCCGACCTCCGAACTTGTTGTTTTTATTAGGTATATTAATAAAATACAAATATTTAAGTCTACAAATGGTCAAAAATTAAAATGGGTTTGCTCCAGTAGTATCGGTCGATTCAGCCATTATCGGAAACGAATTAGTGGGAAAATCTGAATTATTATTAGACGGCTGAGAGAATGAAAAATGTTCACTCCTTTTTTTTAGCTTTTCATATTCTCTGTATGAAATGAAAAAATAGTTTGCGAATTTTTTGTCGATACATCAATATTATTGGCCTAGATACGGAATTGTAAGCGTATGTTCATGGGGGCAAGTTTCTTCCGGCCGCAACTGGCCCGCCCTAGCTGCGTGTCACGTCATGTCATAGGGCAACACTCGTGCTACCGTACGGTTTACTCGATCACTCAAATATTATATCTAAATACAAAAAAAAAATGTGTTGTACCAAAATGTAATAGCACAACTTCCAAAGCACCGGAAAAGTTGTTTTTCTATACCGGGGATTTCTTTTTTTTTATAGTTATGGTTCTAGTGGATGTCCAAATGCGAAAGAAATTGATAAAAGTACCAATATTAAATGTACCTACAGTTTGGCAAAAAAGAGTCTGGAAAAATTGGGGGCGCCGCTGGCGCACTTTTCATACTGTAATTCAAAATTGCAAGATACTTGGTACTTCGTATTTCTAAGACGAATTTTTTGTCATCAAATATATTAAAATGTACACACAGTACAACGTATACAGCTATACTTAATTAAAAATCAAAAAAACTAAGTTCGTGAGTACTAAAATAATAAAAATTAAAAGTGAATTGATTATATTTTTAAATGACAAAAATTCGTCCAAACCAATTTATTTGTAATTTTGAGTTGAAGTTTGTGTAGTGCGCTAGTAGCGCCCTAAATTTTTGCAGATTTTTTTGCCAAACTGTAAGAATAGTGTTCGGGTGTAGTACGATGGTGCAGTGCAAGCATTAGAATGACAACCATAGGGGTCGAGGTTTTGATATTTATGGTTATTGATTAAAGGTGTACCTGTAGCGGGAACTTTAAAATTAAAGTAGTTTCAAAACTACTTTCATGTCTTCAACAACATTGTGTTAAAATAACAAAATTGTTCTTTTGACAAATTGTTGTTAACTCTGTCTAGGTGCTTGTGCATTGTGCAATTACTTTTACTTCATATCCGTCTGTCCCAGGGCTGTTCTGAATTGTCCTTTGAATTGTAATAGTAGACACTTCAGATTCACAAATACCATAAATTGCATTTTTTTAGGTTCTTAGTTTACTTATGGCAAGATATAATAACTTAGATACTTAATTAATAAAGAATTAAAAGTGTCCGTTACTTCAGCATGACCACCATTTATTAAGAAAGAAAAGTTTGATTACGAGCAGTATTCAAACCTGCTATCTCCTGGTTAAAGCCACCAGCCGCTCTGCCAACTGAGCTATTCATAATTCTGTTTGTGCTATCGATAGCAAGAATCTTTCTTTGAGTTCGCTACGCAAGGGTTTTGCGCTTTACAACGTTACAAAAAATATATATATACTTCCCATTTCTTTCATGATCTGCCCAATCTCGATCTGAAATTTTGGTGCTGCGTTGGTGCTTGGTGGTTTCAATGTGGAGGATATATTATATTATAGACAAGTTAACGTGTCAAGTAAGACCGGTATAATTCCCCAATTACTATAATTGACCCAATTCTAGTACCCACTCCCAAAATCGAACGTCAAGAGAACGTCAAACGCAAACCTTACCTACCATTAAATCAGTACTGTTGAACTTAGTGATTCCAGCTGTCGCTTCGTTTCAAATCCATAAAAAAATAATCGAAGAATAGGTGACAAAACAAAAAAAAAGCGAACAAAAGTGCGATCGGTTAATCAAAGCTTCGCAGTTCGAATTTCGGTGTAAGGCGATGATCGTGATCGTTATTCGCGATAGAACTAGTAATTTATTCACTTCCGAATTGCCTGTCCATCCTGGTGGAGATGCAAGAAAAAGCACTGGAAAAATGTATCCGCTCTTGAGGACCGAAGTCGAGGTGACGATTCAGTCTAGTGGCTTATACCTGCAACTCCTGGTATAATGTAGGTCACGAGCCCGACCCCGCACCTCTAGAATACGTCGTATGCGCGTCAATACATACTCTTTGCGCAACTCCCCGTTGCCTGTAGATTGTAAGAGGTTCTTAAAATGTGTTGTGTGTTTTTCGTAAATTATATTTTAAATTAGTTCGACGCATGATGGTTTCATTGAAAAATCCCGAACAATAATTGGCGCTCAACGTGTAAAATTATAATTGGCGCCCAACGTGGGGCGCCAGTTATAATTTTACGCATGATTGTTTCATTGAAAAATCCCGAACTATAAGGTATCACTTATAATGTGCAGACCTAAGAATAACTACGTGATATCTAAGCATTAAACCACCGTTGGCCCTCGACATCGGCTGCCTTAAACATTGAATAAAGCGACTTGAGCTCTGAAACATGTTCATCCGGTTTGACCACGGGCAATCCTTTGTGCCCATAGTTCACCTAACTGATGATCCATGGGCAAATTTTTTTTCCTGTAGTACCAGTAATTATATGCGATTCGTGGTAGCGAAGTTGCGTTATAAAACAGGATCAAACAGAAACAGCTAATAAGAACATCAATCACCAAAATTTGTTTGTAGATTAGGCACTCATATTTTCATTGAGAAGTTATGGTGTTTGGAAGGCGGAAACCTAGATACCTTTTTTCCTAGAGGTTTTGTGAAAATGGAATTATCATATAAAGGCAATAGTTTTACGCGTTCTGACTACGCGCTTTTATAAAATAGATAAACTAGTACAAAGTAGGTACAGTAAAGGCAAAGTAGGTACAGCGACTTTGATTCTTTATGCGATAATTCCATTTTTCGCGATACCCCTCGTATTTTCGGGAAAACACGATTTGCCTGTACTGCCACCACATAGCCGTGGTCATTTTTGGGTTGTGGTTGATTGTTGTTAAGTTAAGTAAGTTAAGTTGATTGTCCAAGTTATGATTTGGTTCATGATTTCTTGAAAAAGCCGTAAGATATAAGTCGTCGTATAAACTCTAAAATTAATAAAACACAAAGGTATGTCATCGCTTTTTAATTTCGAAAGAAAAGAGGATCCCCATACCTAGTTGGTAAGGAAAATTTTTACCACTTACCACGAGCGTAATAAACTTAGAAATATGATTCCAATATCTTTGGTAATAAACTGTAGGAAATTTTTCAGTGACGAGTGCTAAAAACAATCTCAGTTTCGTACGAAGTATGATTCAACTGGTTTAATCTTTCTTGTTAGGGTCCCAACTCCTATACAACCTTTTTGGTCGATGTGTAGAAACTATTTGTGTTAACAGTTCCTACACATTGACCAAATTGGTCTTATGTCTTAAAGTCAGTAAAAAAAAAGGTATGTATAAAAGTCATCATAGTCATAATATTATACTAGGTCAACAGAATCCATACACGTTATAGCTAAAAATGCTAATATATTTGTTAAATTTTAATCCTCATTATTCAACATTGATCTCGATCCCGCCGCCACTGGACAGCACAGAATAAATATACCAATTATTCAGTATTTCGATATATTCGGTCATTTTTTCATGTGGTAGGAGTGTATTGCTTAGGGCGTGCCGCGCCGGGGACGCAGTCATCCGCCGCTGCAACTCTTGCCCCATCCGCCGCATCCGCCGCACCGCCATGCGCCAGTCGCTCTTTTTGATTCATGTAAATGGAATAGAGTTTAGTACATTCATAATGCAGTGCGAACAATCTCCTAATTGGCGTCATTAATCATAAAATGTAATTTATCGGATTATGCTTCATGTGGACTTTGACTTCGTCGACCTGGACCGATTGTTGGTCAGCGGTTAGCTCACAGAGTACATTATATATAGGGTAGGTTAGATTCAGAAGGCTCATGCGAAGCGCTGCCCACGTTGCAGCAATGGGGGTCGCGCTTTTCCTTTGCAGCAATGGACAATGATTTGGGAAGTAAAAGTTTAAATAAAACGTGTAGTTTGTTAAGATGACTTTAATGTAATGTTCACTTACAAGGAAAGAGTACAATAATATTGGACAGCCAGAATATAACAGGCGTCAACACTACAATTAATTATAATTGTTATGCAAATTATTTACTCCAATCCACCTACGACTTTATGATGTTTTAAATACATTTAAAACGTTATTATTTAATAATCGTCGAGATCCACATCGTCTAACGGTTCGTCAAGCTGAAGGGATTGGAAATCCACTTTGTAACGAAGAATGCCTGTTTGTGAGAATGTATGAATGTGTGTGCGAGAGTGTGTGTTATATTTACATTTATCCATCGTAGTTGAAGCAGCAGGTAAAGAAAAGAAATGGCACAGTTAGTTTATAGCATTGGTACCTATTAAGTTTACAATAGATTTTTCAACTGAGTGTAAAGCTATGTTAAAGGCTTACGGGAGGTTTAAACTTTGATATTGGCATCGTCATTAACCACACGACAAAAACAAGTTAGCGCATATTGGCGCAGACGGCACGTCACTAATATTATTTCATAATTTCAAAATATACGAAGGAGGTCGAAGCATCGCAGCCGACTTCTTCAATTTGTTTCGTTCGTCCGTTTCTTCGAGTTTAAAAGAATATTCTGTGCCGATTCCTTGTCGTTCGCTAGCGTAGGTATGGCCATTACAAACCCAGGCTGAAACATTTGTGGAGCACACAAACATTTGTTATGTGCAAGTACCTATAGAACCTGCTAACTTAACCATTACGTATTTACAATAACAAGTCAAATACCCACCTCCGGTACCACCGAATCCCCTCACAAACTGGCTGCCCTCCTGGCTTTTATCGGTAATAATCTCCAGTGTGGCTCCGAACGATTTGTAGTTGTTCGCAAGCCATTCCAGTAGCGGCTGGCATTCAACCAGCTCGAGCTCCACGCCACTCTGGAAAAAACCAATCATCTTTTAATATTTTTATGATCACGCATAACTTTTTGCTATTTTGCAAAGTTAAGGGTCCCTTTTCTTAGTAGTGGTAAAGCCAACAGCGTGGAAGGGCTCGACCGGGATAGTATCATCCCCTCACAGAATACTGGCGTGAAATAACAGCACTCGTACAGTCAGAGTACGGAATTCTAATTCCCCTTTAGTAATCTCCCCTCTCATTCCATAAGCCGGTATGGTGTATAGGGTCGGTAACACGCAACCCGCGTACCCAACGCCTGCGTTAGGACCACTAACATCCTGGGCAAAAATATTTTGGCACCCACATACGAGTGTTAATTTTTTGCTGGCGTAACACAACACAGTATTGAGGGTATGGAAGACGGGGGGTAAGAGACTCAAGAACTCGGCGCACCCACAAATTTGGCGCGCTGGACCGTCGCCCAACCGCGCCACCTAAAACCGGTACTGCGCGTACCCCTAGTGGTAGTAGAAAAAAACAACAACAGATATCACCCTTTCAGGAGGCTATTTAACGGCAATTCGAAAATCCCGGGACGTTCTGAATTGAGGCTTATCAACACTGTAATTAGGTAGGTACTAGTTTATAGATTCAAGATTTTATTAAAGAAATAGGGTTACCTCTTTATCAGAAAAATGAGATTTATCCTTCTCCTGTTCGGGCGTCAGATGCAAGACGGTCTCTATGTTGGTCGGGTGGGACTTCAACACGTATCTGAAAATATTATAGCCATTATATTACCTACAATAATTGGTTAAGAATTAAAACTCTGTTTAGTTTTTTTAAACGAACTTTGTTCTTTTTTTTCTATAAAAGATTTGGCACGGATAATTATCCTATTTTATTGGATTTTTTTATCGGATGTCTTTCAGCAAGTGTGCTGTGCGAATTTTCGTCTGTCAGTTTGTCCGTCTGTCCGTCTGTGACAAGCGTCACAGCAATTTAACTCTCAGACTTATCAATGATAGAAAGCTGCAATTTGAAAATGAAATAATTTTTTTTAACACGTCATGTATGTAAAGTGGGCATAACTTAAATTAATTGTTAATGAAAAACGTTATTATTGATTACAATTCTATTTTAATATCATACGGAATCCAAGGTGCACGAGTCCGATTCGACTTGCCCGGTTTTTTAAATATTATATATCTATTTCTATTTTTATGTTTCTGAACCATTTTTAACCGACTTCGAAAAAGGAGGAGGTTTTCTATTCAATTGTATTTTTTTTATTTGTTTATGTTGTCATTTTTTCTGAGTTTTAATAAAATGTTAATTCATTCTTAAAAGCTGTCCCTGGTACGAATGTTGACTGTCCGCGTTAGAATTAGGGACTACTTTCGTTTTTTCTTCATTTTAACACACTTTTTACACATTATTCACGAAAGTTTTAGTGAGACGTATGAGTATGAGACGTATAGGCACATGTCTCTGTTCTTTGCGGGGAGTAAAAATGAGACAGGTATAATATTTTTGTTTTGTGAAATTTTGACATGTTTTAGCACATGTTTATTAGAAGAATCGAAGAAGACGAAGATCGTGGGTTCAAATCCCATCCGTATCAGTTGTTTTTTTTTTTTCAAATTTCTTATTAAATATTTATACAGGTATAATAATTAAGTCTTGTAAGTCTCTCTTCTTAAACTGTTCTTCTAAAACACATTTCACTACTAAATTTTTTAATCAAATTAATCTATCGTGTGATAGATTTATGTATTGTTTATGATTGAATCAAGGAACTGGTTTAGTATTCACCTCTGGATGTCAAGATTCTCCCAACAGATGAGAGTTTCCACAGCGCCAAGTTCCAGGGCGCGCAGCGTATCGTCCACACCGAAGCAATATTTCCCGGTGTCCTGTGTGACCAAAGAGAATAAAACCACTTTGTATGTGACAGAAGGTTTTATTGATACAACGCGACTGCGACGTCCACATTATTTTAGCTTATTATACATAAACTACAAAAACCTGTTGCTTTAAAGACTTGCCAAATTTTAGGAGGTAACCCTGAATCAGCTGTTCCATACATTTTGTTGAGTCATTTGAACATAAATGTATGGAGCAGCTGATTTTTTTTTGCGATTTCAGGGTTGGTCCCATAGTATAAGTTGTTCATAATGATGACTTTAATGACCTCTTTTAAGGATGCTGGTGTTTTACAAATAACCCTGTATATTTTTTCATCTAGATTGGTGAAAGAAAGCTTTTACCTGTCAGAGGTATACCTATTGAAGTCTGATTTATATTGTATGTAGATATCTATGAGGAGGAAATTGACAATTATTCTATATTTTACCTGCGAGATTTCATCAAAGTATCTGCCGATAAGTTTTTTCTCTTGGATAAACTTGACGTTTTGCAGCGACTCGGCGGCCAACTCAATGGCTTGGTTGAAACCATTCTCACCGCCGTAGGACACGTCCACCAACTTTATGATCTTGGATTGAAGACGCTGTTGATGATACATTAAAGTGAGAAATAAAAAAAAGCAGATCCAAGTCAAAAATAAACTGTACTAAGCAAAGTGGGTTTACTTCGCTCTACTAGCTTAAGTTAACGAACGTACCTAATAGATATTTCTATCTTTTGAGTTGTGTAAGTTGAATAAATGAAAAATCTACCATATTGATCCATTAAAACGATATCTTATTTACTTAGTTACTAACCGGATCAAACATGTCAGACTGCGACAGCTCAGACTTGAAATCCGCCGAGCCAGCCAGGATAAGTCCAGCCACATTCGGCTTGTCAGAGCTGATGAACAGCTGAGTAGCCACCTCGGCAACCTTGCGGACGTAGTTGTGCCGCTTCTCCATACGGAGACGAGCGAAACGCAGTGCAGATTGACCACCACGGCCGTGCTTCTTCGGTAGATCGACTGAGAATTTGTGGAATACCTACGCAAAACGGAAAGATTCGTGTGATTAGTTTACGGTTGGCAAGCAGAGGCGGTACATATCCGGTGCAAATTGGTACAAAAACAAAGGCTGAACGGTACAAATTGATAGCTCATGATATTGGTTAAGCATAAGCCTAAGTATTCAGCCCCGTATATTCGACTATTTTAGTGGGTGCCCTGAATTTCGTTCCCGTAAAATGAAACAATCCCGTATACCTATCTCGTAGAATTGTCCAGAAAATCTTGACGTACCATGATTGCATCTATCGATTGCAACTGCGCTTATAGAACAACTAGACCGACTCGCCGATTTATTTTTATACCGAGTCTGCTGCAGATCATGGGAAGGGTATAAAGGATAAACTACCGCCGCGATCGTGTCGTAATTCATAATTACGTGACTTCGCCACGCTTACTTCTTTATTTACATGATTTCAAGTTGTTTTCTTTTTTTTGTAAATAAGCAATTATTTAAAAAAAGTTATTTCAAGTAGTTGTTGAAAATCATGATCAGGAATATTATAAAATAACTGATCCTCACGCGGCTTTGCCCCTTGGTTCTAATTTAACCCAACTGCAGCGTCACCTACAGAGTCAAATTGTGAATATAAGTACCTATCATCCTTTCTCAAATCCACACAAAAATAATTCATTAAAATAGTTCCAGCCAATTGATTTTTATTAAGGTACCTACTTGTATATTACATAGGTATTGTAAATTAAGAGTACCTGGTCACTAAGTGTTGTTAAGTAAAAAAAGAAATACCGACCTCTCTGGTATTACCCTGAAGAGTACCGAACAGAGCTCCGTTACCGTCCATGACTATAAACCCAAACTTGTTGTCATCAGCCAGCAGCGCCGTGAGGGCTTCTGTGTGGAACTTATTGTCACAAAGGTACAGAGACGTGTTGATCGGCTTGAACGGCTCGAAGTCAATGTTCACTTTCTTCTCTTTACCTTCCTCGGTGACGATGGTTCCGCAGTAGATCACCAAGCCATTTGGTGGTACTATAAAAAAAAATTACAAGATCCTATTATAAATGTAAAACTTTGTTTAATTGTCGTACCTACGCTTGGTATCGCAGGTTCGATTCGCGAATACAGGACAACTATTTTAGATCAATTGTGTAACAAATAGATCCACAAACATCCAGACTGGAACAAATATCTATGGATCGCACAAATATTTGTGGAGTAGAGTATTATTATATCAGATCACATAGGAACCCAACTTTCACCTATTCGGCTTAGCTACGACACGTGCCACTTGTTTTCCAGCTAGCACACAAAAAAGAAATAGTATGTACTATAATATTAGTAAGTTTGTGTAACCTTTCGTGTAGAGCTTGAGTCTGTGTTGTACAGATGTAATAGCTCCCAGCACAGACAGACGATTCACTCGCGATTTGATGTTGGAAGCAGTGCCGAATTCATCGGCCAACATCTTGGACACCCGCGAGATCTGATCCTTGGGCGGAATGATCAGTGAAATCATTGAGGTCCCATTTCTGCAAATAAAAATAGAATTTTGTTTTAAGAGAAGACAAAAATGACATGGCATAATATGTGTAGGTATAGGTTAGGTATTCTAAGTTATTAATTGAAGCGATTATAATAAAGAACTTGACTGTTGTAACGCCGGTTGGTAAATGTTATGTTCGAACAAAGTCGAGCACGATTTTTGTTTGAAAAATTTACTTCTAAGTGGTAGGTATTTGTAACAATTTGATTTGTAAATAGGTAAATAAATATAACAAATAAAAAACATGGGTCAATGTGGCATGGCTCCAACTCCAGCAGTCACACACTACTCGTCTCCTAAATAAAATACCTAAGTTAAAAAGTAGATATCAGCTATTGCTTTATCATAACTTCGTTGTTCGTTGTTACGGATACCTGAGTTGACATTCGGTACAGTCCTAGACCTACAAGATTTTAAACTACGCAAATACCGACAGGTTTAGTGAGAATTAATATACCTAGGTATCTTGCCTTGTTTGCTCAGGAAAGACCGAGACGGGTATGTTACGTATCACAACACTTCACAGCTAGACGTACCTACTGATCAGGCGACGAATTATTGTTAGGAGTAACCCTATCCAAAACCCTTCTCACTCAAGTGGTTTAACTTGATTTATTAAATATTTAGTACACATCAATCTCAATAGGTATGGAGAGTGCCATCCACGAAGACGAGCCCATTCTTTTCTATTTTAGTTTTATAAATACACCTTATATGACGTTAATATATAATAAAGAACAGGTCTATAACCTAACACCTTAGTTGTGCGTCATAGCAGATAGTTACCACAATGGACAAAAACCAAGGGTGGAAATATAAAAATTAAAATAGATTGTTAGGGAGCAATGTGATATTACAGCTCAGATAAAGCATTAGGTAGATACGCTGCTTTCCACTTTGAAACAAAGACAAATTTTAGGTCAAATATACATTACAATGTACAGGTAACAGTATATAGGTAACAACGTTGTATAGACTTGTAGCTCGATGCCTTTGTCCGGGGCGGTAGTGCAGTATCGATCGTTTTGCAATCATGCGCGTTGCAGCCGAGCCCGGCACCAGCGGCCCAATTAAATATTTATAAAATAAAGCTACCTGAAATAGAACCTGAATTTATAACAAGGATCCACAGCCATATTAGTCTAGGTCTTAACTTCCATAACAACTCTCTTTAAGACGCTATCATCCTACCTACATGATTTAATAAACATGTGATTATGGAATACAAGTGTATCGTAAAATTTATTTAAAAAATAATTTTGTTTAATAAAACATCATACATTAATCTCAAAATATGAATTTGAACAACTACGTCCTAGTAAGTTGATCTTTCATCAACATAGGCACTTAGCCATAATGTTTTTAACAAAGCGCGTTGACATAGGTACCTAGTTATAATGTAGGTACTTAGTACCTATATAAACCACCCACACCATTTTTACTCGAAGTTCACTGTATAGGTAGGTAGGAAAGAGCACCCAACCAATTTTTATACGTAAAAATATTTGTTGAAGTTAAGTGCTATGATTATGTTGATTAGGTACGTAATATTATGCTTCATTTAGACATTTAGAACCTACAAAATTATTTGTAAGCAAATGTAGCCAACGCTGCAATTGATTAGGTATATTAAAACCTTAATTCACCTAATTCTGGTCCTAGAAACAATTTAAAATACCAAAGTGTTTTACACAAAGAGAGATAAAACCTAAAGGCCTCGAGTTCGATTCTTTTTAATTAAAAGCAAGTACGCTCTATGTACGAATTATGTAAAATCTGGCAACAGGTCCATAAGTAAGTACGTCATGAAACGTGGAAAAACCCTGTAACAAACATTGTGTGGGTGTGATGGTAGGTAGAACACGTCTACACAGCGCGGGGTGCGGGGCGTGACGCTATTATAAGAACGACGTTATTACTGCTATTATTATTATACACATCTTTTTCGATTTCACAACATTTCTTTCATTCAATAAAAATAAATTCAGTAGTTTGAAAGGCTTGCCTGGGGACAACAAGGTTCAAAACAGAGGACTATAATAGACCCCTATCTGCCGGGAACAGCCGACAGCTGCACTATAGAAATGCAGTTCTGGAATAATCCCGATAATTGCTGGAGTATTGTAAATTAAGTAGTCATCATCATCATCATCATCATTTCAGCCATAAGACGTCCACTGCCGAAGATAGGCCTCCCCCAATGACTTCCAGATCGGCCGGACAGACGACCTAATAAAGGTCGCAGGAAGCTGCTGGATGCAGGTTGCTTCCAATTAAGTAGTATTACTTACTGGCTAATTGTGGCTGGCATAAATTGTTTGCGTGCAGCCGAAGATCGAGCAAAGTGGCGCGCGTTGGGAGAAACCTATGATCAGTGGACTGTAGCAGGCTGATGATGACGATGCTGATTATTATTTAATAGGCACGCTCTTGATCTGGATCTTGCCTGATGGAAAGCGATAGATGAGGTCTACGATGGATGGAACGAGCATATCTTTAAAAGTAGCAGGGATCACAGCCCATACTGCAAGATTGTTGGGAACTTTGATAGAAGTTTAAACTTAAATAGGTTTAACACAAGGTACCTACCCTAAAAAACATGTACCCATCTAAATTTAAATGCTCTTTACAGGTTAACAGTTTCTACCTACTGTAAAACTATCATGTCCGCAAAAGTAAATTTGCTACCAATACAAAATTGAAGACACTTTCTGTACTTTGTGTCTTGGGCTGGTCTTCGGTACTTTGGTAGGCAAATGTATGTGGTTCTGATTAACAGATATTTTTCTAGTTCTAGGTGTTAATGCATTGTGAAACTATATACAAAGCATATGTTGTGTCTACGATACAGAAAGAAATCCTAGCGTGTAGCTACGTTTTAAAAATAAATATTAATGTAGACCGTATTTCACCTTAAAATCAGAAGATAATGTCTATATATAAATGTCCGCCGGGCATTCAGAAGTATCGATGACTTCTTAAATATAACAAAGGCCCTTCGAATATAATAGATCATTCGAGAAACGAATATTCTTTATTTCTAAGAATAGTGTAGCTGTAGGCGTTGAAGAAACGCCTACAGCTATACCTACTTGTTTGTTACACGTGTTATGAAGAAAACGACTTACAAAAATAATAAAACGTTGTTTACTCAAAGAGATAACTAATCGACAAAAGAATATGATTTGGAAATTTTTCTTAGGAAAGTATTGTCGAGGTCCATAGGTACAAGAAAAATTCATTGTCAGTTCTCTAATTAGAAATGAAATCTACCAATAACATTTTGGAAAAGCATATTGGCAGCTCCAACACAAATAACACAACACAAATAAAAGTTCTAGCCGTCGCCGTCGGCATGGCATCAAGTCGCCTAGAAATCCTACCAAGCTCGATGATGCAAAAGTGAAGTGCATTTTCAACACCTAAAAGGCAGTAGATAAAGGACTTATTAGCTTAATATTGACTTTTGTTACATGTACGTTTCCTGTGATTAACATTAAAATTATAGCTAATGTTCGAATATTTGGCTAAGCTTCTAATACGAGTAGATGTTTAAAATGTAAACTATATATTTTGAAAAATAAATGAAAAAAGAGGCCGAAGATTCTCTAATTGAATGTAAATACCTACGTGAGTCACTGCACATGATAAATTGTGGACATATAGGTACCTACGTGAGACTCTCAGCGATTTGATTTTGATTTTGAAAAAAAAAAGTTTTTTTAAATACTTTTTCCAATCCGCCGCAGACACCTCGTTTACATCCTGCTCCAAAGCTGACAGCCATCTTCAGGTGACGAAAATTGTATGCCTTTGAGCTGATTTTTTTATCCGAGAGTATAAAGAAATCACACGATGCTAGGTAACAGCTGTAAGGAGAGAGTCCCAGAAGTTTGACTGACGTGCTGTCCTGGAAGTCTCTCGTTTTGAGCGCGGTATGCGCGGGCATCTTGTTGTGGTGGAGTAGTAACTGTGGAACTCTTTCTTTTGGTCGCTTATAGACAACAGCGAAAACTTCTGGCAAGCATTTGATAATATACCATTCGGCGATGATGCGTCTTTGATTCCGTAAAGGAATGACCACCAGTAACCAGTCAAATTGAAAAGCTCGCTATCAAAATCTTCCCCACCCTTTTAAATCGCTTCAAAGACGTAGGCGTTGTTTTGTTTTAAAATTGGTAGGCGTCTTCCTGATCATGGACCACGCAGAATGGGATCCAAAGGCAACCGTGGTTACTATCTTCAGTTAAAAGATGGAACAAGTAATTTAGAACACCTTTTCTAGCTCCCTCCAAGGATGAGCAAAGAAAGCCTCCCTAAATAGGGTTGCTTTGTCTCATGGGGAGCTGGTCTGTTTGAGTTGTTGTTCCAGTGCAGCGCAAAAACGACCACTCTCCCCGTGTCGCCTTTGAGACCTCAGACAAAGTCCGACTTGCAAATCCGGAACTCTCTATCTCAGTTCCCTCGCCACAGGTCTTTGAAGTTTCGAGAGTCAGGATCCAGAAACAGTCCGTTGCTTAGGATTTATATTATGGTGGGTAAGTGTACTTCTTTTATCCAATGATATCATGGATACCCGACACGATTGGAAGGGAGTAGAGACACACACGTGGTTTGGACCTTCGAGTTCGCGACAAGGAATTCCTTTTATTCCTATATTGGTCCAATCATGTGGTGAAATCAAATATTTGGCTCATATCCTGTCCTATCGACCATGATGGACTGTACATCCGTAGTCTCCCATATTTCCATTCCCATTAAGGGGAAATAATGGTCCTTCTGCGTTTGGTCATTTAGTGTCGCGGGTTCCATTCCCGTATGGAATAAATATGTGTGATCGATAGATATTCGATTCAGTTTACGTGTTTGTGCATTCAGTGAATTGTGAAATTAAATGACTACCTACTACTACACTCACGATACAATAAAAAGTCTTAACGAGGGACAAGCGTTAAAAAAACCCTTGAAAATTTCCCGTTTATTTCAAATTCCATAGATTTTTGTGGATCAAAATTGAAATTGGAAGTGGAGGCTAAGATATGGGGATTATGGAAGTAAAGAGGATTATTGAAGGGAAATTGTGTAGATTTCGGAAAAGGGATGGGTGCTTTGGAAGTGGATGGGTAATTTTGAATGAAGAGGGTACGATTTTGAAAGTACAGGAGATTATAAGGATACTGCCTTGTAATCACTTTATCGTACAAAATCCCCCATCTTAGCGTTCTTTTCAGAATCTCTATTTTTTAATCCCCTCTTCTCCCAAAATCCCTTTCCCGTCATGAAATCCGTCTGCCCTGCCAAAATCGTTCCTTCCTTTTCCAAACCCCGCAGTCAAAATTCTCTCTTCACTACCAAAATCCTGTTAAGACCGCAACATGTAAGTGGTGCCCCTCGTGTTGCAAGCGTCTGTAGTTCAAAAAACAGCAACAAGTCTTTTCAACAAAACCAGTTTATTTTCATGGAAATCAAGATTTTTTCAATTAATCACGTGGTTCCAATCTTTAAACAAAATACGAAAAAAACGTTTACTTAAGTATACCAATTGTTTCTTTCGGCATTTTCATTGCTACGTGCATGGCTACGTGCCACGTGGGACTACGTTTTTTTTTTAAAAAAAAGCGAAAGGTCGCGGGTAGGTACCTAATTGAGTACGCTCATGATCATTGGCGACCATTCGTTCAAAGGAGGACAGCTAAGCAGTTTGTAGGTACGTTTCATGTATGTAGACTGCCAGGTGAACGAATGAAGATCCTTTCTAATCGAATCCTAAAAGGATTTTTTTATACATATAATTTTTTAATGTTTACCCGCCGATTACTCCGCGATTAGGTCCAGTGAATCATTATTTCTTGTTTGAAAGACTATACTCTCCGATTGGACCCATTTAAATATGGTCAGAATTAATACGGCTCGGAATAATTCCGAAGAGAAGACGGAGAATTGAAACGCTGAACTTCAGAATTACAGAATGATCATCATCGGCATCGAACATCGAACAATCATCCGCCTCCCCACTAATTGAAAAATATAAACTTAAAAAACTTTAAAAATATAGGTATTTCTAACAAAGACGAACTTCAAAAATATATTTTTATACGTTATAATACAATATGTTGTTGTTGTTTGTGTTTATAGAATAATAAACCATTGTTTATTGCGACAAATGCTCAATCACCTTGTTCTGTAGGTAAATATTGTTCTTCTACTTGTTCTTCTTTTACTCCATTACCTTTTTCTTAACTTTATGTCATCTGCCTAGCCTTTTCCCAACTATGTTGGGGTCGGCTTCCAGTCTTACCGGATGCAGCTGAATACCAGTGTTTTACATGGAGCGACTGCCATCAGACCTCCACAACCCAGATATTGGGTTACACGGTACCCCTTGCTAAGACTGGTTGTCAGACTGGGGCTTCTGACTACCCGTAACGACTGTCAAAGATCTACAATTAACAGCCGGGGCCAACAGCTTAACGTGCTATCCGAGGCACGGAGAGTGATAATTAATTTATAAAACGCACATAACTTACGAAAAGTCAGAGGTGCGCGCCTTGGGTTCGAACCCGAGACCACTGACTTGCCAGTCAACGGTCACCACCACTAGGCTATCACGACTCCGCCTTTTTCTTAACTTTATGTAAAATTAATTAAATTGTATACCTACAGAAATTTAATTAAATAGGAATAGGTTTTCACGACCATCTTGAATAATTGAAGCATACCTTATGATTGCTTAGGTTGCTTGCATGATCGTGTCGATCATGGACTTTTAATGCAGTTAACCATCATGGCCGATAATAGAAAAGAGCCAGGACTAAAATTAATCTTCTATTATAATTTAATTATAACTTTCAAAACTCACCCCCTTGCCATTTCCAAGCTCTTGATCAGCTTCTTGATCTTCCATATTTCGACGTTGCGATCAGCTGACGTTTCTTCAGCCATTTCGGATCGGTTCTTTTAAACGATCCACCAAAAAACGCACTAATAGACGATCACTAAACTCAAATATCAAAGGGATACGGTAAGGGTGCCCGAACCGCGATTCAAACTGTTCAAATCCGGAAAGGACCGGATGGACAAGAACGTTCTGCCTCCGTTCACATTGACGTCTGCCGTCGCTTCTTCTTTGTGTCTCGGAAAACAGCTACAAAATGCTGCGCAGAACGCGTAAAGTAGACGCAAGCGGCAGAAGGGTGAGTGCGGGAGCGCGGTATCGCCATCGTTGCTTAGCAACCAGGTCGATCGATTCGCCCTTCTGTTGACGTTCTCGCTCTCGCTTATATGAAGGTCCTTTTCGTTTTACCTAAGTAGAGTCTAGTCTTAATATATATATGTCAATGGAAAATTTTAAGCACTGTTGGTTTATAATGTAACGGAAAATTCCTAAGAAACAGTTTAAAAATTGTCCAAAAATTATGAATAATAATACAGTTCCCAATTTGACGGAATGAAATCCTTTCTGATTTCTGGTTTTCTTTATTTCAAACATTGTTGTCCTTAATGTCTAAAACTTTTTTAAACTTTTTCTTAGATATCGTACCTATGTGATTTAAAAAAGCACACTATCTAGAGATAAGACATTCAATCGAAAATATTTTAGTGAAAGTAATATTGAGTATGATTAACGACGAAAAGAGAACCGATTCGCTGCTGTGGAAACTACAAATGACGTTAATCAGACCCTGGAAAACATGGTTGCAGCGCCGGTGTTAGGGCCACTGACACCCTGGGTAAAAATATTTGGGCGCCCTCATACGAGTGTAATTTTTTTGCTGGCGTAACACAGTATAGAGGGTATAGAGCACGGGCGGTAACAGACTAAGACCGCAGCGCCCCCGCAAATTTGGCGCCCTGGGCCGTCGCCCAACCGCGCTCCCCCCTAACACGGTATTGCATGGTTGCTATCCTGAGGAATGAAGCTACGATACTTATTTTATAAAATGCATATTTCGGGCAGGAAGTCCAAGCATTCAAATGAAACGTTAAGGCTCGTGAACGCCTAAAACATCAATTCGTCTCTTTGTCAAAACACCTGGCACTCAACAAAAATATGAATAAACTGGTACGACATGGCCTCCGAAGCTTCAATACAGGCTCCATAGAGAAAACGATTGAGCACAATCGGGGGACGAATGTGACCTACCCAGTACCCATCGTCCAAGGCAGCAAAGACATTGCCAATCCATTAGATTCTAAATCAGCTGGCACGGCCGGCGGTAGCAAAAGCATAGTGAAATTCGTCCTGCACTCTTGCAGTAAGACAAACCATGATATCCGAGGCTGTCGACAGCTTCTCCACAATGACAATGATGCGGTGCGCTGCAAGGAGTACCAAGACACATGTCGCTAACCGAAACGTATTGTCGCCCAACATAGTCCCTATGATGGGTGACGGAAGTGCCTGCAGGCAGAGGCCCGACACCCATTCACCCACGGCCAATATCTGAGCACGCTTAGCAGCAATAATAGATGACGAATGGGGTACTCCAGTAATACACTTGTTCGCATTTCAACGAGCTCACGTAGTTCCTCGTTATTGCATTCAAGACCAACAAGACCTGCAAGCAGTTGTACTAAATGCCTTCGGCCAGATTTGGGACTATCCTCTGGTTTAGATTTTTCCGCCACCATATTTGATGCCCAAAATACTGCTCCATCTGAACAGATACCGAGGGTGTTTTTTGATAGTGGTTCTGATAAAAATCAAGCGATAGACCACCCATGGACCATCAAATTGAAGTATTTTCAAATTCTCTTCAGTAGATCCACAGATTACCCCCTTACAACCTCACAAACTTTACCTCTTTATAATAATGGTCGTACAATACCTTTGCAATTACGTAATTTAAGCACCATTAAATCTTTTGTAAATTATTATTACGTAATGAAATGACTGATATGAGCTTGTTCATTAGTCACGGCTTACGTCAAAGGCAAAATTTTCCTCCATGGCGTAGGGGTACGGCAAAATTTTTTCTCTAAGGCGTAGGTAGATACATTATAGGTAAGTAGTTGCGTCATTTGATTTTCTTAAAAATTTAGGCGTTGGCTAATTCATGCGTCATAACTTCCAAAAAGAAACGTAGGTAAACGTAGGTATTCATGGTTGTATTTCGTAATTATGTAGTAGCCGATTTGAGTACTTAATGCTTTTTTGGTTCGAAAGGTTAATGTTCATTAAGTAAATATTGATAAGATCTGATGATGAATTGATATTCGGAGATTGGTATACCTACATACCTACTATATTATCTTAGTTAAATCTACCTAACGGCTATGACAGGAAATAAGGGAAAAACTTATAGGTACTTATTACTTTATTATCTTTTACACACAAAACCTACGAAAATTTTCTATTTTTACCTATGTATAATTTTCTAGTTTTAACTATATTTAATTATTTATATAAATATTTCATTTCATTTTTTAGTTCATATATAATCATCAATATTTATTTAGTGCATCTACTACTTAATTATCTCTGCATCACCCAAAGGTTGACTGGTAGAGAATGCCTTTGGCATTAAGTCCGCCTTATACACCTGCTGTATAGAAGTAAGTATTACCTAAATAAATAAAAAATTGCTTTTCGGGTCAGTCGAAGATTTTTGTTCGATATGGCTTTTAAGAATACAATGTTGATGATAAGGAAATAATGGGTAAATTTATTTATGTATTTAGGTATCGACCAATAGTTTTAGTTTGAGTATGTTGTATTAAGTATTTGTTTATTAACCTAACATGATTTATAACTTGCACTAAAGCTTCGCGTTACCATACTATATCGCACCCACAAGTTTTCGGCCACTTCGAACTTGATTGTATTTCGGCTTATTTTTTAATACTTAAGTACCTATAATTATTTAATGGGGATGGGATCCCATCCGTATTAGTTGATTTTTCAAATTTTCTTGTACACCGAACATGTAAAAAAATTCACAAAAATAATACTTACCTACCTAAGCAGACGGAAAAACACCAACAATAATATTTTTTCGCAGGAGCTTTGCTTAGTGCCTCCTACTTAACTTAACTTGTTACTTAAAGTTTAAAAAGCTTCATTCATGGCATCGGAGGTAAAATTGCTTCATATTATTCATTTAATCTTCTCACTTTTTAAATTGCCCGCTGGTGGCTGATGGTGTCAAATTGTCACGAAATGGCGCCGTTTTACGTTTCATTTTACAATAGCGGCAAAAGTACAGCTTGGCAAAAAAGAGTCTGAGGCGGTGACAGTTGGAACTAAAAAATTATAATAATGACAACACTGTTTTATTTGTCAACTACAAGTAGCTTCCTTGTCATCTTTACGTATTGCGAGTAATTTTCTTTAAAATTTTAAAGATTCGTGTGAACTGTGTGTGATATTCTTACATAATAATAGTTGATATAGTTATTCGTAATGAATAAAACCGTTCGCAGTAGTGGAAGATCTGTTAAATATCAAGTTTTCTTGAGATGTTTGGCCGAAAGCAAAGCCGGACAAATTTTGTCTGAAATTGACAATGTTTACCTGAGAACTGCTCAAATGACAGGTAAAGTCCATGTATTTTTTCTTCTAGAATGTAATTAAGTCGATAAATTTACTTTCTGATAGCTATACCACCAGTTTTTGTCGTCTTGTGTACAAATCATTATTGAGGTTATGTTTTGTAATTCGACGAATCACGTGTAGTTAAACTGTTTAAATTGATACTTGAAACATATGAATAGAATTTATACAGAGTTATTATTGTTTATTTCAGGTAAATCTGAAAATACAATCAGAGCAATGAAGGTGAAAAAAGTAAGAGTATTTTTTCGACACCTGGAAAACACCGAAAAGGTCGCCCGAAGAAAGAACTTGATGATTTTAATTTATGTTGCAAGTTGCCGTTCGTTGTGGCGTTCAATAGGGGACGCCTTTGTTCAACGGTGGACGTTTTCCGGCTGATGGTGATGACGTTGAATTTTTTGTATTTTAATAAAATCTAAAATGAAACATGTTATTTACTTTCCCTTGTTGATAATGAAGATTTATTATCATAATCCACAATCCATAATTGACTCACTGAGAGGCTCGCTATAATTCTAACTCTTGAGAAGACCATTCTCAAGAGTCTGAATGATAGCGATTACGTACTTACATTATGGGACTATGCATTGCGTGTCAGATTTTTCTTATTCTACTTAGATCTCCCACAGAGTAAGCCACCAAGCTTTATATTACATATAAGTAAGTAGGTAGTTATTGCCGCCAATGTACAATCTTCCTAAATATAATTTGGTTACTGTTTTGTACAATAACTACTACCAGATCATGACTATTACAAATAAAGTTTAAATCTTTCTTAATTTTAAATATGTTCAATTTACTTTTTTAATTTGATAAATATTGAAGACTAAAATTATCAAGTATCTTGTCACTTTTAGTCGTGGTATATGGGGAGGCCATCGTGGGATAAAGGCGCCCTCAATTTATCCAGACTCTTTTTTGCCAAGCTGTAAAACACTATAGGAAGGTACCTAACTCCAAGGATAATTTTTGGAGGATAATTTTTTGGTAAGGTACCAAAAAATTATCCTCCAAGTAGCCATTGCTTTACTTCGACGATAGAAAATAAAAATAAGACAAGGCTGTATGGTTCAAACCGTTGCCTGCATTTTTACATAATTCGCCATTTTGATTTCGCCATTAACTAACAACAACAACAAACAATCATTCATTTTATTTCATTTTTCTTTAAGTTTATTATAAACTTAAAAAGTACTCTGTGCATAAATTTCACAAGTTTCAAGTTCGGTTTTGGGATAGTTTATTAAAAAGATGTAGAATTCAATTTATTTATTATTTATTACGTGAGTGAGTGAGGTTGTTTATTTGATGGTTATTGGGTTTACCTAAAATATTAAAAAACAAAAAGGTGCATCTTCATGGGGAAGAATGGAGACATATATTATTTTAGTATAAGGTAGCCTGAAAAGTATTCATCAATTCTTTCCACATTATAATTGAACGAGATATAGATTATCAGATATTGCGAAATTTTATAGGTGTAATAATAATTGATTCTGTCGTTTTAGGGGCAGAGTCGGGCGAAGCTGGGTCCATAAATGTGGCAAGAAAAGTTTTAAGCTTGACATGAAAATGGGAAAAGAGTTCAAAGCACTCACCAACCCATACGGGCTAAACAGGGTAGGTAGGCCTATAGCTGGCAACAAGTGGAGCAGACTAGCCAGAGAGAGATGATTAGAAGAGGATGGAGAAGGCTTTCACCACTAAAGGCAGTCCATACAAAGACTAACCAGAACAAGAAAAAAAGAAAAAATATATGTAGGTACAATATAAAAAATATGCAAGGCTTATTATTATTATACCTACATTATAATGTTTGGAGTCTTTATAAAAGACTTCGATTTTCAAACTAAATTCATGTGTTTTCAGATCTGGTGATAAATAACAAAAACCATAAATTGTGGAAACATGGGAAGCGACACTGACCAGATGTTCAATATGAAGTTGATCACACAAAGAAGACTTGATGCTAACACATACTGGTATAATATCAGCTGTTATACTACACAATAGGCATTAGTATTTTAATCTCAGTGTATTATTCAATATCACAATTTATTGCCTCCAGAGTAAGTAGAAAACAACTATTAGGCATAGTTAGTAACAGGCGCCATAACAGGACATGGTAACTTTAACAAACACCTTTTTAATATAGGTGCCACGGACAGCCCCTTATGCAGAGGATGCATGGAAGCAAAAGAAATGACCACCCATGTTCTGCTGGAATGCAGTGGAGTGGCAAACTGCCAGGCTACACACCTCGTCTCCCTTGAGAGCGCTCCAGGACATCACCGCGAATGTGAAGGCCCTGGCTGCGTTCCTGAGCGAGCTGGGATGGCTAGAGTGATCCAACCAACATCCGTGTACGCAAAACAGGCGCATGAAGTCGTCAATTTGCGGACACCGCCCGTTTGAAGAAGAAGAAGAAGGAGAATCACAAT
Organism: Protodeltote pygarga; assembly: GCA_936450705.2. NCBI lineage: Eukaryota > Metazoa > Arthropoda > Insecta > Lepidoptera > Noctuidae > Protodeltote > Protodeltote pygarga. The sequence continues at coordinate 16,010,441 of OW388248.2, forward strand.
TTATTAATGGGTCCTATGCATAAGGGCCAAAGTAACAATATGGCGATTTTTGCTTATTAATGGTAAGTGCTACCTTTTACTACAATTAATAATGTACCTACAGATTTATCACTAGAAACAGTGATTTTTGTTGCACTAAAAGAGCTTAAGTAACATACTTCTAAATATGGGCTAAACAGTCATTTGAGACATACAATAACTATAATATTACATAATATTGCAAGAAAGATATATCATTAATAATGCAAAATATTTTACGGGGTAGATCTATAGGTTACTAAGATGCTTTGTAGCTAAAAAAATCTTAACATTAACCAAATATTTTTCATAATGTTTAAAATTAATAACTGAAGTCACGTGACACACAGACTACGAGTAGGTACCTGAACATGGTGTCTTGTATTCCTGATAACGGGGAGAATTTACAAATAGCACAAATCGTCTTCCTGGATTGTTTTTGCATCATCCCTGTGTGCATTAATCATGAAAATCACCGCACGCCTTTCTTTTCTATGAAAACATTATTGTATTACTATCGTATTATTGATACATTTGTTTGCGTAGATCATGAACACCAGTCTCGCCATCTGTGCAGCAACAATGAGAGTCAGAACATTTAGATTGGATCACTACCAGTAGACGTGAGCATCCATGAGTTTTGATATTTATTCACATGACTAGCGCAGCAGTAATCACGAACACGCATGAGCGTGAACACTACGAGCTACTAATAATAACTTCAGTGTGCATTATTAAACACTTACCTACCTAGATTACAATTTATTACTGCACTTGATTTTACAAATACCAAAATAACACTGGAACAGTTGACACATGCCATTTTAAAAAAGTTACTCGCAATCTACTCATTACATTATGTTTTAGCGCAAGTAGGTAGGTCCCGAGGATATACGACTTCATTTGTTAAAAACTTAACATAAGTGCCTTTCCCGTAAAAGTATGATAGGTACCTTATTAATCTAAGTCCTTTACTTAATACGGCTAGCATAGGTAGGTGCAACTGTAGCACCTACCTATGCAGTGATTGTTCTAAAAGTAGGTTTTTACTATTGCATTTGCAAGCGGCTGAAAAGTGGCAAAAAAAGCTAGGTAAGTAATTGTACAAAAAAACACGTAAGTAGCACCAAATTGAGATTATTGTGTCAACTTACGTGTGGAAGTCATGATAAAGTGTGTGAATCTGAATTTGATGAATCTTAGCTTAGGCATATTGAAATAAGGTAATAAATTTAATAATGATTAGTCGGTCATTCAGTCTACCTTTATGAATGATCGACGTAAGAGAGTAGGTAGTTGTAAGAGCTGCTAGCATTTAATTATAATTCAGACTACGTACTACTACGTAGTACAGTTTGGCAAAAAAAGAGTGATAATTGAGGGCGCCACTAGCGCACTTCACATACTACAACTTAAAATTACAAAGTTATTTGGTCACCTCACCTACACATTTCTGTAACGAATTTTTCGTCATCAATTTAATCCAATGTTTCACTTTTAAGTTATTTTAGTTATTTTTCTTAAAGATTTTTATTTTTGGTTTCAGCTGTTACCGCCTCAGACTCCTTTTTGCCATACCTACATTAAAAAGTTCTTGTTGATAAATGATATTGTGTAATCCATGGAGATTAGAGGAAAAAATTTCCCTTTGATAGGTGTCAATGTTTATTTACAACTCGTGCAAGTTTATTTACTTTTGTAATTAATTTGTTATAATTTGGGGCTTTCACACGCCATTCAAAAGAAGTGAAGTGAATAATTAATAGGTATTTATTTATCATTATTTAAACTAGTATCACTGCTAGAAATGACCATGATCTACGTGAATGAACAAATGTATTAATAATACGATGGTAATACAATAATGTTTTCATCGAAAAGAAAGGCGTGCGGTGATTGTCATGATGAATGCACACAGGGATGGTGCAAAAACGATCCAGGAAGACGATTTGTGCTATTTGTAAATTCTCCCCGTTATCAGGAATACAAGACACCATGTTCAGGTACCTACTCGTAGTCTGTGTATCCGTAGATTGGTATTTTCTATGCAAGCTTTAACCATACGTCGCGTCCGCGTGCAAAATTAGTTTGTTGTATAACTACTTATGTAGTTATGTGTACATAGTATCAGGTAGTGGTTTGTGTATCCAGTGTTGTTGTCACGTGACTTCAGTGATTAATTTTAAACATTATGAAAAATATTTGGTTAATGTTAAGATTTTTTTAGCTACAAGGCATCTTAATAACCTATAGATCTACCCCGTTAAATATTTTGCATTATTAAAGTTAAACCTTATACAACCTTATTTTTAGTATAACCGAAAACCGAAACACGTGTCAAATATTTTCATATATAGAATCTTTATAAGTAAAATAAAAAAATGTATAATAAAAACTTACAAAGTTATAAACATGTTGTGTTGCATCATTGTCCTCGCGTAAACATGGTCACTGCGAGCGCGCAGGCGGCCCGGCCTAGCAGGGTAGGTCGTGCGCGACACCCGACCAGTAGTGTTAGCCTTGACGAAGGTAATCACTGTACACTAATTACACTTAAACACCAATTACACTTAAACATAACGTAACATTTGTTCAAAGTGTCTGCCTCTTTGTCAAATGCACAGACGGGCGCGCTTTCGTAAATTCCTACTTAGTTTTAGTTAGAAAATTAAAACGCCATTTTCACTCCCAAAAGAAACAAAACAATAATCGACACTCAATCGAAACACGTGATTTGGCTGGAACGCGGCCCGGGCGCAAGCGACACATGCGCAGTACTCTCTAGCTTTCGGGCGACTGACGCAGCTGCGCGGGCAGCGCGGGGCGACGCACGCTCTGTCGGCTCGCTTCGATGCCGCCGCCGCGGACAGCTGTTAGCGGTCATTCAACTGATTTGCGTGTGTCCAAACTTGCACCATTTACGAGGGGCGTTCAATGTATTCTCGGTATGGGTATGTTAGAAAAAAGATAAAACCTTGAAAAAAATTTATTTTTCAATGTAGTCTCCCATGATATCAATACATTTGTTAGATCGCGAAATAAGTTTTTCTATTCCCTTAAAAAAATAATTTTCTTCTTGACCCGAAAAATGCTCATTTACAGCAGTCTTGAGCTCATTATCGTCAGCAAATCGCTTTCCCCGGAGGTCTTTTTTTAAATTTGGGAATAGAAAGTAGTCACTGGGGGCTAGGTCTGGACTGTAGGGTGGGTGGTTAATTTCTTCGAACCCGCACTCTCGTATAGCAGCCTTGGAGAGCCGCGCAGTGTGAACCGGTGCGTTGTCGTGAAGAAGCAGCACTTTCTTTGCCAGCTTTCCTCTTCTTTTTTCTTTTATTGCTTCTCTTAAACGGTGTAAAGTGGTTGAGTATTTTTCTGCGTTGATAGTTTCACCTTTTTTTGTGTACTCGATTAATAGAATTCCTTTACAATCCCAGAAAACTGTAGCCATGATTTTGCCAGCCGATGGAGTGACTTTGAACTTCTTCGGAGGGTCTGATCCCTTTTTATGCCACTGCATAGACTCCTGTTTACTCTCAGGGTCATAGTGGTGAACCCACGTTTCATCACCCGTAACTATCCTTTCGAAAACATTTGCTGGATTGTCGCCACACAGCCCTAAAAACTCCTTACAAGTGTCAACCCGCACTTGCTTTTGAAGTGCAGTGAGCATGCGCGGCACCCATCTTGCACTGACTTTTGTAAGGTTGAGATAATCATGTAGTATAGTGTGTATAGTACCAACGGATAGCTTAGTTATTTCTGCCAACATTTTGATTTTTACACGTGCATCTTCTAATACAAGTTTTTCGATAATTTTCACGTTTTCATCGGTAGCCGCCGTGATTGGCCCACCTGGGCGGGGGTCATCTTCGATACTTTCCCTGCCTCTTTTGAATTCACTTGACCACTTCTGTATGGTCGATAATGAAGGAGCAGAGTCTTGATAAACGGCTATCATTTCTTCATGGATACTTTTTTGAGATTTTCCTTGTTTAGTGAGGAATTTAATCACCGCACGATGCTCGATTTTCTTCAACATTGTCGCGTCAGTCATTTTCGTAGTCTTTGACTAGATGTCGCAAACAAACTAATCAACTAATCAACATGAAATTTTATATGAATACCCTCAGATAATGTTGTTAGCTAATGATATATTTTAATTACCCACAATAATATCAAATCACCCCGATACCGAGAATACATTGAACGCCCCTCGTAAGTAATTTTTTTGGACAAAATATAACATGGTGTAAAAATTATTGCGATCGATTCAGTTACTGATTCTGAACAAACTACTTTCAGGTTTAGGTCATACTAAAAATAAGGTTGTATATACCAACCTCATCGGTGATGTCCTTCTAGCAGGTCAGGTGCACAATTCACAACGGGTGTGCGTGTATGTAAACGGGGATGAGTCAAAAGGACTATGTAGGAACCATAGCAGGTGGCATTCTGTATTTCTGCCATGATGTTATGTATGTAAAAGGTGTCATAGCAAATGTGCAAAGTTTCAGTTTTATCATGTTCAAAATAATATATCAAATTACAATCTTTTAGAGCCTCTACTGAAAAGTTATAATTTTGCACTTGGCCCTTATACCTACATAGGACCCATCATTTTATCCAAATCCATTGCATCATTGGTGCAAAAGGATGTGCCAGCATGCACATTTCTTTTCTTGGTAGCTTATAATAATACCTAATTTATTTCAACAAAAATTTGTATACTAATACAGAATTCTTTAAATAGTTAAAGCATAATACAGCACTAGTTGAAAAGACATCTGTGTCTAAATTATCTGTATTTCGGACATCAGTGCTCTTCCCTAATTGTTATGTTGTCCTGGGCATGTTGCCTGCAGACGAAAGTGATAGGGAGGAAGTCTTTGACGCCTTCATGTGACTTTTGTATATAACTACTTAATTTTTACTTTTATTTATTAGGTGAAGTGTATTTATAGAAACTAGATTTAGGGTGTAAATAATTACAATTAATTCATTAAAGTATTTGCTAACATTTATATTTCTTTATATTATAAATATTAATTAAAATAATTTTTTTATAACCATTCCAGGACAAACTAAGGATGAACATACATAGGTCCAACAGTAATATTAGAATGCAATTTCTTAATAACCTTGGAATGGATTGACATCAAGATTGAGGTAAGAAAAATAATTATTGCGCTTTCTATTCTCACAGCTTGAGGTAAATTGATATTAAACTACTAAACTGTTTGCTAATTTGAAGTTTATAAACATAAAATTAGATTTAAGTGACGTAATTTAAACAATCTAGCCATCTATTTTGTCTGGGATATAAAAATGTTAGTTATAAAAATTATTAATTAAGATTTATTGACACAAAAATATAATTACTTCAAAACACTACAAAGCTAGAAATAACTCAAAATCGCTCGTTTTGGAGACGGTTCCAAGCTTAGCCGATTCCAGAATAAACTACCACATCCTAACTCCTAACCGAATCCCGAAGCCTTGACACCAACTCCAAACCGAATGTTTTTATTTACCTTGTTATCCAACAATAATAATAAAAAATATAAACAAACACTATAATTATAAACATGGTGCTCAAGCTGTGTTCACCGCGCGTGCGCACGCCTCTACAGATAACATGCAGCTTGTATAAAAATTGCATTGAAAACTCCTTGGTTAATCCGAAGTGTACTATAATATGTATAAAAAAAGTTACATCAAAGCATTATTTTGTTCGGGAAACTGTATTATAAAATAGCTTTTTTAATTTGTTATAGATGCATGTGAATAAAGTACAGACTTTATTCACATTACATTTACAATGATGAAATTAAAAATAGTACCATAATGCTGCCAATTCTCTTGCACCCGCTCTATACTAATTTAGACTCACTATCTCTCTTTCTAGGGGGGTGGTGTTGCTCGCGTCCGCAGGAGTTACCTCTCACTACCCTGCACGCGTCCCCCGGGTGGTGCTAAACGAGTAACAACGCCGAGTATCAGGCGGCGATGATAACCTGAAACCCGATTCTCGGGTGGCCTCAGGGGCCTTGAGAACTAAATACCCTCAAAAAGTCTGGTGCGGAAAGGAACGGGAATCTACCGCAACTATTATCCCAAGAAAACTGCCATGAGAAGCTCTTTGAATGCTAGTGTTTTGTCATGTCATCCGACTGACCACCGGCGCCAGGATGGTTCCGGGTCTCCTGGTGTGAAATTAGCTACCGGCTGCAAGAGAGTGAATCAGCAGGCTCTTTGCAGAAATTTGGCTACTGCTGGGCAACATGCACTGATAACACACAGACGGACTACCAAAAAACAAGCTCTGAATATCGGAACCTGGAATGTGCGGGGCTTATTAAAACCGGAAAAAATTGAAATGGTTGACAGAGAGATGGACAGATACGGTATTGAGGTTCTGGGATTCAGTGAAAGCCACATTAAAGATTCAGGTCACCATGTAACATCGAATGGAAAACTCTTTATAAATTCGGGAAGTCCTGATAATAGTTTCAGCGGAGTCGGATTTCTAGTGTCTAAAAAATTGAGAGAGAAGGTTATGGGATATAATGCAGTCAACGACAGAATTGCAACATTGAAAATATCAGCGCATCCGCACCCGATTTGCCTTATCCAAGTGTATGCACCTACCGCATCATCTAAGGAGGAGGACATCACTCGATTCTACGCAGAATTGGAAGAGATCTTTCAAGCTATTCCAAGTAAGGAGATCACTGTGATACTTGGAGATCTTAATGCAAAAATTGGTTGCACTACTTCAGACAACCATCTGCGAGACGTTGTCGGCAAGTATGGGATCGGAGTACGGAATGATCGCGGTCAAATGTTGCTAGACTTTTGTGCAGAGAATGGTTTATCAATAATGAATTCTTGGTTCCAGCAGCATTATCGACGTCTCTATACTTGGCAATCACCTACTGGGCATCGCAACCAAATCGAGTATATTATCATTGGTAAAAGGTGGCGGTCTTCAATACTGTGTGCAAAAACTAGTCCTGGTGCAGACTGCGGTAGCGATCATCAACTGCTTTCAGCTCGCCTCAAGATTCGTTTGAAAGCTTTGAAGCGTATAAATACCAAAAAAGCTATTCTACTACCACCGAATGCAGAGCAAACTTTTAGGGATACCGTATGTACCAAACTGAGTCAACACGATCTGGACCCCTTTGATTCTGCTAATGAGTCGTGGTTAAATCTTAAGAGCATTATCCTAGACACTGCCAATGAAGTTGGAATTGCCAATCATACGAGTTCCAAAAGATCGGACTGGATGAGCCACTCAACATGGAAAGCTGTGGAGGAGAGAAAATGTATCAAAATGCAAGGCATAACATCTCATGAGAACAAACAAAAGTACGCCGAACTTAACACTCTAGTGCAGCGCCTTTGTAGAAAAGATAGAAACGCGTACCTAGACTCTATATGCATTGACATCGAAAAGCACAGGAAAACTGCTCACACAAAAGATTTGTTCCAGAAAGTTAAACTGCTCTCCAAAACTTTTAAGCCCAAAACGTGGACTATAGAGGACGAGAAGGGGAAGACTCTAGTGGATAAAGATCTTATATTGGAAAGATGGAGAGAGTACTGCCAACAGTTGTACAGTGTTAACACTGATAGACCAATACAAAGGCTTGACTACCTAAAGAAGGAACCTGACATCTTACTCCACGAAGTTGAATCTGCGGTCCAGAAACTAAAAATGAAAGCCAGCGGTGGAGATGGTATAACTGCGCAGATAATGAAATGCCTGGGAACTGAGGGCATGAAAATGCTGCATAAAATATGCCAAAAAGTTTGGCGTACAGGACAATGGCCTGATGATTGGAGCGAATCAGTCGTCATCCCTCTATATAAAAAGGGATCAACTCTCAAATGTGAGAATTACAGAACCATCTCACTTATATCCCACGCCAGCAAAGTTCTCCTTTACATTATTAACCGAAGACTTGAATATTACATAAGTGGACAAATTGCCAGTGAACAAGCGGGATTCGTCAAACACAGAGGAACAAGAGAGCAAATATTCAATCTAAGACAGCTGATAGAAAAGAGTAGAGAGTTTAATGTAGCGATGATACTCTGCTTTATCGATTACACCAAAGCCTTCGACTGCATTAGCTGGCCAAGAATGTTCGAAGTAATGAGCAGTATGGGAATACCGATGCATCTGACATTTTTGGTACAGAATCTCTATCTAGACGGCAGATCTGTGGTACGAATAGACGACTGTATCTCGCAATCTTTCAGGACTGAGCGCGGCGTGAGACAAGGCTGCATTCTCTCCCCACAATTATTTAATTTGGTAGGGGAGCACATTATGCGCAGAGTCCTAGAGGATTGGGATGGAGGCATTCGGGTGGGTGGTCGCTTGGTTAACAACCTACGTTTTGCCGACGACACTACTATTATAGCAGCCAGTGTAAAAGAATTATCCGAATTGCTCCACAAAGTCGAATGTGTGAGTGCAGAATATGGTCTTCACATCAACAGGTGCAAAACAAAGCTTATGTTCGTCGACAGAGCGGCCGTCCTGCAAGGGGCCTCAGATCTTCAGGATTTGGACACCGTGGAAGACTTTGTGTACTTGGGTGCTAATATCACTAACGATGGAAATTGCATCAAAGAAGTCACAAGAAGAGCACAAATGGCTAAAACTGCGGTGAAAAGCTTAAGCAAAGTGTCGAAAAGCCGGAATATCTATCGCAGTACCAAAATAAAACTTATGCGATCCTTGGTATTTTCCATCTTTCTGTACGCTTCCGAAACCTGGACCTGGAAAACTCAAATAATTAAAAAGGTAGATGCATTCGAAATGTGGTGCTGCCGCAAAATGCTAGGGATTCCATGGACAGCGCGTCGCACAAATGCATCTATCCTTGAAGAACTAAACATCGAAACACGTCTCTCTACCATTTGCCTACAAAGGCTCCTGGTATTTTTCGGTCATGTAGCAAGACGTCAGCCTGATAATTTGGAGAAGCTGATACTGACTGGAAGGATGCAAGGAAAGCGAGGTAGAGGCAGAACACCGGCTCGTTGGTCAGATGTAATAAAGTCAGTCACCCATCGCAACCTTCAGGGAGCTCTACACCAGGCGCAGAACAGGCAAGCTTGGAGAGCACTGACGAAGAATGCATCTCATGGAGGTCACGACCCTCAGCCATGAGGCATCGACTAAGAAGAAGAAGATCTCTCTTTCTAACTGAGATCATTAGAAAAGTATAGAAGATTTTTAGAGCTGTCAAACTAGTCCATTTGCATGATATCAACAAGAATTTAGTTGGCATGTCATAGAGGTCTCTCCTATTTTTATGCCGATTGCAAGGACGTAGACTAATTTGACAGCTTTAATTTTAAATTTCAATTTGCTGTCCTTCCTTTTTCGATTGTGTTTATTAGAAAGAGATACAGTTAGACTAAAATTAGTTCAGCGGGGTTGTACAAGAGAATCAGCACCATTATGGTAGTATTTTTAATTTCAACATTAGAAGTTAACGTAGGTAGATAAAATATTGATATAACGCCTTCCTTAACTTTTCAGTGAAGATTGTGCGGAACGCGGAAATACAAATGGGTAATGAAGTAAGCTTTAACGAAGAAACAAGTGATGGCTTACAGAATACCGACCTTCAACTGGTACCCATATGTCTTCTCAAAAGTAAAGGTATCCCAACAAAATGTAAAAAATACTACAAACTAGATTCTAATACAACGGACTGTTCACGACTGTTAAAAAAATAAAATTTAACACGTTGACTGCCACGCCGCAGACACAATGCAATTCTTATTGTTCGCGGTCACCATTGACCGCGGTGGCAGTCAAAGGCTTAAACAATGTTTTTAAACCAAGTTCTTGCAATGGAAATATTGGAATATCAAAATTAAAGGTCTATAAAAAGTTTCTTGTTCGTGTCACTAACAGCTGATGCCTATTTCTATTTAAGTGTATTGTCATTGGAACTAAATTAGCATGCAAAATATCAAAGTCGTCAGTTTAAAGGAAGTGATTCAAATATGGCTTGCAAGATTTGATACACAGAATCAAATCGAAATCGAAAGCCATCAAAAGCCAAATTACTGACGATGATCATTAGGATTACATTAATTATAATTAAATTGGTCAATAGGGGTCCACATTCCTACCCTTTGTACCCTCTTGTCCTTCGTCTTTACTTCCTGTCTGTACTTTTCGATTGACGTCTTCCTGTGTGCGGCTTGAAGGGTCCAGGACAGATCCATGTATAATTTATACATAAGTGTCTCATCTGTTGCTTCTGTTAGTGCATAGACCTGTACCATGGTTCAATTACAAATGCAGGTAGATCAATGTTCAGTGTTGCTATTCTTTCCGTGATGATTTTAAATTCCAGAATATGGTTCTTGAGTTCAATCAGCCATCAGCCACATATTTTGACTAAGGTGTGAAGTTGTAAAGTTAGGGCTTGTAGAGTTAGGGCGTGTAGTGTTAGTATCTTGGTTCTACATGAGATATGATAACTTTTTTATAGTGCGAGCCATATGGTGAGTTCTTAGCAACCATTTTACATGAAAATGTGTTTGGTGGGATAATTAATTTCTGTGACCATACCTTTTATCATCAGTGTCCTGCTCCTGGAGTTTAGGTGCCCCAAGACGATGTTGCACTGTCTCCTGAGACTCGTCTGTTACCTTTAGATGAAGTACTTGCTTGACTGGCTTTTACCGCTGTGTAAGAAACAGTATTATTGCTAATTCTTAAACACAAAAGAGCACCATTTTTAACCGACTTCAAAAAAGGAGGAGGTTCTCAATTCGATTGTATGTTTTTTTTACGTTTATTACCTCAAAACTCGCTCGTCGTGCCACGTATTTCTATACACTCTCTGTGGAACCGTCTCCACACGGCGATATTATCGCCGCGATGCGACGAGTGGCAACGAGCGCGTGAAACGTCATTACATCGTCGCTAGCCCGCCGCGACTAGCGGCGGGCCCGCCGACCGCTCGCGCAGCGGACCCGGCGCTCTCGTGACGAGCGCGCAGCGGGCGCGCTGTCAAACGCAGCTTTTTTCCCCTTCTTAACAATAACTGCAAATTCACTAGCATACTTGCAGAAGCACCCCACAACACTATATTCATAATAAAGAATTCTTTTATCGACTGAGACACTACTTATTTCGCTCTTGTCTGGCACGTAACTGAATTCTTTCTTTCGCAACGCGTTGTCGAGGAAACATGGCGATACCGTTACGAGTCGCCGCGGAAACGCTGCGATTCCGTTACGACTCGCGACGATACGCGGCGGAATTATCGCTCGTTCGTGGAGATTATCCGACGATATAAGGGCGGACTCGTCGCGATTTTCTCGCTAGTGGAGACAGCCCCTTTTTCAATCCTTGATATTAACTGACACATTACATTTGACGGTTGTCCACAGTTTTTCACTGTTTGCAACACTCACTTGCTATGGTTTTTGTCTATTAAATCACACATTTTGTCCTTATTATTACACATGTGACTTGTCGCACCACTGTTCACGTACCAAACATCATATCTATCTATACTTATAAAACAGTACCGTGACTGACTGACTGACAGACAACGCACAGCCTAAACCGGTGGACCTAGGAACTTGAAATTTTGAGACAATATTCTTTAAGTACCCTAGGGGTGCACTAAGGAAGGATTTTTGGAAATTCCACCCCTAAGTGGGTAAAAAAGGGGATAAGAGTTTGTATGATAGTCCGTCATTTTTAAAGTTATATTTACGAAACTTGGTATTCAGCTTTTTGTTTGTTAGATGAAAGACGATCATAGTTTATTTTTTTCAAATCATCCATTGAGTGGATAAAAAAGGGGGTGAAAGTTTGTATGGAAAATTCGTTATTTTTTAACCCTAGAATGCTAATCTTCGTCATATCGACGACGCAGATTTAGAAATTTCGCTATAAAATTTGCGCGCGCGATTATACAGCCGTGAGCGCTCGCCTAATCTCAGTTGACCCGCTGCGCCCGCGGTGGACAGTAGTGATTTTGGTGTAGGGGGCCCGGTTCGCCGGTACTGCGGACATGGCTCGTCAAATCGACGAAGGTTAGTTATAACGTAACTTTTTTTTCTTTTCTGAATGCGTTATTGAACATTATTTTTTTCATTTCAACGCATATTATAGACACTTATTGTTTGTTTTATATTGTTTTTAGATGCAATACGTCAGTTATTACTTGGTGATGGTACAAGTGACGAAGAGGCAGGAGAATCTGGGAGTGAGAAGGAGGATAATATTGAGGTTGACCCGGCCTACGTACCAGAATCTGATGAAGAATTTTATTCTTCGATTGAACCACCGCAACTTCAAGATATCGAGGCAATTTCTAATATAATTCCTTTGGATCAATTAGAGTCACTTGAGGATCCAGTGCCTGGTACTTCAACACAATCTCACGTCCTGATTGTGACACCATCACGAACCGTTTTTCGCGGGAAAAATAAACACAAGTGGTCATCTGAAAAATCGAGAGCACCAAGCAGAACGGCTGCAAGAAACATAGTTCACATCAGGCCAGGGCCATCACGAGCTTGCAGAAATGAATTAAATCCTCTAAATTGCTTTAATTTTTTTATAACTGAAGATATTATTCAAGCTATAGTTGCTCACACAAATGCAGAAATTGAACTTCGATCTGAAAAGTACCGAAATGTACGAGCTACTCAACGCCCTACAGATGCTAATGAAATTCGAGCTCTCATTGGAATTCTTGCACTATCTGCAGCAATGAAAGACAACCACTTGCCAACAAGAGAACTATTCAATGTCACTTTATGTGGCAATCGATACCGCAGTACTATGTCTTGCCAGAGATTTGAATTTCTAATAAATTCCATAAGATTTGATGATAAATCTACACGACAAGAACGGCGACAGGTTGATGTGTTTGCTGCTTTTCGAGATGTATGGAATCTTTTTATAACTCAGTGTCGAGAAAACTACAAACCTGGATGTTACCTCACCATTGACGAGCAGTTATTAGGTTTTAGAGGACGATGCCCGTTCCGAATTTACATCCCTAATAAGCCAAACAAATACGGGATAAAAATTGTTATGTTGGTGGACAACTCCACAAAGTATATGGTAGATGCAGAGCCGTATCTCGGTTCTTGTACTCAAACTGATGGCTTGCCACTAGGTGAATACTTTGTGAAAAAAATGACTAATACTGTTCATGGAAGTAACAGAAACATAACTATGGACAATTGGTTCACTTCAGTGCCACTTGCGAAAGAGTTACTAAAGCAACCTTATAAGCTGACTTTAGTTGGAACTTTACGTGCAAATAAAAGAGAGATTCCTGTCGAATTACAAAATACCCGGACAAGAAGGACTGGAACTGCCATGTTTTGCTACGACAAAGAACTTACTTTGCTTTCCTATAAGCCCAAGCCCCAAAAAGTAGTATTTTTACTATCGACGTGTGATGAAGAAGGAAAAATTAATCCAAGCACTAAAAAGCCTACTATGGTCGAGTTTTATAACCAAACAAAAGGAGGGGTGGACACTCTTGACCAAATGTGTTCAATTGCTTCTTGCAACCGAAAAACTCGGCGCTGGCCATTGTGCGTTTTTTATGGCATGCTGAATATTGCATTCATAAATAGTTACGTTATATATGTTACAAATACTATAGCAGAAAATAAAAAACCTCTATCGCGACGTAGCTATCTGAAAGAACTGCACTGTAAGTTAGTTGATCCTCACATGCGCACGAGATTGACAAAACCAACACTTCAAACTAGCCTGCGTGACTCAATTACGCAAATCCTAAATGTTCATGGCAGTGAGTCTAGTCCTGCTGAGATAGCAGATACTGAAGAAACAAATGCTGTACCTAAAAAGAGGAAAATATGTGCATTTTGTCCCTCCTCAAAGCGAAGGATGACCAAAGTTTGTTGCACGAAGTGCAAAAAATCTTTGTGTGGAGAACATAAAGTTGAGGCCTGCCACAATTATTGTATTAGTTCATAAGTGAGGACTAAAATTTATATTTTTTTTGTTTGATTGTTTCATTAACTCAAATATTTTATGTTCATTTTAATTGTTATTTTTGATTTTTGTAAAATTAGGAGACTTTAAGTTCTAAGTCGTTTAACGATATTGTTGATTTTGCATGAAAAGATGATCTCAATAAAAAGACTGAATAACTATTTTAAAATTGGTTTTTATTTCTTATTATAATAAAATATAGATAAAGTAAATAATATAACATGAAAAAACACACTTTATTTGACAAACCTTGTTCTATTTGAAACTTCGTTTCAGGCGTAGTCGTTTTGACGAAGATTAGCATTAAGCGTTGTAAAAATATGATTAGCAATCTAGGGTTAAGTTACAGATGTAAAAATTTATTCGCTAAAAATAAGAAAGACGTGTATCAAATAATTTGGACTTTTTCCCCCTAATGAGATATAAAAGGGGACTAAAGTTTGTAGTTATGAAAATCCGTCATTAAACTTGATAATTACCTTTTCGATTAACAAATAAGACGTGTTTCAGCTTTTTGAAAACTCTACCTATTAGGGGGAAAGGGGGGGGGGAGTTTGTGTAGGAAATTTGGAAGTAGGGTAGAGTAGGGGTTTGGTATGGTAGGGGTAGGGTAGGGTAGGGTAGAGTAGGGGTTGGGTATGGTAGGGGTAGGATAGGGTAAGGTAGAGTAGCGTAGGGTAGGGTAGAAAAAGCGTAGAGGTAGAATAATCACGCGTACAACGTCGCGCGGGACAGCTAGTTGTTGTATATTAGCTGACAAAGCAGTTAGTAGGTGCCTTAGGTGAATCCTTGTTGAACTTTTCATTATTTGTCTTCCTTAGCCTTTGGTACGACACGGTACATCGACACGGTACGTCGAAGATCGTGTGTTCGTATCAGTTGTTTTTTCAAATTTTCTTACTATCCAGTGATATTGCAAAGGGGAAATAGCTACTTATATCGTCGGATAATCTCCACGAACGAGCGATAATTCCGCCGCGTATCGTCGCGAGTCGTAACGGTATCGCCGCGTTTCCTCGACGACGCGTTACGAAAGAAAGAATTCAGTTACGTGCCAGACGAGAGCGAAATAAGTAGTGTCTCAGTCGATAAAATAATTCTTTATTATGGATATGGAGTGATGTGGGGTGCTTCTGCAAGTATGCTAGTGAATTTGCAGTTATTGTTATTATTAAGAAGGGCAAAAAAGGTGCGTTTGACAGTTACATGTGAAAATTATAAATTTTACTTATTTAAATCTAAGCATACAATAAATTTAACATTTACATTAAAAACGTATTACTTCATAATCTTTTATGCTGTTTTAGCATATTTTAACAAATATTTATTATTTATACATACAATACATTCACACATATTAATACTTAACAACTTATTCTAACTATACTACTTGATCTAGGTACTATTTACACAAAACAAAATAAATCAATATCCTACAAATAACAAACAATTTGGTTAAGTATTATATGAACAAAACATAGATTTTTCAACCTAGTTCTACAAATTTTTAAAATTAACTTCATAATCGTTTTCATGATAATAGTTGTAATGAAAATCATACATGAAGGTTTTAAAAATACTTTTTCTTATTAAATAATTATATTTAATAAGCTATCATGTGCTTGTAAAAAAATCACAAAAATATCACTGGATAGTTAAAAATTTCAATTTTCCAGGGCCATTATGAGAGGATCATAGTCGGATGGTAATCCATTCAATACAACTATAGCCAAAAACTTGTCGTCTAAGATTGCGTCTATATCTTGTAACAACTACAAAGATTTTTCCACGCTTCCCGAGCGTCTTTAGCGTTACGTATATAGGGGATTGCACGGTTACTACATATCTTTGTTAATGCCTTTTGCGATTTCTTTAAATAGTCTCTTTCAGGGTTGGAAGACATTGGAGACTTTTGTACAGACCGGATGCAAGAGAGTTGTCATTGACGTTTCACTTATCTAACACGATTGCCTTTCCCCACTTGTTGAGGATCTAACAAAAACTCCGTTTCATTAACGTGTGTATTTTAAACTAAAAAAAAAATAAAGAATAATTATCTCTCCAATAAGTATAGATTGTGAATTAGGTTAAACAAAGGATTTTATAGGGAAATAAAACTGCAGTTTTATTACCAACGTACACACATTTTTAATAAATGAATATCACACTAAAATATGGACATTATATTACCACAGATAATTTTTAGGTACTAAAACTTAGCTGTCAGTATTACATTGTCTTCCTCTAACACCCCCCTCAATGTATTTTACACACAAACCAAATAGAGGCTTATGGTTCATATAATCTACAGCTATTTTTAAACTTCAAAAACAAAATTTTATTTAATGCCTTAGTAAGCACATCAGCTATCTGATCTTCAGATTTTATGTATTCTAATAGTAATTTACCCTTTTTAATTAATATGTTTTAGTCTTTTAAAACTATCAGTATTAGCAGGCATTATGGTACTGACTGTCACTAAGTATCAGAACAGAATAAACTTTCTGAATATTAAAATCTTTTAACAAATTTACTAGCCAAAAGGCTTTACTTGCAGCCATACTTATTGCTACATATTCTGACTGGGTAGAAGATAGACTAACACTAGCTTGTTTCCCTATGTTTTCTAAGCTGCAAAGTTTAGAACATGGGACCGGCAGTGCGGCAGTACTCCGGTAGATGTCACCACACGCCTATAAGGCGAAAGAGATTCGTAATTTTGACTGAAGCGGGCAAGACTCGGTAGCTTAATTGGTAAAGCGATGGCACGGCACGGCAGGGATCGCGGGTTCAAGTCCCGCCCGAGTCAGTTGTTTTTGCGAGTTTCTTATTAAATAATCTCTTTTCCTGTGTTTAGGCATACTTTGAAATTTTTCTCTGGTGTCTCATACTTTTTTCTGGGGGCATTATTTGTTTTGCTCCAGCATGCCTGAGTGGTGTGGCCTTTCTTTTTTCACTTTTGACAATATTTTCCTTTCTTTGTGAAAAAGGCTTCTTCATACTCCTTACAGTCAATATTTTTTCCATATTCGATTTTTTCGATTTTCGACTTTCGATTTCCATATTTTCAGTTCTTCGGGAGAAGGTAAGGTGTCACGAGTTTCCACTACTATACGGAAATTCTCGTAAGCAGCTGGAAAGCTGTAAAGCATCATTATCCGGATGCAAGCTAACGCCCATATCCGCTATCTTGTCCACGATGTCAATAAAGTTATTTAAGTGTTCACGGACGTCATCTTTATCAGCCTTTTTTAATATCAGCTGTTTTAGCAAATTTGCTTTTCGAGCAGGACCTTTGCTTTGGTAAATTACTTTTAGCTTAAGTCATAGCTCGCTTCTTTTTTCAAAATACTTATATACATGAAAATATTATTTTTTTATGTGGTATTCTTAGGCATCATCTCAGATATTGCTAACCATCCTTCAGGAATATACTGCAAGTAATGCTAGATTTGTTCGTCAACCCAACAATTTTTTTCAAATTATCATCAGACATCATTCCAAGCGCTTTTGCTGTTCTATAAATTGCTTGATTGAAATGAAAAAAGCAGCCTTTAACAAGAATATCCGGGAAAATGCTATTTGCAGCGTTAATTATTGCCATTTCGTAATCGCATTTTAAAGTTCACAAAAATATTGATTCGAGAATGCAAAACCGAGAATACTCTCTCATAGGTTTGCTGAGTTTTATTAGGTAGGAAGCTTGGTTACTATGGTGGTGGTCTCTTCGGAGTGTGTCGGTTATAAATAAAATAAAACTTTGCTTGACTGTTTTAATTTTTTCAAGTTTAGAATACTTTATCCAGCACTTATAGTTTTCAGATAACATCTAATAGCGACTTTCAGAATTACAAAAATATGCACAACGCCATCTAGTAAAATTTCTAAACATTTTTATAATATTAAAAACCTCCGGTAAATACCGCAAGTGCGTTGAACAACTTTCGTAAATCAGAAAATTCCAATTGCTTTTTTTCTTATTTAATATAGACCATCACGCTTTGACTTCAAACTTGGTATGTCTACAAAATCATCTTCATCTTCAAGTTTACCCATAGTCTTTTCAAAAATTCTACTTACAGATTTCCATTCTTTTTTTCTTTCTCTGCATTTGTTCACCTTGACGTCAATTATATTTTTATCGTAGTCAGGCTTACAGGTATGACGGCTTTCCTTCAAAATTTACCTTGAATCTGAGCTTAAAGTTAGAGATCCATTGTACTCGATTCTGTTTACGCAACGCCAGATTGTAGTACTGTTTTTGTTCGTTGAGTTAAAATAGAACTGCTACCCTGCACGTAATAGTTTCTTTTTGCCTTTTTCAGTGTCTATAAACGTAAACGCAGGATTTCCCTAAATCCTTTATCTTAAAATGTTTACAAAGATTGTCTAATAAAACTTCCTTTTGATGTTTGTCTTTGTATAATAATTAAAAATCGTCAACGTACAAAGTGATATAAAAATTATTATTTTTGTAAAGACAGTTATCAAAGTCACAGCGCTTGAAGTTCAAAGACAATAACACTTCATTTACTTTTTCTTTCCAAGATTGTGAAGCTTGTTTGAATCTTGTACATACGCATAAAGTGTAGGTTCCACATGTAGACAAATCTAAGCTACGTCCTGGTCATTCTCGATGGAGGTGGAGTCTTTGGAATCCGGGTATTTTGACGTATACTTGAACAACTTTTCTCGTATGAGAATCATTTTTAATGCGAATTTCCACGTAGAGTAGGCAATTTTAATGACTGGGCCCAAAACCTTTTAAATAACTATGGTAGGAATATGGTTCGTCATGAATTGCCAATTTATGTAATTGTCGTTGCCTCTCAGTTTTTCTATTGAGTATATTTGAGTTTTCATTTGAGAGTTCATAGTTGCATCGCTGAACCAGTGGCGATTTTTGGATCGACGGTAAAATAGATACCTACCGATACCGATTTGTCCTTTTTGAATATTTCAAGCCCTTGATATCTTGTCTGCACCGTATTATCATATACTGATGTTCCTACCAATCGTGAGTGAAGCGTTTGCGTTTCTATTTTCTTTTTTCATTGGCGACACCGCCAAACTTAGTTCGTCGGTTCGAATTCTTTCATTGCCTCCTCCTCTCCTCGCGTCGGTTCCCTCAATGCTGAGGGTCGTAACCGCTTTTTGATAGGACTTTCTCATGGACTATCTGGCGCCAGCAGGTAGGGGTGGGTCGTAACGTCTTTTGCGTAATCAATTATACCTAATTTCGTGTGTACGCGTAACTATGGTTTAGACTTTACACTTTTACTGTTTGATCCGGTCGGGATCAAGGTTGACATTTACTTGTGTGACTTTTTTCGTCGTCAACCGAGTGCGGCGAACCGAGTGCGGCGATAATTTACTGTTAGACTGGTTTTACTGAAGATTCGCTCGCAAGGTACGGAAGTGGCCACGATATTTCCGTACCTACGCAGTAAAATTAGTGTAAACATTCCAGTTCAAACGCCACCATTCTAACGGGCAATTAAATTTCCCATTTTCATTAAATATATGGAGGAACAGGGTGAGGCGATCCTCCATTTAAAAGGGAGGATCCTCCGACCAGGCGGGTGTTCTGCCTGGCGGGCACTTGCCCAACGGTGGTAGTTGGGTAGTTGTAATTAAGTTCAGATGTTGTGCGAACTTTGATTGCGCGATTTAGGACTTCTTCGTCGTGTCGTACTAGATGGCGCTAGTTGTCTCTTCGTGTCTGCGTAATGTGCGACGCGGCGTATAGGTGGCGGTGGTCGCCACATCACTCCCCCCCGAAGACCGGAGGTTGATGCATCCCAGGAGTCTAGGTCCATGATTCTACGCCATACATTAATATTAAGAAGACGGGTGTAGTAGGCATAAAAACAAGTTTAATAGTGTTATCAGATATTTTTTCTCTGATAAAATGATATTTGATATCAATGTGTTTTAACCGACCGTGATGGAAAGGATTCAATGCAATGTTTTGTACACTCTGACTGTCTCCCGATAGAACCACAACGTCTAACAAACTACTCACTTCAAACAGAAAACGTCTTAGAAATACAGCCTCTTTGCTTGCCGAAAATAGGGTCATGTACTCCGCCTCCGTTGAAGATAGGGCCTAGGTGGGTTGCTTTTTAGCTTCCCATGAAACTGGGTCACTACCAAACAAGAACACAAAAGGATCGCCAATCTTTAATATCATTTGCCTGAACGGCATCTACAGAACCTAGCAAATAACTTCCAGTTTTCTTATACCTTTTGTTTTTTGTGGCCGGGGGGAGTAAAAAATGCCTTCCGCATACCGCACGTCCGAGGACATACGGTTATGTGGGGCTCGCACCCACTAAAAACGTCTCCCCCCTGCGTGTTCCTAGCACTGTATCGGACGGGTCCGGGTACCGCAAACGCGCCTCGCAGCCCCGTCCAGTGCCTGCCTGTAGGCCCGCTCAAAAATGCACTCGGGGGGGCTATGTCCCTGGCATCCAGGTCCAGGACATCGCCCCAACACGCTCAAAGGCCTAGTTTTCTCATACCTAAGAACAAAATGGATTGTACCTTTTAGGTATCTTAGAATTCTTTTTGCTGCCAACAAGTGAACCTTTGTAGGTTTTTAGTTCAACTGGCTTAAATATGACACTGCAAACGATATATCAAGTCTTGTGTTTATAGCCACGTATAACAAACAACCTATCAACGTTTGATATTCATTTTAACTGTAACTTTTAACTGTTACGGCAGCATCATCTAAAGCCAAACATATCTTAGATAAGGCTTTAACATCACGCGTCACTTTTAAGTTTGAAGCAGTCGTATCACCTTCTGGATAGCCTGCGATGGCCTTCCACAAATCGTCGTGTTGAAGATACATCCTCATTTAGAATTTCCACGTCACATAACCTTTGCTGCTGCTTACTGCTTAGTGGCTTAAACACACTGGATCTTATATCTCCAGAGTCTGAATACATTGTTTTACAAACTTTTATATTTCCTTTGGAAAAACCACACTTAACACTTCACTATACAAAGTTCGTGCTGATAACGTGTTGGAAGATATAGGTATTAATAACTAAATAAAAATGTATGTTGGGTTAGTGACATCTTCATTTGTATTTTTTGCATGTATATTAAATTTGAAAAACAACTGATTCGAACCCACGATCTTCGACGTACCGTGTCGACGCTCTGACCGCTAAGCCACCCGTATCCTGCCAGCATTAGTCGAAAATAAATAATCTTTATTTGTCTTCTATATGACACTGTATTAACATAATACATATATAGGTAATATGAGAGTATGTTCTATGAAGAGAATTTACAATGCTTAAGGCATCAAATATTGCCAGTATTACAACTGAACTCTCTGACATTGACCTCCTAAAGCGTTGGTGCTGTCTTTTTTCTTTTCTAAAAAACATAGCATGTAGTGCCGCGCGTATTTCTCTGCCAAACAAGAGAAGGTATGTAGTTTGACCATTAGCATTTGGCGTCCATCAGAGATGAGTTTCCACTGTCACTAACTTCTCTACTAGGTCAAAAATTGTTGAAAGTTTCTGATTGTTGTAGGGGTTGAAATTGTATCTTCGGTGTATTTTTATGCCTGAATTCACTTTGTTTTATGTGCTGTTGCTGGTCGTGTTGCTGACCTCAATTATGCGTCTGTTTCGTTAAGTTTTATTGTTATTGTTGTATGAAGTTCTTCGAACTCGTGCCTGTATTCTTCTTCTAGTTCATAAGCGTCATCGTCCTTGTCGTCGATGGTCTTGTTCTCGATTTTCTCTTGTACCTCCCATATAGCCAGGATCGTCTACTTCAGGCACAGGGAGCGAGCAGTAATGTCTTCGTCAGGCATCGTTGCTCTCTGATCGACGTAGCTGTCGAGTCGCGTGAGCATCCCGCGTAGGGTGACACGATATTTTCTTAGCTTTCCATTTAAACGTGTATAAGGACCATTGAGAATGCTGCTATTTGTGCTCCTTTGGAGTTTTGCATTCATACTACTTACATACCTTCTTGATCAAACAGTTGGCGCGGTTGTTTAATACGTTAGTACCGACCAAGCCGACGTGTTGATGCAGTAGCATAATCTGGCTCTGGTAAGACGTTTACAGTTTGCCAACAAGATTGTGCCCCGGTGTAATGGTAGTAGGTAACTCTTGTGGATCTAAAGATATGGAGGTCTCTCATCTCCATATCTTCTGATCGTCTCAAATTCTGAATCGCTTCAATTTGCATCAATGTTGTGTTAAGCTGTACCAAATTTTAAATGAGAGCTACTTATACTTTCATACAGTCTTGCCCTCAAAATATGGTGAATGACAAATTTTGCTTATTACGTTTAATTTTGATATTCCAATATAAAAGGTTTGTACAAAACATTGTTTAATTTTTTTTATTAAACTCTAACTTTAATGTAACCCTACAAGAATAACGAGTTAAATCTAGCGACAATTTTTTGTTAAAGCCGTTTGGGGCAATCCATATATTTTTGATAGAAGCAAACATTAATTATAATTATTACTATAACCATTTAAATGGAATATACAAGTTAAGTACTTGTAAAACTCGGGTTCTTACCACCGCCCATTGTGCAGCAATTTTAAAGCCATGTGGTTTATCGCAGGACGATGGTAAGAGACTCGAAAGAATGACATTAATTTTGTGGAGGATGGGTCGGCCCTTGGTATGAAGCCCCACCCGCGTAGACTCGCTAGCACCGTCTCATCTGCCCGGAATACAATGTAGGGCAGGCGCGGCGGCGGAATCAGCTAAGGCTCTAAAAAGGCGCAAATATAGTACCCTAGATAGCGGCTACTAATTTGAGTGTTTTAGGGTCGAGTCGCTGGGATCGTGGGGGCTGGGGCTGGTTCACGGGTATGCGTCATACCCGATGTTTCCATGAGGGGTAGGTTGTCCTCAGAACTGGCAACTAGAATCACTCTTATAATAATATTAGTAAATGACTATATATAAGTGCCTAAAATGATGTTTAAGTATTATTTTTTTTTAGATTAAGTTATTCTTATCATAAGCTAATTTCATAGTTCATTTAATCCTTAAGCTCTTGTCTCTAAGTAAAACATTCTGTAATTTATTACTTTTTCTTTGATTATTTATATGACTTTTTATTGTGTTAATGAGAAAATAAAGTTTTGTTATTATTTACTGCAATACGCTGTATTATTTTTCTACCTACGTATATTCAAAAAATATTATATGTTAACCAAAAACAAACAATACATAATGACGTGAAACTGAACAACTTTCCCGAAGGAACATACGTCGAAATCTGAAAACAAAAGTGTGACGTGTCACGTGACCAATCATTTTGTATGAAAAGTCAATTTTTATTTTCATTTTCGGATTTCAACCTATGTTCCTTGTGAAAAGTTATCTATAATGCACTTAAGTGATACTTCGGAAGTTCGTGAAATGGGAAATAGCTAAGGAAGTCAAGTCTTTTGAGAGGTTTTTTTAAATATAAATAAATAATGAGTTTTAACCATAGAGGTTACAAGTCTGTGGTTTTTAAAAACACTAAAAAGGACAAATAAATAAATAAAAGAACATATGGAAAAGACTTTAAGCGTTTGGAAAAAGACAGTAGGTATTATACCATTAGACATGATAGCTTTGAGGAGAAACGCTAATAAAGTGTATATTTTTAAGTCAAGACGTATCGAAGTGCAAGAGCAATTTTATTTTAGGTGCGAGTGGCCTTTTGAAAAAAATGTGCCTGTTCAGTTTTGAGGTGACCAGTTACGGTCCAAGTCAGACATTGCGGAGCTCAAGCATATCTTACACACAGTTACAGGTGTGAGTAAAAATTGCTAACTTCGACTTTGGTAGGTTGTGAAAATTCAACTATTTAGAAGTTCAACCAGCATGCAGCGTGGTGGTCACGAAAAAAGGTTTGAGAACGAGCTATTCTTTTTTATCGCATGTCATAAATTGAATTTTATTTTTTAAGTTGACAGTTATTGTGACAATAGAATTTAATGTCACACTCGCCAAAACAAAAAATAGGAAAGGAAAAAATTTGGCGAAATAAATAATTTTGATGTGATAATAACCATAATTATTTTATTTAAGACCAACGCTCTTGTCTATAATTGTATCGTATTGGGATATATCGACACTGACCAAAGATGTCCTTTTTAGGGCTTAATAAATGGGTCAAATTGTTTAAAATAATTCGACAAAACGGTGGAATTTTTAAATCCACCTATAAATTATGGAGGTTCGATACTTTGAAGGTAAGTCCTACCATTCAACGTAAAAGTAGTCCGAGTCGAGTCTCACGAGTGAGAGGTTCTGTAGGTCAGTGTCAGGCGTGGTGTGCTACCTCAGTTATTTTCTTCGTGTATCGTTGATAACTTTGTATACCTAGATATTTCAAGAGATCGGGTAAATTATTGCAATTTAAACCTTAATCGTATGTCATAACACGACTTCGTAAAATGAAACAACTATCAGAGTTTAGATCGCTCGTAACATAAAGGAAGATACTCAGTCAACGGCTCGTACTGTGCTGGACATAGCTTTACATGTCAATGTCTTAAAAAGTGTAGAAAGTAGACTAGCAAGACGAGAACATCTCAAGAGATATTCTCGTGTTGCTAGTTTTCTAACGATGTCTTCCTTCACCCTTTCGTCACAAGTAAATAATAAATCAATATTTATGATTTGTAAAAATAAGTAACTATGATCCCTATGGCTTGCAAGTCGCAACTAAATTAGATTATCACTGTTATATTGTGGTGTTTCTCACTATTATTAAGGTTATGCAGAGCTTGAAGTTTCAATGGATAGGTTACTAAGTCCTGATATTAAAGATATTATGGTCGATAATATCATCGCTTACCATCAGGTGAGATAGTTGTCAAATGCGAGAGCCTATCAAGTTAGCAACTATAAATAAAATCAAAGTAGGTATGTACGAGAGCAAATTAGTGGCCGGGGTGGCTGCAGGTGGGGGGAGGTTTTGAAAAAAGAACTGGTTCAGTTTAGAATTAACTAATCTGAGCTATCCAATGAATGAGATAAGTCGCGGCGCTCAACCATATAGGTATTATGGTACATCTCAGGATACCACAAAAAATGGCGCTACAGCCTAGCATTGACTTAGGTATATTAGGCTGAGAAAATCCGAGTTGGTGGTTCAACCAGCGTGCAGCATAGCGGTCATGATTAAATAAGGTTTGAGAAAGTTTAATTTTTTTATCGCCTTACTTTTTAAGTTGTGACTACTTATATTAAAAAAGTGCCTGAAAGCTGTCGCTGTAGCCGAATACGGCTGTGAGGCTATATATACTTATATTAAGTAATTATTGAGACTTTGGGATTGGGACATAGAATGGAAATTAGACTCGAAAGGGGTATAGTAGAGATAATCGGCATCAATTTAACCCCATCAACAGCTGTAGGTGCAAAATTAGTGGTTTCGGAGATATCGCGAGATAAAAAAAAAATCTCATCGTAAAAAAGACATAAAACGCACTCATATCTGGGCACTCAATTGACACCTTTCCAAAAGCTGCAAGCTGCCTTGCAAATTAACTAAATAAATGTTTCGCATTTTTGATCCCAGCGCAGGTAACGAGTACGTTACGATTCAGACACGATACAGACTTCCTAGAAACGTCCTGCTGCTGAATAAATGGCTTAGAAGTCATAGTTCGCAGCTATTTGCAATCAGGGACTATCTGATGAACAGATCCCGTCAAAAGCAAGTGTTTATAGTTTTATACTATACTGAGATGAACCCTCCCAGGATTGGTAAGAGATGTTATGCGATGTTTCGCAGGGATCTGTCTTACGACCACTCCTGTGGAATATCGGCTCTTCTCCACGGCATTAGTGTCAGCCCACAGACTTAATAGGGATGATGGTTAAGCCGATGACATGCTAGTTACAGCTGTCTGAAAGACGCTCCGGCAGCCAACAATACTAAAAACCATAGACAGACCAACTGGTTACCAATTCGTGGATGGTGGAGGTCGTTAACGTCGTGATTGCGGTCATCACTTCTACACTAAATGAGGTGACGGCATTTTCGCGTTGTCTGCCTTCTGGCTATCTATTGGATGATATTCGGCAGTGACTGCTGCATCGAGTAGGTACATACGTAGGTTCAGGTAGGTATAGTGCCATCCAAAAAAAATATATAAATATAAGGCCACCAACATACCTGTTCAGGTGGGCAAAATTAGAACTAATCGACTTCCATAAAGTCAATTTCTTACTGAAAGTCTGCTTTCTGAAATGTAACCTACTTATAAGTAGGTTACATTATGTTTAATGGCAGAGCGACGGTTTTACTCAGTAGGTCGCAGGTTCAAATCCTACTTACTCATAAATTTGGAACTTTGAATTTCTTAAAGCGACAATACTATGTTTACTCACTACCTTTCAACGAAAAACTTGCAGCTTACTAACGACGATGTAACTTTATAAAATATCGTTGGATAATGCTATTTTTTTATACGAATAGTCTGATTCTTAGTTCATTCAAACTTAAGGTCTGATCAGATCAGTCCCAGGTCCCAGACCACCGGAAGACGTTATGCCCATAGATTTAGAATTTTGGACGACCGATTCGATAGTCTTTTTTACCGTGTTAATAACAAGCATATCCCTAGGGTATCTAAATATTCTAAATCTATGGAAACAAGTGTTTAGTCTTTACGATAAATATGGAAGAAGGTTGAAACAAGCAACTATTTCATCGTCATCAATGTTTTGTTTGAGACGATTATTTTATAAAAAGTCTGAGGAAAGAATCAGAAGTGTATTGAGCGAATTTGATCTGATTGTCTGAACATACAATCGAAAATCAAATCGGACTTTTAGGCATTCCCGGGCTAAGTTAGTAGTAGTTAGCTCTGTAATAAGTTTTGCATCACTTTTTTGGTTCGAATTTTCCTGTCTATCGTTATAATAATGAATGTCTTTGCACTCGCCAAAATAAAAAAAGAAATAAAAAATCTGACTTCTCGAGTCTGAATTTTGCCGTGTTTATTATTTTAGATTATATTATAATCTTATAGTATTAGGATAAAAGAATACTCATCAAAAATGTCCTATTTTGGTATTCAAAAATGGATCAGACTTTTTAAAATTATTCGACAAAACGGTGGACTTATGAAATCTGCTTATAAATTATGGAGGTTTGATGATATAAAGGTAAGTCTGACTATTCATGGTAAAGCCTCAAATAGTTCCTCTAGATCCAGTGGTGTAGCGTGGGATTTCGCCGTTCGGGGCAGATTGAAAATTCGCCCCCTCCATTATCATTATTAGTCAGTTTTTCCATTTTTTTTTTGCATTCAAAGTTTCATCATAATTATCATTTCATATCAAAGAATTCATCTCGCCTCCTCTCTTTAGCACCCTTGCGGTTTCGCTTAGCACTAAACATAAGCGAGCGTTTTGGAGTTTTTTTATTTCCAATTTAAAAATCGCTTACCTTACCGCCGCCCCCTTCCTTATGTTGCCCGGGGCCATGGCAACGCCACGCGACTTGCGGGTCAGGGTCAGGAGCACTGTATAATCGCTGTTTTAATTCTTATTGTGTATTTATGATAAACAACTTTGTATCAGAATTTAGATCACCCATAGGCTTCTGAGGCTTCTGACATAGTTTTCTCACCGATCTCGATAATGATTGAGTTATAAATATTAATGTAAATACCTACACCACAAAAATATATTGATATATTAATGTATTATGATGTTTTCCTTCACTATTATAAATTTATAGACTATCACTGCTATACCGCTGTGATTACCGAAGTCAATCAGGGATGGTTTTTATGGTTAGGCATAAGTCGTTATACTAGGATACTTTATTTTACGAACGTTTGCTTCTGTTAAATCATGTCCTCCAAATCAGCTAAAAGACACGTTGTACGAAGACGTAGTTTCTGATTTGGTGGTTAAATAGGTGGTGGCTTGCTAAATCCCTAACGTTTGGTAGCCATATAAGCGTGGACATTTTATAATATAAATTAAAATTTCTTTACCAGGATGGTTGTTTCGTCGGCTGCGATGCGAATGGTAACAAATATTTTCAAAATTGTAACTATATGATAGGACGCAGTCGTTGGGTGGAGTACAATCCCAATGTCAGATGGGATTACGAGGGCAGTCAGGTAAGTTAATAAAATTTATTTAATTATGCTTTTCTCCGCAGTTTTCCTCGCGTGGCCGTTAGTCCGGGATTAAAAATGTCTTGTAATCCAGGTAAAATATTAATCCAGGATGTAAGCTATCTGAAAGTATGTATGCCATAGCAGGGCGTGCTGTCTGTAACCTGGGTTCTTTTACGGCCTCTTCATTTCTGATTCGATAGAGAGACTCCAATCATAACTCTTTCCATTGCCCGTTGAGTCCCAAAGGCGTGCTATGAGACCCTTATAAGCGACCGTGTTTATTAATAATAACGGTAAATATTCAAAATTCAAATCATTTGTAGAGTGTTCATATTGTAGCTGCATTGTTTTGTTGAATTAGTTACCTACACTTTGTTATCTGGGCCAATAGCCTACAGTGGTGTTATATCTAACCTATCGCATCACAAGATGTGGCAAGGCAATAGGGCTTTACAGCCACCAAAGACGCTGCAAAAATTCTAATTCCTAGATCAACAGGCGCTGCAACAATCATCTATCCAGATACTATGGCCAATGATGATGATGATGAACATTAATTACAACTTTCCTAAATAAAACAAGTTACCAGTGCACCACGAATAAACGTGTAGCGGATTCACGCCTTATGAGAGATGATTTCAGGGAGTCTTTAAACCAAACTACGGTATAAAAGAGTAAAGTATATATTCCACATAAACACATAAAAACACAGTAGGTTCGTAGAACTAGAAACACTCGTGTAACAACTAAAATACAGCAAATAGGGCATATAAGGAGCACATAGGTCGTGGCGCGGGAGCGCGGCGCGGTACGTGGATGGCGCGTGATACGTGAGCACTCAGACGACGCGTGTAGCGGACTGCGGAGCGGGGCGCCGGGAATGAATCATGCGCCAGTCGCCACCACTAGAAGGCGCGCGCGACCGGGAACATTATATGTGCGATAGAGACGCACCATCCATGTAACGCGGCGGCAACCGACCGCGGGACGATCGAACCGGACGAGTATGTGACTGGGTTGCTATATACTCCCCCTCCAGTCCTGGAGAACGCCCCCGTTCCTGGACTGGTGAATTGGCAGCATTAGCTGGACGTCCGCGTTTTCTTTTGGGAACAACGGGTTTTGGTATAGATTCCTCATTACCTTGGTAACGGGTAAGATCTTGGGTATGATATTTCCCTAAAACGATATCAGGCTGCTCTGTGCTTGCAATTGTATAAGTTGTGGGACTAACCTTTTTCATAATCTGGTACGGTCCGTCGCGGCGTGGGTAGAATTTAGCAGTAAGGTCTTTGGAGCCTTTGCTCAACAAGTGCGACTTCAGCAGAACCAAGTCACCTACCTCGAATGATTCAGGTCGGCGTGATGCGTCGGCGTACTGCTTTGTCTTATCCTGTTGGATTTCCACACGTTCTCGAACAGCTGATAATGAGTTTAAAAATTTACTAAGATAAGGGGAAATTTGAGGGACAAAGTTATCTTTGTCGTTAATAACACGAAGATCATGTACGACCTCTATGGGGGAGCGCATTTCCCTGCCGAAGGATAGATAAGCAGGTGACTTGCCCGTTGTGCGACATTTTGCACTATTCAAGGCAAAACGAATCACCGGCAACTTCTTGGGCCATGAATTGTGGTCGCCCTCCACGAGATGTGCTAACATTGATTTAAGATCGCGGTTCTTTCGCTCCGCAGGATTCGCTTCCGGATGATACAATGGTATAAAGTTTTGTTTGATGCCTAAGACTGACATAGCTTGGCGCATTACTGCGGAAACAAACTGGACTCCATTGTCTGAAATGATCCTGCGAGGCAAACCGAAGCGCATAAAAAATTCCTCGATAAGGACATGAGCACAGGCTTCTGCTGTGGCTTCCTTTAGAGCGTACAGTTCCGTCCATCGGGTAGCTGTATCTTCAACAAGCAAGATCCATCGCTCCCCCTGGTCTCCCTCCGGAAGTGGGCCAAATAAGTCAATGGCCAACACCTCGTTACGCTGGTTCATAACTGGTGTCTGGAGTAAACCTGGGGGTTTGGCGTTATTGGCCTTATAACGTTGGCAGTGGATGCAGGCTTTGACATAATCGCTGATTATGCGGCGCATCCCTGTGAAATAATACAGTTGTGCTACCTTCTGGTACGTTCTGTCGATTCCTGGGTGGCCAGCTGTTGGAGAGTCGTGTAACTCCTTCAAAATGTCCGCAACTTGGCCAGCAGGAATTATAAGCTGAGGGGATTCGCTCTCAGAGTCTGGATTAAATCGGTACAGGACTCCTTGATCCATGAGGTAACCCCTTTCTAACCATCTTCGGGCTGCGAGATCATCAGGTCCCTCAAGCTCTTTGATAATCTTTTCCACTTCAGGGTCTGAAGTCTGTTCCAGGCGAAGCTGACTTGGTGTTTTTGAGGGCAGATCGCAGATGACGGAGCAAATACCGCAATTGTCGCGAGAATCGCTGGAACAAATTGGCCTGCTTAACGTGTCTGCCACGACGTTCGCCTTCCCAGGAGTGTATTGGAATTGGATATCAAAGGATTGAAGCTTGAGAGCCCAACGGACTAACCTGCCTGCTGGTGATTTAAGAGATAGCAACCAGCGGAGAGGTTGATGATCGCTGCCGATTACGACTGGTTGGCCGTCCAGGTAAGGTCGGAATCGCTCCACCGCCCACACTACAGCAAGCGCTTCGCGCTCCGTTGTGGAGTAATTGCGCTCGGCTGCAATGAGGAGTCGGCTGGCATATTCGATTGGCCTTTCTTGATCGCCGTCGCCCTGTAATAAAACTGCACCAATGGCGTAGTTACTTGCGTCTGTACGCAGAATGAAGGGACGACTAAAATCGGCTTGCACCAGTATTGGAGCTGTGGTCAAAAGACGCTTCAGCTCATTAAATGCTTGGGTTTGCTCCGGTCCCCAAGACCAGACTTGGCTCTTCCTTGTCAAACGTGTTAATGGTTCAGCAACCTTTGAAAAATTTGGTACAAATTTTCTGAACCAGGAACACGTTTGTAGAAAGGTTCTTAGGTGTTTTAGGTTACCAGGTTCCTTCATCTCGAGGACAGCACTCACCTTCCCCGGGTCGGTGGAGACACCATTTTGTGTGATGACGTGGCCGAGGTATTTTACGCTTTCTCTAGCAAAAGCGCACTTCTCCCTGTTCACATGGAGGTTGAACTCAGCCAGACGTCTAAAAACTGCTTCGAGGTCTTGCAGATGTTGCTGGTAACCCTGAGAAATAACCAATAAATCATCCAAATAAGCTAGTATGGTTACATCTTGTAACGCAGAGCAGGAGCGGAAACGGTCAATAAGACGCTGGAAGGTCGCCGGCGCGTTCCGGAGCCCAAACGGCATCCGTTTGAACCGATAGGTACCTAGAGGACAAATAAAAGCAGTTTTATCTCTGTCCGCTTCCCTTACCATGACTTGCCAGTATGAGGATCGCAGGTCTAGTGTACTCATGTAGCAGTCTCGTTTCGTGCTCTGTAACAGCTCGTTGATGTGTGGCATCGGATATGTGTCGGCCTTGGTGACTGCATTCAGGCGCCTGTAGTCGACGCAGAAACGGATGTCACCGTTTGACTTTGGCACCATCAGCGCTGGTGAACACCAAGCCGATTCACATTCTTCTATTACGTCACTTTGTAGCATCTTATCTATTTCAGCTTTCATAAGTTGTTTTTTTGAAGGATTAAGGCGATAGGGTGGTACTGCAATGGGCGGGTGCTCACCTGTTTCTATGCGGTGCTCCGCATACGGCGTTGGGCCTCCCCCTGCCTTAAAGATGTGCGCGTGCCTGGTAAGGACGTCAGCGAGCGCCTGTCGCTCAACTGGTTTAAGGTGAGCGCCTTCATCATCCCTAAGTACATCCGTAGAGGCGCAGGACACGGTACGTGAAATAGGTTCAAAACACAAGTTATAAGTTACTGAATTTTGGTTACTAAAGTGCCATCCTCCTTTATTAAAATCAATAACTACTCCAGCTGCAGTAATAAAATCTATACCCAATAGTGTTTCATTATTAGTTGAGTCCGGAAAAATTATAAATTGAATTTTAATAATTTTCGTTTCTAAGCCGACTTCCAAAGTAGTATGTTTG
Source organism: Protodeltote pygarga (assembly GCA_936450705.2). NCBI lineage: Eukaryota > Metazoa > Arthropoda > Insecta > Lepidoptera > Noctuidae > Protodeltote > Protodeltote pygarga. The sequence continues at coordinate 16,042,738 of OW388248.2, forward strand.
CACTCCATGGTGCGGACTAACCCATCAGCCAGTTTAATTTGCCTGTGAGATGAGGTAAAGCAAACTCCTTGACTTTGCAGGAGAGTATATAGCTTGTGACCCGCAATGCAGTGTTTAGCCGCAGTATCTATTAGTGCTGTACCGTTAAATCCTAAAATTTTTATATTAAAAATAGGTCGTAAACAGCGTAAGGAAGGTCCCGCAAGATCGTTGCCGCGTGCTAAACTACACACATTATTATAATATACATCTTCACAACAATTTTTTTGAACGTGTGCAAATTTAAAAAAATTTGGGTTGTTACCCGTTTGCCAGGCGGCTTGTTTACAATTTATAATATTATTACAAAATTTTTTAGCACATACACAATCATTTATTTGAAAAAAAATAGAATTAGTATCATTTTTAGAACATGTGCAATTTTTTAACATTTCTGGGTGGTCCCCTATACGCAAACAAACATTAGAATCATTTTTTGAAATTTCTGAGTTGTCACCATTTTGACAGGTGGCTTGTTTACACTTTATATTATTACAAGATTCGACATTTTCGACACAATAAAACGATGACTGATCACTCGAATTGTCATTTATAGCGCGCACTTCCACATAGTTATTAAATTGGGACTCACCTTGGTTCTGTAACTTACGGCACTGGTCCCTAGTGTGTCCAAATCGTTTACAGTAAGCACATACAGGTCGTTGCTTCTTTGCGTTCGCAGTGAATTCTTGAGTCGGCGGCGACTGCGCGGGCGGCGACCGCGGGCGCCGCGCCGAGGCGGCGGCCGGCGACCGAGGGCGCGGCGCCGCGGCGGCCGCGGCGGCTGGAGCCTCAGCGGCGCCGGCTGCGGCTTTCGCGCGTGTCGTCGTGTTTTCGTTTGATGTCGAAGTCGGCGCGCGATATGCGCGTTGGGTATGCGACGTTGACGTTGGTGGGCGCGTAGCTAGATCTCGGCGTTCACTCGTCGTCGGCGTCGTAGTTTTATTTTTCTCGTCGAACGAGTCTTCGATATTACGTGCGAGGCGGAGTAGATCAGAGAAGTTCTTGCATTCCTCTCTCCGTAGCCTTTTCCTTATTCTACTGTGGAGGAGGCCGTACGTCATATCGACTTGTGCAGACTCTGTTACATCACCTTTCGGTAATCTCGCCATGAGAGCACGGATGCGCGCCACGAAAATATCTGTATTTTCAGTTTGCTGTGGCGTCGAAAATATTTCTATATAAATACGATGAGGCGGCCGGCGGTCACCGTAAGCACTAGTTAGGTTTTCTTTCGCCTGGCGCCACGATGTTATGGAATGTTTTATTCCCTGCCACCACGTAGCTGCTTCATCCTTGAACAAATAAGCTAGCCCACGTAGAATGTTTGAGTCCGCCACCTGCGCGCACTCGCTGTACGCTTCGACGGCATCGATAAATGCTTCCACCGATTCCTTCGGTTTGCCGGAGAAGGTGGCTTTGCAGCGGGCAAGGGTACTATGACCTTGTAATGTGAGTGACTGCGGAGTTGATGCATTCGCCCGCGCCACCGAGTCGAGCAGCTCTCTGAACGCTTCTGTCTGTGAGCGTTGGAGCGATGCTATAATAGAAGCCACGTGTTCGTTGGAAAACGTAGCGTTAGCGTCGGCGTCGGGGCATGGCGAAGAGGGCGCGTCGCCGCCATCTTGTTGAACATGGGCGGACGGCGCGTTTGGCGCGTTTGATCGCGTGGGGTCGACAAATGCAACGTCGGCATCATCCCTGCGAATTAAACTAGCCGCTCTGCTTCTTGTCACTGACATTATCACTATATTCACCACTGTACTGTTCTTAAATTGTCACACGAAACAAACGTTGGAGCGCCACATATGAGAGATGATTTCAGGGAGTCTTTAAACCAAACTACGGTATAAAAGAGTAAAGTATATATTCCACATAAACACATAAAAACACAGTAGGTTCGTAGAACTAGAAACACTCGTGTAACAACTAAAATACAGCAAATAGGGCATATAAGGAGCACATAGGTCGTGGCGCGGGAGCGCGGCGCGGTACGTGGATGGCGCGTGATACGTGAGCACTCAGACGACGCGTGTAGCGGACTGCGGAGCGGGGCGCCGGGAATGAATCATGCGCCAGTCGCCACCACTAGAAGGCGCGCGCGACCGGGAACATTATATGTGCGATAGAGACGCACCATCCATGTAACGCGGCGGCAACCGACCGCGGGACGATCGAACCGGACGAGTATGTGACTGGGTTGCTATAGCCTTCAATTAAGGCAGGGAAGACTATTTTTTGAATCATATAATATTATCTAAGGCACTCACTGTACTAGATATGATATCATTATTAAATCAATCAATATGCAGTCCACAGTTGAATCATAGGCACATAGGTAACAAAATCTAATCCACTGTCTTTCCGCATCCAGTCTACGTTAGGTGTCTTCTTTTGATGATCGATCCACGTGGTTGGGGGAGTCTGCGAGGCTTCAATGGCTATCGGTCCTTCGATGACAAAGCCTTCCTCAATGCTCCCAACAATGCTCACTTCCAAAATAGCTTAATTAATCTGACGGTGTCATGAAGTATTTGCTTCATGGACGGTGTCCTCTTGACGGCACCGTATGTCATAATTGGTAGGACGGGTAAGACGCACTGATTAATATTTAAGTACATATAATTAGTACTTATCGTTCGACATTGGCCGCGTGTCTTAAAATGACCAAATAATCAAACAGAACAAATCAAATAATTTATTTGCAAACCAAGTATACAGTACATAGGTGTTAATAAAATTGTGAAGTTCTTTAAACCCCAGTCACCAACCATCAATTCGACCGCGTTCGACGATCTCAGTGTCGGTATTCTATACTCACTGTAATTGTCATTTTGAGTTGGATAAAACAATATAATTTAAATACATAACTTAAAAAAATTTTGCTTTTGACAGGATAAATTACAAATATTGACAGCTACGTCATAAAGTAGAGATCAGAGTTGCATAATCTATAAATTATTATAATTATTATATAAATTATACTTTTCAGATAACGGCAGAGTGGTTTGGTTGGATCCACTACAAGACAGATGTTTTGCCGTGTCAAGATGCTGCCAAGTATGGTCTCAACAGCAGCCCCTTTGCCCACAGTTGGCTTCAACCCCATGTAGAAAATGTGTCTGGGACAGAGGAGGCTTTTTACCCTTTTAGTACTGTTAACAGCCATATCAAAATGTGGGATGGTACCTATGTTTATCTTTTTAAAAAATAATATGATATGATTAAAGTAGACCGTGACCATGTGGTCTTGAGAATTAGGTCTTCAAATTATTCTGAATATCTTATTAAACTATAACTACACCAAATTACGTAGGTATACCGGATAAGAATCAAAAGAATAAAACTCAAAAGTAAAATAAAATTCAGAATAAAGATTGAGGAATGCTGTAAAAACATTTGAATTCTATCTGTCGTACCTACAAGCGTTTTTTCGTGTATTTTAAATCTTTCATCATCCTCCTAGCCTTCTTATTCCCAAACTTTGTTGTGGTCAACAACCATATCCCACACGATGGGGTACCACGACGAAAAAATTCTATCCCTACTTCACACGCAGGGGAGCTACCAAAAAATGTTAAATAATAAACATGAGTGGTCTAATGTTTTCTTTTTTTGCAGGTTTTTCGGTGAACAGTCGGGAAAAACATGATTGAAAATTAAATGAAAAGAATGAAATGTAAAAGAGTAGTGGTTTGTTGTTCTAATTTGTTGTTGTAAAATTTAACAAATAACTGCTATTGAAAGGAACAGTATTGAAATAAACGTCGCATTTAATTTTACACACGGTATAACGGCTTTTATGTATAGTCACGAGCAAAATTATACAAACCTCATTTGGCGGGATTATCTCTAACCTACAGGTTCAATTTATAGAAAAATAAATAACCTGATTGTTGGTAAATTGATACCATAAATGCAATTATTATTTATTTTTGAAAGTAACTTAAAATGCAAATAAACAATACTAAATAAAACTTATCTATAGGTATATATACAAATCTAACTACCTTAAAAATAAATAAAGAAAAATTAAACCCATAATCTAAAAGACCGCTACGAGTAGGCAAAGTTCTCAAAATGCTGGCTGCAATACCTTGCTAAATAGCTATACCTACTCAGCCTTTGGGCCAGGTACAGACACATTTTGGTCACAAGTTGCCTCGACCAGATAGGTCTTTGTAAATATTCCGAGCTCCTGGTCCCCAAGGTCCCAGTGCCTCGATCTCAATTTTAGCTCGTTACTGTACCTAATATAAGAAAAATCAAGATCAGCTAAAGCCGTTAATAAAAGTAGAAGAAAGTTATTGTAAGATATTTGTGCTTTGTTGGCCCTAGGTTTTTGTCAAATGTTTTAGCAAACATAGGTTACCTACTTATAAATATTTGTGTTTAGTTTTTATGATCATGTAAAGAATAATTATTGTATGCTACTAAAAATTATTTGTTTCATTTATTTTTATTTGATTGTGATTTTTGTCAAAATACCTATTCATTAAACTACTGCTTAGTTACTTTGTTTTTGCTTTTTACCGATTTGTATTTTAGCAACTTGCAACCTTAATACCTATTAACCTCACTGGGTTAAAAATCATAAAGCAGTCGCAATAGATAAACAATGGCTATTTGTAGTTTTGGAATGTATGTTTTGAGGTATGTACCTACTTAGTACTTACCAAGATAGATAGGTACCTTAGGAAGCCTGCGATGTCGGAAGTGCCCTCGCCAAGACGAATCATTCCTGCTCGGTAACACCCCATCGTACAAACTGTTGACGAGTGGGATTTGTAGTATTGGCAAATTAAAGTGTTGTGTTGTTGAATATGCAACAATGTCAGAGAATTAATAAATCAAATCAGGGTTGGTATAAAATTTTAGAGATATAATAGAAAAACCCCTAAAATTTTTAAAGCTTTTAAAGCTTTTTAGAGACTAACTAGATGGCGTTGAAGTCGAATTGAATCGCGCTATCGTTTGGTTACATCGTACTTCATAAGTGTTAAGGGATGTTTAACCCCGCCACCACCAATTTTGATTTTGTGAATTAAATTTTTTGAAAAGCTAAATATTGTCAATAATATGAAGCTTATGAACTAAATAGCAAATAAAAATTAAAATAAAAAAATCATCTTCGTCCGTTCTGTTTCGTGAATGACCTCGTGTTATTAAGTTTGAGAAGTGTAGGTAGGTACTTAGAATTTACTTTAAGTACCTACTTTCAAATTCAAAATCAAATTAAATCAATCAAAGTCATTTAAATAAAACTAAATGCACCTGATCTCTCTCCGATCGTGTCGGTAGGCCGTCCCATCGGACTAGGAGAGTGAGGGAGTAGAGAGTGCACCTGTGTTTGCGCACACACTTGTGCACAATAATATCTCCTGCGTAATTGGCTAGTCTCCGTTGAGATTGGCCGAAATTCGATCAGGAGAATATTAAATATTTAATAAGAAATTTGAAAAATTTGAAAAAAAAAATTGAAGAAAAAAACGCCGAAGATCGTGGGTTCGAATCCCATCCGTATCAGTTGTTTTTTCAAATTTCTTATTAAATATTTATATTTAATAATCTAACATGTGCTAAAACATGTAAAAATTTCACAAAAATAGGAGAATATTATTATTAAATGTAAGTAGGTAATAATTACATTTTTTAAACTTAGCTCAAAAATAAACATAAGTAATTTTAAAAAAATATATCATTATTAATTATTCATATAGTACCTATAGAGATATATACTTCTATTTATAAAGTTGGTACTCCCTTGACTGATTTAAATTTAACCCTAAATCAGCAGTAGTGTGGGTAAGTACGTAACATACTCACAGTTATTATACTAGCACAGTATAAAGAGCTCTTCTCTTTCTGTGATACTAGTAAGTAGTAAGTGGTGTATTGTTATTAACTAGTAAGTATACCTAATAATTATGTACTTACTAGTTTACTACTAATTACTAATACCAAATAATATCTAAATTGAACGAATTACGAATGCGTTCAATTATCAAAAAATTGTCAACTCGCACGTCAGGAGTCTTGTTCTCTTTCTCACTAACCTAGGGTTTTTTTTTTTTTTTTTTTTTTTTTTTCTACGTGGTCTCTCTCAGTTATAGCTCTAGGGAGCTCAGACTGATTAACCGGACTTCTAGCGAGACCTAAAGGCCTCCAGCTAAGCAATTAAACTAAACCTAAAGCAACTGCAGCTAAGGGCGCCCCCTGATGGGACTCGGGCCTCGGCTTAGGGCGTTGCTTGGGGACATGCTAGGGACTAGCTGGATCTGATTTTGATTATTTAGGGACATGTTTATGGCTACAGGCTCAGCCCGGGCTGGCATAAGCAAGGGTCGGGGAGGACAATTACTGGGTCTTCGCGACGGGCCTCGTCGGCGAGGACGGAAAATCGGGCGGTTCTGTGCAGTGTTTAGAGCTTTTGCTCGTTCGGCGGTCTCTACCTGACAAATGGTGATATCATCGTCGGGGTAGGTGAGCGCGTGCCTCGGACGGCGGATCTTGGAGATACGAGAGGGAGCGTAACTAACGGCCGAAACTAACAGAGGGTTAGGATGGCGGACGGCAGACTCAAAGTATCGTTTAGACGTACGTTTCATAAACTGCTTGATGGTCGGCAGTTTCAAATCAACGTGTAGTTGTTTGTTGCGCAAATAAAAGGGGGCACTGGTGGCTTTGCGCATGAAACGGTTTTGGAGGGTTTGGAGGCGGTTGAACCTAAAGTCGGGCACGTGGGCAAATACGACACTAGCGTAGGTCATAATGGGCCGAATGCAAGTTACGTAAAGTCTCACCTTATTTCTAAGGGATAATTTACTGCTCGCATTGAGGAGATAGTGTAGACGTCCGAGAGCGAAGGCGGCGCGGGCCCGCACCGCTTTCAAATGCTCACGGAATGATAGGCGGTGATCGAGGATTACTCCTAGATATTTGGCCTTGAGTTCCCAAGGGATTTCTTGGCCAAACATAGAAATGGGACGTATGTGCTCAGGCTTAGGGACACCTGGCCTTGCGAATAGGACGGCTGCGCTCTTATCGGGGTTAACCTCGATCCTCCATTTCCGAAACCATGCGCCGAGGGCGTTAGCTGCGGTTTGGAGGGAGCGACTGATCATGTCACAGCTTCTACCGGTATAGTAGATAGCCGTGTCGTCGGCAAAAAGAGCCAGTTTGGTCTTTTTGTTCTTAGGGATATCGCTGGTGTACAGCGTGAAAAGGAGGGGTGATAGCACAGAGCCCTGAGGGACTCCGGCACGGATGGGACGAGGCGATGAGAGAGCGCCTTCGATGCGATAGCGGAAGCTACGGTTCGACAAAAAGTCTCGAATGATGAGCACGAGACGATCTGGCACACCGAGTTGGTATAGCTTATATATTAAGCCATTGTGCCAGACTTTGTCGAACGCTTTCGCTACATCGAAAAATAGCATACCCGTCATCATCTTGGTTTGGAAACCAACACTAATGTGTTCGACAATGCGGTGGACTTGGTGGACACAAGAATGCTTAGCACGAAATCCGAACTGCTCATCAGGCAGAAGACTCTTGGATTCGGCATAATCCTTGAGTCTCTTATAGATGATGCGTTCGTATATCTTGCCAAGAATATTGAGGAGGCTAATAGGTCGGTAAATGGATGGCTCAGAGGCAGGCTTGCCGGGCTTGGGGATGCCGATCACGGTAGCATCTTTCCACGCTTGTGGAAAGAGATTGTGACTTAATGACGCATTAAAAATGGCAGTCATTAGGATGATGAGCGGGGCGGAAAAGAGCTTGATCACCTTATTGGTGATGCCGTCTGAGCCAGGGGCTTTCCTGGGTTTGAGATTCCTAACGATCATTCGCACCTCGTCTACGGTGACAGGGGGCAGAGGGTCATCCGGATCCTCGGTGGGAGGGAGAGCAGCTTTACGTTCGACGGTGGCGTCCACCATGTCGAGGTGGGCCTTGTTTACTGGTAAAGTGCTGGGCGAACATTGGGCTTCTAGACTGTCGGCTAGGCATTCGGACTTCTCATCGTCATCGAAGGCTGGGCTACGATTAGGACGATTGAGAGGGGGCATGGGTGATTCCTGCTTGGACTTGAGCTTACGTTGGAGTTGCCAAAAGGCCTGGTGAGTCGGCTCGAGACTACCCGTGAGCTGACCCCAATGCTCGTCTCGCATCTCTTGCACGCGGTTCCCCACTTTACGTTGTAGAGAACGCGCGAAGGCGCGATTCGCTTCAGTGGGGTAAGCTCTAAGGGCTCGGATAGCCGCATTCTTCTCCGTCATCAGTTCACGCACATCATCCGGCAGTTTCCCCCGGTCGATATCGACCGCCGGAACCTGTCGTGAACAGTCGTTCACTAAGGATTGTACGTGACATGTGAGAGAGTCGATTGCGCCCACCGTGTCATCGATCGATACTATGTCATCGGGAATAGAATCAAGGTGGGCGGACGAAGTAGACTGGAGGCGTTCCTCTAGTTTCCTCCAATCCGTTACCACCTTGGTAGGGACGGGCAGCCCTGGATCTGGGGGGCCTACGCGCGGAGCTAAATCTAAGATCACAGGGCGGTGATCGGAATTGCTAACCTAGGGTCTTACTTGTCAACCATTACTTGGTTTCATGTGCACCAAATGATAGCGACTTTTAATTTGACCCATAACACCATCTATCGGCATTGACTGCAAACTTTCGCGGCTTCTAATATGAGTTAACGTGTTTTATTACAGTTTTATGAGTAATTTATTAAGATATTCTAGGATTTATTAGGAGTAAATAGTTTGATTTTGATAGAGGTTCTTCATAATAGTCGCCACGTAAATAAGTTATTAAATTACTTTGAAGTATTCTAGATAGTGAGTAGGTACTTTAATTTTACTTGAAATGTCAGTGGGGTTAATTTATTTTTGATAATATTCCGAAGTTGAATAAATAGGTACCTATTTTTAGTGCCATTTAATATAGGCATGATGGTAGTAAGTACTTAAATATATTATTGGTGAACAGTTTAAACCTTTTGTGATGTCATTTTAAGTTGGGATTTTAATACACCTCATGCATTTATAATAAATTTTCCACATGACAAAAAAAAGGTACCTATACTATCACATGCGTATTCAGTCGATAAAACTTTTTGTGCGTTGAAGTTGTCTTTTTGAACAAATTAAATAAATTAGGGCAATTAATATTGTGCGCACGAAGAGGATACCAGTTATGAAATATCGTGAGTCAAGTCAAGCCCTGAAGCCAGTCGATATAAATAATAATAATAAATATCCAGCCTGTAACTATCCCTCTGCAGGGCAAAGGCCTCATTTTCATACAGATTTTTTTTTCATACAGAGAAGGATCGAGCATTCATCACCAATGCGTGTAGGCGATTTCAGAATAGTTATGTTCCAGTTTTCCTCACTGTACTTACTTAAGGTAAATATTTTCCTTGATATTAGTCTGTGGTGTCTAAGATGAACTAAAAAAGTACCTACGACTTTGAAAAAGTTACATTGGTACATGCCAAGGTTCGAACCCACACCCACGTGCTTGCAAAGCGGGTTTGTTACCTATGTTATACGAATTACTACACAAATAATTAGTTACTCGTAAGTCTTTCTGCGAAGTAAGCTAATCTGCGTTGAGATTGGCCGCTTTGACTGAAATTCAGTAGTCGGCTAGGAGGGCAATACACAAGAGATAGGATAGTAAAACTTGAAATTTTAAATAGTACAAAACATACTTGCATGATACAACTGACGCCATCTGTTTGAATAGAATTCCAATGTATGACCCCTTAGCCACCCTTAACCCTCCCCGCCTTCAACCCTTACTCAATAGATGGCGTTTTAAAGTAAGTTAAGCCTTAGGAGGTAAAACTTTTGAGACGAACGAGAAATTAAAATGATTTTTATTGATGAAAAGTATAGTATTTATTATTTTTCTGTCCACCATGATGAGTAGGTGCGCATTTTAAAAATATTTTTTACCTAAGTATATTAAATACCAGCTTTCCTCTGACTTCGTCCGCGTTTAGCTAAATTTTCTCAACCATACTCGTAAATGCAATATTTTTGTATCATTTCAAGTTTTAGGTCCTACTTATCACAAATAACGTAAGTATTATTGTTATAGTGATCAAGTAAACCTTTCTAAAATGCGAATTTGGACCATTTAATAGTCATGTAGAGCTCAGTGTTCAACCACGTGAGTACGTGACTGAAACATCGTAAGATAAACATTACTAAATAACATCATAGTTAGCTTAATGCCGCTATATAACTGTTATATAACACGAAGAGACTGAATTTAAACGATGTTTTTGCTTGTTGGGATGCGTTTCTTTTACTCTTCTTGATCACTTAATATTTTAGCTTGTGACTGTACCTAGTTACCAATAATTTTTGATTTTATTACTTAAATAATTTGTAGAGCTTTATGGTTAACGGAAACAATTTATTTATAATAATTACCACTCCTGTAGGTAATAATTACCATATTATACTTAGGTATAACAGTAGCAATATAACAATGCCCCCCTGAATCGGCCCCTCATCAGGGGTGGCGGTCGTGACAATTAATCACGATCCGATACTTTTATATCCCTAGAAGCAGTTGCAAACCACACGCAGTTTTTTGAGACGTAATAATTATAATGATCATAAAAATTATTTAATCCTTTAAGCACAAAGAATCATACATAAATATTAAATAATCATTTATTCATACAAAATACATTTCTAAATATTAAATTATTATTAACAAACGCACACTTTACATATAACAAAAAAATTAATATCACATTCATTATTAACTAGTCAACAGTGATCATGCCACACGAACTCTAATGAGAGTTCGTGTGGCATGATCACCAATGGGTGATTTGTTTTAACCTACTTTTATTACGAAAACGCACTTACAATCAATGTTTCAATCACCCTCAGTTTTCTTGTGATGAGGTCAAGTTCATTTTCGGTATTGCAGCGATAAACGCACACGGTACTTACGGCTGTAAAAAGCGTGTTGTCCATATATTTGTTTTCGTTATTAATTAATGAACTTATGTGCTTCTGCGAATATGCCGAGAAAGTGTATTGCCAATCATAACTCTTTTTGTTATACATATTTGTGATGAACTGACTTTTAAAAATTTAAAGCGAAATTTTTCTGAATTTATTTTGAAGTGCTATCACAAGTATTTTTATTTTGCGGTGGCTTATCAAGACAAAGCTTGGGCCCCACGTATTTGTTGCTTAACATGTGTAAGAAAATTACTGATTGGAACAAAAGGATCACGTCATATACCGCCTGTAGTTCCTATGATATGGACTGAGTCTAGAGATAGTAATTCAGACTGCTATTTTTATATCTTATTCCAATAAAGGGCATACATGCAAAGGCGAAACACATAGGTAGTTCGATACCCTAATTAATCTTCAGCAATAAGCCCTGTCCCTCAAAATGACAATTTACCTATACCAGTTCCGTCTACATGGTTTAAGGTTGACGAATCACAACTTTCTACTTCAAATCAGGGAATTAATAAAAGACCCGAAATTCGAAGAAAAATTAAATTTTTAGAAAAATCTTATACACAATACTTAATACATAACTACCTATAGTAGAAACACTAAAAAAGTTCGTGTAGCACAATGAAAGTTAAATTTTGTAGACCAGGGATATATGTAGGTATGTATAATAATCTATAGGTAAAATCTGAAACTATAAACCTTACAAATCTGAAACTTAGATTTTGAATTACATATTATTAAGAAATGTAACATCGGTTAAAACAAATTAACCCTCAATCGGCTAAAATAGGGGACGTAAGTTTTTTTGTAAATAATAAAATTGTAAAATACTTAATTTGGGTTAGGCTTGACCCTTCTCCATTAGTAACCTCACGCTATCGCTCATGTAGAACGTGTTAAGCCTATCGGCTATCGTGGACAGAATGCGGTTGGAGGCTGGCCCGCACTCTGCAGAGCATGGCAAGAGAAACAGTCTATTCTGGCTTCTGCGAACATTCCTGATGCACTGCAGAAACGGGACCGAACAGCCCCATTAACGCCCGGAACTAGTATCGGTGTTAAGGGGGGCGCGGTGGGGCAAACGCTCAGGGCGCCAAATTTGAGGGGAGCCAAAGTCTAGAGTCTCCTCGTGCTCTATACCTATATCTTCAATACGTGTGATATGCCAGCAAAAAATTAACTCGGAGGTATAAGCCAGCGCTACCCAGAACGCCTATATTGCAATATTGCGTAGAGTACGTAAGTGCGTACTCGTGTAAAACGATGTGCAGTAGAGTAAGTTCTAAAGAGAGTAACTTTTACTTGCCATGAACATCTAGCAAACCTGATGTTCACTCTTACCACAGTATAAAAAACATACAGTACGGATACTACGTGCAAACGTTCAAAACGGCACACCTCACTTTTTAAATATACCTATAAGTATTACTCTTTTGCAAAAAAAAACGGGCACCTATACAAATTATTCTATACGTACGTATATTATATACCTACCTATAAGTACTGCAGTTATTGACAATAATATTAGATAACTATAGGTACCTAATACGTGATTGTCCATTATGGATAGAATATTTATATTATTATTTTATGAACGAGAATTTTTCTTTCTTTTTTAAAAACATGAACACTATATTATAGTGTTTTTATTAACACTTCATATAAATACATAGTGTAAAAAAATAGCCATTTTCATACAAATCAGTAGGTCCATGTAGGGGAACCTCAAAAAGAGCCTAGGAGAAGTAAGGGGAGACCAAGTTAGCCTATGGGTATTGAGTAGAAGGCTCTTTGCTGCAGCTTTTAGACGCAGTTGGCGACCAGCTAGGACCGCTAAGTAACTTACCCTGGAGGTAGGAAAATATAATTTAATTAAAAAAAATTGAAATTGGATTACCCTGTTAACTTATGTAGCTTAACTTAAAAAATACTTTTGGCAGTGGGGTGTATCTATAAATATTTTTAATAATTTTGAGATAACAAATAACTCTGTTATTGAAATCTATAAACCTGTGATTCGATAATTGTTTACTATTACCTAACTATTTTCATAAGAAAAAACGTTAGTACCCACTAACGTTTTTTCTGACCCAGATGGATTTTTGATTTAAGCCCGTCACAGACTTAGCTATAATATACCTATATTAATATTTTTATAGCTAGGCATATTACTATATATTTTCTATAATAATTTTCGCGTGACCGCATACTCAGCTATAATATATATTTCTGTGTAATAATGCCTAGCTATAAAAATATTAATATATATTATAGCTAAGTCTGTGACGGGCTTTAATAGGAAAAATATCTGTAGTAGTAGCTTCTATGCATTGGCGCACACTGTTTCCCCGCGCCGCGCCGCACCATACATAAAAGTTTTCACAAGACTTATTGCACCTTAAAAATATACGCACTAATTTTAAAATAAAATAACCTATTAAAATAAAATTATATTGCTACCGTAAGGCGTTCATTTGAATTCCCAAATATGATAATAATATCTCATGAATTTAAAAAATTAAGAATAAAATCATCGCCCATAAAACTATTCTAACAATATGATAATTTTATTATATCAACGTAGCTATAAAGTTTTTCGGTACAAATGACTAAATGAAAAAAATTGCAAGCATTTATTGCGCCGAAATACTTTAAGCGGTGGAAAAAATGTCGTAAACAGATTTAAAAAAGTTAGTCGTAGTGGGGAGGGGCGTTGCTTTGGGCGGTGTTAGGCCCACCTACCCTGGTGGGGCAAACTGCTGGTCGTTGGAGTCAGTTGCGCATCGGCTGCGACGAAGGTTGCACGTATGTCTCGCGAGTGAGTGCTGCAGTGTTGTGGGGCAGAGGCCCATACATTCGAAAATAGCAAACGAAAAAATTGAACCCCAGATGGGAGTATACGAGGAGAGGGGAACGATGCACTGGGTATGATACTACTTATTTGATACTTTTTATTATTTTCTTTGGAGTTCTACTTTTTATAAGAACTTGTTAAAAGTTTATTTCTTACTTGTATCTGATGTTACCTTCTTTTTAATCCCATAATATAATTTATACACAAAATATTATCTATCTAGGACCTCATTTAAAATATTTAGGTATCTAGTGAACTATAATTTGCTTATTTTTTTTAAAGTTATAAACAAAATGTATTAGAGATAAAAATGCCAATGACATGAGTTATATTTTATAAAGTAGGTACTTTATTTTGGCACCCAAACTAGGTACGAACTAGACATTTGTTTCTTGGTTCCGTGAAATGTAAAATACAATGGAGATTATTCAAACTTTTTTATAAAAGAAAAAGCTACTTCAAACACTCTTATTTAATATAATTTCTAACATATTTAATTCTTTATGCAACTTTAGAAAAAATAATATCAAAATAAAGTTTTTATTCATAAAAAAATAAATAAAGATACTAGGTTTACTACTTAAGTTAAACTGATAATACCATTGAGAGATATATAGGTCAAGAACCGATTTAAGTAGTACAAAGTTTCCTCTCTCCATTTATATGAACTGTCAGATACCTACTAATAATAGATTTTCGCGCTTCCAATATTTATCTTTTAATCCTTCAAACATTGAAAAATAAGACACAAACGAAATCAATTGTTATGCGAAGCGTTTTTGTGATAGTTCAAAGTAACTAGATATTTAATAGGTACATAACAATATATATTCTATGCTTTATACATAGGCATAAATATACTTACATATATGTATAGTTTTCAGATTTTTCTTTATATTACATGAGCACCTAATATTAAATTGTTTTAAGACAATGCAGTAGTTGGCCTACCTTTGATAGTTGTAGTTGTTATATATAACAACTACAAATCTATAGTACATATATAATATTATGTAGAGGTATCTTTATATAGGTCAGTACGGGCAAACCCGTGTTTTTTTAATTTTGTAGCTTTTTAATTAAATAATATAACAAACAAAAACAAATTATGCTCAAATATCTGGACATATCTACATTTAACGAAATTGTAATAAACGTTAATACAATAATATTGTAGGTAGGTACCTATATATTTATACATTTGCACTTTTGAAATTGCATATAATATATCTAGTTACCTGAATAGTACAGAAAATATATATAAATGTAGAAGGGATGGTTCTTATATCTGTGTTGCTTACTTAATTTTCTTAATAATACACGCTAGAGATATCATCGGTATGTTTGTTAAGTTTGTGTTTACATAGATGTGCTTATGACTGTAAGTATGTTTTGTAGATCTAGATAATGCACACATCTATTTGTATATTAATGGGCATAATATAAATATCATAACGACAACTAAACAATACACAGATGCACAATCGCTTTAGCTAAAAATATATTATATAATATCTTAATATATATTTAGCCACATATTATATTTATTTATATCGTACCTAGTTAGATCCAGAACTATATTCTGTATAGGTATAATAAATGTATTTTGTACCTATTGATCAAAGTTATTTTAAGTTGGCATTCGATACGGTATTAATAAGATAGGTCAAAAAGGTCAGGTATCTGGCACATGTACACAAGCTTTTATTGATAAACTCTACGAGTTTAATAGTAAACATTAGCGTAAACTGTGTTCACTTTACTTTGGTAACTGCAGTAAATTTTGCTTTCTTACGACAAACTTAGAATTTTGAAGTTTGCTTAACAGACGGTCGTTATAATGCCTTTCTGACCAAATTTCGGCCAATTTGAACGGAGATTAGCCAACCACGCAGGAGATATTATATTCTCCTGACCGAATTTCGGTCACAGCGGCCAATCTCAACGGAGACTAGCCAATTACGCAGGAGATATTATAGTGCACAAGTGTGTGCGCAAACACAGGTGCACTCTCTATTCCCTCACTCTCATTGTCCGATGGGACGGCCTTCCGACACGATCGGAGAGAGATCAGGCGCAGGGCCAACAGCTTTACGTGCTTTCCGAGGCACGGAGTAAGTGATAATTAATTTATAAAACGCACATAACTTACGAAAAGTCAGAGGTGCGCGCCTTGGGTTTGAACCCGAGACCACTGACTTGCCAGTCAACGGTCACCACCACTAGGCTATCACGACTCACAAAAGGAGTTAGGAGATATTATAGAAGTGTGTTAACTAGAAAGTCAGACGTCTCAGGTTTACAGGAACCCATGGCGCGCTATCTGATTTTTCGTAAGTTTTGGTCGTATTATACTTAAATTAATTATCACTTGCTCCGTGCATCAGAAAACAAGTAAAGCCGTTGGCCGCGCGCCTAATTTTTTTACCAAACGTGTCGGATTGTCGTCCCATCACATAAGAGTGAGAGAATAGAGAGTGCACCTGTATTTGCGCACACTTGTGCATAATATCTCCTGCGTAGTTGGCTAACTTCCGTTGAGATTGGCCGCTGTGACCAAAATTCGGTCAGGAGGACATTATGATGGTTGTACTATAATTATAATGATTGGTTCGCTATAAAATGGAAATAAAATGTTTGTGATGACTCTTTACCTCAAGATAGGTACTGGAAATGAAGACACAACAATGCTATAAGCTTCCAAGGCTTCGAAGTGTTTACAAATCACAACCTATTTCTGTACCGCCATAACAAGCTGCGTATTAAAATTACTAGAATTAAGTATGTAGGTATTATTGCAGTTAATTACACGAATAAATTTATTGGAAAGTGATAGTAGTTTTATCTTGTTGTTGTGGTATCAGATGCGATGTAGGTAGTAGGTACCTATTAGGTGAAATAAATAATTGATTTGGAGCGCGTTTAGTATCTTACTTCCTAATACTATTAAACTCCCTAATATCCTCCTAACCGTATATCGGTCGGGATCCAACACGTCCGGAGAGAGATCAGGCATATGACCAACGAGTTTTCGTGCTTTCCGAGGCACGGAGTAATCACTTACTCCGTGCCTCGGAAAGCACGAAAACTTATCAGCGTATTATAAATAAATGATCACTCATTTATTTATAATACGCTGATAACTTAATTAAAGTCAGAGGAAACCTGGGGTCTGATTCTGAGACCGCTGACTTGCCAGTCAACTAGGCTTTTATAAATTTATGACTCAAACTTGTTATTAACGACTGAATAAAATTTGATAAATTTCTTAGTAAAGATTGTTACTTTCTAAGTAAGTAGGTAAGTATCCTGTGTCTGGTTTAAGTACCGTAAAAATAGATGTATTGTATTATCAGTTTAATCGATATAAATTATACAACATGAACCGTATCTTTTTGTGCAAATCTCATTGTGGCGTGATGGCGTTCCTCAAGTAGCGCGTTTATGTCAGATATATTTGGATCTATTATATTTACCTGTATAATGATCATATCAAAATAAAAACAATCGTCAAGTAATTATTTACTGGTGAATTCAACGCACCTCAGAGTTTTCGTAAGTTATGTGCGTATTATAATTATCACCTGCTCCGTGCCTATGAGCACATAAGCCATTGGGCCTGGCTGTCTTGAAGATATCGTATCCCTTTAGGTTGTGGAGGACAGATACAGTCAGCCCCTCTGTAGACAACTGAAATTCAGCTGCAACGAGTTAGATTAGGAGCGGACTCCAATAAAGTTTGGGAATAATAAGGCTAGGAATAGGAATAGGATTTGTTTTAACAGCTAACCGCTAAAGTTACACGGCCAAATTATAACTATAAGTGTACTTACTCGGCTAAGCTGAAGTTAGGACTCTCGTATTGTTCGCGCAATATGCGTATCTCTGTTACAATCCCCGACACCTCTCTTGTCACCATTTCGTCCCTAAAATATGTACTGCGCCGTCGCGTCGTTTGTGATCAACTTCAGCTCGGCCTAGTATGTTGGCGCTTATTGTAGAATATCGTATAACATTGGGTTGCGGGGGTCAGATAGGCAGTCGCTCCGTGGAAAACTGATATTCAGCTGAATCTGATTACATTAAAAGCCGACCGCAACACAGTTTGGGAATAATAAATACGAGAATGATGATTTTAATTAAAGTTATACGGTAATAAAAGGATCATAAACTTAAAAGTCAGTTACCAACTTTGAACTCAAGACAAGTCAATGCTGTCTAGATACCGCCCCGGAGACCGGGTGCATAGCATAGTAGTATTAGTAATACATGCCTTGTATTACTAATGCCTACTACCTACTATGTTTACACGATGCCAGACTCAGCACTGACTTGCCAGTAATTCGGTTCAGTTCAGTAATTCGGCCTATAAAAGTATGTACTAACTACATCTTATACTAATATAATAAAGAGGTGAAATTTGTGAATTGTGAGTTTGTGAGGTTGTAGGGGCTAATCTTTGGATCTACTGAAGCGATTTAAAAAATTCTTTTACTAATACAAAGCCACATTATTTGTGAGTGTAAATATATTATCTAATGTTAACCCGAAAAATTAAAAAACTTTTTCTTGGTAGTCCGATTTTCAAAGTGATTTTCAAAAAACGGTCGAACGAAAACGTTTTTTACAAACGGTTCCGTAACGATGAGAGATATATGATTGAGTTCTAGAGAAAAATTGTAGAGCTTACAAAAAAGTCAGCAACAACCACAAGTCTAACTTTTGTATTTAATTCACAAAAAATAGTGGGCATGGGTCAGCTAGTACACTAATAATAGTAAAAATAACCAATGAATTGTCAGTTGATACCGTTGATAGAGCTTGGACAGTCTGTATTTCAGAAAATACTATCGACAACCAATATCTATATTAGCTTCCGCACGGCTACCGCTTTATCCACAAATCCCCTTTTAGTTCGCAAATAAAAACAAAAGCCGTCTGTCTCTCTATGACGCTTTTCAAAAAATGTTTCAAAAAGGATTTGTATTTGAGCTTGCATTGAACTTTTTTATAGCTTTAAAAAATATTATGTTGCATTATTAAAAAAATGTGTATTGTGTTGTGTACCCGAGGACATAATTCATTCATAATTGTTTGTCAGTTTAATTTGTGTGTTTCAATAAAAATCGGCTATTTGCATATAGATGAAACTTGGGGCATTGGTAGTTGTTTCGGAATGCAACAAAGGCTACTTTTCATCCCAAAATAATGAGGACGGACGTAGGAACAAGTATGAAACAAAATAAAATAAGTTTTTTTTTATTCCACTAAGAAGTGACGTCCTTATATTATTTACTTGCGACACTATGAGTATCACTTGTGAGTTGCCGACCCAGGATTATGGGCCTCTCCCTTTTCTAGAACAGATAAAGCAAGAGAGATTAAGGAAGGGAATTACGGAATTTTCTCCCTCGGAGACACTGACCATACTAAACACAACGATACGAATGCTTTTACTTCATGTTAAAGTTTTTGAAAACTGCCACTTGTGCTGAATGAAACCAGCATAGCTCTACCACGCAGTTATTGTTGCTGTAGATTATTTCAAATAGTTCACTTACTTAATACTCTTACTTACTTAGTGTTACTTACTTTACTTACACTTAATGTTCACTAGGTAATATTAACTAACAATTTAACTTGATCAGGAAAAGCTCAATGTAGTTAAAAGTCAAGCCACGGATAAGGCTACCTATAAGCCTGCTGTAGGCCTGCCGCCTGCCTGTTGTGATGATTGTAGGATTGCAAGGGAAACTTAGGAGACAATTTAGAGTCGTACTCACCTGAACACCCTAGATTGTCCGATTGGCTTTAGTTTTAAATTAATAAAACATACACTACACATTTGAAAACACACAGTACCTACACTTGAAAAGCTCTCTAAGCTGTCAATCAATTCAAAAGCTCAGTGCGCTTTTAAGTCAGTTTAATCTTTAGTAAAGTAGTATGAATAAATATAATAAAAATTAAAGATTTTATATATAACAAATTAAAGATATAAAAATATTAACACTTCGAGCAGATGAAATGAAACTGCTTTAATATTACGTGTAAAGAAATCTGAATTGATTTTTTTTATTCTCTTTTTAAAATTTGTGTAATCTTCTATAGTCTTGTGGTTCGTTAATAGTAGGTACGTTTTTCAAAGGAAGGATGACCATTTTTAGTATATTTCATTTTGAGCATCTCCGTGATTAGGAAGGCGCATTCCGGTTATCATGGACGGTTTTCGAACAATAACTAGCAGGTAAAAACGGTTGGAAAAATGAGCAGAATAATTTTGTGTTTGAAACCTATTATTTGAAATAAGAATTAGCAATTTTGAATTTTTTTTCTACATTTCGTATCTACTGACACGTAAGATAAAATCTGAATGTGACGTTATAACAAACAAAATAGCAAAAGTACTAATTTTAATTTTCTTTTTAATATTTGAAACAAATAACTTAATGTAAGTAAAAATGTATAAGTTACTTATTATAAATATCTATTAACTTATTATAAATAATAAGTAAAACACAATAAATTTATAACATTGTGTTTTACTAATTATATAGGTACTATATATTGTAAATAATGAATATTGAAAGTATTACGGTCGATTGTCGACCTGATGGACCACTAGTACACACTATCAGTACACACCAAATAAGACAATATTACATTTTAATCAAAAAGTTACAATTGTCAAGAATAATATTACAAGTTTACCTTTGACAAACGTATTAGGAGGAATAAATTCTACTGCTTTTTTCCTAAGATTTTCTCAACTTTTTTGTAGAACTAACGTACATTTTTTAACATGTAAAAATGTACGTAAGTTATTAAATGTGTATTAAATGTTCGACACGGTACGTCGAAGATCGTGGGTTCGTATCCCATCCGTATCAGTTGTTTTTTAAAATTTTCTTATTAAATAATATATTTATTAAATGTGTTTAGGTTTCCCCTGACCTCGTAAATGAGGCAGTGACACACTGTAACAGATATTATTATTGTAGATAAGGAAGTATTAGTTCAGTTACATTATTAGTAATGTTTCGGAAACCTAATTGGACATGTTCGATATCTCCAACTATTAGCAACCTTAAAATATTGAAGCTTACAGCAAAATCTTTTCTGTAAAGCTGTTATGATACCTTCTTATAATGGATATAATACAAAAAAGAAAAACAAACAAAAAATTATATCGTCTTAAATTTTTTATCTCATCCTCTAATTAGAATTTTATCATGGATTAAGGCTGAGGCTGTATGTTATGAAAATACCCTTAAAAAAGTAATAGCAGCTAATCTATTCAGATTATAATACTGATGCAGCTTAAACCTACGTAGTACCTTTATAAGTAGCTAATTAAAAAGCTTAATTTTATAAGGTAAACCTAGAATGAAATGTACAAGAATAAAGAAACTTGATACCTATTAATAAAACAGAACTCTAAATTATGTTTTTTTATTTATGTATGTATTAATAATATATCTATTGTTTGCAATATTTAAACTTATAACGTTTTTTACGATCCCGGCGGCAGCACGTTGAAATAGAATTGCTATTATCCCATTTTTAATACAACAATATTTTATTTAAAACAACAATTAAAGAAAAAAAGGTGTCTTTTTCTTAATAAAATTAATGTTTAAATGTGTTGAAACCGTAATATAAAATAAAAATCACTTTGATTTAAGAATATTAGAGTAAATATTGTTATTAATAAATACAGAATTATTCGCTTTTTCCGCGGAGTCGCTTCTGTAGTTGAATTATTATTAGCTTTTTCCGCGGATTAACTTCTGTGGTTTTAATTTTATCGGAAAAATTTGTACCATAACCTCCGGCCTGAAAATTATCATGATTAAATAAAATAGTCTAAGTTGCTCAGTTGCTGTGTGAAATATAGACAAACTAAAAAATCCACTTCGAATTTATAATATTAATAAGATTTTTGCAATTCACATCTTATCTTTAACAGAAATTAAATTAAATTTTAATTTTTAACAAACATCCTATGACTTCGTTCTCCGTCGGTAAGTTTAAACAGCCGCAGATTCTTAATAGAATTTACTAACTCTACTATTAATATTCCTAATTATTAATACCTATATTTATTTATTTACTGCTATACACTGTGTTTTTACAATGTGCCTGTATCTCTAATCCGTAAGTTTGTTGTTACCAATTAAAGGAAAAGTTAAATAAAGGACTTCGCCTAAATTAGGTGACATGTAGGTATTGCTAGAGCGGTAGAGAATTCTTCTGAATATCATTGTCAGTTATAATGGCTATGATACAAACCGATTTACAGTGATAGGTTCGAACCCCATACACCATTTTTCGAAATCATTAAAAAAACCTTTTAAACAAAAAATTAAAACCGATGTATGAATAAATAAATAAATAATTTTGATTGTTATGATGAGGCCAGCTCCCTACCTCTTTTTCGGAAATCGGTTATTAACAACACATACAAAAAAGTAAAAAAAGGTCCAGCAAAAATATCAATTTGATCCAAACAAGTTTTCATGCATGAAAAGTGCCTAAAACTATATTTTGTTTTCCATGTTTTTATTGAAGCGAACTTGTTTCAATCAAAATTATATTTATGCTGAACCTTTGTTATGTTATTCTCTTTAACTTGTTTTTTTTTACGATTTTTCATTTCAATATAAGTGATTTTTATTAAGTAGTTAGCGATACAGTACAGCGAGAGGGGCGTCTTAACTAAACGTTAGAAGACGTTAAACGTTGTTTAGTTGAACGTGAGTGAAGTAGTGAACCATTTTAGTTACATTCGACGGGTTTAATGCCGAAGCTCGTACTCGACTTTACCGACATAGAATTGTGTTAACAAATAATTTTTTTGTTCATTATTTAACAAGGCAACCTATGACTTTGCCGAAGTTATGTGCTTTTGATAAATTTATTATCACCTGCTCAGTGCCTTACAAATTAACCGTTGGCCCCGGCTAACATGAAGATCTTTGCCAGTCGATTTAAAGAAGCCAGTACTCTCTTAAAACCCTGACAGCTTAAATAATAAAGTCTTAAGTTTCCACGATCCCTGTTTTTAATTAAACAACTTTTTAACCGGAATAATATTCGTGTATTTCTTAAAGAAGTTTTTTCTGACCTTTTCTAAGCTTTGCAGCTTCTGTGGTCGGAGGGTAACTCAGATGTCAAGCGTCGCAAGTTCGCAACAGATTTTTTGAACTTATTTTACCTACCGTCAACTTTATTTTTATATATATATTGTAATATTCACTCTTACTTTAGAATATCCTTTTTGCACATTCATGATTACACAACATCGCCTAATTTCGAAGATTGTGGAGTTATTTAAGACTTACACCACTTATTAATGGAATGTGTTCGATATCACTGTTGGTGTAGTGGTAAAAAGCGCGACTGCTCGAGGTCCTGGGTGCGATCCCCATTTCGGGCAAAGTGATATTGGGTTTTTCCATTAGGAAATTCTTACTAGCAATACGGAGTCTGGAATTGTGCCCGGTTAATGGTAATAGGGTCGCCCCCTATTACATGGATTTATAATATAGCCAGCAAAACGTGGGTATATTGTATACACTTCTGCCTACCCACTCTGGGGAATACAGGTGTGAGTCTATGTTATGTTAAGTGTTCGATATGAATCTAATAGAAATCTTTTAATAAGAAAACCGAGATAATACGCTTATATTACAAAATTCTATTACATATTACAAATCCCAACCAATGGCACTGAAGGAAAAATCTGTTTTAATTCACGGTCCAAATATTGTTATTGAAGAATCTATTGGTGATGTATTACGCAGTTTAGGGTATAATAGGACTGACATACGTTGTACGTATAGTTCCATAAAAAAAAATACAATATCTTTTGGGTTGCGGGGTCAGATAGGCAGTCGTTCTGTAGAAAACTGATCTATGTACATCTATTCTGCGTTATTTGTTCATTCACCCAAAAAATGTGTATGTGTAGGTTGTGATTTTTAGCGCGAGCCCGACTCACACTTGGCCGGTTTTTATTATTAATTTGTTGTTTCATTTTAGGGTTGACATTGTAATCTGTATTAACGTCGAGTTTGACGCTTGCATTAATTAACCATCTTACGTTATGAAAAATCCTTTTTGGAACTCCTTAATTTTCAGTATGTTCGCTGTTATATAATATCCATCTAATAACATCTATTTATAAAAATGCATATAAACATACGTAATATAATTTTAAGCCCTCAGATTTCTATCTTCTATTTTTTCTATTTTTTTCTAAAGTACCACCAGTTCAATAAGTGTTTGAGTATTGAGTATTAATAATATATTTTAAGTTTGCCCCGGTCTCATATTTTTAGGGTCGGCGCAAAATGTCTTCATCGTTCATTCTTCTCTATCAGCCGACATTTGAAGACATCTTTAATCATTTTTAGGGTTCCGTATCTTAAAAGGAAAAAAAAGGGAGCCCGTATAGGATCACTTTGTTGTCCGTCTGTCTGTCAAGACCTTTTATTTATTAATGTAATCCCTAACACAATAAATCTATCTTTTCTTTGGTCTTTTTCTGCTCTATCGTCTTCAGGATGATCGGTTCAGTAGTTTCATCGTGAAAAGGTAACAAACAAACTTACTATCGTATTAAAAATATTAGTTAGGATTATTTATCGAAGTATCTTCAAGTCTGAGGCTCGTGCGCTGGTAAAAGGAACCTAAAGAAGGGTCAGATCTCAGAGGTGGTTATTGATTTGCGCGCGCACTTTGTACTTAGTCCGCAATAAAGAACAAGGGTCCGCCTCAGTGGTGAGCCGGGACTTCGTGGATATATAAAGAACCCACTCCTCAATATATAGGTAGGGACGTAATATTGTGGCCGTTGTAGCCGACAAGGGTGCCCGCATATCGACAACACTCTACCTTTCGCAAGGTAGAGGGTATTCAAGAGAATTTTCCTAAACGACAAACAAAAATTCACTAAATGCATTAGTATCATGTACCTGTTATATCATATGGTTAATTCTCAGAGCTCAAACTACCTACAGGCTTTGCATACCATCAAGAACAACCCTCGTGAGAGCTGATTTCTTCACGATATCCTTTACACGCGTCTATTAAAATATACCTACTAGATAAATAAGATCTACGCCGTACTTCGACATATTCATTTACTATTACGTAACTTAAACAGACAATAACCGACCTAGCTCTAAATCTAGCAGATAACGCTGAGCCGTGACCCTAACTTACTGAACTCCCGACATAAAGATTACTGATGTGATATGTCTAGACGTGCAAAAAGTTATTTTCCTTTGCATGCAGATTACCTAACAGTCCTTGGGGTACTTCTTTGTCCACCTAAATTGATCCCTTATAAAAAGTAAAAGTATAGATAAAGTACCACAGACTGAGGGACAAAAGTCCCTTGTCTTTTAGGTTTCAAACAAAATTGAATAAGAAGTATCATGGAAGTGAATGAAAAACCAAGTACTTAATTTTAAATTAAGAAGCCTTCTTTCACATATCGAGTACTTAATAGTTTTTTAAGAATCCACATTTGAATTTGAATCCATAATGAGTGTTGAAGATTTTTTTTGTCTAAATTCCAACACAGATAATTATTATTTTTAGAAAATCTGACAAACCACAGATATTAGTCTCTAGATATTGTTAACAAAATTTCAATGATTTTAACTAATAGGTGATATTCAAATTAAGATCAAACTTCGTTTGTACGGAGTGTGCCCGAGGGACACTCCCCTTAACTAATAAATATTAAGAATATAATATCTTATGTATACCTACTACTTATGTGTGTATATGAATATCTCAAGCATTTACAGAATAAATAAGCTGTTAATAATATGTAACTAGAAATAATAATGGTTGCATTATACTCTTATAACTGTGTGTTTAATATATGGACACAATTATAGCAACTGTTATTTTTATTATACATGAATTATTCGTATGGAAACTGCTTGAATAACTTTTTATTTTATTTTTTATTAGGTTTAAAATAGCGCAACAATTGAATACTTTGTACGTAGGTATAACCACAGTATAATAATTATACAGTATGGTAACTACGTACAAACGCTCGAAATGGCAGTCTCACACAAACATACGTAATATTGCGTAAGGACGAAACTCCTAAGCGAACGTCGCGGTACTCGCAGTATCAACGACGCGTCGTTGCGCATGTTTGTGTGAGTGCCGTTTTCAAGCGTTTGTACGTAGTTACCATACTGTATGATTATTATACTGTGGTATTACGTTCAAGTGACTTGCTTTTGACTGGGCTCCTACTTTCAACCAGGTTATTTGTTTCGTACTTTTTTTTTTCTTTCGCCAGAATCAAAACTTGGGCCATGACTGGAGATCTATTTAAGAAGTCCATAAAAGAAAAAAATATGTCTTCAAACCGTTATATACCAGAGATATGATGGTTGTTCTTTTCTTTTTTTAACAGGAAAGCGCGATATTTTTATAGGAAAACGATACACATTGACGTATGAAACTGTCGATATTCAGTGAATCGATATTCACTATTATATTATTATGGTGAATATCGACAGTTTTTATATGGGTAAAATTTCAGAGGATCTTGTGCCTACGTATCCAGCTACATTAAGAGAAAAAATTTGACCTCATCAGCTCCATTTTTTTTATCATCATCATCATCTTGATTTTGTCATCATTTTGTCTTTAAAAGTGTTCATGAAGAAAATAAAAAATTAAAGTCGATTCATCGATCTCAGTGATAAAAAAAAGAATGCTTACCTTGTTAATAGGTACACAATTATACCTATATTTTATTCATAAAAATCTGCTTGTGAAACTAATCTATAACTAATAATGTTGTTTTAAACCAAACAAGAAAGCTTCATCATTAATTATTACGAATCAATATTTTTAATTCCTATACATCCAGCTAAGTATATAATACTGACTCCAATCAGATTACGGCTTTCTTTTCACCTAAGATTTGTTGTTTCAGCAACAAAGTGAGAGATACCTAACGTCAGCGTACGAGGGGGGCGGCGACTTGTCCCCTGTCGCACCGGCGACGTCCCCTGGCTCGCCGCGCGACTGCACATCGTGTAGGAAGCGGGAGCCCCCTGACGAAACGCCCCAACCTCAACCCGAAGACGCTTGCGCCGGCTGCGGCGCCCGAATTACAGATAGATACTACCTTTTGGCTCTAGAACGCCGCTGGCATACCCCTTGCCTAAAGTGCTGTGAGTGCAAGATGCCACTTGATTCGGAACAACGATGTTATGCAAGGGACAGCAACATATTCTGCAAGAATGATTATTTCAGGTAAGTTTTATACTCCGATAATAATCTGATAACTTTTATTGAAAGTTAAAAGACTTCTAAAACGTCGAGCGTTTTTCAAGATGCTTAATTAATAAAAGTAATCCAACCTTATCCAACGGCTGCAGAATTTGCCCACAGTTGCACATACGACCATGATAATCGAAAAAGCTTTGAGGAAGATTCACTCTACATAACACACATGTCTTACATGTCTTATGTAACAAAACAGTATTCACGTCAGTATTTTCGCTCATATAAAATTTATAACAAGTTTTAAAGATATGATCAACACTTATATTTGTGAAAATTACACATGTAACTGTCATTTTTGTAAAATTTACAGTAATGAATAGTACGTTACGGATGGCACTAGAAAATTTTCCCTCTATTCAGATTTCAGAGAGCAATGAATGTAGCGCGTAACGATACATCTGCTATTAAATATATTAACATCATCATTATAAGTGTTATGACGTATCTCGTGAATGGTTACTCTGATTGCAAGATGGAATATGAGGTAAGTGCCTCTATTACCGAGGTGATTAAGGATTATTTTCAGTTATTTGTCAAAATTAAGCGTATTCAACATGCAACTACATGAATGCAATTACATGAAGTTATTCATTCAATATTTTGGATTTCCATAATTATTTTGTTTTAAACTAGCTTTTGCCTGCGGCTTCTGGTGGAAGACACGTGGCGCAATCTATTATCATAGTAACGTTATTGTTGTTTTCCTCGGGAACAGTACTTTTTTCGGGATGAAAGTTTAGTACACCTGACAACGTACACCTATGAAAAATTTCAGGTTTCGGTTCAGTGGTTTAGGCGTGAAAAGGTAACAACCAACTAAACTTACTTTCGCATTTATAATATTAGTCAGGAACTAACTACTACTAGATTAGTTATTAATACTAAACTATAAAATAGTTTCAAATTCTAGATTGTTCCTATTACCGACACTGCAGGCGCTGTAAAAATTTACCGCTATGCATGTGATTACATACGAGAAAATACATGTGCGCACAGTTAGACCATATAGGTAAGACCACTGGGCTAGTGATTAGTTTATTAGTTTCTCATGATGACAGGTATTGTGTATATCCCCTATATATCGTAGCTACGTAGCTACACGTACACACACTGCTATCGGCCCACTTAGGATCTTGACTAGACACTAATGCCCTACCGTCAGCGACGTTACTTGACTGGACTGCAGACGTTTATGCCGCGTTGTTATGTTTGCAGGCGCAAAAGTAGATCCCAGAGGATCTCATGGTCACAGATGTGGCAACATGCCTTGATGATCTCTTCCGGTGATCTTTGGTCTATGTAACTTAGTACCTAATTAATTAACATGAATAGTCGTCGTTTTAAAAAAAATACTGAAATATGTATGAAGTCCATTTTTTTAGCTAGGGTCTTGATTGCTGCTAATTAGAGAAATGGGTCGACTTTTACGATAAGCAGTGAGTATTCTTAAAACCATAGTTACTTTGCTCCAAAAACCCTAAAACAAAAACTACGATAGCCTAGGGCTCTATAATTTTTTGTAAAATGTATCAATGCTCAATTTCGCAAATTATACTAAACTTTTTTAACGAAATTTAACACTCAGCTTAAATATGACCTGAAAAAGTATAAAGGATACTTTTTAACGATTTATTACAGTGTAAAGCCATTAACAGATAAAAACAAATGGAAGTCTTATATCAGTAGTATCTGTTAGTTTATGTATCGCAATTCAAATTTGAGCGTAGCGAAAATTAACAGTTTAGATTATCATTTTGTAAATATTAATATAGTTGTGAAGTAATTATATTCTAATTGAAGTTTTAGGATAATTTTCTGCTCTAAAGGTTTAGATCACTATCGTTGGATGAAGAAAGAGTAAAACATGTTGATGTCGAAAAATTAAGTAACTATTTGTGGCAGTTTACATATATTAGTAGAAGTGGTTTAATTAGAATTACGTTATATTTTTTTACATAAGTTTTAGTAGGTGTCCTTGAACTTTGAGAGAACCTTCAAATATAATGTGTCTTCCTTATTGTGTGAACTTAACAAAGAGCTGAAACTGAAAAAGAAGAGTAGGTACTAGTAGGTAATATTATTTTTATGTGGTAATTATTAGGTTGACGTTTTGTGCATACGTTCTATGTCAAAAACAAAAACGTCAAAAACAAACGTCAAAAGTATGTCTACCTTAGAGGAAAATTTTTGCCTTTGTCATAATTCTTCCAAGATGTCTACCGAGATCTATCGAGCGTACCTTGACTTCGATATAATTTGCTTACGTGAACGAAACGTGGGTATACTGCATACACCTCTCCCCGTCTGGGGAATACAGGCGTGAGTCTATAAAAAAAAAACTTGCGTAATGAGTATTTATAAAACTATTTTTGAATTCGCCGGAGTGCGTAGATAGGTACTCATTAAAGACTCGGGTTGCAAAATCGCAACTTACCAAAAACTTAGACTAGTTACAAGCTTTACACAAGTTAAGTTTAAGTAGAGACCTCAATCTAAGATCGCTTAGATATCAGTATTTGTGGGTAAATCTGGTAACCAAGTTATACATGACATTGTAAAGATTATTATCCTGTTTCTTTTGAGAGAGATGGAATATAAAGTATTTCATTAAACTAAGCTTCTTATGAGATATAATATAAAATCGAATGGATGAGAAGCTTTCATTTACCTCTTCAAGCATCAATGCTGGAATTGATAATACTTCCTCAATGCTTAAATTGATAATACTGCCTCAATCTAAGTTCAAACTTAGATAAATCAATTCAAAATACTAAGCTTGTAAGGCTATAAATCCTCAGAATATATTTAACATCCGGGCTTTCAATCTTTCACAGCAAAGAGAAGATATAACTAAGCTACAATAGTTCCATTCCTATTAACCACGAGACGAAGGTGTCAAATAAAACCTGTGACCTCAAATGCTTGCCATTCATTCATTCTCAATGAACCATAGGGCTCATAAATTTATGCACACTAATAATTTATGCTGACGCCATTAAAATTTTGCTCCTAGTGTGGGCCTTTACGGAATGTTGAGTAGAAACTGGAAATGACACGACCGATGACGTGTTGACTAGTGGTGGTTAATAAAACGTATAGCGCCAAAATATAACATGCGATATGTACAAAACGTATAGCATTTGATATATCAGCTCTAACTTCGCGCTATAATTATCGTCTCTACAAACTATACGCCTAAAACTCAATAGCAATAGCAGGGCCAGAATGGGATAGCAACACAGCGCATCGAGAGAACTGGGGCAGCATTGTATATATTTTTATTTACAGATTATCATTATAAATAATTTTATCATTATTGATAAATGAACTCCGCGTTTAGATTACGGCCTAGTTGCGTAAAAACGTGTTATAATGATAGCGTATAAAACAACGCGTTATAAAAATATGTTGTAGGAATAGTCTTTATCGTGTCTATAGTTTGTATCGGAATTGAACATCACTAGTTAGTTGAATTGTAAAAAATAAATACCAAGTACTTTTTATAATTTCCTTTGATGCTTTGGTATAAGGATTGAGATTTTTTAAAAGCTGTCTAATCTGTCGATAAAATAATTAGTAACGAGCCACCAGATTGACTGATATCGCTAGCGTTGAGTGCAGTATTGTCACTTTAAGAAATTTACTATGGAAATCGGTTATTTCCAGTTTTGTCCGAGTGGAGAGATTAGTTGGTGACATTGTATCTGTGTTTAATTATATTCAAAATCTAGCAAAATCTAGTCAAAATGTAGCTAAAGTGTACAGTTCAAAGCACAAACGTGTAAACACAATTTTTAATAAATATCCCAAAAATATTTTACCGGACCTTAGTTATTAAGATAATTAAATAACAGAGACAGTAGGTAAGGCAATCCAGAATGAAGTGGTAGAAGTGATGCACTCGCATTGGTAGATGTCGATTGCGTGGGTACCTACCTTAGAAGTTTTGATTTATTTTAATGTCAGAGTAAGAATTATTATTATTGATTGCAAGTATTTAAACACATTCAGAGTTATGTCTACACAAATAGTTATGTATACAATTGTGTGTATTTCAATAACTTGATTTTTTGCCTAACTTTTTAACCGACTTCAAAAAAGGAGGACGTTCTCAATTCGATTGTGTTTTTTTTTATTTATAATGAAATTCAAATTTTGGTGTCTTGTGTTAATTTTGGTGACTAAATTTTTCTCTAGATTTTAATAATTTCCAATCACTTGCTAGTTTTTGATACATTTGACCAAGCGTTTTTTAAAGTTAAAGTGTATCAATTGCCATAAATTAGGCAAAAATCAAGTTGTGGAAAATTACCCAAAAATTGCGTTATTTAACTTGCCAATAAATTGATATCTGCTTTGGATATAATAGAAGTATTAAATGTATGTTTATGTGTATTCTGGATTGCCTTACCTACTGAGTACGATAAGATTATAAATATTAAAAGCGTAATTAAAATTTAATTTTCCCAGCAGCTACAAAAGTGTCGAAATTCCTTAAAATTTTGAGTGGCACCCAGTGAGTCATCATTGGTGCCGGTAGGGTCCCGTCACGCATACGTCACCTACCTATCAGATGTACGTTTTACGTCCCACGAACACCACAAGTCACCTCGTGTTATCGTCGCGTTTACTTAGAACACGTACCGACTATCTCGACGGGAAGCATTGCTTGGATCAAGGAAGGGCGACTAGCGAGTTGAGTCTGAAGCCCTTGTACCCAGTTTTGTTGTTATACCAGTTTATTTTAATAGATACCTACAATATTAGCTGATAATAGGGTTGATGAAATTTGGCCTGAAACTTTCGAATGAATAAGATTTTATTAAGTTTAGCTCAGAATAGCTCACAGCTAAATAGCTGCAACTGTTAAGTTGAACATACCAAATTGTAAGATAATAATATTAATAGAGCTGCGATAATTTAGGATGCCCTGAAGAAATTTCTTCCCTAAAACCTAAAATTATTTTGACCATAACATTTGTCAAACTTTAGTTACAGTTTTAGTTGCAAAATTAATTTGTAATCGAAGTATAAATATATTCTTAAACAATAATGCAATAATTATACAAAAAAGTTATCTATTCAATTTAATCGGCAATTTCTTATCAGTTTTAGTAAATGCCTTGCTCGTTGAAGTCTAATGTGTGAAGTTTTAGTTACAAATACATTTCTTCAGCTTTATATCATTATATAAAAATTATACCTATACTACATTGTGTTACAGGGGCAGCAACACAATTAATTATATTGCGAGAGTTGATGGTTGTACCGCCCGCAAAAGTATTGTACAATGTCTTTCTTCACACTTATCTTTTAGAAATAAACAACTATACAAGTTACATGTATGTAAATAAAATACAAAAATGGCGGGTTCTAATCGCGCATTATCGCATTATTTTCCTATTATAATGGTGTGATATGTTTTGACATTTCATGTATACCTATAGGATATATTTTATTATACTACTAAATAGAAAACTGATCTAAATCAAAGTCTGACAGAATATCAGTCCAATTTTCGTCTTGCTCGTAAATCGCTATCACTCTACACACGCACCACACCTTTTCATAGCAGTTTCTTTTATCCACTAATTTATTCAAATTTTACCGTTCAAATAGACGTCGATAATTCACGTCTAAGTTACAAACTTTGACATTATTGTGCATGCCATAAAGAATGAGAATTATTATGATGTTCGCCATTGTAAGTGATACTTTAACGATGAGAGGATTATGACATATTACATATAATAAAGTTATTTAATCAGATAGTGGACATTTACATAAATAAACTATTGACGAATAATATACATTTTTATGTTGTAATGTAGCCAACAGGCTTCCGTTTTTTTGGAGGTTGGGACTAGTGTCTGTCGTGATGTCAGAATTTATTGAGATATTTATTTCGTATATTTTCTGCTTATGTTCTGAACTATTCATTATATGTTTTTCAATTGGTTTTTGCGCAGTGACGGCTTATTTTTTATATTAAGGTTTTAAGTGCATCGGGGAACGCGTTAGTTGACGTACGTATGTTAATTCATTGTTTTGCAGGATAAAGGGGTAAATTGATTAATTAATTAATTATCTTAGTAGTAGACAAAGGTGTGCAGTGTCCATATTTCTCAAGTCATATTTATAATAAATCTGGAAGTCATTGGGGGAGGCCTATGTTCAGCAGTGGACGTCTTATGGCTGAAATTATGATGAGGATGATGATATAATAAATGCTGTGTAACAAGTGTGTGGCAGTGTTTCAGACTCTATGCTGCTACTGAGAATTTCCTAACTGGGAACCCTCCCATGACGATTGTCTACATTGAAGATCGTCGGGCTTCGGTTAATGACAGCCATCAATATACTCGTACCTACGTTTAACAGGTTACCTGTCCAATGAATCATATATGATACATTCAATTGTTTTTAGCTATTGTATCTGCTCACGGACAGGGAAAGGGTATTTTAATATTCCAATATAAAAGATTGGTTTAAAAAAATTGTTTGCTAAAAAATAAAATATTTGACATTTTATTTGTAAAGTACGGTAGACGGCATTTCAATGGTAACTTTCAAGCTTCTTAATGCAGTAGTAATAAGCGCAATATATCATTAAAACTGAAAAGGAAACTTTGTAGGAACAATTATAATGACGTGCGCATAGAGTATTCAAGAAAATATAGAGTGATAACGTCAACCACATTGCTTTGTGCGGAGCGAAAGCAGGTCTCGCCATAGAAATGTTAAAATGTCATTTTTTCAAATTAAGTTTTCTAGACGTTTTTCAAAATTTTACTCAGCAGTTAACCATGATATAAGCTAAAATGTAACTTTTTCACTCGTGGAGCCTAGTTAAACCGCAGTCGATTGAGGTATGATCGCAAACGGAGCTCGTGTCGCGGCCGCGTTGTTCATACCCGTGCTCACGGTTCATACTTCTATAGGGTTGCTCTATTTTTTTCTTATATACTCTAAGGACGTGCGACTTAAAATATTGTCCGGCGCTCTTTTAACGGCGCGTATGTGTGTGTGAATTTATTATTAAGTGTTGTCCCTCTTACGCAAACAATAAATATGCCGTAAAATAGTGCATTGTCTATTGCAGGCTTTATTGTCTTAAAATCGATTAAATGTTCGATGGCAGATTCGATTGCGTGCATCGATATAAACTATAATCGGTATTGACATCAACCGCTCGTCGTCTTCAATACGAACCGACAAGTTCGATGATATGTTTTCATTCCGTCATGACAGTTTTGATTAGGTTTGACGCGGTGACCGACCACGGCTAAAAGAGTATTCGAGTTGTCAAAAATCTGTAATGTTGATTTTGTTGATATCAATTTTTTTTGCTCGACCGAGTGAGGAAACGTGTCAAACGGGCAGACATTCATTCAATGTCACTTGGTTGGCTGGTTGTGAGTACCTACCTACATACTTGTATATACTTATTTATGTAAAGGTAAGACTTTAGGAAATTTATCAACTTTTGTATCATGGCAATCTGAAACTTCGTAATTGTGTGAAAAGTGGTCGTTGAAGCTGGCGATTTTGATTATTCAGCCTATTTTACATTAAGAAAGTTTATCCTGATCACAAGTAACAGCTATCCAAACTTGATATACAATAAACAATAAACGTAAAACGTGCATTATGTGTACATAAATCAAATTGTGGTTCGTCCACGACACTTGTTAAATTGCTAATAAAAGTCTTCAACGCGACGCGTACGCATATATTAGAGTGGTTTTATTGCGCTTGAGTGCATCGGCGCTTTTGATTGGCTCGCTGTCGGCGACTATCGGGTAAAGTCGACTGTTCAAATTTTGAAATGACTACGAAGTAGAGGGTTGTAGTTTTAATGTCTGTGTATTTTCCCTAATTCCTAAATGTTATATTTTTAGTGTTTTGTAAATGTCTTTAAAAATGGCATCTTTTTAACATTCGACAACACTAATTCTTTCTATATTAAGGAATTCTATTCCTGGGTGCAGATTATAAAAATATACATTACCTATACTGTTAAAAAAAAATGCTGGAATCTTATTTTTTTTTTGTTTTCGAATCATCTAGATTGTTAATCAAGATCATTTTTCTAACTACCATACTTAGTTTATCCTCAAAACAAACACTAAAAACCAGAAAAACATATAATGTAAAAGTCAATGAAATAAATTATTTTTTTACTAAAATGCCCACTGGTTGGCCTTGATCGCTCCTACATCAGCACCCACATATGCGTCGACTGAGTACCGTTAAAAAAACTAGTACAGTTACTAACTAAACTGGATTGTGTACAATTTTTATAATAAAACGTATAATGTTTAATATAATCTCGAATGGATGTGGGAATTCTAAAGTCCATTGTTAAAAATATACGTTGTTGAGTAGTTTCACAATGCAGCGAGTGGTTGTATATTCGTGCGGCGAAAAAGAGCAAATCAATCTAAGTTTGCGAATAATTTTTAATTTGTGGAGAGTATTTTACTATACTGAGAAAAATTTTCAATCTGATATTCGACTGCCTCGTTGGTCTAGTGGTAGCAAGCGCAACTGATGAGTACGAAGTCCTGGGTTCAATCCCCGGGTCGGCCAAAGTGTTATTGGGTTTTTCCATTTGGAAATTCTCAGTAGCAGCACGTAGTCTGGAATTGTGCCCGGTTAATGGCAATGGCTCGCCCCCTATTACATGGGACTTATAACATAGCCGGCGAAACGTGGGTGTACCGCATACCTCTGCCTACCCCCTCTGGGGAATACAGGCGTGAGTCTGATGTTCAAATTCACTAAGAAAAGAGCCCATCTCACAGCAAAACTCATCATAGTAGAGTCGCAATTGACACAAAGTAGTGAAGGCGTATTCATTTTGTTATCGATAAAGTTTGTACAGTAGCTTTACTAACAACACTAGTAATAGTAACACACAGTTTCGATACCTTCGAAAGCTGAGAATCGAATATTAAGATCGAATACTCACTGTCATTTTGATTGATTTGATGGTCGTCAAGTAAAGCGTCACAATCCCTATGAACGTCTCTACACCTGATTTAAAATCGCTTGTTTAAGAAGTCGGAATTAGTAGATCAGGCTCTGAGAAGTCTAAAAATATTATTTTGAGAAGTTATTTCGAGACGTTAATTAGTGCAGTTAATGCAGAAAATTATTGAAAAGATTTCTTGATTGAGTTACAAGCGTTTGTGGCATTGAAAATGTGATTGTCTAAGAATTGTCTTCTCTTTTGACGGTGGCATTAATTGGTCTTGACAGACAGAAAGAAAAAAGTACCTATATTAATTTTCGCTACCACAAATTGATGAAGAAAATAAACCATAAGCCTACATTCAGAGTTTTACAGCCCCTTCAAGTAATGTAAAAAAGAACAACAAAATAAAACGAAATACCAAAACTTGAATACATACTGAATTTTGCGCGGATGAACCATGAACATCGAACAACTTTGTTGAGCACATAAACGCTAACTGACTCGACAGAAAATATTCTTGAATTTTCTGAATGTTTGAATGAAATACCACTATTATTGAGGCTACATGTTTGGTGAGTTCTCCCACCCGCCATCAATAATTCTGAACTGAACTGTGCAACTTCAGCATATATCAATAATAAAAGTTGCTGAGTTGAGAAGTCTTGCCAGGTATACCTTCGTACGTAAATTGTCAGATATATCTTCGCATTGAATTGTCAGATATAACTACTTATATGTGATTTGTTAGGTATATCTCCGTATGTGAATTGTCAGGTATATGTAAATGAATTGTAGTCTATGTTGGTTCGATCATTGTTTTGTTACATAAATCACTTGGGATACAGCGGTGTGTGTTGGCATACAATATAATATTTGTTGGTATAATCATCTTCCTATAATATGCAGCTTGTTATAGAAT
Source organism: Protodeltote pygarga (assembly GCA_936450705.2). Taxonomy (NCBI): domain Eukaryota; kingdom Metazoa; phylum Arthropoda; class Insecta; order Lepidoptera; family Noctuidae; genus Protodeltote; species Protodeltote pygarga. The sequence continues at coordinate 16,079,883 of OW388248.2, forward strand.
GCAATTCGCGTACAAATACCTGAAACACGTATCCTCAAGACGATGTAGAAAGGGAACTAGAAATTTGATACGATATGTGGCTATACGATAACGCTGCCACGATACGCTCGTATATTTCTTCTTATTTTCTAAGACATCGTGGTAACATTTATAAAAAATCTATGATTACCTAAATCATTGTTAAATGTTACATTTCAAACAACAAACAAACGTGAGGAAACCAGTACACTAGATAGATTTCAAATATGTGTAAAGCCCCGTCAGATGCCTGTGTTTAAACTCTTTAACATGCTACGGTTTAAACTCAGATACCTGGTTGTCCCTCAACCATACGACGATGAATGATACGTCATAAGATGATACGATGAATGATAAAAATGAATAGTTCTGTCATTAGCGGTACAACTATTCCATTCTTAGCTATATTATAAAGTGCACTACCACGCGCGTTATTATAAGATGTTTAAAACTATGTTTCATGTGCAGGTCCTGTATGAAATATTTGATAGGTCCTACTTAGGATGCCCGTTCAACACCTCTCAAAAAAGGACAAGTTTTTTTATCAATACAGGAAAGTCCCGGTTTCTTTGTAAATTAGAGCCAATGTGATATAATATAAATAAGCTTCCAGCTAATTATATTGTAACGAATACTGTTTCTACTTATCTTATTAAAGATAGAACATCTTTAATTTTCATATCAGGTCTTGTATCTTGTAAACTGATAGTTTTTCAACGTGAAGTGTCCAACTTGAGTTTGTTGAGGGTGGAAGATTTCGATCTTCTAGTTATATGCTTGTTATGTGATTTTTTATCTAACAACTGACATATAAGATTTATTTATAATATAGGATACAAGGTCAGGCTCAATAATAATAAAGAAATAGACTATCTATATTATATACCTATATAAAATAATTAAAAAGATTAACTTATTCTAAAAGACCGCTATCTGAAGGCAACGTTCCCAAAATGCTTAGCTTATACTTTGCCTTTGGGCAAGATACAGACCAGCATTTCGGTCACGAGATGCCTCGACCGGACGCCTCTATACCTAATTCTTTGTAAATAACAACAACTTAAAGGGCTTGTAATTCGAAAAACTCGGAAATCAAGAGCCTTTTGCGTAGCAGCAGTAACTTAAGGGACTTCGTCCATCTATTTGTCATAAAGAATGTTTTTAACCTGATAGGAAGCCAGTTCTTTTTTACAGAATTCGTGTAACTATAACACTGCGTTCATATAAAATAATAAATATTATAGTATAAATATTATATAGGACAAATATAATAAAAAGTTAGGGCGTAGTGTGTGTAGGGGTGGTGCTATGGAACCCTCGGTGCTAAAGACAGACTCTTACATGGCCGGGACGTATTCACTTTTTGTCATATTTTTATTTATTAATATTAAGGTATTATTTATTAAAGATTGAAGCCTTTGCTCAGAAATGGGACGTCCAAAAGGCTTTTATTATTAAGTTAATTCCAAGTAAGTTATAACGGCTATTTATAAGTATACCTGAGTGATTTTTCAACGGTGTGTCAAGTCATGTCAGAGGCCTATAAACTCTGACATCAGGTTGTTCATCAACCATACGATAAAAAAGGAGTATCTACCTAATTGTCTACAATTACGTGAATAAACATAACTTTTTATATTGTTTATGGTTTCATAAGTAAAAAGATTAAAAGTTTTTCTCTTACAGTGTTTATAAGTAGGTACCTACCTACTTGTGAAAATGAATCTAACATGTTATTTTAATACAAAAATCGATTCGGAATAACTTTATCAAAAAGATAACGGTCAATAATAATCTTTGCCTTTTATGGTTAATAACCCGCTCCCATGGCGTTTTATCACAAAAATCTCCGTGTTTATGAAATTTAGATATATTTTTATGGTTTTTCGGCTATCCATGGGAAAATACAGTGGCTTCATCAAGTTGATATAATACGTTCTTGAGTTGGCTATCAGGCAAAGAAATTATAACTTTAGCGGTTGGTGACTAAGTCAGTTTTCGTCTGAATCGTTTTGGAAGTTATTGCTGTAATACGAAGAAGTAAGTTTTGTTTTTTTACCATGCTGTGTTTGGAATTAATAAAATATACATCGTATTAGTTGGTTATGAGCCTATGAGCCAGCTGAGAGCCTACAAAGGGGTAAGCGATGTACCTATTCGTGCTGTTTATCCTAGTACGATCTGTATATTATATCTGTATATGTACAGTGTATTATCTGTAGTCAGGACCGTCTTTAATATAATTATTTTAGGGCCTGTGCGCTTTATGATGATGACTACGGCTTTATTCTGGTAGAGGCCTTTTCATTATTATTATATGAAAGGGGTTGGTAATGTTTGCGATGATTGTAATTAATTGGTTATCGGTTGGTCATCTGGCAGGAACTAGAAGCCCCATGGATTTTGGGGTCCTGGGCCCAAAATGCCCAAAGGAAAAGAAAGGCCTGTGTAAGGTAGACATAAGCAATATCTACTATTACTTGGAACAACTTTACAAATATGTTTAAAGATAAGTAATAGAACTAAGTACTGAATTAAATGATAAGTGAGTAAAATAAATAACATTTTTAACAGTAATTATATTATCGAGAATAAACATAAACAATAGTTCATTGTATGTACGAGATATGACCACTAGGTCACAACGTGAAGGTTTCCTTTATCTTTCCGAAAGCAGAGATCTAAGTCAAATTTATGAGATAAATTTATTCTGTTTTAGTGGATAAGTTTTAATTTTAATTTTATGCAATTGATGGTCTTGTGAGTTTAATTTTTACAACTTTATTTTAGGTTTTTTTTATATATATATTGTATGTTGCGATGTACCTTTGTACAGGTAAACTACAACACTATAATACACCATAACTCGGTATGATCATAGCCTCGGAGAGTGGTAAAGCTATTGGTCCTGCGCTAGATCTATTTCCGGTCGTGTCGAATTACTGTTTTATCGGACAATTAGAGTGAGGGAATGTTCGTGTCCGTGATTCGGTCAGGAGGACATTATAATATGGCCAATGGTATTCATAGTTCAGGTCCTTAGTGGTAGTAGTCATATCCTAGTAAACAACTTACGTTATATGTATGATAAGATATTATCTTGATCACACACCCTGCACTATTACATCAGACATTTCAACGATCACATTAAAGGGTAATTATGCCCTTACTTCTAGGTATCTATGGCGTTCCCACCCTTGGGCGTCGGGAAAAAAATCAATTACTGTTCGCGTGTTCCAAAGAAGTTTGATCGCGCTAATCCGCCGACCAGCGCGCGCGCACACCGTGACGTCACGCGAGCTTCCGGCGGGAAAATCATTTTAATTCTTTTAATACGTCCGAATTACTATCTTTTGTTCTACTTTCAACTTTATTGTCGAAATAATAGAGATTTTTAGTTAGTACTTTGGATGCAAATATATTTGTCAAGTTTATGAAGATACGGTCTGATAAAGAAATGATTTTAGACATCCAGGTCCAAGAGTTATGTCCGTAAGTTTGTGCATCCTACTTATTTATGGTATTCGGTAATACGCTGACTGTGTGGTATGTGTATGCCTATTTTAATAGGATTTTTTGTGGGTTTCCAAGTCGAAGGTAATGGGGGAAACGGTTTACTTATAATAAGTAATGGTCTAGTGAGAATATGCTGGTTTAGTTATTATACTGTTATTTGTTTAATCTTAGCCTCATTGTTTTAATTTAGTAATTTTAGAAATTAAATTCGTTTACCAATCTCAACAGTGAAAGAGATTGACGTCATCGTTGGTGTTAGATAACAAAATAGAAAGCATTGATAACAATAATAGAATTCGTCCTAAAATTATTATGGTCACTCAGTGTTGAGGGTGACGAAACTTTATGGATTCGTCCAATATGAATACTGTAGCTCGACGTCTTGGAGTAGCTGGATCTTACACGCTATTTAATTTGCTAAATAATAAATTCGTTACGCATTGATTTACGTAAGTGATAAATGCAACAAAGTGAGGCTATGCGATATGGTGCGAAAATATCATACTTAAGTAGTTGTACTTACCTTCACGTGGTTTACGTCTCTACGTTCACTGACACTATAAAACGCTATCAATCAAGTTAAACTCGGTTAAAGCGTTTAACTGAGTTCAGAACTGCAATTTGGTTATGGCTGAACTTAGTTTTATTAAACTCGGTTATTAAAGTGAATGGTGAAATTGGGCCTAAATCAGTTTGTGGCGAAACGCGTAGAAATGTGAATTTGTTTATCATGCTACGATGCGTTCAAATGTTTTAGCTTTATTATGATTTAAAATTAGTTTTCTCTCTTTAAATTAAGAACTTTTTAATAGTAAGTCGTTCTTGCCCAATACCGTCTCACGAATGGGCGTAATTTTTTTTGTCAGAAATGACTTTTGATAAAATTCGAAATTAGCAAAAAAATTCAAATCAAAATGAATGAATGCAAATGTAATTGATAATGTCTAAAATTATGTAATACATACATCATATAATTATGTATAATTTAAAAAGATACCTGAAAAATATTTTATCTAAAAGATATTTTAATTTTTCTTAGTATTACAACAGTAATGGTAAAACCTTAGAGTCATTAGCAGTTCAACTAAACTAAAAATGAAAACGTACTTTTTCGTATAGACCATTTACAGGATCTAGTTATCAAATTGTAGTGCATTCCTGTAAGTAGAAGACTACTCCACTCCACTGTCGTAAAACAACGCAAAGTTTTAGTCCATTATCTAGGTAACGCTAAACTTAATCCATTTCTTAAGCGCCGCATCAAGAATCGCTCCACTGAGTTTATTCACGATTGCTATCGTATGAGAGCGGGGCAGCATTGTGTTTCAGTTCACACAGCGGCGCTTGCGACGGTCCAACATTGCCTAGTGGTGCACAGAAAGCAGAAGCTAAGCTTTACAAAAGACACATGTCATCAAATGATAAGTATGGTATTTTTTTATATTTCAATCTTCCATTTGAGTCATCAGTCACGAAGTCAATATCCACCTCTGTTATAAAATATTGCTTCTTTAACCAAAAGGTAAGTTAGTACGATCATTATGGCTTTAAATCAGGCTTCAAAAAGAGCAGTTGAGAGTCACCACCTCTCTCTACTCTATAAAACTGCTCTCAAAACATAAATGACAAATTATAAATATCACATAAAAAAAGTTAAGCTGCTGGCAAATCGTAAACTAGGTTAACTCTAAGACGTAATAAAATAAATGCATTAGCTACCTATGAAATAGATATAGGTGGAGAGAGAAGGGTTCTAGAAATACTGATGCGTGGGTATAATCCAATAAAGCAAACCTAGACGAGAAGTCGAGGAACTTTAATTAAACGCTTTGTTGACTGAAAACCGATACTTTTAGATACAACTATCGTACCATAACATTTTCTCAAGTAAACTTTGAAAACTATCAACTATTATTTTTATTTACCTAACGACAAGCTTGCAGGTAAACACAATTCATACCGCGAAGAGCAAATCTTTATTTTATATCTTAAGAAATAGACGACTTCAGAAATCGGATTCTATTTGCAGGGTTGTTTTAAAGCTCTGGGCGCTTTAATAATGTCATTTAAGATAGAGGCCTTTTTATTAATTACACCACCACGCACATGTCAAAGGAGGTGGTAATTTAATAATGAATTTATTAATATTAATAATTGATTTTCAGAAAACTAATATAGTTTATTGGTAAAATTGGTTATCGGTTGCTGATCTAGCAGGAACTACGGGGTTCCCTAGATCTCAGGTCCTGTGCACTTGCCCCTGAGGGCAAGTGAGGAATAAGAAGGCCCTTCTTTTCTGTTCGTCTTCTTCATCATCGTTCTTTTTTTTATCGTGTGGTTGTTAAACAACCTGGTATCAGGGTTTAAACTGCCCGTAGGCCTCTGACATGGCTTTATACACCTTCGAAAATCTCTCAGGTGTGCTGGTTGCGTCACGATGGTTCCCTTCACCGTTTTAGCAAGTGATAATTTATTTCTAATTCGCACATAAATCCGAAAAGTCTTTGTCTTAAATCCGAACTTTGACTTTGGCAGTTCAACGGTCATACCACAAGGCTATCACTGTTTATTTGCCTTGCTGCACTGAAGAAGGGGCTAAATATTCGCAAATGAAAGCTTTCACTCACGTTTTGCTAGTTTGTTGTGAATTTCAATTTAAAATGAAACAAACGACTGTTGCGATTCGCATTGCATAATTATTGCAGGTAAACGTAGCAATTACGTGTTTGGTTATAAAGTCGTAACAGATGCGATACTCGTGCCTTAACGCGTCATTACAATAGCATGTAAACTTATCTTTATGCAGCTTTTTAGATCACTAATTATTGTAATTACAAAAACATTTACAATTATTATGTTTGTTTTAGTGAAACAGTAATGCACAAGCTTGTAAATTTTATGTCTATTCCAGTTAACTTTGAGCGCTCTATCTACGATGAATAGTGCAAACATTTTGTACATGTTTATTTTAACATTTTGTACATTTTGTGCATGTGTAGATAGAGTTAGTTAAATTGTTTGTTTGTCTTTTAGTCACGACTAAACGACTGACTGAATTTTAACGAAATTTGACAAATATGTACCTAATTATAGGTTACTTTAAGGTAAGTTATTGTGATGTTCTAAACCTCACCAATAACCTGGAGGTTTTGTTTTGGACACTGCGTCATAAGCCTAGAGTTTAACGCAGGTTCCATCGGCAATTTACAATATTGTATTGTATTGTTTGATTGGGTCCAATAATATTATTCTGGACTCGCTTAGCTTGGTTTGGACTTCTGGCATAGAGCTGCATGTTCCGATGTTTCGGTATAACGGAATATGAACTGCTTTGTTTTCGGCAAGCGATATGTAAAGCTGAGTTATGAAATACATAGATGTGTTATAACTTTGTTACATTCCAAAGTTTCGACCAGCAACAACGATTAACTTATCTTTCCACTCGGTTTCTTCTACAAACAACGTGGTGATATAATCCATGTAAAATGGATAGTACAGTTGGTATGATTTATAGTTTGTACTTCCACTTTTTTAAATCTACATAATACAAATTAGTGTACTAAGTATTATGGGTTTTATTGTGGTAGCATCATTCAGGCGATTGTGGTACTGCGGAACCGCTGACTATCACAAGTTACCTGAGGATAACTAGCGCTTGATGAAGTGCCCCAGTGATTATCACGATCTTAAACAGCGCTTGATATGGTTCCGAAGCGAAACAGCGCCTGTTGTAGTGGCGCAGTGATTGTTACGATAGTAAACAGCGCTTGATGTGATGCCGCAAATGATTTTTGCGTTCACTAGGGTTAAAGAGCGCTAGATTAGTGCTGCCATGGTGATTATCACTGCCACTAAGGTTAAATAGCGCTTGATGTGGCCCTGTAGTGATTATCACAGTCTTAAAACAGCGATTGAATAGTCCTTCCGTCCTTTTCGTATTGTTAATGAATAACCTGGTTGTTTTAATATAACCCGATCGCAGCGCCACCTACAGACTCCAATATGAACCATCCAGGGGCCTACTCCAGCCGCTTTGCTTTCCAAATCCGCCATATATCTTACTGTACGAAGAAACGTTAATAATATTTGAAATTAGTAACCCCACGATCACCAGTTTACATTACCCTCAGGGCAACGGTCTAAAGGTCGTTCGTTTTATGAGCCCCGCTGTAAGACCCCAATAAATTCCTCCAACATTTGCAATTTGCATAAGTAGTTATACGAATTTTTATTTGCATTTATTTATTACACCAATTTTTCTGTTGCATAAATACAAAAAAAGGTTATTTTGAGAGAAAGCTTATTTTATGATGTGGGTTGGGGTTGTGACTTGTGACTTGTGTTACGGTTCAAGTACCTAATTAATTTCTGGCTGTCATATTAGGTACGATCAGTAATTATTTTGGGTATTAGTTACTATAGAAATAGTTATGGTGTCAGATGTATTTTTACAAAGCATTGTGGATTAGTAACTTTTTTACGTAACGACGAATCTCACATTCAATATTTGAAAAAATATAACAAACTAGCTTCTGCCCGCGGCGTCACCCGCGTGGTATGTTAATAAATTGTAGCCTATGTAATCTAAAGTATAAGCTATATTACTGTAAGGTTTCAAGTTTCATCAAAATCCTTTTGGTAGTTAATTTTTTTTTTAATTTATAACATTAGTAGGATAATGGCGCATGAAGAGTACACGGGATTGACATTCTACACGGTGATTAATGGACTCTAGACTACAATCACCAGGATAATGTATGATATGAGGTATCTAATTGTATATTATAATATCACCAGACACTAAGGCCAACTACACGCACACTAGCCGGCTTTAGTGACTGGCGAATTTAAGTTTTTATGTCAAAATTGTCTTCTAAACTCAGAAAATCACTTAGCTAGCATATACACATCATAACTTATTTTAATTTAATTAATTAATTTATTTAAGAGTTTGCTCAATTTTTGCTATTGCCCTTATACATTGTATTTGCTCAACTGCATTCCGGCAACAGACTATAAATTATTAAAAAGTACCTACATTGCTAAATTTTTTTTTTATTTGTATTTTATTTCTCCTTTGTAAGTGATTATTAATTTTTGAAAAATAAAGTGATTTTAAACCGTAAACCGTGGAAGCCGCTTAAGACGCAATGTAGAGTTTTATAGCCTGTCTAAACACCCTAGATTGCCCGTGCTGCGCAGGCGTGTGAGTTACCGGCTTAAATTATTTATTTATTTACTTGATGGAAAACCAACAGCTATACTTCGGTGGAAAGACACTAGAATAATAACATTAAGCCAATTATAGGTTTTCACGGATAGCAACATATCATATTGACAGACATCTTAGCGATCAACAAGTAGCACACAAACAAACACAGTGTTCTGTGTCGTACGTATCTTTGAAAAATTAAGGTTTAGCCTATTACGTACTGTAGCGCTTTTAGTATTAAATGGGTCAAACTTAAACTCTTTACACCACTCATTAAAATCCTTGCTCGCTTGCACAATATATGAGTTTTCTCTGTAGTTAGAGAAAAAGGAGGGGATAGAGATCGGCGGGTTAAACCTGAGCGATCTCTGGGTTTAAAGATGATGATCGCCTCGCGTGCCGTACATCTCAATATCCGGAACCAGGCACGAGAGTACCAGTAAACATAAACATTGTTTTCACGCGCCGCACAGACGAAGTTATCGCGTCCGGGTCAGCGGGCCTCGAACACTTATCGGCTCGATAGGCGATGTGCACACTTGTATTCTACCCGATAGAGCGCGACTGTGCTTTGCCATCTAGGATAAGTTGAGGGAAATGAGGCACGAAAGGAAATCAATTGTTATAAGTCTTTGTGGTAGTTGAAAAGTTAAATAAAATAATTAGTTTTAAACTCTACTATTTGCACAGAAACAGTAGAGTTTAAAACTGCTGTTTAATAGCATTGTTTTGTAGGGTCAGCGAAGAGACGAGACGGTCAGACGAGAGATAACGGACGGCCTTCGGTTATCTTAATAAATCAATAACTTTTTTAATAAAGTAAAGAAAACGAAGTCTTAAGGTGGTAACCGTTTACCGTCAAGCTCTGAAACAATTGAAATAACTGATCTTACAAATACCACAAGGACGCTAGTGATGCGTAACAATATTTCCTTTTATCTCATTTCTCGGTGTTTGACGGCTTATAAATGAACTTCTCTAGAAATGATGAACAAAATTCACTAACCTCACTACAGTGTGATCACAGCTTTATTATAATAATTCGACTAAGTTTATAAGATAAGGTTTTGCGCACATCGGCACGTTAAAAGAGCTAGACTGCATTACACGATTATTTTGGCGATAGATAGTAAGTTCAACTTTGATACGATAGGTTAACCGTGTAGATCTCTTATCTGCTAGTTTTCTCAATGGATGGGAAAAACGTTCTGGTATATCGTTCTACGGTAAACGATAGAGGGAACGATAAGTTGACACTCTTGTGTCTACAGTAGAGAAACATTTTCTCGTCTCGTTTTTACACCTTCTATTCTTCTTCTTATTGTATGGTTGATGAACAACCTGGTGTCAGAGTTCAAACCGCCCGTAGGCCTCTGACATGGCATTACACACCATTGAAAATCTCTCTCTCTCTGTCTCTCTAAACCTTCTATTGAAATTAGCCTACTCATTATCCTCCTAGCCTTATTGATCCCAAACATTGTAGGGGTCGGCTTTTACTGGATGCAGCTGAATACTAGTTTTCTACGAAACGACTGCCTGCGTTCGCAAACAAACGTGGTGCTACCGTGGTAGTGGCACCCCAGTCATACAATGACTCTACCGCCTACAGGTACAATGAACTTTAAGTGTAGTTGATTGGGGCTAATAATATTGAACAAGACAAAGTATGCACTAAAGTCAAACGGCTTTTAAACGTTACACTTTAGTCCGTATTTTTTTTGCATAAAAAGTTTTTCAGGCATTTTTAAAAATCGTGACGTCGTGTTGGCGCATTGGTTTCGGACCCCCTTTGCAAGCGCGTGGGTGTGAGTTCGAACCTGGCATGTACCAATGTGACTTTTTCAATGTCATATGTATTTTCTTAGTTTATCTAAGACACCACTGACTAACCTGGACCTAATAGTCTGAAATCGCCAACACGTAGTGAGCTAGCGCGGTGATTAATGCTCAATCCTTCTCGGTATGAGAAGAGGCCTTTGCCCTACATTGGGACAGTTACAGGCTGATTTATTTATTTTATTTTTTAAAATACTATTTTATCATAAGACTTATGATTTAAGTCAACAGGTGGATGTTGCTTATCTAATATCTGTATTATGCTCCTAAACGACACCCACTACGATATATGACTTATTTGTCATTCATAAATGTTAATTTTGGTACTTTACATTCTAGTTTCGTAAATATTACTTTATCATGGGTACATGATCTTAATCTTCATGTCTGCTGACCCCCTGGTACTTGGTTCTCGTGAATCACATACCTTATGTCTAGGGCTGGTTTATAAATCACCCGTAAGGTTTCTCTGGACTGTCAATCACAGCAGAGAGATAGCTATCTTAACTTTAAATAGGTTGCAAAGTTGCAACCTACTTATCACAAATCGGAAAATTCATTTATAGGTACCTACTATTCAGTTCACGACTTATGTGCAATTATTATATTGACTTTTTTATTCTTTGGTGCAAAATATATTTTAATAAAAATAATTTAAAAAGTATTAAGTATATTTTTTTTAGTTTCTTACAATGTTACAATTAAAAAAATGGAGTCCTGCTATTTTTGTCCAGAGGAATCAATCGAAGAGTAATCCTGAAGCAATCGAAGAATTTTGTACTTTATCACTGTATAGGGCAATATGAATAGAAAGTATCTAATAGTAATTAATCTAATAGTCGGGAGGTTCCTTTCTCTGGAGCCCTGACCACCGGTAGCTTGGACCCTGTTCCCGATACCGATGGGCTACTACCTATTTTTATAATTTTAAATGTATATATTTTAATATAGTCTCAAACTTTCGCGAACACTCAACTTAATGAAACAACTTTTTAACGGATATAATTCGCGTTTTTATTTTGATAATACAATCCTGACGTTTGCGACCACGAGTGCTGCAAAGTACTCGAACCGTCAGGATTGTATTATCAAATTAAAAACGCGAATTATATCCGTTAAAAAGTTGTTTCATTATGTATATATTTTTTTAAATATATATTTTAAAAAGGTTTTTTTATGTATTGAAAATAAATAAATGGAATCTAATAGTAATAATTAATCGATGTTTTAATATGTTAAGTGTCATTAAAACAAAATCTTGAACATGTTTGACGAAACAAATTTTACTATACGATATAAACACCGCATCATTTGGTTCAAGCATGCCATCGTACTACATACAATGTATAGTAAGTACTAGTAGTAAATATATCGATTCAAGTACATAGGTATTTACCTAACAGTTATGTAGGAATAACCTCTCGCGATAAGTTATCGGTCAAAGTGCGCAGACTTTGTGTGGCTTACATAACTTGTGTGCGTGTGATGTACAGAGATATTTAATACTGGATATGTCTCTAACGCGAAGTACTACTATTAGTCATTTAATTTATATCGGGGGGGCTATGCGGAGCTCTTTATCTGATCTGAGCAATCCAAATGCATTCTTTTCTTAGAAAAAGGATGTCATTTTCAAAAAAAGAACATTTGAATTGCTTAGATCAGATATGAGCTCCGCATAGCCCCTCATAGAGGTCCCCAAACATTTTTGTCGCGTAGATCACTTGGTACTATATATTGTTTTGTACCCCTAAACTTTAATTTAATTTCAGTACCTGTTAGGAACTCGGCAGACGATCGACAATTTGTCCACAGACAGAAATTATTATAGCTCCTCTTTTTGCCATTTTTGGTGATACTCTGCCTTAATGAAGATTCTTTCTTGTAGACCTCAATTTAGTGCATGTGATGATGCACCCTCAATTACTTTTTTTATTGACGTCGACCCCTTGCAGTTCGGTATCGACCCCGGGGGTTTGATATAGATTACCTTGGGAATCATTGATCTTAATAAACTAAGGAAGTGTTGTATTATTAATTTTTAAAGTGTTTTAATTCAAATTAATAAAATCACTTATTTCTCCTTAAACTTAATAACATATGACTGTATAACTTTGGGCTAAAAACTTTACAAAATTTAAATATTCTAAGTGTTACTTTAACAAAAAAATATTTGTTGTATTTCTTTTTTTAATATAGAGAGTTTTAAATGCCATGCCACCCTCATCGTGCATTTGTGGCTTTCATGAACACCAACCAATGCAAAATTTAAAAAACTAAGTTCAGCCCAATGCAAATTTCTTTGAATTAATAATATCAATAGTTAGAAGAGACCACTCAGTCCAGCCCATAGGTAACTAAAATTTTTGATCTAAGAATGTTGCTCTCAAAATTCTAGGCAGCTGCCATAACCCCCTCCCCTGCCCTTGGTGATGGGGCACTCAAAAAGGGTTTTCCAAACGCCAAAAAAAAAGTGGCAAGCGTTATGCAAACTGTCATCAGGCTTTTAAAGTAGCTACAACAGTTTGAGGCACGATTGCACGATTAGTTTGGAAAGTTTATTAAACAACTAATCTCAGTTTACGACAGTAAGTTAGGTACTGCAACTACTTATAGCCAAGTCCGGTTCCAATAGTTTAATTTCCATACGTAAAATATTAATTTATTGACCCTGGGAAGCCATCATTCACTATAACTATTTTAAATTAAAATTACACAAGCTTCTGAATTCAGAGTTGATCAGATGGCTTATTTACATAATATTAACAGGTTTTTTTTAGTTTGTGATAAATCTCTGGGCTTTTGATCTTTAACAACTCTATTGCTAGTTTAATCGATTCGATCGATTCTACTTATCTTAAACGTAACATTTTGAAAAAATCTGGGGAATGGGTCTGAACCACAGAACATTCTTCTTCTTATAATATTATATCTAACCTACACAGCGCCCAGAAGGTGGTACCACAGAACATTAAAAAGTTAGAAGTACCATGTAGGCGGGTACGGCGCGCCCGAATTAGGAGCAAACGGGCCTAATTTCTTAGTTGCCCGAGCGCCGTTTAAATGGTGAAAAGCTGAGATAAATATCGAATATATTATGTCGTAGTGCGCTGTAATTACTTGCAAAGCAACAAGCGAAGAGTTTAGTGTAACAAAAGCACTATGAAGTTTCACCGATAAGTCTAATTATATGTGTGTACCTGCAACAGCGGTCTCGGTACATATCGATGAAATATCGATTACTAAACTTAAACCAAATAATAAACAGGTCGAGCTAAGTAAAACCGTTTAAAAAATCATTTCTACGTGTCAGATTCGAACCCATACCCACGTGCTTGCCAAGCGGGTTCGAACTAATGCGCCACCACGACCACAGTAGCGTTTTATGTTAGCTAAAATTATATCTTAAATACACCATTGTGTGCTGTGTAAAGGTTAATTGTTAGTTTTCCTATGCTATGGGAAAATACTCCGTGCCCGCTGCTCCGGAAAGAATTTCAAGAATTCGCTTCTAAAATAACATTGTCCTGTAACTTATACGTAATATAAATGTCTATTAAAAAGGTCTGCTACTAACCTACCTATAGGTAAAGGAAAAAGGATAAATTAAAAGACGAGTACTACCTACCTATAATATTTTTTCATGTTCCGACCCAACTTTATCGTAAATATTACGCTTAAAAAAGCGTAATAATCTGTATACCTATATATGTATAAATTAAACCAATTGTTCCGAAATTAAAATATGGTATACCTATCCAAAAAAAAATTGTTAATTATGATTTATACTTTAGGGTTAAATCATCGCCGTCAGTTTGTCTATAATAGGACTGAGATTTTACAACTAATTGTTTTAAGGATAAGGTACTTGTTAGATTGTACTTGTGATTTTTTTTATCATAGATATTCGTAGTTAGTTCTGTCCCAACGCTGGGCAATAAACTTTTTAAAAGGCAAACTAATTAAATAAAATTAATTGTTGAAAAATTATCAAAGAAAAGAAAACTTAAATACTCTTAAAAAAAATTAAAACAAATAAAATAGATTAACGCTTACTCCAGTATTTAACTTGATTTCATCCATTCAAGCCACTGTTCATGCATCTCAATATAATAATTAAAACAATAACCAAAATTAATCGTCGAAAACGGAAATTGTTTGCAATTTTACCAACATCGATACGACTTTTAATTGGTGGTTAGTAAACGACTTATTTGTTTTATATTTCAATCGCGGGTGTTGATCGGCAGGTTTTTTCCATTATTTTTAACTCCGAAATATTCTAGCTGGATTTTCCCCCAAAATTGCCACACACAGCAAGAATGAATTTCGAATGGTTGATGCATCGGAATGTGCCTCGCAAAAAATTAATTGCCACTTTTTCCCATTAGCGTATGATATTTCTCGATACAATGATGGCTTTGATCTGTGCCGCGTTTATTTGAATTGGGGTTGTTTGCGAACTAACTGATGTGTTTTCTTTTTTTTCCCGTACCCATCATGACTGCAAAACTTATTTTAAAAGTTAACTCTGTCTGCCTTGATACTTGTAAAACCTGGTTGGTAAAATTTAATCTAATCTTATCTAGAGAAAGAGGTTATTATAAATTAAGACCTAATGAAAATAAATAAACCTGTAACTGTCCCAATGTAGGGCAAAGCCCTCTTCTGGTACAGGGAAGGATTGCGCATTAATCACCACAATAGCTCACTGCGGTTTGGCGATTTCAGATATTCAGGTTTCCTCACGATGTTTTCCTTCATCATTACTCAGTGATTAAATAAGAATTTAGGTACTTATGACATTGAAAAAGGCACATTAATACATGCTAGGTTCGAACCCGCACCCACGTGCTTGAAAAGCGGGTCCGTAACCAATGCGCCACCTCTTTGAGGACGTTGACGAGGTCTATGTAGTTTGTGAATAGTATTTTTGAATGAAAGTTCAGTTTATAACTAGCTGATGTCATTTGCTTGTGTGAAATTTAATTTTCAATCATGATTCGAAAGATACGGGTTGCCATGTATTGTCATATGAACGATAATTGTTATTTTCCTCGGGAACACTACTTTTATTTGGATGAAAGGTACCCTATGTCCGTTTTTCTACACGTGACAACGTACCTATATGCAAAATTTAAATTGATTACAGTGGTTTAGGCGTGAAAAGGTAACAAACAAACATACTTTCGCATTTATAATATCGAAGTAAGGATGAATATGTGACCTCTTTGTTAGTAGGTACTTATACGTTTATAAGGTTGTTTCCAACCTTCGCAAATTAAATTAAGAAATCAGCATTTCCCAATGTATTCCATATTTTGTTCCCACGTACTCTTTCCACCCACTGGCTCATCCGTTCGCCCTAACTCTGCGTACTTATCAGCCAAACATCAGTAACAGCCATGTTAGTCACCTCTCCTTGATAAACTCTGGCCGTTACACGTAAAACAATGCTACACTATCATCACGTTTATCTAAGCTATCACTATGTGCTATTCGCATCAAACTGCTTACTCCTTAAAGATCACGTGTGGGTGCTGGTTATACTACGTCTAAACTATGAAGCAGGGTTTCGTCAAAGTTAATGAGTTCGTACCATTGAGTCGAAAGTCGGAAGTCGAAAGCAACCCTCATTTAAAAGAACGCTACCCGTAGGCAAAGCTTCCAAAATACTGGCTGCATCTGCATTGCATCACTGAATAGCTATCTACACTCAGTCGTGGAAATACTGAAACTTAATTGAAAATAAATATTACTGATGATTGGTACACCGCTTTCAACGAAAAATTAATATTTCCAAATACAAATATAATTTTTTAATTATACCGGTTGGCAAATAGTAATAAAAAATTGATCTACGTTGAATATTCATACGAAAACGTTCTTTAAGCTATTTGAAAATAATGTTGATCGTATTTTTTTTTGTTTATTTTTAATTTTTTTTTTCGATCAGGAATACATTGGTGGATAATATTGTACTTTGGTTGAGTATCTATATATAGGTACAGCTACCTCTTAGAAAAAGAATTAAAGGTTAAGAAATTAGACACAGGTAAACCATTAGGTATTACGTTTCGCCGATCCCATCGAAACCCCTATCGCGTAAACCGTTGAACAAATTTGGATGAAATTTGGCTCACAGATAGACTTGTCCTTATATTTTGTAAGCAAGCTTGTAAAATAATCCATAATTATGTAGATCAGTCGTCATACAGCAAACTAGCTTAATAGAAAAAAATTGAATAAGAAATACGTCTTTTGAAACCAAAAACTACACGATAGACCCCAAACAATTCCTGTTTACGAAACGTTTGACCCATAAACGCATTGTTGTGGCAGATGCCACAAGCGGAAGCTTTTTTTCTAGCCATAAGTCACTTCTATGGCGTTGTAATAAGGTCGGTTGCATCCCTGTATTGTGAGGGATGTTGACAAATGAATGATGACAATTATATTGTGTGCTCGCCTTTGTCGTTGTGACGACTATATTATGTTGTGGCGAGACCGTTGGCTACACCGCTGGCGCTGGTACAAATGATCCCCTGTGCATGTTTTGGCGAATTTTATTATTCACTGATGCTGTTTTGCATGATTTTATGTTTTTGAAATTATTTAGTAAGAAAACGTTGTGCATAAACATGTAAAAAACATAATTATCAAAATTTATGTATATTTTCTTGATAGGTAATTAGTTTCTCAAA
Source organism: Protodeltote pygarga (assembly GCA_936450705.2). Classification (NCBI taxonomy): domain Eukaryota; kingdom Metazoa; phylum Arthropoda; class Insecta; order Lepidoptera; family Noctuidae; genus Protodeltote; species Protodeltote pygarga. Next base: position 16,097,172 of record OW388248.2, read on the forward strand.
TTTAGTAATTGTGGTGAATTCAACTAGGTATTATTACAAAATTTTTGCTGACATTTATTTATTTAGACATTACAAAAACCGACTCCTTAGCGAACTCAATTTTATTAACGGTTATTTAAGCTAAAGGCAGTATAAAGATAACAATATATTTGTCCATTTAATACATTATTAAATTATTTCAATATAATAATCGTTAATGTGGTGGGACCTTAACCAGCCAACAAACGTAAGTTGGAAGCAAAAAAATTAAAAAAATCGTTTATTTTAAATAAATAATGAGCTGTCCTGATTCCTGAGCCGTTTATCGCAACTCTCTAGTTTGTTTTTTTTTTTTACTAAAATTATAAATTCCCCGCAAATCTTCCACAATAGTCCCCACAATGGAAGCGCGAAACTAACAAAATAATGCGATTTTGCGCATCACGTCACACTAATACCTAATTCATTGTACCGTGGACCATCACTATTGTACCCTCCCTTTTGTTTAGTCGAATTGTTATAATCAGTTGAATAGAGTTGTCACACACTTGAAGATGCTTATTCAGTTTTTCAAAAAGGGTAGAGCCTTGACTGTTATATAAACAAACATTAATGTTTTATTCCAATTGTTTCGAGTGGGCGAATGAAATGTCGATGTTGAGGATTTGAGATGTTATTTCAATGAGTGAGTGTTGTTAGTCGATTACTGTTTGTTTTTTGTTTGTTTGTGTATTTTTGTTGAACGTTGATTTTGGAAGTACGGTTTTTTTTGCCAATTAATTTTTATAAGATAATTTATTATATTAAAAGCTCATCTGAAATTGTGCAGTGAAATAGATTGCTTTATATTTTACATTTAATGCTAACTTTGTTCTTTTTTGTGAGCAAAGATTTCTGACTAAATTTGGATTAGACCAACTTCAAAAGTCGCCACCTAACGGGACGTCCTCATCAACGAAATAATAAGTACTTAGTTACAATGTTATTCGCACTTAGTTCCTAATTAAATTTTTCCTATGCACTAATTAGAGTTTCTTGACTTTTATTTCTAATATTATTCCTGATTATTTATTTTAATATTATACATAGGTACATAGTAAACATGCCACCTAATTAAAAGTTTAAATTTATTTTCAAATTTATTGTACATTTGCAAATAATTGCCTAAATAAATTTAAGCTCTGAAAATTTATAGGTGCTTAATGTTGTACCAAAAACTTATAATTGAATTAGGCATAAAAATGTAACAAATTAAGTCAAGAAATTATTTTTCTCCTTTTTGTAATTTCTTATGTAATATTGCTTAATGTAGGTACTTACCTATCTGTGCTATGACAATGACTTGCACAAACTTACCGTCGTCCCTCAGATATCACAAGCGAAAAATATATTTATTTCCTATTTCACATGAGAAACCACGGCGTACGCGACACGTAGCTGGCAACCCGCTGGTTGGTATTGTGCAACCGGGGTTGCCCAAGCTTTGTCCAGTCTCCCCGGGGTTCAGCCGGGTGTTTATTTGCAAACAAACACTACACACCGCCCGCTGCGACCCGCACTATGACGATTTGTTACGATTTCTGTAATATGATAGTTTTGAATTTTGTTGATTTTCGTTTCCGTGGTAGGGGTGTGAGAAACGTGTAAGGTATTACCCCTTTTAGTACTGGTTTAAACCACTATACTACTGATGACTACTAAGCATGCTTGAACACGCTTTATTTTAATAGTATACAATTATAATCTGAGTTTAGTTGATGAATAGCAAAAGCTTTGTTTTTCTAATTAAAAATACAATGTAATTAATCGTAATGAATGTTTATATGATTCTTAATTATCTTAAGATTCAACATGCCTTGTTAATACTATTACCAAAATCCTGCACAACGGAAACGGAGCGTGACTCCTCATCTATGAAACAGTTATTCAAATAAACAAATAAAACATTGATTTTATTGACTTACGAGAACAACATAATAACATAACTAAGAAAATAACGTTACTATAGAATATATAGATACGTGTAGTTACTATATATTTTAATGCGTTTGTAAGGCATTAAAACTTTGAAACTTGGACAATCCACTTCAACGTGTCACTGTTTGATTTATTATAGTTTTTTTAATTCAAATAAAAATCTCGTTCCATTAGTTATATTTTAAAATCGTTATTAGGTATTTACTTAATAAAATTCCCACGGAACTTTTATCGTGCAATAAACTCGGAACGGTAGGCAACCGCCTGACGAATAAAAACCGATACATAGATAATTTTAATAGACACTGTAAAATCGAAATGACAAAACCGAATCGAACATGGAATTATATCGATTCATTTTATAACGATATCTTAGTCGATATTATAAAATTTGTTTTCGAATGTTGATTGATATTCGGATGTTTTAGTGGGCTTAAGATTTTTTTTATTAGCTTTTTAAATTTTAATGTACCTATACATATTTTATCTTTACGTGTAGGTATTATAATATGTGCTACCGAAAAGTGAGAGAGCTTTTTATAAACTATATTAGTTTTAGAATGCACATTTTAATATTCGCACGTCTTTTATTTTGTATTTTTTATCAATAGGTGTAGTTGTACTTATTAGAGTTAAATTGATTAACAATACAGTCCTACCTAAATTTTTTTTAATGATAATATCCATATCATACCAATACATTAAATAAATTACATTGGGTATTACTATAAAAAATTGATCTGTCAAAGTCTCGGATTGCTTAAAGATAGTCTAACATCAATAGCGCCCTAGAGATCACCTTAACATACAATATTATGTGAAAACTTTCTGTATCTTTTTATACCTAAACCTAATTTAAAATCATTGGTTTCATCAAGGTGCACATTTTGCGATTTGAGCCAAGGTAAGCCAAGAAAATCTATATAAAAAAAACTGTAATAAAATAATATACCCAGCAAAATTAAATTGTATAAGATTTTAAAGATATTGCCGCACTATTCTGCTCATAACCGTCGATAACAAGATCGTCTAAGTTCCCGCTAAAGCCACACTTAAGTTTCATGTTTATAACTTTTATTGGTGCTCAAAGTAAACAAATTAAAGCCGAGTGTATTTTATATTCGTGTTAATTGAAAAGACTTCGGTTACTGCCATCAAACCATTTATAAAAATTTTATGTTATTATCAAATAGTTTAGGCACTTTCGAAGAGCTTTCTATCACTTTTATTACTAAAGAGTCTTCTGTTTTGTATTTTAATGTGTTTGAAATATACTACTTGGCACTACTATATGTATAAACTCGAAGCCCGCTCTAAACAACCGATCTAACATAGAAACGGTATTAAGCAAAAAATTCGCATACGCAAATTCAAACAAAACAAAACCGAACTTGGCCTTTCTTTAATCCCAAGATGATAAATCAATGTGAAGCGACTGTCAACGTATATTCTATCCATGTCAGAGACTCAGAATAGTTTCAACTAATGTCCGCCATATTTGGACCTCTAATCGTCCCAACTCACACGTAACTTGACGGGTAAAGATAATTTTTAGACAAGCGATAGTCGCGCGCCCGTCCCAAGATTGTTTCAAGAGGCTCGATCATTCCGTGTGAAAATACTAGAGATGTGACATTATACATATTATTATACTTTTTATCTTAGCTCAGCATTATTCCAGTGTTCACTGCTAAACCGTTAGACGAGAAAGCTATAAAAGCTGTAAAATCGTAAATATTAGTTCTGATAAACTTATTGATTTATTAATTAATTTTAATAAACAAATTATAATATTAATTATAACATAAATTAAAGGAAGCTCATTGCTTATCGTGGTAACATAAAAAGTGTACAGATATACAATAACCGTTACATTTCAAATTCACCATTAAATAGATTTTCCGAATCATTTGCTGACATAACGCAGAAAAAGTTGCCACGTGCGTGCAAAAAAATTCACACATTACAAACGGCTATTAAGTAAACTGTCCGAGTGTGTAAACGGGTGTGCTGTTGAATTGCAATGCAGTGTACGATGTGGTGATGATAGTTTAATTGTATAGTGAGTATAGATTGAATTGTTCTGTCGCTGTACTGTTTTATAGCGATGGCTATTAGCAGACGCGCGCGGGCGCAATGAAGCTATGTATATTTTTGTAGATAAGCGATACCTATTTCATATTTTTTAATAGGTCTTGATATAAAATTAGAATTATGATGTATCAATTTGGCAGTATTAAATTTTTGCAGTAGCAAGGAATAGTTTTATAGCAACTAGCTAATAATTTAGTAATTAACTATTATAATTAGGACGCGTTTCGTTTCTTCGTAGATATAATTTGGTAACTAAAATAATAAATCCAGTTCTGGTTATGTATTTACTCAGGAAATGGTTGACCGCAATTTATTATTTTCGACACACGACAATTCGACTTCGACAATTGAAATCGTTAATTCGAACACACAAAAACTTAGGCAATTATGATTCACCTACTTAGCGATCAAGGAAAACAGTTATTTATAATATTACTTGACAAAACATTGCTATGAAATGCAATGAAAATAATCCTAGTGTGAGGCAGGCAAGTTTCAAATAATTAAATAACTCCTTCCCCCTTTAACGTGATATTATGAAACAGTTCGGGAAACAGGAAATATGATCCAGTTACCTTGATCGATGTGTTCGAATACAATTAATTATAATATTATTCAAAATATTTTGTGTTATATGGTAATTTTATGTTTTCATATGGCATTAGGGAATAATAAGTATGAATATATAGTTCTAGTTTAGATTCATGTGAATATCGTTTATTCTCTAGAGCATAGCAGATCTTATTCGGTAAACTTATAACAACTAATACCTATTCAAATTTATTTTCAGTAGGTATAGTCCAAATTTTTATTTTATTTCTTTTTATTTTCTAAGGTTTCATACACATACAGCATTCGTGGTTCCAGGAGAAATGAAAATAGTTTTATTGTATTTAGGTAATATATTTTGTTCTTAAAGAGAGTTGATGAGTTTGAACTGTCTGAAGACATTTGATTTAGCTTTACACGCTTAGATAAAATAGCTTCTAGGTGCGTACAATTTTATTTAATAAGAAAAATTTATTTATAGTTCAATTTTATTTTCAATAGCGTGTTCGTTTTTAAATTTTATTCGTACCTATTTTAACATTAATCTATAATTAGTTACCACAATAAGTTGTATAATCAGTAACAAATTTAGTTAAAATAATATTTGAATGTCGATGCGGATACTTTCGGGAATAGACAAATAAATACCTACATTACTTCTCTCCTGTGATTGAAATTTCTAAAAAAATTATCTCAAGCTACAAAACACCTACTACAAGTAGGTAGGTATATCTACTACTTTCTTATAAAATTAAGTACTAACATTAATATTCTAAAACTAACTTCTCATGTTATCTTCACTAATAAAATACAAAAATTTGAATCTTTTTGTGCAACGTCATTTGTACACATAATGATGGTTTGTTTTGTATGATGCGTCTTTTGAAACATATAGTGGGTGACAGACAAACATCTCGGTACGTGTAACGATAACATTTGACATTTGCACGGACGCGGACGCGCAGTAATACGGGACCTATTAGGTATCATTTGTATGCATCGACATTATTATGACTTTTCGTTGCGAAAGTGCGAGGTTTTTGAGTTCTTGCTATTTCTATAGAAATATTATAGAAACTTATTTTTTAAATTTAATAGAGAAGATTCGTTTCCGTTTATGGCCTTTGTCTAGAGACAGCCCGTAGACAAATATTTAAACAGTTTTAACTATTAATTGTATTGTCATTTTTATGTCAAGATGCAAATCAATTTAGTTACTTTAACATCAACCACATTACATAGAGGTACAATTTTATTTGTCTTTCATCAACATCCTGCCCTTACTTAATTTTTTTTAAAACAATTGCGCCGGTAAATTAAAAACTATCAACATCTGCCTAAAACTTGTCGTTTTAAAATTAAGAGCAATTCCATGACTATCACATTCTCTGTTTATCCGTCCGGTATATTAGCTAATAATATTTATATAGTTATATTTATAATATCAAAACGCAACTCAGGTAAACGTGTGTGCCATCAATTCATTCTAATTTAGCTATACGCGTCTAGAGTTATGAGCTTAAAATAAATCCGTCGGCAGACGTCCTTACTACGATTTCTAGAAGTATTCTCGATTTAAAAAGTTCTTATTCGTAATGAGAATAGACACATTGGGGGACAGTATCGTGGCAAAAAGTGTGGAATGACCTGAACCTCGTTAATAATATTATTTTCTGTATACTTAGATATGTTTAAGTAAACTAGTCTTAATTATAAAAACAAATGCTTCTAGAACACCCACCTTGTCAACGACGACGACGATCTCGAAATAATTGGTAACTCTCAATGTACCAAATCTTGAACTTCACCCTACTTAGATCAATGAGGCGTTCAAATATTTTGAACTGCAACGTTAACAGACAGCAGAACATTAGAAATAGACGAGCTAGGGTTGCCAAGTCTTCGAGGTCAAACTTGAAATAATATTTAAGGAATTTTAAGGATATTTTATTAAAAGAACATTGATGCTGATTAAGATGAATAGGTACGATTTTATAAAAAGAAATAGGTACTCAAATCGGTCCACTAATCACGGAGTAATTGGTGCTCAAACTTACGCGTATTCGTAATACGCATAGACTCAATATACCATCTTTTTGGAAGTCGGCTAACTATCCAAAATTATTTAAACTTGTAGAAATCTATATTGTGCTCTGGACTCATTGTTAATGTAAGCTCGTTATTTATTTTTAAGCGTCATAAGTTTTAGGAAAGTACCTATGCAGCTTTTGTATCTGGCAACCTTAGTAAGGGCTGTGACATCGTCGCGGACGATTGGTTCGCGACACCGCGACGGCAGCGCGACCCGGGCGCGTATCTAATTAACGACACCGCCATCTATCGGCGACGCCCTATCAATCTAGCTGCGGTAGTTTTGTTGCACATTATTTGTCGTCGCGGTATTTGGGCCGCAGTCTTTTGAGCTTTGTTTATTTTAGTTCAATTGTATAATGAACTAGGGGATGCGTCTAGACCATACCGTTCAACTTACAAGTTGTTACGCAGACGTGCGCCATCGTAGACCACAACACCACTTACCACATAACTCCATCATTCATGATAGCACAGATAGCCTAGTGGTATGACCGTCGACTGACAAGTCACAGGTCTCGAGTTCGATCCCAAGGCGCGCACCTCTGACTTTTCGTAAATTATGTGCGTATTATAAATTAATTATCAGTTGCTAAAACGGTGACGGAAAACATCGTGATGAAACCAGCACACCAGAGATTTTTCGATGGTGTGTAAAGCCATGTCAGAGGCCTACGGGCGGTTTAAACTCTGACACCAGGTTGTTCAACAACCACACGATAAGAAGAAGAAGACTCCATCATTGGCCCTTTGGTGGTGGAGTACCCATAAGGGGTTTTCCACACGATACAATAAAGGTACTTAGGTAAAATGTTACTTTTTTTGTGCTATATTTTTTTATCAAATTCTGTTTTGATTTGGCACAAACGTAGGTACCTATATAAAAATTAAGAAAAAGAAAAATTAACATCAAATTCTAAATCAGACCCAGCTTAAGGGCAGGTTTATTATTGTGGTTAGTAATCCTACCTAATGCATTTGTATATTTATAGCCCAGTAAAAACAGTTCACACTCGTCAAGAGAGTGAAGATTAGCGCGTCGATTGACCACAGCCTCTTTCCTCATCAGCCCCAAGGTTAAGCAAAGCTTATGAAACAGTCTGCAACTCTCCCACTGCGGGGCAAAAACCTCTTCTAATACAGAAAAGTATCGAGCATTAACCACCACGATTTCAGTCTAGGTTTCCCTCGTACTTAGTGATGTCTTAGATTAACTAAGAAAGTACATAATATGACAATGGTATATGCCAGGTTCTTACCCACACTCGTATGCTTGCAAAGCAAGTCCTTAACAAATGAGCCACCTTGATCCCGTGGCTTAACGTGTAAATTATGAAATCAAACATAGAAATTTCATTCTACATACATTCCATGAAAAAATTTTTTAATAAAAAATAAAACCGACTTCAAAAGGAACTAAAAAGCTTGAAATAACTTTAAAACGTTTTGGAGTCGGTTCCAAGTCAAGTTCTTAATGAGAAGGTTAAAGAGGCTAGAACTTGACTTGGAACCGACTCCAAAACGTTTTAAAGTTATTTCAAGCTTTTTAGTTCCTTTTGAAGTCGGTTTTATTTTTTATTAAAAAAATTTTTTTTCACGATTTTTAATGGTGCCTAAAATTAATCCTCCTCCCAGACTTTTGTGAGGCTAATATTTGAAATCCTTATGAAAAGCCCATTCAAACGATACCTCACACGATATTTTTTATCTTGGATGATTATAGGAGGGGGGGGGGGGTGACCACGTATCCCCCCTCTTCCTCTTTACTCGTCAGCCATCGACTGCACGTATAAACAAAGCAATATTACTTGTTACGACAATTCTGCTATAATCCTACGAGGAGTTCCATTTCATATCTCGTAAGTTCATGATCAGATCACGATAATATTTCTATGGGACCACCTCGGGAGTATACCCTTTTGATTACAAAAAGAATTTTGAAAATCGGCCCTCAACTGAAGGAGTAATCGCATAACAAACATACAAAAAAAAAAAAACAAAAAAAAAAAAAAACAAACATACAGTCGAATTGAGAACCTCCTCCTTTTTGGAAGTCGGTTAAAAAAAAACGAAACTAGAATGGAAATAAACAAAAACAGACGATTTGACAAACAAATAGTAGATTATTAACCAAGGGGATAAAGCAGTGTCTTCTGTCACGGGTGACGATTTAAATCGCGAGCGTAACGAAGGACTCGAGGTTTACTCCCGAGCGTAGCGAGGGTGTTAATAACTTAAATCACGAGCGAAGCGAAGGATTTAAGACGAGTTCTGAGTGTAGCGAGGTGTTTAAGTTCACCCAAGACTAAGACAGCTTTATCACCTAGGAAAATACTCTACTTTTCGTACCATTTGCGAAAAAATTAACACAATAATACGTACTGATTCTGAAATTGATAGACCTTTCGCACTTCTCCACGTTGAAAATTCTTCATAAGTTTTAAAATAATTTTCCTTGGATTTTGTTGGAAGCAAATTTTTTATAATTGCGGCAGCATTTGCACTGATGGAATCCGACAATTCACTGTCACTGTCGGTTTGATTTAACATCGTAACGTAATTTTATAACATTAACTTATTTATAAAAATAAATTAAAATCAACTTTATGAGTATTTGAAGAAAACAAAAACGCGGCAAATTCCTAGACCAATATTATTTTGTTGGAAATGCAAAGGCATCAAGCTCATACGGCCTCGCCGGTTTTCGTAATTTTATTTAATAATCATAACTGCATAATAAATGCGTATTCCTTTTTCAAATAGTAGATTATTAACCAAGGGGATAAAGCAGTGTCTTCTGTCACGGGTGACGATTTAAATCGCGAGCATAACGAAGGACTCGAGGTTTACTCCCGAGCGTAGCGAGGGTGTTAATAACTTAAATCACGAGCGAAGCGAGGGATTTAAGACGAGTCCTGAGTGTAGCGAGGGATTTAAGTTCACCCAAGACTAAGACAGCTTTATCACCTAGGAAAATACTCTACTTTTCGTACCATTTGCGAAAAAATTAACACAATAATACGTACTGATTCTGAAATTGATAGACCTTTCGCACTTCTCCACGTTGAAAATTCTTCATAAGTTTTAAAATAATTTTCTTTGGATTTTGTTGGAAGCAAATTTTTTATAATTGCGGCAGCATTTGCACTGATGGAATCCGACAATTCACTGTCACTGTCGCTTTGATTTAACACCGTAACGTATTTTTAGAACATTAACTTATTTATAAAAATAAATTAAAATAAACTTTATGAGTATTTGAAGAAAACAAAAACGCGGCAAATTCCTAGACCAATATTTTTTTGTCGGAAATGCAAAGGCATCAAGCTCATACGGCCTCGTCGTTTAATAATCATAACTGCATAATAAATGCGTATTCCTTTTTCAAAAAGATGTGTAATGTTTTATATACAAACTCAATGACACAGATGTAGTTCAGTAATCAGTATAAGTTTCGGTAAGTATTCGAAATTTAAATCACATTCTCTCCCTAGAGCATGAATGAAATTCAGTACAATTTTCTTTCCCTGTTTTTGACAGATTAATAATGACTATTGTTATGTTCTCTTTTTGAGGCATAGAATGTCACTTTTTTGAGCAAGTGGTACGAAAAATATATTTGTGTTTACGAATAATAGTAGATAGGTATTATAGGTACATATTATACTTGAATTTTGCTAACCGCACAGTAAAAGCGTGATGTCCCTAACGACCGTTATAAATGGTCATCACATATCATATTTTATGTCCCCGACACTCAAATTGCGCGCCATTACAACATCCGTTGGCATTTTAAGGTATTTTACAAGATGACAGGTGTTGAAAACAGGACTTACACCCTCAAACCTAAAGGGTAGGTCAGGATATGACAAACTACTAACTTCTGACTTGTTGAACTTTATTCAGTAATTCTTTTGGTTTTGCTGCTATGGAATTAACAATACGACTTGGCCAGATTTTTTAATTTACCTATTTTCTTTGTTGTGGTTCGACGTTTCTTCTATACATTTTCTGTAAATATCTCCCTTTGGTTGTCCTTGTAGGCTCTGGCACTCCAAAAATTAACAAAGTTTATAATCATTACCAGAAGTGTAACGCTGATAGCCAACAAATCGCAAAGAACCGTAAATATAAGATTTCGTATTCACACGAAAACTTCGTATTTCAGACCGACTACGGTCCAGATGTGTTCACTGACGCGAAACGGATGGGTTTCGGCAGACGGCCAAGGACTTGAAGGAAACTATCAATAGAATACTGTTTTTATAACGTCCTCGTATCGTACAGGAATATAATAATCGATAAATATATTTAAATAAGTATCCTATTATGTTTGTTACTCTATTACACAATAACTACTGAACAGATTTTGACAAAATTTTACTAGTAATGTAGCTTACACATCAAAATAACAATAGACATACTACGTGACAAAAGCTGCGAGCGGAAGCTACTAGGATTCTATAAGTTTGTGTGTTACTTACAGGAGAAACGTTTGTCGGGTCGAAAATATTACCTAAAAGTAATTTTCACGTAGATAACCTCTAATTTGAAAAGGCACAAATATAGTTTTTTATTCTATAAATGTGTCACAACTGCCAGTAACGTCTATCTTTGACCTGTCACGTACCCAGCATTTACAGGTGAAGTGAAAGGAATTGAGCAATACGTCGTAGACAACTTTAACCCTTATAAAAGTACATAGATGAGTCATTTCTGTGAACATGAAATAAGAATGGCTTTCAAGATTTAAACACACGTACAACTGATGAACAATCAACAATTAGATACCTATACTCATAATGGTTAAATAAGATCATGTCATCAAGACAAGTTTTTATTATTGTTGGCTTTCATAACGATAATTTTATGATCACATGAAGTAATATAGTCCTCGTTAAAATGAAAATTATTTATTTAGTTGTATTTCCAAACATATACTAAAAATACTGATCAGTTGCGTTAACCGCCTCGCGTTCGATCCATTTCTCGCGTTTCTTTTTCTATCGGCATTATCGCCGAGCGAATTGCCGTGTCATATTCGTTTGGCGTAGCATATTATTCACAAATAAAGCTTGCCGCGCCCCATTGTTGTTCACAGCATGAAGAATCGGCTCGTTTCTAGCGTGCCGAGGACCGACCGAGTGCCGATAAAGGGTTTCGGATACCAAATATTTAATGCGATGCTTGTTAGGCTAACGCGGTGACCGAAACGGGAGGTATTGTGTTGAGGTCTCATATTTTTTGTTGTACGAGTATTTTGTGAGTTTTAAAGGTTGTGGACAAGTAACCGGTCGTAAAGACGTTTCAGAATACATGCTCAGTACAAATGAAAATTGTTACACGATCATAAAAAATCATTGAAAGCGAATTTTTGGTGTTGCAAAGTGGAATCATTCAGCTTTACGTTTTTTATATGAATCAAAACTTGTAGGTATGTGAATTCGGTAAGTAGGTACCAGGTGGATAACCAACTTTAGAGGATTTACCTCTTATAGCTATAAAGATGGGACTTCGCTACATAGTATAAAACAAAGTTGCTTTCTCTGTCCCTATATCCCTATGTATGCTTAAATCTTTATTGATTTTGATGCGGTTTTAAAATAGATAGAATGATTGAAGAGGGAGGTTTATATTATGTATATTGCATCCGTGTGAAGCCGGTGCGGGTCGCTAGTATAACATAATTGGCGAAACGTAGTGTACTGTATATACCTCTGCCTACTACTGGAAATACAGGCGTGAGTCTATAGAAAAGTTATAAAGATAGAAAATATAATACAAATATATAATAAAAAAAAATTATACTTACAAGATAAATTATCTTTCTAACTCTTTTATCTGAAAATCCAGTTGTATGTTAACAAGCTAATTAATTCAGGCATATTGTTAATTTACGAACAGTTATACACGCAACTGTGTTTAATATCGCAAGACATCTAGGTTTTAGATAAAAGTATAATACTGATTAATAGTAGATAACTTTATTACTATTTAGGTTAAATATAATTTAGTATTTAGTGATAACGTGTTAACTTTTTGTAGTTTTCATTAACTTTTACCTTGTGGTTAACATACATACGCATGGTTTAAGAATTTAATTAAGATTTATAAAAAAAAACATGTTTCAATTTTACACTGTTTTATTTTTGTAGATAGCTAAAAATTAAAAAAGAACATTCATTCAAATAATCTTAATCATAGCAATACATCTTGTATGAATAAGATAATTAAAACAAAAATTTCTTAGTATCTTATTAAGTCGAGGTGAATACACTGTAGGCTAATACAAACACTAAGTAATTTGTTTAATTCAGCTAATTTAGTAGGAAACAAGGCTACAATTCACGGTGATGCCCGATGCAGCGATAACCGTTACGGTGATAGCACTGCACTGTGTTACTATGAATTACTTGTGTTTAGTTATTTTGTTGTAAGAGTCGTGATAGCCTAGTGGTGGTGACCATTGACTGGCAACTCAGTGGTCTCGGGTTCGAACCCACACCTCTGACTTTTCATAAGTTATGTGCGTTTCATAAATTAATTATCACTCTCCGTGCCTCGGATAGCACGTTAAGCTGTTGGCGGCTGTGAATTGTCGATCTTTAACAGTCGTTACGGGTGGTCAGAAGCCCAAAAGTCTGACAATCAGTCTTACCAAGGGGTATCGTGTAACCCAGTATCTGGGTTGTGGAGGTCTGACAGGCAGTCGCTCCATGTAAAACACTGGTATTCAGCTCGTTTAGTTTTGTATATGTTTCAGTTTTACCTTTTCAGAAAATATGGTAAAAAGAAATTAGATTGATGACATTAAAAAAAATACAGCCTTCATTAGCGCCTCTGCCAAACTAACTTCGATGCCGACTGTACAGTCACGGGCATAGTTATGTAACTATGAGCACAATACTCATCTCTGCATGACTATAGCAAAAATATCTGACTATTCATATTAAGGCTGCCTTCAGAACTTTGTGATAAAAAACCAGCCAAGTGCGAGTCGTACTCGCGCACGTAGGGTTCCGTATGATATTATAAAATAATTCTAATCAATTAATTGAACTTTGCATGAATAATTAAGGAGTTAGGCAGATATAAATTTTACTGTTTTTTTTTTCACGAAAAGGGCAAATATCTGAAACTTTGTTATAATTTTCTTTTAAAGTTTAGCAAGTCAGCTGTTATTTAAAATTATTTTAGATTTTTCACCCCGCAAATTTCGGAAATAGAAGGTTTCCGTAGTAAAAGCATAAGTACATTATAGTTTCTAATTCTATAGGTAATAGTAATGCCGCCTAAAATATAATAACGTTGCTTTTACTACGGAACCCCCCCTCATGCTATTACCTATTTTTTCAGTCAATATCGCAATACACAAACAAAATCAAATCACTTAGGTATTTCCACCGTACACGCACCTTCCCGATCTATCTTTCTCACAACTGCGCAAAAGACGAGCGGCTGACAGAGTTACTTTTTTCTTTCGTTGTTAGCGGTTTAGTTGGGTTATTCTGATAACAAGTACTACGTAATAATGTTTTTAGAAAAATGTACACTTATTTTTAGCGTCGTTTACAGCCCTAGATATTTCTTTTCTTTTTTCATCACGCTTTAAAAACTACGTTTATATTGTGGAGCGGCGGCGTTCGTCGAATAACGTCGGTATTGTAGACTTTTTTTAAACTAAGAAAGAAAATACGCTTCATTAATTAAAATAATCGCTACATTAAATAAAAATCACGTTTTTACTTCAATGAGGATTACGAGTATATTATTTTTTCACAATTGTTCGCACAGTTTTATCGTAACTATAAAATATAATATTGTAAATGCTTAAGTAAGTTTGTTTGTTACTTTTTCACGCCTGAACCACTGAATCGATCATTCTGAAATTTTGCAAATAATTATGTTATCCGAAACAGACATTGGATACCTTTCATCCCGAAAAAAGTACCTATACCTACTGTTTCCGAGAAAAACAACAACGTGGTGTACGTTCTTATGATAATAGATGACGCCACGTCTCTTTTGAATCATGATTCAAATTGACGAGAGCAAAGCCGTGGGCGAAAGCTAGTTTTCTAAAAATATTTAAAAAACTGTCTGTCATTATGAGCAGCCTGCATTTGTTCAAAGAGGTATGCACCCTTTATAGGTCTACCGGTCTTCACACTGTTACACAGTAGTTAGGTACACCGGAAACCAAATAATGCATAGACTCAAAAGTTATTATGGCCACTTAATAAAATAAAGAAGAAGATTTATCAATTTATAACTAATTGATTCAAAATCAAAATCAAAATATTTTTATTCATGTAGACTATAAGCACATGAGTAAATAAAAGGAACTATAAGGCACTTATGAATTGTCATAATTCTAATATTGTATAGTAAGAGTGACTTTTACCAGATTAACCTCAAATATAATCAGAGTTAGTGTATTAAGGTGAATCAATGACTGCGTGTTCATGTTTTGATTTACAGAATAAGACTCGTTAATTTTCCGACTAAAACTTACGATCGCATATAACTCACATCTGGGCTTATTTATAAGTGACACATGGTTTCCATTTTTTTCATCAATCTAGACGTTTAACACATTTCTACATCAAATATTTATTAAATCAAGTCTTTCACGAAGATTTCTTCGAAGGCAATATTTTTGACATTTTATTTTCAATAATTAATTTGATAAGCACCCAGTGGGAGGCCCAATTAGACATGTCTGTGAAATCGTTTGATGAAAACTGTCAAAATTGTTGGAAAAAGCTATCATAAATCTAGTATTTACTTACTGATATGTCTAAAATCGTCTTCATAAATATAAATAAATGCTCAAGCATACATTTCAAAGTTAATAAATTTTTTTTAATACCTAAGTAATGTTAAAGAATATACCCACACAGCCTGTAGCTTCTCATACGCATCACTTATTTTGTTCGCTCATCAGAAGGTGTTTGTCCTTAATCGCCACACTGGGCAAGCGGGTTGGCGATCGCAGTAGCAGATCACAGTAGGTAGGATGCTGCTGCTTATCCTCCAGATTTTTCCCTTTGTCGCTTCTTACGAAACCCGTGGGATGAGTAGGGGTGGTTCTATTCTTAGGTAAGAAACCTCACGGCAAGAAGAATATATAAAATGAAAAATAAAAAAAATATTACCAAAGTAAATACTCTGACCTTTTGCAGAATAGGCATCACTAGAACACCTCCTAGCTAAAGCGTCCTAAATATAAAAGTGTACGTAAAACAATGGTTTACCCAGGACCCAAGGTCCGGGGTCCGCGGGACCTGTGTGGTCAAGATACGATCGCTCGTGACTAACACCCACGAACGTTCGATAACTTCATTTCAAAGCTGGTAGGGTTGGGCGCTAGTCATCGCGAGAGCAAGCTAGCGTGGCATGGCATCGCAGATTTACGAATTTTAATTATTTCTCTTTAATTTTAATTGAAATTTATTTCTCTTCAATAAATAGTTGATTAGATTAGAGCCTTAAAATGCTTGATTATATTCAACTTTACCAGAAGAACATACCAAATTGGAAAATGTAATAGTTCAATGATTGATAAAATGATTCAACGATTGAGCAATGTCAATACTTAAAATTTTCTATATTAATTAAATTGCAAAATGTTTCAAGTTTCTAACAAGGCATCTTTTGGACATTTTTGCCGTCCTCTTCCCTTTAGTAAGTTTTATTGTTTCATTTGAAATTTAGTCATTTTTATTAAGTCCGTCATACATTAAAATATTATTCCCTGCCGGGTGGTTTCCGGCCTAAAAATAGAACCATCCTTACTTATCCCGCGGGTGTCGAAAGAAGCGATAAAGGGAAAGATCCGGAGGATGGGCAGCAGCATCCTTCTATGTAACTGTAACCATCTACTACTTCGACCGCAAACCCGCTTGCCCAGGTGTGGGGATTATGGGCAAATACCTCCAATGAGCGCACAATAGTGGCGCGCATTGGGAGAAGCCTATGTTCAGCAGTGGACTTATACAGACTGATAATGATAATAACATTAATATTATAGGACAGTTAAAAGCTGTTATGGTTTTAAAAAAATAGTCAACCTTATGATTTTTAAGTGGTTCGATTTCTGTCCGCTACTATTGCATACCGACATTCAGGTAAAAACGTGGTCTCAAGGTATTCGCACAAAAGAATGTTAACTAAAATTAAAATTATCCAAGCTCATCCTATAAGCGTATTAAGTTTGCTTTTTAAGCGCTTTGTTTGGGTCTAGTAAAATATAAGTAATACATAATATTTTTTTAATGTTAATTATTCTATATCTACTTAACTATGTATGTAGATTTAACTGGTACCTAACTGGTAGGTTCAGGTACTAAAAAAATAAATCCAAATAAAGTACCCAAATTGGGATTCGTGTATTGATGCTTAGTGATTTTGACCTTTGACTAGTAAGGTCTCAGGTTTGATCCCAAAGCACGCACCTCTGACTTTTCAGAAGTTATGTTGAGAATCATAAATTAATTTTATCACTTGCTCCGTGTTTCGGAAAGTATTTTAGCCACTGGCCCCTACTATAATGTATACCTTTGGCAGTCGATATAGAGAGTCAGTACCTATCCTCATAAAATCCTGAAATCTGTTCAACCTTTAGAATATCTTATCCCTTTGGGTGGCAGTTGCTTCGTAGAATACTGATACCTACTCCAGCTAGCTAGGGAATAATAAGTCTAGGAGGATGAAAATAAAGAATTATTTTTACTTAGGTAGAGACCTACGTAAAATTCTACTTTATTTATCGTATGGTTGATAAACAACCTGGTGTCAGAGTTAATGTTGCCCGTAGGCCTGACATAGATATTCGCTTTACACACCGTCAAAAAAATCTCTCAGGTGTGCTGGCTTTCTCACGATATTTTCCCTCATCGTATTAGCAATTGATATTCATTTCTAAAACGCACATGAACCCGAAAAGTCGACCTCGAACCTATGATCTTTGACTTAGTATTCCAACGGTCATACCACTAAGTTATCTCAAGCTTCAAGTGTATTAAGTCATATTATATCATACGAAAATATTATGCTTTTCTTGTCAGTTAACACTTGTAACAATTGTATTTGCTAATTGTAGCAAACATCTTGCTAAAGTAAACTTTACATCATCTAGTATAATCTACAAGCAGTACAAATGCTGATTTTACAGCAAAGAAAATTTATCATCAGTGTTAACTGCACAGTGATTTTCTCTTGTGTTAATGAAATTTTTTTTGGCTTGGTGCGATATGATACACTGTGTAACAGAAACCCGGTGTTCCTTGTAGGGAAGGGACGTACACATATACATTGTATATGTAACATTTATACCATTTAGGGCCTACATGGTATAAATGGTACCTACATTGTAGGCACACCATTTATGAAAATATTTTTTGTATATATTTTGAAATATCGATAGTAGTGAGTTCATAGTAAAGAGCGTTTTGATACAGTAGTTTGTTGCTCTGTCTGCGGCACGTTTAATGAAACTTGGTGTCTGTCTTTGGCTTCACATCATTGCACATTCATCGATCCATGCAGAACGCAGAGGTAAAAATCACTGGTATTAAAAATTATTTGTGAATTAAAATTTTAAGTTTTTTTTTGTTTACCAGAATTTCTTTTTTTACTTACTTTTGACCATTGATTCTGATGCTAACGGGAAACAACAGGTTTTTTTGCAGACTGTAAATTAAATAGTACCTACTGTTACCTACTTACATCTCCTCATTGCTTTTTTTTTCAAATAGCTACGCAAAGAAATTAATAAAACCGTGTAATAATATAATCCAAATTAGCTTTTTTTATGTGTATAAGTACATGATTAGATTGAAAAAGTAACAGTAACATGTTGCAATGAATGTCTTTGATCATTACAAAATGTACTGCTCCAAATGAATGCGAAATTACAATCTCCTTTTTGGAAGATCCAAATAGTGCGCCGACCAATTCATACGGACAAGTCTTTAATATCATTCATGACTTTTATTTTCGATACCATAATAAACTTATAATTATTTGGTGCACTTAGTTTAGCATTATTAGTAAGTGGACATAGCACCTTCGTAGAGTTCGTAAGCATGAACTCATAGCAGTAATTAAAAAGGCCGTTACCAAAGATTTTTGACGATAGTCAGTTAAGTATCTAAAAAATGTCTAACGTTCAAGCGGTATTTCCCTAACGTCTTATTTAAAGCAGCTGAGAGTACGATCTAGATAGGAAAGGGACCACACGGGGATGTCTCACTCGGGAGTAGAACCCGCTATCTTGGATCTTGAGACCGGCGGATGCATTTAATTATCATTTTAAAACCAAAGGCCTCGCCCGGTCAGCACAGAATGACATTTATTTTTGGACAGCAACATAAAGATTTTATTTTTAACTGTTTTTAACAAAATTCTGTATTTATAATGATTTCCTCACTATGAATTGATAATGATGATGAGTATGAAGGCTTATGTAATTGATTCGGCTAATTCATTCAGGAGTTAATTTCTTTTAAGCTTTAAACATAATTGGTATGACACAAAAATGATATATAGGTATTTTGCCTATTCATTTTAAGCTGTGGTATTTGATAATAAGCATTGAACACATACTGGGTGGAACACAATGATTGCCATTCCCCACTTAGGTACTTATGTTCTTTTTATAGTACTAAGTTACGCAGTAGGTAGTGGTACGTCTACATTTTGTCCTACGAAGTAATATTCATCAATTTTCAAATGAATGTTTGAAAACTGGGGGCCTACTTTTAAAGTGTGTAATGACGTTAATAAACACCTGTCCCTATCATTCCTGGCTTGTAAAAATGAGACAGGTATATTTCTTCTCACCAAAAACTGTCAATATTCGATCGGGTTTCAAACTCATACTACAGGTGCCTACTGATTAATCTCTACTGATTAAAAAATTTGCAACATTGGATTACTATCCGCTATTATTATATATGCTATTATAATAGCTTTGTAGGTGAAGAGTAAAACTCTAATTGTATAATTTAGTATGTATCTAAAATGAAGAATAATTAAAAAAGAAAAAAGAAGCAAACTTCATACTATGTTTCTATCATTATAAAAAGATCAAATAATACTAATAATATTTAATTAATTTTTTAGAATTTTAGTCATACTTTTCCACACAATATTTAAGAAAATCATAAATTGTAGTAATTTGTTTATAATTAAAATTATAGGTAATTATGTGGTTAGCATTTAAGCGCCGATAAAAACCACAGTTTTTCCAAATTAGGCTATACTGAAATTATAGTATTTGACCACTCTGTGGTTCAAGATGAGGAAAATAACTTATTTTGGTTTTAACAGCATATTCATGTCCCAATATATTAGTTATGGACGTAACCTTATATAAACATGTTTTAAATATCATTTCGGGTCTATTCGCGCATTGATAATTCAAAATAGGCATAATTAGACCCGAAATAATATTTAAAACATGATTCCAATTCGCGAAAGTTTAAGAACTTCCAAGATAAACATAATAAGTAGGTATAATAGTATGTTAACAAGTCTCTAGTATAGTAGTAGGTATCTATATTCTATATCTATCTATCTGTTTCAACGGTGTGTAAAGCCATGTCTGATCATTCATTAACCATACGACAAAGAAAAAAGAAGCAGTATCTGTATAAATAGTATGTATACAATATAGTATCTAGTATATAAAATCACCCATTACTGAGAAATGTCGTTTTATTCATAGAAAGTACCTTAAAATACAAATAAACAATACTAAATAAAACTATCTATATCTATTGTATATTATATTTATATAGGTAGTACGTATCTAAAACCAAATTTATAGAAACGCTCCGTTTCTACGGAATATCGTTTCTACGGAATATCGTTTCTAAATTTTATTTTAAAATAACTTTCGTGAGTATCGAATATTGGATATACCGCACGTATTCATTTCGGGATTGCCCGACTAGTTTCGAATTCAAACGGAGTTCATTTTCAAGAAAAACATAGTTTTTTGTAGTCTATCTCCCCAATTTATTTAATGAAAACAAAATAAATAAAGCTCGAGATGAACTCGACTCACATCTGAAGAACTGGTCTCAGATAGCATTAGACCTAAACAAGTGGAAGTAGGGTGGGGAGGCCTTTGCCCGTGGTATGATATAGGCTAAATAATAATAATAATAGCTCAAGAGCTTAAAATTAAAAAAACAACATTTAAGAAAGTGATGTCATATGAATTTTAATAATGTCTACAAAATTCTTAAAGAGTGGAAAATCGAAAACTCCTGTTTGGTCTAAATTTAATATATTTTAGGTGTTAAAACTACCATTCTTACTCTAAAGGCATGCAAAGATAAGTGCCATTGACAGTTACAAAGGTCATTGACTTCATAATAAATAGCTTAATATCGTATTTTCGTACATTTGTCTGTTACAAAATTAATTTACAATCTTCTTCTTTTTTTATCATAAGGTTGATGAACTACCTTTTTTTTTAGAGTATAAAGCGCCCTTAGACATCTGACTCCCACACATATCTGAATTTACAATTGGATTGCAAAAAAAATTCTTGAAAAATAGAAATGTAGATACTGCAAGCATGTTATTGTGGTGGGTATCATCTATTATGACAACATTTTGTTATTATATGGAGCTAAATATATTGGAATATTTCTATGTATCCAATCTCAGTAAACTGTTTTTGGATTTTTCTCTCCAAAGCTTGAACTTCAATATTATACACGTAAGTCCAAAAAAACCATTGTTTCCTTTAGCCGCGTTATCAGAATCGATATTCAAACTTAAGAAAATAAGTAATTTTGTCACAGTTATACAGCAAGTCAAAAAAAAAATTCATTAAATTTTAATTCACGAGTAATTTCGAATTCGACTTTTACCTTTGCGTCGTCGTCATCATTCGTTGACGTGAATGACAGCAAGATGAATAAAACGTGCCACAGGCCACAAACTAATATACCAAACCGACTATTAAAACAATAACTGATGCTATATGAAAAAAAAAATAGAATTTCATAAATGGTAGGTATGCCAACATGTATATCCTACAAGGAACAACATGGTTTTTGTTACACAGAGTATTTAATTAAACAAGATTTGATTGTTGCTAGCACGTATAACTTTATTGATAGGCACTCAATAAATATGACTTTTCCTTAACAATGTTTATTTTTAAATTAAAACCGCGCTGATTAAAATTATTAAAAAGAAGAATCATCACGTAAAATATAGGTGTTTTAGTAATTTATTCAGCACTGTTAGTATATTATTACGCAAATGCTGTGTAAAAGACCCTGAATAGACAATAAGTATTCGTGGCAAAAAGTAATAAAACCTTTTTATTTAATTAGTACTGGTAACATCAACGGTTTTTTTTTCAGTGTATAATATCATAACATCAATTAATTACTAGTGATTTGATTTGGGGCCAGGGCCGGGGTACCTACTTATTTGGCCGTAAAGTACAAAGCTTAATGGTGCTTCAAACCAGACAGATTTGTGTCAAATAAATGTGAAGTTGGTAAATTATTATAATTCTAACCTATGTCGTAGAATATTTCGTAAGTACTATTGCATTAATTATGAAAAAATCTGTGCTTTGAAAGCATGTAGGTACTTCAGTCACCTGTATGCAGATTGTATGTTCGGACGTACAATCTACTCATATTTATTGATTTTATATGTATTTAAACCGATACAAGAGATAAGACAAAATATATAGGTACCTACATAATTACATACTTTCATGCTGTTTAGCAGTGGCGGAGGCTCCATACAACTCGATTCCTACCAGCTTCCCATTGAAAAATGGCACAGTCAATTATGCCTACTGACTAAGCCATTGGTTTTTCTTACTTTTTGGAAAAATTCGCCCTCGGCCACTGCTGTTTAGACTGGATCTTACGAACATCGAACATTTCCTGTGTGCTATTCTTAATCAATTTTATTCCCAATTAATACCTACCTACTTTGACATAAAAAAATCAATAGGTTGCTAATTTCCAACATCATCAGGCCTAATCTTCTCTTTCCTTCGCAGGTTGTACGGATCAAAGCGTTGCGCTCGTTGCAACACCCCGATCTCTGCTTCGGAACTGGTGATGCGAGCTCGGGACCTGGTGTTCCACGTTCACTGCTTCTCTTGCGCGCTGTGCAGTACCCCTCTCAATAAAGGAGACACCTTCGGCATTAGAGATGCGGCTGTTTACTGCAGGTCAGTTTTCGTACAACCTAACTTACTTTATTCTTTTAATTACAGGATAATTATCTCTTATAATTCTATTTGAGTTGTCCTTGTTCAGCTTTAATACTGAAATAGAAAACTTTTATTAATTAAAAAATATCATTCAATGAATGCTCTCCCTCTCCCAGCATTAATCTTTGAAAATTAAATACAGAAAATATCGAAGAGTTCACTTCACCTTCAAGCGGGTTCACAGTTGAATGGGTTGTACAGGTTGCTTTATTTACAAACAGAGAGAAATATTAATAATAAAGAATATTGTTCGATTCGATTTCAATTTTCGCTTTGATACAAGCCTTTGTTGTACCAAATCCCGTTATGAAACGGATTTGTAAAGCGGATTAAAAAAATACCTTTTTGTTTTTAAAGTTACGAGATTTATGTCAAAGTTTCAGTTCGTATTATTGACCCAAAAAAATACTGAATAAACTTTGCTTCCGCAGGCTGCATTATGAAACTATACCGGAGTATGGGCCGCACATGGCCGTGCCAGGGCCGCCGCAGATGTGTCCCGGGCCGTACGCTGGCCCTCCCCCAGGCGCACACTACCCTCCATACCCCTCCCCCGAGTTCGCCCGGGTAGACAGCGATGTTCCTAAAGGCCCCTTCTTCAATGGGTCTACAGCGCCCCCACCCCGACAAAAAGGACGCCCCCGAAAAAAGAAGCCGAAAGATCAAGAAATCATGTCTGCCAATCTTGGTGAGTCTCAATACATGGGCAAAGCGAATTTATGCAGCGAACTTATAAACATTTAAATTATTTAAAATCGTCATCGCATGTTGCCGTTTTGTCGGCGTTACATCGAACATCAGGCTCTCGTTTTGCCGACAAAACGCTAACAATTTTATTAACACATTAAAGTCAAAACCGCACTTACCATCGCCAGATTATCGGAGCGACTTCCCGTGTGTTTGTTTTTTAATAAATTTTTTTTCGAGATACAGAAACCTGTCTTTATCTGGGCAGTTCGGTTGGATCGACGGGAACTCTTTCTGAAATTTGAAATTAGTACGTTGCGTGTAAGCTGAGAAAGAAATGGAATAAATCGTAGCTTTTCGTTAAAAGTTTGAGTCGTTCGGTATTAAAGTTCGATAAAGATTTTTTCGGAAGCAAACAGTCCTTATGGTGATGGTCCTGTAGATTGCGAAACTTCATTTCTACAGTTCAGCTTGGTCTTAACAATAGTGCCTATAACTATAAGCCATACAATATATGACACTATAGAATCATTAAATGTAGCTTGGGTAGGGTGTCATAATAATAATAAGGTTTACACATTCTATTTTTCATTAAGTCATAGAGTTTGAAATAGTAGAGTACCTAAGAATCTTATCAAAAAGAGTAATCTTTCTTTTCTTATTGACAAACCATCCTAACAGTGCTAAGAAAAAAAGAATAGGAACGTGTGTTCACTTGCACTTAGCACCTCACAGACATCACTCTCAGACTTCTTTCAGTATCTTTACATTTTTAAACATACCATAAACAACAAAAATCTGTAGCATCGGATCAACCTGTAATAAGTAATCTGTGATACCAAATTATAATAAAATCATCTTTTTTTAAAGAAGTAGGTATAAATGCCTGACTTAACTGTACATTGCATTACAAGATTCTTACTCCGAGAATTGACCCAGATTATACAAACGGGAACGGTATCAGTTTTTGCTTTCATTATGTAGTTGCATAAGTTATTAATTATAGTCCATAAAAATTCCCTATTTATACGCTTGAGCGGCTCCTGAGTTACATTATCGTTACGCTTCATTAGTATGCGGTGTAGGCAGAACTTTGAGCGGCATAACAAGTGTAAGATTAAAGATTATTATTTATTAGCTCTATAGTAACTGATTAGCATAGTTGAGACTGATTTTGCAGGTATTATTAAAATTAAGGTTTATACAATTATTATTGTATTGAGTTTTGTTTTTTTCAATGTTATTTAATGGAGATTAAGTTCTATTTACTATGTACTAGCCACAAAAATCTGACTGTTAACTGTCAAGTCAGTACTTTCATGCAGTACTTTATATAAACTTTACTACTTTATATACAAAGTCAGTACTTTAGAATCGAAGATTTTCATTGCTGACTTTGCATAAGTTGTGTGTGTTACCTTGGAGAGCATTTAACACTTTAGGTCCGTTTGTCGTGAAGATGAGTCTTCTACTTTTTATCTATTCACTTAGAGAATATATAGAGATAGAGAGAAGATTCGCTTGCATCGATTTGAAAAGCCGTTAGATTTTAGAATTTATATCGATTGACAAAGATTTTCATGACAGCCGGGACCAACGGTTTAACGTACTTTCCGAGGCACAGAACATGATAATTCATTTTTAAAAACCTGTAGGTATGAACCTTTTAAGATTGTATTTAAACACAGTCAACAGTGCTACTAGTAATCTACTTTTCGAAATATAATTTTTTTTTTTTATTTACATACAAAAAGAACTCCTTATACCTCAAAATATATGCCAATTTAGTTGTTAGAGTTCTAAAATCTTTCCTAATGGTCTAAAATAGCGACGAAACCTGTTTCTCACGTGCGTTCGCGCAGTTTGCGTGTTCCAAGTTCATCATACTCTTGCGATTTCAATGAACCGGGCGTTCTTCACCCAGCCATAGGGCTTTTAGTACTGTTTAAAAATAAATATCTTAATTAATTAAAATAAAGAATTATTTCTTGAGTTTATTAGAACGCGTAAGTACTTAAATTTGTGATAGTTTTGATTTAAGAACGTCTATATTACAGATTTAAAATATCACTTTTTTGACTGCGATAATAATCCTACTACTATTATAAAGGCGAAAGTTTGTAAGTATGGATGTATGGATGTATGGATGTTTGTTACTCTTTCACGTAAAAACTACTGAATGGATTTGAATGAAACTTCACCACAATATAGCTTATACATCAGAATAACACATAGGCTACAATTTATCAACATATCATGCGGGCGAAGCCGCGGGCGGAAGCTAGTTAAATATAAATTAATCAATACTTACGAGCAATATTAATTGTATTTTAAAATATTTTTTTGTAATCGTGTTCTCGAATACGGCTCTGTCGATTTCAATGAAAAATTCAATATATATAGGGTTCCGGATGCAAAAATTTGATCTAGCTGAGTCTAATTTATGGGAAATACAATTTTTTCCGTATTTTCTTCCCAATTTGAATTCGTATCTGGAAGAGCTTAGTCGCTCAGGTCATTCACTTTAAAAGTATTAAATATAATATCATCATAGCTACAATATTAGATTAGGCAATAAACTGCCTAGAGTCATACAATATATAGGTATCTTTATCACAACTTCATTCTTCTACGTAAGACACATATGAGTCAGACAGACTGATAAACGGCGTAGGTACTATCGGGCACAGAACCCTAAAATTGTTGTGTGAAGCAACAAAATAATAATGACGAACGTAGTAACTGTGTGACGAGCAGTGTACGACGACAGTGGCGAGCGCTGGTGGCGACTTAGTGAGTGATTTTTTCTCACCTATTGTCTAAAAACAACCGGCAAACTCGCGTGATTGCACAGTATTAACCTCAAATGTGTAACATGCATCTTAATAACCTGGTTACTATAACCATTGTCATGTTAAAGAAAGCCAAGTTTTTGGTTGCATTGTTTGTAGGAAAACAATGTGGGAATTCGGCAAATATAAGTATTTTGAACCTAACATTTCTTTTTAAAAATTATTTTGCTGACAGAATTGTTTATCAGATATTTAACGGAATGTAAAAAACAAATGAAGATTAATTTGCGTTCGTTGATAGATGTATTCATTAAGAAAACTGTCTCAGGATTATAACTGTCGTGGTAAAGGTCAGCTTGATAGACCTTTCCACTACCTTGATAGACCCGGTTCTTAAAATGCAGTGACTGCCCGATTGAGTCCAACATAATTCTGGCGAGTACAAATTTTACCAAATGAAAATGTACATACTATCATTCCAAATCATTCCAAATAGGTAGGTATTGCATTGGTACCTATTTGGTATAAAAATATAATTAGGGCGAAATGGTAGGATCCTTACTATTAGACTTCATCATTTGACAGACCCACTTCATAAAATGCAATGATTGCCCGATTGAGTCCAACTCGGCTGTAGGTTACAACTACATAAACAACCTATGCTTAATTAATATTATTTTCAGACTTCGTCACTTACTGTTTGGCTTCCAATAATTTCGTAGGGTAATTATATTTTTTACTGCAATATATCTATCTTACACTGGGGTGCCACCCCACGTAACACTACACCGAAATACGAGGTTCGATTCCCGGTTTAAGTACACACATTAATCTTGTGTCGGATGGAGGTGGGTTTGTTATTTTTTATTATAAATTTTGTCGCTTATTATTATGGTAATGTTGTGGTGTTGTATTGTAACAATTGTTGTTTGAAGACCTTAGGGGCATAATTATGAATTATTACCGTATGTTGATATAAAGTTAATTGTTCATCGCCTTTTATTCATAATGTTCTTGTTGTCCCTTTATCTGTTTTGATACAGGAAAGGGCGTTTTCAATAGTTGTTTCAATTGGTATAGGTACTTCAATTTTCAATTTTTACTTAACTCTTAATCCGAAACCTCTGAAAGTTTTCTCAAAGTAGGTAAACAAAATAAACTAATTATAAGTTATGAGCGTATTATAAATTAATTGTCATTTGCTCTTTACCTAAGTCATCATCTGACATGTTGGCGAGTTGACATGTTGGTGGTGATTATCGGTGGTAACATTCTTCTAAAAAACTGACTTTTTATTGTTAATAAACCACATTACCAGATTTTTACTGCTCAGTTCATCCTGTAAAGCAAAATATAATTGAAGAGGCGCGCCAAATTCAGCTGTTATCCTACCTAATAACTTATAATGTCACGTCAATAATATGAATAAGATTAAAAAATTAAAATATTTTTTTATAATTATTTGAAATCTTAACCAATCTTTATAAATAGAACTAAACATATTGTCTTAAAACACATATTAAAAGACTACTTATCAATCGTAATTGAATATGAACTACATTCGCGAAAATAATTGGCAGCTAGAATTATTAATTGCCTTTTAAAATAACATTGGGCATGTGCAAAATACCGATGTTGAGAATCGCCCAACCGGAGTGCGACGTTCAAAAAAAGCTGTTCTAAAAAAGTTGCGCGATTCTGACATTTAATTCGTTTTTTAATTTTCTTCCTACGTATAAGGTACACAATTTGCCTAATAGGAGCTAGTCGCCACCTGTCCGCTTCAAGATTAAGCGATTACTCCTTACAATGCTGCCGTAGAGAGACACCAATAAATTATATGACACTGTATTGGATATTTTAAATAGTATAGTGTCCGACTTAAGTAAAGCCTCTTTTTGCTGCATCCGGCCGTTTTCCAGAGTCGGTACAGTTTTTTGCGACCAGTTTAAAAGTTGTCGGGCGACGATATCGATTGTATGGGAATGTGGGTTTGCGTAAGGTGGTACACATAACACACATACATACGTAGGTACATAAACATAGTACCTACGTATGAGACTTTCAGCTCAAAATATTCACAAGTTTTTTAACATAGAAAGTGTTAGCTTCTATGGTTTTTCTCGGTAACAGTAATATTTCCGGCAATTCTTAGAAAATCGAGTTGAGACGTAAAAGTGTTTACTACCCATACTTTAAGTGCCTACTTATGTTGCTCGGTAAATATTTTCCTATTTCTAACAGCATTTGATGACTCTTGGAAAATCATGAATCTGTTCAATGGTTGTATCGAAAATGTATTCAAAACAGCTTTTAAATGCTCCAAAATACAATAAAGAATAAGTAAAAATATTACATAAACCTACATCAATAATTACATTGTATATAGAGACTGAAAAATTGTGAAGGATATTATTAATTTTTTAGGCAAGGCACTGAACTTGTGCTAATTAAGTATTAGATAATTATGAACAAGTAAGTGACCAACTTATTGTTTGTGTTTCATTTGTTTCAATTTATTGGACTATTATTAGGTACGAATTTTGAAATGTTCTAGACTCAACAGTGCATGCAGATCTAATGTTATGATGTGACATTGCCTACCACATTAATCATAGAATAGCTACTAATAACTTGAGATTTACGTACGAATTTATTTTTATCTATCCTACTTATAAAACAGTACCATTACTCACTGACAGACAACGCACAACCTAAATCGTCCTAGAGATTTGAAATGTCGTGGAAATATCCCTTGAGTACCTTAAATTACGGGCAAAGCGCTAGTATTTCATACAGTTCTCCGTATATGTATAAATATGTAGGTACTTATATATTAATATCTACCATAAAATATTGGATGTAAACTTCTTCATTGTAATCTGTTTTAGAAGAATTAAAATTCCGATCGTGTAAGTAGATACCTACCTATTTCAAATACCAAGTTGAAATGGTGCGGAGAATAGAATGATTGTGTGTACCTACTATGAATGTTTATTGTAATATTCTTTATCTGTAATAGATGAAATAAAATAAAACCTTTAGCATAATTTCTAGTGTTAACATAATATACACCTACAGTTCAAAAAACAGCCCTGCGGGACGGATCAAGCATGAAACGTGGAAACTTAGTAGACAAGAACCCTAAAAGGCGTAAAATAAAATAAATTTGACGTCAACTGTCATTGCCAATGTCATAAAATAAGTACTTAATTGAAATTTTGCATCAATCTACCAGTCATGCTTCGAATATACACAATATACCAATTAAAAATTCATCGTTATTCCAAAAACATAGTAGGTTTACTATAAACAATTCTGGTACACTATCGTTGAATCGCTGCGGCTTCTCGGCGAGAGGGCAAGGCGTATCTGATCGTGGCTCTCGAAGCACCCAGACTGAACGTGAATAGGGACATAGAATAAGCACGTAGGAAGACATGATCACGTAACGGAGGATGTTGGAATTGGAACGTTGGTTGTGTTGGTGTTAGTGTTGGCCAATGCATACTTGGTCGACTTACTCTTGTAAAAGTATATCTATATTTAAATATCCATCAAGAACAGTAATATATTAGTACTATGATAATTTAATTTATATTTTCGTACCTACCAACTACGGTTCATTCTAGACAAGAGTGTTGACAAAATAGTTCAATGACTCTACTTAGAAGTTTTTACGTATGATCGTTTTTTGTACACCTATGTCAAACTTGACATCTTATCACCAGCTGATGTCATTGATGGTTGATTTTATAACTCGCCATTCAAAAGAAGTGAAGTGAACTATTATCCTGCTATTACTTACCCAAACAATAATATTAAAAAAAATATATCGATGGGTCCTACTGTACAAGGGCTAAAGTAATAATTTAGCTATTTTTACTTTTCCATGTAAATGCATTACAATTAATAACACGCACAAAACATACAGATTTGTCGGTAGAAACAGTGATTTTTGTTGCATTAAAAGAGCTTAAGTAACATACATAGCGTACAAGGGCCAAACAGTCATTTGAGACTTACAATAACTAAAAAACTAAAATATTATATACCTAATATGGCAAAAACATCGGACATGGATGTTCAAAAGCTAAGTTTCAGTTTTAAAAATATATCTATAACTACTGAAAAGTTATGATTTTGCACTTTGGCCCTTGAACATAGGGCCCATCGCTCTAGATAATATTTTAATTAGTCTATGGTGGTAAAGTCATGTTGATTTCATTACGAATAGGTCGGCTCGTCTGGCTGTGAGAGGGTAAGTAGGTACTACCACCTACCCTCTAATATTGTATCGAGTTCGTATTGTAGTGTTTCGTATGATTAGTGAAGAGAACCGGAGGGGTAATCCCGCTCAAAGGCCGGCGGCACATCTGCAATACTTCTGGTGTTAAGGGTGTCAAAGGGCGGCGATGATCACTTACTATCAGATCACCTGCCTATTCTATACCTACGTCGTTTATAATTACAGTATCATCAAATTGAGTTGTGATAGCCTAGTGGCATGAGCGTTGACTGAAAAATTGGAGGTCTCAGATTCGAACCCAGGGCGCGCGCCTCTGACTCTTTCATAAGTTATGTGCGTATTATAATATAATTATCACTTACACCGTGCCTCGAAAAGTGCGTAAAGCTGTTGGCCCGCGCCTGATCTCTCTCCGGTCTTGTGGGATTGCCGTCCCATCAGACTATGGGATTGAGGGAATAGAGAGTGCCGCACGGAAGTGTGTGTGTAATCACCGTCTGTGTTCACGTTCTTATCAATAAATCCAAAAACTAAATTAAAAAACCTAATCTCCGTTAAGATTGGCGCCTATTACTATTCATCATCATCATCATTTCAGCCATAAGACGTCCACTGCTGAACGTAGGCCTCCCCCTGTTACCTTTAACTGCAGAAATTCCATCAGAATAAATTCTTAAATTATTATCTAACTTAATAAATTCCACAGCTTCCATTGCTACTAAAAATTACCTACCGCTGTACCCGTAGTTAATCGATACATTTTCTCTGCGACACCGCTCTAATAAATTCGTTACGTAGGTATAATAAAGTGGACATACTATACCGGAGGAGGCGACTACACTTAACACACCCACGCCACATATGGTATCAAAGATCTATAGACCGAGCACCCGTAAAGAACACTAAGGCGCCGAAGTTAAGTGAAAATAATCCTCTTATGAATTTTGCGTACTCCAAAGACGCCTTACTTTTATTTACAGTTCTACAAAACAGCGTAATTAAATTTTGCTCCTTCATCTCACAAGTCCTTGATGGTAGACTTAAATGGAAACAATAAAATATTAATTAACTCCAGACTATTTTTGCTTCCATATTTTGTTAGTTACAAAGATCTTATAAAACTACTAGCTTTGCCCGCGTGGCTTCGCTCACGTAGACTATAGAATATTTTGAATAGAATTTATTTATTTAAATCGAATTAATATAATCTGGGTAGATGAGATGAGAGCAACTTGTTCTGCTTTGAGTCGATGCCACTTGTACTGCTTAGAGTCGATGATACTTTTAGTGTCATTGTATAAGCAGACTTAGGTACAGTGCGAAAGACAGTCAATTATAATGTCGGTATAGCAATTACAAATATTCGCCTATAATAATAATCTAATTCTAAAAGATTTCCAAGGAATTTTCAAATGAAAATCAAGGTAGGTACTTATAAGGTAAGTTTTTCTTTAAAAAAGAACAAACAAAATTGAAATATCGAATTCTAATCCGATTTATATTTGACATTCGAATTTTAAAGGGTAATGCATTGCACCAAGCCAGTTTAAATCAAAAGCTCTAAGGAGTATTGATATCAACTTCGAAGCAAATCACCCCCAAAATAAGTTTTTACCCCTTTTTAACCCCGTTAGGCGATGAGTTTTAATAAAATACGAAACACGTGTTCCATCAATTTTGTAAAAGAATGTTTATGCAAAATTTGAAGTAAATTGGACCAAGTAATCACGTTGCCCCATACAAACTTTGCCTCCGTTTTTCACCCCCTTAGAAGAAGAATTTCGAAAAATCCTTTCTTATCGGATCCCTACGTCATACAAAGAACACACCCTCCATGTTTCAGGTCTCTACGATCAGCGGTTCAGGCTGTGCGTTGATCCGTCAGTCAGTCATTCAGGACAAAGCATTTTATATGTATAGAAGATGTTTGTGTCAAGTTAAATTAATCAATTAATAGGTTAAAGATAGTCTTTAATTCATATACACATTTATACTTAGAACATCGAACGGCTGGAAAACAGATGAGAGTTTCATCAAAATTAGGAATAATCTAAGAATATTTAGAACCAATAAGCCAAGGTAATTTTTTGTTTATTTGGTGAAATTAATATAGATTATACACCTTATGACATTTTTTCTCATAATTGATATTAAGAGTGGCGTCACATTATAATTATAGCTTTTTCCTTTTTCAATTTAGTTTTAAATATTTTCATTTTCTTAATCTTTTCTGTAAATAATTAAAGGATTTAGCAAAATTCTTTAGAGAACTAAACTGAAATGACATAGCCAAGCCACATATTTTGATTTGGGTATAGAGTTTGTGAAATTAAAGTTTGTAGAGCTAAGGCTTGTATAGTTATAAGCTTGGCTTTACATGAGATCTGATAACATTTTTACAGTACGAGTCATATGGTCTCGACTTGGCAAGATTTTACATGAAAATGAGTTTGGTGATATTGTGAAGCGAATCACCTGTGAAAATACTGAATACATAGAAGCCTCTTTTTTTTATACAATATATATTTTTTTATTTAAATTCCTTAATTATTTACAGATTTCATTACCCTACGCGTGCATAGTGCTTAGTTAAAGAATTTATTAAAGGTGAATAACCGACTTCGTGTATATTCACCTTTTAGCTGATTTCTAGGGCTGTATTTGAAAAATTTTGGTGAAAACTTTGATAGTGGTTTACTCAAGTTGTTAGGGGTTCAGTTCCAAAACCTATGCTCATCGATTGTTTAGGTACCTTATACGCCCTAAATGTATTATTTCGGACTTTTACACGCTGTATATTAATCAACAGTTTTATACAAACGTTATGAAACTGTTTCAGAACGTTTTTAATTCAAAGTCTTTTATTTACTCTTTACAAATATATCAAGTTAATGTCCTTAAGTAGGGAAAAAGTTAGTTGAAATGATTTAGGAGGAAATACATTTTATCACACGCATTTAAAGTGGAGGAGTGCATCTGGTTGCTATAGAAACCGGCTCGAGCGTTAGGGAACAGTTTAACCCGACTTTAGTTGACTAGCAAACCGTATAATTACTTGGTGATTTTTTATTTATCATATTTAATAGTATTTTTACACAGTTCAGTTCAGTTTCACAGTTCATTTTTATGATGGACACTTGCTTCTGTCACAAGTTTAGGTGCGTTTTAACGTTAAGCAGTCTAAGTTAAAGTAGCCGACGGCAGCGGGAAATGCGTTTAGTTTCATAGACATGTACAAACTAATTCGACAAAATAAACCGACTGAAACTACATTCTTATTAACATTCATAATTAAAAACGTATACAAATATTATTTTCAAAACAAAATTTTCATTATTAATAATTTACAATTATTATTTTCAAGCATATTAAACATATAATACTACACTCTAAGCAAATAAATGTAACAATTTATTTAGAAGTCTACTAAAAACAGTCGTAGTTAAATATGTCATATAATTACGGTTACCTTCCCTAAATATCCGAGAGTAATAAATAAGGCGTTAACGGGCGGCCGGCCGGTAAAAAAAATAGTTTTCTACTACAGTAACGGGAGCGAAGTATCATGGACCCATCTGCTTGGTTCACGTGATGTCAACTTTTAGAGTTCCTTCAATTTTTTTATTTAAAACACGGACTAAAAATAGGTAGCATTTAATGAATAAAATATTCTTTATTTTTAATCCCCCTGACACAAAAAGAGGTGAGTTATAAAATTGACGTGTCTGTGTGCCTGTATATCTGTTTGTCTGTCTGTGGGTCTTAAGCTCTTAAACCAATTAACTGATTTTGATTTAGTTTTTTTTATTTGAAAAGTGACTTGATCGAGAGTGCTCTTAGCTAAAAATATGAGGTTTACCTAATTGTGTCGTGGCCTCGCAGGTTTATAAATTATTAAAGTTACAGCTAGAAAATATGTAGCGCAGATCAACGAAAAAGTAAAGTTAATTACATAAGAGAACTAAAAAAATCAAGTATAAGTTAAATCACTTTTCCTCTAAAAATAGTTGGTCATGATTTTGAAGGTCTCATAAAAGTAATATAGTTAGGACACGGAACCCACGCATTTGTATCAAAGAAGTAAGTAAGTACACCTTTTTTCATCTTTTGTTTTAACTTTTCTACCGAGTGCTCTGTGTTATACCTCCATAAATTTTGTATAGCGTCCCTTCCGTGATTTATTTCCCGCCAAAATATGTTACTTTTATTTTATTTTTTTAAGTATCGGACATTTCGAGTAGCGTCCACGATCGTTGATAGGGTGGGCGCGTTCCAGCACCGCCGGTAGTTGGTTCAAATACTTTTTACATTTTTTCGAAACAAAACGGCTTTTGGAGGTGACTTTATTTTTTTAATCGTGACAAAAGACAGTTTGTGTTTCTTTGCTTGGTTAGGTTCATTTTAGGAAATGAAACATTGGTTGCCGAATTTTTATATGAATTTGTATATAGGTACCTGATTTGATTATTCGATAGTGACGGATTGTGATGCTTGCTGTTTTGATAAAGTTTTGTCCTTTTGTTAAATAAGAGTGTCACATTGATAAGAATCAAAATAAAAAAAAATGATTCGTGGAATAGCTAAGCAACTTTAAAATAACTAACGTAAGTTTAAAGTTGTAGCTTGATATTGCAACAATAATAATAAATAAGTAATTCAATTATATAGAAAGTCGTTATGTTTTGCAATCCCATTAAAATACACTTTATCAAATATTATTTAAACATTAAAACAAATAGAATGTTTGATATTGCAAGGCTAGTGTTACAATATCTGATTTTAATATAAAATGTATTGAAATCACTCGATCTTGAAAGGATACAATCATATTTTTATTGCACATTTATATAAACAATGAAAGTGCTTAACAGGCTTTATAATAGGTGCGTTGAATGTTCTGCCATATAGCCATAACTGTCACAATAGTATGTAACACGCTTCGGAAGTTCGAAGCCGGCCTGCCAGTGTATTTTCCATTTCACCCAATTAAGAGCGTTGTAACCTTTGATAGCAAGCTTTGCGGCTTACGGAATGCAAGTAGGTTTCATATATGAAATGTAACACTTATTTATATTTGCAATGTGCCAATAAAACTATTGAAAAGTTTATAAAATGGCAATTGTATTTTTACAGTTTGCAGTCGTGCGAAGCAATAATGGATTTAGTTTAAATATCATATTTCGCCATTGTTGTGACAGGTCAAGCCTTGTGTCCTACGAAGTTCACATTAAACAATGTTTTTCTTTCAATTCCAGATCAGCATGGAATCCAATTTTATTGTTCAGAGGTAAATTTATATCGATATGAAACATTATTATGTTTTATTACTATTTATATTTACATTCGAGACGTACGAAGTTTATTCAAAATCTTCACGCTAATATTGTGTTGAAAGCCTTTTGCCTATTTCAATTTCTTGGCTGGATGCAAAAGGCATGTTAAATGTGATTCAAAATGCAAATAT
The DNA here is from genome assembly GCA_936450705.2 of Protodeltote pygarga. Lineage (NCBI taxonomy): Eukaryota > Metazoa > Arthropoda > Insecta > Lepidoptera > Noctuidae > Protodeltote > Protodeltote pygarga. The sequence goes on from OW388248.2 coordinate 16,133,321, forward strand.
AATATTATATTATAATTCGGTTTTAACCGATTATAATCGGTTATAACGATATTTTTATATTTATTTGTATTTCGTAATCGATTAAGGAAAATATAAATACATTCTTATTTGATTTAACGCTTACTATAAATATGTTTATATTGTACTTTTTAATCTTCACGGTTTCATGGTTTGTATAAACATAATTGGAGATGTTGGACATACTTTGAAGTTCATTGATGGGTTATTGAGTAATATAATGAGCTCATTGTATAAATGTAGCAATGGACGTGATTTGAGAGACTTACACAATTTCTGTGACGATTTTGGGATTAAATAATTAGGTGTCTATACACATAATATTATATTAGTGTTAAAATCGTAATAATAATTTTAAGTATGACTCACGGAAGTTATTGTTTTATAATAACATTAAACATTACTTAGTTAAGAGTTACTAAACTGTGACATGTACCTATTATAAATAGTGTCAGATAGCAAATAATAAACATTATAATTGTCTATTTCAAATGAAATGTCTCATTCAGGATCGACTGGGTTCAAGTATATATTTAATCTAGGATAAAGATGATATTTATACCAAATACAAAAAAAAATCTCTTTACATATGTACGAATGCTTGAGGCTACTTTCGGTACCGGTCGTATAGAGAGGTTAAAACCTTTCATCACGATTTATACGTCACTCGCCTAATGTGATAACCGTGTACATTTTGTTCCCGCCGCTATCTTTCCTGGGACATCTGTATCGGTGGCAAGACCAACATTATTGAATCGGTAATTTATAGCTGGGATCCGGGGACGAATTAAGAAATTTCGGTATAAAACTGAGATGTTTGTTGCGTGGACGGCGGCGTTTTTGTACTTTTTTCAGCTTCAATAGGACTTATTAGGTCGTTTTTTATTGAGTGACTTCTATTGTCGATATCGATGATTTCTTTAATGCAATTTATAGGTTTTTTCGCTTATTGTTTTGCAGATTTTTTTTACGATGATTATAGACTCACACCTGTATTCATATATATTTCGTATATTTATATTCGTATATAGTAGGCAGAGGTGTGTAGTACACCCACGTTTCGCCGGCTGTGTAATAAGTCCCATGTAATAGGGGGCGAGCCTATTGCCATTAACCGGGCACAATTCCAGACTCCGTGCTGCTACTGAGAATTTCCTAATGGAAAAACCCAATAACACTTTGCCCGACCCGGGGATCGAACCCAGGACCTCGTGCTCAGCAGTCGCGCTTGCTACCACTAGACGATGATGAGTTATATCTTTGAACTAGAAGATAGATCTACTGCCTAATAGTTTCGGCTGTTTCCGTCGCGGGGCGTGCAGGCAACAGGTAGCTTAGCTTACTGTTCGGGTCAAAATACGTCACATCCTTGATTAGGTCATCATCATCCTCCTAGCTTTATTATTCCCTTTGTTGGGGTCGGCTTATGATCTAACCAGATGCAGTTGAATATTAGTTTTCTACGGGGCGACTGCCTATCTGACCCTTGCAACTCAAAGGGGTAATTAATATTCTTAAGTTAGGTGAGTTGTCAGAATGTTAAGAGTGTACTGACTCCCTATAAATTGACTGTCAAAGATCTTTATGCCATGGCCAATGCGTTCCGAGGCACGGAGCGGGTGTTAATATATAATACGAAAATAACTTCTAAAAAGTCAAAGGCGCGTGCCTTGGGTTGATCCTGAGACTTCTTTTATCACTGCTTTTGTGACCACCCTTGAACAGGTATAGAATCAAATTCTAGTAGCATCTGATTTGGCTGGAGTACCTATTAGTTCATTTTTAAATCACTCTCAGGTAGCAACTACTACTCGTTTGCCCTCAAATAAGGTAGCCTTTAAGTTTAATTATATTCTTATAAACCGCTTAACTACTTACACGTGTCTTGGGTTCACGCGCTAATTATTTGATTCAACTCGCCGAGCAAAGAAAGTGAGTGTGTGCTGTAAAAAATCTACTGAATTCTTTAAAAAAAAATCAGCTATTACACAGATTACTAACGTCATTCATATTTACTGAATAAACAAGACTGTGCATATTTAAATAATTCCTTCTTCATAGATAACAATTTAGGCATAAAAACAAATGGCCAAGCTAATTTTTTACAAGTTTCATTCATAATGTTTGCTTTATTTTATTGTTTTTGTGAGAAAAAAACCGGACGGCTGTTTTTTTTTTGTTCTACCGCATCGAGGTCACTCACTTATATTTTTTCTATTTTCATTTTATTAAAACAATTTATTTCGTTAATTTATGCCAACATATAAAAATACATTCGTGGATACATTAAAAGCAATGTGCTCATAAAATTTTTGTTTAGCCCGTAGGGTGCCATGTTCTATAGTGAAGCGATGATTTTTTATCGATGTAATTTTATTAGTCGATGTAGGTATAAAACTTTTTGAGAAAATTAAGTCATAAAATTACTAATGATTCACTTTTGCCATTGCTATAGGTATTTAAGCTTCAAATACAAATTAAATTATGAGGTGGTCGATTTATATTGCTATTCATTTTCAAGAATCAATATGGATCTCTTAGTATTCATGATATTATAATTTCTTAATTTGATCATTGTTATATATTATTTTATAAGATTTCCATCTAAAATAATGGTGTAAATTCTCAGAGCCTTGATTTCAAACCTTTACTAATCAAATTATATTCTACAGTATTTATGTAGAAGTATATTATGTAATTTTAGTATGTTTCTAATTTTGATAATGATATTCTTAATTTACATATCACAAAAATGTATAAAAAAACATTAACAGCGAATATTAATAAAACTAAACAAACAAAATTTTCAAAACAAGCCCCTCACTAACTCATAAACATTTTAATATTTCGTCGTCGTATCAATGTACGTTTGATATCTATCGTTTCGATATAACTCCACCGTTTTAAGTACTAATAACATGAGACGTACTCTGTAGCATGATATAGTGTCCCCGGTAGCACCCCCCGTCGGTATGTTATGCGATACGACACATAATGCCGACGAATTTAATAATTTGACATATTTAATCGCGTCGACGACGACTCGGAAAAAAATTTTAGTGAACAAGATTTCTATCTCTAGACTTTCTCGATGCAGACCCAACTCAGTAGTGAATACATTTTAGTATTTAATTTATTTTTTGTTTATCTTTGAAAAACTAGTTATTCAATCCAATAAATCAAATGCAGAAAATTGTTTCGGTAAAGATGGGATAGGAATTCTGCAAGATTTAATTGTGAATTTAGAAATTTAAAAAAAAAAAGGTATAATCTAGAGGAGTATTTAACCATAGTACCATAGTACCACATAAAGTTGCAATTAATTTAATTGTACCTTAAAACAACAGCTCTAATATAAATTTTCATATTTGTCAAAAAATTACGATGGATGTAAAAACCGAGAATATCGACCATTAAGATTACATAAGACCGTACTCAGCTCATTCTGTAAAATACACACGTTATAAAATAATTATAATTCATTTACGTAACTATAGAATATAATTAATAAAAACAATGAATCTGTCATAAAGAAACTAAACTATTACCATTATTACCGCGGTCAACAACTTCGGTGTTTCGTTTTTGCTATTACAAAAAAATGTGGCCACCGGACGAAGTGTTATCGTTAAGGAAATCTCATTTTTTTTCCTTTCGGCCTTAAAAACATGAATGGTACGTACGATTTATGATATCACAATTCTTTTTATAACCCACCCGGTGTTTTTTTAGGTTTTTTCATCCCGCGCTTTATCTTCACAATTTTGTGTCTCAATCTATTAATAACGTCTTCTTTGAGGACGAGACGTTTTGTGTCGATGTTTATCGATAGCTGACGTGTCAGATGGTACATCACTAGATTCACTTTGTGATTGGTCAGGATTTATGTGTCAAGATCGTTATTGTTTTAATTCGTGCGTGAACTTTTGTGTTTTCGCCACAGTTACTGTAGTGTCGGTGTAAAAATATGTTCTGATTTCGTATTTGTAGAGTTCTAAGCGAACCGATTCGGTAGCATATCGTTCAAGTTTAAAAATTGCTTGAGTTATTATGTTGCTGCTGAGTGACGGGTTCAAAACCCGTCATTATTGTGCACAAATTGTTAACCCGACACGTTACAGTTCGTGTTTAAACTTAACATGCTACAACTTAGCTTTGAGAGATGCCGACGCCGACACATTGTTACTACTGAAACTCTGTTGTTGAACTGTTTACTCTATAAAGGAATTCTAACTTAAAGATGCAATAATTTTAGAGCAATAAATAAATGGAAAATACACATACACTAAAGTTGCATTGCTGCACTTGGTTTGACAGTTCTTTTTCATCTTATTCTCAAGCCTTAGATTTTACGCATAGATTTTTGTGCATAAATAATTATAATTCTGTTTCCCTAACATTTGAAGACGTATAAAAATTTGCATGTCTCATTTTCTGTTTGTGGAGACCGTATCATCAACTTCGAGCACGAACGCCTCAGGCAGCGTTTTACTAACCAGCATACTTTGACCTTCCTTGCCTCCATTTTTAACCCATTTTGCGGTAGAGGGGGGTGTTGACATAGTTTTTGAGAGGTCTTACTTGCTTGGTAGCTGTTATCAGTGGTTGCGGAGTAAATCATGTCGAACAAACACAGGACGGGCGTCAACGCTGCACATCGCACGATCAGTGTGAATTGTGTTTTTATGTTCGCACACCTTACGCGTTATGGGGCAGGCAGTATTTCGAATTTTACAATTTCTATTACTGTTGTTAAAAGTTAAACTTAAAACGCAAGAATCACCTAAAGTCTACTTTTTGGTTTATTTATTTTCAGCCTCATAATAAATAAAAACGAAAACTTACCTACTAAATTTAAGTTATTGCTAGAGTTTAAAAAGTTTACAGGTTATTTTATTCAGTGCATATTTGACTGACATTTATTAAACTTCCAAATTCTTTCGTTGATATTCAGTTAATATTATAGCATAGCAATGAAACGATTAAATTCCTACATTGGCTCCTACCAAAACGTTTTGAACAAGAAACCGTAAACAATGAACTTTATACGGACATGAAGAAAATATTATATTTTGGCTACAGCCATAACAGTACGCATTAAAAAAAATGAAACTTCGAACATTCTCTTCGGTGCGCTCGAAAACGCGGTTCGTTTTACGTATCCGTCGCGCCCATTATATCGCGCAAACGGGCCACCGCATAATTACTTACACGTTAATTGATCGGCCTTCGGAACGCAAACTTGCGGTTAAAAACAACAAAATTACAAATTGTCAATTTTGTATTTAGAATAGGTACTAAAGTTTGAATGTTATTTGATGTTTGAATTGACAGGTTTATAATTGTAGGCAGGTTAGCAGGTACACCTTAGTGTCGAAGCGTTTGGTATAAAATAATTTGAACCAATTCTGGCAGGGAAAACTTTTAGAAGTTTCTTGGTTGAATTTGAGTCTTTCGAGGAGTATAAGTACTTATGATAAATTAAAATGCTATCTATCACTAGAGATAATACGATATTTTAAATAATTATATTTGGAAAATTTATAATAACATACTTTTATACTGGGTACCTCAGTATAAATGATCAGTTTCCATCACCGATGCTGCGTATCTCTCGATGGAATACCACCATTATCACAATGTATTGCCGATTCCGCGATACTTTGGCGACTTCAACCGCTTCGCTGTCAGATAGCACAACCGCAAATCTCAAAGCGTTTCTGTAAACATCGCAGTAAGTTTCGGTTTATTTATTAGCAGCATTTATCGGTCGTTAAAACGAAGTCGCGGCACTGTGCCGACTCCGTCACGGGGACGTCATGGTTCGTATTGTAACGGAAAACAATGCGGCGTGCGTGTTACGATCGATTTATGACCGTAGGCCTGCCATGCGTGGGGATTTCGAACGGACTCATTTCGAAGCTGGATTTTGAATACGCGCGCGAAATTTAAAAATTAAACTTTCGGGGTTTAAATTTTTAAATCGGCTTTGAAGATACTGAAAAATGTAGGAACCGCTTGCTACCTTTGTCAGAAGACATTCTACCGGAAACCCAATTTGGCTTCTGACCGAATCGAAGCACGTGTGAGGCTATCTTCTCTATTTGACAGGAAAATTATAACCTACAAATTCCCTAAACCTAGTAGACAAATCTACACATAGAAAAAACAAATCGTACAAAGTAAAAACTGTAGTATTTACATTGAATATTTTTGGAAATAAGAAACTTGTGCTTCAAGTTCGGAGAACGATGCTGAAGAAAATAAAATCGTAACAAAGAAAAACTGTACATTAATATTTTTGGAAAAAAGTAATTAGAATTCGAGGAACGATACTGAAGCCGAATATGTAGTTTTTAGAAACTTTGTCTGTCAGAGATCGGCGCAAAAACTACTGGACAGATTTAGTTGAAATTCGGCAAAAATATTTGTTAAACACCAAGTCAGTTTTAAGGATACAAATTATCACAATAATTATGGGGGATAAGTATTTTAATAAGTAGGGTTATTAAAATAACGGACGTAGTCGCGGGCGGAAACTAGTTGTTAATAAGTAGAGATGGACCGCTTGCGGCGTTTGCCGATCAGCCGACTAATCAGTGCATTTGACGAATAGTCGGCAATCCCTATCAATTACACATACCTACCTATCGATTGCTTCCTAATTCTGATCGAGTAAAGTTCTGAAAGTTTCACGTTTATTAATTATAACTAATCTATTTCTTCATTGTTATTTGATTTTAAAAAACTGAATGATAATTTATTAAATCGTAATCGTAAACGTTTAGTACTAAAAATAAATGCCAAATAATCCGGCGTTATTACCGATTAATCATCGACTAGAAAACATTCTACATAGGTAGTCGGTAATCCCAAATAATTTGTCAGTCGGCCCATCCTTATAAACACTACAAAATCTCTCATTGTAAGCCTCTTTGATTATCGTAAATACGCCTATGATATTATGTAAACATAATATATATTTTTACATACTTTATTATCTTTATAGCCGTTTACGACCGTAATACAGACAATAACAATTAACATAATTAATTATAAACATGTAAATATTGGCATTATCATGCAATGTGCAGATATAAAACAAATTACGATATTTTTAATGGAAACCGGGCTGAACCGTAGTAAATGCAATTATGTTTGCGAATTCTTGCGATGCGAATGACTTTAGTGTTGTTGATAATTCGTTTGACTGTGATTTCTGCTAATGCTAACATTTTTGGTGAACTAACATTATCTTTGTACGATGTATGAAGGTCTATGTTGTGTTGTGGTCCATCCATCAATAAAAGTTATCGATGTCTCTGTAACTCCTAACTTACATACCTACTATACAAGGTAATATACATTATTATGTGTAAAATTAACTAACTAACAGCCACCAGTGATAACACACAATTTACCATAAATCACCTCTATCACAATCCTCGGCTTCCCAAGATAGGTAATGGTAGTACCAAAAAATCAGCATTTAGCAGTGTGACTGTCGTTCTTCCAATCAGATCTGAACCCTGACTATCTGGAGATGGGGTTCCGCGGCGGTGCCGGGCTGGGAACTACTTCGCGCACCAAGCGCATGCGTACGAGCTTCAAGCATCACCAGCTTCGAACAATGAAGTCCTACTTCGCGATCAACCACAACCCCGATGCTAAGGACCTGAAGCAACTCAGCCAGAAGACTGGACTACCCAAAAGGGTGCTTCAGGTAATACAACTTTTATTGCATCTTGTGGCCAAAAGAGCACAATATGCTAATTACTTCGTCCAATATATTGGGGCTCTCGTGTTTATAAAACATTTGAATCGGAAAATATGAGATTTTATTTTTATGTTCTTTGAAACACTTGAACTGTCATTATGGTTTATGAAAAATTACCTTAAACGTTCTTAAAAATGATTATTAGAGGTACGTATAAAATTGTGACTTGACGTTTAATAAAAATCTTTGGCACTTACATAATCTGATAAAAAAAAAACTTTTTAAAAAAATGCGCGGCTATAATGAAAGCAATGGTATCAAATAATGAAGGTTTTATATTCGGTACATAACAAATCGTGAAGCGTTATTTCACGCGTAGGTAGCTTCATTAGCATACTGATCAAGACGTTAGAATATGCTTGAGTATGATAACAACCTATATTACTGATAACATCCGCGCCTTGAAATGTTTATATCCAGTTACTAGCTGCCCCGCGCGACTTCGTACGCGTGATTATCCTACTTCAAGGCCTATTCTACCCCTACCCTACTCTACCCACTACCCTACTCTACCCACTACCCTACTCTACCCACTACCCTATTCTACCACTAACCTACTCTACCCTTACCCTACCTAACCCCTAACCCCTAACCTACTCTACCCCTACCCTACTTTAACCACTACCCTACCCCTAACCTACCCTACACTACCCCTACCCTACCCTACACTACCCCTACCCTACCCTACCCCTACCCTACCCTACACTACCCCTACCCTACTATACCGCTACCCTACCCTACTCTACCCCTACCCTACCCTACTCTACCCCTTTTTCTCACCTTTAAACCTTCCCTGGATCTCCACAAATAATTCAAGACCAAAATCAGCCAAATCGGTCAAGCCGTTTTCATGCTATGTCGTGACAACGGAAAACGGGTTTCATTTTTATATATCACTAGATGCCCCGCGCGACTTTGTACGCGTGATTATTTTACCTCTACGCTTTTTCTACCCTACCCTACATTACCCTACACTACCCTACGCTACCCTACGCTACCCTACCCTACCATTCTCTACCCCTACCCTGCCCCTACTCTACCCCTACCCTACTCTACCACTACCCTACTCTACCTCTACCCTACTCTACTCTACCCCTACCCGACCCCTCTATTCCTACCCTACCCTACTCTATTCTACCCCTACCCCACCCCTCTATTCTTACCCTAACTCTACTCTACCTCTACCCTACCCTACCCATACCCTACCATACCCAAGGGGTATAATTCCATTTTTTTTTTCTTCGATTCTTCTATTATAGACGGAGACTAATCCAACAAATCAAATACCATAAAAATCGGTCCAGGAGTTCTCGTGTATACCTACTAATTTTCATGGCTTCAACTTTAAAAATGGCAGAATTTCATTCAAACTTTTATCTTCTATATTTTCTCCCCATAGGAATTGTCTTTTGATAGGGAGAGCTGGAAGAAGCTCCATCGACAAGAGCGTAGCTCTTAAATAAATGATGATGATTTTCTCCCCAAAGTGATTGAATATCGAGATACCTATACGTGCATAGTTATGCCACTTTGATGTCTCTTACTAATACCGAATTTCTTACACAAAATATTCGCCCCCCCCCCTTTCCCCCCTAATGGGTAGAGTTATCAAAAAGCTAAAACACGTCTTATTCGTTAACCGAAAAGCTAATTATCAAGTTTAATGACGGATTTTCATAACTACAAACTTTAGTCCCCTTTTATATCTCCTTAAGGGAAAAAAAATCTAAATTTTTTTATACACGTCTTTCTTATTTTTAACGCACAAGCTTAATACTTATTTTTATACCTGTAACTTAAAAAATAACAAATCTTCCATACAAACTTTCTCCCCCTTTTTTATCCACTCAATGGTAGATTTGAAAAAAATAAACTATGCTCGTCTTTCATCTAACAACTTAAAAGCTGAATACCAAGTTTCGTACATATAACTTTAAAAACGACGGACTTTCATACAAACTCTTATCCCCCTTTTTATCCCCTTAGGGGTGGAATTTCCAAAAATCCTTCCTTAGTGCACCCCTAGGATACGTAAAGAGTATTGTCTCAAAATTTCAAGTCTCTAGGTCTTCCGGTTTAGGCTGTGCGTTGTCTGTCAGTCAGTCAGTCACGGTACTGTTTTATAAGTATAGATATTAGAATTTCAAAAAAATCTATGCAACGTTTAGTTGACTTAAGTTTCTGTAAAAAAAAAGTAATCATTAAGTTTATCAATAAATTATTGTTATGAATTTAATTAAAACATCATTATCTACTATAACGATTAAAAAACAATAACACCTAAAAAAGCCACATCTTTAACTTATAATTTTTATTTAACTAACAAATTAATAAAGTTATTATTTATAAAAACGGGACACACATAAACAAGTCTCTACATTTTATTATTATTAATCAATGTGCTAACAAAAATGACAAAAACAGTGTAAAGTTACCATTAGTCTCAAATGTTAATCTTTAATCGTTCGTTTATTAAAATTAAGTACTTAAACTGCACTAAAATCCGACGGACGAGACCTATAGGCGTGAATTACATTACGAATTTGGGATTAATCAACATATTTTAATGAAATTAAACGTTATAGCTATGTTTGGTAGAATATTACGAAAATCGTTAGTTTTAAATGTATTTATTCAAGAAACAACTTTGGAAAATATTTTACAGCCCATTTCAAACCTCGTTAAATCCATGAACAAAAAAGTAATTTGGAAAAAATAATTTTATTTTCGTCGAGACCTAAATTAACACAATACAAGATACTTACATATTTAGGTATGTAGGGTTAGAATGTGACTTACAATACAGCAGTGACTCAAAGCAGAATTCAAGTGTGTCAAACGCATAAAATAAGTCTTAAACAAACCGGTAGTTGAAAGCTAATGCGAATTTAATGTAGTCCCGATATCGCGTCGCTTTGCACAGTATCGACTTATCAACATTTTGCATTGCGAATGTTTTATAAAGTTAAATTTTATTTATACGTTTTCGTCATCGGTTTTTTTATCATCACTCGTTTTGACGGCTGACGAGTGGTATACGGAGTTGTTTTAATTTATAAATTGATAAAGTCGCAGTTACGTTCTAGAATTGAAAATAAATTTTGAATTCGGTTATTTATTTAATCGGTATACTTACATGCTTTTTTTTCAGACAACTTTATAAGGTTAACATTTTATTTATCCAGTTCGGGTAATTTTTTTTAAGGATGAAGAAGGTAAGTATAGGAAAATTATCATCAAAATTTAAGATATTCGTGATCTACCTGCTACCGCACCGGTTTTGGATGTCAACATGATTGGCTTCACAGAAATTGCGTGAGTGCAGGCTCAAAATTGCGCTTCCCGTAAAGCATAATTGTAGCGTTGTTATTAAACACCATAATCAGTGTTTGCAGGTAAGTCGAGAATTTTGTGAAATCAAACTAGTGTAGTGAGGCACATCAATTATAATAATCTATATTGCCAAAATTTAAACACAACAACTTTTTTTAAAATTATTAATGCATTTATAGTTATACTTTTAAAAAATCAGGTACTATACCAATTGATGTTAAAAAAGATAGTACTTATCTAATAAATAAGTACCTATGTTAAAATTTAATGCATTAATACCTTTTTAAAATCAATTGGTATACTTAATACCAATTTTTTTTAAAGTCCAACTGGCCATAAATATAAATAAGTAATAGTACTTTAAAAATAATTATATTTATCAGCTATTTTATTCTTTAGAGAATAATCAGCTGCACTCACAAAGTAGAGCGAATCCCGATAAAAGCTGGAACTATTGAGTGCATGAATGAGATAGTAGAAAATAAATACATAGGTAATGTTTATTTAAGTTGTAAAAAATACGAAGAAGATATTAATAATTTTGGTGATAACTTTTTAAACTTTTTAAAAGATATATTATTAGCAATCCGACAAGGAAGATAATATACCTATTATTTGTTGAGAAACTAGTACTGGTAACATACGCGGTAGATACCTTTAGGCTAATAGTTGATGGAGGAAGAAAATTTTATATCGCATTCCCCTTCCCCAACGTTTAAAGTACACAAAAAAGTCCGCCGCCGACTTTGACCATAGTTCCTAAATAGAAGCTCACACATCGGCTCCTCTTAACATTTAACAGTGCGTATTGCATTTAATTTGTTTGTTACAGCGGCCCTTTAATGTAGGGCTCGGGCCGCTCGGCAAAGCGCTACCCTTTGTTCTCGTAATTACTCAAAGAACTCGAAAAGGTTGAGAAACACGTGCGTCTGTGACGTCATAAGCTAACAATTGAGAATCAACAACTCTGTTTATTCGATATATTGGTCAGTACCAATATAAGCAGTATTTGTAGAGTTATCGTTGTCGCAAAATTGATGATAATATGACTGCAGAAGGTAGAGAGAGTAGAAAGAGATACAATTCTAGTAATTTATTTGAGTTCAAAACGAGACAGTACTTATTTTACCCTATATTTTCCCACGGCTTTACTCTAGTTAGTTACAATTTTTCGCATATCACTCACGGACCAAACTATCCCTATGCAAAAAAAACACGCCAATCTGTTGGTATATTGCTGCGTGAAAGATAAACAAACCAATCAACGTACTTCTGCATTTATGATAGTAAAACATCGTGAGGAAAACAGCACACCTGAGAGATTTTTCAACGTGTCAACATGTCAGAGGCCTACGGGCGTTTTGAACTGTGACACCAGGTTGTTCATCAACCAAACTGAAGAAGAATAAAATCGATGAAAAAGAAAAAGAGAGTAAGGATAAAGCAGTAAACAAAAAACTATAATTACGTATAGAGCCTTATTGGATCTACGCGCGAACCGAGTCCTGAGAACTGATTGGACTGTGAAAAATTATCATTATTTCCATCTGACTGTACTTCGGTCACAGCAGCCAATCTCCGATAAGACTGACTTCATCGACGCAGAAGATATCGTAGTACACAAGTGTGTGTGTGCACTCTCTAATCCCTTACTCTCAATCCGACACGACAGGACAGAGATAAGGCAGCAGGCGCAGGGCTGACGACTTTACGTGCTCTCCGAGGCACGGAACAAGAGTGTTAACTGAGCAAGGAGCTAATGACTGTCTGACAGACAACGCACAGAGTAAACTGGTTGACCTATCGACTTGAAAATACTAGAGATGCACTAAAGAAGGATTTTTGAAACTACGAGGGGATGAAAAATCCGAAATTCACGCCAATATAGTTCTAATTATTTGATAATACTCACATATCTTAGTAAAAGTCAGTGGTGCTTTTGGTTCGAACCTGAGACCGGCTCATACCACTTGACTATCACGGATTACAGAATTTACCATTGTAATGAGTTGTTGAACCTAATAAGCCGTCTGAGTGCTTTGTTTTGACGATGCTTCAAATTAGAACAAATATGTAAAGACTTAACGGAGCTCTCCAATTAGAAGATAATTAAAATAATAATGCTGAAATTATTGGCATGATATTGGAAATAAAATAGACGATTAAGTCTATTATCGTTTTAATACAGTCGCGCAAAAAACATTAGATAGTAAAATTACATACATAGACTCACGCCTGTTTCCCAGAGGGGTAGGCAGAGAGAAAGGATAAAAAAAAATTGTCTACCTAATATCCATCATGTTGGACCAAAACGGTAAGTGGTTTGATTAGGGGTAGGGTAGTGTAGAATAGGCGTAGAAGTAGGATAATCACGCGTGTATATATTTCATTATTATTTATATTTCAGTGTAGGCAAATAAACTACTAAACGTTTATACAGCGGTAATAGGTAGGTTGTACCTACTTATTTACTTCATTTATTTTTTTAAAGTTAATAGGCGACAATCAAAAAAATTTAAACCAGAAATTCGTCCATGTCATCCTACAATGGAACCTTCCAAGTTATTTCACAATTTGGCGGGTTTCATTTTACAATACACGAACGTATTTCGGGTTTTAACAATTAGCACATAAAATAATATAATTCCAACTTGATCAAAAAGGGAACTGAATTTCATGATGACCATTGTTTAAATGTCATAAATCTTGTAACATAATATACAGTACGAAGCAACCTATCAATTCAGCAGCCGAATGCAATATCAGTAACATAAATATATCCGCTAACCAATTATGGGAAGGACCCCCTACCCCTTGAATATTGATCAAGATTTTTTTTCAAGCAAAAAGCTTTCGACTCGAGACGTCGCCATATTGTAAAGATAATATCTTATTCGTTTTTGCGCCTCGTCGCACTTTTGGTTGTACGCTGCCGTGGACAAGCGTTTTGTATTACTTTTTTAAATCTCGATATTATCGCTTTAGATCTGTTTTGTTTTTATTCGATAGGATTTGGGCTGTGAAACTGCGCTCGACTTTCTTTATTCTTTTTACCCATGACAAACATTCGCCAAAAGTAGACAAACGTGTAGGTACACACAGCGACACAAAATCCATACGAATTAGATTTGAAATTTCGTCTCAAATATTATTTTATTTAACTGTTTAAATTCCTAGACAGTCACATTCGTTTCATTATACCGCCACATCGAGAGGCATATACTCACTTGTTCAATAGACGTACCCCAAAGGCCTTTACAACTCAATGCAATCACAAGAAACGGCCTCAAAGAATTATAGGCACCAATAAACCCATAAAATCCGCTGTCGATGCCGCAATATCACAGCATAAAAGCTAAGCATTTTCAGCTATCCCTAAATAAAACACGACACGAGGGGCTGAAACCAAAAGATTTATGTCTCTCACCTCTCAAGTTGTTTACGAGAATTACAAGACTAATTGCTTTAGATGGCAAAATTGAACCTTATACCTTCAAATTTAAGAGTGTGGTGTGATTAAAGTTCGCGTAGACCTCAAAGGCAGGCCTTTCAGAGCACGTTTAGAGGAGATATGCAGCGGATTGTAGAGTTGCTCTCACTTTTGCCGCTTTCTACGTTCGTGTGACGTTTGCCGCGCCACTGCCACGCACTTGACGCCTCCACCCAAAGAATATTGCGTTCTAAACGCAGCCTTTGAACAGACCCTTTTTGAATAGCATCTATTTGTATACGCTTTATGCAGAAAGCGATTTTAGTGGATTCTTATGGAACCAAAGAAAGTCATGGAAACTAATTCAGTTTTGTTTGCCGCTATTATCGGAAAACAACAATTGACTGGTATTTTATTTCTTCTACTTCTACTTTATTTCTAATCTATCCAAATTATTATTCTCTCTATTCTGAATAGATATTCTATGAATGAAAAATATTTTAATAAAATCAAAACAGAGGGCGATATCTAGCTTTATTTATCTATTTTATGAATTAAAATACCGCAAAAAGTGGTTATGTATGACGTTTACTAGGCAATTTAAATTAGTTTTGATCTTTTGAAAATTTTTGGCAATTAAATGTTTTAAATTCAGTTAGAATGAAAACAGAAGAACTTTCAGAATTTCGTAAATTTAGTACATAAATGTATTTTTTAAATGGCCATTGACAACAGGTGCGCTGCCCGTCGCGTCGTCTAATTGCCTCGGGCGCCCCCATAATATATAGACGCACTGTCACCCGAACCGCGGCGCAGGCGCATTTAGAACAAACCACGCCATATATCTCTCCTTGCGTCCGCAATTACGTGATTTGTCACTCCACTCTCTTTTTTCTTCTTTCATTCTGAAAAATGACTCGAGTTCAACTGTTCAAGTAGCTCAGACGTAATTAGTCGACTGAAAAAGTGCCTTTCCCTGTTCACTTTATTGTGCGATCAATTCACAAAGCTACTGTGTTTAATCGACTATTAATTTTATCTCTCTCGATTAATTAGTCGATTTCCAATAAAGGTTTATTGGTTATTTATTTAATTTAACTGGTTTTTTCTGATGTATTTTCAAGAGTTAATAAAAATTGTTGCTACCATTGTGGCGAAATACCTAATCCTTAGCAGGCGGGAAGTAAATTTACTGTACCTTGTTATTTTTTGATCATTGAGTACCTATTTATTGAAATAGCGGACAGATATTTGTTTCCAGTCTAAAAGCTTTTACTAAAACCAGTAGGTACATAAAAAACTCAACAAAATTCAGTTGGTTTATATTTTGTTAAAGATATTAATTTGGATCAATAATCTAAAGAGATTATGTAAAAAGAGGATTTTATCGTAAATCCAACTCTCAAAGCAGTTAAAATCACATGAAAAAGCAAAACTTCTATTAATGTACAATGTCGACTCTTCCCGGTCTCACAAAAATTAATTACCCGCTTCTATTTTTATAACGTTTTCATGCCATGATTTCGAATACTATAAAGATGCCTCTTAACGGCACACAAATATCACGGCCAAAGGCGATGGCTCACAACCCTCGCAATTAGTATCGGATGGTCACACCTTGACGTTTGGCCGCGTATAATTTTACTTTCTAAGTACATTTTGTGACAATAATAAGCAGAACCTCACATTCAACTTTAAACTTTAATACACCTCTTCAAAGTTAAAAATTCCACTCGCAAATAAGATCAAATCAAACAGTCTAGTAATTAGTACAGGCGCGCTCAGCGATGCTCCGTTGGGCAGATAATTTCCGCTGTACGTTCAAAAGACGTCCATTTGTCATTTGGTCGCGCGAAGTCGCACAGAGCGGACGTGCCTCTCCCTACTTAATTTATTCAAATATTATTTATTTAAGGAAAACGGGACTATTAATCACATTTCTACAGTTTTTATTTACATACGTGAAACGTTGCTTGCTTTGATCATTCACACATTTATTAGAGGTCCTTATGTGGTGTATTTTTTTTAATTCACACTGGAGATAATTAAATTGGGCATCAATTTACCAATTATACCGCATTTGTAATTAGAGTTAGATTTAGGCTGTTTATATTGAAATTATTACTAATTGTGTAGGTAAATCATTAGTCAGTAATTTCCCTCTATAACTTTTCTATTTGTATTGAAGTTTAATTAACACTTTTTCTAATTACGGCCTTTCATGTGCAATTTACATCTTTTAATGGTTTTTAAATATCAGTTACACTGTGGTGTGATTTGCGACGCAATTTTTTTTACGTTTTCGCATTCATAAATCAAATTAGCATTGGCTGGTACTGAAATAATGTTCTTGACGAATTGCTCGGGTGTTTCCCAATTCGCTTCACCAGCGCACACAGATCTTCACCTTTTCTATGTTAACCGCAGCCTATAGTCTGTCCCCGCTGAATAAGTCATTTATCGTTTTTTATTTTATTTGAATATCGCAATTTAGAAAATACTTTATTTACCTTTAAATAAAACTTAGTGAAACAATAACAGATTCTTAAGGTAAAAGCTCAAGGTGTATTGTTATTAATAACAGTTAATTTTGTATAAGTCTTTCCTTACTTTATGTTTAGATAACTCTAAAACATCAAATCCTCGCGACATGGCTTCAAAGAACATAATTGCATTCATTTGTATTAAATCATCTTTGATATTATAATTCCATTAGACACGGTGTGATAAAATGAGTTAATTTGCGTCCGCCATTTAACTACCTGTGTCGTGTTAGGGCATGAAATGGGTGTAATCAGTCATGATTGTGCGCGCTCACATTAGGCCACTACACCGCCAAATTGTTGCGAGTAATGAGTGTTTAATTCAATGTGTCTGTTTATTTAACAATTAGGACTAGAGAAATAGAACAGTCTTTTAAGTGTTGAAATGCTTATTTGATTCAAGTTTAAATATATGTATTGATCATCATCATCAGCCTGTATTATTCCACTGCTGAACATAGGCTTCTCCCAATGGGATAACTATTGTGCGCTTATTGGAGGTATTTCCCCATAATCGCCACGCTGGGGTTGGCGATCGCAGTAGCAGATGACTACTGTTACACAGAAGGATGCTGCTGCCCATCCTCCTGGCTTTCCCTTTGTCGCTACTTACGACACCCTTGGAACGAGTAGGGGTGGATCTATTTTTAGGCCGGAAACCACGTGGCATAATTATTAAAATTAGAGTATTATTAAGGCCATTTCTAATTAATTACATTTAAAACATAATTTATTCCATGTTTCTAAACATTGTAAATCGCAAAAATTTAGTAATATTAACAAATTATCTAGGTATTTAGAAACCAGTGATGAAAAGCAGCATAAGTAAAACTTTATTTTTCTATGGACATTAGTAATTTTTCTTCCACAATTTGTTCCCTAAAGTTGGAAGTTATGTGTCGCACCGTGTGAGCCTACACTTATTACGCACAATTTTGTCTCGTTTGTTCTAGCTGGGTGCACGGGGGCAATTTGCGAGTGTCGGTGTCATTGCGCAGTGGTTAGAGTAATGAGGTATGACGCAGAATGAGACATCAAACCGAGGGGTAGGGTGCTAATTATTGTGACAGTTATTCAATTATCCAGATAGTATCTATTCATTGTTTAGCTAGTTTTATTAGCCTCTAATTTTCTTCAGCTACTAGCTTACAAATCTTTGACTAGGATTAGATTTTGGTTAGTGTTGCCTGGTATGAGTCCGCCCTAACATACCTTCATTAAGAAATCAACAAAATGTTAGGGTTGCTGTCATGCAAAGCACTCTTGTCTATGACTGTTCAGCATGTCAAAGTAAAATTAAATTTGATTAAAAAACTTTATAGTGACAAGTTATACCTACACAACCGGAGTTAGAAAACCAGAATCAAAAGTCAGAATTTAAACCTCTGAGAGGTGCGTGGGTTCGGACCTCTGATACGCAAGTCCAACGATCATACCACAAGGCTTTCGTTAGCTAACATAGTTTACCCTATTGTCTTTTGCCGTTACGAAAAATAATGCACTAATAACCAAACTAAGTTCATAGGTACTTCTAGAAAACTCCATCGCTCAAAAGAAAAGGGACATAATCGTATTGCCTCTGATGAATAACATACTGCACTTGTTTTCATTCAAAACCTCAATGAACTTATCTCAATGGATCTTAAGACATTCAACACGCTTTGATATTATTTAACATCTCGTCATAAGTATCCAACCGGTGTTCACAAATGGGTTCACCATCCAAACGGGAGATATAAATACTGTTCAAGATCATTCTGTCAATGTCTGGCGTCAGCTACCGTCGAGACGGCAGATCCTATCTAAATGACAAATAGTGCTACTGTTGTATTTCTTAGCATTTAGTTACTGCAACGATATATTAGTGAGCTCGAAAAACTATTATATAAGATGTTGAAAGCGAGTGTGGCGCAACGTGGAGCCACAGTAGCGTTGGATGATTGATTGTTGTACTGCTGTTATCTGTTATGCGGTTGAGCTATATGGAACTTGCATAGCGTCAGGCGTAGTATAAGGCAGTTTGTAAGCTCAGAGTGAGACCAACTTACCTAACCTACTAATTTACAATATTAGGTGCTCACTCAAAGTGAAATTTAATCTGAGTTAGAATTCATTGAACACATAATTTATTGTAACATCAAGAAACTTACAGAAATTAATGACTGTTGGCAAGGCCACATTATTTTGCCTAAGGTGTAGAGTTTGAAAAGTTAGGGCTTGTAGAGTTAGAAGCTTGACTCTACGTGAGACCTGATAACTTTTTGACAGTGCGAGCCATACGGCTCGTCTCGGTCTCGTCGTGGCATCATATTACATGAAAATGTTTTTGGTGGGATAATTTTTTTTCATAAAGGTATAATTTGTAGATGACACATATTACTGATAGTACCTATAAGTGTAACGTGTGTGTAATTAATACTAATAAGTTTGTTACTGCACTTTTTACAAACGTCCCGTATTTTTTATATGCAATTCAATATTTTGAAGATGCACTCAACTGCTCGAGAAGAGGTTTATGATCTCGTAAATCTTCAAACAAACACACAAGATTATTCACAAAATACAACTCAATCTCGACATCAATATATCAAAAATATCTGACAATTTAATTTTTCATTAAACATAATTTATTACTCAGTCATTTCAAAAGCAGATTAAAAAAAAACATGAATAAAAAAATATCGTAACATACTGCCGCTGAAAAATTACTCGTATGAAAATTTTCAATTGTCTTTAAGTTAATGCTGATAAAGGGAGTTGAGCCGTAAGTTCGGGTGATTAAAAGTTGTTTTCTGTTGGCAGTAACTTGTGACGGTATAACTAATGATGTGTCCGACGTAGTGCTTATTTATTTGAAATGCGAGCAAGAATAGCGTGTCGTGTTTTTGGCCTTTGCGGCGAGTACGTGTAAGAGATTGTACTAAACTCTTACTATCTCCGCAACTCTATAAAATATAACTATATAATATTATAGTCAAATCGTCTTACTGCTTTTGTTGGAACAATGATATGATAGGAGCTTTGAGCTGTCAATTTGCAGAATTGAAATCTATTCTTCTCTAGTCTAGTCTTCATTCGATCGGTGGTTATGTGAGCCAACCATTCACTCAGAAGATGTAGTATGTAATATCATATCTACATCTTCGGAGTGAAAGGTGATCTAAGTGGATATCTAAGTATTAACTTAGATAAAATTATTCCTACCTACTCGTACCTTTGGTCTGAGAATAAAATAAAAGAATTAAATATAGATAATATATCACATTTATTATCTTTCATATTATGTAACTTATCTTTTGACTTTTGGTTTTCGATAAAAATATTTTTATAAGGTTCGAATGTCCTACGCAGAAAAATATTAAAAAACGGATATACCTACAAATTATAACAACGACGATAGCGTATCATGCAGTCTGTTAAAAAATTACGTAAGTACACCACATAAAATAATAATGGAAATGGAAATACATAAAGTAAAATAATATGGAAATAAATATAATATACACAAGTACTACGAACAGCATTTGAATTCGCAACTTTTCTTTCCACAAATATTTGAAATTTAAATTTAAATTATTAATATTTATAATTTAACTTAATGAAAAAATTTAGTACCTATATTTTTCATTGTTTCCACTTTGCCAATTAGTTTGAATAATACCTAATTGCGATTTGATGTCGGTGCTGTAAATTATAAACAATGGATTCCTATAACAATACGTTTCTATTACATAGTCTTTTATATTGTGAATGTTAATGTAATATCGTACGATAGTCATTTGTATAGAAAGATTGCCATACTTCTTGTTAATTTATAAAGTTTCTATTTCAACCAGAATATAAAAAGCGAAAATTTATTGAAAAATAATCTCTATTATTATTATATATATTATTTAATATAATTTAATATATAATTAATAATATATATATTACATTTATAAATGTGTACCTATATATATTAAATATTACGTTTCGTTCAATTCAATTGTTGTTTCAATTACAAAAGCGTTGTTAGAATTTATTGCTTTGTGCATAATCGTGTAAAGTGCTTTATAACTGGCTTCATAATCAATATAAAGATGTCCCACTAATATAGAGATAATTTTATTTGCTTGTAGTCAGACAATAATAAATAGGTAGCATCTCTAACCAGTAGTCGAAAACAAATGACAGTGCCAGTGATACAAGCGGAACAGTGTCATAAGTCGATATAGCACCAAGATGAAGGGTATATCTACAATTTCTCTATTTTTTCAATATTGAGGAAAGTTGATTTAAGGGTTATCGAATTTTGACAATATTCGGTTAATACGAATTTTGACTTGATATTTTGAAGAAACTTTACCAGTTATTTGGTTACATTTTTCATATTTTTCAAAAGAAACACGATAGATCTTTCGCCAATCTCAGATATTTCTTAATTGTTTAAAATCTGGGATATTATTAAATTACTTAATTTCTACAATTACTTATTCAATTACAATTACTTACCTACAATTATTAATTAATTAAATATAACTATATACACTTGCCTAAAAAAATAATAAAAAAAAGAAATTAAAAGAAAAAGGGTAATTATTATGTGGACAGAAAGAACTGAACGCTACTACGGTTCCTACACTTCAAAAAAAAAGATTTAAAAAATCAAAAAAAAAAATATATCCATAGGTAATATTGATTTAGGAGAATATGTAGTTGTCGCTTTTCATATGGCTACTGCGATGTTTGTCTTGAGACCACCAAGACAGATTTATCTATTCGTGACAGCGCGCAGTCATCAATCGTCCACAGCTTTCCTCTCATTTTTAACACTAGAATATTCGGAGAAGTTTATAAACAAAATAAATTTCATTGAGTTCATTTATTATTTTTTATATCAACTTCATGTAGGTATTGTAAGTACCTACGTAAGAAAATTACATTTATTAAAATTTAACTGAAAGATGGTACTGTGAATAGACAGGTAGAGATAGTTAAAAGATTATTTTTTTATAACCTTAGTATGATTTTCTTAGATGGTTCATTTAATTGTTTTAATGTATGTTCAGTACGTAATGAAAAATAATTAATGTAAGCAAAATATTTAGGTACAATATAACAGTGGTTCCCAGCTAGTTTTTCCTGCGAACTACTTCAAGAATAACTTCAAACTCGCGTATGTACCTAATTGCAGGAATGATTTAAATAAAAAACTAAAAATACGGTTCGTATATTCAGCGATACGTTTTATACAGAAGTACAGTCGACAAAGGAGTTAGGTTAGCAGGGCCACTAGTTTGGGATGAAGTTATTCCTAGAAGTTTGCATGTGGTTGTGTAAAATAAATTGTTTAGTTTTGTATAGGTTTCAGTTATACCTTTTCATAAAATAAAATGAAATTATATTAATAACTTATTGAAAAAATTGCCAACCTAACTCCTTTGCCGACTGTACAAAGATCAATCGAAAAATAGATTTCAGATCTTTTAATTTTTTTACTGAATATATAATGAATTAATTAGGGAGTCAACGTACCTAACACTAATTGGGAACAACGGCATTATAGGCATCATTAACTTCATTATCAATATCTACGCAAGGTTAATCAGTTGCAGTTTAGTGATAAGTAATTGGGATAATGATGGTCATTCACTCGAGATACTTGCACTATCAAACCAGTACCTACCTACATCACATTCTTCCTCAAATCTTTGCCAACTAGCATATAAATGCAACACGATATTTATTTATGAAATTGGCTCTCGCAAAAATGCTGGTCTGTATCTTGCCCAAACGCTAAGTATAGCCATCCAGCGAAGCAACGCAGCCAGCATTTTGGGAACGGCCTTTTAGATTAAGTTTATCTTTTTATCTTATTTCTAGGTGTTTTATATAGTTAGTTAATATTATTGTGCTCGACCATGAATTATTTAACTGTCGCAAATGAAATAGTGGTTAGTAAACAGTCGATTAATACCTACATAAGTATATCCTACTAATAGTTTGTGAGGATTGCTGGATGTTTGTTACTCTTACACGCAAAAATTACTGAACGAATTTTGATGAAACTTTACAGTAATATATCTTAGACATCAGAATACCACCTAGGCTACAATTTGTCAATGTACCACGCAGACAAAGCCACGGGCGGAAGCTAGTATTCATATATTTAAAATCCAAGTGGATATAAAATCTTCACTTTAATGTTAGAGATCGTTTTGTTTCATAAACTATCAAATTAAATATAAACAGGAAATAAATGTACTTATTTGTGTATTTATGTGTAACATTTTAACTAATTAATTCGTCACTCTCGCGTATATTAATTATAGGTATATTATAATATGTGGGTAAGAAGGTACTTCCCTAACATATGACGTCGTTACGCAAATAGGCTTAACGATTGGTCATAAGCACTGCCGTGAAAATAATATATTATTGTGTCAACACAAAACCTTTTCGATTTTATCTCGGTAGGTAGGTACTAGTAGTGTAGATCTATTTACGAATAGGTAAAAAAACCTATACATAAATAGATCTACACTTGGTTCACTTTGCTGAAAAAACTTTCAAAATAATAATAAAAAAATCGGTATTATGAACCTCATAGAAATTAAAGTTAGGTATCTATTTAATGACCTTTAGCTTACACTTGTAAATTTATTTTATTGTATGGGTTTGTGCCAGTATTTTCTTTTCTATTACCATCATTGGTAAAATAAATACTTTCCAATATCTTTGTATTGGGTAGATACCTATTAAAAGTATTTCTCATAGCATAAACAACTTATAAAGCAGCGACATATAGCCTACGAGTTATTGAACTTTCCTCTTTTTCCGGACAATCGCCAGCCGAATGCCACTTCAGGGCCAAGAAAGAAACGGGCATCTAAATTTGGCGTAAGGCAACATAGGCCGCCATGACGCGGGGGGCGGGGCCACGGCGCGGCCGCGCGTGATTGGTCGCAAGATTCGCGCGCTCGCGCGCCGTCCGCACTGAATCTTCAATACAAACATTAATTTTACAAATACGGATAAAGTTGGTAAATCTACCAGGTGTTCAACTATGACCGACTTTATCCATAATTTGGTAATTCGCTTTTCCACAGCGAGCACATTTAGCACATATAACAACCCTTCGGAATGTTGCGCCTGCGACGACGGTCACGCACCGGGCTGGCCAGCTCGCTAATTACAGATAAAATCTGCACTTCGGAACGCTCAACGGCGGGCAAGAACGCAATCACGTGCCACAAAAAACGGGCAAGTAGGAATCCAGCTTCCGCGTGCAATGCGGTCGGGCGGAAGCTAGGACTGCCACAAAATTTGGAACGCATTCTGGTTTTTGTTTGCAATGTTTATTTCACGAAGCTGTGCGTTGGCTGGCGTGGTTTGTTTTAAGTGCACACACAAACCGATATGTTTTTTGTCTGCAGGTGTGGTTCCAGAACGCGCGGGCGAAGTGGCGGCGAATGGTGACCAAGCAAGAGAACAAGATGTCAGAGAAGTGTTCTCCAGACGCGTCTCTGGAGATGGACATGTACCACGGCCCGATGGGCTCGATCCAGTCGCTGCCACCGCACAGCCCGCCCTACAGCGTGATGGGAGGCCCGCCAAGCCCAAACTCTATGGATTGTCCATAGCCACTATTCTGCGCTTTATGAGCGCCGTTATAGACTTTACTACGAGTGGTGCGGCAAAAAGCACTTTGCGGCGGTGCCTGCATGCAACCTCGTCAAAACCAGATGGTCCAGTGAACCGTTTTCAAAATAAACTATTAACAAAGACCGTGTACATTTGTGTTTACGTCATTTTCATTAAATTCAATAGTAGTTGTTCAGATAAATCTTTCCACGGCGATATCAATGAACCGAACGTGATGCCAAGTAAAGCCGCTGAAGGAGTGCGATGCTGTGCTTTACGTTATAGGACCCTGTACACGCACCGAGTTGTTGAGCACCATTCTTCGGCAGTAAAAGCATCTGTTGTGTAGATTACGATATTAAGAATAGTAATTGTGAGTGTCTCGCTCTCGTACTATCTATATGATCGATGTCTCAGTGTTTCTGTATCATTAACAAATATAGTTGTTGTCAATGTAACCGAATTTTAATAGAAAATCTGTCTTTTTGACTATCTTGAAAGTAGTAATATTGTGTTAGAAAGTGAAGCATTAAGAACAATTATAGTACTTGCAAATATATCTAAGTTGTACTGACGTCAATTCTATTGTTATTGTACCTTTTTATATTGTTAACTAAAATATTAATCTGAAAATTTTGTTTATCCCATACCAAATTGAATCTGATAATGTGTTATGATAATCACAATATATTATATGTATATAATAGAAGAATATACCTATCTAAGCACATAAGTATGGCGCGCTTCTTTCCATCAGGCCAGGGGTAATACACTAGGGGTTGTTAGTCAATAATAAATAACAAAAACACATTTCTGTGTCATTCCACTAACTTTATTGACTTGGAAGTACGACGACTCGTTTTGTCGAACGCCTTTATTTTCTGGCGTTTTTTTTACTCAACGGAATTCTTACTAATTTTGTCAACATGATCTAGCATTTTCAATATCTGGATCTTCTTAAAACCCAAAACCTCATTACAAAAAGTTTCTGATTAAGTTTTAAAATCAGTGTATTTTTCTGTTAAACAGACTAAGCGAAACTAAATTTGAAATATGATATTTATTAAACTATGAAACTATAGGTGTCTAACTTAATCAGCATTATATAATAGTGTTCAATGTAAATAAAATTAATAAATAAAAAAAAGTCTGTATGGACGTGAAACAATAAAATTTTTATCCATTTTAAGAATTTCGGTAAAAAAGACTAGTATGTTGTATGTAATAGATGTATGTTTAAATCTGTGTTTAGCGATTACCTAAAATATGAAATACCGACTGTAATTTCTCAAAATTTTGTATAAATAATTAAGTATACCTACCCTATATTATTAAGATTGTAGGAAACTAACTTTGTTAAAACAACTCTACGGATGTTAGTTTTCGAATGTTGTTTTATTCGGATATGACTATTATTCTGTATTCGGTTCTTCGAACCAAACGGAGAAAGTTTTTTATTAATATATTACTATTTATTTATTGACAATTGATATTTAAATTAGTTTAAGATATAGTAGGTAAGTACGTAAATGAATGTGAATTTTTTTCCATAGTTATAATAATTATTGTTTAGGCTAGAATAGTCATAAAAAAATAGATTGGCCGGCTAAATGTTATTTAAAACAGTTTTATCACAGTGAACATTTGTTCCGTTTTTTTTTCATATTTTACCTACTGTCTTTTAAGTAGTTTTAAGCATTACCTACCTAAGTAATATTCTGGCTAAGTACATGCACTGTTAGTTCCTTTTTGTTTAGATTTAAAGTACATACATAATTATAAAATAATCCACAATAATATATAAATGTAGCTGACACGATATGAATATCATTCAATCAATCACGATGATTGGTATTTGATTCATTAATGATTGTAACGTTATTGGTCATTGAAAAATATTCGATATAATTCGGCAAAACGGTTTTACTAAAAATGCCTGTGACTAAAAGTTATAATGATCTGTTAAATAAAATATTTCAACTGTATTTCTTTTTTTATTTCTTTACTTTTGTCATTAAAACACATAAGATATAGCTACTTGTCATAACTATGTAAGTAGATTAATTATTTTAGGTTTATGTGATATTCTACTCAAGTGCACATCTACAAAAAGCTTAAAAACCTATAACCATGTTTTCTAGGAATCCGTACCCTGAAGTTAGGCGTCTACTGCGGACGGGCTGGGCTGCATTGCTACGCAAAAATTCGCCTGGCTCATACATTTTAATATCCATCCACCGCGCCTTGCTTCGTTCCTATAGTCGACTCAGTTTCATATAAAATGTATAGCAGGCGAATATTTTCGTTGCGAATGGCGAAGCGGTTCGTCTGCCTAGAGGACTCCTAGCTTAAGGGTGCCACAGGAACAAACCTGTAAAAAAAGTGAAAGTTAAAGTCCAAGGAGGGTGGCCTAAAGCCCTTTGTGCGGGTCGCACTATTAGGTATACCCATGTAAGATAAAAAACGCTTTTCTTTCCTAAATATATTTTAAATTTAATCCTTAATGACTAAAACACGCAAATGAAACACATAAATTTAAATATGTACTTATAATTATAAATACGACATGATAGTAGATACCAATACATTGCACACAATAAGATTTGGTACTTACATATCTAATTATAAAGGTAAGGTAAATAAATCTTGATGACAATACCTAAACCAAGTAAGTATACACCCAAAAGAAAAGAGAAACGAAGACAGAAATAGTATGAGGGTTCAGGGCCAACAGCTCACCTTAAACCTCCAGCGTATAAGCTATTATTATTCAAAAAATCACGTCGTCGTCCCGTAGCTGCGTAAAAGAAACAACAAAAGCCCTACAAACATTCGATTACACACATCTCATATATCTGAATATCGGACCAATTAAAAACTACAGAAAATAACTTCACAATCCCCTATAAATTATATATTCCGTCCTAGATTCCCCGTACGTTTGCAGTGTGTCACAAAGAATCGCCCAGAAGCTTCCTTGAGAGTTAGTGGCTGTCGGAGAGGCGCGCGCGCAGTCCTGAGTTATGCTGTTTTAATTAAAACAATAAATAAACCGCAGCTGAGCGGTTGGGTGGTCCCATCGGGTGCCTCTTTTAAAAATTCCAACTTTTATCAGTACTGAGAATATTTTTTTACGCATATAACTGTTTCCTTATATATGGGGATGCTTAGTTGGGCTGCCTAAAGGTCGTTTAGCCACGTTTATCAGTATGTCGTCGTTTATCGTCGCTGTATGGCTGCTAAAGATGAGATCCTGGATTTGAAAGTGAGTATTAAAAAAAAAAAGCATTTAAGCATACGATGCGCACACTAAAGTTCTAAATATTTGAATATGTGAAATGATTAATGTAATTATTATCATCTGAGATGGTTGAATGTAGAAGAGAATTTTGAAAACACGACCAGTATTAAGAATAGCTAAGTGGCAGAGTGACTTTAACCAGTAGGTACTATTTAGGTATAATTATTTAATAAGAAATTTGAAAAAACAACTGATACGGATGGGATTCGATTCGACAAAAATATTAGACCGGTACTTAGGTGCTTAGCGGATTCAAATTCCGCTCGAAATAATTTTTTTTGGTGCAAAAGTTTAAAATTTTAGTGTCGGAAAAGCGTTATGGATAAGAAATGCTCAAAGCATTTATTTTCTAAATTATACCCGACATGAGATAGTGGATATACTCGACTCATCGACGACTCAATGGCATCGAGTTGTCTTGACACTATCTTGTCATTAAGGAGGAATCTTAATCCAGAACAGCTTTTTTATAGATACTAGGTATTTATCACAGTAAAAAGAACTCTTTTCTTTCTCTACTATTATTAAGGGTCAACAACAGCCGCCTTGATGGTAAGCGGTTACCGTAACCTACAGAAGCTTGCTTACTAGCTTGCTTGCCTGCTAGCTTGCTTGCTTTTTTTTTTTTTTTTTTTCAATCTTTTTATTTATTGAGGCTTTTGTCCACAAAGTGGATATGCCAGCCTCATAAGAACACTCACAAAAAACCATCACAATACAAATTCTTACATCAATATTATCAATAATTACAGATTAGAGAAAACAGATTTTATAAATTTATAAATAGCTATAGAATGGGTTGAAAGTGGTTGACTCAGAAAACAATTAATTTTGCCATTATAAATATCTAAACCAATTAAATTACATAAAATTATTCTATGTGTTAAATACAATTGACACTCAATTAAAATATGATAAATATCATCAATCTCCGAATTACATACATTACAAAAAGGAGATGTTCTAATACCTACTAAATGAAGAAATTTATTGGAAGGAACATGGCCAGATCTAGTCCTGAAAGCAGATACTAAAATTTCTCTGGGAAGTCTAGCACAATCGAACCAAGGACTTTGATATAACCCCCCTTGGATAGTCCTATACCACAATCCTTTCGCCGCAGTAACAATCTCGAAATGATCCTTCCAAACACTAAAACAATATCTTCTCATGCTCGGAATAAGCTCCGAGAAATAGGGTTTACTGAGAATGTCAATACCTTCAGAAACAGCCTCAACAGCAAGTCTGTCAGCAATCTCATTTCCAGCAATACCCACATGAGAAGTTATCCATTGAATCTTAATATTTACATTTGCATTTTGTAATCTATGTATTAATTTAAGTGCCTCATAGGCTATTGGCATACCTCGCGTTCCTGAGACGCACCGAAATAGATGCTGAAGAGCACTCTTCGAATCCGAAAAAATAACCACATTTTTGAATGGTAATGACACTGTATAAGACAAAGCTTCTGTAATAGCTGTCAATTCAGCTCTCATGATACAAGAATCATTGCACAATTTGAATTTCATAGATATGTTTGTCTGTGAGTCGAAAAATGCTGCTCCAACACCATGTATGTCTTTTGACCCATCTGTAAATATAAAGTAATAATCGCTAAACTTAGTTAACAACATATTCGAAATCAAAGATTTTAAATGTATAGTGCTTAAGCTGCGTTTAGAAACATTTAAATGTTCAATTTCACAATTAATACAGTCTTTAATATTTACATTCGATACCCAAGTACCAACACTGTACATTTCCAACATAGATGATTTATGTAAATCATTATGTTTAAATCTATTATTGACGTTAATCAAAATAGGTTTATTCTTACTTTGCCAATATACATTATTGCATAAAACTGATAAACTTTCAAGTAAGCGTACTGTCACGTTGTTGGAAAAAGAAGCTACCCTCAACCAATATCTGCAAGCCAACCAAAGTCTCCTAACAAATAGGGGTGGTAAGCAAAGCTCATTTTCCATCACGCAGATAGGTGTTGTACGAATAAAACCACCACAAATACGTAACGCACGGTTTTGTAAAACATCTAGCTTCTTTAAATGTGTCTTAGCACTATCCCCGTATATAAAACTAGCATAATCAATCCTGCTCCTTATGAGGGAAATGTACAGTCTCCGTAAATGCTTGGGATGAACACCCCATGACTTCCCGGCTAAAGTTTTGAGCAAATTAAGATATTTGTAAACTTTTTCACATAACTCATTTATATGAGCTCCCCATCTCAATGCCGAATCTAACCATAACCCTAAATATTTTATTTTATCAACAACTTTGATAATTTGACCATTAATTTGTAAGCGAATATTGGCGTTAACTCTAGACCTATTAAACAAACAAATAAAAGTTTTTGACTCGGACAAATATAGCCCAATTTCTGCTAAATGCTTTACCAGCGTATCTAGAGCAGAATTTAATTCATAAAGCGCTGGCTCTAAATTATGTTTACCAGAAGAAATGTAAAGCACAAAATCATCTGCATATTGTGAAATCGAAACATTCGATATTATTTTGCAAATGTTCATTGTAACAATATTGAACAAAAGTGGAGACAGTGGGTCACCCTGAGCTAAGCCTATACTGGCTCGTCTAATAAAACTTTCCCCGTCAAAACTTTCAATTCTTAAATACCGATCACTTAAGAAACTCCAAAGGTATCGACAGATTTTACCCCCTATCCCAATTTTACTTAAGGTTTTTACCATATAATTTATATTAACATTATTATATGCATTACATATGTCAACGAAACATGCTAGAGTAGCCTTATTTGTAGAAAAACCAATTTGTACGTATGTTACCAATCTAGTAATATTATCTAAGCAAGAGAGTGATCTACGAAAACCAATAGTAGATGGTGAGAATAGTTGTAACTTTTCAACATGCCACTCAAGTCGCTTAAGTAAAATCCAATGATACACTTTACATGGACAAGACATCAAAGATATAGGTCGTAGTGAAGAAGGGCTATTTGGGTCCCGACCGGGCTTGGGAATTGGAATCACCCGTATACATCTCCACTGTCTTGGTATTACGCCTGTACTCAGTATCAAATTATAAATATGTAACAAAAATTTCTTACCAGATAAAGACAAGTTGTAAAGCATGGAATAAGAAATATCGTCGATACCAGGGGAAGTGTCTTTACGCTTAAAAGAGTTTTCTAATTCCGTTATAGTTATTTCGTTTTCAATAATACTTGTGGTTACAGGAATAACTGGCATATCTTCACAGGCTAGGTCTGGAGTTAAAGACTGCAGCAAAACCTTACATCTCCCAGAGTCTACACAACGATTACCGAAACTCCCACCTTTAGCCCATTTCATTTTTTTCCACATTTCAGACACAGAAGATTCTTCATCGATGCTTGTACAAAACTGTGCCCAACTTTTAGAACGAGCTTTTCTGATAAGATTTCGAGCAATATTAGTTTTATCGATTAGAAGCGAGTAGTTATCAGGAATGGGGTTACGTCTCAATTTTGCGAGTGCCAATCTTCTTTCTGCTACTGCCTTAGACAGCTGTGAATTCCAATAAGGTTTAGGAACGAAACTGGAAGAAGGGTCCAAGCTATATTTAATCCATGGTATTGTATCATCCGCGACATGGTTAATATTATATTCAAAAAAATCATAACAATCTTGAACATTCGAACTTAGATCTGAATGAGAAAAAATATTGTTTGATTTCTTATTGTATTCATTCCATCGAGCTTTTTTAAAATTACGTCGCTTATTAAAATTACCTTTGGATTCGTATCCGTATTTCATCTTGATGATAATATGATCACTACCAAGGGATTCATTCATAGCTAACCAACTCATTTTAACCGCTATGTCTGTTGAAACGAAAGAAACATCTGGCGAAGATTGTTGTATACTTCCACCAACTAATTTGATCCTAGTAGGGCTTCCGTTATTCAAGCAGATGTAGTCTCTATCAAAATGGGAATTATAAATAAACTCTCCTCTACGATCTGTTTTATATGACCATGACACGTGGTGTGCATTTAAGTCCCCAGCGACTAGGGTCTCATTCTCAAACATATTAAATATTTGGCCCCAATCATTCTGGCAAGTATTACATGACGGAGGGCAATAAATAGAAATTATATTACTGAAACCCGGAACATTTAAAATGTTTACTAATATTACTTCAATACTGGAATTTGAATGTATATAACTTCTCTCCAACACCTTGATAGATTTATGAGTGATTACACACACACCACCATAAGTATCATTTCTATCCTTTCTAATGATATTATAATTACCAATGTTCATATGTTTATCCTGTGACAACCATGTCTCACTAATGATTGCAATGTGTACTTTTTCTTGCAACAGTAATGCCTGGAAATCAATAATTTTAGGGACGAGGCTGTTTGCATTCCATTGTAAAATATTTAAGTTTCTAACTTGAGATGTACGGTAACTATCCATTGGTTTTCAATCCCAAAAACTCCATCATTACATCAAAATTAAAATAACTTGAAATATGTTTTTTAACCTCAGAAATAATATACATCAATAACGTTTTAAACTTAGACTTAAGTGTACCATTCGATAGAAAAATATCTTTGATATTATCAAAAATTTCTCTAAAAGATTTTCTTCTCCTGTCCAGTCTTTCAGGCCGTCTATTCTCATTAATATATTTATGTTTATCCTCAAAGTTCTTCTCAAGTTCTTTTTTATTTTTATTGGGACTTAATTTTTTAACTGTATTTATTCTAGATACAGTTTTAAAAGACTTTCGCTTAGTACTTTTAAAAACTGGCAATTTCGCCTCCAAAATATTAGGAGTATTCAATATGATTGACATCCTATCTGCATCTATATCATCACTACTTGAATTTCGATCTAATGTAGACTTGTTTCCTACAACCACTTGAGAGTATAACTTACTCCGAGGCAGCTCTCTTGCGGATGGTGCAATCGAAGAAAATACTTCTGGAATATCGTTCTTAGGAAAATCTTCCGTTACTGGTTCATTTGAAGAAAATAATTTTGGACTTTCTGAAGATCTGTTTTCTTTCAGCTTTGATAAAGCAACTTTATATGTGCAATTATGTGTACCCATAATGGTCCTAATTTGTTTTTCTTTGAGGAATATAGGGCATTTACTCTTGACCATAGACATATGATTACCCCTGCAGTTGATACACATATAATTAACCGTCTCACAATTTGCGTGTTTTCCGCCACATTTTGGACACACTGGCATTTTCAAAGGACAGAAGATTTTGATATGACCATATTTCCAACAATTGGAACATTGTGTTACAGGAAACACAAACGATTCCACCTTAATTCTCAATCCGTAGGTATACACATACGTTGGTAAAGTAGGACCTTTGACACATATTCGGACACTTTCACTCTTAATCCAATTGCCGTCTTTATCCCTCTTATCTAATCGTTTAACAGATATAAGTTCCAGATCACATTTTAATATATCCTTAATTTCTTCATCATTCAAAGCGATATCAATATCTTTAATTAAACCATATGAAACATTAACTTCCGAAGTTTTTCTACAGATCCAACCCTTTATCTTAAAATTTTCGCAATATATAACTTTATCTGCTGCTTCGATACTCCTTAGTTTAAGTAAAACTTTAAAAGGACTTTTATAAGTTACGCTGCATATGTCCTGTATGTTCTCTATTTTTAATATTTTTGCCATACCAATTTGTTTGGGTAAAGCCTCTTTAGAAGTTATTGAGACTTCTACACAATCAGGGGTGTTATTTTGGTTTAACTCAGAAAATAATTCAGCATCATGAAACTTTTCAGTTATTTCCTTCCGTGTCAGCCCTACCTTTGCCTTCTTTCCACCTTTACGAACAGTTGTGAATGCGTCATCATGAATATCTTCCTCTTCCTTACTAGACTCTTCTCTAAGTCTTTTAGATAAAATTTTTGGCGATACCAGGTCATTAAAGTCCGACTCTAGGCCTGAGCCTCCTCTAACAAATTGTTCGACCGGTATTTCATTTGTTGATAAATGCTCATCTTCGTCATCACTATCCATATTATGTATTAAAACAGACGATAGAAATCTTTGATAAAAATGTCAAAAACTGTCAATTTTTAAAATGAATGAAAAAATTAAAAAGCCAAATTGTATCACGAAAATATTACTATAAGCAATCACTGAAACACAAAAATAAATGCTTCTCACGCATTAAATCGTAAAATTCATCAAGAATCACCAATAAAATAATATTTAATTCGCGAAAAAACTACACGAACCTTACGTCAAGATGACGTTGACGCGTTGTTGCTTGCTTGCTTGCTTGCTTGCTTGCTAGCTTGCTAGCTTGCTTACTTGCGTTTTCCTTTGTACCCTACCGATCCCGTACGGGATTATGAAAAAGAGGGTAGACTTAAGAAAGCTTTAGTTTGCAGTTAATAATTTCTAGTGGTCGTAAAAAAGGTGTAAATGGGTAAGTATAAATGAATTTAAATACATGTTCCTAATAAGTAGATATGGATAAGGCACTATCTACTAGATAATAACTATAAAATTATTCGTCAGGTAAAAAAAATACAGATAACTGTGACGTGACAAGCGATGCCAGATTTGAAATTGAATACTATTTTTCCTACTGAATTGAAAGTTAAAATAATAATTGACTAAATTTTGGCACAGTGCAGGCTTATCTCAACGAAGATTAGCCATCTACGCAAGAGACTCAGAGCACAAAAGGATCTAAGCATACACAGATGCACATGTTTGGTAGAACACAGGTAGGTACAAACAAAATACTAAAAAACCAAAAACATTTATTTTAATTTACAACTTTTTTTCAACGTGAAATTAAACTCCAGAAAAAAACATAATTAATTGGTTGCCAAATTATATCGAAGTGATTAAGCCTGATACACACAGCTACGCTGGCGGCCGCCAAACGAAAGAATGAGTTCTTCAAAACAATAATAAAATATCCAGTCTTGTCTGATCTGCACAGTTATCATGAAGACTTTAGGCCAGCTAGATGCTCAATCTTACTTGCATAAATTGTCTAATTTCAAATTGTACTAGCAAGTATTGTATTCCAACTGGCTTGCATACACTTGTTATGAGAGTTTGCATAAACTGTTTGTGCATGCAAGTACGGATGCCGATGCCGTAGGTACAGTATTTGCAGAAACTACCTTGCATGCAGCAGAGCCTTTACAAAACAGTATTATCTTATAAAGGTATGTACGAGTATATCGCCCACCTTTCGTATGCGTGAAATTGAAATATCAAACAAAAAAAGTCTATTTCCATCAATTTTTTGTCGTCGTAGAGTTTTCTATTAAAAAATAATACCTTGCCTAAAAAAACTAAAAAAAGACGCTATCAAAGAAAATTCTACAATTATTTTTAATTTGAATTTTTAATGGTAGGCTTAATTCTGATACTATACCTACACACTCACAGTGGGTGTTTATTTATGACTGTGGTTTCAAAAAATGCCTAAAAAAGAAATAAGTGGAATAATAGGTTACTTTGAACCTTAGACTATAGAAATATAATATAATACGTAACACTAAATAACGTTATTGTTACTCTCAGCCTATATCATCCCACTGCTGAGCAAAGGTCTCTTTGATTTCTACGACTTTCAACCCAGAGTCAATGTTAACCAGTTGCTATTGATTCTGTCTGCGACAGACGTAGTAGACGTAGCTTATTCCCATCAGCTTTGTGACCTTTTGAGCTACGTAATGATACATTTTTTGGATGTTTGTTTGGATGTGCGCAATGTAGTGTGAGCAGAAATGCCCAAACGCGGCATAGAATAATAATTATAATATTTTTTTGTACTCAAAGAGAATAACTAATTACGTGATGTTTACATTTACCCCCAGTGCAAATTAGTTGTTAAAATATTGGGTTGCGTTATTCCAATTGTTCTATCAGAAGTTTGAGCTAACCCATTAGGGATTATCAGCAATATTTTATGTACATTACATATCAGATCCATGGGCCCAAAGCGGTAGGTAGTACAAACGCTGCAGTCCATGTTTGTTTATAAATAACATTAGTAGTGTTTGTTCTACAGATTGACTTATAGAGCAACATAGATTAAATGCATTGTATCCATTGTCGAACTCACACCTGCGCTATGCAAATGTGTGTGTTACACGAATAAAATTACCCTTATGATTGTTGATGGAGCAGGCGCAATTAGCGCGGGATTTACTTCCAATCAAGATTGGTTTATTAACCGCAGTTAGAAATAGCTGAGCAATTTAATGTATTAGCTGGAATTTGGAACGTTCTTGATCCTGCGAGTGTATTACGAAAACTCGGTTAAATTTACACTGTGTACTTGGTAGTAGTAAGAAGTATTAATAATTATGTGGCTGCACCCATATCGCTTTCGCGTAATTGCACAATTTTTAAACGAGAATTGTTTCTTACTAGGTATACAGTCACGAGGAAAGATATGTGAACATGATGAGTTTTACAAAAAACAATTCAAATAGGTACTCGTACCTACTTAAAATGCAAAAATATTAATAATTATCAATATTATCATTATTAAAATTAATAACCAATATTCGGGTTGTATATTTTCCTTTATCTACCTAAACTAAACCTCGATGGTCAGAAGATTACTTGAATATCGCAAAATGTAATAATATTATATAGAATTAGTGTAATATGTACTACACACGTGCGTTTTTTAAGTCGCGAAATAAATATAAATAATGTCTGTATATAAACTGGATTATCCTACTATCTCTGCTATACCTAATTTGTCTTATAAATATTTTCGTATCATAAATATTTTCAGTAAGTTTCTTTCAAAGTTTGTGTTTACTTGTTATGCTTTTGACTGAAGGCATATATTTAGGTATAAACGTTAGTGCTAAAGCAAGTACTAATTTATTTTTTGGCTGATTTAAAAATTTGCAACTTTTGAAAAGTAATAACAAAAAAAAGAAAGTAATCCTTTTTACGAATAGGGTTAAGACTTGGCTTCTAGTTCAAGAGTAAGCGTCCAAATATCATCGTGTTTGATGACGTCACTGATGACTTGGGTACAGAAAAAGAAAGATCCCTTCTGAGTCACTAAATCGAGGCAGGTATTTCCAGTAACACCAAGCATTTATATACAAGACTTATAGGTAATTAAATTACAATGCCGATAAATAAATGAATACGCTAACATAGATATGTGTATTGAACACTAAGGTTGTTGGTGTTGTTTTTATAAGTTGTCCTGTTACTAAGTTATCATAATTAGCAAGGCTTGGTATCCCTATAGATTGGAGTCCTACATCACCAAACTTAACAGAAATTTTCTATGTCTCAAAAACTTTTCAGGTCCCGTGCAAAATCTTCCTTGACAATATTAGCAATTTAAACCCAAAATTAAGAAAATCAATAATACGAAAAATCAGAGGTTTACGATTTTAATATGAAAACTACTTCTGACTTGGGTGTTTACAGATCTCGAAGATAATATATCATAACTAACTAAGAACCACGGCGCAACCAATTTAGTACCTATAGGTCGATTTAAGCTCAAACAACTATCATATGTTCCTATAGCAAAATGTGACTCCATGATCATTTCTGCAGGAGCCTTCGTTGCAAAAACTGGTCCTGCTGTCTGAGACTTCCATTCAAGGGGGACAGAGACGCCGCTACATACATTTCCAATCAACCGATAAGGACAACAATAGAACCACATAACGGGATTCGTTTTCGGGTTCTCGACATTGTTTTTGAGTTCTGAGAAAAGCAACTGGTCTCTATACATTATGTATCAAAAGTATTTATATGAATGCGCCGGAAAAACTTGCTGTGTGCGTTTTGGAATTTTTAAGCGATGAATATTCTGAAGGGGCTGTGATATTATACGGAACTGGTAAGAAACTGAATGTACCAGCTGTCTGTAGTTGTTTCACCGTAAATAGATTGCTATAATGGATGGCCTGCCTCGTTGGTCTAGTATTAGCAAGCGTGACTGCTGAGCACGAAGTCCTGGGTTCAATCTCCGGGTCGGGCAGTGATATGTATTAGGATACTCCTACATCTACTGTCAAAGATCTTTATGACAGCTGGGCAACGGCTTAACGTGCTTTTTGAGGCTTCTGGTCATGTGGTTCTAGTATATGTGTCCTACTTCGGGACACCGCAAGGCAAGGAGTTAGCTTTAAGAGCACTGTAAGTTAAACCCAAACCGATGCCCATAAGCACCTGCAACATAAGGGTTGCAGGTGTTTATGGGCAGCGGTGATCACTTAGCTTAGGAGTTATGTCGTATACCTAAAAAAATACCAGCACTGTTGGATGTACTATCGTGGACAAAGCTGGTGCACCACTCTTAAGGCTTGCACGCGGTGTCCGAATGTAGCGCTGGCCGCCCCTACGCACGTAGCATCGTTCTAAGTATTTTGATCGCTAAGTGGCGCACCGTTCGTGTTCGCGATAGTACATAAACGAGTTTTATATAATTTAATTTTATGAAGCGATACAGCGATACTAATATAAATGATCGTAATTATTGTGATACTGGTGACGGCTCCAAGTTTCTTTTTATTGCAATTTTATCAAAGGCAATGAACTGATGTTAACATATTGCTCGAATTATGGATTTTGTAACACATTTTCTTTAAAGACAAAATAAAAAATGGTGTTACCTTAGCGATATATTTACAAGTGAAGTATTAATACAAATATTATGAAAAAGGCTTATCACAAACACACCTAACGCTGATAGTTAGTTGTACTGTGGTCTACGGTAAAGCAAATCCATTTCTGAGATGCCTATTTGCTTTTGATTAGAAGATCCTATTAGCTGTTAGGGTTCGACAGCTTGACCGGACAGATATAAATCAATTAAAATCTATTACTGTTAAGTCATCCATCCAGTAGGTAAGTGCTTACAAGCCATTGTACTTCGGTAGAGTCTAAATGATTAGGCTCGACCCACTCTCTCGCAGAATACCGGCCAGAAATACCTTTATACGAAATATATATTTTAATTGCTGCCCTTTATTTTACACACTAGACTTGGTCAGATATTAATTTTAATGGTCGGTCTGGTCTTGTGGTTTCATAGGAATATTCTAATACCTTTGGTTGGTTGGTCGTGAAATAAGATTCTAATGTTTACTTGATTCCGTACTGACTACCACGCCTACCTTTATAATCCTTGAGTAGGTATAACACGTGCGAGCTACCAGTGTAGCCGAATTTCCGGGTTCCGATAATGAAAAAAAAAATACTTTAAAAGATATATCAATTATAGCACATCTTAATAAAAAGATATAGGTACCTATAATAACAAAAATATAAAATCATATTACAATAAAAAATACGATATTTTATAAGTTTGTTTTTTTACCATGTTGTCATGTTTTTAATGAATAACAGAATAATAATATCTAAAATTTTTTTTTGTTTCTGGTAATTGATAAAATTATAACTTGGATTGATTAACATTACAATTGTGATATTAATACTATATCTCACTTTATTGTAATGTTACGTATTTTGTTGTCCGGTTCCACACCTGATGATCACTACAGTTGAACCTTTGTCTCAGAGCCTTTGTTATTTGTTGTTGTATTATTGTTTGCAAGTGCTATGGTCGCGGCTCCTGATTTCCAATTCAATCGGGGCACTTGGTTCTATAAATTAATTTTCACTTTCACTCAAAATGTTTATTCACTGTCTAGTAATCATCATTCTTCAGCAACTTTAATCTTCGCATTTGATTAACTTATTTGACTTAATCCAGCCATCTCGAATGTGATTTAAAATATATTACAACAAAAAACAATAAACCAAAAACATTAAAAAATAACGTCCTCATCACCAAATTTTGAAGATTATACGAAATTCATTCCTATTCCCTCACTCTCATATTCTAATAGAATGGCAATCTGACACGACCGGAAAGAGATCAGGCGCAACAAAAACATTATCTAAACAATAAAAGTATTTTCTATACCTAAATATAAAATAAGTAGTAATATTATCACAAGTACACTAGATAAATAGACTTCCTAAAACGCTCGCGCGGATTACAGGTGTAGCCCACTCACTTTAACGACCATTTATTAGAATGTCCGTGTGCC
This sequence comes from Protodeltote pygarga, assembly GCA_936450705.2. Taxonomy (NCBI): domain Eukaryota; kingdom Metazoa; phylum Arthropoda; class Insecta; order Lepidoptera; family Noctuidae; genus Protodeltote; species Protodeltote pygarga. Next base: position 16,173,468 of record OW388248.2, read on the forward strand.
GAGGAGTCGGCAACTCAGCAAGCCACTGACGGGAATGAAGACAAGTACTTGAAAAATAGGTACACGACGAGACGGTTGCGCTAAAGCGTGCGATAATTTTGAAGATACACGTCAATTACGCGTAGGGTTACATTTGTAGCCCGTTGGTAGTAAAAAAGTGTATGTTAAAAACATTATCATCATTTTAAGACCTCTTTCGACATTAGTAAAGGTAAAAATTAAAATGAAACAGTAGCGACTGAAAGATAAACGTAGTTAATATCTCTGTATGTGTGAGATGTAACCACAGCGGCTTCATTTAGACGGTTTTTGTCGCCTCACAATAAATCATGGCCGAAAGTAATGTAGCGTGGAGTTTTAAGGATTTAGGCGTCACACATTTGGCACAGACGTGTTCAACACACAACGTCATTTTAATAAAATATGGGTATACTGCAATTTTTAATCATTTGAAAAGCGTCTAATATATTTGGAATTTTTAAACCAATTAATCTTGTTCTGCCTAGTTATCCAGTTGATAGTCTATGTTTGTCAGGGTATAAGCGACAACTTTAACTTTAAACAAAAAAAATGTTGTAATTTTTTAAATGTTTTGTTTATCTGCATAAACAATAAATTTGAACGTAATTTTTAAAAATTGTAATAAACAACAGCAACGTCATCACAGTTGATATTAGCCCCCGCACCAAAACAAATCGGATACATCTTCTCTAAGAAACAACCCGTCTTCTGTCACGGTCGGTTTAAAAGACCCCCGGCCACTAAGATAGTTTTTGCACCCGATGCGGCCCATTTGCCATCGGAAGGGAAGTCAGATGTTGTGAACCATTTCTTGGTGACGTTTTTGCTGAAGGCGCCATTAATGCTCCACCTTTACCCGGTAGCTTTGATCGTGTTAAGATTTTTTTAATAAGTGGAAAGGACCTTCACTCACTTACTCAGATACCTATGTATAATTATTTATTAAGAAATTTGAAAAAACAACTGGTACGGATGGGATTCAAAACCACGATCTTTGGTGTATCGTGCCGATAGATATACTTAGTTGTTTAACGATAGGTTTTTATGTTCACTATATAATTATCTTGGCAGATTTAGTCATTGTATTACGAATGAATACCTACTGTTTTGAATTATGAATTGTGAATGATCTATGTAAGACTGCATAATTATTTTAGAGATATTGTTTTGTAAAATAGAAAAAAACCCACCCAAATTGATTTTAAATAATAATATTTAAATTGGTTAACTGTTCTAAAATCTGCCATCGCTACATCTTTATTACTTTTTAAGATAAAATGACACTAAAACCATTCACGATCGTCAATTTAGATTGCCGCCATTGTTTTATCATAGATATGACATCTCTGATATCACCAAATACACCGATCCTCCAAAAAATCTATGTTATTCAAAAATAAATTTTATTTTGTTAAAAATAAGGCCGATGAATTTTAAATGTATTGGTGAAAGAAATGTCATTATTGATCGCCTTTCGATTCATTGACGAGTCAGGTAGATGGCGCTGGTTCACAAAAAAATGTGATGAATGCTCATTGAGTCGGAGACGATTGTTATCTACGAAGTGTTAGGAAATTGTCGCGTCGCGTTGAATGATTATATCGTCGGAGAACTGTCAAAGTTTGTGGTACTGGATTACCACAGTGCATTAGTGGCAATGCACATTCTTTTTGCTAATAAGTACCTAATCAGAAAAATAAATAAATACCTATAAAACGGGAATATTTATATACAAATACTTTTTACTACTGGTACCTAGCGGTCTTTTAGATTAAGGGTTTTGTATATTTTTATTTATTTTTAAGGTTTTAGTTTATAGGTTTGTATATATAGATAATTTTAATTAGATAATAATTGATATTTAATATTGTAGTGTACCGTTATTCTTTAAATAAAACTTTATAAGATCCACTTAAATACTTTTTTAACTCTTAAATATTTACAGTAAAAAACTTAAGTACTATACGTACGTACCCTACATTATTCTGTTACTGTACTACATTTTTATAAAATAAAATACGCATTGAATTGAGAATCTTTTTTAAAGTCGGTTAAAAAATAATCATTGCTCGATACATAATGGTGATACGTAATAAATACACACATGGGAGTTCTCCATAATAATTGATTACACGACAGAATACTCGGAAAATTCCACTGTTTCAGGAAAAAAACATGTACTTATTTCTTCACATCTCACTTTTATACCCCAAACATTTATTCTACGAAATATCGCTAAAAGAGACGTTAATATTTGAGTTTGTTTCGGCGTATATATTATACTTATTCTTTATTTCACTGCTGGGCAAAAGTCTACGTCTTTCTATCTTTTGCAGTTTCCCACCAGTTCATCTTGAAGGTATAAAAATCTTCTCGCCAACGTTTTCGCGGCCGACCTGGGTGTATTTTCCTATAGTTAAATAAAATTAAATAAGTGTAAAATTATGTTTCACAAGCTGAGATTGCCAATTGCCAAGCTGTTATGATTACAACTAAAAGCAACTTAGAATAGGTACATGATATTCAAACGTTATCGGAATAAAGGTACAGCTGGGAAATTTCCTGGAGGTCCAACCTCTGTACACGAGATCTAAAATTAATGCTTTTCCTTGATAGTCAGAATAACGTAATATCCGATCATGTCTGTAGGTACTTCTCCGAGGGGTAAGGCAAAGGTTTATTACATCTATATTTCGCCAGTTAAGTTATGACTGGGAGAGAGTCGCATTAACTAACTAACTAACTGCCTACGAAGCTTGAACTGTTTGTGATTTTTTTGTTGTTCAAAAATTACCTTTTATGGTAATTTTTTTTTATGGATTTGGGAATTTTGAGATTAATGATTGATTGATTGTCAATTGTATTCAACATTTAGACGAGTTTTATGTGCTTCAATTGGTTTTGATATTTATAATGGCAAAATTAATTGTTTTTTTTGAGTCGACCACTTTCTATCCAATCTGTAGCAATTTTTATAAATTTGTTAAATCTGTTTTTTCTACGCTCTGATTATTGATGAACTAAGAATTTGTATAGTGAGGATTTTTTGTGAGTCTATTAGGCTGTCATATCCATCTTGTGGACAAAAGTCTCATAAATAAATTGATTTAAAAAAACGAAACGACAGACGAAAGCACTAAGTACAGTTAAACGTTGTAATGTGGTGGTAAGGTTAGTATTTGATAGTTTTTGTTAATACGTTTCGATCCGAAACATCAAAGTTTGATTTTGGGAGTAAAAGCCTTTAAGTAATGAATTAGTAAATAAAGTAAATTACCGTAAGTTCCTATTATAGTAATATTACAGTATAAAGAACTCTTCTTTTAAAACTGTGGTAATATTTTCAAGAATACGTAAAAGCAGCAGCGCAAGAGCCGCGCAGCAGTGAAGTCCGCGAAGACACCCCGGCCACCACGTATCTACACTCGCTCTTGAAAATGGACTCCGTTTGAATTCGATACCAGACGGGCATTCCCGAAATTTTCGCTGCGTTTCGCCAGCTGATCCTATTATTAGGTATGCTAATAATTGTTGTCTCATGTTGTTAATATGTTCTAGTGCCAATCCATCATGAATCGAAAATCGAAAAAGTTAAATAAACATGTCGCAAGCAAGCTTTCATATAAAATTTCGACTATGATACAGTCAGTTGGTTCTAGCCGCTTATTTTGTCTACTCGCTACTTCGGGCACATCATCCCAGTCGTTGTACAATGACTGATTTGAGGTCGCGGCTCGTGGTATGCCTTAAAAGGTTAATTTATTTTTTTCTCAAATACCCACAACGAAGAAACAATGTCGCAACAGATTTATTTATTGGAAACATCGATAAAATCTTAAAATCATAATATTTTGGAGCGCCCCGGTGACACACCGAGGCAGGGCGCGCACTCAATGAATCATACATAATTGATCGACCAGCGAGATCGATTCGATGACGTTGTCATCTCATCTCGAACAAGGCTTTTTGTCACTTTCCTGTTACTTTTATATTTTTCTTTTTTTTAATGATCTTTTTATCGCTTCATTCGGTTCGATAAATGAATGGTGTGGCGATGATTTTTGTTGTGTACTTTTTATTTTTAATATTTCTGATGACGTCGCCGTTTGAGTGGGATTCGATTTTCATTTGTTTAATTACAATACAATAAAATATAGACATGTAAGGGTTGAGGATCGATGATACTTGAGTGAGTACTACCCCTTGAGTGGAGCACGTAACGATCTGACAACCTTCATAAGTCATAAGAATAAGTCATAATAAGTTACTTATGTCACTCCCTAAGGTTTAGTTAGCCAGACTCCTTAGGTATAGGTATAGGATTTTATGGGTTCATTTTTAACTATAACTTCGAATGCATAAATGGTTTAATAAAAATGTTTTATATAGGTATACCTATTTTCAGGTAAGAATTTCTTATTACTTATAAGACTGTCAATCATTTGACAGCCGTTAAAGGGATCATAAAATCCTGACAGCTAATCTAACTTTAGAATATCGTATCCCTTTGGGTTGCGGAGGTCAGATAGGCAGTCGCTCCGTAAAAAACTGATATTCAGCTGCATCCAGTTAGATTAGAAACCGACCCCAGCAAAAGAAATAATAATATAGTCTCAAACTTTCGCAAACATTTAACATAATGAAACAACTCGAGACCTTTGTAGACTCTGCCTTCGACCACGAGAGCCATATGAACCACGAAAGCTGAGTTCTCGAATCATCAGGTGTTTTAAAAAATAGACATATAGGTACGCAAGTTATCCTTTTAAAAGTTGTTTCATTAAGAAATAATAAGGCTAGGAGGATGATGATATATAATAATTTAATAATCACTTGCTCCGTGCCTCGGAGAGCAGGTAAATCGTAAAGTAAGTCTTGCTCCTGATTTTTCTCCAGTCGGTCAGATTGCTGTCTCATCGGACTATGAGAGTGAGGGAATAGAGAGTGCCCCAGTTTTCGCACATACTTGTGGGCTATACCTATTATCTCCTACGTCAGCCAACTGGCTATACTCTGTTGACATCGGACCGGTCGTTATGACCGAAATTCGGTCAAGGGCACATTATTATTATAAGACCCAGTCATTCATTCCAGAGCTTCTGGTCTGTACCTACTCAGTGGGAGATGTTTTTAGTAGATGCGAGCCCCACATAACCGTAAAAAAATTACATACCATAGGTACCCAAAGAACCTGTATTCGCCCTTATTCCGTAAAAAATCGACTCTTATTACTACTGTAGCGTTAACACTAACGATTCGTATATATTTCGTCCTCAAAATCAGCGTGAAATTTGTACAAATTAATGGGAAATTTACGCCAAATCAATGATGCGCGTCAATTATACGGGGCGTAATTGCAACCTATCGCTGGGGTACACCGTAACCCCATAATGCAACATGTTACCAGGCGTCACTTCATTTTGTATCTGTGGCGTAAGTATATTTGAGGGAACATACGCGGGTTAATTTGGACCGGGAACGATCTTTGCTCGCGACACGCGTGGATTTCCATAAGTCCACTTCTAGGGTACCTACGCAAGTGATATTTTCTCCAAATTTCAAGTCTCTAAGCCAGTCAGTCAATCATGCTACTGTTTAATAAGTCGAGATATTCATATGAAGCATTTTTCATATGAATGCATCTTGATGATTAAGTGACCTAAGTAGGTACCTACTATATATTTAAGCCGCGTAGTCGACTCGCATTGTTCTCACATAACACCTCAGAAAAATGTATCAAAAAATATTGTAAGCCATTACCATGGAGTTTCTTGCCAGATTCTTCTCCATGAGGGGTAGGCTGCCCTTGGAACTGGCGACTAGAGTCACGAGTGCCTAAAATGGTCTGCATGAATTAAAATATTTTGATTTTACTAAAAATCACTATGTAGGTACTTAATACAATTCCAGAGCGATACAAAAAATATTTCGCAAAAGTGTGGTTATTTTTGTATCTACGTTTAGAAGAATCAGCTAGGCCTTTCAGCATCTGTTGTAAATTCTATAGCGATTCCGCTACGATGACGATGTCGTCCGCAAATCTTAAGTGTAAGATGAAATTAACTATTATCACACTCTACTACCTTTCTATACCTACTAAAATAATCATGATAGCTTTATCTAACTCCTATAGACCTATTCAATCTTGTTATTTTAAAATGTACGTGCTAGAACGAACGCAAAATCCTCCCGTGAGTATCACTTACATCCCTATTAGATGCATTTACAAGAGAAATATCTCCTAAAGTCATACTCATAAAGCCCATTTTCGATTAGCAAAAAAGACAATGAATTTACCAGGCCACGTGGCGCGCCCTAGTGCCCTCTCCTACCCTATTGTTAGGGTCAAAAAACAAACCTAAACTCACGTATCGCCCTAATGGTTTTCAAAGGTATTGTTCGGGCATTTATTGAGTATTTTTCCCGTGGAACGGATCAAAGTTCATTGTTTATTATTTTTGATTATGAAGTGAGAGATAAAAAATAAAATGGCGAGTGAAGAGCGAAAGGTATATTCATTCAGTTGAGCGGTTTTTTGAAGAATAACTTGCGTGGGTTTTAAGAAGGAAAATTGCGTACTGGAAAACCGATATACGCGCGGTAGTGAAAACGCGCCAACAAAAAGATTTTCCCATCAAAATCTTCGCTATCATTTCGAAATCCGAAACTGTTTCTTAGAAATGTATGTTTATATTGTGCCAGGATAATTTTTATTTTTGGGAAATTCATTCGCAAAAAAGTGGTTTAAACCTTAATCCTACTCTTACTTATTTCATTATGTCCATATTTTATATAAAAATGGCCTTAATCATTGAATGCTTTTTAATTTACTAAAAAAAATATTTTCCGATTCCTTAAACACTTATTTCGGTCTTTATTGAACCAAAAAATAATTATCAATATTGAATAATATTATAACTTCATTTACATTTAAGTTTCCTAAGCTTAATTCTTGCTTTGTACCTTTTTGTGCAAATAAAATACGATGAAATATGATATGATACGATGGTAATACCCACACATCTTCCCACAATCGCCTGTTGTAGCAATTCAGTGGAGTTACCTAAACATTTACAATAAAAGTAAAGCAATCGCTAATACGCCCGATTTCAGAAAGTCTGAAACGCGATGGAGCATCGATGAAGTTGCAAAATCGCCGATTACCGATGCTAAAAGTAGCCAGTCTGCTTTGATACTAAAGAAAAGCTATTAGAGAAAAAATTCTTGACATTAAATGTTTCTTAGAGATTTGAATTTCTTTGTTTTGCATTTTGAAGAGCTTCAGGCACAAAAGCCTCGATAAATAAATTTAAATAAAAGTTAAATTGAGGGCATTGTATAAATCCATTATACTACTTTCTATAATTCTTCTAATTGAATAAACTAAAACAGTTTTTAAGAAGCAACGTTTTTTTGTCAATTCATAGGCAAACGGTGCGATCGCAACATCATTTGATGGTAAGCGATTATGGGACGATTTTCAGCAACTTAAATTTTTGAGGAAAGTAAACTGATGGCTTTCACCACAATCACAATCACGTGATAATAACATAAATGCGCTGCGCACATAATGTCAGAAACCTGACACCTCTGTCAGTCATTATCCTTGCATACGCCGATCATTTTACAAACCTTCATTAAACGTCTATTCTACCTTATTAAAATTAATATTGTAATATAAAGTTAGGTTTCCCCTTAAATAGGGAGAAAAGGTCATTTTATTACACCTAAATTATTATAATGATGTCTTTGAGAAAGGTCAGGTCAGGAGTACCTACCCTAAACCGACGAGCATATGTGAAGAACGTGATGAGAGTGAATGAGGCAAAAGAGGTATGCAAGGATCGTAGCAAGTGGAAATCCGTTGTCTCTGCCTACCCCTCTGGGAAACAGGCGTGAGTCTATGTATATAAATTAATATTAGAAATTGAGAGAATCTTGATTACCAAAACAACCTATTTACCTTAAATAGGTTGTTTTGGTAATCAAGATTCTCGTAAAAGATGAAGCAAAAAATCGCGAGGGAAACCAAATTTCTTAGACATTTGCCAACATGGTGGTCTTAGACCCATACGGGCAGGTTTTACAGACACAAGCGTGGCTACCAACCTTCAGCTAAAAAAATACATGCCAATACTAACCCGAAGGGTTTGACAGTGTGTCAAAAGTTGGGGGCAAGGCGTGTTACCAGATACTGGGCACGTTATAGACTCTGTGCTGCGACAGACACTTACCTGGGAATCCAAATTCCACTATAGCATTTCTAACCAACAGTCCACAACAACGTCGCGAAGGAAAAGACATCCTACTAAAACACAAACTCTATTTAGCGTATCTAAAACTGATCCCTCGGTACCCTCGTATAATCGAGTATGAAAAGACATCAAATAATCCCTGCTTAAATACTTGATAATGAACAAATAAGTATGAATATAACACCTGCATCCATGACAGCGAACTAAATATGATTACACTTAAGTGTGGGATTGTTATAATGTTTCGCAGGTGGTTCACCTTCCCTATAAAGTATTGTTGGCGCGCTACTGGCCCGCCCTATTTCATAATCATAGATTTTTTCTTATTTTTTTTTTTAAATTTAATATTATAGGGTCGAAAGGAAGATTCATTGATTTAAATTTGGAGTATACATTTTTAGGGTTGCTGTTTTCTAAATTGACGGTTAAAAGCAGTTCTAAATAAATACGGTAAAAGATTATGATTTGTGTCTAGAGTTTTTTTGTTATCATTACAAAACAATGCTTAAAATTTGCACTTCTTTGAATAATTTAACTCAAAATTACTTTTATTTTACTAAGTAATGCTGTATATACAATACATATTATATAAAAAAACAGGACAACCTAAATAGAACCGTTAATAGCTGCATACCTATTTATAGTTTGAAAAGCGATTTATGCTGAAAAACAGGTTTTTAATTTACCTACCTATTTTTATTTACAATTAAACTACCTCCACACAAATTCTCGTTTACGCAGTAAAAATAAAAACCACACCCGATTTAAAGATTACGCATTCAAATAACACAGCCGCGGTTACCCCAAACAAACAGACTACTCTAAACATCAAAAAGTTGGTATAAAAATCCGTTCAAATAGACGCGAACAAATCAGGTACGACCAAATACAGTTGAGGGTTGTGCACGCGCCTGGCACGCGTTACTAAGTCCTCGAAAGAGGAGAATCCGACAGGCTTTGCTAATGAGCGTGTGCTAGTCCCGAATAACTCCCCATGTTGCCCTTAATATATTTGAAAATTGAGTAACCGAGAAACTCGAAATGGTGTACAAAAAAAATGATGGAGAAAATTGGAATACTATTAAATAACGGGTTCATTGGATCTAGGTTTAGACGTTTAAATTAATTTCGTGACATTTGTAATGTCTTCTAAGTATTGTGAAGGCTTAAAGAGACGCTTCTTCTTTTTTGTATGGTTGATGAACAACCTGGTGTAAGAAGCACTGCCGATGACCTTGACCTTACAAATATCGTAACAAAATAATATAATGATGATGTCCTTCCAGACTTATCCGTTCAAGGTGACATTCTGTTAGTTTTCGGACAGTTTTCGGGTATGTGCTCGAACGTGACAAAATAGGTATACTGCGCGTGCACTTCAACTAAATGTTGCTAAACAGACGCACTAGAAGCCTAACAAAGTTGACAAAGACCCTATATTTTTAATATTTTTAAAATTATTTTTGTATGTAAGAATAGATTATCTAATACAACTATCTATGTCATATATCATATCAAAATAAATATTATTTTAAATGCAGCAGATTAAATAAAATTCTGACCTTTCTCATCATTATCGGCCTGTATTAGTCCACTGAAGAACATAAGCCTCTCCCAATGCTCGCCACTATTGTGCGCTCATTGGAGGTATTTGCCTATAATCGCCACGCTGGGCAAGCGGGTTGGCGATCGCAGTAACCGATTTATTGTTACACAGAAGGATGTTACTACCCATCCTCCGGATCTTTCTCTTTGTCGCTTCTTATGACACCCACGGGACGAGTAGGGGTGGTTCTATTCTTAGGCTTAAAATCACACAAAAAAAATTAATTTATTCTTAAGAGTAATATTTTTTTCATGTTGATAGGACTCATCATAGATAATAGGTAGGTTTTTCTATATTTTGAATTAAAAAAACTGATTTGGCAACTTTAAAGCCGGCTAAAGGTATTCGGCTGCCGATAACCACATTTAAGGCCCTTAACAACATTGACTTTATAAAAGGCATATATTCAATTAAAAGTTTTATAATTGTGAGATTTTCATGAGTTTAACATAAATTTTATTTTATTTAATTGGATATTTGTATAATCTCTCCGTAAGCTGACACAAGCTGCGAATAGAAGAACAAAGTATAAACCACACTTACTTTGTTTTACTTTATAATATAACATAACATAGACTCACGCCTGTATTCCCTAGAGAGGTAGGCAGAGGTGTATGCAGTATACCTAATAACACCTGGCCCGACCCCGGGGATCAAGCCGCTACCACTAGATCAACGAGGCAGCCATACTTTATCATAATAATTATTAAGAAAAACTTTATAATTTTATTACCGCAATTTTATTTTTTTACTGGTAACAAAATATGTTATCAGTGTTATATTGATATTGATATAATAGATTAATAAATTTATTAATTAAGATTAATGGATGATTACGATTATGTAAGATTGATCAATTCAACGATATTTGTCAGTAAAGGGAAGGCAGTAAAATAACAAGAAAAACCATAAATATGTAAAGAGTAAAGTCGTAAAAAAAAAAAGTTTTGAATATGGAAGACTAGTGGCGCTTATTCAATGAATGTATTCTGTATCCCGATACTCACTAATGTCAGTAGGTATACATCTTTGTAACTAGTTTTCGCATGTAAGGCGTGGTCCTACCGGCCGCGGGGTTTGCAGTCATAAAAATTAAAATCAAATGTACTTTCATAGATATCTTTGACTAACGTTTAAGACTGTCGTAAGGAAACCTAAACTTATTAGTCTTAAATCATCAACACGCATTAAACTATCGTGGTGATTGATGCTTTTTCTGAATGAGAAGAGGCCTTATCCTTCTGTGGGATAGACAGATTTATTTATTTTATTTTATGTATGTGAATTATTTTATGTATGGACGTGGGGCCTAGCTTTAGGTTGACATTAATAGCATAGCCACTGGTAATTAAGTTAATGAAGACTTTATGATAACACAGCTTTGTATTAATACCTAAGTGATTAAGAGAGGGCTGGTCTTCGACGGCTTGACCCTCGTTGATTCACTGGAAATGTCAGGCTAGACACTTCACGCTTGTTTCATTGTCAGTTGATGTCCCTTACTAATGACCTCTCCGGCACCTAATTATGGGTACCTACTTATTTGTTAAGGTAGGCAGAACTAGCTGATTTCATAGTAAATTTCTTAAAATGCCAATGCTATACTTAACAGGGCCGTCCGCCGTCAACAATTTGTGAAATAAATAGTTTCTTTTAACGAAACGAGTAAGAGCCGATTTCATCACTGACACTAAACGCGATCAATCAAGTTAAACTCGGTTCAAGCGTTAAACTGAGTTCAGAACTGCAATTTGTGTATGGCTGAACTTAGTTATATTAAACTCGGTTAGGTATTGAAGTGAATGGTGAAATTGGGCCTTAGTTGGTCGCACTGTAAATCGCTTTTAATCACAATTTTAAACAACTCGCTAACATTGAAGCTCGAAATTTAAAAGAGAGTGGAGTTTCGCCATTTCGTCATGTTAACAAGTAGATCAAGTTAGTCTGGATAAATCGGATTAATAAATATAATCCAGTGTAAGATGGAACGTCCTTATCATATTAATTTTATCTTCATATTTAAAAATACCTAGTTATGCTGGAGTATTTTAACAGTGTATTTTGTTAGCTGATAGATAGTGTTCTGGGAAGAGTAGATATTATAAAAAAATATATTTTGTCTAAATGTAGGCTTTAACATACCTTTTATACTTTTTTTTTGTTTTTTTTTTGTTTACGGGGGGAAACCTTCAAAAGGCACCCGGCCTCCAGGGGAAGAGACCGGGGAGTGTGGAATTCTTACCTCACTAAAACCACGCCGGTAATCACCATCAATCAGCACATGAGGGGAGATCCTGGGTCCTCTTAAGAAACCAGCTCCGGAACCTCCCCTGCGCAACGCCTGTTAGGCACATCCCCGGAGCCTACCTTTACTCTTCAAGGTAATAATTACTAAGTAAGTTATCACATTTTAAGTGGCTGTATGACAAAATCGTTTTTTACTCACGACGAAAACAGACAGGGTGTTATAAGTTTAACGTGTATATATATCTGTAATCGTGTGTCTGCAGATCCGTGTATCTATGTGTCTGCCTATGGCATCACTGTTGCCAATCGAATGGACCGATTTAGTTTTTTTTAAATTGAAAGGTAACTTGATCTAGTAAGCTACAAAAAAAAGGTTTTTTTAAAATTGGTTGTGTATTTTTTTGTATTGTAGTTATATTTTGCTTAAACCTTTCATATTTTAAAGAAATTATGCATACCTATACATAATTTTATCCATATTGTATCGCATGTACCTATCATATTTCGAATAAATAGTAGATCACTAGCATAATTGCTATATAAATATACTTCTATCCAGGCGATGATCATTAACACAGCTATTAACCTCTAAATGGCATGTTTATGTTGATCGAATCACATATCACTCGGGATCGACTAATCCTTAGCGATCCGATTACTCGAGTAAAAAAAGAAAAAAAATCTAAAACCGCTATAATAGACGCGTGGCGGAAACAATAATGTTGGGTAATGAAGGCCGGAGTGTGTCAGCCGCGTGTTGGCCCGCCGCGGTCCGTAATGAGACCCCGCACGCTCCCTTTCTGTGACCGTCCGCGTCCCACCGATCCTGTGCGTGCAAATTCTACAAATTAAAAAAAAATAATAAAAAAATGTTTTGTTCGAAGTTTGAGTGCAATGAGGAATAATAGTGCGCTCAATTACGAGAAAGTGGTGTGAACAAATTTCCAATGCATTGATCCGTGTCCGTAGTGGGTTATGTTTGTACATCGCTTTATTCTAAATCTCCTAGTATCACTTAAGGTATTTATAGTTTGAGATAGTCATCTTCTTCTTCTTAACTTATCGATGGCAATCTAAATTGTTTACACCCAGAACTGGGCTACGAGATTGGCGTCTTCAGCAGCGTCCATCAGTTCCATGTAATAAGCAAACGATAGGGCAGGCCACGGAATGAGGCACTTAATACTCAATTTAAATAAACAAACTTCATGCACTGTACACATGTACTTATTTGTTGTGAAGATTTTGCTTAGGTACCTTTGCAAAATTACGTGTTTATAATAGACTAGATGCCCCGCGCGACTTTGTACGCGTGATTATTCTACCTATACGCTTTTTCTACCTTACCCTACACTACCCTACGCTACTCTACCCTACCCTATTCTACACTACCCTACCCTTCTTTACCTTTACCTTACCCTACTCTACCTCTACCCTGCTATACCTCTTTCCTACCCTACCCTACCCTACTCTACCTCTACCCTACTCTACCCTACCCTACCCCTACCCTACCCTACTCTACCTCTACCCTACTCTACCCTACCCTACCCTATCATTCCATAGGAGTATAATTCGATGTATAACACTACTGCATAAATAACACTTTGATGTCTCTTTCTAATATAGAATTTCCTACATAAACTTTCACCCTCGCTTCTCTCCCCCCCCATGGGTAGTTTTCAAAAATCTGAAACATTTATTCTTATTCTCATTAGTCTTATTTGTTAACCGAAAAGCTAAACACCAAGTTTGATTGATTTAACTTAAAAAGTGACGGATTTCCATACAAACTTTCATCCCCCTTTTATATTCCCTAAGGAGGAAAACATCCAAATTTTTTGATACACGTCTTACTTATTTTCAGAACATAAGCTTAATACATCAATCATTTTATCACCTGTAACTTAAAAAATAATGAATTTTCCATACAAACTTTCACCCCCTTTTTTATCCACTCAATGGCAGATTGAAAAAAAAAATCTATGCTAGTCTTTTATTTTACCACCAAAAAGCTAAATACCAAGTTTCGTATATTTAACTTTAAAAACGACGAACTTTCATACAATCTCTTTTCCCCTTTTTTACCTACTTAGGGGTGGAATTTCCAAAAATCCTTCCTTAGTGCACCCCTAGGGTACTTAAAAAATATTGTCTCAAAATTTCAAGTCTCTAGGTCCACCGGTTTAGGCTGTGCGTTGTCTGTCAGTCAGTCAGTCACGGTACTGTTTTATAAGTATAGATAAAATCATACAAGGCGTTTGGATTCACACATACAATAAAGTTATAATAATAGCTTTACTTACTAAAAATTCCCCTAGCCCTAAATTAAATCCACCCTGTATAAAACAAAGAACCAAAAAACGGTAGGCAACAAAAACAAAACACAATTCTTACAATAAAAATAATACTCATCTTTTATATAAGTACTTAACCCTATCAACTCTTAAGTGATAAATACGACCCGTTCGCGTGAAAGTCGATTCTGATCCGATTCTTTTAGTCGATTAATCAAAACTTGGTCACCTGCGCTGTCTTCGCTTTAGTCGTGTTCTGTCAAAACTTTTAATCCAAAGGTTTAGGGTGTATGATCGATTGTCATTTGGCCAGTGAATTTATGTTTGTGTGGCCAGAAAAAAAGAGTTACAACTGTTTTAAATCTTTTTCGAATTCCCTTAATCAATAATTTTTATAATATTCTTCTTTACTATTACTGTAATATTGTTTTAATAATTTAAATTGAATTTGTCTTAGCTAACTGTAAATGAAATGAAATCAAACTAATTATTTCAATATTCTAAATTAACAAGGAAGTGTACTAGTTCGCCTTTACCCATTGTTCCTGTACATAAAGATTAAATTAAATAAAAAACTATAGGTATAGGTATGCCACCAAAATGAAAATCAAATTTTCTCGAATGATTCGCAATCGGTTCATTAATTCGAATCGATTGTCTTGTATGTGCGGAGAAGAGGCTGACTACGTACATACGTAGCACGTAAAAAAATAGCTGCGTAACCCATTAGAATTACGCTTTCTATTAACTATTACATATCGAATTTACCGAAGTGATATCGATATGTCGTCGAAAAGATTTTGTGGCTCCAACGGCAAGGTGTACTTTTTTGACACACTTTTTTTGGATTTTAGATACAACTGAACATTTTGTAAGTCGGCGCTCTCTTATCGGCGTCGAGGCATCGGCAGAAGGGTTGGCCACTTCTGATATTCGGGTTCTCGAAATGATAAAAATACGGTGTAGAAAGATAATATTTCCGCTTGATTCTCCTTTGAATGTGAAATGGATTGGTCGAGTATTATTTAAAAATGAGAGGGTGTACGGTACGGTAGGTGCTACATACATTGAGATAGCCTAGAGAGTCGTGATAGCGAGTCGTGACTGGCAAGTCAGTGGTCTCGGGTTCGAACCCAAGCGGCTTGGGCTTTGAATGTCCTTTCGAATGCTGGAGATATTAAAGTGCACAAGTGTGTGCGTAAACGCAGGTGCACTCTCTATTACCTCACTCTCATATTCCGATGGGACGGCAATCCGACACGACCGGAGACGCATCAGGCGCAGGGCCAACAGTATGACGTGGTTTTCAAGGCACAGAGTAAGTGATAATTTATAATTAATTTATAAAACGCACGTACGAGTAACTTACGAAAAGTCAGAGGTGCGCGCGCCTTGGGTTCGAACTTGAGACCACTGACTTGCCAGTCAACGCTCAACACTACACAACTATCACGATTTCTGAAGATCTATACCACAGCGATTAAAACTAGGGTCTCATTAACGCTATCACTTTAAAGCGAAACTTAAGCTCAGACTAACCCTTCTTATCGCTTCGAATAATATCTGAGCGCTTGCTTGCTAAGCAAAGCCCAAGGTTAGGTATTAAACTCATCAATTTCTATTTACGTTATATGAACCTAAGTGTAGTCTCAGTTACAAGATGTTTTGGTCTCTCTGGCCGTCGGTCGTAGAACTGAGATCGAATGATGACCTCCTTAATTGGCGCGCAGTTGTAACTATTAAACCTACGAAACAAAGTGCTAAGATACAATAAGTTCGTAATCTAAACCTATGCTATGAATATCAAGTTTCTATGGAGTGTCATGACGTCTGGGACCGCCTTAAGGGCCTAACCCGGCGAATAGGGCGTATGGAAACGAGCCTGGTACATTTTGTCTTCTCAAAACTGTCGTTATTCGCTTGAGTTGCAAATAATACTATTTTTTTATTATTAAAATTATATTTTATATTAATCGATTAATCGATATTATTAAAATTATATTTTATATTAGGCGGCTTTGTACTCGGTGTCACAAGTTACCAAGGCGAGACAATAAAGCAGATGATAGTTACTATAATAAATTTTATAATGCGAATATAACAAAAATTCAGAGAGCCATGTCTTGAGTTCACACAAGACTCGAGAGACCTGTTGACTTTAGTCATCGATCATATGGGTCATAGGTATTTAATAGATCGATTGGATCATAAATGCTTTGAACACATGAATACCTAAGTTAAGGACCCTACTAATGTTTAATGCTGCTTTAACGTTTAATTAATTCAATCTTGAATTGGGTTCCTGTCTTTATAAACGCAATAGTTTTTAACAGAGATTGTTTTCTAACAGATGGTTGCCTTAATATACGTGGTAGGACGCAAATGGAGTAGTAGCATTAGGATGCTGTCACTGCGGAATGAACTGAAATTAGACCAAGTCTCCCAAGTCTTAGAAGTTATGTTTCAAAGCTTCAATACAATTTTCTACACAATATTTTTCTAACCTTCTTGCCAGTATCTTGTTAGTACACGAAGTCAGCGACTGCACTTTATGTGAGAGGTCACTTTACATAAAATTTCCCTTTGCTGAAAGATTGGAGTGTCTTTTGTGACCAAAAAGAAAAATGAAAGAGTTGGACTCAAGGAGTGCTTTATCTGCAGAGAATTTGTCTAAATTTACCTAGATTTTTGTTAAATTAAACCAATTGAAAGCATGTGCAGCTTGAGATGAGTATCCTTGCAAAATCTTAGAAGCTTATTAAGAAAAGTGGGTTGAAGAAAAGTGTAACAGGGATTTTATATTTTTATGATTTGTGGCAACCTGCTTAGAGAAATAACATAATATTTGACCTGAAGTTAAAAAGCTTAGAAAAGTTTGAATGGTAAGTCAAGTCGGATAATTTTTCATTGAATAATTTCCTGTCTTCGGTTTTTAGCTAACTAAGCTAAAACCCCATCATCATTTGCATTGGGATAGATCTGTTCAGAACATATTGAATTCTATATTTTACTCGATGGCTTTCGAAATATATTTGTATTGGCAAAGATTGCTAATCAGGTCCTTTGAGACTCACAAGTAGTTCACTATGGGCCTATTAAGACCGCTAAAGGTCACTCATAAGGGCAATGAAGAGAATGAACTAGCTCCAACTTTTTTTGCAGATCTCTTCTTTTGGCCACATAGCGTGCAGAACTGATTGGCTTTCGGTTAGAAAAGACTTGCAATGGTGACAGTAAGGCGCAGCGTAGGTAGACAAACGGGAAGCCGCTGGATGTGTGCAGCACAGGCCTCAATGAAGAGATCATGGAAGAAGTTTTTGTCAAGCAGTAGAAGTCTTCTGGCTTCGATGTAATGTGAGAATAAATGCTATAAATCATCATTTTGAAATTTTCAGCCAGAAAATCTGCACAACGGTTTTGCGAAATCATAGGTACTTACATTATTTTCAACGTGTCATTGTGCTATTCTGTTTCTCTTATTTGCTATACAATTGATAAATTGCTTGGTCCTTTGAGATTAAGATAACGTTGATGCCGATACCAGTAGTGGCGTGTAATTGATAATATTTTATTATATTTGCCAACTAACATACCTAACCCCTGGTAAACCCACCCCACATATTTGTTTTTTTTTTCCAAAGCTCCCTATTTGCTTTGGTGGTAGAGTCTAAAGCATAAGCGCCAAGCGGAAACGTGTGTTCAAAAAAAAGAAAATATTATTCATTTTCCTTCTGAAAAGAAAATCTTATAAATGTTGTTGTCACGGTTTTGAAGTGATTGCAGTTGTATCAGAAACAAAAAAAGAAAAACAAACATGTGTTTAAAGTTAGGTTTTCGTTTAAGTTTCTATCTCAGAATGTTAAATATAACAGCAATTTAACATTATTTATTATTATGACGTACCTTTTTTTTTTTTTTTTTTTTGTGACGTACCTTAGAAGATATTAGAGTTGTAATTCGTAGCTCCTACGTGATGCGTACAAGACTTGCAATTGCATACAAAGGTGGTAGTGGTGATAGATTCATATGGCAAAAAAAATATCACTTGGTTAAATAGCTTTAATTATAGTTTTTGGTGGTATTAAACTCTAAGGGTTGCAGGATTAGAAAAGTATTTGCTGCGTTGAAATTTAATATTGAGCAGGTCTTGGGTCATATAAGAAACCAACCCAAACAAAAGGTATAATAATGCCAGGAAGATTGTTTTAAAAGAAATTTAGTCACAGGATACTCGTACTCGAAGTATAGTAGAACTCACCTAACCACTAGAAGACTTTAGTGGTCAGGTGAGTTCTGCTATTATAAATTAAATTGGACAAAATCTTCTCGCTTATCACTTGGTCCGCAAAATAAACATATTTGTTATTTGCAAGTGTTTTCAGTGACGTTAAAATATTAAATAGAAGGGTTAGATGTTTGCCTATTGTTATGTCGACAACTTTCGAGATTTTTTTTTGTTTAAAAACAATAAGTTGTAATTATGACGGATGGCCTGCTAATGTTTATTATCCGAGGGGTTTATTGTAATGGTGCTAGTTGCCACCTTGCCTAGTTTCTATGTACTTTCTAGTCTTGTGCAGACTTATCATCATCATTAATTTAAGAGCTACCTTTTTGTTGATGCAGCTTCTTCCAGCTCTCTCTATCAAGAGTCAATTCCTTGACCTCCTTATAAGGAAGATTTGCGCTACATAGCTTTCTGTTGGACTACCTCTTCCTCTCTTTCCATACGATTAAAGACTCATACAGTTATTTAAAATATGAATAAAATAATTATTATAATATGAAATTTAAAAAGACAAGTGTAACATTATCTAATAACTTCGTATCTTGGCATTGGTGGCTATTTACATTTACATTTATAAAATCATTTAAGTGATCCTCGCCTGGCTGAAATCGACTAATTTATTTCAAGAACATTCTTGAATTTTCTCGAATCTTTCGATAGTGACGGCTTTTCTTCGTTCACTGTCCAAAAAAAAATTGTATGTAAAAAACTTTACACTTTAAAAGTAATAAATAGAATAATATGCGTAACCACCGAGTACAAGTCACAGTAGGCATACGAGATCGTTTATACAGTGTCGGGATTGTGATTTTATAAAAAAAAATATGTAAAGGAATACATATATCTGAGCAGCATCTTTAGGTTTTAACTCAATAGTCATGTTTCAAACGAAATTGATATAAGTAATAAATAAAAAAGATAATATTTTTTTTAGACATGATCTATTACTTACAAATGGATTATCTAAACTTATTTTTATAATAAGTAATGAATCAGCCTGTAACTGTCCCACTGCAGAGCAAAGATCTCTTCTCATACATAGAAGGATTGAGCATTAATCATCACGCTAGCTCAATGCGGGTTGGGCATTACTAAGTCCAGGTTTTCTTACCATGTTTTCCTTCACCGTTAATCAGTGCTGTCTTAGATTAACTAAGAAATTACATAATTATGACATAGAAACAGTCACATTAGTACATGTCAGGTTCGAACCCACACCCACGTGCTTGAAAACCGGGTCTTTAACCAGTTTAACAAGTGCGCCGTAATGAACTTTTGTCCACCAAAATGCGTTTGTACAGATATTAAATTGTACAAAGCAGATTATAGGTATTTCGCCCCATTAAAATCGGACACTCCAAATTGGAAACCGTTCATTAACGGTGACTTTATCGATGCACTCCCCTTTTCACCCTCAAATAATTGGCTCGGGGAGGCTCGGTGATAAGAGACATATGTTCAACCCCTATGGATCTTTTGTTGCATCATTATCTCAAATCAGACGGAAAAGTACTTATATTATTACGATTTTTTTTTAAGAATTTACACTGATTCTGTTCTAAAAGGATAATGCTGTAGGAAACTGAAATGTTTAAGAAATACTTATGGCTTAATTTTTGCTAAATAATGAAGAATTTTCTTAAATACATACTTATTATACTACAGTAACCTACTTACATTAAAAAATAGGTATAAAAAGTAGATATTAAACATAGATATTATATATACCTGTACATTAAAAAAACTGTTAAAAAATAGGGTTAAACAATGGTGTTAAGAAATAAATTAATTTTTACGAAATTATCGTAAGAACATTATAAAAAAATGAAAGCTCGCAAGAGTACTTTTAAATTACAAACCAACCAAAATAAAAACAAGTCCGGTTTACGGTTAATAAAACAAATTCCGGAGCTATAACAATAACACAGTAACATTATAAGGCTGGCGGCACATGTAGCAATTTGGCACTAATGAAGTCATTGCGCGACAACTCGCTACGCGTAAATCGTTCCATCCGTTGAGTGTAACCCTTGCTTTAATTTTATGGCCTTTGCCGGCCGATATGATAATCATCGTGATTATAATTTACTCATGCTAGGGTACTAACCACGGGACGGGTTGAAAATTACGAATATGATACGCTACTTGGTTCTTTTTTTAAATTGTTAGGGGTTCGTCTGAAAAGGTTTTTATTATTATATTTTATTGATGATCTGTTCTTTTCATCGAATAGGTACATTTTTTTTGTTTTTAACCTTCAATGCAAAAAGAGGTGTGTGTCTCGTAGCTCCTAAAAGAATGGGCCGATTTTAATTTAGTTTTTTTTTAAATTTGAAATGTGACTTTATCGAGTATTATTAGCTAAATATAATATAAGTAATTTTTTTTTACATAAAACGGTTTTGTCATCAGAACTAAAAGTAGGTATGTAAGTACTAAATATCAGATCAATCTGTCAACAGGAAGGGAGTATTGATTACTAAATTGAAGAAAATAATAAACAGGTCAAGCTAAATAAAACCGTTTAAAAATAGAGGTAACTGTGTCGAGGATCTTATATTTTTAAATTTATAATTATAGTAAATGTCAAGGGTTGCGATGAGATACGACAGGAAATCCATCGTTATATTGATACTGGGCTACAAACAATTGCAATCTGACATAGTTAAAATAATTGGAAATCTAACAAAATAAATATTTTCAATAAATACTGCACAAGGTAATTCTTCTCAGAACCACAACCCCCTTCTACCGAGTACTGAACATGTCAATTTCGGTGTGTTTTAATTAAGTAATAACTACCCATCTAAAGTTGGCTTTTTAGTGAGTGAGAGGGATGCAGTCAGTACGAACGATAGCGAGCAATAGAGACACCAATACATTTGAAGCGCATTTCGGACGGTTATTGTTATATTAACTACTGTTATTTCGTTTTATGATTAGTTTCCGTTCGGCCGCGTCGTTAACATTGAGTGCTATTTGATTGTCTGTTTGTTCCATTAATTTGAACGTGTTTCTCCGTCATAACACTGTTAGCTTATTGATGGCTGATAATTTAATTAAGTATTATGATTCCGTTTATTTTATCCACGTGCCTTGCAATTGCAATCATATTAAAATTTTACGAATAGGTTTGGTATGTCAACGCGGGAGAAGCCACGGGCTAAATTTTTTGGATTTAGTCATAATTATGTAGGTATCTACCTAAATAATACCAAATTAATTTTAAATCGATTCAGCCTTATAAACACTGCTAAAAATATAGGTACAATTATCTAAATTTACGTTAAAAACACGTTCAAAAATATTTCCAACACGACATACAAAAATACAGTACCAACAAGTTCTATACAAAACACAATTAAATTTTCCAGCGAAATGAGTATATCCATCCAATTATCCGGACATTTTATAGATGTCAGCATTTCGAGGGGTGCCGTGATGGTAATCCCGAAATCAAGTGATGCCTGACTACGCCGCTCGCAGACAGGGCGATCACCCTCCGACAAAAAATTGCACCTGTTACCCTTTTGTTCCTATAGTTTTTGATAGTCGCGATAAATATAAAAAGCTTTGGAAACATTTGCATAAATGATAAGAAACGAATGTTTTGTAAAATAAAATGTTTAATGTATCTTAATTTTCGATCTGAAAGAAAAAGTAGAGTGCACAAACTGGGACATGTTGCTTGAAGCTTTTATTTATTTCTACTGATAGGAACAGTTTGCGGAGATAACTTTGATGTTGTTTTATGTGTAATTGACAGGTGTAATAGAGGTAACAATATTGCCAATCTCAAAATTATATTAGGGATAGAATTATCAGCATGATTTCCTTTTTCAAAAATCTTTGTGATCAAGAGCTACCTAAAACTGATGATTCTAAATAATTGCAAAGGGTAAAAAATCTCTAAAAATATTTCTACGTCTTAAAACGACAAAAAGAATACTAAAATTGACCATAATTTAGCAAAATTAGTAGGTAAAGATATGTCATGATCACGCATGTCAATGTCGTAAGAGATTGCCGTTGTTCTCGTTCTAATAATGGTAGGTATATATTTATAGATACTTACAGGAAAGGGCGGAGTTGGGCTCTAAAGAAGACCCGTGACCTCCCTCCATGTGCTGATGGTGATCACCGAGGTGGTTTTAATTTTGAGGTAAGATTATTAGCCAAGTTGACTATCTACAATCGCTAACGTCAATCGTACTACTACTACGTACGTAATCGAAAACGAAAGAAATGTACCTACAGGATTAGTTTCTATTCTTTTGTTTTGACCACGTTTCATAACGATAAAGGTAATGTCATCCTACACATTTATTTCGTTTTCTATAGCGTTAGCGATTGTAGATAGTCAACTTGGCTAAGCCCCCTGGTCTGTTCCTCCTGTAAAGAATAAAAAGTGCCCATAGTAATAATAGGTATTGCGTTTGTAGTGCCTACGTCATATGTAGGTTTTAATACGAGACTGAGAGAAAAAAAGGTGTCAAATTATTTCGTCTACCTAAAGAAAAAAAACTATCAAGTTATTTAGTATTCAACTAGCTTCTGCCAGTGGTTTCGCTAGCGTTTAAAATTTTATTTTCGATCATGATTCGAAAGGCGTTATTTATTGACGTTTATTAACGTTGACGTCGTTAATTTATTGACGTTGTTGTTGTTTTCCTCGGGATCGATACTTTTTTCGGTATATTCTATCAATACTTCATTCGATTATAACCTACCTTTTGTTTTTTTCTGTACGAATATACAAAATATCAGAATGAATGTTCAGTGGTTTAGCCGTGAAAAGGTAACAAAAAAACATTGTAATAAAGTAAGGATTAGGATATTAAAGTTTCACGAAGCTATACTTTTTGACCTAATACAATTTGCACTCGATCCTTGTCCGTATTTCACGTAATACCTCCGATAGGATAGAAGAACACCGAAAGGGTTTTTAATCCGTGTAAGTCGGACATAACCCCCTCATCAGCCCTTGGTATTTAAAAGGCATTGTGCTGACTCCTGATTACTTGCAAGTTATTTTTTCTAACTGAAGTGGCTTCTTTATAAATTTATAATGTCAAACTATCTTATCTTACAAAGATGAAGACATCTAAACAAAACGCTAGTAACTATTCGGTGGCGGTTCTTTGAGAAAAACTCTCAAGTACTATTGTGTCAAAATGTACCGAATTTGACGTTATGTGAATGAGGGGCAGAAGTACCTGTCTGCCACCTGTCTATGACGTCACGGAGTACTGACAACCGCGCCTTTGCGCCACTACTAGGGCCGCTATTCTATTAGTACCGACTACGTGGTGAAATAGATGCTCGACTGTTAAATAAATAATATTTGTTTAATAATTTTGGTAAATACGGAGTTTTATTTTATTCAAGGCTAAACTTAATAAGTAATAGAATTTAAATATATTATTTTATCAAAGGTCGAAGAGAAACATAGTAATTCGACTTGACTTTAGTAATAATTTATCCCTCCTTACCCAACACCCTGCAAATAATCATAGTTAATATTGACAGCAATATTTTTAAATGTTATGATTTGCAATTAATTTTCATATCCATATCTCATGATGCTGACTACAGTGGCAAATGTTATTTTATTCAAGTGAAAATTGATTATTGTTAACAGGTTTGTTTAAAAAAAACAACTCTAATATATTGTATACTTAAAAACTTCTTTTAAATATCTCTAGTAACGATATTTTTACATAAAACTAGCTATAAGGTATATATTTTATTTTCAACTAGAATAGACCCCCAAAGTTGCACCGTCATTGCCCAGCCTACAATCATACGATCCTCGAAATAATTCAATTCGTTCATAATTTGTAGGAAAGAAAAAAAGCTTCTGAATAATATAATTATGTTACAAAATGATCAGTTTGATGTGTACCTAGAAATGCGCGACTCATCGTTGGGAACAAACAGAGTAAGACAGTAATGAATAGGTGAGGCTGAGATAATCAATATAATCATACACATCATATAATCGTACTTTAGTAGCTAAGAAATCTATTACGTAGAATAAATGTATTTGTTATTCAGAAGTTTTTACTAAGGACTAAGTAGAACGGCAAGAAAAAAAAATATTTTTCATATTTTCATCATTGATATTTTACTATCTACCTACCAAAATTGATGTCTCGCAAACATTTTGTGCCATAAATCTTCTGTAGGTATTAGATGTAAAGACCTTATAGATAGATATTTAGATGTTTGGTTATTGATTACGAATAAGAAAGAATTCTCAGTGTTTATCTAAAAACAATAAAAATAAATAATAATAAAAATGAATTGCTGTTCGTTAGTCTCGCCAAAACTCAAGAACGGCTGGACTGACTTGCCTAATTTTGATTTTGAAATATTTGTGGAAGTCCAGGCAAAGTTGGAATGGTGAGAAAATATAAAAAAATAGTAATAACAACAATTTAATTTTTCTATAAAAAATGTTCCTACCTGTCAAACATTTATAGATCCACTACTCCTGGTGCTAAGCAGCGCTGCAGCGTGAGGATCAGCTGGTATAGGTATTATATATACCGGCTTACAGCGTAATAATAAAGCGGGAATAGGATGACCAAGAGTGCCATTAAGAAGATATCTTCAGTACCTATTAAAACTTGATTAATTTTAATCTGCAATTAACGTAATAAGTCTATCCAAAATTGGCATATTATAAAATCTACAAACCAAATTCCGAATAATGTATCTATTATTTAAATATAATACTGAAAGCATATTGCATTTAATCATATTCCTGTTCATTATGAAAATAGTACTTTAGGAAATTTGTTCGCACATTTAGTCTGAGTGGGCATTAAATGTAAAATCATTATTTGAACATTAAATATCATTTTGCAGAGGCATTTCCCCTTTTCAATGCAACGATGAAAGGGTTTACTATATTTAATTAAACACGTTTATTTGTGATGATGAAAACGCTGTTACTTTGTAAAGGCTGTGAATATCGATAAACTGTTTCATTTTATAATAGGCAGGTTACCCCAACTGAAATAAATTAATCATAAATGATAATAGTTCCAATTTTAAATTAAATTATCAGTGAGATGAGCACATTAATTATTTTCTCTTAACTAAAGTACGTACATACCTACGTATAAAATGCCATTTTTATTATACCTAAATACTTACTATAATTTATACACTGTGGAATTTTAGTCGTGTTAAAAACTTACAAGAATGCAGGACTTCATGAATGCGAATGAAATCTGAAATGAAAAAACTGTCACTTTATGCATAGGTACTGGTTTCTAAAAAGTATTGAAATGTATGAAGCGATAGTTTTTTTTATTTAGGTACAGTCGGCAAAGTTAGGTTGGCAGGGCCACTAGTTTGGGATGAAGTTGTTCATAGAAGTTTACATGTGGTTGTGTAAAATTGTTTAGTTTTGTATAGGTTTCAGTCATACCTTTTCTTAAAATAAAATGAAATTATATTAATAACTGCTCAAAAAAATGACCACTTTAACTAGCGTCCCTGCCAACCTAACGGTACCTTCGTAGAGTGGAAATAGATAGATCCTTTCTTTACCTTTAACTTGGCAGTCCAACAGTCATACCACTAGGCCATCACAGCAATAAGTAATATGGCGTTTATTAATAAATACACTCAAATTTCACTGATATTTATTGTAAGTTATTAGTAGATGTACTATCGCGGATACGAACGGTGCACCACTTTGCGATTAAAATGCTTTGAATGATGCTACGTGGGTAGTGGGACTAGCGCTACGTTCGGACGCCAGGTGCAAGCGATTCTAACCTTAAGAGTGGTGCACCGGCTTTGTCCACGACAGTACCTACCTATTGGTCATAATCTTGAGATATTAAATGGGTTAGTTAGTACATTTGGTTCTATCTGAAGTAGCTACTAAGTATTTTAGTTTTATCTTAAGTATTATTTGTATCTTATTACTACATTTTTTAACTTAGGCTTAAATACAGATTTTTATCGAACCAAACTCTTAAATAAAATATAGCCAGAAAGTTTTCATGAAAGGTTCATATGCTGAGCTTTCATCAAAATTTGTTCAGTAGTTCAGTAGTGAGTGAAAGCCAATCTGTTATCTGTTACAATAATTTGGTCCAACTCCCATAAGTATTCCGACTCCTGCAGAGATACGATATTTTATGGTC
The DNA here is from genome assembly GCA_936450705.2 of Protodeltote pygarga. Taxonomy (NCBI): domain Eukaryota; kingdom Metazoa; phylum Arthropoda; class Insecta; order Lepidoptera; family Noctuidae; genus Protodeltote; species Protodeltote pygarga. The sequence continues at coordinate 16,200,347 of OW388248.2, forward strand.
CTCAGGATGTTGACTTCCTAAATGAACTGTCAAAAATCTTTATGACAACCGCTTACTAACGAAATCATAGACTGCAGTTCGAATTAATATATTTAATTCAAATTAACAATTACAATTTAATCCAGAAGAACAATGATGTAATACATTTTCTTAACGACATAGGGCTTTTAAATTGTATCAAAATATGGCAACCAAATGCCAATTACTATATTTATTACAGTATTGTTTTTTTTCTGTGTAACACTTACTTATAATTTCCATTCAATACGCCAACCGTGACTTTCTGTGATTCGCTGCATTGTGGACAGGCGTGTACGTTATAAAGCGTATCTAACTCACCGACCATACCGTCGCGTTAACAACTGTTTCTAGTTATCCGCTAAAGCTTTACGTCTTATGGCGCTCCTACACTTGATCGTTTGGTTCGAAATTAGTTCGTGGGTGTAACTGTTTCAATGTAGGGCCAAGGCATATTCTCATTCAGAAAAGATCTAACATTAATAACAACGCTAGCTCACTGCGTATTGGCGATTTCACACACATGCACGGTTTTTTTAATTTTCTGGGCAACTTATCCAATTTTTATTTGCCCCTTTAACTTATTCAGACTGTAATGAACACTACCAACAAAACAGGGCTTACCAAAAAAAAAAATGTTCAAGTGATGCTCTTATGAAAGGATAGATTTCATTTTAACCTATACATGAATTTTATTTATGAATCCAAGTTGAGTTAACTGTTTATTCCTACATCAGATTAGAATGTAGAGTTGTATATAAACAAACTGTTTCATTTAGCTGTTTACTTTTAATATGCAAACGTAGCGAAATATTTGAAACTGCGATCAGGGGGCTCCGTTTTACCAACTTATCTTTTTTACAAGCTTTTATTTAACTTGCAATGTATGTATGTTTGTCCGGGTAGAATTGCTAGCTGAATTAGGACCACTTCCTCTTATCCTATAGCGTTGAATTTTTGCATGTTAGTTCAGTTCCGATGACAATGGTAAGCATAACCTAAATCAACATCCAAGATTAGCTGCAGATTAAGAAACGCTTCAGCGGTCTCTACAGATACAAATTTTTGTATATACATTCAGTTTTGATCAGAGAGAATATTATAGTCTTTGGTTTTGATATTCCAATATAAAAGCACGATTAAAAACATTGCTTTTATAAAAACTTATATTTATTTATTTTTGTGACCAACCCAGTTATGTTACACAAAGTGCACTATCGAAATTTTTTGCTACATTATACAGCGTGTAACAGAAGTCCGAAATAATACATTAAGGGCGTATAAGGTACCCTGTAAACAATCCTTGAGCATAAGTTTTGGAACCGAACTCCAAACAATATTCGAGTAAACCACGATCAAAGTTTTCACCAAAATCTTTCAAATACAGCCCTAGAAATCAGCTGAAAGGTGAATCAACACGAATCCGGTTATTTACCTTCAATAATTTTTTTAAGTAAGCACTAGGCATGCGTAGGATGATGAAATCTGTCATTATTGAAGAAAATGAAATCAAAATAATTATTTTGTGTGAAAAAAAAAATGTCTCTTTTGCATTCAATATTTTCACAGGTGATTCTCTTCATGATATACATACATGTACATAAGTATTATTTCGGACTTCTGTTACACGCGTATACCGACATATACATCACAAACAATACAATGTTACAGACAGATTGACAGTTAAAATCGATACTAGATACATTTTCTATTTGTAGAACGTTGCCAATCAAGCTAAAAATAATGAATACCGGGAATCCAGGTATACGGGAATCCATGTTTCGCTTTGTGTCAACAAATGGAAAATAGCAAAATGTTTGAGATATTATGAAAAACCGATAACGAACAAACGCAGCCAATTGAATAGCTTTATAATATTCTATAGAAGGTAATGTTATAACATTCTCAGAAATAATTTAGATTTCTGCGCACCGTGTACAGTCAGCGTCACTAATTAGTGACACCCCATCGTTTTATAATGTAGCTTTAACATTCAAATGAAAATATTATTGCTCCTCGTTAAAATAGGTTTTTTTTTTAAATTGACAGAGGAACATTCGAAACACCAGGATCTCGCTAATGCGTTGCCAACCTGCCGGGGTTAGGACGTGCCAATGGCGGCCAATAAGAATGATTGAATGTAAAAAAATTCCATAACACGGGTGGATTTACGAATAGCTTAGTGACGGAACGTGGGTTCAAATCCTGGTCAAAAATTACGAACTTTACTACATTCAATATTTCAACTTTTTATAATAGGTATCTTGGTCTTGTAGTATAAACTTGCTGTGATGTTGCATAGACTGATGATATCGTACCAGATACCCTAATAACACTTTTCTATTTGGGAATTGAATCTACGACTTCTTCAATACGAGCTAGCTTCCTATTGACCTATAAACCTTATTAGGATTACAACGAACATTTAAAAAAAAATTTGTTCAGTCGTCAGGTAATGGCAGTATCCACCCAAAATGGGTAAGATTATGCAGCCAGGGAAAGTGGCCGGTACGCAGGCCGCAAGGCGATTGTGGTCTAAAACTATGACAAAGGCACATCAGAAAAGCGATAAGGATACAATTTCGTAGCTGATTCTACAGGTATTAGTTAGTATTTCGCAAAGACAATAAAAGGGTGGGCAAAAACAAAATTCACCAGCTTCCAGCGCTTGAATATCTTTCGTGAAGGTTGTGAACTACACCCATCTAATGCTCACTCGCTACTCTGTAGACTTCAGCTTCGAGAAATTCAGCGCTAAGTACTTAAAAGATTCCACGAAACGCGTCACTAACGAAAAAGTAATACACCCAACAAAAAACCAAAGGTCTATGACATTAAATTGGGCACTCCATCCATCTTATATAAAACTAAATTGATAGAATTCCACCTTCAATCAAACATACAGAATGCCAAAGTTACACATCACGCTCGCTATTGTGTTAGGGTCAACACAATAGGTGCCGCGATGTTAGACTACTAGTCTTACATCAACAAAGATGTGTTTGAGAAGATCAGAATGGTCAGTGATTGCTCCTTGTTCAGATTTTAACAATTATTTTACGTGTGGTACAAGTAATTTTCAAGAGGTTTGTAATTATAAATAAACCAGCCTGTAACTGTTCTACTACAGGGAAAGGGCCTATCTCATATGAAGAAGGGTTGAGCATTAATTACCACGCTAGCTCACAGCGTGTTGGCGATTTTAGACCATTAAGTCCAGGTTTCTTCACGATCTTTACCTTCAGTAGTTTCTTAAATTAACTAAAAAAGTACAAATGACATAGAAAATGTCACAATGGCACAAGCCAAGCTCGAACCTACACCCACGTCCGTAACAAATGCGCCACTACGAAGCATGTAAAATAGGTTACCTACTTTAGGTTTAGAATTATCCTAATCCAGGTCATGGTCTGTGTGTCATATTGCTAATCTGCAGAGATAGCTTCATAAATATATTAGATAGGTAATTTTAACTTTCTTAAAGTTGCAATAGCAAAAGTAGGAAAGGTCATATCGCTGAAATAAATAGGATTCAAATAGACAATCACATCACATTGAGCTTTCATTTTGCTATTTGAAATTAAATATTATTCTAAAAAAATATACATACAAGATATGCGCGAAAAACATAACCCTTCCTGGCAGTCGGGTAATAAAGGAGATTATTAACTTGGACTCCGTCTTTCGTCTTCGAGGAGTTTTAACTCTCAATATCGAACGTCTATATTTAGGATCGAAACGTAAAAACGATGTAGGTACATCGTACGTACTGCACGCACCACAGACTATATACGGTACTTCACAAACTTCTGTGAAGTTTGGCTGTAGGATGATTTTATTTACGGAATACTCACGCTTAAAATATAAAGTTTATTAACCGAGATCGAATCAAGCTCCCGATACGCATCCCGTGGGTTTCATACATAATGTAGGAACATATTTTGAACGCGAGTAATAAAATAATGTCTTCCTGACCAATTCGGTCATAGCGGCTAATTTCATCGCAGATTAGTTAACTAGGCAAAAGTGCACAAATACTGAAGCACTCTCTATTCCCTCACTCTCATTTTAGTCCGAATGGACGGCAAACCGAGACGAGCGGAGAACAGCAACAGCTTTATGTGCTTTTCGAGGCACGGAGGAAGTTAAAATTAAAATTTTTTTTTAATACACATATAACTTACGAAAAGTCAGAAGCATTGCGTTTGAACCTGAGACCTCTGACTTGCCACTTTGCCAGTCAATACTCATTCCACTAGACTATCACGACTAGTAAACGCGCACTCATCCGCAAATGCCACCCGTCGCTAACTTCCCAAACTTGAGATCCGTGGCGCGAACTTTAAGTAGGTACTACCTAATTGCTTACTGGGTCTTGGCTGATTGAGGCGAAGACACTTGCTAATCTGCTATCTCGCTCGCACATCAAAGATATAAAATCAATGAATATAAAAATCGCAACAAACTCATTTAAAGCTATTTTTATGTATGAAAACTTATTCAGATCCAACTGATATTTCTGCTGAACCTTTGCAATGTCATTCTCCGTAACTTGGTTGGTTGTGATTTTTCGTAACTACATTCATTGACTTTATATTTTTAATGTGCGAACGTGATAACAGACTATCAAGTGTTCGCGCCTAAGGAGTTCTCGATTCAAGAAAAAGCTCCCTGGTGGAAGATAGATATCTATTTTATATTTCTGTGGTTTCTAAATTTGACTGTCGACTTTAACTTATTAATTGCGCCGTACGCGAGCTACAAATCCGTTTGAATATCACAAATGAAGACGCGTCGGCACCACAATACGTAGACGTTTGCTCATTTATCAAATGATGGCAGAATGTGACGGCGTCGGGGCAAAGATACGCGAGTACCAGATAAGTAATTTAAATAATGATCATCATCATCCTCCTAGCCTTATTGTTACTAAACTTTGTTGGGTTTGGCTTCTAATCTAGCTAGCCAGCCTACACCAATGAGCGACTGCCTATACCAATAGGAATACCCCCGCAATCTAATAGGATACGATATTGTCAGTTGTCAGAATTATATGATCCTATATCCACTGTCAAAGATCTTCAAGACGACCGGGGCCAATGGCTTAAAGAGCTTTCCGAGGCACGGAGAAGGTGATAATTAATTTATAATTCAAAGTAATTTAAATAAAAGGTATCATAATCATTTGCCAAATAATATTTTATATTCTACATATTATAAAATAGAGCTTAATTCTACTCTCATGCCAGAAAACACGAGCTTTTTTGCCGTACCTACCGTAAGGGAAGGAAAATGCCCCAAGGCTTGTTAAATCACACGCTCTCCTAGAAATAACTAATATGTAATGTGATGTGATAAAATCTTTTTTCATTTTCATTTTCATTTCAACATGAGTTGATAAATAAAAAAGTTTTTATCGGAATTGTTAGATTTTTGTTTACTGTTAGATTAGCAGTTAAAAGTTAAATAGATTTGTTATTTATATAAAAGACAGCTTGAATTAATATCCAATATTTTACTAAACTTAAGATAGGAACAGCCGCATATCGTACACGTAAAATATGGCTCTGTATTAACTAAATCAAATCTATTAGATGGTATGAAAAACATTTATGTCTCTAACAACGATTGCATTTATCTGGTACAAATAATCGACACAGCTCTTCATTCAGTTCCGAAGAATCCATATAGCACACTGTGTTATGTGAACAGAATGCAGTACAACTAATTGCTATAGGAAAATCTTTAGAGTTGATCCGCCTGAAACACCATTTGTGATTGCAATGTGACCACAGAGCTCCAATATTACCGGTGATAATTATCATTTATTCTCATAAAAGTTAATTACATATAGGTAGTTAAATTTATGTAAGCAGTTTCTTATCCGGTACCTACGTATCTAAGGCAAAGTCACTGAGAGTGAATCAGCGCTATAGTAGCGATTGAAATGTTACCGCTTACCACTTTACACAGCCCCTTGTCATCGAGCGTGATGCATCAAAAACGGGCGTAACTACCAAATCTTATAATGAAGGTCAAATCTATTGTTTCTTTACAAATTCAATAGGACCCGTACAGGTCATGTGTTTTGATTTGTCTTTTTTTTATTTCTAAAGTTTGTTTGACGTTGATTTGAATTGTTGGGAGTTGGTGTCGAGTAAGAGGCAAAGCTGTATTGCAGTTTTTTGTAACACCTCTGTAAGGCTATTGGCGTGAGCATTGCTTTGAACTGAATCAATAGACATTGATTTTCTGCTATTTTCAAGACAGTAGTGTAAATTACTGTAATCAAAGATTGTAATTTTTTGATGTCCTACCTTTGTTTTTTTTATTAATTATAGATTTATATTTTTGAGTTATTGTAACGTGCAAATAAACTTTCATAGGATGACCGAGGTTTATGTTTCTTTTTTCTTTTGCGAGAAGACATTAATCGTTCTTGAAAGAATACTAGCCAAAACTACTACAAATCGAAATTCCAAATAATTTCATACTTATGTATCACTAACTAATATAACTTAGGTATGCGCAAAAATCACATCAATTTTCTTCCTTATGCAATTTGTACAATTTTATCACTTCGCAATCTGATCTAAAACAAATTCAAATGTAATAACGGGTCAATCTATTTAGTAACCGCCCCAATTACTTACAAAAAAATTGGATATTTAATTTAATAATTTTGGATCATTAGCGGGCAACACCGGAGCATACGTCACTTCCCGTGTCATGGCCGACTACAGATTCGGTGATAATCATTATTGATGATTGCGTCTGAATAGATACTTTGGTTTTTGTTGCAACAGTTTGGTTTTGGTCTAAAGGGGAGCTTAAGCGATTTTAAGTACCTTCATTGATATTCTCAATAAAAGTTCGTGAATATATGTATTATTATTTATACGATTGAGACACTAAGAAAATAACGGATAAAATAATTAACCAACGAATATGATTTTCAAAATACTGTAAAGTTTTAGCCGGTAAAGGCCACCAAAAACCTTCTAAAACTTTTCAATGGAAAAGGTTTTGAATAAGACAATGTTGTGAGGTTTGAGATATGCAGTCTTTTCAATTTCAAACCAATTAAGTGTTAAAATCAAATAAAGTGTTTAAAATAACATATTTCATAGTATTTATCTAATTAATTAGTGTCTATTAGATAAATACTATGAAATACAAACTTATTTTGAACGCCGATAAAATAAAAATAATTATTGTTACTTAAAATCTTATCACGAACGAAGTACGACTAGGACATTGAAGGGTAGAAATCGTTTATTATTTTTTTTTTTATCTCTAATTTTTTTCTGCAGTAAAAAATATATTCTATAGCAGATCTTACGCCACTGCACACCAGCGTCGTGTATGCATTAACCCTCTGTCGTTACTGGTCAAAAAACTTTTGACTTGGGCCACATTCGTGTACAAGATAGTGCCAACTCACCGCGGTTTGATCGGACAGACAAACATTCCTGTACATAATAACAGTCAACTTGTGTGTTACTTCTTGATTGACCGATTCACGTATGCATGACGACTTAGATTTTTAAGACAGGTAGCCTAGTTCTGGGTATTTTTTGTTATGGGTACCTATTCTATGTGTGGGGTGCAGTTACATACATCGTCATCATCACCAGCCTGTATTACTCGGGACGAGTAGGGGACTGGTCTCGTGGGTGTCGTAAGATGCGACAAAGGGAAAGATCCGGAGGATGGGCAGTAGCATCCTTTTGTGTAACAGTAATCATCTACTGCGATCGCCAACCCGCTTGCCCAGCGTGACTATTATGGGAAAATACCACCAATGGGCGCGCAAAAGTGGCGCGCGTTGGGAGAGACCTATGTTCAGCGGTGGATTAATATCAAATTAATCAAATATTACGTACTCGTAATTAAGCTTTAACTTCATAAATAGTACTTACCTTTGTTAACGTTTGTCTTATTTGTAAATTTATCAGTTTAATGCGGAATAATGTCAATCAAAGTCATTTTCATTAAGCAAACAATGCTAGTATCAATATCCACCTGTGTAACGTACTAATAGGATATTAAATAACACGACTAGGTACGTATATTGTTCGCCCATCAGGCATCATGGTTATCAGAAAGTTCCAACTCTTTATTTATTTAAACCAAGCAAGTTCGTTTTACGTTTGGTATTAAAAAAAATACTAGTATCACTTATAAACTCCTTATATCTCTTAGCAAGTTTTGCTAAAGTCTATTTGCACTTAGCCAGACTTGATATTAGGGATGCATAGCACTTTCTACTCCCTGAAAGCTAAGGCAAAAGTGTTTTACTTTTAACATAGGTACCTATATCGTAATTTCAGGCAACTTGCTGACAAATTCTGACAATGGAGCTAATTTTCTTGTACATTCCGCTAAACTAATTTTACTCTAACTATATCTCATTCAAACACGATCGAAAAAGGACTAAGCTAATTGAACTGTCAATTAAGTCTACGCCCTTGCAGTTAACGTGAAATTAAACGAGGCCTATGACATGCTGACTAAATTCTCGCTGATATCACGCAAATGGACTATTTTGACAGCTTTATTAAAGCTGTTAAAATAGTCCATTTGCCACCAACAGGTATCTTTTTCTAATGATCTCTGTTAGAAAGAGAGATAAGGAGTCTAAATTAGTTTATAGCTAATACAAAATAGAACCAGTAGATGGGCGATAAATTTTAGAAGAAATAAAAAACCACAACATTTTTACCTCACTAGGATCCGCATGTTCACCCGTCATGTCGCATTCGATATCGAGGTAGTTTCTTGTAGTAAACAAATATTTATTTATAACTACTTTACGCTCCCGCTTCTCACTACGCGCAGGCTTAGCCCCTGAGGTGAGGTGATGATACCCGATCGCAGCTCCATTTACCGGAATAAGTGTGAATATAGATACCCTATCCAGGGATAAATACAAACACAAAAATTTCATCAAATCGGTCTAGCCGCTTTGAAGTGATGCGCGGGCAAATATTTGTGGCAATTTACTTTTGTATAGGTAAATGTGGGATGGGTTTCAGAACGTATGAAAGAATAAAATAAAAATGATTGATGAAAAATGATATAAGAGCGAGTCTGAACAAGCGAATGAATGAGAGGTTGAGTGTGAAAGGACGGGGAGACTGATCACGGAAGTGAGAGAGTAAAGACGTGGCTCGCTCGTAACAAAATTTAGTGAAAAATTATTTTATCACAGATCGCTACATTTTTTTTTAATTTATTAACATTCGTTTATTTTACATTCCACATTAGCAGACCAAAAACCACTGAGATTTGTCCGGAATGCTATACATTCTGCTATTGTTACAAGTTTTCCACACAAAATTTCACAATATTTATCACATTACACATAACAAATGAATTAAGTAGGTACTAATATCTAAGAAGCAAAACATACACAGTCAGATGAGCCGACATAAAGACATAGGTTCTATATCTTATCTATCTCACATAGCGCAGTCCGCGCTCAATGGCCGTTTGACTGTCTAATTGACTAAGAACTCGATGTTAGCGAAAAGATCTGTGTTAAAACTGAGAGGAGTTAATACAATTTATACACAAAACGTTCAGTACCAATAAACCCCTTAAAAAAGGCTTAAGATTGGGCTAATAGTGCAAGAGGAGGAGAAAACTGATATTCAGCTGCATCTGGTTAGATTAAAAGCCGACCCCAACAAAGTTTGGGATTAATAAGGCTAAGAGGATGATGAAGTAGATCTTATACTATCTTGTAGTAAGTATGTACTCGTAGGTACCTACATGTGCTTCTTTACCAAACCAACATACATCACCGAGTTGTTCAAGAAGTACAAGCCCAACGATTTTGCTCCGATGATCTGTTACTCAAAGGATGTGCAGTGTTTTTGTACGATGCGCTTCAATGGCGTCGCGACCGGCGCCTCGTGCGACGTATCCTATTACAAAGGACGACCCGAAAGCGCTACTAAGAGTTACGTTAAATTGCGAGAATGCCGTGAGTTTATTTAGTTTCTTAAAAGAAAGAGGCTATTTTTAATGAAACTTTAAGAAAAAATAAAACCGACTTCAAATATTAATAACATAGGTAGGTACTTAATTTTAACTAAGAAATATAACCGACTTCAAAACTAAAAAGCTAGAAATAGCATAAAAAAGTTATTTTTGGATTCGGTGCCAAGCTAAGCCGGGTTATAGATTAAATATCCTCACCCTAAGTCTTGGCACTGACCCCAAAACTAATGTTTTTGTGTGATTTCTAGCTTTTTAGTGTTTGAAGTCGGTTTTTGTTTCTTTGTTAAAAAAAAATTTAGAATATGACTACGCAAATGACTACAAAATGCTGGAAGTTTGAAATCTAAATTTAATAAAGATAGATGTTGAATCAATTCAGTTCAATTGATAGCAGCTATACTTATGACATATTATTCAATGTAAAAGACACATTATTCGATAAAACACAAGATTATTTTACTATGTTTTCTATTTTTATTTGATCGCTTTGAATTTTTACACACATTGAATTTCTGTGAAGTCAATCTCAATTAGTATCTAATATTTTAAACATCAGAAATATACCTACCTACACATAATTATTTTTTAAAAATATGACTATTTGTTATACCTACTCACAGCTTTAACGTTCTATTTACACGTCAGTCAGATAACAAAATAAATGTTATTATTGATCTTTTATATCAATCGTTAAAACATAAAACATAGTTAGAAATCTTGCTATGCATAAAAATGCTATGCGATTTATTAAAATTAAATTTAAATTTCTCTTCTCCTTCATCAAAGGGTTGATGAACATCCTGGTGTCAGAATTTAAACCACCCCGAAGGCCTCTCACATGGCTTTACACACCGTTAAAAAATCTCGGAGGTGTGCTGGTTTTCCCTCACCGTTTTAGCAAGTGATAAATAATTTCCTATACGCACATGAATTCGAAAAGTCAGAGGTGCGTGTCTGGGTTTTGAAGCTATGAGAACTTTGCAGTCCAACGGTCACACCACTAGGCTATCACTGCTGGCTTTCTTTTACTCTCGTAAAAGTAGATTTAATTATCCTATTTAGTAAGTACCTACATGTATACACAACAGTACCTATCGAATTAAAGATCCAATTAATGATATCGCTGCTCATTTGAATTCTTGTTACAACTATAAATTTCAAATTTAAGAAACCCCCGGAATAGAAAAATCAATTTTTTTTTAGATAAAAGCATTCTCGATAAAGTTATCTTTCAAATATAAAAATCGAAATCGGAGCTACGATGCCACAGACAGACACACAGTCACAAAGATTCACAGACGCATTTGAATATAACATCCCACTATTTGCGTCGGGGTAGGGTTCAATGATTTAAAAATCTATTTGCAATAACTCCCTTTGACAGAGGAATCAATTCCACGAATCAAGTTATTTTATGTTGAAACCGGGGTCGTTAAAATATTTTACAAAGTTAATGTAAATATGGGAAATGTGATTTCATAATTAAGGCCGAATTTGTTGGGAAGTTTTTAATTATTATATTTTACTAATAGCTTTTCCCGCGTGGCTTCGCTCACCTAGACTATAGAATTTGTACAGATTTTATTTACTTGAATCGAATTAATTATGTTGTTACATCTATCTAGCATCCAATGGGCGCCAATAGTAGCGCGCATTGGGAGAGGCCTATGTTCAGCAGTGAACTAATACAGGTTGATGATGATGATGAAACTTATGTACAGACTTGTATTAAATATTCGTACAATACAAGACTTCGGCGCGGTAACAAATTTAGTAGCAATAGGCAATAGCTGACCAGGACCACTTCTTCTTCTTCTTATTAATCGGGCAGTGTCCGCAAATCCACGAATTCTTGCGTCTGTTTTGCGTCGGAGGGTGGCTAGGTCTTTTCAGCCACCCCAGGCTAAAACCCTAGTTGGCACACCATGCAATACTGTCAATTTTAACGAGACAATATACCTGAATCTATACATTCAGGCGTGTAACCACGAGGTAAATATGTTTTGTCTCACTAAAATTGTTGGTACTTAATCGGTTTGCAAGCTCGACGAGCGGTAAAAAATATGAATTCGCTTCGACTTTCATTTGTAGGAGTCCGTGACATATCGTAGCCGCCCGTTCCTTCAAAAAGTGGGTGTTATATGTCATAATTTATGATACATTCCCATTCTGTTTAAAAAAACATACACCATTAAGCGCCTAAACGGTAAACCGAGGATTTAGTTACTTTCCGAAGAAGCTTTGGTTACCAAACGTGTATGAAATCCATTAATCGTTTTTCATTCAAATTTAAACTTTACCTGTAATGAATAAGGTTCAAGAGAGATTTTTTGGGCATACTTCATACGATTTGTCAGTCTATAATTCATTAGTTTGTGTGAGGGTCGCTCGGTATTTTTTCAGACACGATTTTGATTGATTGCAATAGGAAGTCAGCGGGTTTGATTCAGATCTGAGGCAAAATAATGTTTAACATGTTTGTATTGAGAAGCTCAAACAAGATAAAATTTATAGTTATATCGTATTTTAATATATTAATAACTCAGGACATTTGTTTTTTTTTTCTAGTTTCCTAATAGCGTATAAACAACACCTCGATAGGTATTAGCGTTGACTAAGTCAGAATACTAGGATTGAATTTAAAGTATCCTAATTGACATACCCGTGCGCTTCGTGCCTTGAAGAGCACATTAAACCTCGATTGTCGTGTAAGACTAGAGTATAATGTATTTACTTTTGTTTTATAAGATAGTAAGAAGTATTTTTAAACCTTAAAAAATGTACGTATATCAGAGTGGCGCGGGATAGGTAAAAGATTTGCTGAATCGAAAATTAATTGAGCTGTAAGGGATATATGAGAAGCCAATTTCAACACAATAATGTAATATTATACAACAATATGTGTATTATTTTATATTTGTGTACGTATAAGTATGTCTATATAAAAGGTATTTAAGTAGTTTATAATAGGTTTAAATTCTAACTCATTTCATCATTTTAGTGCATCTACCACGTAAATGTCTCTGCATTACCCAAAGGTTGACTGGCAGAAAATGCCTACGGCATTAAGTCCGCCTTTGTACTCTTTTTTTTGTACAGAAGAATAAATAAATAAAATAAATAACAAGACAATGTATAGAAGACAAAATAATATGTTATCGTATTGTTTCGGAATACTATATAATTATTAAAGTGGTATGAAGTACCTACCCTACCTATAGGATCGATTGCGAGCTAAAAACACCGCCGGGTGTTATACCACGCCCTGCATAAGTATGCTGAACCGTTTTGTTGAGGGCATGTCAGTGGCCAATTTTTCTTTTTTTGTTATTTTCTGTTATTGTTTCTTGTCTATATTGTTTTGTTCGTTTAATGTTTGAATACTAGTTTTATGTTCATATTTTGTTAATATAAGTGTCATGTGTTAATATTAATATTTTTACCTGTAATTTTATTATCCTCTAGTGCAAAACGTGAATGCTGTTGGTGTACAAAATAAATATCCATTCATGAGCAAAAAATGAGAACCAAAATAGTGAAAGTAGCTGTAAATAACGTGGCCATCTAGAATCAGAAATAAATATAAATCTTATTAGAATTGATAGGGACTGCGCTTGGGAAGCCTCTACCAGAGAACCACATATAAAGATACAAAATTTATTTGACTCCGTGTATTTATTTAATGTCCGTCTTTCAACGTTATTTTACTATTCAGGATTGGAATCGCATTGTTTGTAAACAATCAAAATCTATGGGTATATCTATCTATGTGCACGTTTAGGTCGATGTCATCGGTACAAGTTGTGCCAGAATTAATTTCTAAATAGAATTTCTTAAGTCTGGAAAGTTATATACATTTTATAGAAAGTTATATGATTTATGCGAAGCGAATATAAAGTCCCAGCTTGGAACTTTAGAAGTTAAAATACAATGCTAGTACTAGTACTAGTAGCTACAATAGTCTAGAAAGTTTTTAAAATCCAAATAGGATTACAATACAATGAATTTTGAAGTTTTTTATAAATATAATTATTTTAATAAGAAATTTGAAAAACCAACTGATACGGATGAGATTCGAACCCACCATCTTCGGCGTAGGTACCGTGCCGACGCGACGCTCTATAAATTATGTTTTACAGATAGATTTATATTTATATAAAGTACCTATTTATGTATGCGACGTAATTTCATCTACTTAAGTTCCAATTTTGTTTAGAAATTCGTTACATCTGAATAGTATTGAATTCTAGCGGCAATATTAGACATGCTAGCTAGCGCTCTAGTACTCTATCTTACTTTCTTCATCGCATGGTTAATGATCAACCTGGCGTCAGAGTTCAAATCTTACGTAGGCCTCTGACATGGCTTCACACACCGTTGAAAAATCTCTCAGGTGTACTGGTTTTCTTAAGATGTTCCATCACCATTTTAGCAAGTGATAATTCATTTCTAATTCGCATATAAATTCGAAGTCAAAGGGGCGTACCTGGAGTTCAAATCTGTGAATTTGTACTTGGCAGTCTAACGGTCAACTTATTATATAGAAAGCCTATAAACTGCTCTATAACCATCTGAGATGGATGTATGTGAAAAAAAGCGGCTGTTGACATTGCGATTATAATGTTGCGACATTATAATCGCAATGTCAACATATAATGCGACAAAGTTATAAAAATATAGGTAGGTACATTACCAACTGTAACAAACTTATTCATTTTAAATTAATACACATTCAGTAAATATGATTCAGAAATCAAATTACACCAATGAATCGCAAATTACAGTAATAAGATCAGTGAATCAAAATTACTTCAGTGAATTAATTTAATGCACAGTTTTAATGTTAAATAATATTGATGAAAGGCTGTGTGGGTTGTGACAAAATAAAAATATGTTTGTTTAAAGTGAAAAAGAAATAAAACGGCCAAGTGCGAGTTTGACACGTGCAGTAAAAAGTTCCGTACCTTAGTATTTTTGAACAAAAATTTATCTAGAACTTATAGTTTGTATAGTTTTTTGTTTAAGTATAGTTTTGAATCCTTAGCAAGATTGACATCCTTTAATCGCAGTTCGATATGAGTTCAACTCATAAGGATTGAACGACTTAAGAATCGGTGCCGTTCTAGTTCAATTGACTGATGTGAATACGAAACGGGTTGCAAAGTTTCAACGATTTAGTCGCTACGTTATCGTTGCGCTTTAGAATACGAAAATTGGTCCCCGGTCTTAGTCTTTACGACTGTGACGTCATTTGCGATGTTAACTTACGTCCTATTTGTGCTCATTCTGAAAGAGATTAAAATTGAAATCTTATTATCTTAATTTAGAAAAATTAACGAAAAATATATGCTAAAAAAATATTTTTTTTTAATAAATTGGTCAGCCAGTGTCCAATAAACATTTTAGTACCTCAACTAGCTAACAATAACGTACCTACCAGAGGATCATAAACTGGAAGTGGTAATAATTCAAAGCTCGTGAGATACACGTCACCTCCGGGCAGAAAGTCATATGTGAGAGATATGACCTGTCATTTATTGTTGTTTCAATATACAGTATTGGGTCTCTAAAAATATGTGAAAGGTATACTCTGGTATGCTATTCTCAGGTACCTACCTATAGTCGGATTTCTTGAAATTGGTAGTAGGTACAGAGATGTGGTTATACCCTTGGCAAATAATGACATCAAAATACTTATGGTTAAGCGGCCACCGATACGAGATTCCTCTTTTTCTTGAATTAAACAATCATAGATTTTCATATTTTTTTGTGA
Source organism: Protodeltote pygarga (assembly GCA_936450705.2). NCBI lineage: Eukaryota > Metazoa > Arthropoda > Insecta > Lepidoptera > Noctuidae > Protodeltote > Protodeltote pygarga. Next base: position 16,216,146 of record OW388248.2, read on the forward strand.
ATTTTTTACAAATTTTAATTTTAAAATGTAATTTTTTTATAACAAATTTGAAAAAACTACCCCCCACAATCTTCGGCGTACCGTGCCGATGACTCAGTGGTTAGAGCCGAAAATCGTGGGTTCAAATTTTTTCAAAATTAAATAATTATAGGTACAGCTACATACCTAAATAATTTTTTATCAATTTTTTTTAAACCTCAAAACATAAAATTGGCTCCAACTTACTTGTACGGGCTGAAATTAGCCACGAATGGCGTCACAGTACACATTTAAAGGGACCAAAATAATGGTGACAAGAGGCGAAGTGGGTAGGAGGTTGAAACAGAGCTATTGAGGTGGATAAATATGTGCGTATATACGCCTTCTCTAGCGCATTATCTTGCTATTACATTTATTTTGTTCTAATTACATTAGATGACTTTTTAAAATTGGCAAAAATATACATAACTCTAATAAAAAAAAACATAAATCCATATTCTTTTCCGTATCTTTAAAAGGCGTATTTACAACAAAGTTCATACCAAAAAAAAAACAGAAATTATGCCAATTATTTTAACTTTTAAAAGCTTTCTATTTTTTTTATTTTTTGGCCAACGCTGGCTCTTTTTAAGGCCATTGTTTTTATATGGCTTATTATCTTAAAAATAGCTAGGATTAAGTTTTAATAATATTTATTTTCATTATTTATCTTTGGTACGCTGAATTCAACTTTATTTCAAAGGTAGAAAGATAAAATTATTTGCTGATTCAGATTAAGATTATAAAGTTATTTTTACCCGACTAAAAATAGGAGGGTATGATATAAATTTATGTATGTAAGTAAGTTAGTCCATCATAGCTCCTTAACTATTCCTTGTTATTCGGAAAATAACTGTCTCAAGTCTGGAGAGCCCTCATTAACAGATAGGTACCCTACACAATTGTTAACTGTCTTCGTCTGCAGACTTTAGTATTGATTCTATACACATTGATACATTTTTAGATTTCAAGTAATAGGTATGTAGTAGTAATACTAGGTAGTATTATCAAGATTTATCATAATACAATGTTTTACTGTGACATTAACGTACCTCATTAGTGAAGAGTAAACTACTTTATTTTACATTTATGTGGCCATTCATAATCGAGCCATTATATATTTGAATAATCCATTAGTAATAAAATGTACGAACAATGTTAATGCAAATAAAGAAAAAAAAACAATAAAACAGAAATCGATTTTGTTTCGTCATTTCTGTTATAAGATGGCGGAACGAGCTAATGACCCTCTAGATGTTGAATGGGAGTCTTAGATGACTGTGTAGTGGTACCTGGCGATATTGTATAGCTTTTTTTAAACGTAACGTAACCCCAAGCCTTAGCGTCCTGTATTGTTTGTGCTATAGACATATATTTTCATAATAAAGTCAGACCGAAACAAATATTTTGTTTATCTACACAAATTTAATATATATCCGACCTTGTAGTACGGGAATTGACCCTGTAGTGCGCGCATGGACTTTTCAAATCGAATATTTATTGAAAACTACTTCTTCGGCTTCGTACCCGTGGTTCTAATATTTGACAGGTAGGAACAGTTTGTATGGACAAATAAAATTGTTGTTTTTACTATTTTCCTCGCAATTTTTGCAAATTTTCTTACCATTTAAACTTTCCCTTGACTTTCACAAATATTTCAAAAACATAATTAGCCAAATTGATCCAGCCGTTCTAAAGTTTGTAGTGAGACCAACGAACAGCAATTAATTTGTGTTGTATATATGGATTAATCAACGTCAAATTTGACAGAATTGAATTTTTATCCACGATACAAATTATACTTAGACATATGTATGTTTAATTTCACAATGATCAAATACCCAAACCGTGGATCACAAAAATTATAAGTACGAAATAGTTAAAAATAAAAAGATTTTTTTCATCCCAGTTTCAACAGTTATACGTTTACATCCTATTAATACTCTTTATTTACATTATAGGTTCAACAATATATAGAATTATTAATAAATTTAATATAAATATATACACTTAGGTACCTATAAAACAAATGATCATAACCTGTGTTAATGCAAACCAATAAACTGCTCTCCAATACTATAGCGAATATTTCCTTATTTGCATTTTGAAATGAAATCTGCCCACAGTTTATTTAGCAGCCGATATAATTAAACAATCAGCGTTTAACACTGCTGTTGTCTCATAAATCATAAATTATATCTTCGGTGTTAATATAAAAGTGGGGCATAATTACACCGAAACGATCAGTACGAGAGGAAGGCCGCTGCGCCCGCGCCGACCGGTTGAAATTAAGAACCAATATTTATTGGAACATACGTAAGAAACGCGTTATTCAATATGATTCTGGCAAACATATTATATCACTGACAGACAGTGTCAGTTGTTTAAGTCTTAGATTTATACTTCTTTTAGATAACGTTCTTGATTGATTTGATTAATTACTTAGTGCAAAAATTAAAAAAAATACATCTTTTAAGAGATCATTACCGTAAAAAGTTGGCGCATCGGAAAGCACATAAAGCCATTCGTTTTGCGCTTGATCTCTCCATACGTCTCAGATTGCCGTCCCGTCGGATTATGCGAGTGAGGGAATAGAAAGTGCACCTGTGTTTATACATACACTTGGGCAATATACCTAATATCATCTCCGTAGCTATCTGCGTAGTTAGTTAATCTTCGTAGAGATTGGCCGCTGTTACATTATAATTACTATAGGTACATTATTATTAATTTAGGATATTATTATCATAAAAAGGTCTACGTTTTGTTGTGGTCATTTAACAAACACTATAGCTTAACTACTAACTACTTATGCCGTTATGAACATGTAACTGTCTGTGATTGATATCATTCAATTATTAAAAACTAATATTTTTCAATATGAAGCTAAATAATTATTAATAATATTAATTATAATTAAGTCATTAATTATTTTCATATAACTATTAATTAATATGATAAAATTAGTATGGTGAGTGAACTAATGTAACTGCCGTATGATATGTCTCATGTTTTAGGGCACTTTCTTTTTTCAGCGCAGTGTGTATGTTTTATTAAGTACCCAAAATTTTTGAAACTCTAAAATAAGTTACACATCGGTGTGATGAGCGGCCAGTACAAGTATAATTCGAACAGGAATTTCTAATTTTCGCCGAGGCTCCAACGGGTTGTAAAACAGCGCATCAGACTATTGGCTTGCAATTGTAATTACTATTTTGATGGAAGTAGTTATCAATACTGTGTATAGCCAGTTATCTCTGGATTATGGGAAAGAAGGAACCAATAATGATTGCTGTTTAATTAAGGAAGCTGTAAAAGTAAATAAACTTATAAACCTTTACGACGTTTGTTTTTCAGACAGCGTAATTTTTTTAAAATTTAATACTTACTATTAATCTTTAATTGTTATTATTTTGCCGCTCAACTAATTTGTTACTTACTAGGTACTACAATGACATATTGAAATTTATGTGTATAGGTAATTGAAAGTTAAAAAATGATGTAGTATAAAATAAAACGTATGGGTTGGTTGGCACTTACTTTAAAAAAAAACTTTTAGAACTTATTTTGTATAAAGTTTGCAATTATTTCTGGAAGTTTAACATGGCACTAAATATTCTGCATCTCTCTTTCCTTATACATTATTGGCTTTTGGTAGTGTAACGTGTTTATTTTTAAGTGCGCTCCAACAGTATTTTAATTATACACCCATAATAAATGAAGGAATGATAGTAATAACATGTTTAGCCGAATACTAGGCAAAGGTTTTTTTTTCATAAATCAAGGCAGGAGATATTATGCAGGTAATAAGATAATAAATAATTAAACAAAATATAATTTTACAACTCGAAACGTAACGGCAACAGCACAACTAACCCCCAAACGCAGATATTAACAAGTCCACATACATACACACTATTTAAAAATCGAATAAAAATATAAATCAAAATCAAATAAAACCAGCCAGCGTGGCAGTAAAGCAATTAAAAAGTAAACAATCAAAGGAGTTTACAACTGCTGGTCGTCCCGAGATTCTAACCGCTCGTAAAAGGGCACTGAATGTAAAAAAAGGAATAATAATTGTTCAGTCGTAAAAGTGGCCTTGATGGTAAACTGCGGCGAATGGTAAGGTGCAACTGATCCTTAAGGTGGAAAATTATAATAGCCATTTCTGGTGTTGCTACTAGCTAGGTAAAATAAAAACTTAATATTGTCCTTTAGTATACCTGCCCAGTAATGTAAGAGTAGACCTATGGAGTTCTAGAAAAAAGAGCAAATGTCTCGTCACCATCAGTAATCAAAAACTGGATACAAAGTCAATTTTAAAATCTTTAGGTACATGTATAAATATAGGCAAATATCCACAAAAAAAAAAATATGCGGCCATAGCCGTAACTACAAAACATGACAAAATGGCATGTTTTGTAATTATGGCTATGACCACACTGTGAGTTAAAATTCGTGCGTTTCATTCAGTCGTGCGTGCCGTAGTATCTGTTGATCATTTTAGACATTTGCCCAGCCAGGAATTGTATCAAACTGATGTTTTTTATCCACAGTGCGTTATTCGTTGACCAAAGAATAAAACAGCCTTCTGGTCACGTGAACCGTCGACAAGGCGCTTTGCGATATCCCGGAAAAGAACATGCGCACTCGGACCCCACGGTCCGACCGTCTTAACCAAACGGCTCAAACTTAAAGCAACCATGAGATTGCTATATAAATTTGCGCCGCTCGAAGGATTCTTTTGATTTTTTATAAAAGTATACAACCTATCACCGCAGTCCTAAAGATCGGACAACAAACAAATCACCACAATCAACTAACAGGAACATGAGAGCCGTCAACAACACATATATTTGTCTTCGATACCGAAACCCATTTGTGCATTGTTAACATGCATAATAACTCTTATCGTTCCAAGTTCCAACTCTCGAGGCACAAATACTAAAAACAAAACAGTACCGACATCGAAAAAAATGATTAACATTGAAAATGAAGTGTTAATTGTGTAGAAACATTGAAAAATGATCAACATATGTTATATAAATAACAATAAATAAAGCTTCGAAATACAGTTTAAATAATAATAAGTGCAAGAGTGTGGTTCGAATAAAAAAACTACGTGTTATTAATTTCGTGGTTGCAGAGGTGTGAGTTCGGAGCACAGGGCGATGCGTGGAGTCTCCTCGTCGTCTTATCAGACTTATTATAATTATTGAGGATCGTTCTACGTTATTTTCATTTCTTACCGTCACAGAGATTTCAAGATCAAAATAAATTTCAAATACCTAATATTTTTTAATAAACATTTGAAAAAAGTAACAACAGATTACATTTTTTAAAGTAGATACCTACTAGCTGACCGTCAACTGTTTTGGAGTGATGTGCGGACAAACATTTGTGGCTATTGATTTTTATTTAAACCTCTAACATAACATGTGACTGTTGTTTTAATCTCGTCAAAATAATGTGAGACAGGTAAATAAATAATAAAATAATACTATTTGATAGCTGAAAATATTAAATAATGGATTTAAAAAAGCTTTTTACATAGAATTTGACAACTAAACGTATATGCAAAACAAAATGTGCCTGTTTTGTTGACTGTTAGGGATTTCCTTTATCTGGAGTTAATCCTGGATATCAATTCAGGACATGCTTACTTTGCTTGAAATGCAAAAATTCAACTCCGTTGGATAACAGGTTCTTATTTAGCTTGCAAGATTTGGCCCGAACGCACATACCTACATTTATACATTGCAAGTTAAATATAAGCTTGTAAAAAAAGCAGTCTCCATTAATAAAAATACTTGTATGACTCTAAATATTTCTCAAACCCGACTTCAATTCCGAACCAGAGTTTGACTTACGATGCAGGTCTAAATAACTGCCGGCCACTCATTACATTCCAAGTCGCTATTTGCATAACTATTGGAATCGAACCTGGGACCCGACGGTGTGTGTTTAGCCTGATGAACGACTTGTGGACGTTAAACGCGTTTGCTGTTTCATTGTTTTTTTTTGCAAAGTTTATGACGATAACAATATAAACATGCGTTTGAATTTTGGAATGATGTAAAATTTAAATTAATATAATTTTGTTTTCTAAAGACACTGATAATGCCTAGCTATTAGTTGATGAAAGAAACCATGAGAGGAATCGCTCTCTTTCGCTATAGAAAATGGTCACCCTCACCTATGGAGCGCAGACGTGGCCACTAACAAATCGTCAAAGCCCTAGGAGTTTGTCAGCGAGCAATGGAACGCAGTATTTTAGCATTAAAAACACAAATAACCACTTTCAATTAAATATTTTGGGTGGGTTTGAGTGGGTGGATGGTTTATATTCCCAATTGGACCAAAGGGACAAAGTATCAAAACAATATGTGATCTAACGCGTTAAAATATGGGAAAATGAAGCGTTTCTCAAAAGCCATAGCCATAGAATAGGTTTTTTATGAATATTCATAATTATTCTTTATTTGTAATTCCACAATGTTGTTATTAGATGTTAACATAAAGGAAAGTATCATTATGGACCCGGTTTGGGCGCAGCAAAGTTAAAATAAATAAATAAAATTATATAAAATTAAGTTATTCGTTATTACATTTATTATAAACATGCATTTTAATTTTATATTCTGGTTGACTATTTACCGACCCTAAATAGAATTAAGACTAGGGCAGGAAGATGATGATATCATTGTGACAAACGTCCATTATAATAATGGACTTATATGACTTCATTTGCGATTCCACAATGATAATAATTATCATTGTGGAATCGCAAATGAAGTCCTATATGAATAAAAACTGTACAACGAAACTCACTATCAACAACAAAATGTTGTGCATTTGTGCTACAACATAGCACTAGCTTTTTCTATTTCATCCTGGATGCATTTACCGACAAGTAATTCCACAACGTACAAATATTCAGACATAAACATGTGTTAATAGCATTATCCCTCGCGGGCATCGACCCGGCAATACCATGCGCAGATTCGTCAATTGTGACATCATTACATACTTTATGTATAGTATATACCTATAACTATAATAATTATTAGGTATGAAGTCTGATGCTTTGGTCGTATATTATAATTATCGAATATCAATAAAAAGTATCAATAAACCTTTATTGGATTATGCTTAAGCTCCGCGTGTGTGCATTATCATCCTCCTAGCCTTATTATTTCCAAACTTTGTTGGGGTCAGCTTCTAATCTAGCCAGATGCAGCTGTATATCAGTTTTCTACGGAGCGACTGCCTATCTGACCTCCGCAACCCAAAGGGAGACGAAAATCTGAAATTAGATTAATTGTCAGGATTTTATGTGGGATATTTTTTTCTGAGACCCTATATCGGCTGTCAAAGATCTTCATGACAGCTGGGGCCAATGGCTTAACGTGCTTTTCCGAGGCACGGAGAAGGTGATAATTAGTTTATAATACGCAAATAACTTACCAAAAGTCAGAGGTGCGTGCCTTAGGCTCGAACCTGAGGACCTCTACCCCTGCCTTAACCCTACTCTAAAAAATTCTTAGTACAAAAACTATCAACACTGCTTGGCATCAGTCTAAAGACCACTAGACCAACGATTTTTTTCTCCGTCATTATCGTCCCACTGTAGGGCAAAGGTCTGCCTTTCCTCCTTCCATTCCTTTCGGTTCTGCGTTTTCTGCAGCCAGTCTTCTCATTAAGGATCTATCTCATCACGCCATCTACTTCTAGGCCTGCTGCAACAAGCGTCGTCTAATGTTGTGTCAGCCAACAATACAGAATAAAAAAAAAGTATTCTCTACACTTCGTAAATCAAATTTATTCATTAAAATAAAAACAAAAACAGTATAAAAACATAACACAATCACGTAAACAGACTATTGAATGACCTATCAATACACCTTGTGTAACCCTCTCGCAATGATATTGATGAACAAAATTACCCTACTGGCTTATCTATCAAAACAGATGCAAGGTCAACACAAATCGATGAACTGTATTCAAAATAATGTCAGAAATACATAAATATATGTTTGCTGGTACGCACACAAATCTGTAGTGATTGAAAGGCCACTGCAAAATATTGTAATTATGTGTCTAGTGTTGTAACGCGGCGCGTTAGTGGTTTAGACCTCGATATCATAAATTCGTTTGGAGTACGAATTGTAATGTTACAATTAATTGTAATAATGTATTAAATATTATTAATTAATTAGTTGATTGCTTAAGGCGATTCATTATTCTTCATAATTCAAGAGCATATTTTAAAAACCTTCATAACTATTAAGAAATCAATTTAAAAACGTATAGCAACTGTCGGATTGACAGACTCAATACGAAAACTATAAAATTAGCAACTTAAAATTCAGTACATTTTTTGTACAAGTGTACCTAACTTAAACTAACTCATGTTTCAAGTAGGTATTTCTTAAAACTAGTATAGTTGAACTAAAATTAGTTTAAGTAATACTTGAGTTCTGTAATACGATCCTAATTTACCAGTTTCCTAAGAATCCCATTGTATCAGAGATTGTATCATGAGACTTATGAGAAAAATAAAATGTAAGTAATTTCAATTAATCTATCGATAGCTTGTGTGTCAAAACTAATATCTTTGAGGGTTCCTACTACTAATGAACCAAAGGTTGTATTTGCAAGGGACCACTGTTGCATTTACAATTCTGTCTCATTCGTTTTAGGTCTATTTTAGTTTGCTAAGCAAAATGTACTGTGCTAATTAAATACCAGACATCCGGAATAGGGATGTTCACGATATATTTTTTCATCATTATGATGATGATGATGATTTAAAAAAAAAAAAAGTAATGAGTGAAAAAAATATAAGAATACCCATTCCAAAAAAATACTAACTCAACATTCTTTACTTGTTGTTCAAAATAAATGTTCTTAAAATACACACGCCTTGTAAGGTATTCCTGTGTGTTAGAGAATAAAAGGCTTACCTACTATATGATAATTTTTTTCTCGCAATCGTTTTACTTTTTTATTGTATATAATTTTTTATCGTTTAATTGTTTAAAATGTTATGTCATTGAAGATAATCATATTATCTTCAATAGTATTTTTTTTCTAATATCATTTTGATTTCCGACATAACATTTTTCCGGGGGTTAAAAGTCAAATTATTTTAGGCGGCCAGTAGGCAGTACCAGTAGCAGGGTATATGTGGAGGAAAGTCAAAGGCAAAAGCAAATATAGGCCTATACTCGGTAGTGGGTAGATTCAGGCTAAGAATGGTGATGTTTAGGTTTATTATTTCACTAGTTTCTTGCTGCCCGCATGCAAGTTCGCAAGCGTACAATTAAGCATGCTAGCAAGAATGCTAATAAGCATGCAAGCAAGCGTGTAACTTGTAAGCAAGCATGCAAGTGGTTATGGGGTTTCAAAAAAAGTTTAACAAGAAGGCTATGAAACACAGCCTTCTCGTTAGTAGTATTTTAATAGCAACTTTATAGAATTCAAAACATAGTTTTATGACAAAAGTTGCTTCGGTCTTTCAACACATCTAACTCAAGGTATTGTTGTAGGTATTATAAAACAAAATCGTAATAATCGTGTGACAATAGTTCTTTAGCAAATGATACTTCTGTTATGTGTACTTTCGGAATAACAAAATGATGCATAAAAAAAAACATCTAGAACCTAAAAATTTCAAAGGTTTTCGAGCACATAAAAATTCAGACATACCTATAAAATTTGAAAGTTTGATAGGCTGCCGAAAAATATTTGCGAACCGTGTTTGTTTGAGTAGAGGAATCAACCTGGGGGAGATGAAAATTAAAATGTATTTTCGGCTCACGTGAAAACTTAAATTGCAAGTCGATAAATACTGTGTTAATCGGTCTTTAAATTAATATTTACCTCGTTTGATCAATGCTTATCCACTAGGTTTACCATTATTATTACCATTTATTTTAAATATTAATATTTGGCTTTATTAAAAATAAATATAATATGATAATATTTGGAATTCAATGTGTATTTGTATAAGTTTGTGAATTTAAAAACGTTATAGCCTGAAAGTGTTTGATACCTACTTTTAATTTTCTGACCTGTCAGACTGTCCTATCTAAAATTCTAAAGAAAAAATCACTTTAAATTTTTACCGAATTTCCCTATGTTTACTACTGGAAACTTAAAAATTTTGTTATCTCTATAACCCTATTCTAACTACTTATTACGAACTTAAAAAAGAATTACCAAATTAGTTCAGCCATTCTAAAGCGATGCTCTTGACGAACAGCATTTTATTTTTATAAAAAAGATAATACGATGATATTAAATTCATAAACATTTTTATAATGTATCTATGCGTAATATGCGAACTCTAAAGTTCAAAATATATCCGAAACAATGATAATGTTTGTCTGTTGTGTAAACATTGATGTTTTGTTAAACTATATTATATTTTTGTTTTATAGTTGATAGGTTTACCTACGTTTGGCATAAGTCCGGGGTCGAGTTTTGAATTTGATTTAGGGTCATTGTGAGAAGATTGGTTTACCTAGACTCTGCGTGACCGAGCCAAGCAGCTACCGGCCTCGCCACGTGAAGGTTCTCTTCATGCACGCCCATTTGCACCGATAGTAATTAATTATTATCAATAAAGAATTATTAATTAGGCGATAGAGCGATTTTCAGAATTTTCAATAAAATGCTTTTGTGACATTGAACATTCACAAGTCCAGGTCCACATAAGGCATTTGGTGCCATAATAAAAACCTCGGTTTTCAACAGAACGGTCTATTGAATAACGAACTCTTTTGAAATCATTGCTGTTTCAATCTGAATAGCTACCGAATTTTTCTGATGAAAAAGTTAGTGAATTTTCGAAATACAAATTCAAACGAATATTCTAAAATAATTTTACGGTTAATTTTGATGGATACTAGGAATATTACGTGCGCTATTGTGCGATTCTAATGTATTTATTTTTATTTAATCTTCATGTTGCGCAAAAATGTACATTGGTGGACTTAATGCCTTAGGCATTCTCTACCGGTCAACCATAGGGTGGTGAAGAGATGAAGTAGTAGGTGCTTACTTAAAACGAAAAACCAAAGTAATCTTAAAGTTAATTTTTTAAATATTCACATAAAGTAAATTTTAAACATACAATTCGATACATAGTTTAATAAAATATATTAATGTTGACACATAAATATTATAATATTGAAAAGCATTGGTATTAGTATTCCCATTACAAAACTATAATATTACATTTATTATAACTCATTTTCGTTCCAATTTTTTGTCCAAGTGAGCAAATTTTAAACAGTAGCACCAGAAATACGGCGGCTCTGTTATTATATTCTATCCTAATTGTATTATAAAAAAAGTTGCAGACAATCTTGTAGGTGCCGGTTTTTGCTAAATTGTCCAAAGAAATATGCATGTCATTGTTGTATTTATTATTGCAAGAACCTAACATAACACTTAGTAGTAGTTCCCGAAACGGGGTTCCGTTTTTTTATAGGTAGATTTAAAACATAGATTCAATGTGTACCATTAATAAATCAAGTTGATTAAATTTACTTGTAATATAAAATTTAATTATTTGGCCGATTAAGTAGATACTCAACAGTTGCATTTGGCGTCGTGGGTTCGATTCCCGCTTGGGACAAAATGTTTGTGTGATATACAGATTTTTTTTCAGTCTGGATGTTTGTGCTTTACGAAATTTTGTAACTGCACCGACCTACCACCACAATGTAGGAGATTGCAGGACGAGCTAAATCATTATCTTCCAAACTGGCAGAATTTTACAAAAGATCGTAAAGAAAGGAGGAAAACGAGAGAGGCTTTTGCTTAGAAATAGGACATATTAAGCTGTATTAATAACTACATCCACGGGTGTCCACGATACAGCAGAAAATGTTAGTGTGGCGCTTCTTTTAAAAAACTGATATTAATCCAAAGCAAATACCATCCACATAATTTATCTGCCGAGCAATCTGAAAAGAATCAAACAACACACTAAGCTTACACATACACATACCTACGGAACCATTCCAGTCAAACATTTTTTTCCACTTGCTACCGTAAAACTAAAAACTCAAACTGTACCGCTCTCACTAGTAAAAAAATAAACATTTATTACACACTCGAACCTCTATTATGCTGAGTAGCAGAAAAAATATAGCACCCGAATAGTCCAATAAAAGTAGGATTTGGTCTTTATTTCAGATATTAATAGTCAAAGTTTCTTGGAAGGTTGATTCTCTGTTCTCACGGAATACTGACATGACTGTAACCGTTTGATTGAGTTAACAGTAATAAATAGTTGATTACAGGGCAGGCGCCCGTCGTCGTAAAGGTATATAGTGTGGTTTATTATTCACGTAAATATGTGCTTGTATTTTGTTTGGGCGTTTTATGAATTCGCTCATTTTGCTGTATGACCTGCGACGTGAATGATCGAAGATTTTTATGATAATAATATTTTTTTTCTTTTTGTTATGGATGCTGAAGGCATGTTAGTGCATTGCGAAGGGTGGGTCCGGATGAATGCTGTAATGTGTCGGTATGTGCGTTACATGCAATGCACAGGTCATTAGTTGTTTTTTCGACATGCGACAACTACAAAAGATTGTAGTTATGACCGTTTTGTAATACACCAGTATGTCGTTCGAACAATTCCCATTAAATTATATGACACTACATTGCATTTTGTAATCGTTGAAGTACTTTGATGTAGTAGATAGCCAATTATGGATTTTGTTTCGATTTTAAAGATTGAATTAGAGATTAAATAAAACTGGTTAGTATTTTGGTTGTATTTCTCAACTTTAAGTTTTTTAATTCCTTTTTTTATAGAGTCACGCCTGTATTCCCTAGAGGGGGTAGGCAGAGGTGTGCAGTACACCCACGTTTCGGCTATGTTATAAGTCCCATGTAATAGGGGGCGAGCCTATTGCCATTAACCGGGCACAATTCCAATGCTGCTACTGAGAATTTCCTTATGGAAAAACCTAATAACACTTTGCCCGACCCGGGGATCGAAACCAGGACCTCATGCTCAGCAGTAGCACTTGCTACCACTAGACCAACGAGGCAGCGAGGCATAATTTTAAGATTATATTTAAGTATAATGACTATGGTTGTATGGATCCCCGTAGCTAGGTACCATATTGCACTATGTACGCTATGTGCATCAAGATACATTTTTGTTTTTTAAATCTTATCAAAATAACATTTTGAAAAGCATTTTTTATGGAAATAAATATGCATTCAGTTATTTTATCATCCTGGCTCGGAGTAGGTGATAATTAGTTTATAATACGCACATAACATACGAAAAGTTAGAGGTGTCCCTTGGGTTTTAACCTGAGATCTCTTCTTAAGAGTCTTGCCAGTCATACCACTAGGCTAACAATACACTATTTATATTATAATATAAGTGTACCTACAAGAAACAAGTTTTTTTTATTATGTTGTTTCTACTCTATTTTAAAAACGCACACAAAATCTTCAAACTTGGAGTGAGCATAGTGTAATTTCTAAAACCCTGTAATTAATAAAACCCTGTCAAGTGTGAGTCGGGCTCGTGCTATTGTGTGTTGGTACCTATCAATAGTCAGTTGCACGTTATTTTCATTAACCGTGAGTTCCATTTTTAAATATTCTTCAAACAAACTTCTATTTATACAAATTATCATAACCACAAACGCTATTGTTCCCTAACCTTCATTTTAACACTGGCAACTACGTGTCCAATTTTCGTTTAAAAATTAAAAAAAAAAACTAAGTGTGTAGCACCTGTGGTATACAAAGGAGGTGATTGTATCATTTTGTTTTATATTCGTTTAGTGTGAGGCTGCTAATGTAGCGTTAATTAAGGGGTGTTGTGACCCAAGCGGTCATGAATAGTGAAGTTGAGATGTTGGCTGGTGTTGCCTGCGTAATTTAGGGTTAAAAAACTAGGTGAGTGCAAGTCGGACTTCGTAGATATTTTAATATAATTTTAATCAATTAAAAGCATTTTGTATGAATAATAAGATAGTCAAAGGGTAGAGTATATTAAGAAGAAGAGATATAAACCAGTTTAGTCTTTGATTTTAATTAACAAATTATTCAAATATTATGCACTGGCGAGTCAGAGGTCTCAGGTTCGAACCCAAGGCACATTTTCACGCACGCACTTTTTTGTAAGATATTATAAACTAATTATCACCTTCTCCATGCCTCGGAAAGCACGTTAAGCCGTTGGCCCCGGTTGTACTGAAGATCTTTGACAGTCGTTAAAGGGAGTCAGTACCCTCAAAAACTCCTGATAACTAATCTAATTTCAGAATATCTTATTCCCATCGGATTGCAGAGGTCTGATAGGCAGTCGATCCGTATAAAACTCATATTTAGCACACACACACAAACGCAGCCAGTTAGATCTTATCTAACTGGTTGCAGCTGAATATTAGTTGAGTATTAGCTAAGTACTTATTAGCCGACCCCAACAAAGTATGGGAATAATAAAGCTTAAAGGATGAGTGTTGCAAGCTATTCATAATACCGAGGTCGTATCTGCATTTATGTATGCATTTGTTTTGCACGTATGATTCGAACGTGACGAAGCGCGTCGGAGTGCGTCGTACCGCATTTTACAATAAAATAGTTTTATACATAAGGATAACTTTTCTAGCTATTCTTGCATTTGCTAGCGCATGTCATATATCCCTGTGTGTTTTCTTCTGCATGTCCTAAAAGTAGATTGATTATGGAGACAAAGGTTACAAACTAGCAGCTATCTATGAACTGTCTGATGGATGACTTCGGCGGTGGCTATTTACCACCCATCGATTAAAGTGGATCAATCGGGTTTGTTGTGTGATTGCATGATGTTCGGTAAAGCTAATTTTGCAGGCGTCTGTAGGAACAATACCAATAAACTCTCGAGTTCGATCCTAGGGCGCGCACCTCTGACTTTTCGTAAGTTTTGTGCGTATTATAAATTAATTATCAGTTGCTTAAACGGTGAGGTAAAACATCGTGATGAAACCAGCACACCTGAGAGATTTTTTAATGGTGTGTAAAGCCATGTCAGAGGCCTACGGGTGGATTTAACTCTGACACCAGGTTGTTCATCAACCATACGATCAGAAGAAGATCAATAAACTGGCGTCCAATTTCCGTCCTCCTGCTTTAAAGGTAATTGTGCTCAACACCGCTTATCATCAGGTGGGTTTCACATAATAAAAATAAAGATTTAAATAAATATAAATCCAATTAGGTATCCGGAACAATAACAAATCGATAACAATATAATAATAAACAGTACAAAGAGTAAATTTGGGCTTGTTTTGCACGCTTGATAATGTTCCGCTGAAAACGTCAACGATTCGTTCTAAGGACTTAAATTTGCACGCTTTTTTTATTCAATAGTTTATTTTATGTTGATAAATATTAACAATCTTTATAAAAAAAAATTTAGGTATGAAGAATGAAAAGGTATTTCATTTTATTTTTTGCTAAGGTGATTAAAATTTCTGTTGTTTCATTCGATCAATAAATAGGACTAAATTTCTGACCAGTTCAAAAACAGGCCAAAAAATTAGAGCTCAAATAATTTTGTGGTAATTAACGAAACTTTTTTCTATAATTAAGAATTTAAATTTAGAAGTAGGTATAGATATGCGATCATGGCCACGTCATCGATGAGTTTTTCTTCCTGATCTTTAATCTAATAGTATTGTTGATCAGCATTCATGTAAATTTCATAATAGCTGCCTGAGTTTCATACTTTATCCAGAGTACGGCATCAGGCTCGCTCGCTTGTCAGTATAACTAATGGACTAGTGAGCTTAGTGAGCTTCTTATTTAACCTTTTGACCTTGATGACGATGCTGTTGATTTACGGCCACCAGCAAAATTAATTAAATTAGCTAAAAATATAAAATGATTAAACATTCGGTTTTTTTTGTTGGTTGTTTAAGTACTGATAATTTACTTAAAATTATCTTATTACAGTTAAACCATGAGATGATGATAACCATGAGTTAGTATTTCATGTACTATCGTGGACAAAGCCGGTGCACTACTCTTAAGGTAAGAATCGCTTGCAGTCGGTGGCCGAACGTAGCGCTAGTCCCACCCCTACGCAAGTAGCCTCGTTCAAAGCATTTTGGTCGCAAAATGGTGCAACGTTCGTGTCCGCGATAGTACCTACTTACCCATTAGGGTGAATTTCATGAATTAAATTAACAATTTCATAACACTACATTAGTGTAACACGTTGTTAACATTCCGGAGAGGTCAGAACTTATAAATTGTTGTCTTATCTAGAAGTAGTCGTGATAATATAGGATTTTATACATCTAACCTGAAATTAATAAGCCTACTGTATTAATAACGCGGTGATACGAATTAGATCTTTAACTTTTTGGTTATTTTTCGTGAAATTCACCCTTTAGATGTTTTGATCAATATTAATAAGGAATATATCGATGCTGTAACTTGAATTTTTAATTACTTTGACAGCACGTGTGACCAGAGAGTGGGCCCATATTTTGCTCAGAGAATCAACATTGCCATCCAGCGTGGCAATGCTGTCAACCTCCATGGCATGCTTCATACATACGACAGTGATGGGAAGGAATTCTTTGACGCTTTTGTTTCAAATGTATTATTATTTATTGTACCTAAATAGTAAGTAAGATTATATTTAAGATAATTGTCTATAATAGTATTGGTAATATACCTATTAGTAAACTTATTTAACTTAAATAAGAGCCCAACTTGATACATTTCAAACTACAAATGACTCAACGCCTAAAATAACGCAGTATGGTAGCCGTCTGGAATCGAACCCGGCGCGTGCTCTTTGATCCGCCGGCCGTCCCCTTTGTAACCGAATACGCGCTACCTCTTCACACCTGAGATTATTAAGGAACGGTTACTATCTAGAGTTACAGAAACAACAAATGAGATACATATATGTACGATAGCTCGATAGACACTCACGAGATCTACGTCCAAAACATCAACCTCATTATATCAACAATTTAATGTAATCAGGCTTTCTGTATCATAGGATTACGAGATCAATAGTTTAGACCAACAGCTTAAAACTTTAGTCCCCGATCTAATTTTCTCTTAAAAAAAACATAGGTAAATTTAAAATTTGAAAACCATTGACACAAATAAACTCGGCGCAAACACTCTCGATCAAGTCACCTTTCAAATAAAATAAACTAAATCAAAATCGGTCCATTGGTTCAGGAGCTACGATGCCACAGATATACAGACATGTCAAACTTATAACACCGCTCTTTTTGCGTTGGGGGTAAAAAAGAGCAAAATATTTTCGAACATTCAACATTTAACAGAACTTTCAAACATAATATTTTTTATAGAAAGAATAATCTATTACGGATTTAAAACCTAGGGGTATGTGACTACCATTGATCTGATTGAGAGATTGAATGTATGGTTGCGGTTACGTATACCTTAGTTAGGACTGGGAGAGCGATTGGATTAAAATGATTCATTTTTTTAAAATTTAACAATGTATTTGTACAATGTATAATATAATATAATTTTTCCTTGTTTATAATTATCAAGAATGTGTATGCGTACACCAATGACGTCTATAAATTTTTTATTGTTACATTTAAGGAAAATATATGCGACATATAAAGTAAATTACTTGTTAATACTCATACAATGCTTAAAAAATAAAGCTACATTTATGTGTCGTAAACTCTTTATTATGTATGTTTATTTATTAAAGCGCGACGTGTCATGAAAACCATTAAGTTCTAGTATAAATTAGAATTTAATAAATACCTATAGGGCTTCAGTTGAAAACCGTAAATTAGCAGGTTTTCTGTAGAGTTTAATGAGAAATATGTTCATATGAAAATAATGTACAAATTTTCGCATTCAGCCACATAATAATGAAATAATTTTAATACTGTTATATATTTATTTATTTATTTATATTACGATACTAGCTTCCGCCCGCGGCTTCGCCCGCGTGGTATGTTGATAAATTGTAGCCTATTTATAATTCTGATAAATAAGCTATATCACTGTAAAGTTTCATCAAAATCCGTACAATAGTTTTGGTGTGAAAGAGTAGATAATAATCATCCACCCATCCTCACAGACTTTTGCATTTATAATATTACTAAGATTCGAGGTAATAAACGGTTAAATAAAAATCTAATATCATTGTTCTTGTACTTATAGTAACAGTATTATAAGTGAGGTAAGTCAATCAGTACTTATAGTACTTAACTTACCAACTTTACTCATTATGATCATTACTATCATCATCATCATCATCATCAGCCGGAAGACGTCTACTGTTGAACAAAGGCCTCCCCTATAGAACGCCACAATGAGCGACTATCATCAAGTTCATATAATTATGATCATTAGATTTTCAGCTGTTTAAATTGACCAATATTCACATGTTTCATACTACGTTTTTCAATATGTGTAAGGAAAACAAACAATACAGTCTCGAGACTGGTAAAGTACCAATATAATACTTAAGGATGATTCTTGCTAGTCCGTGCCGGGACCGAGCCGAGATTAATTTGTAGGCGCGAGGCACGGTCGAGTCTCTGAAGAGAAACGGACGTTGCACGATGTAGCATGAATGCTTATAAAATATACACAAAAATGTACCCCAAGCCTCATCTGTAACCTCATCTGTGCCCCAGCTAAGCCCCAGCTTGGTCTAATACAATGTGTCACAATGTAAAATGTCACATATACCATAGATTCATAATGAAATGTGTCCTTATTCCATAAAAACTTTTTCTAGTTTTTAATGTAATTTACATTAAGTGAATTTCCCAATGAGTTATTCAAAAAGAAAATTTTGAAAAGCGACGAAAGTGTAAACACGCCTTATATCATTTTAACCCTATATTATTCTTGCTATGTAATTATCTATTTCTCTCTCTCTCTGCCGGTCGGTAACCTCAATGGCGAGTATCGTAACTTCGTACCTACATTATTCTGGGTTAGCTAGTTGCCTCCATAGCTCGCGATTTTCGATTTGATGAAGAGCTTTATTGACGGTAGCCCAGTAGTTGGAAGACTTGATTTGAACACCTTTTTATGTATCTTTCTCTCGACCTTTATGTCACTATAAATAAGAAGTAGAAATCCGCCTATTTCTATTTTTTTCTTATTTTACTACTAATCTAACTAAACTGTTAACAAACGAAAAATAATATAAAAAAACGAGAGACAGATGAGAAAATGCTACTAAAATGTTTTGTGTTTGCCTATTTGTACACATAAGAAGTCGCCTAGTTCTAAATTTGACAAAAGGTAGTTATTTTCCTAATTTCTTAAAAAATAGTAACAATAGCTCGACAATAGCTTATAAACAAAAAAAAAATCACAAACAATTAAGTATGAAAGATATTAAAAATATGAAAGTGTGTCTTTTATTTGTCTTTCTTTAACACAATGGATTTACGGATTGACATTTTTTTTTGTATAGATACAGAGTTTATGTGCCGGATTGACATAGAGTAATTTTATCTAGGAAAAAATTGAATCACGAGAGTGTAGACGCATGAAAACGCTAGTTAAAATATTTTTTTGCTAACTCAAAGACAAACCCAACCCGCAGGAGCTAGCGTATTGATTAATGCTCAATCCTTCTCTAGAGAATGAATATGAGAAGAGGCCTTTGCCCTACAGTGGGATAGTTACAGGCTGATTTATTTTTATAACTCAAAACAATCCGTTTTGTATTTCTTACTTACCATTAATACACAAGTACAAGAGTTTTTAATAAAAAACCACTGAATTCTCAATCCACACTCAATTATCATAAAACACAATGAATATAATAACATTTATTATTACATTTCTTATGATCGCGTTATTAATTGCATTTAATTCAATGGAACTTGTCGGTCCATCTCTCCATAATATTTTTTTTTGTATGAACAAAAATGTTTCGTAGCCTAATCATATTGAATTCTCCGAGGTGACTAAATAGTAATACTGGTAGATGACTAAATTAACAGTCTGTATAATAATTAATGCACCTGCTGTATATCTTTTAGTTGGTGTTGCCAGAGTTTTAATAAAATTCTCCTGTCTAAATTAATGTTTCTTAATTACCATTTAAACCTCGTAGATACGTCAATATGTACGAGGTATCGATCGAAAGCAAAGCAAAATCTTTTTTATTACAATCTTGTTAAGTTCGCTTTTGAGATTCATCATTTCTTGGATACAAGTCGGACAAGAAGTAAGTTATAGAGCATATCAGTTATAGAAACTATATTATACTCAGCTTCCGTGTATTCTCGGAATCGGATCGGACGTAGTGCGAAACCGCTCTTATTGCTTTTAGTAATACTAAATCGTGATTCGTGAGCTAAGTAGTCTGACACCTCTGTAACCCATTTTATGGCAATTAAATGATTGATTGATTGTACCTTAAGTTAGATTAATTTGATATATAAAAAAACAGGAATTGAATTAGTATAAAGCACTACACAAATATCACATTATTTTAGTTATTCGCCAAATCTGATATAGCTAATTCTAATAGAATAATAATAATAGAAAATGTCCTCCGAAAAAACTAAATGCCTTCTCAAAATACAGAAAAGACATTTTATATAATAAATCGTAGAAAACTCAAGGCAGCCCCATAATAGTATTTTTTCCATAATAGTTAATTATCTTAGATACACAAATTCCCATTATCACGAGTAAAATTTATCGGCTAGCAACACCAGATCCAAGTTGTTTCATTCCGGTTCCATCTCGACCGGTTGTTTTTGCGCTTCTATATAAGGTTCGGCCCACAATTGATATTAATTTCATGAGATGCTATTGAAGTAAAAACTCCATACCGTATAGGACGGTCGCCTTGTTTTTGCAGTACATAATGGCTGGAAGCAATGGCGGCTTCCGCGATCAAAACGGGTGATTGGAGAGTGCGCAGGGAAGGAGGACGATGTAGTATGAAGTTTAAATGTTACTTTTAAATTTTTTGTAGAAAAAAATTCGATTACAAGCGGGATTTGAACCCGCAACTTACTGGGTAAAGCCCCCAATAGTTCATAGTTGAATGAATAAGTAAATTTAGGTAGCTAGGGCGGGGTTATGAATAGTTTAGCAGCAGAGAGACTTTGTTGTGGGTTCAAATCCTGTTCGAATCAATGTTTCTTTAGTATTTGCACGTGGGGGGCACACGTGGGGTGTAATAAGTTTCCCAAATCTTATGTAAATCCCAAATCTTATACCTACACCTAAATCTTAAAATCCAATCGAAAACTTGGTTCTAGACACATTCCATAAAACTCTCAGTAACCCGTCACTTCCTACTAATGAATTTTACCAATTAGAAAACCGAATAGATTCAATTGAATATTTTCAGACCGAATCCTGTTAAAACAATGACGTTCTTGCTATAGATCTTGTTGTTCTTGAGCATCTTTCTTGATAGATTAATGCTCAAGAACAATCTATCAGAAATCAACGTCCTTAAACAGCTCGGCATGGCTTCACACTATCAAGAAAATTTCTCTGTAAACAGATCTGCTTACTGTAACTTATGATGGTTTTTTTTCACCGTTTTAGCAAATGAAAAACAAACTTTCCATACTAAGTTTAGTTTTAGTAGTCATCTTCGTTCCCATATCCGGAGCTGACAAGGTTCGCCGTTGACGGATACGTCAAGGAGGACATCATCATCATTTAGCAAATGAAAGTTAGTTTCAAACACATGAAAAGCCAGCGGTGCGTACCTGAAGAGAAAACACAATGAATAAACAAGAAACCCGAAATCCGAGTGGCGTGAGTGTTAACACGCAAGGTAACAAAATAAACTAACCTTGTAACAGAGGCGGTTGTTGAATAGGTAAACAACCAAGAACAGCGCTCACGAGTGGTTTTGCTACGTAAAATTAGCAACCGCATCCGGTTACTGTCATCAGACGCCTTTAATTGGAATTGCACCTACAAACAAAGTATCCAATTATCATTAGTTAATAGTTCTTTAATTGTATAGCAACCTTTTTGAAGATTATTGTATCGAATCATATTAGTTGAAAGATTTATTATTAGTCGTTGTGTCTGCTGCTGTGATGGCTAATAACTAAAGCAGTAATAGCCTAGTGGTTAATCATTGACTGGCAAGTCAGAACTCTTAGGATCGAACCCAAAGGCCTCTGACTTTTCGGAAGTTAAGTGCGTATTATAAGTATAATTATCACCTGCTTCGTCCCTCGGATAGCATGTTAAGCCGTTGGCTCCGGCTGTCCTGAATATTTTTGATAGTCGACAAATGGAGTAATCAGGAAATCCTGACAACTGATTGAACTTAAAAATATCGTATCTTTTTTGATTGCGGGGGTCAGATAGGCAGTCGTTCCGTAGAAAATTGATATTCAGCTACATCTAGTTAGATTAGAATGACTTCTAATCTAACCCTAACAAAGTTTGCGAATAATAATGCTAGGAGGATGATGATGACATTGCGCAGATGCTGCAGTAACAGAATGATGCATCACATAAGTGTGTACAGGAACATACATAGGATACCTTTCATCCCAAAAAAAGTAAATACTTTTCCCGACGAAAACAACAATAACGTTCTTATGATAACAGATAGAGACAGGGGCCAGGTGACTTTCGAATCATGATTGAGTTTTAAATTCTAAATTAACGCGAACGAAGCCGTGGGCAAAAGCTAGTATTAGGTCTAATATTTTTTTGAATAGACATTTAATCATTTTTAATAATCGTACAACGATTCCTGAGATCAAAGTAGTATCTAATTGTAATAATGTAACGATATATTATTATGTGTAACAAATATAATTATCAAGATCTAGGATATCGGCTTACCGCGCAAATACAAGGATGATACAACAAACTTCGTACAGGAATCTGTTTACAATATCTCAAGATCATATTATAAACCTTGCGCCTTTGAATTAGGGGACAAAATTGACGGCATCCGTCAACAGAAATATAATTGTCACTGCATAATGAGATGAAAGCTATGGCGACTATTTTAGGATTTAGGGGACACACGGGCATGCAAAGTAGCCAACAAAATATATAAAATTATTCGTAACGTAAGTCGGTAAGAATAATTAGGTTGGTATTGACAAGAAACGTTACAATGGTTTGTGATTCAAACTTAGTTTGCATGTTTTAAGGTTCCAGTTTCTACAAATTACTCAATCTTGGTGTACTTTATACTTATGTATGCAACGTGCACTATGTGTAGGTATGTATTTATTCAAATTAGGAAGGTAAAAGAAATTTGAATCAAAATTTGGAAATTTATGTTAAAAATTTTTACTTGGTGAACGTGCTCGGTGTTGGATTAATTTCATAGTCCGTAGACCGTCTGTAGTGCTCTTATTTTACTCTCAGAATGTTGTAAAAATTGATACAATAATTTTGGACAGTGTCTATTTTAATGTATTTTCTAAACAATATGACCGAATCTATTTTTAAGCTGCATCTACTGTACTGTATCCTAATGTTGAGCAAAAATTTCGGGCCAGCTCTCGCGGTAGGCGAGCCTAATAATTCCGTCAAATTTCTAACTTTGTACGATATAAACAAGGTTCACTTTTTTGTGTCTAGTGAAATATTCACAATATTTTGTGCTCTAGTTTCGGATGCAGTTAGACTTTTATGAATTCTACACAAATACACTTTATTTCATGATTATTATTATAATAAATTACACTATATCAGAATCATCACCTAAACTTGTAAGCCCATCTCAACATCTGTATGTATCGTTTCTAATTATTATAAATCTGTCATTGCCAATGCGAGAAGACACTGTGTAGTCTTTTTTCATCCAGCGAGTAATTTCACACGAACAAGTGTTAGGGATGTTAATTAAATGTTTCGATTTTATTATTGTGAGGGACTGTTTTTTATTTATTGTGCACTGTGTTTCACGCTTCGCGTAAACATTTCTCGGAATTCCATGTTCTGGTGATTTTCGAATGTTTTTATGAATTGTGTATCATAATAATGTTTAACATGTGTCATTGTTCTTTTGAAACTTAAGAGAAAAATTATTTTCGGAGCCAGACCTTTTTAATTAGGTATAAGAGTTAAGAAGTCATTGTCTTTTAAAAACGTACAAATAAATATGCAGGTTTTTAACGAAGGTCAACCACTTAAATGGTTGCAATGACAACGAAAATGTTTCACGAAAAAATTAGTGAAAAACCCATCGTGCCTTGTCTCAATTCTTCTCAAATCTTAAAAAAAGAAAATAATAAAACATACACCTTGAAAACACGTGCGGGGTTACGAATAGCTTTGTGTCCCCCCAAATCCCGCATGTACTAAATTGATCTTTTCTTTCTACAAAATTTCGAAATGTATGCAAAAATACTTTAAAAAAATGTTTTGTTTTTATTTAAAAATGATAATTATAAATATCTATTATGAATAGGACATAAATACAAGTGTATATAGCTACATAATAAATTTACTCGACACTATGATCAAATTATCTTCATCTCAATTTGTAAAGACAATTTCTTTCTTCAGAATTTGAAAAAGATTAGTGAGAAAATACTATTAAGCTTACTGTTAGTTCTTATAGAGAAAAGTTTAAATTGGGCTATTATAAAAAATAATAATAATAATATAATTTAGCTACATCGTAACTAGCTAATAACTGACTTAGCTTCTTTACCTACTTATGCTACAAATATTACGCCGCACGTTAACTCGTCGCGTCCATTTTCATAATTCTGTAATAGGAATCGATACATCGGAAGTTTTGAACTAAAACATGAAATATTACGCTTTATAACCAGGCCTTTCTTAGCCATTGGGCACTGTAGGTCCCCAGGGCCCCTTTATATTCTTACCTATATGAATTTTCCGAAAATCAAAAGATAATTAGCAACTCTTTTTCAAAAGCAGTGATAGCCTAGTGGTATGTCCGTCGACTGGCAAGTCAGAGGTCTCAGGCTCAAACTGCTGACGTAAGTTATGTGCGTTTTATAAATAAATTATCATCTGCTCTGTGCTTCAGAAAGCACGTTAAGCTGTTGGTTACTGTCATGAAGTTCTTTGACAGTCGACATAAGGAGTCAGAACCCTCATAAAGTCCTGACAACTGATCTAACTTTAGAATATCGTATCCCTTTGGGTTGCGGAGGTCAGATAGGCAGTCGCTCCGTAGAAAACTGATATTCAGCTGCAACTGGTCAGATTAGAAGCCGACCCCAACCAAGTTTGGGAATAATAAGGCAAGGAGGAATTACCAACTCTTTTTAATCTCATTATCTTTTCTCACCTATAATAAATCAACCCCACTATCCTAAAGCACTCAGGGCTTCTAAAAGCTTAAAAATGGCTCTAATTGTGACGGAGGTGTGTTCCCTGTTGCTTCCCTGTTGTTAAATGAACTCCCGCTGTTTATGGCGCATACTCTTGCTAATCCGCTGTCTCGCTCGCACATTGAAGTTGATTAAAGATATAAAATTACTGAATATAGTTGTAAAAAAATCGCAAAAAATACAATTTACGGAAAAAAACATTACAAAGTTTCAGCGAAAATTTCTGTTTGATCGGAACAAGTTTTCATACATAAAATTACGTCGATTACAAACAAAGTGAACACAACAGTGAAACAAGTTTAGTTAGTTTAGTTGAAGACGCCTGGACTGATTTGGAAAAATCTTTTTTTTATTTAGAGGGGATCCTCATTGCATGACAGTATGCTACGTGTAACAATACATGTTACACGAAGCATACTGTCATGTAATGAGGAATCAATAGAAGTAATAAAGGAAATAATCGGGGAACATACATATAAAAATAAAAGTTTTCGACGAATTGAGAACCTCCTTTTTTGAAGTTGGTTAAAAGAGACAAACCGTTGCGGCAGAATATCAACTAATGTAAGCCCGTTTGTGAGGTGTCGTTTATCAATGTATTTTTGTATTTATTATTCTAAAAGTTAACATTCACTCAGGCTACTCTATACGGAAAATCACGTCCATGAGCAACTCAATTGCGAAAAGAAACAATCAACTAAGCTATCAAAGAAAATTAGTTGTAAAAATCGAAATAACGGACGTGCGATGTTAATTGGACGACGGCTGGTAGGGCGGACGACATCGAACGCCCGACGCGCGTCAGCGACCCGTGGCGCAGTCCTTGATCATGGCAAAGAGTCGCGCGACTATTTGTATTATTTTATGCGTTTTGTGGAATACGATGCGGTAACTCTGAGAGGCTGAGAGGCCTGGAATAGGTATGGGAGTTTACCAAAAATACCTGCTCTGTGTACTTGACTGCACTTTTACAGTACATAATCTATGAGAATGTATTGGAATATTAATTATTAATAAATATAAAGTTGTCTCAGAAGTTTTGTATAATTATTTTAATGCACTAAATTTCACTGGATCTTACCACCATCACTTTTTTTTTAGGTATTAGACTCACTATTTATTTTTATTTTCAATCACTAACTACTTCTACAAAAGTTGATTTATTTACTTGTTACTGCCTACATGTGACACCGTGGTTTTTATTCTATGGCGCTCCCATCATTCGTCGGCAAGCGGTCATTAGGCGCGGCTAAGTGGTTGGCATGCCACGTGCCCCGAGCACCGACTAACCCATGGTATTTTTACGCTTTGACACTGTAGCAGAGGGGAATGTCACCGTGACCAGTGATTTTAGACTGAAGAGAGTTTGGAAAATATTAGATGGCGTAGGTACAAATTTAGCAAATAAAAAACCAATGAAAATGTCAGCGAGTTTTTATGTTTTCCATGCACCCATAGAAGGTTTTTAGTGGTTTAAAATTGGATTATGTTATTGATAACTGACTCTTCTGCACACTGTGTCTGGGTTAAATGGTATCAAATTTGATATTTAGCGGCCAAACTACTGCGTGCGTCAGAAATAAGAACTTTAGATTTTAATGCGTAATACTTGGTATTAGTATGACGGTATAATTATTTTCTGCAGATACACGTAGCATTATATACTGTGTAATGCCAACTTATATTATAATTTTTTTTTACAATTTACGGCTGTGCCATGCCTATTTTCTTTAACTAAATAAAAGATGGATGGAGTGTGTAAAAAATAAAACCTATCAATGAAAAAGGAGTAAAGGAAAGAAGAAGATTTTTTTGCCGACCCCATGCAACATGAGTCTGGGTCAGACAAAATAAGTGCGGGTAAATTATTCCATAGCTCAGTTGGCTAAAACATTGCATTTCTTTTTTAATTTCCTCAGTAATATCATCATCATCTTCCTGCCTTTTTCCCAATTTAAATTTAATTTTTCCTCAGTAATATTATGTTTAAATAAATATACCTAACTAAAATTTTAAAAGCCTCGGCTCAAATATTCTTTTTTAGGTAAGAAGAACTCTCTCAATTCACTTTTTAAACAAACAAAAAAAACAATATCGCTCCATTCGCTTAGGAGCTACGACGCCACAGTCAGAAACATAGACAGGTACAGATACGTCAAACTTTCAGGTAACACTTCTCATTTTTCATCTGGATTAAAAAAGAATAGGTACATATCTACTAAACGAGTAATAAGAGGACTGTTGATTTTGTTTATATTCTTTCCATTGCAGTTGGCAGCTGTTTCTCGTTATTTATTTGAAAAGATTCGCAACAGATACTATCAGGCGTCTTCTTTAAACTTTCAAACACCTAGAAATGAGATACAAAAGGAAATCAATTGTTTCTCGACGCCGCGCAACGTCTTCTCAGGAGTCAAAGATTTAAAACAAAATAGAAAGGGTATACTTTAAGGCAGTTTATTGTTAAGTGTGCAGAGAAGTTCGCCGCTCAGCTGATTAAAGTATTGCCACAGTTAGGCAAGTGTCACAAATACAAGCTCCTCACGTATCTGTCTTTTTAAATTTGGTCAAAATGTTTCTTCTTTATCATAGGGTTGATCAACGACCTGGCGTCAGAGTTTTAAATTGCCCGTAGGCTTTAAATACCATAAAAAATTTCGCAGGTGTGCTGGTTTCCTCACGGTGTTTTCCTTCACCGTTTTAGCAAGTGGACATTAACTTTTAATAAGTACATGAATTCGAAAAGTCAGAGGTGCGTGCCAGGGTTTTGGACCTACTATATACCTTTTCCTGGACCGTCCAACGGTCATAACACTTGGCTATCATTGCTTATTTGCTTGCTTGATTTATGACAAATCTAAAAGCATTAACAGGTCAAAACAGTATAAAACGTGGTGGTATTTAAACTGGTATTTTACTTAGTATTTTTAAACGGTTTTATTTAGCTTGCCCTGTTTATTATTTTATCTGGTTAAAATTTAGTAATCGATATTTCACCCCCTTCCTGTTGACAGATTGATCTGATATTTGGTAAATAGCTTTAGTTCTGATGACAAAACCGTTTCCCGTAAAAAAAATACCTATATTATTTACAAATACCTATATTATTTTTATTTTTACCTATATTATTTTCAATAATTTCTGCAGTACACCAGTACTGCAGAAATTATTGCAGACAGGATTTCAATTCCTCTCCTATTTTAATAAATTAAACGTTATTAACTAAGAGTGAAATATCTGTTTGCGGTAAGCGGTTGCGGTGAGAGCGTTTCCGATTAAACACAGCTAGAGGGTACTCTATAGTAAGCTCGTTGGCGTAAGCTCAGCTTTGCATTTGAGAGTTGTGGAATTGCATTTTCATTATTGAAATACATGTTTTTAAATAAAAATATGCTTTTTTTATTTGATAAATTATTTCAATCAAGCTGAGTTTTTTCTTAAACCTAATATTGTTTTTCTTTAATTGGTTTAGTTCGATTATTTTATAATTATATTAATTGATTCTATATCTTCAAGATGCGAGCGAAATAGCTGATTAGCGAGAATTCCGCGCCTTAAATGCTAGAAATCCACGAATCCACTTCAATTCTTTGAAGCAGAAAAATATTACACTTTTTTCAATATCAAGTGTGTCACACACAGTTCTAATTAAGTTAATAATAAATAATTAATACATTTGCCCTTTACTAGGTGTTAAAGTTTATCGGTATATATTTTTTATGCAACTATCGGCGGAAGCGAGCGATATGTTATCGTTTCTAGTGATCGCGGCGTTCTTTGTGGGTTAACTCAGTTTATCCTGCAACTGCGTTTACTATTTACTTAGCATTGTAATAATACATAGCTGAGCTGAGCTGAGCGGAGCTGTAAAATCTATATTTTTTTTTTTAAATGTAAACGTATTTTCTTCTTAACCATTTAACATTAGAAGTCCTTGTAAAATAGAAGAAAGGTAACAATCGCCAAACCACAGTATAATAAACATACAGTACGGTAACTACGTACAAACGGTCGAATCACGCACTCACACTATGACGCATATTCGACACCCAATATGAATAACATCGTAACTCGATGTGTTTGGTTTTCAGCACAGCCATTTTAATTTCTTTTTATACTTAGTTTATTATTCACTGGCAGCTCTAGTATATAGTTTTTCTAAACAATTGTAAGTGTAATATACTGATTTTAATTGCTTTTTAGAGACAGAAAATTAAGTTTGACCTTGCTGAATCTATATGTGATAAAGTTGTACAAACGTGTAATTAAAGTTACAATGTTATTCATATTGGGTGTCGAATTATGCGTTGCGTAACAATGAGACTCCTAAGTGAACGTCGCGGTACTCGCAGTACCAATGACGCGTCGTTGCGTATGTTTGTAAGAGTGTGCCGTTTTCGAGCGTTTATACGTACTTACCGTACAGTATGTTTATTATACTGTGGTCAAATGTTGTTTTTTTTAGTATTATCCTACTAATATTATAAATATAAAAGTGTGAAAGAAACGCAAAAATTGCTAAACAGATTATGATAAAACTTTATAGTCTAATAGCTTATACATCAGAATAACACATAGGTTACAATTAATCAATATACTACGCGGGCGTAGCCACGGTCGGCGCAAGTAGAATTAATATAAATTAACGTTTAAACATTATTATTGTGGTATTTTGTTCTAGCCAATAAAATCATACCTATTTGCTCAGTTACATCAATAAAATAGTTTGTGAAGCAAACATACATTTCCATTTATTATTTTATGTTATTTAAATTTAATTATTGTTCGATAAAACTTTTAATTACTCCGTGTTATCGTGGAATATAATGTGGGCATTGACATTTTACATCGAACTGTTTTTAACATTTCAAATTAATTCTTAGTGTTTATATTGACTGTACCGCTCTTAGAGTATATAAGAAAATATAGAGCAACCCTATGGAAGTATGAACCGTGAGCACGGGTATGAACAACGCGGCCGAGACACGAGCTCCGTTTGCGATCATACCTCGATCGACTGCGATTCAACTAGGCTCCACGAGCGAAAAAGTTATATTTTAGCTTATATCATGGTTAACTGCTGAGTTAAATTTTGAAAAACGTCTAGAAAACATAATTTGAAAAAATGACATTTTAACATTTCTATGGTGAGACCTGCTTTCGCTCCGCACAAGGCAATGTGGTTGACGTTATCTATACTTATAAAACAGTACCGTGAC
Organism: Protodeltote pygarga; assembly: GCA_936450705.2. Lineage (NCBI taxonomy): Eukaryota > Metazoa > Arthropoda > Insecta > Lepidoptera > Noctuidae > Protodeltote > Protodeltote pygarga. Next base: position 16,246,726 of record OW388248.2, read on the forward strand.
TGACTGACTGACAGACAACGCACAGCCTAAACCAGTGGACTTAGAGACTTGAAATTTTGAGACAATATTCTTTAAGTACCCTAGGGGTGCACTAAGGAAGGATTTTTGGAAATTCTACCCCTAAGTAGGTAAAAAAGGGGATAAGAGATTGTATGAAAGTCCGTCGTTTTTAAAGTTAAATGTACGAAACTTGGTATTTAGCTTTTCGGTGGTTAAATTAAAGACGAGCATAGGTTTTTTTTTTCAAATTAGCCACTGAGTGGATAAAAAAGGGGGTGAAAGTTTGTATGGAAGATTCGTTATTTTTTAAGTTACAGATGTAAAAAATTGTATTAAGCTTATTCGTTAAAAATAAGAAAGACGTGTATCAAAAAATTTGGATTTTTTCCCCCTAAGGAGATATAAAAGAGGACTAAAGTTTGTAGTTTTGAAAATCCGTCATTAAACTTGATAATTAGCTTTTCGGTTAACAAATAAGACGTGTTTCAGCTTTTTGAAAACTCTACCTATTAGGGGGGAAGGGGGGGGTGAAAGTTTGTATAGAAAATTCGGTATTAGTAAGAGACATCAAAGTGGCATAACTAATGCACGTATATCTCGATATTCAATAACTATGGGGAGAAAATATAGAAGATAAAAGCTTAAATGAAATTCTGCCATTTTTAAAGTTGAAGTCATGAAAATTAGTAGGTATACTCGAGAACTGCTGGACCGATTTTCATAGTTTATGATTTGTTGGATTAGTCTCCCCCTATAATATAATAGAAAAATCGAAGAAAAATCAAATGGAATTATACCACTTGGGTATGGTAAGGTATAGGATAGGGTAGGGTAGGGTAGAGGTAGAGTAGGGTAGGGTAGGGTAGGAATAGAGCGGTAGGATAGAGGTAGAGTAGGGTAGGGTAGATGTGAACTAGGGTAGAGTAGGAGTTGGGTAAGATAGGGGTAGGGTAGAGTAGCGTAGGATAGTGTAGGGTAGGGTAGGGTAGATGTAAAGTAGGATAGAAGTAAAGTAGAGGTTGGGTATGGTATGGGTAGGGTAGGGTAGGATAGAGTAGGGGTTGGGTATGGTAGGGTAGGGTAGGGTAGGGTAGGGTAGGGTAGGGTAGGGTAGAGTAGCGTAGGGTTGTGTAGGGTAGGGTAGAAAAAGCGTAGAGGTAAAATAATCACGCGTACAACGTCGCGCGGGACAGCTAGTCACTCTATATTTTCTTGAATACTCTATGGTACCGCTATATAAGTTCTTCGTTTGAGTTGTGATAGCCTAGTGGTGGTGACTTTTGACTGGCAAGTCAGTGGTCTCGAGTTCGAACCCAAGGCACGCACCTCTGACTTTTCGTAAGTTATGTGCGTTTTATAAATTAATTATCACTTACTCCGTGCCTCGGAAAATATGTAAGCCGTTGGCCCTGCGCCTGATCTCTCTCCGATCGTGTTGGAATGCTGTCCCATCGGACAGAGTGAGGGAATAGAGAGTGCATGTGTGTTTGCGCACACACTAGTGCACTATAATATCCTGCGTAGTTAGGTAATCTCCGTTGAGATTGGCCGCTGTGGCCGAAATTCGGTCAGAACATTCGTTTCCTAAGACGCAAGCAGACTTACAACTTCATGGGAAATTAAAGTTTTCTTAAAAGTAGAATGAAATAAAAAATTATAGCGAATTTTCAATTTATTACTTATTAATAAATATTTTACACATTACCTTTTAATTTTTTTATTTTTAAGGTAACCTTCAACATTCACTAAGAAGGCCACAGTATAGATAATATATGTATTTTTAAATAAATTAATTGAAAAAATTAAATAAAGTAAGTAAATAATATCAAAATTTTGTATGTATGTTTTCAACATGTATATATGCACATGTTTTGCTAGTTAAACCACGCACCTTGAAGGCGTTAAGAAAGAGATTCGTAATTTAAACTGAACCGGGCAAGACTCGGTAGCTTAGCTGGTAAAACGATGGCATGGCACGCCAGGGATCGCGGGTTCAAGTCCCGCCCGAGTCAGTTGCTTTTGCAGTTTCGTAGTAAATAATATCAATATCAAAATCTGTTATTTGTGAATTTATATTTATGAAACTTGGTAATTACTAATTAGCTATTCGGTCAAAATGAAGATAAATGTTTTAGCTTTTTTTTCTAAATCCTCCCTTATGGGGATAAAATAGGGGGTGAATATTTGAATCCATCATCTTTGGGTACCCTAGTAAAACCAGGAACGCAAATTTCGTCATCTCCGTCTGCCCGTCTGTCTGTCAAAGCATTTTTATTCGTTGACTATCAATATATAGAAAACTGCAATTTGGCATGAATAAAGCCTACAAACACTTACCATCAGGTGGGCCGGATTGCCAGGCCACAATTTCTTGTGTGCCCCAGGGCCAGAATTGTTTGCCACCTTAATAGTATTAAAAAACGTAAGTATATTTAAAAAAACACTCAAGGTCGTAACCACATTCTGATTATTGCTACGAATACTTAGTACTGCTACGTCGTAGCTACTAATGGCTACGAATCTGTTTTGCGCAATACCCGCGATTGCTTCATGCCTCATACTATTACAAAATAAGCTTTTAATATTTATGTACCTTAAGTGAACCTGGCAGGACTATTGTATAGCTTAGTTGGTAAAGCTATGGCACGGTACGCCAGGGATCGCGGGTTCAAGTCCCGCCCGAGTCAGTTGTTTTTGTGGGTTTCTTATTATTAAATAATTTTATTTAATAATCAAAACATGTGCATAAACTAGCAAAAATATACTTAAAATATATCTTCAGTTGTAATGCAAATCAATTGTCATCATCTTTCTTCTTCATATTCTTGCGATAGGCGCAAGAGGCGTCATGTCTATAACCCGTTAATGTTTACTCCCTTTCCATCCATGCCGCCTTTGATACAATCCATGTATCTTTTCTTTGCTCTACCTCTACCCTTATAACCATCCACATTCATACTTAAAACCTTTCTCACAACATGTCCTGCAAATTGTATGCTCATTAATTGTGTAGATTAACCGTCGGGTAGCAAGTCAGAGGTTGATCAGAGGCGATGTACTTCTTGTAAATTAACTTGACAGCGCGTACAACTGGCTCTGAACCTGATCGTTCTCCAGTCGTGTCGGATTACTGACTCATCGGATTATGTGAGTAAAAGAGTAAAGAGTGCACCTGGATTGAGCATACACATGTGTACATAATCAGTAATATCTTCTGCGTAGTTTTCTGTGGGGAGAGAGGCTAATTTCTAATAGAGATAAGCTTATTTTTTTTAAATACAAATAAGTTTTGGGCAGCGGCGTACAAAAAAATTGATCACATACCTACCTAATATTGTTTTCATCCCTTCTGTTCAAAAAGTGTTGCTTTATCCTCTATAAATGGAAGAAAAATAGTTCTTTTCCGATAGGAAGGGGGTAAAATTTCAATTATTAAATTTGAACCAAACAAACAGGGCAATCTAAAAATAATAAAATAATAATAATAATGAGTTCTACTGAGATAATAATGAGTTATGAAAGTCACAATGCATAAACTCCTGATTAATACACACCGTCTCTTATTTATTTTCTCAAATAAAGGGGATGAAAAGTAAAGTACCTATATGACTCGAGAGCAAATTATTTTTCCCTCGGGCGATGTACTCAAGGTACCTTGAATTCCTCGCTGCGTTCAGGATTCTACATTAGAATTCCTTGCTACTCTCGGGATTCTATTCTAGAATCCTTTGCTTCGCTCATGGTTCAAAGTAGCGCCCTCGCCGTAAAAATACTATTTTGCTCCCTTGTATACAATCTACTATTTTTACTATTTTAGTGACTGTCGAAGTCAGTGGTCTCGGGTTCGAACCCAAGGCGCGCACCTCTGACTTTTCGTAAGTTATGTTTTATAAATTAATTATCACTTACTCCGTGCCTCGGAAAGCACGTAAAGTTGGCCCTGCGCCTGATCTCTCTCCGATCGTGTCGGAAGGCCGTTCCATCGGACTATGAGAGTGAGGGAATAGAGAGTGCACCGGTGTTTGCGCACACACTTGTGCACTATAATATCTCCTGCGTAATTGGCTAGTCTCCGTTGAGATTGGCCGCTGTGACCGAAATTCGGTCAGGAGAATATTATTATTATATTACTATTTTTTGCTACGTTTGACACTTACTGTATTGCAAATAAACAATGTATTGTACACAAAAATACCCGAAAAATAAATGTGTTCCAAACCCGCAAATTATATTAAGCAAATTCTAAAGGGGCTGTGTAAACTCACGATTCAATATTAATTATTATAATTAAAGGCATTAATCAGAACATGCGTTTCTTGTGGAGGAGCCGACGACACCTGCATATTATTTTTTATTTAAACAAAGTATTTAACGTCACATTAATTAGTGTTGTATCTTTTGATCGACTACATTATAACTTGGCTACTTCTGGTTGTAAAAACGTATCTCAAGACACGTTAAGCATAATTTGTAATTATTTAAATCCAACTATTCTTTTTTTAACCTTTATTGTCCTACAGCTGGGCAAAGGTACTCCAAATCTTTCAAAATGTTTATATCCTTCTACCAGTCGTTCTTGAAAATATCGAGATCGTCTCACCATCTCATTGGCGGCTGACCCCAACTAACCATTATAAATGTGAAAATTTGTGAAGATTTATGGATGGATGCATGTTTTTTATTCTTCCATGCAAAAACTACTGAACGAGTTTTAGTAAAATTGCAGTAGGTAATATAGCTTCTATATGGAGGTCAAGGAATTGTTTCATAGGTAGAGGTGATAGAGGCTGCATCAAGAAGAAAATAGCTCTTAAATTGATGATTTTGAGAGTTCGCCTATTGGTTCAAATAATACCATAAATGTATACAGTAAATATAATATGATAGCACTCGTCAAAAGCTACTAAACAACAAAAAAATATAAAATAAAATTTATAGAATTAACAATAAAGGGGTTCACGAGCATGAAATCCATCTAAAAATATAAAAGCACTTGCAGCTGTTCCCGAATTTTACTTTTCATCATTTATAACCTTTATCGGACTATAACAAGTTTAAAAATAGTGCCAATTTGGTTCACCTGTTCTCAAGAGATGCGTTTACCAACAAACATCATGATTACATAGAATTGTAGAATTAGAAGTAATGATGGTCACATTGTAATCACGAATGGTGTTTCAGCCAGATCAACTCTATGGATGTAAAGATTTTCCTATGCGCCAATATAGTAGTATATAGTACTACATTCTGTTCACATAACACAGAGCATTATATCGCTTCTTCGGAGCTACATAAAGAGCTGTACCGATTATTTGTACCAGGTAAGTAAATGAAATCGCTGTTGGAGACATAAATGTTTTTTCGTATAATATTGCCAAACAGTGGCCAAATTAGCCTCTCTCATACCGCTTATGCTGACAATGTTTAACGCGTTGCTTGCAGAAACCAGCCCGGGTTTTGTGCAAATTTTTGTGCAGAGATGGCGCTGATGGTTGCTACATCTTGCGTGATGTAGGTTGCATGTTGTAGTTTTCAGAGAGGGCGATGTGTTTTTTATTTTTTTTGTGTTTGAACACATAATATATACAAATATTAGCTTTCTGCACTGCTTCTTTAAATTAAAGTATAACAATACCAAGTCTCTCACCCTAATACATGCGCGCGATATTCTTTAAATTTTTTCTTTAGAACCCTTTAAAGTTTAAAAGTTATCGCGTCACGTCCTAAGTTATAGTGACCAAAATAATGTAGCTACGTAAAAATCAGCTCTGCGGTAGTTTTTCTTAACATCGGCACCAAATTTGACGAAATATTTTATTTTCTTTTCATACGAAGGAATTGCATATGGCCGAACGTGTTACATAAATCAATTGTCACACTATAATATCAAACCAATCAAATCGTAACCCGACAAAATCGATAATGCAAATCAATGTTGATAATAATATATATAATATGAATTCAGTCGCGGTCGTCTTGTTAAATTTAATATAACTTATTTCAATTTTCTTTCAATTGATTACTTATAACTGATTTTCTGGCTACAACAATGGATTTCGTTTATGCAATTTAGGTAGCCACCTTTTGTTATTTGAAGAAAAAAAATTAGAAGTCAGAACAATCCGTTTATATAAATATTTGGCCACCTGATGGTAATCGTTGTTGTCGTCTACCATGGAGCATACCCGCCTTTAAAAGTGGGGGACGGACGCTAGACAGTATCGTCCAACACATAGGTTTTACGAATATCATGCCAGAACTCGACATAGACATTTGGCGTCAAAACTTTATCCTGGAGGTTGCGGAAAAATGCCATTCCTACAACTTTTTTGACTACACCTAGGTGATGATAATATGTGAACACTGGGATAGTTTTATCTAGTTAGAGTCCAAGGCGGAGTAACCACATGACAAATACCCCCCGAACGAAAGTTTGTAGTGTTATATACTGTCAAAGCTGCAACTGAATTCCGCTTCTACCGAGTCTAGTCACAAGTTCAGCCTGAAAAATTACTTTAAAGCGCCTCTTTGCGCTATTTTGCTATCTCCCTCGCACATTGAAGTTGATTGAAGATATGAAATCAATGAAATCAATAGGTAGTTATGAAAAATCGAAAACAAATTATATTACAGTTTCAGCAAAAAAATCTGCTTGATCGCCACTACCACCGCTAAATAAAAAGTTAATTCACAAACAAAACATGAAATTGTCCTGAACTATTTTGTGTTTGTCAATTTATTTATTTGGTGATTTTAAAAGCTGTTATCTTTGCTCTCCTTAAATTAGTGTTTTCAAGTCAGGCCTTTGTTGTATTAGGTGTACGACATGTTTTATAAAACCTGGCTTTATTCTGTATCGGCCCTAGAACATTTTCTTAGTGGTGCGAAAGCTCCTGAGAGCGCCTCAGGCAAGTTGTGATTTTTTTAAATGGCAATTTTCTGTTAAATTATTGGTCGCATCGTTTGAAGGCTGCCGATAGCTGTACAAGAAATTTATACTTTGCCACACTTCTTGACTTATCAATAAAGAAAATATTACCAGGTACATTATAGTGTTACATCAAATATTATTATATTAGTGATCGAAACTTTACAGGAATGTTAGGTTAAGTCATTGCCTGTCGATACTTATCATGCCTGTGAAAGGGGTTTGAACCTTTGAGGCATAGTCGCCGTCGCCATTTTTATTTTTTTTCAAAGTGACGACGGCCCGCTAAGCCAGCTCCCACACAATATTGTTCAAACCCCTTTTTTTATTAATTTGATGTAGGTATCGCATTTACTATTAATATACTTCTAAATATAGCCACTGCATGTATACACTTATACATTCGTTTAAAAGCGTTTGAAGGTTACGTTTGAAATCTAAACCCCGGGATTATCGATCTTTGTTGCCGCCCCTGTACACACCCTTTCTGTGCCAACGTCTCGCCGTAGATTTATATAATTATTGCAATAAAAAATATAAGTTTACAGTACATTTTATCAGATCACTTTAATTTTTAGATACTTTACATTGACACTTTATAAATACTACTGGTACTTTCTTAAGCTGATACACCAAGAACTAGTTGATTGACGGTGTAAATGCTACTATTAAATATTTTAAAAATTCGTCTTTCAGAATGAGGAAAACATGTTGGCACAAATTAAATTTAGTGTAACTACCTACCTTTTTTTTACTTACTTTTTTTTCGAATAGTACCTACTTAAAGATTGTGCATTTATTTGTTTTAAAGCCAAAAGTCCATAGATAAACATAACACTTAAAACTAACACATAGCTATCTATTTTTAACCCCCGATGACAAAAGAGGGATGTTATAAGTTTAATCTGGGTATCTCTTTGTGACAAAGGATGAACAGATTTGATTTATTATTTTTTATTTGGAAAGTAATTTGACCGGGAGTGTTCTAAGCTAAAAAAGATAATTGTATCAAAGGCTTAATAATATACTTGTTATTGTGTCTGCGAAGGCGACGACGTGTTGTTGCGTGGTGTCGAGTAATTAATTTATAATACAAGAGCTAGATAACGACACCATTCAGTCAGAACTGTTACTTTGAGTAAATCTCCAGATTAGGTATGTGTATGATGAGAATGGTACCGGGCCACAAATGTCTTAAAGTTGGTGTTGCGGCGTGGCTCTACTTGTCACTGTCGAAACCAATTAGTCTTCTATTACAAATACTTTATAATCTCCTTAACCTTTGTGGAGTGGTAAAGACAAGACATGCGTGTTATACTTACGCCAAATTCGATAGCGAATGCAGGTAAACAAACCTATTTAGAGTTATCACAACTTACGTTAAACAAATCTTGTATTATTTCCATAATATAGCCTGTTACATGCTAATAATTTATTAATAACTCTTATTACAACATTTGTCACTCTAATCACTCACACAACGTTTTTAGAACCTTGTCATTTCGAAAAACCATTCAAAAGTAGTCATTAATTTTACACCACAGCCCTATAAAACAAAATAACATGGCTGAAATTCAGATATTAAGAACATTTTGGATAATTTAGATTATATTTTCAAATAAAATTGACGTTTGTTGTATGACTTGGTTGATTAAACTACTATGTTTACCTGTATTCTTTTTGGCGCAAGTATACTAGCCAAGGTTGTACCAAACAAACTTCTGGGCTTCTTTTCCTTGTGTACCAACCATTTACCTAAGAACATTCATCCCGCTATTGTGAAAATAGAATATCGATGCTGGCGGCTGTTGCCTAAACATGATCTAGTGTTGATGCGCTTACGTTTGACGGCTTATCAGCCACAGGGAAAAGCTACGCTACGTTTCGCACGACGAGAAGTAACCTGAGCGGGTGAGGAATCAATTTCGTTGATTTGAAGCTTTTGACTCTGAGGACTATGGATATGAGGATAACCTGAAACCTCGTTTGACCTGTAGGAAACGAAACAATATTCAGATGTGTTTATGTGAATCGTGTTTTGCAACTCTTCTATTTCGGCGCTCAGTTCACTAATGATGGATTGTGTTACATCGAAGTTCAACTGAATTTCTTTCAGGATTGCTTACAGACTAATGATGTTTTTAAGTAACCTGGTGACGTTTGGATTAGACGGGCAGCTCGCTTTAATCCTTCATCGCGAAAGTCGTCCATTGTCTGAGTCAATCTCCTTTAACAGAATGATGTCATCCTAAAGATTACTCTCTCCCTTCACTTTTCGTTTACCTACACAACCTGTATCAGTCCACTGCTGGACATAGGCCTCTTCTCATAAGCATCACTTATTTTGTGCGCTCATCTTTCGTTTTCTATAGCGTTAGCGATTGTAGCTTGTCAACTTGGCTAAGCCCCCAGGTTACTTAATTGGCATTGCCGTACCCAAACATACACAATACTAGAAAAAAAAAACAAAATGTACAGTGTTAAAATAAACACGGCATAGTGTTACTATAAGTAGTTCCAACAGTACTGTCTACAACAGGAGTTATACCAAAGTTATAACACCAGCCTCTTGAGACAGTAAATTTACCTTCGACTAAGTAACCACCTATACAGAAAGCAGTGAGCAGAAAGCAATATACGTATTTAATAGAATACGTGCAGACTAGTTAGGAAATTCCTCCAATGTGATGCAGAACAGGCACACACATAACCACACTTCAGAACACGATCCATTAAATTAAGTCCACTAATGTTCGCTCGGCTTAGGCCCGTGCCAAAAGAACTTCCGCTATTTAGCGAGTAAATAAAAAAACATAACACATAAGAAGTTGTCTTAAAAGTTATTTTTAATGCATTATCAGCCATAAAATTTAAGATGTAAAAAAAAACTCTTTTGAATGATGAACGGAAACGGTACAGACGCATCGGGAAAATTCTGCGTATAGCTACCACCCTATATACATTTATTTAGATAGGTATAGCGTCGTTTATTCCGGACGGTTGTAAGTACGCCAGTTATACACGATCGCCCGCGGCCCAAATCGCAGTCCCCACGCTTCCCGTTACTACTCACCCTAAAACACAAACCTCGTAAAATTTTATATTATTTTGATAAGATTACTCAAAACTACATAGAAATAATTCCACTGTGTTTACGAGTGTCGTAATTTTTTATTTGTTTTTAGATATTGTTTTAAAAAATTAGGTAGGATAAAATGTGATTGTTTACTGAATATTATGTTACGGTTGAATTTCGAAGCCCATTGTTAGACAAGGCCCCTTTAATTTTCATTACTAAACCTCAATTATTATTTGATATAACGAAGCGCACACTAATTACTCAGACTTATGCCTACATTTAATGTTATTTTATCCGTTATATTAACATCTTTTAGTTAAGCTAAGGTCTTAGTTTAAATATTCTCTGTTAGAATAATGCGAGTCGGATTAGTGCAGTAAAAAATTCCATACACTTCCGCAGTTTACGTTCATATTTTTTTAATTTCTAAAAAAACATCCACTTGTATTAGAGGTTTTATTTTCAAATTTACTTCATAATTTGGTGATCGTGATAATGATAATTATCACGTATAACAATATCTATCGGTGCTTGTAATCTCAACTTTAAAAACCTCATCTAGTGAGACATCTATCAATATTTGTAAATTATATTTTTGGAAATTTATGATTTATGAGTTAAATGTAATGATAATTCAGGCATTGTATAGTCAACCATAAATAGCTTTACAACCCTTAAAGTGACTATATCGTTTTCAATGACAAAACAACAAAGTCTATTTTTGCTTACAAGACCAAGTAACAGATAGCGTTGTATGAATGTGAAATTTAATTTTGAAAGTGAGTCTTAGTGAAATTTAATTTTGATAAAAGTTTTTGTCAAAAGTGGTAAAGCAATTTTATGGTCGACTATACCTACTAAAGAATACAAAATGAAAAAAAACATTTATTTTTTTAAAGGGGTAAAAAAATATCCTTTACACGTTGAAGTCAGAAAAGGGTGAATTTCACGAAAATTTACCAAAAAGTTAAGGATCTCATTCGTATTACCGTGTAATTAAGACAGAAAGCCTTATTCATTTCAGGTTAGATGTATAAAATCCTATATATTAGGTATCTTGACTAAGTACTTTTAGGTAAGACAACAATTTAAAAGTTCTGACCTTCCTGGTATGTTAACAACTTATTACACTAATGAAGTGTTAGGAAATTGTTAACTAAGTCCATGAAATTCACCCAAAAAGGAGGTTACCATAATAACAGTTTTCCAACTGTACCTACTCGTAAATCTGTCTCATGTAGTTGCAATGATGAATGGTAAAACGTAGACAGGCTCGCCCTCTAGCGGATGAAAACGCAACGTCAAAGTTCCTGAACTGAGAGTTGGGTAACGGTAGTACCGCGGCAGTTTACAACAATCTCGGTATTCGGTAAGAGTTTTTTTTTTTATACCTATTACGAAGTGTATAACTTAGTTTATTTTTTTAAATGATAGGTTTTAATAACTAAGCAAGTATCTAATTTACGTTCCGTTCCAAGCAGAAGTAATAAAGTTGATGAAACTTTGAGTCAACTATTAATTTTTGCTTACCTACTATAAAAATATTTTAAGATAACGTCATAATTTTTAAAGAACTTTCTCATTATTATATTATTTTCTTTTTTTTTTGTATATTGTGTATATCTATATGTAGTACCTATTCTATAAAGGTGCTTATTCTAATGAAATTTTAAAACCAAAATTCATCCTATCAATATCATCAAAAATTTCCTAAAATTTTACTGAAGTGTAGTAGCCGCTACCTTCTTCAGCCGTCCATCGCATCGAGGAATTTATCAAATTACAAACAATTTTTTTTCCTGCGAACGTGTCCAAATACCGCGACTTGAAGGCAACCGTTCTTTAAATAATCGATCCTCCGTTGCTAACCGTGGCTGTATTTACAGTAACTTGTGTAACGCTTTATTCAATAACTTACTTAAACTTTTAAGACGTAACGAGATACAATACCCTGTATTTATTACACAACTGAGCTCAAAATTCAATATATAAACTCGGATGTTATGGCACTTTCTAACTACGTGTACCACAGAATACTGGACAGAAATGCCACTTTATCGTTGTCATATCCCTTTCACACCCACGCGAAAAATGAAAGGAAGAATGAGACGCTATACAGGACAGAAGTTCGGAATTCAAATCACATTCATAGCGTGCGCGCATGGCATTGGCTTATCCGCAAGAGAGGCGGGGCAACGTCGCATATCGCCCCTTAGAGTCTTATGTCTGCCGTCCGACAGTCGTGCGTTTACATTTACGAACAGTTGAATGCTTGCGCGTTCGCTGACAGCGTAACTTTCGCGACGTTGCCAGTTCGCCGCGAATTAGGAGGTAAATTTGAAATTGAATTGGTTTTGACGTATGATATTGTGGTAATTTTGGATTATGTGGACAATTGCATTGTTGCACTAGTAATTTAAAAATTATGATTGCTTATAGTTTGCTTGTTTGGTACTTTTAACGCCGAATAGATAGTTTAAATACAATTCTAAACGTTAATTTAAAGTACTTAACTGATTATTATTTCGTAAGTATTCGTATTTCGTAATAAATCCAAAGTTAAAAGTAATGTACGAAAAAAAAAAGTTTATGAACGTAATGTACTACTTAGTAAATATTTGCAGAAATTTTAAATTAGTAAAATATAGATTGTTATAGGTAATCAGGATTTATTATTATTGTAGGTAATAACAATAAGAATGATAACAAATATCAGTACTTAACCAATTTGTTTTGCTAAAAAAAATTACTATAAGTACCTAATTATAATTTTTTTAGGCAGGGTGTAGATAAAAATTGTAGGTAATACTTATTTTCAAAAAATCTAAATCTGGATATTAAAATTTCAATAAGTAAATATAAATTTAAAAAAATGAGTAGGTAAGTAATTTTTTGAAGAAAGAAAGAAAGAAAATTTTTAATTTTAATATACTTTGGCCACGCCAGACAACTCTTAGACAGACAAACTTTACTTTGAATGATACTTTAAGTGCTATCTGTGAATCTCGCCCTTATTCCTACTAGGAGCAGCATTCAAACTCATTGCATTCGTTTTCTTTATAATTATATATATTCTTTATAATTAACTGAATCTAACCTAACTGTTAAATTTAAAAATTAAATCATTACATATCAACTATGACCATAGATCGACAATGGCTTTTGAATAAAATAGGTAGGTAGGTACTAATCTAAAATTTACAGGAAATGACAAAATCTGTATAATATTTGTTACTAAAATGATTGGCTAATAAAATGAATAAAAAATAAGTAGAAATCCTTTTCAGCCCATGGGAACGAAAATTTAATTTTTGAATGTAATATTTTATGAATTTGTGAAATAATAATAAATATTATTTTAGACAGAACTAACGCTTCGCCCGCGACTTTGTCTGCGTGGATTTCAGGTTTTGCATCCCTTATTTTACCCGTTTAGGGGTGAAATTTCTAAAAATCCTTCCTCCAGATTTCAAGTCTTTGGATCCATTAGCTTAGACTATGCAATGTCTGTCAACTGCTCGTTGGAAACTCGTAGGTAACAACGGATTTCCTTTTGTCACATTTCTCGATAATTGACTTACTACAGACGTGTGTAGTACATACGAAATAGTTAATAGTTTTTTTTTGTCTACTCTATACTCTGTTGCTAAAGCAGTTCAGTGTGAGAAGCATTACACTCTTTCTGGAAGTGTTTGCCTTGCCAATTCCACTTGGAGTGTTTTGTAACAAAGGAGTGTTTTGTAGAATGTGTTTGTATACTTTAGTTTTTTAAATTTATATTATAAGTCATCACAATTTTTTGGAAGCACTTTATACCGTTTATTTTGATCAAGAACTCTTCGAGACGAAGCGTTTTTCTCTCGGAGGTCTTTCTTTTCTTGTTGTATTCCTACCTCCTATATTACTCGCACATTTATTCAAGCTACCAACGGTGAATATCGGTAATATAATTAAATATCATGTCATGGTTGGCTTAAATCATCCTAGCTGGGCAAAAGTCTCCCCCATGATTAAGTATTATGAACCTTAGCTTAATAGTAACAAGTACGTTTTTCCAATAAAAGTGTTAAAACACGTTTTCACTATTAAGGCCCCGACGTTAGGCCGGATCGTGAAAATCGGTTCCATATAAATTGGACAGTTATATAACTACGAGTATATTTTCTGTACTACCTATCTATAAAATAGTAAAGTATAGACTGATAGACAGACAACGCCACAGCCTAAACCGATGGACTTAGAGATTAGAAATTTGGAGAAAACATTCCCAAGGCTGCAAATTCGAAGCAGCCAGCGTTGCTTGGAGCGCGCAGCGTGGCGTTGAAATATCCGCAATCTACGCGGATAAAGTTGTGCAGGAAGCGCTAGTTTTATAACTGACTTTAAAAGTTTGAAGGTTCTATGTTCGGCTGTACGTATCTTTTTTGTATGTTTACCGATTTCTGTCAATTGTTGACCGATTTTTGAAAATTCTCTTTTTGCTCATCATTTGCCTAGCTTTTTCCCTACTACGTTGGGGTCGGCTTCCAGTCTTACCGGATGCAGCTGAAAATCAGTGTTTAACATGGAGCGACTGCCTATCAGACCTCCACAACCCAGATACTGGGTTACACGATAACCCTTGGTAAGACTGGTTGTCAGACTTTCGGGCTTCTGAATATACCCGTAACGACTGTCAAAACTTTGTTTGAAAGAGTACTGTATTCTCAAATTGGTCCCATATAAATATCGTCAGGATACTACTTACTTACTTACGTCATGGACTTATGGAACGGAACTCCTTGTAGGATAATAGCAAAATTGTTGTTATAAGTACCTTATTGCTTTGTTTGTACGTTCAGTCGATGACTGATCAATTAAAAAAAGAGAGGGAGGGTTGCGTAGACTCCCTTCCATCTCTTTCTAAGATGAAAATTTTCGTGTGTACCGTTAAAAGGCCTTTTCATTGGGATTTCCAATATTAGCCTCTCATAAGGTCAGACTATATCTTCAGGGATTTTCTTAGGCACTAAAAATCTTGAAAAAAAATCCTCTAGAAGACGGTTTTATTTTTTTCTTATAAAACTGAAAATATTTAAATGCGGAGCTGTATATTGACTTCGAAATACATCGGGCATATTAATTTATTTTACTCCAGCTAGACGTCTAGACGAGTGAGACTTAACAAAGTTATCAATTGCTATTCAATATTGGTTTAAGAAATTTTAATATTATAAAGATTTTCGTCTCTTATTAACATGATTGTATTGAAGTCTCCTAATTAAGGTAACTTAAAGTTAACTGAAGTTGCAAAAACAGGCCCTTAGTAGCTCTTAAAAAGTTCTTGCTTATTAAGATGTAATATTTACAAAATAAAACTAACATTACATTATAATAAAATTGCCAAAAATCATTCTGAAATTAAATTGAAGTCGTTAATTTTTTTTTGTGTTTACAGCAGTTAGCAATAATATAATTTAATAGGCTTATAAAAGGAGCCTCTGAGTAGGTAGAGTGATTTAAAGAGAAACCACAAAACATTTTATGTACCTAATTTATAATATTATAGTATCAAAAACCAAAAATTCAACACCAAAAATTGTTTATGTCTGTCGATTCACCAAAATCAAACGTGGGGTTCTAAACCAATGGCATGACTAACTGAGATCTTCGTGCTTGACGATGCGTACGTTCCTTTATACGAGTACCAGCTCCTTTCAACAACCGAAATGGGTTAACTCAGCTTTGATGCGCTCCGAACACGCTGAAACCATTGAGTCAGTTTCTACTAAATTCATGGAAAGTTAGTGCTGACTTAGTATTGACGTTATCTTAACTTGTACTGTAGGTACTGACTAGACATTTCACAGTATGTTTCCACGATGCAAGTAAATTCATTGTATCAGTTCAACGTCTTCTCTTTGTCTTAGGTCTGCAAATGTAGGTATGCGAAGCCAATGAAAGACCATTAAAGAAATTGTCAACTGACTCGCGAACTGACCCCGAGTCTAAAGCTGTTCAGGGATTCTTTTTCTTTATTTATAGAGGGTTTAAAATTATATGCTTTATTTTATATTCGTGGCTCTCTAGTACAACAACCATTTATAAAAACAAAACGAAGCAACTAATATTGCGTAAACGAGACGAGATTGCAAAATAATGTTTTTTTCGGATTCGATAGACGTGCCATATCCTATTTATTACCATGTCGACTTGACAATTCCATCAGGGGCTTTACTCCGAAAATCGAACAACGATGTTTCGGATCGGAACGTAATAATGAAGACCATCAAAACAATTCTTACCACCAAATTACCACTGTTTAATTGTACTTAGTGCTTTCATCTGTCGTTTCGTTATAAATCCATAAAAAATAATAATAATTTAATAAACAAACATGTAATCCGACAATCGAAGCTTTGTTGTTAAATTTTCGGAGTAGGCCCCCAGAAACGTTGACGCAAAGCACCCTTCGTTCTACCTTCCATAGTGTTATGATATGGTTATGATATAGGCATCATCTATTATACCTACCTTCCGGCTACCATGCTTTGACCATAACCACTACATAGACCTCACAGGACCAGCAGGTTGACATGCCATTAATGATGTAAATAAATTATTAACACAGTCTGTTGTGAAGAACACCTCCATTCAATCAGATATCATAAAACTTGTATCCAGAACAAATAATGATTAGAGATCTTAAGTATCAAAAATGTTTAATAAAAATTACAGTAAAACTAAATTTCACAGTTTACCCTGTGAATGGGGCTTAATCGTGTGTGTAGTCGATGCCTGATATATACCTAGTAGGTACATCAACAGGCATGAATGGACTTGTTTAACGCGTGGAATAGTCTGTCGCGTTCTTCCAAGTAATTAACTAATTAGAAAATGCAGTTAATATTTGCACAGTCGCACCATAATTAACACGGGAGGATTATTTAATGTTTACTTCGGTGCAAAGTCAAATTGCAGTACTTAAAGCCGCATGTAAATTGTGATTTAACTGAACGAAACGGAATTTGATATTGCATTAATGGCTAACAAATTTTGCCTGCGGCTTCACTCGTGTTATTTAAAATTAATCATAATTCAAAAGACACGTGGCGCCATCTATTATCATAAAAAGGTTATTGTAGTTTATCTCGGGATCAGTAGGTACTTTTTTCAAATAAACTAACTACTTTCGCATCTATATTATTAGTTAGGATGGCTAATTTCCATTAATTAGTACATAAGGGTAAAACAATTTCAACGTTGCTTGAAAAACTGTCAACTCAATTTTTACTAAAACTCCATTTTAATTTATATATAGAGAGTTTAAAATCTATAAGTAGGAGGTATACTAGTTAAGTAGTAATTACTCAAAATACCTAATGGAAATAGGATAAAATGTATAAATTTTCTGTTTAAATGTAAACAAAGTGTTATCTACCTATTTTATGGAAGAAACACAAGCTTCTGCAAGTTCTGAAGCTGGACATCCACTAAGTTCGCGAAACTCTTGCTCTACGTAGTCAATACGTTCACGCTCCAGGAACGCGAACGAATCTACTACGTGGAGCACAGGAGCGCGGAGCGAAAGAGATTTGTAAATCAGTGTTAAAGTCACCTCCCTGAATATGGATAATCTATACCTACATATAAAAAATCGTAACAAAGTAAAAACTGTACACTAAATATTTTTGAAAAAAAGTAAGTGCTACATGTTCGATGGAAGATACTGGAGCTGAATATTATGTCGTTTTTAGAAACTTTGTCTGTCTGTTTGTCTGACAGAGATTGACGCAAAATATTTGTTTATAATTACCAAGTCAGGTATTAGGGTACAAATTATCACAATAATTATGGGGGATGAGCAGTATTGAAATAAGTGGGGTTAACGAATACCACGCAGACGTAGTCGCGGGCGAAAGCTAATAATTAAATAAATTAATATGAATACGTTTACAGATCAACAGCTTGTATAATAAGATTGTCTTAATTAGCTTCTTCAGAGTCTTGAGAGGCCAAAATAATATTCAACAACAAACATACAGACTTGGCAATTGTGTTAGAAAAAATAACGGTGCTTTTTTATAGAACCTAATTGAATAGACGTTATCTACTTATCGTAGTCAAAAGAATAAATTTTTCGTTCTACAAAATCTTATATTATATTTATAAGATAGAACATTTTTTTAGACATAATAGGGTTAAGAATCAGGAAAAAAGTGATACCAGTGATAAAAGTGAATAAAGTGAACAAAAGCCTATTCTGAATCTGTTTGAAGCTAACAAAGGCTAGCTAGGCTGTACGATTTTTATTTATCATTCACAACCGTATACCTACATAAAATCACAGTCTTTTTGATACGGCTTTAAGCTTCGCGATCGTCGTGTTCTTTGTCTGATTGTTATGGCGTAATTTTTTCGTCACTTTTTTACAGCATTCTACGCATGGTTTTATGAAATTAGGGTTTCAAGAAAAATATTTAAGAAACACTTAAAATAAATTTGTTTGAACCAAAATAACGATCATAGACATCAAAATACTCTTCCAAGTAGTACAGGCACCTATTCGCTTGACCGATTATGTCGGGTCTATTCAAACACCTAAAATTTTAAATATCATTTTTACTAACCTAACCTAACCACATTTTGGTCAAGTTCGATCTCTGACACAGCTCACAGAGCCCTATGTGTGTGTCATCGGCTTGAGCGCCGGGTGGTTCTTTTACATGTCATTCCTGGAAATGCCTAACATTTACTAAATATCCATCTCCTAATATCATCTTAACAACTCCTTTTCCTACTCATTCTAGATTTTTCAATATTCAAATAGTTTTAATTATTCTGAGATACTTTTGATTTGCACAAATCAACTTACAACAGCGTTGTAGTGTAAGTTGATAATAAAAATTTGCAAAAATAGTTATTTTGATTCTTAACTTTGAGTTGATTATATTAGGATTAGTTAGTTGATTAGATAGGAAAAAATTCTGACCGTTTTGACGGGAGCATAAAAATAAAAATTCAAGAAAAAATTCTAAATTAGATTGTGTTTTAATTACCAAATGTTACTGTTACTGTCCTGAAACAAAAGATTAAAATAGTAGTAAACTCGTCATAGTTAAACAGTCACCCTATTTATTCATAGACCATGCTCCTATACCTACTTTTATCCCTATTGCAACCCCTGTCGATGTCGCAACGCCCTTAACGAGCACGATTACAATTGAGGGAACTCTTAATTGATGTCCTAGCTTTATATTGCTGTTTGTTACAATGAAATGCTCTGACTGTTGTCTTTATTTTCAATTTTTCTCCAAGAAAATTGTAAACCCATTTAAAATTGAGGATTCGAAATATCTTCTCAACTAATATCCGCTGTTAATCAAAAAGCGTTAGTGTAGGTTTATGTCAAAAGAACATTTGTAATTTTTACATTCAAAATGATTTAATTTTTTTTTTATATTGCTTGCTTTTTTTCACTTTATTTCACTGTATGATAAAACATTTTTATTTCTTCTCCTTCATTGTATGGTTGATGAATAACCTGGCGTCAGAGTTTAAACCACCCATAGGCCTTTGACATGGCTTTACACACTGTTGAGAAATTTCTCAGATGTTCCTTCACCGTTTTAGCAAGTGATAATTAATTTCTAATAAGCACGTAAATCCGTAAAGTCAGAGGTGCGTGCCTAGGTTTCGTACCTCCAACCTTTGACATGGCAGTTCAACCGTCATACGGCCATTACTGCTTCAAATTTTTATTTCAATGATACATAATATCTATCTAGATGAATGAAAAATATCCTAAAGAACAGAAAGAAACATACTTTGTCTTTGAAACTTACCACTATCATTTGAAATGACACCCAACGCACATTTGAAAAAAGTTTACACACTTAGTAAATAAACGATGCAGAACCATTATATCAAGTCTCTTTTATCCTCGTCTGTATATAACAGAAAAAATATGGTTACAATACAATATTCATAGCGTCTAGTCTGCACTAACATCCCCAGAGACATCTTTGCAATAAATACGGGGTGATTCGGGGAGTGTCGGGAGGGCCGCCCAATCTGGAGAGGACGATTTTTTTCATAACCCTCATTCGCGCGAAAACCATTGAACTCGGCGAACGTGTTTTCATACCCTTTCAATTAGGGTTGTGTGATTTATTCTTTTTTTAAATCTGCTGCGTGACCGTAAAATATTATTGACAGTGTACTTTTTTATATTCTAAAAAATATAGTGTTCGGAGGTGGTTTAAACATTTCATGTTCTAAGTGAAGTTCTAGTGTCTTTTATTTGCGAGTATTTTTTAGTCATTGAGTTTCATATTATATACTCAATAGCTATATACACTTGCACGGATTTTGATAAACATATATAACAACAAATAAACTAGTATAAAACGTGGTGCTGTGGATTGTGCGATACTCTACCTTCTTACCAACAAACTTTGTTGTTTTGTGAGTATAAAGTCTTGTGTAGGTACATTTACGATATACTGCAGCTGTTTTACGGTGTTTGTGACTTAGATATTAATTTCTACGACGTTGACGTCACTTTGGTGCATTTATTTGGTTTGAGTAAAATGAATCCAAGAGGAGCTTTTCCAAAAGATAGCTGTTTGCAAATTACTAATTGAGTACTTTTTATGATTTGATTTAATAAATAGTATCTATAGGTAGTGTAATACAGTTATTTTTACGATAGTTCCGGTACAAATAATCGATGATCTAAAAAGTATTGACTAAGGTATTTATTAATAAAAGCTAAAGTAATTCCAAATAAAACAGCACAACTAGCCGAAGGGCATACATTTTTACAAACTAACCAATAAAAATGACGTGGCTTTGTCGATAGCACCAACGATTGGTTTAATGACCGTGGTCTTTGATAACGCTTTTAAAAGCTATATTGATGGTTGTAAAATTTGAACCCATAGTTTTATTTTACAATTCAAACATTGACTAATCAGTTTATTCTATCCTACTAGGAAATGATACGTAGATAAGGGATAATAGGTCTTTTATTTTACAAGCCCTGTTGTATCAAACTATGTAGTTTGTAGCAACTTACCTCTAGGAATAATTACCTACAAGTTAAAAGCCGTTTGTCAGTGCCATCAGAAAAATCAGATCCGAGAAAATTATGTCTATGGAATCTTAGTGTTATGAAATCATCCCACGGTTTTTTTTACATACCTAATATTCTCCGATTGCTCTGTATTGTTTCTTATCTTTTAAAAAAGATTTATTTAGAAAGTTATTTCGCTTGTGAATTTAACTTAATTAAAATTATAACTTAGTGGAAAAAAAATACTATGCACTACAATACTACGTAACCAAAATTAATTTGTACATTCTCAATATGCACTTAACTTAATTTCACAAAAATTGTTGGTTTGATCTATTCTGCTTAACAGGATCCAATTATGTTTATAATGCAACTAACTTCAATCCGACGCTTCGCCCGCGTGGTTCCTTGATAAAAATGTAGCTTAAGGCTATGGCCTTCCCCAGGCTTCAGACTATACACATCAAATGTGATGGCACCTCTCCATCTCCACGCCTCTGCACGCCCACCGCCGACATATAGTAGGTCTACTCAAGTCAATCTTGTCGTGATACTTTTAAAACTATTCATCCAAATTACTTAGTGTAAATAGCAAAGTTCATATAGATTATACTGAAAGCGACAAATCTATAAATTTTAATAAGAATTAGCTAAATACTCTAAACTGTGCATTGTCAAAAAAATATCCAATTTAAATGTATATATGGCTTATAATTTGGGATGTATTGGCTGCCACGTAGCCTTTTGGCGGAGAATGTTCGTGTAACTCCAACGGCAATAGCCAACAATAATAGTAATAGCATAGTCTAAACATCATATAGTCAGTCGACGCGTTTGATGTTTTCGGAAATGCCGACAACGTCTAGACATTCGTCGCGACGTAAAAAGTGTTAGGGTTGATACAGGACTAAAAACAAAAATATGTTTTTATAGTGTTTTTTTTTGTAAGTATGTATAACACGTTATCACAATTGGAAAACGTGGCCGCCATTTTGAAATTTTTATTTACTGGGCCGATTGCTTCCAAAATCGATATCTGAGAGTCCGCATGGTCTCCGAGTACATAACCGTTGTCAAAATTGTAAAAGGTGGCCGCCATTTTGAACTTTTTATTTACTGGACCGATTGCTTTCAAAATCGATATCTGAGAGTCCGCATGGTCTCCAAGTACAAAGCCACCCCTGAAAACCTTGAAAACGATATTCATATTGATTTTTACTCAAAATTAGCGTTCGCCATCTTGGATCTCAAAATTAATGTCATATTCGTTATCATCGCCCCCGAAAACCTAGAAAACGATACCCATATTGATTTTTACTATAAACTCGCGTCCGCCATCTTGGATCTAAAATTAATGTCATATTCGTGATTACCACCCCCGAAAACCTATAAAACGATACCCATATTGATTTTTACTAAAAACTCGCGTCCGCCATCTTGGATCTCAAAATTAATGTCATATTCGTGATCACCGCCCCCGAAAACTTAGAAAACGATACCCATATTGATTTTTACTAAAAACTCGCGTCCGCCATCTTGGATCTCAAAATAAATGTCATATTCGTAACCACCACCCCTGAAAACCTCAAAAAAATGCCCATATTGATGTTTTTCAAAAACTCGCGTCCGCCATCTTGGATCTCTAAATTAATGTCATAAGTATTCATAATCAACCCACCCGTTGAAAAATTGAATCAACATTTAAAATTCAAATAAATAAAAAGCGACACCCGCTAATTCCTAGGACCCAACAATTCCATACAATCTACGGTGCGCCCCCCCCTCCGTCCCCCGCTCCACACACCCCGCACGATTGCTCTGTCTAGACGTGTTCGTTGGACTACTGTAGGGAAAGAGAAGAGCTCTTTATACTGTGGTAATAGGTAGCTCTCAGAGAACATGATTTTTACCAACTTACTTCATACTCATCGTATTATTAGGGTCAAATTACACACAATCTTTACTATTCTAGCTTGCGTGTGCTTTAACTTATTGTAGTTTTTGCATGAAAGAGTAACAAACATCTATCCATCCACCCGCACAAACTTTCGCATTTAATTACGAAACTACTACGAAAAAATCTTTTTCTACAAATCTATTTCGCCTCACCACACGCCTTTAAGGCGAAAGTGATTCGTAATTTCACCTGAAACGGGCAGGACTCTGTAGCTTATGGTAAAGCGACGTCACGGCACGCGAGTTTCTTATTAAATAATGTCATGTGCAATCTTAATAATATTTGTTATCTAATATTTGGTTTCTTTACGATTTAGCTCTACTTGTTTTTTTTAATATTGACACAAATACTAAAATATTTAAGTACCTAAATACATTTTACAATAACTTTTTAGCGAACTTTATATTAATTTAGTTTAATGACAGATTAAACTTTTTTTGTGATTTTTTTACATTGTAGCACATTTTAGATAATTAAATATGCTGGTGGGATAAGCTGGCTTACCGGTTAGAGCGTCGATATGGTACGTCGAAGATCGTGGGTTCTAATCCTATCCGTATCAGTTGTTTTTTCAAATTTTCTTATTAAATAATTAAACTTTTAGTTGTCTAGTTTTACAGTGTTCGCTTCTATTTAAACATTTATCTTTTTTTCTTATGGCTATTAGTCGACTTGAACTTAAAAAAGGAATAGAATGTGAAAAATGCACTTAATGATAAAAAAAGCTATGTAAAACCTTATAATTACACTTGTACACTCAATACATCATTTTTTTATACCATTGGGTGCATTAGTTGCGTGGTTAGCTTCATGATTTTCAGATAGGAATTTACGCTTTATGAGAAGTCTATTATGTAGCGGACAATTGATATGATTGTTATCGTTGATCATAGCAATTAGTTTGTGATCTTAGAGCCGATGCGTAGATAGATCTAATGACTTCATTATGATGTAATTACACCGTGTTTAGAACCGTAATTAGTCTTTCTAAACGCAATTTAGTTCTATTAGTATTTTAGCGTAGTATGTACAGTGCGAGTGCGGAGCGGCCGTGCAGGACATGCCACACCTGCTTTCTTGTCCGTCCTGTACGACAATGTGTACCCAGCAGGACCTTAAGAAGGCGACGGACAGGGCTATTGAGGTTGCTACTTATTGGTCGAGTAAAATTTGAGCAGGGTCTTGACTCGATAAGAAGAAGAAGCGTAGAATATTCTACATATCCTTTTAATATTATGAATGAGAAAGTTTTTGGAGATAGATGGATGTTTGTTTCTCGTTCACGCTAAAACTGCTTAAAGAATTTTAATGAAACTTTACAGTAACATAGCTTATACATTAGAATAACATATTTGCTACAATTTATCAACTTTTATCATAATATATGTACACACAAAACTGAAGTATTCATAATTGATATGCGTCCTGAAAAAAATTTAGGTACTTAATTTAATAAATTAACACGATTAAATGTTTATTCAGATAATACGTTTTTGTACATAAATCAAGCGTTGTAATACATTAGTTTTCAGGATTCCGTACCAAACGGGCATAAACGGGTCCCTATTACTAAGACTCTGTCCGTCCGTCTGTGTCTGACACCCGCTCGTATCTCATGAATTGTGATAGCTAGACAGTTAAAATTTTCACAGATGATGTATTTCTGTTGCCGCTGTATCAACAAAAAAAAAAACCAGAAAAAAATATCTCATACAACAAACGTATTTATTTTGCCATTTTTTGCTCGATATTAATAACGGCAATGAAGTTGCTCTAATAAATTGTCTATTACTGAACAGATAATAGTTCAGAACCTTTCATGCGCGAGTCCGACTCGCATTTAGCCGGTTTTATTCAACTTTATAAGGAAAATTTTGTCATGACTTATTATAAGACTAAGTAATTATGTCAACACATTTTTACTGCACTGTTTAAATTTATTATCAAAATAAATAATTGCCATTGTATAAGCATGGCTTTCTACAAAACAAACTGATTTTAAAGCCACAGGACCACAATCGTCGTGAAACTTTTAATTAGTTTAGGACAACAATCGTTATTTTTCTCCATGTGTCGGTAACGATAAAATTCTCAGTAAGATTAAATTTACGATTTCAGTTTTACCGTTGCTGATTATTTTAACTACTGCCGGCCGCGCCCGTTTGTAAGTTAAAATTATTGTTGGAACAAAATGTGAAAAATAAAGTTTATCAATCTATACTTTTAGAACGTTAGCTGTATTAAATTTTTACTTTATTGTGTATTGACAAAGATGATGGGTCTATTACATATTTTATGAATACTTTATCTTTTTTGCTAAAGGGTAAAAATGAGACACTATTACTAAGGTTTCACTGTCTGTCTGTCCTCAAGCTCATAGTTCACAGACTGTATCTCATGAACCATGTTAGCTAAGTAGACGTGGGGGGTCGCGAAGGTTCTAGGTATAGGGGAGTTGTAAAAAGCTTCTGCAGTAAAAAAAAACAATAAAGTTTAAAAAAATATATTATTAAAAATGTTAACTAAAAGACATAATTATAAAAATGTATAAATACGTGGATTGAATATTAATTGGTCATAAAATAAAATACATGAAAAAAAAAGCAACGGGGTCGCGAAATATTTATTCATACCAAAGAGACCGTGTCATGAAAAAGGTTGAAAAACACTGACGTAGACAATTGAAATTTGCGCAAATGATGTAGGTTTCTGTTGCCGCTATTACAGCAAGTAGATACTAAACATAGTATACAATATTTAAATAGGGCTCCCATACAACAAACATAATTTATTTGGCGTTTTTTGCTCGACATTAATAACGACAATGAAGTTGAACGATATAAAAAAAAGGTTTTATTACAGTGTTTAATGTTGTATAGTAATATTATAGTATGGAACCCTTCGAGCGCAAGTATATTTTGTAGAAAAAAATAAAAACTATTACGAGCGAGATTTGATCCCGCAACCTACAGGGTAAAGCTTAGTCGCTCTGCCACTAAGCTATTTGTAACCCCGCCAGTTATATTTTAAGTGTTTTGTGATAAAGGATTAGTGCTCTTAAACAACATGTAGTAAACACGTAGTCAATGCTTGATTAGAAATTAATAGGCACGCTATTGTGTGTAGGTCTCAGACTAAATAAAAAACAAGACGGAGCGCTGTGAACATGAACAATATATAGAGAAGCATGCAAAACTACATTTCACTTACACTTACACATTTACAATCAAACTCTCTCTCTCTCTCTTTGCATCGGTTTCCATAAACGTTTTAGTAACAATGGGTTCATGGGGGTGCCACAGACACAGATATACAAACAAATCCAGCCTATAACACCCCTCTCTTTGCGTCGGGGTTAAAAATAATATTCAATTTTTTCCAAATTTCCCAATTTTCTTAGCAAAATTTCCAATTTAACCCTATTCGGACTACTGCGAACATTTAAAAAAGAAAAAAAGCCAAATGATTCCAACCGTTTCCAGACAGCTATTCCTCACAATATCACAAAAATATCATAAATTCAGTCAACAAAAATCAAGATTTCACCAGGTTTAATCGTGGGTCAATTAAATCGGACTGGGCGATAACAGATTTTATTAGTGTAGAACAAATGAAACGGTACGACTTCTAATTGTATAGGTTTTATTTCTATGTAACTAACGGTTCGGCTGCTAGTTTTTTTTTTATTTATTCTACTAGTGTTGTTTTAGTGGTAAAGCTTCTGTTATCATAAAAAGTGATTAGAAGTAGAGCAGGATCGAGAGATACGAAACAGGGTATTGTTTTTATATAATTATTTAAAAAATATCCCAGCCGTTCTCAAGTTTTTTTTGCATTTTCATGTTGCATTATTTGCATTTTTGTTGTATCTATATAATAATATTATATTTATTTTAGATCATTAAAAACACATCCACAGTGTTAGTATTTGTAATTTTTATTTAAATAAACATAGATAATTTATAAATTACGGATCAATATCCCTTTCAAAGAAGAATAGTGAATGACTTTTCTAGTTTTTTCAATAAATAATACTAGTTTTTGTAACTAACTAACTAGTGTACTTAGTTAAATGGGTAATGTAGAAAACAAAAGTTGAAAAATGTATAACATATGCGTGTGGAAAATTTATTCAAAATTTCAATCCTTGCATATTTTTCAAGTGATAAAAGGTTAGATAGAGTTCATTGCCTTTCCTCGTTCGTACTACCTAATCGCAAAGTTGTTAAGCTAGACTTAGGATAGGATTTATACCTAAGTCTGAAATTGGAATTCGATTGCGGCTTCGTCCCAGTAGTTCTAAGTTAACTCGATCCCGCAACGTAACGGTGAATTTAAACCATTCGAGGACCACTCAAATCCAATTTGAAGTGGAAAGTTGGAAGTAATATTGCCACAAATATTTATGGAAATAGATACCTATTTAATTATACAGGTTAATATTATTTTTGTAATGACTCGATTTTCGTATTATTATCGATTATATATATCGATTTGGCTGGTCCGTATAGTTATCATGCTATTAGTATTATTATTTTAACTCCATATAAAAAACCAAAATTTTTGACAATTTATTGTTAATTTGTTAAACTCTAGTAACATGTCATTATTATTTTAATACTAATATAGTTAGCACCGGCAGGCACTGTTTCTCCTAAACACATGTTGTTTTGCAACTTACTGAACACTTACTTACAACTGAACAAGCATCCACAATTTAAAGCTTTAAAGCAAGCTTTAAATCTAACACAAGCATAAGTGAATTTAAAGCTTGTAAAGAGAAGTACCTACATAGTAAAATGTAAGAAGATATTATAAAAATTTTTCATTGTTTTTCCTTGAGGTCGAATTAATGATACTAGTTTACGAAAGTTAGTATTTCATAAAAAAATTAGGTATACTAACGTAGATACCTACAGTAACAAAAACATTAAAGAATATTAAATTTATAACTTAGTACACTAATAATAATATTATGTTCACACTTTATCTCAAAACAGTCAACACATATTACATGTTTTACACTTTTTCCCAAAACATACTAGATTTTTATCTTTGTTGTTCGGTCTGGTACATGCAAGAGCAACTTTGCTTTTAATTTAATATTTCAGTAGCATTTCCGGGTTGAATGAACTCCATGCGTTTCCGAAACGTCTAGCAATTATTTTTTTTAATCAGTTGATAAAATTACAAAATTAACAAATAGGATAGTGATTGAATAAACAAAATGGACTCAAAAAATTTAAAATTTGATTCCCAAGACGCTTGATCCACTACAAAATCAACAGATTGTTGCTACTTGGTGGTAATATCTGGATGAAGTGTCGTGCAAAAAATATTAAATATTATACGAAGAGATTGGCCATCGATGCAGAAATTATATGATAACAGAGCACCCTATTTGTTAAAAGAAAAAAAACTGACTCTAACATATTCTTACTGTTCATAGCACAACAGTATCTTTAAAAAACGAAGATAAAGTACCTATATATATTCAAAATTAAGCGACGACAGTCGGACTCGAACCACGAATGAAAATAAAAAGAATTTGCTCCATTGTCTTATCGCGAAGAACCTGGCGAGCCTATTGTATATGTATAACTACTGATTTGTGAGACCGAATAATGATATGGAAAGGAGCCTTCGATGTTTATTTAGGTATATTTAATCCGGTGTGTGCGTGGATGTGTGTGTCTTTCATACATTATGTATTGTGATGAGTTAAACGTGCAGTAGAGGCGTGTTCTAAATACAATAATCGCAGAAAAAACTAACGACAATACGTACGCTAGTCTGGAAGTGTCGTTGTTCATACAATTTATAGATCCACGCCAAGCTACGCCAGGGTACGTAATTACGTATGCTATACTGACCTACAGTTCTCAGACCAGCATTGGTCAGTGAAGGAACCACACAGATTGTTATGGAATGTATTGTAGCTCTAAATTGCCCACGTATTTGTCATCAGTGCACCGCTCTTGAGAACAACTTCGATATCAAAGATTACGCTATTGAGATGCTAATGTTAGGTAGATTATAAAGACTATACAGACATGTACCTAAGGACTATAAAGACCTATCAAACTGTCAGACTTTATAAAGGATACTCAATAATATAAAATAACGCATGAGGGAAATCTCCAAAGTACAATATACATATGTCGAATTTTCTACTTTCTGTGAAGCGATGTAAAGCCATCATAATAAAAATTATAGTCTATACGTGAATAATGAGACGTGTCGCTCACTCGACGACGTGTAATAGTAATACAATTAGCAAGCGACTAAGCTGAAAAAGTCTCTACAAGGCGCGTGGGCTTAAGTTTCGTTACTCTGATACGTAAAAGACTTCACTAGGAGACGTAATGTCACTCGGATTGAGCAAAAAAACTTTTTAACAAAAAATAAAACCGACTTCAAAAGAAACTAAAAAGCTCAAAATAACTTTAAACAACTTACTCAAATAACTCGAATAACTTTTGTTAAAGAGGCTAGAGCTTAAGCTAGTCGGTAAAAAAACATACAGGCGCACATAGAACCTCCTTTTTTTGAAGTCGGTTAAAAAAAAACAGAGCTTTAAACAGGCATGAAAGGAACCCTATGTCCGTTTCAGTACACCAAGTACCTATATGCAAATTTTCAGCATGTTCGGTTTCAGTGGTTTAGACGTGAAAAGGTAATTTACAAACTTACTTTTGCATTTATAATATTAGTAGGAATTAGGACTAGCTAACCCTCACTCATTTTCTTGATTTTAATTTAACCCGATTGCAATCCCGATTATGAATATAAACCATCCATCCAGGATATATGTATAGAATGTAAATACCCATTCGAACCCACATAAAAAATTTCATAAAAATCGGTCCAGTCGCTTTGAAGTGATACACGTAAAATAATTTTTGGCAATTAATTTTTATTTATAGCTCATCATTCATCCGCCAATAAGCTTTTATAGGAAAATTCTTCGTACATTTAAATAACTCCGACATTCGAGGCGCTTAATTAAAATTGTAGCGCGCTGTGAATTCTGATCTGAAACATTCATAACCAAACTGCAATACACAGCAATGAGCACAATCATTTTTGAGAGCGACAGAACGGAAAATTGATCATCTTCCAACAGAGTACAGAGTCCAATCAATTAAGTTTATTCTCCGTATTTCCCGACCGGTATATTATTAAAAGTTATTCCTTAAAAATATTATTATTATTTATTTATTCATTAAACAATAGATTGTACAGTAATTATATATAGTCCCACAAAACCGTGTAATCGGTTTGACTGTGGGTATAGAGTCTCTATGTCGTAAATGTTGTAGGATGATCATTCCGGCGGGGGTACGGCGAATGCACAAGAATGCGAAAGCCGTATTTCCACCCAGAGGTGGAGGAACACCGTGTAGTTTTTAGTCCGCGCGAGTCGGACATAACCCCATCGCCAGCCATTGGTGATGGGGTACCTAGTCATAAAGAGTTTTTTTTTTAAAGGATTCTTAATTACAGCCGGAACAAAAGTTAAATTTCACCAACCAATCTCATTGTTCACAGGTACTCAAGAATCCAGTTTCGTTTCCATATAAAAAGTGGAGAAAACCTCTGCCAATATGGCTGTTCCAAACGGTAATACTAAGAATATGGTACAAGGTGAAACCAACCTTGTTATCTGAGACGAAGAGACAAGTTCTGCTAGCAGAACGGAACAGGAAGGCATGTTGAAGGAACGAGAAAGCTCAGAAGACTCCCCCGCAGCTCCTGATGAGTGTGCGGGGTGCGGGGGAAGGATACAGGACAGGCGAGTTGAACTAAATCTAAGATTATATTTTTATTCAGATATAAACATTAAAATTATTAAAATACAATTAAAACCAAAACAAAAAAACTAACACTAAAACTAACGCTAAAACTAACGCTAAAACTAAAAGTAAAATAAAAAGAGAAAGACTTAATCTAAAAGACCGCTTCCAGTGGGCAATGTCCCCAAAACGCTGGCTGCATTGCCACGTTGAATGGCAATGCTAAGCTCAAAGCTAGGTATAGGCCAGCGTTTTGATCCCAATCTAAGATTGTCCTTGAATGTAGATGGAAAAACAATTTGTTTGGTTTCCAATTGGGTCATTCATAAACAGTCATTTAATTAAGTCTTCTCTTTTGCAGTTGTGGTATGATATAGAATAATAAAAAATATATTTTCTTTAGGTATTATTTGTTGGCTGTGGATCGGCAGTGGCACGGAGCATGTCTGCGTTGCTGTGAGTGTCGCCTGCCTCTTGACACTGAGCTCACCTGCTTCTCCAGAGACGGCAATATCTACTGCAAGGAAGATTACTACAGGTAAGCTAATCAAATAACTATTTATTACTATTTTCCTTGATCGAGAACTTCAGAATGTCACAGCCAAACGTTAGAAAAAGTTTTTTTTTACCTTTTTTATTTTACGAACCAATCACCTCTAAAGCACTTTACAAATATACGTTTCAATTGATATTGATGACATCGACTGTTTGAAAAATTGTTTACATAAATCAGGAAACTCACTTCAAGACATTTTATTATTTATTTTAGTTAAGTACATGAAAGCTGACGAGGCAGAACGTGAATGTTTGCTCCATAAACTAATTGTATTAAGATTTTATTAAATTGTTTGCAAACAGCCGCTGATAGAAATGTAACTAGTGTAATACATTTCTAAGTCACTTTTGCCGAGTGATGCTTTTTCTTAAATTCTAGGATGAGCCGTTTATGTAAAGAAATTGTTTTTTTTATTTTTTGTGAATTTTTTAGCACATGTTAGCTTAATAAATATAATTATTTAATAAGACAATTTGAAATAACAACTTTACTGATACGGATGGGATTCAACCCACGATCTTCGACACAGTACGTCGAAGATTGTGGGTTCGAATCCCTTAACATCATCCCGTATCAGTGGTTTTTTTTTAATTTTCTTATTATATAAATTGTTTATTATTTATACTAAATAAAAACTTCAATAAAAGAACAACTACAAGGTAAGGATAGAAAAGGCATGTAGCAATAAAAGAGGTGAACATGAGCACGCTGACCGATGACCCGAATCATTAAAAAAAAATAACCTTAATTAGTCAATCAAAAATATTAGTAAATAAGTCGGTGAATGCCGCATGAAGCTAACACTCCGAGTGTTAGCTTCATGCGGCATTCACCGATCGACGTATTTTAACGAAATCCAAGTTTTTGTATCACTAGCCTACACACACAAATATAAGTAGGTAATTAAAATCCCGAAGCTGACCGCAAACAAAATAACAGAATAATTATTTTAAAAGTAATAAATAAATGAATGAATATACCCCCGCCATGCACCTAGCTGTGACGATTTCGATACTGACAATAACCGACGTTCCCTTTACTTATAGGATTTAACATAATATAC
Source organism: Protodeltote pygarga (assembly GCA_936450705.2). Classification (NCBI taxonomy): domain Eukaryota; kingdom Metazoa; phylum Arthropoda; class Insecta; order Lepidoptera; family Noctuidae; genus Protodeltote; species Protodeltote pygarga. The sequence goes on from OW388248.2 coordinate 16,279,161, forward strand.
AAATGTTTATTGACTGTCAGAAAATAGGGGCAGTATGTCCACGATTCCTTTAGATAAAGATCTAAGCCACGTAGAGTATCGAGCTGATATAGCTAAAAAGCTAAAGCAGGGTGGCCCTACTCGCTTCCCAACGTTGATTTTCAGCTGTAACCCACCAAGTACTTCGGTATATCATAGACGAAAGCTAACCCAAACAAAGGCTATGAATAACATGGCTAGGAGAACAATTAATAGAATATATTATGTGTGTCTACGATGACTGTTATTATACAGGGTTATTTGTAAAATACCAGCAACCTTAAAAGGGGTCAATAAACTCATCATCATCAACAACTTTTACTATGGGACCAACCCTGAAATCGCAAAAAAAAATCAGCTGTTCAATACATTTTGTTAAGTCAAGTGAACGTAGATGTATGGAACAGCTGATTTTTTTTTGCGATTTCAGGGTTCGTCCCATAGTAAAAGTTGTTCGTAATGATGAGTTTAATGACCATTAGGATGCTGGTGTTTTACAAATAACCCGGTATATTTATCGTACACAGAAATAATAGAAGGGTTCCTAATGATGGTATTACTGTTGAACATCTGAAATAATTATTCCTACTTCGCCGTATATTTTGTCGTTTAATAGTGATGCTAACAATTCCTTTTGCATTTCGAAGTTCGTTATCGTATTCTTTGTCATAGATAATATTATCGATCATAATAATTGGGTCTCTTACGTAAGCTGGCGTAGCGAAATTTAAAAATGCCTTGGCGATTGCTTTGCGATTCCTTTGTACAAAAAGAGTCTTTCTGTGTTTTTCTATTTTATTCATGGAACCATTGCATAAAACTCAAAGAAGGAGTAAGTATTCTTGAAAAGCATTTGAAAAACCTTTTTTAAAAAAACTGTATTCGTGTATTATTTAATGGTATTGAGAGATATTTTCATAATATTTTCATTTCAGCTTTATTGGTTGATTTAGTAAATAATTATCAATGAATTGCAGCGCAAGTGAGGAGATGAGAATTGGTGGTCAGGAGGTTTAGCACAGAACAAGAGACTAAGATGTTTCGAATGAATGATTCTTGACGGAGCGCCATTTGCCACATGACTCCTTCGATATCGGTTCATAGAACAATTTTACGCTTTCACGCTTACACGACCGACTGTGAATAGGTTCGGCTATTATATCGGTGCATACCTATATGTAGGTTTTGATATAATTTAAATAGCAAACATTATACCAACATGTTCAAGATAAATATATTTTACAAAGTTTTAACCAATTAGTCTCACTACACCAAATGACAAATTAAAAAATTTAAAAACCTTCGATACAATAAGGTAAATCTATTTTTTTTTAGCTTAAAACGCCACATTTCAAATTAAAAAAACGAAATCAACATCGGTCCATTCGTTAAGGAGCTACGACGCCACAGACAGACACACAGACACGTTAAACTTATAACATCCCATTATTTTTTTAAAGCTTCTTCTTTATAAGTGTCATAAAGTGTGTGTATAAAGTGTCGTGGTGGCGCATTGGTTACGGACCCGCTTTGCTAACGCGTGGGTGTGGGGTCGAACCTGGCATGTACCAATGTGACTTTTTCAATGTCATAATGTACTTTCTTAGTTAATTTAAGACACCAGTGACTAACGGTGAAGGAAAACATCGTAAGGAAACCTGGACTTTAATAGTCTGAAATTGCCAACCCGCAGTGAGCTAGCGTGGTGATTAATGCTCAATCCTTCTCTATATGAGAAGAGGCCTTTGCCCTATATTGGGACAGTTACAGGCTGATTTCTTCTTCTTCTTTATAACCAATAAAAAAAAAACTCTTATAGATTTGCATCCTTTTACAATAAAATATGAAATTACTTCAAACTATTCCTACAATAAAACCTTATCGCGTATAGTTTAAATAAAAAAAGCAAAACTATTTTTAAATCAATTAAGATAATCCAATAATTATTACATGTTTCACACGGCAACCAAACACTTTAATATGCAGTTGGTTGTCAAGCTTTAGGTGATAATGTATACCGTATGTAATCCAAATGTAATTAGGGTCATAACAAGTATATTAATAACAAATTATTTAGTTTTTACAAGTGACTGAATATTTAGATTTTTATCTTTCTGAAAAAAATTCTTAGACAACAACTGCTTTTACCTGATGGTATATATGGAGCTTTAGAGTACTTGAGCAACAGTTGCGACCCCTAAATATGAATATGTTATACGTTATACAGCAATTAGGGAGCAACGTTGGCCGTCAGTCAAAGTCCAGCACACTTGGGCGTTCGCACACCTGTTTGCGGTATGTTTTTTATACATTGCTTAGACACACATTCGGTAAAATGATTATTGTCATAGCACTTACTTTCTAAGGCGTCGGCGTCGGTCGTTATTGCAAATTTTTATTAAGTTTTTGACTTACCCGACTGAGGTATAATCCTCCTCTTTCATAATCTCTCCTCCCATTTCATAGTTCTAGGGTTAGCGAAACGCAAATGGTACCCCTGGTTTGACGACCCTCTATAGTTTATGGCAACCGGGGACAGTCAGATATCAGAATGGCCGAGCTCTAGGAACAACAGGATGAATATGAAAGGAGTACGAGTGAAAGAGATAGAAAAAACTTTCAGGCTTTGTATTCTTTTTTCCACCGTAGTAGTAGGTATTTATATAAATAAAAAACTTAAATCTACCTTAGGGATATTAAGGATCTATTTGCTCACACATTGAAGTTGATTGAAGATATAAAATCAATGAATAGGTATAGTTATTTAAAATCAAACTAAACCATTTGAAGGAGGACAATATTACAAAGTTTCAGCAAAAAAAGCTTGATCGAAACCTGATTTCAAATAAAAAAAATGCTCATATTCATTTTTATTTTATGCCAAAATTACATGTACGTATTGACTTTATGGCGTCTTAATGTATTGACTAAACTGCTTATCTGTAGCGCCGGTTATGAAAAAAAAATCGGCCAAATGTGAATCAGACTCGCACTTAGGATACTTTACTTTTTTTTAAAATTTAAAGTAGCTTACTTACTTTTAAGTAAGAAGTTATTTTTTCTTTTCTTATTATAAAAAAAAGTAAAAATCTTTTGTAATTCTAGCACTACAAACAGACACGTTAATTATTTCTTAAATTAAATACTGGTAACAAATTTTAACCTAAAGCATAAGTTTTTTATTATTATTTTGGTGGTAAAATGTTCTGTACAAAGTTAAATGTTACTTAGCTTGTAACCTTTTAATTACCCCGCGGCGAAAGCCGCTCTGCCTCCCGCGCTGCTATCGTGGGCTACCGAGACCCGAGCGTCACTTGAGGGTTATAGGTAATCTGGATATTGCGGTGAACATTCCGTCTCCATGCGCACAATTTGATTTCGATAGTCCTATTAACTACTGCATACCTAATTTAGTAGGTAGAGCCGTGATACCCAACTGTTATAACCTATAAGTCGGAGGCCTCAGGTTTGAATTCATAGAGCGCCTCTGACTTTTCGTAAGTTATGTGCGTTTTACGAATTAATTATTACTTGCTCCATGTCTCGGAAAGCACGTAAAGCCATTGGGCCTGCGTCTAATATCTCCGGTCGTGTCGGATTACCCTCCCATCAGACTATGAGAGTGAAGGAAATAGAGTGTGCACCTTTGTTTTCTCCGATCGTGTCGGATTGCCGTCCCGTCGGACTAAGTGAGTTAAGGAATAGAGAGTGCACCTGTGTTTGCGCACACACTTGTGCACTAAAATATCTTCCGCGTCGATGGCTAATCTCCATTGATATTGGCAGCTGTGACCGAAATTCGGTCAGGAGGACATTATTACATTAGGTAGTTAGTAGGTACTTTAGGTAAGTTAGGTTAGGTAGTAGTACATTAGGTAGTTAAGTACTTTGGATTGTCATTATAATGTTAAAAAGTTGCTTGTAAGGTTTGAAATAAATTATTTTAGTATATCGGTATTCACTATTTTGATTTATATTTAAATTAGATGTATGATACATTATTATTTATTATCGATATCAATACTGAACGCTATCGCACATCACTACATCTTTGTTATACGAGCAATACACGTCCACAACACCTCATGGCAAATCATGAATGAAACGTTGACGTTATGCGATGGTTTGATTGTCGGAGAGCTAAACAATTGGACGCCGTTCATTTGATTGAATCTATTTTGATGACGTCACTGGGTTGGAGACTTGGAGCACATACATAGTACATGCATAGTATGGCTCTGATCGTTTGAGGCAGTCATGCAAAATTATAGTGATGGTAACAGTTTATAACTTACCTTATCGATATCGATATTTTGAAGTGCTATGTTAAAAATGATTGAAAGTGGGTTCAAATGCATACTGACGACTGCATTAACAGACATGAGAAAGCTCTATTCACATCTAGAACCTAGGTACTGCACGTGTCCTTTATAACACCACGACAAAGCACAGAATATGTCAAATAATTTTCAACTTTACGACAACCAAGATAGAGTTCAAAATTCATACTCACTTATTCTTGTAAATAGATTTTTCGATAGAAGTTACTATTTATATTTCTTTTTCCATCGATAATGATATGCTTAATGCTATTGATATGACCCTTAGACTGCCAAGGCAAAGGTCGTTGGTTTGAAATCCAGGCATGCACATCTGAGTTTTCGTATTATTATATGAGTGAAATTAAAAAAAATATCATCACTTGCTAAAACGGTGTAGAAAACATCGTAAGGAAACCAGCACACCTGAGTGATTTATAGACCAATGTGCACTGTGTATAAAGGCATATCAGAGGCTTATGGGCAGTTTAAAGTCTAACATCAGGTTGTTCATCTAACATACGTTAAAGTAACTATAAATTTAAAAACCAAATACCACACCTAATATTTTTTAGCTTAGAACACTCTCGATCAATTCACCCCTCTTTAACACCCCTGTTTTGCGTTGGAAGTTAAAAAGAACAAAGCTTATTGAAGATAGAGTCAGTTCAGTGTTATAAACTGACTACCTAGTCAGTTAGTTAAAACACCTAAACGGCTAGTTATCTAATCGTCGTTTAGCCAGACATCATGAAACTCAACCATAGCATACGTTTACGTAACTGGGATCGTCGACATTGACGGCCCGAATCGCGTGGACACTTTTCGCTCACGTTTGCTTAATTTATAAATACCTATAATGATTTATGTAACATCTGTAGCATGGGGTGTAGCAAACTAAAAAAAATTCGTTTATATTTTTTTCATTTTGCTAAAGGTAATTTTGATTATTTTTTTTACAAATAACAAAATAGAAGGTATTTGATATTTTTAGTTTATCACTTTGGAAAATATATTTGTGAATCTGAACTAACAACTAAATGCACTAATAACAAGCACAGAGAAATTGCTGTGTGTCCTATTACAGTAATTTGTTGTAATCGTTTTGTAACATGAATCGAGATAACAATTGGTTGACGATTTAATCGATGTCTGATTGTAGAGAGGAACAAATCGTTACTCTAATGATAGAGTGATATAGTGACGTTCGTAATTGTCACTGTAACAGTAGTCATTAGGTACCTATCATATAAACGCGACAGGCTTCAATTTATCGCAAATTTACTGTTTTTTTAGGGCGCGGACACTAGCTGATCTGCTATCTCGATCTCTCGATCTCGATATATTTTTTTTTGTCATGTGGTAGGTATTATTTTCATAGAACGAGTGAATGACAGCCTCCCAATAAGTTACCTTTAACATAGCTGACAGGCAATTTTTAACCTCCGGCGCAAAAAGAGGGGTGTTATAAGTTTGACGTGTCTATATCTGTCTATGGCATCGTAGCTCCTAAACGAATGGACCGATTTTGACTTACGATTTTTTTTAAATTTGAAACATGATTTTGATTTTTAATCGAGAGTGTTCTTAGTTTTAAAGAAATAGGGGTATTTGTGTCGAGGATTTTTTTTGAGTTTATCTGGATTTTTTGTAGATACAGGTAAGTTTGCACCTTACTTATTTTGGATGTCAAAAACCGAGCTGTCAAAATAATGTCAAGCGCATATAATTTAACCCTCTACCCCTTGTTATAAGCAGACATATGCTATAATTGCTGACTGGGGCCTGTCTGTTTTGATAACTATTGATTGATTATCGGAAAGGGTGTGTAATGCTAAGCTGTTATAAGTGGATTGTTGTAGGAGTTAGCTCATTATTTCTATAATTTAGGATATCTGCTGCATCTGCAAAAGGGTAGTTTGTCTTTTAATTGTCATTGTCATTTAATTAGGTACCTACTAATTACTACATTATTGTGGTTCTGATTAATTATTTTCATGAATGAAGATTTATCACAAATAACGTAAAGTAAACGTAGGTCCCAATATTAGAAAAGTTTAATAGCTGTTTAAAATAGAATAAATATTGAAAATAATTTAGTTAATCTTTTTTTTTAAACATTTTAACGGCAACACTCACCTGTACTGATTATACCAAAAGCTCTGTTGTCCAAAGCCTCAGAGCAATACAGCTCTCCTTGTTCCAGATTATTCTGCGTCAAGCGCTGTGCCCGCTGCGGGAACGGGATCACGGCCAATGAGCTGGTGATGCGCGCGCGGGATCTCGTCTACCACATCAGTTGTTTTACGTGTGTGGCTTGTGGCACGCAGCTGTCTAAAGGCGACGTGTTCGGGATGAGAGATGGCCTGGTCTACTGCCGGCCGCATTATGACAGCGCGTGTTTGGATGATTACTGTGACGAAGATATGACTAGCGTTTATAGGTTAGTTTTAATCAAAGAAAAAAAGCTATATACTGTACCGTTATTATGACAAATTGAGGTCTGCCCGCTGCGCTGTTAGGATTTATCAAGTACGTTATAAAGCATCCAAATAATATAACTACTCTAAGTTTTAAAGTTATCCAAAAATACTTACACTGGATCCAATTATGGTCCAATCTGCTTAAATTCCAAAAAAAGTGGAGAGATTTTTTTTAAACGCAGAAGAAGGTTCAGTTTTCATTTGATTTAATTATAAACATTTACAATTATTATTGCGTCTAAATAACATGATAAAATAGCACATCACCATCACATGAATAAAATTGTATTAGAATAAAAAAAGTCAAATACAATCGAAAATGAAACAATTTTTAAACGGATTATTCGCGTAAAAGATTTATTTATTTGTCAAAAAAAAGACGGTAGATCAAAAATAATTTTCAATAATGTTCAGACCATAGAGTATTCAAGAAAATATAGAGTGATAACGTCAACCACATTGCCTTGTGCGGAGCGAAAGCAGGTCTCGCCATAGAAATGTTAAAATGTCATTTTTTCAAATTAAGTTTTCTAGACGTTTTTCAAAATTTTACTCAGCAATTAACCATGATATAAGCTAAAATGTAACTTTTTCGCTCGTGGAGCCTAGTTGAACCGCAGTCGATCAAGGTATGATCGCAAACGGAGCTCGTGTCGCGGCCGCGTTGTTCATACCCGTGCTCACGGTTCATACTTCTATAGGGTTGCTCTATTTTTTTCTTATATACTCTAAGGTTCAGACGCTTGTCACCTCAGTCTGCCTCAGACCACGAGAGCTGCAAAGCACTCGAAACATCAGGTTTTTGACAAATAAATAAATCTTTTACGTGACTATTCCATTCAAAAGTTGTTACAATATGTTAAACGTGCGCGAAAGTTTGAGACAATATTATAGGTACAATGTCAAAAGTTTACAGTTGCTAGATTATTAAGTAAATGCGCAATAGTATTTCATCGCCCAACATTAATCACAGACTACAGTCACATTGTGATGGAGTAGAGTAGGTTTCACCTCAATTTAAGGCAATTTTTACCAAGGCCATTAGGACTAGGAATATATTATTATTGGCAACATTTCCGATGCTTCTATAAAAATAAGACTAATAATAAAACCGACTTCCATAAATACAGTCGTGAGTTATTATCACGTCTATCGATTTAACCCTTCAAAGCGAGCTCCCGAATATTTCGCCAATTAACTCGGACCTACCACTAATGGGCACCAAGAATTTGTATCACAAATTCTTTAACTAAGATCCGAGAAATATCAATCAAAATTCCATGCTTACATTACCTTTATATATCAAAACATAATCTTGATGGTTGTAACCAGGTGTCAAGATTTACACAGTGAAGGTGACTCGCCTTCCCAGTATTACAATGGTGGACCTAGCCAGAAGGGGCGACCCCGGAAGAGAAAGATCGCCCAAGGCTCTCCCGATGAAATGCAAGTCCAAACAATGAGGATGGCCAGTACCGCTCTAGGTGAGTTCAAGTTTATTTATTTTCTCAGCCCAGCGATTTTTATCGAATGCGAATTACATTTATATCTTGTAATTAAAAAAACTTGCTGACATTAAATACATGTAAATCGACTTAAAAAAGCTTTAAAACATTCCCCTGCGTTTTTCTTTGAACTCTGTTACTTGTAAGAAAACGTACCTATACATGTGTATTTGCGTGAAGACGCAGACGACCCCGCCGGAGACGCTATACACATATTTCATAGAATTTGCTCGGTCAAAATTTTAGCAGAAACCTCAGTAGGGAAATGCGAGCGCCTACCCCGATGTCCCAGATGTCAATTCATCCCGTGCCGTAATCACGACTAATGAATAGAAGACGCCCTGTCAAAACTGTCTCTGTCTTTTTCTCCCTCGTAGTTTATCCGCAAGTTAGAGAGGGAGGTGTATGTTTACGTGGGTTAGGTCGTCTGTCAGGGTCGGTTAGGAATATTTTTTATAACTTCGAAATGCGAGGCACTCATTGAGGTGAATTCAGGTTGTGTTGACTTGTCGACCCGATTAATAATGGCGTTAGGCTGAATGAGGCTTGGGACAAACGCGATTTTAGCGTTAAAAAATGTTCCTAAAAAGTTTCATTGAGATTATGTCAATTGTCTAGAAACCTAGGCTATGAACAGTTTTTACATTTGTCTGGATATATAGGTTGTGCATATGCTTCTTTGCGGTTGTAGCTAAAAACAGTCATGTACTCACCTTCGATTTGATTAGGGGTATTTGATATTGCTTGAACAAAAATTTAAATAAAAAAAATACTAATAAAAAAACGAAGGTGGACCTACCTATTTCAAGATTTTCGACAGTCCTTAGTTAGTCCTAAGTTTATTACTGCAATCTAGAATTCCAACCATTTTTATCGTAAGCGCTTAAGGCGAAAAAAATATTTCCGTGGCGCTCTATGAATTGCATCGGCAGCCGTTTAATTCATAGCTTCAGGATTTTAGCTCGTACCAAAAAAATACAATAATGCCAATTGAAATCCATATAATTTTTTTAAAAATATACCTGCATAAAAGGGTTTTTTTTTACAAAACAATTAAAATAATTATCTTTCAATGTGTCTATGTTATTCTTGATTTTACAAAGTTAAATTAAATCTACTTTATTTACTGTAGTCATAAAAATTACTTTAAGAAGTAGCGCATGCTATTTGGTATATAGGCAATTAGTCTTTATGCATTTGGTAAACTCCTTCCTCATTACAGCACCATAACAAATTGTAATTGCCGCTATAAAATATCTTGATAGAGTCACACGCACTACACCCCGTTTTCCCGCCAAAGCCGCAACCATGTTGACACAACAGCGCCATTCGAGTGGGGCGTGACGTCTATAATGAGAACTACGAGGGCACTAGAGTAAAAGACGTGCCTTATCAATAATCGACGACTGAATCGAGAATATCATCAGGCTAGCACTTGCAGGTCGTATGCAAAATTGTGTCATAAAAATAGTTCGGAAAATTAATGTAAACAATTTAAAGAACCATGATTTTTTTTAAATAATGAGCGGATTATGAAAATTTGTAACTAAACTTTTCAGAAACTTCAATTTAAAATGAAACTTTGAGTTTTTATATGTAACTTACTCCTGCCTCTAATCTAAGGTGCTGATCAACTTTTAAGTTTATGAAGATAGTTACAGTCATACAAAAAGCGCACTGCGGCGCGCATTGCGCATCGGCAAGCCAACTTCAAGGTGGTCATGAAGTTTGGCAAGGGCTGTACGTGTACTACATTGATGCAAATTCGTCATAACTGACATCTAACATAACCTAGAACACTAATAATGATCGATTAAACTCACACATTATTTATAAAAAAGCAAATGCCTACATTTGCCACCAGAGAATAGGCCCAATAAAATGTTTTTAATTAAAAAATTCAATGAAAAAATTCTACCTTCAGCCAACTTTTAGAATGACATAATTGATTTTTATCTGTGCCTCTTGAAAACACAATTGAGTGTCGGCTGGTAAACACTCCTTGTAATTGGAAATAAGCCCTTTAAGAATGTAGATAAAGTTGAAATTGCTTCGTAAATTATTTCTTTGGGTGTAAAATTGAGGTGGTCGTTTGTGGTCAAGAAGCAAACAGCGGTTCTTTGTTTTTTATTTTTATGATAAAGGATGTGTTATTAAATGGGTCAGTTTGAGGCGTGAAGGGTATAATAGATACTTTTTATAAAAATATGAACTTCGTTTTGGAATTTAGGACGCACTATTTTGTTTGAGAGATATCTACCTATTAACATCACCTTCGTAAAGTCAGAGAGCGTGCCTTAGATTGAAAGCCTGTTTTAAACTTTCACGGATTTTAAATACTTAAATTGTCACTTACGGTATATCCTCCCTGATTAAGCACCTACAGAATTGAGCTCTCCATAATTTAACACTGTTGCAAGCTTATGGCGCTTGTGGGTTGACCCGCGATCATGTCGCTGGCGGGTTGACTCGCGAAGTGGTGCTTGCGGGTTGACACGCGATCATGGCGCTTGCGGGTTGACTCGCGAAGTGGTACTTGCGGGTTGACACGCGATCATGGCGCTTGCGGATTGACCCGCGATGTGGTGCTTGCGGGTTGACCCCTGATCATGGCGCTTGTGGCTTGACTGGCGGTCATGGCGCTTGCGGGTTGACCTTGCGGGTTGTTGCTTACAAAAATGTGTGAATGTTGTGTTGCTCATTGCACATAGTATCTAGGTAATCAAAGTTATCATAATTTCTGATCAATAAGAGAAACCATCAAATTTCTACGTAAAAAATTAATAGTCGGTACAATAATCCAGTGAAATAATAAAACCTAAAAACGGATACCCTTCCATCAAATACAATCCAATTTATACTACCTAATTAAAAACTAATGGCACAAAAAATTTAATAAACGGACTTCCCATCCGATTAAAAGAATTAACAATAAACAATACTTTAAACAACTCAGACCACAGAATAAAAAAATCGTTAACATGATTCCATCACCTGTCTTTGAAAATGGTCAAGCGTGTTACGGAAGAGCTGTCTCCCTTATCAATATTTTATTTTATAGAACATGTGCGCCCGGGAAAGATACTTGATAAACTGTAATAATCTTTAAATATAAACATTTTTGTAAACCATTTATGCATGCGATACGAAAACTAAAGTTTAAAAAATTTGTAGGACGAAGAAAAATATTACAAACAGGATTTATATCTGCGACCTCCTAAACCTATCAGTCGCTCTACTACTTAAGTCTTCGTATTTTGTTTTTTTTTTATTGTAAATCTCAAGAAATCAATTTTTCTTCCTATAAAGTATAAACATTTTAAATTTAAATGTGCGCATCGCATGCGTAACAGCTTTATAGTTATTGTAGTGCGAGTTTGCTTATCAAGCTGTTACCGACTGTCTTGCTTTTACAAGCCCAAAAAGATAAGATATATCTACTCGTAGGTATATCATTAAAATAATATAATTGAAATTTATTTTTACGTTTACGTAAAACGGTTTTGTTATCAAAACTATAGCTTTGTACCAAATATCAGATCAATCTGTCAACGAAAAGGGGGTGAAATATCGATTACTACATTTGAAACAAATAAACAACATGACCTGTTTCTTAGCTAAGTAAAACCGTTTAATTATCAAAAATTAGACTCAAAAGTAACAAAAAATCCTGGTTTTAAGGGCTCGTTTTACTCCTTACTCTGTCAGTACAAATGGACGGGTACGTACATACAAAAAAAATTGTAACATTTAAATAAATGTAGGTACAGCCGGCAAAGATGTTAAGATGGCAGGGGTTAGTTAAGGTTGTATTTTTTTTAATATGGTCATCAATGTAATTAAAAAAGTAATAAGCTAACCTGCAACTGTCCCACTGTAGGGCAAAGGTCTCTTCTCGTACAAAGAAGGATCGAGCATCAATCACTATGCTAGCTCAATGCATGTTGGCGATTTCAGATTGTTGTTTTTCTTCATTCATTTTCTATTTAGAAAAACCAAAATATTAACTTTAAGCTCTCTCTATATTTTGGAAATTGGACTATTTGTGAGGAAATATCCACAATTATTTGAAAAAATTAGTAAAAAAAGCCTTTTTAGTCAAAGAGATCCCACTAAGATAATTGTACCAAATTGTAATACTGCCCTTTTCCATAAAAATAGCATATTTATGTGTGTAAATTTTTTTAATAAAATACCCCAGTCCCTAAGAGAATTACCCTTAAGGCTATTTAGACTACGTTTAAAAAGATGGCTAATTGAAAAATGTTTTTATACTGTTAAGGAATTTCTGGAATCAAAAAATAAGCCTCGATAATTATTTTGATTGTAACCTGGTTCTACTTATTTTGGTTTTATTGTTATTTATAAATTCCCATATTATGTTTCTTCTAAAATATTGTATGCTCAAAATGGGCTGATTGATGTAACACTATCATAAGAATAAATAACATCTGTACCTTACTCAATCAAAGACAATAAAATTGTTTACTTTACTTTTACTTTTTACTTTACTTTTCACCATTATTCAGTCGTGTCTTAAATGAATTAAGAAGGTAGGTACATATATGACATTGAAAAAGTCACATTGGTCCATGACAGGTTTGAACCAACACCCACGTGCTTGCAAAGCGGGTCTGTAACCAATGAGCCACCACCACTCATATTACAATAACTATAATTTAAATTTACCAATTTTTTGAAAACATTAATGACTGAAATCTATACAAATTTTTAAAAAAATACGTAACCATAACCACGTACAAACTTTTACAAAAAACTTCATCCTTAACTAGCAAACCTGCAAACCTAACTCCTTTGCCGACTGTAGTAGGATGAAAGTTTGTAGAAATACAAACAAGCTGATTTTCTTGCTTTTCAGCGCTCAATGAGCTCAAAATTTCCAATGCAATGAAAGTACTCTCTTACAATATTTCGTAGTTAAGTGCATTTCAATGAACATTTTCGTAGAATCCTTATGATCTTTTTAAAAACAACATGTATAAGTATTTGTTTAGTTAATTTTGACAAGTTCTATCTAATAAAAAAAAAGCTTTATTTTAGGTCGCTTTATAACATATTCTAAGGTCATCAGCGACCAGATTTATACAATATAATTATATGGTTTAGAATTGATTTTTAGTTTTGTTTGATTTTTTTTGTTAGCGTCATATTTTAATGATAGGTACTTTCTGATATATTTTGCATTAATAATGTTAGACCTTATAGAATATTTAGAAATGTCTGCATAGATAGATGTATGTAGGTGTTAGATGGTCTTCGCTTGATTACGACAAATATATGACTACCTACCAGCATAGCAGCTTTCGTTTCACATCAGAATCAGTTTACAAGGTCCGAATTTTTATTGTGGGTGTGTACCAAATCATAAGCTGCTAAGCGAGCGTGTTGGAAATACGTTAAATTTGACAAGTCCGCGAGCTCTCATGCTACGTTCATTAGTAATAATAGCTCGAACGGTGTGGAACCTACAACTAAACTACTTCTCACGGAATATTAGCTTGAATTGCTAGCTTGAAATAAGATGCAAATAAATGATTACGATGATTATAAATGACAGTATTTGCTCCCTTCAATACCTGTTTACTTCCATAATCACTTACATGGTGAAATGAATTTCGCTGCCTCTGGTTTAATAAATGATGTACTACCTACTTATAAGCGTTTTTTAAAACGCTATCGTAACCAATTAGCGATCTTTAATTCCAAATATCTCAGCAGCTTGATACTTTAGGGCATCGGGTTTTTAATTTTTTTTTCCATATACTGGTACACTACTACCATCGTGCGCCGCTACTTTTAGTGTTTTAATAAATTAATTAAAATTGTATTTTCGTGCTCCTAGGTTTACAATTTTCACGATTTCATCTTTTGCACGATTGGCATTGTTTTCATATGACGATCTTTAACTTCAAATATCTCGGAAACGTGACACTTTAGGACATTAGACATTAGTTTATTAAAATGTCTTTTATCCTAATAAATACTAGTCCCATTCTGCGCCGCTACTTTGGAAAAAAAACAAAATGGCGACGGCCCGCTATGCCAGCTCCCGAACAAAAATGTTCAAACCCCTTTAAAACGCTTTCGCCTATAATTGGTACAGCAGCCTAAAGCGGCGCCTATCTGTGTAATAAACCATACACTGACTTGGAGCTTCTTTATTTTTTTTATAGCCTATCGTTAATATCGAGGCTTTTACAACTCCAATGCTTTATTACAGACTTTAAAAAAATGTATTACTTCTCTTTTTCTCAAATTCGGTAACATGTTAATTTCGACTATAAAAATAAAACATTATGTGTGTACGGTGTGTTTATTGTGGAAGAAATCACTTTTATTTCGTCAGTATCTGAGAACTGGGAAGAATATCGGTTTCAGCTTCTTTTCAAGTGAATTGGCAGCTCTCTTCGGGTGAATAAATATTAGGTATTCTTACTATTAAACACCTATTAAACAGTTCCGTGATTGACCGACTGATACTGATAGACAGCTTAAACCGGTAGTCGTACAGATTTGTTATTTGGAGGAGATATTTCTTAAGATAATTCTTAATAGAGGTGCTCTTAGGGAGGATTTTTTGAAAGTCTACCCTGTACGAGCAAGCCGTACATTTGTCATATCAGCATTTACGGTTACCACGCGCAACTTACTTACATTTTTCATTAAAAATAATTTTGATGACGCTGCGCCCGCACTCCTACTCACGGCAAACTGTACATCATTTAGCATATTATAATATTCTAAAGGCAAGTTTAGTGGATGTGCAGAAAAGGTTGGATGCATCCCAAAACACCGTCGCTGATTTGCGCAACGAAGTTATAGAGTTGCGTAAAACGGTAGCGGTAACTGGGTCAACATCGAGTGCATCGAACGTCAACACGCGTCGCGGAGCGAACCTTGATATATCGGGGGCAAGCTTCGCGTCAGCAGTTTTGTCTTCGCCGTCACCGTCGAATGCTGAGCATGCAGAGTGCACACCGTGTGCGCCCCGCAGCCCCGCTCCCGCCCCTGCGGCTTCTCACAGCGCCGCACGAGCTACCCGAGCGTCTAATCCGCTGCCCGTATCTGCAGCGTCAGCGAGAAGTAATCTCGCCAGGAGCGTCACTGTAAGCAATCCCGATGCTCCCCCTACGAAGCCCTTGCCTGAAAAGGCATCGAATCGGGCTGATGATGATGGTTTCGTGACGGTGCAAAGAAGGAAGCGTCGTCAGCGAACCAATAAGAACCGATGCGGCACGGCTCCTGTGGAGCCCAACGTAACCATATGTGCTGCGAAACCGAACACTCCGGTGTACATCTCCCGCCTACACTACACCACTAAGGTGGAAGACATTGTGAAGTACGTGAGCCAAAGGATCAAGTACGTGCCGAGAGTGCAGCTGCTGGAATCGCACCGCAATGTCAACTTCAAGGCGTTCCTGGTGCGAGTACCTACGTGTTTGCTGCATCTCGTAATGGAAGAGACCTTTTGGCCGCAGAGCGTGGTGTTCCGTCGCTTCCGCGGACAAGTGCCACAAGATCGCACTATGACTGTGCATAAGTGAAGTGTTTTACTAACATAGGCTTAAGTTTATAAACTAACACAAAATGTATTATAATTATATATATGTTAGTTTGTAAGGTATGTATCTATGAGCCACAGTAGCTCGAAAATAAAGAGTTTTATTATTATTATTATGTATCTCTTTAAATTCACGGGCTCTCTTTCAAAAGAAAGAGACCCGGTCCTTTGGAAGGCTTGCCTGGGGACACAGGTCCAACACGCAGAGGCCCCTTTGAGAACTTTAATCTAAAATGGGATGGGGCACTTGCCGGAAACTCCCCACGGCTACACTATAGGAATGAAGCCCTGGATTGTCCCCGGCAAATGCAGGACTATTGCAGAAAAATATGGTTAAAACTACTGGTCTATGGAGATGGGTGTTAGGTGGATCGGTTAACCTCTATTATAGCCGGAAGAAAACGGCACCTGCCTTTCAACACTAATATTGAAACTAACTGGCAGGTGGTGACTCGCCAACTCACTAAATGGGCCCCCCAAAAAGCCGCCTTGATAACAGGCAACAAGGGGGCAACATTGGTGTGAGCGGCTAGGGGTGTCGAGAGGAGCGGCCCCGGTTTCACCATCGCGGGTCATAGACCCGGAGTGGGTTTCCCCGTTATTACGCCATTACTTGCATTACACTTCCACCCCCGAGCATATAGCTCTTGCGGCCCCTCCCTGCCCGGCCAATGAAGGCAAGACAGGGCTGAGAGTCCTACGGGCGCTCTTGGGGTTCCACTCCAGCTACCCAATGAGGGCAAACTGGAGACGAGGCCCTGACCGACTCTCTGGAGCATTCGGGTACGCAGTGTCGCCAATCACAATCAGCCCGCCACAAGCTGCCCTGCGTTTTGTGCGCTTTCTATTATACATCCTATGACACCATTTTTATTTATGTCAGAAGAATAATGAAAAAGAAAGCTTATCTAATCTACCCTCCGGTTTTACGTCAATCTCATGGGGAGATGACGCATGTCCCAGAGGGGGTTTATTATTATTATTATTATTATAATAAAATCATAATCACCCACACGTCTTTCCTTTGCGCTCGCTATCACCATATAGATCTCATGGCCTACCATCACATTATTAGCATCAACATTTCGGATCGTACAAGCCCGTACCTACATACCTTAGCGGGTAAAATAAGGGATGAAGAATCTGAAATCCACAGTTGAAGCGCTATTAAAGTACCTATAAATTATTTACCGGTAGTCTAAAGGCACTTACATCCTTTTCATATTTGCAAGCGATTCCAAGAAACTATCCACGTCAACTTCTATCGGTTTAACGTATGTATGTTGTATGTATTACTCCACAAAAACCACTGAAAAATATGGTACCGTACCATTGCACATAGCAACATTAAAAAAAATATTCTGTAGCAATTTGAATTTAGTAGGTACCTTAACCAAACTTACTAGCTTCCGTCTGCAGCTTCACCCGCGTGGGTTTTTTAAGCGGTTTCATTTAGCTTGCCTTGTTTGTTATTATTTTACTATGGGATCTACTCTGAAATCGCGAAAAAAAATCAACTGCATCAGATGACATTTTTAATTACATAATTATCCCAATATGAACATTAGATTGTGTATACAAAGGTGCAAACTTATTCTATAGTGCAAATAACACAACACAATCATGTTTTTAACTTATTTTTCTCAAAAATAAATAAATTAATAAAAAAATATTTGAACTCAGGATTCGAGATTAAAGTAGGTAACGGTATTTTTGTTATAGGGTCGCACCAATTTTGAACAGTTGTCAACTAAACACGTTTCTTAATTTAAAAAAAAACAGCATTAAAATCGGTCTCAGTGCCCAATGCAAATGCTACAAACTTCTTTAAACTTACATCTTACTTCTGGAGTTAGTAAAATAAATCATAAATATACAATTTTATTGCTGAAAGTTATGAAAGATACTACTAATGATTAGTTTCCGCTGCGCTCTAACTTGATACAGCTACAAGTTTCCAGCGGCACCTAAGAAAAATGAAGGGTATTATCGGAGACATTTTTATCCAAGCAATTTAGCGACGATAGCATCTACTAATATTGAAGTAGTGCAAAAATCTCTCCTCTATAAAATTACGGACTCAATTACATAGTAACAATAAAGTAATAGCCTAGGCTTAGTCTGCCAAGTCCAAGGTCACCGGATCGAACGCAGCCCGTATATTATTAAGAGCTCATTAAAATTAGCTGCTTGTTTGAAAAAACGGTGAAAGGAAACAAAACATTGTTGATTTCAATGAAAAAATATTGTTCAATAACTAATAATAATCTATAATAATATAACATCTTAAGTAGGTAGTCATCGATTGATGGCTGGATGAAGCTTGATGCGGAAGCGGTACTCCTGGAAACGGCTCCCATAGTAAGGAGGACTCTGTTCCCGATACTGGTGGGCTACTATATTTTATGTTTTTTAAATGTATATTTTTTTTATACATTTTAAAAATGTATTTTATATGTATTGCATTTGAATATTTTGGAAATATTATTATAAATTAATAGTTAATATAAATCATGCGTAAAATAGTAATCCATAAACAATATCGAAACTACATAAGTCAAAAGCAATTTATTAATTACTTACTCAAAAGTATGAGCATGTATTTTCTTTTGGTACATTTATAATAATTTCATTAAGCAATCTTACCTATGACTAAATTAAAAAGACAAAAAAAAGTTACAATTAAATTGGGAAAATTTAATTATTATGCGAATTGAAAAAATACAAAAGCTTTACAACTAGGTACTTGCTTTATTTATGAAACACAAGAGTGCACCTAGTAACTTGTAGTCGGTACAGCTATTATTTTTAATACATTTTTTTTTCAAATACGATGAGCATTTCAACACATCACGTCAAGTGCTAAGCACCACAATTAACTTGACTTCACCAAGGCCATAAGGTGATAATACATTTTTTACAACCTAATTGTTTTTTGTTCCAGCCGTCGTAAACTTAAGACCGGAGTAATAAAAATGGACGCCGCTGTCCGACCCCACGTTTGAATCACACAAACCCGTCTAATATATTTAATTATAAATTTAATAATTAGCTAGTTCTGCATCGGCGATTTCGTTACATATAATGCAGCCAACCACCCAAGTGTTGTACCGAGACATTAATAAAAACCACTGACTTTTTATAACTAAGACCCATTAATAGTAGGGGCAGTACGCGTGAAGTTCCTTTTTGGGACAGGGGTTTCTTTTGAGACGTTTATATATATCAATATACATAAAATACATAAATTTATAGCAAGTATCATCATGTCAAAACATTTACATTTTAAGAATCTTTCAAATGTAAAAAAGCTTTATAAATACCTTACCATTTTGTTAAACACTTCTTATAATAAATACATTTTTTTTCGTTTGATAATTATGCTTTATCATGAACTAACTACTAGGGAATTAATGTTTGTTAGGATTAGCCCGGGTCAGCTCAATAATTGTGATTATACCAGCAATGTCACGTCACGTGTCATCATTTGACACGTCGTATATTTTACAGTTTGCATTTAATTGATCATAGTTTTTCATTTCGATCATAACACCTGTCATTGGCGTAATTGTATATGGATTTCACACGCCGTTCAAAAGAAATGCAATGCAATTTACACCACTAAACATACAATAAAGTTACGTGAGTGCTTTTGAATTATTTCTCCACAAAATTAGGAGCAAGTCTACGTATACGTAACGCGTACACCCCCTACATAATCGACACTATCTATTAGATCAAAACGAGTCCAATTATCGGAACATACATCATTCTATGTTATTTGTTTTGACGCTCAAGTCACTGCCTATGTCGGCTGCCTTCCATTTCCGCTGTCGACTAATGAGTATTAACGATGGTTTGCTTATCAATTAATTGCGGGTTCTTTTAAAATAATGTGAAATTAGGTAAAACAGCCTTATGTTATTAAAATTTTTAGCTCTTTTCCATTTGCGTCTCAGTTTTCTAAGCAGCTGTGTCCGTTTGGTGCATGGTTATAATATTTGTGAATTAATTATTTGCCTAGCTGTAGGACTAGATGGTTTAGATTTATTATTTAATCTACTTTTAGCCGCTGTTTTGCCTGCGGGGAGGTTGGACTTGAATAAAAAGAGTCCTAATAATCCAGGTCAAGGTCTACCTTTGTCAAATTTCATCCAAATCAGTCCAGCCGTAATGGCGTGATTAAGTAATAAACATCTTCATCTTCATAAAGTTTCACATTTATAATAGGTTTTATTTATTGGAGTTTTTTGTATAGGTACCTACTTTCCTACAGTAAAATTTTAATTAATTGCGAAACAAAAGCGATACGCAAATAATTTTTCCTATAATGTTTTATACCAATGCATGGTCAGGTTTAATACTGAAACTAAAGATAAATAAAACATTTATTAATCAACACAATACCACAACTCATATTAAACATCATGCAATTAATATACACACAAAACAAACAATGGCAAACTTATGAACAATTATTACAAAAATGAAAAATAAAATTTGCTTCAAATAATAATCACTACAAAGTGTAAAACAAAGTCGCTTCCCGCGTCTGTCTGTCCCTATGTATGCTTAGATCTTTAAAACTACGCAACGGATTTCGATGCGGTTTTTTTATAGATAGAGTGATTCAAGAGAAAGGTTTATATGTATAATACATGCATATTAGCGTAACCGTGCGAAGCCATTCTACAGCATTTCCCTTGTTGTTCATCAACCTTATGTTATATAAAGACGACTGACCGTTGCGAACAGCACTATATCTAGTACTATTACTATACCTAAAATGCTAACAATCGGGGCAGCCCGGCCCGGTGCTGCTTTTCGCTTTTTCGATTACTCTTTCTCGTAAAGGGTTAAGATTAATAGTAGCCTAGCCATGCTTCACTTCCCAGGCCCCGGAACCAAACTTCCTCTATTAGCAAAAAGGTGGCACTTTCGTGGTCTGCCGCTTTTAACCACAGTGCCCAGTAATATCTGCTTCCTCTTCGAACTAAAAACTTAGGATGTGGGTTCGAGTTTGTGCACGATGAAATTGGTACTATTTGATTAGAGACGTCTCGCTATCTTCGTTCCATGTTTTTTTTTACTTGTTGAGAGAGGTTTGTGATGCGATGATTCGAATTTCAAAAGGAATATTTTTGTTCAAGAGTTATTTTCTTATTTAGCAGTGATAGCGCTCTGGTGGTATGACTGTTGCCGTTGACTGGCAAGTCATAGGTCTCAGGTTCGAAACCAAGGCGCTTCTGACTTTTCGTAAGTTATGTGCGTATTATGATAATTACCTGCTCCATGCCTCGGAAAGCACGTTTAGCAGTTGGTCCCGGTTGTCATGACGATCTTTTGACAGTCGATATTTCTTTCTCAAGGTTCATCGTATAATGCCGGTACACCACGCTTGGCATCCATAAAATTTTTTTTTTTCTCAATTAAAATAATATTAACATTAATTATTTTGCATTTTTTAAAACAAATTTAAATTGGTTCCGAAAATACTCAAAATTGTCATGGCTAAAATCTCAAAATTCACAAAAAAATAAATCAATGAAATACTTAGATCGAAATGCCAAAAACAACAATGGGGTTTCGCAGGACGTGACGTAACACTTCCTGATTCAAACCACATATCAAACCACCTGCAAAATTTATTTTCCAAAATTATTACCTATTATTATTTTTTATTTTTTTTGTTACTGCGATGTTGTGATTAATTAATTGAAAACTTCTATCTACCCGATTTATTCTTAGTGGACACAAGCCTATTATTTTAAATGGAAAATTATTCCAAATAATATTTCTGGATTGTTACAGAAATTCTCCACCGCGGTGACCTGTCTTCCTCAATGGAGTCTCTTGCTTACGACTCTTCTGTGGCATCTCCAGGCAGCGTATCAAGC
The DNA here is from genome assembly GCA_936450705.2 of Protodeltote pygarga. NCBI lineage: Eukaryota > Metazoa > Arthropoda > Insecta > Lepidoptera > Noctuidae > Protodeltote > Protodeltote pygarga. Next base: position 16,300,965 of record OW388248.2, read on the forward strand.
CACACTCAACGAACCAAACGCATGCGCACTAGCTTCAAGCATCATCAACTGAGAACTATGAAGTCTTATTTTGCGATCAACCAAAACCCTGATGCTAAAGATTTGAAGCAACTTGCTCAGAAAACTGGACTTTCGAAACGAGTTCTGCAAGTAAGTATTAAGTAATCTTTTTTTATTAGGTAATTAATTTAATATAATTTTATTTAATTAATTTAATAAGGATAAATAACTGTCAAACTCGTAATATCTCAAGTACCTACCTATTTATTGGATTTTACTATCGACATTTTTGGCTACCGTGTAGCTGCTTCAAGATTTAATTCCAGACTCCGTGCTGGTACTGAGAATTTCCTAATGGAAAAACCCAATAACACTTTATCTGACCCGGGGATCAAACCCAGGACCTCGTACTCAGCAGTCACTTGCTACCACGAGACCAACAAGGCAGCAGAAAAATTATTACAATACAATATTTGACGATCTGATTGCCGTAGCGGTTTGATGCCCGCACGGGACAGTTATTTATGTGTTCAACAGATAGGTATTGTTCTGGTCAGGGTGTACACACATTAAAAACTTATACATCGGTAACTGCACCAACAATACAGACAAAATTTATATGCCTGTACGTATGACTAGAAGAAAACGGCGTGAATTTATTTAGGTATGTTTAGATCAATAACCTTAGGTACGTAGGTAATGCATAATTTTTTTTTTTCTTTATTAGGTCTGGTTCCAGAATGCGCGCGCCAAATGGCGTCGTAACATAATGCGGCAGGAATCCACCAATGGCGCTAGTCACACCAACGGATCCATCGTTCCAGGATCGGTACCACCCCCCAACGTTGGACCCAGCACAATGCTGCTATCGGAACCAATGCAGCCCATGGAAGACATGAGGGTTCACACACCACACCCACATCCAATGAGCTTCAACGAACTATATTCACATACAGAAAACGGTTACCTTCAGATGAAAGCGGCGTAAATTTCAGTGAAACTGGCTGAAAACAAAATTGTTAAAGGAAAGTTATTATAACGAGTAAGGCAAAGGAAAAAATGTAATACTACATAGATTATAAACAAATAACTGCCTGGGTCTACTTGGTATTGGTATTGATATTGGTATGACCGGCTGTTTTCCGCAGGTCGTGGCATGGTGGGATCAAAATATTATTTGGGCCACCTCAACTTGAGAAAAGCTAACAGCTTCTTAATGCTGCTAGCCACCTCGCAGAGAGTACCTGCCCGCTGAACTATCCAGTCCGTGTTTTTCCAAACCTTTGGGCTATCCTAAGACTCTGGAGTTAATTTGGCACCTCAAAACTAAGTCCAAGCTCTCAAGTTTTTTATAAAAAAAAGTCTTAGTATTTTTACTGATCGACCACTTGGCTCGCAATTTCAATACGATACTGAAGGAACTGTGAATTCATTCGCAGTTCTGTTTGTATAATAACTGCGGTTAAAAATAAATTTTAGATGGGAGGGATAGAATTTCGGCATGGGAGATGGAAATAAATTTATTTCCGTCACTCTCATTGTTCGATGGGATCTCCATCCGGTCTTGTCAGATTATCGTTCCATCAGACAATGAGAGTGAGATAGAGAGTGCCTCTGCGTTCACGCACACACTTGTGCTCTATAATATCTCCTGCGTAGCTAGCAAATATCCATTGAGATTGGCCGCTGTGACCGAAATTCGGTTAGGAGGACATTACCAAGTTACTTAGCCCGCATGACACTTCACATGTCTGCAGCATACGGGAAACTTTCACTTTCTCTTACTCCTTGATATGTAAATATTATTCAGTAAAAAAAATACTAAATTAAATATTTTAAGGGTTAATACCACCGACCTCGGGTAGAGCTCGTAAGGATCTGACAACCTTCACCATTGACATATAAGTCACCCTGGTTTAGTTAGCCAGACTCCTTACAATATTAATTTATTTAAAATTAATCATGTAAAAATAATTTTAAATAGGTAAACCTTTAGCAACTATCTGTAGGTACTGTTAGATGAAGTTAGTTCTGGACCTGTATGAACCGATTCGATATATATATGTATAATCTACCTTCATTCGACTAAAATGAATTATTATCTACCTACCCACTTTAAAAATTAAATCCTGTTGGTCATAAAGTACTTGATATTAATCATACTTATTTAACACCAAAATAATGTTTTTTTAATAGTTCCTAATAATTAATATTTGTAGATTGTACTACAATGTATTAATGGTAATTTTAGGTATAATGTTATGGTATGGCATTAGAGCATGTAGGTATCTAGTATTTATTAAAACTTTTTGATTATTCATATCAATAACCATTCCGTTATTAAGATTCTTGTAAATAGTAGTACTTATACATAGAAACCCGACTATAATAGCAGTTTAGTTCGATTAAATCTCAAATGTTTTCTATTCAGCATAAAGTCAAAATATAAATAAACAAAACAAAGTCGGGTTAGCCACACCATTGTTTATCTCAAGAACTGCTGAATCGATTTTCATGATCTCTTATTTATTGTGCTTCGATTTGTCTCCACACTGAATATCTATTAAACCATCAAACACCGAGAAAAGAAAATCAATTGTTTCTCGACGAGGGATTCTCAGGTTTAAAATGTCGGAATTTCAGGGAAAAAAAATTATACCTACGTTAACTTGAAAAGACAGGACAAAATTTGACGGGTCTTACGAAAACGGGAGCGAAACTGTAGGAAAATGCAAGTATAATATAAATAAAAAATAATAAAAGATTTAATAAAACAACTGGGTATTGCACCTTTTCTGCAAAACTTGCCTAAGGCTGTCCACTGGAGCGGAGAGGAGCGGAAAAAATAGGTGTTTTCATATAAATAACAGATCAAGCGGCACAGTTCGAGTTAGGCCTGTGTATGAAAATACCTACCTATTTTCTCCGCGCGCTCCTCTCCACTTGTGGACAGACAGCCTATTTTTACTTTTTTTTGTGGCTGAGGGGTAAAATATGCCTACCGCATACCATTAGGGGCTCGTGTGATGTGTGTAGTCTCGCTCTTATGTTGGGCAATGATCAAGATTAACTAACTACCTAGAGTTTTTTTTTAACTCAATGCAAACGCAAACCTTTTTATATTCTTTATTCAATTAGAACCAAAAACACTTTTCTATCTTACTAAAAGTATTCCAGTTTCTTTACTAATTGACTCTGTCACTTGTTTTATCGTCCATTTATTTCGAATCACAGCAAAAGAAAATGTTCTCAACTTCTTCTTTAATTTCCCTTTTGCCCCTCGTTCTTGTAAATATGACAACTTTGTATTTAATTTTCATTAAAGTGAATTCAAACATCATTGAAACGTTGTAGTGCCAAACATTTGTAAGTTAGAGTACTCTTTCGTTCTACTGTGTACTAAAAAACCCAATAGGTCTAAAAAAAAATTAGTTTGGGTGCCTTTTCTGTATTCTAACTAATAGTTTCTAAATCTCTGTCTAACTTCTTTAATAGTATTATGAATGTGAAAGTAGCTTTTAAGAAAGAAACGAAGGAAGTTTGTTTGTTACCTTTTCACGCCTAAACCACTGAACCTTTACAATAAATAAAAAAATACATATTTTTCTATATTTAATTTTGCAGAAATTTTACATAATATACATTCGTTGTCATGAGTACAGAAATGGAAAATGGGTACCTTTCATCCTGAAAAAAAAAACGGTTCCCGAGAAAAACAACAATAACGTTCTTATCATAATATAAATAGCGCCTAGTGTTCGCTACAATTTATCAACATACCACAGGGCGAATCCGCAGGCGGAAGCTAGTGTATATTTTACTGTCAAACTGTTTGTTTACGTAGTATTCTGTGCTTCTAATAGGCACTTGATTCTGAACCTTTCTTCTTCGTCTGACTTTATTCTTCTGAATTCATTGTACTGAAGTAGGTACTTATTACAGATACGTCCATATACGTCGCTATGAAGAGTTTCTAATCGATCTGTTGTACTATGTTAAATCGTTTCTTCACACCTTGTTGCTTTACTTGGATGCAGGTTTCACAAGTCGTAGCTAAAATTTAGGTTTTTGACTGTAGTGACTAAATTTTACCAGTCGATAAATGTTTAATAAGTTTTAATGACCTTTTGGTTCTCATAAAAAAATTCTCAAGGTTCTAATCCAGTAGTCGGTAAACAAACGATACTAGTCAACATGGTACTTACTAGTGTAATACAGTAGTGTAGTTTAGAGCATTGCATTAATAGTGATTTAAGATCTGAGTAAGTATTCTAATATGAAATTTTAAAAAAAAACTTAGTTATAAAAAAAACTGCATTCAAACATTAACTTTTTAGAAAAAAAACATCTGTTGAGGTTTTTTTTGGGTTTCATGATAAAATGAAACCAAGTAAGTACTACCAAAATAAAATAAAAAAATATATTATACAGACTACTTTACAGATTCTCTACAAAACCGTTAGTATTAAAACCGCCATATTAAAAAATAAATCTAAAACAGAACTCAGAAATTCATAACCCTTGATTATTGAATTATAAACTAAGAAAGTCCAATTATAACACAACAGTTAAACCCTTTATTTGAAGCTGTAACAAAATTATCTTAGTTTTTTATTTCCCTGTTTAATGTACTTATAGTCTGTAAGTATGAGTTGTGGCACAGATAATTATAAACTATTCACAGTTATTTTACCTCAAGCCATTATGTTGCAGAGCCTGATTTCTGTGTTGCCATATTCGATATGAACGATTTCCCTGAAATGTCGGAAAATAGCCGAATGCTAGAAATAACTACCTTGAAGGTATAATTACATGTAAAGTAGTCGAAGCTAAAACCGATATCTTTTTGTAAATCGATCAAGGAAACTTAAGTGTTCAGTGTGTTTTTATACTAAATTACTATGTTATATACTTTCCTGTCTTAAAGTTCTAAACAATCTTGGCACATACCTAACAAAAAAATAGCAAAAAAAAAGCGAAGTGATAGAGAATATGCTTGTTTGTAAAGAAAACAAAATTTGATTTTTTGTTTTATTTTATTTATAAAAGGTAACTTAACAGTTCAGTGCTTATTATAAGTAGGTATACTTAGGTACTAAACAATACGCCAATTACAAAGTACACAAAAAAAATATAATTTTTTATTGTTGTATTTTTATAAATAGGTACTTACTTTCTTTTTAAAAATGAGCCAGGGTTACAAACAAATGGAGAAAGTGTAAAAATGGAATCCGAATGATCTAAGATGGAATCAATCTTAAATTCGGGAATATTGTTAATTAATTACTAGAATCTTTTAAACGAGTTTATTAATTCTTTTTATTCTTTTTATTGTACCTATTAGGCAACGAAAGTTGAGAATCTCAGTTATACATACATCCATTTGGGTACAAAAACCAAACGTACAAATCCTGAAATTTTTTAATCGTGAATGTAAATACCATGTGGGCTAGTTACTTTCCACGTAAGACTCAAACGGTTATAGTTTGAAGTGTTTCAAAGGCATACCCAATTGTTTGACTGCGGTAGTAGGCAGGGGGTTACTCTTGAGCTACGAAAGATTTTAGCACGAACTTATGCATGCAAAGTAGAACTAAAAGCGCGTGCCAATTCATGCATTGTTTCTTAACTGATTAGGAATTTAATATTTTGACACAGGTAGCTAAAATAAGATTGGGTTTGTAATACAAGAGTATGCCCCTAAGACTGGGTCTCGGAGCTTCGTGAGATATTGCTGAACTCCCTGACATAGTAGCCAATTGGGTATAGTGACATGTCAACTTAAAACTGAACTCTTTCTTCAAAAGCTTACTGTAAATACGACATTGCTCCCGCCATTGCCATACTTAGACTCATTTATATTGGATGGACTTTGAAAGCAACTAAAATTCTTGTTTTTTTTTTGTTTTATCAAGGCTAGTCAAATACGAAATACCGGCTAAATCTATGTAGTTTAAAAATAATAGATTCCTGTAACAATTATTATTTTAAGTTATACACAAGTAGCACAAACATTAATTTAAGCTAAGGGAAGTTATAGCAACTAGCAATCCAATTCACAGCACCATGTCACCTTCACCCTACACGTTCGAGAGCACTGTGGAGCCTGATAAAATGTTTGTGAAAAACTAATTTAAACTAATTTAAGTTTTAACAGTGATCCATTGGCCATCCATTGAATTGACCACTTGGGTCAAAGCTGACAGCATTTTCTTTACAAAGAGTCCACCGGAAAAAAGTTTACACATGATTTGATTTTTAATCTAAATTTTATTTTTCCGTCGTATTGATGTCTAGTTTCACTGAATTTCATATGTGCACTAGATTCACACTGTATAACAATGTTTAACTATCGAACTCGGGACTCGACAGTCAACCATTGTCAAACGATGTCATTTTTCAGTTGCTGCCGTACTGCATTTTTCCTTAGATCAATGTTCGTGACTTTGATTATTTATATAAATAATCAAAGGTTCGTGAATAAGAATGTAAAGGTGCCATCCACTTTATCAGCATCGGGGCATACGGAGCATACTGTAAACCTATAGCAGGGTAGACAAAGGCAGAAAAATTATAAGTACTGCATCTACTAGATCGACAAATTCACGCAGGCGTGTCGTGTGTTTTTAACAATCAAATCTTTTATCCTTATTTATTTGATATTCCGTATATGAATGTGTTCCGTACCCTTCGACGCCGACAAAGTAGACGCTTACAAGTAGATGAAATATATGGGAAGTATTTATCTTCAAAATATAGCTAGAACTACCTAGGGAAACTTAAGATAAATTGTAGCATAAGATTTCATTAAAATTAGAATATATTCCAGGCATTTTATTATATAATGGGAAATGTAAATAATTAATTAGTTTATGGGAGTTTAGATTGTACTTTAGAAGCCGGGCTAAAGCCAGTAAAACCTGTCCCACTGCCAAATGTTTTTATTTACCCTAGTGTTGGTATTGCTATTTAAACAAGGGTATTTTTATCGCACACTTACCATGTAACTCGAAAAGATTTTACTTAAAATGGCTTCTAAAATATAAGTTGCATATTCTTAAGTGGTAGTTTATATTAATACTTAATTTAATGTGTAGTTGTAGTCTTTAGAGAAATATTTATACACGGAAATGATTTAATATATTGATTATCACATTAGCTTGTTTGTTTTTTTACTCCCTTGAATCCTTTGAACTTCCCTTCTTCCCTTAAACCTCTAAATAGTATAAAGCAAAATCTTTATTTTCGTTTGTCAGTTTCTCCGCTTTCGTCTTATAAACCGTACAGTAGATTTGATAAGGTTTCTCTTCCATTTAAAAAAAAATCTTTCGTAAGGTTTGTATGTATTAAACATCCGAAAAAAAATACTCAACATACGCGATTAAAATAAATGAATGACTTATGGCTTACATTAATGAATCGTAGCACGAATTACACAAACTATAAGCAGAGCGAAATTGAAAGGAAAATAGCTAAATTTCTGCGTAGTACCTACTATATCAATCTGATTACTAAATAATAAGAAAATTGCCGAAATGTTTGATCATTAAATCTGGAGCGAGCTAGTAATAGTTAGTTATAAAAGTAAATGTAATAATGATAAAAGAATCATACAAGTTAATTAGAGCGAGTCGAGGGTCGATACCCTACTACCTATTATAGAATACTCTACTATAGTACTTACTAGTATCGACCCTTGACTCACTCTAGGGGGCTCTTTTTTCATCATGATGGATGAAGGAATTGGATTGATACGCACTTCAATGTGATATCAACGCAGTAAGAAACGCGCATGATAATAAAATGGAATTTAATTTTTCAAATTAGCTTTGCTCTTTTAGCTGTAAACGACACTTTGACAAAAAGAGGGGTTATTATAACTTTAATCTGTGTATCTGTCTGTGGAATTGTAGTTCCCAAACGTATAAACCGATTTTGATTATAATTAATTATGATTTGAGTGTTTTTAGAAAAATAGTTTTTTTTGTATCAGGATTTTTTAAACTATCTACTTATTTTTGTTACTAGATACCTAGCTAACATCATTATTATTAAAATCTATTAAGTACTGCCATAAAACTGTCATAAGCAGTGATATGACCATTAGACTACCAACCCAGGCGAGCATCTTAGACTTTTCGGATTTATACGAATTAGGTTAATTATCACTTGCTAAAACTGTGAAGGAAAACATCGTAATGAGATCAGCACACCTGAGAAAATCTTTCAAGGATGTGTAGCTATGTCAGAGGCTTCGGGTGATTTAAACTCTGACACCAGGTTGTTCATCAACCATACGATAAAGAAGAAAGACTGCAATAAAAGATCTGGGTGTTACATTCCATATGAGACTCACAGGAGCATAATAATATGGACAGCCAAAAACTCAATAGCTGACTTGGATTTGAAGTAGGTATTTGTATTGCGATGTGGACACACGGGAGTTATATAAAAACCAACTTCAACCATGCTGAGAGTAGATATATCCGTTTATTGAATCATTCTCACTATTTATACAATATTAGGACGTGATATAACAAACTCTTACGTATCTAATACATTATCAATTAACTTAGTTTATCTATAACTATGCTGTTTAATCTACATCTAAAAGGTCTTATCTTATACGTTAATATACGTGATTCTTTGATATCACACTACATCACCCCTCCAAAAGAAAAAAAAAAAAAATGGAATTAAATACATTTTACAAGTTACATTTTTTTTTTTTTTTTTTTTTCAAATAAAATTTTAAGTACATGTTTATAACTTATCTAGAAATATTCGTCTTAGAGTATTACAGTATAACTTAGTCCTGTTTTTATGGACTACGTCTATTTTATTGTTATATCTAATTCTAACATTTGGCGATTCGTCCTTTAGTACTTGAAACGGTCCGTCGTATATACAGTCCAATTTACTGCCCGTTTCGTTTCTTACTAAAATTAAATCGCCTTCTTTATATGTAACAGGATTAATATTTTTGTCATAACAATTTTTCCTATTTATCTTACTCGCTACCAAATTTTCTTTAGCGTCAGCTTGAGCCCTTTTTAATCTATATTTAAATTCTAACGGATAGTTATCAAAATTATATAAAGGTTCGACAATTCCATTTTCTAAATTACTTGGCAATCTGCATGTTTTCCCAAAAACTAATTCATAGGGTGAATATTTGGTTATCGTGTTGATTGTCGTGTTATATGAAAAACACCAATATGGAATCCAAGAACTCCATGATGACGTATTATTATTTGTTTGTATTCTTAAATATGCACCTAAAGTTTTATGAACATTTTCTAATGATCCTATACTTTCATGATGATATGCCGTTGATAAGGTTTTATTTATACCCAAAATCTGGCATAATTCTACCATTACCTTAGAAATGAATTCAGAACCCCGATCTGTCGCAATCTCTTTAGGTATCCCATATCTCAAAATAAAATTTTCCGCTAACGTTTTCGCTACTTCATTAGCTGATTTGGTTTTCAAGGGGTAAGCTTCGACAAACTTTGTAAGTTCACATTGGAGAGTTAATATGTAAACATTTCCATATTCGTCCCTATCAAGCGGTCCTACTACGTCTAAGAAAATCTTTTCGAATGATGATGATGCAGTGGTGGTAACTGTCATTGGTTCCCTAGTATTTCTGTGAAATTTTTGTTTTTGACATTTATCACACTTCCGAACGTACTCTCCTACATCTTTCTCAATAGATGACCAATAATAAAATTTCTTTATATTATTAACCATCCTACGTATTCCCGCATGACCACTCGTGGGTAATATATGAAAATCGTTCATTATAACCTTTCTCTCGTCTTTATCATCTATTCTCCGTACATCCTTCACTATACAAACTTTAAAATCTGTTGGTAAAGTACTACTATATTTCTTCAAAAACTGTGCCATTTGTTGTATTAAGTTAGCGCTATAATATGTTTTTAAAATAATTATTTCTTTTAAATCTTGCTCAATGCATAGATTAACTATGTCTTTCAACAACTCGTCTCGCGATGATGCTGATAAAGAATCATAGTTCATATAAATACTCGAATATTCTGGTACGTACATTAATTTATTGCGCGACTTTGAAAATATTTTTGTAAGATTCTTGTTACGTAACATCTTCTCCCATTCATTCAAATTAATCTGTTTTAATTCTGTGTCTTTCCCTTGTTTTTTAAGAACTTCTACGATCCTAGGGTGATCACTGTGATCAGTCCTAACTACCGTAGAGTCTTTGCAAGTGTTTGACTCTCTATCTATTTCCTCTAATCGTTTCTTCTGAGCTCTTGTCATAACAGATATAGTGTTTTCATGCATACTTTTTAAATCGTTACTAGAAATGATTATTCTAGACAGTGCATCTGCTAATACATTGTCTGTTCCTTTTACATATTCGACTTCAAAGTCGTATTCTTCTAAGCATAAACGAAACTTTGTCAATCGACTTGATGGATCAGTCATATTAAATAAATACAACAATGGTCGATGATCTGTTTTTACAATGAATTTCCTACCGTACAAATAAGGTCTAAAATATTTAACTGACCAAACTATAGCTAACAACTCCTTCTCAATAATAGGATAATTTAACTCACTTTTTCCTAAAGCTCTACTAGCATACGCAATGGGTTTTCCGTTTCCGTTACATAGGACACTACCTATAGCAAAACCTGAACTATCTGTCTGCAATACAAAAGTGTTGGAATCAGAAAATTCTGGATAATCTAGTATTGGTGGATTTATTAATGCTTCTTTGAGGCACAAAAATGATTTTTCACATTCTTCTGACCAATTGAATACGACGTTCTTTTTACACAGTTTATTCATTGGTATCACTATCTTAGCAAATTGAGGAATGAACTTTCTATAGTAGTTCGCAAATGCTACAAAACGTTTTACCTCCTCACTGTTAGAAGGGCGTGGATATTTTTTAATTGTTTCTATTTTTTCAGGATCTGGTGCAATGCCTTCAGATGATATTATGTGCCCTAAGTAAAGCAATTGTTTCTTCAAAAATTCACACTTAGATGGATTTAATTTAAGATTCACTTTCCTTAAGCGTGAGAAAACTGTCATAAGATTACGGTTGTGTTCCTCTAAACTTCGTCCGAAGATGATCAGGTCATCCAAATAAATTAAACATTTATCATAATTCAACCCTGACATAGCTACAGTCATCATCCTACTAAATGCACTCGGACTAATTTTTAACCCCATTGGTAACCTGCACATTTGATACTGTCCCTTATCTGTTGTAAAAGCCGTGTATTTCCTACTTTCTTCATCTAAAACGCACTGATAATATGACTGAGATAAATCACAGTGGCTAAAATACATCGCGCCTGATAGTGAGTCTAAGATTTCATTAATATTGGGTAAGGGAAATTTATCGTCCTGTATTTTTTCATTTAACTGTCTATAATCCACAACTATGCGCCATTTTTTCTCTCCGTTACGATCGGCCTTTTTGGGAACAATTAGGACAGGACTAGACCATTCACTACTTGTTTCCTCGATAATGCCACTAGTTACCATTTCTTGTACCTGCCTATCAACCTCTTTTTTCTGTACATATGGTATCCTATATTGTTTCCTGTAAACTGGGGAACTATTTTCCTTTAACCGGATCGATTGTTCATAAACACTTGTGACCGTTAATTTTTCCCCTGGTAAATGAAATATATCTGGATATTTTGCACAAATTTGCTCAATCGTTAATCGTTCCTCGCTGTTTAAATAATCTAGTTTTAGCAGAGAAAATATATCTTTAACGCGTTTTACGTTTGTACCTGTCTCCGCAAAGTAACAATATTCGTAATCGTTTAATGGATGAATTTCGATATCTGAAATGCTACATTCAACTTCTTCGTCCTTTGTATTTAGTATTCTAATTGGTATCATCCCATTTCTAGGTCTAGCTATTACGTTGGCCAAGAAAATACCGTCTTGCAACTCTTTCTTAGATACTATACAATCTTCTGTAATATTAGTAGGAACGTATTTGATTACCTCGCAACGCGGAGGAATGGTTAATAAATTATAAGATTTAAGCGGCACTGAAAGTATTTGTCCTTGTTGTTCCCTAAGATGTAACTTATTTATTGAAAAATCTATGATACCCTTATATTTCTGTAAAAAATCCTGGCCTAATATGCCACTTGATTTACATGGTAAATAATTAAATATGTAGAACTTATGTGTAAACGAACACTGTTCGTAACTTAATTTTAAATAAATGTACCCTAGTGCTTGCAAACTACCACCTATCCCGTTAATTATTATTCTATCTTTAATAATTTTATGACATAAGTTATTAGACTCTAAGAATTCATTTTTAATAGCTGACAATGATGCTCCTGTGTCCACTAACCATTTTAATTCTATACTATTTACTACAAAATTAACCCAGTTGATACTATTGTACGATAAAATATGCTTAGTCACGAAAAACTGACTTGCATTCAGCTGTTCGACTTCGTTATTCTGTGAACTTGATTGTATGTTTGCGTCATCTTCTGACGTTGTACCTAAACACGCTACATGCCGATGCCCTTGCTGACTTTGCTGTCCGCGATAATTATTAGTATGTCTGCGCATTCCTCCGTTATACCATACGTTTGCATTTTTGTACGTACGGTCAACAGCAGATTTTTGTTGTGCATAATTATTACGGGTATCGTGTTGAACATATGTTTTCCCTCGACCCCTGTTATAATTCCTGTAATAATTAAACTGTCGTTGGAAACTCATAACTTGTCCTGATGATGTTAAAGTCTCGTCTTCCGCTACTCTGATCGCGTCTTTCAAAGCCGTAATGTTTCGCGCTGTAATTATGGTCCCTATGCGCTGGTCTCGGAGTCCGTCCGCAAACCTTTTTATTGCGTATTTCTCGTTCAACGGTCGTAAAATTGTATAGGCATCTTTGTTATCCCCTGCTTGAGCAATAGTCAAATCGGTCATTAATTTTTCTATTTCAGCCCCGTATTCGTCTATAGACTTATTGTTTTGCTTAACTTGAGAAAACTTAAATTGTATTGCTACATCAGATTTTACGGTTAGTAAATGCTTTTTCATGTCTGATAGAAGACAATCTACCGACGAATAACTATTGGCTAAACGCATCCTAGCCCCTTGTGTCAGCCTTGTTGAAATAACAAATTTAATTAACAGCTGGTTGTCTATTTCCCCTATCATAGAACTATATAAGTCAATGGCCTCAATGAGGTCTTGGGTGACTCGTTCGTCGCCCGTCATTTTTGGTAATAGGCTTACGGCCGTTTTTATTGAAAACTTCTCTGACCCCATTTTTGGTTTTTCTGTGTTACTACTTATCTCAAATTTGATAGTATCTAAGTATGTGTTTTCTATTTTATTAACTAACTCTACAAGTTCTTGGGATAACTTGCAACTTGCCGAAACAATAGTCTTAAATCTATCATAAATAGCTCGGACCTCTCTAATCTTATTTTCAAAATTTTGTCCTATTCTTCTACTTGGACCTAATTTAACAATACTTTCACGTAATGTTTTAAGTTGAACTAAAATAGATGTTAATTCTATTTCCATTACAATTTAAAATTATAATAACCACGGGCACTAAAGTTTCTAACACACATATTGGAAAAAAAAAAATAAAATAAAAATAAACACACAATGCGAACCGAAGAACACAAAAAAAACATTTTTTGACGAAGACACTCACGTTTCATGCTTGTATCGCTCGTTGCACCTCTCTTTTGCTGACTTCCTCGTTGATCCAGTTCTGGTGGCACCGACGGTATAGGTAAATGACAATACTGCCTATTATCACCAAAAAAACACGCTGCGATGATCCACAACACCATGCTGATTGAGGCAATTTGTTGTTGCGTAACTCCTGCGCTGTTTGCTCCGCCTGCTGACGCTTGTGATATAATTACTTCCTCTTTGGACGAGGAGCCCCCCATGTCGTAATATGCTGTTGATTATTGTTGTAATCTGGGTCGAGCAACTCTGAGCTTCTTGGTTACTTATTGTCCTCCAGGCCAGAATGGAGTCCAGTAAATTGGCAGGGTCGCCATGCGATGTGGACACACGGGAGTTATATAAAAACCAACTTCAACCATGCTGAGAGTAGATATATCCGTTTATTGAATCATTCTCACTATTTATACAATATTAGGACGTGATATAACAAACTCTTACGTATCTAATACATTATCAATTAACTTAGTTTATCTATAACTATGCTGTTTAATCTACATCTAAAAGGTCTTATCTTATACGTTAATATACGTGATTCTTTGATATCACACTACAGTATTCAGATCTTCATTGGTCTACTGTAAACTCAAAAAAGGCCACTCTGGTGCCTGAATTAAATTTTTTGTGAGATACAAATTCATTTTGCTATAGGTAGGTAGACTACTTGACGCGGCTTGTTTAATCAGAGAAATACGCTTGCCATTCATAGAACTTACCCACCTCAGCAAGACCTCAGCGATTTAGAACTGTGTGTTCTCACAATATATTATAATGTTACTTATTGTACAAACATACCTAATAATTAATGTGTACGTACTAGTAAATTGCTCTTCGATCCAATAATCAAAGCTGATAAATGAACGTCTGGCCGCTAAAAATGCCTTCAAATCTTTACTATAATAGAATAGAAAACCAACAACTTCTCTTATTATTTTGAGTGTTAAAAAATTTACAGTTTAATACTTAGGTACATGTATGTGATGGCAATAATATTATATTTACGGGCAGTTCTCTCTATCAGCTATTATGTTTAAAACCCTGTGGCTGTCCATGACTCGTGCCACCAGTGATGCCGCACGCTTGTACATTGACTTGCTAAAACGGTGAGGGAAGACATCGAGAGGATACCTGCGCACCTGAGAGATTTTTCAACGGTGTGTCAAGCCAAGTCAGAGGCTTACGGGCGGTTTAAACTCTGACACAGGGTTGTTCTTCAACCATATGGTAAAAAAGAAGACAGCCTGTAGGTATGCCCCGACTATCATTCTGAACTTCGAAGTTTACCGATCACAAAAAAAGGTGTGCGCCGCTGCAAACATCTCTGATGCACTGTAATGCCCTGGCAGCCCTATCAGTTTTCTGAACGCTTTATTTGCCATAAATAAAAATTAAATTGAATTTAAAAGCTCCATAATGACGATAGATAAGTAGATATATAGGGTGGCCCATTTATAGTGGTCCAAAATTTTTTTTTACATCTAGGACATCCCAATGATTAATCTAAACGCAACATATGTTCCGCAAAAATCAGTAGTTTAGAAGTTATGATTTTTTAAACTTAATTTCTTAAAATTTCTACTTTAGTCATGTAAACCTCTTTAGATTGAAAGTGATTGCACTAAATCGAATCAAAATTGGTGTGTAAGTACTAAAGACATGTAGAAAGCAAGCAATGAGCTATTTTTAAGGTTAACCTTAAATCGTAACATGGTTTTAGACCTTTCGGTAAATTATTTGTAATTTTCGATTGATAAAGCATATTTTTCAAAAAATTCTAAAGACAAAAAAATGTACTACACGAATTTTGCTTATGGTTGTAGAACTACCTTGCAGTGTGAGGATAACATAAATAAAAAAATACTGTGGTGTAACTACAGTAAGTTCTTCAGAAATGAAGATTGTATGTACTAGGTCATTAAAAACATAAAATTTTAATTTTTGCCTAAAACATCATTTGAATAAATCCAACTTTATTATGAAAATAAAAACACTGGAATTAGTTAAATAAAGGATATTTATTTAAAATAACAACCCACAATGACAAAATAAACGCTATTACAATAATTTTTTGAAATGTCTGCCTCTATTTTCAATGCAAATCTTTTTAAACCTGTTGAAAGGCTGTCTACTAGCTTTAATTTTTGTTATTCGGCCATCATCATCATCTGCCTAGCCTTTTCCCAACTATGTTGGGGTCGGCTTTCAGTCTTACCCGATGCAGCTGAATACCAGTGTTTTACATGGATCTACTGCCTTTCAGACCTCCACAACCCAGATACTGAGTTACACGATACCGATTTGGTAAGACTCGTTGTCAGACTTTCGGGCTTCGGACTACCCGTAACGATTGTCAAAGATCTACAATTGACAGCCGGGGCCAACAGCTTAACGTGCTATCCGAGGCACGGAGAGTGATAATTAATTTATAAAACGCACAGACCTTACGAAAAGTCAGAGGTGCGCACCTTGGGTTCGAACCCGAGACCTCTGATTTGCCTGTCAACGTTCACCACCGACTATTACGCTATTACGACGAAAGCAAATAGACAGCTTTTCAACAGGCATAAAAGGATTGTTTTGCAACGTTGCTGTTTAATGTTTATGCATTGAAAATAGAGGCAGACATTTCGAAAACTTATTGTAATAGCATTTATTTTGTCATTGTGGGTTGTTATTTTAAATAAATATCCTTTATTTAACTAATTCCAGTGTTTTTATTTTCATAATAAAGTTGGATTTATTCAAATGATGTTTTAGGCAAAAATTAAAATTTTAAATTTTTAATGACCTAGCGCATACAATGGCAATTTCTGAAGAACTTACTGTAGTTACACCGCAGTATTTTTTTATTTATGTTATCCTCACACTGCAAGGTAGTTTTTACAACCATAAGCAAAATTCGTGTAGTACATTTTTTTGTCTTTAGAATTTTTTGAAAAATGTGCTTAATCAATCGAAAATTACAAATAATTTACCGAAAGGTCTAAAACCATGTTACGATTTAAGGTTAACCTTAAAATAGCTCATTGCTTGCTTCCTACATGTCTTTAGTACTTACACACCAATTTTGATTCGATTTAGTGCAATCACTTTCAATCTAAAGAGGTTTACATGACTAAAGTAGAAATTTTAAGAAATTAAATTTAAAAAATCATAACTTCTAAACTACTGATTTTCGCGGAACATATGTTGCGTTTAGATTAATTATTGGGATGTCCTAGATGTAAAAAAAATTTTTGGACCACTATAAATGGGCCACCCTGTATAATAAATTAATTGTATTCCAACTCCTTACACACCATAACAAACACTATTTCTTTTTTCTCTATTCTATAATAGACAACCGCAATACGTCGACTGTCATAGCAATCGTCATTTTTTAGCCAAAGAATTTAAAATATAAAAATTATTAATTGCATCGTTACAAAACGTAAAACAAATCATTACATATAATGCGTACCAAATCGCCAGATAAGAGAAATCGACAAAAACCGGTGCGACAACAAACGTATAGAGTTGAGACCGAAAGGAACCCGGAAACCACGCCACAGTATTTTCAGGTACTTGTTGTGTTTATAAATTATTTATCGTAATGTCAGTGGGACCACGATTTAAAAGAAATGATCGGATTTCTCACTGCAATATAACAAAACAATAGATTTCAGACGCAATTGATTACAGATCATCAACAAACACGAATGGATAAAAGTACCTACACCTAGTATTGTTATTAGTCACACAATTGATTTTAATAGCTGTCAATCTGTCTATAAGATTGTCTTTTTAAGGTTACCTCATCAAAAGAGCGTTACAAGCGCATCGCTGTCTCTGTCACCCGTTATTGTACAAATCTTATTAGGTAATGCAGGTGTGTTCCATCGTTGGCCACAACCATCACTTGCCTTTTACTTACCATCATCTTATGGTGAGCGGTGTTGTAATCTGTTTTGTGTTTCGCGGTGAGGTTGGTGGTCAAAATGATGCCCTTTTTAATTTTAAAAGAAAAACTAGTTACAAAATAACATTATTGTCTGTTGTCTTCCAAACAAGACGAAGTATTGCAAACAAGACGTCTACCGTTTACTATAATAGTATTACATGATATAGGTCATAGGTTAGCCTTAAAAGAAGATTAAATTATTGACTAATATTTTAGGCAATACAAAACAAAGCTTACTCTCTGTGGTATGAGTGTTTTTGTGCGTAAGTAGGTATACGATCTTTGTGTGTGGATAATACTCGCTCACAGACCCTTGCCCACTGGATATTAGTGTGTGAGAGAAATCGCGGAAATCCCGTAATTACTATTATTTATTGTGCTCTTCAAAACGGATAAAATCCATAACATATTCTTTTAAAAAGCTGGCAAATGCCAAAACTTGTCCAACTTTTTACCAAAGCCTAGTCATACTACATGTAATCCTTTATTGGTAGTTGTTACGTTTTTGTTGAAGACAATGCTGGCTTTTCACATGTCGGCCGGAGAGCTCGCCGACAATTGTAACTACAGGCGCTTTAACCACTGCGGCTTTTTTATGAAGCGACGACTTTTCCGCTTATGGAGCCTCAGCCTAGCGGCCAGTTTTAAAAGGGTGTTTTTTTAATAAAAAAAGGTGCATTGATTTTTTTATTTGGTATTTCCTGGAAACTGAAGACTTTTTACACGTACATCTTTAACATAATTGAATTATTATTTATGAGGAAAAACAAAACTCACACCACCCGATTTCACTTTTTAATTTTACTACGGGATTTAATCTTCCCTACATTAGATTTTATCTTTACCTACATGTAAAAAAAAACATACATAAAATCTTGGAAGTCCTTGCACTTCTGATTGTCGAACCGATTTGAAACTTTACATGTAGGTAGTCCGGATCGCAATACAATAGTTTGAAACTCTGCCCCCGATAGTTGAATAGACGTATCTCACAGTTTTTCCAAAATTGAGTTATATATACTGCCAGAATCAGGAAAAAAAGGCGCATCTGCTGTTATTTTTAATAATTCGATATCATGTTCCGATAATGATTTAGCATAACGAAAATTGGCGCAACTGCATTTTTTTTCTACTAGTCGGAAGAAGAAAAGACGGATTTCATTTATATTAATTGAAAAGGCACATTTACTTAGAAATGCCATTTAGTGTTATAATATTGATAATCTATTAGTGTTATAAATGCTTAAATGAAAAGACGTATATAGCCATATGCGCCTTATTTTCTTAAAAGTGGAAGGTAGCAAATAAATTTGAGAATAAGTATAAAACGTTGTTGAAAGTTGAAGGGCGCTAATGGTTATTTGCGTCCTTTTCATTAAGCATTAGACATTTTAATCTATTTTTGTTTTTGCTAAGATGAAAAGGTTTTTTAATAATAGTAACTAAATGAAAGGTGCAATGTTGTTTTAAACTAATGGGAATCAAAGATGGATACTTCGGCCATCATTCAGCATTCATTTTAAAAATTTTAAGGCTTTTTTTAGAGACAGCAAAGAATTTCCAGATTTTGACATTCAAACATTTTTTTCTCCATTTTACCTTTTTGTTAGATCCGTCTATTCAACTAACGGGGGCAGAACTATTGAGCTGATCTAATGATGGAGTCTAGAGGTGGAGCACTCTTCTATTGTTTACTACTAAAACCATCGAGTTTGAACTCGTTTGACTGATTTGCACGAGTCCAATACTTACTCGTAGAGAGCTTTTGAATTATTTTTAATGGTATGTGTGATGCACTACTAAAAAAAAGTGTCATAATAAACGGCCCATAAACCTATGAGATGAGGCTTCACACCGTCAAAAGACTTCTCAGGTCTCCCGATTCCGTCATGATGTTTTCTTTTAGCGTTTGAGCTAGTGATAAATTTCTTATACGCCTAAAATTGAATTTGAAAAGTCGGGGGTGTTTTTATTACTGTACGGCATTTACTTAATGATTGTAAAACAAAACAGTTTATTTTCTGCAGATATCAGTAAATGTGTTAGAGGCTCGCAAACTAGTATGGATGAGTCCGCACTCTGCAAACTCTTATGTAATCGTTGTTCTTGGAAAGAAGAAACATAGGACAAGCATCAGAAGAAATATGGAGGAGCCATATTATAGAGAGGTAAACATCATTTTTAACCGATCTCCAAAGGGGTTCTCAATTCTAAATGATTTTTTATTGAGAAGTTGTAATATAATACCACAGCACCGCAACCCGCCAGGGCCGCTCCAACGTGGGCTTCCGCACAAAGCCCGCAGGAGCGGCGCCTCCTTGGGCTTCCTCTTAGCTTCACCGTGAGCCCAACCACGGCTTCTAAGCCCCCCCCGCCACGACAAGGCGAGAACCCACATTCGGGGGAGGGGAGCTTATGCGCCTGGTGCGAGCTTTTACGACACTTTATAGAAAATGAATGATAATTTCAAGCGTCGACACGCATCATAATCACCAAAAAAATCTGTATCATGTCTAATAGTGGAAGTAGAAGATACCAACCTATTTATTATAAGTAATAAAAATAATTCCGATAATGATTTCATTATACGTACATCACCGTAAAAATAACTATGGGTGATACAATTTGTATAAAAATTACATTATTATATTACGCTTGTTTACTCTGTGGGGTTAGTAGGTAATGAGCCGATTCGAGTATCAGTCGTCGCGGTGCGTGCTTTCCAAATAATTTCTGAACATGAAACGGCATTAGGCAAGGTGTAGTCGTGGATATTGATAGTTCATGTTTCACATGATTTTTAAAACTCTTCCTTCATTAATTTTTCTAATTATGTACCTAATTTAATGTTTTATTTAGTTTCAATTTTTTTAATAATCTATACCTACAAATATAAATGTATGTTCGGGGAACGATACTGAAGGCGAATTTGTAGTTTTTAGAAACTTTGTCTGTCTGTTTGTCTGTCAGAGATTGGCGCAAAAACTGCTTGACAGTTTTAGTTGAAATTCGGCAAAAATATTTGTTAAAACCAAGTCAGGTTTTAGGGTACAAATTATCACAAAAATTATATAATTGTAATAAGTAGAGTTACCAAAGTTCACGCGAACGTAGTCACGGGCGGAAGCTAGTAATTTATTATAATATGTAGGTATACCTATTAATGTTATTTTCAATAATTATGAAATCTATGGGTGTATCCTCATAAATAAATATGATTTGATTTGAATAATCAATCTATTTATTCACATAAGTTTGTTCGCGCATCACTTCAAAGCGACTGGACCGATTTTGAGGTTTTATTTGTGTTTGTTTGAGTTTGTCCCTAAATGGTAAATTATAAACTTTATTTAAAATTGGGCCCGGTAGGTGACACTGCGATCGTATTAATTACAACCACGGAAGCGAATGCGGACAAACATTATTATTTAGTGGCATATTTGGTTTAATACTACGATTCATTTAAAAATAAACCTAGAATTTTAAAACTAAAACCATTATGAGATCTTTTTAAAAAAGTAAACAATTATACTGCTTAACGTGGCTTCCGAGGCACGGAGACGTTCGAAAAGATATGCCACAAAATGGTCACCCATCTACGGATCTACTACGTCAAGCATTGCTTAACTTTAGTGACACGATCCATTACCGACTCACCGTAATGCCACTAGCGCCTCTACAATAATTATTTATGTAGGTACCAATATTTATACATAGATAATATTGATCGACACATCTATAAAAACTTATTACGTAGATTTTACGAAGATTTTATAATTAATGTAGATTTTATTCAAAGAATAGTTTTTTTGTTGCTAGACTTATAGCGCCATCTATGATTTTATCAATGAACTTTATGGTCTGTACTTCTGTAGCACTGCTACGTAAATTAACCCTCTTCCTGAAGTTTAGTTGAGAATAGTCCTGTGAATTGATTCCAGCACACAATGCTAGATGGCAATAATTTCGGTAAATTAGTTGGGTAAATTATATTTTATGCAAGTGATCATAACTCGTAGAAATTTAACCGATACATCCACAATGGTAATGTAATAAATCACTCGAATCACCTGGTAAGTTATAAGGCAAGCAAATTGTAAAAATAAGTTACCAGCTTGTCTCGGTAGATGGCGTTATCTTAAATAGACCAGTGCGACATCTATTCGACTATTTATAAAACCATAAGGCATACCATTTTAGTAAACCCGTTTTAGTTCTAGATATAAAACAAAGATGGCAGTAAACACATAATAATTTATCACTATACTATAAATTTAATTGAAATGAAATGAAAGTTTATTTACAAGAAGTATGGTTACATTAATGGTTGCAATTATAAAATTTATGGTCTTATACTTTACACTTCGTCGGGAAAGTATTACAATACGTCGTATGTCATACATGCAAATTTTTACATTTTAAATCTTGAAATCCGCACATGCCAGAAAATAATCAAACAATCAAACTTTTCACTGCAAGTACTAATAAAAGAAATGATGAATATAAAATATACAGCTTGTCAAAAAAAGTCTGAGACGGTGACAGCTGGAACTAATAATATAAATCTTAAAAACTAAGCACAGTATAAAGAGGTCTTCTCTTTCCCTAAACTAAGTTTGTGAGTAGGTATACTAAAATAACTTAATGATGACAAAACATTAATCATAGAAATATCTATGTATGTACCAAATATCTTGTAATTCTGAATATCTAATAATTGTATAAGTATAAAAAGTGCGGCAGTTGCGTCCCCAATTTTTCCAGACTCGAATTGTTTGAATTTTGATGTGGAACTCATCAGGACAAATAAAACCAAATAACTAGCAGCTTGTTACCTCGTCGCTGCTACTGTAACTTTCTGACGCAGAGATTGTTTTATAAATTAATACCCATCATAAAATCGTTAAACGATTAATACTTTAAAGAATGATTTAGTTAAGTTACAGTTGGCAACGAAAATTGAACCCAACACTTCTTTTTTCTTGATTTAAGAACGTAAAAAATCCGTTGATGATGTGATTAATGTTGATATTTGAGTACCTGTAGGTAACAGATATTTTTCGAGCTTCTCTTGCAATAGACAAATTGAAAAATGTAGAACTTAAGCTAACTTAGTTATAAAGTCGAGTTATTCTTATCAACTGATGATACAAATGACTGCCAACACACCTTTAAAATCTCTTATTTCTGTGCTGGTTTGCTTAATTCTTTTTTTTCACCGTTAAACGAAGTGATAATGAATTTTTAATACTTATGATTTTAAGAAGTCAGAGGCACGTGTTTTTAACCGTGCGACCTTTGACTTAGTTAAACGGTCATAGCACTAGGCTTTCACTTTCACTTTTACCTCGAAGTTAAGCTGAAGTTTATAAAGATTCGTAGTTCCACACGTGAGTCACGTGTCGCTGCGGTTGTGCCATGTGCCAAAACAAATTCTAAATCGAGTAAAGAAAAATGATTTTCTCTAGGTTCCCCTTAGTTACTTTACGTAAGATGGATTACGTCAAAATTTATTGTTGTCAGGAAAAATCTACTCTATGATCCGAGACATGTCGAAATGGCAATCTTAGCAATTTTAGCTAGCAACTTTAATAAATAAATAGGTACTGAGTAGCTGTACACAGGTTTTAACATTGCTTACGTTGTTGCTTGTAACCTGTGGATTGCCATCTCGACCTGTCGCGGACAAAACTTATGTTTCGAAATTCAAAATTATTTTAAAATGTTGTTTGTATTTTTTTTTGCGTTAGGTATGTAGATTATGTAATATCGTCCTCCTTATCTTATGGTTAATGAACAATCTGGTGTCAGAGTTTAAACCGCCCGTGGGCCTTTGACATGGCTTTGTATACACCGTTGAAAATTCTTTCAGGTGTGCTGGTTTCCTCACGAAGTTTTCCTTTACTGTTTTCGCAAGTGATATTAATTTATATTTCTAATACGCACATAATTCCGAAAAGTCAGAAGTGCGTACATGGGTTTCGAACCTACAACCTTTGTGAAAACTAGTAATTAAGTTAACATAACATAGGTACCTACACTCAGTGTCGTCACTAGGGCAGTGCTAGCGGTGTCCAGGCTCAGAGCATAGATCCTGAAAGGGCGTAGAAATGTTTTGGGCCAAATTTTGGGTTATACATGGGCGCAGTTATAGACGCTCGAACCGGGCAGTAAAAGGCTAGTTATGGCACTGCCTACACTCTACTAATGCTCTCAACACACTACATACGATGCATTTATCTAAAAAATATTCAAAAATTCCCTCAGCTGGTTGTGAAGTCCGGTCTTAAAACCTTCTGAGGTCTAAATTTGCAGAATTATTTTACTTAGTTACTCTGCGGGCTCTTGCGAGGGCTAAGTGTCAGGCCTAAGTGTCAGGCCACCTACATGATATTTATCTGTTTTTTTTAGTATTTCATGTTTGAACTATATGTCAGTATTAGAGACATACAGCGGTCAAGTGTTTGGTTAGCAGTCATGGAACCTCGTTGTTGTGCTCCGCCTCGACTGATGGGAGAAGCCAATATCGACCTAGGAGTTATATGGTCACAACCTCGTAAGTAAATTAAGTATCGTCTTACACAGGATGGAATTTTCGATGCGTAAGTACCTATTAGTAGCAGAATTTAGTCGCAAATGTTCTGATAGCTCCGTAAACGAAAAAAACGTTCTATATTGAGCTTCAATTTCTTGGATGCACAAGTTTATTATTTTGAGGTTTTCAGCGAGTTGTGGTGAATATTGAAGAAGTAAACTTGCAAATAAAGATTTGCCAAAATACAAAAATGATTGATACCCTCAGTATTCAGACTAGATAGGTTCTTATACTTACTCTCCAAGTACGCTTTGTAAATTCAATTCTGTATAAGTATTTATAACTAGAAGTATCTATTTATAGACGGCACATCGGAGGCCTGGCATTTTGACTAATAAACATAGATTTAATAATTTTGATATCTAGTCAAACACGTATGACATTGTAAGTGATAGATATTATGTTGACTATATATTTGTAATTATACCTGAATCTTCTCAAAAAAATGAAATTATAATTTAAAAAATAATTTAAATGTTCCAAATGACAAAGTTAAAGTTAAAAGGGTTCAAATATTATTTGTCACTCAGAGACGAAACTTCGAACACGTGACGTCATAAATATGTTCTAATGTCGAAGTCAAAGAACTGTCACTCCATATTTATCTAATTTTGCGGGAGGATAGCAATAACCCATTTCAGAGTTTTGGCAAGCTTATCTTCGGCATTAAGCCTCATTTTGGATGAACAATGAACCTTCTTTACGTAATATTAAATACAATTAACTATACCTATTTACTTTTAGCAGTTAGCAACTGCGCTATCACCAGCAAGAAGGCAGGGGATAGGTAAAGTTTGAATAAGTAAGTTCCACGTGGGCTACGACTTTTGCTAAGCTAACTTGTTCGGTTTTTGTTTCTAATTGTTCCGTAAGAAAAAAACACGTACATACCACATGTAATTCTCCAGCCTATGAACCATCTTTATGCAAAAAGTATTTTTATGTAAATAAAAAGTAACGTAAATATAAAGTAAAGTAAATGTAAATATAAAGATTTGTTGCTAAATTTTTATTTTCTAGCATTGATATAGGCTAATCCTGCTAGACCTATACGTTCATTGCACTTCTTGTTGTTGATTGTAATATTTATGTTCTTGCAATACATATTTTTATTTTAAAATAAAATATTTTAGCGTCTGATTGTCAAGTAAGTGTAGCTCTCATTACTATTTTATTAAATTCTAGGAATGCAAACCGAATATATTTAATATAGATAAATTCTTGATGGATAGATATTGTTCTTCTTTACCACTCAAAAATTAATTTAAGGCGCGGATATTAGCTAATTTAATCTGCTATCTCGCTCGCACATTGAAGAAAAAAATCAATGAATATAGTTATGAAAAATCGCAACAAAATAACCTTATGGAGGTTGACATTACATAGGTTCAGCAAAAATATCGGTTTGATCGGAATAAGTTTACATACATAAAAATAGCTTCTAATGAATTTCTTATTTTTTATGTACGAATAGAATATCTACTTGTTACGATCAAGCTGAATTTTTTGCTGAAACTTTGTGATAATGTTCTCCACAGCTTGGTTTGTTACGAT
The DNA here is from genome assembly GCA_936450705.2 of Protodeltote pygarga. Lineage (NCBI taxonomy): Eukaryota > Metazoa > Arthropoda > Insecta > Lepidoptera > Noctuidae > Protodeltote > Protodeltote pygarga. Next base: position 16,326,809 of record OW388248.2, read on the forward strand.
TTTTCATAACGAATGATATATTCATTGATTTTATATCTTCAATGTGCGAGCGAGAAAGTACATTAGACTAGTGTCCGCGCCTTAAACTTCTTCTTCTTCTTCTTATCGTATGGTTGACGAACAACCTGGTGTCAGAGTTTAAACCACCCTTAGACCTCTGACATGGCTTTACACACCATTGAAAAATATCTCAGTGTGCTGGTTTCATCACCATGTTTTCCCTCACCGTTTTAGCAAGAGATAATTAATTTATAATACGCACATAACTTACGAAAAGTCAGAGGTGCGGGATCAAACTCGAGATCTCTGACTTGTCAGTCGACGGTCATACCACTAGGCTATCAGTGCTTTATTATGCCTACACAACCTAGAGAAAACACTCGTTAGGTACTATTTATTGACATACAAACCAACGCCAAGCAAAGCCGCCAGCTCAGATAGTAGGTAGGTATATTATCTATCTAGACTCTAGATACTTACTCGATTCAGTAAGGGAACTTACTTCACTAAGAAATAAAACAACAATCACGTTTAATATTTAGTGTTATTAATATATTTCTAATGATACAGACAGTGGTACATTAAAGTCACGCACTACTACAAATAGTAACTAACATCGATGTATGACATCAATTTTGTAAAATTTTTATACAAAAAAAAAATAAGAGGAAAGGTACACATTACAAAACTTATAATAGAAATTCGCAATTGTATTTGTCCAAAATTTCGCTTTTAGCTTATTAATCACATTAAAGGACAGTTATTATTATAAAATTCGCACTCAAGGCGGAAAAATACAGTTACATTGTTTCTTAAATCTACCATCGTACAAAGTTACTTCTCTTCTTAGCCTAAACATTGTAAACCACATTCGTATTCCATCAAACCAAAGACCTTTCGATACATTGATACCGATCGGCAGACTGCTCTCCTCAGCAAAACTTTTACACAATACAATAAAGTATTAACCAGCCGCATATTTCCTTCTCATTAAAAATTTTATAATATTTTTGTCTTTTCACTCTTAATACAGTCAACAATAACAGCCCCATATTAATTATGTAATGGGGTGTTATAATATACACAATCCACTTTTACACATAGTGACACGAAAAAAAAATAATTGAAGATTTAACCCCTGTTGGGATCAGAGCGACGTATGCGATTTAAAGCCAAGGCCCAATATCTTCCCAGGCGCATTTCATATATGCGCTTTTCACGCTCCCGACGCTGTTTGCGCATATGCTCGTCGACAATGAAGCGTACGACTTGAAATTCCACATAGTATGGATCCCAATGTTTGCCAGACCTTTTGCGCCAGGCTTCAATACGACGCTCCACCGCTCTAGCTCTATTAAAGCCATCCGAAGAAGAAATTAATGAGCCATGTGTTACGTTATGTCCAATGACAGGTAAATTTAAGGCGTGAGCATACGCCCTTCCAATTGCACCGTAAAAGTCCTTGTTGAGACGAATATGCCGCAATACCGCTGGACCGCCAGCCACGTCCCTGGGACCTGGCTCTTCGTCATCATCGGTTTCATCAGAGGTCTGGCCAAATGTATCGCTATCATCTTCACTCGATTCCGTACGATCTGGGTCATCTTCACTTTCTTCTCCTTCGTCTTCGACGTCGGCGAAGCGTTCGTCTTCGCGCTCTTCTGCAGCTGGACGGGCATCTTCACCGGGGGGGAAGCATTCGTCGAATTCTTTTTTCATTTCTTGAAGAAATAATACTCTCTCTTTCAATTTCTCCTCGTATTCTTTCAGCGTTTTGTGGTCCATAACAAATTTATGAGTATTTATAGTATAAAATTATGAGCTCAGATACACAGTCGATGTCCGATCACGAATAAGAGAAAACCTCTACTGACGGAGTGGCGGAGGGCGCGTATCCTGGGAACTAGCTAAAGTTCCTAGGGTTGTTACAAATCTTTAAATATATGTACTCATAATTTTTCTCTTGATTCTAAAATCGTACCTACTGATTAAATTAAATTACTTATCCTTTATGTTTACATTGTATTTATTTAAAGTAATGGTTCAGTGCGGAGAGCAGTAGTTAAAACTCAAACAAAAAATGTTTCTCTGAAAAAAAAATGTCTCTGAAATAAAAAAAAAAACTATTTACAAACAGAAGAGAAAACGGTACTTAACTATTTTGTCTTGTTTATTTATATTATGTATACTTAATTATAATTTTCACAGAATTCTAATACCTTTTACATTAATCACTAATACATTATTTTAGATCATCAAGTATTCCACAAATGGGCGCAATTAAGTCTACCTCGAAATCCTTCTGCTGGAGTAGTGGGATTTTTAAAAGTTGATATTTCTATTATATTCAGAGGAGATATTCAAGTAATGCCTGTCGTTGTTCATGATGAAAGGGTGGAAGAGTAAGTACAATACACGTAGGTATATTCATAGATAAAGCAATATATTTTCGGGGAAGAGTGAGCATTTTTGGTGTACTAAGACGTATTAAGGAAGGTAGAGAATGACCTAATCTCTATGGTAGAAATATTATTATAGTAGAAACATGGTTATTTATTTATATTATTTAATCCTAAGCACCGTTTTTGCTGATCAATTTCTTTGCATCCACTTCACTATTTGTTAAATGTATACCTTTTTATAAATGTTTTGTTTCGGGTGAAAAAATAAGTTATGGAGTTATATCCGACTCGCAAGGACTAAAAAGCGCCCGCGCCTCAACACCCTCTTCTCATACACTCGTTCATCTGTCGCGTGCTTTACATTATTATTTATAATTTTTAATTTGACATAACAAAACTAAGAGTATAAACTTTTTAAAGACTGCGGAATATTTTTTAACGCAGCAATCTTCTCTTACCTACTGGATCAGAGCAACAGCCTGCTAATTATGTGATCACCATATATGGAGCTTTTGGTTTGCCGAATGGTGCTCACAGTCAAGGAGATAGACGATATGGAAAATTACCCAGTTCTTTTGTCAGAATTTCTTTTTGTGGACTTACGGTATTGTTTTTTTCCTTTTTTAAGAATTATTGTTTTTTATAAGCTAAATATTTTTACTGCTATCTTAAATCATTAGTCATCTTAGCTAACATAACTACCGATACTACTACTAATAAGTAATACTTCTAGCATAACTAACGATAGAGTGCTTTCATTAAAGCAGTTTCGTAGTCTTTTCATAGTTATACTTAATATATTCTGCTATGATAACTTAGCAATAATGCTATCAGAAATAAATATGGACCAAAAGCCTAGTTTTCAGTGACAAAAAATGATTTCAAAGAAAAAAGAAGCAAGGCGTAGACGTTCCCTCGTCTTCTCTTTATTAATGAAAATAATGGTTTGTAATAATATGAGTTAACAGACTTCTGGAAGTCCAAAATAAACGGCGAAGAAGGATAAGAAAAAATGGTCATAACAAACAACAAAAATTGTATAAATAAACTTAATATTTTGAATAAGTACATTCTTTAGGTGCTTAATATAATTTATTAATTTTAAGGCGAAAACTGCGGTGCAGACCCGTAACAACCATCCAGTATACTGCGAACAGATATCCATTGTAGAAATGTTTCCAAATATGAGTGAGATGATCAGGCTGGAGGTCTGTTCGGGAGAAGGATGTTTCAACAGAGTACTTGCTAGCGCACATTTGAAGCTATCACAAATTTCTCATGACGGTGAAAATGGTATTAATAATTTTAATAAATACTATTTGAAAGAATATGCCAGCAGTTTCTTTTTCCACGAAGTTCTAAGACTACGTCCCTACAAATTAGTTTTGACATTGACATCTTCAATATAAATAAGGACTCGTAACAGCCGATGACGTAGTCTTTGGACTAGTACGTGACCTGGCTTTCGCGGGAAAATAATATCAGGTAATAGCCATAGCTGTATAGTAGTATAATACTATTTATTTCAAATTATTCATACCATCATGTGTTGATACAACTATTCTTAATTCATCTTTTTTGAATTAAAAATAGTTGTTACTACTAGTTACTTAACTTTTTCTGGTTATTAATCTAGCCTGTAGTGATTTTTGGGACTACTAATGAAACATTAACTAATAATTTTAGGTTTTCTCCCCACATTTGGCCCTTCCCTCCTACACATGTACGGGACTAGCACTTCTGGTACTTTAGCCACTACGGGTGAAGATGGTCCTTATCACCGAGGAGCGTTGCTTGTGTCGCTGAGAACCGTAGTACCATATTACCATCAGGGACTGAGGAGCACGACAGTTGAGCCAGTGTCGCCTTTACAACAGGTAATGTAGATTATATTATTAATAGATTCTTAGATTAGATATTTTTTATGATATTTTACATTATCTTCTTAATGCCTTCTTTTTATTGATTTTATGTAGGCATCTTTCATAACTTAAGATCTGGATATCTTCAACACTTGAGAAGTATGAGGAATAAAAGTTACTTATTACATTAATTCCAATTAAAACTTTTTTCAACGTAGGTATACTTACAACGTATACTTGTGTGATAGTGACAGTTGTTTATGAAACACTTTTATGAAGCTATGTAATATTCTTAAACAAAGCCACGGCGTTCAACTAGCGTAAAATTAAAAGTTCTTAGTGCCAACCCTAGCAAAAATCAATAACTTCCCCGGCCCCCGCCAACCTCCGTACGGGGTGTTATTGTAGCGCACTTTCGTGCTCAAAACATATACTCTTTAAATATAATTAGTTCTATTGAAATGAAAAGTCACAGCAAAATGCTGAAATTTATTTTATTTTCAAAAAGTAAACTCTTCAAAATTTTCGTTACTTATAAATTGATAAAGGTAATAATTTCATCCCTTGTATGATTTTACTTACGTAACTAGTTTCCGCCCTCTGTATATCACAGTAAAGCTCGAGAAGCTTCATTTGATCAACCAATCAGAGGACGGGTGATAGTAGCGAACCTAGCGGGACGCTATGAATACTAAATGATAGACCAATACGCAAATCCAGCTTGGACGAAATTTATTGCATCGAAATTTCGCGCCAAAGTTCGAATGTCTTGTTTATAATGAAGGATTGCATGTCCCTCCCTTGCGCAATGAGGTTCGTCCCGGACGCTATTTCCGGCCCCTGCACTTTATTGATTTGTTAGTTATGTATATTATTTATGTTGAAGGTACTTACATGTTCTAGGAAGGGTAACAAAGTAAACTATTTTTAGCCATTGCCTATAGATTATACTCACTGAGATGTTAAAATAAGATAATTGTATTTGGATATTTGATTAAAATTGAGTAAAAGATTTAGATAGCATATTATCTTGGACTCAATTTGCGCAGGGAAGAGAAAATATTGTAACATACATTCTAGATTTAGAGGGTTGAAAAAATTTGGTTGACTTAAAGAAAATATGGATCATTTGTTAATGATAAAATGGCTAGAAATGAAAGTGTAAAATTTAGGTACCTAAGTTTTTTATTTTTTTTATTTTTTTATAGACTTACGCCTGTATTCCCCAGAGGGGGTAGGCAGAGGTGTGCAGTACACCCACGTTTCGCCGGCTATTTTATATTTCCATTAACCGGGCACAATTCCAGACTCCGTGCTGCTACTGAGAATTTCCTAATAGAAAAACCCAATAACACTTTTGCCCGACCCGGGGATCGAACCCAGGACCTCGTGCTCAGCAGTCGCGCTTGCTACCACTAGACCAACGAGGCAGTCTAAGGAGGTAAGGGTCAACGAGGTACCTAAGTATTGTGCCGAAAGGGTTTAAGAATAAGAAGGGTATAAGTATAGGACAGGTTTAGAGGAGAGTGATGCAGGTACCAAGACGGGTGCAGTGGCTAAGTGATTGGCTCTCAGTATTTTGGGAAATCACGCATGGGTTCGCATTTTGTATTACGAGTAGCTCACAGATTTTGAATATAAATAATTTGTGTTAAGAACTGATATAAGGTTGAGAACTACGTAAAGCAAAAATAAAGAAATAGGTTTCTTTTAAAGGTATTAGATTTGAATTTGATGGTATTTATTCTCAGGAGACATTATGGCTGATGGAAGATTTCTGCATTTTTTGTCCGGTACTCGAAGTGTCTATGTTAGACCGACGCATTTCTGGACAATTCTGTGGTATAGCCATCACTGTGGGTGAACTTCCCACTAACGATCAAGGCGATGAGGGTAAATTATGATTCGATATTATATTTAATTGCTTTTATTTTTCTAAGTATAACCAACAGTATTAAGTGCCGTGTGGTTTCTGGCTTAAGAATAGAACCACCCTTACTAATCCTACGGGTATTGTATGAAGTGACAAAGGAAAAATCTAGAAGATGGGCAGCAGCATCCTACTGTGTAATAACAAGCATCTGCTACTGTGATCGCCGACCCACTTGCCCAGCGTGGTGACTTTCTAATGAGCGCAAAATAAGTGATGCGATGAGAAGAGGTCTGTATCCAGCAGTGGACTGATACAGGCTGATGATGGATTAAATATTCTGACTTATGATACCACCGAAATTTTTTTTTTCAAAAGTCAAATTATAAAAGAGTTCCTTTTGAAAAATGGAAGTGGTGGTTTCGGGCTCATGAAAAAAAAATGAAAGGTTTTTTAAAAACAAAAATCTTTTAAACATTAAAAAAAACTATAGATGTTGCTGCCTTTTCTTTTATATATAATTATACTCGTAGTTAAATACTCTATTAATATAATACAGAATATGAAACACTCGTATTACATGAAGAATTTGAATTTGATTTCAATAAATAATTTATTAAACAATTTTTTGAGTGCCTCGTTGGTCTATCTAGTGGTAGCTAGCGCGACTGCTGAGCACGACGCGAGGTCTTGCGTTCGATCCCCGGGTCGGGCAAAGTGTTATTGATTTTTTCCGTTGAGAAATTCTCAGTAGCAGCACGGAGTCTGGAACAGGCTCGCCCCCTATTATAAGGTACTTATAACATAACCGGCGAAACGTGGGTGTACTCCCCTGGGCAGGCAGGGAATGCATGCCCGAGTCTATGTTATGTTAAACAACATTTAAAATTATGCAATTTGAAAAAAAAAATATTGCTATTACTGGATGGAACTTCCTTAGTTCGCGAGTCGCAATTTAAATACCTGGGCCCACTGGGTCCAATTGGAATGGGAATGAGGTTATTATTATTATCGTATGGCGTTTCCTGTTTGAGTGTAGTATGTGCTCATTCATTCATCAACTCACTTCATAGGCTAAAACCTGGCTGGCCAACCTTAATCTTAAAATATAAATAGAGCACATACGAATGAGGTGAAACTTAGCCTCTTTAAGGCATACAGTCAGACTTTTTACACCTGCAGCTTGTGGGTGCGCTACACCAAAGCGACAATCAGCGCTCTTCGGGTCCTGTACAAAGATTATTGTTACTCCCCATAAAGACTAATAAATAAATATTTATAGAATGATATAATTATTCTTTTTAATATTTCAGAGTTTGTTGCAATGATGTCAGAGATAAGTGAGTATCAGATTACAAAAAGTTTGATAGATAGTCTGTCCTATTTTGACAATGGCTCTGTGCGCAGACGCAGTCAAGGATTATTATTACAAACTAGTTAAAATATTGCCATGCATGGTCGGCGATAATCATTTTCCATCCGCCTCTTCGTTTGTCTATAAAAAATGTTTTAAAATTATATTGCAATCATACCTATACAATACGCACAACAAGCACTGATAGCCTAGTGGTATGACCGTCGACTGACAAGTCAGAGGTCTCGAGTTCGATCCCAAGGCGCGCACCTCTGACTTTTCGTATGTTATGTGCGTATTATAAATTAATTATTAGTTGCTAAAACGGTGAAGGAAAACATCGTGATGAAACCAGCACACCTGAGAGATTTTTCGATGGTGTGTGAAGCCATGTCAGAGGCCTACGGGCGGTTTAAACTCTGACACTAGGTTGTTATTCAACCATACGATAAGAAGAAGAACAAACAATAGGAGAGTCAATGATCTGTACTTGTCAACTGTCACTTGAAACTATGCCTTATAAGGTAGAATCAATTAGGTATCTTGCATACGTACGTATTATTTTACGTTATTTTGGCATTACAAAATATAACAAAATTTTAATTAGCTTTAAAGATACTTTTTTATCAATATGGTGGAAAAACTTTTCTTTTCTTACTTGAAAGTCGTATAACAGTAGAATTTCTTGAGGTGTTAAAATACTTTGTACACACTGTTGTTTTACAGATCTGCCAAATTTTAGGAAGTTATAAGGTCCATATAACTGACCAACTTTCCCTAAGAAAAATAGGTCGAATTCTGAAAATCGAAAATTAACTTATCAACTTTCGCCAAGGAACAAAGGTCGAAGTCTGATAACGAAAATTTAATTTCTCATACTACAAAAGTGAGTCACGTGACCAGTCACATTGTATAATAATAATTATCATGCAATGTGCTCACGTGACTAACTTTGTACGTATATAAGGTGCTTCTAAATTATCTGCCTCGGCTGCAATGGGAGAAAATATTGGTTATTTATATTACAACAGTGTAGTCATTTTTTTACCTAACGTCATATTTTTTTTCTTTTGCTTGCATTTTATTGCGTAGGTCTAATTCTGCTCCATGCTCCAATTTTTTTTTTTACTGTTCCGTGGTACGAAATTTCTTCACTATTGTTATCTATATACCCAAAACTTTCTCCCATTGCAACGTAGCAGATATTTTAGAAGCACATTATATAATTGTACGTATGTAAGTGACGTGACCAGTCAAATTGTATACTATGATAACTTATCATACAATGTGACTGGTCACGTAACTCACTTTTGTAGCAAGAAATTAAATTTTCGTTTTCAGACTTCGACTTCCTTGGCGAAAGTTGTTCAGTTTTATGCTCCTAAAATTTAGCTGGTCTTGACTACAGGGTGTATAATTTCAATAGGAGCACGCAAGCTTTACTACACTGGTTCTATGGATGTGCTAAAGACGCGTCCAGTACATGGGTACCTGGAGTTTGAGAACACTTTCCCTGTGCTACAACTAGCCATACGATTGCCAGACTTCAGATTTAGAATGTTTAGAAACAACATGGTCCACGGAATTGTTGCAGATTTGGTGAGAATTTGTGTTATAATAAATAACATACAGAGTGGAATTAAAATCATAAACATCCTTAAAAGAGGTCATTGAATTCATCATTATGAACAACTTTTATTATGGGACAAACCCTGAAATCGCGAAAAAATATCTGCTGTTTCATACATTACACACGTAAGTCAACAAAATGTATGGGATAGCTAATTTTTTTTATTGTTTTCAGGGTTCGTTCCATAATAAAAGTTGTTCACAATTATGAGTTCAATGGCCCCTTTTCGGAATGCTCATGATTTTAATTTCATCCTATTTAAATTTCTTGCGTAAAAAGTATGTCATAGACGTAGCTGCTAATGCTGTTAAGTAGCTACTAATATTTTTATTTTTGTAAAACATTTTACCACAAAAGTAGCTTTGTAAAATGTTATTTGTATTACATCACCAACCTAACCTAACCAACCACATAGGTTATGGGTCCGCTTTGCAAGCATGTAGCTGTGGGTACAAACCATAATATTATTATGTACCTATTTTCTTAGTTAAAGTCTAAGACACCATTGACTAACGGTGAAGGAAAACATCGTGAGGAAACCTAGACCTAATGGAAGTCGTTCTTTTATTTGAACGTTAAAACTTTAAAACAAGAATTACATTAAACATTGTTGCATCGGTTTATGTAGAGTAAGCTCAACTAATTCTGTGACTTTCATAATTTGGTAGTATTAATTTTGAGACATACTAGACAAATTTCTGTAAGTGGAATTCAGGAGGTAAAAAAGTTAATCCTACCAAATGAAGAGTGTTACGGAATTACATGAGTTTTCTATAATAATAATTTTGGTCTACTTTATTATGATCGTGTCAAAACATTATTTTTATTCCATAGTTTTGTATTGTAATACTGTATGACAGTGTTTGTATTGTATTGCACAGTACTTGGACCATTGCAACTGATCTATTACTTGATAGCTAAATATTAGATTGCTGACCTACTAAGGGGTGACCTAAATACACTTTCAACTACATATTGGTCTGTTACTAACAAGCATGGGAATAAAACATGTGTGTAGGTACTACTTACATTTGCTATTGATTTAAAGTTGTAAATTATTTAAGCTTTCCACACCGTCCTATCGTCGGCTGATCAATATCACCTAAGGCTACTCGTATAATAAGGCTGCTATTTCGTAACTTATTCACGAGGATTTGCTTTGTAGGCCACACATTAGTGCTTGCAGTTTGATCTATAATAGACATACCTGGATGTACAGTCGATCATAAAATAGCTTAACCACCTTTATAGTGAATGTCGTTTGTATATCATAAAACAACCAAGTCTATTTTTGCTTACAAGACCAAGGGACAGAATGATAATATTGTCATTATTGCATGTGAAATTTAATTTGACCAGTGAGTCTTTTGATTATTAAATAATCAAAGAGTGAGTGAGTTATTAAATAATCAAAAAGTGCTTAGTGAAATTTAATTTTGATGAAAGTTTTTGTCAAAAGCGGTTAAGCAATTTTATCGTCGACTATACTCGCCCTTCGAAATAGTTAGTGGCTACTAATGATATTGATTACAAACTCTTTCTTTATTTTAATTGAAATATTTACAACTGGGCTAATGTCAAATATACAAAAAAAATCGTTGGAAAGGGGTTGCGTTTTAGAAATTTCCATCATAGGTACCTTTGAAGTTTGTCTAACCACGTAGACCTCGAACATGTACCAACTTGACCTAATACCTTAGTACGCATTAGGTGGTAGTCCACCAAACGATAATCGTGCTTCCTTAAGCTTAGAAATGGACAAAAATAACGCACAAACGGCCACATATCTACACTTTGATTTACATAAATACAAAATCATATAGACCTCGAAATATGCTGCTGTGATCATGGCTACGATTCTGCTTTAAATGCTATCAGAGTTGATGAGTCGAAGCTAATTTCCTTATTTAGTAATTAACACTGTTTTATATTGCATGTAGTGTCGTGATAGACTAGTGGTGTGACCCTTGGCTGGTGAGTCAGAGGTCTTAGGTTCGAGCCCAAAGCACGCATCTCTGATTTTTCGTAAGTCATATACGTATTATAAAAAAAAAGAATTATTACTTACACCGTTCCTCGGAGAGCATGTAGAGCCGTTGGTCCTGCGCCTGATCTCTCTCCGGTCGTGTCGAATTGTCGTCTTATCAGATTAAGAGAGTAAGGGTAGGTATAGGGAGTTGCGCACACACTTGAGCACAATATCTCCTGTTTCGATGGCCAATCTCTGTTGCGATAGGCCGCTGGGGTCGAAACTCAGGCAGGAGGATATTATTTATTATTATATATTATGTATAGCATTAAATTGATGTGTAACCAAAATTTAATTCTGTTTATCCAGGTTCTTTAAAACAATATTATCTTATAAAATTATTAAGTTCAATACACGTACAGGGTTCACAATCAAACTTTTACAGGAGCAAGCACTCTCCGAAATAGAACGGCGCCTAAAAAATATTGATTATAATACGTTAAGTGAACTAACGGATGATATTAACAGAGCGGCAGATGATGCTGCTGGTAACATCCTTAAATATCTAGACATCGTTCAGTATTCGAGTCCCAGTACAAGTGCGGAAAACACTATGCTTAAGTATAGTACAGAGTTGGATACAAAACAGTTGGCACTACAGAAGGAGGAAATTGTAAGTTTACATTAATTACAATGTGTCTCAGTTTTTAGTTTAGATTCCTGGCTGGTTGATACTGGGCGAAACTTCCTACAGGACAAAGCCTTGTAGCCGAGGGACTTATCATGAGTGTTTTCGCTTCTGCTCCGGCATGATGTTCGGGTAAAACCTATGTGGGTGACGGGTCTGAACAATACCTACCTCAATACTTGATGCTGTTACATGGCAGACCAAAACCCCGCTTACGGTTTAGAGGGTGTATGTATGTTCATGTACAAAAACATAAGTTTTTCTCCCCTCTCCGAATTGATACTTATATTTTGACTTTATTGTGCTTATGCGCAGGAAAAAATCTACCATCAAATAATAAAAAGAACACAAAGATGCTCTTCAACGATGAGTCTAATTCAAGCTGTAACCAAATCAGACGCCACTATAAGTAGTAAGAAAGATGTTAAAATGTTGATAGCAGAGACTAAAACTATTGCTGAGAGTCTAAGGAGTCTTATTTATAAGGTAGGCATTGATTCAAGTTATCTCAGAAAGTAATGAGAATACTTGTCATTTCGTCTTTGAGATATCACCGGAGGAGATTATGTTGGGACAGTAATTGATTTAATGAGATTTAACACCATTTTAATGTTTTTCAATTATACAATCTTAAATAGTATTTAGAATAATTTAGATTTTAAGATGTTCGCAACTGCATACAGATTAGTTTTAGCGCACAAGTGGGTGCGTTCAGTGCTTGCCTGTAGGCCCGCTCAAATTTCTATACCATACCTACACCTAATATCGATACTACACCACATTCATCAATCATATTTTTTAAATTTCAGACGTCCGAAGGCTGGCCTGAAGTAGTGATATGGCTGCTCAATGGAGGTTCTAGAGTCGCTTTTTACAAAATATCAATAGCTGATATAGTTTATTCAGTGATTCCAGAACAGAATGGAAGAAATTGTGGAAGAATACAAAATGTTTACCTAAAGGTTTGATCATTTCTTTGCATTTGTATTTTTTTAGTTACATGCAGAGCCATCTATGATGTTAATAGAACAACAAAGCTAAAAGTTCGTAAACATTTGTAAATGTTTCAACGAGACCAAACAAATTCGTACATGATTTTCTTTCGTAAAAATATTCGTTAAAATATAATTCGCCTTTTTTCGTCATTTAAAATGAGAAAGATATTCATGGTTTTGAACGATAGCGACATCTACTTGGTAACTAGCGTATTATTTATGCAAACATTGAGTTGTATTGGCCCTTTAAAATGGAGAGATGTCGACAAAGTGCAACATCCAGATGAATTACCTTCTTGTAATATATGACTTATTATTAGTATGGCCACTACCAAAAACTAGGAACAAATTGACGGTGGAACTTGTGAGAATGATCTATTTGTTTTGGTAGAATCAAAGAAAAACATTTATATTCCATTTACAGTGTCATTCACAGCTGATTTCTTTTTTTTGCGATTTCAGGGTTGGTCCCATAGTGAAAGTTGTTTTGATGAGTTTAATGACCCCTTTTAAGGATGCTGGTGTTTTACAAATAACCTTGTGTATGGTTATATTTTCAGCCTTTAAAATGTCCTAAACACATGAACACGCTAGCGACTGGTTGTTGTTGCATCGCTGGGAAAGTTGAACTTTTCTTATGGATGGGCTTGTATCGACAGATCCATGCCTTTGAGTCCTGTCTCCCTAAGGGGTACAAGCTCAGAGTTAAGGATTACGATATGTGCCTCAAGACTTCTACTTTGGTGAGTTTTTCCTATGAAATATTTATTTGTTCAATTGAGTGTTCCTTTTTAATTTATTTAGAACAACAATCACTCTGTACATCGCCTTACCTAATGCCTTATTTTATAAATATATTATGTTGTGTGTATAAATATATAAAATAAAAAATAAATGAACTATAGTTAATATGTGTTATATACGTAGTTAAAATAACAAATGAATAACCAATTACGGTATTCAGAAAATACATCAGATATGTTAAAAACTACGTCATGAAAATTAAACGATATAGTTAGTACCTACATTCACAAAAACAAAAAAAAATATGTTTTGGAAAAAATAAACAGATTTTTATCTCTTGCATGCTGCTCGGGCTTTGAAATTCTTTTCGATAGTAATTTTGTATTACCGCCCTTATAACACAATGCATTATTTATTACGCATGAAAAAAATATGCGATGTTCTTTTTAAATTTTAGACGTTTTTGCAGAAAGCCTTCTAGTTTCACGTACAGTGAGTAGATGTCACTACCATCTTAGGCGGATGTGAGTTGAGTTAACAGTAACAAATAGCTCTATTGGCAGAGTAGTTAATGTATCTAACCAGAAGATCGCAGATTTAAATCCTGCTTGTAGAATCATTTAATAGAAAAAAAAATAGTATCCTATTAGACTGCCTCGTTGGTCTAGTGGTAGCAAGAGCGCCTGCTGAACACGAGGTCCTGGGTTCGATCCCCGGGTCGGGGAAAGTGTTATTGGGTTTTTCCATTAAGAAATTATAGAAGAATCATTTTATATAATCATAATTTTGTGTGTTTGTGTTTGTTTTCAGATGTTGGAGTGTCGTATTTTTGTATACAGAGCAAAACTGAATACAAGTGTAGATAACACTACTATGGCACATCCATTTGTTAGAGTCAATACCCTAAATGCTGTTTTGGAAACAAAGGTCAGTTATCTACAAAATACTGATTGACCAGTAAAATTTTACAGACTGAGTATGTATGATATAAACGGACTATTTTACTTAGATAATAATAAACCTGCCCCGTTGGTCTAGTGGTAGCAAGCGTGACTTCGATCCCCAGGTCGGGCAAAGTGTTATTGGGTTTTTCAATTAGAAAATTCCATATTGTGTCCAATTGCAAGGCAAAGGCCTCTCTGCCCTCCTTCCATATTTCTCTGTTCAAAGCGATCTGGAACCAATGGAAGAAGTCGACCCGCCATATCTATCTGGATCCTACCGCGCTTGATTCTAATTATCTGGGATGGGACTCATTCTTGGGTATTTTGAACAGGGGCCATTCAGCATGCGGCAGATTATTAGACAGAAACATCTGAATATTTTTTTTAAAAGACATGAATATAGGAAATGGAACGTGAGACGAAGCAAGAGAGAATGGGTGTGTAAGGGATATATACGATGGAATGACAGGATTTTAAAAATACTAGACGGCGTCTCGAGACGACGGTGTTAAGACTCCTGTGCAAAGGTCAAAAATTAAAGAATAAATTTCAAAGATTTTTATTATTTTATTTTGCGCTCCAAACTCGATTCCTAGCAAGTGCCCGTTAACTTAACACAAGACAGAAAAATTCATAGAAATTTTGAGCTATTTTTTTAATTTGCATTAGAGGCTAAGTAGACTGTGAAAAATAGGCCTTAATACATTTCAGGTACAACAAAGGACTTTGACACCTGTATGGAATCAAGTCTTGAAAATACATAAGCTGGTCTCAGCAACGCGTGACCGGATGTTAAATAGTCCTCCCTTGGTCATGATTGAAGTGCTTGACAGTGATCTTGCGGTAATAACATATTTAGAGAACCTTAAGGTCACGTTTTTCACCAACAATTGTGATGCTGTGTGTCGGCGATGATGGTTTTGCTGCATAATATCACAGTATAGTAACTACGTACAAACGCTCGAAAACGACACACTCACACAAACATGCGCAACGACCGACGCGACGTTGATACTGCGAGTACCGCGACATTCGCTTAGGAGTCTCGTCGTTACGCTATATTATGTGAGTGTGCTGTTTCGAGCGTTCGTACGTAGTTACCATTGTGTCCAACAACACTGTTTATTATACTATGATAATATGTTGAACCAAACCAGGAAGCACCTCGGACTTTTCGTAAGTTATGTGCGTTTTATAAATTAATTATCACTTACTCCGTGCCTCGGAAAGCACGTAAAGCTGTTGGCCCTGCGCCTGATCTCTCTCCGATCGTGTCGGAAGGCCGTCCCATCGGACAATGAGAGTGAGGGAATAGAGAGTGCACCTGTGTTTGCGCACACACTTGTGCACTATAATCTCCTGCGCAATTGGCTAGTCTCCGTTGAGATTGGCCGCTGTGACCAAAATTCGATCAGGAGGATATTATATTACCATTCTTGGCTTTAGGTTAGGCCCCATTGGGCCAAGTGCGTGCCAAAGGGCTCATTATATCCTGGTTGATTAAGATTTGGCGAAGTCAAAATACGATTTAGAGGCTTATTGCCTAGCATGGTTGTTTTTGGAAGACCGCTATTATTAGCTACCTATATCTTTATATAGAGAGCAACTCCAACCAAGTAATAAGTAGGTGTAGGTATTTACCTACGCCTGCAATAGTCAGTCGTAAGATATCTCTTTATTATCATACTCTTTATTATCATCTCGTTTTATCAATATATTGTCCATTCTGCAAATATTGCATTAGAGGTCAGTACCCAATCATACAAAGAGACCTCAAGAAAAAAAAACAACAGCGAGTGAGATATAAATCCAATATGATGAATATTAAATTAGGAAATTAAGTTTTTAACTATAAATGTACGAACAAATGCAGTCATAGGTAAGTTAAGTTTAAGGTAAGTGTTTTAAAAGTTAAGTACGCCTTGCTTACTTGCAGGGTAAAAGTGAACTAATTGGACGGTTTCAAATGCAGCCAGTGGTGGACGACAGGCAAGAGTATGAGTATGCTCCTAAGTTGAAGTGGTACGATCTTCACAGAGGAGCAGAGTACTCTGGCCAGATTCTTATGTCCGTGCAGTTGATACAAGTAAGTCGCACATGAAGTATTTAGTTACGCCTATTTTAAATCATATTTGTGTAATAAAATTAATTTTTGAAGAAAGAAAAAAATAATCACACAGGAACTCTTCTGATTGATATTTTTTTGGGTTCATAGATTTTTTATTTAAAAAAATTCGTATAAAAAACTTTGGAGATCAGATTTGAGGTTTAGTCGTACTTTAGTTTATGAGTTTTAACATGTTCTAAATTTAAAAGTTATAAAACTTTAACAACAATTTATTACCCGTCCCGGGCGTTCGATGTCAGATCCTCCTCAGAGGTAGAGAAAGATATATTATACACCCATCCTCAGTCACGGCACGCCAGGACACATGCGCGCTGTGGTTAAAGCGAGGACCATGTGCAATTGTGCAATGGATACCAGAAGACCCCGGGACGGAAGAGTGATCCCGTCGTCGCTTACACCTTGGCCGCAGAGGATAGAGAGAGCAGCGTATCGTAATGCCGACACTCCTCTTTACCTTTTTTTTTGCACCCTGCCGCCGAGGAAGAGACAGGGATTACCGCCGAGGAAGAGATAGGGTGGTTTTAGTGAAGTAAGAATCCCACACTAGTGGGATTCTTACTTCACTAAAACCACCCCGGTGATCACCATCAGCGCATGGAGGGAGGTCCCGGGTTCTCTTAAGAGACCAGCTCTGGAACATTCCTCTTTACCTACGGTCACACCGTGTCTGCAATCGCCAAGGCCGCCTCTTGTAGGTAGAGCGACGCTCCATAATACAGCGCCGCAACCTACCTGAGCTGCTTCACCGCGAGCTTCGGCTAATAGCGGAGGAGTGGCGGCCCTTCTAGTGTAGGTTTAGTGTAGTGTCTAGGTTTGGCTTCATTGTAGTGACCGTGGCCACCTATCACGCTTACTAAGCCCCTCTTCCATGACAATGCGAGAACCTCATTGGTATTGAAATACCGTATAATAGAGAACCTCTTTAATGCGTGCTTTTCGAATATTAATAGCTTTGTTTTCTTTTTTATTTAAAGATACCGGAAACTCTAATAAAGAGTACTGTGTACTCTCCCATCGAAGAAACTTATATTGCATCCAAAACTAGGGTTCCGGAGCCCGAGACAGATGATCCAGAGCCTTTGCCAGCCCATCTTATACCCAAATCAACTACCTATAAGTAACTAGCAAGTTTTTAATTTAAGTGCCTACTTTGATCGGTAATGTGATTATTTACAAAGAGGGCAGAATTTATAAATATTGGTTTGGTTTCTATCTGTCTATCTATCTACGCATTGGTTTATTTAGCCATAAAAAACGCTTTCTCTTATGCCATAGTTTGTATTAGATTGAATACCTTAAGTAATGATAGAGTTATTACAGTATTGTAAAATAAAAACGTTGTCGCTTATTAAATGCCATAGTTTGTATAGATGTAAATGCTTTAAATAATGATATAGTTATTACAATATTGTAACTTTTAAATATTATTGTTTATTATGATAAAAATTGCTAGGCTAGATAGCTGGTGGAAGGGTCTGGACGATACTGCAGTATGCACCTTTAAAGGCGTGCTGCATTGTAGACTACAAACCATTTGCCATTAGGTGGGTTAGTGCTCAAACACATACGCCTTTTTTAAAAGGTTTTACTTACCTTGACCTGTTTATTATTTGGTTCAAATATAGTGATCGATATTTCACCCCTTTCAGACAGATTGATCAGATATTTGGTACACAGCTTTAGTTTTGATGAGAAAAACGTTTTACATTAAAAACAATGACAAATAATTTTTATAAGAAAAAAATTATGAGAACCAGTTTTAAGGAAATTTTATAAAGAGTCTCTAATTACAGGGTGGACATTTACTGGTGGGGGTTACGAGACGTGACAACAACAAGAAAACCTTGCGTGGTTCTTGAAATTGATGAACTGACAATTAAATCTGATGTAGTTTGTGATAAAAAGTCGAATTGCAACTTTCCTAACGGGAGATCTTCGGAAACCTTCCAAGCTCCTTTGAACGAGGTTTACAGCCCTCCTTTAAGTATCAGACTGTATGATAGCAGCACTTTTGGAAGGACTCTGTTCTTAGGCACAAATATTGTGAAGAATCCTAATAAGTACATCGTGAGTTGGATTCCTAAAATTGAAAGGGAGGCATCCTTGAGGTCTGTGTCCATTACAGCTTCAAATTTTCTTCAAGGTTAGTTTTCAAAGTATAGTTTCTTTATCGTATGATTGATAAACATCCTGGTGTCAAAGTTTAAACCAATTGTAGGCCTCTGACTTGATTTTACCCATCGTTTAAAAGTTAATGAGTAGTGCAGGTTTCCTCACAATATTTACCTTTACAAAATGATGAGCATGTGGTAATTAATTTCTAATACGGACATCATGAATCCCATAATTTCAACGCTTATACCATCAGCAAAGAATATACGACACTCACCTCCCCCCGCCAATTTATTGTCCCCCGCATCTGCCCGCATCGAAAAAGTAAATAAAGGGTAAAACAAAGCGAGAGCGTGCTTATGTTATCACGTTGTCCTTTTCCCGCTCACTTAGTTGATAACTCTAGGTAGATCACTTAGTTGGTAAGGCACGAGCGATACGAGCACGTTTCTATGGCGTGTCGGGAGTGTGTCATTAGGCTTCACTGGTTCACATGCTTCAACATCATGCTGGATAAATATAAAATTTAACTTTAAAAAGAGAAAGAAACTTTAAAGAATTCAATTACGTAGTTTATGTAGGTACTTACTTAAGATTTTATTAATATCACTATTCGTTTCAGTTAGCCAAATCCTATACATAAAGAAATATTCTAATTCACTGGTGGACGACTTCGAAAGTAAAACTTCATTAAAAAGCATTCCGAAGACGAAAAGACCTCGATGGAAGCGTCTTTTCTGTAACTCTGAAGCTGACGAGGAAGAATACGTGCTTCTCCCAATGTTTTCAAAAGAAAAAAATCAAATGAACATTTTAAAAAATAGTATAGACAATCCTGAACCTAAAAATTGGTGGATGAGGTATTTCTCCTCGCAATCACTTAGTGATGTAGGTATGGCTTAAAGTATCGTAAAATGTAGGCAGTATATATTTATTTATCCAAGTTTTTTTTTTCGTTTTTAGGAAGATATGTTTGAAAATGATGAAAATCCAGACAGAATTACGGTAAGTAATGCGACTCTATTATATTTTGTCACTTACGATCGCATTATATAAATACGGACTGAAAATAATTGTATACAAACAGTACAATGGCCCGTAAAACAAGGGTTCCAGGATTATTTTATAAAATAAATGAAGTAACCTTATAAAATAAAAATAAAAAGTGAGTTAACTTGAGTAGAAAAAAACCACAATTTTTGTAGTATTTACTTCAGATGTATTCATCAGAGTTAGAAACCCAGCCAGAATTTTCAAGGTTCAAAGACTGGTGCACGACGTTGAAATTGTATAATGGCAAGAAAACCGGTATTCCTGAGAAGGATGACCAATTGTACTGTGGGTTCTTGAAGGCGGGAATAGCTATATATCGATGGCCCCCTCCATGTGGTACTGTTCCTGTTAGTAGCCATGGTGTAGAACTTGACAATGGGTAAGTACAGCTGCAGAACAAAGGTTTCCCTTCCATAATCACTATCACATCAGGGATAGGGGTAAAGATTAGACCGCGTCTAACCTGTTAGGTGCGATCTAACCTTTACCGTCAAGCTGTGCCGTATGCCATTTTTTTATCAAGAAATTCTAAGTAGCTGCATAGAGTGTGGTGATGAGCCCTGTATTCAGCAGCTGGTAAAATACAGCTGTGAAATACATCTGCGTAACCTAGACCTGCTAAATTAGAAGCACTTATTTCTCTTAGGCTATGGATTTGAATTTCTACATGTTGGTTCAGTTCAAATGACAAAGTAATTTTTATTTTAAGCACGATCTGAATCGACAATCAGGATTAGCTTCTGATAAAGGAACTCTTCAACGGTCAACAGTACAGATAATTTTTTTTGCATATCGTCGTTTAGTTATATTCCAATAAAAAAAAACATTGTTTTTGTAAAAACTTATTGTTATTTACAGTTACTTCTTCGATTTTCCGTCTAACGATCCATCAAAGTTCTTAGTTCGGGTCTACGTAGTCAGAGGAATGAATCTGGTTGCCAAAGCATTCACCGGCAAATTGGACCCATATGTAGCCATCAGTTGTGGTAGCAAACACCTTGGCGACAGGAAAAACTATGTGAAGAACACGCTAAATCCTGTTTTTGGGAAGTTAGTATTGATTCAGTTTTTTGCAAAGATCACTGCAATCGAAATTTATGCATGCTATGAAAAAAAAAGAATTAAAGAAAAAAAACTTTATTAGGGACTCGCACAGGTAAAAATATGAGCACATTGAAATACAGAACCATTGAACCTGTTCGAGGCCAAAAAAGGTACTCTCAGCATTTTGCTGCAGCAAGAATATTAAATGCTGCAGGGCAGGTATCCTGATGAGTCTTGTATGAACCTGAAAATAAGAACACGAGTAGAAAGAACAGATTACGAATAAGATTATATAAATTAAATAAATTATATAAAGCCCCGCTGTGCCACTAAAGGCTTCTTCACACGTACCACAACCACACCACGACCACAAACACACCTTTTCTTTTTTTTTTTTTTTTGTGGCCGGGGGGAGTAAAAAATGTCTTCCGCATACCGCACGTCCGAGGACATACGGTTATGTGGGGCTCGCACCCACTAAAAACGTCTCCCCTCTGCGTGTTCCTAGCATTGTATCGGACGGGTCCGGGTACCGCAAACGCGCCTCGCAGCCCCGTCCAGTGCCTGCCTGTAGGCCCGCTCAAAAATGCACTCGGGGAGGCAATGCCCTGGCATCCAGGTCCAGGACATCGCCCCAACACGCTCAAAGGCCTTCGCCCCTACATCGGGCAAGGCGGGCGGCATACCGGAATCAGCCGCCCGCCAGCTCTTGTCAGGGTGGGTGCAAGACGGCATACTGCCGCCTGCGCCTGCCCCTTCGCGCGCGACGGATCGGATCAGCCCGCGCATCGCGCTCCCTGACCCGCTCCGCCGCTTCCTTCTGCGAGATGACGTCCTCGCAGAAGGACGCGAACGCCTCCCAATACTCCTCGCTGTCGGCTGCAGCTCGCACTATGGCCGACAGCGAGACGCCCTGTTGGCGGATGGCCGCGCTGAGGGCACGCCGTTGCACCTCCCAAGCCGGACACTGCTCGAGAGTGTGCTGGGCTGTGTCCACAGCGAATCCGCAGTGGTGGCAGACAGGGGTCTCCTCCCGCCTCGCCACTCGATGCAGGTATTCCCCAAAACAACCATGCCCGGACAACACCTGCACCAAGAGGAAAGAGAGCCGGCCGTGCCGTCTCCCTAGCCATGCCTCAAGATGCGGACGGATCGCCTCAATGGTCCAGAGACCATGATTCGGCACCACAAACACACCTCAACCACACTACGTGGCCGGGCGTATATTTCGTATTGAAAATGAAGAGGACAATTCACACTTACCACGTTTTGCAGTCGTTATCGACCGTGTGTGTGATACCGACCACATCGCAACCACAACACAACTACCAGCGACACTGCAAACTAGTGGCTGAGCACATCGCAAACACAACGTTGAGTCGCGAAAGTTTCCTCTTCGAATTCCATGAGTTTGGTCAGTCAACACATGTTTCGATAACCAGAGTCGAACTGTGTCTGCACACCACGTAACCGCATCGCAACTACTGAGAAAACGCAACCACATCGACATTTTATCGGTACCACAACGCAACTACAAAAAACTGCAGCAACACAATAGGGAAGATGCAGATGTAATATTTATGGAATTTGTATGATTAAAACGTTAAAAAGATATGAAAGAAAGGCCACTGCAACGTTTTTATTTTACATATTGTTGTTTTTTTACAATAATTACGATTTAAAAATGACTTGAAACAATACGTATTTTAAAACACGAATTAGCGTTTCGTGACGTCACACTTGTTTTGACAACTTATTTGAGGTTATGGTTGTAAAGGTGAATATTATTTTATATGAATATTAATTGCGTTTTTTTAATAAAAATGGGAGTTGGGTTTATCAAAGCAGTCTCCAGGTGTTTACCTAGAGTTAGTATTGACATAACATCATTAGTTTTTCTCTAACTAATTATTTTAAGGTATGTTTAGTTCCAGGCCTTTGTAGTAATAAATATTGTTTATATTATTTTAATCAGCATTTTAGATTAAAATTGAAGAAGCTGGATTTCTTCGTAATGCCGAGTACCCTTTTTTGGTGCAACACCTGACGGCTGAAAATTACACAGTAGAGGTGAAATATCCTTAACAGAAGCTACCTACCATACTTTCCTATGTGAAAAACAATAAAATAACACCAAAATATTGGGCACAAGTACAACTTCAAATGTTTTTCAGCATAAGGAAAATATCACTTTTCTGTATAGCACACACAAACTTTGAAAAATTAAAAGAAGTATATTTGTATATACGATAAAAGCATTTTATCTGTTATGAATGCTGCATAGAAATTCTGGATAGATGCTGTATTTCCAAAATTAAAATGTAATAACTATATAATATTTAAGTTATTCTTTTTTGTAAATTTATTTAAAAAAATTCTATGCTTTGTAAATACTTTTTTTTATTCGATTTAAATAAATATGCAAAAGTATGAAAGCCAACGGCGAACCAGTAAAAGACAAGAGTGACGTCATCAGCACCATAAGTCCGTTTTCCCGCGAACTGTCAAACTGTCAATTTAAAACAGCATTTTTTCGGATAAATTGCAATGTTTTAATTTTTTAAATATATTTGTGGTCTATTCTACATGGAATTCTTTAAAATGAAAACAAAAATAAAAATAGTGCATCTTCCCTATTCACACTGCTTGACAGCATTTTGTAGTTGTGACGTGGTGTGGTTGTGGTACGTGTGAAGAAGCCCTAAGATTTTCACATCCCCGTGAATAATCTTTGTGGAAAATAAATGATATAAATTGTGGAACATAAATAAGACTGTCATTTATTTTTGGACTAATAAAACTTTTTTACTGTAGGATGTACGAGTTCCGATGCACGTTTCCTGATGATTACCTCCTAACAGTCTCCCTTTTTGATTACGACGCGATTCCCCCTGATGAGCTGATAGGATCCACATCTATTGACTTAGAAGACAGGGTTTACTCCAAGCATAGAGCTAGGGTTGGGTTAGCTACCGAGTACAATACGTGAGTATTATTATTAATTAATTATTATTTAATAGAAATTTGAAAAAACAACTGTTACGGATGGGATTCGAATCCACGATCGGCATACCGTGCCGACGCTCTAACCGCTGAGCCACCGTATCCCATCAGAATTAGTCGAAATTTCAAATCTCTTTCTACGCCTAGAGCGTGTGGTAATATCTATCGGAATACATTACGTATCCGACTCAGTGCTCCAAACTTTGCAGTTTTAGAAGGCACCGATGCGATATTAACTACCTATTTTTACCCGACTACAAAAAAAAGGAGGGTTATGATTTTAGCAGTCTATGTATGTATGTATTCTTAATATTATTTTTATGAATTTTTACATGTTATAGCACATGTTAGCTTATTAAACGGTACGCCGAATATCGTGGGTTCGAATCCCAACCGTATCAGTTAGTTGTTTTTTCAAATTTCTTATTAAATAATTATATTTAACAAGCTAACATGTGCGTATTAGTTATGTCTGAAATATGAAATATTGATACGGCTTTACTCACGTATTGTCTTCGGGGAATGCGCGACGCCGCCGCGTATACACCCGCTCTTGAAAATGGACTCCGTTTGAGTTCGAAACTAGTCAGGCATTCCCCGAAAACAATACGTGAGTAAAGCCGTATCAATATTTCATATATTAGTATGACTCACAAAAGTTATTATTCTATTTCTGAAATCATTACTCAGCAACAAAATCAATTTTTAAATAAATAATAAATATGATTTTAGCGTGCTGAATCTTTGTCGGTTTTTAATGTTTTGCAGTTTTTTTTTTGGGGTAGTACACATTTTAAGTTGGCAACTGTACCTACTGATACAAAATATATCTTTCTATTTTTATACGTTTAAAGAACTGGCCCTAGTAAATGGCGTGACTGCCAAAAGCCGTCGGTGATCCTCACAGAGCTGTGTATTAGAAACCATTTGACTCCGCCAATCTTCCCTAACAATTCTACCGTCATAGTAAACGGAGTTGAATACAGAGACGCCGATAACGCTGGTATGTATAGTTTTGATAAAACACTCATCTTATTAACATTATAATTATGGTCCAAAACGTCAAAAAGAAATAATAAGATGTCTCCTGTGTAAAAGACGACCCTGTTTTTTTTATGCCAGTACTTTATTTTGGTTAAGTTTTGACTTTTCCTTGGATACTTGCATCTGTTATACAATGGGAAATTTGCTGGCAAGTACGATTCGGTTTGATAAAAGCCAATTATAGTTATGAGTTCTGCAGAGCGCTATATTGAGCGTTGCGTATAGCAACTGGAGCAGGCGACGTTTCAAATTTCGCTTATAAGACTATTAATCATACGTTCATAAGACGATAATTTGCAACGTATTGTCACCTCTTTTAACTGATGTTCTCATCTGTCCTACAAGCCGCAAAAGTGAATTGCAAATCTTGCTTTGAGATGATTGAGATCCTTCTAACTTATGCATCTCGGCCATGCTTACTTTTAAAATTGACCATATTATCCTTATGCGACCTGGAGGTATCGACATAATCGTCAACGCAAGTCCATAATACCTATATTACATCTGTACGGGTCCGGCTCGAAGGACCATTATGTACGGGTCTGTATGGTCCGCACATGAAGATGTTGATGCTGATGACGTGATGGTAAGCCATGAGGTCTACATGGTGATGGCGAGCGCAAAGAAAAGACGTGTGGCCGGACTGAAGATGTTTATTGCACACAAATTATGATTTTATTATAATATGCTAAATGTTGTACAGGTTGCCGTGAGTAGGTATGCGCGGGCGCAGCGTCATCAAAATTATTTATAATGAAATATGTAAGTTGCGCGTGGTAACCGAACATGCTGATATGACAAAATGTACGGCTTGCTCGTACAACATCCTTATATTACCCAAAGTAAATTATTCCAATAATTTGTTTTTTAAATCATTTTATTTCACAGGAAAGAGCTACAGATCTGCAGCAGATCGTAAAGAGAATATTTGTCTAAGCTTATTACAAAGTTGGTATACATTACCCATTTGCGGCTATCGGCTGGTGCCCGAACATGTAGAGTCTCGATCTCTGATGAACGCGGAAAAATCTGGCTATGAACAGGTTAGGATACGATTTTGCAATAATTTTTTTTCATAACTCTACGCTCCTCATCGCAGTATTATGACATTAGAATTTGACGTACTAAAATACAATCTTAACTAGTATTGAGACTGCCCTGGACAGTGGACTAGGATTCTTACAAAAAATAGAAAGAATTAAAAATGACTGCTCTGTTGTTTGTGACAGAATAATGAAATAATACATAGTCTGTCTAATGAAAGCTGAGAGTGAAAAATGGCGGCAAATTTAAAAAAATTGGATCGGTTAACCCTAGATTAACTAGAAATAAACGGAGTTGATACTTTAATAATTTTATGCTTAAATAATAAAAATAATAAGTCTTAGATATTACTTACATAATATTACAATAAATGTGTAGGTAGGTGTTTTTTTAAAATACTTTGTTACAATGATGATTGTTTCCTAATGCATTGAAATTTTTTCTGCTATGAAAGTATAGCAAAAATATGTATTTTTGCTACTATAAAGTAGACTGTTATTGTTATCTTATCATAAATGCGCAGTAGTGGTTGTAAATAGCCGCCGTATATGTAGATCAGTACTTGTGCTAATTCCGCTTGCACGATGCAGGCTTGTCGTGAGTTGTGCGATAGCGTGCAGCGATGGCACTAGTTGTCACTTGAGTGTCATCGTAGTGTTCGTCGCCGCGTATAGGTGGCAGTGGTCAGCACATCACTCCCTCCAAAGATCGTAGTTCAATACGTTTCAGGAGTCTGCCAGGGCCAGTCTTGAGTGCCGCGGGGTCCATGGGTCGGGAGGGTGAGCGGCGATGTCTTCAGTGAGTCGAGGTGATAGAATCAGCATTGCATTGGTCTGTAATAAACAGAATGATGATTAGGAATCGTACATGTTACACCAATAGACCTGTATTTAATATAATGTCGACAATGTCATAGAACTTCATTGAAAAAAAAAAATAGTATCAAAACCAATCAATACAACTTACCAGCAATTTCCGAAATCAATGTAAACAACTCTCGTTTTTCATTTAAAACAGCATCACGTTTACTTTTTTCTTCATTGTTTTTCATAATCATACCATATAACAACTTTCTAACACTAATTCCTAAAGTTTTAGGCATGATTATAATCTAAATACAACAAAATAATCACAAATACGTTTAATGAAGAGGTTAGAAAAACATCAAGTGACATTTTCCAAAGTGTTGCCACTTTCTGAAAACGTGAAAAAATCACTCTCAGCTTTCATTAGACAGACTCTAAAACTAAATTAATGTTCTAAAGAGGCTGTCAAGTATGACTTAATACAATACAATAAAAAAGGCTCCACAAAATAGTACTTACAATATTTATTTTTTTATAATAAACATTTTATAAAGCATTTGTGCAAATGTTTTCGAAATTATCTTCTAAATTCAGCCATTTTAGATGGTAGTGACCTTACCTATTTGGAAAACTGGAAATCCTGCTCGCAATCGATGATTTTCTTTGACCAAAATAAATTTAAACCATTAGTTTATTCCAGGGTAAACTCCAACTGTGGGTAGACATCTTTCCCTTAGACGCCGATATTTATATTCCACCACCAGTCGATATCACTCCTCAGAAGTTAGAGGACTTTGAGCTTCGTGTGATTGTCTGGGACGTCCAAGGAGTGAAACTTGATGACCATGGGAAGAAAGTCTCTAATATTTATGTTAGAGCGTTAGTATTACTTGACCAGTCATTTTATACATTTATTTTATTGCAGTAATTTTACATAATTATATAGGTATAAGGTGCTTCTAAATTATCTGCCACGGCTGCAATGGGAGATCATATTGGTTATGTATACAGCTTTTACTTTTTTTTATAATTAATTTTGAATTTTTCATATTTCAAACTTTATTTCATTTTTAGGAGTTTGGAAGCTCGATAAGTATTTTTTTTGCATCTAATGCTATGAATTTATGTTTTATTTAGAATAATAATACATCAGAGAACGCAATAAAAGTAATTTAGTGTAAATACGACTACAGACTAAAAAGTTATAACGTTTTAAAGGTGATAGTTCCGGTAATTTTTAAAAACAAACAAAAAAATTCGTATTTCGAATACCGTGACATATAGGACATTGGGTCTATGGGTAAAAACTAGTACATGGCCTCACCAAACCCCCAACAATTTTTGTTGGTCCATGCGCCAAACACCCTATAATGAAGTAATTTTTTTCAGCTAACGTCATATTTTTTTTCTTTTGCCTGCGTTTTATTGCGTAGGTCTAATTCTGCTCCATGCTTCAATTTTTTTTTACTGTTCCGGGGTACGAAATTTCTTCACTATTTATTTATTTATTTATTTAATCTTTATGCAACATGTACATTGGCGGACTTAATGCCTTGGGCATTCTCTACCAGTCAACCATAGGGTGGTGAAGAGATGAAGAAGCAGGTGCTTAAGATTAAAACATAAAAAGAAAATATAGATAAATAATATTATAAGCAAACATTTAGATACTATTAGAACTATTGTAATCTATATACCCAATACTTTCTCCCATTGCAACCGTGGTGCATAAGATTATGCAATATTGAGATTTTGACGGCAGCGGTAATATTGGGAATATTGCCAATATTACTATTGACAATATTTAATTTATAGATATTTACTTAACTTAAACTAAAAACAGAGCTGATCAGAGATCATGCCTTCAAACACATCGCGATGAACTTTAGTTAACTTCTCGCTCGATAGATGGCGTTACGGGTAAAATAAGAAGTCGTTATCGTTGTGTTCACATGAAATGGTGAAGTAATTTTGTCGGTGTCGGATTTATATATACATACATACGAGTACTTTACTCTCTATTTTTGAAGGTTGTACGCTAGCGCTTTAGTCGCTTACCGTTTCAACTTAAGAATTAACCTTTACTACTCACTGAGCAGATTTGATTACTTAATATACTATCCTTCGCGCAACTTCGTACGCGTGATTATCCTACTTACCTAGACTATTTCCTATTCTACCCTACCATATTAGATTATTATTATTATGTAATTAAATTAGATTTGTAAATTGAAATCAGTAATTTTGTAACTTGAAAGTGAGGTTTTTCTGAGTTCGGCAGTTGCCAAATTTTTTTTTTCGATTACTCTTTATTGGATGTCGCTGGTGAAGTGCACACTAAAGATAATTGTTGATTATAGTTGAATGGCGTAAATCTGGACATCTCTAATTTAATAATGTGACCTACAGCTTTCTGAATTTTCTGACTGCTGGGAAAGTGCAGTTGTACTAATGAAACCAATTAGTAATTTTACTAATTTGCACGCCAACTGCCATACCTACAGTTATTTTTTCCAAAAATCACAATGATTTTTGGGAAAAATACAAAAAATAAAAGTAGGTAATTGAATATTTCAATTTTTTCGGGCAACTTGTAAATTTTTCTTTCTCTAAAACCATTCGGATTATTATTTTAGATTCACAAGATTTAGTAATTCTAGATATTGCAGTCATCTTTTTGTGTTACAGGTGGATGGACTCTGTAGAGCAAGCACAATATACCGACGTGCACTACAGCAGTTGTGCTGGTGAGGGAAGCTTCAACTGGCGCATGATATTCAATTTCCAATACCACCATGCTGCGAAAAAGGTTATCATTTATATTGGTATTACATTCAGTCGGGTGACTCGTTCTCCAGTCCCAAGGTCTATCGAGGAGCGCCGTGGGGTTTTTAGTCTGTGCGAGACGGACATCACCAGCTCTTGATAGTGAAGAGCCCATGAAGCGTGGTGATTACAGTACCGCAACCTACCTAGGCAATAAAACCCCAAGAAGCGGCGCACTGTGGAACGCCGCCATACAAACAGTTGGACATCGTTACCTCTTTCAATTATTTAAAGATAACTCCAGATGTAGTCAACGTAGAGACTTCAAATTTGTACGGTATAATATTAAAGAGTAAAACTTCTTATTTCTTGTGTAAAATTTATTAAAAATAAATGCGACAACCGGAAAAAAAAAACTGTAATATACCAATATTTTAAAGACGTTTATTCTGAAATAACAGATATATCGCATACTAGTTTCATTTGATTTCATAAAATAAATACAAAACAACTCAACTGGGTATGTTTTAAACTGAATAACAATCAAAAATAGCTTGATAAAAAGATCGCCAAATATTCATGAATCACGAGGACGCTACATGTAACTATTCTGTCAGGCGCAGGCGTTTTCTTTAGTAATCGGATGTTAAGTGAAATATTGTAATAATTTATTCATCTTTGACATCATCGATGAATTTCAGTGAATGATCACAACTCAGTATTAAAGATTTTGCGTCCGACAAAAAAGTGAGTATTTCAGTACTTTTATGTTTCGAGGACAACACTTTCTGTAATGGGTATAATAATAACAACGGACTTACCATTACTGGAGACATAAAACGTAAACAAACTTACTGTTTCAAACTAGGTGAAATTCTTTTCGGTTGTAAAGCTAACACTTTTTTGATTGCACTTTTACGGTCTGTAAAATCATTTTTCAATAATACATACAAATCTCTATAAGTCTTAATATTTTCCAATTTAAAAAAGAGGAACCAAATCAACTTAATTGAAACAATATCAAGTAAGATAAAATGTAAATCTACCCTGCGTACATTTTTATAAATAGTTCTAACCTCAATAGTTATTTATTGCGTGATAATCCTTTAACAAAACAGCAACTTGCGTTTTGCGCTCATAAAATAATCAGGCGTTAAACTTAATTTTCTGTGTTTTTTTACAAAACGGGGAAGAGAGGGGACCTATAATGTTCTAGGGAAACATTATATGTATTTTTAACTATCTACTGAAGGTATTTTTAGCTCGGAGTTTCCTGGGGTTTCGATTACAAGACTAATTTTATAAAATGTTTCTATTACTTTTTTAAACTTAGCAGTAATTGCAAAATATAATACATTTTCAAACAATAACTGTCGTATAAACATAAATACACTATAATAAAACAGATTTTGTAAAAACTATTTCTTCAAATCAACGCAAATATTACAAATATCACTCATAAAGACTGAGGTAATTTTGAGAAGAGTTTAAAATGACATTTTTCGAGTTATGTATATACTACACACAAGAGTTTTAGGGGTTAAAACTATAATAACCTAAAAGTTTGGAATGTCTTCTTTGTAAAATGCATATTAGATGCAGGTTTATCGACATTCAGTACTTTCAGTCCATGTCCAACGGTTTGTATGGCGGCGTTCCACTGTGCGGCGCCCCCGCTTGGAGCTTTGCTTAGCTTTATTGAGAGGATCCATACCTCGGCTGCTAAGCCCCCCGTCACGACAAGGCGGGAATCCCTTTACCTACAACAAACCTACCCGTTGCGCCATCTAACATAATAACGTTATTGTGATTTTCTTAATGTTCTTTATTTCTCTTTAAAGATGGTAAAAAAAGAAAAAGGGCCGTTTACAGAAGTTGAAGAGCATTTACCACCGTTGTTTGTAGTACAAGTCTTGGATAATGATGCTGCTTCACAAGATGACTTTTTGGGTGAGTACCAAATACCAAATTCCTCACAAAATTCAATCGTCAATAGACTTAGCTATAACATGTAATTTTTCTGTACACGCTTTAAGTGGGTCGTATGGATAGGTCGTGGTCGGGATTGTAGGTTCAATAAAAAAAAAGTTATTTTGTTTAGTTGTCTTTGGTAAGTTGTACTGAACGCTGTGTAGAATTTTGAGCACATATTATGGTAGAACCTTATAATATTATATCAATACGGATTTTATCGTATCGTAATGTTGGCGCAAAAATGCAAGTGAATTATTTCAATACGCGCATGGTTTCCTGGCCGTTTGTATTGTAGTAAAGTTGTAGTAAATAGTTTGAATTGAGTCCGTAGTTTAAGAATAGCACTGTTGTAGACTCCAGTAGGTACGTTCAATTTATACAATCATGTTTTAAATATTATTTCGGGTCTATACGTCCACAGATAATTCAAAATAGTCATTATTGAGCTAACCTCGACGTTTCGGTCAAGTTGCATTGACTATTTTGAATTATCTGTGCGCGAATAGACCCGAAATAATATTTAAAACATGATTCCAATTCGCGAAAGTTTAAAAACTTCTAATTTATACAATTTCAGCAACAAGATCATTTAATTTGAACGCAATACCAAAAGGAGTGAAGCTAGCCCACAAGTGTACTTTAGAAGATATAGATAAGATTAAGAAAATCAACTTGTTCTCAGAAATGACTACTAGGGCTTGGTGGCCTCTAATATATACTAATCGTAACACTGGCATTCATACGGCTGCTGTTAGTATATTTTGATGTTTCATTAGTTTTCTTTGTGATAATTAGATATGTAAAATACCTACTAATATATAATACTATATAGTATTTATACAATAGTGACTACCTTCAATATAATCCAGACTAATATTATAAATGCGAAAGTAACTCTGTCTGTCTTTGCTTCACGCCTAAACTACTGAAACGATTTGTGTGAAATTTGGTACAGACATAGTTTAGAACTTGAGAAAGGACATAGGATAGTTTTTGTTAGTTTTTAGACATACAGCGCCATCTATTGGTCAAGAGTCGGCATCAATTCAGTACTCAGTTAGTGCTCATTATGTTGATTTTTGAAGAGTTCCCTAGAATATCTTCCACATTTCATTTTTGAAGACATCCCGCGAGATCAGGAACTATGTGGGTAAAACCAAAAATCTGCCGGAAGTCACTATTCCACGAGAACGAAGTCGCGGGCAAAAGCTAGTAAATAATAAATAAGCCTTATATCTGTCCCATTTCAGGGCAAAGGCATATTCCCATAAAGAAGAGTTGCAACGTTAATGATTTTGTGTCATTAGCATGTAGAAACAAGGACTAGTGCCAAAATAAACTTAAGAAATTAAATTAAAAAATCGCATCCATTTGAGAAGCTCCTCTTTTTTGGAAGTTGGATGAGAAAGGCCTTTCTCACTTCGATATAAAACTTTAGGCTAGGATAACGATTATTTATATTATAGGTACTAGATACCCGGCACGGCTTCGTACGCGTGTTTATCCTACCTCTACACCTATTCTACCCTACTCTACACTACCCTACCATACCTCTATCCTATCTCACGGACCAGTTTTGAACTTATTTATCTTATAATTGTAGGTCAAGGTAATCCAGCAGATTCGTAAAAACAAAATGAGTAAGTACTTGTTTTCGTAATTATTAATAATATTTTATTTTTACAGGGTCAAATAGATTTAGAGATGACTCTGTTGCCCAAAGAAAAGGCGACATTAATGCCTGTTGGTATTGGAAGAGAACCACCGGCACCTTTGCCATCACCTAAGTATGTTTAAAAAATATATATAATTACCAACTTAGTTCACGTGGATATCAAATCCCCATCATCCCGATTTTCATATTTACGAATTATTTTCCATGCAAACTTTTATCCCCTTTTTTACCCCTTTTAGGCAGATTTTTCGAATAACCGGAGACGTCTCTCTACTTTGTAAGATTGTAACGAATAAACGAATATCGATTTTTTCGCCCCTAATGGATTTTTCCTCTGACTGATTTTTGTAGAAAATTTTATCCCTTACATGAACCTTACCTAACCTAACTTACAATAAATCTAGAAATCTGTGACACATCTTTTTTATGGTGTTGGAAAAGTACTGCAAGAAGAGTACCAACGTTTTACCCTCTGAGTATCATAAAAGAAAATAATGATGGGACAAGAGTCACAAACTAGCAGTGACCATCGCTCAAACAGTATTTCGGTTGGTAAGAGCTCCGCCATGGCACAGCAAGTATGGTTCGAATAGATGTATACAAATAGTATATGTCAGGTCAGGTGTTGATACATCGTCACAGATAGTCTGTAAGGCCCGCTGCTGACTGTGATTTTTTGTCACCGTGACTTTTTGTTACTAAGTTCAGTGCAATGAAAATATATGAGAGTGCGCTCATTGTGGTGACGTGACAATACGGTGACAAACAGTTGCAGCGGCCGGCAACATCCGAGTGACGTGACTATCAGTCGACCTATACGTTGCTATGGGAGTCCGCTCACTGGTGACTTTTTGTCACTCGGCCGGCTCCGCGCGTTCGGAGCAGACGTATGCTGTTTTTTTAGTTTGGCTGTATTTCGTTTTTAACGATGTCATCTTCTTTGCAAGTGGAAGATATTGACAATGAGTTATTAATAGAAGAGGTAGAGAAGAGGCCTGCATTATATGCAAAAAAATTAAAGGAATATTCCAATATTATTTTAAAAAGAAGATTTTTAATTATCTAATTCTAAAATTCTCTAAAATCTAATCTATAATCTAAAATAATATACATATAATTATATATTAATTTTTATTCTGCGTATTTCAAGAGCACAAATCACAGCAACCTCTTTGAAATCCATTACAAAAATGAGCCGGATTTGTCACTCACGAACAGTTTCAGTGAGCGCATCGTAGGTGACAGTAGGTGACAGTAACAATAAGTCGCGGCAACTAAAAATCACAGTCAGCGGCGGGCCTTACTGTCGTCTTTCTGCCCTTGAACTAATTTTGTCCTTGACACACAGTCTGATTTTTTTGTACTAAGTCAACACATTACAATGTATGAAATTTCACATATTTATCAAATAAAATTGATACAATAAATAATTATAAAAAATATTTTTTAAATTACGCTTACTACATGTTAATATGCATTTTCTTGTAAGTAGTAGGACGATAATGAATCGTCTGGAAGAGCGTCGACGTAAAGAGAACGCGTCTTGCCGGGAATAATTTGAATCAACTATCGGCTATCATTGCCCATACGCGCATGAATTTTTAACCGACTTCCAAAAAGGTTCTCAATTCGACTGTATTTAGATTTTCAAAATTCTTTTTGTAATCAAAAGAGTATACTCCCGAGGTGGTCCCATAGAAATATTATCGTGATCTGATCATGAACTTACGAGATATGTGAACAGTCGATGGCTGTCGAGTAAAGAGGAAGAGGGGGGATACGTGGTCACCCCCCCCCCCTCCTTTAATCATCCAAGATAAAAAATATCGTGTGAGGTATCGTTTGAATGGGCTTTTCATAAGGATTTCAAATATTAGCCTCACAAAAGTCTGGGAGGGGGATTAATTTTAGGCACCACTAAAAATCGTGAAAAAAAAAAATTAATAAAAAATTAAACCGACTTCAAAAGAAACTAAAAAGCTTGAAATAACTTTAAAACGTTTTGGAGTCGGTTCCAAGTCAAGTTCTAGCCTCTTTAACCTTCTCATTAAGAACTTGCCTTGGAACCGACTCCAAAACGTTTTAAAGTTATTTCAAGCTTTTTAGTTTCTTTTGAAGTCGGTTTTATTTTGCTTTTGATATTTAGCAGATCTCTAAAAAAATGTTTTTGTTCATAGACGTTGTGAAGATAAAAGTGTTCTGGATCACATCAAGAATTTTAAAAAAAATTTGCGAAGGGAACATGTTCTGGCGGCAATTGCTGTCTCTACAGTTGTACTAGTACTAGTGTGTGCGTATTATGAAGTACCGCAATGCCTTTTCAATTATTGTACGTAAGTCACTTTATTTACTCATTTTATTTTACAGAGGGCTAACAAACAAATTCATCATCATTAATTTAAGGGTAGCCCTCTTGTCGATGCTTCTTTAGCTGGAACAAATGAATTACATAAAATTAATTTGTATGCACAAACTTCATTTGTAATGTCAACTGTAGGAAATGATGACCATACTGCCCCACTAGTTTTAAGTATAGAAGAAAATTGAATTTCAATAATATGGAATTTACAAAGCCAATCGTTATCCCATCAACTAGAAAGCATTGCTTAGCATAATTACTATTCAACTACTCAATGATAATTGTAAATACCATAGCGTAACTGCATAAACCCTAGAGCTTTAATGCTCTAAGGCATAAACACACTGACTGGAGAAAATTGGAAACAACATGCTGAATTATAAATTTCTTACCTAAACCCTATTTTGCTTTACAAGATTTATTTAAATAAACAAAAGAAGGTGGTAATTAATTTAAAGTTACCCTTACACCTTGACAGTCGGGCCTTATTCCACTGAACAAGTTTGCTTACCTCAGGTAAAAGTGAAACTTTCTCAATTGTGAGATGTATGGATTAACAAAAGAGGTACAGCATATTGGTAGATATGTCATATGTACTAACAAGATGTTTTCTTTGAAATGATTGCCAGTGGATTTAGGAATTAGTTAGACCCACTTGTGAACCAACAAAATTAATATTTGTACGCGATTAATGCGTTTTAATTTTTTTCTTTTGCAGGAATGGTTACACGGAGGTAATTGGTGACATTTGAAATGTTCTACATTCCATTTACCATGATTTTTTTGCAGTCTTTTGTAAGCAGTATACATAGGTTTTAAGATATTATTAGGTATAATTTTACCTTAATTTAGACATTTATTGTAGACACGTTCACGGAATGTAGTCTTTATTTTTGTTGCAATAAAAGTTTGTTGTCAACTTTCTTGCTTGTTTCTTTTAGAATATTTTTTTTTCTGCCCAAACGTCCCTTACGAGTCAAGTTCTTACAATTTTAGGACTGTTGGTTTCTTTGAAAATCGTTAAGCCACATTATAAAATTTTAAAAAACATAATAATGAAATAATGTATTATTTTCTTTTTATCAAATCTCGTTTATGTGATATGACTTATGAACATCACTTTAGATGAACAAAATTTGGTTAAGACACATTGCTGCGCTTAATTGCTTTAAAACAATAATGATGGAGGTATAAGAGACTAGATATATTAAATCAAAAAGTCACTAACTGCTTTTAATCGATATAAAAATTAATTTACTATTTCACAATGGTAGAGCAATCAATAAATCAAACATTAGTTTTAATTATAAAATAGTAGTCATAATTCTTAGAATGTTTGTCGTACTTATAAGTAGGATTAATACATCTCGATAAATAAATAAATAAATCAGCCTGTAACTGTCCCAATGTAGGGCAAAGGCCTCTTCTCATACAGAGAAGGATTGAGCATTAATCACCACGCTAGCTCACTGCGTGTTGGCGATTTCAGACTATTAAAGTCCAGGTTTCCTTACGAAGGTTTTCTTCTCCGTTAGTCAGTGGTGTCTTAGATTATCTAAGAAAGTACATATGACATTGAAAAACTCACATTGGTACAAGCCAGGTTCGAACCCACACCCACGCGCTTGAAAAGCAGGTCCATAACCAATGTCCCACCACGACACTTCATTACACATCTCGATAACATTACATTAATACTTAATTCTTGTAATTTATTGTCTGTGTTAAATCTTGGAATACTTTTAAAAGTTTTGTGACTTCCTAAAATAGCTGTGTAAAAATTACGAACAAAATTATACAGATAACCATAACCTAACACTAAGAAAGCACTAATATTCTCCGGGGACGGGCGGCAAGTCGTTCAGATATTTTGTAAGTTTCATTAATTTAGCTATTTCTGTAAACAGTGTCATCTATCACGAGTTCCACGGACGAGTGACCTGATAAAACCACAAAGTGCTGAAAGTTGCTAGAAGCATGCAACCTTTAATATAGTTGTGTAGATATCGTATAGATGGCGCTGTAACCAGTTATCCACGGATTCTATCTATCAAACTATAGTAACACTCACCGAGTTCCACGGAGAAGCGATTTGATAAAACGCAAAGTATTGAAAGTTGCTAGAAGTAGGCAACCTATAATATAATTGTGGAGATATCGTATAGATGGCGCTGTAACCAGTTTTCCACGGATTCTTAGATTAATCTACCTATTCAAATGCTATTGCGTATGTGAGCAGACACATTTAATTATGGAGAACAAGGATTCATTCTAGTTTCATTGAAACTAATGAAATTATAACCAGATGTAAGCGTGAAGAAGTTAAGGCGCTGTGCACAGTCAAGTTTGGTATTACAAAGGGGGTGAAGCAGGATGAAGTGGGAACGAGCCGCCCCGCCCATGGGTCCCGCCCCTTCCGTCTATTGCAAGCTTGAAGCAAAATAATAGATTGCGAGGCATCGCGCAAAACTCGACATTGCGTAACGTCCATTATAAATAAAAGCGTAATTTCGTCAGTAATATCACAAGTGAATTTGACCTATCGTGGCAATGACCCGCTTGAAATGAGCGTGCCTGCGGCATCCTCTAGGTTCGAACCCTATCAGACATCGTATATTTTTGAATTTTTATAATACGCAATATAATAATTAGTAATTACCTACATATCTTCTTTTTGTTATTTTTTAAAATATTTATGTTCATAATTTTGTTTTCTTATTTTTAAAATAATGAAACAATAATTGTTATTTTCTAGAAAAGATTACATCAAAAATGTGCAAAATTGAAAAAAAAACTGTAAAATTTTGAAAATAATTATTTATGTACATATATTATATTTATATCAAACAAAAAAATAGACAAAAAGTAAAAAAACAATTTATTTAAAAAAGAAATCTTTTTACTCCAAAGAAAAACCATTAAAATTGCATTATAATTGTTTAAAAAATAAGAAAATCAACAAAAATAAAAAAAAATAAATAAAAAAAAGTAAAATAACAAATAAGAAAATCAGCAAAAAGTAATGCTCGATGCAGGATCGAACTCTACTCATACACTATAGTGGTTGACTACATCAACATTCTAGTCCGCTAATGCATTTAGACAGTAATGGTAGTGACCAAATTACATTTCTCCTGATGGTCAGAAGCTTGAATAAGGTAGATGTCTGATTTAGATGTCAGACATCGTACATTTTTGTATTTTTATAATACACAATATAATAATAAGTTGGTACTTACACCTACATATTTTCTTTTTGTTATTTTTTAAAATATTTATGTTAATATTTTTTTTTTCTTATTTTTAAAATAATGAAATAATAATTGTTATTTTCTAGAAAAGATTATATCAAAATTGTGCAAAATTAAAAAAAATGTAAAATTGTATAAACAATCATTTTATGTACCTATATTATATTTATCAAACTAAAAATAGACAAAAAGTAAAAAACTATTTATTTAAAAAAAAACTTTTTAGGTACTCTAAAGAAAAGCCATTAAAATTGCATTATAATTGTTTAAAAATAAGAAAATCAACAAAAATAAATACTGAACATTTATTTCAGACAAGAAAATAGAAAAAAAAGTAAAATAATAATTAATAACAATTATTTCAAATAAGATAATCAACAAAAAGTATCGCTAGATGCGGGGATGGATTTCCCAACCGGTCGCTCTCGTAGGTCACATGTGCAACGTTCGAGACCACTAAACCAATTGGACGGTATTGGTGGTGACGAAATTACATTTCCCAATATACAGCTTTCAACAACAAACAAGATACGTAAATAATTTTTGAGCGGGGGCGGAACAAAATGACATAGGTCCATCTAGCAGCGCGCCTCAGCGGTCACTGTCGCTCCGCGTAGAAATGAAAGAGAAGGGATAATGGCGTGACGTTTGGTTCGACTCGTCCGAATTATTTATCAGTAAATATATTAATTCCTACTAATATCTTATTTCAATCGATAAATACAAGTGAGGGCTCCCTTTATTATTATTTATTACGTAACTGTTATAAATTTCATCAAGATTGGTTTATAAATAATAGAGATAAAATTGCAGGAATGTTAATTTTAATGGTTGTTTTATGATTTTTTTTTATCGAAAAAAAATACCAAAAACGTGTTTTGAAGCCGTGAGTTCTCTCATAAATATGATCGAGAATAACATATATTTTTTTTGCTACTCTAAAATGTATACATTAGGCTAAAAAACTGTTTAATTAAGCCTATTTTGACTGTGCACAGCGCCTTAAAAAGTTGTTAGGGAAACTGACTTATCTACATATCGAAAAATACAGAATATTTTCGACAATCATTAAAAAAATTGAATATTTAAAATATAAGTCTTTTGTACGTATGAATATAAAGTAAGTACAATTACCTACAATATGGAAAGAAATCCTAATGCAATACAGTAAAGGTTTTAAAGTACAATAACTACCTAAATTGTTCTACCATTCAAGTAAATTTCCACATCTGTCAATCATCAAAGAAGCCTTTGAAAAGTTTTGTCTATCAAAAGGGCGCATCACGCATGCCTACTCGAGAGGTGTGGAGCCGCCCATTCGCAACACAAGTACACATTCACCGCGATGACCATATTAACCGCGGCCGCGCTCCGACAAATATAATCCGAACGCACAGAACTTTTTAAAAAAGTAACTAAAAAAAAAAAAGTTAAAAATTTGCACGCAGCAGTGAAACATTTGTGAATTTGCGGTAAGTTTTGACGTTACATCACGTTTTTTTTTAAATTAATGATTTTTTTTTGGTCTATCAAAGTGTGTTAATAATTATGTTTTACTCAGTGGAACTGTAACATAATAAAGTTTTTTGTCATTACGCGGACAGTATATTAAAGGAGAAAAAAATAATAATTGCACATTATTTGTTAAATGTAATTTTAGATTTCCATACTGCGTAAGCTTTTTTAAGTAAATATTTGTAATGATGATTTATTTTATCATTGTTTGGAAGCTATTAATATATAACGAGCTATTAAAATATTATAACCAAATAGCATTACTGGGACTTTTCATTGAATACATTTTGTCGTTATAAATTATTACAATGAATTAATTTTTCTTAAACTTGGGCAACAGAGGTAGTACAAAAAGTTTTATTATATTAAATATTTATTAAAGCAATGCTGCGTCATGGGTCAGTGGTCGCAAAGAAGACTGCTGAGCGCAAAAAGGACTCATGAGGGTTCGATCCTCAAGTCGAGGTTTTCTATTAGGAATTTTTTTATTCCTTAATATCATAGACTTAAAAGTATAACATACCTATCTGGCAAAATGTAGAAGTACTTTACAATTCTGCGTAACCCTAGCGAATTATTATATGTATAATATAAGCGAGTCGTGATAGCCTAGTGGTGGTGACCGTTGACTGCAAGTCAGAGGTCTCGGGTTCGAACCCAAGGCGCGCACCTCTGACTTTTCATAAGTTATGTGCGTTTTATAAATAAATTATCACTCTCCGTGCCTCGGATAGCACGTTAAGCTGTTGGCCCCGGCTGTCAATTGTAGATCTTTGACAATCGTTACGGGTAGTCCGAAGCCCGAAAGTTTGACAACGAGTCTTACCAAATCGGTATCGTGTAACTCAGTATCTGGGTTGTGGAGGTCTGAAAGGCAGTCGCTCCATGTAAAACACTGGTATTCAGCTGCATCCGGTAGGACTGGAAGCCGACCCCAACATAGTTGGGAAAAGGCTAGGCAGATTTATTTATTTATTACAGGTACACGAACATCATCATGTTCGTGTACCTGTAATAAATAAATAAATAAGAAAAATCAGTTATTTGCATTGACGAAGTGGTCATTTTAATCACTTTTTTTAACCTGTATTGTCCCACTGCTAGGCAAAGGTCTCCTCTAAATCTTTCCACTTCTTTCTTTTCGCGGCAGTTTCTTACCAGTTGCTCTTGAAAGTATCGAGATCGTCTCGCCATCGCTTTCGCGGCCGACCCCTACGACGCTACCCGTCTTTAGGCATTTAAAACTACATAATATAATGTCATTATTATCTAAGTGATCTACTTGATATCTCTTATTTTTGCATTTGC
Source organism: Protodeltote pygarga (assembly GCA_936450705.2). Taxonomy (NCBI): domain Eukaryota; kingdom Metazoa; phylum Arthropoda; class Insecta; order Lepidoptera; family Noctuidae; genus Protodeltote; species Protodeltote pygarga. The sequence continues at coordinate 16,368,349 of OW388248.2, forward strand.
AGATGCATTTGAGTTCTACTATCTGATTAGAACTGAATTGGAACTATTTTTCACAGCTGAAAGCACTACGTCTATCGATATCCATCTACACGAATAAATACAATTTAAATTTCTGTTTATAATGTTCAATAACAACTGTTTTCTAAATTTATATAATTAGTTATCTGCATAGTACAGTACCTACAACCAGAAAGCAGTTTTTAAAATGTTGTTTATTTCGGGAAATCTTCAAAATGGCAGACCGTTTTTATGGATCGTTCACTAGGTACCTGACTTTATAAGGCGTAAATCCGGGTAAAAATAACTAGATAAACGGGATTATTAAATAACATTTGAATGAAGTCGCGGGCGATAACTACTTAGTTCTCAAATAGAAATTAATGCTTTGCCACATTGGAAGGCAATAGTAAGGTTTTGAGCTAGGTGTAGGCCAGCAGTCCATGTGGTTTCTGGCCTAAGAATAAAACCACCTCTACTCGTCCCGCGGTTGTCGTAAGAAGCGACAAAGCGAAAGATCCGGAGGATAGGCAGCAGCATCCTTCTGTGTAACAGTAATCATCTGCTACTGCTATCGCCAACCCGATTACCCAATACCCAGCGTGGCAATTATGGGCAAATCCTTCCAATGAGAGTACAAAAATGGCGCGCAAGGAGAGGCCTCCTTTCAGCAGTGGACTAATACAGGCTGATGATTTGTGGGGTTTGGCTAGACGAGCTGTTATTTAGCGAGTAAGCATTTACTTGGTTATTGTAATTCTTGCGGTACTTATTTTACTACCAACTTCTTTTAAAACGAGGATTAAAACTCAATTGGTAAATTTAAATTAACTCTATTGCCATCTCTAAATATTGGCATACAAATGCCAAGAATAGATATATATAAATTAATCAAAAATTAAAGAATGTATACTTAGTTACTTTATGTACCTAAGAATATAGTTTATAGTCTTCTCTTACCCCTGTCTCACGACGAACGGCGTGAAGATTTGCATCGTTTGAACAGGTCGAACAGATAACTGCACTTAAAACTTAAGGAGTTAATGGAAATTATGTTCTTAGACTAAGGTTTTTAGTTTTAAGTCTTGTACTTCCACAAGGCTCTCGGAAATATCTTAATATTTCTGCATAAAATAATATCCTTATTGAAAAAACCAGCTCTACCTAAAAAACTGACTCGATTCCGTTCCAATCCCGGGAAAACTAATCACTATTTTCATAAATGGGGATTAAGGGAGTCACTACAGTACGATTGCGGAGCATCTTACCAGACCCTTTCCCATGTGGTAAATGAATGCCTACTTCACCTGTTTTCCCGGTGGAATGTTGGAAGTCCACAAACACACACCTGCAGCCGCATCCATGCAGGATGAATGACATACGCAATGATGATGATGACTTAAAATAAATGTGTCGTATTTGCTAATGTATTACATATCATTCGTTACTAACGCATAGCACATAGTTTTTTTAATGAAATCAATTATAGCCAACATGACTGGCTTCAGTGGCGTTTCTCAGCTTTTTTAAGGCTTTATTATGATGTGTTGTAGTGACGGCCTAGCTTAAATAGGACTGAGAAGCACATGTTTGGCGTATGCCGGTCCAACTTTGGAGTCGCTTTGATAAGTCTGGTGACCTGAGACTGTAAAATTTGATCGCGGCGGGTCACTTAAAATAATTATGAGAAATGAGGCATCATAAGCTATTAATAGAAATATTATTCCTACACATACATAGACGAATGCAGTATTCTCACGTTTCGCGAGCTCTTCCCATGTAATAGGGGCGTGCCTATTGGCATTAACCGGACACAATTCTAGACTCCGTGCTGCTTGCTACTGAGAATTTCGTAATAGAATAACCCCATTAACATTTTGCCCAAACCGGCATCGAAGTCAAGACCTCATGTTATACTTAACATGATAAACTTCCAGATTACATCAAATATAAGCTTCTTGTATTATGTTTTTACCCAACTGCCATGGAATGGTTATGTTTTATTATTATTATTATTTTATTCATTCTTAACTAAACTCAAGTTGCTATTTAGGTTCGTAACTTCCGAAAAGTTAAAAGTGCATGACTTTGGTTCGAACCTGAGACCTCTGACTTGTCAGTCAACGGTCGAACAACTATCACTGTATTACATTGTAACCTAGTTTGCCGCCATAGCAAGCTAATCTTGAAAATAAAGAGAATAATTTAGATTGCTTCTTGTTGCTCTAAGTATGAACAAACAAATCTTAACGCAACAGCAATAAATGAGCAAGATAATATTGCGTTATCTTCTATGTCACGAAATATAACAATACAATAAAATTTAAGTATAAAATATAAGACAGTCATAACCATAACTCCAATAGACGAATACGATTGAAAATTAGTACTGAGAAAAATATATAATAGCTTAGTTGCAAAATGGACAAAAAAATTAAAAGACAAGGTGAAATTAACGACGCCAATCGTAATGAGATGACTGAAGAAGTTGATTACGATGGACTGCTTACAGCTGCTGGAGAATTCGGACCCTATCAAGTATTCCTGTTTTTTATTACATTTCCATTTTATATTTTTGGAGCATTTGCCTACTTTCAACAAGTTTTCCTCACTGAAACTTCTCCAAATCATTGGTGTATGATTCCAGAATTACACAATTTAACTGATATAGAAAGAAGATCTCTGGCCATTCCCTTAGATATCGATTCTCCTTTTGGATATTCACGTTGCAAGTCGTATGAAGCAAATTGGAGCGAGGTGTTGTCCACAGGAGTTGTTCCAAATCAAACTTGGAATACAGTGCCTTGTCAGAATGGATGGGAGTTTAATAAAACTGAAATTCCATATCCAACAATAGGAAGTGAAATGGGATGGGTGTGTGACAAAGACAGCTACCAAGCAACTGCCCAATCAATATTTTTTCTTGGTTCCATTGTTGGAGGATTACTAATAGGATGGATATCCGATCACTATGGTAGACTGCCAGCCGCTGTGTGCAGTAATATGGTGGGAGCTATTGCAGGCACGGCAAGCATATTTGTTAAAAATTTCTTACAATTTAATATCTGTCGCTTCTTTATGGGAATATCATACGATAACTGCATGATGATGACGTATCTTCTGGTTTTTGAATATATTGCACCAAAATATAGAACACTGGTAACAAATTTAGCGTTTTCAATTTCATTTACCTTCGGGCAGGTTGTGATGCCATGGATCGCACTAGCATGTGGTCATTGGAAAACTGCCGCATTAGCACAAAGTTTGCCTATGGCATTGTCATTGCTAGCCCCTCTAATTATACCTGAGAGTCCAAGGTGGCTGTTGTCTAAGGGAAGAGTTGATGAAGCTGTGAAACAAGTCTTGAATATAGCTCGTGTAAACAAAAAAGTAGTGTCACAAAATTTGATTGAAAATTTTAAACATACTGCTTTACACAAGACAGAAGTTACTGAATATCTAATTGATATGTTAAAAAGGCCTGTTCTGAGAAGAATGTTTATCTGCATCTGTCTGGAATTCATGAGCTGTATGATTATTTTCGATACTCTCATACGGACAATAGGACAGTTGAAATTTGATTTTTTTGTATCTTTTACTGTAATATCTTTTACTGAATTTCCATCATTAATGTTGTTATCCTTCATATTAGACTACACAGGAAGAAAACTATTGGTGACTGTTACATTGTTAATATGTGGTATATTTTGTTTTATGATTCCGTTTGTTGGAGATGGGTTACCGTCAGTATTATGTGCAGTCGCAGCAAGGTTTGCCGTGAACATGTCATGCAACGCAGCTATGCAATGGACGGCAGAATTGTTACCAACTTCTGTAAGAGGCTTTGGGTCTTCATTTGTACATATATGTGGATACATTGCTACTATTATTTCACCTTTCGTGGCATATCTAGATATATATAGGCTTTGGCTGCCAATGATTGTGGTTGGCAGTATTGCACTATTTGCTGTTGTATTGGGTTTCCTTCTTCCTGAAACTGCTCAAAAAGATATGCCTCAAACATTTGATGAGGCAGAAGAACTTATTACTAGCCAAAAATTCTTTGTCCTGCCGTGTAGGAAGAAAATACCAAAAAATGCGAATATTCAGGGCCAGGCAAATTCATGTTTTGAATTGAATTGAAGCTCTTTAAATCACGACATATTATTATCTAAACGCACAGTGCGATTGTAAATATTAGTAATATATTAAACATGGCGAAGTATAATTTGTGTAGTATACTATACTACTATAAATAAATGATAGAATTTATGATGGAAATTATTTGTTTCTTCTACACTAACTAGCTTTTACCCATAGCTTTAGTAAAAACATTATAGTTTTATAAACGACATTTTGTAATCTTTCTAATGCTGCTTGTAATCGGTTTTTTATTTTTCCAGAAATTTCTAAGTTGTACAATATTATTATGATATATAAATAATGCTTTCGTTATCAAACCCGGGTTTTTTTAAGCAAACTTTTCTGGAGACAGCCTTATAATAATATATGGTATATATTAAAGGCTTACATCTTTAGATAAAAGTGCCGAAGAAGTGTGATAAAAACTATAAGTCATATAATAAACGATATCTGGTTTACTAATGTAAATAATGTCTTCTAATTCTAATGTCTTTGGCAATATTTACATATTTTTGATCTTTACATATTTACATATATATTTATTCTATTAAAATATATACAAATATCATCACTTACCATCAGGTACCCAACCTGTTTACTTTTGTTAGTTACCTAGTTTGTAAACTATAGCTATACGTCGAGGTTAGTTCAATAATGACTATTTTGAATAATCTGTGCGCGAATAGACCCGAAATAATATTTAAAACATAGTTTGTAAACATTAATTAAACGAATATATTATCTGTTATAAAAGATTACAGTGCAATCCAATTGCGTTACACATGTATAATTGGTGAGGTCATTCTAGTTTATATGTTACTAGCTGGTTCCCACAGCTTCGCCCGCGTGGAAGTTGGTTTTCGTCAACAAAAGTAATCATGAAATTTTTATCCTGTTCCCTCGACCCATGGGAACTTATTCTACGGATAAAAAGTAGCCTACGTTTTATTCCAGGCTATACTTCTATCCTTGTGTAAAATAGTAAAGAGATAGATATATATCGCCATCGCGGACTTTTTTGTAGACCTATAAAAGATACAAAATTCCACTATACAGCATTTTGTTATATCTCAAAGGGCATTTAGGCAGCGTTTTCGTTGAAAATTCCCAAACAGTTTATTTTTTTCCGACACCTCCAACAAATATCATATATTTTAGGCAATAAAAACAAAAAAAAAACTTGACAAATTAATTATCAAAACCTTTCTCCAGAACCACTCTGTTTATTGGTGAAAATAGCATGAAAATCGGTGCTGTACTTTTTGAGTTTCGCGAACATACAGACAGACAGACGCAGCGGAGGACTTTGTTTTGTAATAATTGTATTATATGTAGTGATTACGACCACTTCCCAGCTTATTAATCCTAAGGCTTTATACTAAATTGAGCTTGAAAGCCGATGATAATAAAAAGGTAATATTTCCTGCTATTTGTTATCATGTTTACTTTGTTGATTAGCTTTGTGTGATACAAAGGTACGTGTTACAACATTGTATTCATTTATTTACATTGCACAATTTAAATGACCGTTAATATTGTACTAGCTGATGCCCGTGGCTTTGCCCGTGAGGATATCGGTTATTATGTCGGTTATCGTGACCAAAAGTACCTAATCATGAAATTTTGATCCCGTTCTCGCAACCCGGGTAATTTTTTTCCGACAACTCCAAAAAATATCATTATAATTTTAGCCACATTGGCACATACAAAAACTTGACAAATAATATAATAAAACCTTTCCTTGAACCACTCTATCCATTGGTGAAATTAGCATAGAAATCGGTGCAACAGTTTTTGAGTTTAATTGCGGAGAGACAGACAGACTAGTAGTGATATTGACTCATTGCAAGAAAACGTCTACCTCCCCTTCTATGAAGTCGCCTCCTGACTGATGTCAGACTGATGTCTCCCAGATGTAGGTAAGTCCAGTTCTTAAAGCTAACTTCTCCTGGGCCTGTCAGAAAAGGATCAGTGGATCATGCCTATTAACGCTATAAAAAAAGAAATCAATTTATATAATACAACTACCTTTTGCCCGCGGATAAGCTCGCGTAACTTTACAATTTAAAATTCAATCATGATCCGAAAGACACGTGGCGTCATTATTATTATCATAAGAACATAATTGTGTTTTTTTCCTTGCGAAAAGTACTTTTCTTCGGGATGAAAGGTCCTGTATCCGTTTTTGTACAGTCGGCAAAGAAGTTAGGTTGGCACGGGTGCTAAATGATTGTAATTTTTTCAAGATGTCATCAATATAATTCCATTTTACCATATTTTATGAAAAGATTTAACTGAAACCTACACTAAACTAAACAATTTTACATAACCACAAGTAAACTTATACAAAAAATTCATCCTTAACTAGTGGTCCTGCCAACCTAACTCCTTTGCCTACTGTACATCTGACAATGTATAAATTCGCATTTACAATGTTAGTTGGAATAGGTTTTCAAAACTATTTAAATAATTTTAGGTTTTTCACTATAATATCTTCAGCGATGGCTAATCTTCTGTGAGACTGGTCGTCATATCGGAATTTGGTAGGCAGGTCGTAATTATTGTTCGAAAGTTTATTTCTTTATTTATTCATTCATTTATTGTATACATGTGTTTTCTTCGAAGTCACTCGTATCTTTTAGAGTGAGTAACTGACACAGTTTTTCATTGTAGAACCATTAAGTCAAGACGGAAGACGCGGAGAACATGCTTAGTAGGCACTCTTATATGTATTACAGACTCACGAAGTCTTGAAAGCGCTTTTTATGCGTTCCACGTGTCGTGAAAAATTATGTAAACTTAGTAATGTTTTCACATTACAATGTCTTTCAGAAGATGGAGAGAAATTTTTACTATTCTAAGGACAATTTCAGTACAATTGTGAAGGTCTAGTTATAAAACTTAATTCTTTATTGTACCTACACTTATTTAAAACAGATTTTTATCACACTAGCGACCCGCCCCGGCTTAGCACGGTGTAATATACATATAAACCTTTCTCTACAATCACTCTATCTATTAAAAAGAACCACATCAAAATCCGTTGCGTAGTTTTAAAGATTTAAGCATACAAAACAATAGTATAGCACAATTTCAGACTCCGTGCTGGTACTGAGTATTTCCTAATCGAAAAACCCAATAACACTTTGCCCTACCCAGGGATCGAACCCAGGACCTCGTGCTCAGCAGTCGCGCTTGCTAACGCTAGACCAAAGAGGCAGTCTAAAAAAACTAGGAAAAGAAAACTCCTATAAAATCTGGCTCCCTAAAAATCTGAACATTTTAAGGTAATAGTTAATTCAACGGTTAATTTTACCTGCTCTACGCTTAATAAAACCGTTAAAAAGGAAGGTTAAATGTCATGTTATTTATACTGCTTTAGCCACGTGCAACTATTAAAACGTTAAGTTTTAAAGTTACGTAAAAGGAAAACTTTAATGTTGATACTGCAATTATTTTATGACTTCGAAGTTTGAAATTTTATGAATAAACGGTTTTTTAAAGCAAATAACAGTTCTTTTAACTTTCAAATGTATAATGTATTTAATAATAATATTTAATGTATAATGAAATATATATGTATAATGTAATGTAATTTATACCTACAGGGGAAATGTGACTTTTCTTATCATCTTTGTCATATTTCTTTTCTTATCAAAAATGTCACAACAACAGCAGCTAAGGGAGCTAATAGGACTGAATGAAATTAATAACACGTATGTTTTTTGAATATCGATTGCATATACACGGACGTCTTTCTACAGTCTAGCATGTTGTAGTAAAAATAAAAATATGAAATCCACTTTTACACCAATTAAAAATGACGCCCGGACAGGGATCATTTTTAATTGGTGTATTAAAATTTAGAATTTTCCAACTATTCGCTTTTGGCTGCGAGAACTTACTGCTCGCTGACGCGAGCAAAATTTTCCATGTCAAACGCTCCGCATTCCTAACAAACATTGAAATTTAAGAAAAAGAAAATTGAATCAAAACGTTGGCACTACAACAAAAAAATCCTAACCATGCAGTATTTATACTGTAATGTGTATGACGTAGCAGGTAGCTTCCACCAAAGTCGTCTTGAACCTAAAAACAACGTTTATAACAAATTAATTAGTTTCGATTTTCTCAATTGAAACGTTAATCCAGCCGAATAATGATTATATTATTGCTTAACGAAATGTGGTTGTAATTAATTTATGAAGTCCCAAAAGAATCACGTGGTCGCACACGCTTCGGTTTTAAAACGAAATGTGATGTTGTGCTACGAATTTCCATTCTAACAAAAATTAAGGAATGTTAACCTCTTAACAAGACTTATTACACTTATGTAAACACTTATGGGATTAAAGTTTCCTACAAGTCCCATGATAAGAAATATCACAGTCTAGGAAATATATCTAAGCAGAATTTTAATTAATTTGCTAAATTGAGAAAAAAGAATTCTGACTACTGTGTCGTCCTATAGCCCGTAATATCACAAAAAAAGAAATGCGTTCTAATCTATTATTATGTATTACACCCAGAAATAGAAAAAAAAAATATGCTAGCGCCCCTGAAAACTTTATTAACCCTCGACGCAAAAAGAGAGGTGGTGTTAGTTTGTCTGTGGCATCGTATCCTAAACATATGAGCCGATTTTGATTTCGTTTTTTTTTATTTAAAAGGTAACTTAATCGAGACTGTTCTTAGCTAAAAAAAGAGCTACGTATTTGTGCCGAGGGTTTTTATAGTTATTTTTAATATAATTATTTAATACGAAATTTGAAAAAAAAAGTTATTTTTAAGCCTGAAGTAGGTATGTTTAGTTTATTTTGTAAGGTTTGAAATGCACGTGCAGAATATTTTGTTACGACATTGTATTGTTAAGGTTATCGACGCATACCCAAGTTACAGCTAAGTAATGAAAAATCTATAGTAGTGGAAATATTACGCAATTATGTTTTATAGCTTATGTGTGTATTATTTAAGTTTATAACTTATAATGGATCACGATAAATTAATTTCAAAAATGGAGACGGATTAACCTGTCATTGTTGACATAAACAAATGATGGTTAACTATTATTATTTCTATGGCATTAAAGCTTTGTTCAATCTACTTAATACCTACGCACATATAATTGTGCACTCTTAAAATATATGAGTGTGACAATCAAGCTAATGGGCGAGAGAACTAAAATGCGAATCACTTCAGCTTGAATCACGCTTGAATACAAGCTAGTGCGCACGATTTTGACATTTTCGAGTTAATTTCGACATCAATGAGATGTACGATTGTAGGAGAAGTATCACATAACACAACTATAAAATTAAACAAAAACTTTAAAAATAATCATCATCAGCCTGTTTAGTCCACTGCTGAACATCGGCTCTTTTGTGCGCTCATTGGAGGTATTTATCCATAATCGCCACGCTGGGCAAGCGGGTTGGTGATCGCAGTAGCAGATGATTGCTGTAACACAGAAGGTTGCTGCTGCCCATCCTCCGGATCTTTCGCTTTGTCGCTTCTTACGACACCCGCGGGACGAGTAGGGATGGTTTTATTCTTAGGCCGGAAACCACTTGACACAAATTGAAAATAATATTAGTTGTAAAATCTGTAATGAATATTAAATTTGGGAGTAAACCTGGTAATGAAATCCCACTTTCAAATGCAAAATCACGTTTAACGGTACCGAAGTCGAAGTGTTTTCTTGATGTGTCTCGCTGCGCAAGAAGTTTCATAACAAAAATATTTGAACACGATGATGCCTTATTAAAATTCATCGGATCGTCTCATCTCTCTTAGTGGATTTTTTTAAAATCATTCGCTACGAAATTATTCCACTTATTTAACACGGCGTACTAGGTAAACTTTTTTAATGACAATTTGAAAATTTCAGTCAAAAATTAATTATTGTTTCTTTCCTTCCTTCTCCCAGACATTCAAAATATTAAAAAAAAACCAAAGTAGGTACTTAAAAATACTTTTCAAAAGTTTTTAGGGTCCCGTGTGTCCGCATTGTGACAGCTATTTTATTCGCAGACTATCCATGATAGGAAGCTGCTGCAATCTTGTCATCGTTTGACTACCTTGTTGGTCTAGTGGTAGCAAGCGCGACTGCTGAGCACGAGGTCCTGGGTTCGATCCCCGGGTCAGGCAGTGTTATTGGGTTTTTCCATTAGAAAATTCTCAGTAGCAGCACGGAGTCTAGGATAGGCTTGCCCTATTAAATGGGACTTATAACTTTGCCGGCGAAACGTGGGTGTACTACATACATCTATGCCTATCCCCGCTGGGGAATATAGGCGGGAGTCTAAGTTTAGTAAATGTCTGTGTGATCGTTTGAATCTAATATATTTTTTTACATAAAGTAATAAATAAAACTCTAAGCCTTGGAAATCGAGTAACCAAGCTAGCAGCTGCCTAAAACTATAAGTTCGTCCTAATAATCTGGAAATAGATTATGTAACTTCTAAAATAGAAGACGAACTACATTTTATTTAACCCTCACATCATTTTATGCGAGCGACAATATCGTCAAGGTCGCGCACAATAAGGGGTGATTGATGACCCAGTCGTCCTTTCTAGTCTGGCATGATGCTCGGTCAATATATTTAAAGGGGTTGAATTTATAAAGACCAAATATGTATAGAGGTCTTATTGAATTAAAAAAAAAGTAAATTTAATAGGTATTTAGTCCAAATAAAACGTGTCGTCACAATCACAGCTGGTGGTCCAATCAATGGTTGACATTCAGCCGTTTTTTTTTATTAATTTTAGAATTCTGCTTACTGCTACTTTTTCTTCACATAAACTGCTTTCACACTCTTCCGTGCGAGCAAAGGGTTTTCGCTTCACGTAGATTTTTAATTAAATATTTAGTTTTTTTTTTAAAGAAGAATTTATTAAATAATTAGCTGTCGCTTACGATTTCATTCGAAATTAAATGATCCCGTTAAACCCGTTAATTTGATTTTTTAAAGCAGTGATAGCCTAAGGGTATGACAGTTGACTGGCAAGTCAGAGGTCTCAGGTTCGAATCCAATGCGCGCACTTCTGACTATTTGTAAGTTATGTGCGTATTATAAACTTATTATCACCTGCTCCATGCCTCGGAAAGCACGTTAAGCCGTTGGCCCCGGTTGTAATGAAGATCTTTGACAGTCGCTAAAGGGAGTCAGTACTCTCATAAAATCCTGACAACTAATTTAACTTTGGAATATCGTTTCCCTCTGGGTTGCGGAGGTCAGATAGTCAGACGCTCCGTAGTAAACTATATTCAGCTGCATCTGGTTAGATTAGTGACCGAACCCAACAAAGTTAGGGAAAAATAGGACCAGGAGGATGACGATTTGATTTTTTGAGACAATTTATTTAAAAAAACTAAGTCAACATCTATATTGTCCTTGGATGTCACGACGAACCATAATACAATGAACATTTTGTTAAAAATAAAACAAGCTTCAAATACATTGAGTAAGTTGAATGAACTTTGAATCCGACCTTTCAAGATTGCTGATCTAATCAAAGATAGGTATTGGAGAGAAGATTTCTATGGATCTAATATTTCTGACAAACGACACTGGTACGCTGTGAAACTTTTCTGGATATTGAAGTGAAACGGTTTACTTTCAACGGAAATTACTTGGAACAGATAAAGAATATGTCGATCTTCTGTCACCAATAAGTGGAAAACGAATGGAATCAGTTGGAAAAAATGTGCAATTCAGTTTTTAAAGAATTTCAATAAAAAAACTTTTTAACAAAAAAAATAACTGCCAAAAAAAGGGAATTAATAAGCAAAAAAATAATTAATAATTTTTAACTGAGTACGTACACATTTATCATTTATATATTATTTAAATATTTACGAAAATCAGATTTTTTTGGAGTCAAAACCATCAAAATTTTCCATCCATCCATCGGTCATCAATACCTGTGGAGGTAGCAGACTTCGAGGGGGGGAGAGTCCGATTTTGATGATTTTGACTCCAAAAATCTGATTTTTGTAAATATTTAAATAAATGATAAATGTGTACGAACTTAGTTAAAAATCATTAATTATTTTAGACGTTTTCAGAGGATTTTTTATAAAAATATAGTTAAAGGTGGTATAGGTATTATATCTTCAAAGTGCGAGCGAGATACAAGTTTAGAGAGATAAGCTAACCAACAGCAGCGGCAGCAAAGCCAGGTAACAATGCGCGCATTGGAACGCACTTAGCACCAAAACTTTCCATAGAGTTCGTACATCATTTGTTAGGTTCGTAGCTCAAAAGTCAGCCCGCTCATAGTTACATTCATAACATACCCGAAGCTGCTGTTGTTTTAGAATAGTATACTCGTATATTTTGTGCTTTAGGTTAGTTAAATTGGTTTAGCTGCAGGCTTTTTAGGTTTTGTTATAAGTCTGGTAATTCATACTAGAGCTAAGAGAGACCAGATTGTGTGTGACCAGATTGAGAGGTTTGTTTAGAAACCTACCTTAGAAAAGCACAGTTTGCAAAAAAAATAATTACAACGAATAAAAAACAAACATGAAAAATAATGTACAATACTCTGTATTCCCTAAAGATTCCCTTTCAAGGCCAGCAGAGTATTAAACCCTTTGATGACGTCAGCACCTGTAATAACTGAGAGACCCCACAGACTTAGTTAATAAACGCCCAATGTACTGTCTAGGAAGAGTCGCAATTTTATTAACAATACCCTTTCTAACTCCTTTTCTAACATAAGGTTAGAAAAGCCGTCTGAGTCGCAAATTAGGTAGACAATATTGTCAATAAAAATAAAGTATATCTACCCTTTACTCGTGATATTCGAAGAAAGAGATAATGAAACATCAGAGAGCCTACTCCTAAATTCGAAAAACGAAACTTCAACCATTAGTTGATCGCAATTTTTTATTATTTTCCTTTATTAAATCACCTTTTAATCAACCGTTTTTTTATGGATTTGAAACAAAGCGACAGACGAAAGCACTAAGTATTTACACAGCCTAGTAATTTGGTGGTAAGGTTGACGTTTGATTGTCTTCGTTATTACGTTTCGATTCGAAACATCGACTTTCGATTTTGGGTGTAGGACACTAAAATCGATAACAATTTTAGATAATAAATGGTTTTTTGATTTAGTAGTTAATGTGAATCTCCTTATATATTAAATAGAACATAATATGTAGCGCCATATAATATAGCAATTTCTTTATTTATTCTGTTAAGATTATTATAATTAAAATGTTTGTGGAGAAAATAAACTATATTTGTATTATTTCAGAAAATAAAGGCTTATATTGGAGGCTGTAAAAATTATGTATGCACACGATACTTCTTTTTCCAATCCGTAATATCCCACTGCTGGGCAAAAATCTCCTCAAACCCTTCACCTTTTGTTCTTTCCTTAGCAGTCTCCCACAGTTAACTCTTAAAAGTATCAAGATCGTCTCGCCAACGCTTTTGCGGCTGACCCCGACGTAGGGTTGCATCGGGTCTTGATACACCCAGGATGTAGTAGTGTTCTAATTGAGGTGGCCTCCTCTTACATTCATATCGGCAATTCCAGTTAATGAGCACAGCATGGTATTTCTGTTGTGGTATATACCTAAGATTAACCGATTAACCGCTTCGTAACCAAGATGCTACTCTTTAGGTAAATCAGCTCTCAGGTAAATCTTGAGTTTAGGTTTCTGGAATTCAGTCAATGACCTCTAGTTTATAAAATTGCGATTATAAAACGCCTGCTTTTCATTATTGAGTGATATTGTATTAAATTAATGAGTAGTGTATTAAATTAATGAGTAGGTAGTAGTAATTAATGAGTGTAGTAAGATAACGGTATGGTGTGTAAGAGGATGTAGTCAGTAAGATAGAGAAAGGAATGCTGAGGTGGTTTGGACATGTAGAGAGGATGGATGAAAGAAGACTAACAAAACAAGTGTACATGGGAAGGGTGAATGGTACAGTTGGAAGGGGAAGACCTAGACGAACATTCTATGACCAAGTCGGGGATGTCCTTGAGAAAGGTCAGGTCAGGAGTATCCTAAACTTAAATTCTATAAACAATTAGGTGTTAAACGTAGTAAACGATCATTTTGGTAAGCCATAAAATTTATTTTATTTGCTAATTAATTTTATTCGTATGACCTTATGCTTTATATCATATAATCTTTATCATATAATAGACGGAGCCCCCCTTCGCGGGGCTCCTACTTCTGGGTGGTTTTTAAAAAAATAACCAACCTGTCCGAGTCGAGGTGCCCTAAAGTCCATACACAGAATCGTTAACTGTCGAACTATTTATCGAACTGCTCATTCCATCATTTTTACCGCTCATTCAGTTATTGGACTGCTCAATTATTTTTAGAATTAACATTGTATGATAAAATAACCGACTAATATTTTTTTTATTACTATCCATGTTTTACTGTCGCAATAATTAATCAACCGCCATTAAATTAAATAACTGCTCAATATGTTTTTCAACTGATATACTTAATAACATCTCGAAGCTTAAAAAATTAGTTCCCAATTAGATTAGTGTTTCCCAATAGTGGAACGCGTCTCTTAACTAAAATATTAAATCCTTAAAAATATATTTAACGTTTCTGCAATAAGAGGTTTGAGGAAAATTTGAGGTCTTTCTTGAAGTGGTACGTAGAAAAATCTAATTGGGAATCACTGATGTTGTTTTTGATTGCATTGAAAAATTCTGTATTTTCAATGTTTACTTTTTTTAGATTAAGTTTATCTATAGTAGTCTCGTCTGTCTCATAAGTTAGAACATGAACGTTGACAATAATGACGGTCAAGGCATTTCGTTCTCGGGGAGTGGTTTCAAGCGGCAACTGATGCGCTTTTTCTAGAACAATTGTCAACACTGATAATTACGCTAGCCTTCTAAGACTTCAAAGGCGTGGTACCATTACCCCGATTAGCGATGCTTGATAGATAAGCCATGTCAAATTACACTTTAAATGATTAGCCTCGCAGTTTGTATATGCGCGAGGTACCTACTTTTGATTGCTGAAATTGAAGTGACGTATTGTTCGTGTTAGCATTGGAAGTTATGAAATTATTTTTTTAAACGCGTGTAAAATATTATATTGCTATTTTACGTTATTTGTGGTTTTGTTGGTATTCTTTTTTCATTGTATGCTGTTACAATTAATAACTATAAGAAACCTAAAAGGCATATGGGACCTTATAGTCATAACCTGTTACAGCAGATCTACCTTTAGATCTATTAAGTATGATATTTTTGTCACAAACACCAAACTATTTTATTCAAATTAATTCTTTTCGACTAGTTATTAGTTTATGACCAATCAGTTACCATATTTCATAAAGGAATTGAAGTACAAACTTCACAGATATTGGTAAATATAAGTAAACTTTCAAATAACTTCATATTTTTTTGTTTCAGAATTGAATGTGATGCCGAGTATGTGGCTGTTAGGTGGCGGTGCAAGCGGGCCCCCTCCTCAGCGAGTGGCTCGCGGGCCCGCCATCCTAGCCTCAGCTGATGGAGCAGTGCCAGCCATTAATGTTATAACTCACAACCACTGCGCCCGCGCCGCACCGAGGAAAAAAGGACTTGCTGTAAGTAAAATCTGTCGGAATTTAGATGACGATAATATTATGTATAAAACAAGCAAGCATAACGTGAACGCCATTAACTTGGCTTTAAATTAATTTAAGTACTAATACAGTGCTTATAAAGCGAGTCTTTAATCAATAAACCCGATGGCTTGATGGCGTCACTTAAAGCTTATTGGCTTTATACCACTCGTTAATTAATTGTTATGCACCCGCTATCGTGTGTTAGCACCTATGATGATTGTAAACTTAATTAATGAAATAATAAACGTGTATTTCCATGTTGACTGACTGATATCGCCTGTGGTGGAAATTAAACCATCTGCTCCATTGTTTTATTTTAACATTACATATATCACGCCTTATTTCCAAGAGGGGGTACGCAGAGGTGTATGCAGTACACCCACGTTTCGAGGACTATGTTAAGACTCCGTGATCCGTACTGAAAATTTAGAATAAAAAATGATTTAATAAGTGAGAAGAACTTCTCTATAAAAAGCAACCGTTATGGACTGTTAAATAGTGCCCTGAGCGTAACTGTAATTCATTATCAAATTGCAATAAGTGAGAAAAACTTACTTTCTTGAAGCTACCCCTGCGTGTGATATATCTATAGAAGCGTCTTGTTATGGACTGTCGAATGGTGCCCAGAGCGTAACCGTAATTCATTAACAAATTGCAATAAGTGGAAAGAACTAACTTTCTTAAAGCTACCCTTGCGTGTGATGTATCTATAGAAGCGTCTTGTTAAGGACTGTCGAATGGTGCCCAGAGCGTAACCGTAAGTCATTAACAAATTGCAATAAGTGAGAAGAACTTACTTTCTTAAAGCTACCCTTGCGTGTGATGTATCTATAGAAGCGTCTTGTTAAGGACTGTCGAATGGTGCCCAGAGCGTAACCGTAATTCATTAACAAATTGCAATAAGTGAGAAGAACTTACTTTCTTTCTTACTTACTTCTTACTAACTTTCTTAAAGCTACCCTTACGTGTGATATACGTATCTATAGAAGCGTAAGAAAGTAAGTTCTTCTCGCTTATTGTAATTTGTTAATGAATTACGGTTACGCTCTGGGCACCATTCGACAGTATGGACTGTCCTTAACAAGACGCTTCTATAGATACATCACACGTAGGGGTAGCTTTAGAAAGGTAAATCTTAATTACTTATTTCATTTTGTTAATAACTTACACCCACACTCTGGGCATCATTCGATAACCCATAACAAGCCGCTTCTATAGACCGGGTCGAGTGTTAGAAAAGATTATAAATATGAAAATGATAACTAAAGTTTAATTTAAATCATATCACAATTACCTGACTCAATCTAGGAAAATCTTAAGCAAAAATGGAGGCCAATGACTTGTCAAACGGTAGCCACTTAAAAGTTTTAAAATGTATTTATAATTCGATTGAAGAAAAAATATGTTTTACATTTTTCAAGGGAAAATTTTCGAGAACTTTTCCCTCTCAGTTTCTAGGCAAAGGGGCAGGCTAAACTATTTAGCACTTATTAAATATAATTATTTAATAAGAAATTTGAAAAAACAACTGATACGGATGGGATTCGAACCCACGATCTTCGGCGTACCGTGCCGACGCTCTAACCGCTGATGGGATACACCACGTATCCACTCGTATCATGAGCCACCGTATCCCATCAGATTGCACAAGTTTACCGCGTGTATTTCTATTAGTCAACCAGGCTGTTTCGAATTTTCAGTAAAGGTTTTATGTCATAAATATCTGACCAATGTGACTTGATAACTAATTTGTGGAACAATGTGGCAACTCAACACAATATAAAGCCAATATTTTGCAGATTTGTCTCTTCAGTGAAAATATTTCGTCAAAATAAGTACCTAGGTAAAGAGGACGATATTATTACGATGAACAAAGTATAAAACAATAACCAGGTTGCCTTTATACATAAACAATGAACCAAAAAATCGTATATTTAAGACAAAATTCAAGTTGAAAGCTTGACTTTATTGGCTTAAATTTGATTAATTTGATACACATGTTATTAAATTTGTTCGCAAAAGTAAACAAAATCGTATTGTTTCACGCTAAGTGCTCCTGATTTTTAATATTAAGAAGGAATTAACATTGAGAGCACTTAAGGACATGGGTAGTAATAACTACCTATGTCATAGGTAGTTATTATTTATGTAGGTCCTCTCTCAATGTATATCTATTTATATCTCTCAATCTATACTTATAAAACAGTACCGTGACTGACTGACTGACAGACAACGCACAGCCTAAACCGGTAGACCTAGAGACTTGAAATTTTGGGACAGTATTCTTTAAGTACTGTAGGGGTGAACTAAGGAAGGATTTTTGGAAATTCCACCCCTAAGTAGGTAAAAAAGGGGAGAAGGGTTTGTATGAAAGTCCGTCGTTCTTAAAGTTAAATGTACGAAACTTGGTTTTCAGCTTTTCGGTTGTTAGATAAAAGACGAGCATAGGTTTTTTTTTTCAAATCTGCCCTAGAGTGGATAAAAAAGGGGGTGAAAGTTTGTATGGAAAATTCGTTATTTTTTAAGTTACAGATGTAAAAAATAGTATTAAGCTTATTCGCTAAAAATAAGAAAGACGTGTATCAAAAATTTGGATTTTTCCCCCTAAGGAGATATAAAAGGGGTCTAAAGTTTGTAGTTATGAAAATCCGTCATTAAACTTGATAATTAGCTTTTCGGTTAACAAATAAGATGTGTTTCAGCTTTTTGAAAACTCTACCTATAAGGGGGGAAAGGGGGGGGGGGAGTTTGTGTAGAAAATGCGGTAGGTGTTAGTAAGAGACATCAAAGTGGCAAAACTAATGCACGTATATCTCGATATTCAATGACTATGGGGAGAAAATATAGAAGATAAAAGTTTGAATGAAATTCTGCCATTTTTAAAGTTGAAGTCATGAAAATTAGTAGGTATACTCGAGAACTGCTGGACCGATTTTCATGGTTTTTGATTTGTTGGATTAGTCTCCACCTATAATATAATAGAAGAATCGAAGATAAATAAAATGGAATTATACCCCTTGGCTATGGTAGGGTATGGGTAGGGTAAATGTGAAGTAGGGTAGAGTAGGAGTTGGGTAGGATAGGGGTAGGGTAGAGTAGCGTAGGATAGTGTAGGGTAGGGTAGATGTAGAGTAGGATAGGGGTAGAGTAGAGGTTGGAAATGGTAGGGGTAGGGTAGGGTGGAGTAGGGGTTGGGTATGGTAGGGTAGGGTAGAGTAGCGTAGGGTAACGTTGGGTAGGGTAGAAAAAGCGTAGAGGTATAATAATCACGCGTACAACGTCGCGCGGGACAGCTAGTGTATATAAATATCTCTAAGCTCAATTTTTAATCATTATTTTTCAATTTCTGCTGTTAGGACTTATTTTTTTATCTATTTATCTGTAATGCTTTTCAATCTATTTATAGGTATCTATAATGCTTTTGATATCAAATTGAACTACAAAAGCATTTTTATTAGCTACAAATTGTGTAAGTGAAATATGAGTTAATTGTGAACTAGGTGGCATTACACCACTACATAAAAACATACATACATAGTCACTACACTATAAACATACATACATATCAGTCCACTGCTGGACATAGGCCTCTTCACATACGCATCACTTATTTTGTGTGCTCATTAGAAGGTGTTTGCATTTAATCGCCACGCTGGGCAAGCCGGTCGGCGATCGCAATAGCAGATGGATGCTATTACACTGTAGGGACCTGCTGCTTATTCTACAATTTTTTTTCCTTTACATATAACTACAACACATACGTACAACTTACATAAAGCATCCCTTTTAAAAAGTTATTCACAGTTCATTCTTTAAAAACTTCGTTTAACAATTATATGATATGAAATTAATTTTTAATTTAAGTGGCAATACACAAAAGTCCCAAGAGGTTAATACCGTTATACTTAATCTAATGTTTTCTATCATTGTTGAAACAAACGGACATAGTAACCAATTATATGTATAATAATATATGTGTAGGTATCTCAAGGGAGAGAATAGTTGGAATAATAAGTACCTATGTTTATCTTAAATGTGACGTCATCTCTCTAAATAAATTCAACTCTTTATTTGTTTATGTAAATGTAATTTAAATTCCAACTATTTGAGTCCAAGAGTGCATAAAACAGAAGTTATAAGACGAATATCTTTTGAAGTTACTTAAGTGTGTAAGTATCTAGTAGTAAGTAAAGTAGTGAAATAACAATAAAATATTTTTTTTAAAAAAGGACCCAAAACAAAACTCTCTATTTTTAAGCTAAGAACACTCGATCAATATACCTTTTAAATAAAAAATTAAATCAAAATCGGATTATCCGTTTGGAAGCTACGATTCCACAGACATACACACAGATACACAGACACGTCAAACTTATAACACCTCTCCCTCATCCTCCCTTGAACGTCAGTGGTTAAAAGCTACTTAAGCCCAGCGCAGAGCATGCCACGTTAGCGGTGTTTAGGCCTGTCATGAGGGATTGAATGGGGCATCAACATGACGCCCTGAGTTCCTCTCGACAAAAAAACTGACTGGACAGAGCTGTTTCAGAAAATACTGTATGAATAGGCCGGTAGAAATCACCCGGTTGCCACCACTGTGAAGGCTTCAAGGATATGCCGCAGCAGTCACTATCTGCTTATGTACTCGAGGTATCAGATGGTGGCCTCTCGCCTTTCTACTAAGTAACGAACGCATACTATGCCGATTATGGTAGTTTTATAATAAGTTATATAGCCACTAGAGATTATCAACAATAATCTAATAACTGCCTAAAAAGATAATAATACCTGAAAAGTAATAGTTTATGATACTCATGGGATTATAAAATTACATGTACAATTAGTAAAATAATATAATTACACATGAAAATAGGTAGTCATTTAGTTTACCGAAGTTTCCTTACGTTTGGGGTTGCCAACGGGTCTTTACTACTAAAGTACCACCATATATGTCCGTCTGTCTGTCCCACGGCTGTATCCTTAAGCAGAAAGTGAAATTTTCACTTCTTGGGTAGATATTACAAGGTATGCTGGCTTTAATAGTAAAACCAATATAAGTACTTAATATAAATAAAACTAAATCTATACTTACTATAATAAAATTGTAAAGGTCGAAAAGTCTGTACATTGATTATTTTTTTGCAAAAATCAGCTAAGGAGGCTAAAAATAAGCAACAAAACATATATCTATTTTTTTTAGAATTCTTTTCTGTCTGTCTGTTTGTTACCTCATCACGTGAAAACGGCTGAACGGATTTTAATGAAATTTTAGGAGTTAGTAGGTATTAGCTCAACTTAAAAACTGGTGTTTGTTTCATCAAAATCGGTCAAGGGAATCACAAGATACAGCTTGATCCCTCTATTGTATGCATTTGCCAAGAACATAGGGATCTTCATCCACTGGTAATTCAATTCCCGACAAACCATTTTGTGCGGATTGTGATAAAAATTTATGGATGTGGGTTTAAACCTGGCAAGTTCAATGTGACTTTTCAATGTCGTATGTACTTTCTAAGTCACTACTGACTAACTAGACGAGGCTTCTGCTTGACGAGAATACCCAAAGATGGAAATACTCAACCATGTTAATTAACACTAAGTCGATTGCCTGAATTCCATAGGAATTAGAATTTGGCTAACAACCAACTGTAATTGCGCCATCTATACTTATAAAACAGTACCGTGACTGACTGACTGACAGACAACGCACAGCCTAAACCGGTAGACCTAGAGACTTGAAATTTTGGGACAGTATTCTTTAAGTACTGTAGGGGTGAACTAAGGAAGGATTTTTGGAAATTCCACCCCTAAGTAGGTAAAAAAGGGGAGAAGGGTTTGTATGAAAGTCCGTCGTTCTTAAAGTTAAATGTACGAAACTTGGTTTTCAGCTTTTCGGTTGTTAGATAAAAGACGAGCATAGGTTTTTTTTTTCAAATCTGCCCTAGAGTGGATAAAAAAGGGGGTGAAAGTTTGTATGGAAAATTCGTTATTTTTTAAGTTACAGATGTAAAAAATAGTATTAAGCTTATTCGCTAAAAATAAGAAAGACGTGTATCAAAAATTTGGATTTTTCCCCCTAAGGAGATATAAAAGGGGTCTAAAGTTTGTAGTTATGAAAATCCGTCATTAAACTTGATAATTAGCTTTTCGGTTAACAAATAAGATGTGTTTCAGCTTTTTGAAAACTCTACCTATAAGGGGGGAAAGGGGGGGGGGGAGTTTGTGTAGAAAATGCGGTAGGTGTTAGTAAGAGACATCAAAGTGGCAAAACTAATGCACGTATATCTCGATATTCAATGACTATGGGGAGAAAATATAGAAGATAAAAGTTTGAATGAAATTCTGCCATTTTTAAAGTTGAAGTCATGAAAATTAGTAGGTATACTCGAGAACTGCTGGACCGATTTTCATGGTTTTTGATTTGTTGGATTAGTCTCCACCTATAATATAATAGAAGAATCGAAGATAAATAAAATGGAATTATACCCCTTGGCTATGGTAGGGTATGGGTAGGGTAAATGTGAAGTAGGGTAGAGTAGGAGTTGGGTAGGATAGGGGTAGGGTAGAGTAGCGTAGGATAGTGTAGGGTAGGGTAGATGTAGAGTAGGATAGGGGTAGAGTAGAGGTTGGAAATGGTAGGGGTAGGGTAGGGTGGAGTAGGGGTTGGGTATGGTAGGGTAGGGTAGAGTAGCGTAGGGTAACGTTGGGTAGGGTAGAAAAAGCGTAGAGGTATAATAATCACGCGTACAACGTCGCGCGGGACAGCTAGTTACTTATAAACGATGAATAGTAGTAGTAGAAAAGTTAATTGAAATAAATGTCGATGAAGTATTTTGCCATCTCTATTCAATGGCGTACAAATGACAGAGACAGGTATAATTTAATCAGTGATAAAAAGAAGTTTTAAATTTCAGAATGATCGGTTCATTGGTTTAGACGTGAACATAAAACAAATTTACTTTCAAAATAATATTAGTTAGAAAGTTAGGATATTATAAGCAAGCACCGATACCTATTAAACTTTACCTCTTTATAATTATATTAAATAATAATATCCTGAAATGTATTATTATCTTTGTTGATTGTCTTCTTCTTGGTCGGCACACTTATGACAGAGTGGTCGTGGTCGTCACGTCGGGTGGGTGTTAACTGCTCTCACGATCCGCAACCATTCCTCCCGTACCGATGCTTTCCTAGTGCATGAGTGCAATGGACAGTCAATTGGTCTTTAACTTGATGAGTCCATCGCATTGGGGATCTACCGCGCGGTCTTTGCTTTCTACTTTGCCTTGCACCACCAGTCGTTCTATAGACTTGTCGTCACGTCTTATGACATGCCCAAAGTAAGAGTCGTTGAGTCTGTACTCGTATTTATTCAAATGTATGGCTGGCTGGTGTCATGCAACATGTAGCTATTTAATCATATTACGAAATAATATAATTTCTACACAGTCTGTGACGAAATTTAAGATCATAATAAAGTCACTAAGTTGTGTGTTTCACTTATGGTTTCCCTTTAGTTCTTCCTGCTGAAACCTTATCTTGCAACATCATAACGCAATGTTAATCTTACGTAAAAATTTCGTTACTTCTTTAAGTTGCAAAACAGCACCGGCTACGTAACCATCTTACAAAACAATACGAATTCATTTCCCACTCGTGGGCGCAAAAAAAATATTAACCCAATTTTTTATCGGAAAAATATGAAATGAAACTTTAAGGAGGGTAGGTATAAGCTAGCTAAGGTTTCTATAGATCGTGGAGCAAAGAAGGCAAGTTCATTATGAAGGTAATTGCAAGTGGAAGTCACACTTTATGCCACGAGATTTCTAGCATGACTTTGACACTATAATTTGAACTTGAATTTAACCTTGAATTAAAACTTTATAGTCCAATTACTGAGGGGTTTGACTACGAGTATGTTATAATTCCTCTGTCGCTTAAACTTTTCAGTGTGATAATGTAATGTTTATATGTAACGGTAAAAATATAATCTGGGATTTCGTGAGTGGCAGAAATGTAGAACTAAGAAAATACCCAGGTTCAGCGTTCCCAAAATTGAAATTTTCCTGGATATATTTATACTTAATAGTAGGTATGTGCTAACATAAACCGAAAGAATTTTGGATGGACCAATTTTCTTTAAAACTTAAAACACTATAAGAATTGCAATAACTTTTAAAGTACACAACATATAATTTTCGAAATAAAAAGGATGAGAAAAAGAATGGATATTTTTATATAACTTCAAAGAAGTTGATGACATTTTTGCTATAAAGCGTTTTGCACTTAAAAACTTTAAATTATTCTTTTCAATTTTAAAAGTTAATGTGGTAGGTACTAAGTTTTAAAGGCGAGCTTGTATTTATGACATAATATTTATTAAAGACTAGCTGACCCTGACGTGGCTTCGCCCCCTTAATTCTGATTTAATTAAATTGCAGTGCCACCTACCAGGTCGAATCAAGACCAATTGGGTATATAAACCATCCATAAGGTCCTACTCAAATCAACACAAAAAAAATTATCAAAATCGGATGATTATGTGAGTATCCCGGCGGCCATATGCCGACCGTATTTATGACGACCGCTGAGCAAGAATTGCTACACTTTAAATACTTGAGGCCGGACGACGACGCCGAATCCAGCCCAGAAATGGGCGGGATGACGATGCCTTTCGTGAGAGCTGATTCAAGGTGGCGGGAAAAAAGTACCTAGAAGGTACTGACAGACATAAAAGGCTAATAAAAATATAACTAAAACTGTCATAAAATGGTCCTTGACATTTTGTTTCCCCACTCAATGGAGATGTCTGTACGGACACAGCAAACAAAATGAGATCGCGCGGGCGAGCAATAGGCAAGTCCACCAGACTAACCACGATGGTCCTAGACTAGCAAACATTGCCCAGACCTATAGTAGCGAGGTCCGGCGGGCATGTCTATTGTCCGTCTAGTAAATTCCCCGCTTCATCCTACTGGCGCACTAGTGCTTTAGGTTTGGCTCAAACTAAAAGTTTTGTCATAAAAAAGTTGTAACAGTTCGTCGTAAAAGTTTGTCATAATATCCCATAAGTACTACCCATCCCTACATTAAATAAATGTATCGATCTTTTCCCCATACGTACCGATTTGACCCATCCGGAATACTAATAAAATGTATCTATTTTTCCAGGAATGGGTGTGGACCATAACTGGTCAGAATCGCAACAATCGTGAGAAGGCGGACCCAGGGGGTGAGTTGCAGATCATGCTCTCCACTCAACCGTCTGAGAGGACGAATTCTGGTGAAGTCTGCTTGTTGGCCGAGAGCCCATTCAGGATTCTGCGGGTAAGTTTTAACTTTACTACGACTACAATTTGGAATTTAGAATATTAATTGACGGAATAGCAATGAAAGGAGGATGATGAGACCTGGCAGAGGTTCTATATAGATACCTAACTATTCATGATGATGATGATGATGATGATGATGATGATACCTCCCGACCGATTTCGGTCACGGCGACTGCTTCATTGACGCACAGATAGTTCATATATACTATTATATTTACTATAACTATTCATATTTATTATACAAATCTATTTCCGTTATTTCACTAGGCACGAGTAGGATAATGAAATTTGTCGCTATTGAAGAAAATGAAATCAAAATATATTTTTTTATATGAAAAAAAAAAATGCCTTCTTTGAATTCAATATTTTCACAGGTGATTCTCTACATGATGTACATACATGCCCTTAAGTATTATTTCGGACTTCTGTTACACGCTGTATATGTAATGTCTAAGTTAATTATTTGTCTTGTAAGAAACATATCCGCAACCCAAAGAGTAAAAGACAATCACTACGATTGACGATTAGTACGGCTTCAATCATGACGTCAAAGCCATACAATTTATATCATAAAGATATTGTGGGGAAGTAGTTATCGGGCATATTAACAAGTAACTGTTCTTCGCTGGGTGGCTGGCTACGCGTGAAAAATAATCCTGATATTTTCGATTCCGATAAACAGCCTAAGGTTAGTGTAGCTTTTTGTCAGTGAAACATAATTTAAATCGGATCAGTAGTCTAATTATACCTATTATAGTTGCCGGATTACCTGACTGTAGAAATCTTCAGATTAAGCAAAGTCACTAACCTCCAATGATTTTAACTTATTTACACCTTTATTAACATTACCTACTGCGGTAGCACAGTGACACGAGCGTCACACAAATCTGTGTATAAAACTAGTATAGATAACTTTTATTTATAATAGATAATGTCCTCCTGACCGAATTTCGGTCATAGCAGCCAATCTCATCGGATATTAGCCAACTATGAAGGAGATATTATAGTGCACAAACGCAGGTGCACTCTCTATTCGCTCACTCTCAAAGTCCGATAAGATGGCAATCCGACACGACCAGAGTGAGATCAGGCGCAGAGTCAACGGCTTTAAGTTCTTTCCAAGGCACGGAGTAAGTGATAATTAATTTATAATACGCACATAACTTACGAAAAGTCAGAGGTGCGCCTTAGATTCGAACTTGAGACCTCTGTCTGGCTAGTAACGGTCATACCACTAGGCCATCGCGACTCAACTTAAGTAGAAACTTTTATTTACTGCAATGGGAGATAACCGTAACCTAAAACACTGAGATATAACTAGTATAAGTGAATGAACACTTCATTATTGTGCAGTCGATAGTTTCGAGAAGGCTGTTATTAGAAAATTGTACTTAAAACTATTGATTGAAGGTTTAATGTCACTGATAATATAATGTCGTTAACTGTTACGTATAACGCATTATATTTATCCACCTGAGACGCTTACAAGATTTCCTCACGTGCGATCTTCGTTGGTATAGCTTTCGCTACGTAGCCATAGAAACCTTGTAAATCCATTATGATTGACTATACGTGAAGTTCACCTATTAACTTTATTTTTCCGAGATCAGAGGCAGCTAAAAAACTTTGTCGTTTGGTAATGATCGTTCAGTAGAGAATCGTCTTAAATTAAGTAATTAATTATAATTAATTGTCTTGTATTAGTTAGAGTTAATTCTGTAATAAGGTACGATGGGGTTGACATATCTATCGGATAAAAGCCCCTAAACATAAATAAAGATAAAAAAAAAAACTTTTTTTTTGTTGAAGCCTTCTGTTTTACGAACTGCTATAATTTATAATTATGTTAATTAGCTTTAGTTGTTGACCGTACCCATTGGTATTTTGTGTTTATCAATGCTAATGGAGTGCTCAGTACTCGAGATACCGCTTTCAATGTCATAAATAACCGACAGAAATGTGCTTTGCTGAGATTATAATGAAATCGATACGATCCAGTTATCAAGATCGGTCTGATTTAAGGTTGTTGTGCTTTAACCAGAGTACTCATAGATGCAGGGGCGTGCAGTTCATATAAGCAAAAAGACACTGCCTACTCTGATAGATATCTGATAGGTATATATGACGCAGGTACGAACGAATTAGTGAAACTAAGCAGGATTTGTACTGCCTACCCTGTTGAAAATGTCTGTGCACGCCCCTGCATAGATGACGTGTTAAAACAAATCTTTAAGAAGTTTTAATCTATAAAGTGTGATGGAGCCTCCACCAGGGGGTCTTCACACTGCAACTGGCAGTACTTCCTCCCAGAAGTTCGGGAAGGGACACCGTATAGTTTTTAGCCCGTGTGAGTGGGATTATCGGATATGCTATGAAGGAGCACTCATAAAAAAATTTCCAAAGAAGACCATTTTTGTTGATAAAAATATCAACAAAAATGGCGGGGATTCAAATTGATTCGAATAATCTTTTTTTTTACGGCGCGCGGCGTTCTGGTAGTGATACGCGCGTGAATGCCACGCATCAAGCAGTAACAATGTGGCTGTCTGCTGAAACCCCTTGCTCAAAAGTGATCCAAAAAAAAGAAAGGAGTGTTAAAATGACAGCTGGAACTAAAAATAAAAATCTTAAAACTAAGTTTGTGAGTACCAAAATATGTTATAAATAAATCATTTGAATTCCTATTTATTGATTTATTTATGTACACACAGAAACAGATGATTACAAACATATAATAGGATTAGGATAGGATGATTATCTACAAACATATATATAATAGGATCTATATTGGATGACTAAAAAAAATATCATAGAAATACCTACGTAAATACCAAATAACTTGTAATATTTTAGCAGACAATTTATTGCCAAACTATACACACGACCAAATAATTAATGTTTTACTTTACACAATAAAAGTACCTACTCTAACATATATAGCTTATTTAAGCTACTTTTCATAACATTCTTCATGTACTATTTTGTTACTTGATGAACAATTCAATCAAAAGGTGGCACACATGGTGGTGACACAAGTAAAATTAGAAGTCAACATTTTTCGAATCTTTTTTACGCCGATTCTAATTAATTAATATTTTCCGAAGACCGACGGTTCAAATCCCATCCGTATCAGTTGGTTTTTCAAATTTCTTTCTTATTATATAATTATATTTAATAAGCTAACATGTGTCAAATACATATAATAAACATTTATAACAAAAAGTAAAAAAAAATCACAAGAATATGAAAAAAATTGTTAATAAATAATTGGTAGTAAAAAGGCTTTATAAAAAATTAGGTACTTACATGTTTTATAAAATTAAAAAAGTCGTTTCTTCAGAAAACTATACATATCTGTAACTTTTTTATAGTTTTCCTAGAAAGTGTATGAAGCTTGCTATTTCTGACAGATTCAATTTCAGAACATCTTTTATTTTTTATACTGATAGTTCCCACGGTTAGAACACCGGCCACCAGTTGACAGTCAATAACAAGGCTCTTCTAAAAATGTACCAGCCATTGGTGTAGCTCTATCATAACATTACATGACAAAAATTAGGATTTTCGTTTCTAGTTTTCGTTCTTCGAACAATATTTGTTTTTCTAATAGTCGTTTTCTACATTTAGGCATTACTGAAATAAAGGTTTTTTTATTATAATCACTACATACTATAAAATATAGTCGCTTTCTCTGTCCCTATATCCATATGTATGCTTAAATTTTTAAAACTACGCAACAGATTTTGAGGCGGTTTTTTAAATAGATAGAGTGATTGAAGAGGAAGTTTTATATGTATATTGCACCCATGCGAAGCCGGGGCGAGTCGCTAGTAATAGTGCAAACATTGCACCAAACCCGCTATC
This sequence comes from Protodeltote pygarga, assembly GCA_936450705.2. NCBI lineage: Eukaryota > Metazoa > Arthropoda > Insecta > Lepidoptera > Noctuidae > Protodeltote > Protodeltote pygarga. Next base: position 16,397,294 of record OW388248.2, read on the forward strand.
GCAACGCTAATAAAGCCACGATATTAGATAAAGTAGCGACTAGATAATCGTTAAACTCTTTAACTAGTTAATGAGGTATCGATGTCTATCTCGATTATGTAAGATAACGGCACGTATAATCCCAGCGTGCATTGTCAACCTGTATCTGACTGGACTTGGTCGTAAAATGCTCATGTGACAAGTGAAAAATGTGGTTGTTCCGACGCGCTAATACGTTGCCTAACATACCTCTGACCCCAACTAAACTGTATGCGGTGAGTTGACATTTGAAGATGTATTTACGGGTTCCTTTTTTTACAATTTGTATGTCGCAGAAGTAAGATAAGTATTGCTTAGTGTAGAAAATTATTTATGGGTGCCCCAATACCAAGGGGAGGGGAGGCAGATTATATCCGACTCGCACAGACTAAAACCACACGGTGATCATTGCCTAACTTTACTACGAGATTCACTTGAATATTCACTGCACTCCCACTAGCTCCTTGATCCGTAAAAAATGGGTCCCAACGTTGCATAGCTGTCCCGCTGAATTCATCTTGAATGGTGCTTATTATGCCTAACCTTACCGATTGGGCGTCGGACTGCCCCAAAATCCGACGCCTCCAGGCGTTGAGGGCATTTCATTGAGGCCAGAGTTCGTTCATCACCTTTTGATTAAACTTTCTGCTCGAAGGGATTTCCACAAATAAAATGTATTAAAAAGATTTGAATACTAAGTCATTGAAATTGGCAGGTAATAGGTAATGCGATTTTGTCGAGAGCCGACAATCAAATTTATACCAGTCATCAATGGAATCTTAATTTCATTGGTGGTTTGACAAGAGTAAATCATTTAAAATTGTCAGCAATTCCTCTTAGTAAGATTATTTAATATTGGAGATAAGTAAAATGTAAGTACATAGTTTACACCAAAATAAAATTGTTCTGGTGTTTGATCTTTAGTGAGAGACGGCTGAGTAAATTACATTTTAGTTTTACACGATATCAGATATAATACATGATATCAGGGAAAAATATCACGCATGTAAAACACCTGACGAATCAGACCCGGTTTGAAACTCCGCGCTTTTAATATTTTTTTAAAAAACATTATTTGTAAGAGCTTCTCCTACGTGAAATATAGCTAATATGTCTTTAGACGCAGACTGTCGAATAGTGCTTAAATATGTTAGAAAAACGTTATTTTTAAGCTAGTGCTACCCCTACATATGATATTATGTCATTAGAAAAGTCTTGTTGTCGAATGACACCCAGAATATGGAAGGTGACAGAATAAAAAATGAAATATGTTAGAAAAACGTTATTTTTAAAAGCGGGTAGCTCCGTGAAATATATTTTCAAATAAGCCTATTATGAACTATCGAATGTTGTCCAAAACGAGAAGGAAACCTGTATAAAAAATTAATTGTGTAGATAAAACATTAATTTTATATTAATTTATTGTATAACGCCAGCGCTCTAGGTACTATGCGACAGTATATTATAATAAACCGCTTCATAATATATAAATGAAAGGGGTAGCTTTTAAAAATAATGTTTTCCTAAAATATATTCTTTTTAATTTAGCCGCTCCCCAAATTCCATTTGTCATCGACTCTGAATTCCATTTGACAGTTCCAAGGATGTATCACACATAGGAGTAGTTTAAAAAAATAACGTTTTTATAACAGATTTCTTTTTTATTCAGCCACCCCTTCGACAGTTCATGACTAGCTGCTTCCAAAGATGTAACAACGTTACTTTTAAAAATAATGTTTTACTCTTATTAAAAAGGTTGTCTTAATTCATTTAATTACATGCTTTTTAAAGCAAAAATGCCACATTATTATACTAACCTAATATTATTGAATAATGTTATTGTGATTAACTACACCAAGTGCGGTTTAACAATGATAATAACTGCGATTTCACAGCTGCAGTGGCACAAATGCCCCTTTCTACTTGCATGATATTATACAAACTAAATTACAATTTTGTAGAATTAATAAGCTGGCCAAACGTCTCGTAAGTTTTGTGTGTTCGTTCACCCGTAAACCTGAGCCTGTCAACTTTAACTACAGGGTCATAGGTGCTTCAATAACCAGAGTTAATACCATCAAGGATTTGTGGGTCACCTTTGACTCGAAGCTTATTCGACGTATATTTTGACAACATTGTGAAGAAGGCTACGAAAGCACTGGGTTTTATTTTGACAGTCTCGTCTTATTTCCGACATTAGTCTGCTAAAATCTTACATTGTTTCTTTGTTCGGAGCTATCTCGAGCATGCATCTCAAGTATGGAACCCTTATTTCAATATTTGCGCGAATTAAATAGAGAGCAATCAGAGGATTTTTTAAAGCACATCCAATTTCGTTCTAAAGTATATCTACATACTTACCTATCTCAAACGCTGTAAGCGATTTCACATCCTTCCATTTTATAAGTGTCGCAAAATCTTAGATTTAGCGTTTCTGTTCAAAATTATTAAAGATGGATCGTACTATGTTTCTGAGTTGGAAAACAAAATAGAGCTAAGTTTCAAGTTTCATTATTGCGCAGATTTAATTAATTATTTTGCTGCGCATTTCTGAGAATAGAAGTACAAGTATAAACAGGCAAAATTCTTATTTGATTAGGGCGAGCCATATCACGAGCACTAATGTATGTACCTACACAATGTGTAGAGTTTTTGAAAAGCTAATTCCAAAAAAACACGTAGGTAATAAAACGTAAAAATATTGAAGTTGCATATTTAATAAACCTTGGGTTGTTTTAATTTTTTCATCAATCATCATCAGCCTGTATTAGTTAACTGCTGAACTTAGGCCTCGCTCTCCCAATGCGTGCCACTTTTGTATTTGTCCATAATCGCCACACTGGGGAAGCGGGCTGGCGATCGCAGCAGCAGATGATTGCTGTTACACAGAAGGATGCTGCTGCCTATCCTCTGAATATTTCCTGTCGCTTCTTACGACACCCGCGGGATGTTGAAGGTTCTATTCTTGGGCCGGAAACCACACGGCATAGTTACTTACTTAAATATAATTACTTAACCCTTATATCGTACTTTGCATTCCTTACAAATATTCAGCAGTAAAAGTGAAGCTAGTCTTGAAACAACGTACATTTTCCCAGACTCACTTTTAAGAGATTGCAGTAGGATGGGCACAATTGCGTGGAAATGAGATGCAAAAATATACTCGTGACATAAGAGACAAAGCGTCAGTATTGAAATTGTTGAAACTCTGCGAGAAAAAGTAGTCTAGCAAAATGTGCTTTAAATTTTTAGGATTTGAAACGGCTTTGTAAATCCGTAAAATCTGTTCGCGTAGAAATTATTAAAAACTTTAATAATATCATCTCAACTGAAATGAAAATTATAAATATAATTTGATTGATGGACGTAAGTAAAGGCGTAGAAACTTTTAATAGATAATATTGTGGGAATAGAATTAGGAACAGGTTAACTATGAATATAGAAAGTTACGTAGAATACCTTTAGTGGTTAAAGTTTCGTGTTTTCATTGCTAAACAGCAAATAAATATTTTTAACAAAATGCGTTCTTACACATTTTCGCAAATATTATATTTTTTTAATAAAAGATAGAATAAATCATCAAATGACAGAACAAATCAAAGTAATGGTGGATTATTACAGGTTCTCGATGGTTAAAAATTACAAAGTTTGGTATATGTAATAAATATTGCGGCAGGGCGCGGCGACCCGCCGGAGGAACCTATTGATCACACTGAAATTTGTTCAGCAGTTAGCTAACAATTCTTCGATCGTTTCCTGTACAATTTAAAGTAAAATAAAAGTGAGGAATTTTTTCGACAGTACGTTCCCCGCGGTAGTAGGTACTTAGTACTTCTAATAAAAATGTTGACATTTTTATAGTAAGTAAATTTACATGTCTATTTACCTTTAACAAATTGTTAGAATTTATAAGAAAAACAAAAAAAAATGTCGTACCTACCTTTTCGTATTTTAGATCAGTCTATAAATATCAAGGGCTCGCCGCGCCGTGTGATTTCCAGCCTAAGAATAGAAACACGCCTACTCGTCTCGCGGGTGTCTTATGAAGCGAAAAAGGGAAAGATCAAACATCCTTCTGTGGAACAGCAATCATCTGCTACTGCGATCGCCAACCCGTTTACCCAGCATGGCGATTATGGGCAAATACCTCCAATGAGCGCACAATAGTGGCGCGCGATGGTAGAGGCCTATGTTAAGCAGTGGACTAAACAGGCTGATGATGATAAATATCAAGATCTGAAATTCCAACCATGGTTTTGAATTTCATTTGAAGCATAGAAGCGATTTGTGATGCAACACCCCAACGTATTCAGTACCGTAGCGTACGTAGTATAGAAAAAATGCTATTATTCCGTTCCGTAGCGGCCGTTGGCTACGGCGTAGCACGTAGCGTCGGGCGTAGCAGTATCCAACGACCATCGCTAATAAATGTAAGAGGAGCCTTAAACATTTTTCCGAAGGAATAAATTAATTGTTTTTTTTTATTGTTTTATGAAACTTGTTTTCCTGATTTTTTTTTCTCTTTTATTTTTAAACGTAGTAAAATTTTCATAAAGTAACAAGTAACTTAATCTGACATTTATAATTGTTGAATTATATAAATAATATTATCCTCCTAAACTTCGGTCACAGCGGCCAATTTTAGTGCATGTAAATGCAGGCGATATTTAAGTGCACTGTGTGTGCGCATTAAAGAGTGCACCCGGCACTCTCTATTCGTTCACTTTCATTATCCTATGGGGTGAATATGAGAGTAAGGGAATATATAAAGCACATGTGTTTGCGTACACACGTGTGTTTGACGGTTTAAAAGGCAATTTAATGTTTACAAAAACGAAAAATATTAATAGATTTTATTTAAATATTTATTACATCGACTATTATTCATAACATTGTAATATTTTAAACTAATATTACAAAAATATTTTATTAAAGGTCCACCTTTCTTGTTAGAAACAGAACTGTGTAGTGTACAGTCACGAGCGAAAACATGTAAACATGTAGAGTTTATCAAAAGCCGTTCTAGAAAAACGCGTACCTATTTAAAATGTAAAAATATTGCAGTAAGCATCAGTAGATATTTACCAATACTTAGGTTATATATTTTTTAACAAATTAATACTGTACTTGAAAAAATAATCATTTGAATTCCTCTACATGTGTACATAATTTTGCGGTTGACTGTACGCATGCGCGCTACGAACTTGTAATTTTTGTATTTTATTTATGTATTGTAATTATGTATATGTATACATTTTATGCTGTTTTGTTGTTTATTAACTAGCAATAAACATAAAGTTCATTAAGAAGCAGTAATAGTTTAGTGGAAAATCAGAGGTCTCAGGTTTGAACCCAAGGCTGACTTCACCTCAGAACCTCTAACTTTTTGTAAGTTACTTGCATATTATAATTAATTATCCCCTGTTTCGTACTTTGGAAAGCACGTTAAGCTGTTACCTATCATAAAAATCTTTGACAGTCGATTTAGAGAGTCAGTAAATCAGTACCCTCATAAAATCCTGACAACTGATCTTAGTTTAGAATATCTTATCCCTTTGGGTTGTGGGGGTCATATAGGCATCATCATCTGCCTAGCCTTTTCCCAACTATGTTGAGGTCGGCTTCCAGTCTTACCGGATGCAGCTGAATACCAGTGCTTTATACAGAGCGACTGCCTATCAGACCTCCACAATCCAGATACTGGGTTACACGATACCTCTTGGTAAGACTGGTTGACAGACTTTCGGGCTTCTGACTACCCGTAACGACTGTCAAAGATCTACAATTGACAGCCGGGGCCAACAGCTTAACGTGCTATCCGAGGCACGGAGAGTGATAATTAATTTCAAGGGGGGCCAGATTGGCAGTTGCTACATAAAAAACTGATATTCAGCTGCAACCGGTTAAATTAGAAGCCGATCTCAACAAAGTTTGTGAATAATAGGGTTAGGAGGATGATTATTAAAATAAAGTAAAATTGATAAGTAAGCATTGATATTTATGTACACTTACCATATTGTACCATTAGTTTGCAAATAAATGATTTATGACCAGGATATCTTTTATAGTATTAAACGGAACTTTAAATGTAAAGAGGCTTCTTGTTTTTCATATGAAATGCAACTAATTGTTTCCATTTACGATAAAATCATGCTTTCAAAATCCCAATTCCAGGAAAATTTATGAAAAACAGCGAAAATATTAGAATATATTTATAGTTTATACGTATTGAAGTCTTGTTAAATAACTTAATTTATAATTTTATTCGTGTTCAATCCCGACTGTCACTTTTTAATAAAATGTTTATTAAAATATAAGGTAAGTGCTCCCGTTTCTAACAAGGAATTTTCTTCGTACCATATTTTGTTATATAAGATCGGCGATCCTTAGTCGAGCTTTTAGTCGGAGTTATTAAGGCGGCACCGCCGCCCGCTTCTCCAGTTCGCGCGCGATCATGTCACTCAAAAGCCCGCTTCTTCCCCGTTCAAATGTGAATTTGAATTTTCATAATTAAATTAGATTTTCGAAGGTTATTTTGACTTAATTCTTATTTTTATTTAATGAAATTTGTCCGAATAATTTATATTGGCCAGTAATGATTTCGTTTAGTCAGACAAAGCGGTTAAAAAACCTGCAGAATTTGAAAACTGGTGCCATCAAGCTACCGAGGCACTGGTCCAAGATGTTTGGACTAGTTAATGTAAGCAAGGCTTCGGTTGAGGAGATATTACAAGTAAGTGGATACTTAATTAATGAGTAGTAAAAGTCTGAACATCCGAGAAATAAAAAAAAACTAATTTAAATTGATTTAGTTTTTCAATCCAGCGATAGATCGTTAATTGACTAATTTATTTATTTATTTAAAGATAATTCAATACCAACAGCTATATGAAATAGTGAAAATTATATAGGTAACATAAAGCCAATTCGAAAATTTTACAAATAAGAATTCAAAAAACTTAACAGATTTTTTAGCGAACACCAAGAAGCACTAACAACAAGCATCGTTAACTTTAGTAATTGTTAATATTTAAAAAAAACATTCAGCTGCCTTCCAGCCAGGAACTCTTGCAAGAAACAGATCAAAGAAAAACTTTTTGCATAATTTATTAAAGTCATTGCTTGCTCTAACTAGGTACGAATTTTGCCTCTAGTTTGTTGATGAATGGGGAACGGGAATAGGGAGATTCAACCTAATTGATCTTTATGGAACTTTAAAGTTTAATTTTTGTAGGAGTTCGAGACAGCCAATGTCGTTACGTATTATTTTGATAGATGTGTAAATTCTGTGGGTTGCCCTGGTTGAATAAAAAACTTCTTGAAAATATCTAGATTATTAGAATGGTTTGGTTTTTTTTACCAAAAAAATCTCTTTCGTCGTTTAGGCGTCACCAGATGACTTCTAACCTAAGCGCAGAGTAGGATTTTAAAGGTCTTAGCTTTATTAAAACACTTGGAAAGTCTCACAATAAAACCGCTTCGACTCTTTATGTACATCAAACATAAGCTTTGAGTCATGGTAAACTCTCGCGAAGAATATCGTAACTTGGTTTTGATGGATTTTTGAGTTTATAAAATGTTGGTTTGGAATGTCATGACATTGGTTAAATAACTATCCAGCGCGCGTCACTGGATTTCAACGCTGTATTGGGTCAATGGAAATCAGCCCTTATAATGTATATTAAATAATAAATTACAAATTAATTGTATATAAATAGTCTAAATAAGAATATATAATTGTGTATATATAAAATTTTGTATTTATTAATTTAATTAAAATTAATGAGGAAAATAATAGTCTAAATATTCAAGTAATCCTTAATTAAGATTTTACTAACACATTAGATTGTAATATTAATGATAATTGTATTTTATTGTATTTATTAATTTTATTCATTTAATATGCTTAGATTTTAATGTATTTTATTTTCGATTTTTTGTGATTATATGGATTAATATTTTCTTTCTGAAATAAAATGATTAATTAAAATTAATTAATTCGGGTCCCCAACTCATCCTCACTTGTAAATAATGTACTATGAGATTTCTAATTTTAATTTTCGTAAATTATAGTGATTTTTGACTTAATTTAATTTAATATTTCTTTAGATAATGTTATTTAATTACGTTAAGTTCGTAGATAGATAGATATTTTTTTTACATTTAAATTTACCCCTTAGTCCTCCGTGTATATCTTCCGATAACATATTTCGATTCTAAAAAATTAATTTACTATTTATAGAATATAAGGTATTACTATTTTAAAATTGTATTCTTTATTTTAATTTAATCATTTTCTTATTTATTTTAGTATATATATATTTCTTTATAATTAAGTTATAAAATATATTAAGTAGTTTAATAATAATAAGTTTGCATATATTATTATAATTAATTTTATTTACCTAAGTTATCAAAATAAGTTTTTATTTGGCTATAAAAACGTAGCAAGAGGATAAACGAAAATATTTGAACATAATGCAAAACCGGCAGTGCATAAATCAGTCAATCGAGATATTATTTTTAATCGACTTCAAAAAAGGAGGAGGTTCTCAATTCGACTGTATGTTTTTTTTTGTATGTTTGTTACGCGATTACTCCTTCAATTGTGGACCGATTTTCAAAATTCTTTTTGTAATCGAAAGGGTATACTTACTCCAGAAGTGGTCCCATTTCCAGCCTGTTTAACCTTCTCATTAAGAACTTGACTTGGAACCGACTCCAAAACGTTTTAAAGTTATTTCAAGCTTTTTAGTTCCTTTTGAAGTCGGTTTTATTTTTTTGTACGTTAATTTAAATCTTGCTGATATTTATGTTTCTATATCTTTTGTGAATACTATATAATAATAATTAATATATTTAAAAGCTTTAATGAAAAAACTGTTTACTACTACTCGCGTAAATGATTATTTTATTTGTCAAAAAACTAATATAGTCTCAAACTTTCGCGAACACTCAACATAATGAAACAACTTTTTAACGGATGTAATTCGCGTTTTTATTTTGATAATACAATCCTGACGTTTCGAGTAATTTGCAGCACTCGTGGTCGCAGGCAGACTAAGTGCTGCAAAGTACTCGAAACGTCAGGATTCGTCAGGATTGTATTATCAAAATAAAAACGCGAATTATATCCGTTAAAAAGTTGTTTCATTATGTCAAAAAACTGTTCAGACGCTGGTTACCTCAGTCTGCCTGCGACCACGAGTATTAATATTCGGCAATACTTCTTATTACTTCGAAAAAAAAACATTTGGTGTCCTCCATGCGCTCGGCGGAAAAAGATAAAAGAGTAGGTACCTATTAGATGAAAAAAAAGTCTTTTATCGAAACTAAAGAAACTCCACATCGGGTGCCAAAACGTCAGAAAAGTTTACTTCATTCCCATAAAAAAAGTTTAATGGATACATCATTTCATTAAAACGGATAAACGCTGCGATCCGAGAAAATTGCTTTTCCTAATTTGATTTAAACTAAACAGTTAAGTCTCGGTGGGTTTTCTTAAAAATAATATCAAGTTATTATTATTTTTTAATTAACTCTTTCGTCATTAGGAATAATTAAGTTCAAAAAAGCTAATAATAATTAGATATTAAACAAAAAAATACGTTTCTTGTGTGTTATTTAAGTAATATAATTATTTGGTATAAAAAAATCAGCTGTTCCATACATTTTGTTATGTGAACAGAAATGTATGGAACAGCTGTTTTTTTATTTTCGATTTCATTTTTTTGTGAGTAGCCCACACTTTACAGTATCTCCCTTAAACTTACATCCATGCTACGGATGATGTGGCTGACCTCCCGGGAGAGACTTGATATCATCCCGGTCTAATACCTAAGTATCCCAGGAGGATGTTTTGTCTGTGTCGCAGTCGCAAAGGAGGTTTTGGAGTTCAACGCTCCTCACTGAAATGAGGAGCGTCGAACTTTAAAATACCCCTTTCCTTAATCTACAGACATGGGATACTGACTATCCCATATAGTCCAAAAATCAAGTTTTAAATCAAAATATTTGGTGATTTCTCTATTCGACCTATATTTAGAATAAAATATAATAGTTACAAAACAAACTTTAGAGTTTAACGTTAACTCCTCTAAACTGTCAAGTTATTTCATAAAAAACGCGAGATACAAGTCGCGTTTTCGCGAATACAATAAATTAGTGTCACACGAATCAGTCAGATTGCGTAAAGATATTGCTTTTTACGCGATAATTCGATTGGTCGCGAAACCTTGGGCATTTTCATGATAACATAATTTACGGAATCTTACCACGACTGCTACACATCCAAATATTTATCATTTAGCTTTTTTCCTCGTTGTTGAAGCGTTATTGTAATTTTTCATGAAATTAAATATTTATTGATTCGCTTCTGGACGTCTCGGCGCTAATAACAATAAATTTTTCATTGTATATCATTTTGCTACTGGACTAAGCTAAGCTTAGAGCCAATTACCAATACGGCTACTAAGTCACGTAAATATTAGATATTATGGAAATCTGTATACAAGGACAAGACAAGGATAGCATCAACGCCTCCTCTTCTGCGTGATGTGAAAGTCGACAAACGAAGGACAAATTTCACAAACTAGCAACGGTCTACAGCCAAGTTGCTTTTGACGTGGGGCTTTAGACGTGGCTCCACTTACCGGACAAAGGTTTGCCGCCAAGCGACCATGTCGTGTCCGACACGATGTTGGTTGAAAACGATTTGGGGAATCGCTTTGAACGATACCCTATTTTGGAAACTATTTCCGAAAAATACATTTTACTATTTTATTATACTTAATTGTAATTTCTAGAGAGTCTCCACATCAATTTGGGATCAAGAGTAACCCTTGTAACCGCGGCCCGATTTTAATCGCTTGCTAAATTAAATTGCTTTTCATGATGATTGATGTCGCTAAAACTCATTTATGTTTTCTCAAAAAATAGTTGTAATAAAGCCTAAAAATCTATAAACTTAAGTGGACAATAACATTAATTAAGATTTTACAGTCCGGGTAAATGCTCTTAGAATATAAAAAAAATATACTTATCTGAAGTTCTTTTTCTCGCCGCGTCGCGCTGACACGGACTGTCAAGTGATGAGATTTTAAAACATTATAAGACAAACTGGCAAAACGTCGACGTCAGCAGACGTCATTATTATGTATTATATATTAACTAGCTTTTCCCGCGTGGCTTCACTCACGTAGACTATAGAATATTTTGAATAGAATTTATTTATTTAAATCGAATTAATATAATCTAGTAAATCTACTGCCCATGAGAACAACTTGTACTGCTTTGAGTCGATGCCACTTCTTTTAGTGTCATTGTAAGCAGAATTAGGTACAGGGCGAATGACAGTCAATTATAATGTCGGTATAGCAATCACAAATAGTCGCCTATAATAATAATCTAATTCTAAAAGATTTTCAAGGAATTTTCAAAGGAAAATTAAGGTAAACTTAATGCAAAAAAAAGTCTGTAAAAATTGGAGGCGCCACTGGTGCACTTTTCATACTACAATTTAAAATTTCAAGTTATTTGGTGCTTACGTATTACTAAAACATTTTTTTTGTCATCAATTTATTATGTAATGAATCACTTTATGGCTATTTTAGTACTCACAAACTTAGTTTTTAAGATTTTTAGTTTTAGATCTAGCGGTCACCGCCTCAGACTCTTTTTTGCCAGGCTGTACTATATAAGGTAAGTTTTTCTTTCAAATATAAAAGAACAAATAAAATTGAAATATCGAATTCTTATCCGATTTATATTTGACATTCCAATTTTAAAGGGTAGGTAATACATTGCACCAAGCCAGTTTAAATCAAAAGCACTAAGAAGTATTGATATCAACTTCGATGCAAATAACCCCCAAAATAACTTTCAACCCCTTTTTTAACCCCGTTAGGCGATGAGTTTTAATAAAATACGAAACACGTGTTCCATCAATTCTGTAAAAGAATGTTTATGCAAAATTTGAAGTAGATTGGACCAAGGAATCACGTTGTCCCATACAAACTTTGCCCCCGTTTTTCACCCCCTTAGGGGTAGTATTTCGAAAAATCCTTTCTTATCGGATCCCTACGTCACACAAAGAATACACCCTCTAAGTTTCAGGTCTCTACGATCAGCGGTTTAGGCTGTGCGTTGATCCGTCAGTCAGTCATTCAGGACAAAGCATTTTATATGTATAGAAGAAGATTATTTAATGACGTCATTCTTTCTAATGTTGAAGTCAAAGCACGCATTTAGCAATATTTCTTTTTTTTTCGGAAAGAGGATAACAACTACGCCATCCAGAAATTTTAAACGCAAAATTCGGCAATAAACGATGAATAATTGATTTTATCTATTAGATTTTTGCAATCTATACCTAAATATTGTTGTTTTCTGTTCATCCCATTCTTTTTGGATTTTGAGGTGTGATGATAATACTTCTTCCATGATTCACATTTAGATTATTATAATTTAAAAATTGTATTATTTAGACTTGGCTATGTTTTGGAAAAGTGCTGCCCTCTCGTATTGCTCCTTGTTGTTTTTTGGACAACGGACAAAAATTGCAGCTCGGTGTAAGGTGTTGGGTAAGGTTGAGTTTGTTAAAACAGAGGACGCTGTTTACTGTTGCTATTCAAGCAAGAGTAGTTCGACCCTGTTGGAACAGATGGCGCTATTTACTGATATTGTTGGTATTAAAAGTCGGTTTGCTATTCAATTCTAAGTTCGCTTTTTTACCATATACTCGTACATAATGAGTGTCCGATGTTGCAATGTTACCTTGTTCTATTTTTAGATATCTATAGAAATTTAGACAAATTTAAATTTTTGTTACCTCGATCAACGCCTCAGTCTGGCTGTACAACGGGGTAACGCCGCTAGCATCCTCGGCACGATTTCCCCGGGCAGCAACCTAAATTCGGTTTTTTATTTATAATTAGGTTAGTCGTTATTTTAGTAAGTTATTTAGGTTTTTCTTTTTATAATTGGTGTTTTAGACAAAGTGAAAATATCCATTAAATATTTTAAAACATTACAAAGAGGGCTACGCTGGCGACAATTTCCTCTTGTGTCTCATTTCTCCGTGTTTGACGGTTTAACATTCTACAGAAGGGCTTCCCAAAAGGTGCCTCGCGACGGCCTAGGGCGCATTACCCCAGGACCGACTTTAATACCCTTGGTCTTCCTTAAAGCTGTTAGTGTTTTGAATATCTCTTCAAGGGTAAACAATTTTGGAGAGAGCGAGTCACCCTGCTTAACCATTTTTGTATTCTTAAAGATTATAATACAAAATATGTTTTAGCGACATCTAGAACACATTTAGCGATTGTTTCAGTACTTTTCCTAGTAAAAAGATGAAGAAACACTATTAAATCGCTACAATAGGCGATTGTAGAAGCATGGACGTGGATGTGGAATCAAGCTTCTGACGTGCGACTAAATCGCCACTTTTTGCTCGATACTAATAATGGCAACTAGACACTTGAGTGTCTAAATGTTGTCTAGATAAAGGTACGGAACCCTTCGTGCGAGAGTCTGACTCGCACTTAGCCGGTTTTTTTATGGTAGGCAACTACCACATTGAGTAAAATATCGAAAGCACTATGAAAAAGTACTTAAATTGTAATATCCAATTTGCTTGATTGTTTTTTTTTTCAATTCACATTCAATAGGTGTCCACTTCGTGCTAGGCAATTACTTGATGTCCGATGTATATCTTGATATTGTCACTTGAATGTCATAATGTTAATTATGTTTTATTTGAAAAGATGAAGTCTAGCTCATGGACTTAAAGCTCTATTTAGAAAATTTTGGCAAATTGTTTTCTACTAAGGTAGTACAAGCATAGATAGATAGCCCGCCGGTAATCTAAGACTTTTGCACCATGGGGTAACTTGTGCTTTACCGACCGATGTGGGATTAGGGAAGAAGGAATAAAATGAAAGGATTGGGCCCCCAGTCCTCTTCACTGACTGACCGATAGGCAGCGCACCCGGAATATTCTCGGAATATTTCTGTGTGCCGGTCAGCGACCGGATGAAATGACCCGAGGGCTACTAATCCGAGGCAATTTTTGAGGTGAATTCGACTCCGGCTGTCGCCAAACTTTTTGTTCTGATTTGATTTTTATAAGTATTTAATAGAAGCTTGTTTATATACCTTGTGACCTCTTTGTTATAAACTACAATATTGCAATAATGATGTATTTAGTCTTTCTTTTGAGGATTTTTTTAAATACCTACCGACTTCAAAGCAGACAGAAATAACACAAAAACGTGCGTTTAGGAATTGTTGCCTAGCTAAGAAGGTTCAGGATTAAACCACCTCATTCTAAGCCTTGGCACCGACTCCTAAAGGAGCATTTTTGTGTTAAGTATTTCTAGCTTTTTAGTGTTTTGGTCGGTATTCAGTTAGTGAAGCATTTTTTTTTAAACGGTTTTATTTATATTTGGTTTAAATTTAGTAATCGATATTTTATCCTCTTCCTGTTGACGGATTTATCTGATATTTGGTACACAGCTTTAGATTTGATGACAAAAACGTTTAACGTAAAAAAAAAATACTTATATTATTGAGTGGCATATTAACTTCATAAAATCCCACCACACAAGTAACAACACATAAAAACCAAGTTTATTAGTTGTTACCAGATGCTTGATGACGATTTCCGCTCTGTATCTCCAAAATTCACTATAACACAGGACCAAAAGGAGAGTATTATTCTTTCAAACAAAAAAATAATCTCATATCACCATAACGGAGTAATCAGTGTAAAAACAGAAAAAAAATACGCATCGAATTGATAACCTTCTCCTTTTTGAAAGTCGATTAAAATTTATAAATATAATATTTCCTTTTTTTTATTTATTAAATTGTGTAATTCTGGGAATTCTCCTTGGAACTATAATTACAATTATAAGGCGATAAGAAACAGGTGACTCTTAATGAAATAGCTGATGTAGGTATGAACCTGTGGTTTCGGAATTACCTGAGTGGCAGAACCCTGCAGACATTCATTGCAGGTGTGGTAGGTCGAGAAGCCGTAGTTATCATGGGCGTCCCGACCGGCTCGGTTTACGGCACGGTTGGCTATATTATGCATGTCAATAGCGTAAGTAACGTAGTGGAGAAGTGCCGGGTCTACATGTATGCTGATGATATGTGCCTGATGTACTCATCCAAGAACATACAGGAGGCCAGAGCTGTGTTGCAGGCAGACTTTGATAACATCACCAGATGGGTCCATGATAACGGAATTATCCTAAACCTTAGCAAGACAAAAGTGATGCATATACATTCACCACACAACTTAGCTGCAAAGAATATTTTAAAATCAGATATGAACATTGTGGGTCACACGTACTCTTGCCTACACGTAAAGGTGTGTCCAAACATTTAGCAACAAGAGCGCGGCAGCAACACGCGGTGTTTGCAGGACACATTTCTGCCGCGCGACTAGTTTAGACCTTCTGCGCGGCAGTGCTGCGCGGCATGTCCGAGACACGCCGCGCTCTTCAGTTGGCATCAGTAGCTCTGCTTATTATTAAAAAATAATCCAGGTATTTGGGATACGTCCAAACACAATTACTGCGAATGTCTGCTAAGAATGTTCGCGCGCGGCAGTCGTCCACACATAGCGCGGCGGACCGCGCGCGGCAGCCGCGCTCGAATGCCGCGCAGTATTTGGACACACCTTTAGGATGGTCAACTGTTCCTGCCAAGAATTAGAATATGTGTATGTGAATATGTGTAAGTTTAGGTAGGTACCTAGGTCTGTGGGTGGACAGCAACATGAACTGGAGGTCGCATGTCGACGTCGTGTGTACAAAACTCAGGTCAGTGCTAAGTAAATTCTATACCTTAAAAACATCGTTAAGGAGGCAAACATTGCGTGTTGTTTATTTTGCCCTCACTGAGTCACTGTTGAGCTATGTATTAGTTACGTATGGCCGCACATTTAAAACCTATCTAGACAATATAAAAGCATTGCAAATTCGATTCTTAAAACATTGTTCATTCTAAAATAAAACAACAATGTAAAGATAATTACGATAAATTATTTGTCATATGTAATGTTATTCCCGTACACGTGAAGGTCAACAACTTGATGGTACTGGAGCAGTTCTACAATGACGAATTTAAAGTAAGAGTACAAAATCCCTACAATACTAGACGCACTAGAAAACGCAAACTAATTCGACCACCGGTTAATAACTACTATGGCAGCAGAACCAACAGGTATTTGACCCCCACGATATTCAAAAACATTTCTTGGCTTAGAGAAAATCACGGTAAAATGAGTAAACTATCCCTTAAAAGAATATTAAAACATGTGTTACTTACAAACTTCGCTATTGAAATCACTTGACTGTGTTATCATTGGTATTTGATATTAAGCTAGGTTACTATTAGTTATTAAGAAGGAACTTGCTATGTTATAACGAGCGCTAATCCCGCCGATAAACTGTTACGCAGTTTGGTGGGTTTAAAATAAGTGTATCCTTGTTTGTTCCAAATAAATGATTTAATTTAATTATTTATTTATTTGGAAAACCCAGTTTATACGGTTACTATAAGCGAGCTATTGCTGTTTTATGTTGATAACTTAAAGTTAAAGTCAACATTTTATACTTGAGACACAAAGGGTTGAAGATATTTCAAGCTCTCGTTATTGAAATGACTCTCTTGGACTGTTATTATGTAAACGTGCTCTGCTTTTATTCTGGTTGCAAAAAGTTTATTTTAAGAAGTAAAATAATGCTTTATTTAATCAATTTTATCACTCTAGAACCACGTAGGTAGATAATCTAGAGCAAAACAGTGATTACCCCACGATGCATGTGCATTAACCTTAGCGCAGTAACCCGGAGTGATAGTCGCGCCAATTGCACCACCAGAGGGCGCATCAGTCTTCGCTGATCGCTCCCGCTTCTTCACGTACCTTTTTCATCTCCACTGTCTAGGATGTCCTTCTCGTCGATTGTGAGACCTATAGTCCAGTCAATAAAGTAGTAGTAAGAGTAGTGTGTGAACTGATTTCTTCAGAAACTTATTTGGGGTGCTTAGGCGGAAAACATTCTAAAAGTCCTAACATCTAGGAGGGGAGCCGGAGGAGGGAGGGCGGGACAAAGGTCCCAATTTTAGGTTTTTCGCCAATATCTCAAAAATGGTGCGTTGTCACGAAAACTGTTCTGAAATGAAATGAAAGCTTATAAAATTCTTTTGATCCTATACACTTTTTCCATACTCCAACCGTTTTTGAACATGCTCCAAAAATGTAGAAATTAAAGTTATTCAGTGTTATGACCATTACCTGATGCGATAATTATCTAAAAAAATATTGTAACATAAGCTTCACGTGGTGAAGACAAACACACACACAATAAGAAATCGTGTTTTAGGGTACCGTGCCACAAAAGGAAAAAATGGAACCCTTATAGGATCACTTTGTTGTCCATCTCAGTCTGTCTGTCTGTCAAGACCCTTTATCTCAGGAACGCGTGGAGGTATCGAAAGCAATTAAAACCATACACTCAAGTCTATGGTCCCTTAAAGCTGTGAAAAAAACCAAACTCCCAAGTTAACTATAATTATTTATTAAGCTAACATGTAAAATATTCGTAAAAAAAAAATCTCAGTTAACGTAAAAAAAAAGATACGCCCGTTTATGCCGCAAAAAACGTAGATATATTTCGACACTCAAGGGAATCAAAATGTTTCGGGTACTTCCCGTTCACCTAAAACTATGAAATTTTGCAGGTAATATCGTCTCTTAGTACAAGTACTTACAGGGAAAAATCTGAAATGAACTCATGAAAAAAAATCTTTATTTAAAGTAGGTACGTAAACATTCATCGAGGTATGCGCGATCATATTTGTAGATATGAGTGACCAAATGTTTAGGTACATTTTTTTAAACTTTTATTAATTTGTACAAAAGACAAAAATCTAAAAGTTGAATATTTTTAATTAAATATCACTACAAAACAGGGATTTTATGCAAGGAATGGAGGTCCAAATTTTGAAGTGTGTGTTACCGTGTCATGTAGGGTATCGTATGAAAGGGCTTCATTGGCACAAGCTTAAACAGATTTTAAATTATTTTTATAATGTATAGTATCGATTATATAGTATCGACTTGGAACCAACTTCAAAACGTTTGAAACTTATTTCAAGCTTTTTTGTTCCTTTTGAAGTCGGTTTTATTTTTTATTAATCCCTAAAACTTTTCAATTATTATCGTTTAAGTATCGTTTTATTTTTACTTGCTTAAAAAGTTATTTGTAAATCGGCGAAATATAGTTTGGTAAAATAATATCTATGACACATGATACTTCGATGATCAAACAATATGTCAAATTATGCATAATAGCAAAAAAGACGTCGGTCAATAGTTTTCGCGAAAAATTAAATTCAAACAATAATCAGTTCCCCAAATCGGTTCGGAACTCTCGGTGGGCGAGTCTGACTCGCACTTGTCCGGTTTTTTATAACAGTGGATATCTGAGCTGAGGCGGGACAAACATTAATTATATTGATGAAGATTGTTTTTCGCTCAACATAATTAATGCTCATTGTAGGAAATGCGATCTTACTGGCTAAAATTCCTAATAATATTGATTGCATGCCTTCAGGCTTATGTTATTACAGGTTTCGTATTTTGTTTGGCACGGTAACCTACCCAGTAACGCAGGGGAGCAGCCACAAAATATTATTATTATTGTACTAATCATTCTCATGTGGCGATCTTTTACTCCAAATATTTATTTAAGTGTCCTTTATCCATTACTATCTACTATTATCATGCGCCGCAACTTTTAGTGTTTTAACCCTTAATTTGATAATGTTCACTGTGATAAACATTAAAATAAAAAAAATATTGAGCAAAAGTTTTCTACTTCTCATCCGTTTTTATTTTACGTAAAGCAAGATTAAAGTATATTCTATATTATAAAAAATATTGCTACTACTGGCAACACTGTTTACCTGTCATTATCGAGACGAGGTATAGGCACGACGCGGGCGCACAATTCTTCGAAAAGTAAATATTATATTTTACATGCTTTACATAACTATCCTAACTTATTCATTCTTTTAATTTACTAAACAATGTTCCTAATTTGCTTTTGTGTGTGTTTTGCGCATTGTTATGACTTTTTAGTTACTACTTTTTATCGGCAAACTTGTTTGTTCATCACAGTAAACATTGCCAAATACTCGAACAAGTATTCTCAATTTCATATGTTCATTATGATGAACCTTGCCAAATTAGGTATAACGTTTATTAACTAACTAGCTGCCCGACGCGACTTGGTACGCGTGATTATCCTACCTCTAGCCTATTCTACCTCACCCTACTTTACCCCTACCCTACCCTACTCTACCCCTACCCAACCCTACGCTATCCTACCGTACCCTACCCTACAATACCTCTAGCCTTACACTATACCTACTGCCCTAAACTACCGTACCCTACACTATTCTACCTCTACCCCTACCCTACCCTACAATTTTATTGGAAAATTAAATGGTCGTTTTTGTTTTGTATTAATGTTTCTCACAATTTAAACCTCCCCGGAACTTCCACAAATATTTCAAAATCAAAATAAGCCAAATCAGTCCAGCTATTCCTGAGCTTTAGCGAGACAAACGAACAGCAAATAATTTTTATGTATTTATACATGTAGAATGTAGATAGTATGCTTGCATGTGGTGGGTTTTTATTTGGCTTATGTATTGTTTTCTGCCTGTTTATAGCATAAATTACAAGGTCACATGGATAGAATATCAGCACTTGTTCCTTTCGAGCACGTACCTTCCGACACTAGTCACAAATCCGATACTAACAGTGACAATGAACTACTGCCGCCTTTTCCAAGCCCTGTTTGATCTTTTGCGACTTCCATAAATTCCTTCTCATAGCTATAGATAGGTAAAGATGTAAACCTAAAATCAGCCAGGCCTACTAGCCCAATAAGCTACGATAATACAAGACATTAGCCTAGCACAAAAGAAGACGGGTCGATGCAAATTTTGCCATAAAAATACAACTACGTAATATACAGGCAGTAGTATTATCGTTTTTTAACATTTTTTCAATAAATAACTAAAAGAAACAATAATTATTGTTTTTTTTTATTTTACCTTTTAAACAACACTAATTTGGCAGTGTTCACCGCAATGAACATGAAAAAATAACGTTTGTTCTCTACGAATTTAGCAGTGTTCACTGTGAGATACATTGATTTCCTGAAAACCTGTAAAAGCAATAATTTTTTTTCTATTTTTTCTGTATATATTATTACACTAGGATTTCAGATATATATCTTTTTTCAATAAATAAGGTAATTCGAATCGCTGCCAAATTAAGGGTTAATAAGTTAATAAGGGAAGGTTCATATCTGACCGAACATACGTCGCGTATTATCGGTCGCATAACGCCAGAACACACACAACACACTCAATCGATGATACGTTAGTGCGACTGATGATACGCTCGGCGTATATTACGTCAGATATGAACTTTCCCTTAATGTTGTGTTTTCGTGCTCCTAGGCTTACAATTTTCCAACAAATATGTAAATCACGTAAAAACTATTATTCAAATTCAACCTAAGGCATATAAATCCGTAATTAGTTCATTTTGAATGATAATTAACCATTGTTTTCATATGACGATCTTTAACTTTAAATATCTTCAAAACGTGACACTTTAGGACTTCATGTTGCAAACATTTTCCGTTTGATAAGATGTCTTCTATCCAAGTATAGTAGTATCATCCTACACCGCCACTTAAAAAAAACATAATGGCGACGGCCCGCTATGTCAGCTCCCTAATAAAAATGTTCTAACCCCTTTCAAGTTCAAGTTATAACTTGAACTTGAAAAGGGTTAGAATATAAAACATATAAAAACCTATAAAACATATTATAACTTACGAATCATTCGAGTTTTTTTTTCTATAAGTCACATGTTACACGGTCACAACTGGCATCAGATAATGATGTCTACCGAACACAATCATAATAAAACTTCATTCGAACTGAGTTTCTTATACCTGAGATATTGTGCCTTGACTTTACGTAACAGGATCAGTAAAATATGAAGCGCTTATTAGTCTATCCATATATTAAAATGTATAGGTATGAAGCCACGTGCCATAGGTACTAACTATAATTATGTCTACAACATTTAGGTGGCCAAAACTAATGGGTATATTGAATCTAATGAATTAAGATTAGTTTTCTATTAAACATTATTATGTTTTTATCGTTTACAAATAGATATAGATTCAAAATTATTAGCCTATAAGATAATGAGATACTTATTGTGGTTAAAAGTGCCTTTCACATCCATTATTTTCATGTCTTTATCCTAATTTTATTTAAGATTGTATAGTATTGTATTTGAATAAATGACTATAGTATGGTTAAAAGATTGCTCCTCGACCTATCAAAAACTATACCTATTATTATACCTACTATACCTAATACGCGCTCTCAGAAATTGCTCTAACGATTTCAATGGATACAATTTTGGGGGTGAAAAATCTAATTTTTATTTTTCACCCCCAAAAAATTAATTTAGGGTATATAGGAAGGTAAATCCGTTAAACCAGCCCTTGATGTCCTAAAAATGAGCAAATTCCTCTCTCTATTTTCGCCATTCCTCTTATTCTTAGGCCAATTTGAAACTAATCTATCATTTTTTTCTTACTTTTTCCTTTGCGGTACCTATGCCTTTTTGAGCCACAGCCATTTTGGAGCGCAGAAAGGTGTTTTGAACTCGAACCGTTAATTTAACATTAAGTGTGACTTTTGAATGTTGGTTAAAGGCTCAAACCTGTTCTCAATATGGGGAGAACACAAATTTCCATGAGCTTTCGGTTCAAGAACATGGGTAACTCACCCTTGAATAGTTCTTTCATGGACCAGTAGATTCTCCCGTCGTTTTCTATGCGACTTGTAATATCTTTTTCTTGAATCGCCTGAAAGGAAATCACTTGGTCCAAGTAGATGTAGGTAAAATAGTATTTTATCGAGGCGCAATCCTTTGCGAACTTACTTTGTAGGCTAATCTACCTACTCGAGATTGCTTACACTGGAGTTCCACGTGAGCAACAAATTTTAAACTTTATATTATATATTCTCCTGGCCGAATTTCGGTCACAGCGGCCAATCTCAACGAAGACTAGCCAACTACGCAGGAGATTCTATAGGTACCTGAGGAGCACAACTGTGCACAAATATAGGTGCACTCTCTATTCCCTCACTCTCATAGTCCGATGGGACGGCCTTCCGACACGATCGGAGAGATCAGGTGCTTTCCGAGGCACGCTACGAGTAAGTGATAATTAATTTATAAAACGCACGTAACTTACGAAAAGTCAGAAATCCGCGCCTTAAGTTCGAACCCGAAACCTCTGACTTGCCAGTCAACGATCACCACCACTAGGCTATCACGACTAAATATATATTCTACACCATTGCGGTAGTAATGGTTTAAGTTGTTGTGATTTCTGATGGGTTCAAAATCAATATATTTTTTTCTTTCTTTAGGCAGCAGAAAGCGGCAATGTTGAGGATTTTATGCGCCTGTACCTCAGCGAACCTTCGAGACTAGCAGTGAGGGACGGCCGAGGTCGCACTGCAGCGCACCAGGCCGCTGCTAGAAATAACACTAATATACTGCACTTCATCAACAACTATGGCGGAGGTGAGTAATTAATCAAGGAAAGTAATAATTTAACAACAATCTTTGAGCAAAACCACTGATACGGATGGGATTCGAATCCACGATCTCGAATTCGAATCAACATATCGACGCGATTCGGCACTATTGTCAAGCCATTTGTCTGATTCGTGAACCAGACAAATCATATGAACGCAAAGTCATATGAACGTGAAACTAAATTACGACTAAATTCTGAAAAATGTTTAGTTTTACAGTGTAATTTCATGTCTGCTACTCGCCACTAGTTGTGCCACGTGCCTCGGATAGCACGTTAAGCAGTTGGCCCCGGCTGTCAATTGTAGATCTTTGACAGTCGTTACGGGTAGTCAGAAGCCCGAAAGTCTGACAACCAGTCTTAACAAGGGTTATCGTGTAACCTAGTATCTGGGTTGTGGAGGTCTGATAGGCAGTCGTTCTATGTTAAGCACTGATATTCAGCTGCATCCGGTAACACTGGAAGCCGACGCCAACATAATTGGGAAAAGGTTAGGTAGATGAGGCAGACTATAGACGCCACTAATTATATTATACGTGTGCAGTGCCCAGATGTAGCTGAACTCAGAGTGAAAACCCGCAAAATTTTCCATTTCACTATGTTTATAAGTACCTACTACTATACTACTGCACAAAAGTTTAGAAATGCCATCGATTTATTTCTGTATCGAGACTGCAACGCCATTCCACACATAGGTAGATGTATAATGTTTACATAGAGCCTTTTGTTATGGCGAACTCTTCACTTGTCGCTTTGCTAGTTTTTTTTTTTTTTTTTTTTATTACTGCCGCACAAATTGACTCCATGCTGCCTGATGGAAAGCAGTCAGTGGAGTCCCATAGTGATGACCATCATCCCAGCAGCCAATATAGCAATGTGGCATGATGACCCTCACCTTGACGGCCTTGAGAAAAGCTTTTTCACGTCCCGCTTAAATGACCCAGGATCATAGGTGGAGGGAAACACGTGGGCTGGTAACGAGTTCCACATCTTAATAGAATGGCAGAGATAGGAGGCGCCGAACCGTTTGGTGCGTGGCGTTATCCGTTCTACCTTACCCAATTAAGTTAAGGTTACGGTTAAGGTTACTTAAGTTTAATTAGGTACAGCGCTCGGCGTATTATCGATATTTTATCTTAAGTATTTCTAGCTCAAAAGAATTACATAATGCTCTGAATACTTACGACTTCAAATTAAAATGTTATCGAATACGTGAAGTCTGATCATTCATAACAGATTCTGACGTTCTTCTTGACTTGACTTTGTTGTATCGACATAGAGGTTGGAACGGATATGGTTCTACATTTATATTAAAAACTAGCTTATGCCTGCGGCTTCGTGGATGTCGGTTATGGTGACCAAAAATAATCACGAATTTTGACCTCGTTCCCGCAACCCGGCTTATTTTTTTCCAACACCCTATTTTTAAAGTGTGATCTGCGTGTGGCATTGCGCATAGAATAGTCGTGTTATTGTGTATTATTGTTCCTAAATGCATGAAAACATGGGAAGTTAATATACAAAAATAAAACCATCCAACCTGCAGCTAACTAGGTATATAGACTAAGAGATCCGTGACACGTACTTACTGAATACATTCACGTCAAGGTAGGTCGCGATAAGATCAAATCAAAATCAAAATATTTTTAGTCATAATTCTAAGAGTGGCTCAAGTTGCCAGTTGCAAGGGTAGCCTAACCTTCATGGAAAAGAACAAACTCCTCTAACAAGAAACTCCCTGGTACGACATTGCATATGTATCGATGTTATAGTCCAATCACTAACAAAGTACTGTCTGTCTGGAGGTGTCATGAAGTATGAAGTATAGACAGTGTATAGATTCTTAGTTTATTTATGCTCGTTAATATTGTTGTGCCACTTTTGCTACTTCACAGCCGATATCTTTGAGGGGTACCTAAATTCTATATTGCATGTAATCCGACAAATCTTTAGGAACCATTAAAATATAAGTGAGCCAGCAGGATATCAGTTAGGAAGTTGATTTCGCATTGTATACTACAACATCTGCTTAACACACGTCTGCTTGGTCTCTTATTTCAACCCCCTCGTCCGTCTTGTTAGCGCAGGCGCAAAACACCGTAGCTAAATCAAAATAAATATGAGGAGCACTTTGAAAACATCCGCGAACGCGACCACTTGTTGCGTTGTAATAATAAATGTAACGGTTCGTTTGTGTTTAAACTACACGATGGGTGATTCAGATTCTGAATCAAACGAAGAGCTCACTGAAGTCAGCGTTTGAGGAGGAGGTGGCTGCCATAGCTTCACCAAGCTAAACGCCGTAGTTGTGCTAAAGTTTTTTAAAAATAGTGAGTTTTTTATTTTCAATCAAATTAAAGAGCCTATAAATAATAGAAAAGGAGTCGTTTATTGTTGATCATTTCACTCACTTTATTAAGTTAAACTGGTTTTGAAAACGACAGTTTCAGCTTGCTGTTGTTCTAGGGATCCAGTTCGTGGCAATATTTAGCCAATTTGGATTAGCCAATTTACTTACAGAAAGCCAATCAATATATTATTATTTTTTACTCAGGAGTCTCTCACTTGATATACATTTTCGCAACACAGGAAAACTTAGGAAAAAATATCTAAATTACATATTTTTGTGTTTTTGTTGTTTTGTGTTTTCTTAATTAGGTATCTGCAATTTCTCAATGATTTGAAAGGCACGTAAAAGTATTTCGTGGGCCCCAAATAGAGATCGTGTAGGCGGCTTGAATTATTTAGTATAAAAACAACACGTAGTCACATTTACGTGAACTACCAAAAAAAAATCTTCTTTCTTCTTTGTCGTATGGTTGAACAACCTGGTATCAGTGTTTAAACCACCTGTAGGCCTCTGACTTGGCTTTACACACCGTTGATCAATCTCTCAGAAGCGCTGGTTTCGCCTCTGTTTTCCATCAGCGTATTAGCAAGTGATAACTAATTTCTAATACGCACATGAATCCGAAAAGTCACAGAGAGGTACGTGTCTGAGTTTCAAACCTACGACCATTGAGTTGGCAGTCCAAACGGTCGTTATTATTTATTCTAAGCAATGATACCTAGTGGTATCACTAAGCTATCATTGCTTAGAATAAACTAAAACGCTCTCGGTCAGTGTAGTGAGACTATTTTCCTATCTTTTATTCTTATGGCATTTTAGAATTTATTATATCTGGTATTTGATAAATATTTTTATTTTAAATACATCATCATCATTCTCCTAGCCTTATTATTCCCAAACTTTATTGGAGTCGGCTTCTAATCTAACCAAGTGCAGCAGACTATCAGTTTTCTACGAAGCAATTGCCTATCTAATCTCCGCAAGCCTCCGCAAGCAAAATAATTGTTAGGATTTTTATGAGGGTACGGACTCCCTTTAACGACTGTCGAAGATTTTCATGATATCCAGGGCCAACGGCTTAACGTGCTTTCCGAGGCACGGAATAAGGGATAATTAATTGATAATACGCACATAAGTAAAAAAAAGTCAGAGAGGTGCACGCCTTGGGTTCGAACCTGAGACCCCCGACTTGCCAGTCAACGGTCATACCACAAGGCAATCACGACGATTTATTTAAATACAGTACATGTAAAATACATTTTTAAATATATAAGTATAAAAATTACAATTAGAAATACAAAATAAAGTAGCTAGCCCATTGGTATCGGGAACAAGATCCAACTATCAGTGTTCAGGATTCAAGATAGAGGAACCTCCTGCATATACATACCGAGTACAACCTTTTGCATCAAGCCAAGGTGCAAGGTGTTGATCAAGGCTCTTGGATATTAATCCATGGACTGAAACGACTATCGGCACAATAACAGCTGAGACCAAATGCCACATGTCGACAGCCTCTCGATCCAAGATATTTTATTTGTTCCTACCTACGTCTCAGCCTTTACGAGGTTACCGTCTCGACCGTAATGGTGACATAAACAATCATTATAATAACGATATTAATATTTGTTCCAGATCTGAATGTTAGAGACAACTTTGGGAACACGCCGCTGCATATAGCTGTGGAGTACGAGGCTTTAGATGCACTGGAATTCTTGCTTCAGCAGTAAGTTATTATGACATATTATTTCTTTCATTTTCTAAAGGCTATCTAGAGGTGAAGTTTGAAAAGACCTTCGTTGAACATCTTGTGCTGAGAACATTTGTGCTGAAGAAATACTGAAGGGCAGAAAATCTGACATTTTTAGGTTTACGAAGCCAAATGGAATAAACGAAACCCTTAAAGTTTTATCATGTTGGCTTGTAACAGACTACCAATACTAGAAAGCTGAAATTTACCATAAATATAATTATAACTACGTAACACCGTAATTTGAGGGGGTCTATCGTACGTGTAAATTAAAAAAAAAAAGAATAAAAAGGTACGACATTTTGCAAATATAATACTCGATGATGGATATCATTTAAAGAATTCTAAGGATTTTAAAACCATTTTTTACATACTTGTGAGCCTATAACTTTTCGACTTATACTTAAAAATGTGCCCCTTTATTTCCGAAGTCTGCGGGCCAACAAATCTAAAATAATTATCAGATACAACCTAGATATACGTATATACTTTCAAGAAAAAAAGAAATTGTAAAATATATATCTCTGCCTTAAATCTTAATTATTAATTGTTTTTTTTTTAATATGAGAAAACCGTAACCTTTACACGTTTACTTTACCATTAAGTACCTATCAACGGTGAACCCTAATAAATGTAATAAGTTTGAAGTGGTCTATTGTCTTAAAACGAAAATAATAACTATTGAAAATAACCGGCAACGACGATGAAATAAGATTTACTTAAAAAAAAAGAAACTTAAAAATAAAACATTTAATTAATAAAATTTAAGTAGTAAGTAATGAATGTGGCCGGGGTGCTCATGTTTGACAGTCTCTCATAGGAAATGTTTCATCGGGATTTGAACCTGTGACCAACTAGGTAAAGCCCACAATCGCTCTGCCACTAAGCTGTTTGTAACTCCGCCCGTATAATCGAAATTTTCTTGTACATTTAACCATATCATATGGTGTTACATACCTTATACCTACCACTTACATACCTTATGTTCATTACGATCTTCATCTCTGATCCACGACGATGTTAAATTACGTCACAGTGATCAAAATGCCTACTGGCTACCTTGTGCAATAAAGCATCGTATAGCTAATTATAATTCCAAACTTAAAAGATGTATCTACATTAATAATATTCAAAAGTAAAGGATGAACAAATCAAAAGTTAAAAATAAAAGAATAAAAGTTACACAACGTTTCTGCTAAATTGTGAGAAAAGGTCTATAAAAAACTTCGTGAACCTAATATAGATTCTTTGGTGAAATTTATACTTTTTAAAGAATTCTGTAAGGTCAAATGTCAATTCGGGGCCTTGGAAGTATACATTCGATTCACAACGATGTTAAATTACGTTACAGTGATCAAAATGCCTACTTATAAGATGTTTCTACACTAATCTTATTCGAGACTAAAGGATGAAGAAATCAAAAGTTAAAAATAATGGAAATAAAAAGTTACACAACGAAACTTTTGCCAAATTGTGAGAAAAAGTCTTATTTAAAACTTCGTAAACCTAATATGGTCTCCTTGGTCAAATGCTTATTATAGAATTCTTTAAGATCAAAATGTCAATTCGGTGCTTTAGCACGTTTGATTCACAACGATGTTAAATTACGTCACAGTGATCAAAATGCCTACTTATAAGATATTTCTACACTAATGTTATTCGAGAGTAAAGGATGAAGAAATCAAAAGTTAAAAATAATGGAAAAAAAGTTACACAACGAAACTTTTACCAAATTGTGAGAAAAAGTCTTATGTAAAACTTCGTAAACCTAATATGGTCTCCTTGGTCAAATGCTTATTATAGAATTCTTTAAGATCAAAATGTCAATTCGGTGCTTTAGCACGTTTGATTCACAACGATGTTAAATTACGTCACAGTGATCAAAATGCCTACTTATAAGATGTTTCTACACTAATGTTATTCGAGAGTAAAGGATGAAGAAATCAAAAGTTAAAAATAATGGAAAAAAAGTTACACAACGAAACTTTTACCAAATTGTGAGAAAAAGTCTTATGTAAAACTTCGTAAACCTAATATAGATTCCTTGGTCAAATGTTTATTATAGAATTCTTTAAGATCAAAATGTCAATTCGGTGCTTTAGCACGTTTGATTCACAACGATGTTAAATTACGTTACAGTGATCAAAATGCCTACTTATAAGATGTTTCTACATTAATATTATTCGACAGTAAAGTATGAAGAAATCAAAAGTTAAAAATAAAAAAGTTACATAACGAAAGTTCTACCAAATTGCGAGGAAAAGTCTTATGTAAAACTTCGTAAACCTAATATGGTCTCCTTGGTCAAATGCTTATTATAGAATTCTGATCAAATGTCAGTTCGGTGTTTTGGCACGTTCGATTCACAACGATGTTAAATTACGTCACAGTGATCAAAATGCCTACTTATAAGATGTTTCTACACTAATGTTATTCGACAGAAAAGGATGAAGATATAAAAAATAAAAATAAAAAAGTTACACAACGAAAGTTCTACCAAATTGTGAGGAAAATCTATAAAAACCTTCGTGAACCTAATGATCTCCTTGGTCAAATGCTTGTTATAGAATTCTATAAAGTCAAATGTCAATTCGGCCCCTTGGAATACACGTTCAATTCTTAGACAATTGGATCGGACTCACTGGATACACAATTTAAGTGGGGTTCTGTTGCTGTTTGCGACTTTGTGGATTTTCAACGACTTTGCTTTACTACCACTTTTCACTAGGTACTATTCTTTGTTCCTAATTAATACTGTAGGTACTAGCTGTCCCCGACTTCGTCCGCGTTAAATTAAACCCGTACACACGTTGATAAAACAGCCAGATTCCCTGTTTTTTTAGACTTGAATTACAAATATTGTTATTTCTTATTAAAAACTTTTTTTAGATATAATGTTTACCTCTGTAAACTATTAATTATAGATTAGAATATTATACCTTTTTTTTTTTTTTTTTGCAGAAGGGGAAATGCGCCTTATGCATACCGTCCCGCTCGGGGATGCGAGACGGTTATGTCGGGCTCTCCGGCCTAGAGATGGTAAGCGGCCGGCATACCGACTAAAACCCCTTCTGTGTCACCTCCTTTCCGCATAGTGGCGGGAACGCGGTATCCCTAATGTACTACATCCGCGAACCCGCCGCGGATGTCCGTCACCGGACCCTCCTTGGGGTGGGGTGATTGCCACACCCACCCACCGTGACCACTTAGAGGACCATGTGCAATGAGCGCCAGACGACCCCGAATCTGACGCCCATGGTCCTCACCTCGGCCGCAGAGGATAGGGAGAGCGGCGCATCGTAATACCGACACTCCTCTTCCCCTGCGGCCCCACCGTGTCCGCAATCCAGCGGTTGCGGCCCCGCCGAGGCCGCGGAAGGTAGGGAGAGCGGCGCACCGTAATACCGGCACTCCTCTCCCGCCGCGGCCCCGCACTCCTCAGCCGCGATGTTGTTCCTACAACACCGCGGCCCGCCTTAGTTGCGGTGCTGCCGGGTGCTCCATCCATGCAGCACCGCAACCCGCCAGGGCCGCTCCAACGCGGGCTTCCGGCTCAAAGCCCGCAGGAGCGGCGCCTCCTTGGGGTTCCTCTTAGCTTCGCCGTGTGCCCAACCACGGCTACTAAGCCCCCCCGTAGAATATTATACCTAACAAAAATTTTTTTTTTCGTACGTGAATGATCCTGAAAAACTTTCACAAAAGTTCTTCTTAGAAAAAAAAACACAATACCCATGCATCAAGTATCTTCGGTACGAACCAGCCATTTTGTAAATTATTTACAAATAATATTATGCGTTATTTTGTTGTTTATTTACTTACTATTATTATTATTATATTATGTATGATGAAAAATATTGTAAGTCACACGGCTGATACGACAATTAATAAAGTCGGGCCATTATAATCTTTGCTTTCGGCTCCTATCTCTTTCGGCTCTTATCCATATAATAAGACGAATAAGAAGCTAACTTGAAAAACATACGTGTATTTTATTTTAAAGCGAGTACCAAAAATTCAAATTTAGATCAAACTTAGTTTGTATGGAGAGCGATAGGGGGACGCATCGTTATCGCATCTACCGTTACAATAACTAATGTATGCCAGTAAATTTAATATGACTCATAAGAGAAAACATAGATTGTTTATATTACTGGTATAGTTTTTTTTTATTTTTCTTGTGGAAAGATATCAACAAGGTAAGTCGGTGTATATCTTACAGTCGTAAATAGAAAAGCTAGACAACAGTGGATTTTTCCAGAATGTTTCCACAAAAGACAAGGGGAAGACCTTTTGTTTACCTTTTATGAGGTGCGGATAACAAGACAGGCTATTGATTTTAAACCTGAAAATCACTTAGCGCTGTTCGTCGTATTTCTGTTTTTCGATAACAAGATGTTTGTGTCTTACATTGTTTTCATAGATAGGTACATATATTTTTTCAAATGTACCAATAGTTATTCCAGAATATTCTAGTATAATTCATACATTTTAGTTATTTTGAGTCGTGATAACCTAATGATGTGACTGTTGATTGGCAAATCAGAGGTTTCAGTTCGAACCCAAGGTGAACCTTTGACTTTTCTTAAGTTATGTGCTTTGTTTTAAAATTAATTTTATTGGGCAAACAAATGATCAAGACGCCACCAAAGTTACCTTTTTTTATAAAATTTTGTTCCTAACAAATACTATATTAATAAATCAGATTGACTTATTTTTATATTTTATATTTAGTACGGAGCGGCTCCTTAAAAGAGCGAAGTCCGACATGCACTTAGCTGATTTTTTCTTTAGGTTTCTTTACTTATTGTGTCCTGTCCATACCTATATATTTTCCTTTCAGCGTCTACTCACTTAGTACCGATGTTTAGACTAATAAATTTATGTTTTTTTCTTGTTGTTTTCTATAGATTAAACGTAGGTTTAGTCTGATTTTAGTTAATTTCTTACTTGATGATGATGTTTATTAGCTTTTTAAATTCGAAAACTGATTATAGATTTGAAAATTGGTAAATAATATCCTACTGGCTGAATTTCTGTTATAGCGTCAAATATTCACGGAGATTAGCTTACTGCGCGCCTTGGGTTCGAACTTGTAACCCCTGACTTGTCAGTCAACGGTCATACCACTACACTATCACGGCCAACAATATTTTTTTTTGTGGTGTAATAATATAATATTGTTTTAGGCGCGTGGATATGAACATATTAAATGACAAAAGTCAAGGAGCTCTCCATCTGGCCACGGAACTAAATAGGGTAAGTTAATTTTATCTTTCTAAATTCTGGACCCTTAATAATAATTAGTTTTATTAATTGAATCATTATAATATAATAAATACTTACATGAGTAATTTAGTAAATTAAAAACCCTTGTCTTATGATATGGAATTGTTGCAAACATTGCTGTCGTTACTTGCATAATTAATGCATAAACAATGCATACATAATTAATATAATTTATGCATAACTAATGCATAATTAATATAATTTATGCATAACTAATGCATAAATAATATAATTTATGCATAAGTAATGCATTATTAAAATTTTATAAATTAATTGAATCTCTCCTTCCCTGCCCAAATCAACTTGCTATTCTATGATATTCCGTGTTTACGTCATCTCCTTGTAAAATTCATTGTCATATTTATTACCTCATGACATCTGACCTATTATAATAGTTACGATATTATTTGGAGTGTGGTGAATACACAAGCAAATCCTGCACTTCCTCCCAGAGGTTTGTGGAGGATTACCATGTGGTTTTAAGTTTATGCGAGTACAACTGAACCCCTTTATCTGCCCTTGGTGGTAGTGTACCCAAATGGGGATTTTTACACGCAAAAAATACCTACAATAAATAGTACTTATACGAATTAGAACAACTCATTTATCATGTTAAAATTCTATTATATGGTCTTCACCTACTACAACGTTTCATCACCGGAACGTACCGTCCTAAGTCCCGAAGCATTCAATAAAATTAGAGTTTTAATAAATTTCTAGATTTGTGCCAAATCACACCGTTTCTAGATCACATCAGACACCGTTGCTAAATCGCAGTCAGACGGCCTGCGTTTATTTATGTAGCGGTCTATTGTATGCATACTGTTTGAGCTAAACAACACATCAGTCAGCTTACCGCGGGCATAGCCGGTATTATGCGGCGCACAACCGTGTTTTCAAAGGCGTCAAAGGGCTTTTAAAACGGTACTATCGGTTATGAAAGGGGATAGTGGGTGGAGACCCTTATTTTTTATAGCATAGTATATTGTTTTGTGCATAATTCTCGAATCAATATTTTCTTTCATTTAAGAATTTAAATCTTACGATTTGACTTTTCATGTAAGAAATGGTAATGCTGCAGAAGTAGGTACTCAAAATAACTGTAAATCCTCGAATAGAAGTTTTGGTAGAAATGTTTAAATGAATGTACGTACACAATTAGCTTTCTATGAAACCAAACATCAAGAGCATCGAAATCATATATTTTCCTTTCTACTGTTCAGGTTTCGGTCCTTCAAACCTTTACGAGATACAAGGACCGGTTCAACGTAGAGTTGGGTGGTGAGCACGGCCGCACTGCGCTTCATTTTGCTGCCATCTATGATCATGACGTCTGTGCAAAAATTTTGGTAATATAGAACATAAAAATTTAATAAAAAAATACACTTACAATAACTGGATATACGTATACGAGTGATTTCGATTTCCACATAATGAGTATTCTTTTTTAAATTATTAGGATCTTGGAAGTCTTTCTGATGCCTGCCTTTTTTTATTTCTATCTTTTTTTTTTGTTTCCAAAATAGATCACAGATTTAGGCGCTGATTGCAAGAAGGCTTGCAACAACGGCTATTATCCGATTCATGAGGCCGCTAAGAACGCGTCATCAAGAACCATGGAAGTGTTTCTTCAATGGGGCGAGTCCAAAGGTTGCACCAGAGAGTCAATGATGTCATTATTCGACAACGAAGGGAACGTACCCTTGCACTCGGCTGTTCATGGAGGTGATATTAAGGCTGTGGAGCTCTGCCTTAAATCTGGGGCTAAGATATCAACGCAGCAGTTTGATTTCTCTACGCCAGTCCATTTGGCTTGCGCTCAGGTATTGTAAATCATTTCCAAAAAAATATTTATGCACGCTTTTTTCCCATGAATATAATTTATTGTATTTTTTTATAGGGCGCTCTTGAGATCGTAAAACTCATGTTTACGATGCAACCAACTGAGAAGACTGCTTGCCTGACGTCTTGCGATGTTCAAAAAATGACTCCTATCCATTGCGCTGCAATGTTTGACCACCCAGACATCGTTAATTACCTCATATCCGAGGGTTCAGATATAAACCCCCTGGATAAAGAGCGCAGATCTCCGCTATTGTTGGCAGCTTCCCGAGCTGGTTGGAGGACGGTGCAAACTTTGGTGAGTCTTGGTATAATTAATTCTTACGTCTGTGCGTCCTTGATTGGTTTTTTTATGAAGTTTTAGGAGGTGTTTTAAAAATAACTCAAATGAATTTCCAATCCTAACACGAAAGATAAAGACACCAACAACAAGTAAAGAACTTTTGCAGAAATTTTGACTATGAGAATGAGGGAATAGAGAGTGCACCTGTGTTTGCGCACGCACTGAAGACAGAAGGGAATTTTGTTCAAGTTAAATGTTACACACATAATATACTACGTATGTTTTTTTTTAATAGATTCGTCTTGGCGCGGATATTGAATTAACAGACATAAACTCCAGAAATGTGCTTCATCTAGTGGTGATGAATGGAGGAAGGCTTAATGAATTTGCAGCGGCATGCGAGGTAGGTAGTTTTATTTTATGACATCATACTGTTTAACCCCCGACACAAAAAGAGGAGTGCTATGTATGTCTGTGGCATCGCAGCTCCTAAAGTATTAACCGACTTTGATTTAATTGTTCTTTATTTGAAAGGTAGGTAACGTGATTGAACATTCTTAGCCAATTTTTTTTATTTTTTTTTTATTTAGCTATGAACTAGCTGCCCGCCGCGACCTTGTACGCGTGATTATCTTACTTCTACATTTATTCTACTCTACCCTACCCTACTCTACCCTATCTTACCCTGTCGTACTCCTACTTTACCCTACCCTGCTCTACCCACTTTACCCCAACCCTGACCCTACTCTACCCTACCCTACCCCTACTCTACCCTACCCCACCCCTTCTCTACCCCTACCCTACCCTACCCCTACCCGTACACTACCATACCCCTACCCTACGCTACACTACCCCTATCCTACCATACCCCTACCCTACCCTACCCCACCCTACGGGTATATTCCAATGTTTTTAATTTTTATTCTGCTATTTGGGACTGCCTTATGGAATAATTGTTACTAAACCAAACATTCCATAAATAGTGAAAGGTCTTGCGTCGTATAAGAGCTTTTGAGCAAACCTTAAACGCGATACACACTTCCGTTCCTAATTATCGGATGAAATCATCATTGTAACGATGTAGATACTCATGTTCTTACAAAATATTCTTATCTTTAAATCAGACAATGTATTGCGCATCAGATATAATAATAAAATTAGGATCTGATGCGCTATATTTTGTCCGCTACTTAGGATCAGATCGGAAGGTGTGGAACGTACTTTATACAAAACAATTTACGTTACAGGACAGAATAAATTACTTTTCTTTCTTTCTTTCGTTCAGGACCGCTGTGAAAAGAGCTTGGCACAGCTTTTAAATGAGAAAGACAATACTGGCTGCACGCCCCTTCACTACGCCAGCCGCGAGGGTCACATCAGGTCGTTGGAAAACCTCATCA
The DNA here is from genome assembly GCA_936450705.2 of Protodeltote pygarga. NCBI lineage: Eukaryota > Metazoa > Arthropoda > Insecta > Lepidoptera > Noctuidae > Protodeltote > Protodeltote pygarga. The sequence continues at coordinate 16,432,947 of OW388248.2, forward strand.
AACTGGGGGCTTGCATCAATCTTAAAAACAATAAAAACGAAAGTCCGCTGCATTTTGCTGCCAGGTATATTAACAAATGTTTAAGCAACTAGCAGCAGCAATTAATTCAACTAATTTGGCTTTAGTCTACACCAAATTAAAACTTTTTAATCAGAAACTTTTTTTTATATTAAAAAATACAACAGGTCTAGGTTTACAAGTCTTGTTATAATGTAATATTGACATACTAAAATGTAATACCTAACAGAAATTAACACTTTTGCAGACAGTGAACGCCTATAGACGTAATAACAATAAAACTTCTATTGTGTCTCGTTTGCCAAAGTGTTAAATATACGAAATATTGCTTATTTACTCAATATTCCACAGATACGGTCGCTACCACACAGCTTGTCAGCTCCTTGACTCCGACAAAGGCACGTTCATTATAAACGAAAGCGACGGTGAAGGCCTGACTCCTCTTCATATCGCTTCTCGTGAGGGTCACATGAAGGTTGTTCAATTGCTCCTGGACCGAGGAGCGTTACTGCATCGGGACCACAATGGCCGCAACCCACTGCATTTGGCAGCCATGTCTGGTTACACCAAGACTATTGAGCTGTTGCACACCGTACACTCCCATCTCTTGGACCAGTCGGATAAGGATGGTGTTAGTATCTTATTTAATGTAAAAAAGAAAAAAAAGTTGCACCAGAAACATTGAAGATCTTGAGTTGACGGCTTAAGGAGGGACTGTGTCTCTGGTTCTCTTCGCTGACCGTACAAAATACTACATGCGAACAATATTATTTTACGATATTCTGTGGAAGAGTGAGGTAGTACCGGTCGTGTCTCGACTACCATAATAAACCATGGCTCTACTACCATAATAAATCATTATCATTTTTTCTTATGAATACTTTTAATTTCCAAAACAATTAAATATTTTGTACAGCCATAGCACAATGTCAAAATAGGTGGAAAAAAAGAGCCCGCTTCTCTGCATTAGAACAGTGCCTACAAGATTATGGATAAGAAGTCAATAAATATTATAATACGTAGAAAGCTACAATTGATAGCTCATTGTAGCTTTCTACGTCTAATTAAAATAATTGTTTCTTTATTTTCTTTAGTATCATCATTGTTTGAACATTGCTTTTAATATTTAATTTTAGAATTCCCCTCTCCATCTGGCTACCTTGGAGAATAAGCCGAACTCAATAGCTCTACTCCTATCAATGGGATGCTGCTTGAGCTATAACAAATTGTTTATGAGCGCCATTGACTACGCTATTTATTACAAATTCCCCGAAGCAGCCCTGGCGATGGTCACCCATGAAGACCGGTATGTATTCACAATCTATGTCTCTGACTGCTTCATAAAGAAACTTCGTAAAAGATTTTGCAACTTCATATTTTGGTAATCTTGATTATATCTATGAATATTACTGGATATTCATTTAATAAAGATTATAAGATTGGTGTTGTTATCCTTATTTCAGAGCTAAAGAAGTGATGGCACTTCGTTCGGACCGTCATCCATGCGTCACTCTAGCTCTCATCGCTCACATGCCAAGGGTATTTGAAGCTGTCCAAGACAAGTGCATTACCAAGGCCAATTGCAAAAAAGACTCTAAAAGTTATTACGTAAGTCTTAAATTCGAATGTTTTTTTAAATGCAGCTCATGTTATTTTGATTTTCAGTTCTAATAAAATTTATTGTGGAGTGATTTGTTGAAAATTCACCACAATTAATATCTAGGGATATTCAAGGACCGAGCTGAAGGCGATGGCTATAAAGGCCCGACGTTAATTATTGTCGTACCGCCCGTGTGATATACAATGTTTTTCATCACACTTGTGAGGACATAAACAACAAAATAAATCACAATATTTCAAAATGATAAACAAAATGGCCAGTTCGTACCGCGGGTGCCTACTCATAAGTATACTCAAGTAGTTTTTTCTAAAAAATAATAATAATAGTCATTGTGCCGGCCAGTCAGCAACATAAAAAAAACAGTAAGTATGATAATGATCTAAAAAATGTTTAAATAATTATTTCAAGCATGTTAAAATTGCTTTCTTAAAATGTTATTACAATTATAATTTTAAAGTCGACTATCAATGTATTCTTTGTCGAGTAGGTATTCAAACTTTTTCCTGTAACTTCAATTTTACGGCATTTGAAAAATATATTTTTAGGAGCAAGTATGGTGAAAAATATTAAATTTTGTTTGTCATAATAGCTTTGCGTAACAGAGTTTCAGAGTCGATAAGCTGGGCGTAAAAATATTTACTCAGTAATTGCACAAATCGTGTTTCAGATCTGATCTCATATTTTAAATGTTTGCGGAGCGAACTACTAAAGTTACAATTTCAGGTTCAAATCCTGCTCGTAAAAGATTTATAACCTACAAAAAATTATAGCAATTTCATACGTTTTTGAGCTATAAAATTATAATATCTAAGTTTTATTACTATTATGGCACTATGAAAAAAAAACTCTTGTCAGACCTAAAACTGTGATGATGTATTTAGAAGTCAGTAAGTATTTTTTTAATGTAGCATTAATACTAACGATTAAGCTGTTTTTTGATGAACTAAAATATTCTAATCGTTTGCAAAATCTATTTAGATAAAATACAGCTTCGATGTTTTGTGCCCTCAACTAAAAGTCGAGGATGGCAATAACGTTCGTTGGAAACCCGATAACGTGCCAAAGTCTCAGAACATACCGTTACCTGCCCTAAATGTAAGTTGTAATTTATACTTTTTTTTATTTTCATTTGCTGGACCACAGATTAAGTATTCTTTCAAATTCTACCAACATTCGAAGCTAGAGATCGACGCGTTAAGACTGGCCCTAAATAACCCCAAGTATCGGCCAGAACCGTTGAATGTTATCAACGTGAGTCAAAACTCCTTGCAGATGGTGCCTAGCTTATTTACACTGGTGGTGTTACAAGATTTTGATGCTACAAGAAGTACATAAATAGATTATTGAACCAAACATATCCTGCGAAAAATACAAATACCAGAGCATCAAATTCTTGATTCCACTATGTAAAATACACAGCAATTCACAATGCTTTCAGTAACCTACACTTTAAGTTTATTGGTGAAGGTTTTTGTACTAATTTGGCTTATTATGTTCGTCGTAATATTGTAAATATTATTGAAAATTCACTGCATTACTATTAGCTTACGATTGTTTGAACCCACCTGATATGAACCTTCAATGATTCACTACGTTTTGCCTAATCAATTAGCGTAGTGGTTTGGCGATTTGCTTTCAACCCTTGATGTCACGTGTTCAATTCCAGCTCGGGACTTTGTCTTTAACTACAATCAAGGATCAAAACAAAATCAAGTATGGGGTTACGTTTAATCCTAGTATGGGGTTGCGGGGAGTGTGGTGACGTGTAGCATGCCCCACCAATTTTTTTAAATGTCTTCCATGAAAGCTACATTTTAAAGCTACTGCTACTAACAATTTTTGTATCATTTTCTTTTATATTGTTAATTGAATATTTAAAATCATTGAAGATTCATCTTATGGTATTTCAAATACAAATATGTACTAATTTAACTAACTATTGTTATTTTTAATTTTTTTTTTCAGGCAATGGTCGCACATGGTAGAGTTGAACTTTTAGCTCATCCGCTTAGCCAAAAGTACTTACAGATGAAATGGCATAGCTACGGAAAGTACTTTCACTTGGCCAATCTCTTATTCTACTGTATTTTCTTAATCTTTGTCACGGCTTACACGTATTTGCTAATGATGAACTCGGACTCGGTTTTAATTACTAAAGGTTCTAAATGTAGTAACTCGCCTGATTCTGGAAACGTTGATCAACAAAATAAAACTGAGAGATGTATTGTGTTTCATCCAGGTAAGTGATCGTTTTTAGTTTTTATTAACATTATATCCACAAATTCCATAAAATACAAACTTAATGAAAGTTTAATTTCAGATTTCGAGTCGATTGTGGCTATGAATACCAGTACGGTTGCAATTCTCGTCTACAATATCATATGCTTCTTTCGCGAAGCTTATAACGTGAAACAACAAAAATGGCATTACATGGTAGATCCATCTAACTTGGTGTCGTGGGTGCTTTATATAAGCTCAACTTTAATGGTGTTCCCATCGATTTTTGGATATTTTAGTGAGATTCAGGTAGGACTTAACACGGGTACTTGAGAGACACCTGTAAATTTTTGAACAATATTGGCTTATATCATTATTAATTTGGTAATAGTGGTAGCCTTAACAAAATTAACTGATGTTAATTGATTAAAATTTTCTTTTCAGTTCTCAGCTGCTTCCATTACGGTATTTCTATCGTGGTTCGAGTTACTACTGTTACTCCAACGCTTTGACCAAGTTGGAATCTACGTCGTGATGTTCTTGGAAATTCTTCAGACCCTGATTAAAGTTCTGATGGTGTTTTCCATCCTGATTATTGCATTCGGTTCTGCGTTTTACATTCTCTTGTCTAAAGTGAGTCCTGATGAGACACTTCGTATAATATTTATTTTAAATAAAGTTACTAATATAACCAAAACCAGAAATAAAAATTGATTATAAGGTTATTGATGTGGTAACTTGCTCTTTTTGAAATCTGAATGACGATTTTAGCTTTTATAGACTATGCGTCATGGTTCCAATTACTAAAGCTTTTAAATATAAACGTTTTTATGTTAGAGGGTAAACTGCTTGTTCCACTTCCACAGCTTGCGTCCATATCTTCAGCTTAACGCTAAGTAGTCTATAATATATTGTAACATTTGTCATATGCGATTTTATTCTTAAAATGAAAAGTACTTTATGCGAATGACTTATTGTAACATAAAATATTGCTTGCACTTTCACCCCAGCGATCGTAGTGCATTTAATGTGTACCTAACCTAAACGAATCTGCTCAGCAAAGTCCCATATTAAAAACACAATGCTGATCTATTCTTTTTATTCCTTATTCTAGGGACATCACCTGTCTTTCCGGAGCATCTCCATGTCTCTGATGGGGACTTTTGCCATGATGCTTGGAGAAATAGATTTTGTTGGCACATATGTTCAGCCGTACAGCAAAACGGAAACGGATAAACAGCTCCCTTTCCCGGTGCCAACGTTTTTTATACTTGGTCTGTTCATGGTGCTAATGCCAATATTACTGATGAACCTTCTGATTGGTTTGGCTGTTGGAGACATTGAGAGTGTGAGAAGAAATGCACAGTTGAAACGTCTGGCTATGCAGGTAAAGTATTTTTATCTATACTTTTATAAAGTACCGTGACTGAATGAGAGACAACGCACAGCTTAAAACGTTGGATCTAGAGACTTTTCGACGAAATATTCTTTAGAGATATCCTATAATGCCCTAGAGAAGCACTAAATAAATATTTCGGGAATTACTAACCGGATAAAATAAGGGACATTCGTTTCTCGATCACAGCTAACTTAATAGTAGAATTGTTAGGTCGACATTAGTTGGACATTTAAAAAAATATATTGAATAAATGATTTTTAAAGCGGCGCTCGTAACACTGAGGTACTCTGTGGTTGTTACAACCACTAAGGTTAAGGTTGATGGTCCAATCGCGGCGGGAAATATGTGCATGGAATTATATTGGCATGTCAGAATGGTTTTTAATTGTCAACTATAAATGTTTCAGGTGGTGTTGCATACAGAGTTGGAGCGCAAACTACCCGCTATTCTGCTAGAAAAAGTAAATAAAGACAAACTGATTGAATATCCCAACAACAAGAAATGCAAACTTGGCTTTCTGGACCTGATTCTCCGCAAATGGTTCTGCAACCCCTTTACCGAAGATAGTATGTACTCATATTCCGTATAACAGTATTTTTATATTCCATAATATTTTGTAGTGGGCAGAGTAATGCCAGCCTCTTACAGTATATCAGCGTGAAATATCAGTTTCGTTCTGTTGTGTTTCGTACGTAAAATAAAAAGCAGTAATAGCTTAGTGCACGGCTTCCCAACTAACCCCAACTAAAATTGTTCATACTGGTTGTAAACTATTTTATAGTATAGTACACATAGTTGGTAGGTACAAAACATTTTCATACAAAATAAAAAAATACTAAAATTAGTTTCATGTACTAAATACAGTACCAAATTTGGTTATAAAATTGTTTTGTTGAATATTGTGTAATAAAAGGATCATATTAATCCAATACCATATAAGTATACCGCTTATCACTCTTTTTAACCCCCGACACAAAAAAGAGGTGTTTGACGTGTCTTTGTGTCTGTATCGTAGCTCCTAAACGTACGGACCGATTTTGATTTAATTAATTATTTTTATTTGGTTAAGGTGACTTGATCGAGAGTGTTCTTTGCAAAAATAGAGGTTTAATTGTATCACGGGTTTTTAAATTTTGTATTGCTCAACATTTCCAGGTGGCCTCGATTTAGTCCTCGAAAGTAGTGAGGATAATATGACAGCTAAAATGAATAAACTGACGCGTGAGGTTCGGCAAATGAATATCTTAATAGAACAACAACATATTTTTATCCGGCTGATTGTGCAAGTAAGTTTGCGCTATACCAATACATTATCAAAGGATCTTCCTTTTTTAAGTTAGGTAATTGGTGCCAATTCTCTCGTACACAAACTACATCTCTTTCTAATAATCACCATCGAAAAAGGACAGTAAATTGAACTGTAAAATTAGAGCTGCCAAATTAGTTGACATTCTTGCAATTGATGTGAAATAAACGAGATCTACTTAAATGCCATGTCATGCCTACTTAAATTCTCGATAATATCAAGTAAGTAAAGTAATTTGACAGCTCCAAATATCTTTTAACCTTTTCTAATAATCTTTGATAGAAAGAGACACCGTTACCTTCACTTATTAGACTTTTTAATTATTATTAATCTGTTGCAAGATGTCGCAAAATGTTTCAGAAAATGGAAATCAAGACCGAGGCGGACGATGTTGATGAGGGGGTTTCTCCAGGAGATACCCGCGGTATACCACGCTGGAACTCTCGAAGGACTATTAAGAAACTACGAACTGCGTCTTCGTTCAACAGAGTTGGCTAAATTCTTACTTCAGGATTCGACTCGGCTAAAAGTTACGCATATTGACGATTTGGCAAGTAGGTACTTGGGTTTATGCATAATTTTTTATTTAATATTTAGAGAGAAAATTGCTAATTATTTTTATTTATGTCAAACGACAACAACAAATTATTTCTACAGAAATAATCGTTGTATTTAGTTTTGATTAAAAAAATACTTTTGCTCTTTTCAAAAGTTCTGTGTCAAAATTTGACTCTAAAGTTTCCAAAATGTTCTGAGATCCTAATTTCATATTATTGACATTATTTTTGTGTTGGCAAGAATATTTAAGAAGCTACTGATAAACCGAACTTAAAAGTTAATCAATGTCAGAACATAGTTTTAAATTGGTGTTTTGAATTAAAATATTATTATAACTAGCTTTATACCAAAAATTACTATTATCTCGAATTTATTGTTGTAGTGGAAATGTAACTTTACTAAGAATGAGGGCCACTTATACTAAATTCTTGATCATGAAATTGTAACATTCAAGTTAATATTTTTAGTCATCGTTCATTTGAAACAAGTTCTCAAATAATTAGATTTTTGGAAAATACATTCTTTTTAAAACTTATTTTACCTTTAATAGCCGAAAATATTCCAAAGATTCTGTATAATTTTCTTCTAATTGTCTAATTTTCTAGAATTTAAGTACCTAAGTATAATAATCATTATAAATGTTTAGAAATTTAAGACTTTTGCTACACTTTATTAAAAGCAGTCATAATTGACGATTCACATAGAATCAATCTAGACTTTAAGCAAAGGCACATAGCCGATATTTATGTAATTTAGATTATTATCAATGTTAGAATAGAAACACTCCGATCTGATGGCCATTTTGTGTTTAATCTATTGATAACTATTTACTTCCTTAATCATAACGTTGAACTCTCTCAAAAGATTTTATTTACTTTTCATCCTAATTTTTAACAAAATATTTAAACATATTACCTACCTGCTATCCTACAGCTAGGCAAAAGCTTAGGATAAGGCCTTACTCACAAATAATAATATGAAAAAATATTCTATACCTATAACCATTTTGGTCCTTGTGTAGGAACTTTTTCCTGGGAGGTACATAGCGACCAAAGTACCGAGTTGTATGAGCTGTCATACTTTACCGAGCTTTTAAGTGAGCGATGATTGTTAAACACTTATTCATTTTTAACTTACTATCCCGTGCACATAGATATAAGATTAAGTAAGTATCACCATTGCCGTAATCGGCAAGGGAATAATTATATACCTACCTATAAGATTTCGTAGAAGCATATCCTACTTAGACTATGTATAATTATATTAATATTAATATCTTATTATATTATAATGATATACCAAAAATGGTATATAAAAAAACAAGCTAACTACTAGAACCAGTTTTTGTGAAATTGTTGTGTGGTGCAGAATTTAACATATTGAAAAATTATCTTAATCTTATGAGGTAAACAGTTACACAGTCTGAAAATATTATATTAAAACAAATATCTTATCACGTTATAAAAATACTTACATAATAAAAAAAATTGTAATTATATTATGGCGAAAGGTACTTTTACATACCTAATGTTTGGCAAATATCTGATAAACTATTATCAAATGCACTATGGATGGGAATTTTATATTAAGTAATAAAGTAGGCGCAAACTTACTAGGCTGGGCAGAAGTTAGTCACAAACAGCGTCGCGGTACTGAGTTAGTGAGGAGGAGAGACTTGCAAATACAACAATCCTAGCCTAACTTCATCCCGGCCGAGTGAGTTCGCGCTCACTGAATTTATACCAAATAAGTCTAAGCTTTACAATGAGCGTAGCTCATAAAAATATAAATATAGAAAAAGAAAATTAATGACAGCTTAGGATTTCTAACATCATCATTGACTTGCTTTTGTCGTGATTTTATTGGGGTCGGCACAATATGTTTTCTTTTTCTAATCGTCTATATTAGTCGTCATGTCACTTTACCCCCTAGTTAATCATGTCGTTTTTCACACCATCCATCTTTTATCCTTTCACATTCATACTTTGACCAACATACCTTTCTCACAATATTTCCTTCATCTCTGCGCATCATAATTCAATATCACGATGCTCAACTACTTCTTGGCATCATTCAACAACCTTCTCAGTCCATTAACGCCACTTTCAAATCTTCCTCTTATTAATTCCTTCTTGATTCACCACACATCTATGAACATTCTCATCTTTTTGCCTGCATGAACATCCATCATTCTCATCTTTGTTGCGTGCAATTGTCTTTCATTCATCCATTTGTGTCAACTTTCTGATCCATACGAGACAGATCTTATAAATCATTAAATTTTCATGTTAGAAGTTAGGGAAAATCGGAAATCAAAATCATTTTTATCTGTTTTGTATTATATTGATAAAAAAATATCGTATTTTGTATGTATTTATAAAAGAACGAAAAATGGTGGTACCATCCTAGTTAAGAATTTTGAAATTTAAACTTTTTAACGTAGTTGCTGCTACAAAGTAAAAATGACCAGAATTACGTAAAGTAATTTTAAGTACTTGGCTACATATGCATGATTTTAAATATCTATTGGAATTACGATAAATAAAAAGCACTGTATTGTATCAAATTTTATTTAAACAATATGTAATATCAATTAAAATAAATCTTGAAATTACATATAGGAGCAGGGAGCAGACAAAAAGTAAATGATCTTCAAGACTAGGTGGTGCATAATTTAAGATGAGTATTTTTGGACAGACGTGTTTTGAAAACATGTAAGATAGTTTGATAATGTTGACGCTACTTATGTCACATTATATATTGTTGTTAAGAGATTGATAGAGACCAGTTTTGGTAGTCTTTGGCCTCGAAGGTACTGAAGGTAAGGCTTCGCTTTGATATCAGCAATCACAAGTTTGCCTAAATGGTCGGTCATAAAAAATGTAAAACAATAATTTTTTTTTATTAGTGTAGTGAGTATCGCTAAGCTAATATTCCAAGCATTTTTTTTTTAAGGTCTTGTCACAAATGATGTCACTGACATGTCAGCCCGGTCGAATTTAGAGACATTATGGTGAGTTGAAGAACTATAGCCATCATTTTGCAACGCCTTGTTGGCATGGTCATTATTGGGCTAGTCGTTTAAAATTCGTTGGGTTGGACAAGTACTTTGTATGACTATACAATAACCAATAAAATGTTACATAATTTGCAAACTTGTGCCAAGGAAACGGAAAACAGACAAACCAAAGTATATATGTATTACTAATATTATTCTATATCGCATTGAAATCAAATAATTCTCGCTTAAAATATTATTATTGTCATAATATATACCTATTATGCAAATATTTAAGAATAATATGCTATTCTGAATGTCGTCATTGTCATCGGGCTATAGTCTCGATCATGTTTAACTTACCTATTTGATGTATTTTGTAATAAACTCTTTTTGAAGTAGATATTAGCGTTAATATATTTCTAAGTTAATTTTCAAGTATTCCCTCAAATGTTCTTATAAATATAGGTTCAGGGAAATTCAAGGGACAAAAAGCAAATATCAGAAGCAGTAGATTCTAATAAAACCTGAGAATAATCGAAGAAATTTGAAAAAAGCTAAACTAGATTTTATACATACATGAGATAAAGTTAATAAAGAAGAATATTTTTTATTTAAACTGTAGCCTCACCAAAATAAACAATATCATCCTGTTAGCGTACTGAAATATTTGCAATCATTAATGAACAAAACCATTCCAACTTTCCTCCTGCAATTTTAACCTATTTAAGATATTGAGGATGACTTATAATATAATGAAATTCGATTTCTTTATGCAGTTCTAAATGTAGGTTCAGCTTGGGTAACGGAACCAAAAATAAAAATCTAGAGCTAAGTTTGTGAGTACTAAAACAACATGAAACTGAATCTTTTGATTATATTTGATGACACAAAAGTCGTAAGCACCAAATAATTCGTAATTTTGAGTTGCACTACGTAAAGTGCGCTAGTGGCGCCCTCAATTTTTGCACTCTTTTTTGCCAAACTGTACTCAGTAATCGAGTAAATCTATATAGTTTTTACTTTGTAGAAAACGTTAAGACATTAGTGTGAATTCGTTACTCTAGATATTTTGTTGAATTTTTCGCACAATTACTTAGTGATATGGGTACAGAATACACTAATAACTTTCAGAACGAAACATATTTTTATATGGCAAGTTTATTTTAAAGGCGCAAATCTGATAACAGAGGGCACTACTTGACCTAATTTACCTAAACACTGTTTCGGTTGTCGGGTCTTCGTATTGATTTTTCTTCCGCGGCTGCGCAATCGGTACCCCGAACAGTGGCGGACTTATGAGCAAAAGTTAGCAAATCTCAGAGTTCGTAACAACTATTAAAAGATCGCAAAATTAATATAAAAGTACTTATTAATTACTCAATTAATTTAATTATTTTTAAACAGTGTAAACGGGTACTATAACGTATTACTACCGAACGTATTAATCATGAACTGAAAGTAGGTAACTTCTTATTGGATTTTTAGGTCTTTAGTTAGTTTTGTATTGTTAGATTTGTTTATCAATAACACTTACAAACAGAAAAAGTTTGTTTTGCTGTCATCAATCAAAATCAAAATATTTTTTTTCATGTAGACCATTTTAGGCACTTCTGAATAGTCATAATTCTAATATTATTATGAAAATGACTGTAGTTGCCAGTTCCAAGGGTAGCCTACCCCTTATGGAGAAGAATTTGGCAACAAACTCCATGGTTGCTCTGTTAAATAGATGTCTTACAATATTTTGGGTTACATTGTTATTTGAGAACAATGCCAGTCACTAAACATAGGTACGCCGTACGCGTTAAAAATATCTATACTTTTGATATAAAATTACAATAACAGATATGGGCTGATCAGCCCCAACAGATAGCACCTATTCACGGGTATGACGCATGCACCAGCCATCGCCTAACTCAACCATATTGTAGGGAATTCGACAATCCGACACACGACGCCACTGGTATTGGGGTATTTAAGTGAGCATGACATACCTACCCATTACCCAACACAGTAATTATCACGTCAATAATAATTAAAGTAGGGTACATGGTGCTCACATAATTACAAACGTACGTTCACAAATTAAATAATACAAATATGTAAGTATAATAACTACATGTCAATTGGAGCACAATTCAAATTGATTTTGAAAAAGTTAAATTCAATCAGCGCTAGTGGGTTGCAGTGTGCAGGAGGAAGAAGTAAGACACGAATCTTTGTCTTCAATGCTTTATACTTCTATACTATTATAAGCTTTGACATTAAAATACCTTTGATGATAACTGTTTTGATTTTATAATGTTGGGTACCTAATACACATGATTATGCGTAGTCGTGGTGGCGCATTGGTTACGGATCCGCTTTGCAAGCGCGTGGGTGCGAGTTTGAGCCTGGTATGTACCAATGTGACTTTTTCAATGTTATAGTACTTTCTTAGTTAATTTAAGACACCTACTATCAGACAAGCCGTATGCTTACCATACCTACACAAATAGACGACAGTCACATTTTATATAAATGACAAATTAGCGGTGGGTATTATCGGGTTTCATGGATAGCGAAACGAAACCATCTATCGAATTTCAATAGAGATTTTTGAAATCCGTTAATTTATTAGCGGGTATTTCAACGCGCAACGGTAACATATAGGTAAGTATATGCTATCGTAGCGGTGGTCATTGCGTACATTAGATAGTGGCGATACATTGTGACATGCGTTACGTCCGTAAAGATTTGACGTTTCACTAGATAGCCAGTTTCAATTAGCTAGTTTTGCTGTATTCCCAAGAATCCACTATCGGCTAATGCTCAACGACCCTATAACAAACCATAAAGTAGTAGTAGTAACCACAAAGTATATCGATTATTTTTCCAATTCGACCCCAATGTCTAAATAAAATCCATTTCCCGCTTTATCCTTTTATATCAAAATAAAGTTCTTTGACAATGGACATAGGGGAGGCTGGAATTTAATTCCCTCACGCCGCGCGCGGTGGTAGTCACATAAACATAGATACATTCTTTAGATATTAACAGTAAAATAGTTAAGGGGCTGTCTTTATTCATTTCCACCGATCATTTTACGAATATTTTGCGAGCTACTGCTGTGCCATTTTTTTTTACAAAAAACCGAGCAAGTGCGAGTCGGACTCATGCACATACGGTTCCGTATTATATTATAATAGAATTTATATTATAATAATCTAACAACATGTCAAAATTTCAACTTTCTAGCATAATCGGGTGGTGATGAGCCAGTCAGTCAGGACATTTCCTTTATATAATATACAAATATACTTAGATACTTATGTATATTTTAAATTAGTACTATATTGTTCATCTTATAATACTAAGTATTATTTACACACGGTTTTCTATTTATTAATCACTCTTCCACAGCAGATCTGTAGCAGAAATTTCTTTTGAAATACCTTTATACATTTTTATCACTCTTGCTTTTGTTATATTACAATTTTTGTGTGTATAAAATTGATCACATTAAAAACTTCTTTTGCATGTGCATGGTACTAATTTAAAAGTAACTTCCCCACCGATTCAAATAAACGCTTATGATAGTATGATGTAAGTAGCAGACATTTCTTTGAAATGTGCTTCAAAGGAAATAGTAATAGCGTTCAACTGACATCTAACTCCGTTTTAGTTACATTTTCTTTGACTGAACTAATTGCAATGCATGCCATATTGCATTGCCATATTTTCTTGACAACTCAGAGAGATGGAAAACTAATTTCGTGGAATATAATTTAGCCTTTAACGTTAGCATAATATTTAGAGATGAATTAAAGGGTTACTCTACACATTACTGATGATCTATTAAGTAATGATCGGCGCAAAATAACAAGCAGGAATCAAAACGTTGGGGGGTGCGGGGTCGTAATTGTCAGACTAGCAACGGTGAAGCTAATTGTTACAACGTGGACTAAACTCCAAGCTTTAGGACAAAACCCGCGTTGGGGCTGCCTAAATATGATGCGGTGCTGTATGGTCAACGATTAACTAGCTGTCATCCTTGATTTTATCTGTGTGAAATTAGATTTTCTCGTATATCTCGTAAAAGTAGCCTCCTTCAATATCCTTCTCCAAGTCTCTCCTAACCTTTTTGCAAATTTTCTAATGACTATATGAGTCGTATGATGTCGTATGATATCGTATGATAAATAAAATTAGATTATGTCCTTCTCCAGTACCAGAGCCCAATCCAAGTCCCAATAAATGATCATAGTCTTTTTTTCTATTAAAGTTATTTAGGATTTCTTCAATAAAGTGTTACTTGTTAATAAGAAAAGTCTAAATATTTGTATCTAGACATGAGGCAAGTAATCTAAAGAATACTATTTATATGGATTATTATTAGAATCACCCTCCAGACAAGCAAATCTGCTTTAAATTTAACATAACAACCTAAACTGCAGTTATCCGACCATCTTGATCGACGTATGGATGATGTATTCACTATTATGAGAACATTTATGCCTAAAAAAAGATCACTACCAACTTATTGGTTTCTTTAGTGCTTATTCTTTAGGTATTATCATCTATATGCTACTGCGATCGCCAACCCGCTTGCCCAGAGTGGCGATTAAGGGCAAACAGCTCTTAATGAGAACACAAAATAAGTGATGCGTATGAGAAGAGGCCTATGTCCAGCACTGGACTGATACAAGCTTTGTAGCTAAGGGCTTGTACACAAAACCGCAATGCAACCGTCGCATCACAAAAATCTGCTTATATCACGCGGTACTTGCGTGTATTCTTTTGCGATACGAGGTGCAGTTTTTTATACGAGCCCTAAACAAAAGTGTTGATACAAAGAAATCTTTTAGTAGATAAGAGATCACTTAACCAGATACGACCTTTAAACAACAAAGGGAATTAATCGATAGCCCTCGATAAGTCAAGGGCTATCGATCACTACATTCGATAAACAAACAGCCTTCAAGCAATTTAAAAATCGATTAAGTATTTTTATACTTAGTAAACCTACTGATACAGTCTCTTGGCGATTCAAGAATCGATGAAGTATTTTGTATGGTAAATACCAACATCTTTAAAAGGGGTCATTAAACTCATCATTATGAACAACTTTTACTATGGGACCAACCCTGAAATTGCAAAAAAAAAACAACTGTTGCATGCATTTATTCAACTAAATGTATGTATGTAACAGCTGATTTTTTTACAGCATTTTCTTACAAACTATGTTAGTAGAATTTATATTATATTTTTGGCATAATACAATTTACTTTTATACAACATGCTTAGCATCTAGTAGACACGTGAGTGTACCCAATGCTTAAGAAACGGACTGTAATATTTTTCATTTAATTTTTAATGAGTACCAGTTCAATTTTTTATGCTTTAACGAATGAATTCCATATTATGGTGTTATGAATTGCTTATGTGTTGCCCTGGTTGGCTTAATATAAAATTTATTATTCTGACTGTTTCTCATCAACCCACTTACTATTTCATTAGACATAGGTCTTCTTCTAAAGTTTGGACTACTTTGGTCAGCTTTGGACTACGGTATAAATCCGATTTGCGTAGTAACTTCATCAATAACTGGCTTAATTTGAATTTGAATTGAAAATGTGCAATAACTACTACAGGCTACATTATTCAGTGATTGTAACTATTAACAACTTAATAACCACGGGTATAGCTTCACTCCAGCAAATTTCAATAGCTATCTTTGATTTGTTTATGCCATAGAAACTACATAAGTAAAACTAATTCTTTAGAAAATTTGCTAGATTTTTGCTTACAAAATAGTTACTTCATGTATCTGATTTTGCTCGTTAAATCGCAGAATCACGCTGGTTTGATTGGCTACTTTGATGTTGTGATCCTCTTTGCCTTTCATGCAGATGATAATTAATTTCTAAGTCATACAATAAGCAATAAATGAATACATATAACAGCTTTATAGAAAATTGAAAAGTAATTTTACAAAGATGAAATGTAATAATTTGATTTCATGCTGACTTTATTTTTTTTGAATAATATAGGTCTTCGTCATTTGAAACTTTGCTAAGGTTTCTGTCGTCTATTTAATTATATTTTTAATCAGCTTTTTTTAATATTCTATGATCTTATTAAATGATTTTTTACTAGCATTTGCTTAGGCTTCGTACGTTCAATTCATTCGATGTTTAATTCTGCGTAATTTTGCTTTTCAATGTTCCATTCTTTGCTATACTTATTACATAAACTCGGTTCACTTTAGCAGTGGAGATTTAAACAGTAAAATCTATAGAATTCAAAATAATATTATCTTAGGGATTATTGTAAAATGTCTAATACCTACATTCTGAGTTTGAACAAACAGATCCCAAGGGAATGGTTTCTAGAAGTTCTAAAACAAATAGTTGTGCTAAAATCAAAGCGACGAACGTACAGCGGCTGCGGTCAGCTGCTTCTGCCAGGTATTGGGTCTCGGACCAAATTAGTTTAAGCTTTGTTGACTTTGTTTATTATGAATTGTATCTCTTCATTTTAGTTTTAGAATATCAAAATTCTTGACCTGTGAAGTTTGAATTTGTAGTCATAATTAAATTATGCATTTTCTGTTTAACTGGCTAGGTAATAATATAATTATGTTAGACAAATATAATAAATATCTACCATTTTCTGTTCTTTTTCTGAATTTTTTACATGTTATAGCACATGATAGCTTATTATCCCATCCGTATCAGTTGTTTTTTCAAATTTTCTTATTAAATAATTACATTTTCTGTTCTGTTAGTGAATAGTATTTTTTATAATATTATTCATTTTACCAAATTTAGAACTATGGTATAATCAGATTTATCAATATATTTTGGTTTTTTATGTACCTATGTTATTTACATGTATATGAACATGTCAACTGTGAACAGCAATGGCACAGCACGCCAGGGATCGTGGGTTTACTGGTTTCAAACAAAATTTATTTATTATTAGCTTAACTTGCTCAGTAACTACTAACCAATTAATTTTTTTTAATAGACTTACCCCTGTATTCCCCAGAGGAGGTAGACAGTATCTGGGCACAATTCTTGCAGACTCCGTGCTGCTACTGAAAATTTCCTAATGGAAAAACCCAATAACACTTTGCCTGATCCAGGGATCGAACCCAGGACCTCGTGCTCACTAGTCGCGTTTGCTACCACTAGACCAACGAGGCAGTCCAACCAATTATATGGTTAAGCGTAACCCTATTGAGTGCCTGTTATTGACTGCCTGTTTTTCGTAACATAATGTGAACAACCATGTGTTCTCAGTTTGAACTTCACAACACACCTGCTGCAGCACCCACAACCGTAGCAAGGACAATGGTGACGTAACAATTCTTACATTGAAACTAACATTACGTATAACACTGTGATAAGTATTAGAGAGTAATAAAATGTAGTGTAGAGATTAGTTGAAAATCTGTCAGGCACTGTCTGGCACATGCTGAACTAGTTCCTATTTTTGGCACAATCATGAGGCACTCACATATTTTTTTTTTCTTGTCTATGATGTTATTTCGAATTCTTTTTTTTTTCTTTTTAAGTTTTTGTTCGCTGTCAAATAATAAGTTTAGTGTAGTGTCATTGTAGTGCTTCCTTAAATGTATTAATTTACTTTTTGTGCCAAAATAAATCCTCTTTTCTTTCTAAAATTGCTATAAATTCGGTTGACCCTATAAAATGAAATAAAATCAATAATAATTATCATTGAGGAAATATCATTTTTCGGACAAAGCCATCTATTGCTTAAACAAATTTTCGTATTTTGTTATTGGTTACGTGATTTATTTAGTTATTCGTTACGTATACTTTGTTATTAGTAACCAAACTGTTTTGTTACTTGTAACCATGTAGTTTTGTTAGTACAGGATGTTACAAACTTCTAAATGACTGTTAACACGAATACCTATTGTTAAATAGAAAATGGTTGCTTGTAAACTTACTGTTGTGTAAATATTAGAAAAGAGTTAAGTTAAAATTAACTTTATTAACAAAAAGAAATAAGTAAAAATATCTTTTCACTTATTTCATTTTTTTAATAAACTACGTCCACGTTCTATGCATCATTCGACAGTCCATAACGAGCCGCTTCTATAGACATATCACACGTAGGGGTAGCTTTAAAAAAGTAAGATCTTTTCACTTATTTCATTTTTTTAATAAACTACGTCCACGTTCTATGCATCATTCGACAGTCCATAACGAGCCGCTTCTATAGACATATCACACGTAGGGGTAGCTTTAAAAAAGTAAGATCTTTTCACTTATTTCATTTTTTTAATAAACTACGTCCACGTTCTATGCATCATTCGACAGTCCATAACGAGCCGCTTCTATAGACATATCACACGTAGGGGTAGCTTTAAAAAAGTAAGATCTTTTCACTTATTTCATTTTGATAATAAACTACGCCCAAGTTCGATGCATTATTAGACAGGCCGTAACGAGCCGCTTCTATAGATATATCACACGTAAGGATAGCTTTAAAAGGACGCCATCAAGGTTGGCGCAGTGCGCCTTGTGTTAGCTAGTGAGGTTGCTTGGCCCAGCTTCCCATTGCCGGCGCCAAGTCGATGTCCGCTGCGGGTCGACTGCTCGTGAGGTGGAGTTCCGCCCGATGCTCTCTCTTGAAAAAGTGGCCCGTGAGATGCCATAAATGTCTTGGTACCGGACACACGTGGCATAGGTGCACCGGTGCAGTCGGTGGGAAGAGCTGTAAAGCCCCATCCACTGTGAAGAACAAGCAGCGGGAGGGTACCCGGATGACCAAATAATGGCCAGCTGCGCTTACCATTTCATCCAGGCAAACAATATTCAAGATATATTTGATAACAACAGTATCAACTTAACACATTGAGCGCCATGTGTGTGTATCCTTCGGGAACACAAAGTACCACTCTGAGAGGCGGCTTGTTTCAGAGAGTGCTTTATTCAGAGACCGACGCGACGTGCCTGCCAGGAAACATGGTTTAATACATTTTGAATTCTAATATCCCTGGCCTCCACGGTTGGTTCGATCCAAGTGGGTTAGTTTTTTGATCAAAAGTTTTCTGAAAATAATATACTTAAGTAATTTTTTTTTAAACGTAAAACGGTTTTTATTATCAAAACTAAAGCTGTGTACCAAATATCAGATCAATCTGTCAACAGGAAGGGGGTGAAATATCGATTACTAAATTTGAACCAAATAATAAACAGGTCTGATAAGGCACCATTTTTTATGGCATTTTTTTTATTTATGGTAGGTACTTATTAGAATTGTTTATAGTTGTCATTTAGTTATTGTTGATAGGTTGCAAAATCTACAAAAACAAGTAATAAATATAGTCTGAAATGACAGAAAAAATTAAATGGAATTTCTCAAAGTACTTTTCACAGAATAAAAAATTGGAAACAGGAAATTTTGATTGTTTGTTTCGCAAATTTTACTTTTCCATCTACAGTTTTTCCTTTTCTCCTGTTAATTTTCCCCAAAATCGCAGAAAACAAAAAAAAGGACTATAAAAATACACATGGCCCTTGAAAAAGCAGTCAAAACTTTTTCAGGGGCCTCGTATATCTTGACACATGAAAATTAGAGAAGACCCTTGGAAAATTCCGGGTTTATTTCATACATAAATTATATATTCAAATAGCATTAGAATATGAATGATGCAAAAAAAAGAGTCCAAAAAATTAAAAACACGATTTTTTGGCTTGTCGCTCAACGTGTTAAAAATAAGTGGTAAAAATGATAGGTAACCTGCGTCGTTTGTTCTACGTCAATTTCAATAACAACAAAGGGGTCTCGCGCGGCGCGACATGACGAAACACTTTCTGATTGGCGTTCACTAACACGACTGACTTTCTTTTTTAAAAATAAACAATAAACTTTGTTGTTTGCAATTTCTGTAATATTTTTCTAATATTTTTTTTTTTTCTGTAATTTTTGTTTTTATTAATGTCCGTAATTTTAAAGTAAATTATTATTAGAAACTTCTATCCACCCTATTTATTTTGAGTGGATACAACAAGCCTATTATAAACGCCGTGCCATTATAGCCCTGGCCTTAAATAAATAGAGTCTGGCAAATGAAACATGATCCATTGCAATTAGGGCATGCAATTCGAGTTTTCGAATACACGCGCGTACGTGTACACTATCAAAAAAATGCCTTATTGCCTTTTATAATGCACGCTGTTAAAAAGCTTACGTTTAAATGCTTAATTAGTCTAAGCGTTCAGTTTTTTTGCAATTAGTTGATTCAGGAGACTAAACACTAAATTACTGTTAGAACATGTCATCCCAGGGCTGGGTCAAGGATTATCTACATAATTTCCAAGTCTAGTAGTGGAAATAGTTAAGCAACATTATTCGTAGAACTCGAACAGTAAAATCTAGAGAATACTGCATGCCCTAATTGCAATATTCCGAAAATGTCACATTAATGTCAGGATTTTTATTCGTATTATTTAATTTGTTTAATATTAAAATGAATATGACAATAGACGTGCGAAAGATATGAAATATGTAGGTTTTTTTTTTAATCTTTATTAATTATAGAGGGTTTCTTTAAAAAATATGCCTCCCTCATCGTGGCACTCCTAAATACTAACCCTTACAAAAACAAACATATAAAAATAACTAAACTACCTTACTACTAATTCCTAAACTAACTATTCTATATAATTTCTTTGCATCGTCGGAATCAGGAGAGGCCAGGATACTGTTCACTATACCGACTTGACAGTTCCATCGGAAGAGTTGACGGCGCAGAATGTAGGAATTATAGGAATAAATGTGGTGGTTAGGAAGCTTTTGAACATAAATTATGTCAAACTACCGATTCATTCTTCAGATTAAGGTTAACCTACAACTGATAAATCTGACAAAAACATAAATAAATTATATTTTTATTAAGTATCAAAACAATTTATTTCTAAAATGTACTCAGTGATACCATTAAAAAGATTATATTGAAATTTCCGCGCTATGTTAGGATTATCTTTCGTCACACTCTAATTGTGGCCACCCCAATGTACTTGTAAATTGATCTCTGCTGAATAGACAAGGGTTAATAAATTGAGGGGTAAAATAGGGGATGAAAGTTTGTTTGGAAATCCGTTGTTGGTGAAGCTAAATCTATGAAAATCGGTGTTTGGCATGTTGGTTATAAATTAAGAAATATGTTTTTTAGCGTATTTGAAAGTTTTTATGAGAAATTTCTTAATATTGTAGAAAAATGGAAATCGGTATAACTTGGCTTACTGGTAACAAAAGTAAGAGAGTCGTCTCAGGTATTTAGATGTTAATGCAAAATCAGAAATACACGCATATGAAGTTGAGTCTTCAACAAATGCACATAGTATGAAATTGGGTAAACATAACATAAAAAATACAAAACGTAGCCAAACTTTGTTAAGAAAATGCTGTAATTTTTGACCCAAGTGGTCAATTTCCTCGACCCACATTTTTTTCTACCGATAAGTTTGTATTGTCTAGTTTTATATAATTTCTTGTGCACCTGATGGAGACTCACGTTGTGTATTTTTTATTATTCTGTAGAGTACTCATACTCATACTCTGTGAAAATTTGATAGGACGTAAGGACAGCGAAGAGGGTCTCGTTGGCACCCTTCGGATACGCAACCCTAAAAAGACGCATCATTTATCAAAATAAATCAATACATGGGAGTGATACAATAATGTCATCTCGACCTTGAATAATTAATTCATCATACACGCAGTGACTATAAATGTTTTATTAGTTTTTTCAATCGCAGGCCTATTGGAAGAAATTTCTAATTAAAATAAGCAGTGCCTTTGTACTCATAGTTTTAAAGTGCCTTATATTTTCTATGTTTATTGTGTGCATGTACATAAACAAATAAAAATAAATAATGTCGTCTTGAATTCGGTCTCAGCGGCCAATCTCATCGAAGATTAGCTTACTACGCCAGAGATATTATTATAGGGTACAAGTGTTTGTACAAACACAGGTGCATTCTCTATTCCCCGCCCAAGTTACTGAATTTGGTACTATAAAAATGCTGATTATTGTTTATGATTAGTACAATAATGGTAGGTACCTAAACATTTAGAGGACCCCCTAAACAGAGAGAGATGGGCTAGTTTAGTCACTGATTTATTCTACCCAACCCAACCTAATTAAGTTGGGGTCCATAAAACCTTAGTAACACCTACTACTTTATACTGACCATTGACATCATTTAAATACGTTTTCCAATACAACAAATCTCGGTAAATATAACAAATTATACTTTATGTAAAAAAGTACTTCATATTAAAAATATAAATGTTTGTGAATTTGTCAATATGGACAATAGTTAATTAATAACGGCGTAACGTCTGAACAGACTTGGATGAGACTGGCACGACACAACAACTACAACAACAAAACAAATGAGAACATACAATCCACAAACACACGATCCTAGAATATCAGAAAATTGTATTGTCTCTCTCAATTCATAACACTTTCTCACATACGTAAACACGTTGTTACGTCTATTAGGAATCGTTTATCAAGTAGCAAACAATGAGCAAGTATTGTACCGAAACTGTTTAATGATTACCTATTATAAGTGGTGTCATTATGCGTACACAAAGGTGATAGTGTTCCATGTGGCTGACTCAATGAAAATTATCACCTAACTATTGTCATCATCTGCGTAATACGTGGGTGAAAAGCACAATTGTTTCCTTTTCCGACTGCTTATATAGAAGTGACACACTTATACCGTTTCATTCTGTTATATGTGAATAAACGTTAAACATGATTGCTAATTTGGGGTTAATTGTGTTGTTCTACGGATTTTGTGAAGCAAGAGATGATAGATTCATTGAAAGGGCTCGCGGATACCCGTTTCCAGTTCGGGTTAATTCAAAGCAGTCTCCAAAGGACCAACGGTTTTGGCCTCCAGGACAAAAGGAAAGCAGATGTAAGTGTCTGTGATGTTTGTAATTTTCTTTAGGTCCAGTGATAAAGCCTTGCAATCAGCGTGCCGCGGATTTGTCGAGACAGTGACGTAACGAACGTGAAAGAATCAATTTGATAAAATTTATGTTTCTACCTAACGAATGTTATGAAATTAATACTATATACATATAAGTAGAGACAATTATATAGAAAGAGATAAAAAATGAATACCCCCTTTTAGTTAGTTTTCCTCTTTTTTAGATAAGGCAGATTACTCTATTAAGTAACCTACTACTATTATCTAGACTTTTCGAAGTAATCTGCGCAATATATTCGCACTTTCATGATTTTTAGATAATAATTTTTTTAACCGATGACCAATGTGATAAATGTCCTCATTATCGCAACTGTATAAGATCGGAACCATTATTGCATTTATGCGAATGTTCTTAATTTTTAATGTTTATTGTACGATACTACGGTTCTCATACCAGAGAATGAAAACAATAGTTATTTGTTATACAAGAGTGTAAAGTTGCTTTTTAAGCGCGTGGTCAATTTAGATGACTGAGCAAGCGAAGAATTCTAAAATTGAATCACAAGCACAGCGAGTGATTAAAAAAATATAATCCTGAGCGTTAGCACGGGAACCAAAAGCGAACAAGGTGAAAAATCATTACACTCAAGTACAACACGTAACATTCCATCCCATCTCAGCGAGGAAATTGCTAAGTGCAAAAATAAACATTTACAATCATACTTTTATTTCAGTTTATGTATTAACAACTACATTTGATAGGTAAGTAGGTATTACAGAATAATTTTTAAATTATAACAAATACCTAATTATAATTAAGAAAAATTGAAAGTAACGTTGCTACAGTTACTTAAGTCGAGTGTAATATTTTTGTTAGGTACTGTAATATTGGTGTTAGTGACTTGTGTGCTGTTTGTCGGTACACAAGTCATTTGCGCATTATTAACAGTTTCAGTAAATTCTGTTGGTGTCAAATAAATTTCCTCGTCGTAAATTCGTGTCGTAATATTAGGTTTTTAACTTGTTTTCAAGTTTCTTGTTTTTAACCTAAGGTTTGAATAATATGACGTGAAAAGAAAATGGTGTGCGCACAGCACATTAAAAAAAGGACACCAAGAAGGTTTGGAGTCTGATTTAACAAATTAAAAAAGGTTGTATTGATAAATTTGGCACCATAGAGGTAGAGAGAGAAGTTAATAGGTTTAATGATGTTTTGAATAAACAAACTTAATGCACACGATGTTCTAAATTCAATTTACTTTTATCCTCTAGCGGATAAAAACGCTTTTGCACTCAGATATTGAAGAGCAAAAATACTCTATCGAGATGGGGGGGTGAAAATACTCTTTCCGAGATGGGGGATGAAAAAGAACTTTGTTTATTTACAGTACATTGAGTAGTAATTAGGTTTAGAGGTGGTTTGTTACCTTTTACGACTTATTTACCTATCCTAATATTATTATAAAATTAAGTAAAAAGTCTGTGATAAAGCAATCACCCGGATTGCTTCACCACAGACAAACTTGCATTTTCGTTTGGCTTCAATAATGACGTGTATAGAGTTAAATAATTATAAAATAGGTAACTATAAATTTTAAATTTTTAAAACCCCCATACAGAAAATCCTTATTTATTCCACACTAAATTTGACAATCTCGATCAAGTTATCTGTCAAAAAAAAAAACTAAATCAAGATTAGTTCATCCGTTTGGAGCTACGACGCCATAAACAGACGTCTATATAAACACACAGACCCATAGACACGTCCAACTTATAACATCTCTCTTTTTATGTCGGAGGTTATACATGGTGGGTTTACCAATTCACATTGACAGTATTTCCTTCTTAAAGCTAAGCTATTTCTAGTTATAGAGCAGTGATATCTAAATCCTAAAGCAAGCACTTCAACAAACTAAAGTCAATATCAGACAAGGTGTTTAATTAAAGATTTCCGCTTCGCTTAAGTTTGGGAAACTATGATTGCATTTCAGTTGACTTGAATTGTGAAGATTGTCTAGTTGACCCCAAGTTAGTTTGGTTTATAAGAGGAGATACTGGACTCCACGAATATAGACTAAGAGTTTAAATCTGTATATTAATACGTGAAGCGAAAACTGTGGATCTCTTTTTAATAATATTGCACGCAAAATTTTATGCTACATGCTGGCCACGGTGTTAACAATGAATGTAGGCATGTAACGAAATATTTTTTCTTGTAGATACTAACAATCATACTAAAATTTATCCCTTAAGTAATTCCCTGTCCCGTGAATCACATATGATTCATGCTATTGTTCTTTTTATTGTGTCTATTGTCGAGACGTGGGTAAATAAATAATATTTATATAAATAAATAATAATATATAAACTGGTCATACACTGAATGGTTTGACATCGAAAAGGGTGTTAGACAGGGATGTGCAGCATCGCCTTGGCTGTTTAACCTATTTATGGACAGTTGTTTGCAAGACTTGAGAGAAAGTGGGTGTGGATTGAAGATGAATGAGTTACTTATTAATTGTCTTCTTTACGCCGATAATCAAGTTATGCTTGCATCGTCGGCAGATGAGCTGCAAGAAATAGTAACTATTATGCATAAAGCTTTTGAAAGGAAAGGGATGAAAGTAAATGTTGGAAAGACGAAAGTAATGGTTTTTGAAAAGGATGAATTTATGACGCCGTGTGATATAGTGATTAGGGGGGAGAAAGTTGAACAGGTGAAAGAATTTGTATACTTGGGAACTATGTTTACAAGGGACGGTAAACATGAACAAGATATTGAAAGGAGAGTAAATGCGGGTAACATGGTGAACGGGGCTCTACATGCTTTTATGAGTAGCAGGCAAGTCTCGCAAGAGGCTCGATTGGCCGTGCACGGTGGAGTGTTAGTGCCGGCGTTAATGTATGGAAGTGAAAGCTGGGTGTGGCAAAAGAAGGATGAAAGTAGAATAAACGCAGTTGAGATGAGAGCTTTGACGGTGTAACCCTAAAAGATAAAGTAAGAAACAGTGTGGTAAGAGAACGGTGTGGTGTGAAAGAGGATGTAGTCAGTAAGATAGAGAAAGGAATGCTGAGGTGGTTTGGACATGTAGAAAGGATGGATGAAAGAAGACTAACAAAACAAGTGTACATGGGAAGGGTGATTGGTACAGTTGGAAGGGGAAGACCTAGACGAACATTCTATGACCAAGTCGGGGATGTCCTTGAGAAAGGTCAGGTCAGGAGTACCCTAAACCGACGAGCATGCATGAAGAACGTGATGAGAGTGAATGAGGCAAAAGAGGTATGCAAGGATCGTAGCAAGTGGAAATCCGTTGTCTCTGCCTACCCCTCTGGGAAACAGGCGTGAGTCTATGTATGTATGTATGTATGTCGAGACGAAGCTGTAGATTCGACTTACGTATGATGTCAGGAGTCCGATTACTACATTCGACAAATATTTGTGTTATCCATAAAAAGGTAGTTATTTCTATGTAAGTGGTAGCGACTAGCTTTGAAAAAGCATGAAAAATTCCCATTTCTTTACAAATCCGATGTTTTTTTCAATGTTTCATTCGAAAGTTTCAAGAAAATTGACCAGTATAGTACTTCATGATTATTTTTTTCAAATAAAACTGAAAAAACCCGAAGAATAAGAAAGAAACGAGTAAAAATCGTGTTTTTTAACTCTTTAGGCAAGAAATACGTAAAATATATATTTTGTACAAAGGAGTATGCAATTAAAAAATATTTCAATAAAACATGTTTTTTTTAACTTTTCCAAAACAATAAACGAAAAACTTCGAAAGAATCATACAATGCCAATTGTACTTTACGATGACTTGTTTTTTTTTGTTTCTTATATAATCATCATTCATTTACATAAAACATCTTTGATAATATGGAACAATTGCTTGTCTAGAATATCAAAATAAAAAATAATAAAATTGTCTAAAATTAATTATTAAACTGTCATCATCATCTCAATCTGTGCTATTAAATGGGAAAAGAGGGCGGTAAATCTAAAATACGACCCAGGGACTTACTTATAAAGGATTTTTTATATCATACCGAAAATTCAAATTGAAGAAAGACTATTGTCAGTGTCACTCACACGCAATTAAAAGAATTACAATTCTATGCTTAAAGGAAATGGAAGAATACTACAGTGGATGTTTATTTTTCACATGTTTATGCATATATTTTGCTTATTAAATGATATTATTTAATAAGAAACTCGCAAAAACAACTGCCTCGGGCGGAACTTGAACCCGCGATCCCTAGCGTGCCCTGCCATCGCTTTACCAACTAAGCTATCGAGTCCTACCCGCTTCAGTTGTAATTACGAATCTCTTTCATAAAGCCATAAAGGCGTGTGGTGAAACTCTCAAAAATAACTGACTCGGGTGGGACTTGAACCCGCAATCCCTGCCATGCCTTTGCGAGTTTCTTATTAAATAATATCATTTAATAAGAAAAACATGTGCATAAACTTGAAAAAAAATTAGAAAATTGGTGATATCGTTTCTATGTTTTCTAAGCTGCAAAGTTTGGAACATGGGACCGGCATTGCGGCAGTAATCCGGTAAATGTCACCAGACGCCTTTTTTTTATCAACAAGCACAAAGGAATAGGTCGGACCTAACCTTTCCCACCTCCATTGGTATGTAATAGTGACTAATATAATCTATTGTTTTCAGATCTATCCCTCTTCACGGTGGTAACATTCCCAAATGGTGACTGCGCGGGAGCATCTGGCGATAACGGCACATGCATGACCGCACGCGATTGTACCGCGCGTGGAGGATCTGCCAATGGATACTGTGCTGACGGCTTTGGAATATGCTGTGTATGTAAGTACAATGCGTGTCAAATATAATGTTAAATTATACTACATGTACATATTATATGTATATTATTATCATGATTTGTTGATGGACTTCGGAGATACAGAACGGAACTCCTTATCGGACGATAGCGTAGTTTTGTTACGTAGCGATGATTTTTTCGTTCGAATTACCAAGTGCATGAGTTTGAGTTTGGGTCATTGTGGTGAGGAGATTAGTCAGCCTAGACTCTGCGTTACCGAGACTAGCTGCTTATCCGGGGTGCGCCGCGCGGAGGCTCTCTTCATGCAACCCGGTGCATAAAAATGGTTCCCCCAGTGTATAAAATTGTATTGCTTTTCTAGGGAATTCGTGATAACTTTAATAGAAAAAAATTTCATAAAGAAAATCGTTGCTTTCTGTACACAAACGTTTTGAACTACTTTAGTGTTCGCGTAATAAACATAAATAACTTAAATACTTTACGATACAACACATCCTTCCTACAAAAATATTCCTTTTTTGTTTTGGGATTTTCTGGAGAAAAATCCCTCTAAAGAAAGAAGTAAAAATCCAAATAAAAAAAACGTACAATTGCTTATATTTTTCTCAGAAAATAATAAGCACAATTTGAATTTTTATTCATTATTCACATTCACAAAAAAAAGCAGTGCTCTACCTACTCTAAAATAGATTAGGAGAAAAGGGCAGTTTTTCGTACACCAACGAAAAAACAAGAAGAATACAATTTTCTTATACTTACCCAAACTACAAATTTTTGTGTAACATACATGGCCGCATGGTGGTCTAGCCCATAGACCCCTATTTCTTTTTAACGAATAATTGATTTCGTATAACATCTGTACTTATAATTTAATGTGTTTTCTAGAGAGATTTGATCTTATGTTTTACCCTGTCAATTGGTGCAAAAAAAATACAGAATGATAGTTTTATGAATCAATTCGATTCCCCGGGAATCCCGGAAATTCCCGGGAATGTGGCAATCGTATTTTAAATATCCTTGAAATCCCTCTTTCACTTCCTTTTGAAGTTTTTCTTTACAGTTTAAAAAAATAAAGGAATGTTTCCTTTGAGTAAAATCTGCTTTCTTCGGAATTATGGTACTTTGCCTCTAGGTACTCTTAGAAAATTAGTCGTAATTTCTATTACAGGACATTGTTTTTATTTTATTTTTTTGTAAATAAAGATAGAAACAGTATTAGTGCTAGCTTTCGACAAAATATATTGTCAAAAGATAGCACTATTTTGATGAGGAGGAATTTATTTTGCGTAGCCCAATATGCATCAAATCTTGCCTTACGAAACCATTATTATGAAGGCAAATATAATTATTAATTAATAAATACAATTAAGAGGAAAGTAACTCACCTAGATCTTGAAATTCCTATTCCTAAATTGGAACTTTTTAGGAAAAGCTCCGTTTACATGGCTTCTTTAATAAAACACAACTCGACAACGGTACTCGGTACAACTCCTTACCTAAGTCGATTACCATGATTTAAAAAAAAAAGAATTATATTGAGAAAGTGGTCGTTGCAGGAATGATTTTATTCCATTGAGAAATTCTTCAAAAATAATCCTAGCTAACTTTAAAATTAGAACGTTCATTGAGGTATAGATAAATATCAATCTTATTAATTAATTGTTTTAATTCATTTTTTCTAGTTCATCTTACTAACCTAACGCTTATAATTATTGTTGTATGCTGTACAATGATCAAATATGTGAAACTTAATAACTGTAACATTTTTGTACCTACCATGTTTTTTGACGCATTATACGAAAATTCTATTCTATGCGAAACCCTTCATGCGCGAATTCCACTCGCACTTGTCTGGTTTCATTTCTCGGGATTTCAATTGTGTTCGTATTTCAAAAGATTTAAAAAAAAAAAAGCATTTCGCAAGCATTAGTCAAGGTACAAGAAAAATAATACATTGTATGCGACAAATAAATCGAATATCGTGATTAACAATTCCACGAAACGTTAGCGTAGCTAAATGTACCTACCTAGGTACTTCAGTTGACTCCTACATGATGTTGTCCATCTGAAAATAATATGTTAGAGTAGGACTTCCAAAGTGGGCGGTGCATTCTATCCGGGGCGGAGCCTGAAAGCTGAAACCTGAAACTGAAGTGTTTCATTGGAATAATACAGATGCTGCTAGTACTTTGTTCAATACCTGATATGACGTCAATCGGAAATTAATTTCACCCACATCATACTACTATTCCATACCATACCATACCATACCATACCATACCATACCATCGAGTTCGTCTTCCTTACGTCCTATTTCATTAATGTCTTGCCCGTGCAAGATTTTTCACAATATTTTGTTAAAACGTCTTGAATGGTTTGTTGAAAAATCGCAAATGTTTTCCCCATTTACTATTGGTTTCAGAAGATCACATTCATGTTTAGATAATCTTTCGCGTCTTATCACTGACATTCAAATTGGGTTCTCTAAGAACATGGCTACCTTAGCATGTTTTGTTGATATCTGTAATGCTTATAATAATGTTAACATCAATCAGTTGATAAGTCGTTTGAGTAAAATAGGTTTTGGAGGAAAGATTTGTAAATATCTCTGGAGTTTTCTGAGTGAAAGGTATTTACAGATTGATAACAATCTGAATGATGTTTCTGTTAGACAAGCTAGTATTGGCCTAGCACAAGGTGACCCATTATCTCCTTTTCTTTTTAATATTGTGACTATGGATATTTGCAAATTAAGTTCGTGTGTATCGGTTTCTCAGTATGCGGATGATTTTGTTTTCTATATTTCAGCTAAAAAACACAATTTAGATCCAGCAGTTAGTAACTTATCCTTAGCTTTAAAGACATTGGTGAAGCAGTTAAGTGAAGTTGGTTTATTCGTTTCTGAATCCAAATCATTTGTTTGTTTGTTTTCTAGATCAAGATTTTTGGGAAACCTTAATATTCAAATTAACAATAAAGAAGTCAAGGTTGTAAATAAAATAAAGTACCTGGGTTTGTGGTTAGATTCATCTCTTAGATGGGGGTTACATATAAATGAGGTATGTCAAAAAGCTTATAAACATTTGAATATTCTTAAGGTTTTAGCTGGGAAGTCGTGGGGTGTTCATCCTAAGCATTTACGACGACTGTACATATCCCTCGTTAGAAGTAGACTTGACTACGCTAGTTTTTTGTATGGAAATAGTGCTAAAACGCACCTAAACAAGCTAGATGTTTTACAAAATCGGGCTTTACGGATATGCGGTGGGTTTATTCGTACAACGCCCATTTGTGTGATGGAAAGTGAACTCTGTTTACCTCCATTATCTGTGAGACGACATTGGTTGGCTTGCAGGTACTGGTTAAGGGTAAGCTCCTTTTCCAATAATGTTATAATTAGCTTGTTAGGAAAATTATCGGATCTTTGTGAAGATGACTATTGGCGCAATAAGAAAAAGCCGATTTTGATAGAAATTAATAATAGATTTAAAGATTTATCTATTCATAAATCTCCGATGCTTGAAATGTTTGGTGTTGGTACTTGGATAACAAATTTAAACATTAGAAATTGTATTTATTGTGAAATTGATAATTTGAACGTTCCAAAACGACTTGTTAATGTGTCTATAATAAGAAATTTAATTTATTCGATGTTAAGTTCTAAATATAAAGATTATTATTTTGTTTTTACTGATGGTTCAAAAGACGTGCATGGTGTTGGGGCAGCATTTTTTGATTCGCAAACTCGTGCCGGCATGAAATTTAAATTGTGCAGCGATGCCTGCATTATGAGAGCGGAGCTGACAGCTATTACAGAGGCTTTATCTTATATTTTATCTCTGCCGTACAAAAACGTGGTAATTTTGTCGGATTCAAAGAGTGCTCTGCAGCATTTGGCTAGTTGTGTATCGGGAATTCGGGGTATGCCAATCGCCTATGAGGCACTTAAGATAATACATCTATTACAACTTAAATTTGTGAATATTAAATTACAATGGATCACTTCCCATGTAGGTGTTCTCGGTAATGAGATTGCTGACAAGCTTGCCACTGAAGCAATTTCTGATGGCATTTTCTGTTCATGTATTCCTTATTTCACAGAGCTTGTTCCGATTATGAAGGAGTTTTGTCATTCTTTATGGAAAGAGCACTTTGAAATTATTACCGCGAGTAAAGGTTTGTGGTATAGAACTTTGAATAAAGATTTACCTCGAATTCCCTGGTTCGATAATGCCAATCTACCAAGGGAACTTCTTGTTTTGGCATTTAGGATAAGGTCTGGTCACATTCCTTGTAATAAATTTTTACACCTAGTGGGGGTGAACTCTTCCCCTAGGTGTACCTTTTGTCCTACCAAGGTAGACGATCTCTATCACATTTTGTTAGAATGTGTTAATTTTTCAGATTTAAGAATTTTATTATTTAATGTTATTGGTAAGGTGGTATTTAACGGTGGTTTAAATATAATTTTAGGTAATCCTTTGTCAAAGAATTCGCTCCAAATTTATAATTTTTTTTAAACAAGTGTTTTTAAGGTTATAGGATTTTGATGTGTATTTTGTATTTGTTTGTTTATTTTTTACACTAGCGGTCCTGTAAGTGTCAGGGATTACTATCCTTTACACTGGCAGGACTGTTAGCATCTGTATTACCTTACGAGGCTGTCTTGTCTAGTTACTTCTAGCATAAGCCTTATTAAATAAATGATTTAAAAAAAAAAAAAAAAATCATACTACTAGACTATAATACCTGCTTGTTATTCGTTTAGTTTTATGAAAATAATATTAATTAACATAGGGTGGGTCTCACATCATATAAAGTCATTTGGTATATTTTCATTTCGATTACGTTCACAAGACAAAGAAAGATACATATACCAAACCGTTGATATAATTTCCTTACAAATAACATTTAAACACTCTAAAACTTGTTTCATATAGCGTTATTAGATTATATAATTATATATAATATATAATTACTGCCTCGTTGCTCTAGTGGTAGCAAGCGCGACTGCTGAGCACGAGGTCCTGGGTTCTATTCCCGGGTCGGGCAAAGTGTTATTGGGTTTTTCCATTAGGAAATTTTCAGTAGCAGCACGGAGTCTGGAATTGTGCCTGGTTAATGGCAATAAGCTCCTCCCCTATTACATGGGACTTATAACATAGCCGGCGAAAAGTGGGTCTACTGCACACCTCTGCCTACCCCCTCTGGGGAATGCAGGCGTGAGTCTATAAAAAAAATGTATAATAATCGTAGGTACCTATATTTAATAGCAATCATTTTTCATTTAAAATATACCTATTGATAATATCATTGTGGTTATCATCACCCTGATTTAGAGCAATCAGACGCGGGTATAGGTAAGCTTTTGTGGTTTATTTTTTAACTACCCACTAGGTATATCTATTTAGGTTAGACTAAAAAGGTTTTATGTATTTTGAGTGGTATATCAAACAATGTTATATTCAATTAATGTTATGCTTTTAGATATTTTAAAATTATATCAATTGTTAATTAATTATATCAGCATCACCATCTCTCTCTATCCTTCGCTTGTCTTTTGACTTTCTGATACGTTACGACTCCTGCTTTCTCCTTTACTTGTTAAAAAAAAGTCTTTCTCGGCCGTCCTCTACCTTTTTCCTTCAATTTTTCCTTCTAAAACTATCTTAAAGACATCATGACGCATCAAGTGGCTAAGCCTCTTTCCTCGTATGTTAATTACTTACTCAGTAAATAAATACTTACACAATTCCTAGGGACTTTACATTAAAACCCAGTATAAGTTAAAAAAAAAACGAAATATGACAAAATGAAAGTTCATTTTACATACGTTTTACGGACCCTTGCTCATAAAGGGTAAAATTAAGTTTAAGTAACAACTGCCAACCTAAATTAGTTACTTACAACATAGAATAAAAATGGTATCGTACAACAAAAATTTCAATAGTACATAATTACATGTACCTACAATTAAGTTTATAATAAAATTATCATTAGCTATAATGACCGCTGTTTTAGTATTGCTGCGTGGAATAAAAGACAAACTTTTAAATACAATGACATAATAATGATAAACATAATTACCTACATATTAAATAATTACTACACTGGCCTTCAAAACTTAGTAAATAAATAATAATGAATGAGTGTTTCTTTTTTCAAGCATAAAATAATTATGCCCCGTACAAAAATCTTTATTTTTTTATAACTCCTGTCACAGGTCAAATTTCAGTAGTTTTACAGAAGTGGTTCAAATTTTGGCTTGACTTGAACCAAACAACGTACACAAAAGTAAAATTAAATAATAGCTTGTAATATTCGTAGAAAAAGAGACCTTGATCCTTTATGTTCCACAAATTAATATAAAGGCTAGTCTAGATAGGAAATGCAAACTTCATCTAGCTAAAAAAATGTTCACTTGTAAAAATTATATAGTATAAAACCAATTTCACTTGATTCGAACCGGCGACCTTTAATTTGGGCTCATTTCGATTTGCCACGGTTCCGATTTGTCACCAATATTTTTGTGCATACAACAAATCCCGATTCGACCAACCAAATATTTTACATTCAAACGTTTATACTATTAAGCTATCACTCTGTTAGTTTAACTAAAAATTTGCATTACGGTGTTATTTAGGTCATTAATACTAGTCACGTAAATGATCAAATTCCCGATTAATCGAAAATCCCGATATTCGATACAGTCTACAACAGACTGTATTAATATGTAATAGGAACCGATCGATACCCTAGATTCACAGGCAAAGCCATTAATTTAGACAAAGACACTTTAGTACGTGAAAGCCAAGATTAACAAAATTGAAACGGATTATATCTGAAATATTGATTATCATCATCATTAGCCGAATGGCGCCCACTGTTGAACAAAGGCCTCTCCATTGAACGCCACTACGAATGGCAACTTGCATCCACCCGTGACTCTAATGATGTTGTCGGTCCACCTGATGTAGCAATTCATTTGCTTTAATGAAATTAAGACGTTAGTACTTCTAATTAATTATGACCTATGATAATTATATATGTTGTATATCGTATTCATAATCAATCAAACTAAAAAAAAACTTCTTTAAAAGGTAAGTTTTGATTTACGGTCTATGTTTTGGAACTAATTTAGAGTTTCTGTGCCACCGTAAAAAATCGAAGCCAAAAAATTAGTTTCAGTAGGCGGAGGAGTATTGAACAATACTGTTATGATATGGTCACCTATTCGATTTTTTCTTTCAATAAAAAAAAAGTCGATCTTTATCTTTCACCCTGTACCTATAAATTCACATTTTATTTGTCGCCAATTTACTCGATGTATCATTAGAAAAGAATTTTTTTATTAGTAGGTGGCGAACGCGGTGGGTTGATGGTAATGATGCAAAATAAGAAAAACATCATAAATAGACATCTAATTTGACACCCATTTCTCGATGTAGGAGGGATTTTATTAGCATCTTTGATCTATAACCTTTTGACATACGTTTAAAGGTTTACGAATCATTATTTTTTTTTCAAAGATCAAACATTATATTTTAGTATTTTCTTTTTTTTTTGTTATTTCGAGAAAAATATTACCTACATGAACAAAATCTTTTCCTCGCGGATCGAATAGGGTTTTTTTACAGTCTATATTTAACACTGGGTATGTAGGTACGTAGTACGTATATTTTTAATGGATCATTAATACCAGATTTATAAATTCAAAAAATGTACGTTAGCTAAACAAAAGAAATAGACGTGCAACTTTTCAAATACAATCTTCTATAAAATATAATCTTCTTTCTTCTTCTTCTTTATTGTATGGTTGATAAACAACCTAGTGTCAGAGTTTAAACAGCCCGTAGGCATGGCTTTAGACACCTTTGATCAATCTCTCAGGTGTGCTGGATTCCTCGCGATGTTTTCCTTCACCGTTTTAGTAAGTGATAATTAATTTCTGTCATGTCTGAAGTGCCTAGGTTTCGTACCTACGACCTTTGTCTTAGCAGTCCAACGGTCTTACCTCCAAGTCACTGCTTGTAAAATAAGAATACAATGTTCAAATACAACGAATCCTTTAAAAACAAAAATCATTTTAAAAAAACTTTTTAAATAATTAATAGAAAACTTTGATGTATAGCAAACTCATCTAATTCTGTGACACTCTTAATTTGGTAGCATTACCTTTTTTACAACCTAAATTCCACTTACAGTAATTTATAGTAGGTCTCAAAGTTAATACTACCAAATTACGAAAGTCACAGAATTAAATGAGCTTACTACCTAGGTAACACAAGCAAACCTCTTGGCAAATTAAAATTCTAAATTAATCTTGCTATACTGATACTACTAGGCTACATTTCATGATGCTGATTGGAAATGTTCAAAGGACTACGAGACATAGGACATAGACATCAAAAGCCGAGCCAATACATTTAATAGGCAGATCAAACCACCCTCAAATGTGCAAGCGAGATAGCAGATTAGCGATTATCAACGCGTAAACGAATTGAAATTAATTGTTGCAATACGTTTGCTACTATTTACTAAAGAGTTCTAGGTTCTGTTCTCAGATCCTTACTAAATTTTGAATGTGACCAGTCTGGATTGTAATCATTTAAATTGGTCCATACATTTTAAAATAATAACTTTCGTAAGTCAGTCACGATCCATACATGTCGCCGGAGGTATGCCCAACAAAATAAAAATATTTTTGCATGCAATGCCGACAATTTAAAAAAAAATTTAAAACAACAAACCTCTTAAGAGCTTGATTTGAACCAACGACCTACTGGTTATGCTTAACCCTGCAGTTACAAATTAATTAAATCACCATTTCATTTTAGAAAACTCATTAAAAACAATGTTATTTTTTTAAATCATGCCATTACGTAGGAAACTACATAACATAATGTGTTTACCTAGGCATTTGACCATTCGCCATATTCCGTTAAAATATGTGTGTGTAAAATAGTATCGTAACCATCAATGATGTCTTCAATTCTTTGTAGTAACAGATGACAGTTCCTAGTTTTAACCCTTTAACCGCTTGGCTAATCATCAATTGCCGTACCCCTAACGCCCGAACATCGATAGTCGGGTATACCACGAAATATGAACAGCAGTTCTCTGTCGCATAAATGCAATAAGCGGTTAAAAGGTTAATTAACATTTAAGGTGTTATTTTAAAGCTAAAACTTTTATTTATCTAAAAGTGATTAATCAAAGTGATGAAAGTGATGCGGAGGAGTATTTTGACGCATAATAATTTCCTTTTCTCAATTTTTTTTTATTATTGTTTTTAAAGGCAAATATAAATAGTTATATTTAGTTGTAGTAGTAAATACTTGTATAATAATGTATGTAGTTTAATTCTGTGTTATACAATATATAATAATATCAAATACATAGTGCATTACTACCTTAAAATAAAGGTCAAAGTTCATCATTTTCAAGTTTGATTACATTTTTTTTATCTACTATTTACTTTAATTTTTGAAGAAGTTTTATGAGAAAGTTATTAGTGCTAATGGGGTTCTTGACTAGTTACTAGAGAACCACATTACCTAAAAAAACTTAAAGTTGGAAACGAAATGATAAATGACTATTTCTCTCACACTGATTGTTAGACACGTTAGGGATGGTTAATGTTAAAAGGTTTCGTTGAAAAATCTCGATAAGCTTGTTGTTATACGTTTACCATGGGATGTGATGGAGATTGTAATCCATGGTTTGTTTTGTTGTATGTGATAGTAAATTTAAAAAAAAAATCTTCTTCGGGGATAACTGTAAGGAACGTTTAAAGAAAGGATATTCTGCAAAAACTGAGGACACTAATCGTAAAATTTGGAATATCTTTTCTTTAAACGTCATTAAGTATTTTTAAATATGTTGTATTTATCACATGCTCCATGCTTCGGTACGCACATAAAGCCGTTGTTATGCTGCGTCTGATCCCTCTCCGGTCGTGTCGAATTGCCGTGCTATCGCTCATCAGAGTGAAATTAGAGTATGCACCTGTGTTTGCGTATACACTGGCCCGTAATAGCTACTGCGTAATTGATGTAATCTACGTTGACAAAACGAAATTTAGTTAGGAGAATATTATTATTATTTTTTACTAATTCTTAGTTCTATCCTTGTTTTTTTTAGTCATCTCTACTTGTGGAACTACGACATCGGAGAATGGGACGTATTTCGTGAACGCCGGATACCCGTCAATGTACGATGGTACTGACTCTTGCGAGTTGACCGTCCTCAAAGCATCTCCAGACGTTTGCCAAATTAGGTAAGAAAACAAAATATTACTCTTTTGGATATCTTTCACTTTTTGTTTTTAAACAATTTTACTTATTTTGCCCTGTTTGTTTTTTTTTATAATTATTTGTTTGGTCCAAATGCAGTAATTGAAACTTTATCTCCTTTTTGTTGACAGATTGATCTGATATTTGGTACATACCTTTAGTTCTGATGATAAAACCGTTTGAAGTAAAAAAAAATTTACATTAAGTGTATTATTTTTTATCCTTCTCAAAATGTTTTTATTCGTGGGTGGCGTCTCGTGAATTGCTATAACATAATATTATAGTATATCAGACATTTTAAATGATATAAATGTAGGTAATCTTAAAATATGTAAGCTATATTTTTCTTTCTTTTTTATTTAATATCTTTTTTACTTATAGTAATTTGATTATGTGATAAGTACTAGGTATAAACACTTATTAACTTCAAATGTTTGTATGCCGTAGGTACGGCACAATGTGATAAGTATTCTAATTGAAATATTAACATTAT
Organism: Protodeltote pygarga; assembly: GCA_936450705.2. Taxonomy (NCBI): domain Eukaryota; kingdom Metazoa; phylum Arthropoda; class Insecta; order Lepidoptera; family Noctuidae; genus Protodeltote; species Protodeltote pygarga. The sequence continues at coordinate 16,471,638 of OW388248.2, forward strand.
ATATTCTACATATACATATATTCTATACAAATAAAGATGTGTATTCTATTGAACTGCATAGGTACTTTTTACCTTGTTATTCTTTGTAGACTTAATTGTGAAAAAGAGGGTGAATTCCGCTGTCATTACCTTTTATTAGCGGCCAGACGCTATCAGGATCACGGGCGGAAGGGGTCCGCAAACGTGCATGACATGATTGATTTGATTTTGAGTGTGCGCGTGGTCCGTAAAGCACACCGAAAATGTGAAATAGTTATGTATTGAGAAAGAAAATAGAAATCGAGAAAGTAGAAATTCAGAGTTAAACATTATCAAACACCTGTAGTGCCAGCAATACACTGTACGCTTCCTACGTGCAATCGTCATAAACCTGGAGACGTTTTGAAAGATGCAAAATAAAATATTGCGTTCTTATCATATTGCTAATACCAGCTATATTGGCTTCATAACTTTGTATCATGGTTTTCATATATCCTCATCGCTTAACTGTGAGATTATATACCGTTACAGATATTTCAATATGTGAAGAACTTTATGATATTGCAAATCTATTCCGATACGCAATGCAAGAAAAATTTTCCGATATTGCACTCTCACTTCTTTCAAATCATATTTTATTAGATACGTGAGTACCTACCTATTGGCAATATCGAAGATGGCTGTTATTGCTTGAGATGTGCAAGACATATTATTAAAATTCGCCTGTCGCAAACTATGTAGTCAATCAAATAATAATTATACAAAGTCTTCTACTAACCGATAAGGTGGATCCCCTGATAAAGATACCTATAGCTTTTTAAGCCCAAAAAAATGCCTCAGGGTAGTACTAAATATATATTATTTAGGATTAATACTACTGTTTGCTGCAAAAAGCACCTAAAAAGTAAACGAAGATACACGAAAAAAATGTAACTGTGCTGTTGAACGTTGAAGAGATCTTTTATCTGGAGCTAATCCTGGATTTCGATTCAGGTCACGCTCAACATAATAATGCATTGTCATCGGAAGTAAACCTTCATCTAAAAATTCAAAACCATAGGATAATATATGAGAAAATGGTTCCAATTCAGCTTGCAAGATTTCACCTGAACAAGTATAGAGCTACATACATACATTGCAAGTTTAATAAAAGTTTATAAAAATACATACCCCCTCTCATACATATATGAAACAGCAATATTTGTTCTTATTAGAAATTAATTATCACTTACTAAAATGGTGAAGGAAACCAGCACATCTGAGAGATTTTTCAACGGTGTGTAAAGCTATGTCAGAGGCCTACGCCGGTTTAAACTCTGATACCAGGTTGTTCATCAACCATATATTTGTTGAAAGCAATATAAGTCAACTTGAAACTCTTAACTCATAGGTAATAATATTATCTAGGGATGGCCTCAAAAATCTATAACAAACTACCGAAATGAACTTAATTAAATGGTTTTAACTTAATTTAAGATTGGACTTCAACCGCTTCACAATCGCGGGACCTGAGCCTGTAAATCACATCTGCGATCAAGACCAGTTCATTGTATCAGCAGTTACTCCAATATCACCCATTTGTGGGAGTAACCAAGGCAACCACAGTAAGTATTAACAAAAAACTAAACAAATTTTAAAAAACTACACAAAAATAATCAGTCGTGCGTGCGTCAAGCGCTAGATTGCATTTGTTTTACAATTACTACAGGGTTAATTGTGAAATACCAGCATCCTTAAAAGGGGTCATTAAACTCATCATTATAAACCACTTTTACTACAGGACCAACCCTGAAATCGCAAAAAAAAATCAGCTGTTCCATACATTTTGTTACATAAATGAATGGAACAGCTGATTTTTTTTTTGGGATTTCAGGGTTGGTCCCATAGTAAAAGTTGTTCATGGTTATGAACAACTAAAATACAGGGCTATTTGTAAAACATCAAAAGGGGTTCCTTTTGATGTTTTACAAATAGCCCTGTATAATGTAAACTTCGATCAACAATACTACCTACTTGATTAAGGATTAGGAACTCATCATTCAAGTGGCCGAAATTATGTTCTGTAGATTTTATTTTTTTACAACGAAGGACTGCCAGTCGCGCTTGCTACCACTAGACTAACAAAGTCTAGTGGTAGCAAACGCGACTGATGAGCACGAGGTTCTGAGTTTGATCCGCGGGTCAGGCAAAGTGTTATTGGGTTTTTCCATTAGGAAATTCTCATTAGCAGCACGGAGTCTGGAATTATGCCCAGGTAATGGCTATAGGCTCACCCCTTTTAAATGGGACTTATAACATACCCGGCCAAACGAGGGTGTAATTCACACACCTCTGTCTACCCTTTCTGGGGAATATAGGCGTGAGTCTATGTTATGTTGAAATGTAGAAAAATATTTCAAAGAGGCTAATTCTAAACTCAAATAGTACCACAAAATCAATTTTATGCAATTTCTTGGGCCATTTTAGAACGGCAGATCGACAATTTAGTACCTACTGTCGTAACTGCAGCACTTGTAGTAATTTTATTTGTAGTTCATGGAGTTTGGTGAGCTTGTAATTTCGAGACCGTTAAACAAGCTAGACAAGCTCTTAAACTGTACACATGAATCTGATTTTTTTTTAAATTATAAGGTTAACTGAACGGTGTAGTGTGTAACTACTATACTTTATATAATCGATACCTTATTAATTACTGTCAGTATAATCCCAACCGTCTTTTACATAATACATGGCAACCCTGCCAGGATAATGCAATAGAATACAACGGAAATGATCACCATCCTTTTGCTTTGAGGATTTAACCCCTATAGCAGATGTTGTGAAAAATAAAAATAATCTGAAAATAAATGAAATTGTCGTTTAATTTAAGGGAGGGAAGGGTGGTTGTTTATTTTTTATTAAAGGATGAACGCTGAGTAGCCTGCTTCACCCTCCATCGGTAATGGTATTAATATTAACGTACCCAGTGGGTAAGCTAATACAATTATTCTACCATGGAGTTACCATAACTACAGTTACATAAGGGGTAGGCTGCCCTTGTACCTAGCAACTAGAGGTACTCTTATAATAAAATTAGAATTATAACTATTTATAAGTGCTTAAAATGGTCTACTTGAATAAAAATATTTTCATTTTATCATCATAATTATCATCATATTTTCATCAATACTTTATATGCATATTGATAGCTATAGATATTTTTTTTATACACCATTAGTTAAATCAAATAGAGTAAAAAAAATTTGATGGAAATCGGTCTTATTGCTAAAAGATAAATGTATTAAAAAATTTAAAAAATTATGTACAAAAAAAATCGAAAAAGAAAATTTCACACATTTTTACATACACACATATTTATTCTTTTGATCACACGTACCGTTTTTTTTCTTTTCTCGTGTGGAAAACTCTTTATGAGTACCTCATCACCAAGGGCTGGTGATATCTATAGGTAACACAAGTATGAATACGGGCAAATATACGAAAAAATAATCTTCTAAAAACATTTTTATTCAACAGTGTACATAGATGCTGGCATCGGACTTACGACTCCCGTGAAGTTGACATTCGTGAGCAGTGGAAACCCTTTTCAGCGGCAGTGGAAAGTCAAAGTGACGCAAATACCTTGCAACACTATATATCGAGGTAATTATATAATCCTACAATTAATTTAATGTGAAAATTTATGAGGACGGATGGATAAATTTTTGTTACTCTTTCACGCAAAAACAACAGAACAGATTTTGATGAAACTTTACAGTAATATAGCACTAACATAACATTAGAATAGCACACAGGCTACAATTTATCAACATACAACGCGGGTCAAGCAACTTTCTTTTAAATAAAAATGAAACTATGACATATTTATTTATACTAGAGGTCACCATTTGGTCGAAAGACCGTAATACTTTTGTCTGGTTGTAAACAAAATTATTTTTAGATTTCAGGCTTTTGTTACATTCATTTCTAGGTTCTAGATTTTAGTTACTGAATTTCAAAAATGAATATATGATTTTTCATTGCAGTACAATCACTTTACCTTTGCCCTTCTGAATTGCAATACAAGCATATTGTCTTTTACATTTGTTATGTGTTGTACATATTTGTACACAGTCTAAATAATAACTTGAAAGAGGTATACAGCAAACATAGTGTAAGGTTTTTTTGTCATTTCTCATGCTAGCTGAAGAGGGCTGCCTACAATACTTCACGGGGGTGTCGGGGCAAATACGTTCCTTTAATTACGACCCTATTACGGGGTTGCAACTCAGCAATCAAGACTACGGGATCTGCATTAGAACGGAACGAAACTTTTGTGGTATACAATTTACGGCTTGCGTGGATTCAGGTAAGAAGTTCTTTATTTCTACTAAGGTAGACGCTGGCAAACCCAAGGGTATCACTTGCGTGTTGCCACAGTATATAAATATATTTTTGTACTATTCTAAATAAACATAATATAGCAGAATTGCTATCAATATATTTATATACTGTGGTGTTGTTGATCCTGATTGTTGGGAAATTAAGGGGGATTACGCAGCTGGTTAACTTCAATAACAGCATGAAACACAACAGCACGAATACTGTTAGTCAACTCTGATATTCTACAAGGATGGTGTTATATTGTGTCATATAGTTTTTTTTATTAATTCGGAAAAGGAACTGCTGGAACATTGTTGATACTTATTTTTATGACTTTTTTTAACCAACAAAATGAATGAGAAGGTTATCAGTAGGGGGGAAATTTTTTTCAATGGAAGTTTGACCACGCATAACTTTTTAAAAATAAATCTAAAGATAATAGGTTTTACATAAAAATTGGTCCCATATTTACCTGGGACCACTTTGATGGTATTGCCATTATTACGGACTGTAATAAATAAAAACCGACTGGTTCGAATAGTATAATTGTAAGTGACAAAAGTCTTGTATAAAAAACAATAGCATTCTAAAATCCAAAATGAAGAATAAATAAAAAAGTATAAAAATATACCAAAAAGGTGCGTTACGCACAGCCATAATCTAAAAGGTAACTTTTGAACTACGAACCTAATACCAATACCAATTAATTTACGAACTTATTGTGACGTTAGTGTTTTTGAAAATTTTGCGTAGTCAATCAAAATAATTTATTTTCGTATAAAATTATTATTACTATGTTGTGTGTGTATGTATTAATATGTCCACTTCTTCCTTTTCCTCCATTCTTCGCGATCTGTTCTTAACAATCTGTGACAAAATATTAAAGTACTAAAAATACTAAAAAAGGATTGTGTTTGTAGTTCAAAAGTTAGCCCCTAAACATCAAACTTACAAAACGCAACTAATAGGATGTATGGATGTACGTACATTTAGCCACCTCACACACCTACAATATTACTGCTCAAAATAATATACTTTTGTCTTGTGTGGTATCACACAAACAACAAGTTAGTTTAACAACTATAATGCACGGAAATCTCTCAATACTCAAACATTTATTACTTTCCACAATGTAACACTTAGGTGGTAATTTAAAATCATTAGGGACTCTGTTGGGTACAGTAAAAGTAGAAGAGAGGAAGAGAGAGGGCTTAAAATTATATTATACTCTTACTTATTTAATTGACATATGCCATGACATTTTTAATGACATGGCAATTTTTTTTTTGTTAGAATTTGTATGAAATTCGGTTTGTAAAGTATAGTTGCCAGAAATAACTTCTGAAATTTTAATAATATCGGGGTTGTGTTATTTCAAAACTTTCCAAAATGTTATCTAAGTACGTTTATATATCTTTTATTTACTCGTTAGACATCATAAGCCCTAGAACTTATTTGCACTGATCTTTACACTATCTGAGGCAATATCAAGCAAAACAACCAACCAGACGGACTATAATCATGCTCGGCGAAGAATAAGCACGTAGTTTGCCTTACTTACACAATGATATTACAGAAACAATTATATATTTTCCTTTTTAGTTGACCGGGGAGTCTTGGATAAATATTCCCGCGATTATCTAAAAGGTTAGACTTGACAGTTAACATAACAAAATGGTATATTTTACTATATATTTTACGGCTAACTGTGCGCAAAGACACATGACTATTTTCGTTAGTATGACACCATCCTTTAATATTTTCGTCCTCAAAGTATTTCTGGTTTTTGATTTGTATATAGTTAAGTTAATTTGTATATAGTTGTAGAAGAATTTCCGAAAAACTAAAATTGATTTATGTCGCTCGATCGTTATAAGATCTATTTATATTTTTCAAACGTTGATCAGATTTTTTTAATTCATTAAACGCCATGATGGACACATGGTGTCTGACAAACAATAGAATTTGCATTGTGTCTGCTGTCTGGCAGTCAAAGTGTTAATATACGTTAAACAATTGGTCTTAACTGAATTAGTTTAAAAAACACTGCAATAATTTTAGCACTGAGTTGAGTCATTTGCAAAAATTACCATTAGACATTACCAGGCGTCTCATCAAGACGATGTAGAAAGGGAACCTGTTTGATAGGTGCGGACAGCGATATTCCCACGGTACGGCAAGGGTTCAAACCCCGGTCGTATCCTATTTCTTCATCAATGAATTCTAACTTTTCCAAGGCATTACATAGCCGTTACATGTAGGTATTAAAATTAAATGGTTAATATGCTTAAGTTCTTTCTACGCTACAATGACGGTTGTAGGATTCTATCGATTTATCGAACGTACTAATCTTAGACCGAGTTGCAACTGCACGTTTCCACTTAGAAATACAAAGCAAGTCGTTAACTTAACCAAATATTTAAGTAGTTAACCTATTTTTACGGCTAAATTCAATCCATATTCTACATAGTCCGGATGTAAATGGATATCTGTATTTACCATAGCCGTTCTTGCGTGACTTCTGCTTTAGAAAACATAGTTGATGCGGCAAACGAAGAAAGCGACGACATTGATGGGCAATTTATTAAATTATAATTATATATCTTAGATGTATTTAGTAGTAGTAACAAAAAACTCTACTGTTCCTACTAGGTTAGTATACTTAAATATACAGAACAGGGTATAATAGAATTTACCCGATATTTTTTAAAGGATGATACCAGTAAATGTATGGTCTCTGGTACCCGCTCCAATAAAAATGATTGTTAAATTATTTGAACAATAATTGACAACATTTCAAATTTGACATAACCCTATAACAAAAATACCATTTCTTTATTTTTGCGTCCTGAGTTCAAATATATATTTTTTATTGATACATTTCTGAAAAAAAAAAAAAAAACATGTGATGACGTCATAGAAATGGCTCATTGAGGTTGTTACCTTTGCCTAAGTATTCTAATGCTCAATTAGATGATAATATTAATGTCAAACAAGACATGTCATGTCAATCTGTCAATGTCACATGAAGTAGGCTTGGAACAAAGTAGGCTTGAGCAAAAAATATCGATATTTTTCCATACAACTATCGATATATATCGTAGATATTTTAAATTACAATAATATATCAATATTTATTTTAGTATCAGTTACATAAAAACTTCGATGTATTTTTTAACGCAACTCTGGTTTCGAGTTGAATGTTACTAGATACTCCTTGCATGCTCCTCGCGCAGTCGCATTTCGCATAGCTACCTACTTTAAAAAATCCCGTCACAATCTACATACTTCGCGTTTGGTCATTTGGTCCGCTGTACAATGCAATAAATCCAATAATCAATTCCAACTTGTTATTGATTTTTTCTTTCTACGAAACTCGAGCTTAACGATGTTTTTATCACTTGCCCATTCTTATCCCTACGACATATTGACAATGACTTTTTTTTTTAATGGGTCATAGTAAAGCAAAGGTATTTAGCACCCGTTGGTCCATAAGTATGACGTCATTTGGCGCTTACGTCGTTTTAGAATACACTGATTTTCAAAGTTAAAATTATGAATGAAAAGTACATAATTTCCTAAAACGGAAAAATATGGGTGCCCTAATTTTGGATTTACTTTTACATAACGTAATAATACATGCAGGTTAAAAAAATGAAATGTTGTCAATTCCGTTGGCCCTTGTCTTAATTCCTTGTCCAATTAGTACTAAGGATGCTCGAGTAGGATAATGATTAAGGTACCTACTTGTGATACATCGTTTAAATATCTCGTCTGTTACGATAATTAGGGCGGTTAATCCTGCATGCTTGCCGTCTACATCAAACAATAGATATTATATTATCTCAAGTACCTACAGTACTGCGTTTGGTTAGACATGTGCAATATAGTTGACTAATGTTATTATTATTAATTAAAAATTAACACACAAGAACGATTGATACCTGCGCGTTTAATCATAGCTGTTTAATACTGAGTACTAAAATTCAAATCATCCTGTATTAATATAATACAAGAAACCCTAGACGTACAGTTTTTGCAAATTTCACGACATAGTGTTGTCGAGTTCGTTTTAACAAACTAAAAATACGACATAAAGTTGTTTTTTAAACGCAGAAAAAAAAAAGATACGCACAATTTTTAATTTTAAATGTGTACTACTTTCATAAGAAAGTAGGACACAAGAACGTTTTTCAGACGCTGTATGTACCTATATCTTGAGTTTTTTGTAGGATGTCATTCCTTATAGCTACTTAATTTATACGCAGAGTACGTGCTACGACGTAGACCTCTGAAATACAACCCGTCATACCAATACCCTTTACATTAATAAACATAAGCAGCGGTTGACGTGGTCAGTCCATAGATGAGTGATCATTTGCGGTATTTTATTTGCTGCTTCTTTCAAGTCTAGTTAAGCAGTGGACCCTTGGGATACAGCATAATGTGATTATCGTTAAGCTTTTTAAGGCCTTTTACACAGCTCAATAAACTCCAACAGCTAGTGGCCATGAGGTTTTATTAGTACAAAGATCAATGTGAAATATATTATCCTCATTTTAGTCAAGAAAAAATTATTAGAAGTGGACTAACTTAGTATTTATTGTTATATTATTTTCAGCAATATTTTCAGTAAAGAACCGTTCGCGCTCCTTTACATTAAGTGGCAATAGCAATGGCCCGGTCAGCGCTATGATTGGTTCCGGAGCTGGGCCCAACAATTGCGCCAATGATTGGCTGCTGTTGCCATGTGCCGCCAACGTTGGACGAATCCAGCCGAATCAAGCTTTGTGCACGGACAGAATTTGCGGAGGCACATTTTCAGCAGAATTATCAATGACACCATCTACAGTATTAAGTAAGACACAGTAATACTCCTTTGTAATTGTAATACAATGTTTTGTGTGAAATACACAAACACAGAACTTCTTCTTTTTAATCGTATGGTTAAACAACGATTAAAAAGAAGAAGAAGTGGATAAACAACCTCTTTTTTTCTTTTTTTTTCCTGGTGTGAGAGTTTAAACGGCCTGTAAGCCGTTTACTCACCTTTACAATACCTTTACAATACTCACCTTTGAAAAATTGCTCAGGTGTGCTGATTTCCTCACGTTGTGTTCCTAGTGCAAGTGAAGTGGAAACGTACATTCAGCACCTTTGGTTGCCAGTCCGGTCATACCGCTAGAAATATTTCTATTATCTTTGGCTGTCACTGATAAATACAGAACTAAATTTCAAGGAAATCTAAAAAAATCTACAATTGTGTTTGACTAATGACTGACTGTCTTTATGTATTAATTATACATAAAGACAGCGTCTCTTTCTGGTTACAATAAAATTAATAAGGGATTTAATTTACAGGTACCGTGAAACCGTTCCGCCTTTACTTTCACACAGACAACATTGAAGCTCCAATCGACGTAGCTAACAAAGGATTTTGTCTAAACTATGTTCAACAGCCATGCAGTAATGCGGTTTAGCTTTAAGATAAGCTCTTCCTTTTCCTAATTGCCTAGTACTTTAAAAACGGCATTTGAAAAACACGGATTGATAGATAGTAGGTATTTACTTCACTAATTTAATTGTCATTGAGTATTTCTGCTGTATTCATTCTCTGAATCCATTATTGTACCTGCTATACAACGAAAAAACCAAACATCATTAAATAATTTATGAAAGTGTCGTGTAAACAATGTCAACTTCCAAATACGAGTACTTTTAGTGTATTTATTTACCTAGTTACAGTTATTTATATGTTTCAAGTTAGTTTGACCACAACTTGAAAGCACATATAATATACCTTTTTTTTTGTCGCGTGGAAAACTCTATGAATACCCCATTACTAAGGGCTGGCGATGGGGTTACGTCCGACTCGTACGGACTAAAAACCACATGTTGTTCCTCCACAAACCTCTGGGCGGAAATTATACCTAGTAATTAGGTAACCATATCATTAATACGTAAAATATTTAGTAATTTAAGCCATGATTGAGGCCCCGTCCGATGCAGTGCGAGGAACACGGAGGGGGGAGACGTTTTTAGTGATTGCGAGCTCCACATAACCGTACGTCCTCGGACGTGCGGTATGTGGGAGGCATTTTTTTTTTACTCCCCCCAGCCTCAAAAAAAAGGTATGTTATTCAAACAATACAATATAGGTACAATATCTCAATAATATCGCGAGAATTACGTTAACGATACTATTTCGTATTTAAAAGTCAATATTGGACACTAAAAAATATAAATATAATAACCTTGATTTTGTTTTTGTTTGTTTCATAGAAAGTTTGGTCTATCTACTTTTTTTAACATTATAATATATGTCAAGATATTTAAAAAAAATATATATTTACGACAAATTCACCAAACAACCAAAGACAAAGTAAAGACAAGTAAACCTTTTGATATTTTTATATTTTGCCGCACTTCGTCCTTCCGGAATATAAATAACAGTCTATGTTATAATGTCAAGCATAATCTATCATCCGGTGAAAAAATATTTTTTTAAAGTTGTTTTAGTTTCTGAGGTAACCCCAGACTTTTTTGCAATATCTCCGACCATTAATTAAGGCATTGACATGAAACTGAAATGACAAGACACTATTTTTTTTACTATTTCTATTATGTTCTGATTATAATAAGATTACAGATGTTTTATTATTTTCAATAAAGGGTTTTATTCAAAATAAAATTGTTGATTTCGTTAATTCCCGAACATATCCTTTTTCTATTGATGGTATCTTCATATTTTGATGTTATCAACGATTTTTATAGTGAAATATTATCTTTGAGAAAGGTAAGACAAGTTTCCGAAAATTGCAATAAAAATTGGACTTTCCATACAAAATCAGCTGATCGCGGTCATTATCAGGAGTTCAATTTTTTTTTTGGAGGCAAATCAGAGGTCTCAGTTTTGAATGCAAGCTAGTTTGTCTTTTTCTGAAGTTATGTACAGTCGGCAAAGTAGTTAGGTTGACAGGGGCTCTAGTTAAGGTTGTAATTTTTTCCAGATGACAACATAATTTCATTTTACCAAGTTTTCTGAAAAGGTATGACTGAAACCTATAGAATACTAAACAATTTTACACAACTACATGTACATTTCTACAAAAAACTTTTATATATAGTCCTCTTCACCGTATCCGGTGACAGCGACCCAAGCTATTTCTTAGTTTCGAGCATGTGCTCTTTGATGACTAGCAAAGCCAAATTTAGTTTTGAAAATTCGGTTACACTCTGGGCAAAAGAGTTTTAACAAAAAACTTTTATTTAACTAGCGGCCCTGCTAACGCCGCCACCGACTGTACTTAATTCATAATCAAATTATAAATTAACTTGCTTCTTGACTCGGAAAATGCTTTAAGCCGTTGACTCCGGGTGTCTGTCTGTCATGAAGATCTTTGACAGTCGGTATAGCAAGTCAGTATCCTCATAATATCCTGACAATATTACTTTATAATATAGCTTCTCTTTAAATTGCGAAGGTCAGCTAAGCAGTCGCTCCGTAGAAAAACGCCATACATACCAACATACAAGGCACATACTAACATACAAGGAGGTAACGTAATAAATATCATATAAGTTTCTATTAATTGTGTACCATTATTTAATAATAAGATTTGCCATCAACTCGTCATTCCTCGTATAAATGGTAGAGGAGGGTGAATTTTTTCAAGAAGTAAGCCGGATCCTACGGAGAGAAAAAACAATGGCACACTCATGACTGAAATTGAATTGAAAAAATATCAGTTTTAAGGTAAATGTATTCTATTTTTTTTTTTAATATTTTTCTAACGTTTATTTTGTCGCTACAGCTTGTAATGTCACAAAAACAAGAATTACGTTTAAATCAATTCGTACACCCAAAACTAGGAAATTTAAAAATATTAAAGCGCCGCGCCGTTCTTTTTCTTTATCGTCTGGTGGATGAACAACCTGTTGTCAGAGTTTAAATCGCACGTAGCCCTCTTATATGGCTTTACGCACCGTTGAAAAATCCCTAAAGTGTAAAGTCTCACGATGTTTTTTTTTCATCATTTTCGAAAGTAGGTAATAATTAATTTCTAATACGCACTTAAATCTGAAAAGTCATTAAAACTAAGTAAGTTGGATATAGGTTTAATTCAAACAGTCTTATCAAAGCCGAGATCAGAGGCAGCTAAAAAATTATGTCGTTTGGTAATGATCGTTCAGTAGTGATTCGTCTTAAATTAAGTAATTAATTATAATGAATTTTGTTGTATTAGTTAAGAGTTAATTCTGTTATAAGGTACGATGGGGTTGACATATCTATCAGATAAAAGCCCCTAAACATAAATAAAGATTTAAAAAAAAAAAAAAAAAAACTGAAAAGTCAGAGGTTCGAACCTACGAATTTTGACTTGGCAGTGCAACGGCCATACTAGGCTATCATTGCTACAATGCTGACACTAGGTCGTTTCATCAACCATACGATAAAGAAGTAGATGCAAGTGTCAATTTCATCAAAGTTTACATTCTCATTTATTCTAAATTAATCATAAATATTAGAAGCTATTCTATTTTTTATTACTAATTAATTTCAGAACTACATTATTATACAAGTATTTACAAACTAAATATAACTATTATTTACATTTGCAGTGTCTATAGTTTCATTAATATTTTATAACTTATCAATGGTAGGTAGGTATCTGACCCCCCGGTCTCTTCCCCTAGAGGCCGGGTGCCTAAACTAAAAAAAGGTGATATTTCTTGTTGAAGCAAAACAAACAACATTTCAGGAGTCAAGTTACAATTATGAAGGTAAATATTCTGACATAAAATATATGAGCAATGAATGGTAAAAACAATATCGTGTTCACAGCCTTCGGCGTAGTACTCGTATTGTTGTTGTATTTTACTAATACTCCCACGTCAGCAGTATCTAGTTGCAGCGCGGCGAAGACCAATCATTAATTTGTGGATTTATTATTTGTTAAGAAAATAACAACAGTGTTTTTTTTCACTTTGCCCCGTTGTTGTGGCAGAAATAGGAATCCGTTTTGTTTACTTGTAAGGCCGGCCAAGTGTGAGTCAGACTTGCGCAGAGAAATTAATTATTTCAGATTTTTTGGTTAGCAGACTTTGGAGACAAGTGACAGGTTTTTTTGCACCTTTGTAAGTATAAAGTCAAAAAGTAATAAGCCCAAAAATATTTTCTTATCTTATCATAGTAAATAATGTCTGAAAAAAATATCCTATCTTTGTCAGAGCTATAGGTAGGTATATGCATATGCGTACCAAATTTTAGCTATCTAGCATTTATAACTTGCGAGTAAAATGGCTGTAACCAAATGCGAATGTAAATTGCAAATTTCATTTTAGTGAAATTGAGTAATATGTATCATTATTGTCAAACAATGGTGCTGGTTCTCTCTTGTACATCTCGCTACACTAATTTTATTCTATCTATATTTTTTTTTAATAAACTCCATCGAAATAGGACAGCAAATTACAACGTGCAACGTCCTTGCAATGAACGTGAAATTAGACGAGACCTCTATGACATGCCGACTAAATTCTTGTTGTTTGACTACTCTAAAAATCCTCTATCCTTTTCTAATGATCTCTGTTAAAGAGAGATGGAGAGTCTAAATTAGTTTAGAGCGTGTGCAAGAAAATTAGCACCAATGCATAAAATAAAGATAAAGTAAAGCTTTTTTTTTCTTCCTGGCAATCTGCTGATGATTTCAGCATTTTCAGACAGTGTCGTGGGACATGAGTAAAAATAAAATTTATACAAAAAGGTTGAGCCGTTGCCTCTCTACTGCACAACAGCACGTAAAGCTGTTGGCCCTGCGCCTGATCTCTCTCCGATCATGTCGGAAGGCCGTCCCATCGGACTATGAGAGTGAGGGAATAGAGAGTGCACCTTGTTTGCGCACATACTTGTGCACTATATGATCTCCTGTGTAGTTGGCTAGTCTCCGTTGAGATTCGTGAAACTTTATTTCTGTCAATCTATAAACTTTATTTATCGTCTCATAATTATTATCCGAAAAATTGATTTAATTTTGTAGAATATGTTTGCCAAATACCAACAATGAGTGAAAATTTTGATAGGTTAATTTTGAGTCGTTTATTTTTAATTTTCTGAACATAGAGGTAACGCGACGGTACAAAATGCAGTAATTCCAATGATAACGTCATTATATAAAGGACAAACAAGCTCAATCGTATTTTATTGAAAAAATCAATAAACAACGATATCAGAAACAAGATAAGCTTTATAAATAATATAAGTATTTTTTTTTACCTAATACGGTTTTGTCATCAAAACTAAAGCTGTGTAGCAAATATCAGATCAATCTGTCAACAGGAAGGGAGTGAAATATCGATTACTAACTTTGAACCAAATAATAAACATGTCAAGCTAAGTAAATCAGTTTAAAAAATATTCAGGCATAAAATCAAAAAGATAAATGCACAAATGCGCTGCGAGGAGCGGCTTGCGGCACTTGCCATGGTCGTTTTAGCCCTAGGGTAAATAAGCCCCTGCCAAAACCAACAATATTTCATGTAAAAATGTAGCACCTCTCACACCATTGCATCGATAGGAAATATCGACTCAAAGGTCAAAGACTCAAATGTTCGCTACCATTATGAAATCAAAAGGAGAGTATTAATTTGAAATTTGATACATTTCTTAAATTAAAAATCCATATTAAACTCTGCGGTTGTATCTTAATTCTAGACCAAAGATGAGAGGTTCTAAAATCCTAGAAAACGCTTCCTCTAAAGTGTAAGATTGTGCCTCGCTCATCTTCTGGGCTCGTATTAAACTCCAGACTAGAAATCCCACACAAACAAGTGAGAACTGAAAAGAAAAAAATATCAGAAATAAAATCTAAGCTCGTTTATCCCGCAATTCAATGCACTGCAAAACAATTCTAAGAAACTAGTTCTCTATGGCTTCACTGAGTAAAGGAACCGAAGTCCACCTGCACCACAAAGTAATCGAAATGTATTTGATATATTGGAAAGAAAAAGGAAGAAAAGAAACTGTTTATTAGGGAATCACACAGGTAACAGAAATACAGAACCATGATACCTGTACGAGGCTAAATAAGGTATCTACCCATCTCAGCATTATGCTGTTGCAAGAATATTAAATGCTGCAGCGCTGGTATTCTTATGAGCCCTGTAACTAAACCTAACTGGAAGTGTACCTGATGGATTCAGTTAAAAAAATAAACACCATTAAACAAAACTAAGCTTTTTACTGTATGCGCTTTCTTTTACAATTTCCGTTCCGCGGCCAATCCAATATGTGAATGAATAAATAAAAGTTTTAATAATTTATTAATTAATTCATATCATTAATCATAGTTGTTTGTTTTCCTAATATTAAAAGCATAATGTAAACATTTTAAACACGGGTTTATCCTAGTTCAGGAATCCTATCAATGTTAATATTTATATTATTTTTAAGTACTTACGATGAAAACTGTATTTTTTTTTACTACGATGGTGGCAAAGACAATGGCCCACCTGATGATAATTGATTACCGTAGCCAACGAATCTTTGCAACACCTATTATAAACCTGATGAGGTATAAATTAAGGTAATTTAATTAGGAATGAATGATTAAAATTAATTAAATGATCATAATGTATATGACGATCGTAGATCGAAGGTGCTTGATATTGGTATGATTTATAGATCTACATATAATAAATAAATCATAAAACTATGATAATGTGATTGTCGCCTGAAACGACTGAAAAATAACAAATGAACATGAACATAGATAAGTTTTTTTTTAAATAACATTTTTAACCAAACTTTCACCATCATGTTTGGGCTCATTGATTCGTCCTGATTAGTACAGTCAGGACGAATCAATGAGCTCAAACATGACGGGTTGCGTCGTTTAACTAGGGAGTTCCTTCCAGCTCCATCATCAGATCAACTTTATGTAATAATAATATTGCATTGTCATCCGACTTATACATGCATAAAAAATTTCAGCTCAATCGAAAACTGGAAAGTGAATCAAATTAAACTTGCAAGATTTGATCACAGACAACGGGACAGTTGAAACTAAATAAAAGCTTGTAGTATAATTAATATTTGTAGAAAATGTAGCGATAATATCTTTGCAGAACTTATCTAAAACCAAATAGAATTAAATAACAACAGTTGTTTGTAGTTGTGTTGCACATAACAATAATAAAATAACACATCATACACTAGAAAGAGTTGTGATAGCCTAGTGGTGGTGACAGTTGACTGGCAAGTCAGAGGTCTCGGGTTCGAACCCAAGGCGCGCACCTCTGACTTTTCGTAAGTTATGTGCGTTTTATAAATTAATTATCACTCTCCGTGCCTCGGATAGCACGTTAAGCTGTTGGCCCCGGTTGTCAATTGTAGTTCTTTGACAGTCGTTACGGGTAGTCAGAAGCCCGAAAGTCTGACAACCAGTCTTACCAAGGGTATCGTGTAACCGATTATCTGGGTTGTGGAGGTCTGATAGGCAGTCGCTCCATGTAAGACACTGGTATTCAGCTGCATCCGGTAAGACTGGAAGCCGACCCCAACATAGTTGGGAAAAGGCTAGGCAGATGATGATCATACACTACAGTTAGAGCCTATTTCACCACTGACACTAAACGCGATCAATCAAGTTAAACTAGATTCAAGGTTTAACTGAGTTCAGAACTTCAATAAGCGTAGAGGGCTGAACTTAGTTTTATTAAACCCGGTTTTTAAAGTGAATAGTGAAAATGGGCCTTACTTGGCTACAGCCCGTTTGTGTAGTTAACCCGACACGTGTAACTGAGAAAAATTAAACCTTAACTATAATTATAACAAGCATTATACTCCTGGACACAGCTCGCATAGCCAAAAGGTATCTTTCTCTGGAGCCCTGACCACCGGTATCTAGGCCCTGTCCCCGATACCGGTAGGCACCTACTTTTAATATAGGGAGGCCGTAGGGAGTTCCCAGCGGGTGCCCCATCCCATTTTAGAATAAAGTTCTCAAAGGGGACTCTGCGTGTTGGACCTGTGTCCCCAGGCAAGCCCTCCAAAAGACCGGGTCTCTTTCTATTGAAAGAGAGCCATTGAAATGAAAGAAATAATATTAAATATTTTTTAAGTTCAAGAAATCATTGGTGTATTGTCTTTTTATCTTTATTAATTAACGTGATCCATGCATTTTAACGAGTAACAAAGTTGAGAGTTGTATTTACAACTGTAACGCAAAACCACACAATATGTGATATTGTTCAAATTTCTTATTAAATATTTGTAATCTGTGATAGCCTAGTGATATGACCGTTGGACTGTCAAGTCAAAGGGCGTAGGTTTCAAACCCATGCACGCACCTCTGACTTTTCAGATTTATGTGCATATTAGAAATTAATTATCATTCGCTAAAACAATGTAAGAAAACATCGAAAGGAAACCAGTACATCTGAGAGATTTTCAAGCGATGTGTATAGCCATGTCAAAAGCCTATGGGCGGTTTAAATTCTGTCACCAACATATGCAAAGAAAGAAGCGCAAGGCCGGCAAACTTTATTTAACATACTTTCTTTTTGATCATGACCTTGTTACAAGTAAAAACAATTTTATAAAGTGATATTTAACTGTTATTATGATATGGAATAAAACAAGGGCATCAATTAAGGTACTGACGTCACTTTTCATGTGAAAACACATTAGCTATTCTAGGTATCATACATCAAACTGTTTGCATAGTAATTTTAAGAAATGTTCAACGCAACCTTGTCACAGTGAATTTTTATATAAACAACGTAACAAGCTTTTATATCGGAATATCAAAACTAAACGTTTATGCAAAAATGTGTATCTATGCCCGTTGAAGAGTTATTTTAATCTAAAACTAATCCTTGATATCAGTTGTAGTCTTGCTTACCATAAAAATAAGTTGTCATTGGAACTGAACTAATAATTATGCAAAAATTCAACTTCGTAAGTTACGAAGTTCTAGTTCAGTTTGCAAGATTCCAACCGAACAAACATAGTTATATACATTGCAAGTTAAATAAAAAAATGTAAAAATATAGAGTTCAGAACAAAAATAATGAACAACAGGTAATTATATTTTTAAATTTCGTTTAAAACTTCATTGAAGTCTCCTAAACATTGATTAATGATTCCATATTAATTATAGACTAACCTAATCCACTAATGCAAGTTCTTTACTCATTTACTTTTATATTTACCACCTAAAACATTGATCCGGCCGTTAGTGGTGCGCGGACAATATAATATTCATGGCAATTGATTTTTATTGCAAAGATGTTTATAAATAGTACAGATAAATGAAGAAACCTGTAAAAACACCTTGCAGAATCCCACACTGTTAGTATTTGAGTAGCTCCCATTCAATCAACACGCAAATAAAACCTTTGAAATGGCGACTTATTTGGAATCTTCTATCGAAGTGTTATCTGAATCGGGTAAAAAAGTTGCTACCTTATTTTTAATGATACTTATTCCCACCTTGTATTTTCTACGTAAATACATAATGTTCGCCACATTCTGACTCGTTCAGTAAAGAGCAGACAGCCGGACGGACCGCTTGCTGTACAGTTATCGGGCCACTTATGTTATTATGATTATTGAAATGTCGAGTCGACAGCATTTGTATCCTACGATAACCAATAGTGAGAGTTTTTTTGGTGTATTTTGTTATTTTAGTGCTTTTCTTTTTACCCGACTGCGCCAGAAGAAGGGTTCTGTTTTTTATGGTTTTAAACGTGTTTCAGACAACGAAGAGGCCAATTCGGAAAGCAAAACTTGCGGAAAAATCTTAGTTGTCTTATCATGGATTCTAGTCATCCTTACCATGCCGTTCTCCCTCTTCATCTGCTTTAAGGTAAGTCTTATATATTTTCCAAGGAGTTTTTCTTCTCCAAGTGATTTTATAGACTCACTATTAAGAATTGGCTAGCGATACAGTGCGTTCTTTGTTATTATTTTACATAAAGCAACTGTTTATTGTAACAATTAAATTAATACGTCAGTAAAAATATTTAAATAGTATAAAATCAAATAATATTCAATGCAATATGACCATACACCGTTGAAATTTTTAGTTTTAGGTTTAGTAAACGTTTTTTGGCTTTATAAAACTAGCACTAGCGAAGTTACGCGCTGAAAGTTGTTATTGGATTAGATATTCTGTATACCTTAAAATAAATAAC
Source organism: Protodeltote pygarga (assembly GCA_936450705.2). Classification (NCBI taxonomy): domain Eukaryota; kingdom Metazoa; phylum Arthropoda; class Insecta; order Lepidoptera; family Noctuidae; genus Protodeltote; species Protodeltote pygarga. The sequence goes on from OW388248.2 coordinate 16,491,177, forward strand.
CTTGAAACTAAATTGAAATAACCTTTAAAGTCAAAAATATAGGGTTGAAAAGCACCTAACAATTACCTGTCTACTTTCATGCCAAGATTAAACCACCGATTATTATTACGTAAATATGATATCCTTACACATAAAGCCGTTTGAATCTCCCAGACAACGCGGTATTTCATGTCTAAATTTGTTGAGTTTATTTGGAAAATTGGATTTCAAATATCTTAGAAACGCGATAGGAAATTTTGGACAAAACTTGATATTTTCATGTTTGAATTTTATATTTCTAGCCTTCTCATCTTTAATAAAAGAACTCTTTAACAGATTTCCGACGCGTCATATTATTATCTTGTCAAATCCTTACGTTTCAAGATTGAGGATTTGACAGGTTAATAAATATAACGCGACGGGAATCGGTTCAAGAGTTGTTTTATTACGTTAAACGTTCGCGAAAGTTTGAGACAATATTTTTCATCTTTTCTGTTGTCAATAATAGACAATATTTCTCATATGTGTCAGCTATTGTTTCATCGGATTATGAGAGGATTAAGATATAGAGGGAATTCCCTCTAAACTCTCATAACCCGATGGAATGTAATTTTTTTCCCTAAATGATATTCAACAAATGTGTCATCGCGGCGGTAATTTATTTGGTACCTTGTTGTTCGGGCAGTTCGGTGTCGGGGTGTCAGGTCGCCATAATTACACGACTGACCTGTTATAGATAAAATCGATACATTGCAGCACGAAGGATATTTATCGTATCGGATAAACTAGTGCATATTGTGTCAATTTGAAATTGGACATACTCGTACTATTCTGATAATTAATTTGTTCTTTTAGAAATCCATGTTCAATTCTTCGTCTGTAAGTAAAAAAGCCTTCGACCTTTTGCCTTAATTAATTTCTCATGTATTTTGAATAATTAAGTAACAGTTATCAGTTGTTATAGTTCACATAAATATAGTGAACTCAATATTTATGAATGAGTAACTCACAGAAAACTCGCCTCGAACATAGATCGATAAAACCTTTTATTAATGCATAGCTGTGATTTCCATTATTATGTACAAAACTTTGTACTCAAGCATACTATTTTTTGATTGATTGTAACTCGAATAAGTTAAATTACGAAGAACGCTAATCAAAAGCGTTTTTTATAATATTTATTCAAGTAGGTATTGACAATTAGGTGTTTTGTGTAGGTATATAGTCCTCTCCCGCTCTCTTCCGTTGACCTAAATATATAAAATAATGTAGGCGACCCAAGCAAAATAGCTAGCCAATCAACATGCAACTTGCTTTCACCGGATTGGCTGTTTCATGTATGTACTTCATATATAGTGCATTTTGCAAGGGGGGTAGGGCGGGGGAGAAGAGATCTCTGGATGCGTATAAATTTTCTGGTGCAAGACGTTAGACCTCAGTCACTGGCAGAAAGTCTCAGCGAACACTAGTGTCCTTTCCCTATCCCCCCTTCCCCCTCCCCCTCCTTTCCCTCTCCTGCCTCTCCTTTCCTTTATCCCAAACTCCTTAATCCCTATTCCCGCTGCCCGGGCTTTCTGCTATCGGCTCGTGATTCTACTCGCTCCGCTGCTTTTCGTCGACGCCGCTTTGACATTTTGAACATTTGAAGATCGACTTCAACATTGCGCCAATCTTCAAATGCTGTAGCAGTGAAATAAGGTAAGATCATTAATTTATCTAATATTTATTCTTTCAGTTTAATTTATTACATTTCTTAATTTTATTTATGTACCTACGTTTGAAATTAAATTATGTTCTTCTTAATAAACTAAAGCCTTTTGCTACTTTTGTGAGATATTATTTGTTCCTAATTTGTTGATTAAATTGCAATTTTTTTTATAAATCAAAATTATATCAATAATAAAGTTCTTTTAATATGATAATCAAAATCATCATTTAAAAATCAAACTATTCAAAACTTTATGCACTTAATCAAAGATCAAAAAATGTTAGACAAAAGATCTTCAATAAATGATAGATATATTAAACTAAAAGTTTTTACATTATTTCTACAAAAAAAATATTGTTGTTTAATCAAAATCTCTTGAAAAAATATAAAATATATTTCCAAATTATCTCTTTGTATTTTTTTTAACTGCAGGTTTTAACTTAGCAACTTTATAATTAACAACTTAACTCAGTTCAAGTTTGTATTTAATATAAATCATTTAAAACATGCACATGTTCTAATTCCTTAAATTATTGGGTACTAAAACTTAATAATTCGCGGATTAAATTCGCACCACTACATCACCATTCATGATCGTCTACATTTAGCTTCAAACAGAACCAAATTGCAATGAGTAATCTAGGAAAAGCTATTTCCTGGAGGCGGTCACGACCCTTAGTCTCAGAGGAAACCGACGCAAGAATAAGAAAAACTCTATAAATAATAGGGATTTGATTAAATTGAATGTAATTAGCAAATATTTAAACTCGAAAAATATTTAAAACGTACGTCATACTGTCAGCGATTCATCTAGCGTTTTCACAGCCGCTTTTAAAAGTCGCCTTTCGCTGTCTCTCTGACCGTTTTTCGTAGGCCAGCCGCGCCGTGAGACTGAGTAAACGGTACGAACAAGGTCTACTGCTCTAAAGGGACGTATTAAGTACTCGATCCGCATAAAATATGTGGAAATTAAGACCTTTGGGTATCTAAACACATTAGTTAATTGAATGGTAACAACAATAATTTCATTCGTGGTGTTAGTTTGATTATATATTATATATTGCGCTGATAAATGCAGACCGTCAGACGAAATACTGCACGAAGCTAACTCTGAAGTATTTTTCTAATGATAGAAAAAATCGGCCTCGTGCATGGATATGGTAGCTCAATTAGCTAAAGCTCAACCAAAAGGTCGCAGGTTCCAATCCTGTCCGCCCTCCAGACATTAAAAAAAAATTTGAATTTGAAAAAACATACGATAAATATTATTTTTATAAATTGTATAGAAATTACCAACACCGATCACAAAAATTTTGACGTTTTCTTATCATCAAGTCTAGTTTTAAAAAAGAACTGAAAAGCAAAACAGTTGCTTACATTTTTGATTTTTCAGTAACTTTTTTTTAAAGTCGTTTAAATTTTTTGTTAAAATGTTATTGAACATAACTAAAACTGGCTGATGATGTTAGGTTAAAACAAGTGACGAATTATTGATTAAATGGTCGCCCTGCGTGTCAGTCGATAGACTGTGTGATTGATAGAGTGAGTCAGACTCGTGCCTCGTGGGTTTTAAACAGTGCATACATTTTTTAATATAGGTAATTGAGAAATCAAAGAGGATTCTATTAGTGTGCCAGCCATGCATTTAATATGAATTAAGTATACATTTTAATGCTCAGAAAACTCTTTCGGAGGTACTACGCGGTGAATTAACAGATATCTATTTATACAAAAATAAATTGCTGTTCGTTAGTCTCGCTAAAACTCGAGATCGGCTTGACCGATTTGGATAAAAAAAGATAAATTATGATAAATTTTGGGATAGAGTAGGGGTACTAGGGGTAGAGTAGGGTAGGGGTAGAGTAGGGTAGGGGTAGAGCAGGGTAGGGGTAAAGTAGGGTAGGGGTAGAGTAGGGTAGGGGTCGAGTAGGGTAGGGGTAGAGTAGGGTAGGGGTAGAGTAGGGTAGGGGTAGAGTAGGGTAGGGGTAGAGTAGGGTAGGGGTAGAGTAGGGTAGGGGTCGAGTACGGTAGGGGTAGAGTAGGGTAGGGATAGAGTAGGGTAGGTGTAGAGTAGGGTAGAGGTAGAGTATGGTAGGGGTAGAGTAGGGTAGGGGTAGAGTAGAGTAGAGTAGGGTAGGAGTAGAGTAGGGTAGGGGTAGAGTAGGGTAGGGGTAGAGTAGGGTAGGGGTAAAGTAGGGTAGGGGTAGAGTAGAGTAGAGTATGGGTAGAGTAGAGTAGGGTAGAGCTAGGGTAGGGTATTCGCCGGGAAGCAAGTTTAATAGAAATTAAAATAATAACTTACAATTAAAAGGTGGCAATGCCATACTGGTTTTAGCATTGGTTTTAGAATAGGCTAGCTTGACCAGGGTTGTACACTCTTACAGAATATCGACATGAAATAATTAATTAATTGGCATTGCCCCACTGGGATACGGATTTGAGGGTCAAGTTTACGCGCTCCACCTTCCATGGCTTTACTTAGGGACTCTACCTCGACTTTGCCAATCCGAACAGTGGATATAATTCTCTCTATAACTGTGCTATCATCTGCGAGCCTGGTATATGCACGGTGGAAACAATAAATGGGCTCTGAAGGGAAACCACTTCAAATCTTTAATTAAGATAGATTATTTTACTTAAAAGAAACATTTCTTTATTTTTTAAAAGAAACAAAACTGCATTCACAGATTTTTCGTCAAGCTCACCAAATCCGGTAATCGAACCAGCTCAAAATTCTAAAAAGAAATACTCATGCTCCCCTCCCCCAATGATGTCCAATGACAAGGAGCTTTATTAAATTATAATCTAAAATCAACCTGAGTAATTTAAAGTTGATATGTGTGGGTGTGTGATTTTTGACAGTCGATTTAGGGAATCAGTATCCTCATCAAATCCTGACTACTGATCTAACTTTAGGATATCGTATCACTAAAGTTTGGAAATAATAAAGCTGTAGAAGAATGATGACATAGTCGATTTAAAATGATACCTAATGCAATAGTGTAGTGTAATACTAGCAAATACCTTTATAATGGACGCGAGTTCCGAAAGTCACTTTATACACCTAATTGCAGAGTGCCACAGAAACGCTAAAAGCCTATCCCTCCGATTTTAGTACAGAGCTCTTTGTATCTAGTTTCAAAATGCATCATGAAAACCATTGACCATCAGTTGTTTTGATGAATTTTGATTGTACGGCATCAATTTTCATTACTACTAACGATTTTTTTATTTTTTAAAGTATTACTAAGTAACGCAAAATAATTTAGGAGGTAGACATGTATAGGTTGCTTATAATTATAATTTCTGACAAAAAAAGACATGAAATCGAAATAAAATAATAAATAATTGAAATAATTTTAGAAGGTTTACTCTTTAAATCAATTCAAATAATTGGTGCGCTTCAAACGCCCCTATGTTTTTGTAAATCTTGAAAATTTTCTGACATTTAAGCCTTTATTTACACAAAAAGTTCTCGTTTTCAACGTGGCATCTCGATTATTTTAATACCATGATCGCCTGTTGCATCCGCGCGAAGTTTTCCTCTCATCGATATCAAAACATTGTATCTAAAATTCTTTTGTATCCAGTCTCTCGGGTAACGAATAGGTCCACAAAGTCTTACTTTACATAAGTTTGAAATTATTGTGATAATTATGTAGTATGCCTAGATACTTTATAAAAAAATGTTTATTATCCCTTATTTTTTAAGCCCCATAGCAAAAAGAGGGGTAATTATGATTGACGTCCGTCTTAAAGGATTTTTGTTAAGCTGCTAATCAAAATGATTAAGTTTAAAATCTCCTCACCTCTTTTCAAAATATTACATAAATATTTTACGAGGTAGACTATAATGATAGATCACTGAAATGCTTTATAAGAGACAAAGCATTTTTATAGCATTTTTAAAGTAATTCAAATCATTTGTCTTTATAAATAATATTTTTAAAAAATTACTTTTTCTAAAGTAAATTGAAAACATTTAAAAGCACCTACCATTGTTTGAATCTGTCGAATCCCTATCGCGGTATTCCAAACAATTAGAGTATTCACAAAGTGGTAGCTCATTTGTGAACATTCTCATTTGAATGGAATCCCAATGTATGTTATTTAATCATTTTCATCAATGTTATATTGCTTTCGCGATCATGGATAATGAAATATAATACTGAATCGACGTATTATTTGACGTTTCATTGTGATTTATGGTTAATTAAATTTCAGCGTTGTATAGATAAATTCCGATGGATATGTCGATACAAAATATTTTGAATTTCACATTTAGCGCAGCATTGTATTTGGTATTAGCTCTATGATATACGTGTAATATAACTTGGTAGTCATATTGAACAACTTTCTAATCTTCATCTTTTAAGTTTTCTTTGAGGCGAGGCTTCTGGTTTGTACTGTATTCTGAGGTGCTAGACTGGACCACGTAATATAATATGCTCTGCAAGTTTCTTCATATCAAATACATGAATGCCCAGTGAACACTTTGATTACCAAGTACTTTGATGATATTACTAAAAATGTTGTCTAATTATTATTTTTTTGTCTAGGTTGTGCTAGAATACGAACGCGCAGTGATTTTTCGTTTGGGCCGATTATTATCAGGAGGCGCTAAAGGACCAGGTATGTAAATCACTCTTTTTCTTGTCAATCGATAAAATGGTGAAGTCATCTACAATGGCGTAATGACTGTCGCGAGTTTAATTACCATCAAATGTTTTATAATTAAATAACCAATAGCGGCGGCTGATGATAATTATCATTTAGATGACTTCGTACATGATCAATAGATGTGAGATGTATTTTCTTTTGTCTTACTATAGGCACCACATTGAGCTACAATTTTCCAGTATGAACTGACCTTGCATTGTATAGGCTCGTCGTACAACAAGATGTCAGCATATACTTGAAATGTATAGCTTGATATTTTGCCGTGTGGACTACTTACATAGGTATTTGTTTAAAGGGATTTTCTTCATTCTGCCCTGCATCGATACCTATGCTCGCGTCGATCTGCGAACCCGTACCTACGATGTCCCGCCTCAAGAGGTACCTACTTCACATTTTCTTTTATTTACTTATTAATTACTATATTTATTTTATTTACTTTACGTTATTAGTAGGTACGTTATGTTACGTACGTTAAATAACGTACGTGTGATAAATACTACGCAGGTGGAGAAAAACCGTAAAGAGAAATCCTATTCCGAAATTTTAAAAATCTGTAATTTTATTTAACTAAATTAAAAAAACACCTATATAAATAAAATCTGATATTTTATTTAACTAAATTTATAAAATACCTATATAAATAAAATCTGATATTTTATTTAACTAGAAGGGACTAAAATAATACCTTTTTTGTTTTTTTTTCACGCTTGTATATCAAGATATCTCTTTCAGGTCCTTACTAAAGATTCAGTTACAGTCTCCGTGGACGCAGTGGTTTACTACCGCGTCCATAATGCCACCATATCAATAGCGAACGTTGAAAATGCTCACCACTCCACAAGATTATTAGCCCAAACCACTCTCCGCAACACTATGGGAACTCGCCCTTTGCACGAAATCCTAAGCGAGCGAGAAACACTGTCGGGTACTATGCAACTTTCTCTCGATGAAGCCACAGAAGCCTGGGGAATTAAGGTGGAGCGCGTCGAAATGTAAGTATCTAGAAATTAGAATTTTCTAATAAATAAAGTCTCTGTAGTGGTGGTATAGCAGCGACCCGAGGTACAAACGATGATGACACAACAGCCATGGAAACAAGCACACGGCTACACATCAAGCTAAACAAAACCAGAATGAACTGACCTCGCATTTTATAGGCTCTTCTTACAACAAGTTATCAGCTTATAATGGAAATGTACCTTTAGCTTGACGTGTAGCCGTACCGCTTAATAAATATATATTATGTCCACTTACTTAAGTGTAAGCATCAAACCGTTTTTAGGACCAGAAATATTTAGATGTTCAAGTTTAGACTCATTTTTATGGCGTAAATTATGGTGTTCTGGAGTTTTGCAAATTTAGATATAAGCAGAGGTCGTCTATTGGTTAAAAGAACGTTTTTTTTTCCTTATTACCGTATTATTTTACTGATAGCATTGAGGCTCGCTCAATACTGTATACTTTATGTATAGTAAATAACAAAAATAAATAAAAAAACGATTCTCAAACAAAAGAGAAATCGTACAAAGTATTAAAATTCGCGAGATTACAGATTGTAAAATGTTTTCAATATTCCTGAATGTGCATCACGAAAATAATGTTGTCATTTGTTAGGCGCGCATGTCGGCAAAAAAACATGCGGGCTCAATGCGGATCATGTGCGACAAGAATGCAGTAAGCTTGCGGAAACATGTAGCCAATTTTAAAAAAGAAGTATTCCAACATACAGCACATTACATTATAACATACGGGTTCAATCATAAATCAGCGTCGTTAGAAATTACGAAAAAGTACTTCCACACAATCAGTTTTACATTTTTTTCAATTGTACGACATGCAGAGTTTTTGTGTCATCAAGGTCTAAACCAGGGCTTCCCAAACTGTGCGTGTGCTTCACGAAGCCCTGCGCCGCGAAGCGATCCACACGGATTTCCTGTCTTTAACAATATAGAGTAGTGTAAGCGACGCGCATTCTGATAGTAGTCGCAAGGAAATGGCAAACTCCCAAGAGTGTCACAATAAAAATAAGTTTGGGAAGCCCTGGCCTAAATTATAGATTAACAAACCCTGTTCATCAACAGAAAAGACGTTCGTCTACCTGTCCAGCTTCAAAGGGCTATGGCTGCGGAGGCCGAAGCCGCACGCGAAGCTCGCGCAAAAGTTATCGCGGCCGAAGGGGAACAGAAGGCCTCCAGAGCCCTCCGGGAAGCGTCTGAAGTAATTGGTGATAGCCCGGCTGCATTACAACTACGCTATCTTCAGGTAAGTCTACCCTACCAATGCACGTCTTAACCATAGGTATCGAATTTTGGTAATAAATCGGGTATGCGTCTATGCATTTGTGCACAGTTTTGAAGGTTTTCACTCTAAAATTAGCTAGGTACACGGGCACTGCAAACATTTAATATCACACAGTCGCGTTTAATAGGCATGAAATTACACAATAAAACCCCAGATTTTTCAAAAATATTCTTGATTGGCTCTTACGTGTTTGTGGAATTGTCCTGTCTATCTATCTCGCACTAACATACGGTTATACTAGGTTTTTTCTCTTATCGTTTTCCTATCTAGAGATGTAAGTAACCTCATGTGTTGACGGTGATCATCAGGGTGGTTTTAGTGAGGTAAAAATCCCACACTACCCGATGTCTTCCACGGAGGCCGGTGCCTTTTGAAGGTTAGCTCTCGTAAAAAAAGTATAGGTATAATAGGTATCAGTGATTGACCACGCTATTGGTTTTCATATAGTTTATAATTATAATCAAAACCAATGCAATGTAGCGAGTTTTTAGTTCTGTCTATTTTCTAATAAAGTCCTTTGATTTGTATCGTCCTTTACGAATAACAAGTTTTAATCAAACCTCAGCCAACGGGATACTTTCAAATTACCTACTGGGTTTTGAAACCTAAGTCCCAACGACGTTTGTGTACTGCAAAATTGTGTGTGATACGAAACCATTTAAAATGGACGAGTCAGAAAAAAAGGATATACATTATTATAGACGCATACCGACTGAATTTTATATTGACATTGAATCGTTGTTACAGACTCTCAACACCATCTCGGCAGAAAAAAATTCAACTATCGTATTCCCATTACCAATTGACATGATTACGTATTTCATGAAGGCCACTGAAGAATCCCGTAATCATATTTAAACATACATGAATATTATTTATTTATTTTATTAACAACCACTGCGCGTATAGTTTAACTATTGTTAGCTCTTAAATAAAATAATATAGTAGGTATACAATGTGGATTACACTATAATAAACATTACTATCTAATTTACTAGACAGAATATAATGTCGTAAATTCCGTGTCTAAATATTGTGGGTGGTAAAATGACCATAGTCTCTTCATATTTCTAAAAATTCTATAAGATCTATTTCAGAATATAGTAATTGTTGTAAAGTAGTGACATGTTTAATTAGAAGCCAATCCTTAAAGGGAATTAGAAGGCTTATAGGAGTTAAGTCTTTGTTGTATGAGTAGAAAAAAACTTAGTAATCACCAAAGCTCTGATAAAAGATAAAATTCTATAAGATTTATTTCAGAATATAGTAATTGTTGTAAAGTAGTGACATGTTTAATTAGAAGCCAATCCTTAAAGGGAATTAGAAGGCTTATAGGAGTTAAGTCTTTGTTGTATGAGTAAAAAAAAACTTAGTAATCACCAAAGCTCTGATAAAAGAGAAAATTCTATAAGATTTATTTCAGAATATAGTAATTGTTGTAAAGTAGTGACATGTTTAATTAGAAGCCAATTCTTAAAGGGAATTAGAAGGCTTATAGGAGTTAAGTATTCTTTGTATGCGTAGAAAAAAAAACTTGGTAATCACCAAAGCTCTAACAAAAGCTTAACAAAAGCGAAAAATTCTAAAAGATTTATTTCAGAATATAGTAATTGTTGTAAAGTAGTGACATGTTAAATTAGAAGCCAATCCCTAAAGGGAATTAGAAAGCTTATAGGAGTTAAGTCTTTGTTGTATGAGTAGAAAAAAAATCTTGTAATCACCAAACCTCTAATAAAAGAGAAAATTCTATAAGATTTATTTCAGAATATAGTAATGTTGTAAAGTAGTGACATGTTTAATTAGAAGCCAATCCTTAAAGGGAATTAGAAGGCTTATAGGAGTTAAGTTGTCGTTGTATGAGTAGAAAAAAAAACTTAGTAATCACCAAACCTCTAATAAAAGAGAAAATTCTATAAGATTTATTTCAGAATATAGTAATGTTGTGTAATAAAAAAATAAAATTTTGGTTGTGTCCTCTTTGGAACGGAGAACCAAATGTAATAAAAGTGTGTCAATATATATGTGTGAGCTCCAAAAAAAGGAAAGAAATACTAATAAAATTAAGATTCGGGCGCCAGGAGCTGCACACCAAAGATTGCCAAGGATAAACTTACCTGCGGAGGCTTGAAACTTTTAATCTGCCGGTGGGAGGTATAAAATGAAAGTCAACCTGGATTAAAATTGGTCTATTTCCACCTGTAGGTTTTTAAATTTAGGAATAACAAAGAAGGTTCCTTACTTCTAATTTAGAATTAAAAGAATAATATTACTAATTTAAAATTTTGGTCGTTATTGCATATTTTTCTAAAAGTAAACTTTAAATTTAAATATTAAGTAATAATAACTACTGGCTGCTCGCTGAGCCCGTAGCTGGCACGAAGAATCCTCAGAAGAGGAGCTCCCAAAAGAATGAAATTAAAATTACATACCCCGATGAAAGTGTTCAAAGGAATACTTTACAATTTGAAGGAAAAAATTAATCCATAGAAAAACAAATCCTCAAGAAAAACTCCTTAAGAAAAAAAAACTCCAAGAAAAACTTCTTAGAAAAATAAATCCCAGAAAAAAACAAAACTCCTTAAGAAAAAAAGTCCATAAGAAAAACGCCAGTGGGCTGTAACAAAATAAAGCCTCATTAGACCCTGAATATTTAGGTTAAGTAACTTGCCAAAACGTGGCCTAAAAAACAATAAAAACTCACCGTTTTTTCTTTAAAAATATATAAATATCACCATCAGATGATGGGATTAAAAAATATGAAGGTGTTTTAATCCTGAAACAAGGCACAAACCGCACAATTTATAACAAGAACAAAGGAATTTGGAAAGTATGGCACAAGCCCAACGAAAACTTTACTTACCATCGAAATATATTGATTTTAAATTAAATTAGGCAGGACTATGCCATAGCCTTATAAGTTATCCCATTTGGATGAAAAATAACAAGGATAAACAAAGATTTAAATTATCAAAAAAATTACGCCATGATAAGGCGGACCCTCGGTCGTAGAGTAACGAACACCAATCTGTCAAATTTGAACGTGACACTTGAAATCAGTGTTGCCAGCCAAAGAAATAAAATTTTAACCAAAAAATGTATTATTTTAATGGTAACACTACCGCAAATAGTTGATTTTCTTAAAACCATGTAACAGGCTAAAAAGACTCGTTACAGTTGTAAAGTAGTGACATGTTTAATTAGAAGCCAATCCTTAAAGGGAATTAGAAGGCTTATAGGAGTTAAGTATTCTTTGTATGAGTAGAAAAAAAAACTTGGTAATCACCAAAGCTCTAACAAAAGCTTAACAAAAGCGAAAAATTCTATAAGATTTATTTCAGAATATAGTAATTGTTGTAAAGTAGTGACATGTTAAATTAGAAGCCAATCCCTAAAGGGAATTAGAAAGCTTATAGGAGTTAAGTCTTTGTTGTATGAGTAGAAAAAAAAACTTAGTAATCACCAAACCTCTAATAAAAGAGAAAATTCTATAAGATTTATTTCAGAATATAGTAATGTTGTAAAGTAGTGACATGTTTAATTAGAAGCCAATCCTTAAAGGGAATTAGAAGGCTTATAGGAGTTAAGTTGTCGTTGTATGAGTAGAAAAAAAAACTTAGTAATCACCAAACCTCTAATAAAAGAGAAAATTCTATAAGATTTATTTCAGAATATAGTAATGTTGTAAAGTAGTGACATGTTTAATTAGAAGCCAATCCTTAAAGGGAATTAGAAGGCTTATAGGAGTTAAGTTGTCGTTGTATGAGTAGAAAAAAAAACTTAGTAATCACCAAAGCTCATTAAGAAGCGATGGTATTAGTTGGTAGATGTTAGATCTATTCATAAGTTTATAATAATAATATTTTATTCATATTCATTATTCAACTAAGATATAATATAAGATATTAGAAAGCCAGCCCAATAATTTGGGATAAATGGTGAGGATAGAAAACTAGGTGACCATCACGCGGCTTTCCCCTTTAGTTCTAATTTAACCCAATCAGAGAGCCACCTACCGGATCTAATTAATGTATGTAAAATAAATTACCATTTTTTTGTTATATATAGGGTATGAGAGTATTTCACCATTTCAAGGCTTTTTCACTGATTTTGCTGTTGTTGCATAAATATAAATTCAGCATATGTATTTGGTTACAGCTTTTTACAAAATTAAGTAAAAAAAGTAAGCGTAAAAGTTTGTGGCCAGTGAGGTGTTAAAATAAAACGGTAACTAGTCAGTCAGTGTGGTTTATGTTAGTCCTCAATAATAAGCACTTAGGATTTTAGAATTTTGTAATACCTACATAGTTTAAAGTACGGTAAACCTGTAAAACCAACCACCATTGACGGCAATAAAATCACATTTGGCAAATTTATAAATTAGCTTAGCAACGGTTTGTACCTGTACCTACTCTGTACATTTTGATAAATTGGAAGTCAACATTTGAAAATCGAAGTCGAATTTTCGACAATCATCATGCAAATTTGTTGCTTGGTTATGGGCAAAATCGTAGCTGGTTTGTATTAGAACACTACAGAATTCGGCAATCATCTTGAACTTAAAGCGGCGTAGTAGGTTCACGACTGAACAACCAATCGCGAGCACCTACGCGATATAATTTTTCTCACCTCTCCTTCGATCCACTAAAGAGACCTAAAAATCGAATAGGTATTGCGCAAACAAAGAAAGAAAGAAAGATAAGACATTTATTCTGGACTCGCACAAGTAGATACAATACATGAGTAACAGCTAACAAAAGAAAAATCACGGAATACCTGTATGAGGCCAAAAAATTCTGCTGCAGCATTATGCTGAGATAGGGCTATCTCAGCATAATGCTGCAACAGAATTTTAAAATTATGCAGCAGCGCTGATGTTCTGATAGGTCCTTTAACAAAGACTAGATGTTTGCCGGAATCTGTACCCACTACTGAGATAAATAAAAACTACACCTTTTAAGAAAACGGTTTTACTAGGCGAGGTTCTCATGATGAGCAAAATTAGAAGCAAAGTTGAGTTCTGCAAGCAAAATGTTCTATTACTGTTATTATCTAGGGTTTTGTTTTGCCTAAAGACACTATATATTATCTTGGCATTAAAAAATGAAATCGTAATAGAATTTAAAATGAGGGTTGATCGTATTTCAATGTTTCTATTGCAAGTACCTACATTTCAACTTACGCTGACCTAATTTATATCAATCTTAAAAATAAATTGCCGAAAATGTTTCAAAATACGTTGTTACGGTTTCACTGTTACTTGTTTTGTAAAATATACCTATTACCAAACGGCTTTGTCCGTTCTCATCAAATGGCTGTGAAATAGATTCCCACTAAATAAAACGTGGATCAAACCTATAATAATAATAAACATAAATAAGTATATAAAAAAATAGCATAGATCAGCTACGTATACTGCCAATATTAGATTAGACGTTGCTTTAAATTAATAACAGTAGCATGTATTTATACAATAATGTAGTCATTATTATTTATTGACCGCCCTCAAAAAAGGAGGAGGTTATGAATTTGCTGAGTATTTATTTTTATTATTGTACACCAATTACTCCTTGATTAGTATGCCGATTTCGGTAATTATTTTTCTATTTGAAAGAGTATGCTTTCTGATTGGTCCCATATAAATATTATCATGATTTGATTATGAACCTCATCACAATAGCATTAGCAAACCTCTCTTAACAACTAATTTCACTTAATGTGTTTGTTAATAATCATTGTAGTTGGCAGTAGGTTAAGTTATCATTCATTAAATTAGAACACATAAAAGTTTAATTTTCGCAGAATAGTGCAATATAATTCTAGCTATAATTTTATGAATACCTAGTATATTCTAATAATTAATAAAAACAAATAAAAAGTCGTAAATAAAATAAATACATAACGAATAAAGAATCATAAACGCTTTATAAAATAATGGAAAACTCCTTATGGATAGTCGGATAGATATTCGATTAATAAAAAAAATACAAAATGATAAAAAAAATATATATTTAATAGGTTCTACAGTCGGATCTTTAAAATGTTCGTCACTTTAGAAATTCTTTCTTCTATCAAGGCGAAAAAAATTATACCTTTTGAAGCTACGGCACTGAGCGGACTATTGCATAGCGAATTATATTTTACGTCTAGATGACAAAGGTCTAAAAAGCATACATCTTTGACCTACATGTAGTTGACATCAACCTAAAACCTTTGGTATGGTCTCCGTTAAGAAATTTGAATCTAATCTTTTATATTTATTAATCAAATTCTGATAGAAATTCGATATTCAGTAAGAAAATGGGGGTAAATTTTAAAAAGGATGACATTCAAACAAAAAATATAATGTCAAATCAATGAAATAACTGATGCACTACCACTGTGTCGGTAAAGCAGATTCTATTTTACACTAGCAAACATACTTATGCATTAAAGTGACGAACCTTTTAATTCCCCCACTACATAGTTTTATAGTTAGGTTTATAGTTTTTATGAAATTAAGTGTAAACTAATAATAATAAAGTAAGTCAAGTCGGGGGATACAGGTAACAGTTAGGTGCATAACCTAACCTAACCTAACCTGACCTGACTGAATTATTTTAAAATTTAAATTTTGAGGTGATTTTTTCGATTTATTCGAACTATCATCGATGAAACCGTCCCATGTAGTACGGAAACGAAGCCTGCGCACGATGGCATTTCAGTGTATTTCAATAGCTATTGGACAATGTGGCAGAAGATCATGCCTTCCTTTCTTAAAATTTCAATTTTGGAACTTGCCATGAAAAGCTAGAGGTTCTACTTCCAATCGAGTTTAGATGTTTCGGGTGGAAACGAAATAAGGAAGACCATCAAACGCAATCCTTTCACAAAATACCTACTAGATAAAAGTTTATAACAACAATCGAATAAAAGGTAACAAAAAAACAACTAACGTGTGATCTGTCAGTCGAAGCTTCGTCGTCGGAATTTGAGCCTCTGAACTGTTTTATCTGCCACTGTGCGCCGCGGCTGCGGTACTGCGGTGGTTAACACAATTGCTTACATTAAACAAATTATTTATTTTAGTTTTCTTGACATTTTAACTGAAATTGCCAAGGCCTGCGTCATCAGAACCTCCGTCCAGATAAGTAGTTAGACGTACATGTATTATATTAAACATGTATGTTATTATACCTAAGTACTTAATATTAATAGGTATAGTAGAATAATATCTGATTCGATTTGGGGACCTTAAGAAACGAACCTCCTCTTATCTCAAGGCGTGAAGAATATCATCAGGTGACCAGTTTCTTTGCCCCCATTTCCCTACATAAAATATTAATCTTTTTGTGGGTATCAAATATATATTTTTATCCCTAGACTAGTAGTATTATATTTTTAAACCGTTAAAAAAATAAATAATAAAATATTATAAAAATATAAAAGTCAACTTTCATAGGTATAAAAAAAACAAAATCGATAAAAAGTAAAAAAAAAAAACAAAAAAAAAAATTAATAAAAATTAAATAACGAAATCTATCCGGATATCAAAAACAGGAGTTAATTTAGTATTTACCATCAAATAACTATAATTTATTTTAATTGTACCTAGATATGAATATTTCTGTGTGAAATACTTACAGGCGCGCGATACGTTCGCCGCCGCGCCGCGGTTTGAAATACCGCGGTGGTTCACACAACCACTAACAAAGAACAGCCCGTTAGTGAGTCACCAGTTTATCCTCCGTGCCTCGGAAAGCACGTTAAGCTGTTGGTCCCGGTTACCACTCAGTGGTAATCGTTAAACCAAATTACGGCTTGGTAGCGGGTGTAATTCTAACAGCGCATAGCCAAAAACATTAAATATAATAAAATGAATATTATTTTATTTTTTTTCAGTTTAATGGAAGACATTTATTTAAGACTAAAAACACCTATTATAAAACGAAAATCCTAAATAACTTACTAAAATAACAAAAAAAAAATAATAAAAAAAAATGTTTTGCAACAAAAAAATACTGTATTTCTTTTCTCAATAATTTAAGTGAATTTGACCTTTTGCGTCTCTGTTTTGAACCACCCTGCTATACCAGCTAGTAATTCGGCTTATAAAATCAATTCTTGAAAATCTTTCAAGAATTGTTTTTATAAGCAAAAAATAGGTAAAGAGCCTAAAAAGAAAGCGTGTGATTCTAATGACTTAGATATAAGATTGAAATGTTTGTAATTTTAAGTAATATATGTATAAGTAAATAAAGATGTGCTTGTCAATCTAATAGTCAAGAGCCCGACCATTACTTTGACGATAACATTTTTAGTCATTCAAAATATTGTAACCAACATAGTTTTATATTCCATTCCGATCTCGATGTATAAAACATGTAAGCAAAAATAAATAAAAATAATAGTAGATACCTATAACATGTTTCATTTCTCTTACATACGTAAAACACATTCTGTACCAAAGGACATAGTTTACAGAGGTAACGTTATAATTGTGGTGGTAAAGTGGTTTTCGGCCTAATAGTGCCGTGTGGTTTGCAGCCTAAGAATAGTACCACCCCTACTCGTCCCGCGGGTGTCGTAAGGAGCGATAAAAGGAAAGATCCGGAGGATGGGCAGCAGCATCCTTCTGTGTTCTACGATCGCCAACCCGCTTGCCCGACGTGGCAATAATGGGCAAATACATACAATAAATCGCATTGGGGAGGCCTATTAAGTTCAGCAGTGAACTAATATAGGCTGATGATGATGACTCGGACACAACCCCATCACTAGCCCTTGATCTCAATCCTTGCAGGAGGTTTGTATTTCGAAAGGGCTATTGTTATATATAATATTTGGTCAGATAATGGAATCAATTTTGTAGGAACATCAAAGGAATTCTCTGCTGAAAAATCAACAGATTTAGGCAGGTTTAGGCAAAGAACTGGCTAAATTTTTAGTGTCTCAGGGCACACAGTGAAATTTTATTCCTCTTATTATATATGTATTTATTTATTAAGAAGGAAGGAAGATGGAATGAATTCCACTTTCGACAAGTGATTGGAGACTCAACTTTGACGTATGAAAAATTGTTAACTGTCACCATCTGCTTAGCCTTTTCCCAACTATATTGGGGTCGGCTTCCAGTCTTACCGAATGCAGCTGAATACCAGTGTTTTACATGGAGCGACTGCCTATCAGACCTCCACAGCCCAGATACTGCGTTACACTAAGACTACACACTACACGGAAGACTAGTTTTCAGACTTTTGGGCTTTTGACTACCCGTAACGACTGTCAAAGATCTACAATTGACAGCTGGGGCCAACAGCTTAACGTGCTATCCGAGGCCACGGAAAGTGATAATTAATTTATAATACGCACATAAGTTACGAAAAGTCAGAGGCCAAAGGTTCGAACCCGAGACCTCTGACTTGCCAGTCAAACGATCAAACCATTAGGCTATCACGACTCTGGACTATTATTAAAAATTGTAAATTATCTTGACCCAAATTAAGTCTTGACTCAATTCGATCGTAGTCAAGGATGAACATCGTCGTTCGTCCTTGACTACGATCGAATTGAGACAGGATAGTAGATAGTTTAGATGAGTTTTACCTTAATGTATTTAATGTAATTAACTCCATTTTCTCGTATCTCACGTACTGTACCCGCCAAGTTTTGTACCTCGATTTGAGAAACATGAAATCAATGTCCTTGTGCGTATTTTCTGTGTACTTTGATTTAAAATGCGTACCTATAACCATTTTAATAAAAAACCCAATTAATCCTATATGCAATATATACCTTGCCTTGAAATACAATAAAGGAATGGTCTGATTTATAAACCAAAACACTACTATTACACCCCCCCAAAAGCCTTCTAAGCCCTTTCTTCCTAAGCTTATCTCAGGTTCACACAAATGGAAAATGAAATTGTGAACTGAGCGCCACTGCAGAATGCGGTGTAAATGCCGGTATCTTGTTCAGACCAAGTGCCAACCATTCGCTTATCCAGAATGCAGTGTGTTAACCCGTGAGAAGGCGCGCCTTAAAAAATTACACGGATAGGCGCGCGGGAGCAAAACTCTCACACTTATTAAATCATAATTTCTGAGAGAGAGTTATATTATATAGAGATTATAAATTTATAATAATAAATAATAGACCATCATTTATGTATTTGGAGTATTTAATTAAAACTATTTAACAAAAAAAGCAGTCTTATGCCTAAATTAAAAGTATTCTATTCTTTGGCCTCAACTTCTGGCACACATAACAAAAAAAAATCATAAAAAAATAAAAACAACAAAAATTATTTTTTTTCAGTCTTCCATGTAATTTGAAGATATACGTCCTTCGAAACACGTACTGCACATAAATGTGACGTGTTCAGTGCAGAGTGATTTTTGACATAAAGTACATGCTTTTTTAGAGCGTCTATTTTATCGTCTTGGACAGAATGCACAAAAGCCAATAGGTCCAGGCTCAATTTCAGAATTCTCTCATCTCTCATCAGAGCTCATTAAAGCTCCCACTATAGAGTCTCGACTCCAACTCCAACTATGACCTTCACAAACTCAGGAAGACTACCTTCTATCGGAATCATTGGATTCTGAATCCGATGATTCTTATTTAAGAATTAGTTTTGATGTAAACAGATACCTCTAGTGTTAGATTTATAATTTTTGTATGTAAATATTAGTCTAAGGTTGTATATATATACTTAGCATTGATGTATGTGTATGTAGTATATATATAATTAGTGATTAAGATAATTTTATTCTTATTTTATTTTTTTCCTGTTATATAATTGTGTGTTACTGAAATAAAATATATATATATACAATTCCTACGAATTCCCTTTAGAAAAAATATAGTAGTATTATAAAATTAATTAACTTATAGATATAGTACCAAAACCATGAAAAAATATTTTTGTCCACCTGGCTTGTTCTACGCCGGACACTGTGTGTCGGCAACATAGAAAATTATAACAATATTTTTTTGTGTGAGAGAAATACTCATAGCGCGCCTTCTCACGGGGAACCCCGTTTTGGTCATTGCGTTTTTACGGAAATAATATTATATTATAGTTTTATCATCTCTAGTATAACTATAGTTTAACTCCGGCTTCATAGGACTTCTAATTGTTTTTAAAAATATAGTGAAGGTTTCATATTATTTGCATCAGGAAAAACACATTATTTTTTCGAGAACGGAACTACTTATTCCTTTTTTTTCATTAAATTATTGTAGATAGACAGAATAATATACCGTCTCACCAATGTTTGGGGTTTAGCTATGATTGAGTCCTGAGGATTGTTTTTCTTATTTTTCGTTTTAATTTTTTTTTATTCGTCTATAATACCACATTAATTCATATTTCTACAACAAATTATAGTTTACCAATCTTAGTAAAGCCTCAGATAATGGTGGGATGGTATGTTACCTACCATAAACAATTTTATTAATGGTATTAATAAAAACCGGAACTAGAACTGTAATATGAGTTTTGTAAACTTACATTTTGTAACTTAAAATAGTTATTTTATGTACTGAGATACTAATACATTACGCTATAGTACTTTTTTCTCAAATACTCCTCTGGCTCTAGTCCCACAGAGCCAAAATAAAACTAGAACTATGGCGTCACAAAGCCGTTTAAAAGAGCATCGCTTTTTGCTTTAAACCTTGGAGTAAGCTCACTCAACTGCGATAAAAGTGCAGGTGAATTCTTGCAAGTCACATTTTCCTACATCAAACATCCAACTACGACTGCACATCCCAAAAGTTTGTCAAAGTTGTTGAAAATTGTTTTTCAAAACAATTCTACGTTGTAAGCAGTAAAAGTTTTTAGACCTTGCTTCTTTCAGGCAATACCATAACACAATGCCCCCATAAATTAAATAATTAGACTTTTTTTCCAAACAGCTATGTTCCTTCTACTCTTCTGATGGAACTGTCATGTCGGTATGGTAGTTTTGACGACTACCATCATCACTGACAAAAAAATTGTTTACTATCTTTTAACAACATCTTTAAAACAACGTCTGTCAAATTTTTACAAAAATTAATGCCGGAATTTTGATTTCAGAGCAAAATGTTTCGTGATTGCAACAAAAATGGTAAAAAGAACAGTACCGATCAATGACTGTTTCTGTCGCTGGTCTGGTCGCTCAATCAAAGTGACTACAAAAGAACGACCGTTTCTGTAGGTAAACCGGTGAAGTAAAGTCAGACGACATCAATAATATCTCGACAATAAACTAAATCCAATATGTAACAAATAATATCGCATCGGTGCAAAGTTTAAATATATGTAAAAACTTATGAAAAGCAATAAAATATACCTGCCCCTAAATAAATATATTATGAATGTGGGAAATCAAACGCCAGGATACACCAAGATCTACTTTAATTTAAGTTTCTTCACTTCATCCGTCTTAACCGTCCTTTCTCTGCAATGCCAGTTCCGCCATATTCCTTTTTTCTCTCACACATACTCAGTCTACACTTTGACACCCAGACCCAGTCCTTCCATCCCTCTATTGATTGAACGCACGGCCGCATTTAGTACGTGACATTTGAAGCAACTGAAGCTTGAAATACCTTTATTCCGCTCTAAGTGTAGGAAGACGTTTTTTTGGTGAGAAATCGTCATGGACTTCTTTCGCTATTAGATGCTTAGACACTAACCAGCTAAATCCCCTTGTTTCTTATCACCTCTATGGTCAATGGTCACGGGAACTGGTTTATTATGGTCCGGTGCAACTCCTAACATGTGTGAGCAGCACATACCGAGCTACGTATTTTAAATAGGTACTACCTATTTAAAATTAGTATTATAGTATTAGTGCCATGTGCATTGTGCACTCTCTATTCCTTCACTCTCATAGTCCGATGGGACGACTATCCGACACCGACCGGAGAGAGATCAGGTGCAGGGCCAACAGCTTTATGTGCTTTTCGAGGAATAGAGTAAGTGATAATAAATTTATAATCCGAATATAACTTACGAAAAGTCAGAGGTGCACGAGGCCACTAGGCTATCACGTCCCATTCCTACTCGACTATAGTTTTATTTTGATATCAAATCTAGTAGAACAATGGAATCATATTCGATCGCCTATTAATGCTGTCGTGCGAAAAACTGCAGTATTACAGGTGTACGAGTACCTACATCAAAGGATAATTATATAATACGTCTTATTAGATACATTGCCATCCTCGGCAAGGTAGTAATTCTCATTGATCTTACTTTGATAGTAATAAGCTCATATATTGCAATAACATTGCTGTTTTGTAGAGTGCTCGAAGTCGAATAATCACCGGTAATCATAGTTCTTACAAATTTTAGCTTTGACTTTAATAATTTGTCAGTTGTAACTACTATTTGATGTATTTTATACAGTTAATAGGTGATTGTCGTGGCCATAATAAGTGGTCACCTAGTGCTTAAAGGTAATTTGATGAGTCACATTTATACCTATATAATAAGACTGAAAATCAATAATATCTAACAATCTGAAACTTGAAAAATTTAATGAACTGTAAACATTTTCCATAAAAAATTTTTTTTTTTATAGACTCACGCCTGTATTCCCCAGAGGGGGTAGGCAGAGGTGTGCAGTACACCCACGTTTCGCCGGCTATTTTATAAGTCCCATGTAATAGGGGGCGAGCCTATTGCCATTAACCGGGCACAATTCCAGACTCCGTGCTGCTACTGAGAATTTCCTAATGGAAAAACCCAATAACACTTTTGCCCGACCCGGGGATCGAACCCAGGACCTCGTGCTCAGCAGTCGCGCTTGCTACCACTAGACCAACGAGGCAGTTTCCATAAAATTATATGTTTTATATGCCATAGAGACTTTTTTAAATGTGTGTTTTAATGTGAGCGTTGAAGGCTACATTAAGTTATATTCAGCTACACTGAAAGTAAGTTTATTAAAATTGTGTAGTGAAAATTCCGGGTAAAACATTTTAAAATTAACTTAATAACCTCTCATGAAAACAGAGTGCACTAATTACCATGCTACATTGTTTTTGCAATTTAAAAAGCGGAGGGTATTTGGGATGGAACTATTATAGTATCTTTGGGAAGATATACATTTTATTACATACATACATACATTTATTTTATGTATGTTTTTTGCACATGTTTTTTTTGGTTACCTATGTATTTTTTATGGCGGATTTTTGACGCGAAATAGTAATACGTTAATAATAAAAAAAAATCAAACATATCAAGTGGGGGATCAAAATAAAGGAAATTTAAAATATATAAGTATAATGTTTAAGTTAAATTAGGAATAATAAATTATTTTAATAAGTTTAGAGAACAATGCTATACAGATGTAACTTATTGCTTATAAATACATAAACGTTTTTATAAAGTATTTATGTATACTATGAAAACATTAAAGTTCAAAATTTGTAGAACAAAAATCGAAAAATAAACAAAAATTATAAACAAAATAAATCATAAACCAGCCTGCGGAAAATTGTATTAAATTCCAATTGGGTCCCGCCTACTACTTAACTTAATGCGAGTATTTAACTTATACTTCTTGCTCATAATCTGTGAAACCTTAATTGAATATATATATTATAATTTTATTGTTTAATAAATAAATAAAGTTAAAAAACTGATACCTGACTACTTAAAATCTAAGTAGCTTATTTTTAGACTTTAAGTAGTCGAGTTTCAGTTTTTAAACTTTATTTACTTAGAATCTAAAAACAAGCTTCTAATATTAAATAAAATACTGTATTCGGAGGCCACTAATTTTACAAAATATTTATAAAACAATAAGGCTCCAACTCGAAAGAGCATTCACCCCGCGTGGTAAGTGGTGTTCGAGCGCGCTCTCTATGAGGCCACTCATCAGCTGATACCTACTTAACTCCAGCGCGCTCCCACCAATATAATTTTTGATAAAAATAATATTATTTTATACCTTATTTTTTCAAACTGATTCTACCTATAAGTTTTATAATTGATATAATGCTCAGAATTTTCAGTTCCAGAACGACAAAAAACTCAACGTGTATACATATAAGTATATTTTATCACATGGCTTGTGGCACGTACCAATTCTCGGTATAACGATCGATCGAAAAAACTTCTGCGTTTCCTACATACAGCTTAAATGTACCTTTATATATGTAGATAGAAAACTGATATTCAGCTGCATCTGGTTAGATAAGAAGTCGAGCCCAACAAAGTTTGGGAATAATAAGGCGACGAGGATGATGATAGATATAAAACCCGAATATTGGTAAATATCTATTGATACCAATAAAATAAATAATTAATAAGACTAACCGTAGTTAGTCTTATTAATTAACTGCACTTAACTGCACCACTGCAAGGCAAAGGCCTTTTTTCATATGGAAAGATCGAGCATTAATCACCAATTAATAATAAATATTATGAAATATTATTTAATAATTATTATTATTAAATATTAATTATTTAATCATTAAAATAGGTAATTTGATACCAATAGGCAATATTTTTGCAATTTAAGTATACGATCATTGGGGGAGGCCTTTGTTCAGTAGTGGACGTCTTATGGCTGAAAAATGATGATGATTAAGCTAAATGTTCACCTAGTTTAGTTGGCAACTGTCAATTGAGAAGCTACAGCTATATTATCGAATCGATTAAAATTTAAAGTGGCCGGGTAACCGATATCGGACTTATGACGTGGCCTAGAAAGACACGTCATAAATAATTGAAAGTAGAAGTCACCTATTAATTCTAATTCCACTATAATTTTACTCACGACATGAGGCGTGAGTGCCTAGTGGTATGACCGTTGAGTAAGTCAGCGGCTTAAGCTTCTAACCCAAGGTTATCACATACTTAGTGCCTAGGAAAGCACGTATCAAAATTGAGATACTGGCATGGAGGGTTCTGAAATTAAATATTGTGAAATTAAAAAAAAAATACGACTGATACGGGTTTTAAATTTAAAAAATTATAATTATTTGGTGTAATAATGAAAATGATAACCCGTAAAACTTAAAACCTGTTATAACTCGATAAAGTGTATCCCATTAACATTGTGTTTTTTTAGCCTAAGGAACTTCCTTTAAAGTTAGCTTCCTGCCAAAGTCTCATCAAAATCGATACAGCCCCATCACCACAGGCCGGTGAAGCATTATGTCCGATAAGAAAGGACTAAAAACCACGTCACGAACCTTTGGCCGGGTTTCACTTGCGCATTCATAACGCTACGCATCGTAGCATGTCGTAAGCGCTACGATATTTATTTGTAGCTGATATCGTAGCCGGCGTAGAAAGGTATAGCTACGCGGTTGCTACGACGTAGCAAAAATTCACTACTATAGCTACACTTAATTTTCTTAAATTGAAAATAATCTGGAAAACCAAGTTGTTTATAAATATTATACAATTTTAATTCAACATTTTTAGGGCCCGTTTCACAGGTAACTATTACTTTTCCAAACAGAGAATTTCATACAAATTCCGTCCCATTTTAGATTTACCTAGTTTGTAGAGCCTATCCGTAGCCTGTGAAACTGGTCCTTAATGCAAAACCGTTCAAGTTTTACTTCAACTCATCTGACGTTTGACTTTTTATTAAATACTAGCTGTGTCCCGCGACCTTGTTCGCCGTATACTCTAGTAAAATAATAATACTACCCGCACAGCTGCGTTCGAATTTCAAACAATGTTTTTGTTTCTCAAAATTTTTAAAATTTTTAAATACGTTTTTTTAATGCAAATTGTTTCTTTTTATAGAATCCGACATTTTAAATAAGATATTCAATGGCGGATTCTGAATATTCTAATTTCGAATATTCTACTTGTTTGAAAATTCTGATAATTAAATCTGAATTTGTGTTAATTTTAAATAGAAGCTTTGATTACAATTTAGTTTCATGAAACTAAAGCAAAAACGTAACAAAGAAAGAGACAACGCATTCATTTTATTTCCATTTCTGTCAATCACACGAATTACTTGTCTCTTGCGGGAAATCAAATCCGCGACCCCAAGCGTAGAAGGCAGATTGCTTAAACGCTGCTGCACCAAACGTGTCATTAATGATATTATTTGTTTTCGTTTGAATTCGTGAAACTCTAAAACATTACATACCGCATCCATCTTATTTCCGCTTCAACTGAAGCGTGAATAACGTAAGCGATTTAATGTTTCAATTTTGAAATGGGAAATTGTCAGAATCACATCAACATTCTGCTCTCAGCGAATTTTTGAATTGACTTTATTTAAGGATTCTCTGTCTGTCCGTCTGTCTTTTACAGGCATTTTACTCGTAGTTATTAATGCTACAGAGGTAAAATTCGGCAAGCATTATAACACATAATGTATTTTGCTTACAAAGCTATAAAAACTTTTTAATGATTGAGTTAAAGTTTGAGAGGGGCGGCGCTGCTTCGCATAAGTGGGGATAATTTTTGTTCAAATATTAAATATCTTGATGGTTATTATTTAAAAAGGCTTGCCCGACAGGTAAAAAATACTTTTTTAGAACTTATTACTTTTCAATTTATACGTAAAACATACGTTGCCCGAAATCCGTCTTATCTCCAAAGTCTGCAACCAAAAAAAATTCAATCAAAATAATACTTGGCCCTTGCGGCAATCAAATCCACTACACCAGGCGTAGAAGCTGCTTAACCGCTACGCCAATCGTGTTGAATATACTTATTTTACATTAAATCAAATTTTTCCCCATAAAGTACAAGTACAAGGTCGACTTAAACTCGTGTCAATATGGCTCGCGACAAATCTGCGCACATCAATGAAATGCAATGTGGAACAAATTCACAAATTGCTGTATATTGATTAAATAATAGCTTTGGTATCATAGCTGTTTCCTACTTCATACCACACGGATAACACACGTTACTGAGCCGCCGCGCCGCCACCGCACCGGCCGACCGGGAATATAATTATTAATAATTATAAGGTTCGAAACCTGCGCACGAATTCATTTGCGTATTAGAAATAATTGTAATAATTTTAGGTGCAGATACTCGCTAATCGTCTATCTCGCTCGCACATTTAAGATATAAAATAAATAAATATAGTTATAAAAAATCGAACTAAACCAATTGAAGAAGAACAACATTAAAAAGTTCCAGCAAATATTTCGACTTGATCAAAACATGTTTTCAAATAAAAAAATGGCATAAACTAAAAATTCATTTATAGCAAATTTTTTTATTTAATGTGCATGCATATTTAACATGTTTCGATCCAGTTGAAATTTTTGCTGAAAGATGATCTACTGTCCTCCTTAATTCGTTTATTTGGATATTTTATAACTATATTTATTGATTTTATATATTATTGTCTTCAATCAACTTCAATGTCCGAGCGAGATAGTAGATTACCGCGAAGAAGCGCTTTAAATTAAAGCCTTCTCCATCGAACATGCACAAGAGGAATCAATACAATGGACAAGCTTATTGTCGCTCGTGTTAATCGAAATTATATCAGTTGATCTTAATCTTAGTTGACGTCACGAGGTGTCAATCCGCTTGGAGAATTATTGCTCTGAATCTATCAGCATCGTATCATCTTAACATGTGATGGACTTAGGATATAGTGTGGACGTCTATGATTCCACTTACATTGCTGTGTTTTTGATTCTGATTGAGGCTAAGATTCGTGGACTGACTGATTCGTGTATGGATTCATCATTACCATCTCAGCTGGAAGGCGGCACTGCTGAAAGACCTGCCCCAAGGCTTTTTTTCGTACATAAAAACTTGCAAAGCAAAAATTATTCTTGGGCATGTTTTATGTATGAAAACTTGTTCAGATCAAACTGATATTTTTTATGATAATATTGTTCTCCATAACTTTATTGAAATTTTTAATAAAGTTATACCTATATCTACTTATTGATTTTATATTTTCAATGAGCAAGCGAGAACGCGATTTAGCCAGACAGACAGGCGCCTCCATATCATGTTTTTAATAAATATCGCACAAGTTCAATCGACTGTGAGCTTGTTGGAAAAAATTGTAATGCGCTGCGGAGCTCCAGTCAAATTAAATATTTACTTAATTATGTTTAAGATAGTGTTAATTCGTTTTCTATCTGTATAAATAGAGACACCACTGATTTAGTACATTTTCAGACTAAAATCTTCAATTCAGAATAAAAAAAGTAAACAAAATTTTACTACAATAAAAGTATTTTTTTTTAAATATTTTCAATCCATGTAAAGACATTTATGCAGATCTTCAGATACTTCATGGTAGCAATTACATTTGAAACGGTTACGGTTTTTTAGAACTAGCTTAGAAAACTTTTAAAAACTAAAAGCCATGAATTTATGTACGTCATCTTTATGTTCAGCCTGTATTAGTCCACTGTTGAACATAGCCCTCTCCCAATGCGCGGCATTTTTGTACGCTCATTGAAAGTATTTGCACATAATCGCCACGCTCGCGCTGGGCAAGCAGGTTGGCGAACGCAGTAATAGATGATTGCTGTTACCATGCATCGCTGCCCATCTTCCGGATCATTCCTTTGTCGCTTCTAACAGCACCCGTGGAACGATAAGGGGTAGTTCTATTCTTAGGCCGGAAACCACACGGCACGTACGTATTATGTATGCAAGTATTATTAATACATTTTGGCTCTTGTTCGTTGGCCGCCCGTGTGCAACGTAATGTTTGTAAATTATCACCAAACCACGCTTAATGGACATGGAGCCTCATCTATGTAAGTATATATATTATATAATTATATATTATGTTACTAATATAATTATACCCAATAAAGCAGTATTCTGAATATAAACTTTGTTTTATTGAGAATATAGAGTCTATCTAGTTAACTTTTCCAAGGCAATGTTATAGTTTAACCTAAGAACGATTCTTTGCATCGCGGTGGTAATCGTTATTTTATATCGTTAATCGTTATCTCTCGCTAGATAGCTAGATCAAGGGCTTGATGCAGAGGCGGTATCCTTGAACAAGTTTCGCATAGTCAGGAGGTTCCTCTCTCTAGAGCCCAAACCACCGGTAGTTTGGTCTCTGTTTCCGATACCGGTGGGCTATATTTTACATTTTTTTATGTGTATTTAAAAATGTATATATTTTATATAATGTGTTTTATTTGAATTAAGGAAATACAATTTAATACAGTATAATTATATTGTGCCGCTGGTGTTTTCCAGCACTTCAAATTCTACCCACCATCTTTACCTGGGAATCCTCTTCTTAGCATAACATGTTTAAGCATAATAACACTTTGTCATAATGCAAAGCTTAGCATAACTATCATTTGGTCTAATTTGTTTTGGCATAATTTGGAGTTGAAGTAATTTGTTAAGATAAAAATCTCTCAAATGTGCTGGTTTCCTCACGATATTTTTATTCACCGTTTTAGCACGTCATAATCACTACATAGTATAAACAAAGTCGCTTTCTCTGTCCCTATATCCCTATGTATGCCTAAATCTTTAAAACTGCGCAACGGATTTTTATGCGGTTTTTTTTTAATAAATAGAGTGATTAAAAAAGAAGGTTTAAATGTATATTGCACCCGTGCGAAACCGGGGCGGGTCGCTTGTTCATTTATAAAACGGACATGAATCCGAAAAGTCAGAGGTGCGAGCCTCCAACAGTCATACTTGGCTATCACTGTTTGACGGCTTAATACTGACATTTAAATGTATTTTAAAAAAATGGAATACAAAATAAAAGAAGTACCTAAATAAATTAATTAAAGGTAACCAAATTATCCGACAGACGGGAGATGGATATCCCGTCCAAACTGGAGTAGGGGCTGGGAGAGGGAGGTAGACATAATGGGCGGTAAATAACGTGTAAACGCGAGAACAAAATTTTTCTTTTAATTTTACATTCAAAGAATCTCTGATGAGACGGAAGCACTTTATGCTGTGTATTGATTTTATATTGTTTATTATTTGAAATAGTAAAAAATATAAATATTACTTTCAATCACATTATTCAATATATACATTATAAATAAATCATTTTGTTTAGATAAATGTCAACTGCCTCGTTGGTCTAATGGTAGAAAGCGCGACTACTGAGCACGAAGTCCTGGATTCGACCCCTGGGTCGGGCAAAGTGTTATTGAATTTCTCCATTAGGAAAATGTTAGTAGCTGCACGGTTAATCGCTAATAGACTCGCCCCCTATTACATGGGACTCATGACATAGCCGGCAAAACGGTTTTCTTAACTGCATACACCTCTACCTACCCCTGTGAGAAATACAGGCGTGAGTCTACGTTAAATTAAATATTCTTATAACTTTGACTAAGCCATTCACATTATTATTCATGAAGAGATCTGAATTGCTTATCATTTCCCGTGCTAATATAACATCCTATATACTGCGACTACAATGTAATGTGTGCAATCGGAGAGAACTATGTCCAGCAGTGGACTGCTATAGGTTGATGATGATGATACTCTGTGACTGACAGATAAAACATAGATAATAATATAAAGATATTAAAAAAATTTTTTTTTTTAATACTACTAATACTAATTATAGACAATGCATAGCTTAAACCGTTATACCAAGAGACTTAAAATAGGAATGAAAATTATTGATTAAACATTCCAAGGATTTTGGAAAGTTTCTCCTTTAATGGGGTAAAACAGTTTCAGTTTGACCCATTTAATACTAAAAGCGCTACAGTACGTAATAGGCTAAACCTTATTTTTTTTAAAGATACGTAGATTTAAGTCTTATATCTACACTGTGTTTGTTTGTGTGCTACTTGTTGATCGCTAAGATGTCTGTCAATATGATATGTTGCTATCATTCATTTTATTATTCTAGTGTCTTTCCACCTTAGTATAGCTGTTGGTTTTCCATCAAGTAAATAAATAAATAAAAGGGGTTGAAAGTTTATAGGTACTTTACACATCACACGTTGCAAGTTTTGTACTTACTTAATAAATTACAATTAACACTAACGTAACAAGAGTTATATAATATATTATTTTTACTGAGCTCTCATTAACATGCTTATCCTACTAATAAATGTGAAAGTTAATGATTGATGTATGGATGGATGTTTGTTACTCTTTCGCGTCAAATGCCAAAAGGATTTTGAAATTTTACAGATAGGTATTGTATTGTAAATCCAGGTTGGTTTACATTCTCAATTGGACTCGGTAATAATAATAATGTCCTCCTGACCGAATTTCGGTCACAGCGGCAATCTCAACGGAGATTAGCCATCGACGCGGGAGATATTATAGTGCACAAGTGTGTGCGCAAACACAGGTGCACTCTCTATTCCCTCACTCTCATAGTCCGATGGGACGGCAATCCGACTCGACCGGAGAGAGATCAGGCGCAGGGCCAACAGCTTTACGTGCTTTCCGAGGCACGGAGTAAGTGATAATTAATTTATAAAACGCACATAACTTACGAAAAGTCAGAAGTGCGCGCCTTGGGTTCGAACTCGAGACCACTGACTTGCCAGTCAACGGTCACCACCACTAGGCTATCACGACTCTTACGACTCGGTAGCGCTGTGCCTATAACATAACAGGTACTAAAATTATAAAGAGTAATCTCTGAAACTACCCATCCGATCCTAAAAATTCTTTCACAAATAGGAAGCTACTTTATCCCTGAGTGCTATAGGCTATTTTTATTCTGAAAAAGTTGAGATTTCAGTAAAAAATAACTATATCTGAGATCAAAGTCATAAAAAACAGACAATCAGGTTGCTTTATCAACGTGTGTTTACGGGAAAATGTAATTTAACGCGGAGAAAGTCGCGAGGAACAGCTGGTACTACATAAAAATATAAAATATAATACGACAGTACTTATGGCTTTGCTCAAAGTAAACTGAGTATTTGTAAATCTCACCGTAATATTCATGAAATGCATAGTAAAAATATAGGTTAAAAAGCCGATGGTATCTGTTTAAGCAAACAGTGGACAGCGGTTACGTCAGTTATTGATTTAACTACCAACACTCAACGTCGGTGTCATGTTGATAAATTACACTGCTTCGTAATGTCTGCCATATACGTGTTCATAAGGCATTGGTGGAATGCCCACATGAAAACCAACAAAGTACGTTTTTGAGCAGTGGGCTAAGACATAGGACTAAAGTTTTTTTTACTGTCAATGAAACTTTTGTATCCTTGTGTCATTTATTTCAATATAATTGATATAGAAAAGAATAGAATAATTTATTGAATATTTTTGGACAAATATTCTTTTTAAGTTAGCTTAATTAGACAATATGATAGTAAAATTATTTAATAAGAAATTCGCAAAAACAACTGACTCGGGCGGGACTTGAACCCGCGATCCCTGGCGTGCCGTGCCATCGCTTTACCAATTAAATATACGTATAAACAAATCATGTGAATCAAGTAATCTGTAATAGGTATATACTAACTGTAAATATAATTTAATAATAAAGAAAGAAAGTGAGAAAGTTCATTCAAATATAGATAAAAACTAAATCACATACCACAAACTATGTAGCTGAGAAAAGTTAAAACTGAACTAAAATAATATGAGGTTTAAAAAATTATAGTAAAATCCTGCTAATATTATAAATTAATGTGAAAGTTGTGAGTGTGGATGTTGATGTTTGTAACTCTTTCACGCAAAAACTACTGAACTGATTTTGATGAGACTCAGTACAGTATAGTACTATGGAACTCTCAGACCTCTGTTGAGCCCGGAGTTACCACATAACTTACTAAACTTCTAACAACTTTAAAGAAAACGACTCATTTAAATGAGAGTTGGACGTAGACTGATTATTTATTATTTTTATAAAATTTTACAACAGAACACACACTTCATTTAAAAAAGGTGACGCACGTCATAAAAATAAAAATGAAGAAATGAAGCTGCTCATTGCACTAAGTTTCAGCGCAAGCAGGTTCGTAGCATTTAAACGAAGCCTCATGGTAAATCACAGCAATACATATAGCTAATTATGCATCAGAATGTACATAGGCTACAATTTATCAACATACCACGCAGACAAAGCCGTGGTCAGAAGCTAGTATTTTTATAAACACAGTATTTTGAGTGTCTTTCCTTTGGATCGCTTAATGGTGAACATATTAGGTCGGTCTAGAAATCGAATCAGAAGCATCAATGAACACGCAAATCTAATTTCGACGGCGAACCTATGTCCGGCATTCGACTACCTACCTTACCTCTGCAACGGGATACGAAGTTTATGAGTTTATTGCTTGCTAGCGACTCGGCCCAGCTTCAGACTGGCGAACAGTATGCAAGATTTTTCCTTTTTTTTATTTACTGACTCTCTCCTTTCCACATCCGCATTAATCTTTCCATCTCTTGTGCACGTACTTCCCAAATATACAAACAAATACATTCACCGTTCTACACTTTTATCATCTATCTTTACAATAATTATTTAATAAGAAATTTGAAAATACCACTGATACAGATGGGATTCGAACCTTTGGCGAACTAAAAGCAGTAAACTGTTAATAGGTAGAGTTTTATAAAAGTTAAATTACAAATAGAATTTGACCGACCTACTAGTTAAACTGGATAGAGCAGATTCAACCCTCTCAGATGGCGGTCAGATCCACCCTTGATGCAGTTCTAGGGGTACTTGTTACCCGTAGTAGGTCACGAGTTCAAATCCTGCGTAATCGATTTTTACATTAGATACATTAAATTTTGACTAAGAGCCGATTTCACCACTGACACTAAACGCGATCAGTCAAGTTAAACTCAGTTCAAGCGTTTAACTGAGTTCAGAACTGAAATTTGTGTGTAACTCGGTTATTAAAGTGAATGGTGAAATTGGGCTTAAGTTTAAAATATAAACTACTAGCGACCCACCCCGGCTTTGCACGGTTACGCTAATATGCATGTATTATACATATAAACCTTCCTCTTGAATCACTCTATCTATTAAACCGCATCAAAATCCGTTGCGTAGTTTTAAAGATCTAAGCATACATAGGGACAGACAGACGCGGGAAGCGACTTTGTTTTATACTATGTAGTGATGTTAAATCTGTAATTGAGTAGGTAACAAATTCAATGATTTTAATACATTTCCCTGTAATTTTTTAAATGAATAGGGTAAAGTTATTTACGTTACGGTTCAACTTATTATAAGCCACTTACAACACCTGCGGTCGACGATATTAGCTTATAACTCGTAAATTGAGTCTAACGTTCAGGGAGAGGTTTCATGTTGGTGCGCTAAAAAACCGAAGCAAATACCCTTCCGGCGTCAATGTTGTGTAGCGACCGTATAAAGGTGGCATCACCCCATGTGCCTGAATTTGAAGGGATATACTTGGAATAAAAGTAGATATTGTGCTACTTCATGTCTGTGTTTAAGTTGACCAAAGTCTCCACTATTGCGTCGTTGTAAATGAACTTTTAGCTCGTCTTACAATAGGCACAAGAGCTTCAAGCTGACACTTGATTGAACCGTTTTTTTTTGTTTACGGGGGGAAATCTTCAAAAGGCTTCAAGAGGGAAGAGACCGGCGAGTGTGGGATACTTACCTCACTAAAACCACTCCGGTGATCACCAACAGCACAAAGAGGGAGATCCTGGGTCCTCTTGAGAGACCAGCTCCAGAACCTCCCAACTGTTCTAATATCTAAAGAAGACTGGATGTAAGAGTCGGCCAAAGTACCTATATAGCCGAATTTAATGTAATTTAATTGAAATTAATTTCAATAACTTATTAAAAATTATGCCAAGAGTAACGTTTTTAAAATTATCATTTTGTACTCAATTTAGTACACTTACGTTTAAATCAATTTAGTTCAAATTCAATGAGAAAAAATGCCTGAAAATAGTTTTTAAGGTCGCTCCAAGACATTGGAGATCTTGTTCTTCATCGTATGGTTGATGAATAAACTTGTGTTAGAATTTAAACCGCCCGTAGGTCTCTAACAAGGCTTTACACACCGTTGAAAAATCTCTCAAGTGTGGTGATTCCCTCGCGATGTTTTGATTCAACGTTTTAGCAATTGATAATTAATTTTTAATATGCACTTAAATCTGAAATGTCAGTAGTGCGTGCCTGAGTTTCGAACTTACGACCTTTAACTTGCAAATCAGAGATAATCGATATGAATACTTACATCTCGAAAAGTTGTATTTTCTTTTTAATTGTTGTAGAGGGTTTTACATTATATAATAATAATGTCCTCCTGACCGAATTTCGGTCACAGCGGCCATTCTCAACGGAGATTAGCCATCGACGCGGGAGATATTATAGTGCACAAGTGTGTGCGCAAACACAGGTGCACTCTCTATTCCCTCACTCTCATAGTCCGATGGGACGGCAATCCGACACGACCGGAGAGAGATCAGGCGCAGGGCCAACGGTTTTACGTGCTTTCCGAGGCACGGAGTAAGTGATAATTAATTTATAAAAACGCACATAACTTACGAAAAGTCAGAGGTGCGCGCCTTGTGTTCGAACCCGATACCTCTGACTTGCCAGTCAACGGTCACAACCACTAGGCTATCACGACTCAATTAAAACTACATTATATACCACCCTCATTGTAGCTATCATGTACAATTGTACACCAAACATTCCAATTACAAAAACAAAAAAACAACTAAGCTTCCTTTCGACTAATACGAAATACATCGAAATTAGGAGGGGCTTGGATTCACCTTAATGACAGGGCGTATTTACCCTGGAGCTAAAAAGCCATTGCCCGAGGCGGCAGGCTGCAAGGGGCAGTCTAAGCCGCACCTCTCGCTCAGCTTTCTTTTTTTATTTGATATGCCTGAAGTTATTTTAAAAAAGCTACATAATTAACAAAAACTAAAACTCATTTTGTTGTAAGTTTTATTGTCGTAGCGGTAAACGTTACAGGCCCTGGGCGCTGCATACCGACTTAACAGTGTACTATCATCGTGCACAATGCCGGTGCACTACTCTTAAGTTTAGAATCACTTACACCGGACGTAGCGCTAGCCCCGCACGTAGCATCCTTCAAAGCATTTTGATCGCAAAGTGGTGCATCTTTCTTGTCCGCGATAGTACCTAGTCTTCTTCTTCTTCTTATCGTATGGTTGATGAACAACCTGGTGTCAGAGTTTAAACCGCCCGTAGGCCTCTGACATGGCTTTACACACCATTGAAAAATCTCTCAGGTGTGCTGGTTTCATCACGATGTTTTCCGTCACCGTTTTAGCAACTGATAATTAATTTATAATACGCACATAACTTACGAAAAGGCAGAGGTGCGCGCCTTGGGATCGAACTCGAGACCTCTGACTTGTCAGTCGACGGTCATACCACTAGGCTATCAGTGATGTACCTAGTAGCTTTTATTGATGCGAGATCTTACAAAAAGTGATTTCACTAAGTTATCATCACATTAGTCGGTATCTGCCTTTAAGGGTAGATCTTGTTAATACATTCACGCATTCAGTCCTTTAGTACTTTACTTAACAGAGCCCCAAAATGTTGGATCATACTTTTACCTATAAATATGCAAGGTCTGTCACCCTACACGCACCCTCGTTAATGGACGGCACTTCACAATTTAATTTTACACACAAATGAATCGATGTTGTGAATTGAACACTGAATATTTAAACGTTTGTTGTCCTCTGATTTACTTAATTGTCATCGGAAACACATCATTTGTTTTATGTAAGTTTCACAAGCGCGACTCTCTCATATACGACAATTTGATTATTGCAACATTATAATGTTGCAATAATAATATAATGTTAGTTATTATTTTATAAAAAGATAAAATGATGGAAAAAAGACAAAAATATTAAAGAAACTAATTTTAATCCAACTAACACTATTGAAAAGTAAAAAAAATCCTCGATAAGTTTGGTTTAATTGGATTTAAACCTGCGACGATCTAAATTCACTTCTACATTCAACTATCTCAGGTGATAGTAACATCCACTTGTAAGAAGGCTGATGCGACTTATTGCTTGTATTGTATGTATATCAACATTTTTAAAGAAAGCATGCAAAAAAGAAACATCGCTTACGAACAGGATTTGAACCTGATACATCATGACTTTCCCTTTAAAAGTTTTGGACTTTATTTTTCGCCTCGCAATAAAAGCTTTTAATTTTAAAACATTTTAATTAAATCCACTTTTATGCTTTAAATGTTAAAAAATGGCTAAGACTTTTATTTTTGTTATTGGAAAATCGTGATGGCCTAAATCGTCACCAACAGTGTCTTAAATAAATATTTTCAGCTACTTAGAAAAAGAGCATATTATCATCGAAAAGTTTTCTCCTTTAAGTTTCATGAGATCCTAGTATAACGCATACTTCGAAAAAAAGCGATTCTAAACCACGGCAGTAACGTATAATTATACCCCCCCCCCCCTCCTTCTGAAAGTCAGGTTAAAATCCATTTTATCAATCAATCAATAATTTATTTGCCATAAAATAGGTTACAGAGGTGTCATATTATATAAAGCAAGGTACTCGTACATCCATTTTTACCTGTTAAGGTCTGCAAATATCTAATAATAACATTAGAATTATTACAACTTAACATTTAACTTAGATATTATTATAACTTTATGTAGGTATTATATTATATTTATGTTACAATTATATAAATATTTTGTGCATATTTAATATTACCTTATCTATCTATATTTAAATATTCATAATAATAATATGGGCAAGCATATTTTTACTATTTTACTTACACGTTCGAGTATACACACCGCACTCTTCGTAAATAAAAAATAATGCAAATTATTTGACAAAATAACAACAATATGAGAGGTCCAATTGAGAACACGATATAAAAATAAATAATGCTCTGTCAGTTATAATACCGCATTATTGAAAAAGAGCATTCTTGGAATGGCACCGAAAATCTATTAGGAATAAAAGATTTGACTATTATAAAGTTCAAACAATAGTTTAAAAATTTTTTGATAGATAAATCGCACGCCACAAACAAAAGGGTATTAAGTCTGTAAAAACGATTTTTTTTTTATTTGCGTTTCGAAAACAACAATTTTTTCTCTATAAACTGGTAAAACAATAGTATTTAAATTCCAAATAGTTTTTAAAATATAGCAACAAGTATCTTTCTTGACTGTTCATACACGCCATTTTCGAGACAATCAAGACAGTCGCATGTTAGTTAATTCAGTTGCTGGCCATCGCTCGTGCCCGTCACACATGTCATTGTGAGTTACAACCCGTCCAGTCGTCAATTTCATGCCAAAATATTAAATTGTGAGTATTCTAAACAGTATTATATCAAGTTAATACCCTATTGCCTGTTCGGATTAATACAAGTTTGAAGTTTTATTTAAAATAATACCCTCTTGCCTATTCAATTTTATTTAATGTGTTATTTTTAACGAAATTATTTTAAAATGATACTTTATAGCCCCCGATTTGCATGAGATAATTCTATATTGCTTGTCAATTTTGTTCTGTGGTTCGAAGTTTCAAGTAGAATACTACCTTTTAGGCTATTGTTTATTTTATGTTTTTGTTTATTTTAGATAAATTCAAAACAATGAAGCGAAGTAAAAGGGCTGAATTGATAATGAGAGCAATCTGCGATCGCTAAAGTACACCGGGCAGTACACCTGATGGATTTCTTCTTCTTTTTAGATTATTTATTTAAAAATATAGTATTGAAATATAAAACAATAAAACAGTTTACTTGTTTTTCCATATAAAAAGGCCTAAAATTCTTCGCTTACTGAAATTACTAAAATTCTGAAATCTGATTTAGTCAATTTTAACGGTTTTAAAATACTTTTTCGCGGGAAGTTGTAATTCAAAAAATGCCAAAAGGATTATCAGAAGTTTTACGAGCAAGAATAGTAACTTTA
Source organism: Protodeltote pygarga (assembly GCA_936450705.2). Lineage (NCBI taxonomy): Eukaryota > Metazoa > Arthropoda > Insecta > Lepidoptera > Noctuidae > Protodeltote > Protodeltote pygarga. The sequence goes on from OW388248.2 coordinate 16,529,669, forward strand.
AGAGAAGAAAGATACACCACGAGAGAAATAGCACTCAGAGTCGCTATATCCTAATCCTGTGTCGTGAGCACGTTGCAGCGGTACCACGGGATGGGTTATTTAGCTGACCGACCCCGCAATGGTCGCCCAACTGTTTTCACTGCTATCCAAAAGCGCTAAATTAGATTGCTGGCAGCCCGTGACCCAAATACTACTACTACAATAAAAGTAAAAGTTCGGGCCGCCTCTGGGCTTGAAGTTAGCACTCAGACTATTCGGAGTTGCTTGCGCCAGGCTGGATTATGAGCACGGAGGTCTTGGCGAGCTTCTCTGATTACCCGCAACGTCAACGACGGAGATTGCAGTGGGCTAGGCTTCAGCAAAATAAACGAAATTGAGAAGAAAACATTTGACAAAATGGTCTCTTCGTTGACGAATTGCGAATCAGTAGGTAATTCAGATACTGACGTGTCCGTATCTGGAAAAGATCAGGACACCGTGAAAGGTAAAAAACTGCCACTGGAATAGTTCAGCAAGACGGGAAATCGGTGTCGTTATAGGATGGTATTATGATTGGAGCTAGAACACCTTTGATCTCGTATCGAGGCTTCATGACAGCAGACATGCATAAAACAATGCTATTGACGGAATTTTCAGACCATTCCAAGTAAAACATGGGCACCAATTTGCACTGGTCGATGATAATACGCCCGCCCATCGACCTCAACGAGTCAATGCTGCTGTCCGAGAAAATGACATCACAAGGTTAGACTAACCTGCCGGTTCGCCTGACTTAAACCCAATAGAGCACGCGTGGGATGCTCTTAAGCGAGCTGTTTGGTACTATCAGCCACGTCCCCAAACAGTGCCAGAGCTCAGGAAAGTCGCTATTCAAGAATGGGACAGGTTATACCAACAAATACTGATTAACTTGATTCTGAGCATGCCCAGGAGGATCTCCGCATGTGTTTGGGCCAGGGGAAAAGTTACACTATATTGAATATAAACCTTTTATTAGTAATTTGTTTGTTAGTTGTTTATGTTTCGTTAAACAGTCTTTTTCTTTCTATCAAATTTCTGGTTCAATTACATTATGATTAATTACCTACTTAATTTCTTTTCACAAAAAATATAAAATAGTTTTATTTTTTCAGGGTATTTCTATTTAAAGAAAACACACAATAATTCTTTTTTCTAGATAAAGTTCAATTTAAAAAAAATTATCAGTTTATGCTAGTGATCGCAAACTTTTTTTGATGTGTGTAGGTATAGATTTATACCTACCTAAAGTTAATATAGCTTTTAATAAGTACTTATGATATTGTGTTATTATATTACACTTACATACGTACATGTAATACTTTGATAAATATGTTTAATTGATGTTGTGTTTTTTAATTTTAGTTTATTATGATAGTTACTACTTTTTGAATAAACATTTTTAAGATCCAATTGGTATTTAATTTAAAATAATCCACGAGAATAAAATAATCCCTTACTCAGGTAGGCAGAACATAACTTCTTTACTTTATAAAATGGTATCAATATTAAATAAGACGTGTTATCAATGCAATTTAGTAAATTTTGGTTAAGGAAGACAGTCGTAAGTTCAACATCAGAGCTACATGAACTGCTTAAATGGTATCATCTTTACCCAGTTCCATAAAAGTACGAATAAAACTAAAACTACTATTGCTACACTAACTAAACTTACTTAGCACAAAGTAGGACAATGTACCTATAAATCTAGGTATAATTTAAAATTTTTGATCCAGTAGTTCCGAAGCTATGATTTTTTAAACATTCAAAACGCGATATCTCAAAACACTGTTTTCGAAGATAATACCCTTTTGTTTGTGACGTGCGAAATGTTACTACACTGTTGACGAGTTTCTCAAAGATGATCTATCTCAATACTAATAGTATAATGTATATATTTTCCAATTGTATATTGTAATGTATTGTTATACTTATTTTAAATGACTATGATATAATTACTCTAGTAACTTTAATGTATGTGTATTGCATCCAATTCATTTTATGACATGTGTATTAATACTTCTGCTCAATATTATAATAATACTTACTTACGTAATTTTAATGTGACTTGCTTAAATGTAAAAATATTTTGTATTGAAATTAACTCGTTTTTTCTCACTATGTGTCATTAAATTATAATTTGTATGCCTATATGGCAAAACATAGCGAACTTATTATGACTGTAACAACTGTCAACTCCCCTATGTTTTGCAAATAAACTTTCTGATTCTGATTCTATATAAATTTAATTACCTATCAACAATTAGATTATCATTCGTATGTACTATATTTATGTAAGGTTATCACATGTTATTATTCTATTTTCCTTATATTATGAAGTAATTATATTTGTGTATATTTTTATGTTAGAGTATATTATTATGTTATGTAAATATAATACTTACTTACATTTTATCATTCAAACATTCCTGTAATGAGTAATAAGTTTTGCTTACGAGGAATTATTTTAATTTATTTTTAAATATATCTATACTTTTAATTGTTTTTATATTAGTCGGTATTTTATTGTAAATCTTTGGATCCATAACGAAATTAATATTACCATATAAAGTAGTGCTGTGTGTATTAGCTTGTCTGCATGTCGTTTTCTGTTTAGTGTTTCAATTTTTTTTATTCTGTGTCTAATGTATGTAACGTATGGCAACCTCTATATTATGTTTATAGATCTTGACTCTTGTACTATGTGTTACTATGTGTTACGGCAAGGATCGTCAATACTGAAAAAAAATCCTACTTGTCAACAGTGTAAACAACGGGTGTTACCCGCAAGCGGGAATGACCAGCGATATACATAAATATCATTTATATTATAATAAATAATTATTTATTATAATATAAATAATATGTGTTATTAATATTATTATTCAATAAATTTTAAAAATATAATGAAAGATAAAACACGGTATATATTCTTATATTTTATTATAGAAAATTAAGTAATACAATGTCTACTAATTAAAAATTAAACTAACTTAAATATCAAACTTAAATATAGAAAAAAAAAACTATCATTATATAAATGCCTTATTGTACCTAATTTTTAAAATTAATTAATGGTTCACCTACCAAGAATTTGTAAATCACATTTATTTTCTAAAGAATATTAAATATCATAGATAAAAAACTCATTAGTATTTGGATTCAAGATAACAAAACAATGTAAAATAATTTGCGCACGAACCATTTTCTTTAATATCAATATCGTAATCAGATTATCTGCAAATACATATGTAAACAACAAAATTTTGGCGGTGCAGTCTACCTCCCAAACTAGATAGCCTATAAAATTTTAAAGTTTTTTTCGTCGTCCTTGGCATGTTTCGTTTTAAACATGTCAAACGCACATTCGCGTTAGTTGCAAAACTGATTACTCTGTACTCTCGTGTACCAGCAGCGAGGGCATGTTCCACAAGTCCCTACTAATTTACCCCCTGGGGGTTTGGTTGGTAAATTGAATAACAGTTGATTTTTTGGAATCTTTCAACACGTATACACATAAACACGTAGGGTTGGCTTTTACGAAGGTTGTAGATTAAACATAGATTTTTGTATTTATAATTATTTCTCAATGTTACGTAGTTGTATAGGTATACTTAGTAATAATAATATCTGCGGCGTAGTTGGTTAATCTCCTAGAGATGAGAGGGACATTATTGTATAATTACGTATTCAGTATATATACGGCATAGTACACACATCTGAAGTTGCTCTTCGCTCGTTTATCATTAACTGCTTAAACATTCGCAAATTAATATCATCGAAAATACTCCTATGATGATGTGGGAATTAAAAATAAACTTATGACTGGGTCTGGTGAATATGGAGAATTGAGATTTTAACCGAGTTGCTATTTGTGCGAACCGTAACTGCAGATTTGTGTTGTACTGCAAAATCATTAAGAACAAGAATTATTATCGTGCCACTCATTAAAAAAATATATTTGTAACCTAAGAAGTCCAAAAGTAGGACAAAATTACATTAATACATAAATATTGTCACGAAATACTCTAAACGTGTAACAATGTACTACAGCGCTTTGTCTGAACTACCTAATTAAAATCAAAATCAATATGAGCATAAATGTATGTGCATAAATGCGTGCAACCCCTGGCTTGTGTTCACTTCTAACCAAACATGAGAGAATGCAATTTCAATTTGGGCGTTCGATCGAATTAAAATACAAAAGGTTGCTGACGTATTCATAATATACTGAGACTTCATTTAATAACGACCCTTTTGTTTCCAACTATGCAGATTGCAAAAACCTTTTAGACGTCAATTATAATCTCCAATTGCATTTATTTACAAAGGGAGCTTTGTTACGGGCGGACACAGAGGAACACAAATTAATTTGTGGTATCAATGGGTGGACAACAGGGTGGACCGTGAGGAATGGGAGATTTATCTTTCTATTGTAAAGAGAACCTTTATAAGGTTCTATTTATAAGGTCCTTCATAAGATCCATTGTAAATAGAACCTTATAAAGGTTCTATTTACAATGGATCTTATGAATTAAAATAACCACATGTTGCATCTGTTCACGTCTGGGAAATTCTTTTGTTAAGAAGGCTTTGAATAACATTTGTATGAAGCTGTTTGTTGTAATAAACCGAAAACACTAGGATAAGTTATGGTTAGAAAAGGATTTAGTTGAAAAAGGTAGGTATTATAATTCCTAGACCAGTACCATTCTAGTAGTTATAGTACCTTTTAGTTAAGCGTATTTAGCAAATTATTTTGGATGACACTGAAATGTAATGAAATCTTTTATAAAGTATCAATACATAAAGTTAGCAATATGTTAAATTACGAGTATAATATAACCTCGAGATTTTGTACGCAACATTTTCGATTTTCCATTCCATGAAAACCTTATTTTTCTTACTCTGGTCATGTGGTCCCATGAAAAGTTTGAAGTAAGATCTCGAGTTTATACCAACATTTCATAGAAAAAATCATTTTCTTTTTTTCCGAATTTCTTAAATTTTTTAGGCTATAATAAAAAAAATATTTTAAAAACTAAATTGGCCAAATCGGTCCAGTCGTTCCCAAGTGATGCCCTTACCTACGAACAACATTTTATTTCTTTTATATAAAGATAGTTTAATAAGCATTTAATACTATGTTTTGTACCGTAAAAACTACAACTCAGACATTGAGGAATCTAATAGATACATTTTATCCTTGTAAATCACAGGAACTACTTATAACGTAACCTCGCCAAAAATTTAACACACAGCTTTACAGCTTTATTTTTTATAGGTAGTCACCTAGACTGTTACCTTAAAATTGTATAAATATCAGCTAATTCCATGCAAACCGATGCTTAAATCGCGTCGAACCCTGGGGGCCTCGCGCGCTGGAACAAGATGGGGTGCGTAGGTTGCCTAGCTACAGGTAACTTAGCAACATACACCCCAATCTGTGCCACCCTCTTAATCCTATACTTCTCTCAAATGGAGAAATTCCTAAAGCCCACCAATATCGCTAAGTGCTGACGTGTATAATTCTAAATAGAAATCTCTTTATTTTTTTCCAAGTAATTCAATCTGAGTAATGAGATATTCTTAATGGCATTAATATTATCAAACGTAGATTAGATTATGACTTAAGTTTAAACTTGCATATTATTTGCACTGCTCGATGGGTCTAATGGTCGCAAGAGTAAAGAAATAATTAAAAAAAAGTCAAATTGGGTTCGTTAGTAATGTTTTTTTGGATTAATTGTAATTATTCTGCTGCTCTGTTTTAAACACGTGATATTTAAATAAATACATTTTAAGTCTGTTAGTAATAACAAAATTAAAACTTTTTCTTAATTCATGTAGCATGGCCTATAGTCAAAAATAAGTTTACGAAATTTTTATCTGCCTTCTATTCATTCTGGGTAATCTCCTAAGTGGCTAGACTGTCTTTGATGGAATTTTCAATAGTAGATGACTTTATAAGGCGTAAAACTTAGCAAATTTTAACATTGAAAATATATATAACGCACAAAAACTAAAATTGTTTTAAATAAAGGACAAAACCAAACACGATAGAATAGCACTTTTACTAGTAATTATAATATTTTTCTGACTTTTATGACTATACTTTCCCTGATTGATATAGGCTGTATTTACACGCGAACAAAGTCGGGCGACAGTTAGCTTTACAACATAACTATGGGATAACTAGTTTGAGCGTCAGTACTGCAACACCAAAATTGTCATTTACTCTCTCCAAAACAAACTATAAACCCCTTAAAATTTGTAAAAAGAAAAATGGAATGCAAGCAGAATTTTTCTTTCTACAATTTTTTTTATTATATTATAGCCCTTTTCTTTACCTACGAGTACTTTTAGTACCTACTCCTAAATACATTTGCATGAAAGACTCGGTACAACAATCAACACAAATATAATGTTTAACAATAAATTATAAATATACTAGGTATAACTATAACTTCATAATTATTATAACTCTCCAAACTTAAAAAATACTAAAACTAAAAAAACTGCCTAAAATTAATATTAAAAAAATTATCAGTTAATGTAATATAATAAATTAGTTCGGTTGTTTGCTAGACCTTACGCTTTTCAAGAATTTTTGTATATTCTCTAAGCTGTCGGTCTTCGCCGGAACTTTATCATAAGGTGTCGATACATCCACCATATCCGCTGTCTCAACATCAATAATCTCGTCGCTGATTAAAACCATGCCTAAATTAAGTTTAAGACTAGTAACACCATCTCTGAAAAGTAAGTAAATGTGTGCCTGATCCAAGACCTTTAAGGCGAAATATTCGTTTAGCTTCACTGCCTTCATCCTGATTTCGAATGGTTTAAACTTATGAACGAGCTTTGTTGCTTTTTCTTTGACAAAGTTCTCTAGTTCAATAGCAAGCATATCAGAATTTGACGGTTTGTAGATATTATAGTTTGAGTCATCTGTCCTAATGACGTCTGATACTGCTTCGAGCATTGGTTCTCGTTCTTTCAAACATACGTTTACTAAAACTTGTTGCAAATCTGGAGGATCGTTCAAAGTATGCCACTTCCATTTGCCTGGTGGTCCCAATCTCGAATCCACTAATATTCCCTCTGATTGGTTGTACTTTAATCTGTTGGGTAAACAACAAGAGATTGTTTTATGTATAGTCACGAACACAATGACTTACGTTTTTTTAATCGTCAATTCATTGATATTTGATTTGGATTTCAGTAATTAATGTATGTCGATGTCTAGACTAGATTGGATTGTCCTACTATATCTATTATATCTTAGTAACAATTGTACACGAGGTGGTGCACTGGTTACGGTTTACTTGGCATGTATCCATATGCTTTTTCATTGTCATTGTACTTTCTCAGTTGATCTAAGACACCACTGACTAATGGTAAAGGAAAAAATTGTGAGGAAACCTTGACTTGTTAATGAATGTAATTATTGTTCGAGCCTTCTCTGTATGGAGACCTTTGCCCTTCCCTGCCCTGCAATGGGACAGTTATAGGCTGGTTTATTAATTTAAGTAACTAAGGTCTAATAAATATTTTTTAAGCTATCTTTGCCTAGAAATGGGACATAATTATTAGGCTAATAATATTATTTTTTATATATATTTAAAAATGTATTTTATATGTATTATAAATGAATAAATGGAATGATAAGTGTATAGATACATAAATATAACATTTTGTACAATTATAGGGATTGTTACTATTTTTTTATGTTATTAGAGTTTTTGATATTTCGTATTTTAACACTAAGTTCATCATCACCATCATCATCATCTTCGTGCCCTTGTGTTAATTTTATTTAGGCTCGGCGTAATAGATTAGTGACCATGTCAGTTTAAAAACTCATACATATACTTACATTAAATATTTATATTTTTTACATACTTACATACCTAATTTCCTAAGATATTTATTAGAATACGAAACTGAAAATGTTCCTACAGAAATTTTTAAAAGTAGATAATTATTATGTAGTTTAACAATTTAACACAATTATGCGTGTTTCTTATATGATCGTTTTTCTTTTAGATTTTGTTATTTAAAACTAGAAATAATTGTACAATCTCCTTATGTTTTGCCTATGCTATCTGTAAGACTGATTTATTTAGTCATTATTAAACTTAGACATAAATAATCTAGCGGCTATTTTTCCATACATGAATCGGCTACTTATTAGGTATAATATGAAATAATTTTAAAATTCAATACAAAATACCTTTGCAGAATAAACTCAATTCTATTATCTTGATTGCATTTTTTTTAAACTGTCTTTTACGTTGAAATGATTTAATTTTGAAAAAGCAATAAAACGAACTATGTTTAGAGCCACCTGTAGAAGCTGGTGGCTTAGTTTGAGGTCACTAGGTCACTGTGCCAACCAATCACAGCATAGCCACGCCTACCTCTCTTTCAGAGCTTCTGCGAAAATCGCATTTTGTGCCGTCTCCCTGAATAATACAAACGACCTTATCATCGGTGAAAAGTTGAACAGAGATGACACTAGTACTCATTTACGGCTTAAATATTGAAAATAAAATAAGTTACACATTTTTTATCGTTGGTGCAATCGTAATTATGTATATCGTTAATACAGTTACACGCAAAGCGCACACACCCATATTTATAAGGACAAATATCTATCAGTCAAAGAAATATTTTTATCTAAGCAATGATGAAGTTTCTCCTTCTTCTTATCGTATGGTTGATGAACAACCTGTTGTCAGAGTTTAAACCGCCCGTAGCCTCTGACATGACCTTTACACGCCATTGAAAAATCTCTCAGGTGTGCTGGTTTCATCACGATGTTTTCCCTCACCGCTAAAAGCAACCGACAATTAATTTCAGTCAGACAGAAAAGTCAGAGGTGCGCGCCTAGGGATTGAACTCGAGACCTCTGACTTGTCAGTCGACAGTCATACCACTAGGCTATCAGTACTATTGTATTGTACTGATGGAGTGCTTAACCACTACGCTAATAGTCTCATGGTTTTGGCATGTCGTCCCAATTGCGCGTTATTTACCTTTTTAAAGTATAAGTAAAGAAATTTGTGTTTGTGAAATATCAGAAAAACTCTCTCTCTTATATTTAAGAGCTAGGCTCTTGTTAGTGGAGCAATCGCCACCTCTCTATTTTCCGCTTGTCTATTACTTCCTGATAAGTCATGACTCCTATTTTCTTCTTCACTTGATGAAATAAGTCTTTCTCGGAGCCAATCTCAACGGAGATCTGTCATACACGCAGGAGATAAAGTGTACAAGTGTGTACGCAAACAAAGGTGCTCACACTCTTTACTCCTTTAATTTCATTGTCCGATGAGACGGCAATCCCATGACAATGAAATTCTCAAGACTAACTTAAATCATCACATTTTTGTGAATATTATTTACATGTTATAGCACCTGTTAGCTTATTAAATATAATTATTTAATAAGAAATTAGAAAAAACAACTGATCGGTACGCCGAAAATTGTGGGTTCGAATCCCATCCGTATCTCGTTGTTTTTTCAAATTTCTTATTAAATGATTATATTAAATCATCACGTTGACGTGATAGAATTGCAACAAATCTTGATAGCGGCAATATTTTGGATAGTTACGAGTAGATGCAACAATACACGATTTCTAAGGTCTTGTCTGTCGTGTAGGTACCCTGCCTACCAGTTATGGCGCCACTTAACACATGTTTTCATATCATATCTTAGTTTAAGAAGATGTATGCTGCAGGATGGATGTTTGTTACTCTTTCAAGCAAAATCCGGCCAAGTTCGAGTCAGTCTCTCGCACAAAGAGTTTCGTTACATTATCTGTACCTACAACATTGGGCACTATATTATAACCTTTTTAAACAGTTTTATTTATTTATTTATTCATTTATTGCATAATATGTATCTTAGGTGGTATTTATCTTAAAGTGCCGACCATTATTATTATTTAGCTCGCCCTGTTTGTTATTTGTTTGATACAAATTGAGTCATTGAAATTTCACTCATTTCCTGTTGACAGATAGATCTGATATTTGGTAGATACATGTTTTTAGTTCTAATGATAAATTCGTTTTACGTAAAAAAAAATGTTAATTATATTATTTATACATATAATCTAGCAACTTTATTGCCGTTATTAACAGAGCAAAAAACGGCAAAAAAAATCACAGAATTTTTTATAAATATAATATTAGGTAAAGGGGATTTAGGCAATGCCTTGTAGTACCTTACTTCTCCATTATGATCATAGACAACGCCATTGCCTAGGAAATCGAATAATGCTAGGATCGTTCTCGGTTTCAATTTTCCATTCTCCATGTTTTCGCCTGAACTGTATACCACATACCTTTGACCTATATTTGATTCTGAAATAAATAATGACTAACACATTCAATTTCACTGTTAAGGAAAAATCTTGAAAACAGCACAACGGATCTAAAGGCTCAATCTTTAATCTCTAAAAAAAATGGATCGGTTTTGATCTCGCTCGTTGGGTTCGAACCTGAGACCTCTGACGGTACAGTTAATGGTCCATGACACTAGGCTAGCTCAAGATAGGTGTAGGTATAGCTAAATACTGATTTTAACATCCGTAGATCATTAGGGCTCCAGATGAAAACCTGCACCTTGTGTGCCAATAAGCTGATCTGAAGACCAACTGGGTTTAGCCGGGGGGGACACAATCATGACGTTATTTATATATTATTTAACAATATCCTTTCCAAAATAAAAATTAGTTACAAATATTTCATAATTATGACATTATTTACAAGACATTATTTACATTGGTTTAAGTACCCGCTTTGCAAGCACGAAGGTGTGGGTTCGAACCTGGCAAGTACTATTGTGACATTTTTAATGTCATTATGTACTTTCTTAGTTAATCTAAGACACCACTGACTAACAGTGAAGGAAAACATCGTGAGGAAACCTGGACTTAAGTCTGAAATCGCCAACCCGCAGTGAGCTAGCGTGAAGATTAATGCTCAAATCCTTCTCTGTGAAGAGGCCTTTGCCTCGCAGTGGTGCAACTCGGGCGGAACGTCGGAAAAATATAATTACAAGGTAATGACGCAAATAATGCCCGTTTCATTTTTAATCAACTTCGGGTCGCGAAAGTTTGAATAATTAAGACATCTTGTCAAAAATGTTTACAGACCTTGAGCATCATAATATTCTAAGGCGATTGAACCATTTCGATAAAACCAACGTCCACGACCATCATTGTTGATGTCAGCCAATATTTCACCAGTCTCATAAGTTAACTGCCCATTTTGCTTATGCCGTTCAAACCAATCGTTTTGAGGATTTGCAGGCAGCATTTTGTAAATATTCATCTAAAAAATGACGAAAAAGTGTGTGAAGAAGATAATAGAGAGGGCAAATAGTAAAATTAAAACGAAAAGTTAATACTGATAAAGATTCTATAATATCGGTGTTTCCGAATGTCGCAAGACAACTTACTCAAGAACCAGTATTTAAGTAATTAACATAAAATCAAACATCAGCAGTTACAGAATTTGAAATTTTGAGTCGATTTCAGAATCAAAATTTCTACTGACTGTGCCATTGGTTTTTCTCGGGGTTTAAACTTACACCCCCGCCCCCCTTTTCCCTCCTAAATAATGGGTAGAGTTTTCAAAAAGCTGAAACACGTCTTATTTATTAACCTGAGTCGTGATAGCCTAGTGGTTGTGACCGTTGACTGGTAAGTCAGAGGTCTCGGGTTCGAACCCAAGGCGCGCACCTCTGACATTTCGTAAGTTATGTGCGTTTTATAAATTAATTATCACTTACTCCGTGCCTCGGAAAGCACGTAAAGCCGTTGGCCCTGCGCCTGATCTCTCTCCGATCGTGTCGGAAGGCCGTCCCATCGGATTATGAGAGTGAGGGAATAGAGAGTGCACCTGTGTTTGCGCACACACTTGTGCACTATAATATATCCTGCGTATTTGGCTAATCTCCGTTGAGATTGGCCGCTGTGACCGAAATTCGGTCAGGAGGATATTATTATTATTAACCGAAAAGCTAAACACCAAGTTTAATTGATTTAACTTAAAAAATGACGGATTTTTTTACAAATTTTCATCCCCTTTTATATCTCCATAGGGGAAAAAAATCCAATTTTTTTGATACACGTCTTTCTTATTATATTACGCGTAAGCTAAGTACCAATTTTTTCTAACGACTGTCAAAGATCTACAATTGACAGCCGGGGCCAACAGCTTAACGTGCTATCCGAGGCACGGAGAGTCATAATTAATTTAATAAAACGCACATAACTTACGTGCGCACCTTGGGTTCGAACCCGAGACCTCTGACTTACCAGTCAACGGTCACCACCACTAGGCTATCACGACTCCAAGATTATTAGATAGATTATTCTACATACCTTTCGCATTATTTTGCTGATTGGCATCGTAGTCCATCCTTTATCAATAAAGTTTTTATCAGATAATCGATAGCTTATTACTCCATTTGTGAAATAATCCTAAAATAATCCAAATGTATTCAGATCACACTCTATTTCATTGTAACAAAATTAATTGGTCTCGATATAACAAACTCACTGAAGGCAAAATATGAAACAATAATATGTACAGGTCTATAAAAGCCAATATATTATGTTCATGGTACCTACTTCACCAATCACCACGTTGATCTAGCGCGTAGTTTTGGTTGCAGCCTTTTATGGAGCTTCCAATTTGGCTTACTGACAACACAATAAGCTATAACAGTCACGGTCCACAGCTTAATAAAAACCCAACGCTCGAAATTAAGTGTCTAGAATTGACAACCATTCCCGCTGACTAACTGCGGCTGATCTTGTAAGAGCTACCAGGATATCACCGCTACTCAAAAAGTCAAAATCTACATAAAAGATAAAATCTTAGTAATGCACATACCTCCTCTTCTTCCTTTTTTTGAACGTCTTCGGAAATTATTCCTTGAGTACTTCCTAAAAGTCCAGCCCCAGGCAAGTCTCTTGTATGGAAGATCAGAGGTTTATGTTTAGGCTTAAAAAAATCATCTTTACAATGTGGATCATATGGTTCAATATTTTCACCTTTTATCATAACTTCAGGTATATACATTGTCTGGCTTTTTGTCAAAATTGTTTTTTTTTTTTTTGTTTTTCCCAATTTTTTTTTAGATTTTTGTAGTCTCTTCAGTTCCAACATTCTTCTAATCTCTCGCTCTCTCTTCTCTTTTTCCTCCTTTTCCCTTTGTTTCGCTAACTGTTGTCTTTTTGACATCCTATCTGGTTCGTTGTTTCTATTGATAGAAGTCAATATTTTCATAAACACTGATTCAGAAACGTCTTTGGGTTTTTGTAACTTTTTCACTTTCTCTTTACTAGGCTTAGTGACATCTTTTTTAGTTTCGTCTTTAGGAGTAAGATCTTCTTTTTCTTTTAACGACTTTTTCGTTTTAGTTTCAGTTCCATTCGAAGTTTTATCTTGTTTGGCATGTTTTTTAGTTTCATCTGTAGGAAGAAGATCTTCCTTTTCTTTTACCGACTTCTTCGTTTTAGTTTCAGTTCCTTTCAAAGTTTTATCTGGTTTGGCAAGTATTTTAGCTTCATTTCTAGGACGAAGATCTTTTTTTTCCTTTAATGACTTTTTCGTTTTAGTTTCAGTTCCTTTCAAAGTTTTATCTTGTTTGGCATCTTTTTTAGTTTCGTCTGTAGGAAGAAGATCTTCTTGTTCTTTTAAGGACTTTTTGGTTTTACTTTCAGTTCCTTTTAAAGTTTTATCTTGTTTGGCATCTTTTTTAATTTCGTCTGTAGGAATAAAATCTTTTTTTTCTTTTAACGACTTTTTCGTTTTAGTTTCAGTTCCTTTTAAAGTTTTATCTTGTTTGGCATCTTTTCTAATTTCGTCTGTAGGAATAAGGTTTTCTTTTTCTTTTAATGACCTGTTCGTTTTAGTTTCTTTCAAAGTTTTTTCTTGTTTGGCATCTTTTTTAGTTTCGCCTGTAGGAATGACATTTTCTTTTTCTTTTAACGACTTTTTTGATTTAGTTTCAGATCCTTTTAAACTTTTATCTTGTTTGGTATCTTTTTCTACTTGATCTTCTCTATTCCCCCTTAATTTACTTTCTTTTGAATGTTTAGTGGGACCTTCTGCCGATTTTGACTTTGGTTGACCAGCCATGTTTTCTAGACTCGGGCTGTCTTTCTTTGACCTTGTCTCTTTTTTATCTTTAGATGCAGCATCTTCAAATTTTGCTACAGTTTTAGCTTTGGGTACAGAAGATTGTTTGTCTGTTATACTGTCTCTCTTAGACTTGGACCCTTTATCTTTAGATGTAGTATCTTGAAATTTTGTTACAGCTTTAGTTTCGGGTGCAGAAGGTTGCTTATCTTTTGTAATGTTCTTCTCAGGTTTCGATACGTTTCTATCTTTAGGAGAATCTATTTCAATTTTTGGCACACCTTTACTCACTTTGGTTGCTTTAGATTCTTGTTTACTTGACATCTCTGCACTTTTATATGGATCTTTAGATAAATCTTCTTTAGAACCTAAAGCTTTATTTAAGTTTTGAAGATGTCCTTTTACCTCTTTCATATTTTGATCGTTAGACAATCCTTGAGATACTGCTTTATTGACATCTTTAATTAAACCTTGTATTTTTTCAATGTTTACATTAGATGATAACCCTTTTGTTGCTGGATCACATAAGTCTGTCAATTCCTGTATAATGTCTTTATTTAAATCTGGTGATCCTTGTGTTAATCCTTTTTTTATGTCATTAGCAATTTTTTGAATTTTTTCAATGTTTAAATCTCCTTTTAGTTCCTTATTTAGGTCAGCCATTTTTTGCGCCAACTGTTTGTTCACCACTGAATCTTCGTTTTGTGTTTTTTCTTGACTCTTTGGAACTTCATCTTTACGTTGAGTTTTTGATAATTGTCGTTGAACATCTTTACCACTACTAGGCAAGCCTTGCGCAATAGGTGCAGTTTTGCTTAGTTTTTTTGAGAAGTCATCATCATCTTTTCCGCGGCTTTTTAATAAATCTTGCGCCATATCTCTACTTACTGAATCTTTTAACTTTTGCGTGCCAGTTTTACTTTGATCTTGGGGAAAACCTTGCTCTTCCTCTTTTCTTTGAATTTCAGTTAACCCTTGATCTTTTGTAGGTTGTTCTCTCTTAGGTAAGTCTAATGTAGTCTGACTTTTTGTAGGTAAATCTTTCGTAGGTAAATCTTTTGTAGGTAAATCTTTCGTAGGTAAATCTTTCGTAGGTAAATCTTTCGTAGGTAAATCTCTTGTAGGTAGATCTTTTGTAGGCAAATCTTTTGCATTTTCTGTTTGAGTAATATCTTTATCTACTTTATCTCTTTGAACTCCTAGTATTTTATCTTTACTCGAGAGAGGACTAAGCGACCTATCTTTAGGATTTTTTTCCAATTGAGTAACATCTTTATCTACTTTATCTCTTGGAACTCCTAGTATTTTATCTTTACTCGAGAGAGGACTAAGCGACCTATCTTTAGGAATTTTTTCCAATTGAGTAACATCTTTATCTACTTTATCTCTTGGAACTCCTAGTATTTTATCTTTACTCGAGAGAGGACTAAGCGACCTATCTTTAGGAATTTTTTCCAATTGAGTAACATCTTTATCTACTTTATCTCTTTGAACTCCTAGTATTTTATCTTTACTCGAGAGAGGACTAAGCGACCTATCTTTAGGAAATTTTTCCAATTGAGTAACATCTTTATCTACTTTATCTCTTGGAACTCCTAGTATTTTATCTTTACTCGAGAGAGGACTAAGCGACCTATCTTTAGGAATTTTTTCCAATTGAGTAACATCTTTATCTACTTTATCTCTTGGAACTCCTAGTATTTTATCTTTACTCGAGAGAGGACTAAGCGACCTATCTTTAGGAATTTTTTCCAATTGAGTAACATCTTTATCTACTTTATCTCTTGGAACTCTTAGTATTTTATCTTTACTCGAGAGAGGACTTAACTTTCTGTCTTTAAATGTTTCCAACATTTCTTTAGACAAGCTTTTATTTAATTTATCACCCAGTAGTTCAGTTAAATCAATTAGTAACTTTACCAAATCTTGTTTTACATTTTTTGATCTTGAAAACAGTAAATTATTTAATTCCTTAATTATTTTTTGTATTGCTGGAACATCATAATCATCATATTTAGATAAATCATGAGTCATGGTTGCAGTTAGATCATTTAATTGTTTTACTAATTTTTGTGTAATATTCGGAGCTAATCTTTGATTAATAGCACTATTCAATGTGGCCATCAGCTCCAGTTTTATCTCTTTATTTAAACCTAACCCTTTTCTTAATGCTTTACTTAGATCTAACAACATTTGAATAACTCGCTTAATCATATCTTGATCAAGTAAACTACCTAAATCAGAATGCTGTTCTCCAAGTCCTAAATACTTTCCTTCTAAAAGTCTTTCTTTCAAAGCCTTACACATACAGGTTTCCTTGAAAGAACTTTGAGAAATATTGGTTTCAGAAGAATAAAATTCATCGTCTTTCAATTTTATTCTAGTTAATAATTCATCAAGCATTTCTCTATTTTCAGCGAGTCTTTTAAGACACATGGTTTTTTCTGGATCTCGAGTAGGATATAAATCAACGTCTAATTCTTGCGTTGCAAATGGTTTCCTGAGTGAATGCAATATTCTTTCCAAATCAGGATCTCTGTACACTCTACACGCGGTCTCTGCATTGAGTATTGCTTGTAATAAATGTCTTACGCGGCAAAGCCATACCTTAAAACGCTCTTGCTTTTCTTTGCGTCTTTTCTGGTGCATTTCAATGAATTGATTAGCTATAAAATTGCATCTTTTGCATGTTTTACTGCAACTTGTTTGATTATGAATACAATGCTGACATAATCCAATAACTTCGTTTTCCTTTACATTTCGTTTTTCATGGAGCAAGCTACGAACTGTTTGTAATAATGAATTACATTGGTCACATTGGCTTTTTAATTTATCTGCCGATAAAAAAAAATACTATAGAAATATTTTAAGTATACAAATAAGTAGCTATTTTCGAGATGAAGTGGATTAGCCACCTTTTTATAGCATTACGTTATAAAGTGGGGTAACATTTGGGAGTTATTTGGATATTTTTAGAAGGTAACTACTCTCTGAAAATTTCCCTCTGGACTCTAGACATTAATTAAATAATAAACTAATTTCATGCGACCGAAGTTTTGCATCTGCATTCATCTTGAAAGTATCTTGGGAGAAATTATAAGTTTACTTACAAATTTCATTGATGTAGTCAGGATGACCGAGTTGATAATTTCTAGTGTTATGTAGTATTAAGTTCATTTCGGTTTTCGCTGCATTTTGCTAAGTAAAAAGAAATGTTCATTAAATTTATTATTCTTTGTAACTATATAAAATTGTCGTATTACAGAACCTTACTCAGGACGCATTACTTGATTGTTTAGTAATAATTTTAGTTCAACGCTAACGTAATACATAAATATTAACGTATCGGCACCGAAAAACTAAATAAGCCTGATATAACAAACTAGATTATTGGTATAATTAGTAGGTATTACCGCTTGGTACTGAGAAATAGACAGTACGACTGCATCATCGTTGATGTATTGGTATGGACTCCCCTTACTACTATACCAACAATGCTGACCCATCGACTGCTACGGTAGGATTTTTTAAACTGCAGACACAGTAACAGCAAGAAATTTTGGAACTGGCTGATAGAAACATGGAGCAACCAACTCGCCCCCCGAGACATAATTTTGATGGTAGGTGTCTTTTCTGAACCGCTACAAAATGGAGTATAGAAATAATGAAATTCATAAAATTAGGGGCACTCTATACCTGTAACTGAACGATGAAATGTTTTTTTTTTCAATGGTAGGTTCTTAAACGAGTGGAGGTATCTTAAGACTAGAGGTATGATATCGGGGTTTCTTAAAAGTCAATAATTAGTGAGATAAGTGCTTCTAAAGTCGTCAAAAGAGTGTGTGTGAGTATACTTTTGAAATATACAGTGGAAAACGTATTGATACTTGTACATGAATGCATAAATATTTGTTACCACGCATAGTCAAGAGTTGAGACAGAACTCTTCACAGTCCGACACGAACTTGTCTCGTTTATCGTCACCATTTTATTATTGTCGGACTGCAAAAAGCATAGCCTTTATTTTACAAAACATCTCAACTTTGAGCTGGACTTCGATCAAAACTAGTTCAGTCAAAACAATTTACCTGTCGCTTTAATCTAAACTTCTTCTGTCCTGAAATTTTAAAGAGACCTGCTTAATTTATCCTTCCAAACTCTAAGGGTGACAAATCAACATCGAGCTATGCTGCGCTGTACTGCGCTGTGTTATGTTTGGTCAACTCGCTCGTTTAATATTTTAATTTATTTTATTTATTTTTTTATTTATATCTTTATTATCAAGCTACAAAGGCTCATAGATAAATACCTTAACCTAAACATACAAATACAAATAAACAAAGTGGTGTTAGTAAATAAAGCTTAAAATTATATTAGTAGCACTTCACTTCGCACTATATCGTGTTTGTGCTATCCGATGGTACTTGTCCGCGGAAGCGACGGAATACCACGTCCTGTAGCCAAAAGTCTTCGTTCATGACGAGGGGCAGAAAACAATTCGGTACTCGCACCACGAACGCCTTGAAGTTAACGTTGCGGTGCGACTCCAGCAACTGCACCCTCGGCGTGTACCTCGTCTTCTGGCGCACGTACTCCACGATGTCCTCCGCCTTAGTGGTGTAATGCAGGCGGGAGATGTACACCGGTGTGTTCGGTTTTGCGGCACGTAAAATCACGTCGGATTAATGAGGATACAAACATACCATGCTGTGCTGCGCTGTGTGAGGCTACGCTCTGTTTAAAAACGCAACAGTCTCGAGCGAGGCGCGCTATCCGCCGTCCTGAGCCGCGCTGAGTTGTTTTTTATGGACGAGCTGTGCTAGTAGTACGAAGCAGTACGGAACGTAGCTTAAGAAACACAGCACAGCACAGTGCAGTACAGCGCAGCATAGCTCGATGATGATTGTTAAAAAAACGTAGCTTAAGAAACATAGCACAGCACAGCGCAGTACAGCGCAGCATAGCTCGATGTTGATTTGTCACCCTAAGGCCGAGATAGATAAACATAACTTAGCACACGTGCTTAGGTTTAGCGGTATCACTCGCGCGAGTCACTGCCGCGCAACTGTCAAACTTCAACGGCAAGATAGAGACGGACACATATCTTAGCCTAAGCTCGTGATAAGTAATGTTTATTTATCATGAACCTAACTGTTCCTAGTTCCCAGTTTGATAAGTTGGGAAGAGATTTAATCCTGGAGTTATTATGACCATGACCATTTGGACTGTCAATTCAAAGGTCGCAGACACGCGCCTCTGACTTTTAAATTTGTGTGTATCAGAAATTAATTATCATTTGCTACGGTGTACAAAAAACTTCGTGAGGAAATTAAAATACTATTTAAGAGATTTTTCAATTGTGTGTAAAGCTGTGTTAACTAATATTTAAACTCTGACACCAAGTTATTAATCCACCATACGATAAAGAAGAAAGTTTAGTTAACCGAGTTTAGTTAGATACTGGTGCTAACTCTTGCACACACTGTAAAATAATTTAGACTCACTATTTCTTTTTCTAATGGAGATCATTAGAAAAGGATAGAAGATTTTTAGACCTGTCAAACTAATCAATTTGCGTGATATCAACGAGAATTTAGTCGGCATGTCATAGAGGTCTCGTCTAATTTCACGTCAATTGAAAGGACGTCAACTAATTTGACAGCTCTAATTTAATAGTTCATTTTGCTGTCCTTTTTCTATGGTGTTTATTAGATAGAGATATAGTTAGTTAGACTAAAATTAGTTAAGCGGAATGTACAAGAGAATCAGCACCACTGTCTTTGTTAAAGCCATGTTTCTTAAAAAACGGTAGCGATGTCGATGTTCCTCCTCCTCCGTAGAATAACCACCAGGTGATAGATTTTCTCGCGTCGCGCATCTTTGGCGCAAAAGAATAATGACATAGAAAAGCTTGCGGTGAAAACTTGGTCTGAGACTGGTAGGATTGGAGATGTATTTGTAAAGAAAAAGGCTATGCTCTGCAATGGTATACATTGATGAAATTAATGTCGTAGTCTAAACACGGCTGAATGAAAATTAGGAAATACTAAATTAAAATCAAAAACAATGTTTTTTTTAGGTTTTTCGTTTTATCATTAATTAATATGTAAATCACTCTATCCTTTAAATAAACATAAGTGTAAAAACAATTTTTTTTTATAATCATGTAGACCACTTTAGGCTCTTAATGAATAGTCATTACCTACTCTAATATTATTGTAAGAGTGACTCTCTAGTTGCCAATTCCAAAGGCAACCTACCCCTCATGGAGATGATAATAAACTAAATAAAGTATGAACTAAATAATGATATTATACTACATTAACTGTGGATATATTACATTAATTGTCGATTTCGTAGTAGACTAGTAGTAGTTTTCAAAGTTCGTATTGATTCATAATTCGATCAATTCTTAATCGATTCCTAAATGCAATTTAAATGGAGTCGCTAAGGTCCTAAGATCTACCTAGGTTATTATTCAGGTAGGGAAAACAAACAAGTGATTCTTTTAAATAGACATTTAATAAATTTTTTAAGGGAAGTACTTGAAAAGTTACAATTAGATAACATTTAATTATTTGATAAACAACACGGAAAATAGCTTCACATCTCACAGCTTTAACATGTTTTGTCTATAATACATGCGTAAATATAAATAGGTAAACTTAACGAGTACAAAATGAGGAGTAACAATAACGTCATAAGTATTGTTCTAAAAAAAGTATTACTCTAAAAAATTATTCAAAAATAATAGAATGTGAGGCAATAACACATGAAGTTAACCATAAGGATAGAAAATAACCACAATTTGAAACCTATCAAAGAAACCAATTAAACATTTATTGCATTATACAATGTAATTACTTAGGTGGTAACTTAAAACTATGATGATCTATCATGGACTCTATCAGGCACAGCAAAAATAGAAAAAAGAGGGCTTAAAATTATATTATGTTTGCCTATGTAATAATAAATATACATTAATATATTACATTAGTTTATATTTTATAATCTACCTTCCTTAAAACTAAAGTAAAAAAAAAAAGTTTTTCTGCAGTCAAATATTATTTTCAACCACCCTACGTAGTGACTTTTGTTTAATATTCGATTATTCGATACAAACAACGAATATCTTAATTCAATTTTAATTATGATTGCTTTTTTATGCTTGTGAACAGTTTATATTATCAAAAAAGAAAAGACCTATTTGTAGATTCGTTAAAAAGTGCATGACTTATTATATGTTTTGGATTTTTCGATGCAAATCAAGACAAAAAGACCTCATGTGTTTTGCGAAATCTATGGAATCATTTTACTTTTGTGGTCATCAGCCATCAGGAGTTAACGTATACTTCCATTTGGTTCACCAAAGATTATAATAATGTTACAGATAGATGTTGTATTAGGAACTCGTTTATTTATGTATTCAATGTACAAATTAATTAAATCATATTATATAGGTATCACCCAGCATTTAATATTTTACTTTATGTACTAATATATGTAATTATTTTTATTTTGTTTTATTTATCAATTACTTAAGTTATGTAGAAATTAAATATTTACAGTGTTGCTATTATATGTTATTAGGTATTTATTATCAATATTATTATTTATTTATTTTTTCAATATAATGTATTATTTAACTTTATTTTTTATTTTATTTCTTGTAACGTAGTGTTACATGTTTAGCATAAAATTAGTCCATATACCTACTTATTCATACACGTAAATATTAAAATAAACTGTTGTACTTAAAAACTATTAAATTAATTAAAAACTTCCTGCGCTTTGGGACAGCTTGTGATTGCTGATTGCGGTGCCTTGTCGCGCTAGACGGGGTCACACTGAGAGCAGCGGCGCTACGTGGTTGCATCGTACCTGGTTCGCGGCGTTCTACGGGCCGTCCATCTTCCCGCCGGCGTCAGCTCCCAGGATAGTACCACCTACGTGATTTGGAAACAGATAGGCCGTAACCTACCCTCATTTTTTTGTGAGCCTCAGCCGCGGTAATTTTTATATTATTAAACTCTTATATAGTACCACCTGTGTTTCTTTCCTCTCCGCCATTAATATAGGCAGGGGTAAGGGGCAGGGCTAGAGGCTACATTCTTGACCAAAACTACATACTTATTATACTACCTTACATTATAATAGGGAAGATGCACTAATTTTATTTTTGTTTTCATTTTAAAGAATTCCATGTAGAATAGACCACAAATATATTTAAAAAATTAAAACATTGCAATTTATCCGAAAAAATGCTGTTTTAAATTGACAGTTTGACAGTTCGCGGGAAAACGGACTTATGGTGCTGATGACGTCACTCTTGTCTTTTACTGGTTCGCCGTTGGCTTTCATACTTTTGCATATTTATTTAAATCGAATAAAAAATAGTATTTACAAAGCATAGAATTTTATTTTATAAATTTACAAAAAAGAATAACTTAAATATTATATAGTTATTACATTTTAATTTTGGAAATACAGCATCTATCCAGAATTTCTATGCAGCATAATCGTATATACAAATATACTTCTTTTAATTTTTCAAAGTTTGTGTGTGCTATACAGAAAAGTGATATTTTCCTTATGCTGAAAAACATTTGAAGTTGTACTTGTGCCCAATATTTTGGTGTTATTTTATTGTCTTTCACATAGGAAAGTATGGTAGGTAGCTTCTGTTAAGGATATTTCACCTCTGCTGTGTAAATTTCAGCCGTCAGGTGTTGCGCCAAAAAACTCGGCATTACGAAGAAATCCAGCGTCTTCAATTTTAATCTAAAATGCTGATTAAAATAATATAAACAATATTTATTATTACAAAGGCCTGGAACTAAACATACCTAACTAATTATTTCATTCAAAATATTTAAACTAGAGAAAAACTAATGATGTTATGTCAATACTAACTCTAGGTAAACAACTGGAGTCTGCTTTGATAAACCCAACTCCCATTTTTATAAAAAAAACGCAATTAATATTCCCATAAAATAATATTCACCTTTACAACCATAACCTCAAATAAGTTGTCAAAACAAGTGTGACGTCACGAAACGCTAATTCGTGTTTTAAAATACGTATTGTTTCAAGTCATTTTTAAATCGTAATTATTGTAAAAAAACAACAATATGTAAAATAAAAACGTTGCAGTGGCCTTTCTTTTATATTTTTTTAACGTTTTAATCATACAAATTCCATAAATATTACATCTGCATCTTCCCTATTATTTATCATTATATGCAATAGATATTATGCACTTGTTAAAAATATTTCCGAACAAATAATTTCGATCTTTTAGGGATAGATAGATAGGCACAAGTAGCTTTTTTTTCTTTTTTTTTTGTCGGAGTATCACAATAGCATCATGAAATAATATACCTATCCTAGTTTAATATTTTAAATAAAAAAATAATGGTACTCTAAATATTTCTAATTATCTATAGTTTATAATCCATAGAATATTTCTAACATTTTGTTAAGAAACCATAAAAAGTATAATCTTTATTTACTATTAAATTTTTATTAATTTGTACAGAAGACAAAAATCTGAAAGCCGTATATTTTTAATTCAATCACAAAAAAATAACAATTTCCAGGTCCTTCTTTATGCAAGAACGGGAACTAAATTTTGAAGTGAATTAACAGTGTCATAAGCTTCATTGGCACAAGCTTAAACAGATTTTTAATTATTTTTGTGATGTATAATTTTCGATTCGATGACCTATAAATTTGTACCGAACCTTCGGTGGGCGACCGACTCCGCTCGCATTTTTCCGATTTTTCTTTTTGAATAGAGACACCTTCATCCGTAAAAGTCACTGGAACTTGAACCGCTGAGGACTATCCATTGCGGGTACGATGATTTTTCTTGGGACTGCATCAATAGACCCAGCTAGCCATCTTCGTTGTATTGTCCTACCTCAGTCTGGAGTACTGCCATTTTTTGGTCTATAACAGGTACATGGGGTACTGCCGGTTCTTCTTGGACTACAACTGGTACAATAACCACGGAGAAAGCCCTGTCTGGTCAGTGATATTGGGCCTTTACTATTTCCCGTCTACGTCGTTTATGGCGATTTATGATTAGTTGATTGTCAAAAGGAGAGTTTATAGATGAATAAATAATTAACGATTGGTTTATTACTCAGACATACACTAATCATAGTTTTTTTTAAACTTCACAAACAAGTTAATAATTGAGCCGGGCTCAGTCACGCACTGCACCGACATTATAAGTACCTACATTATCACAACGGCCGCTCGCGTGGGCGGTACAGGGGAGACTGAAACCCGAAATGTTTTGGGTACTTACTTGGAATAGATGTAAATACTTTTATCCAGACGGATCGAATTGAGAACCGACCATGAAGTTGTTAGGAGATGGTATAATAAGGTGTAATACAGAATAAAGAGGTGATAAGACATTTTACATAGAAGCGGAGAGCAAATTATTAAGACTATTAGATTAGTTATTAAAAATGTTATTCAAACTTGGATAAGTAATAAATTCTCGTATTAAAGTCTCGTACCTCGTCTTGGCTTTTGAAAATATAAATGGCGATTCCAGCACATTGAAGATCGACCACTTTCTTGAAGTCTCCTGTGCAAGGAGCATTACAGCTTTGACAACACCTAAGAAAATAATTTATTAAATATCTGATTATATTAAGTGCCATATTATTGATGTCATTATTTAAATATTGCAAACCATATTTTAATAAATAAATTACCTATATTCTAATTTATATAATATAGGTAGGTATATATTTATAGGTCGACAGTCGTGGACAACTAATTATGGACAGATAATGTAGACTACCTACATTCATTGTTGAAGTTTCTTTTAATCTTAATAATAAAATACTAGGATTAAATATATTTTTCACTGATAGTGTATCTTAGGTGACCCTAGTCACCTAAGTACAAGTGAAAGTGAAGTGAAAAATATATTTTTTAAAAATCATTATTTTTAAATATTAGAACAAAAACGAATAAGACGGATTGATGCTACAACTGTGTTTTATAAGTATCCGTCTAATTAGTGACAGTGAAATAAAAGTAAGTACAGTCTTTTGACAAATACCTATGTAAAAAAAAATTTTTTTTCGAATAGTTGCATTTGGCGCCAGAACAATTAGTATTTAGGCCTAAAACAAATGTTGGCGTGCAAGGACTAAACGACAACGATGGGTAGAAAATACTTGTAGAGTTATTTGATAGAACTACTTAAATTTTTTTTCTGGCTACATTGAAGCGATATCTTTGCAGTATTAAACATTAAATGATATTTACATTATTACTTCTTAATAAGTTCCGTTACTAAAAAAGGAACAGAGACTTGCACGATTAGCATTTGCTAGGAAGTATGTACATTGGACTCCCACTGGAAAAATGTGTTATTTTCCGACAAAAATCTTATAAATCTTATCTCATCTGACGCAAATAATATGTACGGCGTCCTATCAAACAGACATTCAACCCCAAATAAACTGAAAATCTAGTAACAAGGTAGGTTAGCATTCTGCCATTATACATAAACTATTAGAGGGTACAAAATTAAAGGGTTTGAACATTCATTGTTAAAGTCAGCACTTCAAACAGATGTTTTGTGACGTATGCGACGTTTTAATTTCAAATTAAAAGGACTATCACTCCATACATAAGTATTATCGATAATGAAAGAGTAGGTACCGTTATAACCCCCTCCAGAATTTTAAAAAGCTTATAATAGGCTTAGATACCTACCTAATAATCGGCAAAATGAACTTTTATTTCACATGTAATTTTTAACACATGTTACGGACACGTAACGCCTTCAAAAAAATTTAGGATATTGAAAAAGACAATAGGATTCGAGCGGAACTTGAACCCGCGACAGTTGCTGTACTGAGGCAACGCTCTTACCATCTGAGTTATTGCATCGCTGCTCGCAACTATCAAATTTTAAGTTCCCTTTCTACATTGTCTTGAGGAGACGCCTAGGTAATGTGTTGACGATGTTTACAAATAACTCAATTCAGTGCCAAAACTATTGCAGCCGTAATGGCATCTAGCAATCCTTATTCAATTATAATACATGTTCACCTACGACTGACAAGTCAGAGGTCTCGAGTTCGATCCCAAGGCGCGCGCCTTGGGATCGAACTCTCGACCTCTGACTTTTCGTAAGTTATGTGCGTTTTATAAAATTAATTATCAGTGGCTAAAACGGTAAGGGAAAACATCTGAGAGATTTTCAATGGTGTGTAAAGCCATGTCTGAGCGGCGGTTTAAACTCTGACACCAGGTTGTTTAAATCAACCACACGATAAGAAGAAGAAGAATACTTGTTAAGACCACTTAATGCTTTAGAAAAATATAAGATACAAGCGGGATTTGAACCCGCTGCCAAGGTACTTTTCTTTCAAGTCATAACATGACTAATTAAGGTGATCTAAGGTTTAACAATTTTAACAATCAAAATACCATGGTTTAGGTAGGTACCAAAAAACAATTTTGTTGTACAATATATTAGCGGTAAGAAAGATGAATTTTCAACAATAATTTAGAACAGAAATAAGAAGAGCTTAATTCATGCTCATGAATTTTGTTGTTTATGTCATGAAACGTGGGATGAATTTTACTTTTTTGACCTCACTAACCATAGATACTTAAAACTAAGTATAACTGAAACTAAAATAAGCCAACTGTTTAAATGTTTGCCCTTTTTCTAACTACAAAATAATAACAAGAATCAAATCAAATGGAGCAGGCAAAGAAATATAAACCAAAAGAAGGGGAAAACCAAAAAAAGGGGAGGGGAAGCAAAAAACTAGTGAACAATTTTGAAAAATCTACATCTAAAAAGTACTACAAATATTACCCAGATTTGAATTCCATTATAACTTTATCTCCTAGATATCTTCTTAATCTTTGCTTACGCTCTTCGGCAACCAAGCGGACTATATCACTTATTAATAAGTACTCTCCGTGTCAAGTACCTATTTAAAATATTTCCTAATTAAACTCTTAGTAAATAAAATAAAAATTAATAAAATGACGCCTCAGAAAATAATTTATATTATCATCTTGGTATTGACAGAACATACCATAATAATCGATTAATAATAAAGCCCAAAGCTGTCAATAGCTAGGAAGATGGCGTCAAAAGCATGTCAAAATACGAATAATATGTCTAAAAAGTTTTAATTTCTAGTCTTACAAACTTGTAATAAAGTAATGATTATAAAATTGTAAAATGATAATAATATGGAAAAATAGTAAAATATCAATTATAATATTGTAAAAGAAAGGTCTATGAAATCTAGTAGCTCATGTGTACACGAGAATGTATGTTACTAGATTTTATAATCTTTTATTTGCCACTAAAATCAAAACATTCATTATTGCCGGGACTTGTTTATCTGAAACAATCTGAAACTTCGTGGACCGACCGAACGAAAAGCTCGATTGACAAATTCAATTTGGGTGCCATTATTACCATTGAACGACTTGCCAAGAATGTTCTACCCATAGAGGAGATAAAGACATCACCGTGACATCACTCACGAGATTAAAAGTAGTAGCGCCATCTTGTGGTCAGATAAAAGCAACTTTTGCGATGTATAAGTACTGGTTCACAATAACTACCCAGATGATGATATCACCATCTGCATCTGTCAGTGTCAAGTACAGGCCGCCGAACAAAAGATCTCAACACTGCACAGAACCGCTCAGGAACTATTTAGGCTTTCTCTGGAAATCTCCCACTAATCTCAAAACCCTACCTGAAAGCAAAGTTAAGTAAAGTTAGTAAAAAGAGTGATTTCAACACTACTAAAAATAAAACTGTGTTGCCTAAAACTAGCTCAAAGTCTACCAGGACATTTGAACTTTGCCAACCTTACCACTCGTCGTTTCCGTCATCAACCACAAATATTTTCTGAAAACTTTCAGACAGAGCAGATTTATTTAGCACAACCTACCCAAAAAAGCAGGTAACTCACTTTCTTACAACAGATGCGGCAGACAACAGTTGGGGAGCTCAACTTAATAAACTTTTCTTGTCAGTAACTTGGCCATCACATCACACACGATGGCAGTCGAACCTGAAAAAGATGTTTGCAGTGTGTGGTGCAATATGCAGACAAAAACCAAAACGAGGGTGGCACATATTATGCTCTCTGTCTGGCGCTTCTAAACCTAACTACCAAGTTGATGGAGTTAGCAGATCGGATGAACATCACTCTATCTGCGGTATACCTACCTCCCGGGGAGGTCATAGATTACTACGAGATTCTACCATAGTGTAAGAAAGGAAGGTTTACCTATGGCAAAATAGTTTGGCGAGTTATTCCATTTATTTATAGGATTAAGGCGAAATCTTAAAACAACTTGTTTTGTTTTAATGCAAAATCTGTTCTATTTCATTTAATGTTATGTAATTACTAATTTTATTAATATCAAAAACAATAATTGTTATTGAGAAGAATAAAATTAGTAACCATGGATATATTATGGTTAAAATAAATAAATAATTATTATTTTCTTAGAAAGTAAAAATTTAATAAAACACCATCTAGCGCCCGATACTGTCAACTCTGGGATTTTTACCTGACTAAATTGTGTATCAAGACAGCAGGAACTAAAAGAAAAAAACTTCTGGCATACGTAATCTGGTAGATTAATATTTTACTTTCTTTCGTAACCACCTCATTCTTACTTCCGGCCAGAAAGGACCATAGACAAAGACTTCAGTACATTGCCATAGGCAAAAAAAAACCGCCATAATTGCCAGTATTGACATCAACTTTTCCCCAATTTCTTTTAACTGTTCAGTTGGGGGGCACAGACTTACTATGGATATTAACGCATGTTGGAAGCAACCATGGAGGAAAATGTTGCTGATATTTCTGCCAAGGGAGCGACGCTATCGCTACACTAGTGAATATTAAAGCATTAAAGCTAGTGAATTGACAATCACTACGCCCGCGCCGGCGCCATCAAGTATCAAGACGCTCGACACAGGCCAAGTACGCTCAGCGACGTGACTGTTTGTTGTGGTTTTATGTTCCAATAGATAAATAAATACCTACGTCGTCGTGATACGTGATAGCCTAGTGGTGGTGACCGTTTACTGGCAAGTCAGAGATCTCGGGTTCGAACCCAAGGCGCGCACCTCTGACTTTTCGTAAGTTATGAGCGTTTTATAAATAATTAATCATCACTCTCCGTGCCTCGGATAGCACGTTAAGTTGTTGGCCCCGGCTGTCAATTATTGTAGATCTTTGACAGTCGTTACGGGTAGTCAGAAGCCCGAAATCTGACAACCAGTCTTACCAAGGGGTATCGTGTAACCCAGTATCTGGGTTGTGGAGGTCTGATAGGCAGTCGCTCCATATAAAACACTGGTATTCAGCTGCATCCGGTAAGACTGGAAGCCGACCCCAACATAGTTGGGAAAAGGCTAGGCAGATGATGAGATAAATAAATACCTACCTATATACCTACTAAATTATAAAATAACTAGTGAGTGAATAAATCAGGCTATATTTATTGCTTTGGCAACATTAATCTAGGCCCTCGATGATGGCGGTTGGTCCTCGATCTTTTTTATTTTATCACACACTTATCGTATATAAATAAGTACTTATGTTCGTCGTTAATCATAGAGTATTGTTGAAAGTTGAACTAACCCGGACGTTTCAGTCATGCAAGTCGCACCGAGGGTGGTTACGAGAAAACGTCTTCTTCTCAACATGCAGACATTATTATGAACATTTCTTGATTTTATAGGGAGTTGGGGCTAGTTAGTGGCAACATTTTAGATGAATGAATGTATTTATTACACTGTCACAAATCAATCAAAATGTCAATTATTATTTGAAGAAAATTATGAACGGGATCTTATTAAATTGTGCTTTATTCTGTTAATTTTACCGTGATAAAAATGCCTTTACAACGGGTTATGGCTTTATCTAATTTCATGCTACAAACCAGTCGTTCCAGTATAACATTAAATTCTAAATTTCAGATTCATAAGTACAGGTAAGATATTATTTTTCATACGCTATTCAAAGTAGTAAACAACATGTTTTGAAGCCAAGACAACTTTATTTTTAACCTATTCTGTGTGAAAACAAACTATTATTAGGGCAAATAACGTTATATTATCATGGCTTTAAAAAGATACCTAGCCTAATACTAAATAACTACTTACTTTTAGTTGAAGGCCTTTAATTACCTACCGAGTTCCTAGTTTAGCTAAGATCTTTCTTTCTTGTTATCAAGGGCATTCTGAAACCAAAATATCTGACAAGGTATCGTTACTTTAGATAAGATCATACAGCACAGGTAGCTGCTAATATTGACAAAAAATGTCAGTCAGTTTAAACAAACAATCTCTGATTAATTGCGACATAATTAACATAATATTTACCTATTGACACTAAACTGGGACATCTAACCTAAAGCAACAAAAAAACCATGTGTAGGATACCTATTAGTTTTTATTGCATCATTTATGTATCTTTTCATCAGATTGTTTTTATTGCATCATTTACATATCTTTCATCAGATTCCTTGACAGACTTGACAGTAAATGTTGAAATTGTGACAAATTCATTGCCATTTGCTGCAGATTAGTTCTTATTGTCAACTAGAAAATTCATATTGCATAATGAATAAATGAGTATCATAATCATTGACCATACAGATTAGTTATCATGATAGTCAACACATTAATTCACCAAAGATCGACTGAGAGGCAAAAGGTCATAATAATTATAGGTACTTATTAGGTTATGCTTGTAGTTTGTGCCGACCCTTCTCATATTATAAACAACAGTTATGTAAGAATTTTGTTCTAATTAATGATCATACTTATTCTCTCTTTACAGATTTCTAACAGTAAATAAATTTAAACACACAAAAGTACTAAAAAACGAAAAAGAAAAGTTTCGAACATATGTCATCCAACGATATATAGACTATGTAAAAAATTATACAAAGGTCTTAGAGAACAGATTCCCTACAGCGGTTAAAATGTATAGAGTTTTTAGCGTTGGGATAAAAGATTTTCTTACAGATCTGAAGACATACATTTCTCTACGAATAAAAATCGCAAGGGACCATGGATTTGGAAAAATGAGCAGACAAGAAATTGAATTGTACCAAAAAATGCCTTCCGATATGTTTAGAATAGCTCCAGTTTTAATATTATCCGCAATACCATTTGGGAATTATGTTATTTTTCCATTAGCGTAAGTATTTTAATGTCAGCCCATCGTCTTGAAATTCAAGTGATAATTAGAACCTAATTGACATATATTTTAATGAACAACTGATAATGATTAGGTACTATTTCACATAAGCCTTTTCTTTATAAAAAAAAGCAAGTGATTGAAGTGATTGTTACCCATCAAAATGTATATACTTACTCATAAAAAATACTACCAGTAAAGATTAAATCATTTACATATTGATGGTGATAATCATTCAAATTCATTAGCTATAAATGCGGAGAAAAACCAATGCTACATGTAGGTACTGTTAATGAGCAATTAAGAAGAAAAATATATTTACAACTATTTTCTTATTAATTCTAATAAAACTACTATTTCAGATTCTTAAAACCGAGGAAGCTACTATGTTCCCATTTTTGGTCAATTCAACAAAAATTAGAATTTTCAATTCAAGATTTAGTTGAACGCCTAAGAAATAACAAACCTGTGCTCAGAGCTTTACAAGCAAAGCTGGATGGCATACCAAAAAGTGAACTTAAGGATAAGTGGAAGACGATTATAGGGTTACTGGGTTCTGGGGTGCATCCAACCCCAGAACAGATTTTACAATGCAAAGATCTGTTTGCCAATGAACCATATCAGTTAAGCAACTTGACTTATGCACATGCAGTAAGCACCTTTTGTGTACATGTATTTTATGTTACAAAAGTGCATGAAAATGAGGAAAAAATTTTTGATTCTTGTGGCTTAGTTTAAATACATACAAATCAATGTATGTACAATTTGCTAATCTCTATCTCATTATATATTTAAATCAAGAGATAAAACTAATTACATTTTCTTACCATTCATGCATTTTTGCAGCCGACTGTACCTAGTTGTACTTTATTTCGTTAAAATTTTAAACCAAGAGATAAAACTTATTAAATTTTTTTGCCATTCGTGCATTTTTGCAGCCGACTGTACCTAGATACCTAGTACTACCTATTAGTACCTATTTAATTAAAGTTTGTTGGAGTACTCGCACTGCAATTTCATTATGATAATTTTTATGTTTATTTTCATTTATTTATCTGTTACACTGCTTTGATTTTCTTTGTTTGCTGCTGCTTTTGTTACTATAAATCATTCTTTATTTTTCATACATAACTTCTTTTTAATAAACCTCAAATTTAATTCGGCTCTTGGCACCTGGTATAGAACTAGAACAGAATATTTTTGTAATTCCGGTGAAGTTTCACTTACTAATTTAATTTAGCCCTGTATAATGTTAATATATACACAGTGCCCTATACTGTCGTCGCTGAAAACTGCAAACATTGATTCAGGACATGGTTTTAAACTTCTCAAGTATTCTTCGTTTTATTTTTTTAAATCAGATTTTCTTGGATTCTTTAGTACTAAATTGTGTGCAAAAGCACTTATGGTTAAAAAAATTAAGAATTATTTATTTTCACTTGAAACTATGATGTAGATTGAATTAAAAGTATATCTGATCAGCCGTTTCGTTAATTAAGTAGGTTACGCGCGGGTTCATCGCCGCACAGCTCACAGCGCTAGTGATAAGACTTTATTGCTCTTTCGCTTTCTTATGAAACCATTGCAGGCTCCTTTGAGTGCAGAAATAGTAATATGTACGAAATTTTCAATGCTCTAAAATCATGTACATTATTCTTACTATGTCATGTCCCTTACACTTTGTATATTGTCATATATTAACATTATATAGAATAAATTTTGCGGTTTGACTGGAACAGTAACCAAAACTGATAGATAAATATAAAAAAAACATGCTGTTTTTCTTATAACAATTTATAGTATTTATATTATAGTTCAGTATTAAAGAGAGAAGTGTATGAAGAGAGCCTCCATGTCGCGCACCCCGGTAGCAGTTAGACTCGGTAACGCAGAGTCTAGGCTGACTTATCTCCTCACCACAATGACCCAAACTCAAAGTCAAACTCGACTCCAGTTTAGAATTAGTGTTACCATTTAGAAGTTATTATAGCTAACATATATTATGCAATTTGCTTCAATAATTAAAATAATTATAATTATTTCTCACTTTCCAGGGTTACTTACTCAAAATGCATGGTTTAAGAAAAACAATATTTAGAAGGAACAAATTAAAGTACCGGGCATTCATACTACTGGAAATGGACAAAGCAATTGTCAGGGAAGGAGGAGTGGATTCTCTTAATATGGAGACATTAAGGAACGCATGTCTTATACGAGGCCTAAATGGAAGCCATCTGACGAACCAAGAAATGAAAGTTTGGTTAACAAAATGGCTTAAAATTTCAGAACGTATAGACAAAAATACTTACTCACTAATATTACATTGTCCTATACTACTGGCATACAATCATCCACAGAATTGGATGTTAATTTATTAAGTTATGTTGAACTATGGCTTAAGAAGTTGGTAGTACATATTTTTTTAAATGGCAATTCGGTGGCGACTGTACGCGCCGCGCTTTTGTTGTTGTGACGTTACAATTTTGATAACTTTTTATATTTTCCGAGGAGAAAGGTATGCTTGTCTTGTATGATTTAAGGCCAGATCTAAAGTTAGTGGCTTTAGTCTCAATTTTAAACCTCAATGGCATTTTCAAATTATCCACTGTGTGGATAGGTTCATGTGTCTTTATGGACCATTCTGTATAAAATTTGGTTGAACTAGATTACTACCCTGAAACCCTGTTAATATAAGGATAAATATTTAGTATAAAAATGTTGTCAAAAGTTCTTTGACACTTCGATTTTCTAAATCAGGTATTTTGTGCCAGTGTTTTTTTATTATTCTTAACTTACTATGTCTTAAAGATCTTTATAGACAGCACTTATCTCATAACTTCTCTTTAATACAAAAGACATTTTAATAATCTGAAAGATTTTGACGTATTTAGTAGGTACTGTATACTCTGAACAGCATAATGATGGCCCTATAATTTTGCTGTGCAACATGATGATACCTATCTACTGCTAGCAAATGTACCTAAACAAAACCATAAAAAAAAACTTAACTATGACAAACTATTATTCAACAAAATATATTATGATGAATATTAAACTCTAAGAATATAATTATTTTACGCGTTTATGGCACACATTTTGTGTAGTCGGGCTAAAACGGCTATTATCATTTGTATCGCGCAACGTAAATTCTTATGACACAGGTGCTGATTCTATTGTACAACCCGCTAAACTAATTTAGTCTAACTATATCTCTTTCTAATAAATACCATAAAAAAAAGGACAGCAAATTGAAATATAAAAATAGAGCTGTCAAATATTAGTCTTCGTCCTTGCAATTGACATGAAAATAGACGAGACCTCTATGACATGCCGACTAAATTCTCGTTGATTTCACCCAAATGGACTAGTTTGACAGCTCTAAAAATCGTCTATCCTTTCTAATGATCTCAGAAAGAGAGACAGTGAGTCTAAATTAGTTTAGAGTGTGTTCAAGAGAATTGGCACCAATATCTGCTAGCTTTCTGGTTTTATATTGACCGGAAACTAGACCATCACGACACAGCACTAGCTCTGTTTTATTGTAATATAACATTGAGATAATAGAGAAAGTTTCAGTGTAGTGTTATACTATTTCAGTCTAGTCTTTTATACATCCTCATTCTTTTAATTAAAAAAAATTGACACTAATAAGTTTAGCATCTCAAGCTCTCAAAATAAATGTAAATGTATACCTACCTATGTATTCATTCAATCTTAATTTTATTATGTGCTATCAATGTTTTAGTTCCTATTCAGAGTACATAGTGCATATTTTATTTTCATAGCTTTTAGTTTATTTTTGGATTGTTGTGCATTAACAGTATTATAATATCTCTATAAGAGGAATAAATATATGTTGACTATGTTAATTATCATATTGTTTGTTGTTATGAAATAACACTTGGATGTTTAAAATAAATAAAGATGGTGATTATTACTGTTAGTGGTTATTGATTTTATAGATTAAATGATTAAGGACATTATTTTATATAATATCCTTGGATATATAATAAAAAATAATATTCTCCTGACCGAATTCCGGTCAATTAGCCAACTATGCTGGATATATTACAGTGCACATGTGGGTGCGCAAACACAGATGCACTCTCTATTACCTCCCTCTCATAGTCCGGTGGGACGGCAATCCGACCTACCATAGATTTGGAATTAAGTACCTAGGGTACCTAAATTCTGTTTCTATGCAGTGCCATAAATAGAGGGCGGTGACCCTGAAGAGAGACCTAGACCAAGTTTAAAATCATGGGCGCAGTTATAGAAGCTTGTACTGAACGCATAAAGGGCTAGGCACTAGACCTACAATTATACATGCCATGCCTAACTACTACAAATTTAATCGTCATGATCACATCCGCTAGAGTTGTTTAGGATTCTGTGTTTGGAACTCCATACCTACATACTATGCACGTAAAGGAAACGCCTCGGGGCTATTCTCAGTAATTGCGCTTGACTCGAGCGGTCGTCCCTGCCAGCGTGAACTTAGTACCTTCACCGCGCATACGCCGCGACTTTGAGGCAACGACGCGCTGAGAGCTGTGGCACGTGGCTGTGGTCCCCGCGCTTGCAAGTTGCGCTTGCGTTCCAACTTCCAAGCCGTAGGTAAACGAGCCCTAAGTTGCGTTACTATGCCGTAACTCGGTAAGTATGGTGTCACTCTGCCCTAGCCGCGCCGATACCTACCGCGGAAGTACCTAGCAACTTTTAACAGTTTAGACAAAATACCTATACATTTCAATTTACAATAATTCCTATATGAGCTGAAAATTGGTAGGTACTTAGGTAGGTATATACATGTAGTGATGTGCGTTGCCGGCAATATTCCCAAATATTACCGCTGTCAGCAAAATCCCAATATTCCCTACTAAATGATCCTACAAATAATGTATGTAGGTAAGTATGTAAGTAATGAAATGATACAATAGGAATAAAATAATTATATTTAAAATTTAAGGTTTTTAAGCGAATTTTGGATTGAAAAAATATTTTGAATGCTACTCAGCTACATTTTAAACATTTACTCTGCCCGGAATTACAACCTTCCTGCAACATTATAGTAAAATAAAATAGTCAATTTTTAAAATTTTACGATTCGAAATATTATGGAATAAAATGTCAAGTGGTGACGACAACATTCAGATGACTTATGACATTTCACCTGGAATATTGCTTTGCTCTGGCTGAATATTTTCAATGATGTTATACAACGTTCATAAATATATTTCACTCTGGCTGATTTGCCTACTTCTACTAATTCAAACAAAAAAACCGAAAAGTAAGCGGCAACAGGCTGTCTGGCGTCTCGAATGTGAACTGGGTATGGTCAGCGATGCTGATTGCCCTATAGATGGAGGGTGGTCACCTTGGAACCCCTGGTCTCAATGTCAAGGGCCCTGCGATGATGTAGGACATCGCCGCAGAACTAGGGAGTGTATAAATCCACCCCCCTCTCAAGAAGGCACTCCATGCGGCGGTGTCGACGAAGAAACAGACATTTGTTTCCTCACTAACTGCACTGTGGCTGATTTCCATCAACTCGTTCAAGGAGATTCTTTTAGGATGGAAGCTCTGCATCAACTAGAAGCTGTCCCAGCTTTGATGGAACGCTGTCTTCAAATGGAATGTCCCTATGAGGCGATTGAGGCCGCCTTAGGTCTTGATAATACCTGGCAACTAAACTCTGAACCGCTTTGGAATTCATTGCAATGTGTCAAGCGTAATCTCGGTTGCCCCGTAGCCGGCGAATGGGGGGCGTGGGGCGCGTGGTCAGCCTGCGGTGCCCGTTGTGGACGAGGCTTGAAGTGGAGACTACGACGATGCGACACACCAGCGCCTTCTAATGCCAATCTTGCGTGCGTTGGCCTACCCCTTCAGGCTGACATTTGCGTTGGCGATCAGTGTGCTGTGACCAACCATGACTCCGGAGGAAGTTGGGGCGAATGGAGCGCATGGTCACCTTGCTCAGAAAAATGTGGAGCAGGCGTTAAACGTCGAAGACGCGTCTGTCACGAAACGGATACGCCACCCTCTTCTGGAACATGGGGAACCCACTGCCGAGGACAACATGATCAGTTAGAAATATGTCAAAACAAGGAATGTTTCTTAGATGGCGGTTGGTCAGGATGGGGCAGTTGGGGACCGTGCTCTCAATCGTGCGGAGCAGGAAGGCGGTCTAGAACGAGAACATGCACCAGACCAATACCGCAAGGAGGTGGATCACCTTGCATTGGCCCAAGAACTGAAGTTGGAGCTTGTCATTTGTTACCGTGTGATGCTCTTTCGCACACAGTTGCCGTTTTTCATGGTGAATCATTTCTTTACTACAATTTCGAAAATAAGCATTCACAGCTTTTTCATTTTTATATGAGGTATATGCCTCTTTCACCTCATGGGACATTGGTGCGTAGAGATAACGGGCTCAATTCACACGTACGACTAAGTTTACAGAAGTGGCATATTTGTTTGGATGCGTGTGGATCTAGTCGTTCTTGTTGTTTACCCAGAATCTGTTCACACACAAACATAGAACCAGGAGCTTGGCATAATGCATTGGTCACGGTTACCAGTGAATCAGCGATTGTAAGATTGGACGACTCTTCTGTAAATATTAGGAGTACATGGCCTTGTGAACCAGATTTACCTGATGATAAAATGAAGATTTATGTCGGGGAAAAGCTACATGGGCAAGTCCAAGAGCTAGTTTTGAATTTCATACCCTTAAACATGATTATAAACCGAAATCAAAGATCTAGAAAAACTGATTTCTATCCCGTTGCAGCATCTAACATCGCATATGAAAAAGCAAGTAATGATGAAGCATATTTACCTGTTAAAAACGATCAGTATTTGCGTTTGCCATGTTTCCAGAATCAAAATGAGTGGCGAATAGAACTAACTTTAAAAACCAAAAAGGAAGCAGGTACTATTTTATATCTTAAGAATGACCACAACTCAAATTGGTTGCATTTACATTTGCAAAATATGAGACTAAAATTGAAGCTAGCACTCGAAGAATTTAGATCAGAGAGTAGCACCACGGCTGAGTATTTACCTGATCAGTGGATTGATGTTGCACTTTCCAAAAAGCAAGAGACAAATGCGATAGAAGTATCTATTAACGCTGGAGAACGCTTACATGTACAGTTTGAAGAAGAAGTGGCTAGATTAATAAAAGAGTCACTTAAAACAGTTAAAACACGCCCCGAAACGTCAACCGTCAATTCGTCATATTTGTATTTAGTCGGTACTATGATATCGCCAAAGCTATTTGCCTTGTGCACTGATGAATTCTTCGTGGGTGGAGTGCCTCATGACATAAAAAGAACTGTCACCGAGAACTTTGCACCCTTTTCTGGAGTTATAGCATCAGTAAGTGTGAACGGGGTACTATTAGATCTCCACGAGTATAGTATGGAACGGTACAAAGACGATAAAATCCAGGTCTCATCAAAAACGGCCAGTGTTTCTGGATCATATCACGAAACAGCCTGGGGCAAGTCTAATCGCCTAAATTTAACGTGTCTTCATGCAAGAACAGCTAGGTCTCCTCATAAGGCTAGTTGGCTTTTTTTAGATACAGCTGTTTCCGAAACCTTCAAGCATAAATCTGTGAGATCTATCGATGATGGAAGAGTCCTTAGGCTTGTAGCAACAGCTGACAATGATTTGAGAGGATTTTATACATGTCGTGCACATAGTAACAGGCGGACTCGAAATATTGTGACATATGGAGTCCTGGGAAAAATTCAATATAAATTAAAGAGTCCCGACACAACTACAGCTATCGCTGTAACGACCACCTTACTTTTAGTTCTAGCCACTCTAACTTGGCTTTTTATCGAAGGTATTCATGACATTCGGAACGGTTATGGATTTTTCAGAGATGCTCATTTATCTCCTAAAGAGGAAGCAGAAGCGGTGTGCCGGTATATTGACCAAAACATGCACATGATTGGTTCTAGGAGTGCTGCTAGAG
This sequence comes from Protodeltote pygarga, assembly GCA_936450705.2. Taxonomy (NCBI): domain Eukaryota; kingdom Metazoa; phylum Arthropoda; class Insecta; order Lepidoptera; family Noctuidae; genus Protodeltote; species Protodeltote pygarga. Next base: position 16,569,082 of record OW388248.2, read on the forward strand.
TAGCTAAAGCCCGGGCAAAGAGAAGAGGTAGACAACTAGCTTGCCGATCCAGCTTTGCTGCTCAGGAACCACAGGGTCTGATGCAAGAAAGCCTACAGCCGGAGCAAAGTGAAAACACTCCTAGCGAACCGGAAGGATTGCCAGCTCTGCCTGAAGTAAAAAGTTCAAACAACGCGCCATCCCACGATGTGTACAGATTGGAGCCGTGCTACATTAGCTCTCCTCGCCACGGTTCTCCGATTTCGTCACCAAAAGGCGGAGAGACGTCAACATCTTCTTTTGAATTGATTTCTCCGAAATTACTTTGCTCGCGGCTGCTCTTATCAAAACACTCTTCATCAAAGGAAAGCGTTGTATCTAAGAAAAAGCCGCGTGCATGTTTTACAGCTAAGGCACGGAAACCTCGAGGTAGTCTAATGACTATCAAATCTTCAGGTTACATTCATACACCGGCCCAGAGGATTTTACGAAAATTCCAAGAACTAAAAGGTGATGATTACTAAAATAGTGAATTCTATCATTTCTAATGCATAAGAAAAAAATATTAACCTGATGACGAGTGCATTGTATTAATAAATTGTGTTCATGTGTGTGTAAATGGTGTACCTTAAATATAAGTTTTCAAAGAAAATTAAAGAAATATGGTGTTCTAAATAATTTATTTTAAATAACATAGCAATCTTCTATATAAAATGAGAAAATACCTTTCAGTTTACACTGACTGATTATGTGACTGAATATAATACCTTTCACTGACTAAGTGACTGAATATTTGCGAAATCTAATCTAAAATTACATCCTAGACACTTGTAATTACATTTATTTCCCTGATGCTCATTATTACGTCCACACAACATTAAACAAAAATCACAAAATGTTACAATGATTGTTAACCAAGTGCAGCAAAATGTAACAATTCTATGATAGTGGTACGTAATGTTCCATTATACATATAACCGCTGTGTAGCACCATATGAAAAAACATTCTTCGTAAATTCCGATAGGAAAATACGAAAAAAACACTTAGCGGGGAACGGCTACTTTAAATATAAACTTCGCTAAAACATATTTGTCACTTACACTATTAAACACTTCGATCAACAATTTGTTGTGGATTCCAAAAAATATATGGTAGTCCCTTCAAAAACGCTACAAACAATATTATAAACACTATTTACAGAAATAGTGTTTATTATATTGTTTGTAGCGTTTCACACTCACAGCGCACTCACAGGAGTGTGTGAGTGCGCTTATTTAGATTCAATTTTAAATTCAGTAGACACCAAAATTCAACATGAAAATAATATTTTTACTTATTGCTTAGATTGAGTTTTTATTTAGATTGTATCTGCTTCTTGTAAATATTTATTTCATAATGTTTATGCAAATGAGACATGCTACATGTATTTTTGTTACTAATCATAACTATAGATCACTGGCGGTGAATTAATTTTGCCAAGAGGTAAGCCGGAACCAACCCGGAAAAAAATCTATTATACGAGTATGTACAGTCAGTAGGCATAACTGTGCCATTTATCAATGAGAAGTCGGTAGGAATCAACTTGCATGAAGCCTCCGCCACTGCTATAGATTATAGTTCTATTGTTGATCGAAGATTTTACGTGATACAATTCTGTTTTAAAAAATAAAAATGGCACCAAATATTTTGTTTAACTAGTTTATACTTTATAATTCTATAATAGCATTGCACTAATTAATAATTGTATATAATAATAATAGGAATACATTTTAAGTATTTATGAGAATGGTCTTAAAACAAGGACCATGAAAAAATGTCTTTTTATGCTATTGAAAATATTGCACACCAATAACAGCTACTTACCATTCATCGTATGGATTTTCCTGCGTTTTCTAATTTATATGTTTGTACTCAATTTTAAGTCGTTGTCCTATACCACTGTTTTTTTATGTATAAAAACCCTTATTGAAATATTTAATTAAGGTCACTTCATAACGGAACTTTTAAATATGTATTTAAAGATTCACAATTAAAAACCGTAAATTGTGCGTAGATCAGGGAGCGTACTCTTGTATTACGAACGTAATTCCAATTTAGATGAAGATCGTGTACAAAGATGGCACTAGGTCGGTTAATAAAGACCTAACTATTGTATGGTAAAAATAGGATTGTGTTCGTAGTTCAAGAGTATTCCCTTAGGTGTTTTATCAATCGTACCTACATAGAGATGGCAACCCTCTTTTGTAAATACATTCAATACGAGTTTGATTCTTGGAATTTTCTAATGACAATACTAGAAATATGGATTATTAAACGAACCGTAACATTGTCTTTGAAATCAATATAGGGCTGTACTGTGAAAAATCAACCGAACATAATGCATCATTACACGTACGATTCGATTTTTAATAAAAATCCAAGAATACGTTGAGAATTTTATCCGTACATTAGTCTGCGTGAGATACCACGGCTCGACAATGCTGATTTTCGGGCACATATAAAACGTTATATAAGCCAACCGTCGCGTTGATCTATTTATTAATGTAGGCACTTTCTTCATCAATATTTGAGTACATAAATAACACAAATAATATAATAATTTTTACCACTTTTGTACTTATAAATATTTTGACTACCTATTTTTGAAGCCAATTGCAATGAGTGACTAGAATAAAGTAAAACAATTAATATATATTAATTATCTGGCAATACATTTCTATTTTATAATTTTACGCTAATTTAATATCTACATATTCTACATAACATGAATTATATGAGGAATATAAATATATAATGTTGTTCATCCACTGGTTTGGAAGCTTAGTAGGGCAATACAAATAACTGGGGATTTCTAATACCAAGGAAGTTTTTAACAAACACTGGTGTTTGGTGGTATATTAATGACTTTGACTGGTGTCTTACTATGTTAAGGCTTTGTGATTTAATTTAAGTGGGAAATCTAAGATATCTCTCAATTTCTAAGATATCTCTCCGTGTCCAATTGAAGCACATTGGACACGGAGAGATATGCGTTGTTATTTTTGTGTTGGAGTGCAGACAGAAAAGTTTTTAGTTTATACATAGAAATATAATATGTATGTTTAATGAATTACGGTCGAATATCGATCACCATTAGTAATATTGAATTAGCCACCGAGCTAAAGCACATTAATTAATTAAATAATGTTTAATGTGATAAAAAATAAGTCTCGACATCAATAATTATTATTCACTCAAACTCAACTCATCCAACCAGTGAACAAAAACATTACCTTACCTTATACAAAAACAATTAAGCTATAAATATCTAGTTATAATAGTTTGATAAATTTAGGCACGATTTTTTGATCATCCCTCAACTATTCTCTAAAAAAATTGTCATACATATTATAATAAATAAATTAATACATATATTGTTATAGCCATAAAGTTGCAAAAAGAATAGGGGGGGACATTGCCCTTGAACAAACTGATTTGTAATAATAATAACACAATCAATGAAAAAAAATACGATTTAAAATTCAGGCCTAAATTCAATTAAATAATAATCTATAACTATTGCGTAGTTATACTTTCTAGAGGTAATAAAGAAGTGTGAATTTTTAATAAGCTATAATATAGTGAGTAATATTGGGCAGTATTTTGTGCGCTTTGTGACCCTGACCAAATAGGAATAACACGGGGCATTTATCATCATTAACTTAATTCTATTCTATTATTCTATTTATATTAGAAATCATATATTTTTCTTCATGTTCTGCTACAGGTTATTCAATGATACCAATAGATTGACTTTATTTATAAAATAAAAACCGGTAAAATTTATAAGGGGCAACCTTTCGAATTCATTATGTGGACTTACAACTTCATCATGGGTGTCATTTTCATAGTTTTTGGTATACTTAACACGAATATTGGGTCAATTTTGAAGTTCAAGATGTGTGTTTTTGGGAATGGATATGACATGGGTCTAGAAACAAATAATAAACTGGTCAAGCTAAGTAAAACCGTTTAAAAATCCGATATTTGACTTCTTACTAAAGGATTATCCTTTGACTTGAACAATTGTAACCTGAAATTGTATTATACAATTTATAACGATATAATATTATTATAATAAATATAATATTATTAAACCTATCCCGTCTGACAAAAAGGCCATATGTATGGTACTTTTATGTTGGTGTGTGCCTATCTGCGTATAGGTTTTGTATCTACATTGCACAAGTAAATTTATAAATGACTTATCCCAATCGTAGTTCATGACTTTCATGATCATTGTAAACGATAATAATCTTAATAATTCTTCTTCTTCTTCTTATCGTATGGTTGATTAACAATCTGGTGTCAGAGTTTAAACCACCCGTAGGCCTCTGACATGGCTTTACACACGATTGAAATATCTCTCAGGTGTGCTGGTTTCATCACGATGTTTTCCTTCGCCGTTTTAGCAACTGATAATTAATTTATAATACGCACATTACTTACGAAAAGTCAGAGGTGCGCGCCTTGGGATCGAACTCAAGACCACTGAATTATTAGTCGACGGTCATACCACTAGGCTATCAGTGCTAATAACTCTTAAAATGTCTTTATCGCTGTAGCGTCAAAAATCTATCAAATTTTATAAAAATCCATTAAAATTCATAAAGCCCTTTAGTTCATCCAATTAAAAAAAATCTAACATAATTTTTTAAATGCACAATTACCTTGATTAGTGTTATATTTGGCGATCATTAACAAATTTTGTAACAATTTTTGAGTATTGAATAAGCTATCGAGTATAAAAATATAAGTATTTATTCGAGTCTTAAACTTTTATCAAATAAATCATGAGTATAACAATGTCCAATAATAAAATTACTAATATTATTAATATGTAACAAAACATCAATATTTCTATAATTAACTATTTCTCACTATCAATTTGATTTTTCTCTCATAATCTAATAACAATATTTTATTTTACGACTATACATTTTAATTAAACATAAAATTCATATCGGAAAGTAGTACTAAGGAATTTGTAATCCCTAAACTATCGTTTACATAACTTCTCAACTACTAGTGTCATATAGTGGTCACTATTAGTGATATCAATAATAAATTACACGACTTATTTGAAGCTTAATAGTCGATTTCGTTTATATCGTAAAACATGCGAGATTTCACACTTGAAATAATATAAGATTTAGTATAAAACTCCTTATGATAAAGATCTTAATCGTGGAGGTAACAATTTCAACGAATGTGCCTTAACGTCTTTTATATTGTTTTATATTAACTACTTATCAAAAGATATTCTTTATATAATGCGATAATAAAGCATAAGGCGCCTAACGTGCTGAACCGCTAGAGATAAAGAATCACTGACTATAGCCGTGAAAAATCGCAAAAAAAAACAAAAATATCAGTTTGATCAGTTTGAAACAAGTTTCCATACATGAAAATTGCTTCGAATGAATTTTTGTTTATGCAATTTTTATGTACGAAAACTTGTTTAAAATTTGAAATTGAAATTTTTGCTGTAGGATTTTGTAATGTTATTCTCAATAATTAATTTTTGCGATTTTTCATAACTAAATTCAGGAATTTCGTACCTGGAGAGAGATAGCGATTTAAAGAATTAGGCGCATTAATTAAAAAAATACATATAAAATGATATTGAACTCTTGGCTGTACCATTGGTTCTTAGTTCCATTTATAATGGGGCTCACTGACGCCGCTTACATTCGTCAATAAGACGCTAGCTTCGTATAAAATTTCTTTGTATGCACCACTATACAGTTTGGCAAAAAAGAGTCTGTAAAAACTGAGGGCGCCACTGGCGCACTTCTCGTACTGCATTTCAAAATTAAAAGTTATTTGGTACTTACATGAATTTCTATGACGGTTATTTTGTCATCAAATCTGTCATCAGTTATTTTAGTAGGTACTTACAAACTTAATTTTTAAAATGTTTATTGTTAGTTCCATTTTTTAACTCATCAGACTCTGTTTTGCCACGCTATATGCCTTATTTTATTTAAAGTTTGTCAAATGCAGGTTGATAATTTGTAATGGCAACATTGTTTATAAATTTATTGCTATTTCAACTTTAATATAAGGAACTTCTTGTGTGCCATTTATTTCAGCTTGGCACACTTATCATTTGACAAACAACAGTAGATTTAATAGAAACATTTTTGTGGGAATTCCCAAAAATTGTTAACTTAAAAATAACAAATATCTAAACATCATTATGGCACATTGTTTAGTGAAACTATGATGCTATTTTTTTAACTGCGTTTTGGCATCGGCGGCAACGTAAACTTAATCTTAAAATAATTTATCGTTTATTTACGACAGGTAATCGGAATAAACTACATATCTTTTTACAAATAATAAGTAGTTATTTCGAGAATTTAAATTTTATCCAGAATTTCATAAAAATGAAATCGAAAAAGGGTGTTGGTTTGCTTTTATTTATTTAAAATGAAGTTTAAGCGCCCAATTATCCGATCCATGCCACAACGAAGATGAAGTAGCGAGTGTTTAAATTAAAATTAAGGTGTATGTTGGCTTCTTGTCTTCACCATCTTCAATGTATTATCTGTTCACGTACTTAGGATCTGTAACTGCTGAAATAAAATCTAATCGGAATGGCTATCGCTGTCTGAACACTTTCTACGTCTGTATCGTTTCGGTTCGGGTTCGGGACTCTCGCAGCGATAACGTACCATTTTCTTGTAATACAATGCCGTTCCAAGTACTGCGGAACTCAGAAAAGTTGATATACAGAAGTTTGTCAGTAGTTTGACATCTGTAGAATCAACGTAGACTGTGTAGATGCGCGCTGGAATGTTTATAAAGATATTGTTGTAACATACATTCAAATGAAAATTTTACCGCTCAGCAATGACATTAGGGAAGCGGAAAAATTGATGCAAACAAAATACATTGTGCAGACTACGTAGCGCACGCAACGGCGAGCGGTTTTCATTCATAATATATCATTAAGTAGTGCTATAAATATAAATAATATGCCTTTATCAAAATTTAAATAAACCCGCACGCGCAATGGATTTTAAACTATGTCGTTTTTAGCACAATTCACCATCTTTTTTAGGTCACCCTTATAACCAACCATAAACATACTTCAACATTTCTTTCATTCTTCTGAATCACATGTCCATGCCACGATAAATTAAGTAGTCTCCTTCTTGATCGTATGGTTGATGAACAACCTGGTGTCAGAGTTTAAACCGCCCGTGGGCCTCTGTCAAGGCTTTATACACCATAGAATAATCTCCCAGGAGGAGTGCAAGTGATATCTAATTAATACATATATAAATCGCACGCACTCAGGCTATGATAACCTTTTTAAAATGAAGTAGTAGAAATTACAAACTGTTAATAAGGGCCTAAAGAGTTGCCAAATCAGTTTTTTTTAGTCAAAAATACTAAAAAATCTACAAGTCTGAATCTACAAGGCCATGAAAAAAGTGATAGTTTCACTTTAAAAAATATATCCCTTATACTAGTAAGATAGCGGCAGCACAGCGGAGAAAACTAGTTGTGAAAAATTTGGAGAATTTTGTCTTTACGATGAAGACTACATACCTAAGTTAGTTGATACGGATATGACCCATGTAGTAAGTGATACTGCGTCAGCATTCTCTTCCTTTATAATCCCGTAGATGTAGGTCACCTTCGCGAAGCCGCTGAGAGGTGTACAAAATGGCTGGAAATACAAACATTTACCTACATAAATACATAATCATTTTTGTAAAGTATTTATCATACTACGCGAACATTAAAGTTCTAAATTTTTGTAGTACTGATGAGACCTTAGAGTAGATAAGAAAAAAATAGAGCAACCCTATAGAAGTATGAACCGTGAGCACGGGTATGAACAACGCGGCCGCGACACGAGCTCCGTTTGCGATCATACCTCGATCGACTGCGGTTCAACTAGGCTCCACGAGCGAAAAAGTTACATTTTAGCTTATATCATGGTTAACTGCTGAGTAAAATTTTGAAAAACGTCTAGAAAACTTAATTTGAAAAAATGACATTTTAACATTTCTATGGCGAGACCTGTTTTCGCTCCGCACAGGGCAATGTGGTTGACGTTATCACTCTATATTTTCTTGAATACTCTATGGATGAGACAGTATGTCCTCCGTGTGCTACGAACCTACTTGCGCTAAGACAGTGCAATGAGGAACTTGCGATTGACTTTTTTATACTGCATAAGTTTAATAAAAAAAATACGATTTGTTCCAGTAAGATTTTAGCATGATTTTAGTTTCGGTGAAATTAGGAGCACCAATAATCAGTCTTTAAGCCGACCGTTAGTTTTATTTATACAGCGTGGTGCGCAGATGAGAGCGCACTGAGGTAGCCTGATTCTTATTTTTGGAATAGAAGCAGAGCCTCCGGGTCCTCACAGGAGAACTAAGGGATTTGAACCCTTAGAGCTAGGTGCAGAGCGAAGGGAGCTTTCCCAAGTAGGTCGCACGTTCACAACTCTTAACAAATTTATTTCCTTCTACAAAATTTTCGAACTTTACACATACAACTTTTCTACGAATAAGATAATTTCCAACTAATCTACGAGTATGACTGCTGCAAACTGAAGGTACCTATATTTTAGTTTTTGATAGGGATGTTCGAAGCGTATGACTTAATTTCATGAAAGACCGCTTCATGTAGTATGTTACATGATACGAACTGCTAAGTAACAATTCTGCCAGTCCTTATGGGATCCTAGTACATAGTTCGAAGGTCATTTCAAATACGCCATCTTATAATATAGACCTATTAAAAGAGCTATTACTAGGAATAGTTTTATTGAACACTTAAAAGTGTAAACCAATTTACAGAGAAGTTCGAGACCATTTATCAATACAGTACCTAGTGCACTGATAAAAAATCGATAACTTGGCCATTTACCAATAATGTGTAGTTAATTCATTCATTTTAATTGCAAAAGTACTCGTAGACTATTTGGAAAATTGCCAATTTCATTTATTCGTAATCACACCTAATGATCACAGTAGGCACCTAGTGACTAGAAGAATTCAATCAAATATTGTTAAGATTCATTTACAAGCCAAATTAAATCCCGTGATTCGAAAGACGACCGAAGCTAAGCTTAGTAAGGTTTCAAGGTTCCAAATTCTATGGTGCCATAGAATAACAATAGAGGTGCCTCCATCAAATCCATAAATCGTGTAAAGCCTGCTATTCACACGCATGCCGCAGGATCAATCTAGGGTGATTAGGTGGGATGGCCCTAAGTTGTCTCCTAAGTTCACTCAGGAAATTGCCCATCTACGATGGCATGTATAAACTTAATTCAGGACTTAAATATCGAAGGGAAAGATATTTATTTAAATACCTCGTCCAATCAAGGCGATGACATTTAGGTACTTACATTAAAAAACAAAAACAAAACATACACAAGAACAAATGGCAATTAGTTTTTAGTTTTACTAAAAATAAAAAAGTAGGCACCAACTCGCCCAAATCAAAACGGTTACCATGTCAACGTTTTCGTAAAAACGAGTTTTAGTTCAAGAAAACTAGTTTCAGGTAATACTTGAGTCCTGAGTTAGGGTGTGAGTAACATGACGTACACATTTAGGGTCACCCCACTTAAATATCCTAGATTACCCCAGTGGCAGGCATAAAGAAACAGGACATTTGCATCTAAACGAGTCAATCTGATTAAAAATTCCTGTGTCGTGTTGGTTGCGAGCCTGTTAAAACTTAATTAAATAGTTTAAAAGAGTGAAGTGCTCCAGATAATATGTTGGATATTTAGACAGATTTAACGTAGGCAGTTATAACACAATACAGCACCGGCGTTAGGGCCATTGACACCCCGGGCAAAAATTTTGTGGCGCCTACTTAAGGAAATCAATAACGAGAGTATTTTTTTTGATGGCGTAGCAGAGTTTTGAGGGTATGGTATGTGCAGGAGACTCCAGACCTCGGCGCCCCCGTAAATTTGGCGCCCTGGGCCGTCGCCCCAACGTGCACTAACACAATATTCTCCCGATTCTTCAACTGTTGAATAGATTCCTGGAAGACCCAGAGTTGATTTGTTTGCAAAGAAAACTGTAAATTTTTTGGTGAATAAAAAAATCTATGATAGTGATGTGTGAATGTGATACAGTTAGATGTATTTTATTTAGTTCTCTTCTTGATTAATGTTTATTTATTATCGTGTTTTATCGAATTTGGATGATGAATGTAGTGTTGATGGATCTTTTTTACTTTACAAGCCCAGTTATTCCAAATCACGGTCTTTGGAACCAGTCACCTGTACTATCGGTAGTAGAAAGGCAATTTCAGTCACGCCCATTAAGAATTTACTAATCTGGCGTACTTGCCATGACTAATAAACCTTTAATTAGGTATTATGTTTAATGCGCATGTTAAAAACATTAAGTGTTAGAACTAGGTCGCAGCGATTGTGAGTGATAAGTCAAGAATTAAGACAATGTGTCTTACAGTGGCGGAGGGTGAATTTTTCCAAGAACCGGAGCCAACCTGGAGAAGAATGAGTAAATCGGGTTGGTAAAGGAATGAGTTGTGTTCTATGGAGCCTCCGCCTCTTAAAATAAAACTGTTGTAAATCGTTATAATTAAATTTATTTCTACGCAATTTCGTTGTTACACTTAAAAATCACTAGATTCTTACTTTGGAACGCTGCAATTCGTTAATTCATCGTAATATACATATTATATGTATAAGTACCACTATTCTGCACAAAACTAAGAGCCTGACCACTGACCACTCATCCCCACGGGGTGCGCCGTTTCACACTGGTCCCGTACAAGATATTGGCCAGTTATGGTCAAATTTAATGATTACTTTTGGTCGCGATAACCGACATCCGCGAGGAGGAAGCTGCGGGCATCAGCTAGTTAGTAAAAAAGAGAAGTTTAGATACTCACCACCATATACGAAAGTGCATATTTCGGGAACGTGCCAATCAAGAATCCGAAAACTATTATCCAGTAGCCAGCAGTGGTTAGGGGAACTATCGGCAGACACAAAAGGTTCTTATACTTCAATACGTGGAAAAACATTACAAATACTTGTACCAATATTATTGGGTACTCCATGTATGTCATGATGTTGTACTGGTTTGTATAGTTGTATAGAGTCATTATGGAAAATCTGGAAAGAAAAGCATGTCTTGATTAGTTTTACTTTAATTAACCCTAAGCAAGGACGCTGCCAAGGGGGGGCTGGGAGGGGCGGCCGTTTCGTTACTACAAGGACTAGTTTATAAAAGAAAAGTAATGAACAGTGAATAATTTTTTCCTCTTATGCCCATGTGAATGTAGCGAAATGGCCATAAATATATTTTGACTAAGGTATAGAGTTTGTGAAGTGGGCTGTAGAGTTAGAAGCTTGGCTCTACATGAGATCTGATAACTTTTTTACAGTGCGAGCCATGGTCTCGTATTGGCAACATTTTACATGAAAATGTGTTTGGTGGGATTTAATACACAGTCAAGAGCACTTTGAAGTTTTCACTTGATTCATAAGCTCTCGATTGTACTATCGTGGTCACGAACGGTGTACCACGTTGCGATCAAAATGCTTTGAACGATTACGACTTCTATCAATGCCATCTATGATTTCTATTATAATTTTATATAATAAATATTATGTACTACTACCTACTAATAATAATTGAATGAATTTAACACGCTGCCGCGTGTCTAGATAATACTCGAAACATTTGCTAAGAACTAGACCAGACCCTAATTACAGATAAGTCTATCGCGTTTCCCCAAAAATCTACTTCATTGAGGTAAGTCAATGTATTATTAAGTGTGCGAAAAATATGTTGTGATAGTTTTACGTCGCCTATTAATAAGAGCCTGCTGTATCATGGATCAAACCAGTTCTTTAGTCGTAACAGCGATCAAGCCAGTCGGTTTTGCATTTATTTAAATATCGTTAATGTGAAGTTATGCTACTATTATTTAGCGCTAAACAATAACTTACATAAGAAATGCATTCATAAGAAACTAAATAAAGATTATAATAGGATGAGACTTATAGAGACTACAGTAATCTATGTACCTAATACCTATATGTATAAAACTTAAGTCGGGTTTGTTACAACACAGCAGATAGGACAGTCTAGGGTGAGGTACACACGCACAAAGCGCGAAGGTAAGCGAGGCAAAGCATGAAAATCGTAAGAAACCATTTTAGCAAACGTTTAATGTTCAAAATTTCAGTTGCGTTGTTAGTGTTATACGCACACACATACGCTTGTAGTGTAAGTCTACTTGCATAATGTAGTTTAATTAGTTGTCAATGATGTACCTACCACACAATTTTCGGATAGCACACTCACAACTCTAGCACGGAACAAATAGCTGGTAGTTGTTCCGTGCTAGAGTTGTGACAGTAAGCGTTGTAGGTGAACTGCTTAACCACTGCACCATTAGTCTATTTACTGCGCCTGGAGTGCGCATATTTTTACTGCTGATGCTGCCATACAGTTATAGCGAGACACGAGATATGGACCGAAAAGGTAGTTATCGAGGTATTATTATTTATTATCATATTGTCCACAGATAAGTGAAGCCTATCGAATGAAACTGACATTGATGGCATTTCAATGCACTTAAAAATAAATGATTTATATTTTTTTATCTTTTATCGTTTTTAAAAAATGCATCATAGGTACAGCAAATAGGTAAATTAGATACTCTTTGAATATTGTTTTAAGCATGACTAACATTTTAAAAATAGTAATAAAGTCACATGGAATGAACTAATGTTAAACATTCATAATCTAGTTTAAACTTCACACATCAGTGTTGATGATAAGAGTTGAATGCAAATACAGTCGACAGCAATAGGGGTGTGCTGGGGACTATTTTTTTAAAATATTATTTCAAAAAATTCTTAATTAATCAGAGAAGAAAATCAGATATTTAAAAAAAATACAGATAAAATAAAATAATGGTTTTGATATTCTTTACTAGACACAGACGGCGGCGCGCGGCGCGGTGAATTATGGAAGTGAGTTCCGTACATGAAGGAACTACCATAATAATAATATGAAACATATTAGTATTTGCTCCATGGTCCCGTACCACAGAGGTCCGTTATCGAACACCGTGCGCTTTTTTATCCATATTTTTATTTTTTAGGAAGAGAATAGCAATTACCTCCGCCAAGATACCTTTTTTTATTTCCAAAACTTATAACTTCGGCATCAAAAGACTGATTAAAAAAAATCGCAAACCGTATAAATTTATAAACTTTCTTTAAATTTTAACAATTTTATAAAACGAAGAGACTTATGAAGTTCAAATTTTTTGTAGAAAGAAATAATGTAGGCACCTGCTCGTACTTAACAGATTTTTATTTTTTACAAAAATGTATAACTTGTTCTTTATGTGTTGTATAATTATACTTATGTAGCTATATGCATACTTTTGAATAGTAGTGCAGCAAGTAGCAACTACCCTATTAGTGTAAACGAGTTTTATTGAAAAATTTAACTTATTATTATTTAATCCAGAATATTAAAATTTACCATTGATATAGGTAATATGATTTCTTAAATAAGCATGCCATAGATAAAAATTTTAATATATTTTATGTTTATTGAATGTTTTGCATCGCAGAACACAAGTACTTATTACATGGAACCGTGCCACGAAACAGATAAAAGAGATTTAAAAGGAAATTGTTGTCGTGCGTCTGTTCACCTCCGTTTGTCTTACGCTTTTTAAAAGGAGAGCGACAATTGAAGATTCTCATCGTAATTTGAATACTACCCAATTAAAATCATTAAAAAAATTTAAACAAGATCTAGAGACTTGTAGTTTGTCAGATTTAAATATAATATTATATTACTATGCTTTATAAGGAACCGATGCATGTGAATTACGCTCACAAATTAACCTTGAATACAAAGATGCTAGCACACTAGCGCAATTTTACCCACAGATTTGGCTATACACATTGTGATTTTCTTTCTTTAGTACCTAAGTGAAATGCGAAGTGTCACGGCCGGACCATGCGGTACCGTGACGGCACGTACATCATCATGAATTCATGACCACACGAATGGAAATTTTGATGGAAGTTTATATCAAAAGTGGTAAAGCAATTTTATGGTTGACTATACAAAGTACCTAATTCAAGCAGGATTTGCACTGAAGATCTACTAGTTCAAGTAACCAGCCCCTTTGCCCACAAAGCTTTTTGTAAACCTGTGCTATCGATTTTTTTTTCTATATTTAATGGTAATTACATCCACTCCTTGCATGGAGTATTAGTAAGCTAGCAGAGTATCTAACTTTCTGCATACAATTATAATTTTGTGAAAAGAAAAAAAATATTAGAGCAGGATTGGTACCCATAACCTACACTGGAATTTTCTCTTTAATTGTGGGTACAAGTTACAGATATTTAATTTTACACTGCACAACAACCCTGATCAAAACATATGTGTGTGGGGATATGCAGTTCATATTGGCAAAAAGGCACTGCCTACCCTGACAGATACAACACAGTAGACTAACTAATGAAACTAAGTAGGATTTGTATTCACTGCCTACCATATCGAAATTGTCTATGCACGCCCCTGCATGCACAAAACTTTAACAGGAAAATAATTGTTTACCAATTTCGCCATAAAATAAACCAACGTGTAACTGCCCCACTGTAGGGCCTCTTCTCATACAGAGAAGGATCGAGCATTCATCACCTTGCTAGCTCACTGCATGTTGGCGATTAAGTCCAGGTTTCCTTATGATTCCTTCACCATTAGTTAGTGGTGTCTTAGATTAACTAAGAAACTACATTATTGAATTAGTCACATTTGTATATACCAGATTCAAAACCCATATCCATGTGCTTGCAAAGCGGGTAACCAATGAGTACGGCCGTAACCAATGAGCCACCGCAACATATTTGCCATATTGCGCTATACATTGTCAAAATGTGTATTTTTGTGAATTTTTTACATGTTATAGGACATAATAGCTCATTAAATATGATTATTTAATAAGAAAATTTGAAAAAAAACAACTGATACGGATCGGATCCCATCTGTATCAGTTGTTATTTTTTTTTTCAAATTTTCTTATTAAATAAAATGTGTATTATTTAAACTTCTACTTACCCAATGACTTCCATGATCATAGCTTGCACATATATCCCTTCTGCCGATCGCTTCTCCCTCATATACATTATCTGTGGTACTTTTAGAAACAAACATGATACAATTGTTAGAGTGCTGAGTAAGTTAGCTATGTTTTCCGAGAAACTTCTTTCCATTTTGAATTAGAATTTTCTGCTCTGTAAATAGACAATTTATTTTTATTTTATGGTTCTTGTAAGTTCCTTGGTTAGTAGGTGCAGATAAACTTAAGATTGCTGTCAAAGTAGTGGGTTGTAGATTGAATGAAGTCATTATTACCTTGTTAAGCTAACCCACAAAGAAAGGCTAAGAAATATATTATGGAAATAGCTAAATAATTTTGTAAACTATCTATTATTATAACTTGAACATTTTATTCAAAAACTGAAGCTCGCACAACACATTGTTCCAGCCATTGTCATATGAATGAACATAGATTTACATTTAGTGTTACATAAATAACTTTTTTTTTATAAATATAATATATTTTCTAGTGTCCATATCACTATTCACTGCTGAACACAGATTAGTGATTAATAATCTGGAATTTATTGCAATAATGATAACAATAATTTTATAACTAGGTACGATAAAATATAATACGGCACGCGCATTGAATAAAAATTCATAACGAGATTAGAAACTGACGTTTTAATTCCAGAAATCTTATAAATAATCGAATTAAAATTCAATTTATATTAGAAACTTACTTACACTTAAAGGCGAGACAAATAAATTTCGCGGGTTTACTCACAGTTTCTTCAAAGGAAATACTGGCCACTAACACTCGCCTACAAGTTCTTTCATGAATAATACTTGAATAATAATTAATGGTGTCAACGTTCAGGTATTCTGAATGAGAACGTGTTATTTGATGCTAGATATTGCCCTCTACAGTTGCCAGAGGTGTTCTTCCGACACTCAATCAAATCAACCGCTGTTTAACACTTGATTTAATGCCAAGGTCAGAACGTTTTTAAATCGTCCACATCACTTACCGATGATAGAATAATTCACGTTTACAAATAGAAACTAAGTGGATAATGCTTCCGGATGCATACAACGGCAGTATAATTTATTTTTGGTGACATTTTTATTTATAAATAAGCGTGAACTAGGATTAAAATCAGGAATAATAAAATTTTATTTGAAATCGCCTAACTTCATTTTTTTATCTTCGTGTTGACGTTGTTGAGTGACATTTTATCGATGTTGCCAGTTTAGTGAACTAAAACTTCTACAAGAACTCAAGAAATAAGAACGGTTTATAAATGATTTCGATTTTTTTTTAAGTAATCACCATTATGTCTAACCGGTGTTAAGCAGCGGATTCTGCACTTTTAATTTGTTTTTCTTTGACTTCCGGCATATCGGAGTACCTATTTAAGCAAAATTTCTGCGTACTTTTATGCTTTATTTTATTCTTAATCTTAATACATAATAAATTAAATACCCCAAATACAAAAAACCTCAACCTCCTCTTTTTTTTAGATAAGAACACTTTCGATCAAGTTGCCCTTCAAAATAAAAAAAAACGAATAAGTACCTACTAAATCGGTTCATCCGTTTGGGAGCTGCTACAAACTGACATACAGATATTATAATATATTATAAGGTATCTAACTTATAACACATACACTGATTTACTGTTTGACCTGAATTATTGATATTATTTGCTTATTTGAATCACAAATCCTGAATCAACAAGAAAATGACGCCTGGTACATACCTTTGACGCATTCGAATTCAAATCCGAAATAAATTTAATGTCAATTGCACAAGAATTAACTTTTTGACAACAATAATAAAACGCACTCTTAACAAAAGCACTTTCAGTTTCCCTGAAAATAAAACAAAATTTTGAAGGAACAAGTAACGTTTAACTTTTTAGCGTATGATCTATCGTTCTGAATCGAAGTAATCTGTTTGTTTTCTTGTTTCATTTTTCTAACCACTAGAAGAGCATGCTGTTGTCCCAACAATATTTTGAATCAGGTAAGTTTAATTCAATTGAGTGAGCTATTATGCTTAGGTATGTCTAAAAACTACGTTTGTGAATACTAAAAATGCGGCTGCACTTACACAAAACCAGTACTTTTCGAGTAACAAAAAAAATTCTTGCATTATGTAATTAAGTACCTATTTCGATTTTCGTTCAAATTCCATTTTAATAATAAGACTGATGCAAGTCCAAGATCTATATCTAGTCCACATTAGAACATCGAACTGATACCCGATAAGCTAATTTTATTGTATTTATATTATTGTATTGTATTCGGTTAAATATTGGATTATAAGTATCGACGATATTTTAGAAAAAAGCCCACCATACACTTAGTTCGTTAAAATGAGGAATATTAATAAATGTACATTTACTACTAATTAATTTAAACAATCCCTCATTGGCAACCCAGTCACTTAACTGTCAAAATATGTTTATCTAAAACTCGCTAGATGTCGCTAAAAGTCCCAAAGTAAAAATGTTGTTTTACATTCAGATTTCACCATGGAGGAATCTGGAGAAGTCTCATGGAAGCAATTTTGTTGCCGTAATACGATAACGACTCCGCTCCGAATTGCCACAGGAGTAGAGACAAAGTGACAGCAGAGGTGGCGAATTAGGAATTTTCTAAATAAACATAATAATAATATAATTATATTTTATGTTAGATACTCTATGTAAGGCACAGGCACAGTCACAAAGTAGCACAGTTTTATTAAAAGGACGCTGTCTAGACCTTAGTTAATGATCTCAAATTCTAGACAAAGTAAAAGCCCGGCCATTAGGAGGCTTGTCTAAAGTCACAGGTCCAGCGCACTTTGGCCCTTTAGAATTTCTAATAGGTAGTACTCAGGGCAATGTAGACCGTACTTTACGAAATTATTCCAACATCAATTGTTTCAGATGAACCTTACAGAATCTCTAAACTTAAGATCAACTTTTAACTGACGTGAAGTTCTCACCTCAACTTAAATGTGCGCGAGATACAAAAAAATAATTAAAATTGCATTTCAACCTATCTAGCTTAAAAGCTTCATTACAACAATAAGGTTACGCGACTACTGCTGTAAACCTATACTACCCTTTTACTGCTAACATACTTGACAAAGGATTTCGTCATAATATCCGTCTGTTTTATGTCAGTCTCATCTGTCGTCATCCGTCTCGCTGTCGCCATAGTCAGTATGAAGTTAGAAGTAAGTCCTGCGCAAAGAGTTAAAACTACCCTATTGCGCAGCTTCACACATACTCTACAACACCCCACCTCTCCCGGCAACTAAACCCTATAAATTCTCCTGATATTATTTATTGCATCTATTGCATCTTCAGCGGTACTGAAAGATATTCGTGTTTCGCGAGTACCGCACCTCTGCACAAGTAACTTTATTTTAAAGTATCAATTGAAAATATTTTTTGTGGAGTTTAAATAAACTTTTCAGTGCTTTATTTAATTATTTGAATTATTAAATTTAAATCCCTGTTTTATGCGAACTTTAAAAGTGTAGTTTTCGAACTTTGAAATTATTTTACAAGTTTTGTTTGCGAGTCCTGTTACGAGTTGGTGATATTAAATAGGTAAGCCTTACAATTTTATTATTTTTATCTATTTTGTGTTAATCATCTGTAGTTTTTTTTGTTATGAAAAGTTTGTTCTTAAGTTAAAAATGTTTAGTTTTGTTTGTTTAACACTCGGTTAGAGTTATTGTTTTTATGTTTCGTATTATGTAGGTACATATTTACAATATTATCCAGCCTGTCATATCTTTTAAACCTAGCACCGGGTTTTGTTATGTTATAATTATTCCTTTGTCGGTGAAATTTTGCAGTGTTTATAGATTACGGCAGAAATATTATCTACTACAGTGTGGTACTATCTAAAAGATCTATTTTATATTTCTGTCGTTTCAAATCGAAAAATTTCTGGATACTACATCTGTGCTAACATAAACCGAAGGAATTTTGGACAGAGTTATTTTACACCGAAAGAAAAACTTAACTTCCGACGGCAAAAAATCCTAGTACTTTTACATTTTTACCGTTATCTATAATAAACATTACTTTGTCACTGCAAAGTTTCAGTGACAAAAGAATTAGAAAATTTCGTGCGTTCTTTGTTGTGTGGAAGTTGAAAAGTTCCGTTTTTTTTGTTCGACTTCTATTACGGACTGAATAAAAAATTTAGTTACGTATGCCTATAAAATAAAATATTAAACTCATTTAATAGATTTCTTTTGTTATCTGGTTCTGAAGTACTCCGTTCCATCAAAAATAATTAAATATTGGAACTTGTAAAATGTATCATGATAGGACGCCTCAAAATATTTTTTTTTCTTTTATTTTCTTTTTCTGCGGATCATGAGCTTTTGGGACAACGAAAACAGAAAGAGCATGTTTTTGGAGTCTTAGCCAATCGCCCAAGCTACGTGACGAATTTATAAATCATGAAATAACTATAATTAGCAGTTCTAATAACGAATAGGGACTGGAGAGCTTGGTATCCAAAATTCCTGGCTGCTTTGGCATCCACGATCAATTTGCTAACCAAAATAAATATATAGGAAGCCGGCGGGTAGTCCGATCTTTGTCTTATCATCATCATCATCATCATCAGCCTGTATTAGTCCACTACTGATCACAGGCCTCTTCCTATGCGCACCACTATTGTGCGCTCATTGGAGGTATTTGCGCATAATCGCCACGCTGGGCAAGCGGGTTGGCAATCGCAGTAGCAGATGATTAGGTACTGTTACACAGAAGGATGCTGCTGCCCATCCTCCGGATCTTTTCCTTTGTCGTTTCATACGACACCCGCGGGATGTGTAGGGGTGGTTCTATTCTTGGGTCGGAAAGCACACGTATCGTTTTGGGTACTTCTTATAAAAGGTCTGGGTGGCTTCGCTGTCTTTAGCGAAATATTTAATTGTAAGAAAAATATTTATGTAATTATCTTTATAATATATAGAAGGTCAGTCATATTTAGTCAAATACTTGAAAAGTAATATGTTTTAGTAGGCTTTTATGACATGATTGCTGCAGGGAAGAGAATAGGTACCTAGCCTGCTCTTAGACACAGACTAAAGGGAATTTATTTTGGCATTATGGGCTTGCCTTATTGCATTTCTTAGCCACTTTTTGTGGTTTGGATGGGATGGGACCGATGGGAAGAAGTGGACCTTCGTCATAGATTTAGTCAGATCTAAATAAAATATATTCTCGCGTTCTTCTTAATACTATTGAGAAAGTGCATAATGTCTTCGCCAAATATGAAAGGACACGAATAAATTTCTTGGGTTTACATGATAATGTACTTAAACACTGCTAGGGCTGACGGAAGAGGGCACTGTATTCTAACTGATACTGGCTTGTACTGTCAAGATGAATTCTGTCACTTCTTCTAGCAAGCTGCTATCGAGAAAAGGCATAATGACTATTTAACTATTTACTGAATATTTTGAGAGATTTTAGCAGTTTAAAATTTTATGATAAATTGCTAACAACTTTTTAGAGTGCGAGTGCTTACGAAAAAAAAAATGTTTAGTCCATACTCGATTTTTTTCCCTACATCTATGGCTACCTACTTATGTAGATTAGATTTAGATCTATTAGGTCACTTACTTGGTCACTTATTGCCTACTTAGTCACTTCTTACTATACCGGCACAGTAATGCATTTTCTTCATTAAAAACATAGTTTTTATTTAGGGAATAATCGCTTAGCCGCTTTTTGCATGGCAGAGGATCGGCAGGCAACCGGTGTTTGCTTTGCACCTCTTCCATACGACACCATAGACCACCGGTCGCCCGCTGGGTAGATGGTGTCGGTCTGTGACAGGATTTATGATGTCCAATGCTAAAAGAAGATAGGCCTGCCCTTTTCCAATTTCGTATTTTTATGAATAATCACTCTTTTCTTTTGTGCATTGGATTTGGGTGCATCCTTGATCGGAATAGAGCAATACTTGATTAATTAGGATGCCTATTACTTTGTAATTTCTTCGGATAAGCCAGCAGTAAGATGTTTGATTGATGTCCAGCGTGGATTCTTCTGAGTTTAGCTTTGCAAATTACATTAGTCTAACCACTTTTCATGGCGTGTTTTGGTTACGGAATGTATGTTATCCGGATTTAGACTTCATTTTTCAAAATTTCATCTGTAATCCCTGATGCGGGAGTCAGTAAAACTACCTATATATGTACCTATATTTCCAAAAATACCAATTAATTTCACTCAAAAGTTTCAATAAAATCTTATTGCACAAGCGGCCCGAGTTTTTAAACTGCTACTTGTAACATCGAGAAGGCAGTACCTAAATAAAACTAAGCGAATCACCCTCATTTTTGTTTTCTTCCTGTTTTGGTTCAAGCGGATTACGAATGAGGGCGCTGTACGCTGTAAGAACGTCATTATTATGATTCATATTGATACAGTATTTTCTGAAGATTTTTTTGTTTGTTCTTTTTTATTTTGTAACACACATTAGATGAAGTTGATTCCGTTAGTACCTGCTTACTATTTTTAAACAACAGCACCTTTTACAATGTAACTACCATAACTTGGTAGGTACGCAAGGTTTGTAACTTGTAATGTGTCTTAGTCTATAGATGGCGTTAATAAGCCCACACCGGAAAATAACAGTTCATTTTTTTAACTCATAAAATTAAATAACTGACAATTTGATGTGATGTTAGCTTCGCTTGCATAAAAGAGTAGTGTGAATGTCACTGCTGCTGTTGGTATATCGTATTTAATCAAAGTTGTTAGAGCCGTTTTCTAGATCGCGAATAAAACATATAAAAATAAATATAAAACCTATAGCGATTGGGAATAAAATGTATTAAAGTCGAGATTTAAGTATGTACCTGCATTCACGTCACAGAGAAAATTGTAGTATGAGTATTATGTATTGAAGTATGCTCCTACGTTTAAAAAAATTAAAATATTGAGATTAATTAAGTTGGACACGATTCCGAGTGACATTTGTTTTAGATCGCGTGCCGCGCGCCTGCGCCGTGCCCACCAAACTTTTGTGTTTTTCGCAATTCCTAATAGGTGATAGCCAGCCATGGCTGAACCTCTTATCAGAAGCAAGCAGCTTGGTGGTTGATAGCATCTAGTTTTTGATTTGGTTGAACATTAGTTGAGTTTTACGACACGCAGAGATTAAGGCAGCAATGTGAGATCACACCATCAGATGAGATCCAGTCAAATGCGCTCAAGTTTTTAATTTAAAATAAAAACTGAAGAAAATTCTTTAGTAATTTCTAATAATGGTTTACTAGTCATCAATAATAGTGGCATACCTAATAACTATATTGCTACAAGTTGTATGTTAACTCATTTTGTTTGACTATATCAAGGTTAAGCTAATTTCATAATTTTGTTTTATCGTCCAGCCTTTTCAGCGATGTTTTTAACAATCAAAAATAAAAAGTTAAGACTTTTATCAAACTACACAAATGAAAGGAAGATAATTATAATTATGTACTTTCAACTTCTGTAGTTTTCATATCAAAGCTTTAGTAATTAATTATGTCATAAATCTTAGATATCATGTTGATCACGTAATTTATTTACACTATTATTTAGGACACTCATTTCCGACATACGTTGTACATCTGGCCGTCCTAACGTCAAACTCTCATAAACCCGGACAATAAATGGGATACAAATATAAATACGGTATTGTTAATTAAAAAATCAAACGACTTTCAACCTTAATACCTTAATATAAAGGCTGGGTAACCAATTTGAAAACGGTATTTTTTTCGGGGACCCGTTAAATTTGCTGGGACGCGTCTAGTCTGCGTCCATATCGCTGTAGTTATTCCCGTTTTGTACAACTTATTTGATATATTTATTAAAGGTGATTTGTTGCGTTCGTAGTATCGACTTACTCAACGTAAAAGGATTGAGAGAACTGTAAATATCCGTGGTATTTTTAAATTTGTATTGTTTTAGTAATTGTTGTTATATTCGATTCTTTGTTTACATTAATTGTCAGTTGGTTAACGGGAGCGTTCTTGTGTCGTCGTTGCAGTATTCTCAACTAATAAAGTAAGTGATTTAATAAAATCATTGTTTATTTACGGCTTGATTTGCATAGTCAATAAATAATAGTTCTAAAGCCTAAATATAATTACTCTTTTCCAACAGTTTGATCCAATTTGAAACACATGACCATTATGGAACAAGACGTTATACCATAATATATTTATTTGTGTAAATATTTTTTGTGGTAGGTATTTATTAAAATAAAAGTTATGGTCTTAATAATAAATGTAAGTAAAAATAGTACATAATAAGTATTACATATTATTATTGTTTATATTGGTTTCGTGTACCTAGTACAATATTTGCATGCCTTTTATAGGCGAATTTGTGGATCTAAATATTTTATAAGAACTTCGGTAGGTACCATGTTCTTGGCAAATAAATGTCTTATGTCTTATTATGATAGGTGAAAACGTAGGTACTTGATCTAAAGCTTCATTCGTTAGCGGGAGAACGGGAGAACTCTGTTGAGTAGAAATTTGTCTTTGATGGCGTAACAGAG
The DNA here is from genome assembly GCA_936450705.2 of Protodeltote pygarga. NCBI lineage: Eukaryota > Metazoa > Arthropoda > Insecta > Lepidoptera > Noctuidae > Protodeltote > Protodeltote pygarga. Next base: position 16,592,799 of record OW388248.2, read on the forward strand.
ATCATAGCAATAACTAATATAACTGGTACAGGTTTTTTTGTTTTATTTATTGTTCATCATCAGTTCAAAAGTCATAACCATTATACAAAACTATTTTATTACAGAAAAAATATTTATGTAAAATTAGTTGGCTGCGTATGTAATTGCACATTGACAAAAGTGCACTTTCGTTTACCTAAAATAATACCTACAAGCCGAAAATTCACGTAAAATTCCAGACTATAAAAATTTCAAATTGCTGATTTTAAATTTAAAAAAAAATTGTTTTTTAATAGTTTTTTTTACAGTTTTTTTTTTGTATAAACACAATGTTTTCAGTATGTACGTTTTCCTAAAGTGTATACGGAAAAATAAGTTCTTGCCAAAGTGCGAGTTAGAATATCGCAGCGTCAGGGTTCCGTACAAAATAAATAAATAAAGAAAAAACTGTAAATTAAAAATCTACAGAACAAAAACCTCTTACATTTTTTTCAGTTAACCACACTATCAAGTCATGTTTTGAATAAAATTCATCAATTGCGAGCTACGATGCCACAGACAGACACACACAATTGCGTTAAACTTACAACATCTCTTTGTTTTGCCGAAGTCAAACGGCAGCAACAACCCTTATAATCCAAAAAATATACATTCCCTTCAATTTCCATAAACTACGAGCCAAAATATATGTAATAAGTTTCAATAATAACAAGAAATCGCAATCTGCGCGGGCGCACGCTGGCTACTTGGGAAGTTAGGATAGTAAGATAAGCGCATTATAGCAACGACCGGCCACTGTGATTAAAATTAATTCACAATAATTAATTGAAATAAAAGATACTTAAATATTTTTTTATTGATTCATTAAAAGATAAATATGCATTAAAACATAAAATAAAAATAACTTAATGCTCGAAATGGATAGTTAGATATTTACGTAATAGAAAGTACTTTAACTTTTAAAGTTATAATTTTTTTTTTTGCTATTGGCTGTACGCTGCGACGAGCTTGTCGTCGCGACAGCCTACACATCGACCGTGAGCGCTAAAAATACCTAAAAAAAACACCTAAAAGTTATTAAATTAATAAACTAAACTCGTTTTTTTAATTCTTTTTTTTGGTTAATTTTAATTTTGAGGTTTTTACAGGTGCACGCGTTGAACTCTTTCGTACGGAGCTGCGAATAAGTAGGAAACAGTTCTTATTTTTAATACAAACATAAATAAACATAAACATAACATAAATCCATAGAAACTCTTGTTAAACGGTTTTATTTAGCTTGCCCTATTTATTATTTGGTTCAAATTTAGTAATCGATATTTCACCCCCTTCCTGTTGACAGATTGATCTGATATTTGGTACATACCTTTAGTTCTGATGACAAAACCGTGTTACGTAAAAAAAATAATTACTTATTAAGTGATGTTTTCCTATTCAAGTAAACTTGATAACTTTTTCTTTTGTCAACAGATTCAACCATGATTATGCATCCACCGTACCCGGGGCTAAGCAACGAAACCAGAGAATATTCTCCAATAACTTTGAATAAAAATTGGCCCGCTTTCGGACGCTTCATTGTCATCTCATTATTAGCAACTATTGGAACCATTAGTAATGGCTTTTTTGTGGCAACTTTTTTCATGGAACACTCCCTTAAAAAAATTGGTAAGTAATTACTGTATCTGAAATAAGGTAACATCTAGTGGCGTGACTAGCACCTAATAAAAGGCAAGCCCAAAGCCATTTCAAAGGTTTCATAAGTAAATAAATATTGTCTCTGCATATGGCCACATTTGTTTCTGGTCAGGAGAACATTATTATTAAAACAAAAAAAGTTAATATGTTATTAGTTACTAGAACGTAAGAAAACATTAATATTAGGTACGTATAACAGTCTCGTATCTTGATATGGTTATTATTATTATTATTATTATTATTATGAGCCAAACATTTCCCACTGCAGGGCAAAGGCCTCCCCTCCCTCCTTCCACTCCTCTCTGTTCAAAGCTTTAGTAGGCCAATCCTCCAAATGAGTGTCCAGCTCATCCCGCCATCTTTTTCTGGGCCTGCCGCGCGGCCGTTTTCCGCCCTCTGGGATCCACTGAGTGGTAACTTTCGCCCATAGCTCTTCCGGCATGCGGCAGATATGACCGGCCCAGTTCCATTTAAGTTATCTTGTTATGTTAGGTACTAGGCACGCCACTACTACTATGCTTTGTACTAACAAAATCATGTCTTTGAGAACTTTTCGTTGGAATAAAGTTGCATCTCGGCTGCCTGGGGCTCTACTCCGAAAATTGCAGGTCGATGTTTCGGATTGAAACGTAATAACAAAGACCATCAAACTCAAGCCTTACCACCAAATGACTACTGTTTAATTGTATTTAGCGCTTTCGTCCGTTGTTTTGTTTGTAGTTTATAAAAAAAATCGAATAAAAGGTCATTTAACGTACGAACAAACATGCTATCTGACAGTCGAAGCTTCGTTGTTCGAATTTCGGAGTAGGGCCCCCGGTCACGTCGCAATAAGTTCACGACTGCTCAACGATAATTATGACAAGGAACGTTGATTAAACAACGAAAACAAAAAAAACGATTTTTAATTACTTTTTTTGTTGTTACAAAGCATTTTTTCATTGTTATATTGCCTCAAAAAATTACATATTCTGTTTCATACATCAACGGTTATCAGGATTAAGTACAAATGCTGATAGAATGTGTAAATTTTAATTCGATTACGAGAAAAAAAAACAAAATATGCAATTTTTCGAGGCTGAAAAAAAAATCGTGTCCGTAACGCAATCACATAGCTTATAAAAGCTATTTGATTGATGAATTACAAAAGCACAATAGCTGATAATTATATTTTTCAACCCTTTTGTTCTAATGGATATAAAAAAAGATATTTTTTTTTATTAAATTTATAGCGCCCGCTAGAATAAAAAGAAAGGTATACTCCCTGGCGGTGACACTTCGTTAATACCATTCGAAAAAAATAATACCATTTTCTGGAAAACAATAGTAGTTTTCCAGAAAAAGGTATTAATTTTTTTAATCAATGATGTACATTTTTCGAATATTTTTATAATAATAATAAATCTCTTTATTTTCGAGCTACTGAGGCTCATACACCTTACAGACTAACATATATAGTATTATAATAATACAGTTGTGTTAGTAGAAAAAACTTAACCTCTTCACTTGAGCATCGCCATTGTGCGATCGTGTGGCACTTGTCCGCGGAAGCGACGGAACACCACGCCTTGAGGCCCTAAGTTCTTTTCCATGACAAGATGCAGGTAGCACGGCGGTACCCGCACCAGGAATACCTTAAAATTGACGTTGCGGTGCTGTTGCAGCTGTTACACTCTCGGCACGAACTTGATCTTTTGACTCCACGATGTCCTCCACCTAGTGGTGAAGTGTAGGCGAGAGATGTATACGAATTATTACGTTGGGCATGCCGCAGCGGTTCTTATTGGTTCGCTGAAGGCGCTACCTTCTTTGCACCGTCACGAAACCATCATCATCAGCCGTCTTTGATGCCTTTTCAAGCAAGGGCTTCTTAGAAGTGGCAAGGTCGGAAGGGGTCGTGCGCTCTGCATACTCAGCGTTAGATGGTGGCGTCGAAGACAAAACTGCTGACGCGAATCTTGCCAACGATGTATCGAGGTTCACTCCGTGTTGACGTTTGATGCACTCGATAGTGACCCAGTTACCGCTACTGTTTTACGCAACTATGAGTTAAGTACATATTAGAATGAATTTTGGTTGGGGCCAGGCTGCAGGCTACCAACGGGGTCACGGGTGGCGGATAGTGAACGGCCATCAAATATGATGGTTAACTGCGAATATATTGAATAAGCAGTCCCCGATCAAGCAGCGGCAGGATTAGGATTCGGTAGTGGGGAGTCTGGTGGGACAGACTTCTCTATAAAACAACTACGACAACCAATAACGATCCTGTGACATGGCGAGTCAATGCCGCCATCAAATAAGCATTCCCAAGATTGGGAGGCGGGCCATCTACTCTAGGTTTCTAAGAGTGTGGAAGACAAGTAGGAGAAACCACCACACTACATTTTTCCTAATTAGGAGCAAAGGAAAAGTCAAAAGAATGAGGAAATGTATTTCACAACGGGTTTCCACGATGTAACATTCCGTGGCATTCCGTGGCGGTCTGAGTTCAGCTGAATTCGGTTGAGTTCGGAGAATATAAAAGTATAACAAATAACATTAAAATGTAGAAAAACTAAAGAAAAGGATTTGGAACCAAATTGTAACTAAGTAGAAATTTTAATAACACTAGGTAATATGGATAAAGCTTACCGTATAATAAAACAGTGGATTAAATAACATGAAACAAAAATTACTGTTATATTAGATGAACATGACAGAATCTTAATAAATAATAATACATTGCTGAACGCTGGAAAAGATACCTAGAAAGTCTTTACGAAGGTCAAGGTATGACAGAGTGATATAGAAAGAGTTTGATAAAGCTGTAAGTTGTATACAGAATGAAAAAGCTCCAGGAGATGACCTATTATAAATATTAAATTAATAAAATATGTGGCTTGTGATCCAATATACGAAGAAATATACCAGTAATTTCGAGATATGTTCTTGACTGGGTTAGTACTAAAAGACTTCCAAGTTAGTAAGAGAGTCACCTTACTAAAAAAGTAAACTACTCTAAAATGTGAAGAATACAGAACCCTCAGTATAATCTCCTTCCCTCAAAAATACTTCTTAAAATAATACAGAATAGATTAAGACCATTAACAAAAAAAAAACTTACGTAGCTTTTATTGATTTAGAGGTGTTTGATAAGGTGAACTGGATGAGAATGATGGAGATTTTAAAAGAAGTAGGGTTAGATTACAGAGACAGGAAAATTATTTACGAGCTTTATAAAAATCAATAAACTTTAGAAACTTATAGAAATTGGCGATGAAAAACAAATAGTTAGCTTTAATGAAACAAGGAATAAGATAAGGTTGCCCCTTATCACTTTTAATGTTTTTTATAGATTTTAAATCCGTTCAGAAAATTTTGGAAACAAATATAGAGGGGGAGGGGTCAAACTTAATGGCGAATGTGTTAAATTTATAAGATTTGCATATAACACAGCAGGGCTAGCTGACAGTACACATACATTAGAAGAACTATTACATTATACATATCATGAAAATAACATTCAAGGAGTTTGTACTTAAAATGAATATCAAAAACTAATCACAACAAAATTCCCGACGTTAAACAGACCAATAAAAATTGATAAAACCAAAGTTAAACAAGTTAGCTCGTTTAAATACCTATTATAGGTAGCCTAATATTTCATGACTAGATGTGCACCAGATGTAATCGCAAGAATTTCAAAAGCTAAAAGAGCTTTTAACCGTAAAAAAATTGCCAAAAAACATTCGGAAGCGGCTTATTACGCTACTTATTACGGCTACGTCTGGAGCATAAGCGTTAAACGGCTGTAAAACATGGACGTTGATGCAGAGAAAAAGAGAAAGTTTGAAAAAGGTTGAGGCTTTTGAAATGTGGTGTTGAAAGAGGATGAAGATGAGAGGATTAGCTGGACAGAAAGGAAAACAAATGAGAAAGTGTTTGGTCAACGAAGAAAGACAGTTGTTGAGTACTATAGACAATAGGAGAGGAAAGATGCTTGGCCACTTGATGCGTCATTATAAAAACATCTATAAGGCAGTTTTAGAAGGAATAATTGGAGGAAAAAGAGGTAGGAGACGGTCGAGAATTACTTTTTTTCATCAAGTGAAGGAAAGTAGGAGTCATAACGTATCAAGAATTCAAAAGTCAAGAGGAGTATAAACAGAGGTGGCGATTTCTCCACCGACAAGAGCCTAGCTCTAAAATATAGGAGAGAGAGATTAGTCTGAAGTCCGTCCGAGTCATGTCACCGCTGCAGAGTATGACACTCTTTGGGAGCTAATTAATAAATTTAAAAATTCATTACCTTAATTTAATATAATTATGTATTTATTATAGTGTCCTCTTCTTTCACATAATATTGATTGCCCTAATTTCAATTGTCATAAAATATTCGGCATGCATAATATTATGTAGTCATACCGGTTTAATTGTCATAAATTGTACTTGTCACAATTTTTTGTGCAGATTAGATTCAGTAAACATAAATGCAACAGGCAAATTATTGAAATGACTAATATTAATATGCTCTAAAATACTTTAAGAATTTAGCATACATTGTGACAGTAGGTTAGGGTGTACAGAATGTTGTACAGAAACTAAAATATATTTGGCCAAACGCAAAAAATCTTTGTTTTTATACTTGAAAATGATATGCGTTGATATCGGTTATGGATAAAAGTTATTGTCAAACTTATGGAGGATAAAATTATGCCTAATCAGTTCCTCGGTATGAACGTTATGCCAAATAGAAGTATGTCAAAAAATATTATGCAAATTTAAATTAGGGCGCTCGAATATTATGCGACTTAATATGGAACCATTTGTTTAATTAAAAGAAACTTCTGTTCCACCAGGAAATAGTTTTTTAGCGTGCGTGGGCATGGCTGATGTGGTTATGACTGCTACTGTCATGCCGATGTCAGCAGTAGTAATACTATCTGGACAATGGGACAATGTTGAAGTATGCAAGTTTATGCAGTTTTTAGCTGTAGCATCTACGTATAGCTACACCTTGTTCTTCACCGTAAGTAGAATTCATTTTGTTAGCATGCATCATTATTTTAACTGCAATTCATTTCGTGATTAGACTAAGCGATTGCAATGCTATTTTTATTTTGCGAAATAAAATCGCAATGCACAATTAATTCTTACTTAATATACTTTACTGAAATGAAATGTTTTTAAAACGTGTAAAGCATGGAACTTGTTTAAAAAATAAGTATATAGTATAAGTTTATATTCGGTCAAAAATGAAGAAATATGTGTTTCAGTTTTTTTATATCTTCCCTTAAGGGGGGTGTACCCCTTTGACAATTCACCTTACAAGGTGAAAGTTTGTATTAGGAAGTCCTTTATCTTTCCAAGAACCAGAATTATAACCACTTCCATTTTATTAACATGAATCATGAAAGGTATAAATGTGCTGTGCTCCATTCAGCATTAAATGATTATGCTTTATTAAAGCATATTCAAATAATTCTCGTGCCCATGCGATTTTGCGACTTGAGAATCAATCGTTACCTACTTCTTTCTTAGTTAAGTGTCTGAATTATAAACAAATGGAAATCAAATATAGGTACGTACCAGCTTTACTTGTTTTACTTATTATTTTTTTATTTTTTTTAAATAAATTATTGTTTCACAGTTGGTTGCGATTGATAGTTTATTGCGACTATGCTGCTCAACAGCATCATACCACAACTTCGCATCTATTGGCCGGATTGGACTCGTGGCGGCACTTGTGTCGGCGATCTCTATTATCGTTGCTGGCGTGGGGACCTACGTTCAGCTTGATTATGACTACTGCCAACGACGTCACTTTGGAGAGTTTTATTTTAGAGTCATAACTAATATATTTTTACAAGTTATTCCTTTTACCATAACCATTTACGGTCTCCTTAAATCGGCTTTCCATATCCGTCGTCGGTCACTTGAGAATTTAAACTACAGGTGCTCTCTGCAACGCGATAGAGATCACAATATGACCTCTTTGAACTTGTGTGCTTATATTTTGTTTGTCCTCGCATGGATCCCATACATTATCATCGTACACGAGTTCCCAGCTACCATTGACTTATATTATTACCACTCAGTGATGATTGGCATAAGCCGGTCTTTGATCACTAGTCTTTTATATAGCTTACTGAGCACAACTTTTAGGCGAAGTTTCGCTGATCTTTTCTATTACTGTTTCTGTAAGACCAGTCTTACACACTCTTTTTGCGCCCGCGAAAGGAGAATTCTGGAGTACAGAGCAGGAACTAGAGATATCCGAGTTCATATAATGCAACGTGCCATCCCCTTTAAAAAGCGTGGTGGCTTGCGCGAGTCTCAAGACTTATAAAATGTTTTGCCCGAAATCTACATCCTTAACATTAAACTATTAAGGTTATTGTACCTTAATATTATAAAAGACACAATGATTGCACTACTCAACACTTTTTTTTGATAACGGTTAGTAAGAGCACCTGAAGCCTAATTCCTTGCCCCATTCCTGAATCCCGTCCCCCTCCAAAATACCTCCTATTTCCACAATAGCTCCCATTCACAATCCTGTAAAGCGTCTTTTGCTCATAGCATCCTATAAAGCGGGATGGTACAGTTTGGCAAAAAAGATTCTGCAAAAATTCAGGGCGCTAATAGCACACTTCACACACTACAACTCAAAATTATAAGTAATTTGATACTTACTTATTTCTTTGACGAATTTTTTGTCATCAAATATGTCTAATTTTTAAGTTATTTTAGTACTCACAAACTTAGTTTTTAAGATTTTTATTTTTATTAGTTATAGCTCAGACTGTTTTTTGCCAATTTTTTTTTTTTTTCTCTTTTTTGTATCTGTAGCGGTAGCGGTAACGCGAGCGATCGTCGACTTATTGTTTGTAGTTTTTGTCAAAAATATTATATTGTTATTGTTTATGAGAAATAATATTATTGATTAATAAAGGCAGGCAAACACGTTATTCTCCAGAATATCAAAAGTCAGAGCCAGTAAGAGCCAGTCAAGCTTTTGTGCTGGTTAAATTTAAGGATTTTTATATTAATATATTATACACTATACATAATTATATTTTTAAAATCTATTTCTCGTTGAACATATTTAAATTTTAATACAATACAGTTACCTATTGTTAATGTAAGATTATTACTTATGTGTAATAAAAATATAGTAATTTTATATTAAAGGCATCAACTTTGACGTTTGTAGCAGGAAAAAAATAAAGTTTCTATATACGTATGGAATGACCTAAATTATCTGGATACAGAAAACAAGGAATGCACTATTTTCGGTACAACCAAAGCAACATGACTTTGGGATATCGATCTATTCCTAAGATGCTCTGTGATAAAAGAATTTAAAATTCGAATTAAAATTTGGGTGCACTATCTAATGAGAGACTGGTTTTGGAAAAATATACTTCTTAAGACTAGTATTCTATAATTTTCTTGGATCATTTGATGATCAACTTTGATGCGACAAAAAATTATTACATTCCAATATATTACTTTTTTTTCAAAGTAGTTCAAATCTATAAATTTTTGAAAAGTAATTTATGAAATATAATATAATATTCTACTATAACCTATTACAAAAAAATATTTTTAGAAGCTTATAAAGATAAACACAGTCCAATTGTAATCTTATTTTAAATTTGCCGTATAAAGCCAGCAATTATTTAGGGGCTATCATATTGTACGTCCCTCCAAAGTAATACACAGTACTTTCAATATCAATCATGCTCGGAAAGAGTTTATTTAAATTTTTTTTTCTATCTCTATCTATTTATTCATTATATTAACCGAAAAAAAAAATATTTATACAAAAAGGAGAGTCTTTACTTTAAATAGAATATATATTTCTGTACAAAAGGAGAGACAGCTGACTGACTGGTTGACTGATATAGCAACGCACAACCTAAACGTAGGGGTAGGTACGTATAGTACGTATGTAGGTACTTGAAATTTTAAACCTGTACCTATTATAACGTACGCCTTCGTTATGGAAGGATTTTTGACTTCATTTGAGAAGTTAAATATACAAATCTAATTATGTATATTTAGTTAAAAAATCATAAATTTTAGCATCGGAGTGGAGCAATCACCACCTCTCTCTATCCTCACCTTGTCTTTTAACTTTTTAATACTTCACGAATTCACAGGGGCGTGCACAGACATTTTCGACAGGGTGCGCGGTGCCTTTTTGCTTATATGAACTGTACGCCTCTGCGAATTCACGATTCCTATTTTTTATATTATTAGGGGTATAAAATTTAAAATTTAGCTTTTCTATTACAAAATATGGAAAACGTCTCATTCGAGCAAAACTTGCTTCGACCCAGTAAATAAAATGATAGACGATTTCTAAGATCTAAATGCCCTTTTACATGTTAACCGTCTTATGTATACTTCGCTCGTATGAGACGTTATAATAATGCACATATCTAGATTGATAATATAAGTTTTTATCATCTTAAGGAGTTTAAGATTTTTATTAATTACTGTTTATTTCTAATAATGCTTGAAACCTTGTGTTTAAATCAGTAGTTTAAAGTATTTATTGTAATAGGTCCTTTATGATAGTAGACTCAATGAATATGTACATATATAAAAAATAGTAGATATTTGATGTTTCTAAACTAAATAAAATTCTGTAACTCCTTCATATCAGGTATCAATGGTATCAAGGTTCAGGTATCAAATATTTTATTATTAAATACTCCGTTTATTAATTATTCCTATATTAATATTACTTAATATTTAGTAGTAGTCTCAGTAGTTGTAGATTTAAAGAATATTGTATTGTAGAGTATTGTATATATTTGAACGGCACTAAAGTACTTAAAATTTGGGTGTATTTAGGCATAGAACATGTCACCTACAGCCTGAGCTGTACATAACTTTGTAGCTTTTTTTTTGTAGTACCTTTATTTAATAATCAGATTTTGCTTAGATAATCAGATTTAAAACATAAAAATGCCGAATTATTGTAATAAATTAGTTATTATTGTATAATAGTTCTATAATGCAGTTCATTAAGAGATTTTGCCCTATGGTTCAATGTCACAAATATAAGAAAAATTAAAAATCAAATATTCATCTGTTTTTAATGACTCTACTAATGATCTAGTTAGACGACAATCAAATTAAATAATTGACACATTTTTACCCTAATTAAACAAACATGAAAGTAAATTAATTATTCATATTATTATAATCAATATTGAAAAACATTAGTGGTTTTGTGAATTTCAGGCATTTTACTGGCATCTGCCAATGTTATAGAAAATAATTACGTACTTATTAAATTTAGTAGCAAAAGAGTAGAGTAGTATAGATATAGATTAAATGTAAATTTTGATCTAGATGTTTTATTAAAGATTATTAAAAATGAATGATTATTAAAAGATTATTAAATTATGTAAATATTTTATCAATGTACGATGTAAATATTACTTTAATGTCTATTTTACCTATACACATGTGTCAAAAATTTAATGCACTTAATGCATAAAAATGTAATGCACAAAAATTGTAATGCACTTAATTAAACTTTAAAATAAATAAGTGTTTTTAAATCTCAATGTGTACTAGTTTTATTTCCTTAAAATAAAGGTGAGAGGGGCTCAAAATAGTAATTTTTTAAGGTTTCGTAAAACCAAGAACCTAGAAGAAGTTTCGTTATGTCCATCTGTCTCAGTCATTTTACTTCCTGTCTTTAAAGTTGAAATTCAGTACGAACAAACATCTTTTGATTGTTGATCAATCTGGTTCAACCATCATCACGTTGGTTAGGCAATTCACCTTTTCCGCTTGGTGGTGCGGGTTCGACTCCTGCACGGGACAAATATTAGTGTGATCGCAGATATTTGTTCCGGTCTGGGTGCTTCGTATTCTGAAATTATGAATCTAAAACTGCACATTCGATACAGATCATTCTAGTCGTACCCTAGGATTTTCTCCTGTATCATAGGTATAATTTACTACGTTTTTATACTACTACCTAATTTGCTCGAGACAGTCGTCGATGAGACGTCGGCGTCGTCGTCCGCACTCGTCGAGCTCGTCACAGGCGTGGTGGTGGTTGCAGCTGCGCGATGCCTGGTAGCTATTAAAGAAAACTCTTAGGCTGCTTTCACATTTAGGCGACTGTCGCGCGGCTGCTTTTTAAATATTAAATATTACAAAAGCTGCCGCGCGATAGTCGCCTAAATGTGAAAGCAGCCTTAATTTTAGATAATTAAATTTACAACAGCTAAAGCTGGAGAGTAAGTATTTCTCAAGAAATGGGGCGTGTCTACCATACGTTTTTCCGAAGTCAAAGCCTCTACCAAAGCTCGTCTTACAAAATGTAGTAATAAAATACTTTTTTTTACTTCAATATAATCTTTAAAGATGTTGCTGGGCTTGTTGTTAGGTACTAGGAAACACCGGATATAGCCTACAGCCGGTACAAAGGAATAGACGAAACAAGGACTTACATCCTGAGAGATAATTCGACATATTATAAAAATACTTAGGTACATACATGCAAAGACTCATGTCTGTTTCCCAGAGATGAAGTACTCTCTGGAAACAAGCGTGAGTCTTTAGTTGTGGGCAGCAAAAGTACAGGGTTATCTGTAAAACACCAATTTATGTTCACATGATTCAAAAAAATGTATGGAACAGTTGATTTTTTTTTGCGATTTCAGGGTTGGTCCCATAGACTCCGATTCGACCGATCCGACGTCCGATTCTTCGACTGGCAACACTGTCAAGTAAACATCAAAAAAACTCACGTATTTTGTAAATTTGAGTAGGGCGATGGCTGATGCATGCGTCATGCCCGTGAACGGGTGCCGTCTGTTGGGACTAGTCAGCCCATAGCTGTTATCAAACGCGAGCGATTTAGCGATTTTATCAAAAGTATATATGTATATCTAAGGCGCGTACCTATGTTTAGTTGACTCGCATTGTTCTCACATATCATCTCAGAACAATGTATCCAAAAATATTGTAAGCCATTATTTAAAAGAGCAACCATGGAGTTTCTTGCCAGATTCTTCTCCATGAGGGATAGGCTGCCCTTGGAACTGGCAACTAGAGTCACTCCTATAATAATATTAGAATTATGACTATTCATAAGTGCCTAAAATGGTCTACATGAATAAAAATATTTTGATTTTGATTTTGATAGTAAAAGTTGTTCATAATGATGAGTTTAATAACCCCTTGTAAGGATGCTGGTGTTTTACAAATAACCCTGTTTATACCTAGTACTTACACCCCACATTTTGCCATATAGGTTATAAGTCGCTTGTAATAGGGAACGAACCTTTTAGGCACTATTAACCGGGCACAATTCCAGGCTACGTGCTGCTACTGAAAATTTCTTAATGGATAAACCCGATCCGGGGATTGGTTCCAGGAACTCACTATGTTCATCTGTAACACTTTCAACCATAGCTAAACCAACAAGAGGCATTCACAATTACTTTAATGTAATCTTTTCTTAACAATAGCTTTATTTCGTTTCGTGAACCTCTTACTGTTTTATAGTTTATGGTTTCGCATTTTAAACATAAAACTATAGGTAGGTGTAATTGAATTAACTAAAAACCTGAAAATATCGTAACTAAACAACCACACTTTGTACTGTAAAATTTGTACTTAATGAAATAAAACTGTTAGCTTATTAAATATAATAATTTAATAAGAAAATTTTGTAAAGTTTGGAGCACTGAGTCAGAAGCGTAATGTATTCCATAGATATTAACGACACAATTTCTTTCCAAATTTCGACTGATGCTGGTAGCTGGCTTAGCAGTTAGTGTGTCAACACGGTACGTCGAAGATAGTGGGTTCGACTCCCATCCATTAGATTCATTCATCATCATAGATAATTTAGCTTTTAATTTCTGCATCTGGAAACCTCTGAAATTAAAGCCCATGTTATTTATATTATGTACGGTCTAACAAATTGAATTCCTAAACTGAAAAACCAAAATTGCAGTTGTCTTTTATGAAAGAATATACTTTCATGAAAGAAAACTTCAATGTTGATAATAAGCAGAGATCGGAAAAGGAAGGATTATATTTACCTGAACTTCAACTAGAGTAGATAATACCTCCCTCTGAAAATGCGGAACGATAATAATTGTGTTTTCATCTCGGGATTCGAAACAATTTTTATGATCGTGTTCCCCATCGAGTTTGGACTCCTTTGATTTCTCTTGACGAGTAATTTTATGGTTAGTATGACCTGAGTCAAATTAGCTCCAGATAAAGGAACTCTTCAACGGTCAACAGCACAGATACAAATTTTAGCTTATACGGTTTAGTTTTGTTATTCCAATTTAAAAGCTTGGTTAAAAACGTTGTTTTTATAACACATATATCATACACAACTATCAGACATTATTTTATGTTTCGATTTTGTATATTTTCGGACTTACCAGACAGAAACCTTTCCAAATGTTAAACCATGGTAACACGATAAGGCGGTTGCTCGTCCCCCTCCCTGTGTTAATTAGAAACCGCACTCAAGCCACTTAGCTACAACTCAGTTTTTAAGGGCAAAGGGGTTGAGGATGACAAGTCTGTTAAAAAATGTATAATAAAACAAGCCTCTTTGATTAAAATGTGTATCTTTAACAACGATTTCTTAATTGATCGGTTATTATTAACTAAACGTTAGGAACTAACAATCAGCCCAAATATAGAGCTGTTACCGAAGTAAGCACACCATTTCCGTATAGCAAATGAGCCGTTTTTGTTGAATGTCAATCGTCATATAGCCTTGCTCAACGCAGTCTTTCGAGTTACGAATTGTAACGGTGAAAGGCGTCTCGTGGAGGGGGCAGACAGCAGCGCAGGCGTTGATTCAGTCCGACGCGAATACTCGACAGTGTCGTATTACTGGCGACGACCCAACCATCATAAACGTGCTTACTTACGCGCCAACATTCGAATTTTGGATTTTGGAAAATTTGACAGTGCATGTGTGTGTGACGTCATGAACAAGTGATGATTGTCAATCCTAAAGACGATTGCAAAATGTTTCTGTGTTTTTGTCTCGTTATTTGGAGCGCTCTTTCGCCGGCTTTAGCCCAAGGTGAGTGGAACAATGCACAATCCGTTCCTTTATTAAAGCGAAAAACCGCAGCAGTGAGATACTGATATTAGATAGGCCTAGCGTGCATTTATATCGCTATAACTTATAACCGCAAAATGCACATTGTGAAATTGTATACAAACCTCATAGTGTAGCTTGAAGTTATAAGCTTTTGATTTATTCAACTCAATTATGTGTTTCACCAAATTCTTGTTTTATAGAAGCTTTTCAATGGTCAAATATTTCGTCAACTTATGACTCAGTCCGGACCTACTGAGCATTTTTATTTCGCGCATGCGCGAAATCTTAATGCTACGCTAACTTGCTGTTCAAATAAGTTTTGTTTATAATTTTTAAAAGCTTAATTTTTTAATAGGGATGACACTTAATATTATTAATTTATATTATTACTTAATATATAACTATTACCAAATTTAGTTTAAACAAGAACAAAGTCTTTCTTTGTTTGGGTTCCTAAACTATTATTAATTATGTTTGAACTGGTTATACCTACAAACTATCATTTAGCTGTTTTATCATCTTTCACAAATCGTAAGGAACGTAGGTACTGTCTAGAGACATAAAAATATATTAAATTGTATACTTAAGTGCAATAAGTCCGACTCTACTAAAAATCATGTTACAAATATAAAAAAATAATTAGATTTTTCATTGAAAAGACACGGCCAATAAATTCAGGCTACATTCAATTCTGCATAAAACGGAAACCTAGTGACCTCACCAGCAACACTAGCTCTAGAACTCAAGAAAAATAACAATACCAACATTTACATAACATAATTAAGTTAACAAAAAGTCTCATAAAAACACGAACAATTAACTAGGGAACAATTATATATAGTTTACCCACAATAAAGATGTGATTTCGAAACAGAATAAAGTTGCGAGATCAAATATGGTACAAAAAAACTTGCATTTTACGTAACTTTGACTAAAATCTTCATTCCGACCATCGGATCTACACTTAGATTATAATATTATTTGAAGAAATATGCAGCTTTACTATTATACTTACATCTAGTTAGATCCATTGCGATCACCTATTTATCATTAGGTACTAGTAGTCCAGTCAGTGGTCGAAATTCGACTGCAATTTTTTTTATAAATTTGAGTTTTCTGCACATCTTCTCCATATAAACTTATACTATTTTTAGAATAATCATATTATCGCTGATTGCATGCATTTAGCAAAATGCATGCACTACAACGTTCATGTTTTGTGCTCACGACTGTACCAAAGAATAATAAATATTAGGTAGATACCACGTAACTGTACTATGACGTAAACATAATAGGTTACTGCATTGTCCATTGGCGATTATGGTAATTTGTATTAATTACATGAAGACGCCGTCAACCGTATCCCTGTGGTTCTGCATGGTGAAGCCATTTTGCGCCATAAACAACTAATTTTACTTTTTTTATTGGCAAAATTTTATCAAGATATTGATAAATTGCTTGTTAAATTTTTGAAGGAAACACATTTTTAATGATCAACTTCGTTGATTGGGTAAAAAATCGAACCTCCTTTTTTCCTCGGTTAAAAATGTTTCATGGTTAAAAATAAACGATAAAGGCTCAATTCAGCAATAGTTTATTTTATTGGAATCGGATGAGGAATCACTTCCAAAAACTAAACACATAAATATTAACGGACGCCGTTTCTAAAAGGTTCAATAGTAGCACAAACAGAGGCTTAAGATAGTTTCTAGTTTTCGATATTTACGATCTTGCCTGAGTCGAAAAGCCAGCTACATTTTTTTCAATAATAATATTATTTTTTAATAATAAACTATTAATTTTACTTATATCTAGAAATAAACTAACTAACAAGATAAACTTAATATAAAAGACCGCTGCCTGTAGGCAATGTTCCCAAAGCTGGCTGTTTTGCCTCGCACTTTTACCAGCTTTTGGGAACATTGCCACTGAATGGCTATAACCTTTGGGTAAGACACAGACCAGCATTTTGGTCACAAGATAAGATAAGACACCCCGATGAATCTATATATACCTACCTATTGTTTACCTATACTATTTTATAATAAGACGAGTCGTGATAGTCGTAGTCAGTCAACGGTCATACCACTAGGTATGACCGTTGACTGACAAGTCAGGGGTATCAGGTTTGAACCCAAGGCGCGCACTTCTTACTTTTCGTAAGTTATGTACGTATTTTAAATTAATTCACTTACTCCGTGTCGCGGAAAGCAAGTAAAGCCGTTGGCCCTGCGTTTGATTTCTCTCCGGTCGTGTAGGATTGCCGTCCCATCGGGCTATGAGTGTGAGGGAGTAGAGAGTGCACCTGTGTTTGCGCACACACTTATGCACTATAATATCTCCTGCGCAGTAGGCTAATCTCCGGCGAGATTGCCGACTGTGACCGAAATTTGGTCACATTATCAGGACATTATTTTATAATATCTAAGTTTACCATAGAAATATTAAATAAGTTACAATCACTTGACTGCATCGCACTGGCCAATCTCGATATAAAAACAATTCTCGTGTAAACTCGTCGCAAGGTTTGTCCTAAATTTAATCGATAAAAAAGTGGTTCACGCTTCTATCAAAGGTATAAAAACTCGATTTCGAAACAAATTGCATTGGTCTGAATCGAGTCTACGAGTTCATTCGACGAATCAACAAAAAAAGAAAAATTATAACATTTATTTAACTCATTTGATTGCCATATTTTGTACAGTCAGCAGCGTAATTTATTGTAGCCACAACCATGTAATATAATTAAAAACGAATAAAATACAATTTTTCAAAACCACAGGTGCATATCTCTTGTATATTGTGACTTTGTGACCGAAGGTATATAATATTATATTCCATTTATTTATTTAAATACATATAATTATATTTTTAGTACAAAATTTAACAAAACACATTTAAAAATATAAAAAGTAGGAGCCCATTGGTATTGGGAATAGGGTCCAAGCTATCGGAGGTTAGGGATTCAGAGAAAGAAACCTTCTCACAATTCGCACCGTGACCAACAATTCAGCCTTCTGCGCCAAGCTCCCAATTCAGTTGTTTTTCAAGGCTCTTGGTTATTTGGTCATTGGCCAAATAGCCAAGCCAATATTTATTGGATACATAGTTTTGAAAGTATGGTTTCCGTAATGCTTTCCTTAGAAAGTTGATGCTAGACTTAATCAAATTTTGGATATAAAAATAAAAAACACCTAACGGTGTATTTGCAATAAATGTTAACTGTTTCTATCGGTAAACTTTGGCGCTTCGATAGGTTTCGATGATGTTCTACATTCAACTTTTTAATTACAACTAAACTTTTTGCAAAATTTTTTTTATCGGAATACCGTTATTTTTCGTTTTTATTATTAAATTGATTATTATTATAACCTTGGGGAAAAATGTTTGATCTTGACAGTTTAACCTTCTTATTAATTTACTAAAATTTAGTTTTCAGTGCTAAAACATTTTACTTTTAATTAACATCAAGTAAGTATGTAGTTCAACTATTAGGTATATTTATTAATAATTACGTTTTTTTAAGTATTTAAAAAAATGGAAAAGAGAATTTATGTATATTTGCATGTTTTAAGAATTTATTTATACCTACCTTTTCTATCGAATTATCGACTCAGGCTCTTATTGCAAGACCCACAATCCTACCAAACTGGCCCAAAAATATTTATTTATTTATTTGAAAAACAAACAGCTTTAAAAATAACATTAAAAAATATTATTTAGCACCATGCAGCCAATTACTTACAGGTCTTCGCTGATAAGCTCTATATAAAACAATATTGGACAACCATGTCAAAAATTTAAATAAATCAAAAGTACATTCAACAATTATTAAACAAAAACTTTTAAGGTAGGTATAATCACATACATTCTCATTACTGGCACATATTGTATTTGCTACCACCTGTTGTACACGGCGGCGCGGCGGCGGCGGGCGTCCCCTTTTCAAATTTTAATTACAGTCAAATGCTCGAGGCCATCAACTGACGCATATTTAAACCGTTTTAGCGAACGAGGTGGATAGTAAACTACGCAAATAAGCTCAGTTTTAATGAATTTTATGACGTCAAAGTTTCTGAAAGAAGTAAGGTATCCTGCCAGCTGTTTATTTAAATACTGATTTTAATTCATGTTTACTTTCTATGACAAAAATTTGAATAAAGTCAAGAAAATGAAAATAATGGTGCTTCTAATGGTAATGTTACAATCAATAGACACTACTGACTCGAATTATATGGACCCTTTGCCATTATAAACTACACCATGGGTACATAAAAACAAAGATTAAAATTTCACAAAAATCACTGTAAAAAAAATTGAAGCTAACGCTTTTTACGCCTCAAACAGAAACCTTAACCAGGACTCTGTGAGTGGCAGCTTACAGTTTTATCCTTCTAAAGGCTCATATAAAGAAAACCCAGGTCACAACAAAAATTTACGTTTGACTATAATCTATTTCACACAGGAACGCAAAAAATTGAAACTGATTACTAAACTCTATTACAGTATCAGCTCACAGCTTTATCCTCTTAAAAATCTCAAATCATAAAAAATATGTACCTACGTTTGACAATACCCTAATTCACGCAGGAACGCAACAAATAGAAACTAAACTCTATTAGAGTATCAGCTCACAGCTTTATCCTCTTAAAAGCTGGTATAAAGAAATCTCACATCATAAAAAATATGTACCTACGTTTGACAATAACCTAATTCACGCAGGAACGCAACAAATAGAAACTGAACTATAATAGAGTATCAGCTCACGATTAAATAACACTTAGCACTACTGACCATATGTAATGTATCTGTAATGTATAAAAATAATCACATCTATGTATTTTCCTACTACACACATACACTATGTTATTATATTGACACACCCACTGTATTTTTAAAATTTTAAAAGGATCATATTATATATCATTTTAAAAATAGAAGTGATCTTTGATTTGAATCATACATTAACTAGTATTACATTAATAAGTAGAACGAATTCATGTTTTTGATACTTTTCTGCTAATGGGGTGAACAGATTATTAACACTTGTTTCAAATTCTCGTATCAGTGTTTGCTTAGAACATAATATTCTTGATATTATAGATCAAAATTTATGTATTAACAAAAATAAAATCTTAATAGAATTAGAGTTGATAAACCGATTAAATAATGATATGATATTAAGGATAGCTCTAAGTTTAAATTCCTTGTACCTAGGTACTTTTTTAGTTTTTAGGTATGTACAGTCACCCTCACACAGATTTTTGTGTGTCAGTTATTTGTAAACTATGCTAATAAAACAGAAGCGTGACTGACTGACAGACAAGAAATCGTAACTAGCGACTCATATAATTATCTAGAATCGTAACTACTTCTACGAATGCGCATAAATGATCCAAAATTTGGTAATTTTGACTGATCTGGACATTTCTCTGCCTCTCCAAGATATGCGCTCTTTATATTTATTTCTTTGTTTACGGGAGGAAACCTTCAAAAGTCACCTGGCCTCCGGGGGAAGAGACCGGGGAGTGTTCGGGGATTCTTACCTCACAAAAACCACCACGGTGATTACCATCAGAGCAAATGGAGGGAGATCCCGGGTCCTCGTAAGAAGCTAAGCTCCGGAACATCCCTTAAGCAACGCCTTAGGCACCGTTGGCACCAGTTACAAGATTTTTGGAAATTCCACTCCTAAGTGAGTAAAATAAGGGATAAAATTCTGAAATCCACGCGGATAAGGTCGCCCGGAGCGTGAGTATAGGTACTAAGTATAGGTATACCGAACGAAACATTGGTGCTGTAAATCAGACTAATTGCATTGCAGCGAACCCTCTTTGAGACGATTTTCCATATCGAAGAAGATTTGCATCCAATCAAATAACTATCTAGCCCGTATCCCCAAAGGGTTGAGCAGAAATGTATAATAAAATAAAATTAAAATGTTTGTTTTTAATAACAAAATAATTTTCTACTGTTTTATAAATTCATATAGCTATCTGCAAGGTACTCGTACAAAAATTCAAAAAACAGTTTCTACTTTAAGTCGGTTTAATTTTTTGTTAAAAAAATCTAAAATGTTGAGTGGTAGGCACATTAATATGGGGGTTGGCCTTCATCTAATTGCCCCCCCCCCACTTTTTCAGGAGTCGGCTATCAACAACTTAAATAGTTAAGTAGGTACATCCATAACATCCTTACTTACATCCCTTTTACATTCCTTACATCCATAAGTATAAACAAATAAATAAATCAGCCTGTAACTGTCCCAATGTAGGGCAAAGGGCTCTTCTCATATAGAGAAGGATCGAGCATTAATCACCACGCAAGCTCAATGCGGGTTCGCGATTTCAGACAATTAAAGTCCAGGTTTCCTTACGATGTTTTCCTTCACCCTTAGTCAGTGGTGTCTTAGATTAACTAAAAATGTACATTTATGACATTGAAAAAGTCACATTGGTACTTGACAGGTTCGAACCCACACCCACGCGCTTGCAAAGCGGGTCCGTAACCAATGCCCCACCACGAAATAAGTACATCCATAAGTACAAAAACTATTAATCAAATGTAGAGTTAGACCCGTTAGGTGGCAATGAGTAACTTGATATTTGGACTCGACAACGTATGGTCCGGTCTAGACCAAACACAATTTCATGTAAAATGTTGCCAAGACGAGACCATATGGCTTACATTGTAAAAAAGTTATCAGATCTCATGTAGAGCCAAGCTTCTAACTTTATACTCCCTAAGCCAACTTCACAAACTCTATACCTTAGTCAAAATATGTGTCAAAATAATAATTGTTTCGCCGCATACAAAATCAAATTCAAAATATTTTTAGTCATGTAGACCAATAAGCAATTATGAATAGTCATAATTCTCATCATCTGCTTAGCCTTTTCCCAACTAGGTTGGGGTCGGCTTCCAGTCTTACCGGATGCAGCTGAATACCAGTGTTTTACATGGAGCGACTGCCTATCAGACCTCCACAACCCACATACTGGGTTACACGATACCCCTTGGTAAGACTGGTTGTCAGACTTTCGGGCTTCTGACTACCCGTAACGACTGTCAAAGATCTACAATTGACAGCCGGGGCCAACAGCTTAACGTGCTATCCGAGGCACGGAGAGTGATAATTAATTTATTTTAATATATTTAAGAATAGTCATAATTCTAATATTGTTTAATATAACAGTGACTCTAGTTAATTACAGATAGATTTTCGATTCTTTTATACTATTTTATTAATTATTATCTCCACGAGTGCGAGAAACTTGAGTAAATAACAAACAGAGTAATTACAAAGGGATTGAACTGGTCTTTATCGTGTACTTGATTGCATTCTTGTTTGGACGCAGCCTCAGGGGGTGGATGTGGAACTTCATTGATAAGAAGTTAACTTTCTCGATATTTGCTGTTCTCTGGCGTTACAAGATTGAACCGAGACAACCTTTTACAAGGAATTTAATTTTATTTCTGACTAGCCCGCGGCTTCATGTTAATTAAGAACACGTGGCAGCATTTATTTAATTATATTCAGTACTTTTTTCGGGATGAAAGGTTTGGGATGTCCGTTTTTTTACACCTGGAACGTATCGAATATCGAAATCGAATAACGAATCGAATAACGAAAAACTTCGTGTTGATCGGTTCGGAGTTCAGGTGTGAAAAGGTAACAGACAAACAAACTTACTTTCGCATTTATAATATTAGTTACGATTAGGATTATTATTTATTACAAACTTTTTTTTAAAACCTTTAAAAGATTACAGAAAATAGGAGTATCATATGGGACCTCATATTTAGGAATGCAACCACAGATATAGGTATATTTGTGAATGCAACGGATTATTTCCCGAATTGATGTGTAACTTTGCGAGGTTCCTTACGTTAACCCATTAACGGTAATGTATTAGGTAACGTTTGTGTTTGTGTACTCTTTGATGCCATGGTGGTCAACTAAATCCTTAACAAAAGCAGCGCTTGTCTAGAGTGCATGCTTCGCAAAGCCCGACTTAACGTGGCTGCATTAGTCTAGTAGCGAAGGGTCTATAATTTGCTTGATATATGTTAACTACCAACACGTTTAGACTTTAGTCATGTAGGTATAAGTCCAAGTTTGTTTCACATACATTTATAGTATAAGAAAACATTTGCCAAACCGAGTATCAGTAATAGTTAATTTGACTTATAAATGATATACATATAAATATTTTTTAAATCTAGCTAACTCTGTACGTGTGTACACAAAACCGGTATGCTATAAATAATATGGTTTTTATTTTTATTTTTTATTTTCGTCTTTTCTTTTTAATTTTATTGTCGTAGTTTTTGTTTTTCGTGGTTTTTGTGATTCTGCCCAAAAGTGAATAAATGATTTTTCTTTCTTTCATTCTTTCTATACGAAAAGTACTACAATCTATACAAACCAGTATGAACTGACCTAGCATTGTATACGCTATTTGTACAAAAAGATGTCAGCTTATTCTGGAAATGTATAGCTTCATGTGTAGCCGTATGTACAAGTAAAAACTTTGCAAACCAACTATTTATTTTTCCCAACACGTGCCAAAGGGAACCAGATGTTTCACTGAATAACTATGCTTACTTTACTGACTGTTGAAATTTAATGCAATTTTACGTAGAAACTTTTTAATGATATTTGCATTATATCATATTTGCATTAACAGAGATTACCTTTGCCATACAATGGAAAAAATTTGGCTAATAATAAATAATGCAACTTGCACAAGTTTGCTTTTAAAATACAACTTTTATGCTAAATCCAGCCAGACATTCGAGTGAGCGCATGATTGGAGAAACTTTTATCTCGAGAAAATGTTCAATAGCTTAATAGCAAAGAGAAAATGAGAGAGAGAAAAAAGCAAGAATGTAGTGGAAAATGCCATCATACCAACCTGGGGGTGGAATTTTTAATTTCATACGTACACACGTATACGAGTGAAATTTTTAATTTCTTCATTTTTCAAATTCTTAACGTTATATAATTAGATCGGATATCCCAGTGCATGTTTACCTAAACTTCGAGGAAGTACGTAACGTAGAGTGAAGAGAAAAAAGAGGGATACTTCGAAAATTCGAATGATTTTTGAATACGAGTTCCGACGTGGAACTAAAGCGGCAGAAACAGCTCGCGATATCAATGTTGCGTTTGAAAAGGGGACTGCTAATTGCGTACATTAGCAGTCCCCTCTCCGTGCAATTTTGGTTTAAACGCTTTCGTGATGGAAACTTTGATTTGAAGAACGAACCACGTGAAAGACCCGCACAGGTGAATAACAATGAATTAGAGATGGTGGAAGCCGATCCGAGCCAAACTACTCAGGAATTAGCGGCGTGGTTTACTTTACCTTATTACCTCAATATGACAAATGGGTCTCTTGATTTGACTGATCTGCAGACAGGAACGCCTGTTGAAACTTGTGTTGCCTTATTGAATTGATTCAGAAATTAACGAATATTGGATTGAATTGTGACATGTGATGAAAAGTGGATTCTTTACGATAACCGTAAGCGAAAAATGCAATGGCAGAGCCTAGGTCAAACGTCACAACAGTGTCCTAAAGCAAAGCTTACAAAATGCTTTCACACAGTTTGTCGAATCTAGATCACCAGAGTTCTATCGCAAAGGCATTAATGACCTTCCTATTAGATGGCAGCAATGTATAGATAATATTATAATGGTAATTATTTTAATATGTTAAATTAAAATGTTAAATTTGTTTAATTAAAAAAAAACTAATTTCAATTTTTCAGGACAAATCGAAAAATTCATACTTTATCCCTGTATATGTATGTGATAACAATAAAAGATAGGCTCGAGTGATAGGCTGTTTATTTGACGTAAACAATTGTTAGGTTCCATATAAAAACCCCGCCTGCCAGTACGTAACAATTGTTGTGTCGAATGACAGGAAATGAATCGAAATACAAAAATTCAAATATCCATTCGTAGTAATCTAAAACCCAATCATGAACAACTCTATTCTCTCTCAATTCTACAAAAACCTACGAAATATCCTGCGTGGATCCCAATCTAGTAATCCAATTAAAATTGCACACTTCTATGTCTATTTTCGTAGAAGCTGTAAACAAACAAATCAAACTACTGGTTTCATTTAAAATTGTTGTTTGATGGTATAATAATATTCTTTTTTTATTATTATAGTTATTTTCAGTCCAATCATAACAAATTTAACGAGAAAATATAGGTACAGAAATAACACTTGCGGTCTGTTTCACAATGTATGGATAGCCATAGTAAATGAAAACGTAGAGCAGAATTTATATGAAATTATTTGTCAGGTTACTAAATGTCATCAGTACCTACCAAGCGCTGAAACAGAGCCTTAGGCGGTTTTTCCACTAGAGATGTGCTATGCAGCTATGCTGCGAGAATTTAATAGCTAAGCTGTAAAACTATGTGACCATTTCCACTGATACTAAGCTATGCAGCGAGAAAGATGTGCTATGAAGATGCGCCGCGCCGCCGGGCCCCGCAAAGTGGCAGCGCGAGAAACGCGGGCCTATTGTACACATAGCTACACAACTCGTGACCATCCATAGCACGCATTTATAGCACGCATCCATAGCATGCATCCAGAGCACGCATACATAGCACGTATCCTTCCATATAAAAAATATGTCTTAGTTGAATCCGTTTCCACCAGTATTACTATATGTGCACCAATGAATATGATTAGTGGATATCAAACCCATCCATAGAAACGTAGCATAGCACATCTCTGGTGGAAAAGCTCCCTTAGGGCGCGGAGTTTGGAATATGCGGCGCCGCGGCATGGCGTTGACAACAATTTTATGTATGTAACGCCACGCTGCACGCTCCAAACACCGATGCTCCGAATACACAGAATATTATTCTGCTCCGAATACACAGAATATTATTCTATGCCGAATATGCAGCCTTAATTAATAATACCCTCCTGACCGAATTTCGGTCACAGCGGCCAATCTCAACGGAGATTAGCCAAATACGCAGGATATATTATAATGCACAAGTGTGTGCGCAAACACAGGTGCACTCTCTATTCCCTCACTTTCATAGTCCGATGGGACGGCCTTCCGACACGATCGGAGAGAGATCAGGCGCAGGGCCAACGGCTTTACGTGCTTTCCGAGGCAGTGATAATTAATTAATTTATAAAACGCACATAACGCCTTGGGTTCGAACCCGAGAACTCTGACTTGCCAGCCAAAGGTCACAACCACTAGGCTATCATGACTCTAAATTACGCATAAATTCTACGCGTAAATCAGACAAAGAACGTCCGCATCGTCGTCTTGTTTAGTATCTCTACTTCTTCTAATTCTACTCTTCTTCTAATCTCTAGTCTTCTTATAAACTTGTAATCTAATCTTAGTTTGTATTAGTTAGTAGATTCTGGATAATAGAAATGGAAAATTGTTTATTTGTTTTTTGATGATAATTTCTTAAACTAATTAATTGAAGGCATACATTAAGGAAAGTTTTTCCTTTTTTTGTGTTAAACACTAAAGCTTGTCAGCTATTTTTTGTTTCTAAACAAAAAATAATAAAAAAATACTATTCACAAACAGAAAAGAAAATGGTTGAACTATTTTGTGTTTGCCTCTTTATATAGACAAGTGGTCCAGTCAGAGGATGAAATTCGACGGTATTTTTTTTGTTTATTTAAGCTATTGCATAGATTTTATCGCGGGCTTTGAGCGCGGCGACTGAATTGAGAAATTCCGTAACGAAAATAATAAACTTAACCCCCTTTATTGCAGAAGTGTTCAAAACCTTAATTAATAACTAACAAATAAGGTATATTTTATGTTAACACATTAAAAAACAAAACATTTAGAAACATAAACATACGAATTTCGAAAACTAATTATTTGCTTAGATTTTTCAAGACGTGATTTTGTATTAGTAAGTTTTTAAGCTATTGACTACATAAATAATAAATATATAATAATAAATCAGCCTGTAACTGTCCCAATATAGATCAAAGGCCTCTTCTCATACAGAGAAGGATTAGGACTACATAAATAAAACATAAATAAATAATTATAATTGCATTAGTTAATAAAAGAAAACGCTATGCAATAGCTTTACCGCGGCTGAGCCCGACTGCCACACTAATTTTTTTTGATAAATTTTAGCTTAATGCATTTCTTTGCCATATAAACTTTTACTATGCTAAGTAAAAAGGGAAGGGACAGTTTTCGCTTCACGTAGGCATTAATTATACAGAAAATATAAGCAAAGAATATTAGAATAAGAAATACACTTATAAGAATGGCACATTTCAAAATCAGAAAACAAAAATCACGAACACGTGTTCCAAACACGAGCAGATTGTTTTTTTAATTCATTTAACTCTTTAAAATGTATGCTTTATAAAGTTTTACTTCATTGTGGAGTTCTATATGCAGCTTCTGCCATTATTCCCGGTGTTATCGGTACGACCAGCGTGCAGCGACCGGTTTACGTGATGTGAAACTTTGCACTCTGTTTCATGTTATAAGTCCCGCGAATTTCAAATGTACCAAAATGAAAAGTATTTAATTAACGGCAGGTTCCCCCTTTATGCTGGTTAACGAATCATTTTAAACAAGCAAAGTAGCAGATACATTTCAATTCAATACTCGTTCATAAAAAAATATTTGTAGTGTACATTTTGATAAATTTTGTCATTTCACAAAAATAAAAATTATATCAATCAAATCGATCTAGCTGCGATTGAAATGAATTTTTAAAACTATATTTTTTCATTATTTGATCTGAAAATTTTAATGTGACTTGACATTATTTGATTGTTTTAGAAAAATATAAAACACAAATAGTAATTTATATTTATATTTCGGTATACAACCTATTGATATGTATCACGTGTTATAAATAAATTACAATTAAAGGTATGGATAGTGACGATCTTCCGTATTTACCGGTATTTAATATCCTTTTAATGGACAGTTTGTCTTTAAATAATAAGTCTTAATTTAAAAAAATCCATTCTCAAAATACTTTAGTGTTGAACCACAACGGCGCGCCGCGGTGAAACGTCGCCTTAAGAAAAAGAGATTAAAATGGGATACGTGGAAACGTTTCAATAGACTTTAATAAAATAAATAAAAGGAACAATAACAAAAAATTGTACGATGAGACTCGCCTTCCATTGCATTTGATTTTACTTTATTAATAACGTTAACGTCTCGACAGCTTTGCAGCTTTCGTTGTCAAAAGGATTCAAATGAAGGAAATGAAATTTAATTATACGCGAGTTTCTTATAAAGGAACTTTTCAACAATCAATCAAATCAATCAACAATCATATATATATATTTTTAAATATAAGTTTAGTTTTGATAAAGCTTGGTTAAATACAAAAAAAAAACCTAATTTTTACAAGATTAAAAAGTTTTCATTATTTAGGTACCTACTAGACAAAGATGCTAGAATGCACTATAAATAGATACGTCATTTCTCAAAATTAAAAAGCTGTCACTTCATATAAACCTTTACAAGGAGGAAGAGGATAGCACAAACAATAACTAATTACGTAAACTTACAGTTTTTTTTTTTCATAAACCTTCTATGAGATGATACCGCAATATGTAAACGTTTCTAATAAAACGCAACAAAAGTACACTTTTAATAAAATAATTATTTAAACTAATAGGTATAAAGATCGATCGAAAGACGTGGCAATCAGAGGGAGAGGCCTTTGCCCAGCAGTGGGATGATATGGGCTGACAGTAACAGGAACAGGTATAGGTATAACAAATTGCAAATGGGAGAAAATTAATACGTAGTTTCAATGTTACCATTTTCGGTGGGATACTGAATTAGAGAAACGCTACCAACACATATAGTTATAAACACATAATATAGTACCTACATCAAGTTACGTTCACGTTCTATATATAAACCAGAAAGCGGTCAATCGGTTTATTGCAATTATCGATTTTCAGCACCAAACTGTTGGACTAGGGTTTATATTTAGTTAACATAGAGAAATGAGACATGAGAGAAATGTATCCGTGACGTGTCTCCGACGTACCGTTTGATAGGTGAAAGGTAAGTTAAGTAATTAATTACCTACGGTTTTTTTTAAAAGTAGGTATTGAAGTTTTCAGGAAAAATACCAGCTTTTTTTAAATCTTATGGTTGAATGTGTAAGGGAATTAGGTGTATACGTATATTTTTATCTGTATATTGCTACTTTTTTTTTTTTTAAATTCGTTCTATGTATATTCGCAACTATGTAAATTTTAGAAGTTCTTATTCTTTGTTCACAACCAAGTTGCAATTTAGGGAAAAGTTTTCTTGATTTGCAACTGGTTGTGAATAAAGAATTAAAGTTATTAGTTCGCAACTGGTCGCAGACGTGAAAACGGCCGGGGGGAATTGTGATATCACGGGCTTGAATTGTAATTGTAATTTGTAACTCTACGACATATAAATGTACTGTAACTGTAGAGCAGCTGACGGCTTTACACAGTAGGCCAGGGATCACCAATTAGATTGATTGCGAGTCCACATATGTACGAGTATAAGACTGTCAGGGTCCGCTTAGTATACAAGATGGCTGTCAACCAAGCTTTAAAAAGTCTCATTCTACATTTCTATCTATAATAAAAATGTAAAAAATACAGATAGAATTCGATCTTCTGACATAAATAAAAAAGAACATGAATTTATTGTTCTGTCGTACCTACTACAAAAGTTTGCATGTAATACAATGCAATACTACGTTACATACAAGTTTTTAATAGGGATTTTATACGACAATACATATACCAATTTAGCCTGTCAGTCAGAAATGGATGTCTCACAATTTGTCTACACGTAAAGTACACGTGTGGAATGTAAACATTTCTTAAACCTTAATATAAATGTCAACAGGAAAATGGGCTGCATTCGTAGTTTGAAACCGGTCAGTCACTTTTACTCTCAATAACCTTGGTGAACGTGTCTTAGAATAAAATAATGTTGTTTAAGTTTAATTGTTGTTTTTAATTTGTAGGATGTCCCACTGCAGGGCAAAGGCCTCGTCTCATACAGAGGAGGGACGAGCATTGATCGAAATCAATCTGAAATGAATCTGGAAAGAAAAATGTTGATTCCGTCTAGTCTCCCATATTAGATAGTTCTTACTTACGTCCTTGTCTATAACAATATGAAATGTAGTTTTAAGAAGTTTAATTACTTATTTTTTAAAGGGAACTTGTTGTTAAGTACAATGGCACAGTACAAAAATCTGTTCTTACGTAAAGATAATTCTACTTTCTTTTCTTTATCGTAAAGTTGATGAACAACCTGGTGATAGAGTTTAAACCGCCCTTAGGATTCTGACATGACTCTACAAACCATCGAAGAATCTCTCAGGTGTGCTGGTTTCCTCATGACGTTTTCCTTCACCATTTTAGCAAGTGATAATATTAATTTCTAATACGCACATAAATCCAAAAAGTTAGAGGTGCGTGCCTGGGGTTCTGACCTAAGACTTGACAGTTCAATGATCTTACCACTTGGCATCAGTGCTTACAAAAAGGTAATGTGGCATAATTTTGAAATAATATATTTTCAAGTAAAATCAATAATTATACTACTATTCAAATTCAACTCAAACGTCGCAATTGAAATGTTGTGGTGGCGCATTTGTTACGGACCCGCTTTGCAAGCACGTGGGTGTGGGTTCGAACTTGGTATGTGCCTAAGACGTGTATGTTAATCTAAGACACCACTAACAGTAAAAGAAAATATTATGAGAAAACTTTGACTTAAATAGTCTGAAATCGCCATCACGCAGTGAGCCAGCGTGCTCGATCCTTCTTTGAATGAGAAGAGGCCTTTACCCTGCAGTGGGACAGTTACAGGCTGGTTTATTATTATGTTCTACTCAATTTCGTTCTTAAACTTAAGACAATAGACATACAAAAAGTTATATCGATTCACACAACACTCGCATACTAAATTGCATGAGTCTGAGATTGCTTTCACTTATCCTCTATGCCTATGTGTGTGTACATAAACGTCAGTGTGTGCGCACTGGTATGCTCAAACGATATACCGGTCTTAAGGCCAGGACACAATCACGGCAACAACTCGTGACCGTACTGACCGAATAACTTGAGCTTTCGATCAATGTAGTATCTACTCATTAAGACGAGAACACACGAGTCGTGATCGCAGACTTATTCTTTTGATAATACCTTCCTGGTAGGAACTGGTATATTTTTGAATAACTTACTATTGCAGTCGTTTTGGACTTGAGATACAGTGACTAGGCGTTACCGGTTACAGATGTTGGGTAGTAGTAATTTTTTTCTAAATTTTGATTTCTTTTTTACCTACCTACTTAGTTACAAAACAAGTTAATAATTATTATTTATCCAAGGTTACTTCAAAACTAAATTTCTTTTTTTTCCCTCCATTTTGACTTCCAACCAGGCACATCTAAAAAGCACAATAATAAAATTTAGGTGTATAAAGTTACAAAAACACTAACAATGGCAACGAGAGTTTTATTTTCATAAAAACATTACAATGGGTGATTATGTGCGGTTAAGTGATTTCAATTACATGAAATTAATTTGCATTCATTTAGAGTATTTTAAATTTAACAATTTTTTAAATTTCTATATATTTTATAATATCTAGATATTCTACAAAATTATTTAATTGATTCTCTAATTGAAATCTTTAATTTATCAAGAAAGAAAGGGATTTTACTCTTCCATATTCATAAAATGTCGGTAGATAAGTTCACCGTTCCACAAATCACAATATAGTATAGGACTTATATACATAATATATTTATATACGTATATGTGTATATAAGTATTTATGTATTTATATACTTATACTTCTTTAGTGTATTGTATACACTAAAGAAGTACAAAATAGTAAAATACCTATTTCCAAGTTAAGTGAGTAGGGAAGGCAATGCCTAGAACCGGCAAAACTCAAAACGCTAGTGATGCGACATCGAATAGGTACTTAATCGATTTGCTACAGACATTACTTAGAAAATGTAACTATCCATCTTGAAAGTTTTCCTGGAAACATGTTTAGTTTAATACTCAACATGGAGGGCTCATTAATGTTCTCTTACAAATTCCAAAAGTTACACTTAAAAAATAACGAATTTGTTTTATTTTTTATTTATAGACTCACGCCTGTATTCCCCAGAGGGGGTAGGCAGAGGTGTGCAGTACACCCACGTTTCGCCGGCTATTTTATAAGTCCCATGTAATAGGGGGCGAGCCTATTGCCATTAACCGGGCACAATTCCAGACTCCGTGCCGCTACTGAGAATTTCCTAATGGAAAAACCCAATAACACTTAGCCCGACCCGGCGATGGAACCCAGGACCTCGTGCTCAGCAGTCGCGCTTGCTACCACTAGACCAACGAGGCAGTCACAATT
Source organism: Protodeltote pygarga (assembly GCA_936450705.2). Classification (NCBI taxonomy): domain Eukaryota; kingdom Metazoa; phylum Arthropoda; class Insecta; order Lepidoptera; family Noctuidae; genus Protodeltote; species Protodeltote pygarga. The sequence continues at coordinate 16,625,017 of OW388248.2, forward strand.
TGTGAGGCAACGAATTTGTGTTTGTGTAAAAATAATTAAGCTTGTTTTATTTGCTTTTGGTATTGATTTTTTTACTGATTCGTTTAGTATCAGTGATATTATAGTGTTATATGTAGTGTTATAAATAGTGTATAGTGATATAAAGTTATATGTATAGTCACCTCCCTGAATATGGCACGGTGACAGATCAACAGCTTGTATAATGTATTCTCAGTTTTCTGATTGACTTTCGAATAGCAAACAGGTTATTTTACTTGGATAAATATTATTGTAATTTTATGCCTTGATTTGCTAATAAGACCTCTACTGAAGTACTGACTGCTACAAAACTGAAAACAAAGGTCCTGGACTGCGGTAGATCTAGACCAGGAATTACCATTTAGTTTTATTGGGGTTTCAATCTCAGTCCGGCTCTTGACTGACTACCAAACTTTTTGATGTCAAATTCTACTTAGGTACTAATTTATGATTGTCTGTCAATCAAGCTAGAGCTACAACAGATAGAATAGATTTGTATCAACTTAGGCATATGGACGGTATCCAGGATTACAAAATACACTACTAAATACTAGAATACATTAATTTAATACCGAGATTATACTTAAATAGGATTGTGCATTTATTGTTCTGTTAAGTTCCGAACAGTAATAGGCGAGCGATTAATTAATTAATTTGTATTAATTAATTAATTCGTAATCCGGAGCGAATGAGTTCCTGATCTATGCTATCTATAAATTAGCCTACCTATAGGTACCTACTTACTCCAAATCCTACTTAGTTTCACTAATTCGTCGTCTGCGTCGTGTCTATACATACATTATAGTTGTCAGGGCAGGCTATGCCCTTTTGCCTATAAGAACTGCACGCCCCTTGTTTTTTTTTGTGTACCTACCATACATACACATACAGTCGTACCATCCCGCTCGGGGTACGCGAGACGATTATGTCGGGCTCTCTTGTCTAAAGACCTCTACTCTACTCTGTTCTCTACCGAGAAAAACCCTCCCTTGTCACTTCTCTTTCGTACTGCATGCCCCCCCCCCCCTGCTCTGCAGGATGTCACAGATTAAACGTACGACCTCTCGTGAAGACCCTCAGCACATAAATCTAAACAACATTTGTTCTAATACGAAATTCGCAAAAAAAGAATTGGATTTTCGATACAAATGACCACGATTTTGTATGGGAAGTCTCATATTGAAAAACCTCGAAGAAAAAAATGTTGCTAAGTTTCATGTCTTGAGGCACATAGGACACGTTTAGTCCATAGAAATATGAAACAACATAGTAGTGGTTTTCATTCTGTATATTCTTTATCTACATAGACGTGATGTTATCTACTTTTCCAAACTATTTATTTTTTAAGTGTGCATTTAGTTTTTCGTTTTGGGTTAAATTACTTTCAGTTTTATATAAAATAGATATACTTACTTGTACCTATGCTTAGGAAGGTCTCTCACACACAGTTACACTACAACTTGTTCCAATTTAATATGATATCACAACAAAATTATGCCCCCTATAAATACCACCTACGGCAACACGTGTTTTGATGCCAAAATGGTTTAGCCCTTTGGCGAATTTAGTAATGCCATTATGCTCCCGGACATTAATTGGATAACGAAGTCAGTAAACAGCCTCTCCGATATTGCGTTGCACATAGGGTGTCATTCAGCATTACGTCATTTAGACGAGATTGGTGGATTAAAACCAAAATATCAAATTTCTCTAATTTTTAACCGACTTAAAAGGAGGAGGAGGTACTCAATTCGGTTGTATATTTTTTATGAGTTTTACCTCAGAGCTTTGCCATTTATGTTTTATTTTTTGTTAATTTTTTTATCAACTTTCATTTCGAAACAATTGTCGTAAATTTTAGGAGATCAAAACGGTGAACCTGCGTAACGAAACCTTTGCTAAGCTGCTATTCTCGTTTGATATTTCGTCTCGAGGAACAGGAATAGAGCGTCTAGTCATGTAGTGGATGTCCGGTCAAACAAGGGTAGTGTGATTGGATTTCGTATCGTCACGTTAACGTTTTGGAAGCTCAATGTAATTATAAAATCAGGTTTGACAGTGCTATATCCAAAGCCGAAGTACAATTTGAAGTAGCTACTACAAGTTGTATGTAGAATTTATTTTAGATCAAATATATTGCAATTTATTTCAGAGTTTTGTTTCTATTTAAATAACAAAATATAGCAGATTATATATACATATATACCTATATTATGTATTATTTTACTTTATAATGTTGATTAGTAGTAAAATACTGATTGTTTTATGTTTGGCAATTATTTTAAACTGTCTACCTACCTCTAAATAGTTTTATCGCGTCTATGTTAAAATGTATACATTTAACTTATTTAAGACTAGTAGACCATTTAAAGCCAAGACCGTTTTAAATTAGTAGAGATTAGGATAATAATATCTTTAAAATATAGGTAGTTTATGAGTTCATTTTATAGCCTTTCACATATATAGGTATATCATTTATACTATAATAATAATAATAAAGTTTATTTAATTCCAAAATACTTGTACAATGAATCCAATATTACAAGTTCAGTACCTAACTTATTTCTAAAATTTTACATTTTCTCGGAGCCCCACACTAGGATACCCTGTGTCGTGAGGTCCCAGACTTTACCCAAGTTCTTATGATAAGACATAGAAAAATTCTATCAAAAATTGGAAAACATAAATAAACTAAGAAAAGATTTATCCAGCTAGATTCATAAGACTAATAACTAATTACTAGGTACTAGTGTGATTGTATAATGTGAAAGTTACGTGTGAGGGTGTGTGTATGTGTAGGGGTGGGGGAGTTAATGAGGAATTGTGCAAAGATGTAGTAGCATGTTTCAGTGTGCATGTTAACTGGTAGTGCAGTGAGTTATATGGATATGTGTAATAATTTTTCAGTTTGCTCATAGTTTAGGGGTTGTAGCCAATTAAATATTGTGTTTTAAGTCGTTCGTTATACTATCAACATTACGTCAAAATATAATGAGCAAAGAAAGGAAAAATAGAAACTATTGTAAATAATAAAAACAAATAACTTACAAATAGATACTGTAGATTATGTTTAATATAATTATATTATAAAAGGAATAGGAACTAATAATAAAGACTCAAGTATTCAACACTAAGTTAAAAATGCATTTCATAATAAATGAACATAAATTCACATGCGTACTTGCGTTTTTAAGAATGCTCGGAGGCAAATATCTAAAAGAAAGTTACGGTATTTTTAAATTTTCAAATACAAAAAACTCAACGAGCAATTTACTAGTCAAACATTATTTAGGTACAGTAAAATTATTCAAGCAAATTATTTTTTAAAGAGATGGAAGTGCTTTAAATGCCTAAAGGTGGTTTTAGACCGGCGGCGTGGCGCGGCGTGGCTGGTCCAAGCGGAGAGAGAAATTTGTATGGCAAAATTTCAATGCACTCCCTGCCTATCATTGGTGAAAAAGGTCTTGATACGCGTGGATGTGCGTGGCGGGAATTGAAATATTTGTTAAAACAATATTGAACTTTATTACTCTAAGATATGTATTAGACATAGAATTATATATAAGAATAGAGTATGTATTTATTTTGTAAAACGAATGTAGGTACAATTCTCGCACCGGTCATCGAGGACGCGCTCGGTCACTCTTTGCCACGAGCCGACTCACGATGTTTCGCGATGGCAAACGCGGGCACTCGTGACTATCGCTAGTGGTGGGTCGTTGACGGTTTTAACGTCAACGAAATAAAAACTTTGTAATTATAATTATAATTTTTGTAATTATAATGTCCTAGTTTTCGATGTATGCTTAAGAATAGAATCAGCCCTGTTTTTTTCTTAGGCATACATCAAAAACTAGGACTTAAAATTACAAATGGAAATGCAGCAGAATTATTAATTTTCTAATACCGCAATCGAATTAGAAAATTAAGAAATTTCTAACTGAACCGAAGTCTTCAAAGAGCTTTCCAATATATGCATGTGTAAATCCTACTTAAAAGCGAACCCGCGTCCATTTTAATTACCTGCATCGTTTCCACTTTGTCAATACCGGCCGGTGAGACGTTAATATTACAAATTCTAAACTTATTCCAATCGATTTTGTGAATATAGAACAGTATAGTAATTGGCACTTAAGTATCTATCTATGTTAATAAAACAACGATATGAATTTTCAGATATGATCTTTAATAGAAATAATCACTGATAGCTTAGTGGTATGACCGTCGACTGATAAGTCAGTGGTCTCGAGTTCGGTCCCAAGGCGCACCTCTGACTTTTCGTAAGGTGCATATTATTAATTAATTATCAGTTGCTAAATCGGTGAGGGGAAAACATCATAATTTTTTTTGTTAATGTATCGATTAGTATTTTTTTTAAATTTTTGATATTGTTTTTGGGTGTCGTGCTACTCTGCCCAATGGCGAATAAATGAATTTTCTTTCTTTCTTCTTTTTCTAATGAAACCAGCACACCTGAGAGATTTTTCAATGGTGTATAAAGCCATGTTAGAGGCCTACGGGCGGTTCAAACTCTGACACCAGATTGTTAATCAACCATACGATAAGAAGAAGAATAAAACCTCGGACAATTTTAACCAGAGTCTGAGTGGATTGTAGAAAATAGAAACCAAACCAGGCACACTGCAGACTCACCTAAAAATGGCTTATCAAATTACCTAGGATTTTCATATTGGCCATGTAACCTAGATTCTTTTCTTACAGTTCCTTTGATTTTTCAACGTTGTACGGTACAAAGCCATGTCGGATGCCTACTGGCCTACTGGCGACGCGGCGCTGGGCGGTTTAAACTCCAACACGGTTGTGTAAAAAGTAAATAGTTGCCAGAATTTGACAGCTAGGGTAGCCTACGTAGCAATAGTAAATATTTTCCCAGAAGGGAAAGTAGAGGTTTATGGACACTCATATTTTGCCAATTATATTATAAGTCAGTGAAAAGGGGATGAGCATATTGAGAATGTTCCATTTGCTCGGAGATTGAACCCAGGACCTCGAAGACAAGGAAATTAATTGACCTCTCAGACTTGAAAATAAAGATAATTATAACAAAAAATAACAATTTTTCGCACACACGAAGTGCGTATATCATGACCGCCATAACAACAAATAATAATATTTAAAAAATTAAAGGTATCCCTATTTCCATTTAAGTACTCTTGGAGTGCGTCTCTGACCCGCACATTGCGATTTTTTTTTCAGCCAAACTATATTTTTACTATTACACATAAGTAATTTAGTAATTTTTAGTATGTAGATAATTCACAGTAGCAGGTTAAGACCTGGGAAAACGACGGTAAATTCACAACTTCACAAGTGAGCCCTATACTCAAATCCAGAGGTCCGTCGAGAAACACCGTGGGGTTTTTATTCCTTGCGAGTCGGACATAACCCAATCACCGGCTTTGGTGGTTGAGAACCCATAAGGGGTGATCCACACGATAAAAGAAAAGAAGATTATTCACCCGCTAATTAATGTATTCGCAATATAATTATGATTAAACAATTTTAAATCAGATACCTACATGTTACGACCACTGGGATATCCTATAAATATACGAGTGGAACTTGAAATTTGATAAGTTGCGACTTGCAAGCCGATATACGATAGTTCAATTGGTAAAAGCGCTGCCACGGCACGGCAAGGGGTCAAGTCAATCAATTACTTCAAAATCCTTTTTTTTTACATTTTTTTGATAGCCCACCGATCCTACGTTTCTAAGAACTATCACGAAGAAATTGCTAGTCGAATGCTATTAAGCCTATGTATTTGCGGTATTCTTAATGTTAAAATTATACGCAGTCGGTTTGGCCGGCTTTCTCCAGCTATTATTCTGACCGGAGGTCAGGAAGCAGTGACACACTGAACGATGATGCAGTTAGCTGTGACAGAGAAAAGAGCAAGTAAAGTTTTAGGTTCTAAAATAGTACTAGTATTTTAACTAGTATTCATATTAATAGTATTCACTAAGTAAATAGTTAGATAAAAAATGTGTGGCACTCGGGGACTGCCACGGTTAAGCTATTGCATAGCATTTTTTTATCAATTAAGGTTAAAAATGTGCTTATGTCACATAATATTTATTAAAATTTTGAAAAGACAACGTCTGTCTTTTCGGGTCAGCTAGTTCTATACTAATATAGTAAAATACTTTTTGCTTGTCTTATGTTGTCAATAATCCATACATATATCAATAAATCTTGAAGTTTTGACAGACAGGCGTCATAGCAATAAAACTTGTAACGTGCCATCCACTGTCCATCCAAAGTTCTCATTAATCTCCGCGCGGATGAATTGTTGATTGTATCGGATATTACTTCTGTTTATTTCCGCTAGGTGACGCGGATGTTGTAGTTAACCTTCATTCAGTTTAAGAGTCAAGGTTTACTCTGTCTATGTGACTTTTAATTTAATTTAATACCTAGATATTTAGGTCTTAGGGTGCTGTAATGTCAAAACTTTTTGTATTAATCTTTCAGCTTTCAACGGCATACTGAAGACACGTAACAACGAATTCCCTTTTGTATCTCATTTCTCGATAATTTACTAAATAACAGTATATTAATAATAATAGTAGGTATAGTAATAGTCTGCCTGCGACCGAGTGCTGCAAAGCAATCGAAACGCCAGGTGTGTTTTGAACAATAAACATTTATGCGAGTTATCCGTTAAAAGTTGTTTAATTCGCGAAAGTTTGAGACTATATTAAATAAAAATAGTATAAAAAACTGTCACTGTAACAGGGGATTTAAAAAAACACTAGTGCGACTTTAATAATTGAATGAATGATTGATTTGACATCGGTGCTTGATGTCGCGGCCTCGATATCCACAAGGGAAAATATTTTAGTGATTGACAGATATTTATTTCGGACTCGATGTTTGGGCATACCTATTGAAATTATATTTACTTACCTAATGTAATTGCAACCACGTTATAGCTAAAAAATCGCGGGTTCAAATCCTGTTCGAATTCATATTTTTTTGTTTTTTTTTATTCATTCTACAAAAATTTCGATCTTAAGACAATTAACTTTCAGTTCGCATAATAAGTACTACTATGCATAAATACTTTATATAAATGTTTGTCTTTATTATGTAAGGTTCTGGTACAATAAATAACCGGCAAACTAATTTTAAATGTACAACTAGGTACTTGCTTTCAACTGCAGCATTGCCAAATATCATTATCGGATAATTGACATTTGGATTGACGATTTGTTAACAATTATGTAAAGAACTATCTATAAAAGTTACATTACTAACGAAATGAGGTCACAGTATGAATGAAAAATAATCTTATAATCATAGCGAATTAAGAATACCACGCTGCGTTCTCAAACCGGAATTTAAATTTGATTTCTCACTCAATAAGCTAACTGAATTTATGTAATTTATAGGTTTGAACTGTTATAATATCACATTTCCATGATGTCTGATTTCATTTCTGTCACTCACGTTTCAGCCAAAAACGTAATAAAAAAAAGACAGCTAATCGTTCAATTTAAATCTCGAACAGTTCAACTTCCTTTGGTACACACGAAAGGAAGTTGAACTTGCCCTACGTTCCAACGAACAACGCTCCGCTCCTACAATCACGAACTAAGCTAACGAATGATTGGGTAGATATTGGAGTTTAATTTTAAGTTTGCTCGGATGCTCGTAATTACTATCGTTTGTACCTAACTCTAAAAACATTTTTGCTTGCTATAAATCTTACTATTTATTGATTAATTACCCTAAATAGATTATTAAAAATTATACGGCTTTACTCACGCATTGATTTCGGGGAATGCTCGACTAGTTTTGAATTCAAACGCAGTCCATTTCAGTGTAAGTAGATTGTTTAATCGAGGTCAATTCTATATCAACCGTTACACACCCCGTTTTTGACGTGACATTTTCTATCGGTAGAAATTTAAAGTCGAGTGGTGAAGAAAGATCACTCGTCGTCGATATGAATTTGAAAATAGGAAAATTAGAAACTAATAAACATAATTATTCGCTTTAACGATTTTAAAAAACCAAAAAAAAACTTACTGATACTAAAAATCGAGTCCCGGATCTGGGATCCTAGCGAGTTAGCTGCTACCAGTTTCGTCTCTGTTAAATAATCTCTATCAGTCTATTTATCAGATTTGATTAGATGTATGTATTATTATTATTAATATTACTTGTATTATCTTCAACAATTTATTGCAATACCTCCAGTGAATAATAAACAGTGATAGCTTTGTGGTAACACCGTTGGTCTGCGAAGTCAAAGCTTAGAAAGTTCAAAGTTTTAGAATTTAGATTTGTGCGTATTAAAAATTAATTATCACTTGCTAAAACGATGATAGAAAATATCGTAAGGAAATCTGCACATCTGAGAGATTTTTCAACATTGTGTAAAGCTATGTTAGAGGCTTACGGGCGGTTTAAACTCTGAGACTAGGTTGTTCATCAATTATACGATAAAAAGAAGTAAATAACTTTATCGAGTGAATATTATCGCTATCTATTCCGCTGTTATTTTATCTCCGTAGCAGCTCTATAGACGTTCCAATCAGCTGTGAGAGAGAAAGTTCCGCGTTTACAACCGGGAAGTATACTTACCTACCTACATAATAAGATACCGGCTACCGAGCACTAGTTGAACAGTAAGGCCCGGCGCACCACTAGCGGCACGGCACGGCAAGGAATTTTTGTATTACAGATGATTTTGAATCTTATTCAACACTGTTAATATTCACAATTCAATGATACGTCACAGCCTGCCTTGGCAATCTTCGGCACGTTGCGGCATGCCGTGGCATCCCAAAATGTAAACGCTAATCATAATACAATAAGATCTCAAATCATTTGCGTTTACTAAAATCCTTTGCCGTGCCGTGCCGCCAGTGGCCGCCGGGCCTTAGTTAGTATATACATAGATGTCGCTTCATCTGTTTTATAAGAAATCGGATACCAATTTCCAATTCTCGTATAGGTACCTACTTATTTTTTGCTAATACTCGAAAATAAAAATTGAACGCTCTGATCTTGAATATTTTAAACTAACTTGAATCTTTGTTTGTTGGAGTAAAATCGAGGCCAATATAAAAATAGGCTTAATCAATAATCAATAAATATGAAAACTGGTTAAGTGCGAGTCGGATTTACACAAAAGTAAATGTAGCGAAATAAAATCGTTTCTTGTAAAAAAAAATACATGGGATATTTTTAGGGTGTGCGGTGAAGGATGACCATGATTCTGAACAATATCTTTCCATATTTAAATCCTATATTCATGAAAATTTACCTTTTTATGCAAACCTCACCCTTCTAAGGAATATAATAATAATAGGTATGGAAAGGTAGACTAAGAATTAGAATTTACGTACTTAGTAATGACGCCATTTTTAGTAAGTGCTATTTTATAAGCAAGCTTTTATTTAACTTGCAATGTATGTTTGTTTGGGTGGAATCTTACAAGCAGAATTAAAACCACTTCCTCTTATCCTACGGAGTTGATTTTGTACATGTTAGTTCAGTTTCAATGACAATGCATTTTTATGGTAAGCATGACCTGAATTGACATCCAGGATTAGCTCCAGATAAAGGAACTCTTCAACGGTCAATAGCACAGAAACAATTTTTTGTATATACGTTTAGTTTTGATATTCTTATATGAAAGTTTGTTTGAAAACGTTGTTTTTAGAAAAACATATTACACTTGATTCGAGACTATTTGGATTTGAAACTACGACCTACTTGATAAAAAATCAGTCGCTCTGCCAACTAAACTATCCATAACCCATAGTAATCTTGTAAATATTTCCTTGTGTAACATTGATTTTGCTGAGTAACGCAACAACACAAATATGTATTTATATATATATGTCGTTAGGACACGTGTATCGAAATCTAAGCTATTGCACTAGTACGTCAGGTACATTCACCCTTGATATATCAAACCCAGTGGTGCAGTTCGGTGAATCGCCCTTGACGATAACATTCTAGAGACTACATTTTTGAGTAATGGAATATGTTAGATACTCCTCCAAGTAAGATTTTTCTCTCTAAGTATATGATTAACCTTGATTCGATTAATGTGATATATCAACAACTTCGATTACAAAAAAATATGTAAACAACTTCGATTACATAAATTATTGTCAACAAAACATATTGATGATAACTGATATTGGTTCACAGTCACTAAAAAAATCTAAGCTAATTGTTATCTGAATTTTATAAAGATTTTTATTTCTAGATGAATATATATTGTTTATTAATGTGTCAATATAATATAGGCCTTACAGCTAAGCCCTTAAGGTTTTAATCGCTCTATTAGATAATTCTCCAAAAAAAAACTATCTGTCAATTCATGCCTATCCAACCTGTTACTAAAAAGTGCACACAAATATTGATGCACATATTTATACACATGGATATATTTTTGAAATTATTGTGTATCTTGTTTGTTTTTGTGATTAAAGGTTTATTAATAAAATAATGTTGTATTCATGATTCAATTTCAATGCATTTGAATAGTAATTTACCCAACATTGACATTTCTGCTGGAATTCATTATCATTATATTGTAGCTTTCGGACTGCTAAACAAACATAAATGATGTTAGATTTGCATTCAGTAAAAGTTACAATTCCGAGAGAATAATGTTTAACGTTAATGATAATGTAAATAATTTTGTAATAGTTATTACAAAGTTACATTAATGTTAGAAAAAATCGACGTACTAGGCTGCAAAGGGCAAAGAAATAGAAAGAAAAAAGGTTTGGTCTCGTGTCTTGGTTTAAAAATATAATACATAATAATTATATCAATGATATTCGATACAATCTGCGAATCTCTATCTCAAATCGAATTTTTCTCTCTACAAAAATGTTTGTTTGTTTGATGATGTAGATAAAACAATTAATCTTACTTATTTGAAATAGGAACTATTTATATACCTATGTGATAATAATATTAGTTTAAATTGGAATTCAATTAACTTTTACTTTCAATTTCAATTTACTGACTAAATGATCCTACTGACTTTAACCTTTTTGCTCAACAGGTATGCAATTTATTCTCATATATATGAAAAAACAAGCAGCAAGACCGTCCCCTTCGATCCGTTTGGATGGGTGAGTTTATGGAAATTTGTTTACGCATGGTGATCAGGACCCTAATGGGAAAACACTAAACAAATCTAACTTTGTCATTTAAATGAAAATGAAGTATGATATAACGATTTTGAGATAATTATATTAAAACGATATACCGATTTTAAAAATGCATATTTTGCATTAAAATTATTAAAATATTATTTTCATGAAGTCAATAAATTTTGGTCTTTTATTTTGTCACGTTGATGCATCGAATCGAAAATAATAAACAAACGACTAGCGACTTTCTTTGTTAATAGGTACACGTGTTAGCAATACAACACGGAAATTTAGATGTCGGTGGGTTGCCCCATATCCGTTAAGGGAGGTTAACTTTTAGGGATGTAGATTTTTATTGTATTCATGCGTTGCTTGTAGTTTGCTCTATGTAGGTACTTAATTTTCCGAAGTTGTTAGGTAAATCTTAGCACAACTTTTCATCAAGAAGTGTATTACTAATTGATTTAAGTCAAAAGCAATTTTAAACTTAAACTTAATTGATATTCATTGCCCTTACAAACCTTTGTTTTTATATAAATGTTTTCAAGGGGATTGTTTTTAATAAGCCATGTAATAGGGTCGTTTTATGTTTGTTAGAAAAGAGCAAGGTCAACAAAATGTTGTAAATAACAACAAAATAACAACAAATAAATAAATGAAATATACTAGTATATTTTATACATATACTATATATGTATGTACAATAATATAAATCGACTCCTAGACACGGCTCGCATAGTCAGGAGATTCCTCTCTCTGGAGCCCTTACCACCCGTAGCTCGGGCCCTATTCCCACGATCCCAGTGGGCTCCTATTTTTTATATTTTTAAAGCATATGTGTTATATAATATTAACACATTATTATATAATAATAACACATATGTTTATATATATTATGTATGTATTTTATAATAAAGATTATATGAATAATTGAACAAAAAATATTTATAGGTAAATAGAAACAGACCCTGAACTCGAAACAGTAGGTAAAAAGATTGAGGTTATTTAAAAATTCAACAGTTTCTTTAAAAACTCCCGTTAAGACATCTCCTTTTACAATATCACCAAGTTTCAAAACATATGAACAATGGCAAACCCACGCTATATTACAAATCTCACGGACATGTCTAAAAACCTCAAACATATCTTGTCCTACTTACAAAACCAACATTTTGCTTTAAAAACGCCTCGTAGAAACTGTCAATTCTCCTCTATTTTTCTACCCGATCAACTAACTAGGTAAATCATAAATATATCAATAAGGCGATACTAAAATGGTGATGCCCTATTTTGTATAGACACTGTGTCGATTGGTGATAGAAAATGTAAGTGATATTTAAACACTGTGTCATTGTTGAAACACGAGCGAGCCGATTCGAACCCACATGTTTACGTCATTCTACCCAACCGGTTTCGAACATTGCATATAAATTTTATAAAATCTGCAAAAAACCTTTGCGTTAAATGCTAACAAATTTTTAATATTTTTATCCATCGGATTTGATCTAAGTTCAAGCCATTGATAATAACTAAAATATTTATTTTAAGGATTTTGTTTTTTAGGACCTTCTTACATTGCAGACATACTTAACAGGCACATAGCTATTACCTGATACATTTTACAGATATAAATGATATTATATTATTGTATACATATACTTTCTGGACACGTGTTATTCGTACCTACATTTTTCTGAAAAGATATTTTCTACCTGAACAACTTTTAGCAACGTATGAAAGTATGGACCTATAGGTATATGTGCAGGAAAGTCAAACTTTAGTAAGCATACAAGGAAACTGCACGTTGTATCATTAGATTGAATCAGGAAATTTAATAACGTCTTCGTAGTTCGTTAGTAATGAACTTAATGACTAAGTTTTCTTTGGACCAGCGTCCACGTGTAAACAGCATACATCTATTCATAATTATATTTACACTGAATTTGTGCTTTGATCTTGTTTTGAATATAGTTCAAAAAGTTGTTTAATTAATTTTCAATACACTCGGTAAATTGACCTTTATTGCGCCGCTTTTAGCTTCATAAAACAGCATAATAGGGAAGATGCACTATTTTTATTTTTGTTTTCATTTTAAAGAATTCCTTGTAGAATAGACCACAAATATATTAAAACAATTAAAATATTGTAATTTATCGGAAAAAATGCTGTTTTAAATTGACAGTTTGACAGTTCGCGCGAAAACGGACCTATGGTACTGATGACGTCACTCTTGTCAGTCAACATTTCAATTTTCATACTTTACATTTACTTTTCATTTTAACTTTTGCTTTTTCGAGATTATTTGTAAAAAATTAAAATGGACTATCCATCGACGTCAGGTGATTGTAACAATACCATTAATATTCAGATAAAAAGCCGTGTTGACTCATGTTTTGTGCCAATGTGTCCATCTACCTCAACAAAGTTTGCAAATAAATTATTTTTGAGTGGACCTTCTGACCCAAAGCTGAGAAAAAAGTGGTTTCAAGCTGTGAAGACAAATTACAATTATTCTCCAAAGACCGTAATTCGATGCTGTGAAGATCACTTTGACGTAAGTCGGCGAATATATTTCTTGTTATTCTCCATCTCTTTTAATTTGGACATGGCCGATTGCGTTATCGCCGTAAGATTCTCTTGTCGAGCTGAAATAACTGCTATATGTAGAAGCCGCTGAATAAAATACAAAGTTTAACAACTATGAATGACTATGATATATAGATACCGTAGTAATTTAGCCCCTTTCATTTCTACACCTGAAAACTCTGCACTTTCGATAAAAAAAGTTACAACCATGTCAACACTAACTCTCGGTAAATTCCTGGAGTCTGCTTTTATAAATCCAACTTCCATTTTTATTTAAAAAACGCAATTAATATTCTCCTAAAATAGTAATCACTTTACAACCATAACCTCAAATAAGTTGTCATAACAAGAGTGACGTCACTAAACGCTGATTGGTGTTTCGAAATTCCTTTTGTTGCAAGTCATTTTTAATTCGTAATTATTGTTTAAAAACAACATTATGTAAAATAAAAACGTTGCAGTAGCATTTCTTTTATATGTTTTTAACATTTTAACCATGAAAATTTCATAAATATTACATTTGCATCTTCCCTATTAAATCACCGTGCACCGTATTGAACATTTTCCATTTCATTACCACACTTGTGTTTTTTACTTTACTATTATGTCACATCACAAGTTAACAACTTTTTTGTTAATAAAGAAACTTTGTTACTTAGTTAAAATATGTTCAAATTAACATTAATTTGTGTTTATTAATTAATTCATACTTAAATCTTTTATAAATATTTTCCGTCCATAATTATGTAAAAATGGTTTTTAAAATGTTCGTAAACGTTTGTGTTTTGGAAAACGTTTGTGATTTCGATAAGTTGCTAAATCGTACCTTATCCCATCTGAAACAACAATGGCCTATTTTTTAAATGGTGAATTAGCTACCTACTCAAAACACCCCTCCCTTAATACAAAATAAGATGACCATGGTATTTTCTTCAATAAATCCAATGTCATCGGTGTCACTCACAACTACTCACAAGGCTACAGTAATTATACCTTGTGCTGAGGCACAACCAATGGATTGAGGCACGAGGTATAATAATAATTGAGTAAAATTAAGGACACCCTTATTTTTATACCGAATCGCAATTTGGCACTAAATCGCAATAAATGAAAGTCGGTTGAATGTGTTCAGCATCTGAAAGAAGTAGGCTTTTCATATAGAAATTTTACAAAAAAAAGGCATCAAGGCAAGCAAAAAGGCAAGGGTTTTAGCTCCATTAAAATATTTTTATAAGCAACACTTGATACAGTCGTTTAATATGACAACAAGCTGCGACTGCGCGTCGAGGTCAACTGGTTTGCCATGTTTAATGCGGACACTGTGACCCTTGCTTGAATCAGATCTTGTTTTATTATAACTTTATTATATTATTTATAAACTGTCCCACTCTAGGATTGTACTTTGATGGTACCCAAAGAGTTATGTAATATTATCAATTGTGCAGGTAGACCCTTGTGTAGAAAGTCGAATAGTAAATTTTGGACTTATCAAGTCTCTCGGCGACAAGTCGACTGACGCGGAAATGTCATGAGATTTTTGAGCCGTCTTATAATCACGATTGGAGGCCATATAATGACAAGCGTATACCTATGCGATTAATAATTCTTCCGTTATGAAATAGGGATGGCGCTATATGTTTTTTATTTTCTAGTACGAAGTAGAACTCGTAATAACTCGGCCAATTGTCTCCCAATCAAGCCTACGAGTATTTTTTTCTGAATAGAGATTGAATATAATCTGAAATTTTAAGTCTTATAAGGAAACCAGTTTTAGTACCATTTTATGTCAAAACCGCATTTTAAATAACTCAAAGTTCTTTAGAACTGTTTCAGACTGTGTAATTCTTTCCACAGTGATAAAATTATATTACTTACTCAATCCATAAACCAAAGATATTTTCTTGTATTTCAAAATAGACTCGTTTCAAGGAAATCGGAGAGAGTTTATTTTATAGTGTTGAAGGCAAAATGGCGCGGCGCGATGGCGTTTGACTATTTCTAAACGAATGTCAGGCAGGCAGTTCCTTCCCTTTCCCGTTCTAAAATAAGTGTATGAAGGAAAACTAAATAAAGTACGGTTGGAAACTTATAAATAATTTTTCTCCCGGAGATTGAAAATGTAAAAGTATTTTTCAGGGTTATTTTTATACTATCTATCTCAACACAGGAAGTACAAGAATCAGGCAGAGATACCTACAATTGATTTCATTCTTAACTTGGATTGGAAACTAATGACACTTGATTTTTTACAATTTTTTTTAAAGAATCGCCCAGTCACATGTTCTTCACTAAATCGAATACGTGGTGGTTTGAGTTTGCACTTTATTGTATTAAAAGAAATAAGAAAATGTTACAAATAAACAATATCTGTCAAGAGCGATTCTTTGACTTGCTATCTTCTTGAGTTCTGACGTCTTATTTTTATAAAAGCGGCTAAGTAATAGGTATTCGGTAAAAGTAAAACTTGAAATTTAAAAAATGATTCAGACCTGTCCAGCTTTAATGGGACTGGGCACGTTTACAAGCGACTGATAAATTAAGAAATAATTTCATCATAATCAAGTACCTACTATCACGTATTACGTCGTACAATTAATAAAGAATAATATAAAAATTGTACTTGGTAACTTATATTAAATTTATCGTTTCTCTCAGTGTCATGAAACAACGAGAATAATAAAGTATAACACCGTTTGGTAATACAGTAACAGGTTGGCCGCCTACGCAACAATAATTTAAATAGTGCCTGCGATAAAGACATTTCGTCCAAGGTTTTTAAGGCCCATATAAAGAGCAGGCTAGCTGTCCATTGTTCATATTTAAAGGTCCAAACAAACAAATCGTTATAGGCCAAAGGCCCGCGCCCACTTGCGAAACTACGAGATTGTAGGAAACTAATTTAAGAAACCACTAACAACCACTACTGCTCCGAACACTTATTGCAATAGAATACAATCATTTTAGATTTCATTGCGCATAGTGAGCCTTGCAAATCGTTGTTATCGCTAGATATGTTCTCGTGTGTATAGTGATTGTGAAACAATTGGTCCAAAATGGTTTATTGATATAAAAATTTTCATCTAGGTGCTCTAAATTAATCAATTAGATAAGGATCAAGAGTGTACTTTTACAGATAACTAGATCTTGAATCAAAGACGGTGAATAGGGACACCTATCACACACATATTGAATTGTCAGCATTAGAAGGCAATGGTAGCTCCGACTAAACGTGTAGCGTCACCAGGAAAGCCACAAATAATTCAAGGTCATAAATTTACCGATAAATTTAATTTAATTCTCCGATAATACACAGTCCATCATAATAATGAAATATAAACTTAACAAGCTACATGACATGAAAGCTTTCCATTAAATTTGATATAATAATTAAATTTTACGGGTTGAAATTAAAACCATGCTACAAGTAGTAACAAGAGATCCGACACATTTCAAATTTACTATTATCTTTACTATTATATACTATTATTAATACTATTGTTTTATTTATACTATTTTTAGATCACAAAACTGTTATAGCTATAGGGTATTGATTGTGGATATAGGGTACTGACATTTTAAGCTGTTGATCTAATGAATCGTTGAGAATATGCCATGTTGATCTAATGTACCTACTACTAATCTCGTAACTCGATGTCCTAGAAAACCTTTGATATAATTATTAATCTGTTGGTTTAGTGGTGTTGACGTGTTGATCCCTTTAAGACGATCTAGTACCCTTACTAGATCGTCTCGAAGTCTTGTCGTCGAAGTTGAAAGGGGATTGATGCGGGCAGCAATACGATTGCTCAGTTGGTTAGCACAGTTCGGCGAGTGTCACGGGTTCAAGCCCAGATTACCTATAAATTTTCTCTAAATGAATGAATATAACAATTGCTGAATCTCTCATTTCATTAGTCACATGTTTGCAATTTAAGCCTTTACAATATTATAACGCTCTATACTAAAACGATTAACTCAAATAATAAACCCGTCAACGAAATACGTTCATAATTTTCGACATAGAGGTCATAAATGGAATTGAAATTATTGGATGCGGTCCGCGAATGTTCTAAGCTATCAGTTACATGGTGACCTCAATTTGGCCACCATAACAGTTGTTGAGCGTTTTCTAATAACATTTTTTTCCATTCTACAGGTGTTGATATTGAGAATGGACCGCTATGTAGCATCAATTACAGTCGCCGCCGCGATGCGAATTAGTGTTGAGAGCGTTCTTTTACGTCGAGTCAATTCTGCTAACCATTTTTCTCTATGCTAATAAAGTTGGGAGCAAGAAGGAAAGTGGGGCAAATGACGGGTTCCGTATAATTTGCGGCACCCTTTTACTTAACTGACACTTTACTGACACTTTGAAAACTTAGAGTATCTAGTAATATTATATATTCTTTGACTTAGATTATAGCGGATTTTTAAATCTTTTGCAAGGACTCAGGACGATTAAATTAAATTGCAGTAATTGCTGACTGTGATCTACGTATCTAGTATGTATGTCCGTACTAACATGTTCCGCTCACGTTCGCTTGGTACATAAACTCGTAAATACGCCTTTAAATACCTAATGTACGTAATAATATTTTATGCTATAACCCATTATGAGTTCGCCACATACAATATCAAAAACTTTTGTGAGGTTTAACTATAAACCAGAGTTGTTTTTTTTTGTAATTTCATGTAAATGTTTAAGGGCTATTGATTAGTCAGTCACTCACTATGCACTATAATTCTTATTCTTATCTTACTATCATCATCATCATCAAGCTATAGCAGTCCACTGCTGGACATAGGTCTCTCCCATTGCACGCCATTGAGCACGATTTTTGGCTACTCTCATCCAGTTCGTGCCAGCCACCTTGCGAAGATCGTCCTATACTGAATAAAATTTTGTAATCAGACGGTCAACCGGTAAACCATAACATGATTACGACAACCTTAAAAAACTTCATCAAGCATTCAATAGTGCCTGTAATTAACCTCAGAATTAAAATACCCACTAATAAAACAATTCAACTGGTTCCAAAAAATCGAAAAACCAGTTTCGTTTTAATGACAACCTTAACATTTATATGAGTTTCACTTAACAAAAAAGTGCGACAAAAACAGCGATTAGTTTTATTAAATTGTCCGAAGTAGTTGCGACATTGCTGTCTCGTTGCGAAAGATTCATCGGCACCGGTGCGCGCGCAACTTGTCACGAGTAAAGTGCGATGTTAAAGAAATGTTGAATGTAAAAAAACCCAGACACTTTGTAATACCTACTTGTAGTTTTTGTTTTCTAAAATAAGTCGGATTTACATAGTCCGTCCAACTTTAAAATTGCGCTACAACATTCGTTATTATTGGTATGAATAACGCCGTCCGGTAAAATAAAATAAATACGTGGGTTCAAAAATTCCAATAATATTCGAGTTTCGTGGAATAAGGTTCAAATGGCATGTGTGACTTTTTCAATGTCATGTGTACTTTTTTAGTTAATCTAAGATGCCACTGACTAACGGTGAAGGAAAACATCGTGAGGAAACCTGGACTTTAATAGTGTGAAATCTCCAACACGCAGTGAACTAGCGTGGTGATTAAAGCTCGTTCCTTCTCTGTACGAGGCCTATGCTCTGCAGTGGGACAGGCAGTTATTATTAAGGTCGTCTAAAAGATTAAGTCATGATCTTAAACCAAACATATTTATCCCAAGCAAAGCCGAATCTTAAATCATTTTAAAATGCTGTTATCCATTTACGAGAAGCCAAATTTTTTTTAAAGCAGCATATTCCTCAAATTTAGAACAGTGTGCGCACCAATTTCAAACTAACATAACCTAAGCCTAAACCTTCAAACTAACCTACCCTAACTGACCTAACCTAACTGATATCAGTTGGGGTAGGTTAGTTTAAAGGTTTAGACGAACTAGAGGTAAACGTACGGAGCACTTAACAGTTAATAGGGTAGGTTAGTTCGTTTACTACTACTACTATAAAAGTAAAACTTTAAGCTAAGATAACACTGCAGTTAAATGTTTAAGAAATACCTATATATATATATATATACTTATATATAAATTACAGAATTTAATTGATTATAAAGGTTGAGTTTTAAATATACAACTCAAATATTGTTTCATAGGTATTTACTGTTACCATGCATGCAATAATACGTATCTTTTAAATAGGAGTTTTTTTTAAATTGGCTTTTGAAAAATTCTACTATGTCCACTTATTGTTCGTGGCTGTATTACTCTAATGAATTTTAATATAATAGGATAGAATTTAATATAATAGAAGAGGGTACGGCTCAAATTCAAATGTAATATTATACAACGTGTAATTAGTGTGGCACCCTATAAGAGGTCTACTCTTGAAATTGAACAACTTGTAAAGTATCAGTTTATATTTAAAAATTCACCTCCAATACAAAGCCGATCAGTTGACGCTATTTGTATGAAAAACCAATAGAAAAACAGTTTATGTTTAAAAATCTATTTTAAGAGTAAATCAATAAAAATCGTCTTTTAAAAAGAAATCTATTACTTATATTGTCATTGGTTTAAATAGGTATCAGCTACATGATTTACCTGCTTTTTCCTTTGCTAGTGTTGTATGGGTCGTATGTGTGTGTTGTATGTGTCGTGGTGGCACGTCGCGTTGGTAACGGACCCGATTTGCAAGCGCATGGGTGTGGATTCGAACCTGACATGTACCAATATGACTTTTTCAATGTCATATGACATTTCTTAGTTAATATAAGACACTACTGACTAACGGTGAAGGAAAACATCGTGAGGAAACCTAGATTTAATATAGTCTGAAATCGTCAACACGATTTAATAGTAGTGAGCTAGCGTGATGATTAATGCTCAATCCTTCTCTGTATGAGAAGAGGTCTTTGCCCTGCAGTGGGACAGTTACAGGCTGGTTTAATTATTTTATTTATTATTGTTAGTTGAAATAGTAAAAAAAAAAACAATTTCAGTTTGTCAAAAGTGACACATAATGAAAAGTCGCAACTACGCGACGATATAATATATCTACCGGTGCGACTACTCGCGACCCAAAAAATACTACTTATTAAATGACCTTATGTCCGGGTATCTACATGCACGTATGACATTTATTTATTACGCCCTTTGTAGAACCCGGACATAACAAGTTCAAAACAAATGTTTTTGCTTTACAGCATAACAATTAAAGATTAATTATACGAAGCGCATCTGCCGCCAACACCACATTCCACTACGTAGTCTCAAATTCAATAACTCTTAGAAACCAAGTTATAAAGCTTATTATCGTTTGGCATATCTACTTCAACTTGAACTTGAAAATATGTAGTTATGTAAAGGTATAAATAATGTTCTGTCATCTTTTAGGTAGGCGTATGGTGTGAGTTTGTTGATTGTTATTAGTTGAGATGTATTTGGAGGTATTTTGTCGTGTCATAGTTGTTTTAGGGTTCCCGAGTCGTACCCAACGGGTAAAACGGGACCCTATTACTAAGATTCCGCTGTCCATCTGTCTCCGTCTATCACCAGACTGTGTCTCATATCTCATTTTCACAGATGATATATTTCTGTTGCCGCTATAACAACAAATAATAAAAATAAAATAAAGTAAATAATTATAGGGGGTCTCCATACAAAAAACTTTTTTTTTGATGACAATGCATTTTTATGGTAAGCATGACCTGAATCGACATTCAGAATTAGCTGCAGATAAAGGAACTCTTCAACGGTCAACAGCACAGATTTTTTTTTTGCAAAAACGTTTAGTTTTGATATTCCCATTCAAAAGCTATAATAGCTTAGTTAAAAACGATGTTTTTAGAAAAACTTATTAACATAATACATTCAATAACACTATTTACACAAATATTGAACTAAAATTAAACTTAGAATAAATTAAGTAGCATTTTGAAATTTTATAGATTGTTGCTAATGTTGTTGCAGCTTCAGCTTTTTGTTAGAAATTATAACTCTCGTTAACGTAGGTAATACGTTATCGAGAGTTATAATTTCCCCTTTAAAAAGGTCCCTGTAAAAATACATAAAAGTACCGACACATTATACCTAAATTTATAGTCCTTCTAGATTTAGTTAACAACTATCAAAACAGAATGTCCATTCAACAAGAAGTATTAAACCGTGGGAGAGTTGCCAAGGTTAAATAAATTAACAAGAAATTAATGTTATGGTAACACAACCTGCGTAACTTTTGATTTGGTGTGGAAAAATAAGGAGTTAGGAAAACAGAAAATGTATAATTATGGCAAAAATAATGTTGCCAGTACTCAAAAAGGGCCTATTTATTTAAGATACATTCATCATTTACGTCCATTTACACCGATATATGATAAGTTTAGGTATAAAATATTTAAGATTGATATGTATAATAATACAATGGTGCGTCAGCATCATTAAACTCATTACGTACTTAATCAATCTCTGATTCAACACAATGGTCGCGCCAGCGCCATAACTTTAAAACGGCTGAACCGATTTTGTTGTAATTTTTTGTGTCCCCGGGTAGTTTATATTCACAATTGGACTTGGTAGGTGGTGCTGCGATCGTGTATAATTAGAACCACAGGCAGGGGCGAAGCCACCCGCGTACCAGCTAGTATTATACATAGGTATTTATAATACGTAGTACTTACAAAGTCGCTTAAATTCTAGAAAATTCGGAGCAAAGTAAGTATTTTGTTAATTTAAAATGTGAGGTGGCAATGAATGGCAGTAAAAACAACTTGCTAATCCATTATGGACAGTGAGATGTTCAACATTTGCGTGTTGCGCGTTGCACGTGATTTCAACTCTATTTTATAAATGAGGTGTTGCACGGCAACTAGGGCACATCAGCATACTAAATCAGAAGCAAAAGCTATTAACGGTTAAAAATATCTATAAAAAATCTTTCAAACTAAATTGGCTACCTTTAACCTTTTAGCAGTGATAGCCTAATGTTTCGAAAAACATGCACGCACCTCTGATTTTCAGAAAATGCGTTTTAGTAATTAATTGTCACTTGTTTAAAAAGTAAAGGAAAACATCGTGAGGTAACCAGCTTGCACACCTGAGAGATTTTTCAACAGTGTGTAAAGCCATGTGAAAGGCCTAAGGGGGGTTTAAATTCTAACATAAAGTTGTTCATCAACTATGAAATAAGAAAATAAGCTACCCTTCAAGAAACGTTTTTTATAATGATAAAACGTCGTGAAATAATAAATGGTCGAACTCGACAACGAATCCATCTGATCGAAGACGATATTATTGTTTACCTACGATGGAGTAAGCCAAGATGTCTTTGTTATGTAATTAGATCCACTTCATGTTTTTTTTTTCTACCTACAGTTTTGCTTGCAGCTATTTTGCAGGGCTATTATTGCTTATTTATAGGTTATATCAAGTATCCACCGTAGCCAACTATCATGATACCGATTATAATATATCAAAACAATTTTGTTTTGCAGGGAATTCTAAGGGTTGATTCCAATTTTCATTGGGCGTCAAATAAAACAAAGGAACTTTAGTTGTGGTCCCACGTCATGACTCAATAATGAAAATAACGCATGTACTATACCAGACATGCTGATTAATACTGCAGATAGCAATCAACCAGGACTCTTGGTCTTTGAACTCTTACATTTTGGTAAATGGTATGGTTCAAGCTGTCTGGTATGTTGTTGTAAACAGTATAAAGGTATGCGCGGTGTAAGTGAAAAGCTAATAGTTATTAATTTTGCAACAAATATTTTTTTTTAAACTTATTTTGGTTGCGTTTCGTTCGATTACTTACGGATGATGGCATCTATAATTTCAAAATAACTGCATGCTTGACAAGCGCGCATAAGCATGTTTAAGTATACTTGCGCAAGCGTATTTGACCGTCTGTATGATTATTTTGTGCAAGCATCTTGTACCTATATAAAAGTACAAAGTTGGCTACATAATATAATCACAGTCTAGATATCATACAGTCAGTCAACGCGTTTGATGTTTTCGAAAATGCCGACAACGTCTAAACATTCGTGTCGACGTAAAAAAGTGTTAGGGTTGACACGGGACTAAAAACAAAAAAAAATATCATTTATTTTCTTAACACGCAATAAACAATAACCTAATCTATACGGAGTTCAAGCCCTATGACTAGACTGTTGCCCGTGACTTCGTCCGCATGTAATTTTTCTTTCCATAGGTACCTATATCCTATGAAAATCGATGTTTATCTTCTATTGGTCCCATGCTGTCTATGTCAAATTTAATTAACTTTGGTTCAGACATTCCCGTTCGGGTTACGGGAATTTTACGGGAATCACGGAAATTTTACAGAATTACGGGATTCTACAGGAATTACGATAACTTTACGTAATTGTAGGGGGGGGCTTTCGTGAATCTTACGGAATTTTGCGAGACCGCGGTTTTGACTTTATTTATATGAATGAAGTTAATTTTACGGGGTCTAGGAGGAGTTGCCAATATTACGGGATAAACGTTAATTTTGAAATCCAGTATGACGGATACGATTTTTGAAAAAATTCAACATGGGCATCGTTTTTGAGATTTTCGGGGATGGTGATCACGAATATGACATTAATTTAGAGATCCAAGATGGCGGACGCGAGTTTTTGAAAATAATCATTATGGGTATCGTTTTTGGGGTTTTCGGGGGTGATGATTACGAAAATGACATTAATTTTGAGATCCAAGATGGCGGATGCGAGTTTTTAGTAAAAATCAATATGGGTATCGTTTTCTACGTTTTCGGGGGCGGTGATTACGAATATGACATTGATTTTAAGTTTTGAGATGAACAGTTTCCCAAAAAACCTCGAAGCCATACTGATTTTATTTAAAAAGTCAGATCTGCCATCTTGGATCTCAAAATGAATGTCATAATTGTAATCACAACCCCCGACAACCTATAAAACGATACCCATATTGATTTTTACTAAAAACTCGCGTCCACCATCTTGGATCTCAAAATGAATGTCATAATTGTAATCACCACCCCCGAAAACCTCGAAAACGATACCCATATAGTTTTTTTTTACTCGTATCCGCCATCTTGGATTTCTAAATAATTAATGTCAAATTCGTAATCACCACCCCTGAAAACCTCGAAAACGATACCCATATTGAGTTTTTTCAAAAACTTGTATCCGCCATCTTGGATCTCAAAATTAATGTCATAATTATTTATAATCAACATACCCGTTGAAAAATTGAATCAACATTCAAAATTAAAATAAATAAAATGTGCCACCCACTAAAAACAAATGACGGTGTAGTACCCGAATGGAGTATGGAAAAAGGTACTGCCGGCCGCGGCCCCCCCTCCGTCCCTCGCCCCACACACCCCGCACGATTGCTCTGTCTAGACGTGTTCGTTGGACTACTGTAGGGAAAGAGCTCTTTATACTGTGATATAATTCTGTAAGCTTGAGTGACTGTTCATGCAGGCTCGTGAAGAATTCAAGTGAAACCGCTCCTAAGCTGTCTTCGTGTAACTTGAAGTGAATGCAAATTTATTTAGAACAGTGCATTTGAAAATAACTGGGAATTATATTATTTGTAAATAGCTGACACTCGGGCGTAATCGACAGACCAGTAATTAACTGAGCAAAATGTCCACACTTACACTGCAGATCGCTCTTGCTTATCAGAAAAAATAGGTGACACCTACAACGGCCGGCCTGGGTTCGCAACCTATTCAACGATAGTGCTGTAACTAGGACGGTGCCAGTGGTACCCAGGCATAGGGCACAGACCATAGATAGACCCCTCAGGCCAAGTTTTGAGGTATGATCATCATTACAGAAGCTCGTACTGGACCTATAAAAGGGTCGTTACGAACTTATGATACTGATAACGGAATATTGTTGCTTCTCTGGTTGTTCACTCACTACATATTCGAATATGTATGTATTGGTGGATGGAAAAATAATTAGGCATTTCTACAATTTCATAAAAAAAATATTATACCCGCTCACTGCTTTCGATTGTACCAATCAGGATTAGCGACCTCATTCGTAGATTCTCATACTTGGTTCGCGAACTCCAAGGACAACCTCGAATTGGTAATACCGACCAATTGTTACAATTAAACTTCTGTTAACACAACCATTCATTTAATGGCCACCGCGTGGCAGTTAACACTTTAATTCTTTGTTCAACTGGTTACAACTTTATTTATGCACGACGACGAACTGTACTACGAACTTTGTACTACGTGGTACGAAGTTGGTGAGGCGTACGCTTCGCATAACTCGCGTAAAGTCAGGAACTTAGCGTTACACGGATAACAGTCTGGAAACAATGTAAATACTCCAACAACATGCCTGAATAGACACGAACTAATTTGAAGCTGGCAGGAAATTCATCGACCAATTAATACCTATGAATTAAAAACTTCAAAGTACGGTAGTGTTCGTTTCGTAGTTCGAACTAATGCTAAAAATGCTAAAGTGAGATATTTAGAGTTTTAAACGGAACAAACAGCGCTACACACGCTAATAGTTAAAAAAATATTGCGAAAAGGAGCGAGTTGATTTGCAACAAGTAATGGTAGGCGAAACTATTCTTTATCAATTTTATACCTATGTGCCCGTCTGAATGTGTTGTAGTGTGAATTTTCCTGTATTTTTTAAACATGAATACGAGTATGTTAGTAACCAAGTCAAATAAAAAAGGTTATTAATTTCACGCAGAAAATGTTATGGTAGGTATGCAATTAAAAACGGTAATATACAGCAACATGCAACGGAACGTAAAACGAATTAAATAATCTGTGGTGTCAGTGATTTAATTTAGCATTTGTTATCTGAAAAAATAAGAATTCGAGTGGGACCACGTTTCAAGCTGAATAAAACAAAGCAATAAAAAAAGCTGTAAAAAATATAATATATCATAATATATAGAAGGTATAAATTCGTTATTAGTTAAGTAGGTATTAGATTTTTTTAATGTAGGTATACTTCTTATCAAATTAAAAAAACGAGAGCCAAGGAATTCTTAAAAAAAGGATATTACTACATATCTAAAAAAAATGCCTCGTTGGTCTAGCGGTAGCAAGCGCGACTGCTGAGCACGAGGTCCTGGGTTCGATCCCCGGGTCGGGCAAAGTGTTATTGGGTTTTTCCATTAGGAAATTCTCAGTAGCAGCACGGAGTCTGGAATTGTGCCCGGTTAATGGCAATAGGCTCGCCCCCTATTACATGGGACTTATTACACAGCCGGCGAAACGTGGGTGTACTACACACCTCTGCCTACCCCCTCTGGGGAATACAGGCGTGAGTCTATAAAAAAAAAAAATATCTAAAAAAAATATGTCAGGCAAAGAAGCAATTTAATATCTAAAACACCAAGCTATTGAAGTACTTTGCTATCATAGTTTGCAAATTGGGTAGCTAAGCAGTCTGTCGCGTCGGTAGTCAGATTCAAAGGCCTTAGTGACACCTTAGAAAGTTGTTCCGTTTTCTATCTTAACGTCTATAATAATGTGAGAAATTATTGTATATAAGTCTTACATTAAAAATAAGAGGTTTATACCGCCTACTCTCTAAATAATAAAAAAAAATCTAACTTTTTTTACAACTTTCCTAAAATAATTCAAGTAGTTCTGGTTTTATTAGCACATAATCTTAATTCCTCTATAGATTACGGGCACTGAATTGTGATAAAATTATGACCACGCGGCGCATGCGCCTGGCAGCAGAAGGATTTATGCTGATCAAAAACCAGATTTATTTGAATTAATTTTGACAAGTTATAAAAAAAAAATGTACTTATACTTTTTTATTACGAAGCAACTTAATAAACTATCTACCTCCTTAAATATTTTGCATACCTACCACAGTATCGGTATACCTTACCATACCTTATTTTATGTATTTTTTTAACCTTCTTTAATATTTGGATTCTATAATTATAACAATATATCAGTAGTTAACAATCTTAGACCTCAATTTCCACCGATATTATAGGATTTGATTGTTGACATGAAATTCTTAGGTAGGTACAGAGAAAGTGGGTCATGTCCATACATGCATATAGAGGTTATTAGGTAACAAGACTTAGATCGAGTTGAAATACTTCGGCATCTTCGTTAAACGTAAATTTACTAGTGACCTACCACAGTATCGGTACCAGTCGGTTTCGGCCCTAAAATCCAGGTTGTGTCAGTTTTGGCCAGATTCCGACCAATACTTCGGCGTCGCTACACGAACATAAGTTACACTACACGAATATAACACACGGCCCGCCGAAACTTATGTTCGTGTATTTTCGTATCACGTTCGACAAAGATTTATTACTAAACACTAAATAAATATATATGTTAGTTTCTTTAAATGTTGTATTTTATTAAAATATTGTAAAATAAGCCTAGAAAAAGAAAAAGTTAATTATATTGTGTAATAAAGCTTATAGCTGTTATGGTAATTTTATCAAAAGCATAAATATATGTACTAAGGGTGTACTTATGTTTAGTCGACTGACATTGTTCTCACATATGACCTCAGAACAAAGCAACCATATTGTAAGCCATTATATTTAAAAGAGCAACCATGGAGTTTCTTGCCAAATTCTTCTCCATGAAGGGTAGGCTGCCCTTGGAACTGGCAACTTGAGTCACCCTTACCACAAACAATATTAGAATTATGACTATTCATTAGTGCCTAATGGTCTACATGAATAAAAATATTTTGATTTAGATTTTAAATATTAAAAAAAAATATTTAAGTAAGTTCGGTTTCGGCCAAAACTAACATAGAAACCGAAATTTAGTTTCGGCTGAAAATCTTATTTCGGCCGTTAAATTGTTGTACAGTTCATTCACGTCGATATTCTGAGTGATGGTAGCACTACCCCGGCCTTTTTTCCCCCCCCCCACCCCATTCTTCCTAAGGACTATAAAAATGAGACTGTACATCTATAATTAAAATACAACTCAATGACACGATACAGTTTAATTTGTTAAGGAGTCCTGAGTCATAAATGTGACGCGAAAAGAGCATTTTAAGTAAGGTTGTAAGTAACAGAATTTACATAATAACAAAGTATGTAGGTAAGTATGTATTTTGTGTAGCCATAGATAGTAGGTATGCCAAGAATGTGTGAACCGGAAGGCGGTCAGTGTTAAACACAGACTTGTCAATGAAAAAAGTCTTGTTGTAATTGAGACGCGTGATAAATCGTTTGTTTACAAGTCACAGCTATCTATCAACATTATTTGAGGAATCCTAACACAATGCGCATTCACCTCGTAAGACAAACAAACGCGTAATATGAAAACTGTATAATATTAATTTGGTGATGGTATAGTACATTTAACATCATCGTACATTTATCCAAAAATATTGTAAGCCATTATTTAAAAGAGCAACCATGGAGTTTCTTGCCAGATTTTTCTCTATGAGGGGTAGGCTGCCCTTGGAACTGGCATCTAGAGTCACTCTTATAATAATATTAGCATTATGACTATTCATAAGTGCTTAAAATGGTCTACATGATTAAAAATATTTTGATTTTAACAATAACAATGTTGTCGTCGAAAATCTTCCGATTCAAAAACCGTTTCTATAAGTAATGTAAAATATATCTAATGTGAAAACCGTAATACTTAGTGAGTACCAACGACAGTAAAACCTGCATGGTGCGAACGTAGTTTTGCAAACAGCAAAATAAAAAACATCGAAGTGTGTGAAATAGCGGGGCAAAGTTAGTACGATTGACATACGTCACCACGTCACGTACAATCGCTACCGTGTATACTTGTGTGCGAGAGTTTAAATGAACACACATTATACCTACGCTGCGCATACCTCTGAGAGCTCTAAAATGCTGCAGATAAACTATCGAGAGTAAAGAGTATGCTCCTATTATAATGAATGGTACAGATGAAAATAAATTATGTTGACATGATTAAAAAAGTGTTTATATATATTTTTTCAAATATTATTAAATTATGGCATTCTTCTCAAGCACTAATAATACAATTCACTTATTAAACATGCAAGAGAAAATTAAATTAATAAACAACACTACATTTTAGAGGCTCTTCAAAGCATGGGGAACTCTACCAAACGTTTGTAGGCGGACGAGTACGTTGCACTCGACTCGCCAAAAACCTTGACTTTTCACTCGAAATCAAGTCAAATTACTTTCTCATACATTGCTGTTTATGTAGGCTTCGCTTAACAGACACTCAAAGCAATTATTCAATGGATATCACGTTACAAATTTAGCCGTGATGTCATAAAAACGAATTTGCTTACTTGTTGTGTATTGATCTAAAAAGGATTAGGAATGTAGGAAATGATTGTAGTACTTGATTGCGGTTAGATAGTATACTTGGAACAACTTTGAATTTAGATGTATCTTGTGTACACCTGAAAGTCTAACTCCTTTAATAGAGACTGGTCCTCAGCAGCTCTAGACAGAGAGAGATGGAAAAAGATTAGAGAGGCCTTTGCCCTACAGTGAGAAATTACGGGCTTGTAAAAACTTAAAGTCACGCCTGTATTCCTCAAAGGGGGTAGGCACTTAGGCAGAGGTGTATACAGTACACCCACGTTTCCCCGGCTTTATAAAATCCATGTAATAAGGGGCTATTGCCATTAACCGAACACAATTCCAGACTCCGTGCTGTTATTGAGAATTTTCTAGTGAAAAATGCAATAACACTTAGCCTTCGTGCTCAGCATTACGTAACTACTAAGGAGATCAACAAGGCAGTCTTTTAATTACGGGGTTGTAATAATTAATAATAACTGGCACGGGTAAAGTCAGGTAAAGTACATACGGGTATAAATGCGGACTTATACATGCGTCGTAATGACATTTTGCTAAAAGGAAAATCCTAATAAATGATCTAAATACTACTTTGCTGCCAGCTACAGATATCCCAGGTGACCTTTATAGGTGTTCCTACTTTAATCTCGTTCTTAGAGGCAGTCCGGGCGGTGCAGCGGAATATTTTTATGAACTTTTGTAGACTACGGTTCCAAGCTGGGGGACTATTTCAATAAACAACAATGGAAAAAGCGAACTCGTAGAATTTCGTGGAACTGATAATATAATATACTTGTCTGATACCACTCTGCAGTCTGTGTACGACTTCAGGTCCAAAAAAATATCGCGTAATACTTATTGTCTCTAAAAATAGGTACTCTTAGTACCATCTATGAACTTAAGTGGACAGTACATGATAAGTATTGCAAAAATAATTCGAAAAAAAAATTATACTATTTATTTAAAGTAGGTACCTTTTTCTTAAGGCGCGGATATACTCTAATCTGCTATCTTGTCGCACATTAAGGAAATAAAATCGTTTGATTGTTGTCATTGCAAGTAAATAAACAATAAAATAACGTACAATTTACGTAAAAACAAAATGGCGGGTTCTTTGGAATCTAGCTGTGTAGGTACCTACTGGCCCGTAGGTATATGTATATATTATTTCAAGCACTGTTTTGTTTCTAAACTTTACATCTCAGAAATTCTTCAAAGTCCAATTTGTCATATTAAAAAGTTCTTAACTAAAATAAAATCGGCGGAACAAAGGGATATAATATTTTAGTTGCATCCCCATACTGACCAGCAATTTTGAATGCAAAAACTTTTTTAAAAGAATGAGTATGCAGATGGTCATTTCTGTTAGCTTAGCGTGACTGGTTCGTCGGTGTCCTGACTAATGAGTTTTTTCTCTAACATATGGACAGGATTAAGACACCGCCTGTCGTAAACTCTGCTTTTGGTAGACTATATTAAATTTAATGTTAAAACTGGCTAAGTGCGAATCGGACTCTTTATCTAGAGCTTAACTCGGATGTCCATTTAGGCCATGTTTACCAATGAAATTTGTAATTGAGGAAATGTCGCTACTCAATTTTGTCTTAGCTTCAATATTGGTGGATATTTTCTATCAATACCCAGTTACCTAGCACCTAGTTCTGCACTCTAGCTCCTATAATAATCGGGTAAAGTCTGACCTCAAAACCTTGGAGTTAATTAATCAACCACAGAGCTTGCATTGCAAAAAAAGGAAAGAATATTATACCGACTTACTTTATAGTATTTGAGCCGGGATAAAAGTAAGTAGCTTAGTAATAATATAAAAACAGGTAGGGAACCAGGTCAAAGCAGGTCAAATCGGGCCAATCTGAAAGTTATTTCTTATGCAATCTAAGTAATTTCCACTGAAATCTGCCAAGAAATGTTATCCTCTAATTTTTACAAGGATTTTTTTTTACAGACTGCACTGAATGTAACTAGTAACATGGTCGATGTTCTGACAAATCAACCAAATATCTAAAGGTTATCACTACGCAAGAAGTATTCCAAAATATTACAAACATGGATATGAACATAATTTTTTAGACAGATACGCCACCTCGAACAGAAGACGTTTTGAGTTTACGACGACATTTGGACACAAAATGTCTTTTGGGGGCGTATCTGAAGTGTTAGTTTACTCATACATATCCTATTTTGCGGGAAGGGGGTAGCACTAACCCCGTCTAAAATTTTAGAAAGCTTAAAATTTCGACTGATTGTAATTTTTTTTCGCATAAGTGGTTTTATTTTTATGCTGAACAGCGACATCTAATCGTCTTAATTTTGTAGTATTCACTTTTTTACTAAGTGGAATCTTCTGTTCTGTTCAATACGGGCAGTTTCCGCAACTTGACGTCTTTTTGCGCCTGTTTTGCGTCAAAGTGGAATCTTACAGAAATTTATAGTAGGTCTCAAAGTTAATACTACCAAATTACGAAAGTCACCCAATTAGATGAGGTGACGCTTTTTTAAAGTTAACAACTATCGTAGAGGTCCAAAAAGAACGAACGCGAAAGAGGAAACCTGCCGTTTAACAAAATTACATCCACATACATATACCTATTTATTAAACATTTCACTGTAATTTGAAACGTTTAGATATTATTATTTTTATCTGAACTCATTGCAACGCTAACATATCATGATTCCTACATCATTCTGTACACGTCTCAAATTTTTCAAATAGCTAATTAACCTTGCTCTTATTTTAAACTTTCTGAAAGTATCGTGAGTTCAGTGGAACTTGTGCAATCAACAACGGCCGTAATCCACTCACTTTTTAATGCCTTTATTTGTATCAGATATTGAATTGTTGACCTAGGATAATCCCTTACAAAGAGAACGTTCTGAAATAACTCTCTAATCTTTGATACG
Organism: Protodeltote pygarga; assembly: GCA_936450705.2. NCBI lineage: Eukaryota > Metazoa > Arthropoda > Insecta > Lepidoptera > Noctuidae > Protodeltote > Protodeltote pygarga. The sequence continues at coordinate 16,657,984 of OW388248.2, forward strand.
GCGAAATGATTGAGTCTCAGTTATGAATTAAATTTGAATGTGGTTGTGACGCATTGGTTACGGACCCGCTTTGCAAGCTCGTGGGTGTGGGTTTGAACCTGGCATATACCCATGTGACTTTTTCAATGTCATGATGTACTTTCTTAATTAATCTAAACACTTTTGACTAACGGCGAAAAAATATATCGTCAGGAAACCTGGACTGAAATCGCCGTCCCGCAGTGAGCTAGCATGGTGATTAATACTCGATCCTTCTTCTTATCGTATGGTTGATGAACAGCCTGGTGTCAGAGTTTAAACCGCCCATAGGCCTCTGATATGGCATCACACCGTTGAACAATCTCTCAGGTGTGCTGGTTTCACCACGATGTTTTTCCTCACCGATTTAGCATCTGATAATTAATTTGTAATGCGCATACATAACTTACGAAAAGTCAGAGGTGACTCTGACTTGTCAGTCGACGGCCATACCCCTAGGCTATCAGTGCTACTTTGTTATCAGTGCTATTTAGTTATGAATTAGAGTATTTCAATGCGTTAGAGGCGAGCGGCGTATCATATGTGTGACGTGTGTATGATACGATATGATGTGAATATGATCCTCGTTTGAATAATAGCTCTTATTACTCTGAGATAAAGTAGCTTTCTATTAGTAAAATCATTTCTAAAATCGGCTCTAGTCTTCCAGGCCCAAAGAGATTAGACCAAAGATATTGGATATTTCTATGGATTAGAGAGATTACCCTTATCATACAAATTTTACCTCTTTATATAATATTAGTCTAAAAGTAAAGATATTTTGTTGCAGAATTTATCCAACATGTTATCCCTCTTTACTCTCAAAATAATAACGCTCTAACCTTATCTATTCTCCATCAAGAGGTCGTTATAAACTGTATTAGTTCCAAAGTTATAATACCTACTAGCTCAGATTTAAATTTAACTCTATGCAGTTTAGTAAATTTGGTTTAACTCTTGTTGTGTTCAGTAAAGCATACGGTTTATCGGGATAGTGGGTCAATTACGATTAACGACGTCGCGTTGTACCTGTAACTATTTTTTACCTCTTGGAAAAATTCACCCTCCGCCACTGCTATATGGTTGACTTGCGGCTATTGTCAAGTAGTTACTGGCTGTAATATACATACATACTGTTTGCTGTGATACTCACCACTCAGACACTGAATAAGATTGCGAATAGACTACTACCAGAGCGGATGGGAGCCAATTTTTAAATTCACAGATTATTTAACATAATTATTCGCACAAAAATCATTTTCTCAGAATTTATTAGCTACCGAAACTATGGTGCCAACAAAGTCAACTACATTTTTTTTTTCACTTCACGCAGAAGTCTTTTATTCGGATTTAAATTCCTTCCAATAAAAAACTGGATTAAAAGAGTAGGGTCTTAAAAACTGGTAGTGTAGCCCAACATGAAACGAAACGTAAAACGAATTAAATGATATAAGATGATATATTGTACGACAGTAATCAATTACCATTTTTGACATGTGACTTTTCTATCGGTAGAAATAACTTATTGTTAAATACAAGTATGTTAAATAGGAGTAAGTCATTGATATGAAAAAATAGTTAACATAGTATTTCGTATATATGCTTTAACGATTTTCGTACACGTATGAAATTCAACAATCAAGTTCCTGGTGTGCCTAACTTGGAAAGATCACGGGCTCGTGTTTCTAATTCCTAACCTTGTTCACAATCGATTTTATTCATTACTAAAAATACGCCTTACGAGTATTATGTAATAAAATAATAGATATTGTAGGAAAATTAAAATTTTATGTAGGTTCTTTCTATATAATTTAATTGGATTATTTATGCAATACCTACTCTTTTATTTCTATGACGATTCAATGAGCTCATACGCTCATACATTTAATGCAATCAATTTAAATAAATAATATCATCGATGTTGACACTTGTTACTGCTACGTCTCTGCTCAGGACATAATTGAGTCAAAAATATTCATATGTTATAGGTACCGCTTCTGCTTAACATTCATTACTCGCATATATATACCATTGTCCGTAACACAGCTATACTTTAGCCAGTGGAAACTTATTTCGACACATGTCGACTCAACCCACGTAACACATAAGCAATAAACCTCTATACTAACAATCGTAAACAGCTGTAATTAGCTAACGTTCGTTTTTCCGAAAATAACCTGAAAATCGGTTTTTTTCGGTTGGTTTGAAAACGGTACCAAAAGTACAGGTCCTGTATCGGTTTATTATGCGGTTCTTGCCATTTCTGTAACCACGCTGCAGTCCGTGGACGACTTCAGGTCCAAAAAAGTAACAGCGCTTAACACTTTTTTCTCACAAAATACTTTTAGCGCCATCTATTAACGTAAATAAACATTAAAATAAATTAGGACAGCACAACTCTTCGTATATAATTATATAGGTATCGGTATCACACAAGGGCTTAAGGTACTGGTTCCCAAAACACCGGTATTTCAAGGCCATTCTTTTCTTAATTTGCATAAAAAGAAAATAAGTTATTGTTACCAAAAGTTTGTTTTAATTTTTTATGTTATTTTTTTTCTTTATAATTGTATATTACTTTATATTTATTAAGTTGATATAATTACTAAGTATTAAGTAAGTTTGTATATATAAGTACAATTAATTCAATTTTTATTGTTTATTATTGTAAATAAATAGTTACACATTTTTAGGATACAATAATCAGTAGTCTTTGCGATGCCTATAAAAATAAATTATTGTAAAATACTGCAGAGCTAAAATGTTAAAGTAATATTAATAATTTATAGTGACGTGTGAGAATGTACACGTGTGGCGACAGTTTAATGTCACCTAGGTACTATAAGACAAACACTCTGGCACACTTTTCTTATTTTTAATTATTAAAATGTATAAATCTTAGACTAAGCAGGTATGCAGTACGAACAAAACAAAAAAATCTTCTTCTTCTTATCGTATGGTTGATGAACAACCTGGTGTCAGAGTTTAAATCGCCCGCGCCCGTGGACCTCTGACATGGCTTTACACACCATTGAAAAATCTCGCTGGTTTCATCACGATGATTTCCCTCACCGTTTTAGCTACTGATAATTAATTTAAATACGCACATAACTTACGAAAGGTCAGAGGATGATCGACAGACAGACAGAAGAGCCTTGGGATCGAACTCGAGACCTAATAATAGCACTGATAGCCTAGTGGTATGACCGTCGACTGACAAATCAGAGGTCTCGAGTTCGATCACCAACAAAAAGTTATAAGTTTATACCACAACTTTAAAGTCCATTAAGCAATTTCTTAACGTGGGTGGGTAACCATCATCATCTTCTTGCCCTTGACGTAATGTAATGTCTTTGTTTAGGGTCAACGCATTAGGTTTTCTTTTTCCATTCATCTCTATTAGCCGTCGTGTCACTGCTATACACGTCGTTTTTAATACAATGCATCCATCTTTATTTGGTCTACCTCTATCGTTATAACCATCATATCATATTACTTAAAACTTTTCTCACAACATTATGTCTTTCATCCCTCATAAATGATTAAGTACTTCTTAACTTTTCAGTAACTCGCGCCACTTTCAAACTGCCTCATAAAAAATCATTTTTTTTTATCTTGTCCATTCTTGTAACACCACACATCCATCTCAACATTCTCATCTCTGATTCATTCAATCGTCTTTTATCTGTTCCATGTTCATATAAGATAGTAGGTCTAATTATGGTCATAAAAATTTTCGCCTTTGATTTAAGGGGAAATCGGTTATTTTTACAGATTTTAGTTGCTTTAATTCCCGGGTGTGGCAAGCTAATTTTCGGAAATCTTTGAATTTCGTATTTTTAAGTTGAAAAATAAAGGAATGATTTCTTTGAGTAAAATTTTCTATCTACAGTATTAAGAGTACTTTCCCGTTCAGTTGGCATTACAATATTCCACCCTGTATAAATATATTATCGATCGTCTGAATAATATAATCGAATGGTGTCCTCCACGTCGTCGCAGCTGCATTCTGTAATTATAAGTACTACAAAATCAAAAATAACTGTCCCTTTTGTTTGTAACTCGTGTATAATATTTATGTATTTTGTATTTATGTGAGGCCCTAAGGGATTGGATTGGATTATGTGGTGGCTTAGGACTATTTGATCTAGTTATTTTTTTAGAATTCCACCGTAATTTATTCTAATACCTTTAAACAAGGTAAAAAAAAGAAGTGATTCTCAAACAAAAAGAGATAATGGTACTGATCAATTTTTCGTTTGCCTATTTTTATCTAGACTGTCTAGAGGTCGATTATTGGTTGAAAGTCGTCATTCATATTTGATTTTTTTAAAATAATACAAACATAATGAAAATAAAATCGATTCATGATCGGAAGAGGAAATTGTGGTTTTTTATTTTTGCTCTTTACTGTATAATTTTATAAGGACATTAATAGAACTTTGAACAAAAATATGATTTAATTCATTTTAAATTATTAGATAATAATATAAAATATTCTATTTGTTTTCTTTCTTTCTTTTTTTAATTATTCCTCAATCACTATTTCAAATTACCTAGCTACATCTAGTTAATTTCCCGATGAAAAGTTAACTAGATAAAACTTTTGACTTTTATGACCTTATTGATAGACATAAAGTTTTTCACCTAGACATTTATTTTTTATTTTATTTATAGATTCGCGCCTGTATTCCCCGAGGATAGAGGATAGAGGGGGTAGGCAGAGGTGTATGCAGTACACCCACATTTCGCTGGCTATAAGCCCCATGTAATAGGGGGCGAGACTTGATATAAAGAAAACCTATATGTTATAGTCCTCTCTAAAACATAACTTCCTGTTGAATCCAATCTAAAACAAGAATAATAAAATAAGAACACAGTGCGATAGGACCACACAAACCCTTATTTGTTCAGGAAGGGTCACCCATCGTAAAATTCATAAACCAATGGCCAATGGTAACAAAAACCTGACCGCGACCCGACAGCTCCCGAGAGCCTATAAATCAGTCGGCAAGACATCTTTGACGACATCTGTTGAACAGGCAGCGTGCGCCAACGCATAGACGCCGCATGCTTTCTCTTTATCACGGACTGTCCCTGTGTTATTTCTTCATTTTTAGTGCTTTGAAGTCGGTATTGTTTTAATTTTATTTTTTTAGAATAAGAAGATCTTAATATTACTGGTTTTAACTAACGAGAATATTACAACTTAATATTATTACATTACAACTATTTTTAGTTATAGAACTTGACTTACATTTTTTACTTTTATTTAGATTTCAACTAATTTTGTATAAGGCTTTGTTGCTCATAGAAATGAAATGAAAATTGGAATTGGAAGTTTGTGTAAATAATTCCAGATCTGCACGCAGTCATTTTCTTAAGAACTTGCTCTTGAGAAGCCTGCGCACTGCCACGCGCTAAGAACTAGACATATATTAAAAGAAGATATAGTAATTATATATTATAAAGAAGACAAAAAGGGCCGTGATTTTATGATTTAGAATGTCGGTGTTTTGAAAGTACTTTTAAGTTTTACGAAAATGACGTAGCGGTTCAGTCACTAGTTACCGTTTAAAATATAGCCGAGAAAAGACTGGCAATTTTGTAAAATACGGGATTTGGAACTACATTTTCAGCATAATCAAGTTGACGCTCTGTGAAGTTTGGAGCGAAAAGCTTTTAGCTCGGAACATCGTGATAGGAAAGGACCATTCAAAAGATACGAGTACATACATGCATCGAGTTGTCTGTAAAACAAAGAATACAATACAATGCATGTTAGGGAAATTTCAAATTCTGCTTCAAAGCACCAAAAGCGAATTATGAGCTTTCAACGCTTCACGGACCTCTGTCTGAGTCCGTGTGGTTTTGCGCATGAAATACTCGCGTTTATAATTTTCCTACATCGTCGGTGATAGTCCGGTACCGCGTAAATACTAAACTAAACTAAACTACGTGTAATACCTTTGCCATATCGGTCATTTTTTTTAAATCAACTTATTAACAATGCGTTTTAGACGCTTCAACAAATATTAATTTTGGTTTTCGTTTCAATAAAATTATTATTGCTCTATGAATGATGGATACCGAAGGGTCATGGTCTATTTTAGCGGGAGCGCGGTGAATGTGAATGAAGTGAATCCCATACTCCCAGCCCAGAGACTCGAGGTTTTTCACCCTTGCAAGACGAACATAAATGGTCCTCCGCATGTCAGTGGGTCATGAACTCGTGACCTAGCAACCCAAATGAAGATTTAATGCAATCTACGAACTGCTAACTAATTGTAAATAATAATACCAGCGTGTAACTTTACCACTGCAGGGCAAAGGCTTCTTTTTATACGAGAAGGATCGAGCCATTTCCAATATCTTTGGATCGAGCGTTAATAACCACGCTAATGAATTGGCGATTTCAGACCATTAAGTCCAGGTTTCCTGACGATGTTTTCCTTCACCGTTAGACATACAATAAAGAAAAGTCACATTAGGACACACCACGTTTGATCCCACACCCACATGCTTGCAAAGCGGGTGAGCATTGCGTTCCTACGACATTACCTATGAACAAATTGGAATTTCTAACAAATTGGTACCTACTTACCTTTTTTATTTTGGTACCTATTAGGCAGAGTTAGCAATTTGTCCCACAGATCTACTTATTTAAAAACCTTAAAATATTATCGTATTTGTAAAAGAGTTTGCTGACACAACAGGGTCCTCTACATCCGACTTCTACCGGACTGTTTTGTGACTACGCCATTCAAGGTCTATATTTAGTGGCTAGGGATAACCATCCGATATTATCTGCAATTACTTCCGAGTGACCTACAAAGCTACGGTTAGGCTTACTGTAAACGGATATACGGAAATAGGTAAATCGTAAACAGATTAATTGCGGTCTATAATTTGATACATGAGTGTTACTCCTGTACTACGAACATAATCACAATTTATATACGAACTCATTGCAAAGTTCGCGTTTGTGCAGAAGCACACATTCTTTCCTGGCTAAATAGTGGATCAAAAGTAAGGCAGTAACATTTGAGAATACTAATTATTTAGACCTACCTATCGTAAGACATAAATATTATTTGTAAAAAAATATCGTAATCTTTATTATTTTATTTCGTGGGTGTTTATATGTTGTCCGGTCGGGACAACTTGTGACCAAAATGCTGGTCTGCACCAAGTCCAAAGGCTGTTCAGCGAGGAATGCAGTAGTTTTTTTTGTTTTGTTTTAAGGTATAAATAATATAATATTGTTTCTAGTTAAGCCATCTGAAAAGCCATTGTTTTACATTTACACTGTACATTTTTTTTGTTTTTATCTATTTAAGTATCTATTTCTATCTACATATTTGACTTTGTTACACAGAATTATGTGAAATAATGGTTAAACCAAAAATATCCGATACAAAAACATGGTAACCGTCACTACCAGCGCAGGATTCGGAAAATGTAGCCTTGTTTAAACAGTCTACGATGACGTCATCCGTGTCAATGACAAATTATGTTGTTTCAGTTAAAATAGATCACTTGACGGATTAATTTACGACCAGATGACCGTATTCCTTACAATGTTGGCATTGTATTGAAACAATAGGCAGAAACGGCCAGCTATTCTATGTTCCACATTTTTCGGTTCAGTTAATGTTTAAAATTGAAACCTTGTAGAAATCTATGAATCAAAATAACACCAACCATGATCATAAAATAATAATCATAATATGAGGAATGTTTTTTTCTTTTAGCTAAAGTAATCATCTGTCTGGTCATGGTGCTTGTTTTTTTTCTCGTTTTTGAAAAAATCTTATCTTTTTGTAGATACATTTGGTGCTTGAAATGTTTTAAAACAAACCAGACCACCCCTTCTGTTCTTTCGTTAATGTCTCCTGAGACGTCTTTTGTCTTCCAGTGATGCTTGTAGAACAAGAAAAATACATCAATGCAATAATGAGCACAATAACTCGGGCGAGGTTATGGTAGAGCGACTGAGCCCAGGGCTTTACCGAGTAGGTCACGAGTTCAAATCCAGTTTGTAATAGATTTTTTCTATGTACAAAAATTTGGAACATCAATAATGAGCACTTACTCTTTTTTTACATAAAATGCCAATTCATGAAATTAATTAACATAATTAGTATCTAAAATAACTTTCGTGAATTAATACTGAATATAATTGGATTTTTTAGATAATTGGATATATTTAATTGGATTGTACTTATCTGTAATTTTCAGCTTTTATGTGCAGCTTCGTACCTAATAGAGACCTACAGAGGTCGCGGCGTCCTTACGGGAATCATTGAGTTAAGGAAAATGAAAGCGATTCTAAATTTTAAACTCTATTTTTATTTTAATGTAACTTTTAAAATGGTCGCTAGGCTTACTCTGTTGTTACTATGACTACTTAATACAATTAAAGTAACACCATGTAAGTACTTATTAGCAATTATTTATCACTCAACGAGAAAAAATAACAATAAAACGATATCCTGTAATATTGTAATAATTACAATAAGTGGGAAAATACTAACAATGGTCCGCCATTGCGCTGCTGTCCTTGACTGAAATAAGAACTTAATCATATGTATGTGTTTTAATGATAGAATTAACAAGGTATATGTATATTATTATGATTAAAGAGATAATGGTATAATAACATGATTGTAACGTCTAGTTTTATTAAAAGGTTGTTTGCTTCTTAAGAGCATTCTTGGTCACACCAAGAAACTTTGGTCGGGCCTCTGAAAAGGCCTTACTTTATCGGCGCCTCAAAATAATAGAGTACGTAAATAGAATGCTGAAAATTAGCACATGTAACATAACTCTAGATTATATACTACTAAACGTTCTTATTACGAGTAAAATTATGTTTATGGAAGATTTATTTCTCAAAAGTACTCACAAATGTACCTAAATTATGAAATTGCCTGACAATCGCGTAGCAATCAATATTATACATTATCCTTTCCAAGTACTGCAGGCTCCAAATACTGATATGCAGCTGCATCTATAGTTAGATTAGAAGCCGACCGCAACAAAGTTTGGAAATAATAATGGTAGGAGCATGATTCAATTTGATTCCATGTCAAAAAGATGCACTTATAACACGTAGAATACTGTATGTGCTACTTTGTGGTTCGTACCATAACAACCCGAGGTTGATTTAGTTTTGATTCATCGGTCGATCACCTTAAAAAACAGTTACAATTAACAATGGTATAATAGGATGCCTAATTAACATGCAAAATATTCTGCTCTAAGTACACAAAAAATACGTTTTGTTCTGTGAAAAAGTTAGATCAGTTGTCTGGATTTTATGAGGGTGCCGACTCCATACATCGACTTTCAAAGATCTTCGTGACTGCCGGCGGGGCTAAGGGGTTAAGTGCTTCTCCAGGCACAGAGCAGGTGATGATTATTATAATTTATAATATGAACATAACTTCCAAAAAGTCAGAGGTACGTGCCTAAGTTTCCTGTCATTTAAGACGAAGAAACAGATATGACAAAACTACATGAAAAAAATCATTCTCACCTTAGCCGCAGCTTTTTCACAAAAGAGGTTAAAAGATTTACATTTACCACGTTGTACATAATTAAAATGTAACGTTTCTAGTTAAATATAATGGTAGTAACTTTGACTTTTCTTTAACAATATCATACACGAATTATTTTTTAAGTTTCCCCGACGACGCTAAAAGCGTTTACAGGGTTAAATATTTTTTTAACAATTTGGTGCTCGATCTCGTAACTGTAAGTCAAAAAAATTCAAAATTATTTATTTCCAAAAAGCATTGGTTTTGACTGTGACCCCCAAACTAGGAGCAGCCTGTATCTTGGGGATCAGAGTTGCATCTTGGTTACAATTTAATCAGAGATTGTTGACATTATATGTTGACAGTAATTAACATAATTATTATAAGTGGTAAAATTAAAATCAAGTTCTTATAAGTAGGTAAAATTAAAATCAAAAGGTATCAAAAATTTATTTAATTTGGTTTGTGTTTTGTGTTGTGTTGTGTACTTGTCGTTTAGTCAAAACAAAAATATATTCGACTTATGGCTATTGATGTTACCATTAGGTGCTTGTTGCAATCCATGTCGGATTCCTAGTAGGTAATTGATTACAATAAGATGACAAGGTGCAAATAAAATACTTAATATAAAAACATAAAGTGAAAATACACTTACAAAATACTTATTACAGGTTTTATATTATTTTATGCTTATGACAACGGCAAACTTAGACCTAAAAATATGTAGGTATAGCGGCTAATTTGCGGCGCCGCCAACGGTAAGGATCAGCCCTTGTCGGTACATGGCAATTTTTGTATAATTTTGGTCAATTCAGGACATTGTACTTGTAGTTGTGAGCGTCAATTGAAAATTAAACAAATTCAGAATTTAAAATGTTTGAAAACTTAATATGTGTAACACACAAATCTTACTTTATTTCTTAAAAAAATGGTTCTTCGTTTGGAAAGCACGGTGTCGACGTGCCGCCCGCCGCGGTGACAATAAACGACAATTGTCACGGTTAGTTAGTCAGCTTAACCTTTACGCTGGGTAATTGACTAATTAGAGAACAGAAAATCAATTGTTATGGTGCAAATACCTTCACCTTCGAGCGAAAGAGTACACTGTCTATGCAACCGGTTCCATTGTGTATATAATTTTGTAACCCTCCCAGCTCATCAGTTGACATCTGATATTATTACATAGAAAATACCTACACTATAAGTTTGTCCATTATATGTATAAATGGTTTATTGACAGTTCACGCCCATGAAGTTTCGTACTGTTTCGTATTGTATAAGTTAAAATTTCAAATAAATAATATTGTGCTTCATAGATGGGTACCGCCCTTTTAGTGATGTGTGCCACGCAACAAATACTACGATTATGCCACAAATTACCTACAAATAAATAAATGCTAATATATATATATATATATAAGATGTAATATGTTATTTATACAGAAAGACATCAAAATACAATTACAATTCTTCCATAGTAATGAAACAACATTTTATTTGAGTAGATTCTGTAGGCTATATATATATTTTGTTATAAATGAGTTATCTGAAAGGCCGAACCGTTTATCCTCGGTAATTATCATATCAAACCATAGCAAATCTCATAATTAGACTCTCTCCTGATTTTTCGAGAATAGGAATGAACTTTATTGACAGTTTGTTGTTGTTATTGACTTCCAAGAACAATAAATACGTATCATATTATTGAAGTCCTTTAAAAATTAAAAAAAAATAATAGGTCTGTCAGTTATAAGTTCCAGACTCAGATTAAATAGCAGCCTGATGCTACGATTATTTCATTCAGTATTTATTTATTTCATGTAGTATTTTTTTTCAGGATTTTTATTCCTTTGGGACATCACTATCGTCGAGCTGTCAAAAAACCATTAGTAAAATGGATTATAGCATATTTATAAGCTATTTCGCACCTTTATGTTTTGTGAATTTGAGACTCAAGTTTAAAAATAATATCTTCAATCTAGGTCTGGTAAAGATGCACCTCTCATTTTTAGTTCAGCCTTTTTACATCAATGATGATAAGTTTGACATTTTATTTTTTATACATAATACAAGTTTATACAGGGTTATTTATAAAACACCAGCATCCTTGAAAAAAAAAATCTACTGTTCCATACATTTTGTTGAGTCATGTGAACATGAATGTATGGAACAACAGATTTTTTTTGCGATTTCAGGGTTGGTCCCATAGTAAAAGTTGTTCATAATGATGAGTTTAATGACCCTTTTCAAGAATGATTGTTTTACAAATAACCCTGTATATATAATACTAGTTATAATATAACACAATTTTGAATGACAGATTATCTCAAACTATAAGTTTGAGATACATAAATAATAGTACCTATTTATCTTATTTTAATAATAAAAAACGTAGAAAACCAAATAAATAACCTGAAACCAATATAAACCTGACAGAACTCAAGTTCCTTTAGCGCCATCTGCATAGAGTGTCCAACCCCAAATTAGGTAATGAAATTAAAGTTAATTGTGTTCAATAATATTCCCATTGCTTCTCTTCAAATGTAATTATTGACGTAAATAAAAAAGGTAGTTTCTTCCACTCCGTGATTTGAGATTTACAGATTTATTATGAAATGTTTCATGAGACTACTGTTACTATTTTTGTTGTACTATTTTATCCAATATTGTTTGAAAGAGAGTCATCAAAGTTTATTTATTTTCACTCGAGAACTCAATTGAAACGTTGTAGCAGTGAGTATTTTCATATTGCATTGGTCGATGGAGCTATGATACAACTTTTAGCAGATATCGTTCCAGATAGGCACTTCAATAAAAAAATGATTACCTTCTGCAATATCGGTCGTAGAACATACACAAGTCCCTTTATTTTTTTTAATAAGTTGTTTACTTGTGTACCTGTACAAGTTTATATCCAGAAAAGAAAAGCGTTTTTGATTTTTCTCTTCAATTTTCAGTAACAGATTGATAATAAAATGAGCTTTCTGTGCAACAGGTATAAGGAGTCTGAACTGTGAAGATAAATAAAGTGAATTACTACTAATAGGTATAGTTGGTTCGTAGGAAATCGGGAGGAGGATTCGATTAAATGACCACAGTGATTTTTATGTTTTTAAACGGTTTTATTTTTTATTTACCTGATATTATTTGGTTTTAAATTTAGTAATCAATATTTCACCCCCTTTCATGCGCAACGATGCGTCATTGATACTGCGAGTACCGCGACGTTCACTTAGGAGTCTCGTCGTTACGCAATATTACGCATGATTGTCTGAGTGTGCCGTTTCGAGCACTTGTATGTAGTTACGATACTGTATGTACCCTAAACGTTTCTTCAGGGTACTTACTTAATGCACATGCACATACATACAAATAAGGTAGCATCAATGTTTGAAGCTCGAAAACAGTTGCCTTCCTTATGCCTTTAGTTCCTGGATGACGGTTAAGTGTCATAAGTATTTAAGATTCGTAGCTTACTGGCCTAGCGCCCGCGCCGCCACCACTCGCTGGCTTGTCTGCACACATAGTTGACCAATTTATAATGTGGTACAAGACACGAGCGACCGTAAGATAATGAACCTGTCTTGACCTTATTATTGCTATTAGTTTTCTTCGACCCTCACGTAACTTAAAAGTGATATAGGGGTTCCTAACTAATGCAACAATACAGTCTTAAATAACTGCTTATCATCATCACATTGGTGATACTGATACAAAATAATGTGATCTAGAATGTCACTAATAACGCTGATAGGTTATATGAATATCAGTTTAAAATTTATAAACGTCTGAAAAATATTGATATTGCTTAATAACAAACCGAAGAGAACTTATTAAGTTCTCGAAATATCTGGGGGAATTGGCTACCTACCTAACTCGTACTACCTACAAGAGCTTCCTTATGGAATTTGTTTTTCGCAAGATTTGACGTTACATAGAAATGACGTCTTTAGTTTCTATAAGTCTATTTGATTTAATATTTTTGATTTTATTACACGAGAGGTTACACCCGTTCAAAAGTCTAATTTCACTACAATAAAGTGTACCTACGATTGCTATATTTATCGAACTCTCTGAGCCTGATTTCAGAGATAAATACGCTACACTATTTACTTACGAGTAGTTACTCTAAATATTGTCTTCAAAATCGCTATCTCCTATTATGTAGCACCACAATCTTAAGTAGGACACACACGTCTCCGCATATAGGTATTGCGGCTAGAACAATCACACCGTTATCTGGTATGTCGGTCGCCGGCCCTTGCGTCGCATTGTGAATAAAAATCGGACAGTTTAGCGTAAATAGGCTTGTATGGTCAATGTCAGTAAAACTTGTACGGATACGTATTGATTTTGTAGTCCTCTCAAATTTTCAAAAGTATCCTATATCTCCCCTATTCCAAAAGACATCACACAAAATAAGTAGATAGTTAGTCAGTAACTATTACAAACAGAAGAAAATAACGATAACATTTCTTGAACACAAACAACTTACTATAACAAATTAGATTGAGAATCAAACAGATTTAATCACCACGCTGGGCAAGCGGTTTGGCGATCGCATAGCAGATGGTTGCTATTAATACGAGTGGAATGCTGCTGCCCATCCTCCAGATTTTTCCTTTGTTGCTTCTTACGACACCCGCGGGATGAGTAGGGGTGGTTCCTTGGCCCGAAACTGAAAACTATTAGAAAAATAATACATATCTTTTAGTAACTTATGTGTAAACATTACTTTACCACACTGTAAAGTTTCAGCGACATAAGAATTATGTCAAACCCCTCATGAACTTAACATCTTTGAAATAACGTATTTACGCCAGTAACGCTATTAGACGTCAACAACCATTGTAAACGTCTTGCTTTATGCCTGAGAGGTTATTGGGCGATCCTCTTGTTCTGCAATTCTCTTGCTCTCTATTATTCCACTTTGAATCTGCGACATTGTGGATTTTGTTGTTTGTAGAGTACATGGTGGGTTCATTAATAGTTTCGCTGGGAATTTATAATTCTGAATAGATTGAAATCACTATATCTATCTGAATTTATTAATTTTAAATAAATTGTCATATAATAAATATATATATTATATTATATTATAATAATCGTGCTAATTATATAGGTACATTGACGTACAAAGTAAAATTGAGTTTCGTTATGTCACCCCTGCAACATTTCAAGTTTTTGGAATAACTAATTCCTTTGTTTTTATACTTAGATATCGTTCATAACAACCAAACAGATTAGACTACCAACCCTTTAAGTTAGGGTTAAAGGGATTAATTAAATTAAAATGTAAAAACATCAAAGCCTTTAAAGTTTTGGAATAACGTAACGTACGTATATATCTCTATCAAGGAGTGGACTGGCATCAAATGTATAATTTATCTTGAGAAAAATGTATATCTGACCACTTTTCAGTAATGGATGCTAGTTACGTAGATAACACTACCGGATTACACAAGCTAACGGGTTATTGCTCGCTCGTGTCAATAACGCATTACCAAGGTTGAGGCTAACAGTTATATAAATATTAATTTATATTTATTGCGGTCCCATTTCGTGAGTGCGTTATCATTAGCCACGTTGAAGTGGAACTCATTAGGCGAACGTCCACTCAGCGAGGAGGATTCATACTACGTGAATTCTGTACCCAAATTGGTTTACATCCATCCCACATTTTCAGGTTCATTTGAAAACCAACTTCAGGCACTAGCTGCTGAATTGGACCTATTTGGCACACATCTGCTATTTATTTTTTATTAATATTCAATTTTTTTTGTTTAGATTAAGCATACGGCCGTTACTCACGTGTGGTGCGTTTTGTGGCAAATATAAAGAAAGAAAGAAAGAAATCATTTATTACACGCAATATTGCGCAAGGCGCTACATAATATAAGTATTTAAGAAATAAAAATAAAAACACACACACGAAAAAAAGAACTAAAAAAGAACAAACTGAATCTATGCCCAATATTGCCCACAGACACATATATGTTCATTTCTTTCTAAATTTTGGTAATTTCAGAATGACTAGAGTTATAGAAACTTTATATATTTATTTAAATAGGTATACACATTACAGTTATAGTACCTAACTAATGCGTTGCACAGTTACATACTAAAATTAAAACATTTGAAAATACACAAACTATGCTATTAATATACTAACAATTTAACAGTCATCCATTATCTCGCATTATTTCAGACAAAATAGCGAAATACAGAATAGGCGTCAAAGATAGTTAGTTCCAATATAATCTTTATACCACACAAACTTGTATAACTTCATACCTACTTGACAGCAATCCCAACAACATAAACAACGAAAAAGTCACAATAACATCAAATATTGATATTACGAGTGACTGTCGGACCATGAAATTATACCTGCTTGATGATGCCGGTAAAGAATTAAGCCTTAGGCATAATTTTGTCGCGAGGTCTGAGGCTTCAGTACAAAATTACTTTTACTTATCATTAGCAGCTTCCTTTGCTCTCGATTACCTGACAAGTATCATTTTGGGTCCGATTCTCAATGTACACCAGTGTTTTTTTTTAAATTCAAAATTTAATGAGTGTATTACAATTCATAACATAAGTGTTATAAACCAAACCAAATATTGTATTATGTGTAGGAATTTATCAAGTAGGTATCTCCCCCGGATGCTGAATTTTTCGTAGCGAGGAAAAAACTGAAAAATGCCGCCCCCGCCCGCACATAACTGAGTGGTGTATTCGTTTGCCAAGCTTGAATTTGCCGCCCTCTGAATATGCCAAATGTGAGCACAGGTACAGGGTGGCCCCCCTCAGATCCGTAGCTGCGAAGCAGGGGTACTTACTTCTTTGTTTTGTTTCAAATATTCATGTCAAACGTGCAAATACATGAGTCAAATGCACTGGGGACATATTATGTCTTCAATGCCAATAAATATTTTTTTTTGTTATATTAGTAAGGAGCATGGACACGACGTAATATGTAGTAGTTACTACATATGTTTAAAACAATGCATCTAACGTAACTATATATAGCAGAGCAGCACAACATACCTAAGTAGATAGACTATTAGATTGCAATGAGACATACGTAACGTGTGCGTGAGGCTAGTAGTAGGTACGTACATTTAACACTATCCCGTCGAACCGTTGTTGCAATAGGTACACGATACGATATCGACGTACGCGAATGTCATACCGATGTGAGGTGATGTTCCAGTTCGTAAGAGTACCATTTGCTTTATGTAGTCCATCGGTAGAGGCACACAGATTCATCAATTTCAAAAATGTTAGTAAAATAAACTTTAGATACTGTAACATAAAAGTACCTTCTATATATTTTTTTTAGTTTTCCTGTACATGTAAATAAAACTTGCTTTCAATTAACAGAACATTTTATTGATACAGAGATATTGCAATATTTTTGTTTACACACAGATCTACTTTTTCCTAGTAGTATTTCAAACGATGTTTAGATTGCTTTTCAATATTTTTAACGAATGTTAAAATTGATGCGGGAAAAATATTGGTCTAGAAAGGTATTTTGCCAGCTATTTTAAAAAAATTCACCTGAATAATTATTGGCCCGCCCCTTCTCACAACCAACCAACTGAGCTAAAATTTTGCACACACGTTTAATTCTCATGATGTGTCAAAACATTTGTATGACAGGGATGATGCTGCAGACAACAAATGATGTTCATTATTCTGCACCTACCTTGCTTCCCATAACACGGAGCAAATTTAGCTTGCTTGTGCTTTGATTCATTATACATCACTGCATGGTAATTTAAACCCTTGTACAGACTGTGCGTTCCAGTAAACACGTAGTCTAGCCATATTCAATATGCGAACAAACTAATATGTGGATTCGGCTACATTGTAACACTTATACGGAATGTTGCTGCCAATTGATCTACCAGCCACGCCAGCTATTTTACCATTCAATTAAAGTGTACACATCCCCTTTGAAGTGCATCAAAATGCCTGCTGTCTGGCCACCTGGCTCGCGGTAAACTCATGGTTGAAATGTTTAGGCTTGAATACAGATACGAACATCGTTTTGCAGGCAGGCTACACGTACTCGACTTAACACACAAATTTACAGTCCCTACAAGTATGGAGTTCGTTGTAGGGACAGCTTTTCACTAATTCCTCTGTTGCTGAAACTTTGCAGTGTGATAAAGTATTGTTTTATTGTACAGTAAAATAGTATCTAGGATTTTCTTTGCCAGATGTTTGATGAAAATTACTGATATCTCTTAGTATAAACTTACTCATATCAAAATTTCTTCGGTTTATGTTTGTACATATATTTATTAATATGTCAAAATGTAAAGGAATCTAAAATATCTAGACCATAGGCCCACGAATCCCTGAAAAGATTGTGTCAGTCCATGCGCTAAACACCCTATATTAAAATAATTTTAATTATGAGCTTTCAGTACTGATTTGTTAGTAACTGTTATGTGAACTGTTAACTGTTCAGGGAACGAATATAGCATATTTGCTGAATTTGTATCCATCAGTTTTGAAAAATTTTGCGTCCCGATTAAATATAATTATTTATCATGAATAATAAATCCTTTTACTTCCAGGCCCAATTACTATCAATGGTCTTACTTCAGCTTACTTAACTGGCAAACTGACTTTCACAAATAGATTGTCGTAGATATTCCTGGCTACGATCATGGCCCTCAACTTCAAAAGATTCTGGATGAATTTGATGAAATAAGAGTTTTCCAAGAGGACTATAGGGCATACCAACTCACTTCAGAGAAATGTGGAATAAAAATACATACAACAAATAATAGCAAAACGTTAATAATAAAATAATAATTATCAAACTGGCACGTAAAATGTAACAATAAGTTGTTAAAATTAACGTACAAAGCCGCTTTCCAATACAGGACTCTATCTGCTGCGAGGTAGATCACGTCGCCGTCTGCCACGGGGCACAGAAACATTTTTTGATAACTCACTATAGTTAACAATTGACGCTCAGACTTGGAGCGCAACATGTTGCTAATCATGTTTAGGGATGAAGCGGAACATTCACTCCGCATAAATTATAGGTATATGTACACCGCGCAACAAGTAGCAACGTCACATGCTGTTGTGCAACGTTGCTAAACTATTTGACCAGTACGTGTTGAGCCTCAATTGTTTTCTAGTAGCTAATACATGGCTTTAAAAACGCTGCGCTATAAACGAATGTGAAGAAACTCATTCGTTTCTTAATTTCGTTACGACGCATTTCAAACGCGACGTTAATCACACCCGCCCGAACATGTCCTTATGTATAAATATTTTATATAAATATATTTTTTTTTTTCAAATTTCTTATTAAATATTTATATTTAATAAGCTAACATGTGCTAAAACATGTAAAAATTTCACAAAAAAAAAAATGTCCTTATGTCTTGCACTTTTCGTTGGATAATACCATTTTGATCAAGGCCCTGTTCTACAAAAGCCCTCCCAACACGTGTCAAGAAAATCTTATTATCACATTATTACCATCGAACGTTGTTAACAATGCTTTTCCAAGCGAACATAACGTAGTGCAACGTTAAGCAAGCTTTTAGTGAGGAGTGAACGTGGGTACGTAACTTTTGTCAATGCATAAAAAAGACCTTAACAGCATAAGACCCATAAAATTATGTAAATTGTGTTCATCAATCTTTGCATATAATCCTGGATTTTATTCCCCGCCACGTCCAGCTATTTCGCTAAACAATCTGTAAGTAATAAGTTGTACCTATACTCAATGGTGTAATAAAAACAATGGAAAACCTTTTAGTATACTATAGGATCAGTTTGCATTAAAATGATGCAATAAAGTTCAATACAGGCAATCACTCTTATTCTACTAAATATAAAATCTTTTAGATTTTGAATGAATATAATTTGAACGACGAACTGCTACAAAGACATTGGCTGTATGACACCGACTAGTGCCAACCGACCGCCTTTTATTTCAAATCTGTCACACTACGTGACCGTAGCGCCATGGTTACGAGAGTTTTAACTAAAGAGATCACGTGACTCTAGACTCAAGCGCAAGTGAAACATGTTCAAATGGCAACAATCAAGGTTGACAGTACGTTTCGTAAAGCAGTGCCGCAAATAGGGCGGTGCCAGCAGTGCCCAGGTACAGACCCTGGAGGGAACAGGGAATTCTGATCATTCCCAGTCACAGAAGCACGCACCGGGCGCATAAAAGGCTAATTACGATACTGTTCTAAAGCAACAAGTCATACATTCAGATTTGACAACAGGATTGACGAGCACGTTGATTCTGCGCTTGTAATAGTGAGACTGCATTTAGATTGGACATTTTTTAACGCGTAATATCTACTTCCTTTTTTCAAGAAAACAAATTAAAAATACCTATGCAAAATGACGCAGTAAGGTTTTCATCGTATTTTTCCATTCAGGTTATTGATATTGTGAAAATATTAATATCGAAATGGTTGGAAGAACTGCAACATATCTTCACTTGGTCAGCGTTCACTTTTTTAATGCATTTCTAACTTTGATATACAAGTTAAATGTCGCATATTAGTTGAACATGAACTACTTTTTTTGTTTCATAGACAGCACGTTGTTTAGTAAACGTTTTTCAATACGCTTCAAAGACACAATTGAGAGTTATTTGGGACGACCTCGCCATGGTGAGTCTGAATAGGTTAGGTCACCTATATTTGGCTTCCAGGTTTTACGATTTACTTTTCAAGGCATCGCTCCTTCCCTGCAAAGTCCCGGACAAAATTCTACATCCACGTGATGCATAGAGTGGAAAAAAGCCGGTATTGACCTTCATATTGAAATTTTATATTCGTGAGAAATACTGGGAGCATTTGAAATGTTCAATCGCAGATTTTTCTAAATATAGATATTCAAATACATATATTTTACAAGTTTTGTACTGTATTGAATCTGTGTAGTCCATTAAAATACTATCAAGTTATTTTTTAGATGAACTACAAGCCGATTTTTAAATTCACTAATACAATTCGCATATCTTATCCTACCAAGTAGTCATGTTTTGCGTGTGTTCCTTAAAGAACATTATGCCGAATGCATGATGTTAGGAATAGCATAATATATATTAATTAAACATTAATATAATTATACAACGATGTAAAACTAAAAAAAGCAAATTGAAAGCAAGCTTTACAAGTTTGGAGCAATTTTTTTTTTTTTATAGTCTCACGCCTGTATTCCCCAGAGGGGGTAGGCAGAGGTGTGTAGTACACCCACGTTTCGCCGGCTATGTAATAAGTCCCATGTAATAGGGGGAGAGCCTATTGCAATTAACCGGGCACAATTCCAGACTCCGTGCTGCTACTGAGAATTTCCCAATGGAAAAACCCAATAACACTTTGCCCGACCCGGGGATCGAACCCAGGACCTCGTGCTCAGCAGTCGCGCTTGCTACCACTAGACCAACGAGGCAGTCTTTAGTTAGAAGTTTGGAGCAAAATATTTAATAATAATATAAAATGTGGAAGATAATCTTATATAATCAGATAATAATAATAAGTAATATGTAGTAGTATTTTTATAATAATTATTATAATTTATGGTGCTCGATTAGAATAAAATCTAGATTGCAGTGATAGCTTAGTGGTAAGACCATTGATTGACAAGTCAGAGGTCTCAGGTTCGAACCCAAGGAACGCATTTTCGCACGACTTTTTGCAAGTTATTTGCGTATTGTAAACTAATTATCACCTTTTTTTACGATACAATGCGAAGAACACGCAGGGGGTAGATGTTTTTAGTGGGTGCGAGCCCCACATAGTACATTCTTGGACGTGCGGTATGCGGTAGGAACATATTTTACTCCCTCTGCCTCTGCTTTACAAAAAAAAACTAATTATAACCTGCTCCGTGCCTCGAGAGCACATTAAACAGTTGGCTTCAGCAGTCACGAAGATTTTTGACAGTCATTAAAGGGAGTCAGTACCCTCATAAAATCCTGATAAATAATCTAACTTCAGAATATCGTATCCTTTTGGGTTGCGGAGATCAGATAGGCAGTCGCAAAGTAAAAAAATGATAAACTTAGTGGCTGTGGCTAGTACGAGTTTGAAAACCGAGTTTTGGTTAGACTAAATATAGGTACCTGCCAAACTTTTACACGTTCGAAATTATAGAGACAGGTATATCACGTCTCACGTCGTAATTATTCACATTGTGCGAAAACTCAGACTACGGAGACGCTAGTGTTAACGTACTCTCAGACTAGGGATACTGGATGCAGTGAGTAAATTGTTCTCACTTAATCTGCTGATCAGTTAGTAGTTCATGTCAATTCTAAAGTTGAACGTTAAAACGTTCAACCTTCAAAAAAATTAATAAACGCAGGTTTAGTAAAGCTTAGTGTTTTGATAACTTCTTAATTGTTCACGACTTCACCATTTCATGTGAACGAAACCATAGCGACTTCTAATTTTAATGGTAACGCCATCTGTTGAGTGAGACTGCAATTCAACTGCAGTTTATCGCAGTGTTTGAAGGCAAGATCATGATTAGCTCTTGTTTTAGTTAAGACAACGATATTTTTTACTATATAATAATTATTGTTTATAATTTACTGTACACCATACAATTTACATAAAATTTAAGTTAGTACTTAAAAATTAAAGATACAATGGGCGCTCTTATAGCTAAAAACGATGTCTTGCGGACTACTTTTCTTCCTTTGGATAGACAAAAGAGGTACAAAGAGCTAAGAGGTAAAATAATCACAATTAGGTACCCTGTATGCACAAAAATTAATATTTAAAATTATACAAACACCTATATCAAATTGAAGTGACTATTTGAAATAACAAAATGACAACTGTTTTTTTTAAATTCATAATTATTATCTGCATGATACCTTTAGCTACCTAGAACCAAAAAAAGCAATTTATAAAATTATTTGTCTGTTTGTTCCAGGTAATTTTGTAATCGGCTAGACCGATTTCGATGAGACTTTTACGAGCAGGAGGCTAACTTTATAAGGCCTTATAAACCGTGAGTCTGCATCAAGTGCACAAATGAATTTGGGTGAAACCGCTATTGTAGATAGGTATAAATTGATCGACGCGAAAAATACAAAAGTTATCTAAAAAATAACCTAGTATTCGATGGACCCTTTGTAAAGATAATGCTATAAGTGGTCAAGTGGTTTGTCGAACAATCGTTATCCAAAGTGAAAAGCAGTAGTCTAGGTCAGTATGGAGAATCCTTGGTCCAAAGTATGGAGAATCCTTGGTCCAATAAGTAGAGCTATATTGTTGAAAACCCACAAAATGGCAAACAGAAACAGAACCCCACGTAAGTGGGTTAAAATGGATTCA
The DNA here is from genome assembly GCA_936450705.2 of Protodeltote pygarga. NCBI lineage: Eukaryota > Metazoa > Arthropoda > Insecta > Lepidoptera > Noctuidae > Protodeltote > Protodeltote pygarga. The sequence continues at coordinate 16,680,896 of OW388248.2, forward strand.
TCAAATTAGTGGAAAGGAAATAATATATGAAATAAAGATGAATCGTGAGATTTATTTATTTAATTCAGATAACAAAATATTAATTTAAAAACGAACGTACACGTTATTTAAGACATCAATATGTTTTAATAAGGAAACTAACTTTACGATTTTCACATAAGTACGACGGCTATTCAATCTATTCATTCAATTTTGCAGTAGTTCATTTGATGCTCAACTTTATCACTAACACGACTCGGACGAGGAAACAGCATCAATATGTAACAGTAAAAATTACATAAGCAGCATTTGCATGCTCATCCAAATTTGCTCACGTTAATTATTTTCTTCGCGTAACATTACTCAACGTATCAACAAGGCTCTATTATCTAACTATTCGTACCAGAAGAAAGGTAAACTACATTAATATTCAGAACAAAAACAGGCCTTCATACCGAGGACGCCAAAGTACTATCCAAGTATCCGGTATATTTTTAATATTAATTAGGATTTAATTGCCCGTAATAAATATGGTGCACGTCAAAATGATAAAGTTTGATTAATTATATGAAACTAATAGTTTTCATTAGGTTCTATATTTTATTAGAAATTGAATTCAATTTCATGCTCATTAAGGTCTCCATCCACTAATCCGTGCCGTTAGCCCGTTACTGCCATAACTGGACGTTACCATTACCAACAAAAACATTTTTTGGTTATATTCCTACGAGTTGGCACCCTCTACATTATTGCGTATCATTACCGGCCCGACGACGTGCACGTCCGGAGACACGACTTTCCCTGACAGGTGCTCGAAGGCGGCGCGGGCGCGGTGCGCGGCGGCGGCCCGCGTTTATATATCGTTGCACAACCACGTTTCGCACGCGTTTAATCCACAGCCAAAGGCGTTTCGATGGCGGTCAAACGCGTATGAATCCAAATCAAACGGAAATTATTGTGTCTGGGACGAAACGATACCTTACGGTAATGTAACAGCATAGTGGACAACTTTAGTGGAATGCAGCAGGCAATAATAATGTCAGAACTTTACATATTCAGGGGAATATTATGTACAATTGCTTTCATTAGAACAATGTATGTATATGTGTGTTGTGTACTTACCTTTACGTTACTACTTTAATAAGGGCAAGACTGGAAAGCTATTGTCAAAAAATTGATTGCGTTACAAAGTCATTGCTTATACAAATAGGATATTGCGGAAGCCTCACTCTCGCATAAATATTGCTATAGCTACTCCACTTATGTCACAAGAGTGAATTGACGTTTGTGTAAGTGGTTGTAAGCCGGCCAGCACGTGTACACAATGGACCTCAATCATTCGTTATAACTTTTAAGCATTTATACACAGGAACTCGGTGTGTCTATGAAGTTCGCAGTGCATTGAAAGCGTCCGTCTAATCTTAAAGAAGCATAACACAGACAGACAAACAGATTGGAATATTTTTGAGAGATCTTTTGTCTGTAGGTACTCGAATTATCTGTCGAACCAGAATCAGACTAATGGACAAAAATATTAAACTGGAAAAAAAATCTTTATATTTTAATGTCACGAACGACCCACAGTAAAAATAACCTTTTGCTAAAATAATAGTTGCTTACTGTTAAAAAAGGTTGTTGTTATTTGTAATCACTTTTTTAAAAAAAGAACGACAATACAAAAAATAATTAAAATCACTTTAAACTTTGTGAGAATGTTGGAATGGTCTTCCTGCATAATGAATGTGTATTAAAGTGACAGCTCTTTAAGTTCGACATTAAAACAAGTGACGTCATCTGTTCGCAGTCTAGTATTCTTTTAATTATTTCAAAAAAAAATTATAAGTCATTATTTTATTTCTTAGAGGAGATTCAAAAATTTAAAAAAAATTGTCAGAAATTAAAATCAGAAAAGAAATCGTTATATAAATACAATATTCTAAATTATGTAAAAAAAAAAGATCTCTATTAGCCATACAAGTAAACTTTAATCTAAAATGACAACTAAATAAACAATACCTAATTTCAATTTAATAATACTATGCTTATAATTATGTGTTTAGTGTATTTGTGCATTCTGAAATAACATGTGGACTTACGACACAACAGAGAATCCTAGACCAGAACTTTTTTTCAAACTTAGCCTACGGTTATAAAAAACACTTATCTAAAGATTCATTTCAGTTGACATCGCTTTTACAATTACATAAAGCCCATAAGAAATTATGTTTTAAATTGACTAATGTCCGTTATAACACACAAGTACCTATGTTTCTTAGAACAGTCGTGTAAAGCCATCGTTATCCGCGTTTCTAAATGATTGCTGTGCGCACGCAAACGACAGCCATATTGGATAGATCTTCATCTTAAAATTGTGTTGTGATAATATAATTACTAAATTGAAAGTAATAATTGTTATGTATTACCTCGTTTATGTTGTAGTTATAAGTGCAGCTGCTGAAAACGACTTCCTAGGTTCGATTTATAGGTATTCTATTTATAGGAGCAAACTTAGTAGAAGGATAATGAACTTACGACCTTGTTCTCCGCAGTCGCAATCGTCACCAATGCGGCAGTATTAGAAATTCACTCCTTATTCATAGATTAATATATTTTCCATATGTACATAAAAGTCATTGACTTCTAGTCGTCTTTTTTAACGTGTGTATCTGTGTATAAGTGTGACTATGGCATCGTAGCTTCCAAACTGATGAACCGATTTTGATTTAGTTTTTTTATTAGAAAGGCGACTTGATCGAGACTTCTTTGCTAAAAAAAATGTGTCAATTTTTAAATGAATACCTATAACAACAACCTACCTGTATCTACTTGTGATTATAGCATTTAGAACGTAGGTACTGAACGTACTTGTTACCTCCATTTCTGTACGGTCTGGTTTCTGCTACTAAGGTTTCAAATATTCATTACATCGTCTAAAGGACGAACTTTTGCCTTGTTTGCTCATTTAAATAAAAACAAATGAATATTGCACACCGATTTACGTTTTATCTGTAGTACATTTCATAAAGTTTAAAAAAACGAAGACTAAGAAAAAATATAATCGTAGGTGGATGGCCATAATTATTGCCATATCACAGTAATGTGGCCGTAGCTTTACACAATTATGCCAGATTCGTTATTTAAAAAAAATCTACATCTAAGTCCACCACGTAAAATGTTCCTTAAAATGTTTAGATGGACTAGTACTGTGCTCGTGTCGTACAGTCGCCTGCAAAATTGCATGGATACCTTAGTGTCTACAATCCTATGAACATGTTAGTCCAAGTTCACCAAAATAAACTAGATGGCGTTGGTTTTTCACATATTATTTTGATAACAATAGCGTTGAAATTGCACTTTTACGCAAATAATGTTGTCAAATTATACTAAAAGGTTTGCTATGTATGATTTGTATATTTTGCCTGAATCCTGTCGATAAGTTATGTCAAAATTCAGTAAAACTTACAAGATGGCGTTGATTGTTCATTTATTGCGATAATGGTATTTATTTATACACAAAACATTTTTGAAGTCAAATTACCACAGATAATTGTTTTATTTATTTTGTGTATTATGCCTTTTACTAATTCAAGGCTCGCTTGCCACTTTTAAGATTTTTTACGGAGTCTAGGATCAACTAGACAAATGCGTAGTTTTTTTACCCTCACATTTTTTTATTCACCTCCACAATTATTGTTTCCATAATCATCTACCTTCAGAAAACGAGACGCAAAAGGAAATCATAGTTCAGCATCCACGTCACGTTGTGCCTTCTGACAAGAAACTATTGTTTCCTTTTGTAATACGAAATGAAACAAGTATTTAATATTAGGTTTATTTATGATAATTACAATTTTTATTATCGAACAAACTTTGTTGTAAAAATAAATGTGGCTGACAACTTCTTATTGAGACCATAGCTTAAGTATTCATTTCCGAGATCGGAAAGAAGATTGAAGCTTAGGTTACCACAATAAAAATAACTGGAGACCGGATTATCTTATCATGAAAGTCAAACGGTTTAGATTTAATATCTAACAATTATAAAATGTTACAGAAACATTTCAAATAGGTAGTTGTTAGATTATATTTTATATATATCTACACAAAAACATTAAAATGGTTTTGAACATAAAAAAACTAAAAGATGATACAAAAAGTTATGCTTGAAATCTTCATAAATTTATGATAATAAGTTAAGCACAACCCGGTCTCCACTAAATCTAATTATTAATAACTAGTGTAACCTCCATTTTGGTCTATTACAGCTTGCATACGTGAATGCATTGAATTTACGAGATTTCTACACAAATCCGAGCCACGAATATTGTCCCATATTTTTACACAATGAGCCTCTAACGCATCAGGAGTTCGCTCATTCTGATTGTCCCACCGTTGAACAATAATACCCTATAAATTTTCGATGGGATTTAAATCTGGTGATCTGGCAGGCCAAGGAATAACACTAATGTCGTCGTGCCGGCTAAACCACTCCCGCACACTACGCGAACGATGTATCGGACAATTATCTTGCACGAATCGTAATGTTGGTAGGTCTTCTTCTGGATACACATTTCGAACAGTGGGCACCATGGTCTCCTCGAGCACTTCTATATAATTGACACTATTCGCTCGACTGGGTATTCTGACTAGTTCTCCCGGGTCAGCTGCACTCATCCATCCCCACATGTTAACGGTTATACGACCAGACTCCATATTAGGCACTACGTGATCACTATCAAATCGTGTGTTATTTCGACGCCACAAACTTAAGCGTCCGTGTTGACTTGATTTAAAAGTCTTTTCGTCTGAAAAAATAACACTGCTCCAGTCAAAATTTAAGTGTTCCAAAGCGAACTGTAACCTTGCTCTTTTGTGGTTTTCCGTTAACAAGGGTTTCACAGCTTGCCTCCGGTGATGTAGACCTTCACTGTGAAGAACGCGACGAACAGTGTCAGCACTAGTATCAAATAACCCAGCGTAATGGTTTGTCGGTATGAAACCATTTTCTTCATACTCCCTAACCATAGTTTGACGCTGGATTGCGTTTATGAGTCGTGGGCGACCTGTTCTTTGACGGTGTTGCAAAGAACCCTCCGCTTCAAATCGTCGTACCCATAACACAACAGTTTTTCTCTGTAACAATAAACAGAAATATATATAATATAATATTATAATTATGTTAACTGACGATTTATTTAATAAATAAGTATTTAAGAATATAATTTAAAAAAACTACTTACGTTTACACCCGTCTCTCTGGAGATTTCCGACAAATTTTTGCCTTGATTATGCAAAGCAATTATTTGGGCCTTTGTAACAAGGTCAATATTACAACGCGTACTCATGGTTATAATAAATAAGATGTGAAATTAAAAACTCAAGAAAAAGCACTCGAACAACACAACAGGAACGAAGTTGGCGAACGAACAAAGGAGTGTTAGTCTGTTAAACGTAAAATCGATCTATTAATTAAACTACCCGCAATTTATTTTATCAATCCATAACTGACCCACTTAATTGTTCGAACAAAATTTCTTAGAAAACGCACCATATAATAAACAAAGTGGTATTAAATTTCAACACGTTATCCATAAGTTGCGATGGTCTAATGGCTAAGCATCGACATTGACGCTGAGAACCTGAGTTCTAAGTTCGAATCCCGGTTACGTCTTTTTGTGAATTTCGTTTTAAGTAGATGTTAAAAACAAGGTTTTTATTAGATAATAATGATAAAACATCAAGAAAAAAACATCAAATAATAATAATTATAACTTGAATGCAATACGCGCAAGTTTCTATTAACAAATTGATTTTTATTGACGTTTTAATGTAACGCAGAGCCATCTAGTAAGACTTTGGTGAGACTTGGAAGTTTATAGTTTTGCTCGTACCTTGATATCCAACAGATGGCGTCATTACTTCCTCCATACGATTTTCGTTACAGATTGTCCATGCAATTTTACAGGCGCCCGTACATCTAGAAACACATTGTATATTTAAATATACTAAATATTATTCATATACATTTATTTAGGTATTAAATGTTTAAAGATCTTTGCAAGGCCAAGTTTGTTGTAGTGAATGTAATTGTTGTGTAATAAAAACCATTGAACTATACACGTACTGAACTGAGGTCAGTTGTAAGTCGATGCAATGGATTTTTTCTCACGCTAACATTTTTGGAAGGCTGGACAACTATTTACCTTTATACAGTACACCAGAGGTACCAAATTTTCGAACGTGCTTTCGTTTCTTATATATACTTGATTTTTTTTTATTACTGCCGCACAAATTGACTCCATGCTGCAAAGCAGTCAATAGAGTCCCATAGTGATAGCCATCATCCCAGCAGCCAACATAGCAATGTGGCATGATGCCATGACGCCCTCACCTTGACGGCTTTGAGAAAAACTTTTTCACGTCCCGCTTAAAGGACCCGGGAAACACGTGGGCTGGTAACTAGTTCCACATCTTAATAGAACGGCAGAGATAACAGGCGCCGAACTGTTTGATTTAGATTTATGTTCAAAGTTTATGTCGGCTCTTACTGAATGACCAGTCTAAATTAGTCCCTGAAGCAAAGCGGGTGTTAGGGGCCGCGGGAACGCTGTAGATTTCGGCAGAGGGCGTTGTGCGTTATTATTAATATTTTGTTATGTTAAATAATTTATGCATTTTTCTTTATTAGGTATGTATTTGTGATTTTCTTTCTATGCGTAGAAGTACAACAAGCTAAAATGTATAAAGAATATTAATTGAAGTGGAATATTGACCATTGACTTGACTGGACCACTTTAATTAATTAACCTCTCGCTCTTCTGCCTCAGTAAACAGCGGCCACGTGTTCTTGTACCAATACAATATTATGCAGCCTCCATTGATGTAATTAATACAAATACTAGAACTAGTGATTCGAATGCAATTATTGCTAATCTAATAACTTGCAAACAGTGTGTGAGATGCATGATATAAAATCAGGTGAAAGTAGAGGCACGTGTATTATTAAGGGCCATATAATGAACTAGGTATGGCTATTTAATGTCCCCCTGACCGAATTTCGGTGACAGCGGCAAATCTCAACGGAAATAAGCCAACTACGCAGGAGATATACGCACGACTGTGTGCGCAAACACAGGTGCACGCCCTATATCATCGCTCTCATAGTCTGATAGAACACACGACCGGAGAGGCGCAGGGCCAACGGCTTTACGTGCTTTCCGAGGCACGGAGTAAGTGGTAATTAAGATGCACATTACTTAGGAAAAGTCAGAGGTACTTTACCTCTGAGGAAAAGTCTGAGATCTCAGACTTGTCAGTCAACGTTCATACCTCTAGGCTATCACGACTTTGGCTATACATATAATGACTGTATTTTTTTTATAGACTTACGCCTGTATTCCCAAGAGGGGGTAGGCAGAAGTGTGCAGTACACCCACGTTTCGCCGGCTATGTTACAACTCTCATGTAATAGAGAGCGAGCCTTTTGCCATTAACCGGACAATCCAAAAACCCAATAACACTTTGCTCGACCCGGGGATCGAACCCAGGACCTCGTGCTCAGCAGTCACGTTTGCTACCACTAGACCAACGAGGCTGTAATCTAACATACGTCACGTCGTACATTCCGTCATTACGAAAATGTAACAAGCTTGACTTATATCAAGTTACTCACAAAACACTACTGATGCAAGTTCAACAACGATATTCGCTCAAGCATGCTTATGTTCAAATTGAGTTCAGGAGATGTCTTCGTGTAAGTGTGTTACAACTTCAGCAGTAGGTACACTAACTGGTGCTACGTTCATTGCATCCTACACATGTGGTTTCCATTTCAATGATTTGAAACTTATCAACTGGAAACTGGCATCTTGTAACTAGGCTTCCAACTAGAGAACTAATTAAATTTAGTGAAATTGACAACTTATCTGTAACTAAATGAAGTTTAAGCCGCGGCGCAAACGTACAGACTTTCTGCGGCCGACTTCAGAATGAGCAACTGATTTCTGTACAAAACCGTTATTAAAAAAGATGCATAGTCCAATGGCTCGTGTAAGCAAACGATCTTTCATCATCGTAAAGTTCAGAAAAACCTGGTGTCAGAGTTTATGCCGCCCGTAGCCTCTGACGTGGCTTTGCGCACCTTAGAATAATTTCTCAGGTACGTTTCCTCACGTAGTTTTCGCTCACTGTTTTAGCAAATGATATTATTTTTTTAATACGCACATCAATTTGAAAAGTCGAAGGTAATTTCAACGTTTGTACAGTCAACAGCAAAAGTAGATGATCAAAATCAGAAATTCAATACTAATAAACGGAGTTTGCGAAATATATGCATCTATATCTTTTCTGCAAATATATCTTTTCAGGCAAAGCACTAGGAAACGGTAGTAAAAATCTTAATAATAGCTTTTAAAATTTTCAATAAAATTAAAAATTCACATAATATCTATGGGCAAAAACTAAATAAAGTTGACGGTAGATCAAAAATAATTTTTTCGTACCACTTGCTCAAAAAAGTGACATTCTATGCTTTAAAAAGCGAACATAACAATAGTCATTATTAACCTGTTCAAAACAGGGAAAGAAAATTGTACTGAATTTCATTCATGCTCTAGGGAGAGAATGTGATTTAAATTTGGAATACTCACCAACATAATATACTGAACTACATCTGTGTTACCATTGAGTTTGTATGTAAAGCATTACACATCTTTTTGAAAAAGGAATACGCATTTATTATGCAGTTATGATCTATACATATAATAAAATCGTAACGAAGTATGTATGTAATTGATTGGCGCGAAAACTACTGGACAGATTTAGTTGAAATTCGGCAAATATACTTTTTAAATTCTTAGTCAACTTATAGGGTATAAATTATTACGTTTATAATTATGGGGGATGAGCAGTATTGTAGTAAGCAGCGTATTTCTAGAATTTGCTGCAGAATTGTTGTTGTTGTTGGGAAAAATATTATTAAATTTCAATTTACAAAATATTATCACGCTATATCCACAAGGAGCTAAACATTACATAACATAACATAATAATATCTTTTAGGAACGATTATTTTATCTACATGTCAACAGACTTCATAGCCTTCCGGTCGGGCGAACGCCTTGGAAGTGTAAGGCTTTGGGTTCGATCCCCAGTTCCGCAAACTTTTTGTGGATTCTTTTGTATTTTTTTTTTGTCATTGAAATTAATATGTATTTTTGTGGTATTTCATTCTTAATGACTTTTATTACTTACCGGCTGAAACCCGAAGGAAACATGCTTTTTAATAATTTTTCAACTTATAAAAAACGTATATGCAACGAGGTATGCAAGGATCGTAGCAAGTGGAAATCCGTTGTCTCTGCCTACCCCTCTGGGAAACAGGCGTGAGTAAAAAACGTCACCACTTTAATTTGAAACATTTATAAAATTTATATTATTTAAAACATAGTGTTCTAGATGGCGTTAGAGTCTATTTAGATCAGCGGAATTCTTTTTTAAATATTTCAATTTGAAACCCGAAGGAAGCAACGCGCATCGTGTGGGATTATACTTTTAAAAATTTCAGCTTATAAAAAAAATCCGCTTTAATTTGAAGCATTAAAATTATTATTATTTAAAACATAATGTTTCCTTTTTCTTAACTAGATGGCGTTAGGAGTCGATTTAAATCTGAGGAAAAATAATTTTCTTGGATACTCCTGATGGGGCAGGAAAAATATTTATAACCACTGGCATTCTTGCAGGGAGGCAGGGCAAAATTACAATTGCAGTAGCGTCTTCGGCGATTACTGCCACGTTGTTTTCTGGTGACAAAACAGTGCACACCATGTTTAGGATTCCCATCAATTTACAGAGCAACAAAACACCTGTTTGTGATGTGTCACGAAATAGTGACAAGGCAGGCATTTGCTTAAGAATTGTTCTTTGATCGTATGATGGGATGAATGTATAATGGCAAACAGAAAAGCAGTTGATGCGGTACACAGAACTCTAAAAGACATCCGTAGGAACCAACACATAATGGGTGGTGTCACAGTTATGTTCAGCGGCAATTTCCACTGAACGCTGCCTGTGGTGACGCGAGGAACTGGGGCTGATGAGGTGAATGGTTCTTTGAAACGATTATTTTTATGATCCTGTATTCATAAGTTGAGCTTGACAATAATTATGGGCGGCTGAGTAGGAATCCACATGCTCAAGAATTTTCCAACTCAAAACGCCCAAAAATAATCAAGCTGCAGCAATCAACGAATGCATTCTTTTATAAATGAAAGGGAATGAAGTGTTTTACACATTTATAAACTCTGTTGGCAATCAAGATGACGCCACTCATTATTCTGTAAAATTCCTGAATTCCCTCACTGCATGTGGACTTCCGACGGACGTCATTAAGTTAAAGGTCGGTGTCCCGATTATGCTTCTTCGGAACTTAACGCCTTTGAAATTGTGTAAAGGGACCCAGAAAATGATGGCCTGATGGCTTAATGTAAATTATCTGCAAATCATCAAGGCGCAAATTCTAACGGGTTTCGGTATTGGCGAGACAGTGTTTACACCATGTACCACTAATTCTCCATATTTATCCCTTTCAATTTAAGCGAGTGTAGTTTCCTGTGGGCGTTTGTTTCGCCATGAGAAGTCTGCGAGTGTCGATCTCAGGACCAGCTTCTCCTCACATAGACTGTATGTCGTTTGCTCTCGGGTCACCAGTGCTGACTCTCTGTACATTTTAGCTCCCGAGAGCAAAACTACAAACAAAGTAATCTGTATGTTTTTCTAAATATCCTGGTTCGGATTTGATATTGATACGAAACTTATTATAGGTTTTTCGCTTTATTAGGTCAGAAATTATGCAATAAAATATGCGAAGCGCACTTATAACTTTTTCTTTTGCCCTATACATTAGTAAGACTTATATATAAAACTAATCTTTGTTGGAATAATTGCTCTCAAATGTGCAAAACATACAATACAATAGGTATATTTAAAAAAATCTCTCATTCTCTCCTGTGCAATAATTATTCCCACATGATAGTGGGGTCTGCTTTTCGGGTTTTTCGCTTCCCCTTCGCTCTATCCATTGCATCGTCCTGGATAATGTTTAATGGCAATATATAATGTTTTCAATAATAAATATTTTGGATAATTTAAATGTTTATGCACATGTTTTGCTTAATAAGAAACTCGCAAAAACAACTGACTTGGGCGGACTTGAACTGTCATATCATAACATTACTAATCTGCACTAATAAAAGTTTGTGAAGATGTTTGTTACCTAAACACTTTTGATTTGAATAGAACTCGGTAAACATAAAAACCATATTTTCTTGGATTAACAAAAAATATAAATTTTATCCTGGTTCAACAATCAACATCCACGCGGGCGAAGCTGCGGGCAAAAGCTAGTTATTAAATAAAATTACGAAAACCGACGAGGCCGTATGAGCTTGATGCCTTTGCTTTTCCGACAAAAAAATATTGGTCTAGGAATTTGCCGCGTTTTTGTTTTCTTCAAATACATAAAGTTTATTTTAATTTATTTTTATAAATAAGTTAATGTTCTAAAAATACGTTACGAACTTACGATGCGACAGTGACAGTGGATTGTTGGCTTCCATCAGTGCAAATGCTGCCGCAATTTAAAAAAATTTGCTTCCAACAAAATCCAAGGAAAATTATTTTAAAACTTATGAAGAATTTTCAACGTGGAGAAGTGCGAAAGGTCTATCAATTTCAGAATCAATACGTATTATTGGGTTAATTTTTTCGCAAATGGTACGAAAAGTAGAGTATTTTCCTAGGTGATAAAGCTGTCTTAGTCTTGGGTGAACTTAAATCCCTCGCTACACTCAGGACTCGTCTTAAATCCCTCGCTTCGCTCGTGATTTAAGTTTTTAACACCCTCGCTACGCTCGGGAGTAAACCTCGAGTCCTTCGTTACGCTCGCGATTTAAATCGTCACCCGTGACAGAAGACACTGCTTTATCCCCTTGGTTAATAATCTACTATTAAATAACTGTTCAGACGCTTGTCAACCTCAGTCTGCCTGCGACCACGAGTGCTGCAAAGTACTCGAAACGTCAGGATTGTATTAATCAAAATAAAAACGCGAATTATATCCGTTAAAAAGTTATTTCATTATGTTGAGTGTTCGCGAAAGTTTGAGACTATATTAAAAGTAGGAAATTAGAGCAATTGACTAAGCCAGAGTGGCTTCGCAACATTAAATCGCCCTTTATAATCAACTCAACACTATTCATCACTCCTACTACTAATCAACTTCTAAGCCTTCGACACTTCTTCTATAAAGTATGGTTGATAAACAACCTGGTGTGAGAGTTTGAACCGCCTGCATGACATTGATTTCCAAACTTAATAGGTACACACCTAAAATATGCAATAAATCTAATATTGATATTGGATGTCCAACAGTCCATCTTCCCACACAATCTGACGTTGTCATTCCATTATTTGCATTCGAAGATTGGTAATTCAGTTTCAGGACAGTAGATGCAAAATTACGTTGTTGGTATGTAACGAGTTACCTATAGCGATACTAAGGTAATAAGTTTGTTATTTCTAGGATTCAAAAGATAAACAAACTCTTTTCTATAAATTAGCCTACTTCAATTGTCGAAATTCAACGCGAAGCATGAGAATGTCTTTGTGACGAATTTGGATCAGATTTGTAATGATCTAAAACTTTTTAAAGAGAAATATAGACACTTACGTTATTTTACAAATAAATATGAATTTGTACTTATTTACATTCTAAGGGCGCTTTTCCACCAAAGATGTGCTATGCTATGCTATCTTATTCATTGGTGCACATAGCTTAGCACTGGTGGAAATGGATTCAACTAAGATATATGTTTTTTATATGGAAGGATGCGTGCTATGGATGCGTGCTATGGATGCGTGCTATGGATGCGTGCTATGGATGCGTGCTATGGATGCGTGCTATGGATGCGTGCTATGGATGCGTGCTATGGATGCATGCTATGGATACGTGCTATGGATGCGTGCTATAGATGCGTGCTATGGATGCGTGCTATGGATGCGTGCTATGGATGCGTGCTATGGATGCGTGCTATGGATGCGTGCTATGGATACGTGCTATAGATGCCTGCTATGGATACGTGCTATAGATGCCTACTATGGATGCCTGCTAATCTGGTCGCGAGTGGTATAATACATCGCATAGCTCGAACTGCGCATTTTCCTCGCGTAGCAACTTTGCAAGATGCACCGCCATCTTCATAGCACTTTTTTTCTTCACATTCATAGCTTAGTATCAGTGGAAACGGTCACATAGTTTCACAGCTTAGCTATTGTATCCTCGCAGCATAGCCACGCATAGCTGCATAGCACATCTCTGGTGGAAAAAAAAGGTTATCCTACTACAGGTACTCTGCTACTGTTACTGTACTTTGTTTATATGTTAGCCTTTTAGTTGTACTTTTTGTGTGACGAGGTTAGGGCATCAAAGCATTCGACGATTTTAAACCATGAAGTCTATACACACGAAACTCAGGAAGTCACGCTCCGGCTCAGAGCACAATCAAAGCATTCACAGCAAACATTAGTTAGGTCGTTGTCAAGTTGACATTAAGTTTGTCATCACAAAATGTTACAAAAGGCTCGATTAGTTGAATGCTATGGTATAATTAATTTTAATAAGTACCTACGTTAGTTCAAAACATTAAATGTAAAGTAATAAATCAAATATATTTAATTACTTAAATGACTTAGCTTAGTACTAACTACTAAGTATAATAAATCGCCTTAAACATGAGATTTACTTGCAATGAACTGTGTACGGGAAAAGACAAAATCCATTATTACGTGGCACCAGTATGCAAACCGTCTTTCTAGTTTATAAAGTAATACAACTTGAATTGATTAAACCTCGCGAACAATGAAACCACTTGTATCGGCAATTAAATTGATTTTCAAAGCGCCATGAAAGAAAATTAATCGGTTGTAAATTAACCCACAGTTCTCCTTTACAGCTCTATTTAGAACGGACTTCACTATTTATTAGAAAAATAATTTTATGTTCCTCTTATTTCTTTTAAAACGCCAACTAGCTAATTAAAACTCGGTATGAAGTGCTTCATACTACATATAGCAGAACCTCATTTTATTTATTGATAGGCTTACAGGCTTAATTACACTATCGTAGTTAATTATTTAGGTAAACCAGTTGCTAATAACAAGCCTCACAGTTTGGACCAGTTAACCATAGAAATAAAATGTCCAATATCTTTGAGCAGAACCTAGAGCGTCATAAAATATCCCTTGTCAATTAGCTCTTTCAATTTCCTTAACCGGATCAACTGAATACATCGCTGTCAGTTTTTCTTCAATCTGTATACAGTTCAAATTGTGTTACGTTACCCAACAAACATCCGTGAAGACGAGATGTTACAATACGATTGCGTTACACTGAGCCACTACAAAGCCATCAATCCAATTAGCTGGAACATTACCAGCAATGTATTACACATGTTACGGTACAATTCAACTAGTCTGAACTGCAAAAATCTATCGAGTACGTCTTCCGCGTTTCTTTTTGAATGACATTAGTACATAAACGAGCATTTTGTATAATATTCTGCAATTCCGTAATGGTTTAAAGCTAGACTTTATGTTCTGCAATAAGATGGGAATAGGAAGTGGTATTGTTTAGAAAGGGACGTCAAATACTCTGTGGATTGTTACCGTGTATTAATAACGGAACCCCGATAGCGACAGCTTACAGGACGTAAAATTGTTACTGAGTTACTGATTCTGTTTATCGACTGCAAAAGATCTTCATGGCGGCCGGGGCCAACGGCATAACGTGAATTTATCATACACACAGAAAAAAACAGAAAAGTCAGAGGTTGGGTTCGAACCTGAGACCTCTGACTTGCCAGTCAAATTATAAATTTTTCAGCAACTACATTTTTAAAAACGCTATAATATAACAAGTAGAAGTACTTAGCTAATTTTTTTTTCTTCCAGGCGATCGTCGCTGTGGTCACCCCGCCGTGCCACCAAATGCCAGGGTGAATCTGCCCGCTGGAGATATAGCACCCGGCACAATCGCAACTTATGAATGCGATGATGGCTACGAACTGTTCGGCGCACATCAGAGAGAATGCACGCTAAGAGGTGATTGGACAGCGGAAGCTCCATTCTGCGGTAAGATGTACCTACCTTTTGTTAGAAAAATAATTGTGGTCACTCGCACAAGTCACAATGCAAGCGATAAAACATTATTCTTTAAGTCACAGGCCATCCTAGTAAAGGAGTCAGGAGTCTCAAAATATGTTCAAGTCGTACTTATATGAATTGTAGAACTAGATGTAGGTACCTAGGTGAAATAAAATGTAGATTAAATATGAATTTATGACGTTTGCATAGCTTTGCCGTCCTTCTTCTTCTTATTCCGTGGAATAGCCTTTGCTCGTCATAGTTTTATGTTGACAAACAAAATAGTTTCAGAGTTTATTACAATAAAGCAGAGCGCGGCGTTTTACATCGAGCGCAGCTTAATACAAAATTTTATGAAAATCTAATATCACTTGACTTTAAAACGTTTTCGTAATAAGCTTCTATGTGGGAATATCAAAATTAAACATATATGCAAACAATAGTATACGTGTACTGTTGTAGAGTAACTTTATATGTAGCTAATCCTGGATATCGATTCACGTCATGATCATAAAAATGCATTCTATCGGAAATTAACTAACACGCAAAAATTCAACTCCTAAGGATAAGAAGAAATGGTCCTAATTCAACTTACATACATTGCAAGTTAAATAAAAGCTTGTAAAAATACTCACAATCATTCAGAAAGGTACCTGCTTCTTAAAAAGATTTGCCGCTTATGCTGCCGACTATCCAATCCATGACATACCAGCTGAAGCAATTCCACAAAACTCCCATGTATTTCTTCATGGAACTTACTCTTGTTATTCCCATAGGTACAAACGTTGCATTCAGGAAGCCAGCGAACCAGTCGACCACAGTCCGTGGGGGTACCGCTGCGAACGGGAACGATGGTGAGAAAACCACTGAGCACGATGGCAAGAGATGCACAGAAACTCAGCGGGAAGCGTCACCGTGGTGGCAGGTCGATCTTCTCCGACACTATGCCGTCAAAGTCGTCAGAGTCACTACCAGAGGATGCTGCGGTAAGTTCTGATGTGATAGACAGCAATTTATTTATTTAGAATTTAAATTAAGCTGATGGCAATAAAGCAATTCAATAGATGCATTGTAAACTATAACTTACTTTTTTACCTGTGAATTATATACGGGATAAAAATTATGCAATTGTGCAAAGAATCACGCTGATGAGTTGCTCCGTTCCTGCGAGAATGAAGGCAATCCAATAAAATATATTAGCCTTTATGATATTATTTCCGTACGTTTCTCAGAAGTGCCGTAACTTATCTTTTATGCGCCCGTTGTGGGCTTTTATAACTGCGCCCATGCATGATCCGAAATCTGGTCCTGTTCTGGTCATTTTCTCACTCTGCCCCTAGCAAGGCACCGCTGGCAACGCCCTAATTACGGCACAGTACCTCAGTCATAGAAATATCTTTTTGATATCTTTAATCTCATCACTGTCTGAAATTAACATGTGACTTAAATAATACGCGAAAGCGAAATGTAGGTTTACGATTAACCTCTCCCTGCCTCTCTGGAAAACAGTCGTGAAATTAAGCAAGCAAAATATTATAATGCATAAAATGATTTTGAACTTTAGTCTTAGTATATTAATATTATGCTTAAACATTTTCGATCGTTACAATTTACTAAATAAGTCGAAAAGTTATAATAACAGGTATATTTATACGACTATATATTATATAGTCGTATAAATATACCTATTTACAAAAAAATAAATCTTTATTATCTTTGGTATAATTTTAGCTGAAAAAAACACTTTACATGGTATGGTCTCCCTCGAAATATATGTCGGCCTAATAGTTAAGTAAATTCATGCCGAATTGCAGCTTTTTATCATTGATAGACGACGAGTAAAATTGCTGTGACAGACAAACTGACGTAACGAAACTATAAGGGTTCCTGGTTTTACTACGGAACCCTAAAAACGATTAATAAAAACAAGAGAAAAGATACTAAACTATATCGTCTTTGCAAATTATACATCTAATTAACTCCAGCATTCGATATCATATCATTATGCAAAAATAATTAAGACCTTTGCAATAAATAACTGCAGGTAAATTATTTTAATTATCCCTTACCCTATATCATATACTCGACAATTAAAATGTAAGTGATAATAATTAAAAGACCAGTATTTAATTAGTTTAGGTTAGATTCAAATATTGGGAGAATATTTAGGTACTTGCCTATATCTTAAAACATCATATACCTATTACTTCAAACGAAAACAAATATCTTAAAATACCCAAGTTTCAAGTCTATATTTATTGTGTTGTAATAATATGTTTTTATTTACCAGGACACCAGCCATTGCAAGATCTAGAGATCAGAGTAGGCAACAGCAGCACCGACCTACAACGGAACCCGCTATGTGCATGGTTTCCTGGTACAATTGGTGAGTACTACTGATAAATAAATATCTGCATAATATGTATGTATGTATATAACATGCATGTTACTACCAGTTAAAACCAGTTTTTACTAAATAAAACCTTTGATAAAACTAAATTAATTAACGCTTAATAACGGGGGTGCCCAAGTCCAAGCTCGCTTCGCTCGCTTTTCCTTTCTTGGTTTAAAATTCGCCCACTCAGTCAGTATGAGTGACTACTAACTAGTTTGTATCTGAAAATTAAATATTTTTGTGGTAAATTATAACTTTGACTACGTATTTCCAGTTTTAACATAAGCATTTAGTAAAATCTAGTTTTATTGAGTTCTAACGAAAAATGGGGTTTGACTGTGACATACACAATAGAAAATCTTCTTTATTTCTTAAACAATAAAATAAAGTCTACTTAAATAATTGAAAGAAAACTCAGTGTCCTAAATGGCGGCGTTAAGATTGTCTTTGAATACTAAAAGTACAGTGTTTTCGTTAAACTTGTCTGCTCTGATATATGGTTTCATTCCCTTGGGAATTTTGTAACGTATACACGTTGTGTTGGTGGCCTTTGTAATGTTTCTATGAATTATCTGGAAAATAATCCTTTTATGTATCAGTAACGCGCTGGATTTCTTTGATCAATAGCAATTACATACTTCCGTAGTCATTTATTAGGTATTTTTCAAACGCAAAGCCACAAAGTTTAAATGACAAAGAACCTGCACGAGTACATAATTACGTATGCCTTTGTTTCATTATTACAGAGTAGAAAGAAATATAATATTCCGTAAATGTTTATGTCCCTTCAATAAAACCTTCCAGACTAACTATTCAATATAAACAATGCATTGCTTACTAAAAATGCATTGAATAATGAATTCACTCAACAAAGTTTCTGCCATTTGAAAACATCAAATAGTTAGGTAGACTTATCTAATTCTGTGACTTTCGTAATTTGGTAGTATTAACTTTGAGACCTACTATAAATTTCTGTTAGTAGAATTCAGGTAGTAAAAAGGTTAATGCTACCAAATTAAGAATCCGGTCAAGGAATTAGATAAGTTTACTACAAAGCTGGCTAACCTTGGGTTGGAATTGACCTAATAACGCAAACAATATTAATTCATTGCATCCATTGTAATACTTTTATCAGCTTTGAAAACTATTGTTTAAAGCCAAACCAAAACAAAAACTAATAAAAGATTTGCATTGCACTGATGTGCATTTCAATCACGTTAATTAAACTAAGTATATTAAACATTTTCTACTAGCGCCAAATATAGTAGATATGCTTTTACAACTAATTTTCGAAGTTGTTGTTCATTTTAGATCACTGGTTACCATTTCTTGACCAGGCACCAACTAAGACTTTCGTGTTTGTGTGCTGGGAGCCGTCCAAACTCCAAACTAGCGTAAGCTCTAAACTGCACCGTTCACGCCTCCCCGCCCCCGAGTTCATTAATCACATTGATTTCGGCTTATATTAGGTTCTCACATCAGTTAGAAACCCCTACTTTAGATGATTAAATGTGAACCACGCTTCTAATGGTTTCGTTATAACTGATCATGTTTTATCGGATTGCTTAATAGATTACAATACAATATTCTTACGATAGTTTAACAAAAGAGAGAGCAATCTCTATGGTTACCTATTAAAACGGTTCTAGATTAACTTAACGCGAACGCGAGATATTAAGTGATACGAATAGTTTTGACTTTTCCATAAATATTTTTGTCCGAAGATACTTACGTATTTACAGAATGGATACTAAGTACGTAAACAAATAAATTGGGTTACTAAACCACAATATTGCTCCATCGGCCTTATTTTTAAACAAAACAGTATGCAATGCAGCTAGGGTTGCCAGATGATATCCTAAAGGGGAAGACAATTCCTCCTTTTCTTCTATATTATGGCCTGCCGTCCTCTTTTTGCTTATTTAGACTCAGTAAAATCGTTAATTCTAAAACAATATAATTTTAAAAACATAATTATCGAATAAACATTCTCATTCTTACTTGTTAATAAACCAAGAACTTCTTTATCATTTTATAAAAATTTGCAGTTCAACTAAATATGATTACTAGGTTTAAAGCCTCCTTCTTTTAGGAAATCCTTTTAGAACCATCAATCATATCAACCATTTTTTTTTTAAATTATTCATTATCTGATGACCCTAAATGCAACGCACTGAGTGTTTACGGGAACTCCACTTCTTTCGGTCGATGGGTGTAGGTACAACTCGGTCATAGTGACTATAAAATAGTTCATAGAATTTCGGTTAAGAATTGATGTTATTGCTTCATAGTATTTCATAATAAATATCGATGTTTTATGATATCGATTACTCTTCTTGTTGAGCACTTTATGGTATGTGCGGACTATTATTTATTAACTTTTACTGAAGCAACATTTTTCTTTTATTTAGTGCAAGGAACGAGACATGTTTTTTTTTTAACATCAAGTTATTATGTATCACTTTTTATCTGACTTCTAACCGAATTTCGCCTAGCAAAAAATATTATATTGAACCAGTGTGTGCGCAAATAGTTACAAAGTACATTTTCTTTTCCCTCACCCTCACAAAACTATCAAAAATCAAAAGTGTATGCGTTGGGTTTGACTGGCCAATACTACACCAATAACAAACTTAGTATGTATAAAAGCATATGTTTTTCAGTTTTCATTTCATACACTGAAAATTAAAAATAAATGTTGACGGTACGGTTATGATATCCAGTATTTACGAGTACGTATCGTTACGAGTAGAGTAGCTATATAGGTATTATAATAATATAGGTAGTATAATATTAGTAGAAGTTTTCAGTCAAAAGCGACCGCGACGTTCAAAAAATAGCTTTTAAGATTTTAAAACTATTAAATATAGGTAATGTAATTATAAAAATTCTTGTAACCTATATTATTTATATTGTTTTCCCGCTTTTAAGTTACTCTTCTCCTAACGATCGTTAAAATCAGTTTGTGGTGAAGCGTGGAAACGTAACGAATGTTATTTGTCGAGTATCTAAGAATAGAGGCATAGGTAGAGGTACAGTCAAACCAAGTAATTGGTATACTAGCGATATCTAGCGATCCTTCGTATACCAATTCGTATGTATACCTACGTATATTATGTGTACCAATAACCTCATGAAATAAGTAACCAAATAGTTTTAACTATTATAAAGTTATAGTGTTTTAGTGCTCTCGAAAATGTAAGACGCTATTTTGTTATTAAAAAAATATTACTCAAATTGGCCAATTGGCAATTGGCAATATTACTTATTTTATTGACGACACTTATTTTATTGACGACACTTATTTTATTGGACAAACATAATAAAAATACGTATCGAATAAATTGAACATCTCTTTCTTTCTGGAGATCGGATAAAAATATATCGTGAAGAAATCGAAACATTGATCGCAGCATAATCATCTTACTCATAATCAAAGACGAATAATACACACGACTTATCAATCGAGAACAAAATTGAAATCGTGACAGTTTGTTCACATGCTCTCTAGGTGGGAACTGGTGTAAAGTGGGTCAGCATAGTAAAACCATTGACGTTTAACAATTGTCTACAAGCCTTCAACATTATGGGGGTCGTAAGTAGAATTACAAATGATCGGGCTCAGATGGATGAGCAGCAGCAAACAGCAATCATCTGCTACTGCGATCGCCAACCCTCTTGCCCAGCGTGGCGATAATGGGCAAATACCTTTTTTTTGGTGGCTGAGGGAAGTAAAAAATGCCTTCCGCATACCGCACTTCCAAAGACGTACGGTCATGTGGGGCTCGCAGCCACTAAAAATGTCTCCCTCCTGCGCGTTCCTTCCACTGTATCGCCAATGAGTGCACAATAGTGGCGCGCATTGGGAGAGATCTATGGTCAGCAGACAGCAGTGGACTAATACAGGCTGATGATGATGATAACGGGCTCAGATTCAGATTCCTTTAATCGCGAAAGATATACAGAACAATATCTAGATTGTAAAATTTTAACAAATATAAAGATCGGTCATGTTTGGCTCTTACAGCGTAAATATTAAATTACTTATTATATTATTCTAGGATAGATTTACATTGCCAAGGATTCATCCATAGACAATGCAATTACTATAATTAATGTATTTTGTGGATGGTCCTTAAAATATAATTGGTATTAATTAAAATTAAATGGCAGGTAATTAAATATTATATTCAAATTTACGATTGAAGCCTTTGTTATAAAAGTAATAGAGATGATCACGTAATTAATTGTGAAGAGACTTATAACAGTATAATATAATTATAAAGTTTTAAAGGATTTAGTGATTTTATTTGTTGGAGAAAACAAGCTTAGCGCCATTTGATTTATTTAAATGATTGGACTAATCCATAGAGACAAAAAAATAATAATTTTGAAATGACTAACTAATAGAAATTTAAATTTATTATTATTTATTTTGATAAAAATGGACTTTGTTATATTTAGAACTAAGACATCCAATTACGTCAAAAGACGCATTAAACCTGGAGATAAAAAAGGGTACTTATCTCCAAAAAGAAAAAGAAAATTAAACCCCGACACAAAAAAAGGCGGATATAAATTTGACGTGTCTGTCTGTCTGTGGTATCGTAGATCCTTAAAAATAATAGGTTTTGTTCGTGTCGAGGATTTTAAAATTTATAATAAAATATTTTATATTATAAAATACATAAAAAATATTTTATCAAAAGATGTTAATTATAAAAAACAACGAAACTTTGGTGCACGAACTATGTATTTATTAAATTAAATGAGAGTTTACAGCAAGCAGAAAGTTTATTTGGACTATTTCTGACTTAATTTCTTTGTGGCCTTGTTTGTCGGAGCTAGAATAAAACATGTTTAATAAAATAGTTCTGGGCACGTTGCCTGCAGACGGTGATGGGGAGGAATTCATTGACGCCTTCGCGTAACTTTTGTATAAATGTTTAATTGTAAATATATGTTATATTATTATTTAGTTTATTGTTATTTGTACATATAAGTAATTGTATACTAATGTAAATAAAGATTATAGTATATAAAATAGTACCTAATAAGTCTTGTTACCTTCTCTGCGAACAATTTTATTAAATGTAGGCATACTTATTAGTGGAAATTTCAGAGAGGCACTTTAATTAACACAAAAGAAAATGCAGGTGTTGCGTGCGTTGCATCGGACAGCTACAAATAATTGAATCGAGGAAAGGGTATTTATTGAAATGTTCCTCGGGTTTAATAATTATTTTGTTCTCTGAATACTCTGTTTTTACCGAAGATTTAAGTTAATTAGCTACGTGTTTGAACCAGAACTTAAATTTTAACATAATTGAAGTCCTAAATTAAAATTAATTATGTACATGTTTAAGAAAATTGAAAATTCTTAAATAAGTTATTTTCTTTTGGAATGTTAGTATGAAATGCAAAATGT
Source organism: Protodeltote pygarga (assembly GCA_936450705.2). Taxonomy (NCBI): domain Eukaryota; kingdom Metazoa; phylum Arthropoda; class Insecta; order Lepidoptera; family Noctuidae; genus Protodeltote; species Protodeltote pygarga. Next base: position 16,703,899 of record OW388248.2, read on the forward strand.
TGTTGATTGGTACAGAATCTTTAATCATTCTAAAATAGAAATCATGCACTATATTGTTAATATTTATATTAATAAACAAATTTCATGGAAGTCAGCTGATCATTACTGCTGGTATTGTACTTTATAAATTAAATTAAAAACATTGAATCCACTGAGCCACTTACTTACCACATACCTACACCTTCCGTGAGTTTGTTCCCTTCAATAGAATCCAGAGTAGAAAAACAATTCTCCAATTGAGAATCATAATTATAATATAATACACGGAAGTAATATTTACCTTTTATCCTCATTTTTCGAAGTCTTAATAAGAAAAATGCGGACGAAAAAATAACGTATATATTTATAAATTTAAAATGGTATTTACTTAGGTATTTGGTGTAATAAAATTGAGGGTCAACAGTATAATTACATTGATGTCTTTCGGAAATCAGAGGTTCGTTTTGTTTCATAATAGGTATTTTGGCGGCTACATTCTTGAATGGACAGTTGATTCGTTGAGCGATATAATGGCTGTTCGCAATAGTTCTTGGACTAATTATCCAGCATGTGTAACGCTGGGTAGACGTTATGTTGGAGGCGATAGCGGATGGTAAAGTCGGTGGAAACCTATTAATTCTATTATTAGATACTTAATATTCTTTTTTTCTTTATGTTTACCGGATATTATTTAGTGTTTATTTGAGGATATGTAGAACACCCCCTTAAATCATTAAGTAGTTTTATGTATTTGCAGTGGACTGCCCATGTTTAACGCGTGGCCACTTTCTGAGGTTGACTGCACCAGTTTACTTTATTTGACATTTTGACATTGAATAATTTTAAAAAAAAACATTATTCAATCTCACGCCATTTGGAAACTTACAACTAGCGTTATCTGTCTATTTATCTGTCTGTGTGATTATAAAATTATGCCTATAAACCTTATTCTTACTCTCGACAAAGATTTTAGTATTACTCCCAAGATGTAGCAGAAAATTATAGTGTAAAATAAAAATTTACGTTGTACCGAATGTTGTAGTTTTCATTAAACAGTCAAACACCGAGAAATGAGGCACAAAGGAAATCTATAATAATTGTTACGCGTCGCCGGGGTCCCTGCGGTAGTTAAGCCCAGGGTTAGTAAGCAATTTTTTTACGTGGTCTCGTGGTCAGGTGATGCTTTCATTAGGAATTTCCCACGATGACAATCGCTTCCGCTCGCGCGCCCGCTTTCCACACATTGCATCGCTACCTCTCACATTAATTACATAATTATGTAAAATTATATAAATTGTTTATTCATTACATAAGCTATAGTTTTCACTTCACTGCATATTGTTTTTTAACATCGACATTTCGGACTATTATATTATAATTGTATAATAAAAAACTATGTTATGCATAGGGCTATTGTTAATAGAAACTAGAATACCTAATGAGTTTTTTCTTTGGCGACGTGGGTAAAAATATATTATGTAAGTTATGGAAAGTTTGTATGTTAACGGTATGACGGTTCGCCTGATTGCGGCGAACTTTCATCGTTCTATTGTTTTAATGAAAAGAATGCAATTAGAATTGATGAGAGGCCGGCGAAACAAAAGTGGCTTTATCTGTATTCAATTTTGACCGTTTTTCCCATATTCACAACTAATACAATAGCCATCTTATTCTTCTTTCTTTCGTTTTGATGACAAAGATAAAGCATTCTACCTACATTACCTACTTGTATTGGTAACTTTGATCGCGGCATCAGTATTGATAGTAATATAATTAAAAATAATAAGGAATCGCCTATTGGCTGAAATTCACCTATGTAAATAATAAAAAGTCCTCTATCATAATTATATCTTAGTCATAGGAGACCCATTATTCTATAGCGCCTAATACGTTAAAGACGGCTCTGGATGAACAACCTGGTGTCAGAAGTTAAACCCTCACGTATTCCTCTGACTTGGCCGTACACAATATCGAGAATATCTCTCATGCATGAGTGAGCTTTCTGACGATGTTTTTGTTTACCAGTAAGACTTAATTTTGCACTGGAATTTGAAGTCTGTGGTGCGTGCCTGGGTTTAAAATAAAATAAAATTCATTTACTCCAGACTTTTGTGTCCATATTTTTTGTTAGTAACAATGATCTTATTTAACTATGTTAGTGAAAATCTGATATTAAAATTCAAATTAATTTAAAATGCTTCAAGTAATTAAATTAAATCAAATTAAATGTTAATGTAATAAATTCATTCATTATTAAAATTAAAATCCCTCTTTTGGCACTTAATATAAATACCCATCTATAGTTCATTTAAACGACCTTGACTTGCAGTCTAACGGTCATGCCTCTAGACTTTCACTGCTGCAACTCTTTTTATTATTTTCTTTCTATTATTTATTAAGGAGGAGCAAATTTTTCCTGTATATATTATGTAACTATGTACGCAAATAGCTAATCAGCCGTTCCGCACTTTCATTAATTTTCTAATGAATAAACAAGCGAAAGTAGAAAAGATTACAACTGTTAGTATCAACTTCAATTGTTAAACAGCTACCATTATTAATTGTCAGATTTAATATATCAGTGCACACGATCACCCGTTTTATACATAATCCATTACCTCATTACTACAAACAATTGTGCCATAGATCCATAACGAAGAAGCGATGTAAAAAATCTTAGTTGATTAAATCTTGAAAGTGACTTACGCTTTCTAAATCATAGTATCTTTTCTATTAACGACAATGAAGATTCCCACAGCCAATAAGTATTTGAAGAGTCAGTTATGCGTGCCTGTCACACCGTAGCGTAATACAGTAATTATAAAGCCGTCGGAAACACTTAAAAATTGTGTAATTGTGGGGATTGTTCGGAACCAAAATGACGGTGTTATAAAGTTATTGTTTTACTTCGACTAAGTTTATTGTTTGATTTAAAAAAAAAATAGTTTAGGAATAAAATGGATTCATTTGAAAGACTTAGAGGTAAATTGGTGATTTTTTTTCATCATAAGTATAAAGAATAGGAAACAATCAACTACACCACATGAAGCGTCATATCTTATACTTTTTTTTTTTAAGTAATTTGTTAAGGAATCCATGAAAAACGGATGAAAGACGGACGAAACGGAACGGAACGGAAGTATTCGCTAAGAATACGATAAACGATAATGATATTACGAATATTACGATACAGAAATGTTAAATAGTGTGTTTAACTTAATTGTTAATATAAGGTTTAAACGAGTCTTTCATTGGTTTCCGCCATATTGTAGATTAGAAAGTACAATTTTGTTTACAAATATCCTACAAATGTGTAGTATGCAACATACACGTATGCATACATGCAAACATGCAAGTATGCAATACACACGAACTTTCAAAAACTAGACTAAAGCCTAGGCATAAGCTTTTAATGGACCTCATGACTAGTTTAATCGAATAGAAAGTTTAAGCAGATGCCACCATTTTCACCACACATTTATAATTTTTTTTTATAAAATGTATAAGTTACAGAAAAGTAAAAGTATAATTATACTAACTTATATAGGTATACAATTTTAAATAAATAAGCGTGACTTTTTGTATATGGCTGTTTAGTTTTTACGTTTATTTAACTATTAGGTTTGGTGTAAATTTTTTCAGTAACCAAAAAAACTACAACATTAAATTACAAACTGGGTTTAAATTTGCGATCTTCTGTATTTAATAATTCTTTATTTATTGTAATTACACACCGTTTTGCCAACTGAGCTATTCATACCGAAGAATACCATTTAATAAAAATTTAACCAAACTACTAAATTAAATATTTAATTCTAGTAGCACTGCAATAACAATTGTTCTACAAATTCCATACGCTACAATCCGCTATGTAAAACAGGAATATTTATTACAAAGTTATTTTCTCATAATCTCTAAAGGTTGTCCAAACATTGAGTGGCAAGAGCGCGGCAGCAACACGCGGCGTTTGCAGGACACATTCCTGCCGCGCGACTAGTTTAGACCTTCTGCGCGACAGTGCTGCGCGGCATGTCCGAGACACGCCGCGCTCTTCATTTCGTATTCAAACCACAATGAAAGCGTCCGTATGTGTTGTAGCTCTGCATATTATTCGTAAATTACGTAGAGTAGCTCGCGGCTGCCGCGCGCGGCAGTTGTCCAAACAAAGCGCGGCAAGCCGCGCGCGGCAGCCGCGCTCGAATGCCGCGCTGTATTTGGACACACCTTTATAATGTTATTCTCTTTAAAGGCGAGTAAGCGTCTTAAAGCATTTCCAGCTAAATAAGCAAACAACGTACTTTTTGAACTGTTTACTGAGATATTTTCCAGTTTTTTACAATAACGGGCGATAAAAAAAAACATTTTTAATTATAATCTAGTAGTTTAATAACTAAGCTTTCTAACAAGGTATATCACATTGTGGTTCTTTCTTCGGAATAAAGTATTACTTTTATCCTTTCCTTTCGGAATTTAGTTTCGCGAATACATACCTACATTCTTTGTACAAAAAAATTGTCGCGATAGCCTAGAGTTGACTGGCAAGCCGGATGTCTCGGGTTTGAACCCAAAGCGCGCTCCTCTGACTTTTCGTAAGTTATGTGCGTATTTATAAATTAATTATCACTTACTCCTTGCCACGAATAGTGCGCCTGATTTCTTCCCGGTCGCGTCGGATTGCACTGCAGTCCCATCGAACTACAAGAGTGAGGGAATAGAGAGTGCACCTGTGCACACACTAGTGCACTATAAATATCCCCTGCGAAGTTGTCTAATCTCCGTTGAGCTTGGCCGCTGTGACCAAAATTCGGTCAGGAGGAGAATAGGTAGAACTAACTAACTAGAATAGGTAATAAAAAAGGTGCTTTAAGACCTTGCTAAATTAAACTTTGGGACAGGGTACATGAAACTCATAGCTTAAGGCGCCTCTTACCGATAATTTGCTATCTCGCTCGCACATTGAAGATATAAAATCAATGAATATATGAAAAATCAAACTACACCATATGAAGGAGAACAACATTACTAAGTTTCAGAAAAAAAATTCAGCTTGATCAAAACATGTTTTCAATTTCAAAAATAGCTTTAAGTGAATTTTTATTTTAGTCCATTTCTCTGCATGAAAACATGTTTCGATCGAGCTGATTTTTTTGCTGAAACTGTAGTTCGATTTTTCATAAATATATTCATTATTTTTATATCTTTAATCAACTTCAATGTGCGAGCGAGATAGCAAATTATCGGTAAGAGGCGCCTTAAATGTAGTCACAAATAAAAGTCGAAATTGCACCATATTTTTTTAAATCTATCTCATATTAGGGTGCGTTTGTGTGTGAAAACGGTGCAAACATAATAAGCGGTCTCGTAACGCTTATTCTGAAAACCGTATATTTCGGTGCAATTACAAAACAGTGTGATATTCGTCCATAGCGTGTTGCTCTTAAAAGATGCCAGTGCAAGCATGCTAACAACTCGTGCGCAATAATCACTGCCAATTGTCTAGTAGGAAGAGATGGCTCTTTAAGGTTACATAAATAGGCACTAGGTTCTTTTCTAGAGCTGTTGAAAGGCCAATTTTATCAATTGATGTTAAATGCGCATCTGTTGCTTCTATTGTTATAGTACTTGCATTAGTTGTGCATAATGGTGTGCTATTATGATACATTTATTGTTATCGTTCATTGGCCTCAAGTGTTTAGGACCAATGAACGATTTGCACACAGATTCTTACAACTAAGTAATTAAACGGTTGTACTTAGCTTGACCTGTTTATTATTTGGTTCAAATTTAGTAATCGATATTTCACCCCCTTCCTGTTGACAGAATATTGATCTGTATACCTATATAATAGATCAGATATTTGGTACACAACTTTAATTTTGATGACAAAACCGTTTTACGTAAAAAATTGACTTATATTATTTTAGATAAGTTTGTTAGATACGACTTAATATTTCCAAGTAATTTTTTTAAGGTTTTTTTAGATAGGTATAATTGTTTAATTGGCATGCTTACAGTTTTGACCCATTTCATGATTTTCAGTCAAACAACTGAATATTATTATGCGGAACTTGTCCTTGATATTTCAGAAACCCGAAATGTTGTATTTGAAAACAAAAAAACTAAAAAGATTTCTTGTTCTAGATGAAGGTATAACGAAGACGTTTACGTGCGCGCGGCCGCTGATCGGCCAGCACGTGTTCCTGCAGCTCGTTGGAGTCGAAGGCTCCCTGTCATTGTGTGAAGTGGAAGTATTCACAACTGAAGGTATGTATAGCGTGTAACAGAAGTCCGTAATAATACGTTGAGGCAAAGGTGTTGGAACCGAACTCCTAACAATACTTGAGTAAACCATGTTTATAGGTGGTTATAGTGTTCAAAACTATATACATATTAAAAAATCATTAAATTAACATAGGTAGTCCATTACATAAGCGTTAAAATATGTCTCTATCAAGCTGTGATTTCTACCATCCAGTCCACTTAAAAGTTTTATTTGATAAATCTTATTTATAGAACTCCATTAATACCCACCAAGGGGTACTAAAGGGGGTTCTAAGCTTCCTCTGTCCATAGATCTGTTAATATATTTTTTTTTATTCTTGTTAGAATTCTCCAATGACCGCTGTGCCCCTGCCGGAGCTCCAGCAGACATCGAACTGGCAGCTTTCTCCAGGAACTGTTACGAATTCAACGTAGCCAAGGGAATGTCCTTTGATGATGCAAGAAAACAATGTCACTCACACGGAGGAGATTTGATTCATGGCTTCCAGGTATAAACTTGCTACTAGACATTCAGTAAGAACTCATGATGTTTTGGTTCAGAATACACAACTAAACCAGAAGCCATATCGCAAAAAAGTAAAGTCATACATTAACATAAATTAATATTTTTTCGTTTTTCGAGGGATAATCTACTAGATATCTAATAGATAATCTACTAGATATCTAATAGATAATCTACTAGATATCTAATAGATAATAGATAATCTACTAGATATCTAATAGATAATAGATAATCTACTAGATTACGCACATGCATCGGCATCGTGTAAACGGTTGTCACGAAGTAAACCCTAATTCTTAGGGCGTCGTTCCCATTTTAATTCAAATTTAATTAATTCAAAGTAAAAAGGTAATTCTCAGGTAAAAATGCTGTACAGCTTACTAAGAAATATGATGGATTAAGTTCACAGTGCGCGGCAAGCGAGGTTGAACGCAGATTCTGGTTTATTTTGTATTCTGGTACCTATTTTATCACAATTCATCTTTTTTTACGGGGGAAACGTTATTGAGCATAATTTACTAACATAGCGTTATTTATTAGTTGTTTGACCTTCATAACAACTTACAGCCGCAGTATAAAATATAGTGTTACAGCCAAGTCTTACCTAACTATGTTATGCACTGCATTGTTGTTTTTCTTCCTCTCCCTAAGACATAACCAGACGCTTTAATTATCTGTTTTTTAAATGTCACTTCACTTTACGGTCGTTAGTTAAAACCCATCAACTGCACTGTTGATAAAAATCGTGTCAATAACATAAATTTTCTCTTGTTTTATGTGTGATTAAATGCTAAATATCCAATTGCTAATTGCTCATAGTAGCTCGTTTACACTGTCTACGCATCCGTTTACTAGCCGCCTCCGGCTAGCGACGCCGACGGGGGACGCTGTCCGCATCGTCGGTTTGCCAGAGGAACGCAGTATTTGCACATATGGGCTCGGTCTGATTTAGCTGAGCTTTTAGCTTTAGAATTCTAATTATTGCCATCAGACCAGTGGACCTCAACTAAACGAGCCCTGAGGTTAAACTCGTATAGTTGTAAATAAAGACGTACCTATCTATATCAATCTATCAAAAATATCTTTAGAGTACAGAAACCAAAAAAACTGTACTATCGGCACTGGGACACTGTTGCCTAAAAACCTCAAGGGAACAAGGAGGGTTTCAGACTATATTTATTAAAATTATTTAAATGTACAGTCAACCGCATGACAGTAATGACACTGAACTACAAAATTAGCCTTTACTGCTACGTAATAAGGGTGCTGTCAATGTCAAATTGTTACCACTGATGTGCGGTTGACTGTACTCATGACTTAGGTATTAAAAATGTTTTGTAATACAAAGTTTTAGCATTCATCGAACAGATAACGTCACTTGTTTTATTCTATTTTATTTTTATTGTATGTCAAGCGTGATCACTTTATTGCTTCTTGTACAGTTATAAAAATGTCAACTCCAAATCCTATCCTTTGCTATTTTATACCCACGGCCATCTGAGATCATCATTAAGTACCCGTCACAGACGAAGATAATCCGCGACAAATGAATGACAAAGAAATATTTAACGCATTGTCACTTCTCACACGTTAGATTTATTAAGAATGGTGTATTAGACACGCTTGTACTAGTTAGACACAATTATTTTGGATAATAACTGTTTTTCTTCAATGCAAGGGCTCTTGTATAACTGTTTGTGCCATAGAAAGTTACCTTGGTATTTATATCGAAAGTATGTAAGTTGTTTTTAAGAAAGTGGTTTTTCTATTAGGCTGAGGTTAGACAAGTGCAAGGAAACTTGAGACTGTCTGAGGCTAGACATTTGCTTAGAACTAATTGATTCTTGAAAGTCACTTTCGGACGGTCTACAGTGATTCTAATTTTCGTTCGCCAAAAAAATATTTTTATGACTATTGAAGACACGACAAGTATACAGGACAAGTATACAGGATGATACTTAATGTTGATATCGTTGAGAATGTAGCCGGCAATGGAAAGGGTATACGACGTGTTTTTTTACCTCTTTCTACTTTGTTTCAGGGTGCCACCTCAAGTTTCTTGATTCAAGAATTGGAGCGTAGAAAGCCTCAGCTAAAGACTCAGTTGGTTTGGATCGGTGCGCAGAAAGAACCAGGACTCACCTCTCGGACGTGGAAATGGGTTGATGGTAAGAGAACTACATTATTATGCCTATACGACACGACTGATGCAGTGATTATGCGATTTGCCTTTTGCGCTTGGTGATTCCGGTTCAATTCAAAACTTAATAATATATTAGATACTGATTACGAATGATAAAAAAGGTTTCAATTATTTTTATGCATTTAATCTGGTCTTGCGCGGGTTAATGTCAAATTATACGATCGAAACTTCTTTTAAATTCTTTAATTAGGTAGTAGGTAGTCCAGGACACATCCCAGGTGACCCGAACTCCCGATATTATGGAATACTTACACTCACCACATACAAAATTTATGGTCCCTGTTTTTTTATTAACCATTGTGAAGTAATTTATAACATACCTACAATCCATTTGCGTAAAACGGTTTTGTCATCAAAACTAAAGCTGTGTATCAAATATCAGATAGATCTGTCAACAGGAAGGAGGTGAAATATCGATTACTAAATTTGAACCAAATAATAAACAGGTTAAGCTAAGTAAAGCCGTTTAATAAAAGCTTAATACTAAAGTAATATATCTTTCAGGCGAGCTGGTATCAAAGCCGACTTGGGGAAAAGACCAACCGAACAACTACAATGGAGAACAAAACTGCGTGGTCCTTGATGGCGGCCGAGCCTGGCTGTGGAACGATGTGGGCTGCAACCTGGACTATCTGCACTGGATCTGCCAGTACCGTGAGTGTCATACATAGGTACATATCGTTTTCTAATGGTTGCCTGCGAATGTGCTTCGCGAAGGTACGTTCTATTTTTTTTGCTATCGCGTTCTAGTTACCCGACTACAAAAACGGAAGGTTATGATGTACAGTTTCGAAGACTGACCAGTTCATTTCTTGAACAATGAAGCAGCATTTTGTTTGTATCATCACGTCACGAATATCTATTCTGTGCAATACAGCGAATACACAGTATAATAATCATACAGTATAGTAACTACGTACAAACACTCGAAAACGGCATACTCGCACAAACGTTGATACTGCGAGTACCGTGACGTTCACTTAGGAGTCTCGTCGTTACGCAATATTACGCATGTTTGTGTGAGTGTGCCATTTCGAGCGCTTGTACATAGTTACCATACTATATGATTATTATACTGTGGCCAATAGTTAGTAGTTGTTGTCGCAAAGATGTCACTACCAAAAGAACAATAGATAATTTTAATTGAAGCTTTGGCACGCATTGCTTCGTGTCAATGCACGTTGATGATTGAGCCCGTACTTTAATAGATATAGGTACCTACAGAAAATACACACTAAACAATAAAAAATATTCTTTGGACTCGTAGAAATATATCTATACAAGAGGTAAAGTTTAATCGTATGTATGTCAGGAGGGGTAATCTCTGGAACAACCTTTCCGATCCTAAAAATTCTTTCACCAATAGGAAGCTACTTTGTCCCTGAGTGCTATAGGCTATTTTGTATTTTGAAAAAGTTGAGTTTTCAGTAAAAAAATAACGGTATCTGTAATTCAAGAAAAAAACAGGCTATCTGGCTGCTTTATCAATGTGTGTTTACGGGAAAATTTAATTTTACGCGGACCAACTCTCGGGGAACTGCTAGTAAGTTATATTTGTGTAAGTGATATTAATATTAAAGATCAAGCCATAAAACAGAAGGTGCAGGGGGCTTAGCCAAGTTGACTATCTACAATCGCTAACGAATAGAAAACGAAAAGGAAACGAAAGAAATGTATAGGATTAGATTCCATTCGTTTGTTTTGACCACGTGACATAACGATAAAAGTAATGTCATCCTATACATTTCTTTCGTTTTCTATTTACGTTAGCGATTGTAAATAGTCAACTTGGCTAAGCCCCCAGGATATAATTACTAACAATAAACACTTAAATATTCATAATAGCGAATGCCTCTAAATTGTACCTACTTGCTAAGCAATATGTAATTTGCATACACAATGTGTTATTGCGATATTTTAACGAATTGATTATTTATAATTGTTTGTGCGTACTGTAACAAGGATACAAGTGTCACTTGTGTTTGATGTGTGAAATGTTGCAAAAAGTATAGCCTAATGCGTAAATGGGGCTCCGTTCTTTCACTGCCCAATGCTTTGTGCAATAATACCTGGCCAGCAGCTGCAGGGATGACATTTTGAGACTCCACCACACACTTACCTAAGTATAATCTACATATAATAATAAACCTAAGTATTTTTTTTACGTAAAACGGTTTTGTTATCAGAACTGAAGCTGTGTACTAAATATTCGATAAATCTGTCAACAGAAAGGGGTAAAATATCGATTACTAAATTTGAACCAAATAATAAACAGTGCAAGCTAAATAAAACAGTTTAAATATACTGCTAATAGGCTGGAAACTGGAACAACATTTTTTATTTTTTATTAACTCTCAATGTTTCTTTTATCGTTTATTTTACTCATCTATATACATATAAAAATAAATTGCTGTTCGTTAGTCACTAAAATTCGAGAACGGCTTGACCGATTTGGATAACTTTGCTTTTGAAATATGTGTGACAGTCCAGGGAAGGTTTAAAAGGTGAGAAAAAGGGGTAGGGTAGGGTAAGGGTAGAGTAGGGTAGGGGTATGTTAAGTGATCAGGCGGAAAAGACCGCGATAGTAAGTACCTACCTACATGAGAACACGCGGCGGCTAGGTGAATTCACGATCAGATCGCATACCCGCAGTATAAAATTAATTAAACAACCATGCTCGTGCTCAATATTTTTATTCTATTCATAAGTTTTCTTAATCTACTTACATCAGTAGTCAAAGTGCTTACAAAATGTTACAGTTTTTCATGTTCAAAGTCATGTTTGCCACGTGCGTACAAACGTACAAAATTTTCTAATTTTAATAGTTTTACGTCAATAAACTTAAGACTGACTTGAGTGACTCACACTTAATACTACTATCTCGCTCGCACATTGGAGATATAAAATCGGAATACTTAAATTTTATTTGGATACCTATGCCATTTTTATGTAAGAAAATTTGTTCCGATCGAACTAATATTTTTGCTGAACCTTTGTAAGTAATGTCATTCTCCATAACTTCACAATTTTTCATAACTATTTTCATTGATTTTATATCTTCAATGTACGAGCGAGATAGCAGATTAGCGAGTGTCAGCGTAACATATCAATGCTTATTATTTTAGGGATAACCACTCAATAAGTTATTGTTTGTTCTTTACTTTAGCTCAGAGTTCACCAAATAGCGGACTAAAGAATTTGAAATATTAATCTTTGCAAAACCTTTTCTTTTATCTCAGACCACTTGATCGAGTCACCTCTAAAAAAATAAATCTAATAAATCACTCGTTTCTTTAAGTTGGGGTCAAAAATTGCAATACTATTTTTTACATCTGACTCTTACAATATGCAAGTGTGGACGCGCGGCAAATTTTATTCCCGACCGTCAACAGTGTGAACGAGCGACGGGTTGTTACGGAACGGGAATGACCCTTAGACGTATCCAGACCGCTGACTTATTTATCGGAACAAATGACCTAGCAACCAGACCGCGACAGACTTTTATATTTTTTAAAAGGACTGCCAGTAAATTAATTGATGATTTAGACGATAGATGCAGCCAATTACGTGTTCTCATAGTCCTGTCACAAAACACCGTGTGAATTTAAACGATCCTTCGGCAAGGCTAAGTATAAAGCTAAGTTAAACATATTTTGATAACACGATTGGAGTCGTAGCGGTATATCGATTCGCTTTCTACACTTTGTGTCGCAGTTGCGATTCTCTAACGAGACAATATATTGTGACAGTAATTTGTTTAGGTCTGGGTGCTTTGTGAAATTTTATTTAGTAGCCCAACAGAGGGCAACTTCTATATTGATGATGACAATAAGCTGCATTGTGCAGCAGTGTGGAGACGTTTAAAAAAACATTTCCGTTTAAATGCAGTTTTCGTGGCTCGTTAAACCGTTGGCTTAGTTTGTTGTACTTGGTTAGTCAGATGTTATTGACTCGCTTTGAGAAATTTCCTTCGATTGGATAACACCTTAAGATTTTCTTAAAGCAGCAGGTATTCACAGATCCCACCACTCTACGCTGTCAATGACTCCCGTACGTTCAGCGTAGGCAATAATATTTTCTTTTTCCTTGCGGAAATTTTACAAGGCTGGTTTAAAGATATTTGTTTTCTTGCAACCCACCTAAGAAAATCTCTAATTTCAGCATGGCAGGTGCCATGCTGAAATTGTCTTGACTAACCATGTCTTGACTAATCCTTTGTAATAAAGTTTACTTTCACAAGTCCAACTAAGCGCTTTTCTATTATTGCGAAATTTCAAAATGTGAAAATGTATACAACAAAGCAATGTTTTCTAAGGCAACAAAGTCGTCAATTTAATCAGTCTGGACTCTCGCTTCGATCCTGTGTCGCTAGGGATCGCTGTTTACTGTGATGCCGACCGACCAATCATTGCGATTGTAATGCGACTTGTTAACACACAAATAATATCAAACAATTTGTTACAAGACCGTTATTGATTTTCTATTGCTTATGCTTAAAGAAATCTTTTTATAAATTGCGTTGCTTCATAATAACTTACAGATTATACAATAAAAGCTATGAATAATAATTATTTATAGTGCATATATAATATATATAAAGCATCTTTGCATACTTACTATGCGAATAGAAAATTACAATTTTTTTGAAAAAAGACATAATTATTACGAGTACATAATAATAATCTAGTTTCTTAAACAAGAAATCGAATGGCTTTAATTATTGTGTTTATATAAATATCATTGTGGGTACTATACAATCTTATGTCTTTTTACCTAAATTTGCATCTATAAGAACGTCTTAGTATAATGTTTATGAAATTAATGTAAATATTATAAAACTTTCATAACGTTGAAATATATTATTTTTATAGATTTATAAATGCTTATTTACTTAAGTCTAGACTTATTATTAATTTTTAAATTATTTTCTTAATTTGGTAGGCCATCATGCAATTTTTTTCAATCAGATACTGACCAGATATTGATAGTAAATGAAAAATCTTTTTCATATTTTTTCAATGAAATAGACTGAAAAATATTTATGATTTTTTGGCCAATTGTATTCAGGATTTCAATAGTGTCAGAACATTATCTGATTGAAAAATTGCTTTGAAAATGACAGAAAAATAATATAGTCTCAAACTTTCGCGAACACTCAACATAATGAAACAACTTTTTAACGGATATAACTCTCTGCACTGACTAACGGATATAACGCAGACTCTGCCTGCCAGCGACCACGAGTGTTGCAAAGCACTCGAAACGTCAGGGTTGTATTATCAAAATAAAAACGCGAGATATATCCGTTAAAAAGTTGTTTCATTATGACTGAAAAATGTTTGTGTTTATTTGTGTTTTTATTTTTTATGTAAAGCTAAGCTAAACTTTTCTTAGCCCATTAGCGAGTGGACCCTATTATACATAACACCTACACTACACGAGACAGTCTGCTTTTGTAAATACTAACAAAACTTTATGTCGATTTTATACTATATTATATGATAAGTGTCAAAATAACAAATGGGCACTAGTAGTAGCTCGAGGCACAATAATAAACAAAAATATTTTCTACAGTTCCTCCCTCCTGCGGCAGCCCTGACAAACTGCTCAACACGACTATTGAGGGCAATAACTATAAAGTTGGAGCGTCTATCGCCTACCGCTGCCCTGAAGGTCACATGCTGCTAGGAGATAAGTCAAGAGAGTGTAAGAAGGATGGCTTCTGGTCTGGAACCGCTCCTAGCTGTAAATGTAAGTTGCATACTTACCTAAATTATTTAACAGTACTTATTAGAATAATTGAGTTGAATAATATTTGTAAATGCGTCGTTAGTCTAGTGTAGAAAGCGTCCCGGGTCGGGCAAAATGTTATTGGGTTTTTCCATAAGAAAATTCTCAGTCTATTATATATTCGCACGGAGTCTGGAATTTAGACCGGTTAATGGCAATAAGCGCGTCCCCTATTACATGAGACTTTTAATATAGCCGGCGAAACGCGAGTGTATTGCATACTCTCTGCCTACTCCCTCTGGAGAATCCATGTGTATGTAATAATTGCACAAGTAATTTTACTTCTTGATGTACCTAAATATTTTTTTCTAAGTTCATTATCATCAAAACACCAACAATTCAGTAATTACGACCTGATTATAACAACTATAATTTTATAAAAATTATAATTTTGAATTACGAAGCTTCTTAGACACTAAAAAAATCATGTTCGCAAATAAACGTGAATACGATAAAGAGATTGAAAAATATTGCAATGCTCTTATACTTTAAATGTTACAGATGTCAACTGCGGCGGGCTGACACCGATTCAGGACGGAGAAGTATCTCTCGTTGATGACAGAACAACACACGGAGCCAAAGCAGTGTACACCTGCAGAGAAAACTATACTTTGGTCGGCGACGCAGAACGAATATGCGGTGACGAAGGGATCTGGACTGGAGAAGCTCCAAAGTGTCTATTTGATTGGTGTCCCGAACCACCACCAGTCACTGGAGCTATAGTTGCTGTTACCGGACACAAGGCCGGCTCATTGGCTACGTATTCCTGCCAAAATGGATTCATACTCTTTGGACCACCGGTAAGTTAAGGATTGAATTTACCTATGTGTCAAAATTATTCAAATTTAATTTATCTAAGTTATGTGGGGCAGATCAAAGAGAAAGTAAAGGTCGAGACGTATAAGGACGTCAAGGAATTGGCTCTTGATAGAGAGAGCTGGAAGAAGCTGCATCGTAGCTCTTAAATTAATGATGATGACAATTATTATTTCTATCATTACAAATTTCTCACGCGGGGAAACACGTATATAATTTCAGAAAGCCAAAAAATGCTATCAATACGTAACGGACGAAAAGAAAACTTCGTATTCCTTATTACACATAATACTGCGTGCGCAATGTGTCATTTGGCATAGTTAAAGTTTACGTAAAGTTAGGGTACCCCTTCACCATAACTTCGCAAAAACCTAAAAATTTTATAATTTTCTATTTATATTTAATGAACTACTGTCTTGTCTTTTAACCATTTAACCTCTATAATATAATTAATAAGTTTGTAGTGGATTAATACTAATTCGTTGCTTTAGTACTTGAATAATAGCGGCAATCGGAATATAATAATAGCCCAAAAAAACAAAGGCACCGGATATAGAAGATGTGACCCATTTTTCTAGCTTCTTTACAAAAAATTCTCTCTGAGCTACAAAATTAGATAAATGTCAGAGAGGAAATAAAATTAAACTAATAAATCACTAAGTTTCTCTCACTGCAGTTCGTTGTGACCGGGCTTCCTAGTAAATACTTCATAATAAACCTACAAACCCAGGCATCACCTAGTTAAAGTTCAGTCACATTCACATCATAGATTTTAATAAAATAGCAATCTTAATTTGAACTAGCTAGAATTTAGTATTATCTATATAGAACTTCATGATTAGATCAATATAGCATAATTTGTTTTTTTTTAAATTATAAATCTGAAATGAGGTAGTATCTCTCAAAAAGATCGTTTACAAAGTTTACGCAAAATCAGTTTATGGAGCGGCTAGATTTGTTGGCTCAATTTGACACTGCATGTTATTAAACTCGCTCCATGTAATTAAATCACGAGTATAATTTTTCTCAAATAAAATAATATAAGAATTTATATTTTGAGAACATGGTGATTTAAGAATATGATATTTAGTATAAATATAATAGGTAAATGTGGCAGTGCTCTATCCCTTTTGCAGTGTGTAAAACTAATTAGGTCTTATATTTCAGAGTTTAACCTGTACTCTCGGAGGATCATGGTCTGGCACTACGCCTTCTTGCAAGTACGTTGACTGCGGCACTCCTGCTCAAGTCCACAAGGGGTCATTCAAACTGCTTAACGGAACCACAACATATGGCTCTATTGCTCAGTTCAACTGCGAAGCTGATTACTGGCTGGCTGGTGCTGAAACACTCACTTGCAATAGAGATGGAAAGTGGTCGCACGATATACCATCCTGTGAATGTAAGTAACATACGAGACTTTCCATGTAAATATTTAAAAAAAGAAAAGCCCATATTCATTCATAGTTATTATTGCACTAGTTGAATTAAATTAAATATCAAGAAATTAGGCTAGGAATGGAGTTATGCATGCAGTTGAGGCTAGCCAGTCGATGTCTGTGAAGACTCGGGTGGCTGCCCACAATGGTGAGCTGGTAGTACACTTGTGTATGGAAGTGAATGCTGGGTGAGGCAGAAAAGACATGAAAGAAGGATAAATGCTATGGAAATGTATTCCTTGCGAAGTATGTGTGGTGTAACATTGAATGATAAATTGAGGAATGAGGTGATAAGGGGACATTGCGGGATTAAAGAAGATGTAGTGACAACAATTAAAAAGAGTATGCTACGATGGTTTAGTCATGTTTAGTGGATGTATGAAAGGTGATTAACAATGGGTATCTATATGATGGATTTTAGGGCAAGCACAGGGAGGGGATGCCCTAGAAAGACATTCACGGACTTCATTGGTGATGTCCTTCAAAAAGGACAGGTGCTCAGTACTCGCAACCGGCGCGTGTATAAATGAGGACGAAGCAAAAAGAGTATAATTATAGAAACCGTACCAGGTGGTGACCTGTAGTTTCTGCCTACCCCCATGGGAAAAAAGCGTAAAATATGTAAAGATAAATAACTTAATTTGAATTTATGAAATTAGGACTACCATCAATACCGACCTATCTGAAAATTGGAGCTCTTTAAATAAACTGATCTGCCAACTTTGAAAACATGTTACAGGGTTTGACACTTAACCCACTAATAAAGTTATTTAAAAATTAAACGAATCAAGCATTCGTTCGAATGAAAAATGCATAAAAATATTTCCGATTTCAAGCGATTGTCTCTGTTCCGTCGCAGATTCAATAAAGAATCTGAAAATCTTAAATTACTAATAAATGAATACCAATTTTAACATTTTCCAATCTGGAGTCCCTCAAGGCTCAACTTTAGGGCCATTGCTATTTACAATATTAATTAACTGGTCTTTTATTACAGGTGAATAATTATTTTAGTAGAACTGACCTAACTGTTTCAATCTTAATCGACCACATACACAATAAAACGAACATAGCATTCTTTATAATTCATGGGATAGGTAATAGGATAAAAAAATAATAAATTGTTTTCATTGCATCTGTGTGTATTAACTTTAAGACTAAAGAGTGAGAGGGTGTGTCAGTGCGTTAGCCATGCTTATAACATAATTAACTGATTCTGACTAAAATAAATTCAGTTTCCTCATACGTGAGAGTTTTTAACAATTCCATTAAGGTTTTTTTGCAGTTGACATCTGTTTAGTCTGTTATTGAAGGTTGATTGTTTGGTAGGTATATAACGTCGCGTCTCATCGTCTAGCGAAAACAGTCGTTTATTCTACTACTACTAATATTATAAATGTGAAAGTTTGTAAGGTCGGATAGATGTTTGTTACATTTTCACGCAAAAACTATAGAACAAACTTTATACTAATATAGCTTATATCTACATCAGAATAACACATACTCTTCAATTTATCAACGTACCACGCGGGCAAAGCCGCGGAAGCTAGTCGTTCAATAGAATGTTGAATATATTATACAGGGTTATTTGTAAAACACCAGCATCCTTAAAAGGGGTCATCAACCTCATAATTATGAACAACTTTTACTATGAGACCAACCCTGAAATTTCAAAAGATGCTGGTGTTTTACAAATAACCCTGTATAGAATGAAGAGTTATAATTAAAAATAAAATTAAAATTGTTGTCAACAGTGATCGGAATACTTTATCTCTTAAAGTATGCGTCCAGTAAATGCGTTCATATCTTTAATTACAATTCTTTTAATTAAGACGTTAACTCTTTCTTCCAGTAATATCCTGCGCTGACCCGGAAGTACCAGCCGGCGGCTACATGGAAGCGTATGACTACAACATTCATTCTACCATCGACTTCCACTGTGAAAAAGGTCACAAGTTAGTTGGGGAACAAAGCCTTATCTGCCAACAAGATGGGGAATGGTCCGGGGAATCACCGAAATGTGAATGTAAGTAAATATAAAAAGAACTTTTTTTAACGTGTAAACGCACGCAAATGGGAGCCCGGAATTGTTTTGACTTTTTATTTATTTTATGAAACTTTAGGCAATGTTGAGCAGTATTTGCAGTACAATGTTGTAGCGATTTACTACCTTCTGAAGCTTGAGAGCGATAGTTATAAGTAAAAACTGTAAAATTGTATAAATTTAATTTTATTTGTTTTTTTCTTGGTCTTTTTGTCTTTTGTTTTTGCTTTTCTGTACAAATGAAGGACACCCAGATAGATGGCGCGGCGTATTCTTAGTAATAGATTCCTATTTGTACCCATTGCGTCTTTAATAAAGCTTTTGTGTCAATTTTCAAGTACGCAAGACCAAGTGGTTTGGGCTAAGTCAGCAATCAATCAGTTTTGTACACAGGACTACAGAAAAATACTATTTTAATGATTTGCGATCAGCCCAATAAATAGTTTAATCGATACGACATCTCATATTCTTTCAGACGTAGACTGTGGAAAGCTTCCACCTTTGCCTTATGGAGCAGCGGAACTACTTAACGGAACTACCCACCTGGGCAGTGTAATTCAGTATTCTTGTACTACAAACTTCAGACTCGTCGGGCCCGTTAGGAGAAGCTGCACTGAAGATTTTCAGTGGAGCGACTCATCGCCCAGATGCGAAGGTATGAAAAATCACCAGTGATTAAATACATTATCCTCCTAGTCTTATTATTTCCTTACTTTGTTGGGGTCGGCTTTAAATATTACCAGATGCAGCAGCTTATTAGTTTTCTACTGACTGCCTATGAGACTCCAGCAATCAAAAAGATACGATATTCTAAGGATAAACTAAATGAAGGAGGATTTGAAGAGTACCTATACTTATGTAGGCTTCGTTTCTTCGACTGTCGATATAGGGAGCCATTACCTGGAGCCTTTACCTCTCCCTATATCAACTGTCCAAGATCCTGAAGACCTTGCGATCTCTAGGCTTTAGGCTATCACTGCTCTAAATAAAATACATGGCCTTTTTTCCAAGCTGTACTGAAACTTTTAAAACTAAACTAGGTACTGAAAGAAAATTATACATAAATAACAGCTATATCATTATTCGTTGCAGAAATCCGTTGCTCGGATCCTGTGGTGCCAGAAAACAGTATTGTCTCAGTGACTGGGAACGACCGCAACCATGGCCGTACCCTAATCAGGACCGCTGTGACTACTAGTGTAGGCAACAGTTACCGTATCGGTGCACTGGTCAAATACCGCTGTGAACGAGGCTACAAGGTCGTCGGGGAAAGTCTGTCCACCTGCGAGGATAATGGACAGTGGAGCGGCGTAACTCCGAGATGTCAATGTAAGCAAACAATTATTACGCATCCAAACCATCAATTTTAGAAGCAATTTTTTTTTCATAAATCTCTGTAAGTAAAAAGTAAAACCTATTTATAAGTTCTCTCTGTAAGTACGATGTACATCACACCATCTAGTGATACGCTTGCCCCAACCCACACCTTTTGTCAAGCTCGATAGATGGCACTGTAATTGTAATTTTATCTTGGTTAAGTTGTTTTCTTGATACATTAATACATATTTTACTTACTAATACTTTCAAATGGATTTTAAAAAAATTAATAAAAAAATTCACTGAACTCAGCTAACAAGCGAGACTCTTGGCAAAATAGCAGTGCGGAATTTGCCGAAATATATGATGGAATATCTTTCAAAAGAAAAAATTGCCAGTACTATTTTTTAAATGATCCATTTAAATAAAATTGAACTTAGTTGGCGCTCCAAGAATAACTCTCTTAATCTCTGTGTTTACAGATGTGGACTGCGGCAATCCAGGGCCAATTCCAAACGGCAAAGTGACTCTGGCGACAAATGCGACATACTACGGCGCGGCTGTGTTGTATGAGTGCAATGAACACTGGCAGCTGGATGGAGTGTCTAGAAGACTGTGTCAGGATAACGGCACGTGGAGCTCTGAAGCACCAATGTGTAAAGGTAAAAGTGATCGATTCTGTCACTCAATTAGGTATGTTCCACTTTGACTGGACTAGTGATTATTATTCATTCACTTGAGGCGTTTGACAATGTTTGGTCATACCTAATTCCTCTGTCGCTGAATCTTGCAATAGGTCGGAAGTCATCGGAAGTTGGGTTTTTTTTACCTAAAGATGACAAACAAACATGAAAATTTTCTAAAATCTCTCGGTATAAAATTGTTTATATCAAAACATATTTATTATGTAGATATACGGTATCCAGGAACTTTTCGATTTAGAAGCGGCAGAAATTAAAAATCAGGTAAGTAGGTACGTATTTTTACATTTGTAAGTTTTGGACGGAGTAATTTGAGTGAAGGGGTGTCCACACAAAGACATACCTTGTTAATTGGACTATTAATACCTAGGTACCTACTCCTACTAAAGATAAAATTTTCGAAAAAATTTAAAATTTAGATTAAAGACACCAACCGTCGTCTACCAACAATCTAGCTATTCTTCCTCTCACTTCAATTTGTGAGAGAATGTATTTTCCTAGCAGTGGAACACTTCCTATTAATGCTGATTTTTAATTCATAAATAAACTCTTCCGGCACATATGACTAGATCAAATGAAAAAATCTAATTTCTAGCATTTCCTACAGAAATTACTTGTACGGACCCGTCGGTCCTTATTAAGGGCAGCATCGGTCTGTTAGTGGCCACCTCCACGCTAAGCATCGGAGGTGAGGCACACTACCGCTGCGAGCGAGGTTACGGACTCCAAGGCAACCAGACCAGGACCTGTATGCCACGAGGACAATGGAGTGGGGCTCCACCTGTCTGCATACGTAAGTATTTATTTGAAGTTGAAGCACTTATAATTGCTTTCCTTCTCTCAAATAACTCTCTTTTCTATTCTTCTCAAATAACTTTCTATTTATTTAGGTATTATGTACCAATTCTGTGCTTAACGTTAATAGTTATATTCAGTAAGGTACACCTAGTTTTACGCCGGTATAAATATTCTTTGATTAAAGTTTGTTCCTTTGCAAATAAACTTTCACCATCTCTATCCACAGCTATCGACTGCAAGTCTCCAGGCACCATCGATAACGGTCGTATCATTATTTCGAACAGTTCCACACTGTTCGGAAGTTCCATTGAATACCATTGCCTGCCACAGTTCCAACGAGTTGGGCCGTTCCTTCGCAAGTGCATGGATGACGGCAAATGGTCCGGGGAGGAACCTAGTTGTGAAATAATTTCGAACGAAGCTGCGGAGAATGGAACATTACCACTCAGTGTGGGTGTTGGATGTGGCGTGGTGTTGTTCCTGCTGATGCTGCTCGGTGTTATTTATTTGAGACTGTAAGTTAAAATATATTACGATTTATGACATTGATAGGATGTTTTTGAATGTTGTTTTGTGTATTTTGAATTAGATGTAACAACAATCAAAACCCAAACCCCTTTAGCCTTTAAATATGTAATCTCAATTTTCAGTCGAAAAGCTACACCAGTGAAGAACACAGAAAATATCGAAGGCGCCGAACGCAAGGAGGACGCAAACGCCGCCGTCATGAGCTACGCGACCCTCCACGACACAAACGGACGACACATCTACGATCACGTCACTGACAACGTGTACGACTCTCCGTACAGCGAAAGGATCGCCGACAACGTCGCGTACGGCAGAAGAAGTGACACTGACTCCGCGTACGAACCAGAACCCACTGGACCGAATGCCGTCGTTACAATTAACGGAGTCGCTGTACGCTGACCACCGCATTAAACACAGTGGCAATATAAAAACTTTTTAGGTAACCAAATCCGACGCTTAATTGGTGTTCCTCAATGTAAATGTTACCTGTAAATTTTCCCCTTTAAAGTGGTTACCATTGACTCGAGTGTTCAAACGATACGATAATTTTAGGGTTAGTTATGAATTCCATTTGCTAGTTGATCACCAACCCTTACTAGGTATTGTACCAAAGATGTAAATGTGTTGGATTCGTGTGGTATTAAGACTGCAATTCTTATTTAATCCGATGTTATTTACTTATCTATAATATCTATCATCACAGTATCATAATATGGCAAGCGCTTCGGGTAAGTAGGTAAGTTAAGATGAATAAATTTAATATGCCTTCAAATATTATTGTAGGTATCCTTACTTTTAACTAAAGCTTTTTTCTATTATTCGTTTACGAAGTTTTTTTGTCATCATTTCAAGAGCCGAAAGCCAGAAATATTTTTCTAGTCTGTCATATCTGGCGAATCCAAATTATATTATAATATACTTACCTACACAAATAGGAATTACGAAATGTTGCCCAATTTTTGCATTGTCTTTGAGCATAAGAATTGTAGTCTTAAATAAGTAAGTAGGTAAATACTTTTTGTTCACAATTATCACAAAAAACATACAATAAGAACAAAAAGTAAGAATGCTTTATGTATAGGTACCTATAATAAAATATATTTATTGTTGTTTATCGAACAATTAGATCTTGATGCCAAAATAATTCTGCTACTTATATACTTTTGTAAACGCGTTTAATTTAAGGAATATTACTTAGTTTTTATTCTTATTGTTCCTTTTGAATTATTTAGTTTCTTAATCGGGATTTGTACTTTTTTTCAAAATTATTTAAGGATAATAATGGTGTTTCATGGTGAATTACTAACTTGACACGTGCCTATTCCATTCGCTGTTTCATTTATTATTTTGTAAATATTATTTAAGTTAGCATTAAAATAATAATAATATGTCGAATTCCAATGCCTATAAAATTATATTATATGTATATCTATCAGCTAGAATTGTAAATATTCTATTTTATCGTACAATATATTGTGCTAAACGCCTAATTGAATTAAATAAGTAGGTACTAAATAATATTTTATGCTTAATGAGTTACGAACAAAATGCAAAGACTTTTATTTTTCATTTACTTATTAATTATTGTTCAATAAAATAATGTTAAAGAATACTTCTGCCACATTTAATGAATATTTTAAATATAATTATGTAGTTGTTATTAAAATCTCTCAACCTATCTGATAATGTGTATGGCTATGGCCTGAATTGTATCTCTAGAATAAAACCCAATATTGAAGAAACTATATGAATTTCTTGATAGGTATTATTATGATCTCGATACTTCATGATTCACTTAAGGCCAAGGCCCATGGCTAATACCCAATCAAATTCATGGATTTACCTACATGTAGATAACGTACCACCACCAACGTACCACAAGCAACGTCATTTTAATCTAATACTAATGTGATCATCAGGTACCTACATATAATGGGTGAAATTTTAATCATGCACTTCCCAAAAAAGGGTCACTGAACTCAACACTGTTCTTGTTATCGTATGGTTAATGAATAACCTGGTGTCAGAACTTAAACCACCCGTAGGCCTCTGACATGGATAGACATCATAAAACTCATAAGTGTGCTGGTTTCATCACGATGTTGTCCCTCACCGTTTTAGCAACTAATAATTCATTTATAATACGCACATAACTTCGAAAAGTCAGAGGTGCGCGCTTTGGGATGAACTCGAGAACATTGACTTGTTAGGCGACGGGAATCCCACTAGGCTATCAGTCACTAACACTGTGATCAACTCTTACATTAGGACCCCGAAAAAAATCTGTCGTTCCCATAGAAATACTTTTCAATATTTCAATATATTTTGGTCGCTCCATACATTAATTTTTCTCGGCTTACCTCGACAAAAAATGTATTGAACAGCGGATTTGTTTTGCGATTTTAGGTTTGGTCCTATAGTAAAAGTTGTTCATTCAGAGTTCAATGACCCATTTTCGGGATGATCATGTTTTAAATTTCACCTAGTACCTATAGGTACCTACAGAAATATTTTTGTTATATTTTTAAGTACAATAATTATAATTTAGATAGATTCGTTAAATAAATGTTCTGAATGTGACTGTTTTTTTTACTTGTACAACGCATGAGTTCTTTAGAGGTGATTAATGTTGTTAGATGCAGCTTGCGGCTGGTAGGCAGTACCAGCGGTGCCTAGGCACACCCTCAAAGGGAGTAGACCTACTAACGCCGCGCCGCGGCCGGCGCGGTGCTGTCTATTATCATATTAAATCACATTTTATATTGTATTTTGTTTATTATACAGAGTATATTAAAGAGCATCTTTATTTACTCTGGCCCGTGAATTACCTTAATAGGCACCTATTCATGCTATTGTTTAGCAAATCGGTTTTATGACAGATTGCTCACGAATAAAATTATAAAACGACCACAGTATTTTACTAACTCATTTTATTTGTATAAATTGACAAGACATCGAGAAAACAACGACAACTTTATAACATTATAGGTTTAAAAATAATATCATTAGATATAATATTATCCTAATTACAAATAGATGGGTAAGTAGGTACATAATAATATTATTAAGATAATTACGATATATATATATATTATAATTATGGATATCAGGTGGCAATTATTGGTCTCAATATGAAGATACTAATACATAATATCAATTTTATCGATTTATTAAACGACTAAAATTTATATTGAAACTTTATTAGGTAGGTAGGTACACACGTTGTTTGTAGTCTATGGTAAACACTTACCATTATAATGGTAAGATAGGTAGGCAAATATCAATTAGGTATCAATTATAATCATCTGATGAACAATTTTAGATCCTGTAGCATGGCTTAAAATAATAATAAAAATACTGCGAGGTAACTAAGGATGCAAATTTTAACCTAAATACCTACCTAATAATATAAATTATGTTTAGGTTGTGCCTACTTATGTGATCAAGAAACATAATACCTAAGTCTCCCTCCCAATATCTTTGACACAAGTATTTCTAACATCAAGATATACATAGAGTTGGTACAAGGTAACAATAGTTATAAGTTAATTTATAGTTATTAGTTATAGTTATGAGTTACTAAAATACATTCATTATACAGATAGGAATTCAGACAAATTCTCTCGGATAATTTCTTAGTCAAGAAGACGTTGATTAATCTACTTAATTCGTAACACAATAAAACCTAATATAATATCACACGTTCGCATGCACATATAAAACACGCACCTTCCTAAATAATTTTATAGGCATTATATACTCACTCACCCAGCACCTACAGTTCGACCGTTCAAATGGTACGCGCAAAAAAAATTGAAGTTAAACTTTGTAATCAATTTCAAGTAGCTACAATAGCTCCGTTTGACCTTAGTAAATAAAAAAATACAAAAATGTATTTATTTTCACTTATTTACAAAATTGTGCGTGGGTGTAATGCAAACCATTTTAGCGGTTATACTGTATTTCCTATCACACACCGAACCAGCATAGTACAATAATTTACTAACATAGGCATAGTATGTATTTTATAATTTAACATATAATATAAGATGTCAATTTTTATTATATAAATATATTTTTTCCATTATACTTTTTAGATACAGACCAGTCATACACACACTTTACACGGAAATTTTACCTTAGGTGTTTATAAAGCCCTAGTAGATACGTACTGAAAACACAAATTAGATCTTAGGTTTTGATCCTACCGGTGTTCATCGAAATTATCTGTTGTCCCGTGTCCGTGATCTTCATCTGAGGCTTAGATCTATAGAGCTTACTTTCTTCGTCTTTACTTAATAAGTTACTTACGTAAAACTCGTGAAACTTAAATTGAACGTAGTTAACGTAAATTGTTGAGTTAAAACTTTCTTGATCTAAATTTTGGTGGCATTAATTTTGTGAACTTAGACTTGCTTTGCAATACCTAAACAAAGTCAGCGTTCTAAAGATCTCAGCAATTATCTCAGCCTTATTGTATCTTACTGAAAATAAAAAAAATCTAGAAATAAGATCTCAATCTCGCTAAGGAACAATCGCTTCTTGTAAAACCAAATTTCGATTAACTTCTACCTTTTACATAACTAATCTAACCTAACCTAAGTACTTGAACATCTACATTTTCTAGTTAAATACAGAATCTTATGAAAAAAGGACTAACATTACCTATTCAATTAAAAATAATTATAAATATTGGGGACAGAGTGACGTGGAAATTCGATCTATTCCTTAAAAGGGGATACAGTATAGATCATTAGCAACAAAATAAGTCCAGTTAACTAGGGGTTATAACTGGATGATTACTGTGTTGTGACGGCTCTTAGATTTTTTAGAATTTTTCTGACTTGATACAAATAGCAAATAGAATTATAAAAAAAATAAGTACTCCACTCTAAACAATGAATTGATACATAGGTACCTACTTTTCAGAGAGCTGAAAAATGAGTGATCATGAGTTACTTACAAAAAAAGTTTAATCTTGGAGAGGGCAAAGATATTGGAAATAAGATTTCTATGGACGTGGGTATGGCATAACGTAGGATATGAAAACTTTTTAAGAGATGAATTGAACACAAGGATTTTAAGATGTGCCGCTAGGCGGCTAGCTATCAAGCTTATTCGCTAAGATGTATCAGTCGAGGTTGCTCAGATTTATAACGACATGTTACTTTAATCTTTAGGACACATAAAAAACTTAGTTTACCCTACACCAGCGACATCTTTTGAAGAGTTGAAGAAGAGGATTTGGAACTGCCGAACACAGAAAAACCTCACTTTCGAATTACCCAAAATTACTGAATTTAATGTAGGTACCTACCTAAAAATCTAATTTAAATGTGACCTAGTAACCTACTCGCTTTTGCCGATTTTAAAGAACTAATGGTGATAATATTTGTACCTTTTTGCAAAGCTTATGAAACCAGTTAATATTTGTTCGCCAACTGTTATACGTCTTTTGGAATACAAAAAATAAAAATTATTAGGTAGGTAGGTACTACTAACGACCTTTAATTCTGAAATTACGCAACTTTTGGCCATGCATTTTTTAGTAAATGATCACTCATTTTTCAGCTTTCAGTAGGTAGTGGAGTAGTTTTATCATAAATTAATTGTTTTTCTAACCAAGTCACAAAATTTAAAAAAAATCGTCAAATCGTTTGTTTTGATCTCTAGTTAATCCTGTTTTGACATCTAGTTAACTGCATTTAATTTTTGCTGCAACCTCTAGTATAACCCCTCAAGGAATAGGTCTGTATACAACATTTAATAGAGCACTGCTTCAACCGAGCTAAACCGAAATATGTATAAGTACTATAGTAAATAAGTATTTTTACTGCCTTGTCGAAGTAGTATTCTGTCGAAGTAATACCTAAAACTGTCTATTCCTTCTAAAAAAATCCGCATTGTTCAGTAATTCTGCGCAACTTATTTTGCGTTGTCGATGTTGGGTAGCATGGACACTAATGTAAATCAATGAATACTTATAGGAAGCGCATACTTACTCGGCAGGGCTGAAGTTAGGCTCTCGGATCGTTCGCGCAATATGCGTATTCGGATCTCTTTTCTCTTCACTAACTCAATTGCAACCTCCCCACCGTCCCTATACATACACACCCCGCCTCTTCTCACCATTTAGTCCCTAAAATAAGTACTACGACGCCCCGCCGTTTGTGACTTACTTCAGCCCGGCTTATACTGTGGCCAGGCCTGGTAAATTTGCGGTTACTATTTACATACATGCTCAGAATACAGAACAAACCGGAACCCAAGTTCAATAGTATTTCCTTGTCACAAAATCCCCTCTCTCGTAAAATGTACCTAACCCGACAGCATTTTTCCAGGTGATAATGATACACGACGACCTAACAGCCAAAACTAACCGGCGAAACGTAGTCACACTATTTAGGTGTGTGGTTTATGGTACTTCGTTTTTTTTGCGATTTTGCAGCTTCTGATATGTTTTGTATTCTGAGCACACAAATAAAATACCTAAGTATTATCTAATTACAAATTAAGTATTCACAAGTTTACGTATTTCTTAACCGCATTTTATTCATGAAGTTGTAGGTATTTTATTATTTCTGATATCTCAGGATGTCAGGCAATACCTATAGTAACTTTCACCTTTCACCCAAAGAACCTAATTCATAGACACTTTTGTCTTTTACAAAATTATAGTCTGGTAGGTCGCCTATTTTGTGCACTTAGGCTTTGCTTAGTAGGCACCTACGTACTCAGACGAATTCAAAAACCGTTTTCTAGTACCTACTAGATACTAAGTAATAACTTCAAAACCGGGGTGAAAGCATAACTATTTTCATCCATAAAATGTGACTTGATTTTTCACCTTCTAAGTTCGTGAGATCATTTCAGACGTTGGTTTATTTTAGAATTTCTCTAGTAGATTTATCACCTTCAGCAAATGGCAGTGCAATAAATATTTTTTCGTTTGTCTGATAGACTTGTATGTTTTACACATAGGCACACAGTCAAAGTGGTTGGCAAGGAAATTAGTTCTCGATTTGTATGAAATTTCGCGCCGAATTCCTACTTTTGTACATAAAATATGAATGCGCGTACATTATGCACACAAAGCACCTAGAACACAAGGTTCTCACATCAGCGCAATGTCTGTAACTCTTACAGCTGGACCATTAATTGTCTTCGCATGGATTAGATACTTGCATATAATATGTGATAGCAACAATGGAAGTATATTTTTGCTGCTCGTTTTTTATTTGAAATATATTAGTAGAAATCTTTATACTTAACGGCAACCATAGATTTAGTATTATAGGTAGGTTATCTAATACTAAACCTATGACGGCGACACTTATACCTCGCCTACACTTCCTTTCAAAGCAAACCACTTGCAAGCGCAATAGTAAGAGACGCCAGCACATCAAGCTACTACATTCCGTCAATTTTTAAAAAAAAAAATCAACTTTCTCGATAAAGTATAAGGTTCAAAGTTGATTGGAAAAATTTAACGCGCTGGCGTGCATCTATACAAAGCCCTGTGGCGCGAAAAAATTTGGAATCACAAGATTCGTTAGACTTAGGACGGCAATGTCGAATATTGTCATTTAGCTACCGTACAAAGGCCGCTATATCTAGGAAAAATATATAGAATATTTTGTCTATAAGGCTTATCCCATTTTGGATAGAGGTTTATTACCTACATAATATCTAGGTGCTGTGTTGCACCTGAGAAGTCAAGCTATAAAGCCTTGGTAGAAATAACCAATGCCTTATTTACCTACGTAGGTATTACTTATTTTTCATTTAGTATAATTACTCTTAGATCATGTTACACATCATAACTATGTAGTTCTTATTTCGCGCCCGCAGCTGCAAGAATCTGAATAAACTATCGTCGTAGTTCAATTATTTTAATTTAAAATAAAGAAAAAAAATGTTAAGAATTTGTAAAAACTATTAACCAATTAATTAATACGTAGTGTCAAAAAAAATAAATCATAACGGTTTACTTAAATAACTCAAATTTTCACCCGCTCAGACTGAATGATCCACAAATCATTACTTCGAACCCCTAATGGCACCCATTAAACAAAATATTGGGTATTACTAGAAGTATAAAAAGGTACAAAAAAAAACAAAACAAAAAAAAAATGAAGAACTGTTTATTTTACTTCCTCTTCAAATAAATAAAACTTTAATGAATAAAAAAGTTCAGAATCAATGAGTTAATGAAATTGTTCATACACAAATTTTTACAAAACAATTATATTTTTACGAATATTTTACTACCACTTCAAAAAACGTATAAATGTCCATTTAATCTTTAAAAATTTTCACGAATTTACTTTTAACAAGCTTACATAAATATTCTGTTTAATAATAATTAACGTTAATTTCGGCTGAAACTGACACAATAAACAGCTACATACACTTAAGAGGTCTTTCAAACCTAGTTACGTATTTAATGCCAACGATAGAGTGGCGAGGCCGATTTATGTAGGCCAAAACGACAGCGACCACCATCTTTGACTTGATAGATATGAAAGCCTCAAATAATATTATCAATAACTGTTAACAGTAATTCAACACAAACAACTTCTGGGAACATGGCAAAGATTTATAAAGACAAACGTGTTTTCACGAGGCCGTTTGGACCGCATTGAACGCAGTTTTCACCGCTAATTTAGACTAGCATTTTGGTGCCTCACTGAGGCCATGGACTCGAGAAATACGCGTCAACTGAACGCAACTACTGAAGTAAAAAGTTAAATATATGTATAATACACTTATAGGCTGAGTCACATCGTTTTAATGTTCGTGTCTGTAGACAGAAATCTTCAGTTACATATTAAGGCCTCTAATATTTTAAAGTCTCAAGAAATCACACGATGTTTAATTATAGTTATTTGATCGCACGTCCAGGTCCGTAGGCGACTATTTAGTAGAGGCAAAACAAATATAAATATTTTACATTAATTCATGGCCCCGATTAAAATATATTTTAAAGGGTTTCAACAGTCTATTTCGCTAATACAAAAAGGTTTCTATGATTGTCGTACAAAATCGATATATCACAATCCAATCGGCTATAGACTATTGCCTAGAAAAACTATACATTAATATATTAGTAATTCGAGATATATATGTCGCGAAGATATTATTGTATTCGTCTTATAAATTTTAGACATAAATTCAAATAGGGAAATTATGCGCAAGCACAATATCTAAACGACATACATAGCTATATATAACATATTGTCGGGTGAATCACTCCCGCTACAAAAATGATAATAACTAATCTACTTTACACTTATTTAGGAATATGTCAAAGGCTATCGACAAGAAATAGTTACTTTCACATAACGTCACGTCATAACTGCTAAAGCGACCTTTGACTCCCGCAAGGACGCCGGCTTCGAGCAACAATTGTGTCTCATTTCTTGGTGTTTGAAGGTTTAACAGTTTTTCATGCCTACAGCGACAGACTTGAAACGTGCAATTATCAAAATCATAGAAAATAAGAGGTTAAAGCTCGATTTACATCTACAGACACCGCAAGTGCCGGACACGTCACAGGATAGACATTAATCCATTCCCAACTTTACAATGAATATAATAGAGTTTACGTTGTAGTGACCGCAGTTCCGCTCGCAGATATGAATACGCCGAATGATGTATTATTGTAATAATATTTTTATGCCAGACACATTATGCGTCTGCCTCGTCGTCTATGTAGATGTGAATCGAGCTTTATAGTGTATATGACAAAGCAAAGCCATAATTTAGTACTAAATTTTGGCTTAACATAAATGTCTGAAAAGGCAATTCTGAAAAAGTAACAAAATAAGTCTATTCGCTATTAAAACGTGACGTCACACACACAATCCGTCCGAGATGACGATGATTCTACAACGTCACAAGTACGAATGACGTTGTAGAATCATCGTCATCATGATCATCGTCATGACGTTCAATAAGTACATAATTCTTTCTCAAAATTCAAAAGGTGCTTTATGAAACAAATACGCTATCAATACAACACACATTTCAAGACAATTTAACTAAAACAAACTGAATGTAGATGAATGTGGAGATATCATGTTGACAACAAAAGTGAAAGCTTATTTATTTATATACATTTATGATTGTAACAGTGTAATAATTTATTTATTTAACTAACTAGCTAAACGATTTAGATAAAGTAAGCCAGGTTTTAGGCTATGACCCCTGTCATCACCAATTAGTTTTCATTGGGTCCATTTTAAAACAGTTCTAGCAGAATCTTGATGCTCTTAAATTTATTCGGCACTAGCTGATGCCTGCGACTTCGCCTATGTGGATGTCGGTTATCGCGACCAAAAGTAATCATGAAATTTTGATTCTGGTCCCGCAACCCGATTTTTTTTTCGATATCTCCAACAAATATCATTATATTTTAAACAATAATATATGCCAAAACTTGACAAATTATATACTAAAACCTACCTCGAAAACTACTTTATCCATTGGTGAAAACAGCATAAAAATCGGTGCAGTAGTTTTTGAGTTTATTGCGAACAGACAGACAGATGCGGCGGAGGACTTTATTATTATTGTTGTTTGGCCGAATGTTCAAAGTCCGAATTCACAATAGCATACTTTTAAGATGGCGGAAATTTATTTGGCATAATTACCTTTGGCAAAGTTAAAATTCCGTTTAGCATAAGCATTTTTTTTTTGACTGACAAACGATTAATTAGTATGATTTCACTCGGCATACCATGATTTGAATAGTGTAAAGTTGCTATTAAAATACTAATGCTCTATCTTCTAAGGCGGATCTGACCGGGTTAGATTAGGTATTTTTAACCCCCAAAACCAAATACTGAGCTAATTGTAAACTTTCTGAGATATGATAGTTCTTAGCACAATTTAACTTTAACTCTAAGTTTTATATTGTAATTTTATACCTACCAAGTTTTAAATAAATTATTATTATTAAAAAAAAAAAAAAAACTTGGCATACCATGATTTATTTATTTTTCATAACAGCGGATGTTATGAAAAATTACATTACGTCTTAAAAAGTAGACCCGTTTTAAAAACATGAAAGCTTGTCAGGCTCAGCTTGATAGAATCGTTGTGAACAAAGCTTTAAAATGTGAAATACCACTATCTTACAAATTGTAGACATGTATACACAGATTGACTTCCATCTCTTGACATAAATAAAAAAGAATATACTGTTCTGTTAAGGTCAGCAAACTATATGGACCGCGGGCCGCCATTTGGTGTCGCCTGTATAACATTATTTGCAATAAGTCTTTTCTTAAAAAAAAAAAGTTGGCAAATGAATAAAAATTGCACAATTCATTGATTTTAGCCCTGCCTATTATCTACTGTTACCATATAAAGATTTCACCTTTACTGTCAACCTGTCGATAAATAAAAAACTTAAGAACCACTACATAATACAAAAAACGGAATAAAATGTGTGATATTGGAAAAATAATATCATTAGACATAATAATAAAAGACAATCATACCAAAAAGTATAAGACTTATTTGATAAGCTAATATATGTATAAGTAAGTAAGTATTTATAGATCATAGACTATGAAGACCCAATAAGTCATAAGTTTCCCTTTCCTACCTACCTAGCCCACCTGAAATGACTTTTAGGCTAGGTTAGACGGTTAAGTTGAATAGCTTAGTCTAGCTCATCTTTTACGCGAATTTAAATCACAAAATAAAATCTAAATACTTTTTTAAATAGTGGCAATATTTACATTAACACTGAAAAAAAAAATACTAAGTCAACAACTTTTAGTAAAACTGTCCCGATATTTGGTTGGTGTATTTAGGTTCTCATTTTAAGCTATTGATTTCAACCATAGAGTATTCAAGAAAATATAGAGTGATAACGTCAACCACATTGCCTTGTGCGGAGCGAAACTAGGTCTCGCCATAGAAATGTTTAAATGTCATTTTTTCAAATTAAGTTTTCTAGATGTTTTTCAAAATTTAACTCAGCAGTTAACCATGATATAAGCTAAAATGTAACTTTTTCGCTCGTGGAGCCTAGTTGAACCGCAGTCGATCGAGGTATGATCGCAAACGGAGCTTGTGTCGCGGCCGCGTTGTTCATACCCGTGCTCACGGTTCATACTTCTATAGGGTTGCTCTATTTTTTTCTTATATACTCTAAGATTTCAACGTATTCGACGCTTGCTTGTAGTTCGTGTTACAAACATTTCAGGGAAAAACATCGACTTTAACCTTGAACTACCCTTTGTTACAACTTAGTAGGATATATTACTAAACATAGCAGTGACGTCAGGTGCATCTCATTTGCAACCTGCATGACTTAGTCTTGGAACTTAATAACATATTTTTTAGAACCTGCTGTTCTATACTAGGTATGTATAAGAAAGAATACTGTAATAATATTCAAAATACATTTTTGCGTTTACGTTTACTAGTTTACGTTGTATTTTCTTTCTGAAACCTAAATACACCCAAAAATATAAAAATGTAAAACGCTAGGAACGATATTTCATTATATAAAAGCAATATGTAATGGGTTGCCATCTTTCAGAGTTCACTGCTGCTAGATAAAAATTACACATTCTAGATTGTATTGTAAATAAAATTAAGGACTGCGAGATAAAACATAAAAGCATAATATACAGATTTTGTACTGCAGTCATTGTCGTCTGTATTTAAGATAATACTTGGCAATCGCTACAAATTTCATTCCACTAAAAATTAAAAATATAAAGTAATAATAGGGATAAGATCATTAATAAATTTATACTGGCTGGCTGTTCTCGTAAAAACGGGTAAAATAATATTATTTAAAATTTTAAATTAACTTAAAACTCATAAATCAAACATAAAATAATAATATAGCAGCAAAATAATTTGTAGGTTGGACTATACACATTTGAATAAAGAATGTGGGATATACTACGTGTTTCCAAACGAAAAATAACCAACAAGTTTTGTT
The DNA here is from genome assembly GCA_936450705.2 of Protodeltote pygarga. Classification (NCBI taxonomy): domain Eukaryota; kingdom Metazoa; phylum Arthropoda; class Insecta; order Lepidoptera; family Noctuidae; genus Protodeltote; species Protodeltote pygarga. The sequence goes on from OW388248.2 coordinate 16,739,268, forward strand.
TAGTTCAAGTGTCGCCTATCAACATTTAATAAATAACACGAAATATATATGGATAAACCTTTGAAATAACAGACTAAAGAGCACGTCAATGATATACTTGTTACTGATCCATACTTGGCGTGCTACACTAAGTTATCGTAGGAGACGCGAGGTGGCCGTTCACTTGGATAGTTTGCTGATCACTCGGATAAGGGCTCCATTTTCGTCCTTCAGCCGCTGGTTTTCAGCTTGAAGAGTTTGTTGATACTGAAAAGTTTATAAAATATGTGGTCAATAATATGTGTTATAATGTGCTTTCTACGATTAATGATAATATGTATGTTGGTAACATGTATCTTACATGCTTGCGCTACGATACATTGGATGTTCAAATCAAACCGGTATAGTACAATAATAACATGAGCAAAACTGTACATTTGTATTTGGCTGTACATCATCCGAGATTTGAAGAAATGAAACGCAAATAATATGTTGGGAAAATGAACTATAGAGTAGCATACACGACGCGCAGGCGTAAATCTCGTAAAAACCTAGGACTTCATGTGCCACCACGAAAGAATAATGCATTAACTATATAAAAAAAATAAAAATGGATAAACATTTTTAAAGACTTTATGCATGCTATGAAAACACTTGAGTTCCAAATAGTAAAAAGAAAAAATTGTATTGCAAAAAAAAAACAATATTTTTCGGTTATAAATATACCTTTAGGAAACACGAAACCGACACATGATGTATACCAGCGGCGAAGAGTCAATATTTAAAAGAAGTAAGCCGGAATCAAACTGGAGAGATAATGATTAGGTAATTATAGTAGACACTACTGACTGAGCCATTTTTAAATAGGAAGCCGGTACCAAGTCGGCTCGTATCGAGTTGTATGGAGCCTTTGCCACTGGTGAATACTGCTATCAAGCATAGGTGCACGTGAATGTGGTTCCTGATTTTTCAATGCTTATCTCAATGTCAGCTTAAGAAGAAGTTAAAAGATTGTGTCTAAAATATTAGTTTAAACCAATATTTTAGACACAATCTTCAGAGTACTTCAAACCACACGTAGGCTTCTGACATGGCTTTACACACCGTTGAAAAATCTCTTAGGTGTGCCGGTTTCCTCACGATGTTATCAAGGTGGTTTTGTCTAGTAGGTACCTACACCTGTAGATATCTTAATTAATAATTTGTTAATACAATCTAAGCTTAGCGTAGCTTGCTTAGTTTAGAATTCAATCGCTCACGTTGTCCATATAATGATGTGTATATTTCGGAACTACAAATGTGAATGACAGCATTCCAAAATATATGCGAGCAGTTTCTCATGGATGCATACTGACTTTGTGTAAAACGTAAACACTTTGGCAAAAGAGATGATAACATGTTGTAAAACAATTGGCGATATGGTAATTTTTTATTTGTCCTTCGGACACGAGCAGAGTCCAACAGAGGCGAGAAGTACAAGGCTATGGTTTCCTTTAAACACAATCTTCAACATACAGCATCACGCTGTAAGTCCCGTCACGCTGCTTGCTATGGGAAAGTACTGTTGTGGTATCTATGACACGCTCACGTTAACGTTGTTACTGACAAATAAACGTCGACTGCTTTACGCTGATGTCACATCGCGTCATAGAAAACTAAAGGCTAAGTGATCTGTGGATGCATGCCGTCAATCCTGCGTAGTTAATGCGTGAATCTTCGCTGTGGCTGACACATATTTCTAAGAAATGACATGCAGAAGTACCAATCAAATTTTTTTAGTACACATTTTGTTTCAGCGTGTGATTGGTCTATTTTCCCATGTCTCGGCTTCGCACTGCGTTGCTTCAGAAAAAACACATCCGATTGTCCTTTGTAAATTGTTCAATCATAGACTTATACGGCAATGCAGTGCAGCTATTTACTGTTTCGAGTAGGAAACCTATAATATGTGAAATCCAGCAATTACAATCATTCATCAACATCTTTTACGTTTATAAATTTTGATTTTTTTCCGTTCTAGTGACTAAGCGGGGCTTCATGCGAGTAATAAATAAATCACAATACTAAAGCTATATCGCATAAAAATTACTAGTGCGCGTGCACATGGATGTTAGAACAAAACATAAGATTTAAAGTAGCTTTATGTCGATTTTCTACCTATTTATGATTGCCTAGTGTTAATAATCGGGGCTTATTACGGTATAATTACACGTAAATTTAGGGCAACAACATTTTTTGCACGTGCGTGCAGTTAGCACTAGTTTAATCACTATTTAAATGAATCTTGTTACCATGTTGGAGATATCAAAGAAAGTGTACGGGTAAAGGTACATTTGAGAGAAATGATAAACGATAGATGATTTTAAACTGATGTAATGATAATAAGATGACACTAATGAGTTTAACACAAATTAGTCTAAAATTAGGTACAGATTGACACGCGACGATACGATATAGTTTGCCCGGATAGCTGTTGCAACTACTGAATGTAATGTGTAAAACGTGGATTATATTGAATCGTTGCGCCGCGCGTCTGTATCAGCATTTAACTATAACTACTGATATTGTACGGGTTTGCTCGTACATGCTCCCCGACGAAAAGATATAAAAGATAACAATTAACAATTACGAAGAACATTAAACATTAGTTAAGTGTCTATAGTCATATATTATTTAAAGATACGTAAAAGTCAATCACAAATTTGAAATGCTTGTATAAGAACCTAATATAGGGGAGGTGGCTTTGTCTAACACTCGCGCACTTGCCACTTTCCCTCTTTCATTAACGCACTGATACACTACACTGTCACTCACACTAACACCTTGTGCCGGGAGCGCGCCTCCGCCGGGCGCGGCGGGCGGCGCGGGCGCAGCCAGCGCCGGCGCGGAGAAGCGGCGCGTGCGCGCGCGCCTCCACGCGTACACGCCGAGTCCTGCTGCTACTACGCCGATCACACCATAGATCAATGTATAATGGTGTATGTCATGGCTGGATATGTTGTCAGCCAGTTGGCTATTTTCTCTCAACGTCTTAATTTTGTCGTCAATGCTTTTTAGTGTGGCTCGATCGTTCTCGATATTCGATTCATTCCAGACATGATGAGAAATAGATACGTTAACCAAGTGGTTGATAGAAGCAACTACTGGCGCATACATTTCAGCTTTGATACTAACATCGCTTGATCTTTGTTCGTGTGCATTCACTTCAAATTTCTCTGATTTAATTATACAGCCGTAATCTGCAGCTATAAGACCGGAGCGAGTAAGCTGGTGCACGGTAACTTGATCTCCGCACATCGCCCGTACTTGACATTGACCACAACAAAAGTAAACATAGTTGTTTATTGAATAGGTCTCCAACCAAACGTTTTTACAGGGTTCGATTCTGGCTTCGCACTCTGATTTTGTTGTTAGACAGAAATTGTTATCTCCTCTTAGCTTATAAATAGGTGAATGAATGTAGCACAAGTGTATGTTTGTCAGTAGACAAGAATTAATACCGTTTTCGGTCATGATTATGTAAGCATCCTTTTTCAGCTTCACGGCTATGTAATCTGATACCGGCTTAATGGTAATCATGGTGTAGTTATCCTTCTGTACAGGAATGGGCATCATCCTAAAGATTTCGTAAACGTCTCGGCTTATTAACGGTATTTGTACCTCAAATATGGAATAGTTCTTGAGCATTCTTGCTTTAACTCGAAGAAGTTTGAAGATTTTTGTAAGGTCAGTATGTATATTATCTATGGGTAAGGTGACGTCATTCGACAGATGACTTGCTATACTACTCAGCTGATCTTGTAATTGTTTCGCAGTTATCAAATGTGGGTTAAAGCGACCTTGATATACATCGGTAATAGTGTCTACTAATGCATTTTGCAATTCTCTCAAGTCGTGTAACAAATTACTTGCGATAATAGTTCCCATAGATACCTCATTTGTTTGAGTGATACTTTGAGTTTCCGCTTTCAGCACTTCTAAAGTGTTTTCAATGTTGGAAAACTGCTGGTGAATCATTTTGTGTTGTCTATGCATAGTAGTTTCAGTCCGCTTTAAAAGACTGAACTCTGCTTCAATCACCGAAGTTTGATTCTGCCAAAATGAAGAGATATGTTTTTGATTGTTGCGAAGAAGTGTAATGTCCTTCTCATACTGTTCCGCGAATCTCGAGTCCAGTACGCCGAACAAGCTATTAGCTATGTAACCAATGCCGTCGATAAGACCGCGCCGCCATCTGTTTGGTCGCGAGTCAAAGTGCTGACTGAGTAACATATGATTATTGTACTCGAGTTCATTGTACCCGTGACGTAATTGTAGTAATATTATATCACAATGAGTACGCTCTCGTATAGTCGCACATGATTGTTCGAGGGATTTTATACTTTTGTTAAGAGCAGTAAAACCCTCCCAATAAGGTTCCATATCGTAGTATATAATTAGTTTCCATGAATCTCGAATAGTCTGCATGTTTGTTAGCTTATCAAAATAAATGTGTTGATTATGTCTGAAGTTGGTGACGTTAAGGGCGCATTGGGAGCTCGTTACGATACTCAAAAATAACATGATTGCCACGAATACCGAGGCTATGTTATACCTTGGTCTTGAGTTGATTTTTTCAGGTAATTTTTGTGGGCAAAGATCCTTTTTACAGGTGATAGTTTGTGGATTGTTTTGTTTTTCATCGTGAACAGGAAGAATTGATAATTTCGTGACTGGCCTTTTTAATGTACCGCTCTTGGTTTTTAGTGTTACCACACGAACTTGGCCGTCCGAACCAGGGTGTAGCTCGATGATTCTTCCCATCAGCCACTTTCCGGGGGGAAGATTGTCATCTTGGATCATAACTACGTCGTTTACATTCACATTGTTTCTTGCTTGCCTCCATTTACTTCTTGCAGTTAGCTGCGTCAAGTACTCATATCGCCATCTCTTCCACAGATCTTGTACAATTTTTTGCGTCAATTGCCATCGTGTTCTTAAATCTGTTTCCGTTTCGTACAGAGTGACCTTTGATCCGCCTGTCAGAAAGTGAGCTGGTGTTAAATAATCCATGTCGTCAGGATCTTCCGATATGGGGCATAATGGTCTTGCATTGAGGCAAGCTTCAATTTGCGTTAGAACCGTATACAACTCTTCATACGTTAAACTTTGTTCGCCGATTACTCTTTTGAAGTGAAATTTAAAGCTCTTTACAGCAGCCTCCCATAAGCCACCTGCAGTGGGCCAGGAGGGTGCGTTAAAACTCCAATTGATCTCCATATTTAAAACTTCAGCCATGAGCTCCTTACTTTGCAATATGTTAATTAATTCATTATATTCTTGTTGCAGTACCTTGTTGGCACCTACAAAGTTGCGACCGTTATCGCTATAGATGTGACTTGGCACACCCCTGCGAGCTGCCATCCTTTTCAGTGCTGCAAGGAATGCTGACGTGCTTAAGTCACTTACAAGTTCCAAATGCACTGCTTTGGTGGCCATGCACACAAAGACAGCGACATAACCCTTAGTGGATCTAATTCCTCGTCCTTTACTGGATTTCACGTAGATGTGACCCGTAAAATCTACGCCAGTATGTGTAAACGGACGAGATGGATTGATTCTGGCTGTCGGTAGATCTCCCATTATTTGAGGCTGACAGTCTGGATTCTGTTTTCTGCAAATAACACAACGTCGTAGTTGTTTCTTTGTTGCAGCGTTTCCTCCCAAGATCCAATATTTTTGCCTGATGAAACTCAAGGTCAGTCTAGCTCCTGAATGCAACATAGTTTGATGTGCATTTTCAATCACAAGCTCTGTTAGACGACCGCTGTGAGGGAGAATAATTGGATGCTTGATGTCATTGCTGATTTGCGCTTTGTGAAGCCTTCCTCCAACGCGTAAAACACCGTCATTGTCTAGGAACGGGTTTAAGTTCAACAATTTGCTTTTAGAACTTAATTTGCTTTTTTGCTTTATATCGCTTATTTCTTTCGCAAACGATGCTTGTTGTATTTGCTTAATGATTTTTTGCTTTGCTTTGCTAATTTCTGATAATGATAAGTATTGTTGTTGCTTTTTGCCCTTGCTAGACAAAAATCTTAAAATCCATGCTAGGATACGAGTAGTTTTGTTAAGTGAGCTATGTTTGCTCAACAGTTCAATGATAATGTTTGGTTCTGGCTGTGTAACAACGTGAACTTCCTGCTCTTTCTGTCTGCTCTCCTCTTCTGTAGTGTAGATTATTGGATTGGCTTCCTTTGCGTCAAAGGATTGTAACCATTTAGGTCCTCGCCACCACAAAAGATGATCATTCAACTGAGATACTGTCATACCTCTGCTTCCACAGTCGGCGGGGTTTTCGCTTGATTTTACGTATCTCCAACATTGTGGTTGTATTACCTCAGCGATTTGTATTGACCTGTTCGCCACAAATGTCTTCCACCGACCGGGATTTCCCTGAAGCCACCCTAATACTGCTGTAGAGTCGCTCCATCCAAAACTAGTCATGCTATGATCTGCTAAACACTGCTTGACCTTGGCCATGAGTTTAGCAAGTAGTTGAGCCCCACATAATTCCAATCGGGGCAATGATATTTGTTTGTTGGACGGGACCAATTTTGATTTTCCTGCCACTAATATCACTGAATTATTTACTTTACAATAAATAACGCATGCGTATGCTTTTGTCGACGCATCGCAAAAGCCGTGTAACTCGATAGTACTAGACGGCTGCACACCGTACCATCTTGGTATTTTAAATTGATTGATATTTGGTAGTTCGTTTTTTATTTTGATCCATTCTTTACTGATCTTGTCTGGAACTTGTTCATCCCATGTAATTTGAGACTGCCATATATTTTGAAATAGGATTTTCAATTTTGTAGTTACAGGAACGATCCATCCCAATGGGTCAAACACCTTAGACATCTCAGATAATATGATTCGCTTAGTTATGTTTGTGTTTGACGTTTCAATTTTTGATACGAAGGTAAAGTTGTCTTCTTTAGGATTCCAACGAAGTCCTAACGTTTTAGTTAAATCAGCCTGTTTGAAACTCTTGCTCTGCTGATTTTGATAATCTTGGTCCATTTGCTGTAATAATCGGCTATCATTAGAAGTCCATTTCCTCAAATTAAAGCCTCCTAACTTTAGTAAGTCGATTAAATCTTTCTTTAACTTGATTGCTGATGATATAGAACTAGTCGAATGGACCAGATCGTCCATATAAAATGATTTTTCGATGACCTTGGCCGCTTCTGGGTACTTATCCCGTTCATCTATTGCTAATTGTCTCAAGGTCATCATTGCGAGAAATGGAGCTGATTTTGTGCCGTATGTAACGGTCGTAAGTTGATATTCTTGTAGTTTTTTATCAAGGTCATCCCTCCATATTATTTTTTGTAAAAGTTGGTCTTTTGGGTTCATCCAAATAGCCCTAAACATTTTTTCTATGTCAGCAGTAAATGCATACTGATATAGTCTCCACTTTATTATTAACCCTTGAAGGTCTTGCTGTAAATTGGGCCCTGTGTACATAAGATCATTCAAACTTTTGTTAGTTGAAGTCTTTGTGGACGCATTGTAAACAACACGTAATGCTGTAGTTGTAGAATCTTCGCGCAGTACACAGTGATGAGGTAAAAAATATTCCGGTATTTGATTACTTGCAGGTTTCATGTGACCTAATTCTTTGTATTCGTTGATAAAGCTTTTGTATTCGGAAAAAATATGATTGTTTTTATGTAATTTTCTTTCTAATTGAATAAACTGAGCAATAGCCTTGTTTTTTGAATGTCCTAATTTTTCTTCGAATTGGGGTACAAGTGGAAGTCTCACTTGATATTTCCCATCTTCTAAACGAATAGTAGTTGATTTGTAGAATTCAATGCTTGCTTGATCCTCAGATGATAAAGGTTTTTCTTCACTGACTTCCTCTACCTCCCAAAACTGCTTAATTTCGTCGAGATTGACTTGTACGACATTACACATTAAAGGTTTCATACTTCCGCATAATATCCATCCCAGACGAGTTTCTTGTACAATCGGAAGCGATTCGCTTAGTCTGCAAAGGCCTCCTAAAAGAATGTTGGAGTATACATCAGCCCCCAACAAAATGTCAATTGGACGGCTGATATTGTATTCCGGATCAGCCAATTCTATATTTTCCAAAAATGGACATGCTATCTTTGGGAATGAAAATGATGGTAAATATTTCGTAAGGTTTTTCATAATGTAGACATCGATGTTGAAATTATATGAATTTACCCTTGAGGCACAGTTAATGTTCATAATGCCTTTACAACTATTTTCGGTTTGCCCAATACCGGTTATGACTCCGTTACATCTAGATCGCGTCAATCCTAACTGCTGAGCGCCATTTTCTGTTATAAGAGACGTTTGCGACCCCTGATCAATGAGTGCTCTCAATATCTGATAGGTACCATCTGATTTTTGTACCTTCACTAGTGCAGTCGATAATAAGATTTCAGGAATAATATCTTGTTGGGTAACGTGAGTAGTGCCTTGAGGGGCACGCTCGGTGTTAGAACGTACATTAGTTTGCTGCGCACTTGTGGAGGGTTTAGAATTTCCGCTTGGCTTGTACGATTCGTGTAATAATGTATTATGACACTCGTTGCATTCGCGGCATCGCTTCTTTGATAAGCATTCTTTTCCCTTGTGATCGTACAAGCAATTCTTGCAAAAATCTAAGTTAGCAACATATTGTTGTTTCTTTGTAGGTGTCATTTCTGCGAATTTCTTGCAATAAAATAGCGCATGTGCATCATTGCAGACTGGGCAATTAAATCGGTTGATATGTGATTTCCTATCCTTTGGTGATGACGAAATCGTTTTATTACTTGTATATGACTGCTTTGAATTATTATATGATTTTTCATGTGATTTATTGTTTGAAGGAATAGGTTTTTGATTGTAGTTTTCCTGCTTCCTTTTGCTGGCCTCCATACTCGTGAATTTGCCCTCTAAGAAAGTCAAAAATTCATTCAAGTCGAGTAGTTCTCGAGGTTGTTTGATAGCAGCATTGTAATCGTTATAGGTGTCTGAATCTAATTTCTGACATAAAATATGAATAATCAAAGGATCCCAGCTTTTCACGTCGACTCCAAGGTTTTTAATTGCATTTAAAGTCTCGAGTGTAGTATCATGAATCCGTTTGATATGATTGATGGACGCTTGTTGCGCCACCGGTAGATTCAAGAGAATGTTGATGTGTGACGTGAATATCATCCTCTTGTTATTGTACCTATGGCTCAAGATGTCCCAACTTATGATGTAGTTGTCCGAGCTTATAGGAAGATGCTGGATAAGGCGTTCTGCTTCACCTTTTACCTTTGTCTTAAGGAATTGCATCTTCTGGGCACCGGAGAGTGATGGATTTGAATGAATCGCATCTGTGAAGAGATCTTGGAAAGACGTCCACTGATGATAGCTACCTCCAAATGTTGGTATTTCTATTTTCGGAGTAGCTTGCTCCCTATGTGATATAGAACACATCTTCTTGTTGATGGCCTTGATAGCATCACTATAAGTATTCTCATATTTGAGGTACATGTTATGGTATTCCTGATTTCGCTCTCCAAGCTCACTATCTAACTCCCAATGCTGAGAGTCAATCTTAGACCAACGATCCTGTATTGTTTTCAACAGATGACCGAATTCCCACTTTTCCGAAACAGTTTCCAGGTTGATTTTTGAGACGGTATGTTCAAAGGCTTTGAAATTGCTGATTTGTTTTCTCATCATTTCATCAGTTTTGCTGTTGGTTCCCTGAGTCTTAGACTCCCCGGATAATTGTTGACCGGAGCCGGAAGCTGCTAAAGGAGTTGCAGGTTTCAACAATGGTGTTGAAGGTCTTTCTGCTGTTATCTGATAGTTATGTATCACTCCCCTGATTTGCTCATACCTATTTTGCACGGCATCGTATTGCTTAGAAGTGAAATAAGTATGCGATTCAGCATAATCGATGTTGCACAATTTCCTATGATTTGATTGGAAATCTTGCCAGTAGGCATCCAATGTCTCTAATCTTCGGCGAATGTAGTCCGAAGTTTTACGATCGGAGCCATCTTTTTTGAAATTTGTATATATCTGTTCAATCTGACTGAGTAGTTGCTGTTGATGGGCTAAAATATCCTCCAACGACGACATCTTGGTTGATATTAATTGATAAATGATAAAGGAACGATCTTACTTGATAGTTCGAGTGCGGGAGCTTGTTGCTCACCGACTAGGAATCCTTGTTGATCCCTGATGGCTGTTGCCCGTTTGTGCTGCACTATTGCTGGCAGAACAAACACTCCACTGCTAGTTCAGTTCACCTCACGTATGCACAGTTCACACAGTACTGTTTCTCTACTGCAATAATGTCCATACGAGATCCGGCTCGAAGGACCATTAAATGTACGGGTAAAGGTACATTTGAGAGAAATGATAAACGATAGATGATTTTAAACTGATGTAATGATAATAAGATGACACTAATGAGTTTAACACAAATTAGTCTAAAATTAGGTACAGATTGACACGCGACGATACGATATAGTTTGCCCGGATAGCTGTTGCAACTACTGAATGTAATGTGTAAAACGTGGATTATATTGAATCGTTGCGCCGCGCGTCTGTATCAGCATTTAACTATAACTACTGATATTGTACGGGTTTGCTCGTACAGAAAGATTCAGAAGATGATGGTGAAGTCGAATTACCTATAGAATATTCTGCTTGTATGATTCTATGAAAGTATGTCTACTTCATGTCGTTTGAGTAGCAATATTTTCGTATGTACACAAATGATGTAATTTCTTTGCATCACAGGTCATGCAACACACGCCAGCCAACTGTTTTTAAACATTGTGTTTTAATTAAAACCATTTAGATTTTCTTCATAATTATAAAGTGAAAAAAACTATTTCGAAAAAATAATTTCTAATAAAACACAATGAGGGCGCGTACATGTGATGCACGTAAGGGCACGAAAATCTGGCGAATTGTAGCGCATTATTTGAACGATAGCACGGTTAATATTATAAGACCGAAAACCACACTGCGCTTTACCAGATAGCTAGCCAGCCCTGGAGGCGTATACAATGTACGCGCCATATTTGCCTCACGCAAGTTAGACATGTACCAAAACATGCTTGCCATAACACACTGTTAATCATAGAGGGCGGGGGCTCGCGACAAATACCGCGACCCTGCGCGACCTTGCTCTGTCTATCGTGTCGTCTCGCTCACACGCCAAGGACGTCAATGTAGTTGAAGATGAGAGAAAGAATGATAACTATTACTGATGGTACAAATTATACATTATATATATACGGTTTTTCGGTTGAGTGGTTGCGGTTCTGTGTTCATGAAGTGTAATGTGTGTCACACCTCTTCCCTCTATAAATATGTACCGGTGTGTAAGCTGAAGCTTCATTACATGTAATATACATGTGAATGGTTGTATTATTTATCCCGTGAGTGCATGTCGACCCTGCCAGAGCTGCCTTGTGCAGTGTCTGGCATTTATTTGGAGTAATTAATTAAATATTATTATTAAAATTTGGAAACACGGTTCCTGGCCCTAATGTAGCTTCAATCTTGACGGAAAGTTAATCAAATTTAATAGAAATGCGATGTGGCCCGCCGAGGTCTGAAGACCTTCTGCGCTAGGACCCACGCTCGCAGCAGCGAGTTGATGAGCTGGTTTTGATGCTACAGGTGGATAAGTACTGCCCAAGATCAAGGACGAGCAGATGACGTGATGTAAGTTTTTCATCAATATGAGTGAAATGTGAGTGTAGTACACTTCGTAAGAAGTCTTATTCTATTGCCGTGGGCAATCTTCGTTTTCGACAAGTATAATTTACACAAGTTTAAAGTAATTATTTATATACCTAAGAATTTTGGGTAATTTTAAATTGTAATCATTGATCGTGATCACAGGTGCCTGTTGACAGAATTACTTTTTTCTTAATTATGCACATTAATAAGTAAATTGTGTTACTAACGCGACTTCAGATAATTTGAATATTGTTTTCTATAATAATGAATAACAAGTGTTTAGTGTTGACGGAAGCTCAAATTTCGCTTCTAGGTATTTAACGTTAGTAGCATTTATAACTCCGCACAGTTATGTTAAATTACATCAAATACTGACTTGTACCTTGTTTTTTTTTTGTTCTCTCACACTAACACACGCTATCTACTCACTATTTGTTAACTGAAGTATGAACACTTTACAAATACCATTTTATTTGTTTAAAATTGAAAGAGAAAAGAATTTTACTAGAACTTACAACTTTTTGAAATTTTCATCAAACGATGGTTAATTTCTTGGGTTGATATGAATTTGTTTTTAATGCAATGATGAAATGCAATCGGAATATAAGCATATCACAACTTCTTTCAACAACACACTTTTAGCTCAACTCAGATCAGTTTAGTTGAAAGCCAAAAATTTAGTGAAAAACAAATCTTGAAATTGTGAGATAATAGAAAATATTACTCTTATGCATGTTAGATTACACACGTTCTCATTTTACCGCAGGAAACAAGTTAAAAAGCGAAATAACAAAGCTTTCACATTCGCTTAACTGTTACTAAAACAGTAACAGTAGATGAGTAGCATCGCATCTAGACAAACAACTGTGGTAAAAGAAGGGCATGTGAGATTGCCTAGCGAACATACCAAGTGTTTATGTGTGAGAAAAATGTGAATATATCAACGTGTAAGCGAGAGCGACGATCTGTTTAGTACCGGCGCAAGCCGCACGGTGTCGCCACTGAGCGGAATGCTCAATTAATGTACACATTTACCTATTTAGCGGCAGAGTTGGTCAATTTGCTCACGACCCGCGTAAGGGCACGATTCTCAGCCCTCAGCCTTTCGTTCTCGGCTTTTAGTTTTTGCAATTGCTATAAAACGAACACCAACATGTCAATTTTAATATTCTCTTTTATTTCCAGGCGGTAACAGCTATCTTGACGTCCGCCGTCTTGGTTTAGATTCAAACTTGTAAAAGCTAACGGCATACTATACTTTAATATTAATTTTGCAGAATTTATAATGTGTTGTGTATGTGTTCGCCACAAGTATATTTACAGGGGATTGTAAGGTTACCTTTAATTCTTCCTCCATTTCTGATAATTTTCTCTCCATAGCCCTCTTTTCTCGTTTCTCAATTTCAGACAAGGAATTTTGATTCTGAAACGAAAGAGACACGACTGTTAAACACCACTCTGGAGAATAAGTATTAGTATTTTAGACATACAAGTACACAGTCGTACCAAAATATAAAATGAGTGATAAATACATTTGCTCCAATAAATAAAATGACATATCGCAGAGCATACACAACAACATGCCAATGCAACATTAATAAAACAGCAAAAGCGTATGGTTCGCATAAATATAAATGGTAAGGAAACTCGCGCCAATCTGTCAACTGTCTAAGAACGTAATTAGTGTTGTTCCGTAGGCGGGAATTATTCAAACTATCGAAAATAGTCGAGCTAATTACGTTAGAAAAACAAATAGTCACGGTGAAGGTGAAACTCATGTTTGAAATACACGGAAATATTATTAGAATGATGACTGACAATTCCAGCTTGCTTTATTTTTAGGAAATAAAATATAAAATGGAACAATAGAATGTATTTTTAACGAGTAGTTTTACATTAAACCGTAACTCAATTAAAATATTTTTTTTTTTACATTATAAATTTGAAGGTTATCCCAAACAAACTGCGGAAATTGTGATAGCAACAGGTATACACGTTAAACTTATAACAACCCTCTGTTTTCGGAGGGTGTTAAAGACCCTTCCCATGAGTCAACATCAATGTAATTAGATAAGGAAGAAACCCGTATTTTTCCTGTTGAGACTAAATATTATTATGACTATAATTTAACTGACCAGCAAAATAAAGCTTGATCATTATTGACTAGTTTCACATTTATTATAAGGCGTTCCATGGAAGAAGCTAAAAATAAATATATTAAACAAATCGCACATACACAAGATAAATCTGGTTAACGTTTGCACAGGCGCAAATACATTCGCACTATATATTTATATTCTAGTAGCGACCCGCCCCGGCTTTGCACTACGGCTTTTCTCTTATAAAATAAGTTTTAAGTTTTTCTCTTATAAAATAAAGACGGATAATTGTATATAAACATTCCGAAAGAAATTTTCCAAATAATAGTGAAAACCGTATCAAAATCCGAGGCGTGGTTTAGAAGCAGTAAGCGGAGAAACAGAAGACTACAAACAACGACTTTATACGATGACATACAGAACAAATAAACAACGACATAGGTAACAAAAACAATTCTCAGTGTTTGTTTTCTTTAAATAATTGCAGTTACAAATTATTTTACACCAATGATTAGTTTTTGACATTGTCTCATCACTAATTGTCAGCTATTTATAATTTTTTTTAGGTATAGCAACAAGTTAGTAATTTTTAAATAATGAAGAATAAAATAGTAATTTTTCATCTAATCATCATCATTTCAGCCATAGGACGTCCACTGCTGAACATAGACCTCCCCCAATTTTTCAACTAATATTATTAGCAAATTAAATTGATTACTAAAATTAAATAGTAGTAAAATATTAACCCTTGTAAACGCCTGCATTGCACAGTTGCTTGGTGCTAGAGCTGATAAATATCTGCTACGTAGTTAATCTACGAATGCACTATATGTTACCACGCAAAAAAATATTAATATAAGAATTTTTCAAAACGATTTCCTTATAAAATTATAAGTCATGTCCACAATATTAATTCATTCGTACCACTTGAGTGAGCCTGGTGATGGTGGCGCGAGCCTCGCGCAACTGTTGCTCGGAGGTGGCGAGCAAGGCGCGCAGGCGGCGCACCTCACTCATGGACGCTTCATACAACGCCTTGTAGTCCTTATCCTCGCCTTCCTCTGTGCGTTCGCTGCCAGACTGGAAATATATGGGATTATTTTTGAGTATGCTTTTAAAGGTAGAGTTTTAAAGTCAGTTAAAGTTAGTAAATGATTTAATAGATTTGTTATTTAAAGATCATGGTAAATATCCTTATAAGTGCAACTACTAAGAATGATGTTTTATAAAGAAAATAAATTATCACTGAGACGAATAGCTTAATCATAGTTTTTGACTATAGTATGCCTGAACTCAGCATTGGGATAGTAAAAAATTTTGATGCTGCATCATCCTCCTAGTCTTATTATTCCCAAACTTTGTTGGGGTGGGCTTCTTATCTAACCAGATGCATCATGCAGCTGAATATCACTTTTCTACTGACTACGGAATGATAATATCTGACACCTGTAACCCAATGGGAAAAATATTCTGAAAATAAGATCAGTGTTCAGAATTTTATGAGGGAACCGTTAAAGATCTATATGATAGCTGGGGCCAACGACAGCATATTGTGCTTTCCAAGGCACGTAGCAAGTGATAATTAATTAATAATATGCACATAACTTCCGAAAAGCCAGACGTGCGTGCCTTGAGTTCGAACCTAAGATCTCTGTCTTGCCAGTCAACGGTCATGCCACTTCACCTTCACTTCACCTTCACCTTCACATGATTAGTGTAACTAGTGATGATAAAAGTACGTCTACACAGTCCTAATGTTAAAGACACTAATGATAAGATTTGTTTATCATTATTGAAAATCGATTCATGTATCTAGTTGTCTTTACACTGTTGCAGATAAAATAAAATTGATTTTTATAGAAGTTCCATAGATTTAATTTTACAAATAACAGATTTTCATGCAAACTTTCAGTACCTATTTTACCCACTAATGGAGAATTTCCTCAGTGGATAAAGGTTGCGTCAATATATTAATAAACCAAACAGCTTCTTTAAAATAAATACTTATATGGATTATGTAGAAGTGTCAAAATTATGACACAAATTATGAGGGGTTTATCTCAAATTGATATAAAACAAGACGATTTTTTTGCCATGTTTATCTTGATTTGGCGTGCGATAAATAATGCCTACAGAAAATAAAATACGCCTTGCTTAACGAATATCAATCATACAAGGATGAAAATCACACGTGTAAATGGAAACTGTTATTGTTACAGTTATTGTTGGTGTTACTGTTAAAGCATCTTGGTATAAAAAATATTATTCTATCCTAGTACCTATAGGAATACAACCAATATTTATATATATCTCTAGCTTTTGCTCGCGGCTTTGCTCGCTTTAATTAAGAATTTAATTTTTTTCATTTACGTAAATTGTAATCAGTTTCATATAACTAAATGCAGCACATATTTTTTCTATCTATTCTATTTTAATATTGAACCAGTACCTAGTCAGAATATTTTTATACCTATGTAAAAATGGAAGCGGAGTCATAAATTCACCACAATAATAACTCAAATTATTTCCAAAAGAGACAAACGAATATTACAAATGGAAAGTAAACCGCCGTTATAGTTAACAAATAGCGATCTAAAACGAACTAAGTATCTATAAATAGAGGCGGCTGAACTAACGCTGTAAAAAGCACGCGATTGTTTTTGATCGCGTTCAGATTCTGATTTCTATAAAATTATACGTGGGAAAATAATGAAAAACGTTCTCAATCTTTGTTGAAGCACCTTGAATAGCAGGTAGAGAAAGGTTCGAATGCAGTATACTATCTAGAAGTATCTATCTATAAACTTAGTAGTAAATGAATGCATTGCACAACATTATTACAAAATTATGTTTACTAACAGAGTTGGCCATAAAGCAATGTTTAAAATTTAAGCCTTGTTTAAAGCTTTCTGTAGGTTAGATCACATAGATTCATAGATCATTCATAGATCACATAGATCATATAGACTAGGGTAGGGTAGATTAAGGTAGACTAGGGTAGGGTAGAATAGACGTAAAGGTAGGATAATCACGCGTACAAAATCCGCGTAAACTACCCTACTCTACCCTTAGCCTACCCTACACGACCCTACCCTGCTTCTACTCTACCCTAACCCACTCTACCCTACCCCACTCTACCCCTATCCTACCCTACCCCACTCTACCCTTATCCTACCCTACCTCACTCTACCCCTATCCTACCCTACCCCACTCTACCCCTACCCTACCCCGACTCCCTAGGAGTATAATTCAATTTTTTTGTCTTATTTGGCAATTCGAGGTAATGACAAATCTAATAAATCAAAAACGACGAAAATCGGTCCAGCCGTTCTCGAGTTATAAGTTGTTTGAACAAACCCGACTTTGTTTTAGTTTAATATTATAGGTATACCGCAAAGCATTACGTACACAGTATCCATCTGAAGCGAGCGAATTCAAACTGAGGCAGCGGGAGCCTAACGCCCCTGACGTCTCCAAGGAGCTGAGAGAGCGTGAACGCTCTTTGTCCAAGTTGCCAGCTTTATTCGCGCGGGACTTGCGCTCAGGTCTCACAGGTGGCACATCAGCAACCTCCGGAGCCACGACCACTTCGCTAGGTACTTCCACTGGTTCTTGAACCTTTGCCGGTGGCACAGGCTTTGGTTTAAAGTCCTTTTTACTCGCCAACAACCTCTTGTCCAACTTTTTCAACACTGGTGTCATTAAATTTAACGATCCCAAAGTAGCACTACTTAAGTAAACACCCCCATAACCCGAACTTGTACCACCGTATATACCGAGATTTGACGACGGCCTCCCTAACCCCGCACTGTAAGGATTATAGTTTCTATATGTGCCAGAATTGTAGTTTGAATAATTATTTGAGTAAGGACTATACTGACTGCCGAGCATAGTGCCCAGCATACTCGGGGACGAACTGTAGTGCGAAGTGAGGCTTCGCGGCCTAGAAGTGTACCTATCTTGTTTTCGACTCATTTTGTGCACATTTCACCGGGAGCTAGTAGTCAAACTCTCGACAGGCGAACACCGCGCGCTACGTAAACACACTGACTGTTTCCCAAGTTTTAATCTACGCGCAGTGAAAATATTGTGTGCGCCCACGCCGCGGGAGGATCGCGCGTGTAAGACGCCGGTGACGCACTGACGTGTTCAGATGAGAGCGCGATATTCACCGGACACGTGAGACGGACATCACCTGTAAATATAACGGTGTAGCACAGGGGGCGCCGGCTGGTGGCGCGTGGCCCGAACCCGCCGCAACACAAGGACGCTACGCAAATAGAGATTACAGCCCTCTATTATTATCAGCGACGCCTCATCAATCAGTCGACAGTTTACTTCATAATTAGTGCGTGGATCGAAGGCCACCCGCGGCCAACCGGTGCCTCCGCGGCTCCGCCCTGATCGTACAGGTACACAACGCACGAGCTAAAAATAAGTCCACTCCTCTTGTAAACATAGTGCTGAGAGTATGAAACAGAACAGAGTGCACTCATACCGCAATCGAAGTGCTAACTCGCTTCACTTCTTGTTTTCGTTTATGTTTAATATATGAATTCTATTTTCAAGTTTACGCGTCTCAGATTCCGAAAGCAATGACCCAAATACTTGCTTGTTGAGAGATATCTAAACATTTGACAGATATTCCCCACCACTCACCATCAGCTTTAAAACAGAAACCGCAGCGTGTTCTAATTCATGCGTAGTATTTCATGACCGCTCAGTTATCCCCAATATTAAGAGGAAACTATATATTTATCATGAATTCATTGAGTCAGTGGCGCAATTCCGTTTTCCTCACAACAGCCAAGTCGACGCGGCGAAATCGTTTTTCAAAATTTCGTCATTTACACCAAAATTTATTTCGAAATTGTCTCGTGAAGCTTGGCCGTTAACTGCGCATCCCACGTGGGCGATAGACACTACGCGAACGACACGATGTCTGTCCTACATTATGGACATTGACAAAGTAGTTATAAATTGTGGGTGAACCATAAAATTTAACGTTTTAGCACTTGGCTAATGAAAACGATAGAGGAATGACAACGTAATTCTCGTCGTTCCTGATTCGAAGTAGCGGGTCAAGGGTGTATTTAGCACGTATTAATTCAATTTATATTTTTTTGTATTTACGATCGTCGCACTTCCTGTTTTTACAAGCAAAAGAAAATTAAATAATCTCTCAGTCAAATAATCAAGAAAACTCTTTTAAGATCTGCGTAATGATTAATATTTCCCGCGGAATAACATTTTATTACAAGTGTCGCATCGCTATTATGTGACAGTTTCGCTTCGCCTACTTATACAGTTAGTATAATATATACCTATCGTAATAAATATGAGATGTGGTTACATAGTGGACTAATTTATGACGTCATCGGCCATGTGTGCAGTAGTAGGTACCAGCGTCATGGACGGATACGCTAAAAATAATAAGACATTATAACGAAAATATTGTCTTATAACTTTCAAACTCTAATACTAATAAAACGATTGTCATTCTAAATAATTTCGGCGTAATAAAGCATATTTACTTTATTTCTGTTAAATACAAACTTATCGTAGATTTTTGCAAACAAAAACAGTATAAGATATTTTTTTATAAAGTCATACTCAAATATCTTTACGACAATAGTCTACTTTAGGAACATGGGGTCGGATCTTCAGCCCCCTCAGGACTTGTTTGCCAGCACTCTGAGAGGATCGTTCCGCTTTTCATCTAACCAGCCGATTTGGAGTAGTACCCACTACTCCAAATCGGCTGGTCCAATTTCACTACTTGGTTAGTTTTTAAAGCTAGATGAATAGCTTTAAAAACTAACCAAGTAGTGAAATTGGTCTCAATAAAGTCTGTGATCTATACTTATAATAAAATCGTAAAGAAAGTAAAAGCTGTACATTTTGAATAAAACAATTGTAACCATGTGATGCATTTTCCCTGTGTCCCGATTTTTTCGTCCCTGTCCTGCTTTTTTTATCTAACTCCCGATATTTAGCAAAACGGATCTGACAACACCACTTTCAACGCAGAAACGACGAAAAGTTGAGGCCTTAATGTGGTGGACATTTGGGCTTCAGCCGAATGAAACAGTTTGCGAATTACTGTTACCATAGCGATGGGGGGCTAATGAAAGTTCTAATGCTTTAGCCACAATTTCTCACAAACAGGTAAGAAACCTTATAAACAATCAACCACAAATTGTTTTTGAGAAAATAACATTTCACCCAACTTTGTGATTATTTAGTAGAACAATTTGTACCTTTACTATTTCGAGCAATTCAATTTAGTTTTCTGTTTACATCCTAAAGACCTAAACGTTATAAGCAGCGCTGGAGTTTGCAGTTTATATTCAGCTGCGGTTTACCTTACCATACCATACCATATATATTTATACCTAATGTTTTTGCCATACAAAGGCTTCCCTCTGATTTCCTGTTATCTCTATTTCTGGTTTGTAGTGGTGTTATTGATGGCCACATAGTAAGACAAGGGCCGCAAGGGCAGCGGCGTGTCAGTATTACGACACGCGGCTCTCCCTATCCTCTGCGGGCGAGGTGTGATTAGCAACACTTAAAAAAAAACTTCAAAAAAACGGACCTTGTCTTAAAATCCCAATTTACAATAAAACAATCATATCTAGGTATACCTAAATACATATAAATAATGTTTACAAAATGGCTAAACGTAGTTGAGTAGTGACTACACGAACACAATTTATGTGTCGTTCATAATGATGCTGGAATATTGCCAACCCTTACCACGTTGACCACAAAAACCTGCATATTTATTGTTTACTGTGATTTCCAAGACACGCAATGATATACTACTTTTTCGAACAAATAAAGTTCATGAAAACACGAAAATATATCATTTGCTAACTATTTTATAATTAAATGCAAAAGTTCAATCGTTTCGCATCTTGTATCTATACGAGACAGTTTTATAACAAAACGTGTTAAAAGTAATTTCAAGCTTTTTCGTTCCTTTTTAAGTAGGTTTTATTATTTTATTAAAAATTTTGATTAATTTCTAAAACGCATATGAATCCGAAAATACAGAGACGTGTATCTGGGTTTCGAACCTACCACTTTTGACTTGGCAGTCCAACAGTCATACCACTAGGTTATCACTTCTAAAGAGGTAGATAGTCGCAAAACCAAACAAACGTTATCGTATGATTACAAAGCTATCAATGAGAAAAAAAAACAATTTTTAAAATATCGGCATCGCAATCTGTCACTCGGCGACAGTATGACTAAAGTGTAGTGACAACCTGTCGACTTATCTTTGGCAAGACACGTCTTTTTATCGCGAAATCCTCGATTTAGTTTTAAGAGGAAAGACCGTTGATCTCTCTTGTTTCCTTTTCTACATGGTCATTGTTATTTTCAACCATCAGTTGCGTGAGCAAATTCTAAGTATCAATATTATAATAGGAATACCTTTTTATTGTCTTTTTTTTCTAAACAAAGCTTTTAATAATATTATAAATGCGAAAGTATTTGTATATTACATTACGTGTGTATGTATGTGCTACCTATTATTTTAATCTATTTTAGATTTATAGAATGTAATCCTTTGCTACCAATCTATTAAGAAATTGGCTAAATGACAGGAAACTACATAGTCACAGAATATACTACATAGAAAATTCTGCGAAGTGCGGGCCATAAATTTTGCTAGGAGAATCAGAACATTAAAGTCCCTTGACGTACTAACCTTTCACCAGAACAAATTCATTTGCAGAAAACACATGTTTAGAGACAGTGACGTTTGGAGGTGAGTTGCCAAAACAGAGTCCCTTTAGAGATGGTTGAATTTCATTGACCTTGCACATGTACGCGAAAATAACGCGATGTCACTCATAATACTAGCAAGTGAGTCAGACGGTAAGCGCACAGTGACGGCAAACGGACATTTTGAAAGAGCCACCGAAAAAGTATCTTTACATTCAACCTGGGTTTCCCAACAGCCACCGGCCATATTTCGTTGTTACTTGTTGTTACAAAACAAAATTCCGATTATTACTCCGTAGACTTATGCTAGACTCGTCTTGCAGACAACGCTTTTTAAAGTTAAAAGTAAAATTCATTTGCGTAAAGCGCCCTAGAAATGTGTTTTCAGTATTTGTGTTAATGCTACCTACTTTTTTTTTATCTAAAAGCATTTTAGAGTTGTGAAATCTAGTTCATACAGATAGATTCGTTTTAAATTAGGTTACGTAGTAATTGTAATGGAAAATTATTTTAACGTCCGGAATTAAAAGTAAAAAAAGTTGCAAAGAAGTAATTTAAAAGAAAATAACTAGGTTATGTTTTGTGCGGCGTAGGTATATAGGAACCGGGGAATTATTTGCGAAGTTCTAAGCATTCAATTTTTTCGTTACTTTAGTGACCGCTGTTCCTACCACACTGCCCAGCCCTGGCTCGCTCTCAACCGCTTCTAAAATTATACATTAGTAATATCACAATACTCACTACACATATGACATGGAACAAATAATTGCAAAAGCGGTTTACGATACTATAATCTGTAATGTTTAAAGCTTTTCACAGTACATTTGACAATGTTCAACATAATTAAATCAAACAGTCGACTATGTTTTACTATGCGATTTAAATGAGAATGTGTGCAACTCTGATTGCCTTCAGTGACAGCTATGACGTCACAAAATATCAGCCAAAGTAGCAGATTCTTTTTTTGAATCGTTATTTTGGGAAAAGTAGGAACTCGTAGGAACTAGTTATGTTTGCTTTTTTGATAATGTTGAATTTAAACCGAGTGCTCAGATCGAATTGGAGCAAAAAATCGGGAAATAATAAATACGTTGAAATTGGGATTGCGATCTTTATGGAAAGCTATGTTTGCGACTACATATATCATTTGAGTCTGCGGTGAATATTCTTGTTAAAATACCTTTCGGATCACAAAATAATAATCAAAGGTTGCAATAATATACCATTACTTTTCATATCTCAAGAGGATAAAAGCTACCAATACTACCCATAATACCAAATGTATATTATTAATGGATGACTTGGTAAAAATTGTATCGGATATTATTGTTTTGCAGTTACACGTCGATCATCCCAAAAATATTGATTGCTAAATTGTATTTCCAATACCTCGTGATTCACATGTCACATGCCACCCGTTTGATGATATCTGGTGCAAAATGGACTAATACGTAAAAACGTAACGAAGAAGAAAAGCACATGCCGACTATTTTTGAATTGAACTGTGTGTACTGATAAGACTTGTCTCAAACTTCCGACGTCCTTAATAATGACAAGAGCGCATAGCGCTTTTCCAATATATTTTTATCTGTCATTCCATCACACGAACTTAGTTTTAACAACTTTATAAGGCGTGTAAGTCTAGTAGGCGCTACAGTACCATATTTGTGAGCAGGTGTAATATTTAAATAGGCGTCCACAGCATGAGTATTTATTGATCTACATTTTGTAGCAAACTTTCACGTGATCAATTAAGACAAGACTGAGAAAATTAATCTGTGAAATGCACTAGTTGAAAAACAGAAATTCGCAATTTAAAAATTTAATACACCTAAAAACTCTTAGCGGGTGACGCACAATATATGATAATTTTTCTTGAGAAATTCTACGAAAGAAACTGACATGTCAAAAATTAAATTGCGGTTATAATTTTATCGTAATGTCAACCCTCTAATTTATTAGCAACATTGTGTATGACAGGAGGATTGATGTTCTTTTCCTATTAAAAAGTTTGTATATTATGTAGGATGTAACCGTCGGAACTACTGATTCAATTCTAAAAATTCTTTCACTAAGAAGTATTTTTTAATCCAAAATTAGGAAGTCGAAGTCGCAGGCGAGCTGAGAGAGTCGGAGGAGAAAAACCTGACATAGACCCACGCCAGTATTCCCCAGATGGGGTACGCAGAGGTTGTATGCATTACACCCACGTTTCGCCGTGTGTACTATAAGTCCCATGTAATAGGGGGCCAGCCTATTGCCATTGACCGGGCACGATTCTGGACTTCCTAATGGAAAAACCCAATTAGGCTTTAGGTAATCATTATATTGTGTATAATTATTTTTCGATTAAACAGATTGGCATTTTTTGCTCTTTTTTTGCAATGCCAGGAAAATCCTGAATAATGGTATTATAAAGCAAGCCATCCGCTTCAGAGCTGCGATGCCACGGAAAAGACTTACAAGGACCAGGGGTGTTATAAGTTTTAAGTACCTATTTTTACTGCGGGGGTTAAAATGAAATACGTTGTGTTATTTAAATCCAACACTATTAAACGACTATAAAAAAAATACGTCAGATGCTGCTTAAAAAAGCTAAAATCAAAGTAGGTACTAATTTTTTTAAATTTATACGAAGATTTTCTAGCTATATTTATTTTATGAAACATGATGCATCTCATTATTGTTTCATAAATTAAATAGAATTGAAATGGAATTGAATTAGAATGGAAATGGATTGGTATTTCATTATTGGTTGAATTATTATTATTATTAATTATTATTCAAAACAACGCGTTGGCACGCGCAGAAAATCCTGGCTTAGAAATATCCATGATGGATAGGAATTATCCATTTAGCGCAAAACAGAGAAAAGTATCAGAGCTAACGAATAATCGTTAATGAAGAGACATCATAAGAATAAACTAGCTTCTACTACAGCCATTTAATTCTGACAACATAACACACATTATTTTTTATAGCGACATTTAAATCAATCGCAGTATATTTGCCGAATACGAGTTACGATATAAAAGCCAAAAATACCCCGCACCTATTGTTTCGTGACGTCAGCGGGCGAAGTGAACGCGCGCCGCTAAAACGACGCTTCTAAAGCATCGGAAAATATTCTAATAAATATGAGACTCATGCACTTCGAGCAAAGAGTTAGCAATTTTTTTATAAAAATATCTCGTCAACATAAAACTCATCATTTCACTACATTTATAACGTCATTTCAGTGTCAACTCTTGAGTTAGCTACAGCTTCTAATTTCGAATTAAATCTTTTTTTTTTCCTTTCTACAAAAATGTTGAATTTTAGCTCATTTCATTTAACATCAGATTTCCTGTGTCTATTGCGTACTTTTTGATTACCTAATAGAATGATGGCATTGTTTGTGTAATTATGTACATAAAAAAATGAAGTGTTACATACTTCAAAATCATTTAATCATAATGTTTTAGATACCTACTATATTTTAGCTAGTTTACCTCTTTGGGTTATTTTAGAATGTACTTACTTCAAACTTTGATTTAGTTGCAGCTCAAAGATCAGTCGAACTTTCATACTTTACAAAAACGACTTGCCTATGAATAACTTTCTCAACGACCTATCACTCAACACAGAATCATTTTAAGTATTTCCTACAAAACTAGCAGAGGCGGAGTCGGTATACTATAATAACTGTCACTGTTAGCGGTTTAATGATACAATAAATAATAATGTGTGATTATTACATGAAAAGCAATATATTAAGTTTTCTTAGCTTTAGATGTCAAAATTATTGTTAGGCCGCGGGTGCTTATTCCTATACATTTTCATCTCGCAACGACACCACCTCGCTTTTGTAAAATTTATACGATAAAATCGCGCTTCAACCCAACCTCGACTTTCGTTCTGTTAGCAAAGCGCCTAAGAGTAGCCGAAGATACAGTGAATTGAAAGGTATACAATGATATACTATAAGGAGTATGAACGTATCGTAAACTACGATCATAGATTTACAAACCTAACGTTGACTAACATATTAACAATTTGGCAACAACTGATCATTTATCGTGGTGTCATTTTAATCACTGACTAAATACAAAACGCACAGGTGTCAGCAATTGTACCCACTACTTAAGATATTACGGCTGACACGTGCTAATGACTTCTTGATGTAACGACAACATAACATACACTCATGGTCATACGTAAAAAAAGATAAGGAAGTAAAGAACCCCCTCATTCTTAACTATTTTAAAAAAATGTTACTTAGCCATTTATATAAATCGAATATAGTCACACATTATATTGGTAAAATTCACGTTAACTGTTTTAGAATTATACCCCAGGACCTTTTCTTGGGTATGAACTTAGCTCCGAGAAATGCGATCAGTGATGATTTGCACCAAACCCATAAGCTGCTTTCACAAATCTTAATACCTATGAATGGCATAATTTTTCTATATAAATTTCGCGAGTGTCCCGCGCATTAACGCTGCTGGAAATTGTGTTACAGGTGCGTGGAAATAACGCCGAACAGCGTCCCGATGCTGTGCTGCGTTATTAACGCAACAGTGTAATGCGTTCTAAAGTTCTAACACAAAATTTACTAAAACAGATACCGCGATATTACGTTAATATCGGCACTGTGTGGGAGAGAATAAATATGTCGTCAACAGGTGTTAGACTTGTCAAACGTTCTGATGACCCAATAAATAACAGTACACAATAATTACCGTACCTTTATCTATAGTAATTAGTTAGGATTAGAGGTTGACGTAATAATACGTTGAGCGTCAAAGTGCGTATAAACCTTGGTACTAGAGAGGTGTTTTGGCAATAGTACATCGAAATGGCTCGTATATGTATAGCAATGAGATATTCACCGACTACGTAAATGTAACTTATTACTTACACCAAGTTATAATTTAAAAAACTGAGCACTAATTTGAAAACTTATCTTTTTTTAGATTAAATTTATTACTTACAACCAAATATATTATTTAAAAAATAAACTTAGTAAAAATATAATTATTGTTTCTTGTAATGTCGTGGTGGCGCATTGGTTACGGACCCGCTTTGCAAGCACGCGGGTGCGGGTTCGAACCTGGCATATACCAATGTAACTTTTCCAATGTCATATGTACTTTCTTAGATTTTATAAGACACCACTGACTAATGGTGAAGGAAACCTGGACTTAATAATCTGAAATCGCCAACCCGCAGTGAGCTAGCGTGGTGATTAATACTCGATCCTTCTCTGTATGAGAAGAGGCCTTTGCCCTGCAGTGGGACAGTTACAGGCTAACTTATTTTAAATATTATAAGAAACAATATATATAATATTGTTTCTTATAATATTAATTATATCATGACAATAGTATAAATAACTCAAATAATTTCTGTATCACACAAGAAAATGAAGTACCTACCTACAAAATTCAATATAAGCACGGTAAACAACAAATTCATAATTTGTCACGCTCCCTACATGTGGTGGCGGCGACTATTTCGGGCTGATGTAGTAACCCAAATTCATTCCTTTACTCACATTCATAAGCTATAAGCGAGTAGTAAAGTGAACGGAAAGTGAAGTCAATGGATGCTATATGTATTCATTAATTACATCATTTATTAGGACATTTATACACATAAATAACACATAATACAATACATTTTAGCTTTCTGCATCCTCCTTCTTCATAAAAACTTTAAACTATACCGCTATATTATATACTAGTGAGCGCTATATTCTTATAAAGGGTTAAGAAGTTTTCGCTTCACATATTAATAAAGTGATTTTTATAGCTTTAGAAGTGATGGATATAATACAACAACGTGAATGCTACAGTTGTTTGAAAGTCAAAAATGAGTAAAATATTGAATGTAATTATTTATGCTAGTAGACAGCTTGTCACCGGTCATTGACACCGGTATACGAATATTTCTGTTTTACAAATTTTTCATTGTATATTTTTAAATACCTAACTAGAAGCTGCGTATCAAAGACCTTGCTTTTCTTCCCATCTTCCCGTAGTTTATTCATTAGTATGTCTGCCAAATTTTCAAGATTTACTGAGGGCTTAACTACCGCAATGACGCCCGGCGACGCGTAACAATTGATTTCTCTTTGTGACTCATTTCTCAATTCAAAGGTTTAAGATCATGTTCACAGAAATATCAATAATCTTAATACTTATATAAAATAAAGTCCGGTTTAACTCGAGAACGGCTGGACCGATTTTAATAGTTTTTATTTGTTGTATTGGTCTCAGTTTCGAATAGTAGAAAAATATTAAAAACAATGGAATTATACCCCTAGGGTAGGGTAGGAGTAATGTAGGGTAGTGTAAGGTAGGGTAGAGTAGAATAGGCGCAAAGGTAAAATAATCACGCGTACAAAGTCGCGCCGGGCAGCTAGTTAATAACAAAACAATCTTGAAAAGATCTATGTAGGTATTTCATTTCACAATTTAGTCGACAAAAAGTATTAGATTGAATTGTTAAAGATCACCAAGATTAACAAAATCCCGATGACTAACATGTTCATTAAATTAAGTAGTCGTACGTGTCCAAAAGAAGTTATTTTGATGCTTCTTATGACGCATAATGATGAGCGTATTCATATTATAAATGACTATTTTAGTTCTACATGTGGGCTAAATTAATGACAAGGTAACTCGTGACAAAAATCTGTTCTCCGATTACAAAAAAAGCCTTTAACGTATTATTTAAAGCTCGTTTATAAGTAAAACGGTATTTAGAAAATTTCATAATAATTAACCTGATTATTTCATTAAATACTGAAGGAATCTGTCGCGATCTTGACTTTTTTACATTTCAGAAGTGACCAGCGCGTACAACAATATTATTTAAAAAACAACAACCTTAGCTTTTGATAGCCACTAATTTAAAAAAGTTATGAGGATCAGGCAAACAATAAAATTCTTCACCGCACCCAATAAATAAGTGAATACGATGTTATTATATTACGATTAATTATGAGTTAAGGTAGTCAACAAGTAAACGCAACTTTGTTTTTGTTTAATTTAAATAGAATATAAATACTTTATTTTAGTTTACTACAGATTGTTATCTATTTAATTTCACTTTTATTATTACAGTGCATGCTGTGGTCTTCTATGTATAATTGAAGGAACACAGGGACTTTTGTAATTGTTATTTTTTAAGACGAATGTGTAGTGTATTCTTTGTTGAAGATCCTTAAT
The DNA here is from genome assembly GCA_936450705.2 of Protodeltote pygarga. Lineage (NCBI taxonomy): Eukaryota > Metazoa > Arthropoda > Insecta > Lepidoptera > Noctuidae > Protodeltote > Protodeltote pygarga. The sequence continues at coordinate 16,768,069 of OW388248.2, forward strand.
AAATAAATAAGAAGGCGGTACTCCTGGATACGGCTCGCATAGTCAGGAGGTTCCTTTCTCTGGAGCCCTGACCACCGGTAGCTTGGACCTAGTTCCCGATACCGGTGGGCTACTATATTTTATATTTTTAAATGTATATTTTTATTTTTTTATATATATTTAAAGATGTATTTTATATGTATTGCAAATGGATAAAAAAATAAATATTATATAAATAAACGAGAATCAAATCTATAAGCTCGAATATAATCAAGTTTGCAACGTTTAATAAGGCCTCTAAGTAAAGAACTTTTTAAATTTAATAACAATTACGTATGTACCCTTGGTACACAAATAAATGTTTTGAGTTTTTAATAAATTTAACTTACCGGTGGTGCTTCGTTATCAGCGTCTGCGCCCTCGCCGCCTCCGCCGCGATCATTTACGATGTCCTAAAAACAAATATGGATTGTTACAAACATGACTACATAATAATGAGATAGGTAGAGGAATAATGAGTGAGGTTTCATTTAAGTATTTGTCGAATGTTTATGGTACCTATTGATTTGTATTCTTTTTTTAAATGGTATGTTTAAACTAGTATTTGTATATGTATCGTGGGTGCAGTTACATGCACATTTCCCAATAATCAACACCCAGACTTGAACATAAATCTGTAGACCACTCAAATGTTGGTACTCGGGAATGTAGCTCACGACACAAACCACAGAATAAATTAATAATTCTACATGTTTCCGAAATTTGCAAAAATAAATTAGCTGATCACGGTCATTTGTATAGCATATCCAGATATTTTTTTGCTAATTTCGAAAACTCTTAGATGATGATGAGATGTTATTTAGATCCATGATTCAGAGTCATCTTACGAAAGGTTTTGCGTTTAATCTGTAACATCCTGTATAAGGTATTTTGAAACATATAAAGAAGTGCCAGAAGCAAGAACTTTCATACCACATAGGCCGGTAGCAGTAAATATACAAAAAAGGAGAATAAAATGTTTCTCACTTCCATATCAACGTGTCCCACGCCAGTGGATCGTCGCTTGGGTCTGCGCCTGCGCTGTATCACGTTGTGCGCGGCCTGCGTGCTCACTGGCGACGCGTTGCTTGAGGATTTACTTTCCGTACTGCTTTCGCGTTCCTTTTCTTCCTCAGCAGCAGGTTCTGGGTATCAAACAGTAGTTGTCATAATAATATACTTAACAGATTTTGGTCCTTATCAGACCGTTTATGTACCCTTCTATTTTGTGATTTTTTTCCGCAGAACTGAAATAACTGGAGATTTTATTGGAATCTAATGCACATCTTCTCCCTAAATTTAAGAGATATTTTTTCTATTTCTAGCCTGTTTCTTTACTTCCCTATTGATTTTGATATTGAGACATATTCTGTTAAAAAATGTAACAGAATTTGTAGGCCGGAAGGCCGATAATCCAAAGAATGTCTTGATTTCTTACCCGTTCTGTTCTCATCTTTAGCTGCCGAGACGGTAGTATTAGCGGTGGAGCCGGTCGGCGGTCGGCGGTACGGCAACGTCACCGTTGCTTCAGCCGCCGCGGTGGTCGCCCGCGGCGATGACCGCCCGGCATCCTCTAACTCAAACTGTTAACATTATACAAGAGATTAGCGGGGGTAGCAACGTAAGCGAACAAAGAAATTCTCCGAACATTGAGTTTTGGCCCCTATTCGCTTACAAGCAAAGATACCTAGCGTGAACTATGATGAAAATAAGTTTCTCAAACTAGTTAAATTATCACTAATCATAGTTACTTGTCATTCAACTTAGTTATCTTGGATATTTGCCATACTGTTAGGCGCGGACACTACAGAAGGGTCGAGGCGAACATCTTGCCATTTTATTCAAATTTCATAGTCAAATTCGTAAATACCCTGCTTAAAACAAATATTTTTGACTTGGACCCACTTCCGAAATAACATGACATACACGGCTAATTCAAATAGCTAATATTCACCAAATTCACTGCGTTATATAGGTATCTAGTTATCGATATGTCGCTTGTATTTGAGAATAATAATTGTGGATAAAATCACCCTAGAGATATACGAGTATGTTAAGTGTAAAAAGCTTTGTATATTGATCGAAAATTTGATTACAGATATATACCTGATACCTTCTTATCAATTTGCCACAATCTTGCTTGATTAATAAATACAACTGTATTTAATAGGTACTTATTTATATTTCCTAATATAAAGCGATCAATAAACGTAGCTAATTTTTTTAAAAATACTACATCTATACAATTAAAAGGCTTTAGTAATGGTGCATATTCTACAAAAGATTCAATATATTGTTAGGAATCTTCTACTACAAGCTAAGTGCATCTACATTTACGATTAGTAAACATAACATTAATGAATCATGCAATTGACATAAATTACAGTTACATTATAAAGGAATTATTCTTGAAAAGTTAAACAATTTTAAGAATAAAATAGTACTTTTCTTAATACGTTACCTATTTTTACTATTAGCGATATACGGAATTCAAACTAAGTCTTATTTTTAGGTTGAAGCAGAAAAGGTTCTAACAATGTCACCCGAGCAGTAGAACATACATGCAAACATACATACGTGAAACTAGAGACAGAACGTGATAGAAGACTGAAACTATCAAACTACAGATATATTGTGCAGATACTTCAACTCCCTTTATTTGTCGCATCGCACGGAGCCACAGACAAGTCACATCCGATCATTTTAATTTATTTGCAGTCTGAGAGCTCTGTTAAATATATTTATAAATCTACCGTGAAGCAAAAATAAGAAATCGTAATAGGATGTTGGGTATATATTTTTTAGATTATTATTAAAATGTTCTCAAAATTAAATAACAGTGAAAAAACAATTTAAATGGACATTAAAAATTACCAAGAGCTTTTACTCCAGACATTTTTTTGGGAACAATTAGCAAATTAACACAATTAGGTATGTAAAAAAAAATACTCTGGGAGTATTTTTTTTTACATACCTAATTGTGTTAATTTAAACTAATATCTTTACCAGTAGGAATTTAAACTATCCATACAAAATATGTAACAATCGACTGAAATCATAGATTTTCATGGAAACGCACGTGCGACAAAGGAAGTCAAGTATTTGCGTAGAATGTCATCTGTATAGGGAAATTCACACATGGCATGCCGGAAATGTGGTGCAAGTTTTTGACAGATATACTGAGAATACCCGAATAATTCTGATATTGGGAATCAATAGCACTTTCAATGACTTCAAAGACTTGGTGAAAAATACGTGACTCTTTACTTATTCCTGTGGTACATTTTTACCGCCACGGACGTATGTATAAAAAGCGATGCTGTTTTCATAAAAATGAAATAATGATACATTTTCTAATCAAAACATTATTCTGATGATTATAGTTTTGTATCGGTGATATTTCTTTATGTTTCTTTTTGTAAGTTCTAGGACTATTAAAAAAGGGCGAAAAAAATACGGACAACGACAAGATAGCTCACACGTTTTTAGTAGTAAGGGAAAGGTGGCAATTTATGGTACGAGCGTGGCGGTCAGAGGGTTTAAAATTTAAAATCATATTTTTGAAATACTGTTGTTTTATGGCTTTTCCCTCTCAAATCAGACGGAACTAAAAGTTTACCTATACGGGAATCTTTTAGTTAACCGTTTTAAGCCATTCACAGTAGAATTGCTAAAATATTTATCATAAAATAGTGACTAGTCCCAAAATCAGAATATTAATACCGATTGGCGAAAAGATTTGATTTCACACCATGCGCGTCCCGTCCAACGACTGAGTGAAACGAGATAGTCGATAGTAGAATGTTACACAATGTAAAGTGGACGGAGCATTCTAACGTCACATATGAAGTTAGGACGACGAAAGTTGCATCAGACGACGAATTTAAACGGTATTGTAGATGAAAAAAAAATGGTTCTACAACAAACTAACGCAGTTCGATTGATGTTGTTATGTTTAATCGAACTACACAAAAATAAAGCATTACTTTTAACAACGCTTCTTGCATCGCAAATTTTAAATTATTGTAGGTATTAATCGGAAACTAAGAAGGATTGCCTTGCCCAGCATAATAAAATTCACACTACAATTTGACGTCGTACGTCCATGTTCTACGATTGACAATCTCATTCGCTCATCGCGGTGCTATAGCCACCTTATTAGTGGGGTCGAGTCTGAGCCGCCAAGAGGGACGGCGCTCGCTGTTGGCGGCGATGGTCGCGGTCGCCGTCGCCGACGCACAAGCCAGCGCTAACGACACTGCCACGTCGCCACCCGCAACCGACGTGCGCGCCTATACATACCCCACTCGTCAACATTCAATAACCCGACTGTGTTTATTCAATTTTTGAATTTAGAAAAAATTGTGTACACTTTTTATGTAACTAACCAAATTTATACTTTTTTTTTAATACATGTTATATGAATTACATTTAAAGCTGTATTTACAACTTTTTTTTTGTACAGCAAATGTCGTTCAAAAATCTGTTTCCTATAATGTAAGCAAGTAACTGATTTATTTAGGAAATTCAAGACACTGTTTTCTATTTGCCTATTCATCTTTATGTTCTTTATCTGATCACAATGATAAATGGTCTATGAACTTATGACAATGTATCGTGTGGCCATATTAACACGAGGCGATAGTTTATAATAATCAAAGCAAACTTGGGACCGATGAGTGTCGGTGTAGTGATAAAACTCAAAAATACAAACCCAACGTATTTACAAGTATGTAGGACCAGTGTAATTTTATAAAAGTCACTAGTTAGGATTTAACAGTACCTGACATTTTTCATATTAAAATACAGGTGGAAAATTTACAGGTTTTATTGTAGAATCAAATAATATTCTCAAAAAAAAATACCCGACATCAAAATATTGACGAACAAAAAGTCAACAATAACTCCATAAAAAAAATAAAAAATTAAATACCTACGTATTTACGTAATATAAAAAAATATCTTTTTTTATTCAGTAGAATTACATTATAGTCTCCATTTAATTTTAGATTATTGTTACCCAAATAAATATTTAAATATCAAATAACAGAGCTATATAAAATGTTAAACCAATTTCCATAAATTAATAGTACTTTAGTTGAGCCATTTTGAACTGAGTCGTGTCATAAACGTCAGTAGTACCTGCGATATCGAATGCTACCTGCATACGCGCGGATAATGACTTATAATAATCCTCATTACGCACTCTAATCACTGGGTTGTACGCAAGTGATAAGTTTTAGGTAGTGTAGAGCAGACCCTTTTCGATCTTATTTGATATGTGGCAACAGATGACTCGGATGATGACGATGAATAAATTAAATTAACAACATATTATTAATTCATCATCATCATCACAAAATTTAATTAGTTTTATTATATCTTTATCAAATCAAGCTTATTTTGTAGGTATAAAACATATAAAATTGTCTAATGGCATTCTGTAGTAATAAGTAGAACTCTTTTTTTCTATTAGTTATAACTTATAAATGACATTGTCACATTTTATCGACGGCCGCTACTAAGACCCACATCACCAGTGCGCTCCATAAGTCTAACATTTATAGCCCCAGGACTCAGTTCAATACAGCCCGACTATTAAATCCCCTTTACCAATTAGTCATTTTTTAATACATGTATACAATCTTATTAATTCCCTGTACCCTTTTAGTACATACATGCTGACTTTATAGTGGTCTTGAAATGTCTTACTTATATTATTGGTCAAATTTTACAATAAAATTGACTCCTTGTCTAAAGTACAAGTACGTCTATGTAACTTTTCTTTATAAGGACACTAAGGTCGACTATGTACCCCTTATAAGACGACTATAGAGTCTGCGAGTATAGCTTGTGTTAACAGAACATTCTACAGTTAGTTGCTACATACCGAGCCGTTATCCTGTGTGGTCACGGCACTAGCAGGTAAGGGTTCTTCTTTCTTTAGGCTGCCGGGGGAGGGACTTTCTGTAGTGCCATTACCGGCTTTCTTCTTGACGAGTTGTTCGGCCGACTTGATCTCGTCCAGTGTGACGCCTTGCGTGGAGCGCCGTGTCTCACGCACTCGCTTGGCGTGAGCTTTCCTTTGAGTTTCACTCTCCTCATCCCGAACCGGGGGTACAAAAGACCTGCAGTAGCATTTAATATCAGTAATACAATATAATCGTACAATGTATAACAAAACGAAGCGATATAAAAAAAAATACCGCAAAATCTAATGTCGAAAATTGTTAAGACATGCAACCTCTACTATCAATCTTGTAACTTGTCCAAGCTTGATATTTTTAAATATTTAATAATGCAAAATATCTTAGGAGGCCGATTTTTAGGTCACTAAGGTGCTTTGTAAAAAAAAATACACATTAAGTTACTACATTTTTTTTATAAATTCTATATTTATTGTAATAATAATCGTTTTCAGTTGCATAAAATCTTAAATTCCTGCAACTCACAGTTCATAAGTTCATGACTGCTAAGGCCCCGTAATTAACGGAGCAATAAAGATCTTACGTAACGAGAACAACGAGAACATTTGAAGAAATAAGAATCTAAAAAAGGAAATTGGATATATTAATGCTTTTACCTGTCCAAAGCGTCTTACCGTAGCAACATACAGATCCAACCTAATAAAATATTACGCATTAAAAAAAGAGGTCTTTTACAGTGTAAATCTTCACAAAGTGCACATACATAATTGGGAGAAACTAGAAATAATTTAACTACGGGAATAAAATTTAAAAAGTCTTAAGATATATATACCTACATGTTTAGGTTATTTATCTATTGACCCTTTATAAAGAAAACTTTGTAAATTATTAACGGGTTAAAACAAAAACAGTAACAATTCTAAATACAAATACAATACAGGTTAAGGCCATAAAATATAATTTACCCCAAAAAAATTACGGTCAACGGTTTTTGATAAAATTCACAACATAAATCATTATTTCCTCAATTTGTTTTTGACTTAAACTAAGCTTTTTTGATTTCCCTTTGCCTCAGAAAGCACTTTAAGCTGTTGGCCCCGGCCATCATAAAGGTCTTTTGACAGTCGATATAGGGATCCCTGTCCCCTCATAAAATCCTGACAACTGATATAACTTTAGAAACCCAATTATATCCGTTTGGATTGCGGGGGTCACATAGGCAGTCGCTTATTGAAAATTGATATTCAGCTGCATCTGGTTAGAGTAGAAACCAATCCAACAATTTTTGGGAATATTACGGCTAAGAGGATGATGATAAGCTTTTTAAAATATTATAGATTCAACCCAAATAGAATTTATTACCGTTTCAACCAAGACCCGGTTCACCGATCGGTTAAACCAGTCAACCCAGGCCAACAAATCGTGCCCCAAAAAGAATGTTTATAAATGCACTTTTTTTGTAGTTTCCTCCAATTTTATATGAGCATATAATAGTTATTAACACTGTTTACACAAAATAAAATGCAAATGTAATAGTCCGAGCACAAAACAGACGAAGCGCAAATGATAACTGACACACAGAAAAACCGAATTTGCTTGAACACGAGAATGTTCTAAGATTATGGAAATTACGATATATTAAACTGTATTAACACAACATTGAGGTATTAGAATAATATATCCAGTAATAGGTTTCATTAAAGTTCTCAATAGGTGCAATATTCAAGTAGGTAGGTACTAAGATATCACAAATATACAAAGTTTTAAGAAGATATAATTTACAACCCATATTAATACATTTAGATAATTGACTTTAGTAAACAATAAGGTTACAATTCCCATGTCCAAGCACTAAATAACATCACGGTTACTTGAAAAAGTTCTTGAAAATGTTCCCGGGCGACAATTTGACGGGCGTTGCAGAGCTGGGTGACGAATTGCTACTGCTCGACTCTACACTCTCCGAGGAACTGTATACACATTACAATACTTGTATACTTTATTATTGCCTTTAGCAGAAATGCGCTATATTGAATAATAGGCTTGAGCTCTTTATAAAATGTGGTTGAGTTTGTAAAACAAAAGCTGCGCAGACAAATAGCTTACCCAAAGCCGATTAAAATGTAGGTATGTACACCAAAATTTTGGTGAAGTACCTAGTACTTCTGTATGGTTCTTATTAAACCCAATCATACTACTTAGAGTTGGCTGTAGTTAAAGATTTAAAGAATGTATTGAAATGGAAATGTAAATCTTTAAAGCAGGTTGTCACAAACTATTATTCTTTTATTGTTTTAAGTGCAATATAGGTGCAGAGTCTTAAGGTCAATATAAAGTCATTCTGCTCTTCAGTTTTCTAACTTTAGTTCTAGGACAAACAATTAACCTAACATATAGACACTGAATACTAAATCTACCTATCAATACATTTAAAACAGATACTAAAATACATTTCTATATTCATAAGTTCTACGTAAAGTAAATTTAATAGCTGTATATGGAAACTGTTTGTAATGAGAATAAGAAATGTCCCAGGTGATGGCCAAGTAGTGAAGGAATTATTTACACCAATCGTGGGCGTCTAATTACTCAAATAGTGACGAGCCAAGTCGAAACAACGTCAACCAATTAATTTAATTGTAAGTAATATTTAGTATCACATCGTGCATGAAAATAATCATCTGGTCGAATTCTCTAAGTTACAATCGGTTTCCAACACATACTATATTGCAGGTACACATAACATAAATTCTTAGTTACCTTCTGACTGTGGTCGTAGTAGTAGTATTAGTCGGGCTAGCGTTTGGCGTAGTGGTCGTAGTTCCACTCCATGTATTCACCTCCCTCTCCCTTCTATCCGTCGGATTTATTCTAAGCACACATAAAGCACTTACTATAACATTGAGAGAACTTAAATTCAATTACTTTGCGATGGCACTCAAATGTGTTAATGAGTGAGATAGCGCTATAGAACAGCCAAGCGCTGAAAAGAAAGCATGGAGTGAGTGCCATCTCTAAGCAATCGTGTAACTACAGACTATTCTATAATAAAAAGCATCTACATTTTATCACTAGTCCTGGGAACATCATATCCTAGACAATTTATAAACTCGTTCAAAAAAGTTCATGCAAATGATAACTGCGAAAAATACTTTGCTTTTTATTGGCGTTTTTTTTTTGCCGCCAAGTCGGCGCCATGTTGGATTAGGATGACAATGACATCGACAGTCGGTTCTAACAGGTGAAGTAATATAATTATAAGGTCAGCCTAATCCACTGAAGTCTCATTTGGTGAGCCGAATCTTTGTCTCTTATTTATCAGAAAACATAAAAATCTGTGACAAAGGTCAATAAAACGAAATACTAAGTCATAATTACGCATAATTAATGGATCCATCTCAAAAAAAAAATACAGTTGCCCCTATAATGCAGTAGTGGTGCGGGACATTATGACGAGAACTTAAACTACGAATCCAGGACATCATTCTAGACTACTCATCGTTAAAATTTTTCGTCGGCTTTTTTTTGTGTCTTTTTCACTTAATCGTGTACAAAAGACGTGCTATAACGATAGCTATATCTCGACTTGATTTTAAATAAAAATAAAATTTTCACTTTAAACAGTAATTCAATTTGAAGTAGTACTTCACAATAAAGTACGCGCAAGCCCTCCAGCTACAGCTACAGCTTGCAGCGCTTAATCGCTATATTACCCGTTTTGGGTTTCTGAGAGTGCAAACTACAGAAAAATTAAACGCTTTCAGCGCTGCAGCTGGGGCTAGAATTATGTACTGAATCCATGGTTTAAGTTTTTGTTACCATGTTCCTTACACCTGGTAAATAAGGCCATATTAAATGTATATATTAAACAAATAAGTAGCAACATACACATACACATATAGACAAAGAATAAGCATACGTTTGATGAATACTAAATATTCTTGTTAACTTTACTGGTAGTGGTGATTGCGGTTTTTTCCAAACTGTGTTCATTAAATATTCTTGATACCATTTAAATCTCATTTGAAATCTAAGCTTATGAAGACAAACAACTTGCGCGATTGATTTATTATCTCAGGCTTACTATTGAAGCTAGCTAAAAACAATATTTATAGTATGAACGGACAATACCTTTTCTAACAACACTCGATAAGAAAATATTTTTACAAAGAAAAGACTACTCGCTCAAAAAGTTTTTCGCTTGACACTATCTCACGTAATTAACCGTAAGCGACGAAACAGTCGACAACGGTTATTAAATTAATTTAATCCGAATATTTACTCAACATATTGGAGATACACAAATTGGACAACATATAAGTTAAAAAATACTGCATACGACTAATAAAAATACTGCAACATTGACTAAGCTTCATAAAACCAAAACTAAATCCTAAAAAAACAGTAATATATAATGTCTTCTAAACCATTAGACGTCAGGTTATTTCCTAACGAAGCAATAATATTTTTTGTAGTGTTGCTCGTGGTCCCACTACTTTACCCCATCAGTGTCACTGAGAGTAAATGACCATTCTCTGACTGATAAAGAATTTTATTTATTCATATTTATTTACAGCGCAGGACTGACATTTATATGGAAAACCTTGGGGGAGGCCTATACCCGTTTTGCCTGCCGTTTGGCCTGCAAAATTTTAGTAAAAAAATAAAATTTTAATAATGTATGCAACCCGAACAATTTTATTTGTTACTACTACTGGGAGACAAGGTAAAAGTTAATTTCTTCTGGGTGAGCTCACCCACGGGTCCAGAAGGAAGGAAAATCTTTATTTCCTTGTGGTAACTCACCCGCACCGGTGGATGGATTCATATTCCATTGTAAACTTTACCTGTGGAGCGCAGAGGACCACGAGGAACCCTTTTAAACCACATGTTCTATAGCGGTTTTAGCTTTTTATATTGAGTTATAAACGACATAAAAGCATTGTGTTGTATTTAATTACTTCTGAAATCAAACACCTTGTTTCTTGCAATTTGATTGCAGAAATTTGTCTAATGTTATAATGTCTAACAAATAGATAAAAAGTATATCTAAAAAACTAAGCTAAACATTATTATTTATACGCAAAACGCCGTTCAGATCAAACCACAACCACGATCAGCTTAGATAGATCGAGCACCTTGTTTGTACATAGTCGTCAGTACTTTCTGCATTGTTAGTGTGGTCTTGAGATTGTTTCCTCTCCACTGCTGGCTGCGGCGGTGGTATTGAAGGGCAGGACGACGCCTTTATACGAGCGGTCACGTCGCGATACCGTTGGTAGAAGCTACAATGCACACAAGCATGCGACATGTACGTAGCAAATGATGTTAAATGTTATAGAGTTGGGCACTGATTTCATTGTGAAAGTGTATGGTGTAAATATGTGATACTTCAGCGCGGATCCAGTATGAACTAGCGAAGACAAGTTAGCCTAAATAGTGTGCCGTTTATCAAGTCGCTATCCTATGTTGCACTTAATTAAATCAGACAGGGTTGATGAAAATACAAATGTTAATGTTCATCAAAATAAGGTTAATGGAACTATAATATGCTTTGATTGAGCATTACATTTAGTAAAGCTGTAAAAATTATTTTCAGCATACACTTTCATTATGGCTGTTGATTATTTAACAAGAAAAAAGATTACTATAATTATTTGTAATTATAAGTAAATCATAAATTCTTTTCAGAGTTACTCGATAAGTTAGCACATTAATAAACTCGATGTTTTTAAATTATTCTTAGTGCTAGCAAAATTCAGTGGCATAAATATGATCCCATTTATAAAAATATTAAGTCTCGTATTCTGTGAGCAATAATAAAATTATATTTCAGTCGAAATAGTATGTACATTTGATTTACCCCGGATTTATAGCTAGAGTAGTTTTTACAGTTATAAATTAAAATATTTAAGACTGAAAATTCAACAACTATGTTTGACATCACAATTTGGACTTAAATGGACCTAATAGACTCTATAAACATGACATCAATAGACCCCAATGCATATGCTAGTACTAAGAAACCTTTGTTTGCGAATATACAAGCAATTTAAATTTCTGAAAAATTGTGAGTTAATGAATTAGGAAAGAACAACAGCAACAACAACTGTCAGCAACAAAAATATTAGGTGTACACGTTGTCATTTATACAAGTGACAGTTTAGTGAACTTTGTACAGAGATGGATCCCATTTACAAGATGAACTACAATTCATTTATATTGTTACATGATTCATAACAAGTGGTAGATGTTACTTTCTAATAGCGAAACGTTCATTTATTATTTCATGTAAAATATTGTGTAGTGCATCATGTCAACTGTAAAACGTGAGTTATTTGATTTTATAAACTGTACAAAACTCAGCTATCTGCTCTGAAAGGTTGAAACCTTTGTAGAGTATGTGATGTTTTACTCCGCCTTGATAATTTTGCAGGATAGAATGGGAGGCGCGAAAATTTGTGAGTTTTCGTCTATCTCGTGTTTTTTCCGCGCAACAGAGCATTTACGCGGTAAAGAGTGAACGTATAAGAAGTAGCTTATATATTCTTAGACTAAATTGAACTTACTAAATATTCAGACTCACAATTCCTCAAATTGTATTATATTTTTAATTTTCATGCCAAATTTTAACGACAATATTATTGTATTATACTTTTATGTACAGCAATACAGTACGGTCACTCTAAACTTGCTTATCCGATGTGATCTATAAATGCATTGCTATCTCTTTCGGTCACTATCGTTCGTGCTTACTTATGTCCCGCTCACTTATTGTCAAAGTGTTACTCCAGATAAGCCAGTTTGGAATGACGGTAACGTACTTAATATTACACAACAGTTCAGTTTTTGCAGAAAATAAAACCTGGCTGCATGCCATTTGCGACATCAATTATATTTAGTATTAATTTTCTTTTAGAAATAATTTTAATAAAAACCTTGTAAAAGATTTATTTTAAATAATTAAGATGCTTGTCGAAAAATGACTGAATTGTTGAGTCAATTGAAAATAAAATTGATTGAAATTGATAGAAATCCACTATTTCTGATAATATTTAAGAAAATAATACAGAATGTTTTTTTGTGAAATTTTTACATGTAAGCTTATTAAAATATTTTTTTTTCAAATTTCTTATTAAATATTTATATAATACAGAATGTTTATTTTGTCGTGTATAACATAAGTGTCCGCTTCAAAACACTTTTAGGTAGGCATGAACATTCTAATCTTTATAAGAGACACATACGGAATAATTGCATAAAAACACCTACATTTATGTTTACTACTTGAGACGAAAATCTATAAAAAATATAAATTTGGTTTCAAAGTTCAATCTCTGATATAATACTACACTATAATATACTTCTTAGTATATTATACTACAGTAAATCATTACCTCTTATCATTCTCAAAGCTGTGTGTTCTTCTAAGGATGGTGTCATCAACTGCGTTGTTAGCAGGTTTGCTGTTATCTCCTGAAATTTAAAATAAAAAGTCGTGAATGCAATGCATGAATACTATATTTTTGTACAGTCAACCGCACGTTAGTGGTAACAATTTGATTAAAATACCGCACTTATTACTATCGTGTCACGCACAGTGCGTGATAAGCGCAGCACCCTTGACCATACCACTATTTTTTTTACTAGAAACGTACATCTGCAATCAGCATTTCACAATAACGTTGGTATGTTTGTAGTACTTTCATCTGATATTTCGATTCAAATCCATAAAAAAGCAATCGAATATTAATAAAAAATCATTTAACAACCAACAAATAGGATAGACTTATGATCCGTCCCGTCGAAGCTTCGTCGTTTGAATTTCTTCGTCGTTTGAAACGAAAACGCACTGTCATCAGGACCTAATATTTATTATAATTTAAGTACCTACACCTAAAGTTTCAAATATGAATATGGATGTGTGATTATAAGATACCGGGGTATGATTTTTAAATGTCATACGTATTACAATTACAAAATACTATACGAAATTTGTAGCTTCATCCAATTTGAAATCGATGTCAATGGATTATCCAATTCATTTAGTTTCAATTATTTTTTTAAAATATAAGAAAACACGACTACTTGCCACGAAATGTAAATGCAAAATCGTTTCGTATACAAATTTACAGCTAACGACAGAATTATTTAAAAAATGACTCCCTAGTAGACCAAAGAAAAAATGAATGTATTAGCAAAACAGACGCAACGCACATGCATATAAATCGTACACTCCGTGACCATTCATAAAGCCGTTGAACGACCGCCGCTTATTTTACCTACATTTTCTACAAAACGAAAATGCTGAACTCTCCTTCATTTTGCTTCCCGCGGTATACTTACTAGACGCATCTAGGCCGCCAGGCTGCCTATTACGGAATGACGCAGATCTGCGCCACGAGGGCGCGTCTTCTGGGGATGACTCTGTTTCCGTGGACTCGGGCGACACTGCCCGGCCGCGCGGTGGCTTGCCCTCCTTCTTAATGATCTCCAGCGACGCAGGCGGCTTGTCTGAGTGACAATGATGATGAATGAGTGATAGGTTTGAACAACATTTTATTGAAGCGTCTAAAAATATAATCTAATCAGCAATTTTTGTTTATTCCTCAGTCATATAAGGTTTAATTATTATTTTTTTATATCAAAAAGGAACTTTCTAAAAAATACATGTTGTCCAAACCAGTTGGCGGTATGATGTTATATCGGGCAGAGTTACAATTGTTAGCACAACAACAACTCGTTAACAAATATGATTTTAACACTATCGGGGTCATTTCTAACATTTCTCTAATACCGGGCCAGAATTCGGATAATTCTTTACAGACATTGCTCCGATTACTTTGAGCATACACTAATGCCTGTTTTCACTAACGCTAGAGGACACCTAAATGTAGTAATGCTTAAGTATAAAGCAGTTAAATAGTGCAAAAAGGCTAAGGGCCTAAGACGCAGACGTCGCCTAAAGTTACGACATCAAATCTGAAACACCATTTCCAAAAACGAAAAGCGTTCCGTAAAGGCCGTGGCAGGCAGCGCGGCGATGTCTGACAGTAAATTTTGTCTCATTTTGTATATTTTACGACAAAATTTGTTACCACGTCATATTTTTGCCTTTATTTACTAAGAAACAATTACAACATTTTGATTATCTTTACGTTCGCACTGCGTTAAACTCTAACTATTTGTATTAAAATGTGTTATTATCTATGAAACAACAAACATGTTGCGCTTCAATAAGTGTGACAGTGCAAACACAGTTCGATTCAATGACAGAAAACAGAGTTTGCTTTTACGCAAATGTTTCGTCAGTGCATACAAAATTAGGCGTTGCTTTATTTATCGTTATTGAAAACGGACACAAGTGTATCTTACAAACATCCGGTAAATATGAAATTTCGAAAATCCTGACCGTAACATTAAAAGCTAGTAAATGAAACCATAAGAGGGTCCGAGTGCACGATCTTTTGCATGTCTTATTCTAATTCATATTTTATTTGTCAGTTGAACATGTTACTTCTACAACTGATAGTAATGAGACCGAAAATCGTTTAGTAATCGAACAATAGTCGGTTAATCAGATCTAAATAAAAAAATACATTTTGATAGCGAACGTATACGTTGATTAGCAAAAATGTAATGAAATCTAAAAACATATACAGAACTTATGTTTCATATTCATCCAAATTAACATAATTTATTGATTTTTGTATTGATTCTCATATTCAATCTTTTCTACAAGTGGTCACTGTATCCATTCTATATTTAACAAAAATACTGTAATAGCTGCATTTCAATATCATTTTATTATAACGTTATTTTGAAAAATCAAAAAAAAAATAAGATTAAGTTTCAGCAATTTTTTTCCTTTTTTGTATCTAGTAATTCTAAAATGTTCACAATTTATTTACATTTTATTGTAATATTTTTGTATCAAGTAAATAACATGTAATTTTAAATTGGATTGAGACAGATTTTACCTCTGTGCTCATTTTACAATAGTAATATGCTGCGCTGAAGTATAGGTACTCCGTTTCGTTCAAGACTGCAACCTATCAATAAACTACTAAATATAAACGCGTGCGACCTACCTTTGACGACTCCAGACTGCTGACAATAAACCTAACATATTCCATGGATAGTAGCACAATAAGCGCTCGTAATAATAGCTGGTAGTATAAGTGTGTCATAAATGCAATAAATCCTGATTATTTCGTTGACATTTAACTAATTCATTGTAATTTTTTATATCATTGGATATTCTTTGTATCAATATATCAACATAGTTTTAAATTTTGCATTGCATTATTAAATTTTGCGAATTGTTTTATTACGTTTGTAACGCACTATAATTTAAGCAAATAAATACATTCTAATTCTAAGTAAGCCGTGCGGTACTGTACTAAGGACATTCGTTGTAGAAAGTGATAAACAGTATGAATCAAACTACACAATTTTGCTTGAACAACTTTGTTTAGTAAAAAAATCCCTTAATGCAAGAAGAGCTTTCCAGTAATTATTAATACTAACCAAGACAGGGTTAAAGAGGTAAATATAATAATAAATAATATGTCTATCTGTAATCATTTGTAATCGCTTTACCGAAAACTCGGTTTACGAGGGCGCACATAGGGGTATTTACGTCAAAAAGATGGACTAAAGTCGAAAAACACTAAATTAAGAATTCTTACAAACTAGGTATTAATGAAACTAATTAGTCAAATACTTTGTGCGTATTGGAATGATATTATTTATTTTTTTGCGTAGAGGGCATTCTGTGAATCCGGTGTCATTTGAGCGATTTGCTGAACGTACGTATACACTATCGAGAAAACGGGTTAAAAATATATTATTTTAAATATTATTTAAGAATAGATAGGAGTTTTTTGTGGATATGTCTACTTTGAATATGAATTTGGCAGGTAATGTATTCATTAAAATTATTTTGATTTATATCATGCCTGACCATAGAAATATTTATAAGGAGAAGTGGCAAGGGGGCGTTCCCATGTCTACGCTATACGACTCCTAGAGTCTAAACGGCTAAATGGCCGTTGCCGGCAGCCAGTACACTTTTGACCGCGTCCATGTAATTTTGTCGAAATGACGCGTTGTTTATTGGATTCCTATAAAATCTATGTGGGCCGATAAATAGATCTTACTAGTTCTCATGTCTGAAAAGTATTGTAGTTTCATTTTATATATTTATATTATATATTTATCTGTCCTGAGTACAAGTTATTAATAATTACCAGTAATTATTAATTCTTGCTGCATTTATTACTCTTGCTGTAACATTTATATATCTTTGAATGAAGTAGGTACTTTATACTTGTAATAACCAAGATGCGAGTCAAAGCAAAGTTGTGTAGTTTTAATATACTATGAAATAAAGTATTCTTACCGTTAACAACTTTGTCTGACTGTGGAGTGGTGTCGATGACATTGATTCGCTTAGGCTCGTGCTGCGGTGGAGCGCGCTTGCGTTTATTATTATTGTTGTTGTTCAAACGACGCTGCACATTCATCGCGTCAGCCAGCCATGATGACATTCCAGGGTCCACCAAATCCATGCATGTCTGGCCCTGTAACAATATTTTATTTATCAATATACAATTATACATATTTATAATATTTATCATTATAATATCTACAATGTTTAGTCTTCTGATTCGCCTAGAATCCCTTTTTCATAAGTCCTGAATAAATTATTCTTCTATTCTAGTATTCTTCTAATATTTCAAATGTGAAATTTTGTGAAGATGGATCACAGACTTATTCGAAGATAATGACTATGGGAAAGAGGTCAGGCGAGGGCTTGCACCCGGCACCCTGCAGATGACGTCGGATATTGTGCCGCTATTCAGCGGTGAGCGTCATTGAAGACAACGGAGAAATATTTGTATGGTCACCGCTCCATCAACTTATAATCGCCAGAAAATCGTTGACGGAAAATAATATAAAATACGTTAAATAATATATATATATTTTTACGTCACTCGAAAGTTCCAAATAAATATAATCCACAATAATAAACCTAAAAATCATACATACAATATTTATCAATTTTTTGAACCGGCTTAATAAATTCCAACAGCGCGGCGAGTGGCAATATGTCATATTATAATATGACATAATATATTTCACATTTCAAGTTTTGGGGGAAGGACTCGCCCTTACAGTTAATCAGTATCAATGCACTTCTATCGCTGTCCACTAAATGCGGAAGCCCGAGGAATGGGTATTGTGGTCCAACTTGAAGCAAGCCTGTTCAGCTTGGTACAGCCTAAAGACATTCCGTCAAGTTCACATTCCGTCTTGCGACTGAGTACAGTGTGGACGTGATACGGCTTTTTAAAGTGCTAATTTGTGATTGGCTGTTTAGTGTCAAATTCATTTCTCGTTTACTCTTTAAGTGTTTTCGAGGAATAGTCCCGCCCAGTGGGCAGTACTAGAAAGAAACAAATAGTTTTTGTGTGTTCGGACCTCGACTGATGAGCCCGGTTCGGAACTGACGACGCGTTGATTCGCAGCCGGCCGCCCTACCACCCGAGCCAGCAAGGTTAGTCACCGCGGGTCGAAATCAACGACTACGTTACGCTCCCCACTACTGCTCTGCTACTTTACTGCGCTATTGCTGCCTCTGTTGAAACGCCTACGCTATAGCTGTTAGCAATTCTACGCTCTTGATACTTATTGCTATTGTCACAAGGTCTTATTACATACACATAATGTCTGGTACGAAGCGAGCGCCACTTAAACCTACACTACGTTCGGAGCAATCAACTTCTGAGCCGGACTTAGGAAACCTACCATCAGACAGTGAGCTGAATATCACGACTCGCAAACGTAAGCAGCCGGATTGTGAACATCTTCAACAAATCGCAACTATGCATACCGATCTCAAAAAAACTCTAGATGAATGGAAGACTGGCTTCGACGCCAACTTATTGGTTATTAACGACAACATAAAAAGTATAAGGAGTGACTTTGAGACGTACATGAAGGAGACAAAAATAGAAATGGACCGTCTTCGCTCAGAAAATATTCAAATTAAGGCAACTGTAACTAAGTTGTCTGAGGAGGTCGCTGAAACTAAATCATCTGCTCAATTTATCTCAAACCAATATGATGACTACCAAAAACAGTTTAACTGCTTGGAGGAAAGGCTCTCGAATCAATGCGCATTAAAGGCTCTCGAAGCTAAAATAGATTACTTGGAGCAGCAAGCCCGACAATGTAACCTGGAGATATCTAATATTCCGGAACGGCGTGAGGAGAACTTAGTCACTATATTGGAAGAAATCGGCAACAAAATCGACTTAGCTATACCACGCGACGAGATAGTCGCCATACATCGTGTCCCTCATGCGGCGTCCAACGAGAGGCCAAAGAATATTATCGCTAAGTTTAAAACCCGTTCTCTAAGAGACAATATACTTAGCGCTTACCGACTCAAAAAAGGTCTTACTTCGACTGACTTAGGCATCTCTGGTGTATCTCGTGTTGTCTATGTTAATGAACACTTAACTCTCCTTAAAAAACAACTGTTGCGAGAGACTCGCGAGGCGGCTAAGAAATATAATTATAAATTTGTATGGGTTAAACATTCTACCATTCTTGCTAAACTGTGCGAAACCTCTCCTACCATAGCCATAAAATCCAAAAATGATTTATGTAAAATTATAACTAATTATAATATGAACTAAGGATTTAACTTAAAATTTTTATATTTATACTTGTGACAAGCACAATGGCTTCTAATGCAAGTGATTTTTGTATATATTATCAGAATAGTAGAGGTATACGCACAAAACTGAACACTGTCTACATGAGTATTCTATGCAACAGTTTTGATATCATCATTTTAACAGAAACTTGGTTAATTCCTTCAATAAATAATAGTGAATTTATTGATAATCGTTATGTTGTCTTTCGTTGTGATCGTAATAGAAACGCAACTAATAAGTCTGATGGGGGAGGTGTGTTGGTAGCTATATTACGAAAATACAACCCCGTTAGTATCTCGCTTCAGTCGCAAAACATTTTAGATAAATACTTTGAACAAGTTGTTATTACTTTACCTAGTAATAACGCTACCGCACAAACTCTCATCAGTGCAGTGTACATTCCTAATGACTCGCCACTTACAGTATATAATATGCATCTTGAATTAATGGATAATCTAATAAATTCAACCAATATCGATAATTTACTGTTATTCGGAGATTATAACATACCGAAGGCCAACTGGATAAAACCACACCCCACTCTTAACTCCTTTACTTGCATGGGCAATTCTGCAATCTGTCGTCGCTTAAGAACCTTCATGACTGTACACGATGTTCAACAATATAACCATTTAACTAATTTAATCGGACGAACTCTAGACCTTCTACTCTCCAGTACTAATTGCAATGTATACAAACCTAACCAGGACCTGCTCCCTGCCGATAATCACCATCCTCCATTTTACACTCTTCTTTCATTGAACCTCAAACTGACTGCCATACGTCCCCTATGCATGCCTAAATATAATTTCCGTAAGGCTGACTATATTCTTGTTAATAGAGATATTGACGAAATTGACTGGGACACGGTATTAGACAGTGAATCAGCCGAGAAAAATGTAGAAGTTTTCTATGATCACCTATATGGTATAATAAAAAACAGAGTACCTCTTTCCAGGCAGAAAAACTATAATTTTCCCGTATGGTTTTCTAAAGCACTTATACATATTTTTAATTATAAAAAAAAAGCGTGGATAAAGTGGAAAAAATATAAAAACTTATCCGACTATGAGATTTTCTCCTTATATAGAGCTCGTTTTAAAACAGAGTGTATTAAATGCTATCGAATCTACATTAATAGTGTTGAGGATAGTATTCCCAAGAATGTCAAACACTTCTGGGGATACATTGCTAATCGTAAAGGTAAATCTGGGATTCCTTCCAGAATGTATTATAAAGATGATACATCTAGTGACCCTATTAAAATATGTAACCTCTTCTCAGCCTTTTTTCGGTCCGTTTACGAACCATCTAGCCTAACTTCTAACTGGATCCCAGCCCCTGATCAATTAAATGTCAATGATACACCTCTTTGTAGCTTACATTTTGGCCTCCCGTTAATTTGCAAACAATTAAAGATGCTGGACCTAAATAAAGGACCGGGACCGGATGGGATACCCCCTTGCTTTTTAAAATGGTCAGCAAATACATTATGCAAACCATTACTCAGGATATACAATCAATGTATTAGCAATGGTTCGTTCCCTACCGTCTGGAAAAAGGCTAATATAGTTCCAGTCTATAAAGGTGGTGCCAGACAAAACATTGAGAATTATCGGCCTATTTCTCTTCTTTCCACACTGGCTAAGCTATTTGAAAAGCTTGTTCACCACGAGATATATCCATTTTTTCAAAATTGTATAGTTCCGGAGCAGCATGGTTTTGTGAAACAAAAAAGTACTGTTACTAACCTGATGATTTTTACTACCTACTTGTTTAACAATATGGACATCAGAATTCAAACTGATACAATTTACACTGATTTTAAAAAAGCCTTTGACAGAGTCGACCATGAAATACTATTAAACAAAATTTCATTTAATGGCATCAAGGGTAATCTATTACGCTGGTTCCAATCTTATATTAGTAATCGCAGTCAAACTATAGTAAGTAACGGGTACTATTCCGACACATTTTTGGCAACATCTGGAGTTCCACAAGGATCAATATTAGGTCCTTTGTTGTTTAACATTTATATCAATGACATCGGTAATTGCTTTCAAAATAGTAAATTTTTGTTATACGCCGATGACCTTAAATTTTTTAAGAAAATTGTATCGATTTACGATTGTTACCTTCTTCAAGACGATTTAAACAGATTATCTAATTACTGTAACAGAAATAAATTAAAATTAAGCATCTCTAAATGTAAGTACGTTAACTTTACCAAAAATAAAAAAATCATTAACTACAATTATTGTCTCTGCGATGAAATCCTTCTCAAAGAAACTCAAATTTGCGATCTGGGTGTACTTTTGGATAGCAAACTTCACCTTGATTTACACATTGAAAAGATAATAGCCAAAGCTTTCCAAATGTACAATTTTGTAATGAGATCGTCATCCGATTTCAAACGCCCTGCCACATACCTACATCTTTTTAACTTTTTATTACGTCCACAAGTAGAGTATGCATGTATGATATGGGACCCTTACTATGCAAAATATGACCAAGCATTAGAAATTGTGCAGCGCAAATTTTTGAAAGCATTGCAGTATAGGTGTCATCTGGAACGTTTGTCGTATGAGGAGTCTTTGCAGAAATTTAAATTACTAACATTACATTCAAGGCGTTTGTTACTTCAAGCCATGATGCTGCGTGGACTGATACACAATAAGTTTGATTGCCATGAACTTGTTAATAATATATGTTACATAGTGCCCAGAACTGTAATAAGACGTGAGGCGCGCGCTTACCCGCTCTTTTCTACGACCACTAGTCGTACAAACGCGGGTGAGCGGGCGCCTCTCCATAGATTAGTCAAAATATACAACCAATATTTTATTAAAATAGATATATTTGCTTTATCTCATAATGTATTTAAAAAAGAATTATTGAATGCACTCAAAGCCTAAATATTCTCTGTAAATTCAAAATTAGCCCTACCTCTCATCCATACTGTATGTAATAAACAATACACATAGTAATTTGTGGAAACGTTGTTGATTGTACGTTAACCTATTTTACTGTATAGTTAGATGTAAGACATAATGTACAATTGTTTGTTTTCCCTAATAAAATAAAATAAAATAAAAAATAAAGACTATTACTGCTTTATATTTTGAACTTACCGAGTAATTCTTGATGTGTGGGTCAGCTCCATATTTGAGCAGTAAAGCAGTAGCCTCCTTCTGACCCCAAAGAGCGGCCGCGTGTAAAGGCGTCCAGCCTTCGTAGTCCACGCAGTCGGGGTCCGCGTTACACTCCTCAAGAAGAGTCTTAGCTACCTGCAAATTAAAGAAGAGTTATTTGAGATTTTATCGAAAAGAATAGATTGTTAGCAAAGCCCTGTGTTACAAAAAGAACACCTATAGACTGAAATTATTTAATAAGAGACTCTTTATATGCCGATCATTCTGCTGAATTTGTTTGGGACTATCAAGAATAAATTTTAATTAAATACATTCCCGAACATGTTTATGTTATGGGATGACGGCAGGGAACAAACGGGAATAAATTGAATTCTATGATCGCAGTTCGGCAAATTTTGCGAGGAAACTAGAATAGCCTATTGGTGCGTAAAGCAGTGACGTGCCATACCATGCAATCCTAAAGGTCAGATTGTTCAAGAAAATGGCAATTTTTTTTTAACTTTCATGAAACCTTTGGATAGAGAAATCTGATTTGGTTGGTGACGTTATACTGTTATTTACATCACAGGCTAGGGGAAAACGTGACTTAAGGGATCCTTAAAGAGCCTTAGGGGCTGTCAATAAACCTTCTTGAAGCCTTGAGTGTACACGGGAGGCAAGTAAACATATATTAACAATAGCAAACGATAGGTACAACTATACGCTTCTTCTTCTTTTCGTTTCGTAGATACTTCAATTTACGTGATAGTAATATCTAACCTACACAGTTTGCGCCCAGTAAATGCGACTATATAAGCTTATAACAACACAAATGGAAAAGTAATTAATTGTTCACTAACATCGATATAACCCTTAGCTGCCGCGACGTGTAGCGGAGTGCCTCCATTCATGTCTCTCACTTCCACGTAACCGTTAGCCGCCCAGTTGCGAGCATCGCTTAATAAGGTGTCCACTTCAGCGTTGCGAGATTTCTCGCAATTCACGCCTGAAATAAGACAAGTTTATTTAGAAATATGCTAAATTGTTCATAATATTCATGAGATATAAAAAGCATTTTGTACGAAACTGCGAACCGGAATGTGGCCACCTGGTACACCTGGTTTTAATATTCAGGATGTATATTGTGATTCAGATATAAAAGCAAAATTTTTGCAAGCATTAAAAAGCCATCAGATATTGGTATGTTAGGCAGATGACATAATTCAATAATACCATCCATACATTTATAGAGAAAACATCGGCCTTGTGGTCCCGCCATTGGGTTCAGTGTGTAGAGCTTAAGCGTCAATATACCAACCCTTCTCATCAATAATTTTCTGTAGCAAATCGCCCATTTCATCGCTTTCGGCGATGTCCACAGGCAGCTCGCCGTCATAGTTGACAGCAGCCACGTCGGCTCCATTCTCCAAGAGATACCTGGATAGGAAAATGAGTTGTTATACAAAGATTTTGAATTGGATAGAAGTATCGTTTAATGGTACCGCCTTTGGTTCAAAGTTCCTTCCGGCCTTCCGGCTGATGATGCTAACAATAGGAACAACATCATTTACTCTTGCGACAAACAGCGCAAAAGTCATTATTTTTTCGGAAATCTGTTTCATTCATTCATGACCAATCGGAAACCTCTCAAATAAACAAAGAATTATTAAAATCATGTCTTATCATGATGTGTTGTCTAAATTTTTTACAGGATAACACCAGTAATTAGTTAGAAAATATAAAAGACTGGTAGAGATCATACCTATGGAATTAAGTCCGCCTTACACAATATTCTGTATTATTACTAAATAGATGATTAGATATTTTTTAACAAAAGATCAGCGAATTATCACAAGCTGAGTAGAGTTCTCAAAAACGCCGCTGCCGTTGTGCTTAGAACTACATCCATGAAAAAGTAAAATCGGAAAGTATTTGAATTATATTATAGGATAATTGAAAATAATATCACTAAAAATATGATGGTCTGGACTGAAAGCCCCAAAACAAAAAAGTTGTTTCAAAAAAACCTTACGTCGCTAAACGGGACATGTACTAAACTGGTCTGAAAACCTTCAAACAGCGGTGCTCTCTGCTAGAAAAGAATTTAAGATTTAAGATCTGCTGAAGCGTAAATAATCCTTACAAGTAAGTTATATTTTTACATTCATTGGACTACCAGGTTTTTTCAGTATTCTGATTTGAAAAAACTGATTTGGCAAATCTTAAATTTTGTATTGGTCTCACATTAACGCTTATCTTGCACAACTTAACTAATTTTGGTCACACTTTATATTATCTCTTTATATTAAACACGGAAAATATAACAAATTTAGTCTACGCCCTTGTAACTAACTTTGAATTAGTCGGGATCTATGTCATGGTGACTCAAATTCTCGTTGATATCACGCAAATGCACTTATGTGACAGCTCTCAAAATCTTTTATCCTGTTCTAATAATTTCTATTAGAAAGAGAAGTACCGAGTCTAAATTAGTTAACGAAGGTATGCAAAAGAATTAGTTTTTTTTAAATCATATGGTTAATTAACAACCTGGTGTTAGAGTTTAAACCGCCCGTAAGCCTCGGATATGGCTTTACCGTAGAAAAATCTCTGATGTGTGCAGATTTTCTCACGATGTTTTCTTCCCTTACCATTTAAGCAAGTGATCATTAATTTCCAAAACGCACATGAATCCGAAAAGTCAGATCTGGATTTCAAACCTACGACCTTTAACTTGGCAGTCCAACATACTACTCGAGGCTATCACTGCTTATTCATTATTCAACTTATTATTATTATTATCCTAGTAACAAACTTCCGCTACTTGCTCCGTAGGGCTATGAAAATAAAACCTATTTCTTTTTCTATTGCATTTTGATAGCATATTATATATTTTACCTATTTAACAGCCGTCAAAATTCATAGGTTCAAGCTAAGGCGCAAAACTACTTTTTTGAAAAAAAAAACGTGTGTATTAGAAATTAATTGTCACTTACTAATTTAGGTGAAGGAAACCATCGTGAGGAAACCAGCACACCTAAGAGATGATGTTGGTAGTAGTAAGGTCATATGAGGCGGTGACGAGAAGTTTGATTATGAACAACATAATTACTAAAAAAAATCATAAACCATCTGCCTAGCCTTTTCCCAACTATGTTGGGGTCGGCTTCCAGCCTTACCGGATGCCGCTGGATACCAGTGTTTTACATGGAGCGACTGCCTAACAGACCTCCACAACCCAGGTACTGGGTTACACGATACCCCTTGGTAAGACTGGTTGTCAGACTTTCGAGCTTCTGACTACCAGTAACGACTGTCAAAGATCTACAATTGACATCCGGGGCCAACAGCTTAACGCGCTATCCGAGGCACGGAGAGTGATAACTAATTTATAAAACGCACATAACTTACGAAAAGTCAGAGGTGCGCGCCTTGGGTTTGAACCCGAGACCTCTGATTTGTCTGTCAACGGTCATCACCACTAGGCTATCACGACTCTTTCTTACACACATAATTACTAAAATAAAACTGAAATTGCAGACGCAGACGAACTGAAACTGAAACTGGGAAGGCCATATCTGCCGCATGCTGAATTACCTCTGGGCGGAAAGTAGCCACCGAGTGGGTCCAGGATACCAGGAACTGACAACGCTATAGCGCCAAATAGAGATGGCAGGAAGAGTAAACTTGTCCCTAAAGGATTGGCCCTAGATCGATTGGGACAAAGAAAAATGAAAATAAGGGATCCCGAGCCCAACAATGGGACACAATAAGCTCACAGAATATAATAAGAAAATAAGAATAACTTCAGGATAAGACAAGTAAAAGTAGCCTATTTTCTATTTCAGTTTTATTCAAATTCGTTCAGCGTGTAGTTGTGTTTTAATGACATAAACTTACAACTTCGCATTCGTAATAGGATAGTAAGATAGGATACCTCATTAATGGACGATGGTGCGCATAATATTGATTTATAATGAATCTGTAAAGTGTCGGATTGTTACCATATCAAAGAGCCAATCAATTCATACAATTGTTCGCAATTTTCGAACGTTACCTTACAAGACGTGATGACTTGATGAGTAATTCATTCATTCATTCATTCATGATAAATTATGTATCTGCGTTTACATGTATTGATAAGTAATAACTAACACATGTTAGCTTATTAAATATAAATATTTAATAAGCTAACATGTGCTAAAACATGTAAAAATTTCACAAAAAATATTAATAACTAAATTTTAACGTGTGTTAACAATCAATTATGACTTGACGAGTTGTGATTTCTGATGTGGCTTATTTATTGCGAGTATATTTATGCTAGTAAGTATAATATGCGTGACTCCACGTGCTAAAACACGCTTATAACTTCGTATACGCGTAATATATCTGTGCGTATTATGTGCATGCACACGGTTCGTTTATTGTTTAACGTACGCGCATGTACGAGCGAATCACACTGACGTCATTATGGGACTAAGCGGAAAATACGCCAGATTTGCAAAGTCCCTTAGTCACAATTCACAAGTTGCAAGAAAACAATTTAGTGGTTAATTAATGAAATAGAAAAATATCGAGTGTATTATTTGATTAAGTAACCTTGCTCCCCGCACCGCAGGCATTCCCTGGTAAGTGTATTTCTCAATACTTAATTCTTTATTGCAAACTGAGTAAGCGAGCGATTGATTGAACAGTAGCAGACTGAAAATGTGTGTACTGCACAATTTAGTGAAGTACTCGTATATAAGTTCGAAGTGAACGATCTACACCGTCTGTCTGTGTCCATTATGCCTATTCAGAGTATTTACCGCATGCCTATTGGCCCTTTCTTCTTCATTGTATGGTTGATAAACAACCTGGGGTCAGAGTGTAAACCAACCGTAAGCCTCTGACATGGATTTACACACCATTGAAAAATCTCTCAGGTGTTTCCTTACGATGTTTTTTTCCTTCACCGTTTTAGCAAGTGATCATTAATTTCTAAAACGCGCATGAATCCGAAAAGTCAGAGGTGCGTGCCTTCGTTTCGACCCTACGACCTTTGACTTGGCAGTCCAACGGTAATACCACTAAGCTCACTCTAAGGTTATCACTGCTTGTATTGATTTGCTATTTTTTGCTGAGATTAGCCACTGTGACTGAGATTCGTATAAAAGGACATTACAAATATTACCCTCCTTTTTTTTTATTATACCATAATAAATGAATAAGAAAAACAAAAGGACATCATATTATATTATCATTCGTAGTTTAATAGTTAATACAATGAATACAGTCTTTCACAGAAAATCCGCTACCTATTGGGTCAGTTGACTCAATCTTTGTTTACACTCGCCTAACGTGTCGCTGCGTCAGTTGCGTTATTCATATTATTATGGTACAGTAAATAAATAATTATCAATTGGTAGGAAGTATTATTCATTAGGGAGAAAACTTGAACGGATTTAATTTAGGTATTTTCTTTGATGTGTAAGCACTAAGGCGAAACGTTCGATATCCGATATCGGCGGCGTCCATAACTCATTTGTTATGAAATAAAATAATAATAAATCGCGAATTTCATCGACGTCAACCACGGTTATAGCACTGATATTTGTTACACGTCGTAGTTTCCGCCTTAGTTTAGAGATGGTGCTGTGTTTAATGTTTGCACTGCACTTATTTCCATATACTTAAGCATAACTATACCAAATCTCACACCTCCTCAATACACTATTTGAATCCAAGTATCACTTCTATAATTATATTGGTAACTAGCGACCCGCACCTGCTTCGCACGGTTACGCTAATATGCATGTATTATACATATAAACCTTCCTCTTGAATCACTCTATCTATTAAAAAAACCGCATCAAAATCCGTTGCGTAGTTTTAAAGATCTAAGCACACATAGGGACTGACAGACGCGGGAAGCGACTTTGAAGTGATATTATCATTTGCATCATCATCTTCAATCGAACATGAAAGAGAATTTTTTCATCTATAATTTCTAATAATATTCAATGTTCTTCGATCAGGCTTATAGGCTATTCCTTAAAGAGTATCAATTCCAATAGGTTTTTAAATTTTACCTGTCTTAAATTAAAAGGTGTATACATATTATGTGTTGGCGTCAAACTTACATAAGGTTTATACATATTACTACTTATATTTATTATTCATTTTTTACCTAGCTATGCTGAGAAAGCCGCATGATGATGTAGCGTGTAGCGGAGTCCAGCCCTCGTTGTCTCCGCGGTTGACATCGGCCCCATGAGCCACAAGAAACTCCACCATATCCAAGTTGTCATCTATGCATGCCTGAAAAAAACATATTCAGGTTTTGTGTAAACCAGGTTTTATTTGTAAAATTGTTGGAAAAACAACAGCGTTTAATCAAAAAGCAGAACCAATAAACATCTATATTACACAAAAATGTTATCAAACTCTGCATAGAAGAAGAAGAAAGAAGTGAGGAAACCAGCACACCTATTTTTCAAAGATGAGTAAACACCCCATAGGCCTACGATTTTAAATGACACTTATACGTCGTTCATCAACCATTCAATAAAAAAATTAAAGCAATATAATATGTATAAAAGATAGTTTAATAGAATGCAGACTATTATATCCCGTTGGTGCAATGGTCGGAAATGCGGCCTGCTGATGAAACCCTCGTGTCGTGGGGTTTTATTCATGTTATTTTATTTGTTTTAAAATTCTCAGTAGCAGCACGGCACAGCTCAGTTTGACAATTTTGACGGTAGTAAACACCTTTTATTACTTTCTTTTCTACATTTTGAAAACTTTGTTTTTAGCATGAATAGTTCTGAGATAAGAAAACTACTTCTTTATAATAATCATACTTCGCTTTGAGAAAATATCCTTGCAAGCAATAGGTTCAACGAAAATCATTAACATTGGCCGGGAAGTTATTTACTGATGAATAAACAATGATACGCTGAGCACAATACAGTTGGAGTAATTTCAATGCATTTGCATGAATTTTAAACCAGTAACAGTAGAATGCATACATTTGTGGTAATTGAATCATATCCGATACAGTATGCAATCGGATTTTACGAACACATGAATAATATAAATGATACGAGCAATGTAGTAATAGTTGACCATGATTTAGTTTGTAACGTATTTATATGTGACGGTACTGATGATGACATCAAACTGCAATCGGTCAATCACCTAAGTATAACTTTAGCAAAATACCATTCGTTGAGGCGAATCAGGAAAAAGAAAATTTTGCATACTAAAATTATAGATGTCTTGTTTGTCAGTAACGATGCCACACATGAAAGAAAATACAGCTTTGCTAGATTCCACATGATGGTAAGAATAAACCAGTCTTTACTATTTCACGACCTAGGAAAAGGCCTACTCGAACTGCATTACATAGAGGTGGTGATATAAGAATATGAGATATGTTTATTATGGAAAGTTGATCAGTAACGCCAAAAAACACATCACAAATAAAAATTCGCATTAGGCATATTTTTTCCGCATTATAACAGTTGTCGCAAGGCAACATTTGCAAAATATGCAATAAAATTTGCTTCAACTCCTAATTGAGACATATCTTAACATTTCCAAATTACAATGAATAGTAATTCAATATGATTAAAACTAACTAATCCAGTAGCAATGACACTGTTGACTGAAATAAAAGTACAATTACAATTTTCTATAAACTTTTCACATCAAGGTAAGTAAGATCAAAGTAAAATATACTATAACTTTAATATTCTTTTCACTGTATCATAGCGAGGAATGTAAGTTAAACTTTACCTCCTATCATGATTACAGACCATCGACACAACTCGTAACGAGAAGATTAGAAATTGTTTACAAGATGAAAAATATGGTTCATATTTATTTATTGTAATATTCTAACTGCTTAACTATGAACAATACACGTAATGTTAGGCGCTGCGCAAACTTAGCTACTTTTTGCTGTCGACACTGAAAACATCGCCTATTTTTTATACATTTCCTAGGTTACAGTGTCCGACTAATTGTTTTGTTTATATGATGTGTTTACCGATGTGCAATCACTATATGCAAATAATTTGTGTGTCGTATGTCTGCCACAGAATGTGGCTACGTTTACGTATCAAGTCAAGCTGCATCATGTGCATCAGTTCGGAACCAGTGCAGGGTCAGTGCCGTGGTCACTAGCGCGTGCAGTACCGGACCGACGAGCTTGCTGCCAACATGGATGAACTGGCTTTGTTACCAAGATATTGCACTCTTGAGGTTAGTAGTAGTTAGGTTAGAGGCAAGGACGAATATAAACTGATGCTAATGATTAGTCCTACAAAACGAATTACTGTTATATCTTGTTATGACCACTGTGCCATAATTCAAAAACCCAGATGAACTTTTTAAATCGCACAGCATACCTACATTTTCTACAATCACCAATCGTTTAATTTTTGACATTAATAACTCGTAAAACATGACGGCTCTTGGCAAGCCATCGTCCATCGAAGTTATGAGCACAAGGGAGCTGGCATAATAACAGCACTATTCTCATGTTTTTTTACGTTCAGGGTAATAAAAAAATATGTCCTATATATCTCGGGACGTATAAGAAATTTTGAACAGTCGCACAGCTAATAAATCTTATTTCATAGATAATCCCCTTTATAAAACAAGCATCATTGGACCACGTGTGAGTTAAAGTTTTAATTTGCATGGAAGATATTTACTGTCGTCAAGTAATGCCACGACCATTGCCAATGAACAGGACAAGCAATTTCCCCCACTTGACCCTTATTAATATTGATAACAAGCTAAGGATATTCACATCATCTTTTTATTCCCTGATCAAAGTGTACAGTTCAGTAACCAATCTATCAAATCACGAGTAATTATGAAACTGAATAATAACAATGAATCACACGAGTCGGCATTGTAGCTAATTATTTATAACTTTAATTAATATTGTGTATACAATACAAATTATAAACGTTCACACTAGCTGGCGCGTAGCTACATATTGATTATAATAACATTAGCGTTGCTAAAATAAAGGTAATCTAGAAGATAAAAACCAATGAATTATTTAGTTGTTACTCTACATGTAAGCATGATTCAGGCAAAGTTGACAAAGAATATCAATGTTTCTATCTCATATCTAGACTCTCCGGACGTGACCGATATTCTATGTGGACATGAACATTACAATTTTATTAAGTTTTCAACTGTTTCAAAGAATACTTTAGTAGGTATCTATTTTAGTAGAAGTGTTCAAAGATTTCTATAGAAGTTTTCTTAATCAGTGGTCTGCGGACCCCTGGGATTCCGCGAGTATAATAAGGTCCCTTACATCAGCAGTCTCGTCGAGACTATTGAACAATAATAAATAAATGGCTTAAAACTTCTCGTAATTGCTACGAGTTGTATTTGTAGTACTAAAATGAATGGTCCAAAATTTATTGTGTTTCATTAAGCGCAATTATCCAGGGCGAAAAAAAAAGGATGTCGAACGTGCAAAGCTGACCACTTACCACAAATTATGTTCATCTGGTTTTTTTTTAAATGAACCTAAATGTACAATTAGTCAAAAATTTACTAAACTAATAGCTGCAATATGCAAAAATTGAACGAAAAAAAACGGAATCATTAGACATAACGGCTATTTTCGATAAAAATTAATTCACTCAATCCAAATGTTTTAGAAATTGAGTGATTCGATGAAACTGTCATGGATTCCTGGACTTACCTTTTAGTGCCTTGATTTTTGTCATAAAGAAATCGTCTAAGCGTAAATATTTGCTAAGATTCTGCTTATAGCCGTTTTGACAAATGTTTGAGTTTAGAGTGTCATTTACACAAGGAATAAATGCGATCAGCGCTATGTATTCGATGCAGTAGTCGTTCTGAACTAAAACTTGGATATAGAGATCTGATCCACGTAGGATGAATGCCATACGCAATGATGATGAGTAGTCGGTAGCCTATCGCTTCTGTACATCATACAGGTAATTGTCAGGAGTGAGATAACGTAGAATGCCGTTGCCTTATTTTGCGAGGAGGCAATGTCCGTAACCTAACCTAACCTCTCGCAGGAGGCGCCACCAATAACCTCTTTAAGTTGTCTATCTGTAGGGGTCGGACTTGGGAACAGTCCGTCGTCCGATCAGCAACAGACTGATGGTGGCGCGCGTGTGTTCCGCGTGCGCCTCACCACTTACATCATTGGCGGATCAAGACCTGGCAGTTCGACGATGAACATGGTGTGGTTTTTAGTCAGTGCGAGTCGGACAAGTTGGTGTGCCATGTGGTTTCCGGCCTAAGAATAGACAAAGAGAAAGATCCGGAGGATGGGCAGCAGCATCCTTCTGTGCAACAGCAATCATTTGCTACTACGATTGCCAACTCGCTCATAAAGAGCTTTCCACACGTAAAAAAAGGTTGACTGGTAACAGATAGTTATGTTTATGCAAGCTATTCAAGGTTATGCCAATTTTGTTCCATCAATAGATACTTACAAACTTAATTTAACTTAATATATAATATGTAGGCGACCATCCTTACTTTCACTGTTTAGTTATAAAACAGATGAAAAGAAGTAAGGTTTACTTAGTAAACGAATATGACTTATAGTTCATACAGGTCTATCACATACTCGAAAGGTGCTTCAAATGATTAATGAGGATAAAGAGACTCAGGTTCTAGTTCATGGTGACAAGATGGATATGGCACTAATATTGTTTACAAATACAATGCATACAAGCTCTAGCATCGAGGTAATAGCGTAACAGTACATGCGTGCAAAACATACAGATAGGAACTTACATAATTCAAATAAACGGGAAAATTATATAAAAAATTGATTAAATGCAGAAAATAGAAATCCTTGTATTATTGTATCATTCGTACACGTATTGGCTTCGTCAAACCAATACGTACCAGCATAGTATGAAAATAAAAACCCAATGATAATCAATCGAGGTCATAGACTTTTATGACAAGAAACTAGGTTTAAAACAATTATGTAATAACAATTTTAGTAAAACGTTATTGAATATCACTGAAACTAAAAGTATTTCTTACAAACAAATTAGGTAAGTACTTGATTATTACTTATTTAGGGCAGTCTCATTGTAAGCTTAGCCAAAATGGAGTTATGGGACTTTTAAACGGAAAACAAAGTGATCCTATTCTATCCTAGATAAGGGTTCTATTTTTTCCTTTTGAGGTACGGAACCCTAAAAATGTAAAGTCGAACCCGAACTCCAAAACCAGAACGACCACCAAAATGTCAAAATACTTGATAATTTTTACTTTCGATCCTCACGTAACTCTACCTTCTGAATAACTAGCAGTTTTCTAGCCACCAGCGTGAACAATACAGATCCTACTACTATTATAAAGGCGAAAGTTTGTAAGTATGGATGTATGGATGTTTGTTACTCTTTCACGTAAAAACTACTGAATGGATTTGAATGAAACTTCACCACAATATAGCTTATACATCAGAATAACACATAGGCTACAATTTTGAACCTGAAGTCCACGCGAACGAAGTCGCGGGCAAAAGCTAGTAGAATATAATTATGTAATAACCTAATTATGACTATTTTATTATTTATTGAATAACATGCACGGCATTAATCAATAGGTTGTGTAAGCCAAAAATAAAAAATAAAAATAAAGTCAATAGTAACCCATCCGTATCAGTTGTTTTTTCAAATTTCTTATTAAATATTTATATTCAATAGTAAATTTAATAATACTGACATCATCACATTGAGTGCTTTTCTATTAGTTGTCATACCTTTTTTTTTTTTTTTTTTCGTGTGGAAAACCCCTTATGGGTACTCCACCATCAAAGGGCCAGTGATGGAGTTATCAGACCTCTGGACGGGAGAACGGGGTTCACTTGTGTATTCACCGCCCTATTAGTTGTCATGCCTAAGTTTTATCTATATGTATCTATACAGTACACACATTTATATTTTCTTCTAAATTTAAGTATAAAATACTGCGACAGATTTTTCACAAAATCTCTATACAATCAACTAACTTGCTTCCTACATGTCTGCCAAACTGCACGCATGCTACTCTTAGTACCTATTACCTAGATAGCACTTAAGTACTCATAGATAGAGTACGAATATTAGAATAAAATACGGAATAAAAAAAAATTAAATAAAATACCCACCAATACCAATTCTCTAATAGGATTTTTGTAAATATAT
The DNA here is from genome assembly GCA_936450705.2 of Protodeltote pygarga. Classification (NCBI taxonomy): domain Eukaryota; kingdom Metazoa; phylum Arthropoda; class Insecta; order Lepidoptera; family Noctuidae; genus Protodeltote; species Protodeltote pygarga. Next base: position 16,803,081 of record OW388248.2, read on the forward strand.
AAACCAATTTCGCGCGTCGAACGGAGTCGCACGGAACAACTAGTATATAAAGTAAGACATGATTCATCATATGACAGGGCCTATTATAAACGAATTATAACAGAAATACATAACCGCTCGTTTAAAAAAATCTCAACAGTCACCTGTTTGCACCAGTTCATAGAGTTTGATTTTGTATACAAAATGCTTACAAGATTAAATTCCTGTTTCAGATAAGCGTAATAAAACATCATTATTCATTAGGTATCGGGTAGCTGACATTACACAGGCGGTAATGACTTTAATTACAGACTGAGTAGTTCAATTCTTTGCCAAAAACTTGGCTCAAACTCCAATATTAGCCAAGTGGCTCTAAGTTCACGAAAAAAAAATGTTGCGTCGCGTGCGCAACCTATGACGTAATATATCCAATATATTTGGACCAGTCTCTGACGTGACCTCGAATTGAAAATTTTCTCGCCCAATTCTAAAATAACGCGGCGCTATGTCATTCAGTAACAAACGTCATACCCCCTGAAAATTTGGGTCGGTCAATGACAGCGCACAATGTATCTAGAATACTGATATCTAGGAACTAAGAAAATAATTAGGGCAAGAGCAATTTTGGCGAAACGAGGTTTAACGATTTGAGAAAACGCGAAAATTGCGTTTGGTGAAAACATCAAGAATTAGTCCTCATTTGAAGTCAAATACTATGACTAGGTAAATAATATCTATAGTGCTGAATCGGTGGCAGCAAGTCATCGACCTAATTTCCTGAACTATCTAACGAGAAGAGCATCGCTTACTATAAATACCAAGTGTTATGTTAGTAGTATAGCAAAGACAAAACGCATCCGCAATCAGACGCTGCCAAAATAATAACTCACTGGCGTGATGGCAATAACAGATACCCGGGTGTTTACAATTACAATAAGTATATAATTCTTTACACCGCGACCGCGGACATAATGCCTTTCGAACGTAATTTAAAATGATCCGCTTGGTATGTTCAGCGTCCAATCTTAAAAACACTATTTTACTGTAAATAAGTTAGATATTGTAATTGTGTATTGTGCTAAAAGTGTATTGTATTGTGAAATGGGCTGATCTCGCAATCACAAAATTGACGTCAGACAGTAATAGAATCACAAATATATTCGAGCTCAAATCAAATAGTAAAAGAAGTATTTTATTCGAATTAAAAACTTCTGTAGTCAAACAATCGTGCCAAATCTGTGTATCGAACTAGACTGGTCTAGTAGACTCTCCCATATCCACCTTGAAAAATCGTGTTATAAGCCTGTGAACAGCAAACGGCACCACAGACAATAATTATAAACGTGACGCAATAGGTACTCGACGACACACTACACCGGCTACTCTGTAGGTTCGGTGTGAGAGATTTATGAACATTAATATACACGTGCAGGCATACTACGAGTATTATGTACACATTGACGATGGTCTTCGCGAATGGTCAGTTCGGACTGGTCGCGGTGCAAGTGCACTGGCAAAGTAGCGTGAAAATCGAAATATGACAAATTTTGGAAAAAAGAAAATGATTACGAATGGAATTAGAATTACGGCCTACCGGATAACGAACCCAGTCACTGCCACTAAGCTATTCGTAACCCCGCGCTTGTTATCGAAATTCTCTTCTACATTCAACCATCTCAAATCAAAAGTACAATGGTAAGAGGATAAGTTACCTCTTACTGCTTACGATAATGTGATTTTTTTTATTAAGATTTATTCTTGTTATGCGAACACTAAAGTACCAAATTTTAGCAGTAAAAAAAAATTGGAGTGTTTAACAGTGACGCTGGTTTAAATGCTGCCCGTTATCGATTTGATTTCTTCAAAAAGTTAGAACTTTTTTCGCATTCACATAACATTCAAATGCTTTATAAAAATGTTTATATACTTATGGCTATTATGTTTGGATGTTATACGTACTTACAATAATAATACTGGGAATTCTTTGACACGTCAGTGTGTGTCCATTGTTAATTCATAGAGTAAATACATAGTAAGATAATGAATGATGTCAAATATTTGGTTCATTCATAACATTTGGTAGATAACAAGATCATTGGCACACGCGTAATTAATCGAACCTACGCTCACGTAGGTATTGATACATCGCATTGTCAGTTTTCGTTATTGGCACGTCTGCAGTTTATCTCTGATCTGAGGTAACTAACCGCACTTTATAAATAGGGCAAGCACACACGCCAGTCCAGATGCGGTACACACACGGAACATAAATATAAAAAATATATAGCAATCGATAAAATGATCAGTGCGGCTCGGATCGATGATGTAAACAGCGATGAATGTATGCAGGGCCTGGAACTGATAGAAACCATGTCTAACGTCGTAATATGTGAAGATACGACTATTCTATTGTATCCATAATCGTTATGTTATGTCCTCCAGCGCGGTTATCAATTCTGTTCTTAATAATAATATAAACAGATACCAAAAACGTATAAACATAGTTAAAGACAATAGTATTTCAATAACTGACATGCTCTGCTTGCAGCAATGATTCTTTCGGTAAATTAACAATATGCGTGATTGTAATATTGACAGCCTCTAGTTAACCTGCGTAACAATAAAATAATGTGAAAATTATAGTGTAATGCTGACAGCAACTAGTTTTTCTACCGTCATACTCTATCATACTAGTCTAATGACAATATTTGTAATGTGACTTAAGCCTTGGCACTTTTATAATTAGGTACTATCGGCTAGATGTCGTCTATCTAGTAGACGAAGGGTGAACATTAAAAGTATTGTAGAACATTTTCGCTCCAACTCCTACATGACAAACAAGTCATTGCAAATCTGCAATAGACCACTCACCTACTTAAATGGATTTGGTCAAAACTTTTAACAGATGGCGCTGCAGTGAACTCACCCCCCTTTTTTTTACCCAACCATGTCGAGTGTTTTAGTTTTAGGTTATTTGGATAACTACGTTTTTTATAATTAAAGTATAGTTAAAGTAGGAAACAACATGTATTCATCATTGCGGCTCTGTGATATAAGGGCTCAACTAAAAATGAGAGGTGCATCTTTACGAGGAAGGAGAGCAGAGCTAAATAAAAGATACCTATAACCTGAAAACAAATTTCTTAATAGTTTCTCGATAAGTAATTGATATTTTAAAGCGTATTACTGATTATATTTGGAGACTGTGAAAAGGACTTCCATGTTCTAGCTAAGTTCATGTAGGTATATTTATTTGCAGAATGAACAAAAAAGCTATTTCTTTTGGGAACTCAATAGAAGTTCAAAAAGAAGATAATCTCGCAACAAAGAACGGAGATTCCTGGTGCTGTATAGTAAACTAAATCGATGGTAGCGATACTTTGACAGTTGCCAACCCCAATGACTTCGACAAATTTTAAATTAAGTGGTTTTTTTACTGATTCTGCAGATGAATAATCATACAAACTCATACAAACGTGAGTCACTTTGTATGAGAAATATATTTTTTAATAACGTAACATTTGTCACATATTTCTCCCGAAAAAAACTTCAACATTTCGGCGACACTATAAACGTAAAAATAGTAACATTTCCTCATTGAAGAAGATAAATTGTAGTTTTAAAATTTGGACAGCTACTGAGGTAACAAATTAACAGTTGTCATGCACAGGGTCGTGGATGTCGTCAGACACGGGGTCGTCTGGCGTACATGGCACTTGGTCCTCAAGTTAGTTACGACGGGCAGTGTGTCCTGGCGTGTCGTAACAGGTTGGGTGTGAACCCCTGAGGAGGGTCTCTATGTTTCACTCATCAGTCCAGAAAAATTTATTGGCGCAAAGGTTTGATTTACTTTTAAACGTGACACAATATTTCTGTAGTCTTCATTTCCACTCGTCCCGTAGACACCGCAAAAGTTTAGCGTGGATCTTGTTTTAAAAACTAGGTTTCATAAACTGCTGATCTTGACACAAAGAAAATGTTATATTGTCATTTTCCTATCTACCTAATAGAAATAGTGCTTATGAAGGTCAAAAGACGATTTTTTAAATAGCAACATCTGATTTCTCAAGAACTGTTAGAGTGAGGGGCGCGCGGGTAGCGGGAAATTTTGAGTCGCTTTATGCAGTTTTAGTCATGATGGCTCTTCACGGGACAACACTGTGCTTTTTGTGTAAAACAATTTTACAAAAACAACGATGCTACGTTATTGTACGACGGTCGGTAAAAATTTCAAGAAGTGTGTACAGTATTTGGCTCCCCAACAATATGGGCTATAATGTCCAATGCGTCCAGAAAAATGCGAATGCCAACATTTTACGTCTGTTTATAACAAAACACCTACCAATGCACCAATTGAATGCTAAATCATGAAACAAAATCCCCGAAGTAAACAAGCCACGGTTAAGATTCTATCTTCTAGCTACCTTACTTCTCACTCAATTAGTCAATCTGAAGTGACCTAAATCCATCCTGATATCTGGGTCTTTGCAAAATGGACGTCTACAAATTATTTATACAATCAATTGCCCGATGGCTCAATTACTCCTCGCAGTAGTCTGCATTTTCTAGGAAGATTACTTCAATTTAATCTAGGAAAATTTGTTAGAGTACATTGGCTTTCGAAATCTATCTGATTATAAGTACAATGTCTTTTTTAATTTGCTTTTTTAAATATTTTTAACTTACGTTTCATTCGATTTTAGCTCGTTTTGTGGAAAGAAACTATAGACCGGCAAAGTCATACCGACCGTAATGTAATTTGTATTTGACTATGAATATTTTTGGCATTTTCTTAGAAAGTCTTATAAGAATAAGTTAGTGTTTAGTTATTAAAATGATACAATTAATGCCTATAATGAATTATCCTAACAAGATGCTACGAAAATACAATAGCAAGAAACAAATTTCAATTCGATCCGATCTTCGGATCCGAAACGTGGTAGGTAAACGTACGATACGTCAGTCGAAGCTTCGAAGTTCGATTTCCGGAGCAGGCCTCCTGAAGCGGGTACGACTCGGTAGCTTAGTTGGTAAAGCGATAGCTCGACACGTTAAAGGTCACGCTCAAGTCCCGCTCCAATTGTTTATGCCAGTTTCTTATTAAATATTTTCATTATTTATTCATTCCTTAAAGTTATATTTTAACGATTTGGTTAGGAGCAAATAGTAATACCCATTAATATCTGCGTTACTGTAGTTGCCACGTCTGCTCAATTCGCGTATGGCGGCTCCGCCATGCGTGACAACTCTATAAACGTCATTACTAGATTTATTGACGTAACACCATGTTGTTATCATTAGAGAAACCCATTACGCAAAAATGTCCATTGGAAAATGTAAACTAGGTACTATGTATTTTTGAGAGCAGTCAAGTGTCATAGTACCCAAATTATTGCAAAAATACAATAAATTTTCAATATTTAGACAAATCGACAAACAATTCAAAGACTCCGAATTTATTGTGTAGAAGGGAAAAACTTATGAAAAACCGTTTTAAACAGAATTCTCACTATGGAAAATTTGTCTACATACGCTATTCCATGTACCTCAAGTCATGATGTACGTACATCCATTTCTATAAATCACACATACTATACATATTCTACAAATACACAAATTGGTGTATTTTTCCTTAGTGACCTTGGGCACTATCTACGAACCCGCGGTGGAGAGACTTAACAGTTGCGAAAACCTGGCAATAAAATCGGATTAGCCATTTTGGAAACAGCAAACAAACATCACTTCCTGGTAAAAAGCGAGCAATAGGGAAGAATGGACATTTGACTGACGTCAGCGTGGACGAGTCAGAGACCACAATATTACGTAGCCAACATCGAGACCGCAGCGCGGCGGCGCGGCATAAAGTGTGGTAAACTGGTGACGCTGTAAGAGGCCGATTGCGTTTATGCCATAACAAATGTGATGTACATATTATTAGGCTTTCTTTTACCATTCATCCATGTAAGCCTCAGGTTACTGCTTACTCTATACTAGCTAAATGTAACAATTACAATAATTTCTTATTAAATTATTATAAAATACAATTATTTTATTCCTCTTACTTACATGCTTTACAAACGAATTGACAAGCGTATACGTATTATTTGATTAGCATCATCAATTTTCCTCATTTTAGGACATTGCTGATAACAACTGTATTGAATAACACCAAATATTAATATACTTTGAAACTACTCATATTTATTCTATCGCAGCCCAATTTCACCAAGTTTTTCAATTAGAAATAGGGTAGGTAAACGTCTTAATATCACAATTTCTTCTGTCTGACATATCAACTAATTAAGAAATTTTGTTAGTGGGCCCTAGAATTCGCTATAATTGAAAGTTTCTAACTTTGTATAGCGCATATTCGTAGCTCCACAACAAATGAGCCGTCATATTTAGCCACCAGAGCGCAGATAGGCCGTCCGGATGACGGGCGCGGCGACTGCCAACCCGGCAACCAATATTAAATAATAAATCTTGAATGTAACATAACAGACGCGAATTTTGCATAAGATGTAGTAACCTCATTTCGAGTCAAGACAGTCACATGTGCAAGATTCAATGCTCGTTTCAGACTTAATTTTAAGCCTTTTGAGTCCCTTTACTATATATAGAGCTAGATTTTTATTAGTACCAAAAAAAGGCTTACAAATAAAAATATGGAAAAGGAAGAAAGAAAGTAGCGTAGAGTTACTAGCTGTGACATTTCCCAACTTTAGTACGCTATTACACACCTAATAAATTGAGACCTACTAAACAGAATTAGCCCATCAAACATCGTGAAATGAGACACAAAGGGAAATCAATCGTTACGCGTCCCCGGCGCATACACACATACATTACGAGTAGACACGCGGCATTACCGGACCTTTCGCGGCTGATAACTGACTAGGTAAAAAATCTGTTACTCAAAAAATTTCATTACCACTCGCGGAACTAAATATCTGAAATAAAAATTCTGCAAACTTCAGTCTTAGCCAAAACTGCCAGATATTTATCTTGAACTAGTCAATTAGGTACCTATTTAAAAAATAAAGAAACAAATTGATCTTCAACAATTGCATACCAATTTCCAAATGTTTTATTAAAATTAGAACCAATCTAAATTTTTAGATTTAATTGATTGACTAAGATTGACATTCGCTCTGAAATTAGATCACTTTGTGTAAACGATTCTGAACCACCTTAAAAAAATCATCAGTAGTAAAATTACTCCTCATAGTATTGAACGTCTATCGTCTAGCTCTAAGCATTCATGCATAATAAATCATTGATTTCAATCATCATTTAAAATAAAGTGATTTTTTCAATCCTAGATCACCTTAGACGTAGACGTAAGTATTCGGTACAAAGTCTTGATTAGGTTAGGTTTGAAACTAGCCTTTTCCGCGGCTTTTCTCCCGTTCAGTTTTTTCCAGACCCGTCAAACGTTGTCCTCAATTTCAAGTTAGTTTTTGACCGCATTATTTTACAAAAATTAGGTAGTTGATAATATTTTTTGAGCGCCCAGCCTTCTTTATGGCAACTTAGTTCAAACAACCCTAGTTTGAGCAAACACAGTGTGATGGAAACGAGGAAATTAGATTTGAATAACAAACCGTCTATTTGCGACCTAATTACAGCTTTGAGATCACGAAGGAAATGTTCGTAAATATGTTTTGAAGTAAACAGTGAAAATATTACGGTTTTCTCAACTGAAAATATAAACAACCTTGACGATACCGTAGTGTGAATAGAATTTGAACAAATATTACTAGCTTTTACTATATCATTTCACTGTGGAAATTATAAAACTATTAGGATTAGAGATTTTATTTAAATCTTTGCCCGGCGCAATATTATTTTGTAGGTGCGTATACAGGCAATTTTACAATGCTTCAAAGCACAGTACAAAACAAAAATCGGTGGGACACATAAATATTTTACTTATTGCCGAGTACATACAAACTACTACAACTGAATCGATTCATATTAGTACCGATGATATATCGAAGATGGAAATGATATTGCTCCAGTTATTCGAGAATATTATGAGATTCTCACACCTCCGAACAAGTAAAATAAACACAAGGTTTGTGAACAGAACGTAAACAACGTGAGTTTTTAGACTTGTACTGTACATTATTTCCGTTTCTAATAATTTTGACAGCGAAACCAGGTTGCACGCCTTCTCGAGAATTCACCCAGCGCGGCGTTTGTAAGCGATTTAGACAATGCAATGAACAAGCCTAAAGAATTACTTTGATTTTTTTCTATCAGAGTAAATTGACCTTTATTCAGTAAAAAATGCACGTCAACTGTGAGTATATAAATTGTAGTTTCACATCAAACATCCTTGCGAAGTGCACTACCAACAATTATATTTTGCGGCAGAAAAATTTTTAGAATCGTATATTTACAACCATAATAATCTCCTGACCGAATTTCGGTCACAGCGGCCAATCTCAACGGAGACTAGCCCATTACGCAGGAGATATTATAGTGCACAAGTGTGTGCGCAAACACAGGTGCACTCTCTATTCCCTCACTCTCATAGTCCGATGGGACGGCCTTCCGACACGATCGGAGAGAGATCAGGCGCAGGGCCAACAGCTTTACGTGCTTTCCGAGGCACGGAGTAAGTGATAATTAATTTATAAAACGCACATAACTTACGAAAAGTCAGAGGTGCGCGCCTTGGGTTCGAACCCGAGACCACTGACTTGCCAGTCAATGGTCACCACCACTAGGCTATCACGACTCATAACTATACTAACATATTTACAACCACTACTAATAGGTATACATATTTATTTAAAACCATATTAATAACTAGTTCCATATCGCAAACGCTGTGAGCTGGTCACACATTGTAAACATGACTACACTTCAAGCTGTACAAAACCAGTATGAACTGACCTGACCTGGGTATCTGAAAATGTCGTTATGACTGAATTTCGATCACAATGACCAATCTCCTCGGAGATAAGCCATCTACACAGCAGATATTATAGTGCACGAATGTGTGCGCAAACTTGCCCATTCCTTCTTCTTAATGTAAGTTTACGATGGGGCAGCAATCCGACACGAGCGGAGACTACCGACGGCTTTACGTGCTCTCCTAGGCACGACAAACATACATAATAGCTTATACTACAACACCTCGTTCCTAGGGAATACTAATATATGACTATATTGTGAAGCGTTATAGTTATTTCGTGTTATTTGGCTCTGGATACTATCTAACAAAATAGCATTTGATCGCTAAATCAATTATTCATGATACTGTTAGAATGGGAAGAAACAAACAATATTTCAGCTGCGTTTCTGCTGCGTGTAACAGGGAAATGTTTTATCGTGGTACTTGTAACGAAGTGCAAGATATGTCATTACTTATCTACAATTAATTGCACTCAACGGGACACTTTTCAAGGTTTCAGTCGTATATAATAATGTCCTCCTTAACTGGATTTCGGTCCCAGCGGCCAATCTCAAAGGAGATTAGCCAACTACGCAGGATATATTATAGTGCACAAGTGTGTGCGCAAACACAGATGCACTCTATGTATATTCCCTCCTCTCAAAAACAATCCGACACGACCGGAGAGATCAGGCGCAGGGCCAACAGCTATGCGTGCTTTCCGAAGCACAGAGTAAGTGTTAATCAATGCATGTAAAAGAGAAGTCAGCCCTGGGAGACAGACTACATTCAAAGTAATCTGAAAAACTGGCCAAGTGCGAGTCAGACTGGAGCGTGGCGCATCAAGGGTTCCATACAAGTCCGTATTGGAATAACTCGCTCTCGATACTTAAATGGGCCTTCAAATCTCTAATACTTAGTTCTTTTAATTATTAAAAAAAATACTAAATATTATTGCGTTTCGGTCAAGTTTACATAATCACTCACATGCACACATGACGTCACGACATAGGAGAAAATCCTTGTAACCACACTACGTTTATAGAAAAAAAAAACAAAATATAGACAGATAGCACAAACCCTGAACAGAGAGAAGTAGTCAAGAGTAGGGTCAGATAGGTAAGCTATACACCAAAGGCAAGGTGGTTTACCACTCCAACTGCTCAGAGGATACATTTAATTTTGCATTACTTTATAATCTCTGAAGTCTCCTTGTACAAGTTTACAGCTACCTTTACTATGTATGTTCTTATATCATACGGCACAGGCTACAGTTAGTATCGTATTCCCATGCGTCAACGGCAAGCTCTGATGCAACACATGTACCAGAAAATCGGGTTAAGAATAGTATTACATGCTAACCGTTTTCATGTCCCGCCATAGTTCATGTAACATAACTTCCATGAGAGCATGGAATCAAAATATAGATTCCATGCTTTTTTATTGCAGTAGGATTACAAAAAGAAAACTACCCAAATAGCAAATCTGGACTGGAGACTATTGGATCAAAAATGTATGGGACTGTTTTATTTAATTATTTAAACTAGCTGACCATCACACGTCACGTCGATAAAGCGGACTGAAAGCTTCCAAGTCAAAACTCATCTTTATCAGAAAAAAAAATAGCCTTTAGAGCACTCTGAAAATATTTTTTTAAGTCGGATCGGATGTTCCAGACAACTTTGCCTATTTATAATTTGAATATAGAAAGGAGTAACTGACTGGTTGATGATTCCCTCATTGTTTGAATGTAGGTACTTTTTTTTTGTTAGTCAATAATCATCCACTAGAGAATGATATTTGGAATTTCCACCTCTAAGGCGGTAAAACGAGATGAAAGTTTGTATGAAAACCCGTCATCGGTTAAATCTAGGGAACGTGGTATAAGATTTAGATTTTCGGTAAAAAATTAAGAAAGAAGTAATTCTTTTTTAATTTTTTTATGTAAATGTACGTAACTGTAAGAGAATACACATACATTTACATTTTATTTGCCCCGATATCGTATCGACCGTATAAAAACATAGAAAATCTTAAATAATCTTATCTTTCATTATAAAAATGTATATAAGTACCTAAATACTTTATCAATACCGTAATAGATTTATTTGTTTACGAATATGAAGCAAGTTGTGTGGGGCACAGCGTTTTCCTTCATGTGAAAACTTAATTCCTTAAATAGCTATGTTCTATCCTAAAATAACATGGATTTTTCGGAAATATTGAACGGAACAAGTCTTGCAGCCGAATGCAGCCTTTGATGCTGAATGTGATAAAGCTTCCACGTTTGGTACCTACATATATCAATTATCTAATTTTATTTGTCTCGAGCGCAAACGTAACGTGGCGTTAGTTGAGTAGTAAACTGGGTAGGCAAGCCGAATAAAAGTAAATGTAAATACTATAATTATGTGCATCGTGAGAAAAAACTACATTGACGTTGACGAGGATAAAAATTGTAAGTAGGTATATAAAATCCATTTTTAGGGTTACGTAAAAAAAGTAACTAGTTATTAGGTTTTTATTAATATGAAACAAAAGTTGATAACATGGCAGTCCTCAAAATATTATTAGGTATACAGCAAACCTTCGTATGAAGTAGTGACACTCGTATCAACCGACTACGTAATATTTTCGTTGCAAGGGAAACTTAATGGAAGTGACTTTCTTGAAATGGAACAATGGTTGCAATTTAACACGATTGAACACACGTGCAGCTGTGATAAAAGATTTAAAATGTCGTTAAACTTTAAAACGTATATTTTGGCCGGTTAATGTTTACGACTTGTTCTAAACACTGATACTTTTTTATTGTTCATTTAATTTTGTAGTCATCATCAACCTATATTCGTTGTTTGTTAACTTCGTGTGGATACATCTCAAGTCTAATACAGTATACTATGAGTGCCAGCTGTCATCATCCAACCTTTTTAAAATAAGATTTTACTACACTAATTTTCTTATTAATCGTAATAACGTTTCATTCTTTTACAGATGATCAAAATTATTCTAGTGAAATTAGCTAGCTTCGCCCGAGCCTTTATAAATTGTAGCATATGTGTTAATCTGATGATAAATGTTATTATTTCATCAAAATCAGTTCATTAGATCTTAGTATTAAAGAGTAACAAATATCCATCGTCACAAACTTTGGCATTTAAAATATTAGTAGGATTGCTTAAATTTATCATTTAAATCTATAAATGATCATTGATCAAGTATAGTACCTACCTAAATCCTCGAATTTTGCTAAAAAATGGAAAGTACTGAATGGGGGTCATGGTGCCCTCTTTTTAACCCCCGACGCAAAAAGATAGATGTTATAAGTTTCACGTATTTGTCTGTGGCATCGTAGCTCCCAAACTGATGAACCGATTTTTTTTTATTTATTTAAAAGGTAAAATTACAAATTATTATAGAGGTTTTTCTATGTCGTGGGTTAAAATTTTTAGTTTGTACATTGTTTAAACGTCGCACGGATCCAGTGTTCTAAGTTGGATAGTGATGTAGGTAATTATTACTGATATGGAATTCAGTTAAACTTGTAAACTGAGATAGCTTGAATCAATAGTGTTAAGATTAATCAGTTTTGTAGGCAATCAATCCTTGGTGGCCATAACATGTTTGCTAAATATAAGTTCCTGTTCTAATTAAAATACTTTTTTTTTCTTTACTGGCCTACACCATAAAAGACTTGTTTGGTTTTCTTTGGTGTACTCCCTATTCTGTTAGTAAACATTTTAACGATAATTCCTTCCAAGACTTGTATAGGAGAGCATTAATTGACTTCATTAAAACTTGTTAATACCTTCCTGCGGTCACTGACTGGGTTATTAGACAAATCTAGTGTGTGGGCGCGTCTACCATCCGCCTTTCGATTGTTTAATGGCGTTTTTAGTACCGGTCAAAGGGTCTGAGGAACATAGGTAACAACCCACAGGCATAATGTATGTAAATTATACAGGACTCAATGCGTGCTTCCACATACAGTACTAATACAACCTTTAATTGCATAAATATCTTCGTAAATTCGCGACATTGGGAACCTAAAGTCTACACGAATTCAACGCCGCTTCGCAAATGTCAGTGAATGTGTCGCTTCGATATAAGTCAGCAATGTACACAGTGACGTACGAGATAGTGTTGTAGACAGTCAGTTCTAATTCTGTACCGGTGACGTTGTGTTCGGTTGAAACAATCGAAAGTTATTCCGAGTGCTAAACCGACACACGTGACTCGGCGTAAGCCGCGATCTATTCGAAATACCAATTTGCGGAAGTCGATTAGAAATATATTTATATCGACTAAAACTTTAGTTCGAACTACGAAAACATGAAGAAATGTGCGAACAGTTTATCATGCTGTCGGGTATTATTCAATAGGGATACACTACTACACATTTAGTAAAAAGGTTAAATAGCATTTTTTTTTATTTTGTAGTCGAATTCAATTTTTGTTTATTTAAACTGCAATATTGAGAAAAGTCTATACAATTAATATAATAACTTTGATTATATTAATATTACTTATTATTACTTTAACACCTTACAAGAAAATAATTTGATTCGAATATAATACAATTCTTCTTTAACAATTTGCATTATTTTTATGGTAGTTACTAGTTAGAGCTATGCTGGTTCCAGGACTAATAGGCCGACACGACCGGAGTAGTGCACCCATAGAATATGGGCGTGAAATAACATTATTCATACTGTTGTATATTGTATGGTTAGAGAAGAGAGCCGGAGACCTAATCCATTCAGAACTTTGAGGGAACAAATCAAAAACTTCTTCTGGTAGTCTGCCCATGGGCGGCCGTGGTGACTTACTATCAGGTACTACTATCACTTAAAAAAAGGCAGCATTTAATTCAGACTGATAAGAAATAGTATCAGATCTCTGTCTGTATATGTATAAAACTGACAGACCCACCTAATAAGCCGTAAAATTTCGAATTTTGACGTAGGTAGCTTCAATGACTTAGGCATCCACTAATGACGGATTTTAGGGTATTCCACCCCTAAAGGTGAAAAATACCAGATCAAAGTTTGTATGAAATCAAAATCCGTCCGTCATCCGAAATTTAATTTCAGAAAATATAATAAAACATAAGTATTTGCATGCCATAAGCAATGAGCATATAATATACCTACAATATACCTATTTATATTGTAAGAACTAATGTGACTTTTTCCTGTGTTTAATTTAATTAATGTCTATTTCTAAACCACCACAAATTATTGTCTTTTATAATAATATATTTTTTTATGACAAAGGTAAGCAATGATGATAAACCCATATGATGTTAAATGGTTCTGGACTTTAGGGTGGACCACATAATACATATACCTAAAATGGCAAGTTATTTGACGGTACTGCATTTGATATTCGATAGTCAGGTTTTAGTTCTTCAGCCTTATGTGTCTGAACTTGAAGCAGGTGATGGCATATTTTAATGGAGACTGAAAACATATACTTTGAAAAAGTAATTAAATTATTACCAGGGAGTTAATCAGTTTGTTTTGGTATACCCATCACAATGTTGTTGTATTTTCAAATCTAATAAAACTTTGTGTGAAAAGTAATATGGTACAATAATAACTTTTAATGGAAAACAAAGTTAGATTGCAAATATTTGTAGCAAGTTGAATCAAATGTGCTGTAGGTGCAGCCAAACAAACTACTGTATAACTATACTAAAACATACTACTATTTACTATGAAGAATAATTGAAAACTTCAGGATTAAAAAAAATTATTTTAATAATAAACTTATATTGTACCTACTTATACATTTTGTTACATCTCAAAATACCTAGTTTAAAGCTAAGTCACTGATTTTGCCTGACTGTTTCTCCGCTTACTTCTTTCACACTATTGAATAGGATTTTGATATAGTTTTTACCAGGTTTTTCATGATTTAAATTTGAGTGATCTTTTTTACACTTAAAATTATTGATGAAATCAATTTCGATTTATTGATTCTTTTATGGTATAAAATAGATAGTAACCTTGGCTCAGAGTACCAAGTGATTTCAATGAAGTACAAGTTTGAATGACATTGATTAGGTTTTATTAGAAACTAGCTTTTCCTTTAATTAGCTAACTTTTTTTTCTAGCTTTAGACAAAAGCACTTTGGATTTTTCAAAATTCCCGACTTTACCGGTGAACTCTACAAAAAAATGTTTAGTTATATGGTAGGATTACGATATTTATTATATTATTACTATAGATTCTAGATTTGAACCCTGGTTTATACTATATTTAGAGAATTTCTTCGTACGAACTGCTGCGAACGAGTTGGGGCGGGTCTCTAGTAGTGTTTATACACTATATTACATTAAGTAAAACAGACACTAGGTTGTTCATAAACCACATGGAAAGAAGAAAAATACCTATAATAATTATGACCTTTACAGAACTTCGAGTCTAATAGTGAATATAAACCATCCGGAGACACAGTAAGATATCAAACAAAAAATTTCACCAAAATTGGTTCAACTATTTTAAAGCTATTACGAAGTCTTGCATCCCAGTCACTTTACTTCAAAGGTTAACTTCAGACAAGCATTGTTGTATTGACTCTTCTGAAGTTATGTTTATAGTTCTACAAATGTTGCAGCCTTTTAATTGTATATAAAAATAAATAAATAAAATAAATCACTGTCCCACTGCAGGGCAAAGGCAATTCAGCTCAATACAGTGAAGAATTGAGCATTAATCACCACGCTGGCTTACTGTATGTTGATTAAGATTATTTTCAGTTATTAATATAATTATTATATAATACAGTATCATTAATATATTATATACCTACAAATGTAGGTGTCTGCATGTCATTACTGTTATAAGTATATTATAGTCTGGTGTATTGTTTTAATAAGAATGACAGTAACTGTTTTTTATTGCTTAATAACTTGACTCTCATAACAGATAAGTGATATTAACAATAGATTTTGTTTTAGCACCTAGGTACATACTTTAAGCAATTATGATATGAGTTCCTATTGCATAATACCAGGCAAAGTTACTAATATTTTTAGCTATTAGCCGGGCCTAGGTGTCAAACTACAGAGGTCCAAGCTTAGCAACCGCCACTATATCACCAAGCCAAACACATATGCACTCAATGTGTAAAGAAGATTTACTAATCTTATACCTACATGCTTTTTTTACCAGCAGCATAACTTTAACACCTAATAATATTGTGTATTTTGTGTTCTACAGCATAAGTATGTATATCCCTGCATGTGTACAGGAAAGTAGATTTAGACCATGCAGAGGGAACATACCAGGTAATGATGGTAATTACTGAAAAGTCCCATTGTCTGATGGAAGAATTGTGCCATAAGGACGAGATGGTTAAGCCACAATTTTTTTGTATTTGGAGTCTGCTAAGCAGTGAAAAGATGCCTTTGTTTTGTTCACATTAAATAAAACCCTATTGATTATCTACGTTAGTAGATAATTAAAGCATCCCATTATAATGTTTAAAGATTTATGAAATAAAATTTGTTTTTATTAGAATGATTGTGTACTGTTACGCACAAAATAACATAAATTTTGAGTATCAGTTAAAATTTGTGCACAACAAACATTTGGGGATAGTTTATTCACCTGCCTTCAGTGCAGGGCAGTACCTGGGCACAGGATACAGAACTTACCAGACCAGGACCATGTTTTGGTCATGCATGGACATAGTTTGGCAATAAATGATTGATTGATTGATATAGCCACTTGCACCGTGCACATTTAAGGTTAATTACAGCACTGCCTATATTGCTTAATTAATTTTATGACACTGTCAACTTTATGAAGTAATACTTATAAATGAATTATTTACATGTTAAAGCAGAGATTGATAAAGAAAAAGCCATATTTCTTGATATTATTATACTAACCCACAATAAAAATTGCTTAACTAACTAACAAAAAGACACTGACCAACACCTGAACTAATGACAATTTGCTTTGATATAATGTAACTTAGTAAAATGTGCTCTTTATTTTTTTAATTAAGATTTGCCAGCCAAGCCAGCCAGCAATATAATAAATACTCTTTGGCCCTCCTGGGAGTTTATTAAGTGGATACACAATTATAGTCCGGAGAGTCTAGGACACCCTGTAGTGCAGGAGTTAGGTGCACCTGGCGACGTTATAGGAAGTATATATCTACTACTAGGAACCATTTATTATACGATAATATTTAAACCAGTGGAACTAAACTGAGAGTGAAGGTGGGAATAAACTTTGAGGGCATTTAAACATGAAAGGTAAGAGAAGAGGAAATACAAGTTTTCTTACCTGATGGAGAGCGGTAAGGCCGTCTACATTGGCGGTGTTAATATCTGCGCCTCTCTTCAGCAGTCTTTGCACCTCGTCCTTATCGCCAGACGTGCATGCCGCCAAAAACACGATACCAGAAGAAAACTGGATTCTTGAAGCTCGACGCGGCGTCGGAGACTGCTTGTTCGTATCCGACTCTTCCCATCTCTTCAACTGCTCCGCTCTCTTGAACAATGCTGACGAAGACCTATTAGTATCCGTCATTTTAACTCTCGACAAACCACTTTACACGCAATATGGTCCATGCGAACACTTTTCACGGGGCATAGATTGTGTTTTTACTGCATACAGTACACAAACGCCGAGTCCATAACTTAATTGCCAAAAAAGGAAACATGAAAGAGGAAACGTTCCAGGGAGTTTGATACTATGAAGCATTCACGCGACCATTGTTTCGCACACTTGTTGAATTGTAAGAATTGTACATCCGGATAATGATTCTATCTACATGACATAACCAATAAGCTAGACATTTAGCGTGGCAGCCATTACGAGAGTAAATTTAAACAGCCTACTAAAGTACCCACATACCGAATGCAAAAAGAAAAACTAGGCAGCGAATGAGAATGACGGAAGAAGAAAACGCCTAGCGCCACCTAGCACAACAATCCTATTGTGTTGCCATAATGAATATTCCTGAAATTGAAATCTTTGTTAGTAACGTAAATGAAAACGTACTTTTGATGATGGATGATATTCTCGCTAAGTGATTACATACACAGGCGGTAAATTTAAAATATTACATGAACAATAATTTTTGGTTTATTATTGTCATCAATACATTACAATATTAAATATCAATTATTACCAAATTAAAATTATCTATATATAATTTTTGGTTGATCGTTCATACTATTTTATGGTTTAATCTCAATCAACCTTATAAAATGAGCGTATCAACAAAAATCAATGTTTTTCACGTTTTGCAGGGGCTGTTGCTGCGAAGTAGGAGTAATAATGTGATTTAAAATTTTGGGCTAGATCTAGCGCTTTTTACTGGTGTCGAACTCGTCAATCTACCCCACTCAATAGAGTGTAAATTTGCCAGCCTTATAGTCATGCAGACAGAGCACATAGACAGAGTTGCAAGTATTTTATGTTATTCTTTAGTAGGTATGTAGTTTAAATTTAATGTTGTAATCTATATATAAAAGAAAGTCGTGTTAATTAGGTACACTATTTATAACTTAAGAACAGCTGAACCAATTGGGTTGAAAATTGGTGGGGAGGAAGCTTAAAACCAGGAGACGGATATAGGATACTTTTTATACGGAATTATTTTATACTCGAGAACGGCAGGAGTGCAGGCCCGATTTTCATGGTTTTTTATTTGTAGAGGTAGGGTATGGGACGTAGGGGTAGAGTAGGGTAGAGGGTAGAGTATGGTAGGGGTAGAGTAGAGAAGTGTAGGAAAGAGGTAGAGTAGGGTAGGGTAGCTTAGATTAAGCGTTGAAGTAGGATAATCACGCGTATGAAGTCGCACCGGGAAACTATTACTTAGATATAAAATATGATATTTTGCAACAATGTGATGTCACAAAAGTTGGGGGCCCGCCCTTCTCCTGACCATTATTGTCACCATCTTTTCATCTTGTCCAACTGCCCTTTTTCAAAAACCAAAGTGGCAACACTACGCTCTGCGGTTGCTTCATGTTTCACATCACTTCACTTCTTTTGAATAGCGAGTGAAAGCCTTAGGCTTGGATACTTCCTTTAGGTAAACCTTAGGCCCACAATTACGCCAATGACAGGTGTTATGATCAGAACGAATCTATTCCGTGCTGAGACGTGCACACATACTTATTAAGGATGACAACGCATGACGTGCACGTGGACGGAGCGGTGTATTGCTCATTACGAAATAATATTTTTTCGATACAGCGAATCGCTCTTTGGTAAAAATATTATTTCGTAAACTAAATATTAATTCGTAAGGTACAGCAGGTGGCAAAAAAGAGTCTGGATAAATTGAGGGCGCCTTTATCTTTTAGATTGCCACCCCATATACCACGACTAAAATTGACAAGATACTTGATCATTTTAGTCTTCAATATTTATCAAATTAAAAAAGTAAATTGAACATAATTAAAATTAAGAAAGATTTAAACTTTATTTGTAATAGTCATGGTCTGGTAGTAGTTATTGTACAAAACAGATATCATCCACATTATATTTAGGAAGATTGTACATTGGCGGCAATAACTACTTATATGTAATATAAAGCTTGGTGGCTTGCTCTGTGGGAGATCTAAGTAGAATAAGAAAAATCTGACAACGCAATGCATAGTCCCATTATGTAAGTACGTAATCGCTATCATTCAGACTCTTGAGAATGGTCATCTCAAGAGTTAGAATTATAGCGAGCCTATCAGAGAGTCATTTATGGATTGTGGATTATGATAATAAATCATCATTATCAACAAGGGAAATTAAATAAGTGACATGTTTCATTTTAGATTTTATTAAAATACCAAAAAATAAATGTCATCATCATCAGCCGGAAAACGTGCACTGTTGAACAAACGCCTCCCCCATTGATCGCCACAACGAACGGCAACTTGCAACATAAATTAAAATCATCAAGTTCTTTCTTCGGGCGACCTTTTCGGTGTTTTCGAGGTGTCGAAAAAATACTCTTACTTTTTTCACCTTCATTGACAATTGCTCTGATTGTATTTTCAGATTTACCTGAAATAAACAATAATAACTCTGTATAAATTCTATTCATATGTTTCAAGTATCAATTTAAACAGTTTAACTACACGTGATTCGTCGAATTACAAAACATAACCTCAATAATGATTTGTACACAAGACGACAAAAACTGGTGGTATAGCTATCAGAAAGTAAATATAACGACTTAATTACATTCTAGAAGAAAAAATACATGGACTTTACCTGTCATTCGAGCATTTCTCAGGTAAACATTGTCAATTTCAGACAAAATTTGTCCGGCTTTGCTTTCGCCCAAACATCTCAAGAAAACTTGATATTTAACAGATCTTCCACTACTGCGAACGGTTTTATTCATTACGAATAACTATATCTACTATTATTATGTAAGAATATCACACACAGTTCACACGAATCTTTTAAATTTTAAAGAAAATTACTCGCAATACGTAAAGATGACAAGGAAGCTACTTGTAGTTGACAAATAAAACAGTGTTGTCATTATTATAATTTTTTAGTTCCAACTGTCACCGCCTCAGACTCTTTTTTGCCAAGCTGTAAGTACTTAGGTTGGAAGAAGTTGATACAATTGAAGTAAGTAAATAAAAGAATCGTGCATTTGTTACTATTACATATTTAGTATATTATACCATTAGGATATATGAATTATATGATAAACGCAGATATTATCATAATCGATAATCATGTATTGTTCGAAAACGGTCCCATCGTTGCAGATTGCAAAACATAAAACTGTCTTTGAAAATAGTTTGTCGTGGCAACGCCCACCATTTTTATATATATCTTCAATGTGTGAGCGAGATAGCAGAGTAACGAGTATCTGCTGTGCCATAAATCGCCGTTCCACCTTACTGATATGGTACTGACGTTATTTGGCGATTACGCCTTTTTAGAACGCATCGAATTTCAAAGTAGAAATTTTGAATGAAAGTATAAAGGTATAATATTTATACTTTAAGGTTGTATACCTAATAAAGACAAATTTATTACGTAATTAAATACAAAACTAATAAAATTATGTTAAAATCCTTTTCCTTATGTCAAAGAGAAAAAGTCATATGGAATGAGATTTCCATTTTGGAGGAAACATTTTTGCTTTAAATTCTTCCAAGATTTCCATAGTTCTATTGTTGTTTAGCAATGGCTAAAGTCATTGTTCTTTAAACAGTAATAATCGACATAACAGTAAAACTGAATAGAATATCCGTTAAACCAGTTTCATTGTGGTAACACCTTAGACTATTATACTCTAAGGGTAACACCAAAGTTAAAGATAATTTAAATGCTCAAATTCCTGCATGCTAAATTAAATGCTTAGTTAGGTATATGTTTTTTTTGTTGACATTTTTCTAATTTTGGTATATTATTATTCAGTAATAAGAATTCAAAAGATGTTTTTATGAACAACAACACCGTCACTTTAAACTGTAATCGAGAACAGACTCAGCTTACTTGGTTGCTCTACTAGCGGTCTCTGGTGACTAAAACCAGTACCAATCAGTATCAGGAGTTCGCGACGAGTCGGAGCCAGATATTATTCAAAATTCAAGATGGCCATGTGTCACGATCGTTTCTTGAATGGTAATAGTTAAACTTTATTTGTTGTGTGTGAAAAAAGTGCTTTACCATGATGGCTGACTTAAGTGTTGATGTATCAAAGTTGCCGGACGACATAAAGGAAAAATTAGCCGAATTAGACTTGGAGTTATCTGAAGGTAAGAATGCAGTAAGTCTGCGTTACTCATAGATCGATAATTTCTTAATTTAGATTAATTTTACAACTAAATTGGCCTTTATTATTTATTCTTTGATACTTTCTGGATTTTATTTGAATACTTTTGCACTTAGTTTTGAGATGGAAATAACTTTTTTAACTGACGTAATTTGCCAGCTGATTTTTTGGTAAATAAAGTAAGGTACGAGTTTCCAGTGGTTGATTTTTATATGTTGTGATGAAGTTATGTGTGTTAGATGCTCACGCTCGACTAGATACGTTGTTACACATGGCGTACCAAGGAATGCATCATACACACAGCACGAGACGACGACGGCACTGATGGCAGTTCTTAGAATACTTACGCTTTACGTTCACACTCGCAACCGCAACTCATCGTTGTTCGTTCTTGCTTTTGTTATGGGGTGAACAAGCTAGTCGGAGAGCCGGAGGCTCAATTTGCATTCTATCTTTACACACAAACAGACATCTACAACCTTTGAAGCAAATAAAAGCTAAATGTCCTAAAGTACAATCAAAATCGTGTTTTTCTTACTGTGTATCAGTTTACGTATATAATTTACGACATAGTCAAGTCTTTGTGATTCTAACATTTAAACTAACTGTGGCCAAGTTTGTAAGAATAAATTACTCATATCCTCTGTAAGTTCAATTTAGTGTTATACTTTAGAAGTGTAGGATGTGTGAGTTTATTAAAATTGTACTAAATTTAGATCTTATTGTACACTTCTATGATACAAAGATTGTACTTATATGGTTTAACAGGATAATTACAGCCATAAGTTTAAGAAGAAATTATAAGGTTCTGTAATATAATGTAATTCTTATTAGAATTATTGAGATTTGCCCTATACCTTCAGAACAAATTTTTTCCTCATACATTTTGTTACATGTATCGGGGAATTGGCTGAAATGGGGTGCCCACATAAATTTATCAAAGACGTATTATAAATAAAGAAGGAACTGGTTTTGAGAACAGGTTTTTATTCATTTTACATGTTTTATTTAAATATCAGTATATGGTAACTATCAAATAGGTTTTGCACCCAGGTGCCACAAGAAAAGGGTTTGTGTCTCATTTTTTAATGAATAATATTTTTTATGAATTCTTACAATGTAGTCCATTTATAAAGAGACTTAATTTTGAAATTCGTACATACATTTAATTATATTACACCATATTGGTACAAAATCCAAACCAAAGGTATTTTGTTAATCATTAAGAAAACTTAAAGAACAATGTAATAATTATCTCATAACAGTAATACATTTCTTGAAAATAATGTTAAAATAATCAAAAACATGGATTAGTAATCAATAAACCTATGTAGGTGTATAATACAGTAGGTACAAATAACCTAATAGAAATAAAATTTAAAGGTCTTCCTACAACTTTGAAAATTCTATAATAATTTCTTAATTGGTAACTAGGTAGTTACTATAAAAAGTTTGTGAGAATGATAGACAATTATAAAAAGGACTTATGAACTGACTTTCTTTTGTATCAATGTTATAATGTTATATAATGGTACCAGACCTACAAAGCATATGCAGTTTCATGGCTTACTTTTATATTAAACTAGCTTCCGCCCGCGACTACGCCCGCGTGGATTTCAGTTGTCCTACTTATTACAATACTGCCCATCCCCCATAATTATTGTGATAATTTGTACCCTAAAACCGATTTTCAATATTATCACCATGGGTTTAATAATTATGAAAGGGATATTACCTAAAATAGTTTATAAAATTAATGTTTCCACTTGCTATAGATAAATACAATTCATCTATCTATTCAAATAAATAAAATTTAAGTATCGATTTGTAATAAGGTGTCGTGGTGGCGCATTGGTTACGGACCCGCTTTGCAAGCGCGTGGGTGTGAGTTCGAACCTGGCATGTACCAATGTGACTTTTTCAATGTCATATGTACTTTCTTAGTTAATCTAAGACACCACTGACTAACGGTGAAGGAAAACATCGTAAGGAAACCTCGACTTTAATTGACTGAAATCGCCAACCCGCAGTGAGTTAGCGTGGTGATCAATGCTCAATCCTTCTCTGTATGAGAAGAGGCCTTTGCCCTACGTTGGGACAGTAACAGGCTGATTTATTTATTTATCGATTTGTAATATCAAAATAAAATGCTTTCTAAATTTACTTAGTTATCTGCATGGTAGGTACCTACCTTAACCAAAAAAACTAAAAGTTTTAAGTTTATAAAAAAATTATCTGCCAATATATAATAATTTTATAAACCATACAGAAATCTGCTTACGTAAGATCCACTCGGGTTTAGTATTTCGAGTATTTTATCCGGCTTCAACTAAAGCGAAGAT
Organism: Protodeltote pygarga; assembly: GCA_936450705.2. Taxonomy (NCBI): domain Eukaryota; kingdom Metazoa; phylum Arthropoda; class Insecta; order Lepidoptera; family Noctuidae; genus Protodeltote; species Protodeltote pygarga. Next base: position 16,827,079 of record OW388248.2, read on the forward strand.
TCGCAGAGGTATTCTCACTATTTATATCTCCGGTAACGAAATGATTTAATTTGACGGCGACACGCCTCTCATCTTCGTATTGAAAACGAGCGCAAAAATCTATCCAAAACAAAAAATAAACAGACGATTTCCCCATTTTACCCAGAACCTAATGCAGTTATGAATCGATCGTATTGCTTTTGAGTTTTATATTTAGTTATTGCACAATGTTTCAGTAAACTGTGAGACGTCAAGCGCACTGCGTCCTTTGTTTACACAGTAGTCACTCAGGTTGACTTGACCGCAATGACCAATGCCAAAGCTTAAAGAACAGATATGATAAAAGTGGAATGTTTAAGGAACGTAAGATTCTGGATGGCTCACAGTCTGCATGCATTCTTTTTCTATCTCTTGTATTTTTTTGGTAGGTATCACTAATACAACACCCTTAATAACAACAACAACTTGTTATTATTAAGTAGGTATTTGATGATAAAAAATAATGACGCGTATGCACAGCGCGAAGCGAAAGTTATAATTTTCTGTTTGTTTATTTATTTTGATTATGTTATTGTTAACTTATTTTATGTTTGCTTGTTGCGAATTCTTACTATCTACTTATGTTTTTATGTTTCTTTTATAACGATTAACTGCTGTACTCTTTCAATTATGTAATTAATCGTTAATAATTATTTTTTGTTGCATTGTTATCTTCTGTTTGAGCATTTTTAATGGGTAAAATGGGTGAAAAAGACCGCAATATTATTTATTAACACGTATATGATGACGATGACGTCTTATACTTTAGTTTTCTCTCCTCTTAGTACGAGATTGATACTAAATGAATAATATCTCATGCCATAAAGTTGAAGTCCCTAAATACGATATATCCTCATTTTTTTTTGTCATAATCAACCAATAATATACAAAATACTTAAAACCATTTTCATAATATAAATTGTAAGCACTAAATTCATACATATTATTTAATGTTAAAAAACAATCAGAATAGGTACACAAAATGTGATTTTTTAAGATAAATATTACCTATCTGATTTTGTATTACAATTGTTTATTATTTTACCAAATCCAATTGATACAATAATAAATAAAAATAATGATGGAGTCACACCTCGACGAAGCCCGGCTTCGCTGGGCTCCTATCCTGACTATCCTAGATATAGGATAAGTTAAGGATACCATAGGTTAGGTTAGAAAGCAAAGGTGCTAAGGCTAAGGGTTAGAAGTAGAGCCCGCCTTAGCTTTCTAACCTAACCTATCCAAGTAAGGTTGCTCTGAACCGGGCTGTTAATCATAATGATGGTATCGACGGAGCCCCGCTCCGCATTGCTCCTATTTCTGGGTGGTTATAAAAAATAACCACGAAAGCTAAGGCTCCGCTGCGTTCCACTCTCGCCTTAGCCTTCTAACCTAACCTATCCGAGTCGGGTTGCTCTGAATCGGGGTGTAAATGTACAATTTTTACTTCGGTACGATTTATATGTACATTCAGAATTGTACACATTATATTTTATTGTATAATACAATACTTTATGTCATGCAAAATGAGGTGATTAAATTATTATATAATTCTGTAAAACAAAATTTTGGAGTTTTGAACATTATGGTTACTGAAGTTTATAGCAAAACTGTTATGGATAATGATTTTCGGACAAAAAAATTTAGGAGGAGTAAGGGACTATTCCTTCTCTGTATGAGAAGAGGCCTTTGCCCTATATTGGGACAGTTACAGGCTGATTTATTTATTTATTTAAGGGACTATTAGGGAAAAGATAGATACACGTCACATGACATCTCTCAATATTTGCGTGTGTACAAATTCGTAATAGGGGTACTGAACTATATTCCTTCATAATTTCATTCGTCGATGGAAGAAAATAAGCGTACACACATCACGCTAAACGGCTGTCTACTCGTCAGCCTGTTTAAAATCGTTTTGTCTCTTATTTCAATAAGTTGTTTAATCAAAGTTCTGTGATACAGCTCACAAACCGAAGGTTGATAGTAAAAAAATGTCCTATTGACTTCATACAATATCAAGGCCATCAAATTAAAAACTGCATTGGTTTCGTTCCACTCATAAAACATTTACTCTCAGTTATGTATGGCTGTATCTAGGACAGTTAATGTATTAGTTAGCATTGTGGCAACCCTGAACACATAATCAAAGTGAAACCACATACCATGGATTGCAGTGAGTTGCTTAACAATGTCTTGCTTACCTAAAGTATTATTAAGTGATAAACGGTAACATTACACCGTGGCAGGTGTGGGTACGACTTGTTAATTTATTCGATTGTAACTTAACAATAATAATCTGTCTAACATAATTATTTAAATCTTTATTATATTATTATTAGAGTATTATATTACGTACTTACGTATTTATCGAGAAAAGAGCACTGATAGCTTGTTGGTATGACCGTCGACTGACAACTCAGAGGTCTCGAGTTCGATCCCAAGGCACGCGCCTTTGACTTTTCGTAAGTTATGTGCGTATTATAAATCAATATCAGTTGCTAAATCGGTGAGGGAAAACATCGTGATGAAACCAGCACACGTGAGAGATTTTTTCAAGGGTGTGTAAAACCATGTCAGTGGCCTACGGGTGGTTTAAACTCTGACACCAGGTTGTTCATCAACCATACTATAGGAATAAGAAGATCGAGACATTTCAGCTTTATCATAATATTAAAATCAACCACTGTGGCCTAAACATCGGTATTAGCTAAGAATACAATTTAATTTGTTTTCAATTGAAAGTTTGAATCTTAGGTAATAAATTTGTAATTAATTGTATTCTAGGTCCAGTCGCTCTAGACAACAATGAATTATAACTTTATAGCTGGTATAGATTTGTTTGGTCTTATGCCCCTATGTATAGGGCAGGACAAAACCAAGGTTGAGGCAAGGATGTAGGAATGTTGCGAGATAGACATACTGATCTTGTGGTGGGCTCTCCCTGTGCCTGCAATGAAAGATAACTTGTGGTTCGTATCGTTGAGGGTTTGGGTCGATGCTACGTGGCGATTAAGGTCTAAGGTTGGGTTAAGTCCTTAACTCATCCAGTTGATGCTCCTTTCTGGATGCACTTTTTTTACGTGTGGAAGATCCTTTATGGGTGCCCCATCACTAAGGTTTGCTAAGGAAGTTAAAGGACTAAAAACTAGACAGGATTCCTGCACGAACCCGTTGGCTGAAACCCTTACGGAAGTAGAAATTCACTTGCGCATTCGCCGTTCTCCCGTCAGGTTTCGACCCGCCAATGCGAGCGGGAACAAAGAATCTAATATTTTCTCTTTTCGTTGATCGAAGGTTACAATAAAATGTTACAATAAAATGTTACAATATTCTTTTTTTTTCTTTTCAATAACAGATCCTACTATCTTATAGGGTTATAATGGATGATATGGTAGATCAAAGAATGGTATTATTAATACTGAAACATCATTTATTTAGTAAATTTGCAATCTGACAATAGATATATCTGCTATGAATGTTTATAAGGAAAAAAGGATCTTAAACAAACAAAAATGAGGTCGTACAAGCGCGTACGACTCATAATGGGTCATACATAGCATACGTACTTATTACGAATCCGTCATTATTATCCACATAAAGGTACGTTTACCATAATAAGTAAACGAGTTTAGTTTTTTTAGTTTAGTTTAGTCGAATAAATTAAATTATTGACATGGTGGAGAAACGCTGACTTATTATAAACAAAGTAGGTACCTAATGCAAAGAATTAAAAAACACTATTTAAAATATAAATAAATTTAATGCAATATTCTGTGGTATCGTTCAACTAGCCGACTCGTGCGCAAGCACTTAAGACCTCTTTCATTCGCTGCTATGACGCATCATCTCCAACCCGTTTTGTCGTCATGACTCGTTCTGTCTGACTAAGCCGAGTTGTGGTCACAATTATCGACTCTGAAATATAAAATAGTGTTGTTTATTATTTTTGCTAAGTTGTGTTTTTTTATATTGTAATTATGTCTGAATTTACCCAAGTTTGGCCGGTTTTATCCATAAAGGTTCAAAAAACCACAAAATAAACATGAATCCATCACTTAACAAATATTTTTGTAATTGTATATGTGATGGAATGGAACTAGCTGCGTCCAAAATATCAAAAAATGCCCTGGAAGATCAAATAAGTGTTTTCAATAAAACAATTATTGTAAACAACTTTCTATGTACCTACCTATATAATTTGTGACGGCAAGTATCATAACGTCACAGTATGTAACTGTATTACTTTCCTATTTCCATGAACATACATTGCGTACCTAGTAACAGCAAATCATTTGCAGCGGCGAAATTAAAAATAGAAATACGGTTGAACGCAAATTAGCAGGTCAGTTGTGGGGCATCGCGCCGTTGACCTGTCGGTTGATGTCAATGACAAGACAAGACACGATACGGATACCGCCACACACTTCCGGAACACTTCACAAAACCGACACCAACGGACATGCACACATGGTAAACGAACTAAACGCACGTAGCGAGCATATAACATAACAAAGTAATATTACTTTTCGGTTAACATCATTCAATTGGTTGGCAATTTTTCTATAGCTTCTGTATCTGGGCAGTTCCATCCTTCGATATATTCAAAAGTCAATTTCATCGGGCAAATACGTTGGGTTGTGTGGGCACTGCAACATAAACATATATCTATGTTATTGTCGTGCAAATATTGAATCAGCTCAGGGGAAAGTAAAGGGTGCCTAAAACGTGTGTAAAAGAGTTTACAGCAATTTTTATCACATTTCAATGGTGCTATGAAATTTATTTAAAATTAAGTCAAATTGAAGTTTGTATAATTATGCTGTATGTGTGGCCTGCATAGATTACCATTCTGACCATTAATAATAATTTGATTTGAAAATGTCACATTTGGTAAGTACAGACAGTCTATACACTGTCTCCATATTTTTAACAAATACCTTAAGGTTTACCGTTTGTCCGTGCGCACTCGCTACGCGCGCTGATCCGACTTACGCTGACAAATCATCGCATTACAAGGCAACAAGCCAATTTGCTGTTCGATACGCCCATCGGGTGCGTTTACTACGCCGGCAATACTGGCCACGATACTCGTTATTTAGACAGACATTGGTAAGTAATTTGGTATCGATCTTTGCTATTTAAATAAATTCATAGGTAACCACTAAAATTGTACGCAAACTGTGCATGTATTGAGTCGTCCACTGCATTTTGCGACTAGAACATATTAGCTTCCCACGTATGGAAAAATGCATGTAAATTTCATTCCGCATTTTCACTAGCGGTTTCAATTTCATAAAAGAGTTTTTATTTCTTTTCATGGTCGGTGTCTGTTCATGGCTGATTAGTTATGCTTTGGTGCGAGCGTCTAATTGGCGCCCATCAATTACGAATACAGGTTATAATACCTATATTGCGAAATATAAAGGTTCAATGATGTTATTATAGTGTTTTTTTTTCAGAATTAAAATCTAGTTCTAGTGAATTCAACTGGAATGGGAGTACATTCCAGTTGAAGTTGTTGTGTCTGAAGTATTTTAAGCTGTTATTTATTTGATGTTATTATATTATTTATTTTATATTATTATTTATTTTATATTTATATTTTTTATTATATTATATTGAGAATATTGTGATGTACTTGAATGTCACAATCATCTCGGTCAGAAACTCCCAGCGCGCATTAAAAGCGGTCACAATAGGTACACGTACATATTCTAAAAGTCCAAACAAACACCATTCAATACAAACACACTTACAGTCTATATAGTGAGATAGTGATAAAAATAGTTCGCAGCGGCGCATACGCAAGTCATATTGCGAGACGTGCATTTTATGACTTAGTGAACAGTAGGTGTACGCTCCAATCCAAAATTAGGCAAATATATGTTACATGTTAAGTTTTAAGGGAGAAATAAATAGTGAAGTGATAAAAGGAATGACATGAATCCATCAGTAGGTACATCATGTAGTACGATGAGGATTTTTAAATAGGATTTAATTTGTGTTGAGAGAAGATCAAACCTTGTGTAATGGATATCACTTATTTGGGAAAATAAAGAAATACGTGTTGATGTATTCATCAAGATCACATCACTATTACATGAAATAAATCCTATTAACAATGTTTTAAATAAGCAGCAATTTAACATTAGCTACAGTCAGTTTACTTCACTTAGTTGGATTGAAATATAGTATAGCAGTACAAGTAGTTTTGTTTGTGGTCACTACATATTATATGCGTAGTGTTTGTCAGCAAATGTCAATTACTTGGATAAATTATTGTGATAGGTGATATTTATGAGAATTAAAACTATAAATACATACTTAAAGATGAAGTAGCAGAATTGATCACTGTTATTTCTGTCTCAAATAATAAATAAAGTTTCATATTGTTATTCATGTGTTAAAGAGATGAAGACAATTAATTATTTTAGTGTGAAAGCAGTTACAAATTTCTTTGTTTCCTAATAACTTTGCCTTTCATCATTCTCCATAAATAAATGCGATGGCAGCCCCTCAAACACTTTAAATTGGTACTATAACCACCTATAACTGTGAACGTCCATTTGCTATATTATCGTTCTACGCAAATAAATTGACTAAATGCGAAGCGATGCACAATATGAGTAACGTAGTGTCTGACAATAGCAACTCGTACCTAGCGCACGCTTATACTTATGACTGACCATTGTTTAATATTCTCGCCAGACAGCGTATCGCTTCACTGTTCATAATTCTTTAGACATAAAACAGATTCTTCCAAATAATAGGGAAATCAACAGGTCACTCAATAATCGAATACCGCCTCATACTAATCCGTTTTAAGCTACCGTGTGGCTGATCGGTGTTCGCCGGTCGCACCTTACTAAATTAGCTTAGTCGATCGGCGTTTACCGCACCCATTTAAGTCCCTGTTAGGGACATAAGGGATTAAAGCTATTTAAAAAATGATTAAGGATGTGATTTTAAATTATTCAAGTTTTAGAATATTAATAATGTAGTATGAGTATTTAAAATATCAAAACGCAACGCTATTGGTTGAAAGTGTTGAAACAAAACGTGACATGACCATCTACTGAAACAATGTCAACTAGTGTGAAGTTTTTGGGATGTTTTTGAGTTTTATCGAGATTACATTACATTATTAGCAAAATATTATAAACAGGCTATTTGGCGCATGGAGCGACACAATTTATTTAGGGATTTGGGGGTCATAGGCTAAGTTCTACCCATCCACCCGATGTCGCAAATGTCATGGTTATTTAAACATGATTTTTTAAAGTATTTTTTTAAATTTCCCAAAATCTTTACCAAGTATGAAAATATATAGAGAATGATCATCAAGAGGAAGCAAAAGCTTTTTTTAACGCATAAGTATTATATTCTTCCACCCTTAGATGTAAAATTAAAATGCGTCGATGGGCATGCGCCCATCATATGATGTGGCTCTGTCATAAATGAGAGATATTAGACTAGTCTGAATCATTCGCACCAAGTGTGAATTGCTATTATTTGTGCAACGATCTAGTTCGGTCAATTAGGCTTCCTCGTTGGCATAATAAGTGTGATTGACAGACGTAATTAACAGCCTTAAGTACATACAATAAATGTGTAATATTTCTACAATTAATTTATTACAATGTATTTATTATAAAAATTTCATCGGATCTTGCTTGTCTAAAATCTCACCAATAAACAGTTGTTATTTGGACACTTTCCCTTTGTCAACCATTTAGCACTTGCGTGTAAATTGCATTGCGTAAATTTATTAAAATCGATAGACCGTTCGCTTTTTTAACTCTCAAAAAATAAAACTCTCAAAGAATAAAACTCTCAAGGAAATTGTACGCTGCAGATAGCTTCGTCTCCTTATTTTAATAAAGTCTGTAAAATAATAGTTGTCTTGTGCAAGGATAAATAGGTAAAGGTAGGTAAGGCAATAGAAATAGGTGTTATTTACCCGACTGCGCCAGAAAGAGTGGTATTTTTGCTATTTTTATTAAGTAACACTCATAAAAGAGAGAAGTTAAAAACAATAAGTATTAAACGCGGTCATTTACCGCAAAAAAATGCAGCGGATGCTTCGCTAAACGAATTTAATACATACGCACTATTTTGATACATGTAAATCAATTATTACGCATTGATTATAATTATTTAATAAGAAAATTTGTAAATAATGATACGGGCGGGATTGGAACCCACGATCTTTGACGTACCGTGTCGACGCTCTGACAGCTAAACCACCGTATCCCATGACCAGAATCAGTTGCAAACCTCTTTCTACACATAGGGTATGTGAAAATTTCACTAAAAAAAAAAATTGCATTAAATGCAGCAGCAACAGCAGCGTGAGTCGCATTGCGTCAAACGCTCAAGATATGTATCTTCATAATTTTTTGAGAATGAACTATCCTTGTTTATCGCGTGAATCGGTACCATTTAACGCATGCGTTAGAGCCTATATTATAGTTACTATATGTATATACTGTATAGTAACTTGTTATAAACCCACCTTTAAGTAATCGTAAAACTTTACTTCGTTGATTAAATGTTTTTCACCCAATTTACACATTTTACGTCGCGTTGATCTGCACAAAGATTGTACGTTCTGTCTTATCACAGCGGCGATCATAAAACATTTTCATAAACGCAGTCTGAAACCCAGCGTTGTCTGCGTAAAACAAGGTCGCTCCGTATCGATTAATAATGCAAAAAAAAAACACAATATGCTTCACGCAGTGTAAAACGTATTTGACGAAAAATGACAACTTTGCGCGAAGCAAACAAAATGCATTGCGTTTGCCGTGTGCGTCTGCCGCATGCCGCAGAGTTTGCCGTTTATAGAAACCGCGCGCTTAAAAGGTGTAGAACCTAGAATGTTTTATTGCAAAATCAAAATGTTCTGGAAGTTTTATAAAGTAATGCCTATTTACTGAACCGCTACTTAAACTTTAAGCACACTGACGTAGAAGTGTTTGGGGGTAAATCTTGTATCAAGCTTCCATTGACGACACTTTATTGTGAGCTGTTTGCATTACTTAGCGAGCTGGAGAACAGACTGCAACAATATTGAATCAACAGCAAAACTATTTGGCGTTTGTTAGTGAAATTGGCTTTGACTTATATCTGAAACTAACGAAATTTTGCTTGATAGTACATAAATTTTATTGTAAAAATAGCCACTTTGTATAAAATTTCTTACGTGTTTAGTCGTTCAAGTGAAATCTGTAGCGTACAAATGAAATTAAATAGAAACTCAATATTTTATAACACAATAAAGCTGTTAGTTGGGCTTATATTATAAAATAATAAGTGTGAGTAGATCTTGCGCACTAAAGGACCATCATCCCCCTTGGAATTATAATTTTGATTATTTAAAATTATTTTATATGATAACGGCCATAGTAACATGATGTATTCAGTTAAAAATCAATGGGTTACCTACTTATTACGTTTCTTTGCTCGCAAAAAAATTGTGCTTAAAGAAATTCAGATAAGTCTCCTTGTGACAGATAAAGTAAAGAAGGCGGCTACAACAGTAAACAGTATCTCAGAACGAAAAACAGTATGGTTGGCAATCCTCTAAAAGGGTCCCGTTTGCACACTTTCGTTGGATAATAGAGCTTGAAATTCGGACTATTTTTATAAACTCCGGAGTCGTCGGGTTTAGAGGATCATCGTTCCAACTCCGGAGTTTCGAAGTTTCATTGACAAAAGTAGGTTATGATTAGATAATAATGAGTTTGATTTAACTATTTCTTGTACTTAAATGATTGTTTATTCGGTTATATATGAAATAAAACAAACCAGTAAAAGAAATTGAACTTTAAGAGTATTATTAATATGAACTTACTGTGTTTCTGTAATAGTTCAATGGTCATTTAATCACAGGGTATACTTAATATATTTTTCTCTAAAGACTCTATTGTATCTCGCTAGCTAACTCGTATGATATATAATATTGAGTTCGCCAACAGGCACCGGTTTTGGTCTACTAGTTGGTCCCCGTACAGTTTTGATGTCAATGGGTTAATACTCAATTAGGACGGGTGACGAGCGGCAAGCGGTCGTTGTCTGCGTACGATGGGAAGAAGTATATTCAATATACCGAGCTAAGGGACAAAAAACACTTTTATCAAAACCGGTACGATTTGTGGATTAAAACTCATGAAATTCACTAGTCTCATTCGTACCCGTTATATCCATTGTCAGCACCTCTTTTTAAACCATAAATTTCAGTACGGACTCCCCTTTATAAAAACACATCAATTGGTCAAGACCTGTTTTTCTTAAATGGGATTGTTTGTACATCGTTTCTAAAAAAATTTCGTTTCTAAAGATTTTTTTACCTTGGTAGATACATGACTAGGGATTGATCAGATTTGCTTGAAAATATGTTATAACAATGAATTTAGCCTCGTTCAGCTTAATAACTCAATGTGATGCTTTAGCTTTTGAGAATTGCAACATTTAATGGTACACAGCATTTTCCTTCTGTATATACCTAATGAGTTTATTAACTCAATACGTTGAAACTATACTGATATGTAAATTGAGCAAATCAAATTTAGTAATTTCATATGCACGCTCCATGTGTGTGAGAAAACAAGTGTATAAGTAGTTTATTTGATCCAACATTTGGATTGCCAGTAAATTATTCATTGCTGTCACAGTGTTTCAAATTTCGGTATAATATAGATAAAAATTAGGTCCACTTTTTTTTTACAAAAACAGTAAAACCGACTTCAAACAATAAAAAGCTAGAAATAACATTAAAAAACCATTCCTTTTGGAGACGGCGCCAAGTTAAGCGGGTTCCAAATGATGAGGTGATTTACATCTCCTCCTGTGCCTTCCGACTCCAAAACGAACTTTTTTGTGTTATTTCAGGGCGGTTATCAACGACAAATACGAATAAAGTGAAACTAATTTTTACGCGATGTATACTGTCATGCAATGGAAGTTCTGTTCTATATCCCAACTTAATATTTAGATTATGACAATATTAAAATAATACCACCTTGGAGGTATACTCTATATCTAAATAATTATCAAAATTAATTCATAATTGGCGGTGTAATCGCGTAACAAACATGCAGTCGAAAAGAGAACCTTTTCCTTTTTGAAGTCTTTTAAAAAGTAAGTCGCTTCTCGCCGTCTAGGCGTCTGTCCCTCTGTACTACGCAACGGATTTCAATGCAGTTTTCATCAAAAGATAGAGGAAGGTATTTAAACCCAGTAGGTGGTGATGCGATCGGGTTAAGTTAGAACCACGGGGGCGAAGCCACGTAAGGGTTAGCTTGTAGGTAAATTATTAATACGACATCCAAAAATAATTATGAAAAAGCGATAGGACACAAGCACAATGGGCCATTTAACGTTTCAGAAATGAAATTATGGTTTTTATGACGAACATAATTATATTATTGTGATATTTGCCCTGAAACGTCCGCCAATACATAGGCACCTACTACTGAAAGGTTTAATTGCGCCCAGAGGAAAAATTTAAATACCATTTAACAAGGCCCATACGAATCACTCCGGTTTAATTTTTATAATTTTCATGTTTACACTTTCTGTGGATTTTGTTTGATTGAAACTTTGGAAGTTTGTGGAAACACATAACCAGAAATAATACCAAATATCGTCTTATAAAATTATGGTTCGCCTAATAACTATTAGGGTCTTTACAACTTCAGGGCCACAACACGTCATGGGCGGTTTTATAACGAATTATGTGTGATGTGATTGATGGTTTTTAAGAAATCACAACGCGTTGTAGAATTTTTATTTGGCTAAAAGAGTTTAAATAAACTGGAATGTAGTAGTTACAACAAACATCAATTTTAAACATTTATAGTCCATGTTCATAGAATCAATCCATTAGCTTAATTATATGTGTATTGCTTGCATGTCTTGTAATAATTTTAATTATTCATGCAATTTAATTATTCGTGCAATGAATGATATTTGTTAATTAAACGACAGTTTTTAATCGCAAATTGAACGTCGTGTCGTCGTTACAAAATGAGAACTTTAATAAGTAATGCACTTACTTGCTGGGACATAAAAATCGACTTTATTGTAAGGACACAGGGTGAGATTTCGCATAAATTTTGTACCTTATTCTATACAACATTGAGTAATTAATTGGCCGGTCTATAAAGAACGGACGTACCTAGTCTTAATATATTGGCGATGGTTTCCTCTTTTTATGGTACCTAATGGTCTTCAAACTACGCTGCTCATTTTTGAGCTTTAAGTTTACACAGAACACTGATAGTTTTAGTTTCCTGGTTTCCATATTACGTTCTAATATTTTGCCTAAAACACAGAACATCTGTCTATCGTCATCTTCGCTCAACCTTATAAGTATGACCCTATAGAGTTTTATACGATCGAATTACTGAGTGACTATTTTGTTTCAACGCCACGATGTCGATAAGCTTGTCGTAGTAACCAACAATGATCTTTTAGATTAGATAAGATAGGTCAGTCGTTGGTAGTTGAAGTAGACTATGCGTTAGACGAAACCGTGTTCGGGCGGTTGAGATAAATCTGCATGCATTATAATAACTGTGGACTTGCAATAGAATTGATTGGATTTTCATTTAGATTAAGTGGATTCAAAGCTGTCATTGCTGGATTTTTCTCTCAGTACCTATACTGCTAATGTGTTTGTTTTTAATTTGATTTTACGGAACTTAGGACAAATATAGGTATAGGAAAAGTCATTGTAATACATTTTAGGAGTCCAATATTTTAAGTTTATTTCTGAACGTAATCCTTAACAATCCCTGGTTATCAACCGACGAAAAAAAGAAGGATGTTCTAAATTTGTTTTTTTTATATATGACCATGCATTATTTGCAGGGTCATCCGACTTTGATAATTCTTTCTTTTTTCAATAGTAATAAAGTTAAAGTTCTTAGTGACCTTATGTATGAGAAGGGAATTTCTACTTGATTATGAGTTATTCCTAAAAGTAAATAAATGTGCCTGTGTTATGGTTATGAAACATCATAAATTACCTTGCTGTATTTTATTTACTAAATAAAACTTTCGTTTATTTTGCAATTTGATTTTTACTAGAGTATTTGTGAATAAATCTTTTATTCACAAATAATCTGCCATGAAAATATAGGTTTAGCTGCGGCAGATTGCTTCCCCGGTCGTGTTCCGCGTTTCACCTTAGGGAAATCAAATGTGTGGTTACGTATGTATGGTTAGAATCAAATAGCGATGCCTTTAGCTGCAGAGGATACTGAAAACCGCCTTTAAACGTTATAAGCCTTTTTACTATACCTAAAATTTAATTAGCATATTTATTGATGACGGTGTATTTCATTCAGACGCCTCCAATTACGACTTTTCCGAACGGTTGCAATCTATACGAACTGACTGAAGGCAAAAAAATAAAGAAGGCATATCCATATACCTATACATGGCCATGAAATAAAGCGTTAAGGTACTATAAAATATTGCTCCGACACAAAATAACTTCGACATTGGCACTGGCTTTTACGTGGTGCAGAGCGAATAAATTGCAAAGAATGAATAGCTGGCGATTTTTCACATCGTCCACCTGCAAGATTTTAAGCGTAACATTCAGGTATCGATCAAAGCTATCCCAAAAAGCTGATGCATTCAAAATCAAAAACGCGCTTTGTGAATCCAGTGTAGCTTTCAGAGATAAGCTTTATCATACAGATAGCTGTGATACAGATTAAAGCTCCATTTTACAGAGCTTTCATTCTACGTTTATTATTCGTTCGTTTAATTATTCGTTAATTTCAGAATACTCGAACGATGTTCTAATGAGAAACTGATTAAGTTACCTATTTCTTTGGAAAATTAAATTAACGGTTTCAATCAAGTTATAGGTACTATCGTATATACGTAAGTTTGTAAACTGTTACTTAATCATTAATTAGATGACGCATTTACCTCGCCATATTCCGACAATTATCTACATCTTGTAATAGTTACATAAGTTGATTATCTAAAGCTTAGTTGAAAAGCTCTAAATTTGCTGGCTCATTCATTGAGTACCTAATAAATAAATTTATATGTCACTTGATATAACCGTATAAAGCGCAGTAATTTCGAGATGGTTTTCATACCGATTGAACTATGTCAGTCAGAAAGAGAGAGCGAGAGAGAGTAATATATAGACGAAACTTAATGAGAATATTTCACATAATGAATTTAGTTTCCTCAACATGCTTCTGTAGGATGTAAAATGAGCTGTAGAAGTACAATGAGCTTTATTACAGCTATAGGTGTTTGGAAGATCATTCTTTTAGCATGAAAAGTAATCACGAAAGGTATAAATACATTTTCAAACCGTGTATTTATATGGCAGTTTTTAGTTCTGCGGGATTTTAAGTATTTGCAGAATCACCAAAAATGATGAAATACTCTCTGGTCGTGTCGGACTGCCGTTCCATCGAACTATGTGAGTTCCAGAGGCTGCACTTGTGTTTAGTGTGCATACTTGTGCACTATAATATTATCTCCGGTGGGGTTGGTCGCTGTGACCTTCAGCTATGAGAATTAATATTACAATACCATGCATTATTAACTTAGCATAATTATTATCTAGACCTACAGTGTTGACGACTACTGTCTGAGGTGTAGCATGGTGCTACTGACAGCTATTATTATCGAAGTTTACGCTTGTTTGCTATGTTGTATGCTGTAGCTGGCAATGTAGAGTTTAGCTGCACCCTATATAAACCCTACAGCAAAGCATGCTTGTAGCAAATAGCAACTATGAGTGTTTGTTTTATGATATTTCTAAAACTGACACTTAATACGTACGTAGATACGTACTTAACACGTAGATACGTTATACATAGATAATAGATATTTGCCCCCTATAACTTGTGTTATAGTTAATTTGTACTAAAAATAAAAGTCAATCAAGTAAGTATTGATGTTTCTAATTATGTGTCCACCACTATAAGTATGTAATTGTAAGCGCGTTCTCGAAAAGGGCTCTTACGATTTCGATAAACTTGCAATTTTGGGTTTTGGATGGGTTGGCGATAAGTCAATCTATCTACCTACCTAACTTTTATTTATGGAAAAATCATTTTCTTCGAGTTTTCACGTTTAACACTGTCCTGAGCAGAGTTCCGTGATTAATGCTCAATCACACAATCAACAGTTACAGGCTGATTTATTTATATTTATTATTCAGGAATCAGGTATAATTCACTCAAAATTAACGCATTCATAAAAAAAACTTCCTGTATTTAGGTACCTACAGAATAAATATAGAAATATAGGACATACATTATATTTCAGCATAAATAACAGCGGCTTTGTTTTTATTTATTGAATTTGTTTTTATTTCTTATTTATTGAATAATTTATCGGAACACATTGTAGGTATACATATAAAAACTAATAACATTTATAACAAAAGGAAAATGAATCTTAGGAAATAAAAAATACATTTTACAAGTTTGTTAACCTGCACTTGTTCGAATAGTGAAAAATATCGAGTATTCTCAATCTGAAGTTATTTCCGATGTTTTGATGAAAGAAACTGAATTATAAATATTTATTATGGCATTGATAGTATTTTTTGCTCCTTTTCCATCCATATTTCGAAAGTATTGAAGCATTTTTACCATAAGTATACAGAACTTTTTCAAGCTATTTCATTTAAGTTTTAGTCTAGTCGATCTAGAAATGCAGGGCTCATCGTGTATGCAAATTAAGCGCCGAGGTCCGATAGTTACAGAAAAAATATTCATGAATCCACTCACAGTAGCTTAATTTACTCCGATAGCATAGTATGATATCCAAACTTCTTTAAAATCAAATGTTTGATTTTAAAGAGTAGTTAAAATCAAATGTTTGTTTTTAAAGGGTAGTTAAAATCTGATGAATCCTATTATTTCAATACAAATTAGAAATTAGTTTCTCTGGAAATATTTCTTTGCTGTGAATACCAAAAATCTATCAAGTATATCAAATAATTTAGTCAAAGACAAGATACAATTTTTCTTGATTATTAAAAAATAATCTACGCGACAAAATGTATAGATCCAGCGTTAATAGCGCCAAAAATCCTATCGCGCGATAACATAATATAGAGCGCCGTGGGCGAGCCAAAATCCGCGTGGCATCCAACGAACGTTGCGTAGTGCAACGTGCAAAAGTAAAGTCGCGTAAGTGAAATATGTCGATCAAGTTTCACGAAAATTAGAATAGCTAATACTAGTCTCGTAAAATACCCTTGATCTAAACATAATACGCCTTATCTGTAATAAAATCATATCTATAGATATTATTTACTGGCCAAGACCGAACATTCAAAACTCAATATTGAATGTAGGCCAGGACACGTATCTGCATGTCTAGTTTACATCTGACAGCGCTTTATTGGACTAACCCGTTTATCGTCCTCTGCCCAACATACCGAGTACGGTTGCTACGTTGATATTTAGCATCTGTCCCCAAGCTATGCACTGATACGTATTATCATATGTAATGAAGCGACCAGTTCAGTCTGAACGTCCGCGTCGCAACGTTATTCAGTTAGCCACTGACAGGTAAAATACCTTATTTTTAAAAATAGTTTTATTAACCAGCATTTTTGGTGCAGCAGAACTGGTGAAACGAGCTAAAAATATTCTGTATTTTTACAATACCAAATGAATGGGTCGATCAAATACTCCAATTTCTTTGAAATAATTATTTAGTACTTATCTGAAATTTGCCATACATTTGTACTTGAATGGTGCTTCAAAAATATAAATTGAAGATATATATTTAAAGATGATAACTGTTATGTCTATTTGGTACAATAATAGGTACCTAAATATAAATATTGTAATATGAATCCCATCAAAAACATAAATGTAAAATGAGAGCTAAATTCAATATATGACTTGGTTGATGACTTCAATGACAAAAAGAGTGATATCTAAATGGGTGCCAAGTTCAATGGTCAGTCCTGAAAAATAACAACATAAAATATTTTTTAACAACTTAAAATAATATTGCTTCTTATAACTTAGGTAATATATTGTAGCCTAAGGTCTGACTTGGCTAGTTTTCAAATTATTGTTCAAGTGTTGATAAGTGCATTATTTGCCTGTTGGGTACAAAGTTGATAATATAATGATTAATCCGATTGTAGCATACTTTTATAATTACAAATGCTCACATTGTAATTGGTCCTATCTAGATAGATATAGATTCGGCTCCTACGATTGGTCACACAAAGGACAATATCAGATTTGAATACTATGTAGTTGGCAGAGATTAGGACGGTCCGAATTGAATTGATTGGTATCGGATGCTGTCTGAATTCGAGGCTATTAAGGGCATTGTTTTCGATTCCGTTGATAATAATCGTATGATGCCATACAATTCAGATCATTAAATGAATTTTGGAAAGTTTTATTTACTACTGAATAAGACCTTGATTCTTGAAAAGTCCATAAAGTCAACGTGTATGCTTAGTTTGTTTTATTTAACTTAAATGTTTAGGCAGTCACTTGTTTACTTTAGCATCAGCTAAAATAAACAAGTTCTCGATTGAAATATGGTGTTTTACAAACAATGACGAGTTTGTCACTTGTATGAATTTAGGTATTATTTGCAGGTGTATATTGTTTTAATGATATTTTCTATTTCTACTTCTGTTCTCAGACAAATAAATAAAAAGAACAGATAAAAAATCAAAAATATTACCAACAAGGTAGGTAATTTTTGAATTTTTATTTGCCAGCAATATCCTCTCCGTTAGATCAACAAAAACATACCTAATATGTTTTATTTCTTTCACTAACAATAAGAGCCGATTTCACCATGACAGCTAACGCGATCAATTCAAGTTAAACTCAGTTCAAACGATTAACTGTGTTCAGAACTACAGTTTAAACTGTAGTTCAAGTTAAACCTAGTTCAAATTCTGAACGCCCGATTTTAAACGGTTAGCTCATCTAAACAGAGTTCAAGAGCTGTCATTGTCGTAATCGTAATAGCGGATAGTATAGCAATGTTTTCTATTACAGAACATTTTTTTATTTTTGTTTTGCATAAATAAAGATGGAAAGAGTGTTAGTGCTTTTGACAAAAGATATGGAGGAATTTATTGTATACCGTCCAAGACGTATAAAATTTAGCCTGACGAAGCCATTCATTTCATACAAAAGTTATGAGTTGTTTTTATAATTATTGTTTATAATATACCTTGTACCTACGCATATTCTGCCTAATCAATTATTATCTATTATTTTTAATCGCAGTAGGCCGCTGTCAGTTGCAATAACAATGCATCATGACGACATGTTCATTGAATGTAATGTAAACTAAGTTTTCGTGAACGCGATAAAATTTAGCTAAATAAAAAATCGAGAATCGAAATAAACCGAGATCAAACTCGCCATTTAAACTCAGTTATACAGAACTTAGTTTTATTAAAATCGGTTTTTAAAGCGAATGATGAAATTGGACCTAAGTTTATGGAATGTTCGTTTAACTAATAGCGAGCGAGTCAGTGATTAAGACTCTTTCGACTGTCACTGGGCTAAATTTCCTTGTGCATTGCGACGACATCTCACTTAGCCTGCTTTTAATTAAATAAGGTCGTTACGTCATGTACTTCCTGTAACTAGCCCGTTTGCTTGCTCGATAAGTTCAATAAGAACAGTCTAATCTAGCAGTTTAATTTAAATTTAATCCTGTCCCTGAAACTTGTCTGCAGTTGGATACGATCAGTTAAGTAAAATTAATAAGTTAAAATTAATAATAAAATTATTGATAAATAATCCCTCTTTTTCAGTGAAATAATTACAATAAAATATAATTTATGTAGGTATGTTTTACATGTTATGTTTTTATGCGCATGGTTTGCTTTATTAAAATTTAATTAAATATTTTCATTTGATGAAAATATTTAATAAATTTTCAATGTTAATTTTAGCGCAAAGACCGACACATAAATTGTTTTTGTGGATTTCGGAGATTTGAGTCAAAAATTTTGTCGGTCCATGCTACAAACAGTCTGTATAATAAAGTTTTCTGTGCAATTTAATAATTCTGCCGCCTGTCCGGTAATTTACAAATTGT
This sequence comes from Protodeltote pygarga, assembly GCA_936450705.2. Taxonomy (NCBI): domain Eukaryota; kingdom Metazoa; phylum Arthropoda; class Insecta; order Lepidoptera; family Noctuidae; genus Protodeltote; species Protodeltote pygarga. Next base: position 16,846,198 of record OW388248.2, read on the forward strand.
AACAGTATTTAAATAACAAAAAAAAAAACAATCTACAACGTGTCACAGAAATGTAGTTATTCGTAAAAATTGGGTTTATTATCTTTGTACCAATGCTTAGGTCCTTTGTACCGTTTAGCTTGGCACCAACTTCAAACGAACTTTTTTGTGTTATTTATTTCTCGTTTTGTAGTGCTTGAAGTTGGTATTATTTTTGTAAAAAAAATATTCATTTGGTTAAATGGAATTTGTAGTCGTAATAAATGTCCTTGTGCAGTGAAGTATTTATAAGGCGGAGAAGTATTGCCTCGATATTTGAAATTTCCAAGAGATCGAGTGCCTAAGACTCAGCTCACGGATAAAAATGTTTACTCGAATGGTTTACAGATAATTTCATCTTTCGAAGCCGGCTGTCGGATGCAAGCGAGTTTTATTTACTTTGGTGTATTTCTTTTACTTTACCAGATAGTTTATTAAAACGTTTTATGTAATTGAGATTGTTTATATTAATAATAAGTGCGAGTCCCGCGCACTAAGGGTTCCGTATCACCCCTGCAATTAGATTTTTTTATTTTTCATATTATTAGCCGGTAAAGTATAGCAACACAGTGAAAAGGTACAGCCTTGTGACAGATTGACATTTATTTATTTTATAGTACGGAGTAAAGACAAGCCACTTCACTATTAAATCGTTACTAAGTAAAAAAACACAAAATCTAGGCGAAGGGGCTGTTTCACAGGGTACTGGTTAGCTTACCTAACAGAAAATTTGATACTTATTCTGTTCCATTATTTAATTTAGCTATAGGTATATAGTAGGTAGCTTATCTGGAGCCTGTGAAGTTGGGGTTTAATAAGCTTTTATCGACGTTTAAGTCCCTTCTTACATTATCAGCCACAATACCATTTTCCCTTATAAAACAGTGCTATCGCAAGTTTGTGACTGAACTCTTGCATGTAATTTTATTTAAAATGCATCTATTGTATTGTACAATGTTTCTCTGCAAATAAATTCTGTTATCTTCTAACAATACATATGCAGCATATTTTTCTTTTTTATCCAGACTTTGTTATAAGATTGCAATGCACTTATATTATTTATTCTGTGCTTGTATACTGAATGTGGATGCTTTAATGCGGAGGCGCTTGTGTGCCCAGTGATTAATAAGTGCACAAGTCAGTGCCCAAACACAGATGCACTTTTTATCCCCTCACTCTCCGAACTAGAGAAAGACCAGACACATGACCGATGACGGCTTACGTGTTCTTCGAGGCATGTAGCAATCATAATATAGGTATATCGCATTCATATATACTGTAAGAACTTCTAAATTATTCTTAATGTATTAAATTTTTAATTTATTACTCACTATTTGCTTTTAAACCGGCTGTGGTTTTTTCTACAACTGATTCAATACTAGTTTCAAAAAGATTATTATAATGTTTTGGATGTCTTGAAGTCGTGTACCAATGTAACTACTACAGTGTTTTATATGCTAAAAAAGATAAATTATTTGTTTCCCATACTTTTCTAGTGGTCTGACAAAAATTTGAATTTTTGATAGTCAGGCACACGTCAAAAGTCTGTTTAATGGATGGATTACTTGTTGTCTCATCTGTTCTGCATTCGTTACATGTGCAGTTTATTCTTAAACTCTAAAGAAGAGTACTCACCGGAAGCATTCATGTATAACGTACCAAGCAAAATTCAGTGTTGAGCATTACAACATAATAACGCAAGCTCTCAAACTAAGTGATTTACTGACCGAGGAGCTTTTGCTTTGGTATCCGCCCGACTTGAGCAAAACGAACTTTCGTACTTAGTGTTACTAATATCTCTAACATTAAATAAGTTGTATTGGATTCGTGGTATAGTAACAAAAAGGATTCAAAATCATGCATTCGTATCATTCAGCTTTGTTTAATCACTACCGCAATGCTTGCCTCGAAGAAAATGTTAATCAGTCAATAGACTGTTGTAATGTAGATAGGTATAGGTAATGCTCAAACTTGAGCTGTTTGAGAGCAAATGACTGCCAAGTCAAAGGTCTTAGTTCGGAAACCCAGGCACACATTTCTGTTTTTCGGATTAATGCATTAGAAATTAATTAATATTTACTTGCTAAAATGGTGAGGGAAAACACCAAGAGGAAACTAGCACACCTGAGAGAGTGCACCTGAGAGTGTATAAAGCCATGACACCAAGTTGTTCATTAAATTAACCATACGATGAAGAAGAAGACAAGAGGATACTCCTGATGGTAGGTAGTCTCCATAATACAAGTGTCCGCATTTATTAATAGCCGACAATAATCGCATATGACGTTACGAGTGCAAACTTTACCATATTGATTACAAATTCAATTGAATCGAATACGATAATAGTTATCAGTTGCATGCTGTTTATCAGTATGAAGTATGCTTGGTTCTCTGTTAATCGTCAATTGTAATTGGTTGATTTAAACGTAGCGATTATGTGAGTACAGCTTCTCCCATTCAGATGGATGACCCATATTTTTGAAATCTACCCCCTATCTGTGCGTAATGATGATAATGGTGATGATGTATCCGTTAACGGCGAACTTTGTCAGCTCCGGATATGGGAGTGAAGATGACTAGCAAAATCAAACTTTGTTTATCTGTGCGTAATAAGTAGGTACTAAATGATATCGTACGCTTAATTAGCGTATTCCTAACACATTAAGTATGTCGACTCGCCCAGTGTTGTTCACCTGTTATAACCGTTAGCGTCACGCCTTTCGTATCGAGTTTCAAAACGTCCATTATGATATTGATAATGAATAGGTACAGATAGAATCAACTATACATATTAATAATGTAGTAGAAACCTACTATAAACACATAATGTGTCTTTGCTTTCGGAGAAAACACTCGCATGAAAAAATTAACATCTGTATAAAAATAAAGTGAATGTGTGCATTCATAATACAAAAACAGCTTGCGGTGTAGGTACTTACTCGTATTCTGTTAGGGGCGGACTTACACGACATGTGTCACGCATTGTGTGCAAAGATCGCAAAGTGCATTCTCAGTGACAGTAGAGGCCTAAGGGCCATTAAGCTCTATCAACGTGTCACTGTAATTAGATGATTCACCTCTTCTTTCCAAGATCTTGAAAAATAATATGAAAAGACCATTGTCGTGATATTGGTGTTCAAACAACAGCTTTTGTTCTATTTCTAAAGATAATGTTGCCTCAATGTAAGTAGGTGTTTTTGTTTTCTAACCTCATTGTTGTACAAGTCTAATGGATACTTTGTCTCAAAGAACATTTTAATCCTTTCATTATTTGATAGATAAATTAGCTTTGTGTTATGCTGTAATGCAATATTTCTTATTATTTACCTTTGAAAGTCTGAACCTGTTCTCCGTAATTTTTACAGATAAATCAAAATTGAAAATTGGTACTTTGCTTTTCAACTTATAAAGTTAAAAAATAAGTGCGTGTGTAATAAGTTAGTAGGTTTTGGGGAAAAGTAAATAAAATGTAGGGAAAAAATATTCGCCTTTTAGACTTTTTAAACGGTTTTACTCAGCTTGACCTGTTTATTATTTGGTTCAAGTTTTGTAATCAATATTTCACCCCCTTCCTGTTGACAGATTGATCAGTTATTTGATACACAGCTTTAGTTTGGATGACAAAACCATTCTACGTAAAAAATTTTTTACTTATATTATTATTTGTAAAGATGGTAAATTTTTACAAAAAAGTCTGTGACACCATACCAAACCACCATAGTCTATGATACCATAGTGGTTTTTATGTTTATGGAATATATGGGGAAGGCTTAAACTCTATGATTGTAAAATTAAAATTATCAAAGAGGTAGTCCGGGATCGCGGAAAAGGACTTAGGCTACTTTTACGGGTTATACGGGAAAATTTGATCCGATCATAACAAAATTTGTCTGAGACTGGGATATGGAGAAGGTCATGAATAAATGCTGTTTTACAGGATGTACGAGAAAATAAAATCTCACGCTGATGAAGTCGCAGGCCACAGCTAGTAAAATAAAAAATACAATTAATCTAACAAAGTACAGTAGGCGCAAACTTACTCGCCTCTGTACAATCTTTGATTAATTATCAATATTATATAGGTGTACCTATATGTTTATGTTATATGATGTATGTTTATGTTTATATATCTAATCAAAAAGTATAACACTAAACAAAAACATTGTTATGATGTTTTTGGTACTTACACTAGCACATTCAATGCAAGCCAAAATTCTTACGTAAGTTAGATTTGAACTTGATCGCATTTTTATTCTCCTTTCAATCGCGTGTCGTTAATGAAACATTTAAAACCATCAATCGATTATATGTATTTCAAATATAACAGATTGAATAATTAACGTTTTCCCTAAACTCAATATGCAACTAATCTTATCAGAGTCGCTCGCGCTATCGACTCTCGAATTCTCGGTGCGGTACAGATAGTGACAATAATTTATTTTTGAATGTTCAGCGATCCCTTTCCGGTCGGGGATCCTGCGATAATCTTTTTATCTATTCACAAAACAGATAAAATATGAAATGTGCCAATGACGTCATGTTTTGTTATTAGCATGAATAAACCGTTCAATATGGATCTCATTAATATATTGTTCTACTCCGATAGCAATGCTTAACGTTCCACAAAAATGGTACCTATTCAATAGATTTTCGATTTGATTTGAGATATTAGTCGAATCTTTAAATCTTGTTTGTAAATTTTCAATGATTTTAATTGGATAGTATTCAAATTAAGATCAAACTTCGCGCTCCTTGCACTCGGGGGACAATAGCTTATTTTCCAAAGCGAAGCCATCCAGATAGATAATTAGTTTTACTTCAAGCCGTACTTCTATCCAGGAAGGAGTTAACATACAAAGTCAAACAATCTTCATACCGATCCGGCTTGGTGCGGCATATAAACAACATTTTACATCCATCGTCTTGCAATGTATTTGCAATTGTGATGACGTAATCACAACCTTTATAGTGATGAAATCATTATTATCGTACGAGAATACCTGCACAGGTATACAAAAGTACACGCAAAGGAATTGTGATGTTTATTTTTCTAACCTTAATTTATCATTGTGTACGTCTTCCTAGACATGACAAGAATCAATACAGCAACAGAGATATGTCAGTTATTGTCATCCATAAACAAACATAACTGACCGTGAATGATCAACTCTATACTGAACATTCACGTTTAGGTCAAGTAAATCTTGTCAGTTTAAGTGACACATGGAAGTCCTTCCCGGGAAGTAAAAACAAGACGGTTTTAATACTTCCCACGAAAACTGACGGAATTTGCTTAGTTGGCAAACCTCGTTCAAAAATATTAAAAAACCCCGACACATTTTTTTAGCTAAGAATACTCTATCAAATTACATTAAAAAGAAGTAAATAGGTCCACCCGTTTGGGAACTACGATGCCATGCCACACAGAGACACAACATGTCAAACTTATAACAACCTCTATTTGCGTCGCGCGTCGGCGGTTAAAAAATGATGATAATAATAAATCAGCCTATAACTGTCCCACTGCAGATCAAAGGCCTCTTCTCACACAGAGAAGGATTGAACAGGCTAGCTCACTGCGTGTTGGCGATTACCGCCTATTAAGTCCAGGTTTCCTTACGATGTTTTCCTTCACTGTTAGTCAATGGTGTCTTAGATTAACTAAGAAAATACCTATGACATAGAAAAAGTCAAATTGACAATAAAATTATCTATATATATAAAAATGAAACCCGTTTTCCGTTGTCACGACATAGCATGAAAACGGCTTGACCGATTTGGCTGATTTTGGTCTTGAATTATTTGTGGAGATCCAGGGAAGGTTTAAAGGTGAGAAAAAGGGGTAGAGTAGGGTAGGGTAGGGGTAGAGTAGGGTAGGGTAGGGGTAGAGTAGGGTAGGGTAGGGGTAGAGTAGGGTAGGGTAGGGGTAGAGTAGGGTAGGGTAGCGGTAAAGTAGGGTAGGGTAGCGGTATAGTAGGGTAGTGGTAGTGTAGGGTAGGGGTAGGGTAGTGTAGGGTAGGGGTAGGGTAGGGGTAGTGTAGGGTAGGGTAGGGGTAGTGTAGGGTAGGGTAGGGGTAGGGTAGGTTACGGTTGAAAAGGGTAGTGGGTAGAGTAGGGTAGTGGGTAGAGTAGGGTAGGGGTAGAATAGGCCTTGAAGTAGGATAATCACGCGTACGAAGTCGCGCGGGGCAGCTAGTGCAATTATAATCCCATCAAAAACATAAATGTAAAATGAGAGCCAAGTTCAATATATGCCTTGGTTGATGACTTCAACGACAAAAGGAGTGATATCTAAATGGGTGCCAATTTCAATGGTCAGTCCTGAAATTTATTTACAACATAAAATATTTTATAATAACTTAAAATAATATTGCTTCTTATAACTTAGGATAATATATTGTAGCTTAAGGTCTGACCTGACTAGTTTTCGTATACAATTTTTTCTATATAACATATTCTACTATATATCTATCTGTATATATATGTTCTGCAATGTTCCGACTAACTGCCTGACTCATCAGCTTCACCGCCCAGCCCAAACCACTTAAGCTAGAAAGTTGAAATTTTGAAATGTTGTTAAACTTATAAGGTAGACGTAGTTTAAGAAAGGGTTTTCCGAACTTTAACCCCCAAGAGTAGTTTAACAAAAAATCGTATATGAAAACTAGCCAAGTCAGACTTTAAGCTACTATATATTATCCTAAGTTATAAGAAGCAATATTATTTTAAGTTATTATAAAATATTTTATGTTGTAAATAAATTTCAGGACTGACCATTGAAATTGGCACCCATTTAGATATCACTCCTTTTGTCGTTGAAGTCATCAACCAAGGCATATATTGAACTTGGCTCTCATTTTACATTTATGTTTTTGATGGGATATCATAACTTTTTGTAAAGAAAACTACACTTATTTCATCGTTGAGAAAGAAGCATGATGAATATAAATAATTATAATAAAACAATAAATACTACACTGAATCGGTATTCGTAAGCGTTGCCTATGTTTATTATGTGTTGCTCGGGAGAGTTTTTATATAGATTTACTTCTGTTCTGTGTATAATTGTTGTTTTGCCCGTATTACAAGTTTTTTGTATGGGGACACCACTTTTTTTTTTTTTGATTTTTTTCTATTTTTTGATTTTTTCCTTCGCTTACACGCAATTTCCAAGCTGGATTCCAAATTTCATCCTTCTAGGTCATCTGGAAGTAGGTTACAATTAGGTACTATAAGTCAGTCATTACTAAAATTTACGATTTTTGGACCTTCATATTTTTGTAACCGTTGGAGCTAGCTTTATGAAATTTAGGCTTCTACATGTCCTTATGGATATAATTAAACACACGTAGTTTTATGTGTTTACGTTAAAGAGGTTTTGAGTTATAGAAGGGTCAAAAGTGGCACCAAATGGTTCGTGTAATATTACACTCGGCGCTGGCTAGCCAATGCTTGAACTTGGCTTGACACGCTGCCGCGTGTCTAGATTATTTATTTATTTTTTATTTATGCAGAATAGCTTAAAAACTTAATACAAAGTCACGTCTTGAAAAATCTAAGCAAATTATTAGTTTTCGAAATTCGAATGTTTATATTTCTAAATGTTTTGTTTTTAATGTGTCAACATAAAATTTACCTTATTTGTTAGTCAATAAGGTTTTAAATAGATTATTCTGCAATAAAGAGTGTTAGGTTGTTTTCGTTACGGAATTTCTTGATTCTGTCACCACGCTTAAGATTCACGAAAAGGAGGAAATCAAGTTAGATATTATTTTATTATTTATCAACGTAACTTATCGTACAAGGAAGCAAAATTTTTCCTCCATAAACCATAAACCTCCTTTCCTCCATAAACTCCTTGGTCAAACTCCGTAGTAAGCGTCCGTAAACGCAAAATTTGATTTGAATTAATGTTAGTATAACATTAACTCACATAATTATGAATATAATTTTCTTTCTTTTTTCATGCCAGCACTTTGTAGTAGATACTTATAGGACTTATTCTGCCCGCCATCAACTTCCATCCCCTAATTTAAGGGGTTGGGGGTAAAAGTTCCATGATTTAGATTTTGTTGTATTTATACTACAAATTACTAGCTTATATACCAAATTACAGCTTTCTAGGAGTTCAAAAATCTAAACAATTTGATGATCATCATTAAGTGAGTCAGTGACGAAATCGGGGTTTTTTAGATATCAATAAAATATAAGAGCTACGTAATTGAAACTTTATATGTCTAATAAGTCTACTATTGACATCATATTTAGAGTATTTTGTTTGTCTGGTATAATTAAAACCCAAATTATGAAGGTTCAAAAATACGACAAGACACTTCGAGAAAAGGTAGGTAGTGTTCTTCCGCTTTGTTTGGCTCGTCTTGGCGGGGGCACTACCGTGCTCCCAGATATAAACTAACAAAAGAAGAAGGAAACTATCTACCTATATTTATTATATTAAGTACCCCATAGTAGTAGTAGTCTTCCGGCTGATGATGATGATGATGATAGAAATCTCACCTTCACAATCTAATAGCAAGCTTTATTCAAGTGCAGCAGACATTTTATGTGTAACAAATGCTGCGGAAGAATTCAAAACTGATTTTATAGACAGGCAAAAAGTTTTTTGTTTCTGATGTTTTATCTATACTTATAATAAATCTGTAGAGAGGCCAATTCTGTACATGAAATATATTTAAAAAATAACTATCAGGGGGTGATTAGGGATCGATACTGATGCCAAAAATGCAATCAGTAAACTTTTTGTCTGTCTGTCTGTCTGTCTGTCTGTCTGTCGGTATGTATATTCGTTATAGAAACCAAAACTACTCGACCTGATTTTAACGAAATTTGGCACAATTATTCTTCATACTCCTGGGCAGGTTATAGTATACTTTTCATCACGCTACGATCAATAGGAGCAGAGCAGTGAAGGGAAATATTGGGAAAACGGGAGAAGTTACTCCATTTTTTAAGCTTCCGTCGCGTGTGCAGCCTTAATGGCTAAAGCTACATAGAAATCATGTATGACGGAAATGTTCTCCTTAAAATTATCTGTACATATAAAATGCTTTGTCCTGAATGACTGACTGACTGATTGACTGACTGACGGATCAACGTACAGCCTAAACCGCTGATCGTAGAGACCTGAAACTTGGAGGGTGTGTTCTTTATATGACGTAATTATCCGATAAGAAAGGATTTTTCGAAATTCTACCTCTAAGGAGGTGAAAAACAGGGGCAAAGTTTGTATGGGACAACGGGATTCCTTGGTCCAAACTACTTCATATTTTGCATAAACATTCTTTTTCAGAATTGATGGAACACGTGTTTCGTATTTTATTAAAACTCATCGCCTAACAGGGTTAAAAAGGGGTAGAAAGTTATTTTGGGGGTGATTTGCATCGAAGTTGATATCAATACTCCTTAGTGCTTTTGATTTAAACTGGCTTGGTGCAATGTAATTACCTTTTAAAATTGGAATGTCAAATATAAATCGGATTAGAATTCGAAAGGACATTGCCAATCTTTATATGGAAGTTGGACCAAGTGCTACCCAGAATGAACACATAGTACAATTTGTTCCTTAGGTCAATAGTTATCAAAATCTATCCCAGGAGTCAAGAGAAAAACAGGGTTTTGTTATGCATTTTTTATATGAAAAAAACAATCTTAAGAATTATTTTCAATGTAACTGTGAGTGTATTAATTGTACTTTTTATGTTACAATAATAATGTAATTTATCAGCAAGTGTACATTAATGAACATTAAAAAATATACATTATTTTTGACATAAATATAATCAATAAATGAAAGCATTACAAGAACAAGCATTAGGCTGAAATGTTGCTCCACAAAAATTAACTTGAATAGGAATGCAACATAACGCCACCTCACTATTTGTACTGACTACTCTCAACTACCATATTAGAATACTGGAATTGGTGCCCAATACAAGTTTAAATAAACAACGCACCAATATACATAATGGCATGGTGCAAACGAGACACAATAGAACAGCTTTTTGTGTTTTGCGTGCTACGTAATATTGCCAGATGTCCCGATTTGGCGGGATATCCCGCTTTTCAGCCCTACTGAAAAAAAAACCAACCCCAATTAATTAATGAGATTGATCCCAATTAAATCTGTGATTTTGAATAAAAGGGTTAGGCATATTTCCATCCCGATTTTTCCATTCCTGTTCCGCTTTTGGTGCTACAGGACAATGTTATAAAATATATTAGATGTAGATTTATGTATTTTGGAGAAAAAAAAACATCCCATACTCATAATTTAATGAAAAATAATTATTAACAACAAAACTTTTTTTTCCTGGGACGATTTTTTTTTAAATATTTGTTTTGGATGTAAATTAATGCCACGATACCACTGGAGCTACTTTCATTCCTGGGCAGCACTTGGTCCAAACCCTGTCAATGTCCTTTCAAATTTATTTGTTCTCTTATACTGGAAAGAAAAACTTACCAGCCTTATAAGTACCTATCTTGAAAATTCCTTAGAAATCTCTTAGATTATATTATTACATAATAGCAAATATTTGCAATTGCTATACCGACGATATTATTGACTGTCATTCGCCCTGTACCTAAGTCTGCTTATACAATAACGCTAAAAGTAGTGGCATCGGCTTAAAGTAGTACAATTTGTTCTTATGGGCAGTACAGTTTGTTGATTTATCATTTTTCTAGGTATCTATAATACTAATTCGATTTAAATAAATAAATTATGTTCAAAATATTCTATAGTCTACGTGAGCGAAGCCACGCGGGAAAAGCTAGTATTAAATATAGTTTTATATTAAATTGTTTATTGAAAGAGCTCTGAGAGCTATTATATTGTAATAACTATTCAAAGAACAATACAATTTTATTACATTTACTAGATTTCCTAAGCAATGGAATTACATCAGGAATATCAATTAAACTTTGTATTTAGGAGTCTGTATCTTAAAATTCAAAAAGGGAAACTCTTATATTATTGCATTTTTGTCCGTTCGTCTAAATATTATACTGACTGTCTTCTTCTTAAAGATATCTCAAGGTATGAATTGACAGCGCACAGCCCTAAAGTGGTCTAAACCAGTGGAACTAGAGACTTATTTTGAGACAATATTTTTTAAGTACCCTAGCTGCACTAAATGGGGTTTTTGGGGAATTCTTCCTTTCAATGTGTGAGCGAGATAGCGGTTTAGCGTGATTAGCCCCTTAACTTTTAACCCTTAATTTTTGACGTAACGTACGACCGTAGAGACCTACTCCAAGAAATAAAATGATTTGCACCAAGGTGGTTTCCTAGATTTTTTTTTATGAATCGAGAGACAAACCGTTATTAAGAACGGCTTTCATAGCCCGAAACAAAACGTAATGTAACGTAACTCCTGGAAATATTTTTTAAAATATTTTATTGTTTTGTATTTTGCTGTCGTAGCACTGACGATTGAAAATATCACGGATACTAAATTAGACGGAGCTCCGATTTTATTATAGCAATACGCGTAATGTCAATTCATACATTGCACTTTACTTTTGCGATAATTATGACCTATTTTATACTCGTGACTGTTTTTTGGTCGTGTAGGCGCATATAATATCTTAAGTTACATTCTTTAGATAAAATCATAACTTATCAATATAATATTATTTCGTATTGACTAGGAATCTACTACCGACACTCGTTAATTTCCGAGTGGGTGTGAACTCCGTTCGTATACTAGGGACGAATTTGTCGCCATTTATCGGAATTCTGATCTCCTGCTCTGTGCTCGATGTTTTGACGATGCGACCGTGAAAATCAATTGTAATTGATTTTGAAGCTTGGAGTAAACTCCAAGCTTTTAGTATGTAATCAACTTGACATACCTAACTGCCTGCATGTGCATACACATAGTACCTATACATAAAACTATAATATATTTAAAAAAAAACGAAAAGTTACGTTTTAGAGTCGATGCCAAGGCTTGCAAAGCTTTAATTAAAGAGTAATATAAGAAGCAACTCCAGGTGTAGACCAAATTTAGTGGCTAGAATAGCAATAGCTAAAGGAGCGTTTAACAGGAAGAAACATTTGAGAACAACATTAAAGATCTCTAAAAAAATTCAGGAAACGGCTCATCAAAACATACACTGGAGTATAGCAGTATATGGTTGTGAGACATGGACACTGACACAGAAGGATAGAGAGCGCTTGAGAAGCGTTTGAGATGTGGTGCTGGAGAAGTATGGAAAAAATTAGCTGGAGTAGATAAGAAGAGTTGCTTATTATAGGCTATAGAAAACAGAAGACGAAAGAGATAGGAAACTTGATATGTTATGACACTTTTATGAAAAACATCATAGAAGACAAAATAGAGAGGAGAAGAAGAGGTAGACCAAGGGGAACATATTTTAAACAAATTCAGGAAAAAGTGAATGTCACGTCTCGTCGTATTAAGAAGTCAAAGAATTGGCTGAGAATAGAGAAACTTGGAGGAAGCTCCACCGACAAGAGCAAAGCTCTTAAATTAAAAAAAAGCCGACTTCAAATTAAATTATTTGTTATTTTTAGCACTAATATTTTGAAGTCGGTTTTAATTTTTGTAAAACAAATATATTTTTCGTAGATCTGTGGCGAGTATTGTGTAGTAGTGTAGTGCCTTAGTAGCTGCTCTGCAGTTCTTACACGTGCCGTGGTAAGACAACATTATTTTTATGGGTGTGTCATATTCTCTTTATGTCACAAAATTAAAAAAAAAATACACTTCAACTAAAATTACCCCAAACGTTCGTTTTGGAATCCGTACCAATTATTTATATAGGATCGAAACAAGTTTTCATAGATAAATATTGCCTAAAATGAATTTTTATTCCGGCAATTTTTATGTCTGAAAACTTGTTCAAATCAAACTGATAGTTTTGCTGAAACTATTTTTATTGCCCGTAAGTTGGTGTTTTTGCGATTTTCCATAACTATATTCAGTAATTTTATAACCTCACGGTAGCGATTTAGCGAGGTAGGCGGTTATGAACACTGATCAAATATGTACATCATGTTATCAAATACAGTATACTACATTCTAAATAAAATATCGGAAAACAGTAGTATGCTAAACTAAATCCTACCCATCGCATCTCTCCTAGTACTACAGTAACCGTTTTTGTCCGGACTTTTACGACAGTTACACATAACTCGGGTTACCTCCAATGTTTTATACCTCGTATGAAGCTCGTGGTTTTTATGACCGTACCTTGTTCCTGGCTTCGTGTAGTACACTGAACTGCGTGTCAAGTTTCATGAACCTACGGGTTTGCACAAATACAATATCCATAAACCTCGCTTTACTAGGAATTAAGGTTTACTGTATATATATTATTATTTAAAGACACCGTGCGTAATATTATAGGAAATAATTTCGAGAGTATTTTATAGTAAGAATTCATATTGAATTAAATCGATATGAATAACACAATTCTAGGAATTAATTTAACCATTTATTTAAGTTACATATCTATATCTTTTTAGATTTATCATAAGTCACAGTCACAAATTCATTTAACACGAATAGGATGTTTTGAAAGAATACATTTTAAAAAGCTGTAACTCCGGTTATTTCTATTTAAATTAATGATTTTCCTATTTTCAGGTGACATCACACAAAAGGGCTATGAGAAGAAACGAACGCGTCTCCTCACACCGTACATTCCACAACAGCAGCCCCAAGGTAAGTTCAAACTTATATCAATAATAATAAAACGCAATATCGCTGCTAACACTGATGCCTGAACTAATAAGGTACCTTACATCTAGATGACCCATCAGTACTGGCACGTTTTTAGTCAGTGAAGTCATGTATTCCATAATTACAGTACTGAAGCGTCCAAGGCCGCGACAGAAGCGTCGCCGGGGTCAAGTGTCAATTGATCGCCGTCGATGGATGTTGGACAATCGCGAAATTATCGAGACGGCCCGGCCCGATTCCGCAACGAGGGTCAAACGGTGAGGCCATCTTGAATCTGGACCCCCGACTGTTCGTATTTAGAACGAGAGTACGATGAACCTCTGATACGCTTGCCGATTTAAAAATAATACACTTACGAAAATGAAAGCCTTTAACTAATAAATTGGGTTAACTGATCAAATAAACAATGAATCAACTATGCTAAACAATCTGAATTTGCAAATTTCTAGCATAATCGCCTTAAAATATCAAAAATCTATGATTGTCAAGGTTGAGTTTATTTTTTGTTGATAAGCGTATTGAAGCAGTCATCAGATAATTTTGCTTCGGTTCAGCGGTCGAAATTATTAAAATAATGAGGTCGACCTTCATTCATGATGGCTGACACCAATAAAATAAACTAAGCAGACTGCGAGTAATGTCCAACTGCCATCGATGGCGTTTATTTATATTTTGGTTTTTATTTTTTCCTTTTCCCTTTTTTAGTTTTTATGGTTTAGTTAGTCGGAAATCCTCACGCACACAACCACACTTTATCACCATGGTACTATTTTGTAAATGGCACTTGATATAACCCTAGATAATAACACTGTCGAAATGTACCAGCTTATTTGCTTGCGGTGCAGTTTCGCCTATGAAAATACTCACTAAACTTAGGCCCGAGGTGAAACGTGAGGGGTACAATATTAGAACTAACTACTCGGGATAGACTCCACTTAAAAGTTATATTAACCAGTAGGTAACAGTAAGGTTTGCAGCAATATATCTGAGACTTGCATCGCTTTCCACGTGCAACGTCCGTTTTACCGGATGGTAACAAACAAGATTGGGGCTCGTTCACACGAACGAACCCTCTCCGGTGTCGGTATCAATTCCATTAGATATGCAACGTTCACTAGTCTGTGATTCGGCACAATTAGGTTTGATAAATCGGTAGAACGTGTAGCTTAAATTTTGAACTCGTCATACGATGTTAGGAATTGTAGGTACGATACGTTGGCTGCGCACAGTTGTGTTTCATTGTGTTACTAGTAGTCGCATCGCTGCATATGTTGTATAGGTACCTGTTTTGTTTAAATTCTTGCGTCATCACTTACTAAAATACACACACAGTACTAACACTTTTATTACTGCATATTAAAGGTCGCCACTTTTTTTCAACAATATTCGTTTAAATAAGTATAATTATTAAATAAGTAATAGTAATTGAAAAAATTATTTACGAAAGTGTAATGGTTTTTCATAATTAAGAAAAATATTTGCATTTATTGATCGCACAGTTTCATTAATTTAATCAAATAGAATCATTAAATTTATAAATTTACTTGATTTTGCAGCTAGTCAGCATTGTGGTTGGACCAAGCTAAAAAATATTATATGTCCTAATCCAGATCAGAGTTCCTGCAAATCCGTCCAGCCGTTAAAACATTTAAATTTATAAACATCAAAATTTAGTAGGATTGCATAGTCACTACAATGGGCCAAGACTATTTTTTTAACTTTTCTAACAAACAATTTGACATAGGTATAGAACAATAAACCTACCTAATGTGCTGAATACAATAAAAAGCCGTGCAAACGTTGGCGTCGTTTGTCTACCGTGTATGCCAGCGTGACGCAGCGATAAGTCGTTCCCTATTAGGCTCCTAATGGAAGTAGTGAATGCACGGTATTGGAATGCACATAAATTAACTATTAATATGAGGTGAAATCATCCATACCCATCCCAAAGAATCCTCAATTGACTTATTAAAACATTAAGGATTTGTGCGGAAATATTAAATTGCGTTCAGCACGTTCGTGATTAATTTTGCTAAAAATATTTATTGTTCAATTTTATTTATTAAATAATTATATTTAATAAGCTAACATGTAAAAAAAATTTACAAAATAATTATTTGCTGTTTAATAAGTTATACCCTGTTTGACTTTTAATACCTAGTATTAGCACCTATTGTACTGTACATACTGACACGATATAGTGACTAACTAAGGCCATTATAGTCAAACATCTAAAACATGCATTCGAGCCACTGTGCGGCGCGTTGGACATTTGGTGTTTGTATCGAGTCGAGTGTGTCAGTCATTTTACACTGCGCTGTTAAAACTAACGGTAGACCTAGACACATTGTGATAAACATAGCGGAAAAAAAAATCAAATTCTAAATATATAGGATCTTAATTGCTATGGCATAAAGGGGACCGGGAGTGGTTTATTAGTACAGTTTACCTTCACGCTGCTTGCTCCTTGCGGAAGATGGGGCTTTACAGCCCTTCTTACGGCTGCGTAACTGGCAGGCAGTTTGGCGGCCTCACATCGAGAACAGTGAGGCTCGCCAGAGCCTACCGCCGCAACGTGGCCCGGCTTGCTATAGCGGAAACAGACTCCGCTGCAGTCAGCATCGGAGGTGCACGGTGCACCTATGCTAGGTGTGTCCATCGGGCATCGGGCGGAATAGAACGGTCGCCTGTATTAATACAAATTTGCAACAATATTCAAATGTGTAATTTATAAAGACAAAACATAAAATGAAAAGACTTCAAATCTTAAAATAACTTAAGGCTTAAGTGCTGAAAGCTAAAATTTATGAAATTATAAAAAGAATCACGATCGAATTTCCTCCACTTACTGGACCACTCGTACTAATAAACCGCTCCCGCTTCGCTCTATACTAAATACAAGACAGTCTCGAAACTGTACGCATTTTTTTTTCCACATAAAAACATTGGGTAGGTACAGCGTACATCATTGCTTATTACAACTATTATGTACGTAGCTAGTTGCGTGTGAATTCATTCCAGTTTTTACGAGTGAAATGTAACGGCCAAGAGATGAGATCTACTAGATATTAATTCCATTATATGAGATGTACCTACTTCGTGAATCGTGATACGTAGTGCAAACAAAAAAAAAACTTATAGACAGAAAAAAAAGAAAGAATCATTTATTTTTACACAGAAAAAAAGTAGAAAAATAAAAACTAAACTACGGGTAAAAAGACAAGTGAAAGTGTCGGTATCTAGTACCGTGAGTATTATATTATCTGTGCTAGTACACAAGTACCTTTGTTATTTATAAACGCTCAGATTAAGTGCGATCTTATCAAATAAGTATGTAAATGTATCTTATCCATCCATATTGATCCATAAATGGATCTTATCCAATGTGTAATGTATTTTGTTTTCACTTTCGCATCGCAATTAATCTCAAAATAAATTAAATTATATGCATATAAAAATGCAGTTGTCAATAGTTTTATCTACTGTAGGTCAAATACAGAGACTAGAAAGTTCGGCTAGTAGATTTGAAATTGTCAATTTGTATAGTTTTATAAATCCTTTTGAGCTAATATCGTACTGTTTTGACACATAAATTGTAACCTGCAATAAGTGAAAACAATCATACAAGGTCCAAGAACTTTAATCTATTGATGTACAAAAAACAAAAAAGGATTTTTTGTCTTCATATTTTATTGTTCCTTTCCAAATCTGTTATATATTTTTCACATCGTCCAGAATGTATCAGGATGTCATTAAGCATGTCCATCATCTGTCTTGTTTGAAGTACATTTATTCTCGAGAACAATTATTCACACTCATATCTTATTCTTGTGACAAAGTTACCACTGTTTAGATTTCACAGCACTTAATGTACTGAGCTGAGATCAAAGAATACTCGAATCAAGTGCGTTCAATTGCACTGTCTGCAATCTCTTGTTATTCGTTAATAAGTCTGTCTCGCTCTTACCACTTCCGTCTTTGTTGCTCACTGGATAGAGTTCCAGTTCTAGGTATTTATAGTTTATAAGTTTATTTACTGAGACCTAAATAAAAATAAATTAAATTAATTAACCTGTTTTGTGACGTATCAATCTGAGAACGCGGGTTTTCTAAGAGTTGCAGAAAAAGAATATCAACTCTTAACTATTGTAAACCTTGATAAATATATTTTTATTACTGATTCTAAATTGGAATTCCTGCACTTAAACTATATCTACATTATCAATGTTCACTGTAGGTCTAACCAATCGCAGTTAATTTGCGAATTTTGTGAAGTTCCAAATCCACATGAATTCTATACGACAGAACTAGATAAATTGTTAGGTAGTAACAAAAACATATTTGATAATATTTTAAACTGTCTGTGGTAAAAACAAAATTAGGTACAGTAAGTACCATAATTGTACATGTACTATACATGTTCGTTGTTATATGTATCAACTAACAACATCATTAAAAGTTATTTTTGAAAAACATCTGATAACTGCTAAAATTGTCTTTTGTAAAAACACAACTGCCACAATTGCACTCATATCATTGAAAGTTAATTTCATAACACATATTGCTAACATGTTTGTGTTACAAGACCAAACGTATCGATTGACTTACCTTAGGCATAGTTTTTGGGCCTGCATTGCGGTACCTGATAACGTAAATGGCGTTTATCAGACGGGCAGGTCGTTGAACCCGCGTGATAACCCGCGCCGAACGTACGCGTTACAACCGTGTCATACTCAATACCCGCTAACTGGAGTTACTCACGATTATTTTAATGGGTTTGTGGCATTTTCTGTTTTTGGATTTATTTTTCCTATAAAGATAATATTAATTATACATAATTATTCTACTGATACATATTTGTATTAATTGTTCAAACATTAATTAGAAGATTTATTTTTAAAATTTATTAGACACTAGCTGTTACCCGCGAATCCGTTCTGGTGTAATGTAATGATCCTGTTTATCTCACCCGTTTATATCATGAGGGGTCCCTTAGGTATAGTGGTATTGTGTGATCGAACTCGCATACACAGGGTTCGGTACAAAATCTCCGTAAGAAACAAGTTTCTTGTATGGTTAAATAATATATTTTAATTAAAGTTTATTTTTATTACTTTTCATACTGTGAAAATTCAAGTTATTTTTACGAAACAAGAAACGTTTACAATTCACCCTTTGGGAAAGGAATCCTAAAAATTGTGACCATTTTATTTATTGCTTGTGGTGGCCGTAAATGAAATACTTACCTACCGGTAATAAATACGGATTTTGTCCCTATTTCCAAAGGTTTTAATTTTTTCTAATTGTATGGGACCCTAAATATTTTCGGAGTGTAGGAAAGGAGTAGCCTATTTAGAACCTTATAAAGTCAGTTACCTTCTAGTGAAAGTCCCATTGAAATCCGCTGAGCCATTTAGAATATTACCCGGAACAAACACACAGAGGCAAAGAGAGAGATTTTTTGTCATTGTCATACCTTGAAGATAACTATTTAAATTTATGAAACATTTTATATTTTGATATTACAAACAGACAATGTAGTATTATAATATATTTGTATAGAATATGTTAGGAATCTCCGATATTAATACTCAAATTCAAATGAAAATTTATGGATAGCGGCAGTGGCGTAGCTTGGGGTTTTCGATTTAATATTATTAGTCAGTTTTTCCAGTGCAGTCAAAGTTTTATCTCATCAGTTACATCTCGCCACCTCTCTTTCGCACCAACACGTAACATTACTTACGCGATTTGGTATATAAAAAATAAACAATGTGGCCATGTGTGTGCTCCCTCACCCCCCTCTCCTTATCTTTTAGACCTGTGGGTGAAAGTAGACACAGTGGGTCCCGGACCCGAATACGCGGTGAAAGAGATGGCGAGATGAGTTAGACTTCATCCTGAAGGATTGGCCTCAGATCATTGCCAGACCTTTGCCCTGCAGTGGGATACTACAGGCTAATAATAATAATAAAGTATTTTGTTTAAAAAAATACTAAACATTACTCGTATAGTAATAACAACGACCTATTATTTCACTAAGATAAGATAATAATACAAGACGTTTCAGTTTTCGTGTTACATTACCTAAATAGTTGTGATGACTTATTAAAACATTTTATGTGGGTTGGTACCTAAAACACAAAAAATGGCACTAGCCTAAAACAATAAATACTTACTAAAAATCTACTCATAATATGTAGGTATACATTTACTCTAACGAATGAATTTATAAAAAATACAATAATTTATTATCTACTAATTGCCATTTTGAGATAAGTGCGGTTAACAGTTATGCAAACATCTCTTAGGAAAAATGCAATATTTATAATATCGACTTCGTTCAATCGTGTAAAAACACAAAAATCGTAGCTGTATTGAAAGTTAAACGCGAAACATTTCGATTTATATTGAATGCCGAATGTAAAAACTTTTCCAACTCCCGCCATTGTGGTTGTCTACTGTTTCTACCAGTTTTTACTGATCCTTTTATGTTTACTTTAGTTTTGAATCAGTTATTTTTCCATTCAAATGCGTTTTCAAATGTGTCTGTTATTATATTCTCATACTTAACTATTATTGCAGTGAATTGTAATAATATGTTTAAGAAAGTGCGCTTATTTTGCATATTGGCACTAGATTCTTTTAGAGATTACCATTGGGTAATTTTGTTTTTTAATTATTTGAAAACGCCTTTGAGCTGACATTTGACCCGACATCGACATAATATAATTATCTACATAATGATTGTTATTTGTGAGCAGATGATGTGTTAAAGAGCGCTTTTAATGTCAAAGCGATAGCGCGCTATGCTACCCATCATCGTCAATGTTAAATGTTACCATTAGTTGTTATTTGTCTCTATTTAAATAAATATTCGTCTTGAATCCATAATAACATAATTGAAAGGACAATAAATTCTTCTTTATATGAAATACTTCTTTTCTTTCTTTATAATTCTTATTAAATTGTGTAAAGTTTATTAAATTGTTATTGTTATCAGACGAATTTTTATTTAGCCGCCTTATTGGGGTACAAGTATTAGTAGCCCACATTTGCCATGGCTTGTTCTGAACGCAGCTGGTAGCCAGCCGCCTCGGGGCCCGCGAGGCGATGGCGGCAGCAGCCGACAGCACACGAGGAACCGACGCACTCATCGTCGCGTCACGCACAATGAGAAGAGATACCATTCAGGTATCCGAATCGGAGTCCTTCGATTGGTAGCTGCCACACACACTAACACACGCAACACTAACAGAATGTAGGCAGGATCAGAAAGCAAATTGCTTCGTGGGCAGGTTACATTTTAATGATACTTATTCTTGCCTAGATAAATCCACTAACAGGATGTTCGCGCTTATGTCTTTATAAATGATAAAGTAAGTTTAATTTATTTAAAACCTAAAATGTGCGCCCTTTTAGGTGTAAGTTATGGCATATCAAACTTTTAGTATTTAATAAAGTAAACGTTTTTTTATGTTTGGTTTAAACGCTATATTATTATGACATTTGTGTAAGTTATGAAGCGATCTTCTTTTTCTTAGCAATTAAACAATTACCATTTGCGGTGCGCACCAATATACATCAAATCAAACATCAATTATTAGTAATACATGTCGAGTGCTCACTCATTACGTACTGTAATTGTGCAGTAAATTTTAGTAGCGTTCAAAAAGTTTAATTGCGACTTTGCGAGGTAACTGCACGAACGTATGGCTTGAAATATCAAACAATGGCCAAATAATAATAGACAGTAGTTTATTGTGATAAAGACGAGAACTCTCTGCAGTGCTTTTTCTAGGATGAATTCTGGTTCAAAAAGAAACATGAGATTACTGTACTCACAAAACGCCTTGGGCGGCTTTGTTGCACTTCTCGGTTAATCCGCTGTTGCTCGCGAATCGCGGGTTTATTAAATATAAAAATAATTGTTATTAACCTTATACGAACTTTATGCACTGTTTTAAGTGTGCATTATGTATAGTATGGTAATCATGGACACGAAATACTTATTTCACTGCCTTCAAACAGAATCAAAATACAAGTACCTACTAAAGTTGTCGCCCAACGTCTCGTAGAAATGAAATAAAATAGTATATCTTCATTCCAGAAGTGAAACTTACGCATTGGTATAGCGTTCACTATTAGCCACTGGTTGTGCACAAGGCAAAGTAGTACAAATTGTTCACGAACCGGTAAACGATACAGAAAATTAGTTTACACGCCTAGTTTTCTTAATAAACAACTGGTTTCCCTGTAGGCAAACACACTAAATCGTCACGAGTGCTTTTAATTACGTCCAGTTATCTCACGGAACTAAGAAAAACAAATAACGGTAAGCAAACGATACGTTACGCATTGGTTAAATATAGGCCAATGGTTTAAAAAAAGCAATACGGTACTCGTGTAGTGTAGTTTCGTAACAGGAAAGCTGTAGTGATGAAATTGTTGCATCTCTGATGTCACGGCTTGGTAATGAGGACACTTGCTTATGTTTGTGCTCTTTCAACATGACTGAGTAGTTACGGAAACCATATTGGATTAGAATAATCATCGCAGAAGCCATTCAACTATTCTCCCCATTTGCTAAACTAAATACGCATTTTGAAATTGGCAATTTGTTTTCTACGGCGTATAATTGAAAGTAGTGGAAAACACGGTTTCTATTTAATAAAAAAGAGCATTTATTGCTTTTAAATTCACGCAAACCAATTGCACTACAAAAGTTTCAACTGTAACAATAGTTTCCAAAATTTTATCTCATGACCCTTACCGTAGAAAAACAAACCTTTTTCAGGCACTGTATTCTATACACATTTAAAACTTTTTATAATATCGACTAAAAATATAGAATTAATTTTTAATCTTCTCTCCGTAACACGCATATCGGAAAACTAAGTGAATTTCGGTAAAATATTTTCAAACCACCTCTGTAATTGGTGTTATGAAGTTACGTGAATTTCGGTGGTGAAAATATTGCGTGCAAATTCTCTGCAATAATACTATTATCATTTTACGACGAGTCAAATTAACATTAATTAATTTATATTGCGGATTTATTTTTAATACAATGACAATAAACTGTTTCAAAACTTAAAGTTATATTATGTCTCAACAGTTACTAGAAGAAAACACAGCATGCAGCGAAGTTAAAATTAACTCGCAAAACCATTAGACACATTCGATATATCTTTTGATTAACTCATTCACTCACTCACGCATTCGCATTTCGCATCAATCTTGTTCCTGATTCGCATTACAGCACCAATCGCTTTACAATACAGTAACTGCCCTAGTGTACGAGTTTACAAAGCAAATCACGCCAAAACTGACAAACTCAAAATAATTTTATTCATGTTAGTAAGGGTTTTATGAACTAAGTGTTAGTAGGTACATAATTGTTAATACTATAGGTTCGCTAATCTGTATGTAAACGTATATAGGAATCTAAATGGTACAAATAGAGAGTCAAGCCGGTCTGCTATAATTGCTAGTACAGCTCCCTGCTAAGCATGGATGCGCATCGCTTGCAAATGATTATTGTGGAGTGCGACCCAACTTTTTGCAAAAACTATATTCCAGTAAGATTAAGAAATGTTTCCACCATTATCAAATTATCTGAGTTTTGGCAATATCTCTAGGGCTTTTGCGAAAATTCAAATTATCCTACGACAGATATAAAATATATTTTTATGTCAGTTTTTGTTTACCTACCTAATAAATTCAATATTTAAGAAATCTTACAGCTAGTAAAACAAATTCGTATAGGTATGAGTCATCTTTGCATGTTCATTTGTATATTCATTTCTACAATACAATTACAGTTATTTATTTGAAGCATGTAATTATTTTCCCCCGAAATATGAATTGAATTCAGTCGAAGGTGCAAAATAACATTAAGAGAAGCAGACTAACAGTTAATTACTTGCCGTCAGTTGTGTGTGTCAGTTGTAAACGGAGATGAACGGATAATCGATTTAGCTAGCTCTATCTGTATTTACGGGATGCACATTGCTGTCGAACTTAGCGATTCACTTATCAGATTATTCCCGTGTTTTGCCGGATTTATGATTAACTACTAATCCAAAAATATCTTGTTAAAAAATATTAATTAAATGTTTGTAATAGAAACATAATATGTACCTTATGGACACTGTCTAAATGGGTTATTTAAAAAAAATTAATAACACATTACACTTTTGTAACGTATACTTTATTGAGTTCGAACTCAAAAGAGAGACTTTCTTGACTAGTGAAACATAAAACACAGTTCTAATAATTTACATCATCAGAATTTTCCATTTCCCATGTCTCCGGCTACAGGTTATGGAGTAGGCAGTGAAAATGAGATCATGTTGTAGATATAAGTGTCGCACGTCAGTGACTAAGTCTACAGTGGGGTGGGCTAATGAATGGAATAGACAACAGCAAAATATTAAATAGACTTGCTTTGCAAATAGTGAATAAACTTATACATAAATAATGTACAGTTTGGCAAAAAAGAGTCTGGAAAAATGGGGTCGCCACTGGCGTAGGTACTTCTCTTACTACAATTCAAAATCGTAAGTTATTTGGTACTTACATATTTCTAAGACGAAACTTTAGTCATTAAATATATTCAAATAAATCACTTTTAAGTTATTTTATGTCTCACAAACTTAGTTTTTAAGATTTTTATTTTTAGTTCCAGCTGTCACCGCCTTAGACTTTTTTTTGCCAAGCTGTACTTACAGTTAATTACAACCCTAAGCCGAATTATGTCGGCACACATACTAAATGAATTTTTGGTATATTGCCAGCGATATTATGGCACATAAAATCGGAACGATTGGAATCGCCCCACTCAAAATATAGAATTTGAACTATATCCGTACAAAATGGTTAATTGGTCGTGACTAATAGATTGGGTAAGACAAATAAAAGTGACGCGACTTCTATTCTCACGCCGCGGCGTCAATCTTCGTTTTGTAGCATTTTGTGTGTCAGTAGAGCGCACCTGCTAGCAACAGTGACATCACACGAAAAGTACTTATTTTTCAAATGTCACTGAACATTTTGGTTACCTAGTCTACTTTAGTCTTAATTATGAATAGAGAAAATAGATATTATTCCTAATTTAGCATTCTACCTTAACCTGGCCTTAACCTTACCTGAGATTAATACAGTTCGATCAGATTCTAGTTAACGTACGAGTAACGTAGCGCGACCTAGGTACAATAAGTATCTATAATGCTAATGCTAATAAGTATCTATAATTGAATAGTAAATATCTCTTGTAAGACGGAGAAATTCAAGAGAACGGAAAAGAGTAATCCAATACACGGAACTAACAGTATTTTTGTTTGGCAAAAAGTTTTTAACAAGTTCAAATTGAACTTTAAAACGTATACGTTATCAGCACATAGACTCTCAGTTGTTTCTGAAAATTGTATTTGACTCATACAGAGATTAAAATTAAATAATATAAGTTATGGAATCTGACCTTGGTTAAGTTCGTTATCACATGAGTTTTCGTTTTCATTGTTATTGCCTTAGTGCTTAATTATCAGTTATTTTGCTACTAAGCTTTTTAGACACTGAAGTTACCTCCCCAGAACCACACTAAAATATTGAGGTTTCAAAGTTATATTTAAATTCTTGTAGATTCTAGTTGAACTATTTATGACAAGACTTACAACGAAGTTTGTCCTCAACTCTTAGGGGCCGTCTCCACGAGCGAGAAAATCACGGCGATAGTCTCGTCGTGCCGTTTAATTTAACAGTCACTTACTGTACGAGTCTGTCTCCACACAGGGATACAATCGTCGAGTGATTTTATATGAAAACGCCGCGATTCTCTCGCTCGTGGAGACGGCCCCTTAGGTGAGAATGAATATAACACCAACCAACATAATGTAATGGGCAAACTAGTAGTGCCATAACTAGGCCTGTGTCAGCGGTGGAACGTGACCGCTGTCAAATCAAAAGCTTTGAAAAAGTTTTTATCATTGCTACGTTTTTAAGATCGCAGCTCGATCGTGTTTCATTATTATTGTAAAGTGATTAAACAATTTTTGAACTTTGGTTGAATCTTTCTTTTATTTTTGACGTTTGATCTTTATCGGCAAAATCCGCTCAGTTAAATCACACCTTGATCACAATTGCAACTGAACGAAACAGTAAGATTTGTACACGTTTAAAAATAACGCGATACCCCAGGATCAAGTCTTGGGTCCATGCATGGACGCTGTTCTAGAAGCTCGCACCGAACGCATAAAAGGCTAGTTACGGAACTGGTAACAAGAAAACGACAGTCAAGTTGTAAAAGAAAAGGCTCGCAAAAATTTAAATATTGTGAACTAAGTGCCTCCCTTTCAGTGGAGCTCGCAAAGTCGCATCCATCCATCCAGTCGCAGTCCATTTCGCAAGAGTTTGCAAGATGGAGACTTTTCGAATCTAATTTATGTAGCTGTAGATGTATTCTGGCATTTCCTCCTTCCGATTCGATATAGGCAATGTTAACTACAAACATTGCATTGCTACGAGTATTACCCTGAGCTGTTTGCAGTTTAACTTTAAACTGTTAAATATAAATCCCTAGAGCGCAGTTTGCAACAAATTAGAGCAGACATACATTTTCTGTTATTTTTCTCTTTTGAATATAAAAGAAAAGGAATAAAAGCATTCTATTAATTCGCAAGTGCAAGTCGTAATGGAGCTGCTTTTGTGCTATGAGTAGTGCAATAAAATTACCTAACGGAAGCTTAAGTAGGTACTAAGTAGTCGTTAAAGTGATAACAAATAACCATTATTTTGTTGTTTACAAAACATTATTAATTTTATAATTATGTAACGAATATTAAGTGAATACTAGTAAAGTTTTATCAGCATTATTCACATTTAGCTGGTTAACATAACGCACAAAACATAAATAGTTCCCCTGAGGTGGTAGGTAAAGGTGTATGCAGTACCTACACCCACGTTTCGCCGGCTATGTTGTAAGTACCATGTCAAATAGGGGGCGAGCCTATTGCAATTAACCGCGCACAATTCCAGAACTATACTATACTGAAATGAAGTTGAAAAATGTGCAGGTATATTTTAATATTGTTTAATTTTCATTGAAGTATGATTCTAAATGAAAATGCTATTTTTTGTAGGAAAAATATAAGCTTTTATAGATTAATTTTTAGTAGTTGGTTTTGTGTTCACAGATCGTAAAAACATAATAATGTTTAAAATTATTAATATTATATTAATTGCTAGCTAAAGCCTACAACTAATGGAATGTTTCGTCGTGATTGACGCAATAAATGCTATCATTCGAATATTGCTCTATTGTCTACCATTACAATTTATTGCCGTTTCCAATAAAGCCAGGAATTTAACGTATAAAATAATAATATAATTTAAGTGTCAAATAACTGTTAAAATATTAATTTAATAGCATTTGTATACAATGTCTGAAAAAAAAATAGTTTGACCGAATACCTGAAAATAAGCTGACATTGATGATAAATTGAAAAAAAAAAAAACACTTTAATTGAAGATAAAACTATCTGTTTTGATATTTATTGAACTTAACTGATTGAACCAGGGATTAAACATGTAGACTCAATTAAATTAATATAGACACGAGATAGATTTAAATATATCATGTCATCAAAAGCCTGCTTTACAGCCTATGTACGGTTATATTTATATTTCATATAAATATAACATAATTTATATTAAGTAATCTGTCAGGTTTATAAATGAAAAACGGTATAATAGTATTTTAAAGAAGTACTCACGGATAAGAGTCGTGTTGACTGGCAAAGAACGCCATTAATTGAGGTCATCATGATTGTTTGGACATTGCCTGCGGTGTTTAGCACTCGGTTTGCACACTCAAATTAATGTTGTATGATTGATTGGTAACCTTACGCCGCAGCTAGGAAATTAGCGGGAAATATCTTGAAGCAGGTTTTATAGCAATTGTTACATATTATACATATATTTAAGTTTTCTCTTCTTGTCCATGTAAATCTAAAGTATGCCAAATCTCACACCTCTCTGTAAGTGCAATTTTCCTAAAAAGGGTTCCGTTTAGCGTATTAATATAGTAATTCTAAACAACAAATTCCGCTTGCGCAATTTAGCAAATACTAGATGAAGTGTTTACATTTTGCGTGCACGCGGTAACTCTTGTTAGTTCGCTAAATGCAAGTTATAAACTTTAGGTATTTGCTAGCTAAATTGACGCAGCTAGTGGTTCGTTCACGTTGGCAAATATGAATTTTCAACATCGATATTCGACATCCCAACATAGTTAAAAAGTTTGTTCTGTAAGCCAGACGATACCTAACTAAAATTATATTGAAATATGAGATAGTTTATAACAGCTGCGGTATTTAACTTAAGCTTTAAAATATGCCGTTTATTTGAACATTACCGAGACATAGTTAATATTAACTAAATAACATTGATGGGACAATATTATGTATTACTATTAGAATCGGTTAAGCGTACTTTCTGATGTTTTAGGGGCCTCATAACATTCCGACATATACGAGCATAAATACATTCGAATCAAACGCGTATACTTATTTAAATGAAAATACTTTATCATCGAGTTACAACCCAAGAAGCGGTATTGTTTTTGCCCATTATTCATTTTCCGAGAAATAAACGTGTGATGCGCTGGTTTACTAATACAAAACATCGAGATTGTTTGAAATGTGTAATATGTATGAATGTAGCAGTCGATTGAGGTATATATGAAGTACTTTCCTAAGTTCATAGATCATTCGTCGCACTACACCGGTACAGCTTACAGGTGGTCTTGTAGTACTATTCTAATATCAAATCAATCAAAATTAAAACAGATGGTTATTTTAGCAATAAATTAAGAAAATAATGTAAACAAATTATTTTGTGGGTTCCGTATTAAAACCAGGAACCTTTCTAGTTCCGTCATGTCCGCCTGTGTCTGTCTGTCACAGCAATTTTACTCGCAGACTATCAATGACAGAAAACTGCGATTCGACATGAATATACATAATAATTATACACCGACAAAATTATGAAATAAAAAAATTAAATTAATTTGACAGGGCCTCCCATACATGTTAAATGGGGATGATAATTAATTTTTAAATATTATATGTATACCATGATGGTTATCATAAGGGCTTGCTCTAAGGGTAAAGAAAATATTTTAAAGACTATAAGGCTGCGTTTCCACTGACGTGGAGCTGGGCGGAGAGGAGCGGAGCTGGGCGGAGAGGAGCATACTTTTAGAAGAAGACAACTGACACACTGCACGCGAGTCACGCACCGCCCCGCTCCGTACCGCCCCGCTGTCCTCCGCTCTGCACCCCAATGCTCGCTGTCCTCCGCACTGCACCGCCTCGATGTATGAATATCCGCTCAGCTCTGCTCCACCCCGCTCGTACTGTTTCCATTAAAGCGGAGCGGAGATTTCAAGCATAGTCATTGGTCAATTTGTGCACCGCTAAGCTCCTCTCCGCTTCAGTGGAAACGCGGCCTTACTTTAGACTATACTTACCTAAAAATATGTAAAAATTGTTCTCCCCCACTATTTCTGAAGATTGCAGACCAAAAAGTCTGAAATCATTTCTGGAAAAATTAAAACTAACTTTCAGATATTTATACTTTTCGTGAAAATAATATAAATCTGTAAATTTTATATCTGTGCCTTACTCCATAATTATTCATGAAAAATGCTATTAATTGATTAAAATTATATTGTAATATTATACAGAACCATATGTGCGCGAGTCCGACTCGCACTTGCTCGATTTTTATTTAATAAGATTGTGTTGTTGTTCTAAGTGCATGTAATAGTAAAAAAGTTATTTTGTGAATTATGATTGAATGGTGATGTTCGTTAAGTAATGATGAATGTATGTTTGTTTATGGTACAGTATGTGGTTTGTGCACAGATTTGTTGTGTGAATATGGTTATGGATGTACGTGTAGGTACATATAATAAAATAATAGAATGTTTGTTATGTCAATGCTTTCATAGAAACTTCCGTGTCATCATATGATGGGTTTGGTAGGAGTGAGCAAACAGAAGTCTTTAATTTATATACTGGTAATCATAATTATATTAATTGATTTATACTCTAGATAAAATATTATAAGCTATGTTTTTGCATATCACCACCAGATAATAAACATAATATTATATTTCATGTTATCATCGCATCTTCATCTCATCTTCGCTTAATTCTAACACCACGTATGTAAAAAACTTTTCAAGAAAGTGAAAAGTTGAATAATTTTCAACGTATACTACTGACTTACGTACTGTTTCCAAGAGTTTACGACGCAGACGGTGATCGACCGATTGGTGAATCCCGTGCAGTTACTTTTCACTTCATCTACGAGTTTCTATTGAACGATGCTTGTTTCTGATTAGCTGAAATAACGCGTCTTTTGATTCAAAATGACTTACGAAATGTTAGAACTTAAGCGACGTTATCTATACTTATAAAATGGTAACGTGACTGACTGACAGACAACGCACAGCCTAAACCGGTGGATCTAGGGACTTGAAATTTTGAGACCATATTCTTTAAGTACCGTAGGGGTGCACTAAGGAAGGATTTTCTGAAATTCCCCCCCTAAGTAGGTAAAAAAGGGGGTAACAGTTTGTATGTAAATCCGTCATTCTTAACGTTAAATGAACGAAACTTGGTATTCAGCTTTTCGGTTGATAAATGAAAGGACGAGCATTGTTTTTTTTTTTTAAATCTACCCTTGAGTGGATAAAAAAGGGGGTGAAAGTTTGTATGGAAGATTCTTTATTTTTTAAGTTACAGATGTAAAAATGAGTATTAAGCTTATTCGCTAAAAATAAGAAAGACGTGTATCGAAAAAATTGGAATTGGAATTGGAAAAAAAAAAATTCCCCCTAAGGAGATATAAAAGGGGACTAAAGTTTGTAGTTATAAAAATCCGTCATTAAACTTGATAATTAGCTTTTCGCTTAACAAATAAGACGTGTTTCAGCTTTTTAAAAACTCTACCCATTAGGGGGGAAAAGGGGGGGTGAAAGTTTGTGTAGGAAATTCGGTATAAGTAAGAGACATCAAAGTGATATTCAATGACTATGGGGAGAAAATATAGAAGATAAAAGTTTGAATGAAATTCTGCCATTTTTAAAGTTGAAGTCGTGAAAATTAGTAGATATACTCGAGAACTGCTGGACCAATTTTCATGGTTTTTGATTTGTTGGATTAGTCTCCGCCTATAGTATAATAGAAGAATCGAAGAAAATAATGGAATTATACCCCTTGGGTATGGTAGGGTATGGGCAGGGTAGGCTAGGGTAGAGGTAGAGTAGGGTAGGGTAGAAATAGAGCGGTAGGGTAGAGGTAGAGTAGGGTAGGGTAGATGCGAAGTAGGGTAGAGTAGAAGTTGGGTAGGATAGGGGTAGGGTAGATGTGAGGTAGGGTAGAGTAGGAGTTGGGTAGGATAGAGGTAGGGTAGAGTAGCGTAGGATAGTGTAGGGTAGGGTTGGGTAGATGCGAAGTAGGGTAGAGTAGAAGTTGGGTAGGATAGGGATAGGGTAGATGTGTAGTAGGGTAGAGTAGTAGTTGGGTAGGATAGAGATAGGGTAGAGTAGCGTAGGATAGTGTAGGGTAGGGTAAGGTAGATGTAGAGTAGGATAGGGGTAGAGTAGGGGTTGGGTATGGTAGGGGTAGGGTAGGGTAGGGTATAGCAGAGTAGGGGTTGGGTATGGTAGGGGTAGGGTAGGGTAGGGTATAGTAGAGTAGGGGTTGGGTATGGTAGGGGTAGGGTAGGGTAGGGTATAGTAGAGTAGGGGTTGGGTATGGTAGGGGTAGGGTAGGGTAGGGTAGAGTAGCGTAGGGTAGCGTAGGGTAGGGTAGAAAAAGCGTAGAGGTAGAATAATCACGCGTACAACGTCGCGCGGGACAGCTAGTGCTTAATAATTTTTATCTTAATATAAGATGATATAATAGTACCTTCATCATCTGTGACGGGCTTAAATCACATCCACACGATAGATTGTGAGACTGGTATTTTTTATTCATAGGTATGTTAACTTAATGCTAATATTTAATGCGATATTGTTAAAATCCTTACACAAATAGAAACTGAACAACCGTACTGAAGGCCTCGGACTTAACTATGATTTTAATTTCCAAATCATACTAGGTTTAAGGTTTAATATAACTAATTCTTGAGTTATAAAAGCCATTGTAATAAAATTATTGTTGCAGGTTTTCTATGTAAGGTTTATTTTTAATTATTATTATTGTGTTAATACCAAATACCCATACAAATAAATACCCGATTCTAGTGAAATCCTCGTAATTGGATATGGAAAGTCATATTGCAACTCTGTTCACCGTATTTTTAACAAATTGTACTGAAAATTGTTGTAAACATATTGAGTATTTCGTTTTAAAAAATATTGAGTTACTGATTTCCAGTTACTTTTATTCCGCACCAGAAGCGAGCAAATTGTTGCAGTAATTACTAACTATTATTAATACAAGTTAATAAATGTATGAGGATAAAAAAAAAACATCCTTTACTTAATGCGCTGTAGAGAAGTATTAAATTGGTACAGTTCAAAACAATAGCGCGGTGATGAAAAGTAAAAAAACACGCCTGTGTTATAAGCTGCATTCGTTGCCATAAGAAATTAAGAACTACGCAAGCAAGTGTGTCAAAAATATTGCGGTTTTTAAACTAAAGCGTTTATACATAAACTAGCTTTCCGCCCATTTTCCGTACTTATTATTATTTTCCATTTTTAACATAAAAATAGTTAAAGTTCAATATTTAGTTTTACTAAAATACGTGTTTGATAAATTTTATTATTTATACCAAGTTTCAAGTGAATCTGATCTCGAAAAAAAAGTCCCTTATTACTTTCAGGGATTGAATTTCCAAAATCCCTAAATTACATTTTATTGAATATTATTTATACAAAGTTTCAAATAAATCGGATCAAGATATTTAAAAAATCTCATACAAACTGCCTGCTCCTAGATAGGAGGAGGCAGAGCAGGCTGCAGGAGGCAGGCTCCTTTGGGTTAAATTTTGCAAAATCATTTCTTAAACGACGTCCACTTTATAAGCCTAACAACATGTCAAAATTTCAACTTGCTAGCTCAAACGGTTTGGGCTAGGCGGGGATGAGTCTGTCAGGACATTTACATTAATACTATATAAGTAGATTATCATAATTATGTTGGTATACAAGAAGTTAACATTATATTATAATAATTCCTACATGTACTCAACTCACACACTTGGCAGTTACCAATACAGGTCCCTCCATTTAACCTTGTATGATTAAGTCACGTAAACTACTGGGCCCGACTTTTTCGGCTTCTTTTTTTATTATTTTTTTATAGAGCTAGGCAAAGGTTTTTTATTGTATTCGTGTTATACTTAGTCACTGTGGCATGACTGTCGAATGCATTGATGTGCTAGTTGTTCTCTTTTTTATTTGGTTGTTTGTTTAGACAAGCGATGGACTCGTTTTAAGGGATAGGCGTAAGTAATTTATGCGGCAAGTAGTAATGGGTTAGAGTTGAGCTTCGTATTTAGTATGTAGAGAACTAGAGACGCACATTATTTAGAAATTTATGCACATTATACGCGCTTATAATTTTATTATTCTAGTTTTTTATACTACTCGGCGACTCTGCTTGGTAAGTAATAAAAAAAACTATACAAGGCGACTTCACGGATATACCAAATGCAGAGAAGTACCTTGAATATTGTAGATAAAACATATTACTGAAAGAAGTCATTATTTGTATTTAAAAGCAATTTAAACTGCATAGATATTTAAATAATTACATGGTTGAACCGGGAATGGAACCCGAGAAAAATAATCAACCTGTAGCTTTATCATACCGATCGAAAGACTTCGTCGTAAGGATTATATTTTGCTACAAAATGTCTTATTTCAGAAAAATGTTCCATCTACAATACTCAAGGTACTTTCCCTGCATGTGACATATCCGTGGGATGCCCTGTACAGGTTTTAATTTAATTTAATTGGTACGTTTGATGAATATTCACCTTTTTTCCAATAAAACGCAGAACATTTGTGTGTTGTGTAAATCTGAATACAATTTCGTTTCAGTTATTTGATAACAGTATGGCTGCATTGGATTTACGTGGAAATCAGTTTAAGGGGGAATCTGTCACTGTTACGAATTCGAACATCGATTTCCGTAACATTTCCTACACTTCGTAGGTATTTCCTAACGATAAAGCTATATTTTCAAAGCGTCTGTAAAAGTACTAGTAAATGAATAATAGAAAACGCAGTCTAGAATTGTTTTATGATAACAATGTTGGGGGTTTAACCATCGCTGAGACGCAGAATTTAATAAGAACACTGCTTATATTATTATTTTTTTTAAATCCACCCTTAAAATACAACTTGACGTCAAAAAAGTTTTTAAAAAGGTTTTAAGGTTTAAAGGTTTTAAAAAGGTTTTTTTTAAAAGTTTTTTTCAGAAGGAAAGGTAGCCTATGTCCGTTTCTATAACCTGACATCGTATGTGCAAAATTTTAGACTTATTTTTGGAATCCAGAAGATGAGAAAAGGTGTCTTTTATATGGAATATCCCTTTATCCTTTAAAAGCTACCCAACGTTTTTCTGATGACTCTAAGCTGCATTATTAAACATATTAATATTATTATTTGAGCTGACTTAATGTAGTAGAGAAATAGACGAATAGTACGGACTATTCAATTTTGTTGTAACCCCTGTCCTTGAAAAGCGGAATATCTGATATATCTATACTTATAAAACAGTACCGAGAACTGCCGGACAACGCACAGCCTAAACCCTTGGTTCTAGAGACTTGAAAATTGGAGGAAATAGTCCTTGAATACTCTAGAGGTGCACCAAGGAGGGATTTTTGGAAATTCTACCCCAAAGTGGCTAAAATAGGGGATGAAGCATTTGAATTTACGCTAACAAAGTCGCGGGTTTGCGCTTGTCAATGTATGATTATAAAAATGTAGACGATTCTACTCAAATAATATACTAAGTACCTATTTGTTAATTAGTTTTACCTATGAATAGCTTTGTCGTGCAGAAAATTCTTATAAAGCTGCTGTGAATATAAACCTGCAGTAGCTTGCTATAGCGGAGGCTATATGTCTATACAACTCGATTCCTAGCGGCTTCCATTGAAAAATGACATAGTCAACAATAATGCCTACCTAACTGTGCCATTGACTTTTTTCCGAGTTGGTCTGGCTTACCTCTTGGAGAAATTAACTCTCGCCCACGGGTAGCTTGTGACCATTTTCAGCAATTTCATACCTAAGTATTGTGGTCCGGTAAAGGGCAGTGCATACGTTCGCAATTTACTCGCACTATTGTGGCCTCCGCCCGAAGCGTTGCGGATTTACACTGAGTTAGCGACACGCCTCTGTCCATATAGCTCGGCCATGTTCAACAGGTCCGATTTTTGAGTGTAGATCAGCAATTTATAATTTTATTTACTGCCAAATATGGCAAAGTTATTGGCTTCGTGATGATCCGAAAACAGTCATTTATACGTTGAAATGTTGTTTTATACTTTTATACGTTGTTAAAATGAATGTAACATTATATTATCATTATGTTTATACAGAACTTATAAACAGGCTGTAAAACTCCGAATTAATACACTACAAAATAATACTGTCGATCAGTTAAACAGAATGTCTATGAGATAAAGCGAATCTTCCGCATATTCTCGTAGGTCTCTAAACTTAATAATTTTACGGCCGGCTGTAAACCGTCATGGACAGTAACAAGTCGGTAATAGCTTCCCTTAAGGTGTTATCCCTTCGTTATATTTAGTTGGCTAACATTTTCATTGGACACACATTTATCCCGTACTAATATGTTGCAATTTTGCAAGAACCTTTTACAGCTCTGTCAGGTTAGGCAATGTTGTGTAAGCAAGTTACTGTTTGTTCCGTTTCTGTGACAGTTTCATGAAGCATTGCAAAGCTTTGACTTTATTGCCGAGAATTTTAACCTAGATTGCACTATCATACTAAGAAGTTGATGTCAGTTTGACAAATTGACAACTGGGAAGCGAAAAAGTATTGTAATGTTTACTTGGCATTCAAAAGCTATGTCTGTGTTACAGTGTACCTAATTTACAAAAGTACCCTGTCTTTTATTCTTATGTTTATTAATAAAGCTGTGCTTTATCGCTGTTAAAGCGCGTGATAAACACTTTAAAAGCAAGCTTCTAAACTTCTAAGCGTTCAGCTGGTTACAATACGAACAATGGTCCGGCCTTGATTAGAAACTTGTATAACAACTACCAAATAGTTTATAATGCCGGGTTATTTGGTGTTGCACATTCTTGTCTACTAACTTACTTAGATATTATATCAATTTATTCGATTCTCGATTATCAAAAATATCTACTTTTGGAAACTACGTTAATTTGGCGAACCACTGTTGTTAGGAGATACCTAACAACAGTGGTTCGCCAAATTATATTCATTAAATTCGGTGGTGGTGGGCCAAATTATAATAGTTAAAATTACAAAATTGGCAAAATGTTTGAACTATTTTATTAGCTATGATTTCCTGTCAAATATTATACATTATGTTAAATTGATTTCGAAGCAAGGAATATGTCGAATTTACATAAAATAAGCAGTAAATTATTTTTCTTAACAGAAGCTTAGATCACTTAAACTTGGTAAACTATAATTGAATTCGCAGCGGCGCATTAAGCCCTAACTTTCTTCCTCCGACCTGTTCTTCACTTAACTTCAATAAATCTGAAAAAAGTAAAACGAGCTTCTATAAGTTTTCTAGACAAAGTTTAACCACTTTTATTTTAAATTACATGTACATTTTCCAAATTTCTTAAAATATTTTTATTTGTATATTAAAGAAATAAGAATTTAAACAAAAAAAAACTGGCTGAGTGCGAGTCGGACTCATACACAAACGGTTTCTTCAAAAACGCCGCAATTATGAACTTTCAGTTTTTCGCACAAGCGTGCAGTCGTATTGTAGTCATATAGCATTTTCAGTCGTCATTTTTATTTGATGATATCATTTTCTGTCCTTTTTCGCTGGTTTAAAAAAAAGTAAGATGTAAGTACATAAACTAAAATTTGTTTGTTAGCATGCATCAATCACGACTATCCAAACACGACCTACAACAGGATTTTATTATGGTCACTATTTTTAAATCAGTTACGATATCGTCAATGATGATATTAAAAATCTTTCTATCACTTTCCATATTAACCAATTTATCCAGTCCAGCCGTCCGATTAACTAGTGAAATCACGCTTTCCAAGCCACCGCTCGATCGGTGCCCGGACCTAATTACGTACAGGTATTTAGGTAATGTGTGTTATATTAAGGAAACATACATCCGCCACCTTGTGACAATGTTTATTATGATACCTATAATTGGTCTGCACACGAGAGACCTTACGCGACAAACCCACTAATTAAAACTACTGAAATTAAAGAACTTTAAATTGATGCTAATTTAGTGTTAGTTGAAAATTTCTGTATCTAAAATCAATACCATGTTATTATATGTATAATTGTATATATTCAGGTAATATTTTAACCAGAATCTTAAATTGTTTCTTAAATTATAAACCAGCTTTTCTCGTGGCTTCGCTCGCGTGGCAATTATCGCTGCATTATCCCACATTTCATACCCCAAAATAATGCAAGTAAAGTCGCAGGCGGAAGCTAGTACTAGTGAATCAATTTATTGGGTCTGGCCCAAGAGTGACCTTTTTTTTTTTTTTTTCGCAGAAGGTTAAAAATATATCTTTTGTATTGAGTTGTCAGCCGACCTAGATTCAATATTTTACATATATTATATACCTAGCTTTAATGAAAGTGTGAAAACCAGTCATTTTCAGATGAAAAATTCGTCATACCCAACGAACCGAAATAACTAACGTTGCAAACATGCATGTCTTCATATTTAATCTTAATACAATTCGTTATCGTTTTTATACGTTCTGCAGAAGCATCTGGTAAAAAAAAGGTTTTGTGAATTTATTTGAAGGGATTCCTCTTCGATATCTGTCAAATCAGCTCATTTCGTCCCGACTAGTATTGCACTGAGCACGAATGTCAACGACGACGTTCGTCTCTTAATCTTTAAGGTTCTTATTATACTGTCGAGACGCCTACTTATCCCCTCTAAGCGCTCTCAGAACATTTAATTGATATTTTTTAACTTGACTTTGTTATTCCGTCCAGGTTATTGTCTCCGAGCTAATTCGGGAATGAAAGAAAGTGCAAATGTGGCAGTTCCTGACTCTCCTGAGTAGAAAAGCGAAGCGGAGATTTACTTTAAGCTTTAAATCAATATTGCTTGAGCATTTGTATTTTACATTAACGTAATAGTATAGTAGATTCTGGTAGCTAGTCTTTATAAAGAGATTATAAAGCTTTTGTAAAAAATTCTATCCAATCACTAGTGGTGCTGTTTTTAACTTGACACCCTTCGTCCTGTATAAAAAAGTTAAATAAGCCGCTGTGTAATACATGCGGTTAAGTAAACTCAGGGATATCGCTGTAGAACGGCGGTTAGCCAGGAAACGTCAAACTTTTTTTCACTTTCCGATCCACTTGCTTTTGAGTCATTTATAGTGTCAATAGATTTTTGACCTCCACAGTCTAAACACAAAATATATCATAATAGATCCGTTGCAAATAAATCAAATATGGTAATTTTGACATGTATTATAAGCTCGCAGCTGGGTATGTTTTGTTGTTACTCTTACTCATAAGAGTGTTTACTTAATCTCGCCAAATCTGGAATTTATTGAGGGGGCACAATGAATTAAATTCTCAACTTATATTTTGGAACTATAGATTTGCAACGTTTCTTATACCAAGTAGCTAGCTGCAGTGTTGCGAATATAATCCCCGGATTTCCAAGACTCGTTCCTTAGAATATAATCTTCTTTGCTCGATAGTGTCCGTTGCAGACACTATTAGGTCTCACGTAATCTTGCACAATATCTTTCTCAAGTTCGTCTGTTTTCAGTCTTAAAACAACTTGGTGTTTACTGTAAACCCATTTTAACATCTAAGTACCTACTTAAATTCTAAAACAAATTTTATCTATATATATAAGGTTTAACTTTAATAATGCAAAATATTTAACGGGGTAGATCTATAGGTTATTAAGATGCCTTGTAGCTAAAAAAATCTTAACATTAACCAAATATTTTTCATAATGTTTAAAATTAATCACTGAAATCACGTGACAACAACACTGGATACACAAACCACTACCTGATACTATGTACACATAACTACATAAGTAGTTCTACAACAAACTAATTTTGCACGCGGACGCGACGTATGGTTAAAGCTTGCATAGAAAATACCAATCTACGGATACACAGACTACGAGTAGGTACCTGAACATGGTGTCTTGTATTTCTGATAACGGGGAGAATTTACAAATAGCACAAATCGTCTTCCTGGATCGTTTTTGCACCATCCCTGTGTGCATTCATCATGACAATCACCGCACGCCTTTCTTTTCGATGAAAACATTATTGTATTACCATCGTATTATTAATACATTTGTTCATTCACGTAGATCATGGTCATTTCTAGCAGTGATACTAGTTTAAATAATGATAAATAAATACCTATTAATTATTCACTTCACTTCTTTTGAATGGCGTGTGAAAGCCCCAAATTATAACAAATTAATTATAAAAGTAAATAAACTTGCACGAGTTGTAAATAAACATTGACACCTATTAAAGGGAATTTTTTTCCTCTAATCTCCATGGATTACACAATATCATTTATCAACAAGAACTTTTTAATGTAGGTTTGGCAAAAAGGAGTCTGAGGCGGTAACAGCTGAAACCAAAAATAAAAATCTTTAAGAAAAATAACTAAAATAACTTATAAGTGAATCATTGGATTAAATTGATGACGAAAAATTCGTTACAGAAATGTGTAGGTGAGGTGACCAAATAACTTTGTAATTTTGAGTTGTAGTATGTGAAGTGCGCTAGTGGCGCCCTCAATTATCACTCTTTTTTTGCCAAACTGTACTACGTAGTAGTACGTAGTCTGAATTATAATTAAATGCTAGCAGCTCTTACAACTACCTACTCTCTTACGTCGATCATTCATAAAGGTAGACTGAATGACCGACTGATCATTATTAAATTTATTACCTTATTTCAATATGCCTAAGCTAAGATTCATCAAATTCAGATTCACTCACTTTATCATGACTTCCACACGTAAGTTGACACAATAATCTCAATTTGGTGCTACTTACGTGTTTTTTTGTACACTTACCTAGCTTTTTTTGCCACTTTTCAGCCGCTTGCAAATGCAATAGTAAAAACCTACACTTAGAACAATCATTGCATAGGTAGGTGCTACAGTTGCACCTACCTATGCTAGCCGTATTAAGTAAAGGACTTAGATTAATTAGGTACCTATCATACTTTTACGGGAAAGGCACTTATGTTAAGTTTTTAACAAATGAAGTCGTATATCCTCGGGACCTACCTACTTGCGCTAAAACATAATGTAATGAGTAGATTGCGAGTAACTTTTTTAAAATGGCATGTGTCAACTGTTCCAGTGTTATTTTGGTATTTGTAAAATCAAGTGCAGTAATAAATTGTAATCTAGGTAGGTAAGTGTTTAATAATGCACACTGAAGTTATTATTAGTAGCTCGTAGTGTTCACGCTCATGCGTGTTCGTGATTACTGCTGCGCTAGTCATGTGAATAAATATCAAAACTCATGGATGCTCACGTCTACTGGTAGTGATCCAATCTAAATGTTCTGACTCTCATTGTTGCTGCACAGATGGCGAGACTGGTGTTCATGATCTACGCAAACAAATGTATCAATAATACGATAGTAATACAATAATGTTTTCATAGAAAAGAAAGGCGTACGGTGATTTTCATGATGAATGCACACAGGGATGGTGCAAAAACGATCCAGGAAGACGATTTGTGCTATTTGTAAATTCTCCCCGTTATCAAGAATACAAGACACCATGTTCAGGTACCTACTCGTAGTCTGTGTGTCACGTGACTTCAGTGCAGTGGTCAAATTTATTAATTTTAAACATTATGAAAAATATTTGGTTAATGTTAAGATTTTTTTAGCTACAAAGCATCTTAGTAACCTATAGATCTACCCCGTAAAATATTTTGCATTATTAATGTTTGACATTGTAGAAAAATGAAACCCGTTTTCCGTTGTCACGACATAGCATGAAAAATTGAAAACGGCTTGACCGATTTGCCTGATTTTGGTCTTGAATTATTTGTGGAGATCCAGGGAAGGTTTAAAGGTGAGAAAAAGGGGGTAGAGTAGGGTAGGGTAGGGGTAGAGTAGGGTAGGGTAGCGGTATAGTAGGGTAGGGGTAGGGTAGGGTAGGGGTAGGGTAGGGTAGGGGTAGAGTAGGGTAGGGTAGCGGTATAGTAGGGTAGGTGTAGTGTAGGGTAGGGGTAGGGTAGGGTAGGGGTAGGGTAGGGTAGGGATAGGGTAGGGTAGGGTAGGGGTAGAGTAGGGTAGGGTAGCGGTATAGTAGGGTAGGTGTAGTGTAGGGTAGGGTATTTGAGTAAATATGGCTAGCTAGTTCCGTGTAGCTGGCTAATGTGTCTTCTTTTTTAAGCAGTTCTGCCACTTTATACGATTCGGTATCATAATATATGCAGACAGTTACATGTCGCATTCGCTCCGCAGCAAACCTCGGACATTCTGTCAGCAGGTGCTCTACTGTTTGGGGTGTGTTACTGTTACAGGGACAGCAGTCATCTTGTGTAATGTGAAATCGGTGTAAATATGACTTGTGGAACCCGTGGTTTGTGAGTATTTGTGTTGTGTAGAAGTGTATGTGTGTGTGTTTCTGAAAGTGTGCTATGTCTTTGAGATGAGGAAAGATGTTTTTGGTGTGCTGTCCCTGTACGCTTGACTCATATCGTGCCTGCCAGAGTTCCATGCTGCGCTTGCGGAGCTTGTGCTTGACGTATGATATCGGAAACAAGCTGTAGTCTGGTGCTTTGTGGAGCAGGGTCGCCTGGTTTGCCGCGGCATCGGCGGCCTCGTTGCCTGCCACCCCACTGTGTGATTTGACCCAAGCAAATTTGGTGGATAGATTTTGTCTTTTGAGATGGTGATGTATGTCGTTAACTAATGGGTTGTTGTTGCTTCTGTTTCTGATGGCTGCTATTGCTGATAATGAGTCGGAGAAAATGATGGTGTTTTGTGGGTTAGAAGATAACCACTTGCACGCCTCCCTGATGGCCAGAAGTTCTGCCTGGAAGACGGTACAGGTGTTGTGTAATTTGAACTTTTTGGTAATGGTGATACAAGTTTCTCCCGGGCGGCAGCAGACGAAAGCGGCCCCCACTGTCTCGTCTTCCTGCTTGCTCCCATCAGTGAAGATCCGCTGCATATCTGTCGCCCTGTTTAAGTCCTGTAGTTCGGAGTATGGCGCCCCTAGGGGTTCCATGCCAACTCTGTCCGCCGGGTGCAGGAGTTTATTGATTGGGACCGGCTGCTCCAGGCCGATGTCTTTCGGCAAGGCATGAAATTGCCCTGTGAGCCTGGTTTGCTCTATAGTGTGGACCTCGCTTACTTTGATATCGAGCGGTACAAATTGCGCCAGTGCCAGAGCCGCGTTGGTGGAGATGGTGCGAAAGGCGCGTATAGCCTTGATGGCGAAGCCCCTCTGAACACTGGTCAACAATTTCCTGACATACTTCTTATGTACCACATGTCCCCAGATGCCAGCAGCGTATGTAATTGTGGGTTCTATAACGTGATGGTATATTGTCTTGACGTTCTCGGGGTGCGCGCCCCATGTGGCCCTTGTGAATAAGCACAGTCTGTTGAAAAGTTTGGCTGCCTTGTTAGTGACATAGTGGCTTGAAAAGAGCTGTTTATCGTCGATGATGACGCCAAGCAGTTTGATCTCGTGCTGAAATGGGATCCGTACACCGTCCAGGTATAATTGGGCTGTTTTAGCTTTAGGCGAGAATGCTATTGCCTGTGTTTTTGTCGGCCCGAATGTCAGT
The DNA here is from genome assembly GCA_936450705.2 of Protodeltote pygarga. Lineage (NCBI taxonomy): Eukaryota > Metazoa > Arthropoda > Insecta > Lepidoptera > Noctuidae > Protodeltote > Protodeltote pygarga. Next base: position 16,889,027 of record OW388248.2, read on the forward strand.
TTAACTTGTAGGGTAGGGTAGGGGTAGAGTAGGTTAGGGGTAGAGTAGGGTAGGGGTAGAGTAGGGTAGGGGTAGAGTAGGGTAGGGGTAGAGTAGGGTAGGGGTAGAGTAGGGTAGGGGTAGAATAGGGTAGTGGGTAGAGTAGGGTAGGGGTAGAATAGGCCTTGAAGTAGGATAATCACGCGTACAAAGTCGCGGGGGGCAGCTAGTTTTAAATATTTTACTGAATTTGTTCTTTTTTTTATCCAAGTAGAGCCAATTTGGCATGCTGAAAGGTACTTTTAAAAATAGCAACCAACCCTGATTATGTAGTAGGATAGATAGATAATTTTTAATGCTGTTATCCATAACTTATTTTTTTTCCTTTGTCATAACTTTAATCAGTGATTTTTACCTTAGCTTTACAAGAACCATTTTTAATATGTACATCGATATAAGAAATAAGTTGCAAATTAACGCAGTCAATTTCACATTCTACAGATAGGCTCTACCTATCAGATAGATTGGTAGGTACTCTGCGGTTCTAACCTTATCTATTATTGGGCATGCAGGCTGCAGTTTAATGACAGACACAGGCATTCGCATCAATTCGGTCGAACACTGGAACGCCAATCAAATGTGTTGCGATGGTAAATCCTAATTAGTACAGGTACAATTGAAACATTTTTGAGACTTTGGAAGCAAATAAGAAATTGACTTGAATCCAGATGTATTAAATATTGATATATTTAGATTAATAAGACATTAGAGAATACAACAAAGTTTATTTTGTGCCATATCACTCGTGATAAACAATCGTGACACTTGGGACATAGGGTGAATGGGTAAAACGTAGCCTGGCACCCACAAATCGCTAAAAAAATTGTGTCGGTCCAAGCACCAAACAACCTGTATAGGGCTAAAACAAAATAATGATTTTCAAAACTAATTTTTTTATTCATGCTCACAATTGCTCAATAGTTTAATTCAGCCCAGAATATAAATATTTTAGACACGTTTACCTTTGTGCAATGCCATGAACTATGAAGAGTATGCGTATATATAAATATATAATATATAAAATTGCTATAATTTTCGTTTCCCGACTTCTAAGTATACTTCCAAGTGACTAATAATTGCTCAAATATTATATGCTACACGTTTGTTTATAAAGCTACGACTACAAAACTAGTTATAATGTACTTCGCAGAAACCTGATTTTGATCTTATCAGTGCAGTTATACAGGTAGTCGTATTGAAGATATTTTAATCTTAATGACTTAATACGCTGCCGGAATAGCGTAAAAAAATGAATTATAACCAATTTTTTGGTAAGTAATTTGGCATAGTTTAATTGACTTATTATAATTCCTAATGTTGAGTCAGGAGTCTTAGGTTCAAACTCAAGACTTACGAAAAGTCAGAACGAGTCAGAGTCAGAGTCGAACCCGCCATTTCTGTATTTTTTTATTTCATACTATATCTATTTCATCCATGTAATATATACACATCCTATTGTGAGTCATTTTGGTGTCCATTTTCTTGAATGATGAAAAACAAAATTTGTCACACACGGGCGATACGACAAGTACTAAAGTCGGTCTATTATTTGACTCGCCTGCTGCGGCTTGGGCTTCGAATGTCCCTTCGTTAGTAATTGTGTACCAACTACCACCCTTGTAACACAATGAACTATTAATTTGGTATTGGGCGAACTGCATAATTAACGCTTTATTTATATGCTACTATTTAAAACGCCGTGTCTTCAACAACGCGAAATATAAAATGTAAGAATTTAAAGATTAATCAAACAACCTACATGCCAGCTACGTAAAGTTTTATTTATGTTTGCAATAATGTAACTACGTTTTTATAATCAGAAGTAGGTATGTCACAGGATTTTTCATTTTAGTTCCTTGTTGTTCCTTGTTGTTTACATTAGTTCTCATTAATTGTGTCTCAGATGTGAGATGTGATCTGTGGAGAAGTAAACACCCGTCTCCACCACTTTCAGTTACCCCGGCGGAACATCTGCTCCCTAGACACGAATTGTAGCGGCCCATATGGAAGACTTTAAATCGTTTGAGAACGTCTGGTGGTCGCTACAAATATAACCTGGCTAAGTGGAGTATGATCGACAAGACTCAGGTGCAAATGTGCAATGCGAGTGCGGAGCAGCTGTACAGGATATAGTCCACCTACTTTCTTACCCATCCTGTAGAGCGATGTGTACCAGGCAAGACCTGAACGAGGCAACGCTATTGAGGTTGCCTAATACTGGTAAAATAAAATTTGAATTGGGTCTTGACTTCGCAAGAAAAAGAATTAGTTCTCATATTCATAAGGTGCTTATTCTTCTTCTCAATAAGGACAGATTCCGCAAACGTCATCATGTGTTTGTTGCGGCATAATTACGCCAAATATGCTGTAAAATATTACTACAATATTAAAAACGAACTCCACAAGGCTACAGATAAGCACAGCCTCTCATTCTACTATACATATAACTCGAATATTATCGCATAAGTTAACTAAGTAATAAATACTTTCCTTATTTATTATAGCTTCAATATCCAAGATACAACCGAACACGACTGTCCACTTCCACTTAACAAAACGTTAATTTATGCATCTGTATTATTAATACAAAATGGTCATAGAATGGAATTCACCTCGTTGCGACTGCGGCGCGGCGGCGGCGTCGGCGTCGCCGTCGCGACGCGACGGTTGAAGTAGTAGTATGTAGTGCTTTCGTTATAGGTTGAACCACAATCAAATTATGCATCCGATTTCCGTGTTTGTTATTCTTCCCTTATTTCTTCAAATCATGTATAAAATAAGAAATTTTATTTATTCGCTAATGTAGTTTCGAAGCTAGCATTGCGAAAGGTGCTTATAAAATAGTAAAATTAAGCAACAATTTTTTTTTTTACAAAATATTAAAACTGACGTCAAACACTAAAAAGCTTAAAAATATCACAAAAATGTTCGTTTTGAAGTCGGTGCAAAGCTAAACGGATTCCAGATTAAACCACTTCATCCTATGCCTTGGCACCGACTCCATGTTTGAATGTGTTTATGGTTTTTTTTTTATTTTGAGTGGTACTATACCATATCTATGGAAACCAGCTCCCCCCCCCTTTTTGGGAGTCAATTATCAACAACATATGGGTACTTGCAAACAAAGTAAAATTTAATGTTACGCGGCATATCCTGTCATCCAATGAGGAGTTCTGTTCGATATCTCCGACCTTAATCATCAGATCATGACAATATTAAAATGGGAACACCTGGAAAGTATACCCTTACTTAAACAAAAAAAAAATGTATTTTCCAGGCTCCAGGCGACTTCGAGTAATCGAGGAACATACATAAAAGATTCCGACAATTTAAGAACCTCTTCCTTTTATGAAGTCGGTTAATAATGTGATAATACTGTCAGGTTCAATTTAGTTCTCGGTGTTGTTCTGGTGTCGGTCAGGTTAACGGAAGCGCTCGGATTATTAAAAAATCTTTTAACGTTGAAACCAAGCAAGTTAACACTGCAATGCGGGTGCCGTTTTCTTTACGCATCATTGTGCAGAGAATATTTTAGTTTATCTCCGACTGATTTTTTAAATAAAGTGACGCATTTAAAAATAATGATATTCGATGATTACTAGCGATGATTACATATTATTAATGTCTATCGTTAGAATAAGTTCAATTGTAATTGGAAATAATCCTAACGTCGGGAGGAGAAGAAATCCTAAGGAATTTCATCGTTTTCTAGTTTTTTCCGTATTGAGGGTACTATTTACAAATATTATAATTATTTCACAATGCCCAATCACCCAGACGGCTAGACCGAAACAAATATCTGTGGAAACCACACAAATATTATGTCCCGTGTGGGAATAAAACCAGAATGTGAATCGCTTAACTGCTTCACCAATCGTGAGGTTATTATATTTATTCGAGTTAAACGTGATAATTAAATTACACGCAAACGAAGTCACAAGCTACACAGGCACAGCTAGTGTACGATATAATTACTATTTAGAGACAGCATAATTATTTATAAACATATCTAGCTATAAAATTTCAATCATTTTATCTTGAGTTAGACTATCTTAAGCGTCGACCATACAGATGGTCGATGTTCTCAGTTATTACGCGCGAAAAATATTATTCTGAAGATGGAAATCTCAATATGTACACATTTTTAATTTATTCACTTTCCCATCTTAACAACTTAAATATAGAATTCTTCACGCTTCTAAAGGATTATCACAAAAATTACTGCAAAATTTAGAGCTGCTAAACTTTCCATGGCCATTTTATGAATGAAAAAAAATCGATCGCATATTTGTACTTCATTAATTTAAAATATTTGTTCTTGAAAGTCACGATCTGAATTCCCGTGCATCGTAATTTTCTCTTTTCATCAAACAATATTGATCGTTAGAGGCTACCTTCTCAGTTTATTTTTCTCCTCGTTGCTTCGTTCGCCTCTTTATTAAATTCAGTACGATTTTTCTTTTTGTTAGATTTTGACGGCTTCGAAACTACAAAACGAGTTTCAAGAGTTTTTCTACGTTTTTGCGGAAGAGGAAAAACAAACGAATAGATTAAACTGTTTTCAATAAGGTTGTCTGATGTGTAATTAAATTGTTACCACAACATTGTATTGTTTGCTAGTTAATGACTTATTATTTGGAGATTTAAAAGGTATTTAGATGATTAATTTAATTTAGTGTCGTCAGACACGGTTTTGAAATGTGCACCTGCTTCCGCATTATTTTCTGTGCGTAGTTAGACACGCACCTCAATTCTTTTTGGACTTCTCTTATCTTCAATATATTGCATTTCCTGAAGGTCAAAATCTACAAAAGCTTATTCCTGAAAATCGTTAAAAGGTAATTTAAAATTACTTAGACATTCGTTGTCTAATTAAACAAGCTAAACAAGCATGTAAAATAGATTGCGGTGGTCAAGCTTTACCAACTCAACACGTGTGTGTGTTTACACAGACCAGACAAACGTTAGGTGCCCAATTTATTCGCCAAACCGTTCGATTCACACTCATAGACCTACGTGGGGTGCGACCGTGCTGTTTTTAGCAGCCCTACAGGGTGGTACAAACCTACTCAATATAGGAACACTGAATTTAACTTGAAAATAATATTTGGTTATACTAATTCTATGCGTTAAAAGTATTACTTGTTATATCGCAAGTCAAATTTTCTTCGTATTTTCATACGACGAAAATTAGTATTTTCAGTATTTATACTTGTTTACGTTATATACCTACATATTTAGCGCGCAGATAAGTATAGAATTTAGAAAACAGTTATTTCGATATTACAAAGAAATACTTTAATTTTACTCTATATCTATGTAGACTTTCAAGACAAGTTTAAATAAATAACCGGGCAAGTTCCGTATGATATTCTTATATAAATTTGGTCAATTATTAGCATTTTGCATAAATAATTAAGGAGAAAAGCAGAGATGTACATTTTACAAGTTTTATATTTTCTTCACGAAAAATATCTGAAACTTATTATTATTAAAGCACTTGTAAATAATTAAGAACTAATGTATTTATTACAGAATAATATAAGGGCAATATATTCACTAGGTAATTACCAATATTTAAAGAATATCAATTAAACTTCGCAATCGCAACGTATATACTTACAATATTTTTGTGTGCAACTGCACCAGGGGTTAAAAAGCAAATAACGACTACTTAAATGCGTTTACTCGGACTCAAAATTATGCTACAAAGCCCTGCATTCTTTTGTTCTTAACAACATTAAACAATGTTATCTCTGTGTTGCATTTGTATAAACTTTGTAAAATTTAAAATGTTTGAACATTTTATTTTCTGCATTTGGTGACATTTTATATAAAGCAAAAAAAGACAATCCCAGTTACGTTTCGTATTGTAGCTTTGTTAATGTAAATATAATATAAACAGAATTCCAAAGAAGGAAGGCTGTTATTTTGCAGTTCAACGTAAATTTTCATTGTTCAACAATTTCAGTTTATATCGATAGTGTGAGAACAACTTAAAAACTCGTTATTGCTGCTCGAGCTTGATGATAAAGTTTGAACACGTTTATATTGACGCGCGATTAGGTAGTAGTTTGTATACCTATGTATAGTCGGTTGTAACAGCAAGTTACGTAATGCATGCAGATTAGATAAATTTTCAGAAGTTCTGCAAATTCTATAACATCAATGGAGATGGATACGCTTCCATACAATTTTAGCCCTGAAACAGTAAGATTTAGTCGGCTTTTTTGTAATAATGTGAACCTACACTATGATTTGCTACGGTATCGTAGGTGCAGGTACAAACATTTAATTTCACAATGCTGAAACACCAAGACAGGAACAAAAGTAGATTACAATAATAGACTACTTTTTTTGTTAATCTTAATCTATACTTATAAAAAATATAGTATAAAAACTAAAACCCGACTACTTAAAATCTAAAAACAAGCTTCTTAGATTTTAAATAAAATTCTGTAGTCGGAGGCCACCAAATTACAAAGTATTTACCCTTGGAAGATTATCTAGTACCTATTTACCTCTAATACATTAAGGCCTCCGACTACAGAATTTTATTTAAAATCTAAGAAGCTTGTTTTTAGATTTTAAGTAGTCGGGTTTTAGTTTTTATACTATATTTTTTTTCAATGATTTTTAGTGGTAAAGAAACCAATAAAATTCATTTTAATCACAATTTTTTAGAATGTGGTAGTTCATAACTAGGTAGATTTCTTTAACTGTCAACTTCCGTTCAAACCTTTAGTCAATGTCATGTATTTTTTAAATTAAATTTATTTCAAAGGTGTCGTCCGCGACTTCGAGCTATTAAAACATGGCCTCATATATTTCTTAGAAGTATACATGAAAAGTAGTAAGCAGTACAGCTTGGCAAAAAAGAGTCTGGAAAAATTGGGGGCGCCGCTGTCGCACTTTTCACACTACAATTCAAATTAAAAGTTATTAAGTGCTTACATATTTCTATGACGAGTTTTTTGTCATTAATTATAATCAAATGAATCATTTTTATGTTATTTTAGTACTCACAAACGTATTTATTTAAGATTTTTATTTTTAGTTCCAGCTGTCACCGCCTCAGACTCTTTTTTGCCAAGCTGTATAAGTACACATGAAACCTTTTTTGTGGGATATCATCATAGATAGAATACATTTACCTAAAGTTCGAGGAAGTAAGTAACATGGAGTTGATAATACCTGCTCTAAAATCCCGAAATCATAAACATTACAATTAATTCCCGGGAAATAAGAAATTAATTTTACGTATAATTATTTAATAAGAAATTTGAAAAAACAACTGATACGGATGGGATTCGAATCCACGATCTCCGGTGTACCGTGCCGACGCTCTAACCGCTAAGCTACCGTATCCCATCAGAATCAGTCGAAATTTCAAATCTCTTTCTACGCTTTAGGCGTGTGGTAATATCGAACGGAATACATTAATTATCCGACTCAGTGTTCTAAACTTTGCAGTTTTTAGAAGGCACCGATAGATATTACCACACGCCCTAGGCGTAGAAAGAGATTTGAAATTTCGACTGATTTTGATGGGATACGGAGGCTCAGCGGTTAGAGCGTCGGCACGGTACGTCGGAGATCGTGGGTTCGAATCCCTTCCGTATCAGTTGTTTTTCAAATTTCTTATTAAATAATTTATTATATTTAATAAGCAAACATGTGTTAAAACATGTAATAAATTCTCCAAAATATTAATTTAACGTTTTAAATACATATGAACTAAATTATTATAATAAAAAGTCTTTATTATGTTTTTAGACATCGGTAACAGATAATGTAATACTTAAGTAGTTCGGTACTAAAACTGTTAAATTAATGAGTTTTATTTTACATACAAAATTAATTCTAATAAAAACTATAGGTCAAAATCCAGTCCATATTAATAAAATCCCGAGATTTAATTGTTATGTTTACGATTCCGGGATTTTTGAGGAGGTATTTTTAACTCTATGTTACTTACTTCCACAAAACCGCAAACCAACGCCATCTAGTTACGAAAAAGAAATCTCAATTTAATTAACATTATTTTAAAATATAATCATAATTTAATAGGCAGTGATGTGTAGAAACTTTAATTTAATTAGTAAATATTTATTGTTATCACGTTTTCACATTGTATGCAGTGTTATAATCACATATATTTATGATAGTCGTAACGGGTAGTTAGAAGCCTGATATTCTAAGAAGTGGTCCAGAATATATAGATAATATATACATATTCTGAATGTGCTCATCAAGACCTTCCATTTGATATCAAACACGATAAATTTACCTTAACTTTATTTTTTTCGAGCTGACTAATTTATTTTTAAAATCCACCTTATTTGATTTTACGAAATTTCATAAATCCTATAACCCGCAGACCATTAAGACGCATCGATAGACACCTTATTAATTGAATTACAACAAATAGTTTAGGAGCTAGGAGGGAACAGATGAACAAACTTACATACATACATACATACATACATACATACATAGACTGCTAAAATCATAACCCTCCTTTTTTTTGTAGTCGGGTAAAAATGGTAACGTGACTGACTGACAGACAACGCACAGCCTAAACCGGTGGATCTAGGGACTTGAAATTTTGAGACCATATTCTTTAAGAACCGTAGGGGTGCACTAAGGAAGGATTTTCTGAAATTCCCCCCCTAAGTAGGTAAAAAGGGGGTAACAGTTTGTATGTAAATCCGTCATTCTTAACGTTAAATGAACGAAACTTGGTATTCAGCTTTTCGGTTGATAAATGAAAGGACGAGCATTGTTTTTTTTTTAAAATCTACCCTTGAGTGGATAAAAAAGGGGGTGAAAGTTTGTATGGAAGATTCTTTATTTTTTAAGTTACAGATGTAAAAATGAGTATTAGGCTTATTCGCTAAAAATAAGAAAGACGTGTATCAAAAAAATTGGATTTTTTCCCCCTAAGGAGATATAAAAGGGGACTAAAGTTTGTAGTTATAAAAATCCGTCATTAAACTTGATAATTAGCTTTTCGCTTAACAAATAAGACGTGTTTCAGCTTTTAAAAACTCTACCCATTAGGGGGGAAAAGGGGGGGTGAAAGTTTGTGTAGGAAATTCGGTATAAGTAAGAGACATCAAAGTGATATTCAATGACTATGGGGAGAAAATATAGAAGATAAAAGTTTGAATGAAATTCTGCCATTTTTAAAGTTGAAGTCGTGAAAATTAGTAGATGTACTCGAGAACTGCTGGACCAATTTTCATGGTTTTTGATTTGTTGGATTAGTCTCCGCCTATAGTATAATAGAAGAATCGAAGAAAATAATGGAATTATACCCCTTGGGTATGGTAGGGTATGGGCAGGGTAGGCTAGGGTAGAGGTAGAGTAGGGTAGGGTAGAAATAGAGCGGTAGGGTAGAGGTAGAGTAGGGTAGGGTAGATGCGAAGTAGGGTAGAGTAGAAGTTGGGTAGGATAGGGGTAGGGTAGATGTGAGGTAGGGTAGAGTAGGAGTTGGGTAGGATAGAGGTAGGGTAGAGTAGCGTAGGATAGTGTAGGGTAGGGTTGGGTAGATGCGAAGTAGGGTAGAGTAGAAGTTGGGTAGGATAGGGATAGGGTAGATGTGTAGTAGGGTAGAGTAGTAGTTGGGTAGGATAGAGATAGGGTAGAGTAGCGTAGGATAGTGTAGGGTAGGGTAAGGTAGATGTAGAGTAGGATAGGGGTAGAGTAGGGGTTGGGTATGGTAGGGGTAGGGTAGGGTAGGGTATAGCAGAGTAGGGGTTGGGTATGGTAGGGGTAGGGTAGGGTAGGGTATAGTAGAGTAGGGGTTGGGTATGGTAGGGGTAGGGTAGGGTAGGGTATAGTAGAGTAGGGGTTGGGTATGGTAGGGGTAGGGTAGGGTAGGGTAGAGTAGCGTAGGGTAGCGTAGGGTAGGGTAGAAAAAGCGTAGAGGTAGAATAATCACGCGTACAACGTCGCGCGGGACAGCTAGTTGAATATAATTTAAGAACTGCTTAGGTCCAATAGGTTCATATTATTATTATACTATCTCGTATTTGAAGCTCAACATGAGGTACTATAATTAATATGTTATAGTTGATACATGGGTGGAGCAGCCTACAGTCCGTTTATCTATATTGCAATTACATTAAATTTTTCAGTGAAATCACTCGAATCCAACTAAATTAACTAGGAGACAGGCCAGTTCGACACCTCTTATGTATGCTTCCACTTTATACATTCCTGCTTTATGAGTTTTCAAAATTTAACGAAACTAGGTGCAATCCACGATGACTCGTCCTGTGACTTTTATGACCTAGAGTCTAGACATTAACATATTGCAATTATGTATGTCAGTGCGTCTTCGTGAAATAAACTAACTGAAACTTGGCGATAGCACTCCTCTTTATTCCATTGAATGGACTATTCTTTAATTCTTTAAATTGGCGATGGTAAAAGATAAAAATTTTTTTTCGATAGAACATTAAAAATACGGCATTTATTTGTGTTGAAACGGAATAATGTAACTTATTAGGGACCTAGACCTACTTTTGTTTTTGTTTCCTATTAATTAGTCTAATTATAATTAACATGGGTTGAAATCATATTTTTAATATTATCAAATTTTTGAAAATAGAAATCCCATTCGGGCCTAATAATCCCGTCTTCTTTATTAATTCCCCCAAGTTTTAAGAAATACGTATGGAATTTATCACGTAACGGTTGATTGATTCCCAGATTTTATGTTATATGCCACTGTTTATTCCTAAACACAATAAAATGGTTAGTGTGATTAACTTTGTGATTACCTATACTACTAAGATATTTGTTTACGCATTCTATTTATAATTCAATGGCGCTACTTAACGTTTACAATGAATTGAATTGCAACTGGTATAAACGATAGTTGCATTTTTTCAATGACAATGCACTCGAGCGTACATTACGCTGGTAATTTTGCCATTTGTATGCATTGTTTTGTATGTTTTAGAGCAGTATCAGCACAATACTACTTAGGTACTTTTGGAAATGCCGAATGTTTATCAAAGCTTTGTTCATTAAATGACGAAGTGTATGTTTATTGGGATGTGCTATGAATTATTCATATTTCCAGGTAAAATTCTTCCAGCTGACTTAGCTCATTTAAATAAGATGAAGTAGTGCACGTCGAACATAAATGCATTATTATTCATCGGTCGTCAAGCTCGTGATAACCATAGATTAATAAGTGTCACAGTCGATAACTATGAGACTCTGACACTCATCGGTAAATTACCTTTCTCTGATTTTATAGTCTTCACAGTATATTGCAATACTGGTCGGTGTGAAATTGGCGTTCTGAGTCTGTAATACGTGTACCAAACGTCCACTCTCGGACTCTCGGCATGGTAACACACATTCAGTTTGTAACGAAATTCTTGATCAGTCTTTTCTTTATGACTTCTTGCTATAATATTCATTCTTCGCACGAAATCGTATAAACTTACTGTCCTTACAATTTCCGACATAATTCGAATAACAGTTGGGTAACACGTGGGTAAGGTCGGCAACGAAAGTTGATGTTCTGATAATATTTTTTGTAAATTAGTATCTAGTGTATAAATATCTCGAAATCGAGATATTTAAAGTTAAAGATGACCATTAAACTATTTTAAATAAAAGTTATCACCTGATTTACCTACCTATTTACTAGAAAATTGTAAACTTAAGCGCACAAAAAACCAACAATGACCAACCAGCTATGACAAGCTTATTATGTTTAGCGAGTTCCGTTGCTGACTGTACCTATTCATTCAATTTCTTATTTTCGACTACACTCTTGATAAGTGTACGAGTGTATGGTCAACCTTAACCTTCGTCGCATTCTTGTTGCAAAAACTCAGTCAAGGCAATGAACAAGTTAACTGAAAAGGCTAGTAAAATCGAATGTTTTTGAAATTTTGTGGTGTTGAATAACTAATAGGTCGTCAAGCTTGACGTCTATCAAAGACTGATAATAAGAATAAATAATCCTAATCAAATATATACTCATTTTATAAAGTTTAAAATGTTGGCAAAAACAAAGTCCAGGACTTTTTCTTTCTACAAAAATTTTGAACTAAAAGGAATATTTTATTGACATTTTGATTGGATAGACGCTACTGATATGAAAACGAATGACTTAGCTTTATATCTGCTGTAATAAAGTATTACCTTATATCTGTTCTATTTATTGACACATTTTGTAGTATCTTTATAACTAGTATAAAACACCTAGGTAAATAAAATGTACCTTAAATAACAAGGAGATACGGTAAGAAGGATTTAACAGACATAGCACATTACATATTTATATATAGAAACTTTCGCTTCACACTCCGGTGTCCGACCTACCCTCGGATTTTGCGTGTAGGTAATACATGCAAGTGACGGTACCGGTTCATAAAATATGTCCGTTCTCAAGAAACCTACTCTCTTTACTGTACACGCCGTACATTCTATCCCTGAGATAGTTAATTCATGAACCCTTCATGAAGAGTGATTGCCATGTAAAAAAAACCGGCCAAGAGGGAGTTGTAATCGCACACCGAGGGTTCCATAATAACTTGTAGGCTTGTAAATAGTTCGTCTATTACGGGAATCGAGTTTCGTAGATTTTTCCTAAAGTTTTAGAAAGTTTCGAGGGCATGAACATAACCATTGTAATCATAATGATGGTATAAAAACGCATAGAAGATAAAGAAACAAACAACCATTCATTTTTATAAATTAGATTATGAAAGTAAACTTTCATAGAATCATATTGGTTTTTCACTTACCAAACATAATGGAAGACCACCAAAACAGCGTTACACAAAATTATAAATGTCTATCCAACTTTATTGTTTGCATTGTGTCTCCTTATAAAAAAAAAATGGCTGGATAAAAATCGAATAACCAATTTTACGATATAAAGCGAGTGAACGCCAGTGAACGGCTGCACCTAGTTTTAACCGTAACACAAACAATAACGGAAAAAGTGTGGATAGACAATTTGTCACGAATAATGCAATATGGATGTTGGACAGCAACAAATTGGTTTTATAGGATCACTTTGTTGACCGTCTGTCTGTCAAGACCTTTATCTCGGGAACGTGTAGAGGTATCGAGTTGAAATTAAAACCATACACTCAGATCTATAACAATCCCTTAAAGCTGTGAAAAAAATCAAACTTCGAACGTTACGTTCTAACGTTAACTTAAAAAAAAGGAGGTTGTTGAACGTTCTAGGAGAATTGAGTTTCAGTTCGTGTTTTGTCTTTTTGCACAACATTGAACACAGCAATAGGATGTCAACACTGCCTTATGGGCTTAGAGATAAACCATTTTATACATTGCCTAGGGAACCCGGTATTGTCATTACAATCAATGTCTGAATACACATTGCCGTTAACACATACAACAAATGTTTGCTGTTGTTGGATACCTGAACATATTTAGTTTGGATTGCTAGGATAACAGAAATTGGTTTCAGAACTTAGTCACATAGGTACCTATTATTGGCTTTTGAAGCCAAGACTCATCTTATGGAAATGTTATTAGTTAGTCGTCTAAAGTAGATTTTCGCCGTATTCAATGAGAATCTCATTTTCCTACCTTTAGCTTTGTAGAGACCAGATCTAAAGGAAACTACTCTTCAAACGCTATCTCCTCTAATATCATAAGCATTGCAAATATAATTATGTATAAACATTTTCATAAGGCAAGACATTTATGCAAGCGAATACTAAAATTCCGAATTCTCTGAAATAGTTGAGTTTAGATTAGAATTTCGATAGTATGGGCAGAGTAACGAATTGCTTAGTTGGAAGAGAGGCTGGGAGCTTCACCAGTAGCTCGCGAATTCAAATCTTGCTCATAATCGGTTTTTTTTTCTTTCTACAAAAATGTTATTTAATTTAATTTATTTATATCAGACAAAATCCATATTATTGTTAGTAGAAAGTTAAGACTATGTTAGTAACATTCTATAATTATAAATTAGATTATGACTAAAAGGAATATTTTATTGTCATTTTCATAGTATAGACGCTGCTGATATGATAACGAATGACTATCAGCTTTATTACAGACGTAATAAAGTAATACACCTAAAAATATTACGTACCTGGTTACATTACGTTCAATCAAACGTTACAAATCTGTAGCGAGCTTTATTGAGTTTCGACACTTGCTCGGCTTACGGTCACCAAATTATTTGCAGCACCATGTCGTAACAACGTGTTTGTGATGCAAACCTCTATCGACGACAGTAATTTCCTTGAAATATTCAATAGAAATTTACACTACCATGTAATTACAAATAAATAATAAAATTAATAAAAGTGATAACAAGTATGACGCATAACACAAGCTGTAAGCTGTAACTAAAGAAACGTACTGTAACATTGACAATAGAGTTGATAAAACTTTGACGATAAATATTCATCTTAGACGATATCAAAAATGAAAATATTTCACAATACACAAAAAAACGATAAAAATAATTATATTTTTAATTCGTTTTTACTTATCTCTATCTAGAGGAACAGTACATCAATGGTCTGGACCATTGATGTATTGTTTTTAAAAAAAAACAATGTTTATGGTTACAGACCTTTAAGGATCACACACATTTAATTTAATTGTGAAAAGTAAATAAGCAAACAATTACACCATTAATCGCATTACATTCCATTAGTTATATTATACCTATTACTTATACATATAATTAGTTATTGAGAATCCTGTTTATACCATTGTGAATGAGTACTGTGATAATTATGTCAGACCCATCATCATCAATACATTATCAAAATTACAAATTTCGTCATTTTTTGTAGAAAGAATAATCTTCTACAAAAAAATTTAAACATAGTTTTAAATTTTAATTATATTTTCTATCAGCTTCATTCTACTCGTTACTTGGAGCTATACAGTAGCAAAAGGTCTAATCAAGCGAGTAAATTTTCAATGATTAAATTTCTTTCTTTATTTCCCAAATTAAATGAGAATCGAGTTTTATGGACTCTTCGCCACTGGTATTACTGTTTATCTTTATAAATCAACGAGTAACTTTGAATAATGTACACTTCTTCCCGCTAAAGGTTTAAGTACGGTTATGTAATTATCATTTCGCGTGATGAAAACACTCGATCAACAGACATGAAGTACGATTGTAGTAAAATGTAAGTAGCGTACGTTTAAAAATACTTGCTATAAATAGATGTGTGATCGACCGAGCTCCGCCCGCTGCCGGCCGCACTTCGCTTCGTCTAAATTGTTTGACCAACCGTTGAATAGACTACGATTGCGATTGTATAGTCCATCAGAATGCTGGTACCTTACACTTGTTGTATGTCGCTTTATGAGTTGAAGTTAGAGGTTTGTTGAGTGGACGGAAATCACGTTTAGCACTATAGTAATAAGTTTATTAAATTACGATACACAAACTGAATTTGGATGCTAATCCACGGCGATTGCGCTAAAGCTCGTCGCGTAGTTGATTGTCAACAGTATGAATTGTATGAAACACTGCATACGTATACTGCATAAGTGCAACACATAAGCTTGCTGTGTTTGCGATAAAATTTTTGTACGTAAACCGTACACTAGTCTTGATTTAAATGTTTTGCAGATGCAGAAACTCGATGCTTTGTAATATACTTTTAACTTGCCTGGCCATTCCGTCGGATATATCGTGGGCGATTACGTTCTGAAACTTCTGAAACAAGATCGAAAGGTCAATGATTAGAACAAGCGATTTAATATCTGCTGGAGCTTTTAAAAAAACTGGCCTAGGGTTTCGTACAAAAACGCAAAAAATGTTTCTTGTATTGACAAATGTTTAAATTATTCACTATATTTTATTTTTATTTATTATATTTTGTTGTTATTATAGCGGCCATAGTAATAGATACTATGTGAAATTTCAAGTATTTACCTACTGCAACTCAAAAGATACAGCCCTGGAACAGACTGTCAGACAGCGGAGCTTTAGTAATATTGAACACAATTCCGACTCTAAAAAGGTGGAGATTCTCTCGAGGAGAGGAGGAGATCTATATTCGACGCGTAATTTTTTTGTGTAGTTATGTTCCTTCAGAATAAAATTATAAGTAATTAGTCTCGATTGCCTTTTAATTTTTATTTATACGCGAAAAAAAATAAGTAATTGAAAATACTTTTACTAATATCGTCGTTTTGTGTAAATACTACACTTGATAGCAATGCATCCGGGTCACCAATACAAACCTCATGTCAGAAACTGAGAATGCTAGCTTTTTTTTTGTATTAAACTATTAAATTTTGTATTAGACTATTTAATTCTACTGAAATAAAATTAATGAAACTTAGTCTTCGTTAACATTGAAAATTTAAACAGTATTCATCTTTTGTTATCTACAATTGGACCATTGCAGCATTGGTGGGTTTAAATATTTAAAAAAATATTTAACAAGCCGTCGTCTTACAGTCCATGCACTTGGCAGAGGTATATGCTTCTTATTCTTCTTTTTGTTTCGATGATACGTCGAGACTTACGTAATAATTATAATAGCTATCCTAAATATACGAGTATATAAAGGTATATGATGATATTATAGTGTAGTTCCCGCTAGAAACCGACTTCAAGTTTTGTTGACTAAGTATCGATCTCTTTGTGCCGTGTGCGTCGTACACCTGAACCTGCCTGTGCCTGGACTGCGTAGGTTTGAGCAGGTTTTCTGGAACCGTTAATCATTCCACTGAACTATTGACAACTAAATACTGGTGTCCTTGCCGTATCACGCTGACTGTTCCGTCTACCAGCATTGTGTAAATTCTCGGATATCGAAATAATTTTATTGAATATTCCAGGAAGGGTTCTTATTTCTTTTGAACACTGAAAAACCGATACAAGGTCAATAACTAATTGTATAGTCTCAATAAAAGTGCACTTTACGTTTAATAATAAAAACAATAATTTTTGATTAACTTGTGATACGTATATGGCATTATAAAAAAAACATGTTCTGATTATACTATATGGAATAAAATATCCGGCAAATGGCCCCCATGGTTCTGATGGCAATCCATTATCTTTTCAGTAAATTTTCGAAGCCACTAGAACTGCGTTATCATATTCCTGTAAAATTCTGCGAAGTTTGCAAGCAGTGTCAGCGTTACTTTCTCCATTTTTCTAATGAGTTTTCACACTGATAGTAAGTTCTTCTTTTGGTACGCACCATTTTTACAAATCGGAATAATCATAGGTAACAGCTTTCAAAATTCAATTTTGCAACAAAAACGAAAAAATTATTACACAAAAATTAAAAAGTGGACTCACATCCATTACCAATAGAAATAAAATGGAAGATAAAAAAAATTTAATGGTAAAAAATCAAAATAAATGGTTCTTTTGAAAGCATTACTTTACACTAGAAAAAATAATAATAATTATACTTTTACAGGAAGGACCTTCGTAATAAAGTCAATAACAGAGACCTGGAGAAGGACATAGGCTACTTTTACGGGATATACTGGAAAGATTAAAACTATCGTAATGAAATTTGATATATTTTGTCGAATTTTATTACTAAAGTAGTCTGGGACCTCGAGAAGGAAATAGGCTATTTTTACGGGATAAACTAAACAATGCGATGTACAGAAGCTTGACAAAGAGGTAGCCTGGAATTTGGAGAAGGATATACTAAGGTTTCTTTACGGGAAAGACGAGAAAATTAAATTTTACGCGGACAAAGTCGTGGGCGACAGTTCGAAGACAGACCAAAAATTTCTATTAATTTTTTAATTCGATTTAGTTTCTGAGATATTAAAGTTTATATTGGTTACCCGTATTAATTGCTCCCGAGTATACGATATCAATCCAGAAAAGAGATTACGTTTATCAGGCTGCATTTGCATGTGACAGGCTAATTTATCTTTGTGAAAGGTATAAAATTAAACCAAAAATTATCGGACTGTTCTTTTAGTAGTAAGTATAAAGATGAAGTTATGTAGTGTACATAATAATGTAATATATTATAATATTGAATACAATCATAAAAGAATTTTGGAAACTTGTACTAAAGTAAGTATGTATATATACTTCAACTATTTTATCGACAAGCAACAATATCTAGGTACATAAAAGCATTGTTTAACAAGCCAGCTTAATGTTGAGTTGACATAATATCTTATATCTAGGGAGATGGAACATCAATTAGTGTCACTGAAATGCACCTTCTCGTCATCTATTTATTAACGTCTTCGACATAACAATTACCCAGTAAATTAAGACGTACAGCTATTATAAACGATGCATTTATTTTTGTTGAAACCATAACATTTGCATAGATCTCGCAGCTTCTCACAGTCATACGCAGCTTATTATACATCAGGCATTGTTAGACTCTTATGACATAATATTATATTATGTTCTTAGAAATAATTAAAATTTTTAGCAAAATTTCAAGAACATTGACCAAAGTCAATATAGCACAAGAGCGAGAGATTTTAGTTATGCTCATTTTACAGATCCTTGCTTTCTAATTTGTTTTATTCACATTCTTAGGCAAGCCTAAAAAATTATGGTAGGTACGCCATTGAGTAAATTATGAAGAAAAACTTATATTCCGAAAGATTATAATTTAATTCATAGTTTAATTAACTTGTTAGGGCTAACCTTATGTAGTGAACTGATATATTGACATGAGTCGTCAAAATGGAAGCAACAAATGAATCTATTTCGGAGATGCGCATTTCTTTTCAAATTTCTCCTGAAACCGCGAGAAATTGTTAAAAATAGTACAGTTACAAACCAGTCTATAAAATTGTGTTAGTATTAATTTACGACGGCCCTAATTAAGTAATAAGCGTTGCCCTATTTCTTCTCCTTTTGAAATAGACGGTGGATGTTCGTTTGCGGAAATCTATTTTCTATTTATCCTGCAACACCTAGAACAAATATAATAAAAAAAAAGCTGGTTTTAGGTTTAGGACACGGATCCTGTGATTGTTATTGTATATAGGTAGGTGTACAACACCGGATATTAATATTTTATAAGGCGACCTTTCACGCGTCACGGCCGAGTTCACCGTACCGTGCAGTTTACGGTACCTACCTGGTGACGACCGATAAGCCGTCATTGACCAGCAGGTAGATGTAGACATCATCAGCGCTCTGATTTTTATATCTCGTGATTTGATGACATTCAATACTATACTATAAATATTGAGATGTGCACTAGAATATAAGTAACAATAAAAAATAAATAACTAGGCCATATTTAAAAAACAAACATATAATTATTAAACCTATTTGTGGCAGATAACAATAATTAATTTATTTACTTTTAACTAATTAATTATTATATTAAATCCTTCTATACAATAGTATCAGGCTCTTCTACACAGTTATTTACACTATGTTGATGATTCTTTATCAAATGTTTCCGCAAACTTATCTCCTTGGCAAAACCTTTATTGCACTGAGTACACCTGGCTCCATCCTTCGTATGCTTATATAGTACGTGGCTTTGCAATGCAGTCACTGAGTTGAAGGTCTTCTCGCACTTAGTGCAGTCAGTTGCACCTGGAGGGTGTATTGTGGCGAAGTGGTTCATCAATCTACGGTGGGTGGTGAATGTACGACGACACAGCTCACACCAATGGTTCTTTCTCTCTGGATGTTTATATTTGATGTGGTTTCGTAAAGCTAGTTGAGAATCGAATACCTTTCCACACTGTGGGCAAGGCGTCTCAGTCTTACTGCACCTCTCACCGTGAATTAGCAATAACCCTGCAGTCGCAAACGTTTTATAACAAGCTTTACAGCGATGTTCGTAACGATGCATGTAACGCACATGCTTCTGCAAGCTCAGCAGTGAAGGGTATTTCTTATCACACGCTACACATTGCCCCTCTAGTTGGTTCTCGGGATGCATGAGTAGGTCGTGAGCGTGTAACGTACTAGCTGTTTTATATATCTTCCCGCATTGTTGGCACATGTGCCCGTCCTCATTATACTCTCCATTGTCAGAAGCCGCTAAGCTGTCGTCGTAGTCTGCATCTTGTGAATCTTTCAAAATATCTTGCAAGACAACAGTCGAATTACGAAGGTGCTCGTCAATTATATCCGAGTCCAAGCGCTCAACATTTACTTCTATCTTTGGTTTCTCATAATTACTGTTCATTCTTTCTAAAAAAATATAAAATAGTGTCAATTTATTTTGCAACAGATATTTTCAGAAATGACAGCTCGTGCTAAAAAAAGAAAACTATAAAAAAAAGTTTTTATATTTTTTTATGGGCACGGTATGGAAGTTTCAATTCGGCCAGTAAACCTTTGTAGAAAGTTCTCTTTACAATTTTTTAGGTAGAATTTTTATTTTCCTTAGGTTTTCTTTCAACTTTGGAGGAAAAAGACAACATTTTTAAACATCGCTTATGTATAGGTATATTATAAAGCGATTGTTGCGTGGTTGGTATGATTCACACATTCTTACCAAATATTGCGTGCCTTGACGAATAATAAATCAAAGAAAAGTATTCAAGTGCAAACTAAATTTGATATTGTCAATCCTATTTTTATAAAAGCTATTTATTTACAAATAGCTTGTAGGAAAGTACCAGTATAATGCTAATGGATAAAATGTGGTTGTTGATGCGTTTTAATATTATACGGTGATTATTTTACGTTTAATTAAAACATAAATATTATATCTAGATACAAATTTGTGTGTATATTACCAGGGATTTGAAACATTAAGGGATTAACAAAACGGCAAATTTAAACACCATGAGAATGAGAATATAGAGTTTATTAGCTTATGGTTTTTAAATTCTTAAGTTTTTTTTTTTTAATAAAATGGTGATTAAATTTGTTAAGATGAATGCGGAGTCGAAAAGACTAGTTCTTAAATTGAATCGAAATCAAATTTCGGCGCGCTTTCGATTCCGAATTCAAATTATAGATATATTAATTTGTGGCGTCTGTGTAAGTTAGCGTGTGTGTGTTGTTACGTGTACGTGTGGTTCTTTATCGGGTCGCAGTCAGATCGGCCGCGGCGCTCCGTTCGCCGCCTGGAAGGACCAACAGGCGGCTAACGCGGAACGAGAGCCGCTACCATTCGGGTGAGTCACTACATTATAAAGAACCTTACGCTGTTCATAGACGCGTTGGTCATTGGTGTTATGTAGGGTTGCCAACCTTCTTGTTTTGACTCATATGAGGAAACACTTAGGTTACGTTGGATCTTTAACATTCTGATACATTGATTTCGTTTATAAGTATTAATGGTTTTGTAAACGTAAACAGAGACTTTGTGATCATCATAATAATAATTTGTTATTAGTCTCAGAATGTATGTTTATTAATTTAATTTTTTATTTCATTAGATATTTTATAAAAAAGAATGTTATTTATAAAGGTTGTACTAAAGTATAATTAATATTTATATTTATTTATCATCGGTTTTTTGGAAATGAAGCATATTGCTACCTAAAGGGTTACACATTTTTATTAAATACTTTGATTATCCTAGTCCTCTAAGTACGTACAAGTGTTGAATGTAGAAGACTTTTTCGATAACACGAGCAGGGTTACGTCTAGCCAGTAGCAACCGACTGGGGACTTTAGCCAGTAGTTCGCGGGTTTAAATACAGCTTGTAATCGATTTTTCTTTCACAATAATTTCAAACTTTAGTGTTCGGGTAGTGTGCTAAAATCTCATTTAATATAGGTCTTATATTATAAATGCGCAATTAAGTTTCTTTGTAACTAACCTATACCTATATCTTATAAATCATCCTGATATTATGTATATACGTTGTCAGGTGTGCAGAAACGGACATAGGGTACCATTCTTTTAGATAAAAAGTACTGTTACCGAGGTAAACAACAACAACGTTCATGATAAAAATGGCGCCACATATCAGCTTTAATTTATCAACATACCATGCGAGCGAAACCGCAGGCGGAAGCTAGTACTTTATAAAAATTGACATGTTTTCATTGTAATTAAACTTCCATGAATAAAATGGTTGGCAACCCTATCGGTGTGATGTCTACGTCTTGGACTTGATGTTTTTTTCTAATTGGGCTGATTTAGGGATCAATCAACAGTTTTGTTAGAAGTGGTATTATTACTGGTTGTTGGATAGTATCTCTTAGTGCGTTTTATTAATTTCCTTCTTTAGTGTGCCCTTATAATAATATGTATATTTTTCTATCATTTATTTATTTCTGAGAACTCCATTAACACGTGTTTTGGTGGGCGATAAAGAATAATAATCAAGTGTTATTTTTATTTGTTATTTCCAGCCACGTAAATATATCAAATAATGGATTAGCACTTACAGCACACATCTGACCTAATAATATCTTGGTTTTAAGTAACAAAATACAGACTTATTTAGTACTTAAGATTTCAAGCACTGGAATTGGCATCGACTAATATAATCGTGTTGCAAATACGTTGTCTTATAACCGGTACGACTGGTCCACTCACTGACTTTCTATTTACATATGTAAATTGTATTTAATGCAAAAATACTTAGGAATCCAAGTTGGATCAAAAAAATATTAAAATAAAGTACATTCGAAACACAGTACATCATTATTATATTATTAAAACCATACACCTCTGCCTATCACATCTGGGGAATACAGGGTTTAATAATAATCTGGGGGCACGGCAGTGCCCCCGCCAAGTCGAGCTAAATAGCGGCACGGCCATACCATACTTTTTTCGGAGCAGTTCAGGTTCATTTTCGACCCCCTTGAACTTCGTTGAGGGATAAAACTAGAAGCTTTCAGTTCAAGTTCAAGAATTTTTAGTAACCAAGCAGGCATTGTATACAGTATATTTTAAATTTCATTCAATTTAAACCAGTATTTTATAACTAGTCAAAATTTCATAATTTTGCCACTCACTGACCGAACCGAACATCAAAACTCTAAGGCACTTCAAGCAGACACAGAAGCTTCAGATTTAGAATACAATTAGTGTGTTACTTAGCCGGCGTGAGACAGCTCTGCATGGCCATTGCGAGACGGCGGCGTGGTATAACGATGGACATCTTTCGGTGTAAAAGGGTGTTTTCAATTCTCTCCTATCCCATTCACGCCTCACTTCGGTGTAATGATTACTTAATGTACTAGTATTCATAGAATTGAATAAGTACTTATTGGATTGAAATAATTTATAAAGAAAAGGATAGAGCATGTGACAGAAGGCAATTACGTGCAGAAAGATGTGGGACAACCCTAGGGTTTCATAATTGAGTAATGCCTAACGTTTCCACCATAAAGTTTACATTTTATCTTTACATGGTCAAGCGTATTGTTTAAAATATATATATAATATAGATATTATTGTTTTCACAATTATATTTTTTTCATAAATATCATTGTTTTAAAAACAAAGATCCTTTATCATAGTGCTTCGAAAGGTGTCTTAGGTTTTCGCGAGAAAACAACTATATTTTTATAGTTTACTATGACTAATAAATATAATTAAAGTTGTCAAACATTCTTTAAATCTTAAATTAATTTTTGACGTGCTGTGGCACCAATATGTAAAGCA
The DNA here is from genome assembly GCA_936450705.2 of Protodeltote pygarga. NCBI lineage: Eukaryota > Metazoa > Arthropoda > Insecta > Lepidoptera > Noctuidae > Protodeltote > Protodeltote pygarga. The sequence continues at coordinate 16,912,612 of OW388248.2, forward strand.
GATTAGGTTATAACCGTCTGTAAAGTTTGAATACGATAGCATAATATATATTATATTATTAAGGCGCTGTGCACAGTCAAAATAGGCTTAATTAAACAGTTTTTTAGCCTAATGTATACATTTTAGAGTAGCAAAAAAAAAAAATGTTATTCTTGATCATATTTGTGACGGAGCCCTTGGCTTCAAAACACGTTTTTGGAATTTTTTTTCGATAAAAAAAAATCATAAAACAACCATTAAAATTAACATTCCTGCAATTTTATCTCTATTATTTATAAACCAATCTTGATGAAATTTATAACAGTTACGTAATAAATAATAATAAAGGGAGCCCTCGCTTGTATTTATCGATTGAAATAAGATATTAGTAGGAATTAATATATTTACTGATAAATAATTCGGACGAGTCGAACCAAACGTCGCGCCATTATCCCTTCTCTTTCATTACTACGCGGAGCGACAGTGACCGCTGAGGCGCGCTGCTAGACGGACCTATGTCATTTTGTTCCGCCCCCGCTCAGAAATTATTTACGTATCTTGTTTGTTGTTGAAAGCTGTATATTGGGAAATGTAATTTCGTCACTTCCAGTACCGTCCAATTGGTTTAGTGGTCTTGAACGTTGCACATGTGACCTATGAGAGCGACCGATTGGGAGTTCTATCCCCGCATCCAGTGATATTTTTTGTTGATTATCTTATTTGAAATAATTGTTATTAATTATTATTTTACTTTTTTTCTATTTTCTTGTCTGAAATAAATGTTCAGTATTTATTTTTGTTGTTTTTTTTTATTTTTAAACAATTATAATGGTTTTTCTTTAGAGTACCTGAAAAGGTTTTTTTTTTTTAAATAGTTTTTTACTTTTTGTCTATTTTTAGTTTGATAAATATAATAAAGGTACATAAAATGATTGTTTATACAATTTTAATTTTTTTTTAATTTTGCACAATTTTAATATAATCTTTTTTAGAAAATAACAATTATTGTTTCATTATTTTAAAAATAAGAGAACAAAATTATTAACATAAATATTAAAAAAAAAAACAAAAAGAAAATATGTAGGTGTACTTACCTACTTATTATTATATTGTGTTTTATAAAAATACAAAAATGTACGATGTCTGACATCTAAATCAGACATCTACCTTATTCAAGCTTCTGACCGTCAAGGAGAAATGTAATTTGGTCATTACCATTACTGTCTAAATAGTTTAGCGGTCTAGAACGTTGCTATAGTCATCTACTACAGTGTATGAATAGAGTTCGATCCTGCATCGAGCAATAGGGAAGATGCACTATTTTTATTTTTGTTTTCATTTTAAAGAATTCCATGTAGAATAGACCACAAATATATTAAAACAATTAAAATATTGTAATTTATCGGAAAAAATGCTGTTTTAAATTGACAGTTTGACAGTTCGCGCGAAAACGGACCTATGGTACTGATGACGTCACTCTTGTCTGTCAACAACTTTCAATTTACATTTACTTTTCATTTTAACTTTTGCTTTTTCGAGATTATTTGTAAAAAATTAAAATGGACTATCCATCGACGTCAGGTGATTGTAACAATACCATTAATATTCAGATAAAAAGCCGTGTTGACTCATGTTTTGTGCCAATGTGTCCATCTACCTCAACAAAGTTTGCAAATAAATTATTTTTGAGTGGACCTTCTGACCCAAAGCTGAGAAAAAAGTGGTTTCAAGCTGTGAAGACAAATGGTGCACACCCTTTGCTACACTCCGACCAAGCTTTGCGTTTCATTAATAATGGCTGTAACCCGATAACCTTCTTTACGTTCTTTGTGCTCCGGAGTAACTCTACTTTTTATTGTACATAATTCTCCTCCATCTCTTTTAATTTGGACATGGCCGATTGCGTTATCGCCGTAAGATTCTCTTGTCGAGCTGAAATAACTGCTATATGTAGAAGCCGCTGAATAAAATACAAAGTTTAACAACTATGAATGACTATGATGTATACATACCGTAGTAATTTAGCCCCTTTCATTTCTACACCTGAAAACTCTGCACTTTCGATAAAAAAAGTTACAACCATGTCAACACTAACTTTCGGTAAATTCCTGGAGTCTGCTTTTATAAATCCAACTTCCATTTTTATTTAAAAAACGCAATTAATATTCTCCTAAAAAAGTAATCACTTTACAACCATAACCTCAAATAAGTTGTCATAACAAGAGTGACGTCACTAAACGCTGATTGGTGTTTTGAAATTCGTTTTGTTGCAAGTCATTTTTAATTCGTAATTATTGTTTAAAAACAACATTATGTAAAATAAAAACGTTGCAGTAGCATTTCTTTTATATGTTTTTAACATTTTAACCATGAAAATTTCATAAATATTACATTTGCATCTTCCCTATTACAATTTGCTGATTATCTTATTTGTTATTTTACTTTTTTTTATTTTTATTTTTTTATTTTTGTTGATTTTCTTATTTTTTAAACAATTATAATGCAATTTTAATGGTTTTTCTTTGGAGTAAAAAGATTTTTTTTTAAATAAATTGTTTTTTACTTTTTGTCTATTTTTTTGTTTGATATAAATATAATATATTTACATAAATAATTATTTTTAAAATTTTACAGTTTTTTTTTCAATTTTGCACAATTTTGATGTAATCTTTTCTAGAAAATAACAATTATTGTTTCATTATTTTAAAAATAAGAAAACAAAATTATGAACATAATAATTAAAAAAAATAACAAATAGAAGATATGTAGGTAATTACTAATTATTATATTGCGTATTATAAAAATTCAAAAATGTACGGTGTCTGATAGGGTTCGAACCTAGTGGTTACCGCGGGCACTCTCATTTCAAGCGGGTCATAGCCACGATAGGTCAAATGCACATGTGATGTTACTGACGAAATTACGCTTTTATTTATAATGGACATACTATGGCGAGTTTTGCGCGATGCCTCGCAATCTATTTGCTTCATGCTTGCAATAGACGGAAGGGGCGGGACCCATGGGCGTCCCGCCCCCCCCCCACCGTCCCCCACTTCATCTGCTTCACTACCTCAGGTTTACCAAACTTGACTGTGCACAGCGCCTTAACGCATTTTCATTATTTCTTTTATTTCCAAGTCTCAGGAACATTGTTATAAGTATGGAAATACCCGGGCTTAACTAACAACTGTCTGGAATATTATTGCTTCTCCCTAAGTATAATTGATTTAGGTAAAGATAATATTATGTTTAAAAATTAATTAAGTAAGTATTTTACTTGCGATACTCACTGAAAGTGAGCCAACACCTGCTCATTAATACGCACCAATGTAACATTAATTAATCATTATTCAAGGTCAACGCTCATCTAAAAAAATATTTTTTATCTTTCTATGTAAACGGTAATTTGTCGCGACCTTCGATTGGATACCTGTAACTACCGATATCTGTTTGTATCTAAGTGAAAAGTTTACAAAACTATTATAAAGGATTGCCTACAGGCACAGAATTTAGGGCCACAAAGAAAACGGATGAAAAACTATATTATACTGCAGATATAAGAATCTTGAAATTCAAGTATGGTGAAGCACGATTGGATAAAGAATTAATTTATAATATGAGAAAGTGTGAGTGCGTGCCAGTAACAAAAGGTTAAAACATTATCGTGGTATATTCTGAGCTTTCCAATATCTTTGGTTCTGACCAAGGATTGTGGATAGTTTAGAGGTTACCAAATAAAATATGGATGGATTGAGTAAAAAAGAGATGATCAGAAAGGAAGTAAGCGGTGACATGGTGGCTAACAGAGATGAATAGCAGAAGAAAACCAGTCAGCCAGTCCTAATTAGATACGATTAGGTAAAATTTAAGTATTTCACAAGTTTAACAATCTTTAAAACAATTCTAATCAGGTCAAATCACCTACAATCTGATGATGATGAAAACTTATATACAATGTACTTATAATTGAATCACTCGTTTTTACCTCTAGCGCCTACATTTTCGATTTAAGACGTATCGGTTTATAAGTAACGGGAGTAAAAATAGACATAAAACGTTCCATTTCAATACTCAATACAGAAATTCAGTATAATTGCAGCTTTATACTAACGTGGGTGGGACGACGGTATTGACGTAACTACCACGCCTACATTGATTCATTTTCCTACTCACTCAAGGAAAAAAAAATCTCTTGGTCTAATTCCGGATCCTAGATGTGCTGATTTTAAAATAGATAGCATTCTATATGGATTGTACAAGATAATGAGAGGTTCTAAACTAGTTAACTTAGGAGTAAAACCGAAACATACAACTTTGTGTCACTTACAACCCAACTCAATTAACTATTTAATGAATTAGTTAGTAAAGTCGTTAGGATAAATAATTAATCAACTAATACTATTCCTGCGAAGATATCAGAGCTAATAAATAGTTAGCTCTTGTTACGAACCCGGAGAGCCGGTGGCCACCAATTAAGCTCTTATTCCGTTTTCCTATTTAGAAACCTAAATGTAGACGGTCCGGTTTTGCAGTATGCGGTATTTTGAGTCTTGGTGGTATTTGTTCGAATTTAAGATCAGTAATTTTTGTTTTGATGGCCAAGAGTTCTAATTAGTTATATTTATTGATTATTCGTTTTTAGCTCAATATTAGTAGCACGTGACGTTCTATAGTTCCTGCGCATCCCGCGCAACCCGCCGCCGTTTTCCTTTAGCTCCAATGTGATATTAATTTTTGCCGGCATCCACCTTGGAAATCATTACAGTTTAGTTAAATCGGAGCTATTGGGTAGATTGTGTTAAAGAAAATGCTATAGGTACTTTACGTTCCTGTACTGGTGCACTCTGTTATAATTTGAGAATGTACAAAAGGAAAAAACACGCATATGATATGAATCGGGGTGTTACGGAACATCACAAAACACGAAACTAGCCACATTATATTTACCCGGATACTACTACTGGTGATAATAATATAATCATATATTATATGATTATAAATTTGAAATTATTTACGTATCATAAACATCAGTCTATTTATTTTCCTCACTGAAGTTTGCAGGTTTAATAATCTCTTCCCAATTTCCAATTTTCTATACTGACTCATATCGTTTAGATCTAATTATTTTTTTATATGGTCTTTTTATGTGACAGTTTCATAAACTACTATACTTTAATCTGAAGTTAATTAACGATACTTGGTACTATTTCTATACATTACCATTAGCTTAATGACGTATTTTTTTAAATGATAACGAATTTGATATAGGTATTGGCGTAATAATTGGTCATTAGTTTAAATCTGCAAGTTGTTAGTACTGATGATTGGGTTTACCGAAACTATAATAATTTGTTAATGCATATTGTAGAGTACCACAAAACTACGGTACATTTAATAATCCTATATGCAACGTTAAGCTCTTTAGCATTTGTTTACAATGTTGTTGTAGTGCTGTGACAACATATTACATACATACAGTTAGGTTATTTCAAACTGGATTGCTGAAGTTTGCGATACTGAGAGAATGGGACGAAGCTACGATGTAGCAAGCGACAGAGCGATCGTTTGTAGTTCACTTCAGACAACTTATTGTGGCTTATTTCATGTTACAAGCTGAATAACGAGCACGTCCTTACTTATGCTAGTTATAAACTTTGTACCGAGCTTAAAGTATTTTTAAATAAAGTTCTGCAACACAAATTCCCTACATGAAACTTATTACATATTATGCTAGTTAGACACATTGTACCGGAGTTAAATAATTTTTAGATACAAGTTCTGCAATACAAACTTTAATATAAAACTCATATATTACATACAACTCATACAAGCTAACCTTCACGCGGCTTCGCCTCCCTGGTTCCGATTTAACTTGATCGCAGGGCCTCCTACCGGATCCAATTTTGAATAAAAACCATCCAAGGACCAGCACATATCAGCTGTCATATCATTATATCTTTGAAGTGATGCACGGACAAATACTTGTGGCTATTGATTTTTATTTATATAAGTTTTAGTAATATAGTTATCTATCATATTGAAAGTGCTATAATTCCTTATTTTTTTATTAGCATTGAGTTGAAGCACTGTTCAATGCGGTATACGCGCAGTGCATCCATTGTGGCTTATAACTTTGGTATCCATTATTCAAGAATCCGCAACGCCCGACTTACGAAATGCGGCTGCAAGACATTATATATGCAACTGCCTTACGTTTTTACGTACTTAATAGATAATTTGCTATTTTCTGTTATTTAGCTTCCTTATATTTTTTATTCCATCATAGGGGTCTGAGAATTTCAGTAGTTTAATGTTAGTTCTATAGCATAAAAATATTTTTTTTTGTCAGAGGTTAATTGTTTTATTTATAGATTTTCCTTATCTATTTTCTTACTTCCGCAAAATAATTAGTTCCTTAAGACCTATAATAATATACATCAATTCTTACACGCAAAAGGGAACTGCCATATTTTTTGGCCTCACGTGGTCCGGTTTCTGTTTTGTCCTGATAATATTTTATTTATCTTCGTTATCCTTGCATGGGAACGATCTCAATTTGCTATTTCAATTTAAATTGAAGCAATGAACTTCAATTCCAGATTGTCCACTCAATTCACTTCCAGACCCTTACTTTGAGACACAAAAAGTAGCGGTCGTAGTAACTTGTGATTGGAAGTTACTAAAACCTATTCCTGTAGCATACTTAGTTCGCTTAGGCAATATTCATGCTGATTTTGGTCTTGTGTTTCGGTCCATTGATATTTGAAGTGAGTAGAAACTGTACCAGTGCGGCGTCTCTACTTGTTAATTTCAGTAAGTCTGTTACCAAATTCGTCGCCAAAGTGGAGCACACTTCCGCCAACTAGCATGGGAGTATATTACGAGGACCAATGTTGTATCTTAAATAAATGTAGCAGCAAGCAGTAGCAAAATTTAATTTTGTTATTTGACAGACAACGCCAAAATTTATATGAATATTATTTAAGTGAGAAGAATGGATAAAGTAAGAAATAAGTATATGAGAGGAAGTTTGAATATGACGCCAGTGATAAATAAGTTGAAAATAAATTATTTGTCTTGCGATGCGTACCGCGTGCGGCAATAGGGATATTGCAGATAACTAACTATGATTTAAAAATTCCAGACACGAAAAAAAAAGTTTTTCTTTTAGCTAAAAAGCTCTTGATCTTGTCACCTTTCAAGTAAAAAATACTAAATCAAAATTGGTGTATCCGTTTGGTAGCTACGATGCTACATATAGACACATAGATGCTCAAGTTGAATTTGTATCTCCCATCTGTTTTCATCGGGGGTTAAAACATTGTTGACGGCAAGAGGGAGAAACAAAAGATATCCTTCTTTGGATGGATTATGGATTACGTGATGATGATATACGCAAAATGAGCTCAATTATTTTTATTATTAACATTTTTCTTCTCTAGCACCAACACTGTTCCCCCTGAGTGAAAGTACATCAGGCCTTCCATTATTGAATCACAGGATTGATATAGTTTCAAGCAAAATTAAAACAAAGTTTCAGATATTTATACTTTTCGTATAGTTTTAGATATTTTGTAAGTAGTCACCATCTACATAATCATGCAATTCGATAATATCATCAATAGATAATTTGAGAGTTACATTCAATCATTACGCAATACTCAACTTACCTTACACACTCCATTATAATATAGTATTTAGGAATCTAAATTAGATTGTAGTATGTACCAAACTAGAATAGTTTACTGGGTAATATGTAGGCTCGATATTCTGAATTATTTTGAACCGGCCGCGCTTTGAATTACGCAAATTCCTCTCGGCAGTATCGAAATTTGACGAGTATGCGGAATTTAATAATGACTAAACACTGTAGTGATTTAAACTGAATAAATGTATAATGATGATATAAAGTTCGATAAATGTAGGAATAATGTGTGTAATGAAATATCGCATTGTTTTGAAACACGTCAGTACTCAACGCAATCTATGTTTATTTATAACAAAACTAGCTGCCCCGCGCGACTTTGTACGCGTGATTATTCTACCTCTACGCTTTTTCTACGCTACCCTACACTACCCTACGCTACTCTACCCTACCCTATTCTACACTACCCTACCCTCCTCTACCTTACCCAACCCCTACCTTACCCCTACCCTACCCTACTATACCTCTACTCTACTTTACCTCTTCCCAACCCTACCCTACCCTACTGTACCTCTACCCTACTATACCTCTTCCCTACCCTACCCTACCCCTACCCTACCCTACCCCTACCCTACCCTACCCCTACCCTACCCCTACCCTACCTCTACCCTACCCTACCCTACTCTACCCTACCCTACCCTACCCCTACCCTACCCTACCCTACCATACCTTAGGAGTATAATTCGATGTATAACACTACTGCATAAATAACACTTTGATGTCTCTTTCTAATATCGAATTTCCTACATAAACTTTTACCCTCCCCCCCTTTCCCCCCCATGGGTAGTTGTAAAAAATCTGAAACACGTCTTATTTGTTAACCGAAAAGCTAAACACCAAGTTTGATTGATTTAACTTAAAAAGTGACGGATTTCCATACAAACTTTCATCCCCCTTTTATATTTCCTAAGGGGGAAAACATCCAAATTTATTGATACACGTCTTACTTATTTTCAGAACATAAGCTTAATACTCATTTTTACATCTGTAACTTAAAAAATAACGAATTTACCATACAAACTTTCACCCCCTTTTTTATCCACTCGATGGCAGATTTGAAAAAAAAATCTATGCTCGTTTTTCATCTAACCACCGAAAAGCTAAATACCAAGTTTCGTACGTTTAACTTTAAAAACGACGGACTTTCATACAATTTCTTATCCCCTTTTTTACCTACTTAGGGGTGGAATTTCCAAAAATCCTTCCTTAGTGCACCCCTAGGGTACTTAAAGAATATTGCCTCAAAATTTCAAGTCTCTAGGTCCACCGGTTTAGGCTGTGCGTTGTCTGTCAGTCAATCAGTCACGGTACTGTTTTATAAGTATAGATCAATAAGATATTAATTGTATACTGTACTATATGCATTCGCTTGTTAAAAGGTACTAATAGATTGGTTAAATTCACAAAGTTACGAGAGCTCTGAAAATTTTATGGATAGAATTAGTTAAATACAAAATAATTGCAAAAGTCACTTCACACACAGATCTCCCTATACTCATACTCACTCTCAGACTCTCATAAACACACACACGCACAAACACATGTTTAAGAGTCGACCCCAACACAAGTATAATTATCACTTCGTGGAGCCGATCACCTCAATTCTAAGTTAATCATGCAATGTAGTGTAATCATGTATGTAGTGTCGGCCAAGAAAGTGGTGTAAGCATAGAGTATTCAAGAAAATATAGAGTGATAACGTCAACCACATTGCCTTGTGCGGAGCGAAAGCAGGTCTCGCCATAGAAATTTTAAAATGTCATTTTTTCAAATTAAGTTTTCTAGACGTTTTTCAAAATTTTACTCAGAAGTTAACCATGATATAAGCTAAAATGTAACTTTTTCGCTCGTGGAGCCTAGTTGAACCGCAGTCGATCGAGGTATGATCGCAAACGGACCTCGTGTCGCGGCCGCGTTGTTCATACCCGTGCTCACGGTTCATACTTCTATAGGGTTGCTCTATTTTTTTCTTATATACTCTAAGGGTGTAAGTATCAGTTTTGATTTAGTATCCAACAAGGTTCATAGAAGCAGATGCAAAATAATGAAATAACCTTGAAAAGTATTCATACGTCATAAGTCACATATAAGTGCAGGACATTTTAATCTTTATTATAAGTGGATAAGACATTAATTTCTACAAAGAAAATTTAAATGTTTCTAAATTTAAAAGCATAAAAACTATTTAAAAAGATGGCAATAGAAGTGTCGCATCGATATGCAAGCGAAATTAATCTTATAACCTATGAACCTGTAAGCGGCATTCAATCTTAGGGTGATATACCACTTTTTTGGCCAACTGTACGAGTATCTTCTGACTAAACTTGACTGACTGACTGACAACGCACAGCCTAAACCGGTGGACCTAGAGACTTGAATTTTGAGACGATATTCTTTGGGTACCCTAGAGGTGCACTAAGGATTTTTAAAAATACACCCCTAAGGTCGATCGATAAACCATTCATTCCGTTTTCATTAGTTAAATTATTTAAATCAACGTGTTTTAATTAAACGAAAAGCAACGCCACGTAAGCAACTTTATCGAATAGTTTTATTTGTAAATGTTTCATACATTTGGTTTACTTTAAACATTAATTAAGCTGCGGTTACCCATATTCCGCAATCACTCAACCGTGCGCGTCGGACTACTCACAATAAATGTAAGCAATATATTAAATATTGTATTGTTACTTGTGATTAAAAAAAGAGACATATTCATATCGTTTTACTGAACTATTCGAAAGCTCTGTATATTATATTTTTTGTCGTGAAGTGTCACGCAAAGATGACAATAATACACTATTGAATTTGGTGGAATTGAAATTATTTAAGCCTTTTGATTTTAAAATATGGATTCTCGTAAGACTATTAGGAATTACAAAATATAAACAACTTGCGCTAAATCTAAATGGTACCTTGATGTGTGGGACCAACACAACGAGAATTTTGGTCGCAAATAACGTCAAATACACACCAAATGGCCCAGTACACGTTGGGCCATTACCCTTAATTTTTTTTTTACTGAATATCGATTCTGTCAGACTTAGACTAATAAATAAAAAAGATAAGATTTAAATTTCTTTACGGCAGACCATAGAAAAGGTTTTAAGTTGATGTCATATAAGACAGAGGTGTATGCTATATATCTAGACATAAAATATAATTTTCAATGCAATAGTGCGCTTAGTGCCGTAGCTTCAAAAGGTTTTATGTTTTTCGCCATGATAAAAGAAAGAATTGAAAAAGTGACGAACATTTTAAAGATCCTACGGACGTAAGATCTCATAACTTGATGGGACATTATATTATCTCGAAATAACGTAACCTCATATATGTCGAAATAACCTAACCTCAATATAAATTGCCGTTTTGCAGAAATGCCTTTAAAGAGCCTTTTGTTATTTTACAAATACTCTAGGGGTGGTTGTGACACGTTAATTTTAAGTTTGCTTAGCTGCGCTTAACATTAGATGGCTTTCATTGTCGTTCTAAACGCTAGACGTGAAGCTTATACAATTAAACCTTAATAGCTTCTGTCGTGGTTAGACAGAAACCAGATTTTAAACGAGAATTTTAGTATTTAATATCGTCTTTTAAAAATAAATAAATACATTTTTCGTTAAACATGTGGTTAGGTTTGCAGTTGCCAATATCAAATTCGAAAATGTAATTGTTAGAACAAGGATCTTCCTCAGCTTTGTGTCTGCAACAAACTTCAGATAATAAGTTACCAAGCGCTCGACTTCAGGCATTGCGTAATTGCTCGAGTGATTAAAATGCATACTTTGACAGTTATATTTATTGAAACGGCTTTTGCTCTAATTAGATGGAAAGACGTATGATGTTGCAGATGTCAGCTATATTGACACGAGTTCAAATGAAGTCTACCTTTGCAAGTAACAAGCATACAGTTTATACGTACCTTTACGTCTTTCCAAATCCTCTTATGGCATCATTTAATTGGTATTGCGCTTTGCTTTCGACTAACTTTGCCTTTAGGTGGTAGTCATGTATGAATGGACTGGCTCGACCGAAATACCACTCACAGAATATCGGCGTGAAATATCAGTATTCGTAGTGTTAAGTTTTATACGGTCAATAAAGAGACCCGGAAGCTCCTTCTACTGTATAGTATGTGACCTTATTTTCGATCGATTACTTTTTTAGCGATTTTATGTCACATAAATCTTAGGTGATCATTTGGCACTTAATAAAAACACTTAAAATACTTCATGGCAGCCGTCTGCCTTTGACAAGCTTTAAAACAAACGTTAACTTCTGAAACTCAAAAAAGAACTCTAAAAAATAACCATTTAGTAGATTTTTCAACAATGGTGTATTTAATGTACGTTTTATTACCTATATTTATTAAGCACATGTGCAAATTTAATTTGATAGTTACATGATACATGAAGACAAATGAAAGTTCCCTTCACGATTGAATGAGCTTCATACAATAAATGTTATTAGTACGTTTTGTAGTAATGTTTAGATGCATGCAACTGAGACAATAGAAACAATAGACAGTCGTGAAAAGAGATGTTTTTATGATAGCGCACTTATTAAACGATACCTTGGCGGCAAAATGTAATCTGGAAATGATATTTTTTCATTTAGAATGTCAGTTCGATGATAATTTGGTCCGTATGCAATTGCATACGGTCTGCCTGATGGTACATAATTATATTATATAGTGCTTTCAACATCAGGGTATCACTTGCGCCCTTTGACCTTATGTGGGATTATAGCGGGGGCATTATAAAAGAGCAGGATTGGGTCTCCGGTGCTCTCGCTGTTAGGTGATTAGTTCAGGTGTCCTGTGGCAATAAAACCAGAATATTAGAATGCAAAAAAGGCCTTTACTCAGCAATGGTCTACCCATTGCTGAGTAAAGCCCTTTTTTGGGTTGTTTGGAAGTAAATGTATACTCATAAAAAGGAATGCCCTAACAGACTGATTCATCAGCGTAGAGCATAGAAATTGGAAACATGAAATATGGACATTAGGTTACTTTTACCTTAATGGGTAAAATGGAGAATAGAAGTTTGTAAAGGATTCTTATTAGTAAAACGATATAAAATGGTATGATATGGTATAATTGGGCTTTCGGTTAGAAATTAAGAAATACGTGATTTGATTTTTTCAGAGGGTTTAACCTTGTAATTGTTTATTTATGAAGTTAGACACTTCAAAATTGGTATTTGCATTGGAGGAGAAAAAGTTTATATTGTAATTTTAGGGGATGGAAAATTTGAAATGTATGTGGATGAAGTTTCAGGTAAAGCGCTAGTATACAAAGGTATACCTGATGTTATTAGTAGAGTCGCATTACACGTAAGCTCCTGCAACATACAAACAATAAGTGCATAAGTACATCACCCGCACAGCCAGCCAACAATAGGTATGGGCACAGTGGGCGAGTCTGACGTCAATCTCATCTCATCACTCGTTATTCGAATGTAGAACACCATTATTTTAATACCTATTAAATTTCTTATTAAATATTTATATTTAATAAGCTAACATGTGCTAAAACATGTAAAAATTTCACAAAATATACCTATTAAATTATTATGATGTGTAACATTTCAATTTGATCCTGATTTGTAATTACAACTAATTCATAATTTAAATATCTTAAGGTTTTTAGATGTTCACATTTTTCAAATATTATTCTCCAATTCAAACAAGCTGTTCGGTACACTTGGTATATGTAAATTGCTTTGAATTTGCATAAAAGTATGGCATCAATCATCATCTGTAGTGAGCCAACTGTCGGCACAATGTGAAGCTACTATATTACTCTGAAAACTGACACTCGAAACAGTCATTACTTATCAAGTAGGCATTATCAAACCATATTTTCAATAAAATTCTATTAAAAACATCATTAGATCTGAGGTATTCAGGACAATCTGATTTATATTAAGTGAAAATTTGAAGTTTAATGATTAGGTTTTATTAGAAACTCACTTTCCCCGCGACTTCGTTGCCGTACCGTTTACTCCAGACCCGTCAAGAGCGTTGTCCTGTTAAAATAAAAATCATAAAAAAGCACTCACTTTTTCCGACCTTTTCGTTGGATTTTATAAATCCTTTCATAATTATATGATGTCAATTTTACGGCATACGCAACAAATTAAAAAAATCATTAATTTTCAGACTTTAAAAAAAAATCTTTCTATTTTCTAAAAAATCGTGATTTTTTGAAACCCAAAAACCAACATAAAAGTAATTGTAAACTGGGTATGTGTTGTTTGGTTGGTTTATATTTATCCACAGCAACTTGAAATATTTTTCATGAGCCAATTGCATATTTCAGTGGAATCAATAATTAAGCGTTTTCAACACAAAGTGAGGCTTTTTAAAATCTGTTTCTACTGCCAGGTTATTTTACCTGAATTGATTCTTAATAATGGTGCTTAGACTACTACAACTTGTCATTGGCGTAATTGTGGTTTCTCACGTGCCATTCAAAGAAGTTAAGTGACTATTTGAGATTCCATCAAATAGTCAAAGATAACTTTTCCACAAAGTAAAATAATATAATTATGGCGGCCTGAGTTGGTTTTGCAAACGTACAAAAACCCTACACAATGACGGAAGAGTCCAATGTTGTATCATCTGTACTTATGTGTACATGAATATTCAATTTTTTATTATACCTCATTGTTACATAGTTGTAAGCGAATAATAGAGAGGATGTGCATCAAACAAAAACTGGCATGGCGTCGCGTATGACCTTGAGTATTGTAGATAATAGCCGTTTCAAGTTATAGTGTGGGTAGGTATTAGCGGTACCTGCGCTATTGCTAGCTCAAGGGGACGTACTTACTACATAAGATATTTATTAAGGCTCTAGAAAAACGTAACTTTGTTCTCCCTGAGGGACGCACCAAAAAGTCATACACGAGGCCGGTCCAGAGCCTACGAAATACGTAAAATAAACTACTGCTACGGCCGGGCTGAACCCGGGCCAGTATTGCCCGGATGAGCTTACTACAACAAACAGGCGGGCCATGTCTGATGTACTCTATGGCGTTGTATACTCTCAGACAGGAACGAGAACGAACGTGAGACGGTTTTAGTTGCGTACCTATTGTCCCCTGCCTAGTTTTCGCAATCTGATGGAGCGGGGGCGCCCGTTCCGCCTTCGCTTTGCGTCCCGATTTCTGTGTGGCTTAGACATATTGATTTCATTTTTTTTTTCAATATCTACAGTATCTCTCCGTATCTTAGAATTCCATATCGCGATTCCTTTTAGAGATACGTATAATTAAACCTATAAGAGTTTCGTCTTTTCTTTTACAAAATGAAGATACAAAATCTGAAAAGATCAGTCCGTTTACCGAGCGTATTAATAACTTTTTTAACGAATTTAGCCTTGCTATTCCACATTTTACTCGTAGTGCATTCAAAAGAAACGCGTGTCTAACGCGTAAATTGCGTAACCTCGATGTGCATCACACGTTGTCATATTAATTACGCTCATTTGTGTTTTTAAGTGCCAACAACACTGGAAGCTTTAGGATAAGAACTAATAAATTGATTCAGTATACGACTGCAATTATTTACTTATAATAATGTCTTTAAGGGTATCGTTAAGGTACTCAGGCTAAATAAAAACTTTATTCGAATACACGAAAGTTGTCCGGTTAAAAAGTTGTTTCATTATATAATTATGTACTCATGTTTGCTTAACGTAGAATTTCTATTTGCAATTAAAGTTTATGATGTCTAAATGTGTGTATCTTTGTACGGCAATATGTAAAAACATATCTACTATTATTCTTGTTTATTGTAAGTTGATATATTATTTATTATTTTCCTATTAATGTTTCTATTTAGATTAATTTCTTCTTAGATGTCTCTTTATACACACTGTGCGAAATTATTTATGGTAGTTACTTATTACGGCCTAGATCATATTACTGAATAACTGAAAACGTTAATTTTTAGTTGAATTAAAGAGCGTGGCTTATGCTTTTCAAGTTTTCTGTTGTTGGCCAAATATTCTACATAGCTTATACTTCTGTTATAAATTGTAATATGATCGCGGTCCTCGCCCCATTCATAGTGGTTAATACGACGCACTAATCCAATCATAAGCACGAGTATTAGTTCATTGTTGCATGAGACACTGTTTAGTAAGATTAAATGTTAAATGTGAGTGATTAAAAATTCAAAATAGGTACTTTAATACTTCCCTATCAATTGCAAAATCTCCCTATACATTAATATCATGCATCAAGTATGCTCTTGAGTTTATTGACTTAAGTAAAATGCGAAAAAGGTAGCATAAAACTTTAAATATTAATTTTAATGCTCTCTGAACACCCCAAAAACAGAACGGATATAAACGGAATATAAAAAAATTAAAGGTTTAAATTAATAAAATTAATATTTTAAAAAGCTTATACATTAATAATTTTATTTTTCAATATATGAAATCTCGAACAAAATAAAAATAAAATGTTTGGTTTTCGCGAAAACTACACGTAATAAAAACAACTTTTATTCTTCTTCTTTTTCCGGACTTATAATAAAAGTAATGTGACGTAAATCCGATTAAAAGATGTTTTTATAACCTGTAGTGTTTGTTAAAGTAGTACAGCATAATAATTATGCTTATATGGCTTAACAAATACGAAAATCAGCTTTTTATTTTAAAGTTAGCTGTTCTGTTTTTGGGGGGTTCAGAGAGCATTAAAATTAATATTTAAAGTTTTATGCTACCGTTTTCGCATTTTAATTAAGTCAATAAACTCAAGAGCATAATAAATAATAATAGGTGGGGCATCGACTTTGCAATCAATAGAGAAGTACCCTATAATACTTTACTATTGAGAACTTTCATAATTCCGGTATAACGGACATTTAATATCTAATTTTTCTTACTGAATAGGTCTATACGCTTATCATGTTGTGCTTTGTTTGTGTTTAAGATAAATAACATGTGTTATTATTCAAAGAAAAGGCATCAACTTCCATATTTATAAAAGGCGGTCGGGTAAGGACGTAATCTGTAAAAAATATCTGAAAATTTTCTTTTATCGCGCCTTTTCAAAAAACTTTTGTCAGCCTGTTTAAAAAGCTTGCTTTCAATAATAAGCGACAGATAATAATGTACAGTTTTTTTAATATTACTATTGATTTTATACTCAGTCAATAATTATGTAGGTACCTACAATGTTTTGTAATAGCCTTTTATTTTAATTAAACTCGTGCTAGTGAAAAAAGAAAGAAAGGTACCTACAGATTAACTTAATTTTTTAATATTTATATCTGGTTATTTACTTAAATGATGATATATTAGACGATCATTTATTGAGTATTAAAGAGAAGCAATGTATATGTATAGGCTTAAATCAAATTCTTTAGCAAAATAACTAAACCTCCTTCAAGTTTCAATCGATACCGATAATATATTTTTATTTCACATAATAAAAATAGATTTTTATTCTGTTCTACGCGCTAAAATCACCTAGCCTAGAACAGAATAAAAAATTATGTAAGTGCCGAACAATATGTATATTTTTATTGTCGACAGCTAACATACCTGTGAAGTTTCGCTCACTAATTTGATTTAATCCTATAGATGCAGTGTTAATGGAAATATCACAATGAGCATTCGATAAAAGCGTACATTTATTCAACGCTATGAATTTCCATTTAGTGTTCCATCCCGAGTTGATCCTTTCGATTAAGTTGATAGTGCATCTGTCTTTAGTTAATGCATGCGTAATATCCTTGGCCCTGAAACCAATTTTCACATCGACGAACCAATTCTAAAGTGGGTGTGCTTTACAGAAGTGAGACAGGAGGCTGTCCAGCAAGCGCTGGCAGAGATGCAGAACAGACCAAAGCCTTCGCTGCCGATGCCCTCGAAAAGGACCTCCATGATGGCTAAGAGCCCTGACAGGGAGAGACATGACCTCTGTAAGTACATGCCTACTAGTGGTTTACATTTAAAGTGAGAAAGGTTTTTACAAATGCAATGTACAGATAGGCACCATTCATCTTTTTGGGTAGCCACTGGGTCTTCATTTTTGTAACCGACTTCCAAAAAGAAAGAGGTCTTTAAATCGATGCGTTTTTTTAAATGTCTGCGTCTTCGTCCGGATAGTTTCCTTTTTATATTTCCTTTTTACCGGCTTAGGATAAGAATTTCCCACAATCCTGCGACACAACCGCTAGGTACATAATCTAAGAAATATTTCCTCATAATTTCAAATCTCCAGTTCCACCGGTTTAGGCTGTGCTTTGTCTGTCAGTAAGTCGCGATACTATTTTATAGTGTAGATAACAACTAAAATACCCTGATAATTTCATCAGAAGGAATAATGTTATAGTTTCGAAATTTTGTTAGCGAATTCAATTATGTACTGACGGCTGTTTCCAAGCGCATACATTTCACAGACAAATGCAATTAATCCATGTCCGACAGTTATTAAATGTGAAATGCGGGTGAGAATATGGAGCATATAAGTTTTAATTTGGTTACATTTGAATCAACCAATATGTGTTGCCTGATTTGCTATAAAATTTGTGACGAAGAATAACTGAATAAATTTAATAAATTAAATTCCTGTCCTAAGCTTTTTATGTATACAATTTGCGTACTATTTAACCCTTCAAAATAATCACCCTTGTTTAAATAATCATACCAAGTACAGAATAATTACTAAATTAAACGAACTTACCTTAAGTGAAGTTCTATTGTAATTATATGAAATGATTAGTCTTCGAGCTCTTGATATAATTTACTATGTAGTCCCACTACTTTTACTGTATGACACGCGAATTTCAGAGGATTCAATCCTGAAAATAAAAAAGGTTGCGCTGGCAACACTACCCAGCTTACGTCATTCTATTTAGAGCAATTCTGGAATAAATACTAAATATATACACATATATATCATGTATGGTCATATATTTAGGATACAAAATACTTTTTCAACTTCAATTCCAGGGTAAAACAAACTTCAATTGTTTTAGGGCTTGGGAGGGTTGTTAGTCTCGAAGACTAATCATTTCATATAATTACAATAGAACTTCACTTAAGGTAAGTTCGTTTAATTTAGTAATTATATTCATGATTAGTCTTCGAGCTCTTGATATAATTTACTATGTAGATGTTTAGAGAAGAAGTTGAAAAAGAAAATAATTAAATAGGTACAATCCTTCCTATGACAAGAAAACATTTCAATTAAGTAGGTACATGAATCTTTTTTATGAAAATTAAAATAATACTGAATAATTATATCAGTGTTTTCAAACCCCCTTTAAACATCACAACTCGTTAACAAACAGTACTGAACAATCATTTGTGTTATTATTAAATAATCACATTAATCAGTCTGAACATTTCAAACAGCCTTTGCAAATAAATAGTAGGTAGGTAATTATCAGTTTCCCTAGCTAAAGGTTTATTATAATGATTAGCAAAAGAAAACTTAAGATCCCACTGAGAGTAACCAGCAGTTTTAAAAATTGCACCTCTAATTGCTAATGAGGTGGATGAGTGTCACATTATAAATGAGGTGTGAATCTTTTAATTTTTATTAATGTATACCCCCTGTTCAACATTACTTGTTTTAGCTAACGACTTGTTTGCCTACTGACATAATTATAACTAAACAATATAATCTTTCAGTGTTTAATTCAAGCTTTTTAAATGATTAATTATCATTTATACAATATAGCAGAGTAAGTAATCACAGGACAAATAGAAGATTTTTTGAAAAATTAAGGAAGTATAATTTCTTATTTTTACTGTTTTGATGTCCTAATTAAATCAATAATTATCATCTTTACAAATGAATCACTGAATTCTATGTTTATGCATCTCATTATATAGATTCCCGTATTCTCTGTGTACTTGTAAACGCTAACAGAATTTTTTGAGTATAACTCTTGTTCATTTATTAATTACCTTATATAAAATTACCTTTTTTAAAGTTCATTACTAGCGACAGATCCTAAGTATCATTAGGATGAGCCGCTCTTTATTTGAAAATTCCTTCAAAATCTTTTTATCTGTGAATCTGTGCCTATATCATAACTTATGATCAATGATATACTTAGCTTATTTAATAGTAATAAAGGAAGTGTATGTTGAACTATATATTATAAAAATGGTTTGTGAGAAATTCTACTATCTTTTGAAACAAATAATTCAAATTTGTTTTCATCCTTACAGAGAAAACCTACCACTTTTTTAATGTCACTGTATATTGTATTGTGAATGCGATAATGAGGATATCATAACCTGAATAAAGTCATCTTATATCGGTAGTCTCTTAATGCTTCCCTGGTAATACACCTGCCCAAAAGAAAGACTGCTGTCATAAGGATGCGGTTTTTTGGGAAGTGACAATAATAATTGTCTTGACTAGTCAAATGCCAAAAGCATTATCTTCTTTAATTTTAACTCTTGAAATTATGCAAACAGTAGTGCATAAAACAATGGGTAATTTTTTCAGTTAACTGTAAAAAGTATCCCTATATTCCGCATAATTATAGATCTTTAACCAAAGACTGATATTATGACATTTGTGCTGACTCTAGAAACAAATAAATCTGTGGGAGGTTTTTTAAATCTTAGGTACTACCTCAGATAAAACAGAAAGCCTTTACCCAGCAGTGGGATGATATGGGCTGACAGTACCAAATTGTAACTATCTCACATAAAACCATAGAATAGTTCTCACTCATAATCAACACCTCTATTTCTAGACTAAGATAGCTTTTTTGTCTTTAGACTTTACATAAGATGCAAATATAAAAATATTGCGAGCCTTACACCATTAAGATACCACAAACTATTAAAATTCATGAAATGAATACCATCTATCCTATTAATATATAAGCGTTGCTGTGGCAAGAATTAATTTCTTTGACAAAACATTGTAAACCCACATAATGATTGCAGCTAAAAGTTCTAAATACTCATGTGATCTTTCTTATCCTCCTCAGTCCAAAAACCATTAATCAGGTAGGTACTTGATCATTATAAAATATTCAACAATACAAGATGCACTTGAATATTTTTTACTATTTTTCCATATTTATGCAAAGAACAAGATACCTATTTTAACAGGAACATAGTCTAACTACCATTTTCTAACCATTCATTAAATGGTGTTTCTGTAAATTCATTAAAATACAAATACTGTCACCATGATAACTGATTTAAATATCCCTACTCTGAAGATAGGATATTACTAATTTTAGTAGGTAAGTATCTTAGTGAAAGTCAGTGGATCAATACATAAGCTAAAACACATGCAATTGAACTCACAAATAATATTATGATAGTAAAAACCAAAGTATACCTGTATACTGTCAATAGGTATTAAAAATATACCTACACCTTTCCAATCTATGGTGATGTGATCAAGATTATCAAGATTCAATCTTAAGATTAGTTTACAAGGCGTTTGTATGTCATTTAAAATGTTCAAAATTAATAAACTTATTAAGGCACTTTAAATTTAATACTAATATAAGTCTCATACTGCCAATAGGAGTCACTGTAATGTTTTTTAACAATTTAAGTACTCTGAACAGCTTGGTAAGCTAAAAACACTTAAACTCAATAGTCTATCTATTTGTTTAAAAAGTCCATATTTTCAGTTAAGACTGAACATGATGTAAAATATTATGGAATAGTTTTTATGATAACCTTGTTGCTATGATAGGATAACTTTATCCTGTGTAATTTTTTGCCAACAAGAATAATAATATATAAGGCGGCCTGTAAAAGCCTTTACCTTTAAGTCTGTCTCACAGACCTGTGATGATGTGCCTGTCCGCTTGCCTGAGGTCCTGGATTGGTGTTCCTTTCCTTTCCTGTACTCCTGATGATATTGCCCCCCCCCCCCCCCGTTTAGAGTCTACTCACACATGGGAGGAGGCATGGCATGGAAGTTATTCTTATTTTTGTAACAATGTTGTTCCTGCTGATTACAGCAGAAACAATTTAACAGGCTAATAAGCCTCCATGTAATAATAGACTTCTTTACATTAAAGAATCTTCCTTTGACACTGCGTTTATAGATTTAACATTTTCATTGAGTTTTTCATTAAACAGATAATTATCCCGCTCTATTAAATTTATTTCATTACTATGTCTTTATCCAAATTAATTGGAATCAATTTACTGCGAATGACTGTGTCAGCAAATGTAAACACTGATTCTTCTCAAGACATCTTAATTAATAATATCTCAATGTTAGAGACATCAGCATTTTTGTTGGATAAATACCAACTTATTTACTACTTTCAGCACTGCTGACAGAGCTAAACCCAACTGTTGCTGACTTTCTTCTACTCCTTTGTCTTTACCCTTTATATTATCAATCAGCAGGCTTGATATTGAGTTAGACGCTTCTAACAGTATACATTTTAGGGTAAGTTATATTATATTTCTATAAGATGATATCCTTTACACTCTTTTCTATACCACTTTAACTGTCAAATAGGGTTTTTTGCAGTTTTTATAGTCATTGCCATCATCCTTTACACACTATAATTTTATTTTTATTGTTGAGAAAGTCAATATGATCAAATAATTTATACCATTTGTTCTTTTAATACTTTGATATTGTCAGTGTTCATTTAGGGGCTGATATAAATAAAACGATAGCTCACAGCAAGACAACAAGATGTTTAGGTCCCAACAGTTTTGCAAACTCTCTTATGGTAGCGGTAAGTACAATAATTCTTATGTAAACTTTGAAGTAAATGAATTGTACATTTCTTTTTATCTGGCACTGCCAGTGTCATGTTCATTTATTAGTTAATAGTAGTAGGTATTAAGTAGTATATTAGCAACATGTAAATACATTTTCTACATTTGTTAAATCACTTCTGAGTGAATTTCCTCTACATAAATCATATCAGTCAGCAGCGGCAACCTATGCCCAATGCTAGTAATATGGACTCGTTCCATTCTATTACTCGACTGAACTTCTATAAAACAGACATTATTAGATAACTATATCGTAGTCTGATGTACAACTTACAAGATCACTGATCTTAAACGTATCCAATATTTCCCTCGTGGGATAATAAGGTACGCGTATATCATAGAACTTCTAGATATACCAGTTTATTGTGCTATTTTCTCAACTAGAGAAAACTTTGTAACATGAACTTACATGTACAAAAAAGCACGACACCGATGGGTCCTCTGCTGAAAATTAAGAAACTTTTCTTATAGATAACATACCTGAATCTGAATCTATTTCTCAGAAATATACTGATATGATGATATTTCTTTTTTTTTTGACATTTTTGTTCCAGTAACGGTGCCGGTGGTGTAATAAAAATAATAGCCGGTTTCGACGTCCATGTTTTTTCGCTGCTTTCCTTAGTATTCTCCATATTATTTCTTTCCTTGACCCGTCTTTCACGTTGCATATTGGAAATATTGTAATGTAATTGTATTTATAACAATAATATTCAGTTTTATCACCCAAATAAAAATTAGGGAAAAAATAACGTGCGCGCGATCACGGCGAAAAAATAGTGAATGACGTAAGCTGGGTAGTGTTGCCAGCGCAACCTTTTTTATTTTCAGGATTGAATCCTCTGAAATTCGCGTGTCATACAGTAAAAGTAGTGGGACTACATAGTAAATTATATCAAGAGCTCGAAGACTAATCATGAATATAATATGGAAAACAGATTTTGAATTCGAACACTCATGCGAAGTCCGCGGAGTCTGCCATGTTTTAGGACACCGAAGTCTTCTAGCGCAGATTTAAAGGATGTAAATTTAGGATTTAGCATTAAGGTTAATGAGATATAGAGATGAAATGTGATAAACATTATTATTTTACGACCTCACAACAAAATTAACATCACTCGATGAATCGCATAAATCGATTGACAACAAATATGATTTTTATTTCATAGTAGGTTCAGCAGAAATATACAAAACAAGCACTCTATGGCAATATTTTAGACAAAGACCTGAAAGAACACAAAACCACATTTGAATAAAAGTTACAGTTATATTTCTAATTACAATATAGTCAAGTGTAAATATTTGCTAGTAGATAAATACAATTTTTGGTCGCACAAAGTTTTGGAAACTTTGTATTTTCTTTGATACCCAGATCGTTAATAATTTATTTATTAATTATAATTTTTTATTGCTTAAATTTAAATTAATTACACTTCATAATTTATATCTGTTTGGGGCATTAATGAGTATCCATCGCCTTTGATGTTTCCAGGTAAATTAATTATGAGCCTAAGTACCTTTGTTCTAGAATTCGAGATCTGTTATTCAGTATAGGTGTGATGTGATTTTGCTTACCAATCTACCCAACCAAAACACAATCTAGCTAGGATGCACAAGTGTTGCTTAGATATTAGGAAAAAAATAATTAAATTGTTTTTTTTTTACCTGTCAAAAAAAAGAAGTTAAAAAATACATACCTATAAGTTAACATTTCAAATTCACTCATTATAATACCATGTAAGACTGCATCCTTAGTACTACTTAATTTAGTGTATTCTTATACAACCATACCGTTTCGACACGATTGCACAACCATATCGTTGCAAAAAGGATGCCACACTCGTTCCCTGTTTTTATAATTCACTACATCTTTATATTCTAAATTTCTAATCCTGTGACAGCCTCCTCATCTGACGAAGACTCGTGCGCGGGTGACACGGAGCTGCCCCCACCACCAGAGCTGGGATCCCCTCCCGCACGCCGCCCTGCTGCGCCACACCCTCGGGCTCACCCCCATCCGCTGCCTCAACCCCATCACCTCAGGGAGAAGAAACACGTTCCAAGGGAAAGGACTGAGATGCGTGAACGAACTGAAATTGACTTATCTGAGATCACTCATCTGCCAGCTTGTGAGTAAATTTTAAATTCAATGTTGAGGATTTTGTGGAAAATAACACTTAATATTCTGTGTCCGACATGCAAACTCGGTTTTTTTTTTTCAATCTATCTATCGTCTATCGCAGTTCTCTGCTGAGCATATTTTCAAATTGGACCACGTAAACCGGTTTATTGGTCTAACCTTGGCTAAATCAAGAAACCTTTACAAAGGTTTTTAAATACGATAATCAAACCGGGACGTTGCACATAGTGTATAATAAATAGTACATATAATATTTTAGTTTATTTTGCTTTTAAAATCTACTTTCAAAAGAGGATTCCTGGCAGCGTTGTTAATGATATTATGAACCGGAGGATTTATTAATTACGAAGTACCAGTGGCAGACTAATCCCGTCAGGGGCCCGAGGTAAGCAAAACTGAATAGTCTCAGAAATGGTCATTTTTGTTATGTACATTTAGTAAAAAAATTATGCTCGAAGGGGAGGTGTTAAATTACGAATCAGCATTGAGCATAATGTTTTTAAAAAAAGAAAAGCTTTTATTTGCGATGACATCTGTATCGTAGGCACCGCTTATTAAAAGTTTGGTTATAAAAGGACACCATAAATTGGGAACTGTTGGCTTAAAGATCAGGCTGTTCTGTGATTTCGGCGGTTGGGGTCCGGAGAACCCCCCCTCTGCCTTTATTGGAAAGAAATCCACGTATTCCGCTATTTTGGTACTTGATAAGTAATTGAGTAAAAACAGGATCTGCTGTCTTATTATGGACCACAAATGAATTGATAACATTGACTGAAGCGGGGCTCCGTCGAACTATATTTGTGATTATGTATATTGATTAGTAATGATTTGATATTTTAAAATTACATCTAGCAACTTTTGATCAGTCGTTCATTTGATGTCACATACATTGGGAGTCAAATTTTTTTCTAAATAAAACAAGAAAGTTTCGATTTTCTAATATGTAACCAAAACAGGAAAGGGGTTTTGAAGGTCCTTCCCCGTCTATTATTTAAAAATAACGTGCCTAAAATTCACTTTTTATTTTGGCACTAAGAAAAGTAATTGACTAAAGACAAGATCTATAACGCAAATCACGTTTTTCTGTCGTTGTAAAAGTCGAGGCCCGTTCTGGTCGGGTATCCTCACTCGGAATTTTATGAAAATGACAAGCCTAAAATCCACATTTTCTTCTATTTTGGCACTTGAACATTAATTGGATGCAAGTGGCACGTTGCTGTTCGTTGGGCGTTCAATGTTGAAGGCTGAAGGATGATGAAGATGAACATTAATTTAGAAAAAGCAACATCTCAGTCGATTGAAAATAACATGCCTGAAATCCAGGTGTTCCGCTGTTTTGGCACTTGATAGTTGTAATGCATGGCATGATCTTACTAAAAAAAGAATAGGTATATATATATTTTTTTTTAATATAAACCTTCTGGTCGTGGGTTATCTCCTAATTTTTTTTAATAACTAATAGGGCAAGTAATGCGGCAGTTGAGTAAACCCATCAAAAATCAAACTATGGCGCTCGCCGACCAGCCAACCTGGCTAGTCCAGCAGCAAACATATTTTCACCTTGTTTGGGATTTAATTATAAAGAACTTATGGATATTTGACCCCCAAATTCTAACTATAGGATTTGTGGCATATCGCCCGTCCGCTTCTCCCCTCCCCTAGTCCGCTAGACCGAAATAGATTCGTTATTAAAATCGAATCACCCACTGCGCTAATACTGTTCCACAAATTGATTTCATGCAATTAATTGAAAATACGTGTTTATGATTTTATGTTTGCGAATGGAATACTATTTATTACATGATATTAACTGCCAACTCTTTTTTTAAAGTAAGCAATACTCGTTTTTAAGAGTTCTAATTAGATTAGAAGAATTCGAATTGAAAACTGGCCCTAAAATCAGTTTATTAACTTTTATTAACTCACTCGTAGATTTATGTTGATTTGAAGTAATTTATATTCGAATAGATAGATACATACAATTAGTCAGAAGGCGCGTCGTTAACAAAACGAAAGTCGAGGCGGAGTCGAGGCATGGGCACAGTTTAATAACAGTACGGATACTCTACTCCTCGCACTACTCGCAGTATCAACGGACGCTTCGTTGCGCATGTTTGTGTACTGTATGCACTGTATATACTGTGGCACGGGCAAGTTTTCATTCATACTTTTTAATTTCGCACCCTTCTCACTTTTGTTAAACTGCAAAAGTATGGAGAAAAAAGTGCCTGCACTTTGACTTCTTCTTGGCTTTCGTTTAGTAAGTGACCCTAGCTTCTATGGTAAAGCTCAAAATATCGGACTGGAGACCGACTCAATACAACAATATTTCAAGCTGTATCTGTCGAATGTTGAATTAACTTAAGATCAACATGCCTAAGTACGCACACACATAAATGCAGCTTGCACGTTATTTTGTTGTGTTGTTGCCTTTGATAGCCAACTATAATAAATAGTTGAATACCAAAAGCCGGGACGAATTTCTATCTTCTTCAGAAGAGAGATTCTAAGTTTCCGGAGCTTCTGTACCGAGCGAAAACTTAATTATTACGTATACCTGAAGAAAACGAATTACATTAATCTGATATATTGTAGACCTGTTATATACCTGTGTACCTTAAACACAAGAAACCTACACGCTTATCGTTCGAGATACACATTCTCGTCTTAAAGCTTTGAAGGATATCGATTTGAGCTAGAAACTTAGTTACGAGTAAGATTATACCGCAACAGTTATTAAACTTCAAGATTTAATTCTTTGCTATGAGAAAAGAAACATCGATATTCATTATTGTGAATAAAAAATCGACTCAAGGCGACGGCTATTATTACCACACAAAAATATTTTTTTAGATTAGATTAGATTAATTGAAATGCAAGAATACCTAAGTGTTTCTATCTTAGAATAGAAATATCTGTTAAAACTTTAACGCCACATCGCTAACTTGTGCACAGACCAAGGTAGCAGCTATTTTTGCTAGAGCGGTACTAATTAGAAGAGAGTAGTGTTACAGGTAGTGTCCGAATGAAACTCCGGATATGGCGTTGGCCTTCTTGCCTAAAAAAACTCTTCTGCCTCGGCCCAATAACCCGAAATTTTAAGCCTAAGATTTTGTAAGCGCCGAAATTGTATGAACGTTATTTGACACTATAGAATTTGCCCCAAACAACGATTAAAATAGTAATAGCAGAGTATAAAGAACTCTTATCTTATAATTCAAAATACATCAAAGGAACACATAAAGTGACATCAGTCTATATGTTAAATAATAATATTAAAAACTAAAATATTCTTTGTAAAAAAAGATTGCAGTTACATAATATGGGGTACCTACATAAGCATGAAGTTAAGTATCTTACAAAATATTGGGTGGACTGCTGTTTTCCTAGCTAGGTTGGTAAGCAACCTGTGTTAAGGAGAAACAGAATATATAAAGCAAAATATCCAAGCAAAATTCGTATATGAGCTATTTGGATGTACGATCCACGTTGAGCCACGTTGAGCAAATAATTCCTGCTGTTGACAATTGAATTCGACGTCAAAGCTTATACACACCACAAACTACATTTCTGAGGTAACTACGTAGTTCTTTGACTACGTATGTTTCTTGGAAATACAGTTTGAGTAAGCAGAGTTAGTTAATAAGTATAATAATTTTGCTATTTAAATCAATGTATCGATACTGATATCCTTAGATATCAATGAGTTACTATTCATGATAAAATAATAAGGGTGGCCAGTAACATTAATTGTGGCGTTTTATTATTATTTATTTGATTAAAAACATATACATAAATATTACATTTATATTCAATTTAATATGCTTATGATGTTTGAGATGGAGCATACAAAACTTCCATCAGGAAAATGCGAACTCGCAAACCTGTCTGTTTGATACTTGCTGTTGAAAATTAAGCCTCGGATGCGACTAAACTCTTGTGAAAACTCCTCATAGTAACGAATTGACAAACTTATTAGTTTGTCTATACGTCGATTAGTTACTATTTAAGTTTTCCGATGTACCTATGACGATATTTCGTCATAGCAGTATCAGAAAACTTAACTCGTATGCATCTTTAATATTTAGTACAACCACAAGCAAAACCTGGCGATAAAATCTGGACAAAGCTGGTGTGTGATCAACAAGCCTGTTCCTGGCTTTGGTTTTGTTTGAGCTTGAATAACACGTGATTTGTTATCAGACATCCAGCCTGATGTGACTCATACTTCGTCAGGCGCACGCCGCGGCGGAGCCCTGGTTGCCGACCGAGTGCAGTGCTACGCGCAGGCCGAGGACACCGGCACCGGCACCGGCCGATGGAAGGTAAGCGTAAGTAACTAGATCTCAACCTTGTTTTCGCTTTTTATATTAATTTTAGTGTCAGTGATATGTTTTAAAGATTGTCTTATTGTTTATCATTATTAAAAGCGGTAAAGAGGATAATGGATTAAAACGCTCAATCGCTTTAAAATTTCGCGATAAGTTATTGGGAATCCATTGGAGAGTAAATGTATATGTGTGTGTGTTTGTGTATGAGGAGTATGCGAGAGTACAGTGAATAATTACTACACATAATTACCCTTAATTACCCTTTTAAGAAGACAATCTTTACACTGCCTGTTCAAGGTTTATGTCAAATTATGTTCAAAGCTGAACATTATAGGTAATAGTATTGATGTAGCTTCAGAATTTAATGTTATATTCATATTCATCCTAATCTAATCTAGGCTTCTAATCTAACCAGATGCAGCTGAAAAATATGTTTTTACTTATGTGACCCTGAGTGACGCTTTTTAACTGCACGTTGCTGCTATAAAGTTATTATTAATAATTCACTTTACGACGATCTGCAAAATCATTTTTTTTCACTCGCCGATCCGAAAACAGCTTCAAGCGGTTTGAATTGAATTATATTTTGTCGATAAATTCATTTCAGATTACGATCTTTCCTCGACACTAGGTTTGAATAAAAAAAATAACGTTTCCCCCGCAATATTATTAAATGATAAATAAATAACCAGTAATGAACTGGAACTAGGACTCTGATCTCGATACCTGTAGGCTACTATTATTATATATTAAAGTGAGATCAATAACTTCTGAATATACAAATTTGGCGGTTGATATTCCATGAACCCGGCTTGACGTAGGTAATTATGATAAGTATACAACTTCAAACATTTCGTAGACATTATATTTATGATTATAAACTAAGCTTTGATTTTCCGTTTAAATAAATTTAAAAGTTTGTATAATAATAGATAAATATGACTTTGATGCAGTTTATGTATCCGTCAGTTTACATCCATTACTAAAACTGACAGTGTCTAGTCATTTTGTAATCTAATTTAGATTCGCTCGCTCGAGATTGTTTAACCTACATGTTGGCGTAGAAATACCAGGTCTGAGGAGTTCCAAATGCAATTTCCATATTCGAGAGAGGAGGTTGAATTGGCAGCCGCTTTGTTGTCACATCTATCGGAATGTCTAATATATTATTTTATTTTCTAACCATTGTACCTTCTCCCTAAAGGCAGAAAAAACTTTTTGATTTACACCATCGATCGTCGCCATATTAATAATAAATCTATGTATGTAACTATTAGGTATATACAATAAAAATGAAATGCTGCTCATTTTTTAACATGGTCGCAAAAGTCCAAATAAGGATAAAGACAAGACAAGAAAAAATGAGAATCTTGCCCGGAAAATTGAAAAATTCGCAAAAATATGAAACTGCTTTATTCTACGGGATTTTTGAAAGGAAAACGTCGTCAGTTAGCTAGTGATATAAAATAGAGTCACATGATCGTAACCTGATGTAATGGGATTAAAGGTGGGTCGTTAATAAATTGATTTACGCAGATTGTTTCATCATCGTCAGTTGTCAAGTAGTTATATTCATTCATAAACTTTTATACACGTACACATTAATACGCAAGTACTTAGGTTCATCATAAATATATTGTGGGGTAAACTACTGTTTGGAAATTTATATTAACACCGTATAACCATGATTTCAAATAGGTGTCAGCAAAGATACAGCAACTATTGAATACGCTGAAGAGGCCAAAACGGCGACCTTTGCCAGAGTTCTACGAAGATGATGATATTGAACTAGAGCTTGCTGCCAATCCCAAGGATCCTAACGCCCCAAAGCCAGAAGGCGGTACTATGACACCAGCTGTTGGTGAACAACTCGTTGTGCCATTAGGGTTGCCACGCAACCTAGAAGCGGCCCTACAAAGATACGGAACAGCCTCGTTCAAAGCTAATGTCGCTACGGTCCTCGATCCGAATGGAAAACTTAGCAACTCGCTCAATTATGGTACGTACAGTTGTCATTTATGTAAAAAGATCATATATGATTACATATTGTATTGATTCATATTTTATTAAGCGTGAATCATGTAAGTAACTATTAGGTTTTTACTTAGGATTAAAGCTGGGTTATTTTGTCTTTATCTAATAGTTCATAATTTCTTTCACAGGAAAGCTCCTTAGTCGATCGCTCAAAATTGCTCATGCTTTGCTCAACAAGACGTTCACCTCTAAAACTAGCAGTGGTGGACCTCTGACTGGCGACAATTCTATCAAGCCAGGGGACCGTGTGGCACTAGTTTACCCGAACAACGATCCCATTAACTTCATGTGCGCCTTCTACGGGTGTCTCCAGGCTGGCATTGTGCCCGTCCCGATAGAAGTGCCGCTGACTCGCCGCGACGCAGGTTTGCAGCAAGTCGGATTTTTGCTTGGCTCATGCGGCATACAATATGCTCTCACTTCTGATAACTGTTTGAAAGGTAAGGCTACGTTGTAATGAGTTATTTTTTTGTGTGTGTTTTTGTTTATTTAAATTTCTTGCTGAATACCTGATAGAACTAATAAAGTATGAATAGTGTAGTTGCATCGCACTGCTGTTACTTATATGGTAATTGTTCCAAAAATCGTGGACTCTTCTAGTATCTTAAGGCTTTTGTTTTTTTTTATTCCTAGACCCTTAACCTATGAGTAAATAAAGTCAGAGTTTCATAGTCTTGCTTCAATTACCTACTAACAATTAATAATAGGAAAATGTATTATATTCTTCTATGTAGGTATTATAATTTAAGATCATAATCTTATATCTATGTACTTAGCTTTGATTATCGATCTGTCAACGAAAGTCTTTTGTTGCTATCAAATATTACTTTTTAGATGATATAAACTTATTGATCAAAATATTTGTGTTTATATAGGGTTAAATCAAATTAGTGAGCGAAACTTCACAGCAGAAATTTTAAGTATCGATATAATAGATTATATAAACAGTAATAAAAAATATCGGATAATCTATACTTATAAAATGGTAACGTGACTGACTGACAGACAACGCACAGCCTAAACCGGTGGACCTAGGGACTTGAAATTTTGAGACAATATTCTTTAAGTACCGTAGGGGTGCACTAAGAAAGGATTTTCTGAAATTCCCCCCCTAAGTAAGTAAATAAGGGGGAAACAGGTTGTATGTAAATCCGTCATTCTTAACGTTAAATGTACGAAACTTGGTATTCAGCTTTTCGGTTGATAAATGAAAGGACGAGCATTATTATTTTTTTTAAATCTACCCTTGAGTGGATAAAAAAGGGGGTGAAAGTTTGTATGGGAGATTTGTTATTTTTTAAGTTACAGATGTAAAAACGAGTATTAAGCTTATGTGCTAAAAATAAAAAAGACGAGTATCAAAAAATTTAGATTTTTTTCCCCTAAGGAGATATAAAAGGGGACTAAAGTTTGTAGTTATGAAAATCCGTCATTAAACTTGATAATTAGCTTTTCGGTTAACGAATAAGACGTGTTTTAGCTTTTTGATAACTGTACCCATTAGGGGGTAAGGGGGGGAACGAATATTTTGTGTAAGAATATTCAATCACTTTGGGGAGAAAATATAGAAGATAAAAGTTTGAATGAAATTCTGCCATTTTCAAAGTTGAAGCCATGAAAGTAAGGTATACACGAGAACTGCTGGACCGATTTTTATGGTATTTGATTTGTTAGATTAGTCTCCGCCTACAATAGAAGAATCGAAGAAAAAAAAAATGGAATTATACCCCTTGGGTATGGTAGGGTATGGGTAGGGTAGGGTAGAGGTAGAGTAGAGTTAGGGTAGGAATAGAGGGGTAGGGTAGAGGTAGAGTAGAGTAGGGTAGAGGTATAGTAGGGTAGGGTAGGAATAGAGGGGTAGGGTAGAGGTAGAGTAGGGTAGGGTAGAAGTAGCGTAGGATAGTGTAGGGTAGGGTAGGGTAGATGTAGAGTAGGGTAGGGTAGGGTAGGGTAGGGGTAGCGTAGGAGTAGCGTAGGGTAGTGTAGAGTAGGGTAAAAAAAGCGTAGAGGTAAAATAATCACGCGTACAAAGTCGCGCGGGGCAGCTAGTATTTTATATTCTGTTGCCCAGAAGTGGGATGATATAGGCTAACAGTTACAGTATATAATTCTGTTGTAAGTACGTCATTTGCTAAGTGCTAAACAAAATGAAAAATGTTTTAATTTTATTTCATTTTTATATTATTGTTAATGTAATCTATTAAGTTCTATACATTCGATACCTGGCATGCCTGTGAATTTTCGCTCATATTGTGTGGGTAGGTAGTCATTAGTTCATAAAAGTGAGAAGTCGTGAAGTTAGGTACTTTTAAGTCATCGTAAGTTTACGGTTACGTAAATATGGCAGGCAGACAGGGGCGTGCACAGACATTTTCGACAGGGTAGGCAAATCATACACATACAAATCCTACTTAGTTTACTAATTCATCGTCTGAATCGTATCTGTCAGGGTAGGCAGTGCCTTTTTGCCTACACTATACGCCCCTGGTGACAGGGTGGTGTAGTAAGACCTAATCTTACTTAGTCAATTGACTCAATGGGACCTTGGGGTGATAAACGTTATTAATCCCCCAACTATATACTTACTTAACTTTAACTGACTTACTTAATCAAAGTATTTTTGTTGATAGAGCTTCCAATAATGGGTTTAATTTCTCGTAAAACCTTATTCAGAACAATATGAAATTAAATTTAGTTGTTCAAATTCCATTGAGGAATTATTAGTGGCACTAGACTAAATTGGAGAACGGACCACTCAACCAATTTGTAATCCTACTACCGATGAAATTCCGGTGATTGGTGAACGCGTAATCCGTCAATAGTATAATAGGTTTACATTGGATTTCCATTTTGAGATCTGTCAGCATTGAGTCGTAATTCTAAAAGTATTGTCATTTATTGACGATACCGTATCAAGATCTTCTATATTTTTAATTTGTTATGCTTTAGCCAGCTGATAGTCTTGCAGAGTAGTACATCTAAATTTATATTTCTCATGTTTTGTAGTTTTAAACTTTGCAACAACTGTGTTAAATGCATTAACAATTGAAAAAATGTTGCACATTCCTGTTTCACGCTTTACTATATTACTTTTCTATATATAAGGCCTTTGCGTC
Source organism: Protodeltote pygarga (assembly GCA_936450705.2). Taxonomy (NCBI): domain Eukaryota; kingdom Metazoa; phylum Arthropoda; class Insecta; order Lepidoptera; family Noctuidae; genus Protodeltote; species Protodeltote pygarga. Next base: position 16,946,672 of record OW388248.2, read on the forward strand.
TATTGCAGACGATTTATGGCGTAATGTCTGCGAGACAGCGTTTTACTTTTCTACATGACTACTATTGAGTTAACTCTTTTATCAGTAAAGAAATCGTCCCTTTTTCACTTTTATGTATTTAGTGGCATCAGATTTTTGTGTAAGAACTCACTTGAAAGAATAGGTCATAAACAAAGACATTAAATGTATACTAGTGATAGACCGAACAAAGCGAACAAAAAGTGAAATAAAAGGATGCAGTAGTAGATAACAAGTCGCCTTCCATCTACAGACTATGAATCGACACAGTATGAAACCATCTTATTAAATTTCTTTGTTTATGAATGTTTAAACTACTAATCCTAATGTAATAAAAATAATACTGCGGGAGTATTTACACAGTTTTTACGGCCACATACAGTTTTCCAGTTCGCAGTTCTATAATAATTCAAACCGCGATGGCGGTTGCAGCCCGCTAGACACCGAGTGTAAGCCGTAGTATTTGCATCTAGCAGCGGTAATCCAGCCATTGAGAAAAGTGACACGAAGAATATTGTCTGTTCGAGACTATTACAGAAAGTTTCCATTTCGTGCAATTTGCTAAAGACCCTATTATTATAGTTTGTAGTGTGTTGACTCCTTTTTACCGTTGAGGGTTAAAAATAAGGGTGTAAAGGTCGACAAATTGAACTATACCGAAACGGCGCCAAAAGCGTTAATCGTACACCTATTTGTAAAATTCTATAAAAACGTCTACCCTAATCGGAAGTTTGCATATTCTAGCTTGCATATTGACAAATAGAACAAATCAAAAACCACGAAAATCGGTCCAGCCGTCCTCGGGTTAAAAGTGTTCGAACAAATCCGATTTTGTTTTAATATTAAGATTTAAAAAGTATTCTAAGCACCCTGAAATTTTATAGATTGTTTTTCCGCAGCAAAATAATTTAATCTTGATAGTGCTTGTACCCATTTATATTATTTGTTTTACTAGAATCAAAAAATTGTAGATTAACAATAAAATTGTTAAAAACGAAACTCAAAAGCGATCGCAGCTTGAGCCAATAGTAAATTCACTTTGTCGACAGCGCACAGCACATGCTGTTCGAGAAGTACTTACCTCTAGGGAATTACTACAGTTTCTCACGCTTTCGAAATAATAAATAGTTTATTATTATTAAAATTTTAAACTCTATATCGATAGTCTTCTTCATCTTCTTTTCGTTTCAATAGTACTTTTGAGGGCAAATCCGTTTTGCCGCGGGAAAAATGTATATTTATTATACCCCATGTACCTATCTACTAATATTATACCATATCAAAGCAGTAGACATGGAATTACAATTAGATAAATGCCTTCGATTTTTGTTGTAAAATTGATGTACTTAACAAGTTTTTTGAACTCGACTTCATGACGACAATGCAGACGTGTAGATCGATGCATTGTTTCTCTTCTTTTTCTGTCTGGAATGGTTCATCGAACTCGAGTCCTGCTTCTGGTTGCAACATTCGTTTCCGCTACCAAAGAGAGAGAAAACAAATCCACTTTATACCTCTTCTTCAGTTTGTTGAGTTTCATACATCCATCCACATCGTTCGTCAAGATAAATAGTAAGGTACAAAATGTATCGCAAATTTCTTGAAAGAAAGAATGAAAGAAAAATTCATTTATTCGCCATTGGGCAGAATAGCACGACACCCAAAAACAATATCAAAAATTAAAAAAAAAAAACGTATCGAAAACTATTCTTGGTAGTTTCATATGGCTTCCACCGTCACTTCTAGATTGTTGTATTCATGTTTAACTCAGAAACAATGTAAAAACAAATGAGAGTCGAACAATACATGATTCATGATATTTTAATAAAATTAGAATATTAGAAGTAGTTATTGCGTAAATATATATATATATTGCGTAAAAAAATTAAATTCCAGAATCTTACACCTAACAGTCCTAATTTCAATTTAGAGTAACCAGTGACACGGCTGTTTAATATTTCAACCCCTATTAAATTAAAATTTAATTGCAATTCAAATTGTTTATTAACACGCCGTTTATTGATGCGCCAGTAATTAATCTGTCGCGCTTAATACAAATGAAAGCCTTAATTGAATAGCGGATGCGATGGTGCTTATGACTAATAGGTTATCAGGATTCAGGGCTAATTGATTTTGTAATGGAAGCATTTTAATTAATCATATTGCTAGGTGATATTTACAGAACATCCACATGGTAAAGATTATAATTATGTTATTGGTACTTATAGGGAAAGCAGGAGTGGTACACAAACTATTACTGATTCTTGCGTCACCAACGACACAGGACTCAGAGACAGCTTCTAAAAGTTTGCAATCTCGATCTAATATTTCTTGCTTCAAAAATTACTACTCTTTAGAAAAATAGTGTAGTAATTTTTGAAGCTTGTCACTTTGTATAGAAAGAGACGAAGCGACGTGCTTCTTATTCACATCTCTTTTCTACAGGTATGAACTATAATGTACAAGGAAGGAGAAAACCAGTGACCGCATGCGCGCTTTGTCCTTCTTACACGTCCGTTCGCTATTATTTTCAGCTAGTAATTTCACTGTTTATGTATATTACAACGCTCACAATCTTCATAGGTCTGCCGAAGACATCGTCAGGGGATGTAGTATCATTCCGTGGCTGGCCATCACTTCAATGGGTGTCGACTGAAAAGCTGCCGCGCCCCCCACGCGATTGGATCCCTCCACCCCGCCCCTCAGAAGACAGCCCTGCTCATATCGAGCACACCTCAGCCGCTGATGGCTCTGCCATGGGTGTCATAGTCACCAGGTAAGGTCATTTTAAGGTCCTAAGTTGTTACTGTCCACGTCATGGAAAATACAATAATTTCGAAAAGGCCACAATTTTAGTAGTAACTTGCCAAGCCATGCTAATCTAGCTTATAGTGGCAAAGTTCCTATTAACCATCTGAAAATTGCAAACATTGTAAAGGCAAAACAATGCATACCGACAGTATTTAATTTACAGACTTTTACGACAAAATAATGCAAAGGCCGACTACAGTCTACAAACGAAAGAGAGCCAGCAGAAGATTTGTAAAGAAAGTCTGTTATTTGTCTGATTTAAGTATTGTGTTTATAAAAGTTTCGCAAAATGTATACGGTTTTTTCTTTAAATTGTGTGTTTTATACCTAAGGTTAATTTCGAAAAGGCCATATTTTATTGATATTTCAATACAGGGCGTCCTACGGATGGAGGGAGGGACATGGAGGGAAAGTACCTTGAATATTCTAGATGGAACATTTTACTGAAAGAAGACATTATTTTAATTTAAAAAACAATTAAACTGCATTCATAGATATTTAAATAATTACATGGTTGAACTGAAAATCGAACCCGTTACATAAGAAAAAGAATCACCTATAGCCTTATCATACCGATCGAAAGCTTCATCATAAGGATTATTTTATGTTAGGTAAATAACATAGTGTCACAAATAAAAGAAAGACCATGAATTTTAACATTTGATGTGAAATTTTGTTCAGAAAAATGAAAAGCTGACATTGCCGTAAGGACATACAACTGAAATTTAATAATATTTTTTTAATATCTATGAACGCAGTTATTTACAAAAAAAAAATTTAAGTAATGTCTTCTTTCAATAAAATGTTCCATCTACAATATTCAAGGTACTTTCCCTCCATGTGGCATATCCGTGGGACGTTATTCATCGTTATTCATTCAGATAGTTAATCATCTCAGCAAGACGTCTTGTATACCTACAACATAACCCTACTCGACACATTGTGTGCATATAGTTGCTAATATTACCGCCACTCATAGGTATTTGGATGTCAATTACTATAACGACATCACTACTCACGTATTCATAACAGACAAGGCGAGCACACGGTGTTTGCACACAAATAAAACTAACGTATCGGAATTTACGTGGAAACTAATCGATTTAGTTGTGAATTGTGATCCACTCTGCGATGCGGACGGGCCAGATGACCGTAGGGCATCGATGCTTTGTTTAAGTTTTATTTTTAAGATATTCGATGCATTTATTATTGTAAAGTTACGGAATCATGCAAATACAACAGTAATGTTATATGTAACTCATTATTAATTAATTGTCAAACTCCTCCTTATTTTTAAATTCCATAGTTATTTCAATAATAATTGCACTATTCGTTTTATACATCCATAATGAAATAATCATGGGAACTAAATATAACTTTTATATAAATATTGTATGTTATTGAAAGACTTTTTTATTCCATGAAAAAAAAATCTTGAGTTATCTTCCGTTAAATAAATATCGCAACAGTCGCACGGGAACCTTATGCATTCAGTCAACAGCAAGAAATGCACAAACAATTATGGATAATTTTATTTCTGTACGTCCGTCGTGGGGAAAATTTTCGAACTTGTTTCAATATTATGACATTACACAAATATCAACTCTACAAACATGTAAATTAATTTTATTTCATATACGGTGACCAATGAATGACCTTTGTTTGTCTACTTATAATGATGGCTTTATAAATAAAGAGTTCACATAATTGTGATGTAGGTATGTCTTACATTTTTATGTAAGTAATCCGATTGTGTGTTGCTCGCTCTAAACTAGGTCGCCATTAGTAAAGGAATGCACTGAAATAAATATGGATCTCATAAACAAAAGGCTGTTGATTTTGTCGTCTCTTTTATTTAAAGGTCAATTTGCATAGAAGTAAAATCTTATGCAATCAGTCTTATGTCATCAGTGCAATTGTTTTGTAAACGTTACATTGCTTAATGTTCACAATAAGGTGCGTGCTAAGCTAACCGTGAGCATTCTTTAGCCAACACTCTAATCCATGGGTGTTCAATAAACGCCCCCTGGGCTACAATGTGTCCCTCGGAAACTATCAATCCGGCCCGCCAACATTCAACTTTTTAGTTATGAAACCACCTACCAAACTTTTGGTGGATAAAAAATAATTTAAAGTTTTATTCCATTGTTTCCAATATACTTACTTTTAATACAAAACACACGTTGAAAACAGAGTTTTATTCATATCGCCATTTCTGATCTTCTCTAATGAAATACATCGGCTTTGGTCCGCCGCATTGTTTATGTGATTAAACTGGAACACTCATTGAATTATGTCGGACATCTTCGCTCTCGCCATAACGTAATTATTTCATTAACATTTACAATACAAGTGCAACAATGAATCAATTTTAGCTTCATAATAATGTTAATATATATCGCCGATTTTTCACATCCAATTTTTATCTGGCAAATAATACTTACTTACTTAACATCTAGGAAATAACAACCAAACATTCGTAAAAGTATATAGCCCTCCATATATATTAAGTACATATAACTTAGTAGGTTTGTAGCTATACTAAAGATATTTATGTTTTTTGTAGGTTGAAAATAAAGATTTAAATAAAATAAAAGTTTAATTCTGTCGATGAAAAGAAATTCGAGATAAATGTAATGTCTGTCTTTTTTTGCTTTGCTCTTAATAATTGCACAGAACAGAGAACGTTAATATTCCCAGTATTTAAAATAAAATGTAAGTATTGTATACACAAAGTAAGAGCCACGCGCGAGTCACGCCCACATGTACCATTGAATTTTGCATTTCCCTGGTTAAAGGTAAATAATTTTGAGAACAAAGAACTGTTGGTAAAAGAACACGTTTACAAAATATAATCCTTCAATATTAATTGAAATATCGAAAAGCTTTATTACGCTAAATTCCTGGTATAGCTACAGAATACGTACAAAAGTTGTACCAGGAATTTTATCGAGCAAGGAAAATGTTCTTGTATTCAGGATATAACAAAACAACCGGAACTGGAGCGCATTCAACCAATGTGAAACAACTTGATGTACCGGAAAGAGAGGAGATCGTTTCATGCAAACGCAATACCTGCCGATAGTAGGAATTGCTGTGATTGATTCTTCTTTCATTATCTGTTAAACTTTGTACCCCTTTTTTAGGTTCAGTAGGTACCTATGTAGCCAAATGGCAAAATCGGAATCCTTATAGTTTCATCATGACTTATCAATGCTTATCATTGCTAGAGAATTAAAATTCGATATGCATATACAATATACATACATAACTTTAACGTCGACAAAGATCATTTTTTAAATAATTGAGTTTTTTGATTTGAGGGTGGCTTCCCCTACATGTAAAGTGGGGATGATTATTATTATTCAGGTAAGTATTACTTACCGTGATGGGTATCATTTAAAGAGGCTTGCTCTAAGGGTTAATAAGTTGTATATTCTTATCTTTCTTTTTCTCCATAACTTCGATGTCTGCGAGCCACAAAATCTAAGAATAATACTATCTAAGAAAAAAATTTTTTTAGTTTTGTGAAAAAAATACAAAACTCAATTTTTTATCTCTGCAAGGGCACTACTTGCTATTTCTTTAAGCGATTCGTCGTTTTTTTGAACCCTAATAACTTGGGTTTGGATTCTAATCCATACGGAATCATAATCATACTATCGTACACGAACCCGGCTCGCAATTGCAAATTGCGTTCCTGAAGAAGTGGAGGAGTGTGAGATTTGCCGTAGTAAAATACTTAAAGTTATAACTTGTAACGTGCAGAAAGCTAAAATTTGTGTACACGGTTTTTTTAAAATTAGAATTAAATTAGACTACTAGTTAAAAATTCAAATTTAACCTTTTACTTGGCGATGGATTTGTGTAAACTCCCGAAGTCCCGAGACATTGGTCTTAAAATTGGTTACAAAAAGAATGATAGGAAGAAAATCGGAAACGATTCGAGACGCTTCAGTCTAGTCGCTTCTTCATCGTTTTATACTAAGTGCATTTGAATATCCGTTTAGCCGCACTATTCCTCTAACATTTTTGCCTTGTTCCTATAACATTTATTATTAAATCTATTGACTATTGCTTTTCTCTTAATCTATGAAGATAATTCGTAGAACAGAACTAATTCTTAATTTAGATCGTATCTTATCCTTTAATGTATTTTTGTATTAATTAAATTATACAAAACGGTCATACATAGGAACATCAAAACTAAGTAAACAAAATGTGTGTGTTTTGTTTTAGCTTCCATTCAATCAAACTTTTAATGTGGTAAAAGTGCCACTGCTCCCTTTTGGCGTGTGATAATATTAAGACAACGCAACGTTGTTGGCGCAATCGATGTTATGTCAACGGTTCCCTTCAAAAACATGTTAACGTAAACAATCCCTATTGGACTCATGTACGTCCTTGAAAAATAATAACATGTTTTAAAAAATTTGCTGCCTTAATTTTCATCGCAAAGTTGAGAGCTATGACTTTTATTACGAAAACATAAGATGTGTTGGGCTTCACTGAAAAAATCTCCCTTTGATGCAAACTCGATTTTTCGATTTCGATTCTTATAATCTAGGAGTATTCAAGGCAAAGAGTGAATAGGCATTACTTGAGTTCGTGTGTACCATCTTCGACTGCATCGTCACTTTCCATCAGGTGAGATCCAGTCAAATGCGCTCAAGTTTTTATAATAAAAACAACTGGTGACTTAGTATAAAGGTGCTGAAAATAATAATAATCTTCTGGGTACCTATGGCCGGTACGCTGCATCAAAAACCTCATCGCGGGCCCATTAAATAATAACAATATAGTTTTTTACTCTAAACACAGTTATTTTTGACCGATGTGGTTTTTTACCAAGAATTCGTTCAAAAAAACGGTTTCCGCAGGGCATCGATGTTGGCCCACTGCCGCATGCTGTCAGTGGCTTGCAACTACACCGAGGGCGAACACATGGTTTGTGTGTTGGACTTCAAGCGTGAGACTGGGTTGTGGCACGCTGTGCTTGCTAGCGTGCTCAATGGCATGCATGTCATCTACATACCATACGCCCTTATGAAAGTTAGCCCCGCTTCTTGGATGCACATGATTACCAAATACAGGTTAGTTTCTATGAATAATTTTAAAATACCAGCTTACAGCAAATTTTCAAAGATTATAACCATCCTGATCACACTTACCCTTAAATTAAACAAAACTGCATTGAAATCGGATTATCATAAAGCTACAAAGCTACGATAGACCTAAGTACTTATATAGATTTCAAACTTACAGCAATCCTTTTTGCGTTGGAAAACAATATTTATACAGAAATTGTAAGCGGAAGACACAGTTTCTTGAAAGACACGGATTAGACATGGTTAAAGTTAAACATGGGAAAGTTATCGTCAACTCTCCATTCATTTTCCAGGAGTATACTTCTTACGTTCATTTCTATTCATATTAACACCAAGTGTGAAATAAATTGTGCTGAATCTATAGAATCATGTCATGATTTAATCATGTTTTAAATATTTATTTCGGGTCTATTCGCGAACACCTCAAAGAAAGGTTAGTCCAATAATGATTATTTTGAATTATCTGTGCGCTAATAGACCCGAAATAATATTTAGAATTGTAATGTTTGTAACTTCTTTTTGATAATGGTAAATTCAAATTATAGGATTTAATCATTTTTTAAATATTTATGATCAATAGATCTTTCAGAGCTTGATTTTCTTTGCACTACTTCGCCGTTATAAAGAAATTTATATGTTTACCAGGGCTTCAGTTGCCATAGTGAAGTCGCGAGATCTGCATTGGGGTCTTCTGGCTACCCGCGATCATAAAGAGATCTTGCTTAGCTCGCTGCGTATGCTTCTAGTCGCTGACGGCGCTAACCCATGGTCGCTATCCTCCTGTGACCAATTCTTGTCAGTTTTCCAGAGCAAAGGTAGGAATATTTTTTTATGCTCCTTTATTTTTTGCAATTACCGTATGGTATAAGAATAAAAACGTATCAGGTCCCTTTATGTGGCACTGGACAATTTTTTTTGTTTATTGATTGGAACACAATATTATAATTTTATAAAAATCATGATAATCAGTGAATTTTATAACTAGGTAGGAAGTACCGTACTAGGTAGGTTATGATCTCGTTCTAGTATCGATAAGAGATTTAATAGTAAATAGTTTTCAAATAGGGTAATCCTATCATGTAGCCTGACCCTGCGAGTAAAAATGACTTTATATAGGTGTTCGCGGCGATGCGATCTGCCCGTGCGCCTGCAGCAGTGAGTCGCTCACCGTTTGCGTACGACGTGCTGGCCGCGGCGTAGCGTCCGCCGGACGCGGCGTACTGTCCATGTCCGGGCTGTCGTACGGCGTAGTGCGTGTTGATGCGGAGAACTCACTCACTTCGCTTACACTGCAAGACTGTGGACAAGTCATGCCATCATGTAAGTTATAATAATACGTCTTTATTTTGGATTGTTGCTCTAGTAGGTATATTTGTCTCTATTTCACCAGCCAGACATTTTTATCCCAGTTTTTTTTTTATGGAATGAATTTCGATTTAAATACCTATTTCCGCAAAATGCCTTAAAAAACTAATAGAATGGCATCGATTTTTGTCTGTTCACTTATTCTCATTTTTAGGATTCCATACCCAAAGGATGCAAATGGAGACCTATTACTTAACCCAAGCCTGTCCGTCTGTATGTCTTTTAAAAAAAGATTCCCAACTGCATTGAGGTATCGATTTTTCATCAGCATATTTTTCAAACAGGCGTGATAGTTGTGGTCAAAATGGAGGGTCCCTCGTTCCTCTGCAAGACGGACGAAGTGGGGGAGATCTGCGTATTGTCCGGGGCCACGGGCTCTGGCTATTGGGGTTTGCCTGGACTTACAAACACCGTGTTCAGAGTGCGCCCACTAGACTCTGACGGCGAACCCATTGGCGAAGAACATTATGTGAGGAGTGGACTTCTTGGATTCCTGGGACCTGGTGGTAAGTTAAATTTCAGCAGAACTCTCAGAACTTGTCGCTTTTCTTCAATCAAATCGTCTATTGCTTAGTAGCTTTTTTTGTCTTTTGCGTGGTATAAATATTCATCATTTATGTAAATACTTGCAAATATTTACATTATTAAAGTATACATTCAAAATATAAGTATGAATGTCGTCTATGAAAACTATGAATGTAACAGGAGAAAGTTCTAGTTTGATGTGAGCATCAAATTCACTTCATCGTTTCAAGTATTGTGAGGCGTTTTAGAGACACACGGAATTTTTACCGATTATCGTTAGAGCAAAAAGAGAATACGGAACCAATCTACTTTCTAGTAAAACAGCATGATGAGTATCTTAAAAGTATTTTACTTGTTCTTTAGACATTAGCAGAATCATCGTTCCGCGATGGAGCGAAAATAACATAAAAATTTGAAGGTACTGTTTTCACCGCTTAATGGGCAAGTGTGTTATAAAATCTAGACAGATAACTTTAGATAACCAGATATTTATCAACAGCAACACTCAGACCGAGACGATCTGATCATCATTCATTCATTTAAATCAGATTTTTAAAAGATTTTCTCGCCCGTAAAGCAATCCCGTAAAAAAAACTACTTACCATATCTTTTGTTCAGGTTTGGTGTTTGTATGCGGCTCTCGCGACGGTCTGATGACGGTTACCGGACGCAAGCACAACATGGATGACATCATCGCCACGGTGCTGGCTGTGGAGCCGATGAAGTTTATATACAGGGGCCGCATTGCCGTCTTCTCAGTTAGAGTTCTTCGAGATGAAAGGATCTGCATCGTCGCTGAACAGCGCCCTGATTGTGGCGAAGAAGAGGTAAGATTTTTATGGTTTCTTGACAGATTTAAAATATCATCGTAAATGTTTTTGAAACAGGATTTTATAAATGGAAGAGTATTACAAGACGATGCAGTTTGCGTGCATAACGGCCGATCGGTCATGAGGAATATAGACTTTTATTGTTTTTTTCTGGATCAAAGAGCAATTTGCTAAAAAAAATAGTTTTATAACGTCAATCGTCACAAAGGGATGTCTTTATAATATCTACTATGTAGTTTATTAATACAATACAATATTCTTTATTGTACACAATAAAATATTTGCTGCAACTCAGTAAGAAGTAAAATCTTTGAATGTCCCTTAGTATATTTTATGGTTATGTAGTTATTACTCATTGATGTACCATTATGATGATGATTTAGCCATGTCTGAATACATGCCATAAATCCCAATATGCACCCCTTATAAATCATCATTATCATCATCATCATCATTCCAGCCATAAGACGTCCACTGCATAAAAAAAAAACATAATAATAATAAATTAAGATACCACTACCTTTATTATATTAAATACCATAATAATTATAATACCATAATAAATACCTTAAGATTATAAAAAACTAATTAACAAAATTGATTCTTACACGGAAAACAACTAGGGAGATTATAAAATCATCGTCTTCAATAAAGAATGTTGTTTCTGAATGAATGAACTCAATGAAAAGTTATCCTTTCAGAAGTTTCCAACTCTATTCCACAACTTAAATGACAGCTTGCCTCTGTCAGGAAATTAAATCCTATTCAGTTTCCATTCGTTATTGTAGGTATATTTCAGTAAGAGATGTCACTAGAAGGTAAAAGGTGCTCACTTAAACTGTTTCAAGTGTTGCTGGAAGTGTTTTCGTATGAATTGTAACTTTATGTGTTCACACTTGAAATGATAATATGGGAATGAAGTAGGTATATAACAAGGAAAACTCTTGCAAAACGTGGCAATGCAACCAGCGTTTTGGGGACATTGCCCACTGGAAGCGGTCTTTTAGATTAAGTTTTTCTCTTTTTATTTTACTTTTAGTTTTAGCGTTAGTTTTAGTTTTAATTGTATTTTATTAATTTTAATGTTTATATCTGAATAAAATAATATGATTAATGCTTGAAAAAAAAGGAAAACTCTTTATTCTAGTCGGATTATATACTTTTCACAATTGTACATAATTATATAAAAACCCTCTCCTTAACTTTTGTTATGAGAAATTAAAACCTTTCGATTTTATGTTAATCATAATTTACATATATTCTAATAGGTACCTATTATATTTGTCAAAGTGGTGTACAATAAAGAGTATAATATAATGAACAAATCTTGATTTTTTTTCTTAACATAACTTATAAAACTAGAACTTATTAATGTCAAGACTAAAAAAAAACACATTCCTTTTTTATTCTTAACGCAATCTCTGATTGATCGCAATTGTTGACTCCCGACCTTAGAGTATTTAATAAATACTCTGAGCCCCCGACGCATAAAGAGGGGTGTTATAAGTTTGACATGTCTGTGAGGGTTGCTGTTTCTGTGTGTGTCTGTGGCATTGCAACTCCTAAACGAGTGGACCGATTTTGTTTTTTTTTTGAAAGGTGATTTGTTCGAGAATTTTCAAAAAAATATAGGTAGATATATATTTTTTTTAAATCTTTATTTATGTTTAGGGGCTTTTATCATTTGTATCGAGGGTTTTCAAATTTATTTTATGCATAACAATATTATCAAAACGACTTCAAAGGCAGGCTGTTCTCATATTCTCTATTCTTATCATATCGTATTCTCAAATCTATATAATCTTGAGGCGATGTAAGTAATAAAAACAGCTGTTCTTGAACGATAATCATTATTTAATGATCAGTCGATACATTTCAATATAGTGAATCTTACGTATTCAATATAGTGAATCTAATTAGTATGTAGTAATCTACATACTACACCTCAATCTATTAAAATGCAAACGGCTAATTAGTCCAGATCTTCTCAGTTTATGTGTTGATTTAATCTGCGTTCATGTTAGAATAATTTCAGTAAATAAAACAATCAGTTTCTTTAAAAAAATATTTTTTTGTCTGATTTCACTCATTGGATTGTTGGCAGCATTAAATTAGAAGACTGAAATCATAAAATATCAAACGACAATTAAATAAACCGTCCGATCATCATTTTATGATAAAAATAATATTTTTGTATCACAAAATGATGATCGGAAAAAGGACGATATTATCGTCTTCGTTTATATTTGAGACACAAAAAACGATCGTTAGAGCGCCAACGAAATATACCGATTTTATAAAGTTTTGTGCAAGGGAGGCGTGCACTCTGCCTCGTGTCTCGAATGCAACTGACGCAGTCGCAGACTATCGGGTCGGCTTTGGCTGTCTCTTTTTTTTGCAACGCGAAAGAAACGTGCAGCAATAATAACTTACGAACAACAACGAACATCGTAGCAATGCGTTTAACCTTTTTTCTTACATAATATTTAATAAATGCTGAAATAAAGTACCTAAACACTTTTTGAGTAATTACACTGCGAAACAAAAAAATATACTTAGTTGTGTAGAATCATTGAGTTACTGGAGTCAAGGAGGACGTAAAGGGCTTCAATTTGAAGTACCGATGATATGGACTAAACCTACTTAAAATGACTGAACCGCCACATGATGGCAGACTACTGATGGACTTTAATAAGGGATTGCCTTGCTTAAAACCATGACGAAAAAGCTTACAGAAAAAGTTTTTTGTATTTTTGTTTGTAAGTAATTGAGTTTATTAGAATAAATATAGTATATAAGGTCGGCACTATAATAATAACTAACGATATACTTATGCACCTAGAATTAAACTAATTAATAAGTTTTTTTTTAATTACTTATTTGTTTTTTTTAATTAATGATAGATGATTTTTGTTTTTATATGGTTCTTATAAAGCGTCATAATAGAAATATTTTTTCCATACATATTGGTATTTTTATTTAGGTTTTTTCAGTGAAATAGCTAGTAGTCTTCGTCTCAAAAACTAGAGCCAACTTGACAAATCTAATAATTTTCCAGTATTTAGCACTAGTCTTATACAGAAATGACTTGAAACTACTTTGCCGCAAAATGACTGTTCCCCAGTGGTATTTGTGTGATTTCACTCATTGGATTGATATCAGCATTGAATAAGAAGACTGAAATCGTCAAATAATGATTTTATGGTACAAATTGAGACACAAAATTTAAACAATTGAATATAATCGCTAGAGCGTCAACGTAATATACCGATTTTATAAAGTTTTGTGCAAGGGAGGCGTGCACTCTGCCTTGTGTCTCGAATGCAACTGACGCAGTCGCAGACTATCGGGTCGGCTGTCTCTTTTTATGCAACGAGAAAGAAACGTGCAGCAATAATAACTTACGAAGAACAACGAACATTGTAGCAATGCGTTAAACCTTTTTCCTTACACAATATTTAAATTATGCTATGCTAATAATTTAAATGCTGAAATTAAGTACCTTAACACTTTTGGAGTAATTATTTTTAATATAATCATGTGTAGGTACTGTAGTATCTTGAATGGCTTTTTACTATTAAACTGGTTTTTCACATTGCCATAGAAAGAGATGGCAATACAAAACAAACGTCCGATTATACACGATCTTACAGAATGAAACTTCAAACCGAACATTGATAGATGTGGACAAGCATATAAAATGAACGTTATTCAAATATTATGTTACAGTAAATTGAATGTCAAACCGCTCAGAGTGTTTGTTTTAATTTTTACCCTATGCGTCGGCGTCACTAAACGAAAACGTGAATGAAGGTTCAGTAACGTACAGTGTGAGTCTCTAATAGCCTCTATCACGTGTACATATGAAATTGGGTGAAACTAGATGGAAAAAATTCAAAAGAAAATCTATAAAACAATTTATCTGAAAGTATTAATCAAGGGTCAAGTCAAAAAATACCAAGGCGAACCTATCTAATCTTACTTAAAAGCTTAAAGATTTTATTCACGAATTTAAGTTCTTTAGGCTCCTTACGGTTAACGGGAAAAATATGTGCTCCTATCCTCCTCCCGACGCTCATGGCTGGCATTTGCTTATAGTTATTCCCACTTGCATAAAAACTCTATATCAGTAAAGAAACAAAGCGTTTTAAAGCCGACTAATCCATGAGAAATTCCAAACCGCAGCTAACTTCACAGATGCAAAGAACCGTAGCTAAATTAATATCTAACATGAATTTCCTATCTAATTTGCAGTCATTCCAATGGATGTCGCGCGTCCTGCAAGCTGTGGACTCGATCCATCAAGTCGGCATCTACTGTTTAGCTTTAGTTCAGCCGAACTATCTACCGAAGACGCCTTTAGGTGGAATCCACCTTAGCGAATGCAAGCGTCGCTTCTTGGATGGCACCCTGCACCCGGCGAATGTGCTGATGTGTCCTCATACCTGCGTTACCAACCTGCCCAAACCAAGGGAAATACATTCTGGTGAGCTTTGAAAACTGTTATTTCACATTCCAACTCAATGTGTTTATGTGCGTTCTGTGCCTTTGCGATTTAATGTTGTGTATGATGCCATATTAATATTATTTTCATGTTACAAGTATGCTTTTTAAACCGTCAAACACCGACAATGAGATACAAAAGTAAATTAATGTTACGCTTCGCGGGCGTCCTTGCGGTAGTATATTATTTTTTTCAGAAATAGGTCATTATAATTAAATTGGACATATTACACAGGTTAGAAATGCGATGGGGCAGTAAGATCGATCGCCAAGCCGCTTGCCTAGCGTGGCGATTAGGGGCTGAACCTTCTAATGAGCGCACAAAATAAGTGATGCGTATGAGAAGAGGCATAGGCTCTGTATCAGTTCACTGCTGGGCCTATGTCCAGAAGTGAACTAATACAGGCTGTGTGTAGGTAGTAAGTAGCCGCTTAAACGGTCATTGTGATAGCAAAACTATGATAGAAGACTTTAATAATGATTTGAGACTGAGACTGTAAAATATACTGTAGTATTAATATTGCGATAGGCAGTGACAGATAAAAAACAATGTAGGTAGTCCGAAAGAAAGAAGGCAATTTCCGCAGAACTTTTTTTCATGCCGTTTGACCTAACTTCTTCTATGAATGAAAATTATTTTTAAACTTATAACGCAACAAATATAAGTTTAATCCTACCCCTTATAAAGCCATTAGACCGAACTGATTACCATCGGTAGGATACCTAAATCTAGGATAGGTTTAATAAATATCCCGGTGGCACAGTATAATAAACGTACAGTACGGAAACTCGTACGAACGCTCGAAACGGCCATCAGAACGCTTCTTATTGTGCAAGCGGATTGAGGCTATGCAATGTAATTCACTGCTCATTGATGTTATGATACGAAATATAGCTTTTATTGAATTCTTGGATACAGAGACCTAGAGATATTAAGTGAAATAAATTCGTTAAGTATAGTCAATTAGGTTCTCCATGTTTCCCAATATTTTTTTTAAAACAAATATAAACTTATGTTCCAAGATGGGAATGTGTCCATTGTGGGTCAGGAAACAAGCGAAGTATAAACTATTTTATTGATCAATTTTCAGCAGAGTTTACACGAAGCCAGTAATGCTGGCGCCAGTCACTGGCTAGAAAAATAGTCGGTCGCTCTATTCTCGCCAGCGTTGGCAGCCAGCGCTGGCTTGGCTTGAAAAACTGTTTACACAAGGCCAATACCAAGCCAGCACTGGCTGCCAGTCTTATTGGCAGCCAGTGTTGGCTCCGTGTAAACTATGCTTTCGAAGCGAATCTATCTGCCGCAAGCGATACCCCTACGTTTTATGAGCCGGAATTATTTTAGCTATGGCAGTTGCGTTGCCCCAGCGTACTGACTGTGCTTTAATTTGTATGTATTTTTTTTTCTTAATCTTTAAAAGATGCGATCTTTATTTGCAAATGTATTAATATCCCTTAAATTATTTATTTATTTGTTGTTGTGATATGTTTAGATGTGGGCCCCGCCTCGGTGATAGTGGGCAATTTAGTGCAGGGCAACCGACTCGCGTCTGCTCAGGGCCGCGACATGGGCTATTCTGACGATTCTGACGCTGCTAGGAAGGTAATACAATCATATTTAATCGATTTTATACATATGTTTATGTTTTATTGCTATCTTTAATATTCTTTTTTTACATTACAGTACCAGTTTATATCTCAAATATTGCGATGGCGCGCGCAAAGTACGTCTGACCATGTGATATTCACATTGTTGAACTCCAAGGGAGCAGTCTCGAAGGCTCTGACATGCGCTGAATTGCACAAGAAGGCCGAGAGGATTGGAAACCTACTGCTGGAGAAGGGACGCGTGAACACCGGCGACCACGTTGCTCTTATCTTCCCTCCGGGACTTGATCTCATTTGCGCTTTCTACGGATGTCTGTACGTAGGCGCGGTCCCGGTCACTATTCGCCCCCCGCATCCACAAAACCTCCACACCACGCTGCCGACTGTGAGAATGATTGTCGACGTTAGCAAGGCCACGCTGGTCCTCTCCAACCAATCTGTGATAAAACTCCTACGCTCCAAGGAGGCGAGCAATGTACTCGACAGCAAGTCATGGCCACTCACTCTCGACACGGATGATATGCCTAAGAAAAAGCTACCGATACTGTACCGCGCCCCCACCGCTGAGATGCTGGCGTACTTGGACTTTAGCGTGTCTACCACTGGCATGCTCGCTGGCATCAAGATGTCGCATGCGGCCGTCACTTCACTTTGCCGCTCAATGAAGATTGCGTGCGAGCTGTACCCGTCTCGCCATATTGCTCTCTGTCTTGACCCATATTGTGGTCTCGGGTTCGCGCTGTGGTGTCTTAGCAGTATCTATTCCGGACATCACTCGATCTTAATCCCACCCTCCGAAGTTGAGATTAACCCTGCACTGTGGTTAAGCGCTGTTTCTCAATACAAAGTGCGCGACACATTCTGCTCTTACGGTGTTATGGAGCTATGCACCAAAGGGCTAGGCAGCTCAGTTACCCAGCTCAAAACTAAAGGCATTAGCCTGGGGTGCGTCCGTACATGCGTCGTAGTCGCTGAAGAGCGTCCACGTATTAGTTTGACCAATTCCTTCTCTAAACTATTCTCGGCACTCGGCCTCAGCCCCCGCGCTGTCTCAACTTCTTTCGGCTGCCGCGTGAACATTGCCATCTGCCTACAAGGCGCGTCTAGTCCTGAACCATCCACCGTTTACGTAGATCTTCGCGCTCTGCGGAACGACCGCGTCTCACTCGTAGAGCGAGGCAGCCCTCACTCACTCTGTCTCATGGAGTCCGGCAAGTTGTTGCCTGGAGTCAAAGTGATTACAGCAAACCCAGAAACTAAAGGTCAATGTGGAGATTCACATTTGGGCGAGATATGGGTACAGTCTCCGCACAATGCGAGCGGTTACTTCACTATATATGGTGATGAGAGCGACTATGCTGATCATTTTAGCGCTCAATTGGTGACTGGCAATACTGGAGAGGTGTATGCACGTACCGGATATTTGGGCTTTTTACGAAGGACAGAGATAAGTACGACGAGCCACGTGTCTGACGACACGTCAATGATAACGCGCGACAGCGACACCGATTCGCTGGCATCGGCGTGCGGCAGCATCAACATCAGTGCGGACTCGCACGACACTCACGACGCCGTGTTCGTAGTTGGAGCACTGGATGAGACCATCATGCTACGCGGCATGCGATACCACCCTATCGATATTGAGAACTCTGTCATGAGGTGCCACAAGAAGATTGCTGAGTGGTAAACCTTTTTATATTACTCTTTTATAACTTCAATAATTCTACCAAATTCAGGCTCCAGTAAAAACGTTAAAATTTTCTTCTAAATTAATACTTATAAATATTATATATATTATAATAATATTAATATAACTCCGCACAATACATTATATTTTTGAAGTATTTGTAACAAATTCATAAACTAATTAATATTTTATTTTTCCAGTGCCGTGTTTACCTGGACCAACTTGCTGGTAGTGGTCGTTGAGCTGGATGGCAATGACAGCGAAGCTCTGAATCTGGTGCCACTAGTCACCAACACCGTGCTTGAGGAGCATCACCTGATCGTCGGCGTTGTAGTGGTTGTTGACCCTGGTGTCGTGCCCATCAACTCGCGCGGCGAGAAGCAACGCATGCACCTCAGAGACGGATTCTTGTCTGACCAGATTGACGCGATTTATATAGCTTACAATATGTAGGCCACGAGAAGGCGGCGGCCGTCGCCACACGCTCGGCCGACCACCTCGTGTTGCAAAAAGTCAACCGGAGCACGACCCAAAACGACTGCGAGCGGCTCTCGATCCCATCGCTAAACATACCACGTTCGAGTCAGTGAACACAACTTCGACTTTTGTTTGTTTCCCTTCGTGTTTATCTAATAACGGAACGGAAGATCTAAAGACTGCAGCGCGAATTATTTATAAGTTGTTGCGATTTGATATGACGATCCGTCATCGCAATTAGACTGATGTAAGTCTGAACTTAGATTGTTTTATCTTTGTCCCTTATCCGCACGATGTAACTGACTCTTTGACATAACACAGTATATTGTACCATGAATAATGCAAACGGTCGTAAGATCGCAATATTGACGATATCGGTCGCGGACAAGTGCAAGTGTTTTGATTCTGTTCAAATTAGAAATGAAGTTTAAGTATAAGAATGATTTTGTTGATTCTTTCTTCATTCTACCTATATTATTTGTTTAATTTACTAGATTAGAAAGTTTAAAAACTATTATTATGTTCTAGGCGTCAATGAAGCTCAATCTATCGGTCAATTTAGGCGTTACTAGTCTGAAATACAAGGATGTAAAGCGCCATCTAGGCGAGTATGCAAACTATAGGTCTCAATGCATACATCGAGGTTCCAGTGTTCATCGCCTGATGTCTCTTTGTTTTGTGTACTCCGTATAGTTAATGAATTTGTCTATATTAGTGGGTATTGGTAAGTTGTATATTATCTTTCATATAATGATTTCTGTAAATTAATTATTAGTTAATAGTTTAATCTTTTAAATGAATTCTCGCTGTATTTCTTTATTTCAGCTAGGATTTAAACGTAATAATTATATTGTTTGCCATATTTGGTTGGTACGAATAATTAAATAGTAATAAAACAGTAAAAGACTAGCACCAAATGTGAAGGAATAAGATGAAATGCTTTGCATTTTAGTAATACGAAATATTATACAGAATCAAAACACAGTACAAGTCTAGATTGTCGGAATGTATAAACATATTAGTAGGAATTAAAGGACAGACTATACGTTAGTAATTTTTCTGTAACACAATTATATTGTTGTGATTTTTGTGAATCAAATTATTTCTAATTCTAGTGTGTATGTTAAATTATGTATTATTATAATATATTTAGAATTAGCGATTATTGCAAGTAAAATGTATTGCATTTAAAGTGTTAACGTTAGAATCAGTTCTTTTAATCGTTGACTATATTTTGACGCTAAATGTTTTCGCTGGCGATTTTGATCTGTTGAAGTGATTTCTTAGTCACGAAAAGTGAAATAAAATCATATATACTTTTAATAGCTACAATTTAAGAGCATATAATATGTGTCATTTGAAATAGTTTTCTGTATTCGATTGTACGATTAATCATAGCATAGCCGTGTTTTACTAGTTACAGAGTCCGATCTACCCGAAGTGGTGCGGAAGTTTTTAAAAATCTTGTTGTCTATTGGTATTTTTCTGAAGATTCAATCAATATGGATGTCTAGCATGCTTGTCACATAGGACAGTGATTTCGTTGTACATTATTCGTATATTCGCTGTAATAAATACAACAAACAAATATAATAATGCTTACTCAACACATCTGTTTTTTGTCTATTCAATGTTAGATCTCAAAGAATAAAAAAATAGTAGTGAATATAATACATTAATTATATAATTCTCAATGGCGTGTTATAAATAGACCTTCAACAGATTCGATTTAAAATATTAATGTCTGACTATTATATTCATTCCAGTATGCGTTCAGAACGATTATTACATAATAATTATATTTAAAAAATATATGTTTGCCTTTATTAGATTCCATTATTTACTATTATTATTTTGTAATTATTTATTGCTAAATTGTAAATATATTTTTGTTATTTAATTTTACGTTAATTGATTTCCTTATTTAGCTTTTAAATGTTATTTTGAGAAATGGACGGTATCATTCATATTTAATACTTTAAGAATAATAAATTGTATTGATTAATGGCTTTATGTACAGTCGGCTGCATTGTTATTTATATGCACCAAGTTTGAAATAATAGAAATTACATTACATTAAAAAGAAGTTGGCACAGTATTAGTGTAGGTTCCAAATTTATGTGTACTTATACTTAATTGTCTTATTCAGTTTCTTACATAAAGGTACAGACGGCAGCACATCAAGCTAACCGAAACTGTCAAATTTTCCCAATCAACTTTGAACCTAATGTTGAGAAAGTTGAAAATCTATTGAAGAAATTTGACAGATTGTAGTAGCTTGATGTGCTGGCTGTACATGAAAAGTTTCACAGTCGCCTCTTGAATTAACCTTTTCAATGCTTTATTGGTGCGTTTAGATACAATATAAAGCCTACTGTACGTAAAAGAAATAGTTGAATATTCTTTTAGTTACATTTATGACGGTATAATTTACAATTAACGAAGTGTAGTCATTAAATAAATAAGTATACATTAGTTTAAACTCAGTTTACGAACAAATGTTTGTTATTTCTAATCCTAGATTGTTTTGAGCATGTTCGGAAGGCGACGAGCGCACTCTGCCACGTAACGTAAGCGCACGCCTGTTGGCGCCACATTAACTGCACAATCACATGCATTTCCCCATTGTATACTTACCATTTATCATTAACATTTTTGTAAACTCTTATTGCGCACAAAAATTCGAAACATCTTTTTGACAACTTTATACCCCCGTTGATTTCGATTGTATTTTCGAATTTTTGTACTACTGTCGCCAAAGACATTTTTTGGAACTTTGTAACAGCTTTTACAATTTGTAATTGTTTTCTTTTTTTTTCTGGAAATGAATAAATAAACGTGCATTCTGGTTGGAAATATTGGTTTGGCTCTTCTATCTACTATACATATTCGTACTCTCTGACTCTCTCCTGATATCATCATCATTTGCATTATAATTTGCATCCCGTTGGCAGGTAACGGCGAATTAGAGTTCAATTACATTACAAATATTCCTTTTAGCGTTTACCTGATATTGAATATTTATTTTAAGAGTGCACGATACATTTTAAAACTTGTCGATCGGAAATTCAATAGAGGTACATAATGATATTCCTCCTTTTCATTGAATAATGCATCACCATCACCATAGATTTAGTAGGTACATTATGAATAGTTACTGATTTAGTACACTGGTGGATGGTACACTGCTAAAATTTTTGAGGAAGTATACAAATACAAAATAATAATTTATTTAAGCTTTCGCAGATAGTTACATATTGACTGCCACGCCGCAGACACCATGCAATTTTTATTGTTCGCGGTCACCGGTGACCGCAGCTGGCGTTCAAAGGCTTAAGCAAAATAATGCTTGTGACTTGAAGACTCCGCTCTTCGGTGTATTCCCGCTCGTCCCACTAATAGGGCGATTGGGAAGAGATTTTTTTTCTGGTTCGTCCCCCCATAATCTAAACTCCTCTTAGGGGGAGGAACGGGAATATATTTTAAATATTTTATTGCTTTTCCGATCGTCCTACCAGTGGGATGAAAAGGAATACCCGGGTTTATGGACACATCTATGTTTATATTGAGGTGGTTATTCGCCTTAATCACGTTTTTCATATTAATGCTTTAATAACAAACCTACATCTACAATTACAAAAATCACAATTTTTTATCACAAAATCAGTCTGTGTTATTGTGAAGAAATTGTGATTTTGTAATTTTTTATGTAGATTTGTTATCCATAATAGTAGGTACCTACCATTGGATATTTAGGTTTACCTACCTAAATTAAGTAAAAAAAGAATAACCTCTTGCATGCTTACTTAGAGGGCGAACGGGAAAAATTAGAATTCTCTTCCCGTTCGTCCTACCTGTGACGCAAAGTAGTTTGACTATCGGGAATTATTGTTATTGGGTTTTTCCATTAGGAAATTCTCAGTAGCAGCATGGAGTCTGGAATTGTGCCCAGTTAATGGCAATATAAGCTCGCCCCCTATTATATGGAACTTATAACATAGCACAACAGCTTTGGACGACGTCGCATCGGACCCAGAAGCATGCTTATTTGTAGGATTGGCCGCAGAAAGCGCAGAACCGGGATGAATGGAAGGAGGGTAGGGAGGCATTTGCCCTGCAGTGCGACGATAACGGCTGAAAATAATAACAATATAATTATAATTAATATTTTTAAATGTATATTTTTATATATATTTAAAAATGTATTTTATATGTAGGTATACAATCCTACTCCTACTAATATTATAAAGGCGAAAGTTTGTAAGTATGGATGTATGGATGTATGGATGTTTGTTACTCTTTCACGTAAAAACTACTGAATGGATTTGAATGAAACTTCTGTCGCGAATGCGAAATAAAAATTAGTATAGATGAAAATGATTCTATATTATCTATGGTTTTAAGACAAGAGCTGGCTGACAACATAAAAAAGTATAAGAAAAAAATGACTGTGAAAAAAAGAATGACATTTGTAATAAGCGTGGGAAATACAATATTAAAATTGAAAAACAATGGAAAATTAGGAAAAGAGTCGTAAAGTTTATAAAGGCCTGGCCACGAACTCGCCGCTTGCAGCGGCGGCTTAGCGCGGCGCGGCGGGCGGTAAGAACAATAATTAACAAATGTACAATATAACTAATGTACTACAATGTTCAACGAGCAACGCCACAACTAGCCGCTAAAGACCGAAGTTGTAGCCACACGGTAAGAAATAAGTGAAAAGGAAAAGAACATAAGTAAGTTAGTACATGAATATAATAATAATTACATGTTAATCAGACTTAATCAGTTTATGTTGTCGGGGTGTCCGACTTGTTCATGTATTGTTTTTATACAGGAAATATCTTCGCAAGGAGTAAGAAAAGAATGTTCTGCGGAACTTATACCGTCTATCCAGCAGAGTGGATAGTAATCAGTTGAGTGCTCTGCGGAGCGTATTTAGTCTATCCAGCAGAGTGGATAGTAATCAGTTGAGTGCTCTGCGGAGCGTATTTAGTCTATCCAGCAGAGTGGATAGTAATCAGTTGAGTGCTCTGCGGAGCGTATTTAGTCTATCCAGCAGAGTGGATAGTAATCAGTTGAGTGCTCTGCGGAGCGTATTTAGTCTATCCAGCAGAGTGGATAGTAATCAGTTGAGTGCTCTGCGGAGCGTATTTAGTCTATCCAGCAGAGTGGATAGTAATCAGTTGAGTGCTCTGCGGAGCGTATTTAGTCTATCCAGCAGAGTGGATAGTAATCAGTTGAGTGCTCTGCGGAGCGTATTTAGTCTATCCAGCAGAGTGGATAGTAATCAGTTGAGTGCTCTGCGGAGCGTATTTAGTCTATCCAGCAGAGTGGATAGTAATCAGTTGAGTGCTCTGCGGAGCCTATTTAGTCTATCCAGCAGAGTGGATAGTATTCAGTTGAGTGCTCTGCGGAGCCTATTTGGTCTATCCAGCAGAGTGGATAGTATTCAGTTGACCGATCATGTTACATCACATGTTCTACGGAACAGATTTAGTCTATCCAGCATTGGATAGTATTCAGTTGAGCGATCATAATATCATAAGATGATGTAACATGATGAATTAGTTATCAGAGAGTAACCATTATTCAGTTGCGAGGTTTCGGGGTGGCTATAGGGGAGGTTGGAGGCCACTTACGGGGGTTGTCCCCCATTATCATTGCAATGGTTATTCTGTCATTGATTGTATACTTTAGGTATATAACAAAGTATTCAGTATATACTCAGTAAGAAGTAATAAGTATTATTTAGAGTGTGAACCCAAAGTAGAGCATACATATGATGCTAATTCAGTGTGACTATAATACTGCGGTATTATAGATTTAGATATTCGTTTGGTACAAAGCTATTTGTACTTGGCGACAACTTCACCACAATATAGCTTATACATCAGAATAACACATAGGCTACAATTTATCAACATATCATGCGGGCGAAGCCGCGGGCGGAAGCTAGTACATATATAAATGAATAAATGGAAGTATAACATAGCCGGCGAAACGTGGGTGTAGGTACTGCACACCTCTGCCTATTCCCTCTGGGACCTACATTAAAAGATTAGTTAATGTAATTGTCTTGAGTGAATGAGTATTGTAAGTGTTGCTGTAGTGTGATTGTGCAAGTTTATGTTGGTGTGTAATCATCCGTATGGAATGGACTTTATGTGGAGACAAAAAAATAAAAAGTCAAATGATGGTTATTATTATTAATCTCCTAACAAGAAATTCAATACAATTAGGTAGTTGTTTTTGCCCCTATCAAAATAAAATCACATAATAATTATAAGGCCGATCAATTCGCCAATACTGGCAACACTGTGCACCACAGTCTCACAATCGCTTGCGCAGCCGCTTGTCGTTGTGTTGTGTACGCGTGAGCGTAAGATTTCGAAAACAATATAATATTGTTTAGTTCTTATTCGGTCTACGTCGGTTAACACCGTCTGTAATGGTTTCCTTTGTAGTTGCAAATGTAGTACACAAGTTTGTCACTCAAATGATTTAATCGGGTCACAGTGATGTGTGTATTTCATTTCTCAGTGAGTCATTCTACAATACAATAGTTTTTGTTTGTGTTGCGTATAGAGACCTATATTCCTATGACAATGTTATCTTGGTTCTAAATAGTTATATACAGTGGTTTTGTGATATGTGATGGATTCCCCACCGGTACCGAAGCCCAGGAGTGCTTTTTTGCCTCAAAACGAACCCTTGACACGACCAATACCTGTTCCACGCACAAAGTTGCCGCAGTCGACTGATCGAGTGACAGCTTCGGATATATTCAAGTCAATAAGTACGGTCTCTAAACAAATTTCTGAGGACGTAGCGTTGAAAGTGAGTAGTTCTGCCAAAACTGCTAATGAAAAGTTAGAAAAGTCAATTCAGGATGGCTCAAAGTTTGCAAAAGATACTTTAGAAAAGACCTTGACTACATCTCGTGCTGTGCGAAACTCTGTAACAAAGTCTGTGATAGAAGGGACAAGGACTGCTGGGCTTAGGTTAAGAAGGACCAAGAAACCAGACAGTCTTGATGAAATTGATGCATTAAGATGTGTTTCCATGCCTGCTGTTGATGTAAGCTTATTTGATAATATACAATTCAATTCACCTCTTTTAGAACAAAAGAGGTTTCATAAAGAAGGAACTATAGCACAAAATTCTCAAGAACACCCCAACTTACATCTAAATACATCACATTTTGATGATTTGTCATTATTTTCAAGCAATTCTGACAATACTGATTCTATAAGTAGTTTTTCTTACGATATGAGTAAAGAATTTGACCAAAATGCATCCAGTTTGAACTTAGAACAGATGACATACGATATACCAAAACAATCTAGGACAAATAGTATAGTTAGTTCTATGAGTTCTGCGTCTGTCAGTTCCTGTCCTGATGTACCTGAAAGGAAGAAGAAGAGAGATAGTGCAGTATCAATGGAGATTATGAGACAGAATTCCATGTATGAAAACTGGACACTTCCATTTAATTCTACAACAAGTACAAAACCTACTAAAGAAGTGGAGCATCCTCAGGCAGAGCCTCCAAGAGCCAGTAAAAGTACAATATATGAGTTTGATCCCTTGCAGTCAAGTACATCTTCACATAAATATGAGGGAGTGAGCAATGAATTGTTATTACTTGAATCATTTCTAATCGGTGACACATATGGTACAATTGTGGCCTCAGATAACACTGATGATAGTTTTGAATTTTATGAAAGTGAATATTTCAATCCTCCAACACCACCAGAACGAACAGACAGTCTCTTTAATGAAACTAAGTCAACCAATGTTATTGATAAAGATAGGAATTCTAACTGGTTTGTGTCATCTGATGCAAAAGAAGTAGTAGATGATGATACAAAAACAAACTCAGTCATGCAAAAGTTCTCTCATATGCTGAAGTTTGAGAAACTCAATAAACCTACTAAGCAAGTACCACAAAAGGTTGAAGGTATAGGCAGACCACCTGTTAACTCTCTACCAGTACCATATTACAGCGGGATGTTAACAAGGATTGTGTCTGGGGTGGTTGAGGATTTATTTAAGAACTCACAAACCCGTTACTGTGTGTTATCAGATCAAAAACTTATGTGTTACTCAGATCCTACTAACTCTTTGTTAAAAGAAGCCTATACACTGGATAATATTTATTCAGTCCAGATTGTTTTGCCTTTGTCTTCAAGGTAAGCTTATTTATAAATGACAACATATTATTATCATCATGACAGCATTTTATCCTATAACATAAGCATTTAAGTAAGTAGGTATATGTAGATGTACATAATATAATTTTACAAAAATAACATCTATACCTACACTGTCTCATTTTTATAATCGAACCTGCAACAATTTTATTGATAAGCTATAAAAAAATTGCAAACCTTTGAAAAAATACTTCAATTTTTTTTTGCTGATAACACTCATTTAAGTCTCCTTTCAAATAAGAAAAATGAGATCAAAATCAAATGCAGACTCACAGATACATCAAACATATAAAACCCTCTTTTTGCATTGGGGTTAAGAAGTAGCTTTTGCCCAAGGCTTCACCCACATTATAAGTCATAGTAATATAAAAAGTATCCTTTGTCTTAAGCCATTAAGTTAACAATTACTTAGTAACACACTAGAATGGTAAATTAAAATGAAATGTATGATGCCATAAGTTTTATAATGCTTTATTCATTTGCTAACTGATATGATATAGGTATTTGATAACATTGCATGAAAGACTAGGTCTGTAACTCAACAAATTTAGTTATTATTAATTGTAGGTACTTAATATGTAATAATCAAAGAGCATTGATGAAAGAACAATGATGATGAAGTATGAGTTGTAGGTATTAACATACCTAAATGCTGTCTCTTTATTTGGAAGACTTTGGATGTATGTGTTCTCCGTTAATCCTAAAAATATCCTAAAAAATAAATTTCTGTAGCTTTTTTTGTTTATAT
Source organism: Protodeltote pygarga (assembly GCA_936450705.2). Lineage (NCBI taxonomy): Eukaryota > Metazoa > Arthropoda > Insecta > Lepidoptera > Noctuidae > Protodeltote > Protodeltote pygarga. Next base: position 16,974,568 of record OW388248.2, read on the forward strand.
AGTGGCAATACTGTGCTTATTTTCTTAATTATTTTCACGGTTTTGCAGCCTCAGTTTATGGTTTGGGTTTGGGATCATCATTGAGAAATTCTAAAATTAATAAGTAATTATTTTTTGTGATTTTTTAAATGTGAGATTTTCTTTTAAATAATTATATTTAATTAGCCAACATATTGTGTAAAATACACAAAAATTACATCTCACATTTAAATGTAAGTAATGGATGAATATTGATTAGTGATTTATTGGATCAATTTGATTTTTTTCATAATAATAGCTTAGATAATAGCATGAAAGCCAAAGAGTAAAATAGGTATATTTTTTATCTCGGAAAAATAAGTACTTCAACTGGAAGTGAAGCCGGGAAAAAAATAATTAATTAAAACTAATTTTAGTATCTCTTATTGCATTGTGTATTATCATCAAATAAACCATATCTTTATGTCACTGTTAGTAGGTAAATATTTATCAGATAATATAATATGTACTTGATCAGGCACATGCTTGCTGTTTGAATGAACAGTAAACTAAATGGTCACGATAATTAAATTATAATTAATCACATCTTTTTATACTTCTATTTGTACAGTATGTATACTGATACCTATAAAATTAATAATGACTAGGTACTTTTTTATTTATTTTGATTTTAAACTACCTACAAAGCTAGGAATCATAAGTTAAAGAAATCTAAACTAGCAGCGGCATTTTTCTTACTTATTATTTTTTTTTGTCTTACTTTTAATTAGTACAACAAGCAATTCATATTGCTTCGAGTTAACGGTGTCTTCGGGTACAAGAAGTTCTCCTCGCAAAATCCTGTTCAGTTGCGCAAGCGCATCTGAACGTCGGAACTGGGCACAGAAGATTTCTGAACATTTGACTTGCGGCTTCTCAACTAAATATACAGCGGAGTTCACGAGGTGCGGCTGGTGCTACCTGAAGGTATCTAGACATTTTTAATAATTTGTTTTAACATGTCAAAGGTCGTTTATCAGCCATACGATAAAGGAGAAAGGCAGACTAACTAAGGGAAGTTTTTTTTTTTCCTGTATTATCCATACCATATTCCATTTTTTATCGCATATCGGCCAATCGACCACAAAGAAATATGTCTCTATTGCGCCTGCAATCTGCATAATATACATAAAGTTAGCTCTATGTATCGGTACCCTAACTGGAATACGAAAAAATGAAAAGTGAAAAATCTCGACATGCGTCTTTCTATCTTAACATGCATTTTTAAATCTACTTTTACCACCGACGAAAACAGAGGGGTGTTACAAGTAATGTTGCCAGATGATTCGCTTTTGCCGGAACGTCCCGCTTTTCAGCCTTCTCAGTCATGTCTCGCGAAGACCCTGCGGGAAACGCCCATAATCCCACTTTTTCATAGAAGCTGCCAATTTGGCGTGGTGGTGGTAGATACTTAAACATTTTTGGTATTTCATATAAAGAGCGTCAGCTGATCGGCAAGTTTGTATGGAAATTGAATTTTGAATGAATGAATAAATGTTTTTTTTTCGTGTATTATGCAAAGTACTGTTCTACAAGTTGTTTAATTTAATGAGCAGATTAATCTCCTAAAGGGTCGAGAACACTATTTTTGTTACACGATGTAGAATTTCGTATCCCTTTGGGTTGCGTGGGTCAGATAGGCGGAGTCGCATCTGGTTAGATTAGAATCTGACCCCAACAAAGTTTGGGAATAATAAGGCTAAGAGGATGATAATGAGATTGATCTCATTAATACTTTATTTTTACAAAAATAATACCGACTTGAAAGCACTAAAAAGCTAGAAATAACACAAAAACGTTTGTTTCGGAGTCGTTGCCAAGCTAAGCTGGTTCGAACGTTCAACGAACGTTTTCGTGTTATTTCTCCTATTGTTGTATGTTATTTTTGAGTTCGATCCCGGGTCGGGCAAAGTGTTATTGGGTTTTTCCATTAGGAAATTCTCAGTAGCAGCCCGGAGTCTCGAATTGTGCCCGGTTAATGGCAATAGGCTTGCCCCCTATTACATGGGACTTATAACATAGCTGGCGAAACGTAGGTATATTGCATACACCTCTGCCTACCTCCTCTGGGGAATACATCCGAGAGTCTGTTATGTAAAAAGAATACCTTTAAGTGGCACATTAATTTCAAAGGGGATAAGTACCCACCACTTTTTCACAAGTTGGTTTTGCACAACACGCAAACAAAATGTAATTTGATGTTACTAGAGGTTTGCTATCGTCCGATAAGGAGTTCCGTTCTGTATTTCCGAAGCTCATCCTCAGATCATGATAATATTTGTATGGTACTTATATTCTTTCAATCAAAAAATGAATTACTCAAATCGGCAAACTAATACTTAGTAATAATGTAGTAATCGGTGTACAAACATAGTTAAAAACCCCGTCTTTTTTTTAAGTCTGTAAAAATCTCTGCGTCTCGGTTTTTCTCCTGGTCCCTCTTTTTTTCATTGATATCCTGATAATAATTTGTAAAAAAGGATCTGGTAATACTAGTTATAAAAATATTAGTTAAGTACCTATAAGTTTAATGTGTGTTACGGTTTTAATTTTTAAAAATTAAATATTAGTTTTAATTCAATTTCTTTATAATGGCAACTGAGTCAGTTTTAATAAAAAATCTATAACGGTGGATTGACAGCTGACAGATTTATAAATGCATATAGATTAAAAAAGACACGTTAAAATATTGTATATTTAATTTTTTCGTATCCTGGATGGGATAGCTCATGGTTGTGTGCTGCTGCGCGAATGTCTCATTTCATTGTAATGCTTACGCATAATATACACCTGTTTTATTTAAAACTGTATAATAATAAGCAAAATTTGCATTTTTTAACGTTGACTGTAGATACAGTAGTTATTTCCTTTTCTATGTGTCAAGGTCCAAGAAGCAGCTGAGTCAAAGCACACTGATATTTATAGCAACATTATGATATCATTAGTACTCTATATAAAGTTACACCTAAATGGCCAGTCATAGTTTTTGCCGTATAAGGTTCGAACATGAACACTTTCTGGTGACTAGATTCTCGCAAATTGAGCAAAGGAAATACAATATGATATGTATTAAAATGTTGTTCACTTTAGTTGCGTTATCAAAGCGATATTTATACGTAAGAAAGGCAATATTTATAAATAGCAAACTTATCATTAATAAGAGAGTAGGTATTAGTGAGAGCTGTATCAAACGTGCCGCAAGCTCATCTACTGTCGAACTTACTGATTGATGCTTTTAAAAAAATTATATTTGTTAATAATATGCCATTACAATAAATTAATGTCATGTTGACTATGATCTAATCAGGTAAATTTTGATCGGTAAATTAGGTTTATGTTCACTTTTTCCTGAACAATGTTACGGTTGCCTTGCAGTTTTGCTGGTAGAGGTGAATTATAATCTATAATTCTATATTGTGACACTAATCTTTCATAAAAATCCAGAAACGTTCAAATAATTAACAGAAATGAGTCACAAAAGGAGATTCGTTGTTTCGCGTAGCTGGCGTTGTTGCGATATTTAAGCCGTTTATTACTTATTTTCTTTTTGGAGTACGCCTTTAAGCGTCTAAATCGTATTTTTTTATTACCTATGATTAACTGCATGGTTTTGGTGCTAAGCGGGCTCTCATCTTTCGATAGAGACATGATCGCAACTCCTAGCATTGCAACGAATGATCACAGTAATACACGACACGCTTATACCATAGTATAATAAAGAATTATACTGTGCTTATACCTTGCATGTTGTGTAGTGCAGTTATGCGACAGCGGCAATGTACCAATGAATGACCTAGTTTATCTTTGTGTCAGCTCACTCCTAGTTACTACAGGGACTGCCAACTATACAAAGTCAAGTACCGTTTTGAAGTATTGGTGCTACATATATTTCAATTGATATAACTAGTAACAAATAACATACTTCTTTTCTGAAAGTAGCCGTTTTTGTCTGTCTGTTTCTCAGCTTACTTCTGCTATACCATGCAACGGATTTGGATATGGTTTTCACTATTTGATAATTTCTCCCGGAAGGCTTCATAAATGTATATTATAATAGCGATATACGTGCGTAGTCGCTGGCGAGGCGTTAGTGTATTAAATAATGTTTGTTGGTTTATTAGTATAATCTGCATTGTCCTTCTTTGTCCTTAACGCAGCAATGGAAACAATAATTACACAGAGATAGTTTGTTACGGAAAATGCCATAATGTAATTTTTATCCCTAAAGCATTGGACAGGGGCACAGGCATAGGAAAAAATCTAGTTCATTATAATACATTTATAAATTATAAAATTTGTATGCAAATGGGCGGGACCACAGCGTAACACCACGTAGAGCCCTGTGCGACGAGATTTCAGACCGCTGCTCTTTTTTTTACCTAATTCATAGTCCTACTTTCGTGTATGACCATGGATTTTTCTGACAGTATAATAGACTATGAAAGTCAAGATATTATTAACAGCAAGAACTCTTAGTGTTTTCCAGTAATTAATTAGATGTACAACTGGCCTGAGCATTTTATAGCATCGTAACATTCCTTGCATCGAAATAAAATTAAAATTGTTTTATATTTCTACATCGATATGTACGAAAACTGCGTATTGATTAGTTGTGAATGTTAATGGCTATAGACCTTGAAGACGTTGCTAGCTATTGAGCTATGTTGTCAGGCAGCTCTGGAGGCTTACTAGCCTAGTAAGCCTCCAGAGCTGCCATGGATGAATTCATAAGCTAAATCCATACATGGCGCTTATCACGCTAAACAGCTATCTCGCTCGCACATTGAAGAAGAAAAATATTGAATTTAGTTATGAAGAATCGAAAAAAAAAACAAGTTAAATAGAATAACATTGCAAAAATAGCGTTTGATTGTAAGAGTTTTCATTCGTGAAAACTTCTCGGAGCTAGGCTCTCTTATAAAAACTTGCAAACAAAAATTCATTTTATGCATTATTAGATAGTGCCCAATCCGTCTATTTGTGAGGTTCTGTAACTGTCCCACTGACACTCCTTATATCAAACGCCCCAGTGCATTACAATTCAAATTGCATCGGTTTTATTCAACTCTCAGCGTACGGAAATGAATCCTGATGAACCATTGACACGAATACTTGGATTCAGTACACGATGCTAGACTCGTAGCGTTGAACGTTTTCGTCGGTTTTATTTGTGTTGGTATTGAAAGTAACCAATACGGCATGGATTCTTTAAGTAAGCGCAGGTAATTGCAATAAAGTTTGATAAAAAAAGGTAAAAATATGATTTTTTGACTTCTTTACTTCACAAAAATGCAATTATTAAATCAAGATTGTTCGCTAGGGAGGGAGATCCTTTATAGGAGAACAGACTAACTACTGAATGCCAGACCGATAACTACTGATAATTAAGTCACTAAGATTAGGGCCACTGATGTTGCTTCCATCCCGTCCAAACTACTTGGTGCATTCCAAAATCTGTGAAATTCCAAAAGGCGCATCGGCGTCCGTATGCATCCATTCAGATGCATCCATTTGGATATATCGTAAGATACGTTTATCAATATGATTAAATCAATAGCAATTTAGCATAAAAGTTTTCTTCACAAAAAACCTGCATCTATGTTAAACTGAAGAAACCTATGCGCTACTATCGTTTTGTCTAAACGATAGTAGCGCAAAGGTTTCTTCTTTTTGGACACTACATAACCTTCCGTAAAATATCCTGATTCTGGTATACTATCTTTAAATGGCAGTCGAACTTTTTAAATAATAGTTATTGTTATTAATTGTAGCCACCAACAATATTATTGATAAATAAACTAAAATGAACATATAGGTATTATGCATTCCTTCTGTTCCAAATGTTTGAAAATAACAGCTGAGTGGGCGTTGATGATACAATAACAAACATTTATTTATAACTGAGCACTTTCAACTGTTGTTGAATGCAGTTAACATAATTGTGGGGTGTTTGCGTAAAATGATTACAGCTGTATGCTTGTGAAAATCACAAGCACTTAATGACGAATAACTTAGGCTCCTTTTAACTTCGAAAATATTTGAGTCCCTGACTGTTATAGGTTATATTTATACGGGATAAACGAATCATGAAATTTCATGTGAACGAAGACGCGGGCGAAAGCTAGTATAATATTGTATAATGACTACCTATTTAATTAAATTTGTAGCAGAATTTATCAAAACAAATATTTTGTACAGATAAAGACCCTACTTCAGATATTAACACTATCACGTTTTCGTGATAATTTTAGAAGATCAATGGTTTTATTATGTCGGCTTATTAAACGTTCATTAGAACAATGCTTTGTCAGCATATCGCTTATTTAAATAACATCAGTTATTTAAATAATATATTCACGTATTGCGTATTTAATTGTTTACGTATTATTATGTATTGTGCATTCCGCATTCCAAACAGAAACAGCTTATGGAACACTAGCATTTCCCTGCGACTCCGCCCGAATAAAAAAAATCTCCATGCTTGGAAGTATTCTGCAAAATTTACCAGAAATCATTTCTTGACCATCTAGTTTTAAAAAACATTACTAAATTGTCAGTATAATGGCTTTTTGGGAATAGATAGTTCTTAAGGTTTTATAATTGTGGGTTTGTGAGCTTAGTATTTTAGCTTTTATAGGCTAGCTTCCGACCGCGGCTTTGCCCACATGGTAAGTTGATAAGCTATATAACTGAAAATATATATGATGAAACCATCAAAATCAATAGATTTTGCGTGAAAGAGTAACAAACATACATTGTCACAAACTTTCACATTTATAATATTAGTAGGAAGTAGAATAGGACGTAAATAATAACAAAAAAATATATGATGGAAATTTTAAATATATGAGATAAAAAAAAAGCTTTTAAAAACCAAAACCCGAATGTTCTAAAGATAAAATCAAGCTTCTGAATGATTTAGTAATAGTGACTTTTACTTGCAAAAATTAGATTTTTTTTCAAGAACCCTTGAGAAGCTCTTGTCAATTGTTCGGAGGGGCTTAACCAGAGGCGTGCAGACATTTTCGACAGGGTAGGTATACATACAATTCCTGCTTAGTCTCACTAATTCGTGTCAGCATCGTATCTACATATACATATAGTTGGCAGGGCTATGAACTGGACGCCCCTGGGCTCAACAGACGGATTTGGAATTTTGAGCCATGAGAGGAGCGGTCATTTCCGTACGACGACGAAATTGTCCTTCGTCTCCAGTGACCTAAATTTTATTATTATTCCTAAATTTTAGATTATTTTCGCTTCAACTATAAGCTTCATCCATGACATCCATTAACTGGAATACTAGTGACAAAACATGTCACACCAAGCAATTTTCGAATTATCCCCATATCCTCATGCAATTTATCAATTTTCGATCTGGTGGGGTGTGAGCACGGGTTATGTCATTCACCTTTTTGAAGTATCATGCTTCATGCAATATACTTTGAAGTTCAACTTAAACCAATAACTTGTTATTTCCTCTATACATGTTCTTTAGTACGGTTAACTCCATCGAAATATGGCAACTACCTAGTAGTCATTAGTCTTACCTCGTACCCACCCACCTGGTGTTTAAAAAGACAGATTTCTAGGATGAAAGATGTTTAATACAATAGAATAGCGCGCCTACGTATCTTCGCGCGAAGTTAAAATTGATTAAAAGAAACTATCCCGAGTGTTGGAAACTTGTAATAATTTTTTGAGCTGTGTTGTTGGGTAAACAATAAACATCCTTTAAAATTACGCGATAGAAATGTTCTGTCTTTTGTAAACTATGGTTTGGAATTTACCTATGTAGTACCTATAATTAAATTACTAAATTATAATGAAATGTTAAATACATTACGTTTAGTAGGGCTTACTAATTGATTGGGGATATAAATTAGTTGCACTTGCATATATATGTATTGGCCACACCTTGTTTACCTTAATGTGGAAACTTGATGGCCTTAGGTCCACAGACAGGACCCAATAGTAAGATAATCCTGAATTCAATTCGATGACCTTTGCTATTTGTTTAGGGAATGCCATCCATTCCTCTAGTACATGTAATTTGAGCGAGACGCGTATTACAGAAACGGGTCCTTTCCGAAGAGTAAGTTCCAGGTTGCAGGTAGAGTAGAGTATTCTAGAGTATCCTCTTGTAACTGGCGGCCGCTAGACGTTTCTTTTAACATTGGTCAACCTTGGTTAGCCGCGCTGTGCTGTGAGGCTGTGACCAAGAGACTAATGATGCGAGCTAGGAATGTCTTGATAACATTTTAGTGTCGGAATGTGTAATCCATGTACAAAGAGGCGTGTTGATTCTATAATTGATTAATGAACTATATGTACGTAAATGAACCGTGAATCGAATCGAGTAATAAAAATATTAAACGTCCAATACCTACTCATTTAATAAGAATGTATTAAGTTGTGGTTTATTTCATTTAGGTACTATATTTTTTTTTTACATAGATTATAATCTAAGTAGATACGCAATAACGCCTTAAGCTTTGATGCCAGTTCTGCTATTATTAAATTTTTTTATATAACAACAAAGGTACAACAACAACATTACTTGATGTATCGTCTTTCTCTATCTTTTTTGTTACTAGATAATTAGATATTATAAATCATTGTTAATTTTATGATTGACAAATAGTGATATATTTAAGATTTTCTTTTGCACTGTTAACATTATACTGCACCCTGTAAAACAAAACAAACGTTGTTTAGTTTGGGATGACCTCACGAGAGATCTTACGTGTAATCTGTTACAGCATGATTTTGTATCAATACGGCAGAACAACTTACAATAAATTACAAATCATAATTTACAATATGATTTAATTATCATAATAAATAGTAAACTGGAAAAATTGCAAGTCGGACTCGCGCCCTAAGAGGGTTCCGTACAATGGAAGGAAAAGTTTCTCATTATTTAGTCTGCTGTGAATTGATAAATTCAAAGTGATTAAGTTTCTTTGTGATGATTTTTGCTAATTGGAGATGTTTGTTTGATATTTAACTGTCAAAATATACCGGCTTTGTCCGCGTGGTTTTTAGAGATATCATCACCTATTTTACCCGCTTAGTAGTGGAATTTCGAGCAGATTCGAAATTAGTGCACTTTTAGGGTACTTAAGGAATATTTTCTTTAAATTTTAAGTCTCTAAGACTAGGCTTTGCGTCGTGTGTCAGTCATTCAGTCACGCTACTGTTTATTCACATTACAAATTTATGCGTGCTTATAATTATGCAAATGCATAATCGTAAATAATAATATTTATTATACATTATAAAAATACACCACATTGCAATTTGCAATAGTGATGAGTGAGTTATAAGGTGACGAATGAGAATTATGTATCAAATAAAGACGGAAAGTTAAAATAACTCTGAAAAAATTGTGGCAATTGTGAAAATAAATGTCCTCCTGACCTGTGAATTTCGGTCACATCGGCCAATCTCAACAAGGATACGCCAACTGCGCAAACACAGGTGCTCTCTCTATTCCCCCACTCTCATAGTCCGAAGGGACGCCAATCCGACACGGCCGAAGAGAGACCTCTTTCGAAAAGTCAGAGGGCGTATCATGTACTTTTCGCCTTGACTTCGAACCTGAGACCTCTGACTTGCCAGTCATATACTACTAAGCTATCGCGACTCTAGTGAAATAAGTATTGTTTGTTGAAAACACTTGTATTATCGATTGCGACTGCTAGACATCTACATAAGCCGGTAAGACCCGAAATAAAGAAATATATAATACTAACTAGCTGCCCCGCGCGACTTTGTACGCGTGATTATTCTACCTCTACGCGTTTTCTACCCTACTCTACGCTACCCTACGCTACTCTACTCTACCCTATCCCTACCATACCCAACCCCTACTCTACCCTACCCTACCCTACCCCTACCATACCCAACCCCTACTCTACCCCTACCATACCCAACCCCTACTCTACCCCTACCATACCCAACCCCTACTCTACCCCTATCCTACTCTACATCTACCCTACCCTATTCCACGCTACTCTACCCTACCCCTATCCTACCCAACTCCTACTCTACCCTACTTCACATCTACTCTATCCTATCCTACTCTACCTCTATCCTACCGCTCTATTCCTACCCTACCCTACTCTACCTCTACCCTACCCTACCCTACCCTACCCATAAAATAGGTCCAGCAGTTCTCGAGTACACCTACTAACTTCAACCTTAAGAATAGCAGAATTTCATTCGAGATATACGTGCATTTGTTATGCCACTTTGATGTCTCTTACTAATAGGTACCGAATTTTCTACATAAACTTTCACCCCCCCCCCCTTTTCCCCATTAGGGGTTAAGCTAGAGTTTCCAAAAAGCTGAAACACGTCGTATTTGTTAACCGAAAAGCAAATTATCAAGTTTAATGACGGGTTTTTATAACTACAAACTTTAATCCCCTTTTATATCTCCTTAGGGGGGAAAAAAACCAAATTTTTTGATACTCGTCTTTTTTATTTTTAGCGAATAAGCTTAATACTCATTTTTACACCTGTAACTTAAAAAATAACAAATCTTCCATACAAACTTTGACCCCTTTTTTTATCCACTCAAGGGTAGACTTAAAAAAAAAAAAATGCTCGTCCTTTCATTTATCAACCGAAAAGCTGAATACCAAGTTTCATACATTTAACGTTAAGAATGACGGATTTACATACAACCTGTTTCCCCCTTTTTTACCTACTTAGGGGGGGAATTTCAGAAAATCCTTCCTTAGTGCACCCCTACGGTACTTAAAGAATATTGTCTCAAAATTTCAAGTCCCTAGGTCCACCGGTTTAGGCTGTGCGTTGTCTGTCAGTCAGTCACGTTACCATTTTATAAGTATAGATTAATAATTATAATAGTCAACAGTATCAACCAGTGATAACAATAACATTTTTTAGTTGATTGTGTAGTTATTATCGTTGACTCGTTATGACCGTTGACTACCCTTGACTTTTAAGTTAAACTTACTGTAATATTTATAAGTTAGATTAAAAGCTATATTAATAGTTATCTTGACAAACGAGCTAGTGTAAATGATTTAATAAATGAACTTCGATAGGTACTGTAGGCGTACAGAACGCTTATTAATTAATTATTACGCAATTAACCAATAATTAACTAATCCGTACAGTATACTTTAATTACTCAACACTACTGACATTAGACAAGTGAATAATAGACACAAGTGGACGAAATTAAAGCAGGCCTTTGTCGCAAAAAAACCGACTATAAAAGTTGCTGTTTTTTAAAATAGTACAGGTTATAAATGCTAACTGAAGAAGTTATACAATATATCAACTGCTAGTGAATAATGGTAGTATGTATTTTTATGGCGAGGGCGCTACTTTGAACGACGAGCGAAGCGAAGCATTCTAACGTAGAATCCTGAGCGCAATAAGGGATTCAAAGTACAGCGCCCGAGGGAAAAATATATATTATATATAGTACCTACTTGTATTATGACATGCTAGGATCAAATCTTTAAAGATAGCTTTTTAAACTGAATTGACTCACCCCCTTCTTTACTTTGTCTACATGTAAGCACATTGCCTAAAATGCAGTTAGCCAAATGGATACTTGACTATCCTGAAATATCTGCGAATGTTATTGCGTGTATTTGCGAATCGGAATATTCCCAAGCGATGTTAATTTTAGAAATGGTTTATGGTCAGCAAGCGTTGTAACCGTCGGCTATTTGTTTTATTTTGCTAAGCTATCCTTAAATGAGATTTATATAAGGTCTATCATTATAATACGAAATTTTTTGGGAAGTACCTAATTATGTCGCAGGTCAATAAAAAAAACAATTTTTTGATTAAAAACTTAGGTTTTTGATCAAGAGCCTGAAGAAGAATAAAATTATAACGAAGGCCACTAACTCTTTGGGTGGGCATAATAAGTACTGCGGTAAAAAAAACTTATATGAATGATTTTCCATTTCAATGAGCAGAGCGTGTGAATTTATTGTTTGTATTTATTTATTTGTTTTTTTTTTAAGTACATCTAAAGTACCTACATGTACATGTAGAAGAACTACTCAAATCCTAGTGAACTCTATAGTTTATGTAACGGCAAGTGAGGTACTGGTCGTTATAGCATTATGTATGCAATAAAGTGATTATAGCAAGCTGACAGCTTTATCGTATTCACGTATTTATCTCTAAAACAACGTATATCTATATCTTATATGCAGATAAAGTTTAAACGATTAGAAGCGTAATGTGGTGGGCTCGCTTTCGTGATGTATCGAGATATTGATTTTTTGTTTGATTGAGGTTTGATGTTTTGATATTTTGAGTATATTAGTACATACCTGGTCATTTAATCAACAATAGTATTAGTCATTGCGTTAAAGATTTAACAGTCTATATTCTGGTTATAAAATTGCACGCAGGGTGCGATAGGCTTAGGAGATCCTCTTCTTCTTCAACCGTCGCTTAGGTATGGCGTATATGCGCATATTTTAACTAATAATTTAAAACCTACTATAAAAATTTCAGCGTGCCTAAAGCATGTTTTATGGGTAAATTTTTATCACTTTCGGGATAGTTTGGCTGTGCTTAGAAACCGACCAAACCGATTATATTAGTTCCGAAGAGCCGTTCCATGAATTTTAATTTGCAAGTTCGGGGTATTGCGCAGTCGCAAGAAACCGCTAAACGCTAGGCAGACTGAATCCCATTCCATTTTCAGTGGACTTCAAATTGTACAGTTATAAAAAGTGCATAAACACGTCTAAATTCGATACAAGCGTGGTCTCGGGCTATAACAGAATTTAAACTTAACATATAGGTAGATATCCTTGATTTTGATAGAATTTTGTCATAGAGCACTGATGATGTAGTAAAGACATTAAGTACAAACCATAATTTAAAAAACTTTGCAATTATAAAAATAATTTCGTATATTTCTAAGTTGTGGTAACCATTGAATTCGGACCCGCTTTGCAACGTGGCAACGTAGCGTTTGGGCGTGTACCAGTGACTTTTTCTGTCATATGTACTTTTTTAGGTAATATAAGACACCACTGACTAACTGTGAAGGAAAACATCGTGAGGGACCTGAACCTTATGTCTGAAATCGCCAACACGCAGTGAGCTAACGTGATGATTAATGTTCGATGATTTTTGATTCGACCTTAGATAGAAGAGACCTTTGCCCTGCAGTGGGACAAGTATAGGATAGTTTATATATTCCCATGAATACGGTTTCTTAAGAAAGGTCTTTTTAATAAGTACAAGTTTGTTAATAACGGTAAAGTATTCTTAATCTGTTTATCAGGAAGGAGTGACTGGTGAGTGGCGTGGCGCTTGGGTGATGCTGATCCGCCGAGTTATGGTCTACTACACCACTAAAGAACCTACCGTCTGCACAGTAGACCTCAGGAAGACAAGATGTGTTGGTAAGTTTCGTAAATAAACTTATCGTAGGTAAGGTGACTTGACCTAATCTTGGCACTCATTAAAAATAAAGAATATTATTCAATAAACTGTGTTATTTCAAAAGAAAACTGAATCATTGGTTTACTATCAATTACATTATATTAAATTATGGTTTATTGGTTTATTATATATTATCTATTAGTCGTATTTTAGGTTTACCTTCAGCTCTTCCAGCATGCAATAGCAATAGTTACGAGCATGATGACAAGGAACTTTTTTATTATTCTTGAACTGACGACGAAGACGATGTATAGACTATACTAGGGACTCGTATTACAGAAACTTGGTACATACATACATTATGTTGTTCCGGATGCTTTATAATTAAGTACGATTCGTTACCGCTATCAAACAGTCACAAACACATAATTATATCTTGTTTGTGAGTATAAATACTTTAGTGAGATAAAATATTGTAACAGTGAAGGAAATTAGTCACCAGTTCCAATTATGTATGTTAATCTAGAAAAGTAACGCAAATAGTATGAACTATAGATATTGAAATCTGCGCTGTTTTTCTTGTTTAAATATATTTTACTTTTGTTAATGATTCCAAATATTTAATAGGTCTTGGTAAAGCTTTTGACACATTATTAATATTTAACTAGGTAGGTATTTGTATATGTCGCAGTCATCTGGTTGAATCTGCTATTTGATTGAATGAAGCAACTATAGTTTTAAAATAAAAGTAATTCTTTTTTACGTAAAACGGTTTTTTCATAAGAACTAAAGGTATATACCTACCAAATATCAGGTCAATCAGTCAACAGGAAGGGGGTAAAACTACAATTACTAAATTTGAACCAAACAAGGGAAAACTAAATATACATTTAGCTACATAACTTTTTCGAACAGACTTGATATGACCTACCAGTATTTTTGGCAGCTTATAAAAATTTCAACTTTTTAATTACTTTGACTGCCACCGCGGTCAATGGTGACCGCGAACAATAAGAATTGCATTGTGTCTGCGGCGTGGCAGTCAACGTGTTAAATGAAACGCCTGACTACGAAAAAATCCTTTTTAGACGTTTTTATTAAGCCTTTGACCACTGATGACGAAACAAATGACACCTCTTTTGTTAAAAAAAAGTTGCAGTAGTTTATGAGCTACGATAAAGTTATATTTCGAATTCAGCTTTAACATTTACTTTTGGATTTCCAAAAGATTTTGCATATTTTTCCTTTTTCATCTTTAACTTGTACGAAAATTCGTAAATCTTGATTGGGGCGCTCAGTGCTCTTTGAATATTCGAAATCCTGTTTCCTGTTTTGTATCCTTAACTTAATAAAAAGCGTTTACAAGGTTAAGAAGCAACAGGGTTACATAATAAATATAAATCGACCAGTTCCTTCCATAACCTCTTGAACACAGACGGTGTTGGTTCCCATGACATCAAGATCTCAAACAATAAACATTAAAGTTCATTCACTGTTTGTGCTTTAACATCCTTTAACGACTGATTGATCTGCACGTCTTGTTTGTGCGAAAACATTTTGATTTGTTTGATATACATAGTTTGATTGATACATTTCATATGAAAGTGTAGGTACCTAAATTCTACAGCGTTTTTAAATAAGTGTTTTGAAGTACGTCGCATCGAAGTACATCCCATCGAAGTACATTTTCTATAAAACTACTACTAGCCAAGCTTCTAACTCAACACTCCTTACCTCTACTAGCTCTAACTTCACAAACTCTACACCTCAGTAAATATTATGTGGCTTGGCCGTTTCGTTACTACAAGAACTAATGTATAATAATAATAACATCAAGATTAACACTAAGACTCAAAATAAAATTAGTTGGATCTCAAAAGGCATCAGGACGTCTAGCAAAATGAAAAGATTCTTGAACTCTTTAAGCAAAAATTCTAGTCATAAGTCAGTTGTTGTATACCGGCACACATATATAAAATTATATAAGAAAATCATAGCACAATTTAAAAAAAGGGCAGTTAAAAAAGAACTAGATAAAGCAAAAAACAGGACAAAGCAAATTTGGAATATAGTTAATAGACATAGAAATAAGAGTTGTATAAGGACTAATGATAATTGTTTACTTAGAATTAATAATAGAATTGTTAATGACACCCAAGAAATAGCTGACATATTTGCAAAACACTTTGACTTTAGTAAAAATGACATAAAATCTAATAAAAACAAAACTGAAGCTATGACATTCCTAACTGAACACTCAAATAGAGTGGACACTGACATGGAAATGAGACATACAAATAGAAATGAAATTAAATTAATCATAAAGAGAATGGCAGTAAAGAAATCATTTGGATATGATGGGATACCAATTACTTTAATAAAAGAAAATATTGATCTCTTAGCTGAACCATTATCTGACTTTTTTAATAATTGTATTAGTGAAAGTATCTTTCCAGATCAATTAAAAATTGCTAGAGTTATTCCTGTCTACAAAAAGGGTAAGAAAACTGACCCTAAGAATTATAGGCCAATTTCCTTACTACCCATTCTATCCAAAATCTACGAAAAACTTTTAAAAGATAGGATAGTAGCTCATTTAAACTTGAACAAGATTCTAAACGAACGCCAATTTGGCTATCGAGTGGGTCTAGGAACTGTCGATGCGGTTGATCTATTAATAAATGAAGTGTTAGTTGATTTAAACAGAAAAATGAAAGTAGCTGGTCTATTTTTAGACCTTTCGTCTGCATTTGACACAATCGATCACGAAATTTTACTCGCCAAATTGGAATTTTACGGAGTTAGAGGTAATATGTTGAGCCTTGTAAGATCATATTTTAGTAATAGAAAACAATTTGTTGAAATTAAAAATATTGTAAATGGACAAGAAATTGTGACCAAATCTATGATGACTAATATTACACGTGGGGTTCCACAGGGTTCAATACTAGGACCAATTTTCTTTATAATTTTCCTAAATGATCTCATAAACTTTATTACCAATACAATTCCAGACATTAAATTAATTATTTATGCTGACGACACAAACGCAATAATACCAGCTACTTGTTCGCAGGATTTACAGCTCAAAATAAATAATGCACTCTCGGCCTTCAATAAATGGTTTTGGGTGAACAATCTGAAATTAAATATTGAAAAGACTAATGCTATATTGTTCCAAACAACAGCTCGCAGGCTTGAAAAAATTAACATAATAAGTAATGGGGTGAAAGTTGAATTCGCTGAGTGCGTTGAATTTCTAGGGGTTCATATTGATCAGTGCTTGAATTGGAAATCGGAATTGGAGGCAATTGAGAATTCAATAAGTTCAGCCTGTTATGCTTTAAGAAGTTTAAGGGATGAGGTGGATCTTAAACAACTTAAAACCGTTTACTACGCTTTGGTTGAGTCGAGGTTAAGGTATAGTATCAAATTCTGGGGGAACAGTTACAAGTGTAATATTAATAGAGCATTTGTTATCCAAAAACGTGCAATTCGAACAATGGTACGAATGCCTCCGTGGGAATCATGTGAAGAGCATTTTAGGCGTCTCGAAATTTTAACTCTTCCCAGCCTCTACATTTTAGTGGTTCTCATGGACGTAGTCCGGCATCCTTTTAAGTACGAAACACCAGAACAAAGAGCACTAAGATTAAACACCAGAAGGAAAGATCTAGGGGTTCCACTATGTCCGAAATTAAATGTTGCAATGCATGGCTGTCGGTATCAAGCTGTTAAATTGTATAACTCTCTACCTGTTGACCTGAAAGCTATTGATAGTCCAAATGTATTCAAGAGTAGACTAAAAAAGCTTTTGCTGGAAGGGTGCTTTTACTCTGTAGAGGATTTTAGGTGTTAATAGAATTATCTCGACCACATGTATAACATTATATTATATTTATCATGACCGACTTTATTGTATAATTTTGTTATTGTTAATTGAATTGAATTATTGATGTATTAATTTTTATTGTTAATTTATTATGTACCTGCATGGATTTATCTTTGTTGTTGTTCTATTATCTACTACCTACATTCAAATACGATTGTAAAATTGTTTAATGAATAAATAAATGAAATGAAATGAAAAAATGAAATATAACAAAAAGTAATTAACAGTGAATATTTTTTTTAGTTACGTCCATGTGAATGTAGCGAAATGTTCAAGCCACATATTATGACTAAGGTGTATAGTTTGTCTTGGCAGATACCAATAAGGATTTTTCCTTGGAAAAATGTGAGGGGGCAACTGACTCCCCCTCTCTTTTTCGGAGTTTGGGTAACAAGGTCACGCATAATCAGTGCTAAAATCGTCATTAACACAATTTTGCTGTTGACCGATGAGGAGTTTCTTTCTATAGCTACGTGGTTCATCATCAGATCACGATGTTTTTTTATGGGACCACATTGAATGTAACCCTATCGAACAAAGAAAAAATATCAAAATCGGATTCTACTGTAAAAAGTTATGCGTCATCATACAAAAAAAAAATACACGTCGAACTGATAACCTCCTCCGGTTTTTTTTCGTCGGTTAAAAAGGGGTCAGTGTATTCATCATTAACAACTACTTCAACTTTAACCCACCCTAAAATCGTGAAAAATCATTATAATCAGTTGTCGTTAGCTTGTTGTTGTTAGCTTTAATATGTTTGTACGTTTATGCCATTTTATGCATCAACGTATTAGGCCCGGCGCCCACTATCGGTGGGCATCGGCATCGGCATATGTATTTTTATATAGGTATATTTTATATCCTTAATGTGCGAGTGAGACAGCGGTTTAGTGAAATAGGTCACTAAAATTCGCAATTATCTCAACAGTGACTCAAGAAGCTGACGAGGAAGCTAATTCTTTGTGTCCCACTGATGGCAGCGACAATTTGCTGCTGGACTGTCCTCACGCAACTCTGTACCTACGGTTCCCGCATGAAAGAGAACTCAAAGTAAGTTTAGTAGTAAAGCTATCAGCGAGAATGAGCCGGCTCAACCGGGTTGCTACCATTCTCATACGGAATATCGCCTTGAATATAGTGTTCCTAGAACCGGAGACCCAGCCCCCCTAAAGGCCGAGTACGCATCACCAATGCTTGATCTCTCTTCTCTTCAAAGCTCTTCTGGTGGTGCCTATAGGCGAAGGTGATTACCCCTTAGTGTATATAAGAAAATATAGAGTGATAACGTCAACAACATTGCCTTGTGCAGAGCATCAGCAGGTCTACCAAAATATTTTTTTAAAATTATGTTTACTAGTCATTTGTGCAAAATTTAACACGGCAGTTAACTATGTCATAAGGTTAAATGTAAATTTTTCGCTCGTGGAGCCTAGTTGAACCGCATTCCGTCAAGATATGATAGCGGATGGTGCTCGTGTCGTGCCGCGTTGTTCATATACCCGCGCTCACGATTCATTCTGTAGGGTTGCTCTATACTTTCATATACTCTAATCTTACACCACATAATAATGGAATGTGTTTGATTTGAGTTTAATAATGGTGCCGAAGCAAATATTCTGTTCGCCGTATAGTTAGGGCCCAAATTGTATGCATAACTTTTGTTGTTGTATAACGCTGTTTATGGTATGAAGCAAAGAGAGACATAATAACGTATAAAGAGAATGGCACGTTATAAATATTAAATTAATCATAAAAATATTGAATTTAATATATAATGCAATACAAGTATCAGGCATGAATATGGTTTAAAAAAAACTTTTTTTAATTGACAGAATTGGCGTTACATGGTGAAGTTGGCGGCACACAATAACGGCGCTCATATACATCACCAGCAGCTTACGAAGGAAGACGTGCCAGCCATTGTCGACAAATGTCTCAGTTTCATCTATGCTCATGG
The DNA here is from genome assembly GCA_936450705.2 of Protodeltote pygarga. Classification (NCBI taxonomy): domain Eukaryota; kingdom Metazoa; phylum Arthropoda; class Insecta; order Lepidoptera; family Noctuidae; genus Protodeltote; species Protodeltote pygarga. Next base: position 16,993,842 of record OW388248.2, read on the forward strand.
TGCGTATTTACTCTATTTATGATACACGACAAAGAAAATGAATAAGTAATATAAAGTTGAATGATAAAGAAGTTGGATAATAGAAATTATGGTGATTAAAAATAAATACCTGTTCTAATTTTAAACTTGCATACAATGCTAATTTAAATTTGCGTTTCGCTAAATGATCGAATCTCCTTGCCTGGGTCTGTGTTGTCCTATACTATACTGGATATTCTGGGACAGCATCCCAAAAGTCCCAAAACTTTGAAAAGAATGATTCTGACCATAATCTTGAAGTTTTTTTTTATTATTACAATTCTAGATATCCATTCAAGTTGGGAATTCACTTTTCCATACAATTTGGCTATGTAAACACGTAAAGTTTTATGGGAAGTTTAATTTCCGTATCGCTTAAAAAAAATCCGGTAGAGTCTTTAAGTCACGAGAAAATTGATTACATTTTAGACAAGTGGGTGGTGTATGTCAAAAAAGTAATTGTTGTAGTGAATTGAGAGTTAAAGTTGGGAACTAAGCAAAATATTCTTTTTCGTGTCAGCCATACAATTCTAGCTATTTCATTTAAACTAGTGAAACATCTAAAAAACCACACACATAGTTCTACGCCGCGGCGCACCGCTATGCTAAAATCTATAGAAAACTAATTTGTACAAATAGATACGAATTAAAATATCTATTGAAACATTATTAATATTTTATTTCTATTGAAACTTATCACGTTTCCGACATCTTTCAGGCAGTCTATCAGAAGGCATCTACCGTCGCGCTGGTAGCAGTTCTGTTCTATCAGAACTTTTGGCGCGATTCCGTCGAGACGCATGGTCAGTTCAACTCAGCCCCAGTCAACATTCTGAGCACGATGTGGCAGGCGTACTGAAACGGTAAATAATATTACATGCTTTTTAATATTTATATCATCATATCAATGGCAGTAGTTTGGTCCAGTCAATGTTGGTGGCCCGATTCTGCCAACACTTTGAGCTTGTTGATGATGGACGTGCATAGTTATGTCGTCATATCAACCAGTCCGACGATTATACCACTTAGCTATCACTTTTGCAAGCCCTCGTATTAAGCATCTTGATGACAAATTGGTTTGTGAACTTTCATACATTTTGACACTCATTTGCGTTTTTTATACTTTAAGGTTCTTCCGCGACCTCCCAGAGCCTCTAGTGCCTCAGGAAAAACATCAAGATCTCGTCAAAGCATTAGGTAAATCACATAATTATTTAAGCCCAAAAGGCTTCTATATCTTCTATTTCCTATAAAAAACTAGATTCAGATACACAGTAAATTTTAAACAATATCTTTCCGGATTGGTTTAACCTACCAAGCAGCGCAAAATTATAACAATTAAAAATGTATTGCTTGTCCGCAATGCTGCTCAACAAGTTATATTTTATAATAATGTATCAGTATAGACCTTACATAATTTGAATGTCACTATTGAATACTCTTTTAGTATTTAAACAAAAAACAATCTAGCTCATTAGTTTTACCGCCTTAAGTTCTACTGTCTCCATTTCAGAGCTGGCAGATGAAACCGCACGCCACGCAGAGTACCGGCAAGTGATGTCGTCACTGCCTGTAGTCCCGAGAAACACAGCGCGCAAACTGTTCGCGCACCTACACTTCCTCCATACTATGGCGCACGCCAACAAAATGGGAGCCGAGAACCTTGCCTCAGTGTGGGCACCCACAATAATGCCTGCAGCCTTGGTGAGTTCACAACATATCTTTTCGGTTTATATTTGAATCGCAAACGGCCCCAGTAATGATATTTTATTTATACCAGAACTAGAAAAAAGAAAGTAAAAATGTAAAGAACCTGCGATACAATATATATACACTGGCCGCCAAAACTAAGTAGTACACTTTTAAAATTGCAATTTCTCCTAAACCATAGAAGTTAGAGTATTAAAATAATAGAACGTTTTATAGCAAATTTTATCAGCTTTCTTTGAAGCTATAGTTTATTATACATTAATAACGTTATTATCTTAAAAAAAGAAAAAAACCAAAAATATAGCAATTGTTAACTTACTGGCAAAAAACTTAAACAACATTTATAAGTATGTTTTACACCTTATTTACATTTTAATACATGATATTGCCTTTTCGGGCTCTGGTGTCAGCTTCAAGCCGGTTTGACATACTGAATACTAGGTTTTGGAGGCGATATTGGAGAATATTCTCCCATTTTTCCAATAGGGCTTGTTTTAGGGTCCTGAGGGTGATAAGAGGTGGCTTGCTGCTTTTGACTATCCTCCTGAGTTCCTCTTAGGTATGCTCCATCGGGTTGAGATCAGGACTTCTTAATGGCCAAGTCATAAAGCTGATAACAACCTCATAAATGTATGTCTTGTACGATCCGAGCGATGTGTGGCGGGGCTTTATCCTGCATCAGCATCGATCCATCAACCATTTTTATTAAATACTACTACATACTCATTTAAGGACCTCTTGAGCATATCTCTCCCCAGTCAGGGTGCCATTATCTATAGCCACTAACTCTGTGCGACCATCTGAAAAGTTGTCAGCCCATACGTGTACAGAGCTTTCATCGTATTGGGCTCTTTCTGTGAAGAAGGCTTAAATGTATTGCTCACCAGGTCACCTGTAGACTCTTCACCTTTAATTGGAAGTGAATAGTGAGAATTAAGACTCATCAGTAAACAAAATCTTGCGTTTTCTTAGTCACACCCCTGTATGTTTTACGTGCGTAGCGTAGTCTTGCTACTCGATGCCCCCTGTGGAGATTGGGGCCACCTGCTGGCCTTTTGGGTTTCAGGTTTGCTTTAGCAAGTCTTCTTCTCACTACACTATCACTGATGTAGTCTCTTCGCGTCTGAAGAACCTGTTGCTGAACTTTAACTGCATTGAGGTGGCGATTTCTCAACACAGTGGAAACAATATAGCGGTTTTCTCGGGTACTAGTGTACCTGCGTCTGCCATTACAAGATCTTTTCAGATGGTTTTCAGTTTCTTCGAACCTTTCCTTTACCTCTTGGACCGTTTTTAATGTTACACCCACCATTTTTACACTCCGACATACTGATGCCTAGTTTTAGAAAAGTTTCATGATTTTGCACATCCTTAAGGTCAAAGAGGCATGAGAAATAAAGTTTAAGTGCTGTAGTTACCTAGCCTTTTGAATCCAAATTCATAGATCAAGAAATAAATGTAAAAAAAAATCACAAAACAAAAAGTTAAAAGTAAGAGAGCAATTTGAAAAGGAGTGTTTTTGTTTTGTAAAGTTTTTTTTTGCCATTCTTTAATTTTTTTTATCAACTAGGAACTTTATAAATAAAAAAAAGAATTCTTTTTCTAATCCTTTTTATTTCGAAAATATATCTTGTGTACTTTTAAAGTTATTGCAATTTTAAAAGTGTACTACTTAGTTTTGGCGGCCAGTGTATATACACACATCAAAAGTGTCTAGGGATCAAGCATTTTTATGCGGATTTCTTGAGATTGAGATGTGGCTTTGTAATAAATTTATGATTTTATAAATTTACGAGCTGACCCGCGCGACTTTGTACGCGTGATTATTCTACCTCTACGCTTTTTCTACTCTACCCTACACTACCCTACGCTACTCTACCCTACCCTACACTTAACACTACCTTACGCTACTTTACCCTACCCTACCCTACTCTACCCTACCTTTCTCTACCCTACTCTACCCCTAATCTACTCTTACCCTACTCTACCCCTACCCCTCTTTTCCTACCCTGACCCTATATAATACCCTAGGGGTATAATTCCATATTTTTTCTTCTATTCTAGGTGGAGACAAATCCGACAATTTTTATGACTTCAACTTTAAAAATGGCAGAATTTCATTCAAACTTTTATCTCCCCCCCCCCTTTCCCCCCTAATGGGTAGAGTTTTCAAAAAGCTAAAACACGTCTTATTTGTTAACCGAAAAGCTAAACACCAAGTTTATTTGATTTAACTTAAGAAATTACGGATTTTCATACAAACTTTCATCCCCCCTTACATCTCTTTAGGGGGAAAAAATCCAAAATTTTTGATACACGTCTTTTTTGTTTTTAGCGCATAAGCTTAATATTTATTTTTATACATGTAACTTTAAAAATAACGAATTTTTCATACAAACTTTCACCCCCTTTTTTATCCACTCAATGGTAGATTTGAAAAAAATAAACTATGCTCGTCTTTCATCTAACAACCGAAAAGCTGAATACCAAGTTTCGTACATATAACTTTAAAAACGACGGACTTTCATACAAACTCTTATCCCCCTTTTTACCCACTTAGGGGTGGAATTTCCAAAAATCCTTCCTTAGTGCACCCTTAAGGTACTTAAAGAATATTGTCTCAAAATTTCAAGTCTCTAGATCCAACGGTTTAGGCTGTGCGTTGTCTGTCAGTCAGTCAGTCACGGTACTGTTTTATAAGTATAGATATGGATCCTTTTTGGTGCATTTCATAATTTGAATCAGGAACTGTGAATCAAATTCGAGTAAAAGATGAAAATCAGCTGTCAATATTTTCCCTATAAAAACATACAACGCATTGAAGACATTATTAGTGCTACTGTTTCCCTACTACTGATTAAAACCAACGTTATTATGGAGCGGCGACGTCATTTAAGCAGGGAAGAAATGCTCAGAGCCGTGGGAATGATAGAAGCTGGTTCCCGGCAACGTACTGTGGCTTTAGCTCTGAATACAAGTCAGAGTGTTATCAGTCGACTTTGGACACGTTACCGAAGCACTGGTACCGTGGCTGAGCGCCATGGAGGACGGTATCGCTGCACCACACGGAGACAAGACCGATACATTCAAATCTTAACTCGAAGAGCTCCAACAATAACCGCCATGATGTTAGCCGTGAGGCTTCATCACTCTTCAGGGAACTTAATTAGCGACCAAACAGTCAGAAACCGCTTGCATGAAGTGAACCTTCATTCCCGAAGACCGCTACGGGTACCACCTATAGCAATGCACAATCGTAGGATTCGATATCAATGGGCTCTTGAACACAGAAATTGGGCAGAAGAACAATGGCGTTTCGTGTGCTTTTCTGATGAGTCTCGTTTTGGTATGAGACCGGATACAAGACGTATACGACACTGGAGAACCCCTGGACGCCAACAGCGATTAAAATCCTGCCAGGAAGTCCATCCTTATAGTGGTGGAACCATCATGGTATGGGCGGGTATTTGGATCGGCGGAAGAACTGAGTTGATTTGGATCAGAGGCAACCTCAACGCTCAAATTTATGCTGAGACGATTGTATCAGACGTCATCGTTCCTCTACAAGTGCAAATCGGTCCCTTATTTCAGTTAATGCATGATAATGCACGACCGCACACCGCAAGAGTTGTAAGACATACTCTCGCCGCAGCTAACATCAATGTCCTGCCCTGGCCTGCTCAGTCGCCAGACTTGAACCCGATTGAGCATGCATGGGATATGCTACAGAGAAGAGCTCTGCCGAATATGGAGGGTATCCCGTCGCAAGAAGACCTTTTTTTGTTGTTGCAACGAACATGGGCGGCCATTCCACAGCGTGATTTGGATGAACTCATTTTGAGTATGCCAAACCGATGTTCTTGTGTTGTTAGTGTTCGCGGTAGAAACACGGATTATTAATTGTTTAAGTTACCCAATAAAATTTTAAAGAAAACTGTTATTTCAGTCTTTTTTTTGAACTTTAATGTTAGTGGTTCAAATGTCAAAAATCCCTTTATTAGGAAAATGGCAAATTTCTTTATTAATGCAAAGGTGACTTGGTTTATCGTTACTGTGACAAACGAAAACACTTTATTTGATGAATCCTTCAAGAAAATTTTAATTAATATCAATCAGGAGAAAAGTTATTGCAAAAATATATGTTGATCCCTAGACACTTTTGATGTGTGTATATACAGTTTTACTAAAAACAATATTTTGTCGCTGCACCAAGGATTGTAGCAGTGGCAAATGTGGATGCTGAAAAGCAATGCAAAAATGTTCTGTTGCATGCCTTCATTGCCAAGGAAAATGTTTTAACAGCATGACTTACATCGAGAAAGACAGTGAGGATGATTTAGAGCCCTCTCAGCAAGAACCACCTACCCCTGAGAAGGGCGAGGAAAAAGGTCCAACCACAGAGTTCGAATTTTTGCCGGGACCCTCACGATCTAAGAGGGTAAAATATGTTTAGAATAAGAAAAATGTTTTGGTTAAAAATCACTTTTTCAGAGCGTGTAGTTCGAATATGGATAGGAATAATAATAATAATTATTAAATTATTATTATTTCTTACTGTTACCGCCTTTACCACGTGGAGGTACTCCCAGGTTATGTTACAATACTTTTTTAAGATAATTTTCGCATCAGGTAATGGTCATCACGCTGAATAACTTAAATTTCTACATTTCTGGAGCATGTAGTTCAAAAACGGTTGGAGTATGGAAAAAGTGTATAGGATCAAAGTTGTAGAGAATTTTATAAGCTTTCATTTCATCTAAGAACATTTTTCGCTACGACGCACCATTTTTTAGATATTTGCGAAAAACCTAAAATTGGGACCTTTGTCCCCCCTCCCCCCTCCGGCTCCCCTCCTAGACGTCAGGACTTTTAGTATTTTTTCCGCCTAAGCACCCCAAATACGTTCCTGAAGAAATTACTTAGGTTCCCTCTCACGCACTCTATACCCCCTTTTTAGACATTCGTTGACTGGACTAGTAACCGTCCTCCTAATATTTTATAATCTCACTTTCACAGACAAGCAATACACTTCAAACAGCTTGGTCAACAAAGGAGGTGTTCGTAGTTCGAGACCTTATTGCTAACTTCGAAGCAATTTGGGAGCCGACCGAAGCAGAGAGTCGTCGCGAAGCTGCAGTTAGACGCGTTATTATGAGAGTTCTGAGCAACTCCGCACCTACAGCGCCGAAAGCTGCTGGCGACCTTAGAGCTTGGATATATATCCACGATAACTCGACCTGCTATCAAATCCCTGTAAGTAACATTTATAGCTTAGATTTCCGCAAAGTTGAAGTCGTAGGTGTTGGACTATGCACTGGACGATTACTGCACCAATAAAAACGCAGAGTATCAGATCAGATCACAATGCCCTGTAGGTTTTCGTCACCGACATACTTTAAAAAGAGCTCATCCTTAATTAGTGATCCGCAGAAAACCACTGAGGAAGCGTTTATCATTTTTATTAATTTTAAGAAAGTCTTGTGTTTGGCCACAAATCTAGGTGGTGGCAGATATACCGGAAAACATATTTGTACATAATTTGATTGTGCAACATTCGATTTTTAAGTTTCTTTCTTTAGTAGAACGAAGGAAGGGCGATACAATTTCTACCGCGTAAGTGCACACGATTGGTTGTTAAGTCGTGAAGCTGCGCAGACTTTCTCGGAATTACGGGACTTTCGATGGATAATCCCGGTACATCCGGTATCCCGGTATCCGGTTTATAATTGCAATTGCTATAAAATAATGCTTTACTTTTTCTGTTATGATATTAACGATAGCTGTGCGACTTATCGCGATAAATTATAATACTTGTGTATTCAACTCCATAGCTGACACCAAACAAGACGAGCTCAGACGTATGCATAGAATTATGTGAAAAAGCTAATACTGAATCCCATCTCCTAATGCTGGAAGAGGTGATATGCAACGAATCTATGCGACGCATAGTGCATATCGACGAAATAGTCCTAGACGTAGTCCTACGATGGAGTTATTGGGACGAAGACGATAGAAAACACAACTATTTAGTAATAAAAGAGAATAAAATCCTGCATGACATAGATGCGCTGCGATTAACGACTTCTGTTTGTGGAGAACTAAGGCTTGCTACCGAATCCATGAAATCATTCAAACTACACATGTTCGAAGTTCAAAATTCAAGATTGTGTTATTTTAAGGATAAGCAAGTAAGTTTGCATTTTTATAACATCTACCAAGTTATTTACAATATTGCAAAAAAAAACGGACGTCAGTTGCATTGAGACATTCGCAAAATGTAAACTCATACTCCAAATAACTTAGGAGGACTGTTTGAATAATTTGCTTTGGAATAACCTTTAGCCTTTATAAGGTTTAGCCTTAGTTCTTGTTATTTCATCTGCTTCTAACTCTTTGCTTCTGATATCGCCGCCATCTGGCCCAATGCCAGCTGTAATATCTACAGGTCAGTTGGGATATTTACAACCGTTTTTACAGAAATTTATTTTTTGAAAAGGTTATCTTGTTGACTGTTGTGTTTTTCAAGTTATCAACCCGCTACTTTGTTGAAATGAATTATCACTTGCGTAAAACAACTGATCTAACTTTAGATGCTCTTATACCATTGGGTTGCAGGGATTAAATATATAGGCAGGCGCTCCGAAGAAAACTGATATTCAGCTGTATCTGGTTAGATTAGAATCTGTCTCTAATAAAATTTGGGAATAAATATAAATAGGGCTAGGAGGACGAGGATGAGATTAGGTTGTTCGTCAATCTTACAGAGAAATAAATGAAAACAAAGAAATATCCCGGTGAAAATAGACGTCATCACCACTCTTGTGTTGTGATCACTTATTGACTGAGTTTTGTTTTACGTACTTTATGTACCATTCACCATTACAGGGCTCTCACAAGATCGAAGAGTGGAAAGTGAAAGATATTCTGTGGTACATCGGTCACGAACCCAAGAGAAACCCGCAGTGTCGATGGTCGATCACCCTCATAGCTAGAAATAAACAGAAAAGGTAAGAGTTGTTTTACTAGCAGACTGAAGAGGATAGCTACATGTCGCCATTTGAATTTTCAAATTTGTGGCGTGCGGGTATACACTTTTAGAGGGCAATGTGTAACAATAAAAAATGTCAGCAATAATATGGGTGCCAATGGGATCAATAAGCGCGGCCTTAGTAATAAGGCCGCGCTGCTTGTCCGCCCGTCTGACCCCCTGGGTCCTTTTAAACCGTAATAGGCCGCTGTAACAATAATTATAAAAAATAACAAAAATAAAAAATTAAGGGGAGCCATACAAAAATGTGGGGAATCTCTATTTAATACTGACATTATAAAGAGAGAATATATAGGTATATAAAATTAAAAGTAATCTATAGGATTGCTTGTTTGACCACTTTCTCATGAAATGGTAAGCAATGATGCAGTCGTACCTCTTTGCTAGCCGCACATAAATTACTAATTATTTTACAGGACTAAAGATAAGCCGTGGTTTGGTTGCATCATTGCTGGCGCGGTGACAGAAGACCAGCTCAAGTGGATGGCTGCGTTAATGTTTGCGGAGCATTCTACTGTCTTGCCTACTCCCAGGCTCGTCATTACGTAACTGAAACTTAGGTATGCGTGATTTTTTAAAATTAGCTTCAAGTTTCGTAATAATTCGTTAGATAGTAGTGTCCTCTTTATATTTTGTTTTGTTTTTTACAGAAAGCAGTACTCATAAAATATGGTGTCAACATAAAGCTGCTTGAAAATATACGTCACTACACATGAATCAACAAAAGTTTATCGTTACCCATGATATCAAATGATTAGTTTAATTTGTAAATGTAAGGAAATATTGCAATTATTACAGCTATATTACTTAAGGATAAGCCGTCATTTTATTGTTATTATTCTAAATAACTGTGCTATATTTGCTATGTTCAAAACTATTGAATGATTGAATGAATGAAATTTAATCAAAATACGTTATTCGTACATACGTACGTATTTTTCTAAATTAAAATGTAGAATCAACAATTGTAATTAGTTTTATTAAATGATTACTATAATTTAATTTAAATAACAATTATCTTCCGGCCCTTGTCCTAATTTTATTTTGGGGCCGGTGCAAAAGGTTTTCTTTTAATCAAATATTGCAAGTTGCTATTGTGCTTTAACACTTTCCGGGACACACCCCGCTTCTCGATGTAGTAACAATAAAACTGCATTGTATTTCTTAATGAGTCCCGCAAGGTGTTAAAGATGAGGCGACAACATAATTTATTGTTATAAAGAAAGGTGCTAAAATAGCTGTATTGGAGCTGATTTAATGCTTAGAGTTAATGCAAAAAATGTGCGACGTATTGTTCCTTAAAATTACAAATATAGGTAAATAACCGTATAATGTTGTTACCCTAGCCAAAATTTATATGCAATATATTTTAGATTAGTTTATAATGTAGATAATTTACGACTAACTGTATATTGGACCCAAGCATGGTTATATTTTAATGATTGTTGATATGAAATATAATAAGTAACTATATGAAAGAACCTTCTTGGGTTACACTTACATCCTCTTTACAGAGTGTTATATTTAGATGTTTTACAGATGAAATAACTTGTAAAAGTAAGATCATTGGATATAAATTTATTAATTAACAAGATTGCAATTAAAATGGCTAGTTTTAACGTAATAACACAGATAATATAATACTATGTAATAGTAAGTAATCTGGCAGTTAATTTGAATACACAGAATAAGTCATGACATACTTTCCCCTCCAGGGAGCATTTCCGTGTCTTACCTTGTATACAGGTGTAGATCTGTATTGAGAATTATTTAAATAGATCGATTTGTTAATATCCTATTTAAATTTACTAACCATCCAAACTCAATAAAGACATAAAATTAAGTATAGGTATCTAGTTGTAAGTATAAATTACTACATTACTAGGCAGTAAGTCTGCATGGTTGCATTGAATCTCTTAATTAAATTAATTGGTTAATTTAACATTATGATTTGTCGGAAACTGTATTTTTTTTTATTTTACACTATTTTTATTGTTGATATCGAAATATACGCACCATTGGCGTCCAACAAAACATAGTGTCATTTGTTCAATTATGTAGAGAAGGGAGTACTTGCCCACTAATTACAATCTGTAATATTCACGTTAGACCACTATTCAGGCTAAAATCGCTTATACGAAACATTTGATCGTAGCAGTGGCGGGCTATTCCTTTTTTTTGACAAAAATTATCCGTTTTAATCCTTTCTTTTTGCACTGCACCCCTGTTGTGTAAGGCATGAGAGAGTATAAAACATATTTGACGTCTTGTACTTGTGAACACGGCTACACATTCACCTATACATTTCATACATTTACATATTGGTACGAAGAGCCTATATAATGCGAGGTCAGTTCATATTGGTTTAATATAGCTTGATGTGTCGCCGCGTGTACATGGCCTACCACAGTCGAAAAACTATTGATAGGATATTTTAGCGCACAATTTCCGCTCTGAAGTAGTGGTATTTTTTGTTTTTATACAGTGCTGGTATTTTTTTTTTGTTTTTCTACTTGATATATTATTATATTTCTAGTGAGTACGTCACTAACAATTGCGGACTTCCGTACCGCGTACGTGTACGTACACTTAAGTACGTGTACTTACACTTGGTCTTTAACCGGAAATCATTCAAATGACTTTTCTTGAACTCGGTGCATTGTTTACTGGTCATCACAATGGAATATGAGCTAACGAGTACACATAGGTTAAGGCTCAATATACACCGCCGCGGAATGGAAAGGAAGCGACTTTTTGCATTTAAATAGTGTGTCTTCCGCGGATATCAACTGTGGCACTCCTAATCGATGAAAACTTACAAAAGAATGATTATTTAAAAAATGTTAATTAATTTCTCGTCATACAATACGAGCCGAGCACATAGTTTCAAATACATTATCGTTTAAAGAACTTGGTTGACAATATTGCCCCCGGAATATTTTTGATTGTAACTATGTAGTCCTTGCCTAAGACCCGTTGCATATACAGAACTATCTTATACATTTTATATTCCTTCAAATTTGCACTTGGTTGCCTAGTTCACAAGTACCTGCAAAGGTGCGCAAGTAAACTTGCGTCCAGTAGTTTTAAACTACTTGTGCCCGAGCATTCTTTGAATTTGTTTGCAATACCTGTGAATATCAAATAGTTTCAAATATGTTATCATTAACTAATTGTTTATTGCTACTCGGTTCCCATAAAGATTATTATTGATCAATGCTCAGGTCTTTTTTGTTAATTATTGTCAGCAAAGCTTAGGTTAATTAGGTTTAGGTTATTTTTAGGGGGGGGGGGCTGGTCCCTGACAAGCCATGGCCGTAGAAAGAATTATAGAATTTCGAATTGGTAACCCAAAATCCTGGGGTGGGCACTAGACCATCTTGGACTGGACAAGTCCAACCCCCTTCCCCCATATACTATATAGTGACTATCTTCATTGCAATGAGTTCTAGTTAGCTAACGAGAGCAAAATAAATCAATTCTATGGTATTTGAAATGTGAATTCCATAACCTTCATCTATTCATTTCTACTTTTAGCAAATATTTACTATATAGGTAGAAGTTATAGACTTATGTATATAAATGTGATACGTGAAAATAAATATTTATTTACTAGTGATCTATTATGTGTTCCCATTCGACTGATTACAATGAACGGTGAGTAGTGCGCGCGTAAAATAAATTTTCTGCTCAAACACCAATCATCCGATTGTGATGATTCTTTGGTCAGTTGTCGTGAGCCCGCGAAGGTTTCTTGACAGCAAAAAGAAACTCTGCAATGCAACTCAAACAACGCACTCAACAAGTCACGACTTGTTGATTGACATGACTTGATTTGTGTTCACCAAATGCAATTCAATGTTGGACAATCATGATTATGACGGTTGTCGCAGTAGTGGTTCAAACACGGCTTCTTTAATATACGTAGAAAATTAAATAATATACTATCGACAATAATAATTATACAATTTTATTATGTAGGTACGCAATGAACTTCTGGTACTTCACGTAATTATTTTACGTTCGTATAAACGTACGAGTATATAATAAAAAAAATATTATACATATAAATAGTATACATTGTATTTATGTTATTTTGGATAAATAAAGTAATATTTGTATGATAACATTATGTGCTCAAATAAATGATGTTTAAAAAATTACTGACTTTCTATTCAATTGTGGTTTTCCTGTGGCTATTACTATTATGTAGTACCGAAATCATTGCCGAAGACGTTGTTTGTAATCCTGTTTCGAAGTTCCTTTTGTGTAGAGGGGAAATGCGCCCTATGCATACCGTCCCGCTCGGGGTATGAGAGGCTGTTATGACAGGCTCTCCGGCCCAGACCAACCGACTCACTAATGTCACTTCTCTTTCGCATAATGACGGAACGCGGGAACGCTGCTTCCGCGAACCCGCCGCGGACGTCCGCTGCCGGAGCTTCCAGTTACCTTTAGGACTACAACAACCAAAACAACCCAGTGTCTGACGCCCAAAGCCCTATTTGCGAGGGGACAGATATGTGTTCCAGTCAGGCCCCGCTACCATTCAGCCGTAATGTCGCCTAAACAACACCGCGGTCCGCCCTAATTGCGGTGCTGTCCATACAGCACCCGTCGCTCCATCGCAGACTTCGCCCAAAATCCTGGAAGAGCGGCGCCTCCTCAGATCACTTAGCTTCACCATAGGGAACCAGATCAACGGCTACATACAAAGCCACTACAATGCGAGAATTCGGCTTTAGGCTGACCACCCTATTAACTTGGCAACACTGGCGGGTCAAATTAAGCTGGGTAAGTGGTAAAAGAAAAGACGTCATAGAGAATCGTATATCTGGCGAACTTAACAAACAGCAACCTCCTGAGCAAGCAGGTTTCCGACCCAGTCTTTCTACCATAGACCACCTCCACACCGTCAATCAAATAATCGAAAACATAAAGGAAAGTATCCAATCGAAAAGTACCAAGAATATAAACTTCCTCTATACTTTGCTTTCGTTGATTACACCAAGTGTCGCGAATGCGAAATAAGAACTAATATAAATGAAAATTATTCTATATTATCTATGGTTCAAGACAAGAGCTGGCTGGCAACATATAAAAAAAATGACGGTGAAAAAAGAATGACATTTGTAATAAGCGTGGGAAATACAATATTAAAATAGAAAAACAATGGAAAATTAGGAAAAGAGTTGTGAGGAATATAAAGGCCTGGCCACGAACTCGCCGCTTGCAGCGGCGGCTTAGCGCGGCGCGGCGGGCGGTAAGAACAATAATTAACAAATGTACAATGTAACTAATGTACTACGGTACAATGTTCGACGAGCAATGCCACGACTCGCCGCTAAAGAGCGAAGTTGTAGCCACACGGTAAGAAATAAGTGAAAAGGAAAAGAACTTAAGTAAGTGAGCACATGAATATAATAATAATTACATGTTATATCAGACTTAATCAGTTTATGTTGTCGGGATGTCCGACTTGTTCATGTATTGTTTTTACACAGCAGATATCTTCGCAAGGAGTAAGAAAAGAATGTTCTGCGGAACTTATACAGTCTATCCAGCAGAGTGGATAGTAATCAGTTGAGTGCTCTGCGGAGCGTATTTAGTCTATCCAGCAGAGTGGATAGTAATCAGTTGAGTGCTCTGCGGAGCGTATTTAGTCTATCCAGCAGAGTGGATAGTAATCAGTTGAGTGCTCTGCGGAGCGTATTTAATCTATCCAGCAGAGTGGATAGTATTCAGTTGAGTGCTCTGCGGAGCGTATTTAGTCTATCCAACAGAGTGGATAGTAATCAGTTGAGTGCTCTGCGGAGCGTATTTAGTCTATCCAGCAGAGTGGATAGTAATCAGTTGAGTGCTCTGCGGAGCGTATTTAGTCTATCCAACAGAGTGGATAGTATTCAGTTGAGTGCTCTGTGGAGCCTATTTGGTCTATCCAGCAGAGTGGATAGTATGCAGTTGAGCGATCATGTTACATCACATGTTCTACGGAACAGATTTAGTCTATCTAGCATTGGATAGTATTCAGTTGAGCGATCATTATATCATAAGGTGATGCAACATGATGAATTAGTTATCAGAGAGTAACCATTATTCAGATGCGAGGTTTCGGGGTGGCTATAGGGGAGGTTGGAGGCCACTTACGGGGGTTGTCCCCCATTATCATTGCAATGGTTATTCTGTCTTTGATTGTATACTTTATGTATATAACAAAGTATTTAGTATATAATCAGTAAAAAGTACTAAGTATTATTAAGAGTGTGAACCCAAAGCAGAGCATACAGGTGATGCTAATTCAGTGTGACTATAATACTGCGGTATTATAGATTTAGATATTCGTTTGGTACAAAGCTATTTGTACTTGGCGACACCAAGGCTTTTGATAGCATTTAACACTTTGCCATATTTGATGCCCTCGCCAAACAAAACATTGATCCGACTTATATTAATTTATTACATCAAACATACTTTTATAGTGATGATGATGATGTCCTCCTCGACGTATCCGTCGACGGCGACCCTTAAATTCATCTCCTGTCGTGTGCACGGATGTGACTGGCGAAGCCAAATTTTGTTTTGAAAATGCGGTCGCAAAGAGCACAGTGCAGCTGACCGCTCTCATTGCGGGTGTAGTTGTAGGTGAGTATAGGCCGGGTTTTACGGAGTTGGCGTTTTGCGTCAAGATCTTGCAAACGCAGGAGCTCAAAGGCATTAACGCCTTTCTTAATCCGCCGACGCCACTCGGGCCGTTGTAATGCGAGTGTCTCCCAGTCTTCTACGGGTATGCCAAAATTAGGTAAATGTCGCTTGATGACATCTTTATAGCGCAAGTATTGTCCACCAACTTTACGTTTGCCGTGGCGCAGTTCACCGTAAAATACTGACTTAGGTAACCTGTCATCTTTCATTCGCACTAGATGCCCGCACCATCGCAGTTGGCCCTTAATTAACAGACATTCTATGCCAGTCATATCTGAACGCCGCAAAACCTCAGAGTTTGGAACATGATCCTGCCATTTTATACGCAAAATTGTCCTAAGACATTTCATATGATAACTGTCTAAACGCTTGATGTCACTCTTGTAAAGAACCCAGGTTTCAGAGGAATAAAGCAAAATTGGTAGAATAATAGCTTTATAGACAGCCAGCTTGGTATTCAGCTGAAGATCATGTGAATTCCAAACTCTGTGATTTAGGTTTCCGAAAGAAGCAGCAGCTCTAGCAATACGCGTAGCAATCTCTGTTTCTAGCCGGTTATCGCTTCGGATCATACATCCAAGGTATCGAAAAGATGATACTTCCTCTAACTGATGTCTTCCTAGCATAAGAGGAGAATGGCACACAGGAGTGCCTCTTGCGGGTTGTTTCAGTATCTGAGTCTTCGATACGCTAATGACTAGGCCAAATTTTCGACAAGAGATATCAAGGTGGTCTAAGTATTGCTGCAGGCTTTCCATCGAATCAGCCATGAGGCACACATCATCGGCGTATAAAGTTTCTAGAACTTTCAGTTCTTGGACTTTACGCTTTGCTCTAAAACGGGACAGGTCAAATACACTCTTATCGGAGCGGACATTTAGCGATATCTGACCACTGCAATTCTGTAACGCGTCGTTCATCACAGCTGCAAAGTAGAGAGCGAATAGTGTGGGGGCCATAACACATCCCTGTTTCACACCACTTGTAACGGGGAAGCGGTCTGTGAAGTTGTTGTCGTGTTGCACACGTGCCGTCATTCCATCATGGAATTGGCGAATGAGATCAACAAACTTCTCAGGACATCCAACTCTCTCGAGAACTACCCATAATGCAGCTCTAGGTACTCTGTCGAAAGCTTTTTCTAAATCGACAAAGCACATGTAGAGGTCACGGTTTTGTTCAAGACTTTTTTCTTGAAGTTGTTTTAATACAAAAATAGCGTCAACCGTGCCTCGATTCGGACGAAAACCACATTGGCTCTCGGGTAGAATACGTTCAGCGAGAGAGCCAAGGCGCTTATTTATGATGTGGGACAAGATCTTTCCGGCTACACTGAGAAGAGATATGCCTCTGTACGAGCTACAATCAGAACGATCGCCTTTGCCTTTGTACAACTTACATATGGATGCATTCTTCCAGTCTTCAGGGACTGTTCTGGTCTCCCAGACTCTTAATATTAACTCAAACAGTCTGTTGTTAATATTTGGACCGCTGTATTTGTATACTTCAGCGGGTAGACTATCTGATCCAGGTGTTTTGTTATTTTTAAGTCTTTGCACTGCGTTAATGAACTCTTCGTAGGATGGGCACTCATCTAGTTCAGATGCTATTGGCAAAATTGGAAGTGAACTTAAGTAGGCGAGATCGGCACCATGAGTTTTCGGATTCAGAACCTCATCGAAGTGTTCAGCCCACCTTTCAAGAACTTCTCGTGGGTCTGTCAGTCTTTGCGAGCAGTCTCGTGTGTAAATGGGGGCTGTCAACTTTCGCTTTGGACCAAATACAGTACGGAGGCATTCAAAAAAGCTTCCGATTTGGTGTGTATCTGCCAGATGTTGAAGTTCGACAGCTTTTGTAGTCCACCACTGGTTCTTAAGTTCACGGGTTTTTGCCTTAAGTTGTTGGTTTATGACTCTGCGATTCTCAACATCGGTCGTGTTTCTTAAGGCTTGTCTTGCGTTTTCAAAAAGTATTCGCAATTCTTCGTCTCTGTCATCAAACCAATATTGGTTTTTCTTTAGCGTTCTGCCGACAACTCTTAGAGCAACATTATGAAGTGTTCCGGCATAATTGCGCCATTCTTCATCCGTTGACATGCCTTCTGTATGGAGAACCGCAGTACCAAATTCAGCATCAAGTTCCAGTGTTATTGCAGTGGATCAATTTATATGTTGCCAATTTTGGTGCAATTTTATGTTGTATTCTACGTGGTGGGTTATATGTGAGTCTAATTTTAGATCTTATTAGTCGGTGATCAGTCCAGCCCTCAGCTCCTCGCATAGCCCTTGTTATTAATACGTCTTTTAGGTCCTTTCTACGTACTATAATGTAGTCTAGCAAGTGCCAATGTTTGGAGCGGGGGTGCATCCAGGAGGTCTTGTACTTTTCTGGAAGCCTGAAGAAAGTGTTAGTGATGCTTAAATTTAATTCAGCACATAAAGTAAGTAGTGCATACCCATTGTTGTTACATTTGCCAATACCATGGCGTCCTAAAACATCACTCCAGGCTTGATATTCAGCTCCAACACGAGCGTTAAAATCACCAAGCAACATTAGCTTGTCCCTGGCCAGAATACTCAGCAAAATAGAGCGGAGGTCGTCATAAAATTTTGTTTTGTCGTCATCTGTCGAGGTAAGGGTGAGGGCGTATGCACTTACTAGATGTAGGTATTTTCCTTGGGCCATATGGATACGTAGTGTCATTAATCTGTCATTGACTCCTTTAGGCGACTCCAGTAAATTTTTCGCAATTGAATTTTTAATCGCAAATCCGACCCCGCTGAATGACCTCTCATTGGCAGGTTTACCCATCCAATAATAGGTATAGCCACCCAAATCCTCAACAAGTTCTCCACTGTCCGTTAAATGAGTTTCGCTAATTGCTGCAATGTCGACATTATATCTAGCTAGCTCCCTAGCAACGATAGCGGTTTTTCGTTCAGGGCATTGGTTTTTATCATTATCTTGCAAAGTCCTTACGTTCCAGGTTGCTATAAAAACGGTTTTTTCAAATTTATTTTGCCTTTTTCGACCGCGAATAGATGGTGCCCGGAGACCGCGGTTTGCCGCCGGGTTTGTAGTGAGACGGACTATGTTTAGGCCACCTTTTCTAGGCCCCTCCCCGGATTGGGGAAAGCAGAGTGATCCTAAATAGGGCTGCTTTGTCGCCAGATGTGCTGCCGAACCCGTCCTCCCGTCTCGAATTGATTTCAGGAGCGACCACTCTCATCTGACCGCCCACGTGCAGAGAGTCAGCTAGCCACCAGACTCACCTAGTCCAGAACCTCCTACCAACTCTCCATCGCCGTAGGGCTTGAGATCGACGTCCAGGAAACTTGCTAAGGGTCATCAGCGCGTGAATATATTTTAGTGGAAAAACAGTTGCGCGGCTGTAGATCCACTCTCTCGTCCCATACATCGAGAGACTAATGGATCGGAGACCGATACGACTAGTCAGAAGTAAGAGATGCAGTGAATGGCCACATGTTATTTGTAGATCCTAACATGCGCCCTTTAAGGCATACCACAGAGGCCTTGCTGTATCGCCATAAAGGCCGGAATCAATTGTCATATCGACGGTGTCCGCCCTCTATACCGATGCAGTCTTCGTGTACCAAACAGGGGATCACCCGTAAACTACTCCCAGCTAAGCTGATAGTAGTGCCCTTCACCAGGTTTAGCCCGCGGGTCGATGCGGTTTACCGGAGTGTGGCCGCTGCGTACACGACAGCTACTGGGAGCCACTGGTGAAGAGACTGTGGGGTATATGCAGTCAAACAGCAACTATACACATCAAAGATGTGTCGACCAATAGTGCTGTAAGGATATTACTAATACGTAAAGTTATTATTACCCCACTACACTCCACACACACACACACTTTTATAGTACAGCCTCAATAAAATTAGAAAACACAGGTCCAAAGTTTAAAATAGAAAGGGGAGCTAAACAGGGTGACCCGCTATCTCCTAAACTGTTCACCAGCACCCTAGAAGAGATTTTCAGATCACTTGGTGTCCCAATGGAGGGAAAGAGGTATTCCTCTCGGCAATTCAAGATTAACTTATCTACGATTCGCCGATGATATCGTTCTTTTTTCCTCCTCAGCCATGGAATTACAGAAAATGCTGGAAGACCTAAGCGTGGCGAGCCTTGATATTGGACTAAAGATGAATATTCAAAGACCAAAGTTATGACAAATAGCTCAATAACTAACATCTAACATTAAGGTGGATAAGGAATAACATACATTGAAAAAAAAAACGTTTTATTAGCAGACATATATTTTAAGATAACGTTTTAACATAACAATAAGTTTTCTGTATGTATAGAGGTTGTTACATTCCTCCCGGGCGGAAAGTACCTATTCAGATTATTTCGATGAGGCGATGCCGGACGATAAGTGACATTGCTGAACCAGCAGTTGTTGATGGTGCCATCTCAGTCTCTCGCGCGATTGGTGACAGAGCTACATTCACCTGTGGTCATATGTGGTCGGCGTGTCTGCGCTTCAGGACTCCTTCTGGAGTTCTCACCACATATGAGTACCGGTGTGTCCGTTCCTCTATTATGGCCGGCTGCCATTTGTTTTCTAATTTAGTACGGATGTACACTCCTTCTCCCTTTTTGAATGTAGGTGTTTTTTGTTCCGATTAAATATTCTTTTAAATATTCGCTTGAATGTTTTTGTAATGTAATGTCCTTCTCATATTTGGTCTTACATTATCCAACAAGCAGTTTAACTGTCTTCAGAACATCATTTGGGCCAGAGACTTTCCAGTGGTGGTATGTGGTAAAAATAAAATTTTGAAGTCTTCGCTTTTGATTAGTTCTATCAGCGTCACTTGCAACAACCGGGGCCGAGAACATCTCTGCCGCCAGACGCCTCAGCACGAGCAAAGAGAGCTTATATTAGGTCTAAAAAGAAAGAATTGAATGTTTGATAAACTTTGTTAATTTACAATTATATTTTTTTTTTTTTGTTTGCTGTAAGATAAAATTTCTTTGGTTTCTTTGTATATTAGGATATACTTCTGATTTGGTGTAGGGATGTGTAAGGTTGGTACATTAACTATGGTCAATGTTATATTATAGATTATCTGTGGTTGGCAGAAAAAGCAATAAAACAGTTAGACTTCAACCGTGGTTTCATTTCTTTGCAGCAGCCATTCTCGTTTTAAAAGTTCGCACCAGTCGTTCCGCTAGTCCATTGGTTTTTGGATGGTAAGGTGAAGACGTCATGTGCACTATCCCTTGTGATTTGCAATATGCTCGGATTTCGGAAGTCTCTGGAAATAAACTGAGGTCCATTGTCGGATACTATGATTTGAGGTAGTCCTAAAGTAGTGAAGATACCATCTAACTTCTGACACAATGTCTTGGTGGTTATCTTTGTCATAGGTTTAATTTCAATCCATTTCGACAAAGCTTCAGCCAGCACTAACCAATACTTGCCTTCAAAGGGCCCGGCAAAATCAACATGAACTCTTTCCCATACCTTTTCTGGAACCGACCAAGAGTATACTGGGAGTTCTGGATTATTGGGTCGATTTTCCTGGCATTTCTGGCATTGCTTTACAAAATTGTCGATGTCTTCTTCGAGTGTTGGCCACCATACTAGTTTTAACTTTACGTCTTTGTATGGACTGTTTTCAAAATCGGGTATGAGTGCTACTTTCAGATCGTGAAAGACTTCTGGAGTTAAGCAAGAAAATAAGATTTCTTTCCTGATGTCGTCTTCGGTTACGTCCCAGATATCGCATTTTTTTTTAAAAAAAATCTAAAAAATATTCTAACGACGTAGTAGTAGGGTTAAAAGTATCGCATATAAAACAGCGAAATTCAAAGCCTTAACTGAGTTTTGGAATTGCGCAAGAGACTGCAATGAGACTATGGAACACTACGCTAACAGGCTCAAGAAACTCGCCATCGACTGTGGCTACAAGGACGCCTTATTCGAACGTTTGCTGCGTGATCGATTTGCGACCGGTATAAATCACCCGCAGCTAGAAGTGGATCTGAAACAGAAATGGCCCGACCTACAAGAACATTATGATGGAAAGACTGTGGAAGTTTCATTTGCCAAATTCTTTGCAGTAGCTCAGTCTAGAGAGCTTGCTGAGGGTGATGTTCACGTCGGTTTACCTGCTGCCACAAACAAAGTCAGAACAAAAACCAACATGGCGCAACACAACAAACAGAGTAGGTTTTTACGCAGGATTGGGTTAGATCAGTGCCGTCGATGCGGTGCATATGATAGGCATAAGGTCGGCGATTGTAAAGCAAAAGACCATACTTGCAAGGAATGTCAAACACAAGGGCATTTTGAAGATTGCTGTATCAAATCTGGGAGAGCATATTTGACGAGCACCAAGTCAGGGAAGAAACGAGCAATAAAAAACGAAAACAAGTTACATAAAATTAGGAACACTAACAGCGACGAGTGTTTATCAGAATCATCTACAAGCTCATACGATAGTGACGATGTCTACAAGATTAAACGCAAAAGGAATAAGGACAGCAAGCGCATTGACATCACACTCAACGGTGTCAGATGTACGTTGGACTGGGACCCGGGGACAGTATACTCCATCATTAGCACAGAATTTTGGAAAAGTATTGGAGCACCCCCTTTAACAAAGGCAGCGAAACTACATGCCTATGGGAACCTCAAACTCAAACCAAAAGGACTTACTGATGTAACAGTTGAAATCTTTGGAAGACAGAAAATTTTGCGCGTTGTAGTTATGGAAAACGCCAACCCCATGCTTTTTGGTCTCCAGTGGAGCGAGATGTTCGGTTAAGCCTACTCAACGAGATACCAGAACACTTAAACAGGTATTAGACATTTTCTCACCTTTTTTTGACAACAAACTGGGAAAAGTTAAAAATTACGCCTTTAACATCCATATGAAACGTGATACCGTACCTAAACACGTTCCTGCCCGACCCGTTAAGTTCGCTATGCGCAAAAACATAGAAAGAGAACTTCAGCGTTTAGTGGACGAGGGAATAGTTACCAAAGTTGATCCAAATGTGACCCCCTTGGAATGGGCAACACCCACAGTCAACGTGGTCAAAACAAATGGCGAAATCAGAATTTGCGGTGATTTTCGCAGCACTATTAACCCTGCCATGGTAACACACGCTCATCCAGTCCTACTATTTGACCAGTTACGTCAAAACCTTGCAAACGGAGTTAAGTTTTCGAAAATCGACTTAAAAGATGCGTACTTGCAATTCGAGATCGCCCCAGAGTCAAAAAAGTACCTGACAATATCTACTCATAAAGGATATTAATTTATTTCATTGGAAGCGTGCTAGAGCTCTCATTGCAGAAGTTCCAGGATGACCAATATGTAAATAACGTAGCATTGTTAGTTTTAAATTGTTCGGTATAACCACTGTACACTCCACATGATTATCTTTTTCTCTATCGATAATTCGCTAAGTTTTCTAAGAAACGGTTTCAGCTCAGGTTGTGTGCAGTCACACCAGTCGGTTTTAATTAATTGTTCAATGTGGTGTCTTTTTTTGTCTCCTCCTTGATCCTCTCTTCACTTATAGATAAATCGTCTAATTTATTATGCTGTAGCAACTCAGTGATCCTACATATCGATACCTCCGGGTCATTCGGCTGTTCCACGTCATTTGGCATTCTCGAGAGGTAATCCGCGATGATGTTGTGTTCACCTTTTCGATAAACGATATCATAATCATAGTTTCCAATCACGAGTGCCCATCTTACCAGTCTATTATTTGCAATTTTCGGCAGATTTCGTTGAGGACCCAATATGTGGATTAGTGGTTTGTGGTCAGTAACTAGCGTGAACTTAGTGCCTCTTAGGTACTGGTGTACTTTTTGAATGCGGTAGAATATTGCCAATGCCTCACGGTCTACGACAGAGTATTTGCTCTCAGACGGTTTCAGTTTCCTCGAGCCAAAAGCAATAGGTTGTTCAATGTCTTTATCCTTGTGATATAAGACTGCGCCTACTCCTTTCTCCGAAGCATCACAAGAGAGGAAAAGAGGCCGATGTTCTTCAAATGCTACCAGTGAATTAGATATAGCAATCAATTTCTTGGTCTTTATGAAGATTTTGTTCTCGTGATCCGTCCATTGTCACTTCCGGCGACCACCTGTTAGTTCGTGTAAGTCGGCGCATACACTGTGTAAACTGTGTGGAATAAATCGCTCATAGAAGTCCTAAGAATGCCCTCAATTATTTAGTATGTATAGGTGGTGGCGCCTTTAAGATAGCTTCTATTTTAAACTTTGTTGGTCGTACTCCGTTTTTGTCTATAATATGTCCTAAATACTCGATTTCAGGTTGTAGGAAAGTGCATTTTTTGAGATTTACTTTCAATCCAGCTTGTTTCAATCTGTTAAACACTTTTGAGAGAGTTTGTATGTGTTCTTTATCATTTTTCCCCGTAATGGCAATATCATCAAAAAATACTGCAACGTTTGGTATGCCATCAAGTAGTTTGTCAAGAAAATGCTGTAAAATTGAAGGTGCTGTTGCAATACCAAAGGGCATTCTGTTGTAGAGAAAGTATCCTTTGTGGGTTGATATTGTTAGGTACTTTTTCGATTCCGGGGCTATTTCAAATTGGAGATAAGCATCCTTCAAGTCGATTTTTGAATATTTATCTCCGTGCGCAAGCTGTTGTCTCAACTGGTCAAATAGAGGTACAGGATGAGTATGTTTGATAAGTACCGGGTTTATGGTTGTTCTGTAGTGGCCGCAAATGCGTACTTGGCCATTTGGTTTTAAAACATTGACTGTCGGTGTAGCCCATTCTATGGGTGACTTGTTAGGATCAACTTCAATTACTATCTCCTCACGCAGAAGCCGTTCTAGTTCTACTTCTATGTTTTTGCGCATGCTGAATTTAATGGGTCGTGCCGGCAGATGATTTGCTTCGCTGTCAGGTTTGATGTGGATATTGACTTGGTAATCCTTAACCTTTCCTAATTTATTGTCAAATAGGTCGGTGTGGTTAGATAGCACGAGTTCCAGTGACGTGTCTGTGGATCGTTTGACGGAGGTACACAGGTTTCGGAAATGTCATGTCGTACATTTCGCTCCATTGTAATACGAATAGGCTCTGCTTTGTCCATAACTACAACAGATAAAAAAATTTCAAAAAAAAAGCTTGGAGTTTTGGTCCTTTTGTTAATGCTGGAGCTCCAATATTTTTCCACATTTTCGTGGAAAATAAAAAAAATAAAATTCAATAAAATTTTCTGCCGTGGACAACCACAGCAGAAAATTTTATTGAATTTTATTTTTTTTATTTTCCACGAAAATGTGGAAAAATATTATCTAAGTTAAATTTATCGCACCTATCGAAATGTTTAACTCTATTTCGTTTTGATGTTGTAGGTATCAGTGCTTCGTTATCATAGTTATCATCATTGCTTTTACTGATGTCTGTTGAGATGTTCCCCTGGTTTTGTTGCTGTAGCACGAGCCTGTTACTACTTTTTGTTGTTTTTTTTTGTTGATTACTGTTAGTACTTTTTGTTGTTCTTGTTGTACTGTTATAAATTTTGCAAATTGCTCAGCGTCCATGGTGTTTCCCTAATACTGAACAATACAGTTTGCCTCGTCGCCAATAAAATACATTGAAAAAAAAAACGTTTTATCAGTAGACATATATTTTAAGATGACGTTTTAACATGACAATAAGTTTTCTATATATAAAGAGGTTGTAACAGGGAGAATTTACAATGTCCAAGACTACATCTATTTGGAGCAAGTAGTCTCCTTCCAGGCCCGGCAGGATAAGGAAATCACGAGACGCACTGATACCGCCTGGAGGAGTTACTGGGTCATGAAAGAGTTTTTCAAAGGTGACCTCCCCATGTGCATAAAACGAAAACTAATGGACATATTGTGTATTCTTCCCATCTTAACCTATGAAGCACAGACTTGGTCTTTAACCAAGATCCAAAAGGCCAAAATCAAGGTTTGCCAGCGGGCTATGGAGCGCAGCATACTCAATGTTAAGTTAACAGTTATAGTCAGAAACACAATACTGCGCTCCAAAATCCAAGGTGCTGATGCGGCTCAAAAGGCAGCCCAGCTAAAATGGGACTGGGCAGGACATGTCTGCCGTATGCCGAACGACCTGTGGGCCCACAAAGCACAGGATTAGTGCCCTGAGACAGTGACACGCGGTCGCGGCAGACATCAAAAGAGATGGCGGGACGAAGTGGATAGCTTCCTTAAAGATTGGCAAAACATAGCGCAAAACCAAAACAAAATTGGAGAAAATGGAGGGAGGCCTTTGCTCAGAAATGGGACAGTACGGGCTAATAATAATAATAAAATAAGTAAGTGGTAGCAATTCACAGCAGTGATAGCCTAGTAGTATGACTGTTGGACTGCCAAGTCAAAGGTCGTAGGTTCGAAACCCAGGCACGAATTTCTGACTTTTCAAATATTCATGTGCGTATTAGAAATTAATTATCACTTGCTAAAACGGTGAGAGAAAACATCGTAAGGAAACTAGCACATCTGAGAGATTTTTCAAAGGTGTTTAACACCATGTCAGAGGCCTACGTGCTGTTAAAATTTTGACATCAAGTTGTTTATCAACCGTGTGATAAAGAAGAAGTGGCAGGTCGAGACGTCAATAAGGGGATGGTTTTGGAAGTAATGGCGTCCAATAATGGGCGGGTGTGTTGTACTCTGAATAGCCTTAGCTATCGTCGACTGTCCACTGATGTGCGCGGTGTTATTTGGCCACACTTTGACTTCTCATAATGATACTGTAGTGCGATACCTAAAGTCCACTCAGACTGTTATTAGGTAGGCTTACTTAGGCGGATTTGATACGCTGGCTACCCCAGGCATATGGAAGATTGCCGCCCACTGACTCCCCGTAACAAATAACGATAGTCTGTAATGGATAAATTATCTATCTCAATCGATGTCTTTAGATACTGATGCATGTCGCTATTATTCATAGAGGGCGCGACTACTAAAAAAATCGCCAAGTTCTGCCGCCTCCGAAACATTTGCCGCCACAGGCCCAGGCCTGCTTGGTCCATGGGGAAAGTTGCCCCTGTAATGACGAGATAAATACCTAGATTGTTTCCACTATTCACAGATATCGTTCGTATCTAATTTCTCTGCATCCATTTTAGCTTTCAAACTTAATTTATCCTAAAACCTTCCAAAATTTTTGATTCCAAAAAATGTTCCATACGAACTTGTTCATGTTTGCTTCATATTGTCATTTGTCGCAGATTCGCCATCTAAATATGGATTTTAAAACAAAGTTGGGGCGGGCCGTGCAAGCCGGCGACGTCCCGAGCGCGCGTGACCGCACGCTACGTCCGCTGCTCCCCGCATCCGAACAAAATTACTTTTAACATTAATAAACCATATTGCTCTAATTTACTTTACTTTCTCCTTCTTTTAATAAGCCCTTGGAAAAAGTCCCGGGTAATGTATACCAGTTGTTTTTTACGTCGCCCTGACGTCGGGTGGTTTTTTTCTCTTGGGATTTTTTGTGTAACTAATTGTTTCGTGAGGGTACAATTGACACGGGACCATGGCGGATGATAAAGAAAGAGCTCAAGCCATGCTACTAGCGGAGGAGGAGATAGCAAGGGTACGTACTAAGCGCGCTATAGGTAGGTATGTCACACGCACGCTAGCGTTCGTGCTTGCTTCGTGCGCATATTTACGACCAACGAACGTCGTTTCCACACATACTTAAGAAAGTAGGAAACTTTTGAAGGCAGTCATAAAGATTTAATTTGATTTGGTCTCTTGATATAAGTTGACTGAACAGTTTTAGGACCTGATCACGTTATATGACGCATGGGAAACAATATAGCTATTTTTTTCATAAGTCGATTATAATTTATTCAAAATTATTCGCATTATTGCGATTCCATACCAAATGAAGCAATTCAATTGGAATAATATTTTTTTTTTAAAACTTGAACATCGAAACTTGTAGCCCCACTCGCTTATATTTATGAGAACAATGATTCGTGTTATTTAAATATATGGGACAATTGATACGATTTTCTAACAGCTGCTTGTACCTAAACCCGATTTTTTTATACTTGGCTTTAAGTTGTACATCTTAGAACATCATTTAATCGAAAAATGCATTTAAAAATACAACTGAGTTAAGCTTAAACTTAATTTGGTTACTACTGCTTTTTAAAATAACATTTGTTTAATTTTTTACAATAATTTCTAGTATAAAAGCTGTGCTAAGATTGTTTACAACTTAAGCAAAGTATAAAATATAGGTTGTACATACAAATATTCAAATTTTTGTCCGTTTCGAAACGTTTTACTTACTTTGTAGATACTTTTCAATTCTTATACAACATTTAACAAAAATAGCATGGGTCACTCTAGGAGGTTAACAAGCACATGAAATTGAACGACTTGTACAACATCAGTTCAACACAAAAAAAAAATCATTTACCATCCCATATAAACTTGCCGATCTGCTGACGCCCTTTGTATAATATAAATAAATAAATAAATATTTATTTGAATAACTTAAATTAAACACTCCAGATTATAGTAGGAATACCCTTTTAAGAAGTATGAGTAAGTTGTATGATGAACCAAATTTTTTTTTGCGAATTTCGCCAACTGATGTTCTATAAATTGTTTAGTTTCCGTTTCAATTTAAGTAGATTGACCTCCTAACGGTTCCAACACTATTTATTTAACACTTTGTATAACTTTGGGACTGGAGAGAAATCATGAAGCTTTTTTTTCAACTTGTGAGCTATGGAACATCGAACAAGAAATGGTAGTTTATCATAATTAACTGCGTACTCATTCATTCCTAGCAAAAGATTAGCGAGCTAATATTTTTTTGATTGATTATATCGATTGAATGCGGGTGTTGGTACATTATTATAAAAATACAGATGTTCATATACTTGTTTCTACAATTCTACACAACTATTTATTGACTTGATTCCTTTTTTGTATACCTACTTGCATTACAAATTGATATCCGTATTATTTTTATGATGGACTGAGAAGATGGGCAGATACGAGCTTGATGTCACATCAGTTAAAGTTTAACTACATCTATCTATACATATAAAAGGCTTTGTCCTGAATGACTGACTGACTGACGGGTCAACGCACAGCCTAAACCGCTGATCGTAGAGACCTGAAACCTTGAGGGTATGTTCTTTGTATGACGTAAGGATCCGATAAGAAAGTATTTTTCGAAATTCTACCTCTAAGGGGCAAAGTTTGTATGGAACAACGTGATACCTTGGTCCAATCTATTTCAAATTTTGCATAAACATTCTTTAACAGAATTGATGATAGTTTCATATTTTATTGAAACTCATCGCCTAACGAGGTTAAAAAGGAGTAGTTAGAAAGTTATTTTGGGGGTGATATTAATCAAAGTTAATATCAATACTCCTTAGTGATTTTGATTTAAATTATCATAAAAGCATGGTGCAATGCAAAACTCTTTAAAGTTGGTATGTCAAAAATTATTTAAATTGTATTAGAATTGGAAATTTCAATTTTATTTGTTCTAAGGTTCTTGGATATTTGAATGAAAGACTTACCTTGGTTTTCCCTCTAAAATTCCATAGAAATCTCTTAGATTACCGAATAGATAGCGAATACTCATGGGAGATTTGTTTTTCTCATGGGCATTATTAACAATTTGTTGATTTATCATGTCTAGGTACCTAGATTATATTAATTCGATTTAAATAAATAAAATCGCACGCGGGAAAACCTAGTACATAGTTACATACATATAATTTTGCAATATTATTGCATAGTATTGCGTGAATTAAAACTTATTATGTCTTACGAGTTAATAAGCTCTCCACACTACTGTGGAAAGCTTTCCAAAAAATATGGTAAAATATTTACATGTCAATATATGACAAGTTAATGATCGAACTGTATAGAATGTTCAGAGTACTTAGGGAAACGCGTGTAACCAAACGATAGCGAGATTCAATTCGATCCCAACGCCATCTAGTTGCAACGAAGGAATTAAGTACTGAGTGAGTCTAGGGAAACTTATTTATTATAAGGCTTGTTTACAATGATATAAAGTGCTCACTAACAACAGCAACATAATTGTCAATTCGTGAAACAATATGCTTCATTGCAATATATTATTATATGTATATCATAGATATAATGAATATGCCATGACTCGCTTGGCGTTGAAAGGGTTAATAAAATATTTCAAACAAGTATAAATAATTAAAAATTAAAAACCTTATTAAGAACCTTATTAAAAGTTAGGAACTCTCTCGATCGGGTCACCTTTCAAATAATAAAAAAAATGGCATAATTGTAGTAAATTCCGTACAATTTGGCATCTGAGAAAGGTGCGGTTTGTAGGGAGAGGTAAATTTTCAACTGGTACCTAATGGTATAGAATTGAAATAAGTTAATGATATTGTTCAGGATCATGGTCATCCTTCAAAATTTCTATGCAAAAAAATATCCATATAATTAAAAACATTCGACACAAATACTAATTTTTTTTTAGCTAAGAACACTCTCGATCGGTTCACCTTTCATATTTTAAAAATAAAAACAAAAATTACTGTTAAAATCCTAAGAAATGTTTTTCTTAAAACGAGCCATCTTTTTCATAAGTCGATATCGACTTGTGAAAAAGATGGCTAGATTTTTTTTTGAATAACTTACTTATAAGTTATTCAAATTTTTTTGCAAATAATGCCATACCAAATTAAGCAATTCAATTGGAATAATATTTTCTGACAAAATAACATCGAAACTTGTAGATAACACTAATCATCTGCCTAGCTTTTTCCCAACTATGTTGGGAAATGCCGGAAAAAAAATCAGCTCTCCCATACATTTATGTTCACATGACTCAACAAAATGTATGGAACAGCTGATTTTTTTTTGCGATTTCAGTGTTGGTCCCACAGTAAAAGTTGTTCATAATGATGAGTTTAATGACACCTATTAAGGATGCTGGTGTTTTACAAATAACCCATGCTTGACTGAAAACTTGGTAGGTACTGTCTGGTGTGGTCATTTCTGAGCCCCTCCAGGGTCTGCGTCACTAGTTACGTCACTAGTCATGAAGTACTGTTTTGGTATGATAAAAATAATTTTAGCAAAAAAATTAAAACTGACTTCAAAAACTTTTTTTAACCGACTTCAAGACTTTTACTTTTTTTAAGTCGGTTAAAAATAAAAAGAAGGTAAATTTTGAAATCCAAGACTGCATACATCGTGACATAAATTTCTGTGTAAATGTTAATGTGCATGAAATGATTTATAATATGTATAAATTAGCTGTGATGAGCTTACCTAATGCAGTTGATAGTCAAAGTGATACCTCAGGTATAAAGCCAAGGTACGCTCTTCTGACTTTTCCCAAGTTATATGCCTATTGTAAATGAATGATCATATGCTAAAATTACATCTGAAAGCACATAAAGCCGTCGTAGGTCCTGCGCCTGATCTCTCACGGGTCGTGTTAGATTTCGGTTCCATGGACTATCAGAGCGAGGAAATAGATAGCGCTCCTGTTTTTGCGCACTATAATATCTTATGGGTAGACTCAATTATTGAGATTGGCTGCTGTAATCGAAATTCGGTAAGAACGATATAAATAAGCAACAAGTGAAAATAATTATCAAGATATTCTTGGCGAGAGAGAATCTAGAATTAAAAAAAAAGGGAATCAGGAATCAAGCAGAATGCAACAAATTACTCCCACAGTGGCACACAGCTTGTTTTATAGCGACATTTTCATGTAGGCCGCTTGACTTTTTGACGAACATTTAAGAAATTTTAAAAATATATATATTAGATGCTTCTTACATTAACTTATGCATATAGGATGCCTCAGAATATCACCACCGATGAAGGAACAATGCAGGATTTTTTAACAAAGTTGTAGGAAACAAACCTGTTTAGATCTTCAAACTTATATTTTTAGTTTGACTTCAAATATTCTGTCTGCTTATCTGATTATAATAGTAGTTATACAACAGTCCCATAAAACGTATCATATAAGTTTACTAGACCAAATATACTTCAGCCACCTTATCGTCGGTAAGGTATAAAGTATTTTACGAATTGTTTCGGCAGCTTGAGGAAAAAACCTAGGGTCATATGTGACTTGAAATTATACCGTGAACCTAGTCTGAAAAAGTTTTCTCGAAGGTGATATTTAGAGTGTTAATTGAATAAAGTTTAAAAAGGGAATTTAAAAAGCGTAAATTTGTCATTGCATACACAGATTGGTGAATGAATGTCCTTGGTAGCTGTCTTTTAGATTGAGGTTTATTTTTCGTTGTTTTAGCTTGAAGGTAATTGGTTTTGTACATATTATAGATACTTTTAATTAGGTAAATTTGTTTTTAACTTTTATGTTTTATTAACATAAAAGTTAAAGTTCCTCTGTATATTTGTTGTTTTTATGTTCCTAAAATAAATTATGTCTCTGAATTGATATTCATAGTCATGACACCAAAAATAAATCATTAGTAAATTTCTTCTTCTTCTTTACTTTCTGTACAATTCGTATTCAGAGAGAAACAGACAAATAAGTATTCACATTAAATTTTTATGAAACACTAACTTCAGTCTTGCAGTATTCATCATACGTTTTCTTAGCTAACAACAATCACACCAACATTATAACAACAATACATATACATGCATGTCTATACCCTATTCACGTTTGATGGAAAGTAATTACCTACCGCTCCACCCCCATAAACACCTAGATAGAATGTTTTGTCAATAGTTTTACACCTTTGCCGTTTTAGTATCTCTCGTATGGGCAGTTGAAAACGCTTTAACGTACTTTTGGTGTTCAAGTATAGTGAATAAACATCGTGTTTGGCTTGTGTTGCGTAAAATTCGTTGTAAAATGCTCGATGAACTGAGTTATGTATAAAAATTATTGCAAAGTGAAACTTGACAGTTAAGTACATTATTTGAAAGCTATGAAGAGAATCGCAATCAGTGCTGTAGAAAAAGCCGAAGCAAGAGAGCAGTTTGAAAACCAACTACGATACGCTTTCGTGAAATATGATCATTTTGAGGACGATGAAGAAAATTCCGAGGTATTTAATTTCCTTTGTCATCATAATCTAGCCGTTAAAGTCGAACTTTACGGTTGATGTTGTATTCATGTAGATTTGGATCGATTAGGAGTACTAATATTTTTGAATGGCGTCTTGTATATTTAACTGTGCTAGGCGTGGTGTACTAAAGATTGTAGGTATATAAATTGCATCTAAACGAAACTCATGACATGTTTTTGCTTATGTGACATGACTGTCCAAGTGTGAGTCGCATCACATACTAAGGGTTCAGGTGACGCTCTTGCGTTTTGTTTTTATTATTACTTTTAAAGCGGCCATAGTTAAAAAGTCTTAACTACATGGCAAAAAAGATATTGTGTCAAAAAGAGACAGACGGATGAACGGTGCGCGTGGGTTAAGTAATAAGGACCGATCTGCACCCACTGTATTTTAGGTACAATTAAAAATGACTTGTTCAACTACCTTAATCTTAAAGCTTGACAATGCTCGCCATTTACAATAGTTAATAATATAGATATATTGTTTTTACTTACGAATCATTATTTTTAAGTAGGTACCTTAGTCTATCGGTAAATAACATTCAATTACCATAAAAGTTTACGTTTGTTTTATCCATGGCATTGTGAGTATAGGAAAATATGATGACAGCTACAACATTAAGTATTACGATTTGATAAAGAATCGATGCAGTTTGAAAAATTCGTATCTATTGTTACAACTAAGCCTCAGTGCTTAGTTAACTTAGGACTGAGATAGAACTAACCTACGACAAACTGAGTATTCAGATAATGTTACAAAACTTAAAAAAACATTTTTTTAAATAGATTAGTATAGTATAGAGCTAACAAACTTTATTAGTTCGATTTGTTTATTGTTGTGGACTTTATCTCGTGGTATGTGCTGTAATTAAAAATAACAATAATGGCTTTCGACGAGTCTCAACTAATTTTTGGTGTAAGTCATTATTTAAATTTATTTACAAAAATAGACTACGGCTGAATAATCGAAAAAAAATAGTAGCAACTGGTCCACACTGGCTCTGGATCGAGAGACGTGGAAATCAGGAAGAGCCCTTTGCCCAGCAGTGGCACAAAATGAGTTGACATTAGGTAACAGTAATTAAGCAAAATAGCTCATCACTCGTGTTATTTCATGTTTTGACATCCCTCTTTTCTGTGCACGACAGGGTCCATAATTAATTCCATAATATTATGTCCACCATCTTTACGTGAAGCGAAAACTTCGGATCCCTTTGAAATATAATTAAAATAAATAATATACCTATTTAAATAAAATGTCTATTGCGCGCACGCAGGAGTGTAAGATTTGGCATAGTTAAAGTTTATATGAAGAAGAATTAGTGTAGAAAGCTAGAATTACGAAAAATGAAAATGTATGTACAATTTGTATTCCATTTTTTTTCCGGCTTTGACCACTGCCTAGCCCCCTCATGACTAGCTGCCCCGACACATTGTCCTGTTTAATTTTCAATATATTTGCATCATTTTTTTCTTTTCCCTGTAACCCATATTTATAAAGATCGTTTAAAAAAAGTTAGTCATATCGGTTCAGCCGTTCTCAAATGATACGCATAACTCAATTAATTTTTCATTTATAGAATATAGATTTATATAGATAGCTGGAATGTAACAAATCTATACTTATAAAACAGTACCGTGACTGACTGACTGACAGACAACGACCGGTGGACCTAGAGACTTGAAATTTTGAGACAATATTCTTTAAGTACCCTGGGGGTGCACTAAGGAAGGATTTTTAGAAACTTCACCCCTAAGTAGGTAAAAAGGGGGATAAGAGTTTGTATGAAAGTCCGTCGTTTTTAAAGTTAAATGTACTTATGTAACTTAGTATTCAGCTTTTCGGTTGATGAATAAAAGACGAGCATAGGTTATTTTTTTTAAATCTTCCCTTGAGTGGGTAAAAAAGAGGGTTAAAATTTGTATGGAAAATTCGTTATTTTTTAAGTTACAGGTGTAAAAATGAATATTAAGGTTATGCTCTAAAAATAAAAAAGACGTGTATAAAAAGAAATGGATTTTTTGCCCCCTAAGGAGATATAAAAGGGGATGAAAATTTGTAATGAAAATTCATCATTTTTTAAGTTTAATCAATTAAACTTGGTGTTTAGCTTTTCGGTGAATAAATAAGACGTTTGTTAGGCAAGTGTTTTAGCTTTTTGAAAAATCTACCCAATAGGGGGGAAAGGGGAGACGGGGGTGAAATTTTGTATAGGAAATTCGATATTAGTAAGAGACATCAAAGTAGCATAATAAATGAACGAGGTAGGGTAAGGTAAGGTAGAGTAGGGTAGGGTAGAGTAGGGTAGGGTAGAGTAGGGTAAAGTAGGGTAGAGTAGAGTAGGGTAGGGTAGAGTAGGGTAGAGTAGGGTAGAGTAGGGTAGGGTAGAGTAGGATAGGGTAGAGTAGGGTAGGGTAGGGTAGAGTAGGGTAGGGTAGGGGTATGTAGGGTAGGGTAGAGTAGGGTAAGGTAGGGGTAGAGTAGGGTAGGAGTAGAGTAGGGTAGGGTAGGGATAGAGTAGGGGTTGGGTAGGGTAGGGGTAGAAAAGAGTAGGGTATGGTAGAGTAGCGTAGGGTAGTGTAAGGTAGGGTAGAAAAAGTGTAGAGGTAGAATAACCACGCGTACAAGTCGCGCGGGGCAGCTAGTAATTTAAATAAAAACAAAACAAAATAGAAATAATGCATATTTATGTAAGTAAATATCTAGCATGCAAGCATTATCTAGCATGTACGAAAGAATTCCAATAACGTAACCACTAACATCGAGGCAATAAAAAAGTTTGATTACGAGCCACGCGACCCCAACCTTACGATGCAAATCACCCCACATTTATATGAGGAATGCTACAGACATATCACATGAATCCACAATTCAGTCAAAAAAGTTTTTTGTACAAGTAGTACAAACACGGAAATCGGAAAGTTGTGTAGTTGTGCGTTAATCGTGTCGGTCAACCACTTTTGTGGAGTGTTGTGAACATGGATGAAGATGCTATTCAGGTGATGGTGGTGTATTTTTGGTTACTTTTTAATATTTGATATGACATGACACGGTAGATAAAGAAACAACTTTTTAACCAGATAACTTTCGTATAAAGTTTTTATTCTGATGTTTCGAAAATTTTGCAGTTTGCGTGATCGCAGGGCTTTTTCAGTTAAAAGGTTTCATAATGAACAGTAATCGTGAAAACCTAAGACATTATTACGGTAGGTACATAATTTTTTTTAAGTTATAGCCAGAGTTACAAAAAATAAACAAATAATATTTAAACAATTCCAAACAAATATTTAATATTATAAATCATCATACTAAATTCTAAAAGAAGTAAAAAAATATAGGTACGATTTAAAATTATTTTCTTTGTGATACGCAAAACAAAGTTAGGCTTACTGGTTGTAGTTGCAAATTAGGCGATAAAAGAACTAATATATTTTAGGAAAATAAATTTATCAAAAACCAATTAAATTCAAAACAGATTAATAATAAGTTTTGCATAAGCCTTGTAGCGGTTACCTGCTGTTCTTTTTTGTAAAACATCCATTGACGATAATAATAAATTCGGCTTCACAAATGAATATCGCAAAGTTATATTTTATATATCTTTGTTTTGTTTTTCTTTATTTATTTTAAAGGTAGTTAGATTGGTATATATAGATAGTTTTATTTATTAGGTATTGTTTATTTGTATTTTAAGTTGCGATATATATAATATAATATATAGATTGTATATATATTTGATTGAAAAAAAAATGACTTCAAAAGGTATTTTATAACCAAATTAATTTTTCGTCATGAATTAAAATAAATTGTACTTTTTTTTTCTATTATTATTATTTTTTTTATATAGGCAAATGTAAATAGTAGTTTTGTTTAGTTTGTAAATACTTGTATAATAATGTAGTTTTGAATAAAAATGATTGATGACCAATAAAAAACTAATTGTACTCATTGTTTAGATTTTTATATATTCTTATTTAAAAAAATATATATTTTTTACA
Source organism: Protodeltote pygarga (assembly GCA_936450705.2). NCBI lineage: Eukaryota > Metazoa > Arthropoda > Insecta > Lepidoptera > Noctuidae > Protodeltote > Protodeltote pygarga. Next base: position 17,030,443 of record OW388248.2, read on the forward strand.
AAGTCAATTTCGACTTCAAAGCACCAAAAAAACTAAAAATAACACAAGGACGTCAAAATCTTTGACGAATACCAATTAAAACTTTTATACAAAACATACAAGTAGACTAAATTCAAACTATGAGTGCTTGTGCCTGTAGTGCGGACAATACAGGAGAAAATCTTAGCGTGCTACGTTTTTTATTTAAAGAAAAAAAGTTTATTAACTCCTATAAATATTACACGTCTACTGACAGTGCATTTATTGAAATTTTTTTTTCGTAGCTTTTACATTCCGAATGTAGACATTTGGAATGCAAAAGCAACCAAAAAAATTAAATAGGCAAATAAGATATTTTTTTAAATAACTAGAGTTACTATTTTTCGAGTTACAAGGAAAAGTTTACTAGCTTTTACCCGCGTTTTCACCCACATGGAGATTGGAAAGAAGAAAACATCCTCTGTGTTAATCTATGACATGGTTCACGAGTAATTGAGGAACAAACTTGTTCATAAACTTTCACGTCTATAATATAAGTAATAGGGTTAAAAAAAAGATGGATTTTTAATTTCGACAAAACTTTGTTTTAAACCTTTATTCTTGAGTGTAGAGTGTAAGACTTAGAAAAATTAGGTTTGCCAAATTACGTAGGCCAGCAATGGTCCGACGTCATGTGCCTATATGGGTTGGGTTAGGCAATCCAAAAACTGGCTTTCCGCCTTCATAACGCATAAATCTAAGTTAATTAATTAGGTAACTGGCGCTGATAAATTTCTTTGATGGATAGATTTGAAATTCGCGGCCACAGACAAAATGTAAAATTTTGTAAACATACTTGTCCACTTTTGTTTTTAAATGTGGAACGTTCGAACTGGTTGACTTTATAGAGTTTATTATAAATTAAAATTAGAAAAATAACGTTGTAACGACGGCGTTATTTCCATGAAAGCATAGAAAAACTACATATTATTTTACATTTAATACAAAGCTGTGTACTTTAATAACAATATCTTTAAAAAAATGCACTAAATTGTAATTATCTCAAAAATATAATTACATTTAATTTAATTTAATTTAATTAACGTTATTCGACCGTTATTAATCTTTTTTCAAACTAAGTTATAAATGGCTGAATAAAATTGGATAAAACTTGGCTCATACGTAGTTAAAATTTATTTGATCAAAGTTAGTTACATGTTTTATACCAAAATAATTTCTACGAACGAAGTTGCGGGCAAGGGGCCAGTACCTTATATACAACTTCAAAGATAGACACAACCGGACAAATAATACGCAAAACATGTTGCGGAAAGTTCAAGCGTATTAAATGTTCGAATGTTCGAACATTAGTACGCTTAGTTACTAGGGTAAAATGTCTAGCTGGAGGTTTTCCGCCTCATAGAACATGTACACACCAAGCATGAAAAGGATAAAGAGAGTTTTATGAGCGCTTTCCAGGTTTTCTCACCTCAATCGCCACGCCCCCAATACACGCCTCGTATCTTCTGCAAGTGAACAGCGTTAACAGGCAATTTCCCACCCAAGCTCTCAAATAATAAGGATTTGCCATGTTGAATTTCATATTTCTGACAAGCTGCTACCAGGGTGCCAGAAAGCTTTTAGATTAATTATTAGCAGTTAACCCCTCAAGTTTTTCTTTACTTAAGATCCAGAAGCCTAATAGGTAGTTAGTTTTATTATTTATTTTACTGAATCATTTATTTAAATGATTATGTTTATAGACAATGACTATGTTTTTACCTGTAACTAGTTTAGATTTGCTTAGAGTATCTAGAGTAAATTATTGATGAATAGTTTTTTTTTATTGGTTGCTTAAAAAATACATATATAGGAGTCCGTTACAGATCTGTTTGTGTCTGAATAAAATGTCAATAACAACAACATTTCATGAAAATCGTTAGGCAGACGTGATGTAATGGCGTTGACTGAAAATGCTGTAATGGTAAAGATATCTTAATTTACTGACAGTGGATGCAGGGTACACCGTCAAGTAAACGAAAGTCACGTTTTTAGTAGACCACGATTTTTTATAAAAAATAATGTATTTGAGGATTGAAAGCCCGCCATTTTCAAAGGGCGGAGCTTCCAAGTTACAACTGGAATCTACGGAATTTATCTTGATCCTTATTTCAAGGAAATAAGTTCCAATTTGTTCGTCGTACTTTTTGTTATTGAATGAGGTTGCTCTTAGCGGGAACGGGGGAATATTTTAATTTCTGAAATTTTTGATGGATATTGTTCTGAAAAAAAAAAAAAAATCTTGCCCATATTGGCTAATAATATTTTTAGACGTTCTAAGTAACACTATAATTAATTTGATAATGAGTTTAAGATAAGAGCGTTTAAGCTTTTCTGCGCTAAAAATAGCGCAGAATATATTAGGAATTATCAGATTTTATCGTGCGTAATACAGACAGAGCAAAATAATATATATATCACTACGATACCTAACCGTGTCGACTTTAGTCTAGGTTATGGGCAGTTATGACCTCACAAGACAGTGGTTTATTTAATCATTTTTCATATCCCTATCAGTCGGTCTGAATCTTATTCGTAAATACACCTTAACATGCACATGACACATATGAAAAATATACGGTTTCTCGTGCCACCATCGTCTTCCAAGTAACATCACGTACCAAAGTTTTTGAATTATGACTTTCGTGTGCCATACACTATATCTAGCGACTCGACGGCTTTTATCGTTCGACATATGAACATAAAAATATAATACACGTCCCATAATATAATAGCGTAGGTTTGTGTTTAGTCTTCTAGTTTCTTCCATACGCATTCAACGGATTTTTCTAACATCTGAACTAGTTTCTAAGTAATCGATTTAATCGGAAAGATCTGTTTTGGAAACATGATGTTGATGATGTAACGTTTATGGTAACCTAGTACCGACGTTACTTCATTTGAATTTATTGTAATAGAACGTTGTAAACATTGCTTGCATTATTTATTAGTGCTACAAGGTCTAAGAAGTTAACAAAATGGATATGACAATACTTGGGAAAGCTATAAGCAACTTTGTAAGTATGTAGAAATTGCAAATTGTTAAAAGTAGCATTATCAAAAGGTCAGTTTAAGCATGTTATCGTACTTGCTAACACGTTTTTAATCTTGGAGGTTCGAGATTGACTGGTAGCGCCCCAAGCACTTCATTTCTTTTGACTGGCACATGAGATAAGAACCTACAATATAAGTAAACGACAAGTAGTAACAGGAATGTAAATAAAAACTGAGCGACCAAAAAATCAAGGAGTATTTAGTGTCAATTTTGTGTGTCTATTGTTTTTGATTGTTGACGATTGTCAAGTCAGTGGGTTGACGCACAAATGTCAACCACTTGTGTCAACCACTGTACCTCAGACTTAAACTTACACTGCACTGTACTTATAAGTATGTTTTCCATTTATGTACATTAATATAGTAACTTGTCGTATTTGAATAGGTATATTTAAGTATAATGTGTAGTGGTTATTAAACGACTTGATCTCGTTTCGTATTTCGCTTAAGTGAGTGATATAAGACCAAAGGAACAGAAGAAAATACTCATGATAGTATTTTGTTGAATTTAAATGTTTATGGGTAACTAAACCCGCCTTTTTTAAATTATTCTACGACTATTTCTCTCTGTTATGTGTTTTGGTGTTTGTATACCATAAGATGCGTAATAATACATCCTTGGAGGAATTACCTTTTGATTATTCCAAGGTAGTATCCCTATTAAGACAGTGACCATAAGAATAAGGAATGACAAAGACAGATTAGAGCACAATTCTATCGTTTAGCTTTAAAAATATAAATTCTACCATAATAGTTCTTTGTTGTCACGCAAACTTAATTAGTAACTTGATTAATATTCATAAAACCATTTTTTATTACCGACTAAATAACCATCATTTATCCAGTACATCGCGTGCTATTTAAACAAGATTCAAACCGTTACCGCAAAAATCATTACAAAAGTGTCATAATAGTTGTTAAATAATCGGCAAAGTTCGAGTTGGACTCACAGTAAAGGGCTCCGTAGTCAGTAAGGCTATTTTTTTTTGAAAACTATACTTCTTTGGAACTTAATTCTCTATTTTCCTGAAAAGTATATCAAATCTCAAAGCTATAAACTTTTAACCTTATTCAGATATTTACAGATTTTTCGCAGACTTCACGGTCAGATTTTGTTTTCACATTTTTAGGAACTTATAAGTCGAAAAGTAATAAGAATAGTTAAATATATGCAAAAAATATTTCGTGTACCTTAGAGGAAGTGCTTTTAGATGATATCCGTTATGGTACATAATACCTGAAATAAAATATTTGACCCTTCCTTAAATGTAGGAGGTCCCCTTAAATTCACATTTTTATATATTTATATATTATATTTTATTTCAAAAATTTGTCAGTTAAAATATAAATTTGTATATTCATGCCAAATTTTAGCTTTCTGGCATTAATAGTTTTAGAGAAAAATGGCTATAATAGACAGACAAACGTGACGAGACTATAATAGAATAGAACCCTAAAATAGAAGAAAGTCTTAAATTAATTTCTAATAACAGATTTTCTTTAATGCTTGTAGCCCATAAAACAATCAAAAGTCATTTGCGTGTTTTGAACAGCATTATGGGAAAGTGCGGCGCCGTGCCATCCCCCTTCACGACCCCCTGCCTTAATGAAGCCCATCTAACTGTTCATTAATTTGCATATTTCAATTTGACTCCCTATATCCTAGGCTAGTTTGAAAGAGACCGCAAGCTGAAACTGTCATGGCCATATCAGAATATTCTAAATAAAAAACGACACCTAGGAGCGTTAGAAGAGTCGAACACGCGAATGAAAGTTTCAGTCTAAATTTAAGACGTGGGGAAGTTAAGACCTGCTAAACATTTTTGAGCTATATTTTTGGGTGAAAAGCCGAAACAAGTGGAAGCCTTGCTTACTTGGTTCACTGGTCACCATCAACTAAAGAATAATGTTTGTCCACGGTATTAAACCAGGGTTAAGTGAAGAGGAGGAGGAAGAAGACGTTATGGACATTCTCATGGTCCGTTTCTATCGAGGAAGCTTACTAACCCCAAAAATATCCAAACCGTTCACAAGAAACTGACGTTCTTATCATTTTCCAGAAAAGAAGAGAAGAATGCGAGCGCAAAGCAAGGAGGGGGGAGATGGACCCCCGGCTGGAGTTCACCTTCCAGCTCCTGATAGATGGCACAGGCCTCCCACGACACGCCATCATGGATCATGTGTTCGAAGGGAATATGGTACCTTTTTCTTGACTGTTGTGAGGTTTAATGGCAGTGTTTAGTTTATGAAGAAGTTTACAAGTGTCTTAATGCAGTATTGTATGTGCTATGTCGCGGTGTAAGAGTCAGATGAACGTATCTACATTTTCTCAATTTTACAGGAAAGCAAAGATACTGTGAAAATTCGGCTCTTTAAACTTTACCAGTTTTTTAATACAGATAAAATACTAGTATGGAATTTTTTCATTTTTTCTATGTATTGCCACACTCTTAGAGCTTTGAAAAAATTAGAAATTATTTATTTATATATGCTTACATAGACGCAATATATATTTTTTTTAAATTCGGTTGACATACGTTAGTGTGGCCCTTAATTATTTTCAAACTATGTTGTTATCAAACTTAAATACGTCATTTGTGAATTGAAGTTTTATTATGTCTATGTTATGATAAAATGAGTAATAAAATAGTATAGTTTAAATCAATAATCTTTATTTACTTCTGAAATAGTACAATTTAAATAATAAAACCTGTAATCAGCATATCAGCGTTTAGAAAAATATTAATTATCTTCGTCATCTGTTGTTGGAGTTCCAACTGAAAACCCTTTATAAAAATCATGATATGGCGTTGGAATGATGCCTTGTCTGCATAAGTCTTGTAAATCATCATACTTTTCACTAGAAATGGGTAAGGGTTTGTCATATGCATTTTTCAACACAATTTGTTCCACAGGTATTCGTTTGCCTCTTCTGATAATCTTAATCCTTTTAAAATCATCATCCTCCAGATCATATTTAAAATAAATATGTTTATTGTCTTCTTTACGATACTGCAGCCATCTTATTTTTAGCCAGTTGACAGCATTGCCATCACAGTCCACCTTAGCATTCTTAACTAATATAGTCTTTAGGTATTTAATATCTACGAAGTCTTCTGTTCCCATTTCATGGACGTCATATGGATTTTTTCGGGAAGCTTTTCTTATAATTGTATAGAATCCAGATGGATGAAATAAAGGTATATTCTTCTTAGCCAGTTCAATAGTTGCGTGGATGTTATCTGCTTCCATTTGACTATGCCCAGGTTCAAAATACTTTTGGTTAATCTCTGGTATATTGAAAGTTTCAATGCAGTACAGTAGTAGAGCTGATATATATACATTACGACATTGGCTCGCACAAGTATCTGACATAAATGTAATTGGTTTACCATCAGCTTTGGTTTTCAGATATTTCAACAAACATGACCCGATTTCAACAGCCCCTTTTTTTCCAATACCTTCGTGCCAGCAATAACAGAAAACGTTACGCTTTTCCGTCTCAAAATCCAGCATGGTAAAGTTGTAAATTGCAATTCGCCGTTTATAATAAATTTGCTTAGATGATGATGAAGGGCAATTACAAATGGCTTCCAAGTCATATTCAACGAAATGTATATCACCAGATTGTGCTGACATTTTCGCTTCATCACGATGTCGTCGTGCAGTAACTTTTCTTTTTAAATGTTTTTCGTACTCTTCTTTCTGCTTCTCTTTTTCTTCTGCGCTCAAATGTTGGAAAGTAAAACATTTGTCACACAAATCTTTCCGTTGTCTATAGAAACCAATATTAAATTCTTTATTAAAAACCATACGGTAATAAGCTATGTCAACAGGTTCTCTTTGCTCTTCACAACATTTACTTCTATAAAGCTCGTACATCTTGACTACATTCAGATCTTGGTCTAAGAACTCTTTTTTTGTATCTTTTCGGGAATAGTGTGCTGGCATTCGGGGAAATGATTTAATATGATCTCGTATAAACTGCCTGGTATCTTCAGACTTTTTATTATGAGGCACGTGTTTGCCCCGTTTATCAGCGTCAACAACATTAGTTTCAGTCAGTTTTTTGAAACAAAACCTCACAAATGTTTCTGAGACACTTAATGTTGCTAAAAAGAATTTTTGACATACCTTTTCCTTTTCTGTGGCTCCACTTTTTTTTAGAAAATATTTGTTTGTCATTTTCCTTTTACTGTCTAAGTTAGCAGTTCGTTTTGTTTGTGTAGGTACTCGATTTACTAAGCCTACAATATATTGCCTTTTCTGATTTATATCATCAATGTTCCAAAAAGATGAAAAGATTTCCAGCCGCTCTTCTTCACTAAATCTGGTCGTACATTTTTCTCGACACATCCCCATACACTTCGATTCACCCAATAATTTTCCTGGTTTTAAAACACCTTTACTAGAGAGGTAAGGTTCACCTTTTTGTCTTCTGTTTTTTCTCAAATTCTTCTTCCATTCTTTGGGCTCCGCTTGACCTCTGCGCTTGCGTTTCCGATTTTGAAGACCAGGTATGACAGACTCAATCCCAGCAATATCGGTAGTATTAGTTTCTATGTTTGTATCAAGAGTATTACTAGAATGAGGAATGTTTTCGGTCATAACATCATTTATTTGAACATTATTTCTTGTTTCCGAAATTGAAAAATCACTTGATGATAAGATACATTCATCTGGTGCGGGCTCGCCATCATTGCTCGAATGTGATAAATACAAATCCTCATTTAAATTAATAAGTGACACATTTTCCAATGTCAATAATTTTGTGGGTGACGGTCCAGGTTCACCAAAAATAGAGAGAGATTCATTTTCTAAAGTTGTCGTTAATAATTTACTAAAGGATGGTTGAGGACAAGGGCTTAAGCAATTGTTGATTTCTTCAACGGCAGCATTGCAGATGGTCTCGATTGAGTGAGTTGGATCCTGAGACAAAACAAAACAAAATTTATTTAACTGTAAAGTAAATAATATCATTGCTGTAGGTACAGGTACTTAATATTGACCCTAATGAGTAAAAAGGGTTTGGTTTTATAACATTAGTAAATTTTAATCGTAAATTACACTCATTTTATAATACAATATTATTATTACTATTAGTATTATCCGAGCTCAAATTCTGTTACACTTAACCTTACCTGGGAATCGAACCCTGAACAGCACGTTTAATGCAAATTAATAACAGTCAAGAATAAAACATAGGTATTAAAGATAACTCACCTGTTCAAAAATCTGATGGAATTCGTCGTGAACCTGAGATGGTTCTCTTCGTTTCAACGATTCCAAAATCTTCCAATTTCTATTGTTTTTCTTCATTTTATTGAATCACTGTATTATTGTCACTTAAAATCACTATTACGAAGTAAAAGCAAAAAAAAGTATTCTCCTAACTTCAAATCAGGGGGCTCCCCGCACTGCGTGTTTCAACTCGTTGAGACCTTACATCAACTTTTAGGTGCCAAACTAACGTAAGTTTATATTTTGTCAATGGACTATAATACTAATCAAACAAAATAGTACTGCCACAAAAACGTAAATCGTAATACATCGTTTTGGCCATTTTCTTGTAGTATTTATCTAAGAAAAATATTTGTGCCAATAAAACGTAAATACACAAACGTTACACTGGCTCTTTAAACTAAGCATCAAAACAAAATTTTGTAACGACCAAAACAACGTATAAGCTTTTACGTTCTTATGGTTTGTATAATATTGCCAAACAAACTATATTCTAAGAATAAAGATATTGTTTTTAGAAATACGTTCCTATAGCTCTAAAGAGGTATGAAGATAATTAGAACTATTTCAACGGTATTCATAATACGTTTTTCTGGTTCCATTGAAAATTATTCTTAAGCTATTTAGTTTTTTTGGAATTTGATAAATATTGACTTTACCGTTACGTCGTTTTGGCAATTCATAAAGGACTATATTGTGAACCGTTTTACGAAAAAAAACTTTTTTTGATTTTTTTGTAGATACGTTCATCTGGTTCTTATACCGCGATGTGCCGCCAACATTATAAATACCTATCTTAGAAACCAACTAAATGAACACCACCAACTAGTCTGTATATATCTTTTATATATTGGTGGTTATATACTCTTGAACAAAAAAGCGTTGGTTCAGGCATCGCCTGAACCGCTTGGTTTTAAGTAAGCTTCTGTTTTTTTAAATGTTTGTGCACCGATTGTATCGTGATTATCGTGAAATTTTCTCCAAATTGGTCACATATAAATATTAACATGATATGATGAACAGAACGGAATTCCTCGAAAGATAACAAATCTCGTAATTTTTAGACTAACGTAATATTTTCTTTTGTATTTATAAAGACAAGCACTTCCACGCACTATATAGTATATGATATACCAAGAGAAAACTGGTACCTTTTGTATCATTGCATAGCTTGAGCCTAGATTACGCGGAGTAAGACGAACTTAAACAACCCTTTAATCTCACTCTTCACCAAAAAATTTTTTTTGCAGTTGGATGACATTAACCAGCTCTTCTTACCACATATGAGAAATAAACTCCTTTGGTACTACCAAGACGTGGAAGAAATTGAGCAACGCCCCCAGCCAGAAGGTACAAAGAAAGGTCAAGGAAAACAACCACCACCCATAATAACTCTGAAAAAGAAACTCTTTCTTTCCGACGGATGGGATGTCAGATTTACAGGTGTTTGTATCTACATGTTTCGGATAAATGTCAGCAAGCAACTTCCAGAGGAAGGTTTTCATAAGGATTTGTAAGTTACTTTTTAAATTTAATAAAATTTTAACAGTAGATTTTTAATAAAACTTAATAGCATTTCATTGAAATTTAACTGAGAATTGTTGGTTATTACAAATTAATGATCAAAGTAATCTGTGAATAGAAAATTAGTATTTTGTTTTATGATTTCATTAGATTCTGTGGCATCCTGAACGCTCAGCAAGTGGGTTTGGTGACAGCTATAGAACGTGTGATGGAACATGTGTATATGAATGCTCTAGCACATCCTAGCAACGATGGTGAGGAAGATGAAACTAGATTTCCCATTGTCAAGAACCAGCTCCTACCCGGATTGAGGTCATTTTGCAGTGCTCTGAAAGGTATGTCAGTTTGGTAACCGAAGTGGATAAGATTATATCAAAAACAAAAGACATATATAAAACTTATATTTTTCTTCCAGCTTCAAATTAAATTTAAAATATCTTTAAAATGTGTAAAGAGTATCGCAACTCATACATGCACAAACGTTTCATATTTAATCACAATATTTTTTACTGTTCACCACCTCTCCGATGTTTTTATGTAGGTAAAAATCATTAAAGTATGTATACTTTTATTAAAATATAACCATAATTATTTGCACCATGTCACATACAGTAAGATATATTAACCCGTAAGGACGCTATGTTCATACTCCTTTGCACTTACTAATGCGCATAATATTGCGTGGGTATAAGTGCAAAGGAATATGAACATAGCGTGCTAATGGATTACTATCTGTTCATGAAACCTGATTTTTTTCTGAGAGTAAAATCATCGTTTTCGCAGTGTGTGAAGACGTTTGCAACCAAGTGAACTTGTTCAATGACGGTCAGGCTGTCATGGCCTCTCTAGAAGACCACACGCAACTAAAAGACATGGCCAAGAACCCAACAACCATTACTATGCTTGAGGATCGAGTCAACGAGTGGATTAAGAAAGTTATGGAGGTTAGTGGCATAATTATTTTAATAATGCGTTACATAAAATAAAAGAAATTTGTGCATGTGAATTATTCTGTATTTTATTTTCCTGGAAAATACATAAAGTCTGCTATTATTGGCAACTATTTCAGTTTTTTCGGCCCCCTGCGCGTTGACTTTGAAACATAAGGGATGTTTTGTACATTTTTAGGTCATATATGTCAAAAAGTGATACGCCTAAACAATTATAAAAACATTAACCTTAATCCTAAGAGACAGTACATTTAAATAATACGTGAAATTCATATAATTCCCATTACATTTTATGTCATAACTTTGTCGGCAATAAAAATAAATACAAATTCATGCTAAGTTTTCTGGCATTAAAAGTCAGCGAGTAAAATGAGTGTGACAGACAGGTGGATATGAGGAAACTATTTAGGGTTCCTTGTTTATTACGTAAAAAGCATATTAAAGAATTTTATGAAAAAAAATACAACCATTTAATGCCGCGCGCTCTTGTCTTTGAGACGTTTAAACTTTTTAAGTGTCGGGGGTGTGAAGTTGGTATAGGCTTCGACTTGGTTAATTATGGTATTTATGAATATGGGCACTATAAATCATATTCGTATTGGTACTTACGGTGATATACATTTTCAGATACTTAGCGAAAGTGAGCAACTGAGACGCGAGGTGGACTCCAGCGGTCCTCAAGATGAACTAGAATACTGGAAAAAGAGAGGCGCTCAGTTTTCACAGCTAGTGTCATATTTACAGGTTTGTTATTATTGTTGCGGAATTAATTAACAACATTAAGAGTATATTTACTAACAACAACAACATATTTCTATATTTGTATTTATTAATTATTTCACGACTTACAAGTTACTGACTCTGATTTTCTTTCATAGGATAACGAAGTCCAAATGACACTATCATGTTTGCAAATTGCAAATTCAAAAGTGATAAAACACTGGCGGGACACAGATCATAAGATTACCTTCTGCTACAACGAGGCTAAGGACAATGCCAAGTTCATTCAGGCGATGGAGAAGTGTTGCCACTCCTTGTACCTCGACGATCCCGTGAAGATCAAGGATTCTATACTTAGTTTGCTGCAAACTGTCAGGCTGATACACAGCGTGTCCCAGTTTTATAACACTTCGGAGAGGATTTCGTCGTTGATGGTGAAGGTGTGTTTATCTGATATATAGATTAAAAAAATAAATGATACAACTTATTTATTATGACTAGTGGACAGCTATTGGTTGAAATTTAAACGAAATATTTTTTAAATTAATAAACACTTAATACTTTTTAATGGTTACTAAACAAAAAAAGAACAAAATATATACTGAACTGTTTTGTGTTTGCCTATTTATACATGGGATTATAAGCCGTAACCTATCTACCTGCTAATTATTTTAAAAAATGGTACAACCTACAACCACACAATGGCAAAAAAATATTGGATGAATTGAAGTTACATCAACTTAGATAATATATATTTTGTACGCAGCTCACAAGAGCTGAAAATAAAATAAAAAACTCAATGGAAAATAAATATATTTTGTAAAATGATAGCAAGTCGCAATAAAGTCGTAAACAATGTAGCAAAGAAATAATTTAGTTAAGCCTGTATCCGATTATATCTACACTAGATGCATTTTGCAATTATTAATACTTTAAGATTTTAACATCTCTTGTACAAACTATAAAATTAATTTACAATTTATTAAACTTCACAATAACATCATTTACAATCTTGTGAAATATTTTTAACACGTTTTCACTTTGTTTAAAAGTTAGTTCCTACCTTCCTATTTTGTTAAACCACCAAACATAATTATATCCGGATTAATTATACGCGGAATAGACCCTACACAATTTTTAATTAGTTAATATAATTCAACAAATTAATATTTCCGACCGTCTGTTACAGATAACCAACCAAATGATAGAAACCTGCAAACAGTACATAACGTGTCGGTTCAAAGAAACTATATGGTCACAGGAGCGAGCCTTAGTTCGAGACAAGTTGATACATTGCATCAACCTAAATAGGACATACAGAGAAATATACTTATTCGTAAAAAACCAAGCTTTTCTTCCAAACACTGAGCAGTTCAGTTTTTCTGAAAATTATGTCTTCGGCAAGTTCGATACCTTTTGCAAAAGGTTGAATAAAATAATAGCTATGTTTGATTTAATGGATGACTATAATAATCTTTTTGAAAAGAGGATGGAAGGACTTTTACTTGGTGAAGGTATGTTGAATTTTAACCATAATGATATTAATACATAGTAAATAGCTAATGTAAAACATTTACGCATGCGATACGACCAGAGTTCAATTTTTTTATTATTATTATAAACTTACATCCTTTTTTACCCCTTTAGGGATCAATCCCTATAATCAATAGAATGACGGATTTTTATACAAATTCTCTCTCCTGTAATAAAGAATTTAGGAAATAATCTGCCCTAAATGAAAACCTTCGTTGTAAAAGATATCTAACATAGCGTTTAAAATTTCAATTAATTTATAGTTCTAGCAATTATTTAGCTCGTTAATATTATGCCAGTCGTTCAGTTTATGTTATCCTTAACAAGTCCTTCTAACATAGCAGTTTGTAAAAATGAAAATTAAGATTTCATTTTTAAGATTCGCCGCGCTCCGTCGTCAAATATATTATAGCACTCAAAATAAAATGTATACACTAATTCTGTTACAAATATATAAAATACACACATATTATATATATTAATATATAATATAATATGCAGTTTTAAAATAGATAATACAACAGTTACAACTTTACTACTAGGCATAAGTTGTTACTATTTAGGTACTTAACCCCAGGTAAAGTAAATTTTCACCGGAATGTAGTTTAGGTTTGCAATATTTATAGTTGATCGGACTTACAAACCACGCCTACCATTTGATAATATTTATCCACAAAACAGAAAATATTTGTACAAAAAAAATCATTCAATCGAATTGACAACCTCCTCCTTTTTTGAAGTCGGTTAAAAAACAAGCCACGCTCACCATTTTATTTTTATAATTTTTGGGGATTGCAAAACAAAATGGTATTTCGTTAGGCGGAACTTTTCACCCGCAACAGATATTTGTACCTGCATTGGTACCAGGAAAGCATAGCTTATGAAAAAATATCGACATACAGAGTAGTGCACAAACAATATTGTGACTACGTTCGCAAAATATTCAGCCTTATTTTCAAGGCAGTAAAACCTATGTACATTTAAAAGGAAAGCTTGAAACATGCTCCGACTCCCTCTGTTTAGGTCGTACTGTATCCGGCTGTTGGAATCAGATATTTGGAACGGGATATTACTGCCAAAGAAATACTATTACTTACGTACCGGTACTAGGTATTACTGAGTATTGAATATTCTAAGTTTTAAACAGCTTGTAGTATTATGCGATACGTTATTATTTTCGACTGTTGTTTATTGCTTGTTTATTTTGGATTATGATCCTTTAAACATGTTTTTATTTAATTTTACGTGGTACATTTTACTATTACCAGTTTGGTGTGGTTTACAATAGGTACTCTGTTTTAAATAAATAGGTACACATGAAAAACCAATCCCCGACTATTGTTATTAAATAATGTATTTTTTACAATAAATGTTAAAATGTAATTAAATTACCTATGTAGTAAGTAGAAATATAGTAGCAACACTTAATTAAGGGTTCCATAGCCACCAAATAATAATAACAAATTACTATATATTTATTGGGCATTAGGCATTACATATTTACAAAATTTGTGGAAATTGATTTTTATAATACACACATCAAAAGTGTCTAGGGATCAAGCATTTTTATGCGGATTTCTTGAGATTGAGATGTGGCTTTGTAATAAATTTATGATTTTATAAATTTATATGGATCCTTTTTGGTGCATTTCATAATTTGAATCAGGAACTGTGAATCAAATTCGAGTAAAAGATGAAAATCAGCTGTCAATATTTTCCCTATAAAAACATACAACGCATTGAAGACATTATTAGTGCTACTGTTTCCCTACTACTGATTAAAACCAACGTTATTATGGAGCGGCGACGTCATTTAAGCAGGGAAGAAATGCTCAGAGCCGTGGGAATGATAGAAGCTGGTTCCCGGCAACGTACTGTGGCTTTAGCTCTGAATACAAGTCAGAGTGTTATCAGTCGACTTTGGACACGTTACCGAAGCACTGGTACCGTGGCTGAGCGCCATGGAGGACGGTATCGCTGCACCACACGGAGACAAGACCGATACATTCAAATCTTAACTCGAAGAGCTCCAACAATAACCGCCATGATGTTAGCCGTGAGGCTTCATCACTCTTCAGGGAACTTAATTAGCGACCAAACAGTCAGAAACCGCTTGCATGAAGTGAACCTTCATTCCCGAAGACCGCTACGGGTACCACCTATAGCAATGCACAATCGTAGGATTCGATATCAATGGGCTCTTGAACACAGAAATTGGGCAGAAGAACAATGGCGTTTCGTGTGCTTTTCTGATGAGTCTCGTTTTGGTATGAGACCGGATACAAGACGTATACGACACTGGAGAACCCCTGGACGCCAACAGCGATTAAAATCCTGCCAGGAAGTCCATCCTTATAGTGGTGGAACCATCATGGTATGGGCGGGTATTTGGATCGGCGGAAGAACTGAGTTGATTTGGATCAGAGGCAACCTCAACGCTCAAATTTATGCTGAGACGATTGTATCAGACGTCATCGTTCCTCTACAAGTGCAAATCGGTCCCTTATTTCAGTTAATGCATGATAATGCACGACCGCACACCGCAAGAGTTGTAAGACATACTCTCGCCGCAGCTAACATCAATGTCCTGCCCTGGCCTGCTCAGTCGCCAGACTTGAACCCGATTGAGCATGCATGGGATATGCTACAGAGAAGAGCTCTGCCGAATATGGAGGGTATCCCGTCGCAAGAAGACCTTTTTTTGTTGTTGCAACGAACATGGGCGGCCATTCCACAGCGTGATTTGGATGAACTCATTTTGAGTATGCCAAACCGATGTTCTTGTGTTGTTAGTGTTCGCGGTAGAAACACGGATTATTAATTGTTTAAGTTACCCAATAAAATTTTAAAGAAAACTGTTATTTCAGTCTTTTTTTTGAACTTTAATGTTAGTGGTTCAAATGTCAAAAATCCCTTTATTAGGAAAATGGCAAATTTCTTTATTAATGCAAAGGTGACTTGGTTTATCGTTACTGTGACAAACGAAAACACTTTATTTGATGAATCCTTAAAGAAAATTTTAATTAATATCAATCAGGAGAAAAGTTATTGCAAAAATATATGTTGATCCCTAGACACTTTTGATGTGTGTATAAATAAATAAATCAATTGCCACGCATTTTTGTGTATTTTTCATGTGTTTCAGTATCCCTGAATGTTTAAATTCACTATTGGTCCCGGTAGGTGGTGCTGCTATCGGGTTATATTAGAATCACGGAGGCAAAGCCGCGTAAGGGTCAGCTAGTTTTAAATAAAAATCAAATGTCACAAATGTTTGCTCATGACTTCAAAGCGGCTGGATTGATTTTGAAGAAATTTCTTGTTTGGATTTAAATGGGTCCCTGGATGGTTTATATTTACAATTGGATCCGGCGTAGGTGCAATCGGGTTAAATTAGCGCGTGAGGGGCAGCTAGTTTCACATTATATGTAGATCTGTACAACAGGTATTTTTGAGTAAATAAACAACAAAATAACGCACAATACTTGTAAATAATAAATTAAATGATTGGTTAGTACTGTGGATGATACATAAAAAAACTAAAAAAATATAGGTACTGGTCTACCAACCAACCCGCAACATAAAAATAATATTTTTGAATTTTTTTTAAAGCGGTTATTAATTTATAATTTCATTATTAACGATAGTCGATTTAATAAATGTCTAAAATAATAATTTAATATTAATAATCAGTTTTTTCAAGCATTTTCGGCATTCTTCCATAATGAAAAACATTTGCCGCAATTCCAATCCGCTTTTACCAAAAGCCCGCACCTGTACTAGGGTAGCATACTTGTGGAGAGATGTATTTGCTTTTAACGATACGTATTCTACCTTACGCTCAACGTAATAAAGACGATGAAAAATATTTACTGCCTGCGCAATGGTTCCTATCCCAACAATTCTATTTTTCAGATTTAGAAGAAGCAAAACACACTTTTGAAGAAGCAAAAAAGGCTGTCACAACTTGCCAATATGATTATTTGGATTACAGAAACAATGAATTTGACAAAGATTACAACATATTTGAAGACAAAACAAATGCTCTTAGAGAATCTATAGGAAACACGATAGAAGCAAATTTTGCTACTGTATGGGAGACACCTCAAGGGATAAAGTTTTTGACTAGATTTGAAAAGGTGCGTGAGTTTGAGGGGTTTGTTTTTAAATGAGAAAGTTTAGTACAACTTAGAATCTAAATTTGATACATCCTTTACTCTTATCAATGTATGAAGAGGATTTGATTTTCCCCACTCCACCAAATCTCAAAAAAAGAGCCTCATTTCCGGGGCCCGTGGACTAAGTCGGAGGCTCAGAAATTTCCGTTAATTTATATTTGAAAGTATATTCCTGCTTTTGGGCAATTATCCTGCTATCTATACTTTAATATATTATTATGCTTACTGTATTTTGTACTTTTGTATTTTTATACTATAAATAAAATAAGTAAAAAAGTACCAACCAAGTTTTTTAAATGTTTTAGGTCAGCCAAAAGATCACAATAACCAAACTGAGCGAGAAGTACGACAGGGTCTTGAGATACTGCGAGAAAGAAGTGGATAAGATAACCAAAATGTTCAAAAGGCAGAGAGAAGATCCACCACTTCCGCGGAATTATTCACCAGTTGCTGGTGAATAATATTTTTAACATAATTCGTATCCGACTACCAGGAACTCAGGATTCAGAACGAGTTCAGCATCCCCAACAAGTTCGCTTCTACATGTAACAATCTGCAAACTTTTAGAGTTAAATGTTAGCTATGTTAATTTTGATTTGGATACAATATTGATGGGGTTATATGAAGTATAGGTTTCATTCCTTTTAGCTTTCACTTTGCATGTACAATTGGCATTTATTTTCGTTACCGTGCAAACATAGTGAAACGGAAAATATTCTTCATTTTATCTAGGGATTTATATTTCTGACGCTTGGTTATTGAAAAATCTAATTTATGTCTTTCAACAGCAGTTATATTAGCTTAGCGGTATGACTGTTGGACTGCCAATTCAAAGGTCGTTAGAAACCTGTAACTTTTCGGATTCATGTGTGTATTAAAATTACAATAGCTAAAACAGTGAAGGACAACATCGTGAGAAAGTTGTCACAACTGGCGGCAGAAATACTAGGACTGCAGTATCTATGGATGTTGTCTGAAATATCGATTTAGAAAGGGATGGCAATGCGTTGGCCCCGCCTATCCACCCCTACGTCACAAGGGGGTTGATTTGGCTACGTCACAGTTATCGTACACCACTAGGACACCAACGCCTGTGAATGACGTGTTCGAAAAATCAATAAACCCTCAACATTGAACTTGGAGTTCAATGCTCCGTTTTACGTCACCAGGATGGTTGAGGATATAGGATAGTCAGTAACGCCTGTGAATAATTAATTTCTTCGGCGTTTGGCAAAATCAATAGAACTACCTACATAAAAGTTTTACCCAATTTTATATAATTATGCACTTGATCGAGATTCATGACTCTTTATAAGACAATCTGTATAAGTTTTAATTTTTTTTTAAATTTAATATAATTATATTCATGTTAACACTATACTATATGTACATATTTTATTTTACTTTTTTCGTAGACCTATAAATTGGCATTGTATAACATTATCTTTATGTACAGCTGGTGTTAGGAAAAAAAGGCCGTTGCTATTCCGAAGATAAATAAATAAATAGTTACAACCTTGCAGGTCGTATAAAATGGTCACGTTGTCTTATGCACAACATGACGGAGACGGTGGAGAATGTGTGTGCCCACCCAGTACTGAGAGCTCTACCAGCCTCTGCAGACATGATGAGGAAATATTCCAACACACGCTCACTTATTCATACATATGAAGAAACTATGAAGGCAGTTTGGATGAATCAAAACGTAAGTACCTACCACAATGTTCAACCGTCTCCAATTCTGCTAGGAATTGAAACTTATTTATACTTAAATGCGTGTAAAACTAATGAATGATAAAAAGGCAAAATTGATCAAGCGACAGTTTGGTCGAATTTGAGTTATTTCTCTATGGACGACAACCTAATAAAGGTCGCAGGAAGATGTTGGACTCAGGTTGCTTCTAACTTGAGGCCTATTCAGTAGTGGACGTCTTATGGCTAAAATGATGATGATGATGATCTATGAATGCAGAAAAGTTTCTGATTCTGTTATTTAAAATTGCCTTGTCACGCTTGGTCAGTTTTGCTTTTCTACCATCGTTATTTATCTGGAATTTGGCATAATGACTTCTGGATGGCTTTTAGAAACTGGAAACATATTATAGTAAATATGTATTCATATATATTTATGTTTAGGATTATATCTTACTTTAATGAAAATAAATAGTATGAGTTTACGTTAACTTTACCGTACGTACCACCCACTTGGATCTAACCCTGTGCAAACTTGAATTCTTTATGTATTTATTTTTTATTTTTTTGCGTGTGCTGATGATGCTTTTCTTTGATGAAATCACACAATTGGGGTAATATTTGTAATCGAAAAATGGCTAATTTTTAAACATGTTCTTTTATGGTAATCTACAGCGCGCAACGTAACAAAAAAGATTCGGTTCGACATTTTTATTAAACTTATTAAGTAATAATTGGCGCGTATTAAGGAACTTGTATAATGTTTAGCTGTGGACCACCAAGTACTGTGGACCACCTGTGGAGTACCAAGTTTAATAAAACTAAGTTCAGCCATACACAAATTGCAGTTCTGAACTCAGTTAAACGCTTGAACCGAGTTTAACTCGATTGGTCGCGTTTAGTGTCAGTGGTGAAATCTTATAAATAACCAGATGCACCAGGCTTGCATAAATGCAAGACTGCTACAAAGTTGCAAACAATGGATGATGGTGAACACAGAAATAATAATATCCTAACATTTACCTGCAAGAATCAATCAGGTATCAATCAATATCATTGGTAAATTATGTTATTTATCGTGTTTATTACATAAATTTATCTATTAAATTATAAATGAAAAAGCGTTTTAAAGAAAACTAGTTAAAAGTAAACATTGCTTTATAAAACAAATAAGCTACAAATAAATAGATAATGTATAATATCGTTGGGTAATAAATACTTTGCGCAACTCTTTTGTCTCATTACTGAAAGCAAAGCGTTATATTAGTAGTTTTATCTACTACCATGCTTTAAATCCTCTATAAAAGATTCGAAAGCAGTTAGATTATTGCCAACATTAAACACCGAATGTATATCCGAATAACCATTATATCACCGAAACGGTGACAGTTGCATAAATAACTAATACTAAAAGCAGAGCGTTCATATTGAAAGCAGTGCCGTTATTCAACATTGAAGCGTCATTCAAGGGACTTGGGTACTAGGAGAACATAAGCGCAAAGGATATGCGGTGTGAAACTTGTGTGAAATTTTTCCCTATCTCAACATCATAGTAGGGAGGGGTTTACATGAAGCAGCATTATTTCAGGGTATATTTTCCTGCTCGCTCTTAAGCCACTCATTGACAGATAGATGGGCGTAGAAAGAGATAACAAAACTGCGACAACAGGGTTGTTCAGCGATAAATCACTGATGTGTTTTACTATGATATAATTCCTCTGTCGCTGAAACTTTGCAGTGTGTACTCGTAATGTTGTAACATGTTTATTCTATAAATTCCTAATACTCACAAAAGCCACCCGTTGTCTGAGGCTCTATCGTAAACAACTCTCAGTTCTGTACTTTGCTATTTATCGCGTGCAAATACAATTTCTGGATTTTTTATTTATCGGAAGGTAATACATCTAAAACATTAAACATAGTTACATAATTTTTAACACTACTTTTACTGAAACAGTTTTGATTTAATTTTTACCCGACGACAAAAAAGGAGGCTTATGATTTTAGCAATTTATGTATTTATTTATCTGACAAGTTTCTATTGCTTGAAGCAAAACAATGCAAGAGAATGGCTTATAAACTAAATAACTACATAGTACCTATTCATAATCTGTAGCATGTTATCATCTGCTACGAGCACGTCGTTAGCGTAGCAACACGCTGCGCCCTCGTAGGCAGCCTACGTAGTTGCAGCAAGTTCAGGTTAGCGAAAAATTTGGTTTGAAGCGAGCGATGCTCAGCTTTTGTGGATGGTCATATAAAACTTATATAACTTGTATATCAAATAGATAATTTTATGTACGACGTCTTTTCTTCAGTTTTTAGGGTTCCAAGTATTCACCCTTCTCTTCTTCTGTCCGCCACTCCGTCCATCCTAGGGCTTTTGAACCGTAATATGATTCTTGTTTGATCAGATCAACTTTTCATCAAAAATTACTTAAATAAATATCTATTTAAGTAATATTGATTTTGGGTCCATATAATTTTGTAATGTTTGAACCAGACTGCTGAATTCTATATATATCTATCTATGCTGAAGTCTTCTGATGTAATTCTGGTGTTAACAAACTAAGCAGCGTCAAAGCCTGGATTTGTGGATTGTTGCAATTACATGTATGAATACTGAACTAAAACGATATTTTTGCTAAAACTATGTAATATTATTTTTCCGTAACTTGCTTTTTTTTGCATTCAGTGATATATTTAATGTGCGAGCGAAGTAAGCGCCTTATGTGACTTCGGAGTGCTTAACCAAATGGGCTGATCGTGGGTAACTAATTATTATCTCCACAGTTATGGGATGTAGATGACAGTCTCAACAACACACTGCTGAGGATCGATGACGGTGGATGCGTAGTGGTCAACCTGGACCATACGGTCCGGCTACTTATTAGGGAATCAGATTGTCTCGTGAAGATGGGCCTAGATTTACCTATAGTTTGCCATTCTCTGTACGCCAAGAAAAACTACTTCACACTTGTCAATGATTCTTTGCAAGTAAGTAATATAAAAGTCATTATTGTTGTTAATTTTTAACGAGACTTCAGGTCAAGGAAACCATTCTTTTTTTTTTGCGAGATTTATCTAAGTTATTTCAGCGTAGAGTATCGACCTGAGGTGCTTCAAAATGATCAAAATCCATCAATGAACTTAAACTTTTTTCCAAAACTATCTTTTTCCTTTCAGTTTCTTCTAGAAGATTATCTTCGTACAGTAAGACGCGTGAAACTAGAAGTGCGTCCTCTTTTCCTCCCGCAAGTTGTACGTCTATCATCTCTATTACTCCCTGGCCTCCGCTCCGTATGTTGGACAAGCAATGATTGGCGAGAATTCATTGACAGAGCTAATGCGGCTATTAAGAGCTTTGATGTCCTAGTAACTAGGGTCCACGATATATATACTAACCGTATCATATATATGTTAAATGGAATGCAAGATGTTACCTTAATCACTTTGCCTGGTAAGCTAAAACGCAGCGTTGCGCAGACGGAGCAACTTTTGCTGACGCAACGGTTAACTTTTTAAAAGATTGCAATGCGCAGTTTCTTAAAATTGTTATGTAGGTACAGCTAGTTGCCTCTGTTGCCACTTTCGAAGATCAAAGTTGCCCCGTTTGCGGAAAAAATCTTGAGTTTATAGGGACAAATTACTGCACAAATTATATTATTTTTATTTTTTAGAAGAAATACCTTGGTCTGTTGAAGAGTTTATTGAAAATGTTGAAACTGGTTGCCGGTAAGTAGGAAAAACATTATGAAGAATTCGTCGGAATGGTGGGTCTCGTCTGGGCAGGCGAATCGAAACCTGGCGGGGCGGGGTACGGTGAATGCGCAAGTGAAAACCGTATTTCTGCCCATTAAAATTTGAATTTAAGTTTTTTTTTCATTTTTTTTTTGTGGGGTGGAACTGACACTACAAGGGTGAACTAACCTAAGAATTTCTAGGTACCATTAACTAATAAAGTTTAGGTCCTCGTGAGCTATATTACAAAAACGAGTTTTGTTTTGGTCATTGATCCTTGTTTAATTTTTTTAATCGGGTGGCTGTTTTCAGCAATGCTTGCGTTGAGATTAACCGTAAGAGCCTTATGGTGGAAGAAGCGGTGGAAGAAGTCCTGGACTTAGTGAAGAAAGCTGCCCAGCAAATCAAACCAACTGAAATTAATCCGGATTTCGAGTTTCTTATTGCTGAAGGTGCGTCTTAGTAGTCTTCTTCTTCTTCATGGTATAGTTTATAAACAACCTGGTGGCAAAGTTTAAACCACCCGTAGTATCTTAGTAGTATATTTGATAAACTCAGAACACAATACCTCGAAAAATCTTATAAGTTATATAAGGGGTCAGGCTGACGGAGCCCCCTATGGTATTCGTAGAAAGAAAACACATATCATATTTTCATAGAGTGAGAACGGGATAGAGTATAAAGGGCGTTTTGATGATTTAATCTTTGTATAGATGTAGTAGAGATTAGACGTTGTTTTTTTAATGATTTATATTAATTAAAAATATATATATATTATACTCTTTTCTAAACGATATCATTTTTTTTATCGTGGTTAAATGTACAATGTACCAGCTTGAGACATGACTGTAGCAACATGGCTGCCTAAGTGTACGTTATAATTGAGAAATATTTTTTTTTGCTGCGCGCATTTGTCAGGTTGTTTTAATTCCTAATGCATACATTATTTCTTTAAACCTATACATTACAATGCATGCAATATAACTTTCATAATTTTATTACTTATGCGAATTTTCTAACAATTACTATTTTGTATTTAATAATAAAAAATATTTGTGGATCGCACGCACGAAAAATATCATAGTATTTTTTGGATCTGATATGAATCTGGAGTAATTTTGGATTATCGATTCCAATATTCTCTAAAGCATTGCTTTAGCAAAACCAAACTATTACCAGGTGTCTCTTTTTATTCATTGCATATAGCTTATGTTCACATTATATTACATGCATTTAAATTAAAAACTGCCAAAAAGCATCTAACTACCTTTACTGTTTCTTGTTTTTTTAAGTTTTGAATTTTTCGATAATGCGCTGAACGCTTTGAATAACAAGTATTTCTTAATAGTTTATTATTTCCTGGTACGGCGGATTAGATTACTTCAAGATTACGACGAGGTATGAAAACTTAAAACTTACTAGATAATTAAAAAAAACAACGTCTGTTAGCTTAAAACCGCTTTTTTGGTTGTCTATTCTCTTTTTCTCGATATCACGCGGCGTCCTCGTCGCGTTACGTATGGTACCTATATGCTATTTTTTACCAAATTGTCTTTAAGTTACGTCAAGCCTCGACCAATCTCACTAGGGCCGCGCGGTTCCGCGAGCCAGCCAAGTAATTGCAAAAATATATAATTTGTATTTTTCAAAGACACTAAAACAAACAAAATTACTAACTACTACAGCTGCCAAATCGAACTTACCTACGGAGATGCGACTCCATGCGGCCACAAAAAAAAGTCCTAGTCGGGGCGCGACTACTATTATCAAATTTAAACTATGCAGATAATATAATTTTACAGCGGATATCATGCGTTGTGTCATGTCTTTATTGTCTAAAGATTTCTTTCTCACAACCAGTCACGACTGGTTGATTCGATGAATACTACCTATGTGTGATTCCCTGGTACTTACACTATTTTATTGGCCCGAGCAACTAGTCTATAGTTTAGCTTTCTCACATTTTGTTTATAGGTAGTGTAGTAGAAATTCTGTTTTTAAACATTTACAAATTTGATTGATCTATAACTACTATAGTATAAGGTGGAGTAATATAAATAAAATATTTTATTAATATTGGTACTAGATGACAGTCAAGCCGGCAGCGGGGCCGCATCAACGGTTAACGATTCTTCATCCAGCGGTCAACAAGATTGGTCTGCAGTATGGGAATGTTTCGAAAGCCCTCACCGGTTACTCTCCATGCCCGCTGGGGGGCTGTCCAAGAGCATGCAGGTAAGTATAACTAGTTAACATTACTAGTTATACTTATGTGTTCAGAAAACACTTTTCAAGGGATTTGGAACATTATTAAGCTAATCATAGCTAATCTTTTACATTTACCTGTATAAATTCGAAGTTAAAGGTATCTATATTTTTATGTACGTTTTTTACATATTTATGCACATGTTTTGCTTATTAAATAATTATTAGTTAATAAGAAACTTGCAAAAACAACTGACTCGGGCGAGACTTGGACCCGCGATCTCGATCACGGCACGCCAGAGATCACGGGTATATTTAATACGAGCGTACTACTTTGACATCAGCCATCTTGCTGCTCATCAATATCGATATTATAAAACCATCTTTTAATTTGTCTAAATACACACCACGAAGCAAATCTATTGAGAAAAAAAAACTTTCTTGAAAACGTCTAAGTTATTGTTTAATAACAGTAGGTTAAATAGAAAGATTTTCTTTTGCAAGACCAACGTAACCTAATTACTACTTAAAAAAATATTGTTGAGTTAAGTACCTGTTTATTTGTTTTTTTAGGAAATGGTGAAGAATGCAGTTAGTGAGATGCGACGGTATTACAGTAGAAAAGTTGTGGATGTACTCATCAAGGTCACCAGAAGAACACTCGATGTTATTATCAAACAATTTACTAGTGACATCAGTGCAGTTGAAAGTAAGAACAAGTATCTTAAAAATACTTACATGAATACAGCTAGTACTTAGACAAAATATTCTAAACTGCAAAATGTTCTCACAATCATAAACATAAAGTAACTTGTCAGTAGAAATACGACAACTTGAATCATACGAGATCTGAACATCACAGAATGTAATGTTTTCAACATACTTGCTAGAAAAATTTTTGCTGAAATTTTGTTCTTGGTCAGTACCACTCAATAGAAAATGTCATAATATTGACGTAAAAATAGGAGTGCCCTAGTTAAAAATGACATATATTTATTCTTGACTTTATTCCGCGTCATTTGCATGTATATTTTTACCATATTTGTGTTATTATTCTGGAGAAAATAACATAAAAAGAGTCAAAATCAAAGGCAATTGGTGTGAATCCTCAGTTAAATCTACAAAGTCTTAACCAACGACCCAAATCAAAATGTTACAACAGTATATTTTATCGTTGTTGCCAGAAGAGCGACATTATCTTGGCGGTTTGGTGGTACATATTGCATTTTGAATATTTTTGGAGTAACCAACTCACACTTCCGTGTTTTATGAGATCCTAGTACAGAGCATCGAATTCGGATGCCTGTAGCCGCAATGACAGGATGCCTAGCACTTATGCGCATGCCCGAGTAAACCACGTGTTTCGAACAGATGACTATTCTCTACGCGGATTATTTCCTTTACTTTGCTTACGTCATCTGATACTGTATCGGTACCACTCCTTTTATAGTAGTGAACGTCTATTCTAGTTCTAGTAATAAGAGACCTACCCCATTCGCAAAAAAAAACGCGTAGTGAATAGAGTTTCTATGTTCAGAACACGTGTTTGCCTCCACAATGCGCTTGCGCGAAAGTATTAGAGCCAAAAGAGCACAGATTACGTTGGATTTCATTGTAATATGTGTTTGATTTAGTATTAATTACTACCTAAATCTATGATACTACCTAATTATTGCTATGTATGAAAAGCAGATCATAGGACTTTATGGATTTTGCATTTGCATTATATGTGTGGGATACTACCGTTTCCAACAAAGTTTGTGAATTATAAATAATACTGGTTTATTTTATCTATGGTCTACAAAAGATGATTTTGGTGAAGTTTGATTTCCCTGTTTGATGGGTATTTCGCTTATGACTTAACAGACCTATTTAAGAGTTTGAAATGCATTGTGCATTGTTTACTATTTATTTTTTTATATAGACTCAAAAGATTTAATAATAAAAATCAGTATTGGTTATACCAAAAAAATATTATAGCAGTAATTATTTTTAAACGTTTGCTTCGTGTATCTAGCTAGAGGTATGTAGTAACCTGAAGAAAAGGGTTTTCTACTAATCAAACCCCATAAATAATAGAATATTAAAATGCTACTGTTATTATTTTGCGATGATATGATATTTTTAAGGTGATATCTTTTACATTTTATAAATATTTTTCTCCAAACTTTCTCCGAACTTGCACCGAACAACTTACTTGTATTTTAAGTCTTACATTGTTTTACAATTATGTTAACTGATAAATGGTACCACCCCTAACAGGAAGCCCTAGACATCATACAATCTGCCAGCCTTCTTTCTCTTTTTTACCTACGTGAAAAGACTGCCCACCCAAGTCTGTTATCCTAGTAAATTGCAGTATGAATCCCGTCAAAATTCGACTTGCCATGCTCCCCCACCTCTAATAGGCGTGTCCTCATGGTGCGAGGCGTTATTCGTAGTTGGTAGCTCTATTGTGGCTCTTGGGTCTTGATGCATAAGGTTCGGTATGGCATCAAAAACTAAGTACTTTGATATTGAGCCACCTCAAGTCCATGTATCCCTGGTGGTTGTGCGGATAATTTCTTGCGTGCCTTCGTTCTTCATGATGACTGTCAACAATTGTTATGCAATTTTGAATATATTATCTCAAACATTATCGTGCATTATAGAGATTAAGGTAATCCCAGAAAATTTGTTGGGGTTGCCTCGCAACTTTCTAGAGTTCATTAGAATGTTGAGATGAAATTAAATGTACCTCTAAATATGAGTGTAAACAAAAACTGCGTATAATTTCAGATCAGTGCTTCTCCAAAATTTCCTATATTGGTTTTCCCTTTTTTAATCAAAAGTCCACGAAAAAAGAGGCGTGTTAAGTTTAACGTGTCTTTCTATATGTCTGTGTTTTTTAAATTATTTACCGATATTGCCAAAGTATTATTAAATGCCAAGAGATATATTAAGTGTACATGTGTACATAGAAACATAGAACATGAACCAGATGAAATTAACCCTTAAATTGATGCTTCTGAAGTTGCGGAATCCTCATTGGTTGCTATATGTTTGAGCCGTTTGGTATTGATACACTTAGACCATATAGTGTTCGAGTGCGTAAAGCAACATTACAAAGCGCATTGTTGTAGCTTCACGTAATCAGCAACTGACCCGCCACCTAGAATTTGCTATTCAAATCAGCAATGCCGCGCCTCTAGTCTTATGTAGCCGGATGACTGCGCCGCAGATTTTTTTTTTTTGCGCCCAATCTCAACGGAGATTAACCAACTACGCCAAAGATATTATTATAGTGCACAAGAGTGTGCGCAAACATACGTGCACTTCCTATTCCCTCACTTTCATATTCCTATGGGACATTCATCCGACTGGAGAGAGTTGAGGCGCTGGACCTCCGGCTTTACGTGTTTTCCGAGGAGGAGGCACGGATTTGATTAAAACAATAATTATTAGGTATATATTTTAATAGATATGGAATAATTATAAACTTACTGTAAATAAAAAAACTTATAGGCACACCTCACATTGTCAATGTCTTTATTAACTTTTTTATTTTTAGACTCGCAAAAGAAACCAATATTTTTGCTGCAAGCTGCTCTAATGATTCCCAATGTCTCAGTAACCCCTACTTTGGATGACATCCAAGAAGTACTGGTTCTTGCAGGCAAACATATATCTGGATTGTCGAAAGGTGTCGCACAGTGGACTGGGGGAAAAACATCAAGGGTATGTGTCATCAAGAGTGAAAAATACTTAAATGAATAAGTAAAAGTAGAATAATATAAAATCTTCTAAAATAAAACCACTTAAGCCAATTGTTTATTAACAAAATTTTAAACACAAATTGGTTTTTACTATGTAGGCAATAAATGTACTCGTAAATATGTATTGTTTATTTGATAATCAGAATTAATGACATACCTTTTTGTCTTCCTACCTGTGTTGTTTATTGTTTTGTGTTGTGACACCTGGCACCTTGTGAACTTGACTGTGTCTTCGTCTGCAAACTGTGTGCTTCTGCGTTATACTTTTATTTGCTGGCACTCGGTGTGGCTTTCATATTTATGCTGTAAATATGCTTCGCGGTGTGGCTTAATGTATTTAGGTAAGCTGGAAGAAAATCGCTCGTCCGCAGTCAAATCCGCTGCTAGACGCTGTTACCAAGAATGACGAACAGGTACAATCAGTAACGGCGCCAACAAGCAATCCTGCACAGAAGTCTATGAAAATGCTGGATGTGGCCAAGATGAAAAGGAAGAAACATTACAGATTGGAGTCGGAGGAGAAACCACAATTTCCTATGCAACAAAAGAATTTTTATAACTATGTTATGGAAAATAAGGAGATAGTCAAGACGTTGACCTTACTGTCCATGTCCACGGCAAACATAAAAACGGTAAACTTGATGTTACTTTAAAATATAACATTGTTGCTTTGTCAAACTACTGAATACGTTATAATTGTCAGTAAAAATACAATTTTACAGGAATTAAACACCTTAGTAAAACGCTGGCGCCCTTACCATTATCTGTGGAAGTGTGAGAAAACTCTTCGGCAACTTTTGTCCTGGAACTTGAATGATTTTGAATTGTCTTTAAAAAGACACAGTGAACTGGAAGCTAAACTAGAGCTGGAACCCGATGTGTTGATCATCGGCAACTGTCTAGCTGTTTCTACGGAAAAATTGAAGCTGGGACTGACCACTGAACTTAAAAGTAAGACTGATTTGTTTAATGGGTGCTTAAAAGACATGTTATCTGCAATATTATGTTTAAATGTAATATTAAAAATAAACATTTATTTTAATTAATTATTGTATAAAAAAGTTGTATTTAATATTTTCTTAGGTTTTGCGAGCTATCCACGGTATACAGTACCTACCCCCACAGAGCTTTGCAGCTCTCAGTCAGTCTCTTTGCGACTATGAGAGTCGTTTAAAGAGTTGTTTAAGTTTTATTTGATCTTGACTCTGAATTCTGTACGGATGAAGTAGAGTACGAGTACGTAATTTATTACGTTTTGATATTTTTTATCACCTTTTTTATAGTTGGACTGTTGAATCAAGTCTAATTTTTGATCTAATCTATGTTCCGTTTTAGACGGCACTCACAGAATAAGTCAGGCTATGCGCAAGAAGTATAAACGTGAAATGGACTACGTGTACGCCATTATGAATGACCTGGAGCGTAAACTAGAGAGACCTATTCGAGACCTGGATGACGTCAGGACTGTTATGGAGACACTCAAGAAAATCAGGGAACAGGAAGTTGATATGGAACTTAGAATTGACCCTGTTGAGGTAACTACAGTGGAAATAAATTATTGTTGTTATAAGATGGCAGCGCTTTGACATTTCTTTTAATTAAGTAGGTATATATATAGTCTTCTTCACCGTATTCGGTGACAGCGACCCAAGTTATAAGTAGGTATAATGTATATGTTTGAACCTCACCTGATGGTAAGCAGTGTTGTGGTCTGCATGGAGCATACCTGCATAAATAACAGGAGGAGGAAAGTTGTACGGTATCATCTAGACCATTCCCCTAGATCGTTTTCACCGAATATTTTGTCGAAATATGAAAAAGTCGCTTGGCAACATGGTTTTGTCCCGTGGATGGTAAGTTGGTAACCAACTATGGCCGAAGTCTCTCACCAAAACCAGCTATAATAGTTTATGACTTTTGTCTCATAACTAGTCGACTTTTATGACAGAAGTAATGCATTGGTAATATTCTTATCCAACAGCATTCTGGGCAAAAAGCACTTTAACATAATATTTATGTAATATATCATCTTCTATCTAATTACAGGAAGCATTTAACATCATAACCCGATACGAACTACCAGTAAGCAAAGAAGACTTGGAACAAGTTGACAATCTTCGTTATACGTGGCAGCAACTCCAAGCCCGAGCTTTAGCGTCTCACTTCCAACTGTTGAAAATGCAACCGCAATTAGAAGAAGACTTGAATGGCAATTTGGACAGGTTCAGAGAGGATAATTCTGAATACGTCCATGAATATCGACATGCGGGCCCAATGCAACCAGGGTTGAGTCCGCGAGAAGCGTCTGATAGGCTAATTTTGTTCCAAGTAAATGCAGCAGCATTTTTTATATACAAATTAAATAACCTTACTTATTACCATTATCATCTTAGCTTGCAGTTGATTAGAATCTGTTTAAAAGAATGCTATAATTTAAGTAATCGCATTTTTTTTTATTTCGCGTCTATAGAATCGGTTTGATGGGATGTGGCGAAAGTTACAAACGTACCAAAATGGCGAGGAGCTGTTCGGTTTACCTCACACCGAGTACCCGGAACTGGCCCAAATTAGAAAAGAACTGAATCTTCTGCAGAAACTATACAAACTGTACAATGACGTCATAGACAGAGTTAGCAGCTACTACGATATACCTTGGGGAGAAGTAAATATTGAAGAAATCAACAACGAGCTTATGGAATTCCAGAATAGATGCAGAAAGTTACCTAAAGGGTGAGAAATAAATAGATTTAAAGCCAGCTTGACATAATTGTATTATATTAATATTAAATTTTTCTTATATTCTTCAAAATTACAAGTACGACTACAAAAACCGTTTTTAGAAACAATTAATATTTCCTTTATAGTCTCAAGGAATGGCCAGCATTCTTTGCACTCAAGAAAACCATAGATGATTTTAATGACATGTGTCCTTTGTTGGAGTTAATGGCAAACAAGGCGATGAAGCCACGCCATTGGCAACGAATAATGGAAGTCACTAAGTATAACTTCGAATTGGATAACGAAGATTTTTGCTTGAAAAACATTCTAGAAGCTCCTCTGCTACCCAACAAGGAAGATATTGAAGTAAGACAACTTTTCAACTTATGATTAATTTACAAATAACCTATCCTATCTATCCTTAAAAATACTCATTTCTCACCATAAAATATAATAAAACAATTTAAAGAAATCATTACTAAAATAAGATTTATTGGTGTTTATCATACCTACATAGTGTTTTTTTTTATACATGTTATTGGCATGTTAAGGCCTTAACATGTTAAGTTAAGATGTTAATAAATTTAGAGCTTATTAAAAAGAATAGATTATATATACGAGTGGACCTTAAACCCACGAGACCACCTAACCAAACTGTGCAGTTTAAGCTCTAACGATTTTTTCTCCATAGTTACAACTTTTGCAGTTTCAGTCACCAAAATGACATCATCAGCTGCGGTTTAGTTAGTATTTTCAGTAAACCACACAGTTCTATTCGTATAGTTTAGAGATTTTGATAATTTTCAGTCAGGTTAGGTTAGGTTATTATTTTTTATGTACAGAGCGTCCCACGGATATACCACATGGAGGGAAAGTACCCTGAATATCGTAGATGGAACATTTTACTAAAAGAAGACAATATTTGAATTTAAAAAACAAATTTAAACTGCATTCTAAGATATTTTAATAATTACATGGTTGAACCGGGAATCGAACCCGTTACATGAAAAAAATAATCATCGAAAGGCGTCATCGTAAGGATTAATTTTTCTAAATAACAGTGTCACAAATAAAAGGAAGACCATTTTACACAATAATTCAGCATTGCCATTCAGCGTGGCAATGCTGCCAGCCTCCTGGGCACGTTGCCTGCAGAAGACGGTGACGGGGAAGAATTCTTTGACACCTTCGCGTGACTTTTATATATAATTCTTACATTATATTTTTTTTATTTATTAGGTTTAGTATATTTATAGTAAGTAGATTTAATTTGTAAATAATTTTAATGTAGTTCTTAAGTTTATTATTTTTTAAATGTTTAATTGTTAATTCAAAGTTGATAATTGAATTAAAACTGTCTAATAGAATAATATTCATTTATATCAACCTTAAACATGGTTGCCACCTGAACGTCAAAATCTAGGAAAACATAAATACGAAGATGCTGTCAGAATCTGACGTACAAAGCGAAAGTAGACTGTGCCAGCAACAATGTCAAGTGCGATACATCATCCAAGGCTAACAGTACCTATAGACGTGGAGCACGTGGTAGTTTGCGAAGTGCGCATGTTCGATAATCAAAAAGGCCTTTAGTTTAGGTCTACGTACTAGGGTTTTATGAGTCAGAAGTAGATGCATGCACAGATATCTCTTACTATAAGAATCATATAGTGTAAGTTTTTAAGCTATTGTTTACAAAATAAATCCAGCCCTCGCGTCACCCTGAAACAATAGCCCTTTATTTATTTTATTTCGGGTTTAAGTTAGTTATCTTTTTCTTCTAATCATCTTTATCAAATTCTAAAGGAACCATATTCTTTTAACAAAGTTTTTAACTGCGAGTCGTATTGAATTCTTGAATCGAAATTGAAGAAATCGAATCTGTCACCTCGTTTAGGTAACACCGCTATAGCTTTCTTAACAACTCAAGACGTCGAATTTAGTGTTCATATTACGGCCTGTCTTAAGGATGCTAAGAATACTGAGGCTACTAGGAAATTTCCAGGAAGATACTGAGTGAGGGTGGTGAAAATTTTCGGGTAGGAAAACGCATTCACTGATACTGGGTAATTCCAACCTGGTATTTCTATTAAAATCGAACCCAACACCTTGTGTTAGATAAATCTGATATTTAAATATTTTAGTTATACTTAATTAAATATTTAGCTTTTAATTCGAGCTGGTAAAAAAAGTATACGTACGTAAGGCAGGTTAATCGGAATGGACTAAAAGTTGAAAAACGCAGTAACAAAACGCACACAAATGGGGTTAATTTTAGCTTACAGAACATTAACCTAATAAAAACAGTCTACGTTACTTATATAACATAACGTATAACCGTTGTACGAATAGAATTGTGATGTATAAAACAAAAAAATATTTTTATGTAAATGTATATAAAAATAAATTATTTGCTAATAAAATACTTAATAATTATTGTGCGAGACCTTGCAACGTCACAGGAAACAGGTTGTTATTGCACATAGCCTACCAGGGTAACAAAAGTTAAAGGATATTTCGGTTGATGGTGGGAGGAAGTAGGCGAGGCCACAATGTTCGCAAGCTGAAAGGAAAGATATAAGAAGGCGGTACCATCTAAATACAGTATACGTACATTACTTAAATAATATTATTTCATATAATGTGTTGCGCGATGAAACGAAGTATGGCTTATTTATTAAATATTTTCTACTAATAAATTAAAATTTTACTCGGGCAAAGTTGTTTATTCAAAAAACTTGGTAGTTTCTTTTTAAACTACGAACAAATCGCTGCACGGCAGTGTTCTACTTGGTATCTCGAATAACCTTACTCCTGTTATTCATACTATCCTAGTATCAGTGCGGCTCGAACATCACAACCAACTGCGTGAAATCCTGAATCGCGACCTCAAGAAAAAAACAGTTATTTAAGTTGCTCTGCATCAAATGTTACATATGTTAAATATTATATTTATTCAAATATAAATAAAAAATATTTTCTAATTTTTAAGTTTTAATTATCTAAGAAGTAATTTAATTATGGAGGGTTCGACCGTATTTTTTTGTTTTCCAATTTATTTTTATTAGTAAATAATTAAAAAAGCTAAGCTCATCAATAAAGAAGGAAAAAAAAAGATTCACAAAATGGAATATGGTACTGAACTACACACATCAAAAGTGTCTAGGGATCAACATATATTTTTGCAATAACTTTTCTCCTGATTGATATTAATTAAAATTTTCTTTAAGGATTCATCAAATAAAGTGTTTTCGTTTGTCACAGTAACGATAAACCAAGTCACCTTTGCATTAATAAAGAAATTTGCCATTTTCCTAATAAAGGGATTTTTGACATTTGAACCACTAACATTAAAGTTCAAAAAAAAGACTGAAATAACAGTTTTCTTTAAAATTTTATTGGGTAACTTAAACAATTAATAATCCGTGTTTCTACCGCGAACACTAACAACACAAGAACATCGGTTTGGCATACTCAAAATGAGTTCATCCAAATCACGCTGTGGAATGGCCGCCCATGTTCGTTGCAACAACAAAAAAAGGTCTTCTTGCGACGGGATACCCTCCATATTCGGCAGAGCTCTTCTCTGTAGCATATCCCATGCATGCTCAATCGGGTTCAAGTCTGGCGACTGAGCAGGCCAGGGCAGGACATTGATGTTAGCTGCGGCGAGAGTATGT
The DNA here is from genome assembly GCA_936450705.2 of Protodeltote pygarga. Taxonomy (NCBI): domain Eukaryota; kingdom Metazoa; phylum Arthropoda; class Insecta; order Lepidoptera; family Noctuidae; genus Protodeltote; species Protodeltote pygarga. The sequence goes on from OW388248.2 coordinate 17,065,452, forward strand.
CTTACAACTCTTGCGGTGTGCGGTCGTGCATTATCATGCATTAACTGAAATAAGGGACCGATTTGCACTTGTAGAGGAACGATGACGTCTGATACAATCGTCTCAGCATAAATTTGAGCGTTGAGGTTACCTCTGATCCAAATCAACTCAGTTCTTCCGCCGATCCAAATACCCGCCCATACCATGATGGTTCCACCACTATAAGGATGGACTTCCTGGCAGGATTTTAATCGCTGTTGGCGTCCAGGGGTTCTCCAGTGTCGTATACGTCTTGTATCCGGTCTCATACCAAAACGAGACTCATCAGAAAAGCACACGAAACGCCATTGTTCTTCTGCCCAATTTCTGTGTTCAAGAGCCCATTGATATCGAATCCTACGATTGTGCATTGCTATAGGTGGTACCCGTAGCGGTCTTCGGGAATGAAGGTTCACTTCATGCAAGCGGTTTCTGACTGTTTGGTCGCTAATTAAGTTCCCTGAAGAGTGATGAAGCCTCACGGCTAACATCATGGCGGTTATTGTTGGAGCTCTTCGAGTTAAGATTTGAATGTATCGGTCTTGTCTCCGTGTGGTGCAGCGATACCGTCCTCCATGGCGCTCAGCCACGGTACCAGTGCTTCGGTAACGTGTCCAAAGTCGACTGATAACACTCTGACTTGTATTCAGAGCTAAAGCCACAGTACGTTGCCGGGAACCAGCTTCTATCATTCCCACGGCTCTGAGCATTTCTTCCCTGCTTAAATGACGTCGCCGCTCCATAATAACGTTGGTTTTAATCAGTAGTAGGGAAACAGTAGCACTAATAATGTCTTCAATGCGTTGTATGTTTTTATAGGGAAAATATTGACAGCTGATTTTCATCTTTTACTCGAATTTGATTCACAGTTCCTGATTCAAATTATGAAATGCACCAAAAAGGATCCATATAAATTTATAAAATCATAAATTTATTACAAAGCCACATCTCAATCTCAAGAAATCCGCATAAAAATGCTTGATCCCTAGACACTTTTGATGTGTGTATTTCGTGTTTGCCTATTTATACGTTAAACAAATGGGTCAGTCTGTCAGAGATGGGAATTCGATCTTAATTCTGTAAAATTTTAGCTTTCTACACTTGTTAGGTCTAGTGGTTGTGTAAACACTTGTAGGATTCAGAGATGGCGCTGGTAGATGCTACAACTCGCAAATTTTTGTCCGTTACACGTCCGCGTCGTAGGTTCCGGCTTTGTTTAATGATGTATTTATATCAGACAGAATTATTACAGAATTATTCTTCTCCATATAAATTGTAGCTATGGTAAAACCTACTTCCGTAGGCGCATAATATTCTTAAAAAGTATTTCGAATTATTATAGAAATGAAACTGTAGGCGAGCTACGATTTCTCGTAGCAGTATCTTCGTAGCGCTACAAAATTCATAGTATGTATTACTTTAGTGGAGTAGCCGAGTAGACGTATGAGAATAGAATTTCCCGCAAATAACGTTACCAAAAAATATAGCAAAGTAAAATTGTGTTTACTTTGTTATATGCATCTATTTATAAAAGTAAAAATATAGATAAAAGTTTGCCAAAATAATAGTAATAAGCTAACAATAACATAACATAACTAATGTTATGTGGTTATTTATCTATTTTAATATATTTTTTTTCTTTTTTTTAAATATTATTTCGGTTTAATTCCTTATATGTACAAATAACAATAAACTAAATAATAATATAACTTATATTTACATTTACAATTAAAGATTTATACAAAAGTTACGCGAAGGCGTCAAAGAATCCCCTCCCCATCACCGTCGTCTGCAGGCAACGTGCCCAGAAGACTGGCAGCATTGCCACGCTGGATGGCAATGCTGATATGATTTAATATTATCATAGTGTATTATTGTTTATTGAAGACATGATTGTGATTAATGCAATTTAATCTTTGTGTTTTTTCTAATTGCTTATTCATTATTTATGGGTCTAAAAGCATTAGATTGTGTTACCATCATCACCAGGATAACAGAAACTATGTGAAGTCCGATTACTTGCAAAACTCCGCCCATATATGACGCATCTGACGAGAACGACTGTCTCTTATATAATGCTTGTTTTTAAAAGAGAGTGCATGCATAGTAGATGTGATGGACATAAGCGTACAAACGCTTTAATAGCTCATTATTGTTCATTACCAATTTTTTTTCTGTAAAGTTGTAGGTTAATAAAATATGACAGGACAAAATAGAAAAAAAAATATATAGATAAGTATGGAATTAACTAAACGTTTCTTCTTCCCGTAGGACATATGTATATCAGCGATGAAAGAGAAGGATATAGAAGGCAAATTACGTGGAGTTACAAATGAGTGGTCTGTTCATGAGCTAACTTTCCAAACATTCAACAACAGAGGGGAACTACTACTAAGAGGTGATACCACTGCTGAGACCATCGGGCAGCTTGAAGACAGTCTCATGATACTGGGTTCTTTGCTATCTAACCGGTGATGTCATAAACTTAATTATTTAAATATTTTTAAAATAAAATATCGCACCATTAGAATTATAATGACCTATTATAATTTGAAATTTTAATCCTGGAGTTTTTAATTGTGACAATGTTTTATTTACAATACAAATTTTCTATTACTATTAATTATTTAAAGACCTCTACCAGTGCGCGCCAATCTCGTAGTCCAGTTCTGGGCTGACACAATTTATATTGTCATTGACACGCTAAGAAGAAGTGCGCAACGTCCCAAAAACGCTAGCCAGAAAAAAAGACTGAATTGAATTTTAGTAAAAATTTTTAATATTCATAATTTATGTTGAGTCTTTACCTTTTTTTGTGGCAAGTATATATACCTAATTAGGTTCAAGTTTTCTTCAATCTGTACATTTGTCTAATGTTATAATTATTCTTATCATGTCCACAGTTATAACGCTCCATTCAGAAAACAAATCCAGCAGTGGCTATACGACTTGCAAAGCACAAACGAGATCCTAGAAAGATGGCTTCTTGTTCAAAACATGTGGGTATACCTAGAGGCTGTATTTGTTGGCGGTGACATTGCGAAGCAACTTCCAAAAGAAGCGAAAAGGTTTTCCAAAATTGACAAGTCTTGGCAGAAAATAATGCAAAGAGCGCACGAGACACCTGGTGTGGTGTCGTGCTGTGTTGGAGATGATCTTCTAAGACAGTTGTTGCCACATCTTCAAGAACAGCTTGAATTATGTCAGAAGAGTCTTAGTGGTTACCTAGAGAGGAAAAGGACTATGTTCCCCAGATTCTTCTTCGTGTCAGATCCTGCTTTGCTAGAGATTCTTGGACAAGCGTCAGATTCCCACACCATACAAAATCATTTGCTGTCAATATTTGACAACATCAGATACGTCAAGTTTCATGATATTGGTGAGCTTTATTATACGTTAGACTTAGTTATTGAACAAAATCCATCCTCCATACATTTTAACAAATTTTAGATATTGCATACATACATTCACACCTTTTTGGTTACTACCTACTAACGTAAATTATTAAAAAAGTTAAACTTTCTTTAAACTAATAGGTTTTTGTTAAAGAAGTTTTAATTCCATTTTTGTAAAATTAAAACGCCTTTAAACGTCTTATCATCAAAATATACATGATACTTTCCGGACCGCTATCTTTTTAACCCTTTTTTTCACATTTTTGGTAGGAATATTTTTTTATAATTTTACACTAAGTTTCATTGAAATAACTAATGTAACGGGCGCTTAAAATTAAAAAAAAGTTCGAAGCTGCGTTGCTCCTACGTTTAGTGTGCGCGCGCACGGTCCCGCCCTCGCCAACGATTCTCGTTGACCCGCGGGAAAAATCAGTCCGCCTACGGCCGCGACGCGCGCGCCAGAAAATGTTTGATTGCTCGTAATACCTACTGTTTCAAAGTTTATGTGTTATCCAAGTCTGTTGTTGTGTAACAATATACGCCTAGTTTACTCTAATACCGTGTTCGAATCATTTATAAACCCCCTGAGACCCGTAATAAGTACAACTATCACACTAATTATTTCAATTTAAATTCTCCATTATTTTACATTCATAAGATAAAACCACATCGGTAGTCACATGTTTAAATGTATAAAAAAATCAAGTACTTTATTCTCTTTCCAGAATACAACAAAATGATAGCAATTCTATCATCAGAAGGGGAAGAGATCAAACTGGAGCGTCCAGTACGAGCTGAAGGGTCGGTTGAAACCTGGCTAACTTCCTTACTGCAGTCAGCTCAGGGAAGCTTACACTCCATCATAAGAAATGCAGTGGCCGTGATCAATGACCCCGGTTTTAATTTGCTGCTTTTTTTGGATAAGATGCCTGCGCAAGTAAGTGATAAAAAAAACAATATTACAGATCTATTCCACATCTGTTCTGCTTTTGTCTAAATAAAATCGGTAAATACTCGTATCTTGGTAAAATAATTTTCGACGTTTGGTTCATAACAAAACACGTTTGTGACACGTTTATTTCTGCCTCATTTAGTGTCTTTATTCTACTTCACCATATCCCTAAAAATATTTAGAACAATATATTTATTTAGTTGTTTGAAAATTTTAATTTCGCCTTGTTTTGCGGAAATTGAGAAATAGTGTAACGAGTTTTTACAGAGTTCAGTTTTTATTAAAATTAATTGGACCCTGTTAAACGGAATAGATCCAACTAACATTTTGTTAGTTTTGAGTAAATGCGATTTGAAGTTTAGAAGTGCAAACAAAAACACCAGGCCAAGTTATAATCATCTGGTAAGTTTTAAGTGTTAGGACACTAAATTCTGAATATTTTAAATGTGGTTTTACCTTATTTCAGCATATAGTTTTTCTGTAATTCATGAAAAACTCCTGTGGATCCTTTATGCAAAATCCTTAGATAAATAATTTATTTTTGGTATCTCTATGACAGGGTGAGTTTTAATGAAAATCTGAAGTATTTATAAAGTATTTATTGACAAAATCTAAAATAAAATTAAAAAAAGACATACTAATATTAATTTTTATTTATTCAGTAACATTAGCCATACCGACATCTTCGTATTCAATCTCAAAATCAGGTACTCCTGAAAATCCGTCTGCATTATCTTGTACAGTGTTGTCACTTGTGAGATTGTTATAAGCATCTTGTGGAATCAAGTGCATAAGGCCAACCTATTTCAGTAGCTTAGCTCAATAATATCAAATTATTGAGCTAAGCTACTGAAATGGGTTGGCCACAGTATTTCCATCATGTCTTGAGGTATGATGGAAATACTGTGGCCAACCTATTTCAGTAGCTAGATAAGTGCATTATTTATCTCCCTGAAGAGTACGTGGCAATAATGAGCTCTTACAAATAAAACCTCTTCAATTCCACAGGATGCAAAGTAACAATTTCCTTGGATTAGGCAAACTAGAGAAAATTATAAACAAACAGAATAAAATCTATTACCGGGGAAAAGTTTTTTGGCTTAAAACAAAAGAAAAGAAACGATGTTTTCTTTATTTATGAGGAGTAATTTGGATGATATCCTCATTGAAGCAGCTCATTGATAACCTCTTTAGAGAGGTCTCTTGTAGAGATAAGCTACTGAAATAGGTCGGCTACAGTATTTCCATCATGTTTTGCGATATGAAGCGTGACCTACCGCAAGTATTCTTCTTTAAAAATTATAATAGACCTCTCTAAAGAGGTCTACTTCAATGAGGCTATTATTATTATCGTCAAAATTGCTCCTCATAAATAAAGAAAACACCTTTTTTTAAAGTAAGATTTCTTTTGTTTTAAGCCAAGAGACTTTTCCCTAGTAATAAACTTTATTCTGTTTGTTTATAATTTTCTCTAGTTTGCCTAATCCAAGGAAATTGTTACTTTGCATCCTGTGGAATTGAAGAGGTTTTATTTGTAAGAGCTCATTATTGCCACGTACTCTTCAGGGAGATAAATAATGCACTTATCTAGCTACTGAAATAGGTTGGCCACAGTATTTCCATCATACCTCAAGACATGATGGAAATACTGTGGCCAACCCATTTCAGTAGCTTAGCTCAATAATTTGATATTATTGAGCTAAGCTACTGAAATAGGTTGGCCTTATGCACTTGATTCCACAAGATGCTTATAACAATCTCACAAGTGACAACACTGTACAAGATAATGCAGACGGATTTTCAGGAGTACCTGATTTTGAGATTGAATACGAAGATGTCGGTATGGCTAATGTTACTGAATAAATAAAAATTAATATTAGTATGTCTTTTTTTAATTTTATTTTAGATTTTGTCAATAAATACTTTATAAATACTTCAGATTTTCATTAAAACTCACCCTGTCATAGAGATACCAAAAACAAATTATTTATCTAAGGATTTTGCATAAAGGATCCACAGGAGTTTTTCATGAATTACAGAAAAACTATATGCTGAAATAAGGTAAAACCACATTTAAAATATTCAGAATTTAGTGTCCTAATACTTAAAACTTACCAGATGATTATAACTTGGCCTGATATTTTTGTTTTCACTTCTGAACTTAAAATCTCCATTAATCAAAACTAACAAAACGTTAGTTGGATCTAATATGTACCACAAAGTCCAGCATTATTATTGGAAGGATCGGGAAAATAATTTTGCAAAAAAGATCCAATCTGCGTGGTTTCACAACTATGGCGAAAAATATTTTTTCTTTAAAGAACCACGCAACTTGGATCTTTTAGAAAAAATATTTTTTATCATTTTCCGTGCCTTGGCATCATGGTACTTTTTTGCAATATTCAGAAATCCTGACCTATGTGATGGTATACTTGTACAATTTAAGTTTTGTTAGGGCAAAGTCATCAGATCGATTGGATCTTTTCTGCATAGATAAAACTCGATTTGTAGATTCTCGATACTTAACTCAATTTCACAAAAATTGTTAGTTGGATCTATTCCGTTTAACAGGGTCCAATTATTGTATGTGATTGCCAAAGATAGCATATAATATTGTATAGAATAAGAATTTATATTGATAAAATTAGGCAAGAAAATATTTTGTAACAATATATTTTTATTTCGTTTTTTGAAAACTTTAACTTGGCCTTGGTTCTCAATTTCCGCAATTTGTACGTGTAACTCAGAGCACCCGCATTGGTACTAGGATATCAGCTTTCCGAGAATACCCGTACGTGTTGCTCGGGAGCAAAACACATTACTACTATAGTCCTTAACGCAACGGATAAAAGGTCAGGATTTTAGATTATTTGCTGCCGACCCCATAACGCACATTTTCTTTAAAAAATTTATAGTACGCTGCGTGTTTAGTACAACTTTGGCTATTTCTTAAACCTTTGGCGTCATTTAGTGTCTTTAATCTACTTCACTATTATATAATAATATCCCTAACATATTATTCCCAATATCTACTAGGCAACAATTGATGCGCAACTTGAGCTGCGCAACACGTTGCTTACTATGATGCATCATTCGGTGAAGCGGGATAGGACGCTAAGAAAGAACAAAGACATAAATGTGACTTCCAAAAGAAAGACGAGATTTTCAGATCCATGCGGTTTTTTTATAATTGTACACAAATTTTTGAAAAGACCGTCACTATCGTAAAACTTTTCATTGAATCATGTTTCGGCTATATATTAAAAAAAAATAGTTTTTAGTAGCACATTAATTTCTAAGTGCGAGGCCATACTCCTTCCCCACTTTTTCAGATGTCGGTTATGAACAACACATACAAACAAAGCGAAATTAGTTATTACGAGAGGTTTCGAGTTCCGTTCTGTATCTCCGAAGATCATGATAATTTTTTTAAGGGATCAATCGAAATTGTTGTTTTAAATAAAAAAAAGAATAACTCAATCGGCTTTCTATTTGAGAACCTCTTCTTTTTATAATCGGTTAAAATAGACCAAAAAAAAAATTATGAAAATGCCACACTCAGGCGTCAGCAGCTTAATGCTAGTTATTTTTGTAGGATTTTTTACAGAGTTCAGTTTTTATTAAAATTAATTCTATAATTGCCAAGGATAGCATATGATATTGTGTAGATAAATGACTTATATTAAATGATAGAAATGTACTTTAATATTAAGTAGGCAAGAACATAATTATTTTCAACAATATATTTTTATTTAGTTTTTTGATAACTGCGCCTTGGTTCTCAATTTCCGCAATTTGTACGTGTAACCAGAGTACCCGCATTGCTACTAGGATATCAGCCTTCCAAGAAGATCCGTTCGTGTTGATCGAGAGCAAAATAATATACCAGTTTATTCCTTAACGCAACGGCTAAAAGGTCAGGTTTTTAGTTTATTTGCTGCCAAATAAACGGCCCGCCGACCCATAACGTACGTTTTCTTAATAAATTTTATACCGTACTTATATTATGCTGCGTGTACCTATATTACATCTTTGGAAAATTTTGGAAATAGTATGGGGGGGGGGGGATATAATATCAGAAAAAAGAACATTTTACATGCATGGAAGGCCTTCATAAATATTTTTTTTTATTAAATTTTATGAGTCTTTCTTTAGAAAATACTCCACTTTCCCGCCACTTTGAAACCTTATGTACTCAGAACTGTTTTGTAAGGATTGTGTTTATCTGTATGTAAAAGACTTTAACGTTTCGACAAAACTTTGCTAGTGACGAAGTCTATTTCGCTGGGCAATCCTGCACCTGAATCCGCTACAATCAGAACAAGAAAAAAAAATACTACAATACATTTTATGTCACTTGCATTATATACATATTATAATATCTTTCACAGATTGGTCTCCTAGGTATCCAGATCATTTGGACAAGAGATGCTGAGCTGGCTTTGATGTCAGCTCGGCAGGACAAGAAAATCATGATGGACACCAATAATAAATTTTTGGAGTTATTGAACATGCTCATTGATCAGACCACAAGGAATCTGTTAAAAATCGAGAGAATTAAATTCGAGACTCTTATTACTATTCACGTACATCAAAGGGATATATTTGATATGCTAGTAAGTGAAAAATTAAAATAATTTGGGTTATCTAACGTAAAAAATATCTGCAGGAACCTTTACAAAATAAAAGAAAAATATTGAGATATTCGAGTTATAGTTTAGCATATTGTTTATACATCTAAAATAGAAAGAGTATGTTTTAACGAAATTAAACGAAATCATATGACATTCAATTCGTTTTTTAATTTATTACATCTCGACAAAGTTGTGGTGACTTAGCGGTCAGAGCGTCGACATGGTTCGTGAAGAAGCTGTCTTTTAAAATTTTCTTATTAAAAAATTGTTTTTATTTATGTGGAACCAAGCAATGAACTAAAACTAAAAATAAAGTAAAAAGATAAAAACTTAATCTAAAAGACCACTTCCAGTGGGCAGTTTCCAGTCTTATTAAATAATTTTATTTTGTCTCTGCCCATTTATCCTACTAATATTATATATGCGAAAGTTTGTGAGGCTGGATGGATGTTTGTTTGTTACTCTTTCACGCAAAAACTACTGAACGGATTTTTATGAAACTTTACAGTAATAATAAAATTTATCAGTGGGCGAAGCCGTAGACGAAAGCTAGTACCTACCTATACAGTTTTTAAGTACGTAGTGAATAAAATCGATCATTTTATATTTTAGTGTCGCCTAAACGTTCGATCAGCAAATGATTTCGAGTGGCTGAAACAGTGCAGGTTCTATTTTAAAGAAGACGCTGATAAGACCTGGATCTCCGTGACTGATGTGACCTTTACCTACCAGAACGAGTACTTGGGTTGTACTGACCGGCTTGTCATCACACCGTTGACTGACAGGTGAGTTTTTAATCTTAAATAGTGCCTGAATTACAGGTTTTAGTTTAGCAGTATAACTGCATTTATGTGATCGGTTCCGTGTCTTAGGAAATTTTTGACAGTTTATAATTTTGTGTTTAAATTTAAGCTGTCTGCAGATGAAGCATTCTAACTACAAAACTGACCGCTAACATACTTTAGTTTAACATACTTTACAAACAGTTTTTTCCGGCTTCCCATAGCGCATACCCTAACTAAACCCTGAATCTCTTCCCTTCTTTTCATTAATCATGCCAAAATTAAAATACTTGTAAGAAAGAAAGAAAAACCATTCGCTTCGCTTTTGGGCAGAAACACAAAAACCAAAAACAAAAACAACGACATTAAAAAAAAATGTTCTTGTGTGACAATTTAATTTAACCCTTCTCAATAATATGAAATAGTAAAACATTTATTTTGTATGTAGGTATATCTGTTCTGTAGTTTTGGCTAACTGAGATCAACTCTGCATGCAACATCGAATATAAAAACACTCGTCTTATGCTATATCCGAAGATTTATCTTTAAATGTGTGTATGACTATGGTAAGTTCCCGTTAAGTTACCAGACTATTTAACATGCAATCTTGTCGAGCCATTAATTTTTAGTAGTTTCGTCATCTGTACGTCTGGCACACTCAGGCTAAAAATTTGCGATTTTGCATTAATATGTTCATGTTCATGCTGAGATACAAAATAAATATTTTTAAAACAATCTTGAATTTCACAACACTTACGAGTACCTTTTGTTTTTCAGATGCTACATAACCCTTGCTCAAGCGCTGGCTATGAGTATGGGTGGCGCTCCTTGTGGCCCAGCTGGCACGGGCAAAACGGAGACAGTCAAGGACATGGGCAAGACTCTGGCCAAATACGTCGTGGTCTTCAACTGCTCTGATCAGATGGACTACAGGTTTAATTTTTATTCTCCCTTGAGCATAGAATGATTATTATTATAGTTTTTATGTTAGTCTCATGTGAATCTCATTTTATTAGTAAAAGGGTACGCTACTTCTACTATGCACCCGGACTTGTGCTTATGTAACAGTGTAATAAGTAAGTAAGTAAGTTTTGATTCTTGAGAACGGAAACCAAAAAGGTGCCAAAAGGCTGGCTTCTGTTGTGGTTTAGCAAAAAGCATCAAATAATGATACTCCGAATTAACTCGGACACATCTTTGGACAACTTTTTTATTTCCAACTTTTTTTCAGAGGTCTAGGGCGCATCTATAAAGGCTTAGCTCAATCTGGGTCATGGGGTTGCTTCGACGAGTTCAATCGTATTGAGTTGCCAGTATTATCGGTCGCAGCCCAACAGGTTGCCGTTGTTCTAGCTGCTAAGAAGGAAAAGAAAAAGTCGTTCGTCTTTACCGATGGAGACACGTCAGAAATGTGCCCGGAGTTTGGGATCTTTATTACTATGGTATGTTTCGTAGAACCCTTCTGTATACTATTTAGACGAAAAAGGAAGGGTTCTCAATTTGCGCCTTAGTGCAATATGCATAACTTTTTACAGGGTAATTAAATTTTAATAGTTTTTTTATCAGCTGTGCTTCAGAAGTAGACTGCCTCATTTTGTCTATCGACTATTTAAAATTCGTTTACACAAAATCACAAAACGTCTAAACTCTAATTACTATATATTGTTTACTAATTATTATTGATCAAATTTATATTTATAAATTAAATTCTGAGTACTGATTTATCTAGAACCCAGGCTACGCCGGCCGCAAAGAGTTGCCAGAAAACTTGAAGATCCAGTTCCGCACTGTAGCTATGATGGTACCCGACCGACAAATCATCATTAGGGTGAAACTTGCGTCTTGCGGTTTCCTAGAGAACATCACTTTAGCACGAAAATTCTACACCTTGTACAAACTGTGCGAGGAGCAGTTGACCAAACAGGTTGGTTCATAGGTACTTATTACTCTAGGTAATACAATGACAATCTTGTGAAAGTACATCACATAAATGATTTGAAGAGATAACTCTTAGATTTTTTTTTTATTGTTTCATAATCTCGTTTGTCAGTCCATATCATCCCACTGCTGCTCAATGCTCATATCATCGTCTTGTTTTCGCCATAATTAATTAGAAATTATCTTGCCAGTCGTCACAGATAGAGCATAATGTTCCTTTTGGTATTAAAAAACTTGTTTCGTGTTATGGCTAGTTGACTAAATATTTTGTTAGTTACCTACATATCAGTAACATAATACAATATCAATATACCTATGTTCAACTTCTCCATAAATTCAGGTCCACTACGACTTTGGTCTGCGTAACATTCTCTCTGTTCTCCGAACCCTCGGCGCAGTGAAGCGAGTCAACTTCAAGGACAACGAGAGCACCATCGTCATGAGAGTCCTCCGAGACATGAATTTGTCTAAGTTGATAGACGAAGATGAACCTCTTTTTATATCCTTAGTAGCTGACTTGTTCCCAAACCAAGCACTGGAGAAAACCACTTACAATGATCTGGAGGAAGCGATAAAGAAACAGGTTGATCTGCTGGGCTTGATTAGTCATCCACCGTGGCTTCTTAAAATTATACAGGTAATACAATAACGATTTATTGTTTAATTTAGTTTACGATAATAAATATTGTCACATTTCAATGTCATACAATATTCAGCCCTGTTTATTCTAATTTTAATAAGTAAACTTGTAATATAACACCTAGTACCTTGTAATGAAGTTTAATATAATTGTCTTTATCTGTGTAGGTCAAATAATACGTATGACGTGTATTAACAATATTATAATTAAAACTATCAGACGTGTATAAACATTCTCATTCTCTTCTCATTCTAGTTGTATGAGACACAGCGGGTCCGACATGGTATCATGACGCTGGGCCCGCCGGGAGCAGGCAAGACTACATGCATTCAAACTCTTATGAGTGCTCTCACAGAAATAGAAAACCCTCACCGGTAAGAAATAAATTTAACCCTTGTAACTCTCGTTAAGGTCGCCACCCACTGTCCCGTTCCAACACCGGGACTCGGTTGAAACTCCCTCACCAGCCCTTGGTGATGGGACACATTAAAGATTTTACACATGATAAAAAAAGGTTGTACCTATTGTGCCAAAAATATATTAACCAATCATTTTTACGTTTTGGAGTCGGTTCCAAGTCAAGTTCTAGCCTCTTTAACCTTCTCATTAAGAACTTGACTTGGAACCGACTCCAAAACGTTTAAAAGTTATTTCGATCTTTTTAGTTTTTTTTGAAGTCGGTTTTATTTTTTTGTTTCTGAAGTTAGATTTAAATAAATTATATTTGCCGTATTTATTATTTGCGGCGTAGTTTTAACGTCCCAATAATGATAATTATAGATATTTTGAGTTTAATTATAAAAAAGAAGATAGATCTAAAGATGTAGAAGTGTAAAGGTGTAAGAAGAATAAGTATATGTACTAAATTATTCATTTTGACTATTTTACCAGAGAAATGAGAATGAATCCAAAAGCAATAACTGCAGCTCAGATGTTTGGACGATTAGACGTAGCAACTAATGATTGGACTGACGGTATATTCTCAGCTCTATGGCGTAAGACACTAAAGATAAGAACTGGTGAATACATTTGGTTAGTCCTCGATGGACCAGTTGACAGCATTTGGATCGAAAACTTGAACTCGGTGCTTGATGACAATAAAACTCTAACTTTAGCTAATGGTGATCGTTTGACTATGTCTCCAACATCTAAAATTATATTTGAACCAGAAAATATTGATAACGCGTCACCAGCTACAGTATCTAGAAACGGTATGGTTTATATGAGCTCCTCGGGATTGACTTGGGATCCAGGTATATTATTACTTGCGTCTTAAAACTTAATCATAATTGGTTTTAGCATTACGCGATGTTTATAAAAATTATAAGCTGTGAACACTACATTCTATTATTACATTTTTTCAGTGTTACGAGCTTGGCTCAAAACTCGATCGGAGCGTGAAAATGAAGTTTTTACTCCACTTTTTGAACAAACTTTTCCGGTTGTCTACACCTGGTGCACACAAAATCTTACCTTCAGTATGCGAGTACTTCAAAGTAACATTATAGCTCAAATTCTGAACCTTCTAGAAGGATTAGTACCTCCCCAAGTAATAGAAGTGGAGGATCCATCTGGCAACAAATCTCTCAACGGTGATGATGATGAGGAAGAGAAGGATAAAGGAGAAGAGATAATTTTATTTACACCAGAACATCTCCATAAGGTCTACGTTTTTAGCCTTATATGGGGTTTTGGGTCGTTATTGGAGACTGACGATAGAAAACGTTTTGATGGATTTTTAAGAAAACAGTTTAGTGAAATGTTGGACTTTCCGAAGCACCCGAACAACAAACCTTGTATTGTTTTCGATTTTTTTGTCAAACAGCCTGGTAAATGGGAACTGTGGGACGACTTGATGATGCACTATCAATATCCCGACACAGCCACACCTGACTATGCTAGCATATTGGTTCCTATTGTAGATAATGTAAGAATTAATTACTTGATTCATTGTATCGCTAAACAAGGGAAAGCAGTATTGCTGTTAGGTGAACAAGGTTCAGCAAAAACTGTAATGATGAAGGCTTATATGAAAAATTGTAATGCAGAACAGTTTATTGGACGGTCCTTTAATTTCTCTTCAGCTACAAGTCCGTACCAGTTTCAAAAAACTATTGAAAGTTACGTAGAAAAACGCAGTGGTATGACATTTGGGCCTCCAGGTGGAAAAAAAATGCTAGTTTTCATAGACGACATAAATTTGCCACAGATTAATGAATGGGGTGATCAGATAACAAATGAAATTGTAAGACAGACCATGGGCATGAATGGTTTTTATAGCTTGGAAAAGCCTGGTGATTTCACCACTGTAATTGACATACTATTTCTAGCTGCTATGGGACAACCAGGTAAATAAATTGAAGCAAAGATGCAAATTGAATATTAAGTATGTTTAAAATAACTATTTTATTGATATTTTAGGTGGTGGTAGAAACGATATTCCAGCGCGGCTGAAGCGTCAGTTCTCAATATTTAATTGTCCTTTGCCTAACGATGATTCCATAGATAAAATCTTTAAAGTTATCGGAGAGGGGCATTACAATGCAAAACGAGGTTTCACTTCTGAGGTCAGATCTCTCATTAAAAAGGTTATACCTTTGACTAGGGAACTTTGGGCAAGAACCAGAGCTAATTTACTACCAACGCCAGCTAAATTCCACTACGTGTTTTCATTAAGAGATCTGTCAAGAGTTTGGCAAGGTATGGTAGGGACTTTACCTACTGTAATTGAGTCTGAGAAGTGCCTCATGATGTTGTGGAAGCACGAATTTTCAAGAGTATTCTCAGATCGATTCACGTATGAAAAGGATAAGGAATGGTTTAATAAGGCCTTATATGATATTACTGAAGAGGTGCTAGGAGTTGAATATAAGAAGATGATGTTAGACAAGGAGCCTGTGTTCGTGGACTTTATGAGGTTGGTTGGGAATAAAAATATGGACTTAATATTCATATCTATCTCTAACCCCTAAGAATCGAGTTTCAAAATATGCTGAAATACTCGTTTACAAATATATAAATATAAGAATTATATAAATTTTTAATCGACTATGAGCAAGATGTGAACCCTCGATCTACTGGTTAAAGCTACCAGCTGGTCTGCGAATTAAGCTATTCATAACCTTGTCTGCGCTATCTAAGTTCTCTTCTACACTCAACTATAGCTGATGGCAGTTACTTACATGCACCCATAGTTATGCCCGGAGGTAGTGAGCTGGACTTGACTTGCCCAACAATTCGGTGACTTAGGAAATTACTGATTTGCAAAGGAATTTTAAATTAGTGATTTCTAAACATTATTTTATTTTGCAGAGATGCACCAGAACCAACGGGTGAAGAAGGGGAAGATGCTGACATGGAGTTACCAAAAGTATACGAGCCAGTATTTGACTATGCTGAACTTCGCGAACGTTTGGACATGTTTCTGGCACAATTTAATGAAATGGTCCGAGGTTCTGGAATGGATCTAGTATTCTTTCCAGATGCTATGCTCCATTTAGTCAAAATATCGAGAGTTATAAGACATCCCAGAGGAAACGTCATGCTTGTAGGCGTAGGTGGCTCAGGGAAACAGTCTTTAACCAAATTATCCACTTTCATAGCCGGGTACCGCTCATTTCAAATTGCATTAACAAGATCTTACAATGTTGGCAACTTCCTTGAAGATCTAAAATTACTTTATAGATCATGTGGTGTTCAAGGAAAAGGAACTACTTTTATATTTACAGACCTTGATATTAAAGAGGAAGGTTTCTTGGAATACTTAAATAACATTCTTTCTTCTGGTGTCATATCAAATCTGTTTACTAAAGACGAGCAACAAGAAATTATTTCAGAGTTAACACCAATTATGAAACGTGAGAATCAGAAACGGACATTGACAAATGAATTGGTAATGGAATACTTTTTGAACAGGACATGTCAAAATCTTCATGTGGTGTTGTGCTTTTCACCAGTAAGTAACGATTCATAAGTTGAATAAGTCAGAAAAAATCTAATTACAAAGAATGATTAGGTACTACACTGGCCGCCAAAACTAAGTAGTACACTTTTAAAATTGCAATTTCTCCTAAACTATAGAAGTTAGAGTATTAAAATAATAGAACGTTTTATAGCAAATTTTATCAGCTTTCTTTGAAGCTATAGTTTATTATACATTAATAACGTTATTATCTTAAAAAAAGAAAAAAACCAAAAATATAGCAATTGTTTACTTACTGGCAAAAACTTAAACAACATTTATAGGTATGTTTAACACATTATTTACATTTTAATACATGATATTGCCTCTTCGGGCTCTGGTGTCAGCTTCAAGCCGGTTTGACATACTGAATACGAGGTTTTGGAAGCGATATTGGAGAATATTCTCCCATTTTTCCAATAGGGCTTGTTTTAGGGTCCTGAGGGTGATAAGAGGTGACTTGCTGCTTTTGACTATCCTCCTGAGTTCCTCTTAGGTATGCTCCATCGGGTTGAGATCAGGACTTCTTAATGGCCAAGTCATAAAGCTGATAACAACCTCATAAATGCATGTCTTGTACGATCCGAGCAATGTGTGGCGGGGCTTTATCCTGCATCAGCATCGAGCCATCAACCATTTTTATTAAATACTACTACATACTCATTTAAGGACCTCTTGAGCATATCTCTCCCCAGTCAGGGTGCCATTATCTATAGCCACTAACTCTGTGTGACCATCTGAAAAGTTGTCAGCCCATACGTGTACAGAGCTTTCATCGTATTGGGCTCTTTCTGTAAAGAAGGCTCAAATGTATTGCTCACCAGGTCACCTGTAGACTCTTCACCTTTAATTGGAAGTGAATAGTGAGAATTAAGACTCATCAGTGAACAAAAACCTTGCCTTTTTTTAGTCACACCCCTGTATGTTTTACGTGCGTAGCGTAGTCTTGCTACTCGATGCCCCCTGTGGAGTTTGGGGCCACCTGCTGGCCTTTTGGGTTTCAGGTTTGCTTTAGCAAGTCTTCTTCTCACAACACTATCACTGATGTAGTCTCTTCGCGTCTGAAGAACCTGTTGCCGAACTTTAACTGCATTGAGGTGGCGATTTCTCAACACAGTGGAAACAATATAGCGGTTTTCTCGAGTACTAGTGTACCTGCGTCTGCCATTACAAGATCTTTTCAGATGGTTTTCAGTTTCTTCGAACCTTTCCTTTACCTCTCGGACCGTTTTTAATGTTACACCCACCATTTTTACACTCCGACGTACTGATGCCTAATTTTAGAAAAGTTTTATGATTTTTGCACATCCTTAAGGTCAAAGAGGCATGAGAAATAAAGTTTAAGTGCTGTAGTTACCTAGGCTTTTGAATCCAAATTCATAGATCAAGAAATAAATGTAAAAAAAAAAACACAAAACAAAAAGTTAAAAGTAAGAGAGCAATTTGAAAAGGAGTGTTTTTGTTTTGTAAAGTTTTTTTTAGCCATTCCTTAATTTTTTTTATCAACTATGAACTTTATAAATAAAAAAAAAGAATTCTTTTTCTAATCCTTTTTATTTCGAAAATATATCTTGTGTACTTTTAAAGTTATTGCAATTTTAAAAGTGTACTACTTAGTTTTGGCGGCCAGTGTATATAGCTACATTTTTAATTTCATTATTTCAGATAACATATAGATTAAATAGATTTTTATTTGGTTTTGGTTTATTTAATGTTCTTAATATTTCAGGTAAGTGAAGCGTTTCGATATCGTGCTATGCGTTTCCCTGCCCTGATATCTGGATGCACAATAGACTGGTTTCAGCCTTGGCCTAAAGATGCTCTTGTTTCTGTAGCTGACCATTTCTTAGCTGAGTTTGAAATCGAATGTACTAAAGAAGTTAAAAAAGAATTAGTCACAGTTTTAGGAACTATACAAGATGTTGTGTCTCAAGTATCAGTGGAATACTATCAAAGATTTCGTCGATCGTCACACGTTACACCAAAATCATACCTAAACTTTATCGGTGGCTATAAAACTATATATCAAATGAAGCAGAAGGAATTAGGTGACGGTGCTTTACGAATGGACACTGGTTTAGAGAAACTTCGAGAAGCATCTATATCGGTAGAAGTTTTAAAGAAAGACTTAGCTGTAATGGAACAAGACTTGGCTTTAGCTTCAGAAAAAGCAGATCGAGTGTTGACTACAGTAACTGAAAAAGCAATGCAAGCTGAAATAGTAAAAAACCAAGTGCAAATTGTTAAAGAAAAAGCAGAAGCTCTTGTCGCTTATATTGCAGAGGAAAAAGAGAAAGCTGAGATAAAATTAGAAGCTGCAAAACCAGCTTTAGAAGAAGCAGAAGCAGCGTTAAATACCATAAAACCTGCACATATAGCTACAGTCCGAAAATTGGGCAGACCACCCCATCTCATCATGCGTATAATGGACTGTGTTCTAATTCTCTTTCAAAGAAGATTACATCCTGTCATATCAGATACAGCAGCTCCTTGCCCTAAACCATCTTGGGCAGAATCTTTGAAGGTAATATTGTGTCATTTTAAAGATAAATTTTATTTCAATTCGATTTTTATAATAAATTTAAATACTACTTTATGATGTATTTTTAGATGATGGCTAGTACTACCTTTTTGCTGCAACTCCAGAATTATCCTAAAGATATAATCAACAACGAGATGGTGGAACACTTAAACCCATACTTTGAGATGGAAGATTACAACATGGATACAGCCAAAAGAGTATGCGGTGACGTCGCTGGTTTACTATCCTGGACCAAGGCTATGGCTTTTTTTCACAGCGTCAATAAAGAAGTTTTGCCTTTAAAAGCAAATTTGATGTTGCAAGAAGCTAGGTTAAAGGTAATATAAACTAATAAGTTAAGATGAACACATATAATCTTAATAACAGTGAATAATGATTTTAATCATTATAGGTAGCCATGGATGACTTAGCGTCAGCTGAAAGACAGTTAGAAGAAAGAGAAATGTCACTGAGGAAGGTCAAAGAGCAATATGAATCAGCAGTTTCTGAAAAGCAACAATTAACAGATGCAGCAAATGTATGTTTAAGAAAAATGACAGCAGCCACTGCTCTTATTAATGGTTTAGGAGGGGAAAAAATCAGATGGACTCAGCAAAGTAAAGATTTTAAGGAACAGCTAGGTAGACTTGTAGGAGATGTTGTCTTAGCTACTGGATTTTTGTCATACTGTGGTCCTTACAATCAAGAATTTCGCAACAACTTACTCAAAACGTGGATGGAAATTTTGACAAGTAAACAAATACCCGTAACACATGATTTAAATATAACTAATATGTTGGTTGAAAGTGCAACTATCTCAGAATGGACACTACAAGGTCTTCCAAATGACGAATTATCAGTACAAAATGCTTTGATAGTGACTAAGTCGAGCTCTTACCCACTTTTAGTCGACCCTCAAAGTCAAGGAAAAAATTGGATCAAAAACAAGGAAAGTTCTAATGAATTACAGATAACATCGTTAAATCATAAATATTTTAGAACACATTTGGAAGATAGCTTATCACTTGGTAGACCATTATTGATAGAAGACGTTGCTGTTGAATTGGATCCTGTTATAGATAACGTTCTGGAAAAGAACTTCATAAAATCAGGGTCAATAGAAAAAGTAATAGTAGGTGACAAAGAATGCGACGTAATGCCAGGATTTATGTTATATATTACCACCAAACTTCCAAATCCTGCGTATTCACCTGAAATAAGTGCTAAAACATCAATCATTGATTTTACTGTAACAATGCGAGGTCTTGAAGACCAGCTCCTTGGAAGGGTGATATTGATGGAAAAATCTGATTTAGAGGAAGAGAGAGTTGCGTTATTTGAATCAGTAATGAAAAATCAGAGAAATATGAAAGAATTAGAAAGTAATTTACTTTGTCGTTTAACATCTTCTGAGGGATCGTTAGTTGATGACGAGGCTTTAATTCAAGTGTTACAAGTGACAAAAACGACCGCAGAGGAAGTTAATGAAAAACTCAAAGTAGCAGAAGTTACAGAGAAAAAGATTGTGACAGCTCGAGAAGAATTTAGAGCAGTCGCTGCTAGGGGCTCCATACTATATTTCTTGATTGTAGAAATGAGCAATGTAAATATAATGTACCAAAACTCGTTGAAACAATTTTTGAACATTTTTGATAATTCAATAACTAAGTCTACAAAGAGCAATGACACAGAAGAGCGGATTAATATAATCTTAAAGTATTTAACCCACGAAGTATGGGCGTTTACATTACGCAGTTTATACGAGAGGCATAAAGCATTATTCACACTAATGTTGGCAATGAAAATAGACTGCCAACGTGGGTTGATATCACACGATGAGTTTATGGCATTCATAAAAGGTGGAGCATCGTTAGATTTGAATGCTGTAACACCTAAACCTTTCAGATGGATTCTTGATATAACTTGGTTAAATTTAGTTGAGATAAGTAAATTGAAAACCTTTAGCGATGTGCTTAGTAGGGTAAGTTTAATAACGTTTTTAAAGAGCTTGTATCATTAAATTTATAGTAGTAGTAGCATTATCATTATAGTATAGTAGTAGTAGTATCATTATATTTTTTCTTATACATCTTGTCGTATCTTATTCGTAGCGTAAAAATAAGTAATCTATGAGAAGTAGTAAACATGGGCATTGAAGGTGGAATTAATATCCGTTCCATAGAAAAATCCAACAACTCACACTTCTTTTGGGAATAAATTTATGTAATGAGTGCTTTAACATAATTTCTACTTTCATAGATAACAACGAATGAAAAAGAGTGGCGTGTTTGGTACGAAAGAGCAAAGCCAGAAGAAGAAAACTTCCCTAGTGGTTATCAGGAAAGCCTCGATGTATTTAGAAAATTGTTGCTTATTAGATCTTGGAGTCCGGATAGAACATTATCACAAGCAAGAAAATATATTGTTGGTAAGCAATCTTAATAACCATAAAGTAGGTTTTAAAATTTTAGTTTTATAGATCATCGGGATATACCATAATTATAGATGTACCGTTTTTGCGTTAAGCTAGAAAAGATTTTTTACATCTATACGACATTTACATGAATTTTGTTGTGTTTATTTTAGATTCTCTTGGTCCTGAATACGGTGAAGGTTGCATCCTCAATTTAGAAACAACTTGGGAGGAATCAGAACCGCGTACGCCTCTCATTTGCATTTTGTCTATAGGCTCTGACCCTTCAACGCAGATCAGTGCACTTGCAAAAGCTAAAGAAATTGGTAAGCGAGGTTAAAAATAGTTGCATTTTTTAAGTAATAAAAATACTGGTAATCTAAATTAGCACTATTTTGTAGTTTTGAAGTCAGTATCCATGGGTCAAGGACAAGAAATAGTTGCCAGAAAAATGATTTCGGATTCAATGAACGAAGGTGGTTGGGTGTTACTTCAAAATATACATTTATCACTTCCCTTCTGCGTAGAAGCTATGGATGCTCTCATCGAAACTGAACATATACAAGAAACATTTAGACTTTGGTTAACAACTGAAGTTCATACTGAATTTCCTATTGGTCTATTGCAAATGGCTATCAAATTTACTAATGAGCCACCTCAAGGTATTAGAGCCAGTATGAAGAGAACGTACCAAAACATTACTCAAGATACTTTAGATTATTCTTCTTTATCACAATGGCCACCACTTCTTTACGCTGTAGCATTTTTACATACTATTGTACAAGAAAGAAGAAAGTTTGGACCATTAGGTTGGAATATTCCATACGAATTCAACCAATCTGATTATGCTGCTAGTGTTCAATTTGTACAGAACCATTTAGATGAAATCGATCCTAAAAAGGGTATATCGTGGCCGACAATATGTTACATGCTGGGAGAAGTTATGTACGGTGGCCGGGTTACCGATGATTTCGATAAACGTTTGCTAACTACCTTCACTAACGTATGGTTCTGTGATGTTCTATTAAGACCAGGTTTTGAGTTTTACAAGGGCTACAAAGTTCCGACAACAAGAAACATTCAAGGCTATGTCGATTATATCAATCAACTCCCTCTAACTGATACTCCTGAAGTGTTTGGATTGCACGGTAATGCAGACATTACATACCAAATTAACAGCGCTAAGGATATTTTGGATACTATATTAAATGTACAACCTAAAGAAGGGGGCAGTCAAGGGGGAGAGACAAGAGAAAGTATTGTGTATCGCTTAGCGGAAGATATGTTGGAAAAGTTACCAAAACAATACGTTACTTTTGAGGTCAGAGAAGCACTCCAAAAGATGGGTGCGTTTCTTCCTATGAACATATTTTTGAGGTAAGTTATAATTCTCATTAACTTCATAACATCCAACATAATTATTGGATTTAGGATATGGCTGTCTGTTCTTGACAATTTTTTTAGGAATTTTTTTAGACCGTCGCCGTCGGCAACAGCAACTACAGCAATGTTGCAGCGACAGAGGAATTAGTAAAGGGGTATCTATTTTTTACTTAATTTAAGTTGAGATTTTTAGTTTTTTTATATTTGTCTTTAAATGCTGTTTAAAGAATTCAAAGAATTTCTTACAAAGAAATTCCTATTTGATAGGACTATTATGATATTGTTGGTTTTGTAAGACTTTAATATTTAGTAAAGATGACTTATAGACTGCATTTTAAGTTGCAAAAATAAATATTGCATGCATTTTGTACAATCGCATGTTTTCTCTTGTTTATACAGACAAGAAATCGATAGAATACAAAAAGTAGTAAAAACTGTTAGTTCAACATTATGTGACCTGAAATTGGCGATCGACGGCACCATCGTGATGAGCCAAGGTCTCAGGGAGTCCTTGGATGCCATGTATGATGCACGGATACCAGAAAAGTGGCTCAAAGTAAGTTTCTTATACTTTAAATAAGCAGCTTCGATTGTGTAGGTAAGCTGCATTCAACTTAACCCAAAAAGATTTAAAATATGTTAGCTGAACAAAAACAGAAAGTTTGTTTGGAAATCCCGTCTTTTTGAAGTTTGGTACGTGAAATTTAATATTTAGTTTTGCAATTACAAACTAAAAATATCTGATCCAACTTTTTTTAAAATAATCATAATAATAATAATAAAATATGGGGGTAAAAGGGAGGGTAAAATTTTGTTTGAGAAACCTTATTTTTGAAGATGACAATGAAGACATGAAACTTGTTATTTAGTTTATCTGTTAAAAGTAAGAAAGACTTACAGGATTTTTCAACAAAATGCACGCAAAATCCAATAACGCATAAGAAGTCGCGGGCGACCCTCTTAGTTACATTATAATCCTATACTCAATTAAATTATATAATATACGGAAAATAACTAATGATTTTCTTACCCTCTCCAATTTATTTTGAATATTTTAATTAACGGAATATATCTTTACGCAAAGGTGTCCTGGGAATCAGCCACACTCGGTTTTTGGTACACCGAGTTACTAGAACGAGAGCAACAATATAGAATTTGGCTGCGAAATGGAAGACCTAATGCGTTTTGGATGACTGGATTCTTTAACCCTCAAGGATTTCTAACTGCTATGAGACAGGTTATTATAATCACAGATTTAGTATAATTTACAATTTGTTATTAATATTCTTTTAAGGCACATTTGTGTCTGTATTCTGAATCAAGGGATTTTTAATTTAACATTTTTTTTATAGACTCACGCCTGTATTCCCCAGAGGGAGTAGGCAGAGGTGTGCAGTAACACCCACATTTCGCCGGCTAAGTTATAAGTCCCATGTAATAGGGGGCGAGCCCATTGCCATTAATCGGGCACAATTCCAGACTCCGTGCTGCTACTGAGAATTTCCTAATGGAAAAACCCAGTAACACTTTGCCCGACCCGGGGATCAAACCTAGGACCTCGTGCTCAGCAGTCGCGCTTGGTACCACTAGACCAACGAGGCAGTCATTTAACTAACAAGTTATTTAACAATAAGTAATAAATTACTAATAAATGTCTGATTATGGCTGTCTGTTTCATCAAATATCGCTAATATTTGACAAAATGAGACTATTTTTTTCAGAATGTAACTTTAAAATATTATTGAACTAATATGAATTAACGACTGATGACTTTTGGAAAGTCATCAGTCGTTATGAACCAACTATGACTTTTGCCTTTAAAAGTTTTGTAACGTGGGCAATCATCACTTTCACATCCTTTATTTTGATTATTGACTGTACAGCGTCGATCGTGGCGAGACAAAGAAAATTATATGTTTAATATACCTAGTAGTACACATAATATGCTACTTATTTTTTACACCTAAATAGTGTACCTTTTTAATTGGTAGGTTGCACAGAATCTAGTCAGTATATACAGTAGATTTTGGGTCTAATTAAGTTGGCCATCCCTGCTGTACAGTATACCATTAATCTAAAGTACACCATTAATAAATTGACATAATCAAAACCAGTAGCTATAGGCGTAACAAAACAAATATATAATTATGGGATTAATTTGCAGGAGGTGACGCGTAGTCACAAAGGTTGGGCCCTTGACTCTGTCGTTCTGCAAAATCATATTACAAAGTTGAACAGAGAAGATGTGCACGAAGGTCCAGCAGAAGGTGTCTACGTCTACGGACTGTTTTTAGAAGGTATCTGTTATAATTACAATACATACGAGTTCATTGCAGTAGCCGTGCCTTCTGCACTCTTTCATTATAATCAAAGATCTAAATGTCTAATCCAATCTAAACTCCGAACCCAATATTAAGAGATTAAGATCATATACGCACTCACTAACTACAAATACAATAAAATATGAATGTACAACTGATCGACATTTCATGACGTCAAAGTCGTATTAGGAAGTTTTAAAAAAACGGAATCTTTTAGATCTTTTGCTTTTCTATGCTATAACGTCACAAAATGCACATTCTTATTCAAATCTCATTAGGTTGATCCGTTGAAATTTCGTAATCGCAAAAAGAGCTTAGAATTTTTCTTAGTGATAAGAATTGCTTTCGTCACAGATAGAAAAGGGTAACTTATATTAAATCTATGGGTTTCGTAGTTCAATAGTAACTTTAGTATAACCTTAGAGAGCAACCTTACCATAGAGCATTAATGAAACCGAACTTTACTGTCTTTTCCGGTCTTTTCCATAGATTACCTACCTGCTTACCCGTTACTTACCCATTACTTACCTATTTATATTTATAGTGTACCTAAATTCTATATCTATGGTTTTTTCCTAGTTGTGACATTAGCGTTGCATTGGATCTTAGAGAAAAAATTTTGCCTTTTATTGGATGATAAGGAGTTAGGAGGTAAAGAAATTTGTCATGGTTGGGTTATGCATCTTAACTTGGAGATGTCGACGTTTGAACCAACTGGAGAAATTTACGTTTTTTTTTGTTATAATTTCAGGAGCCTCTTTGGACCGAAAAACAGGCAAATTGATCGAATCAAAGCCTAAAGTGTTGTACGAGCAAATGCCTGTCATCTACATCTTCGCCATTAACACGACTGCTGGCAAAGATCCCAGACTATATGAATGTCCCATCTACAGAAAGCCACAGAGAACTGATGCTAAGTACGTTGGGTCTATTGATTTTGAAACAGATAGCAACCCGAGACATTGGGCTCTAAGGGGCGTAGCCCTGTTATGTGATATCAAATAAATAAATACTTTTGCTCCTTTTGTGTTTTTTAATTTATGATTTATGGTGAATTACGTTTTAAAAGCTTTTTAAAGAATGTACTAACAGATTACAAGCATGATCTCCCGTGAGGTGAGTCAACCCGTTAAACTAAACATTAATTTGTTCATGCCTGCTTCAAAGTCGCGTGCGGGAAACCGCGAAAAAAAATTTATTTGATTTTACTCTTGTACAGAGTACTGAGTCTTTGCGGTTTTGCGCCCTCAAATAAAGTCCAGAACATGAAATAAGAGCACTATAAGAGTGCCGAAAATTCGCAAAAAAAGATACAGAAAGCGGTTCCCGCTACTTAGCGGGAACCGCTCCGGACGGGGGTACCTACTGAGGTACCCCTGTCTTTTCAGCAGTACGATCCTTCCCGTTGACTGAGTATCTATAGAATGATAATAAGTGTAAAGGGGTATATGCATATAAACGTCAGTTGACTCTCGTTTCTGGAACCAGTGATGCCAGCTTATTAAACATACCAAAAAATGGGTAATTTGAAAGATCAGGCACTTATTTCGCACATGAATTATAACAAACACACACCTTAAACTTGTTTTGATAAATAAACTGAGGTTGAAAGTAGGTGATTGGATAATTTGATGCAGGTAAAAGTGAATAAAACCAAGTTTTTTTTATCTTTCTCCCGCATGACCCATGGAATTAATCCACTCTCTATTGGATACTTCCTTTATGGATCCTTCCCGATGTTCACACCTCGTGACATCTAGTACAAGAGTCAAAATCTAGAAAGATTTAACCTGACTTTGGAAAGGACTTTTATTTTACGTTGCTGCAATGGTTTAGAATCGCTTTAGTCGAAGTATGCGTAGGATCTCATAAAACGTGAAGGAGAAGACTTTTGGATGATATGCCCTTTTTATAAAGGGACTGAAAGTAGATTGAGGCAAAAAGAACAGAAGGATCCATGTTTTTAGTTCTTTCGCGAAGTCTTCCGAAAGAGTCTGTTGTTACATCCTGCATTACAATATCGTAGTCGTCATTGAGGAGTGCCTTTAGGATTAAAACGAACACTTCCCAAAAATTTCCCTCTCCCAAAACGTTCACTTCCCAAAATGGTTATTCTAAATGTCTTGCAAAATTTCAAAGTCAAGGGAGGAAGTGGTTCAAATTATTATTTAGCTTGCAAAATTTGACACACGCACAAAAGGTTAATCGGGGGGCACGGCAGTGCCCTCGCCAAGTCGAGCGCGAAGCAAACACTGCCGTACCATCCTTTACTGGAACCATTTCGCCGCATTTTCAGGCCCCTATTTGAGAACCTCTGGATAAGACCAGAACGCAGAAATTTTCGTCATCCAATAAGCTATAAACACATACTTAAAATCCAAAATTTCAAGTTTGTAGGTCATTTAGTTCCGAAGTTAAACACAAGCAAAGTTTCACATTTACGACACTCACTCAATCATGATCATCAAAATAGATCTAGTATTTCCCATAAACTCAGAGAGCTGAAATTTGATACATAGTTAGGGTTTAATGGCCACATAAAGGGAAAACTATAAAAACTAGGATAATCGAAGATCTGGAGTACCTGGTGACCCTGATTAGAAAACACAAGAGCCCAACCAAAACTATTAGAAGTCGACATACCGCCTTTACTAAAAATATTCAATTTGGTGGGCCGCTTCATTTGATGTTAAAAATCGAAGGTCTGAAGTATCTGATGAAGAACCCTCTCAGCTGGTCTCAGCCGTATTAGAGATATGGTAATGCCCCTGTGGCGTATTTTACCACTATACCCCCTTCTACTGTTGGTAGGTACAGTCACGGACTTTAATTGATGAGCCACTTTCAAATTTTTCAATTTTGCAGTATTATACATTCACGAGATTACACAATTAAACACGAACTCAAACCGCATGCTCGTAAACAAGATGACAAATCAGTCATTATCGGAAATAGTCAGTAATAATTATATTAATATTTTATTATATCAGTTCAACAATATTGATTGATAAATGAAATAAAAAAAAATTATCAGGTTAACTATTTTTTAGCTTGCACATTTTATAAATTACAAAACAGAAATAAATAAGTAAAATTCATGATCAATTCTTCTAAGATGGCGGCAGTTATATCTTATATAAGTTTATGTGCAATAGATAACATAATTGTCATGAACGTCATCTTGCACACTACTCGTTCGGATAAAATCGTGGGTCCGAGTTTTTCCGATGTCAAAATGACCAATCATAATTTCTCCGTCCATAACGTTACTATCGCTACGCTTAAATAATTGTCGCTAGGTTACGGTTGCTAGACCTGCAATTGGATGACTTTGGGTAGTAGTAGTAGTATTGGTTGAAATTGCATGAAAATATAACATTACTAACAAGCTATCTTAACACAAATGACACGCTTGTCAAACGCTCAATGACAGAGATATTAAATATGAAAAGGATGTATGAGCGAGCATAGCCGACTAAACCCGATTTGCATTAGGTACACGGCTAAAATAAGAGTAGTGCAAGTGGCTCATCAATTAAAGTCCGTGACTGTACATAAAAAAATCGACTGTCACTGTGAAGTCAGAATTGGAAAAGGTGGCCGCCATTTTGAACTTTTTATTTACTGGATTGCTTTCAAAATCGATATCTGAAAGTCCGCCTGGTCTCCGAGTACATACCCGTTATCAGAATCAGAAAAAGTGGCCGCCATTTTGAACTTTTTATTTAGTGAACCGATTGCTTTTAAAATCGATATCTGAGAGGCCGCATGGTCTCCGAGTACATACCCGTTATCAGAATTGGAAAAGGTGGCTGCCATTTTGAACTTTTTATTTAGATTAATATGTAACTTTAAAAAAAAATATTACAATTCCTTCACTAATTAATCAAAAGGAACTTCGTTCTATCCGGGTGTCCCTTGACACCTCTCAAGTTTTTTTATTTCGTGAGGTTTGCCGGCTTAGGCGTAAATACCGCGCCTATCTTTTAGAAATTAAACCGTCTAAAAGAATAAGTGATTAACGCGAATGGGCAATACGAAAAACTGTTGCTACTGTACAAGAATCAGAACCGGAAAAAAAGTAAGATTTGTAATGATAAAAAAAACTACTTCTAAAAAGAAAAAAAATGTTTCAAATCGTTTCTACAAAAAGAAGTGAAATCCCACCAAAAACATTCTGTAAAAAACTAGCCAACTCTCGATGGAGCTGTTTGTTTATCTCTAAAAAGTAATGAAATCTAGACAAAGTCGTGCCAGGTCTAAGGTTCCTTACTGCGATTTCTTTATTATTATAGTTAATGTTGTGTGACTGTTTTTGGCGTGATACTTCCTGGCCGCTCTGGTGGCTTCTGGTGGGATAAGATTTTATACACACAAAAAATTAGAAACAAGGAGAGAGGTTATGAGTTCTTTCTTTTGCTATAAAGTCAAATCACCAAATGGATTTTAAACGTAAAACGGTACGAGTGCCGTTGGTTCAGACTCGTGTCCGTCTCTCTTTTTTCAATATTTAGGTACTTAAGTCACAAAATTTACTCTGGTTTAAAATCTCTTTTAAAACAAGGACTACATCATACCAAAAATAATAATATACAGGTGTTTGGCGCATGATTTTGGAGGCAAATAAGAAATTTTCTTTGAATCAGACTTCGTACAAATGACCAATGTGATCTGATAATGATTACTTATTAAAATTGGAAATTTATTTAAATTTAGAAAGACATTGGAAAATGCAACAAAATTTATTTTGCGCCTTACCTACACAAAAATTTTTGGATTACGGGGCAAATGGGTAGAACATAGGTAATGACTGTCTGAAAAGAGTGTCGGCGGTCCATGCGCCACCTTGTATAATAATAATAATAAACCAGCCTGTAAGTGTCGCCACTGCAGACTAAATACTGTACTTTCAGACTATATATAGTCTAGGTTTCCTTACGACGTTTTCCTTCCTTAGTCATTGGTGTCTTAGATTAATTAAGAATTTACAAAAAATTAAATAACATGTAATCAAGAAAAACGTTTGTATTTATGAAATAAAAAAAACCGCTAAATATGTAATCTGCTATTAAATTACATACAATTAATCAAAAGCACCCCCACCCTTAATACATTTGCACAGCTCACTCAAAATGTAATCCTAAATATGTGAATACTTTATACTTTCTAAAACTTGTAGTCTTTAAATCAAATAAATGTAATTTCGTACTTCACAGGTATTTCTTAATTTCACCGTACAATACAAGTACGAAAGCGCCACCAGTACCTCTTAGTACATTAGAGAAAGCGCCTTTGAAAAAGGCTGTGGGTCCTTCATCCTTTAAAATTTTGGCCCAGCAGTGGGCTGTACTTTTGTACTGGCGCTGATCAATTGGCCGACCTGACTGCATCATCATTCGCCGCCTTACCGTATCCAATGGATACGAACAGATACCCGCGAATGTGGTCACGGCCTGTAATGAAACAACATTGACATAAGAAACTATAAAATAAACTACATTTCAATCTGTTTTACCTACATTTTTCACCGACTAAATGTAGGGGAAACTACATTTAATCTACCGATTTTATCATCATCATCATCAAAAAATCTGGAGACATGTTTCTTACTTTTTGAACGAATAAGCTATAAACCAATTTTCACGACTAACTTCAAGTTCTTATAAAAACAACCGTTTCTTTGTTATTAACAAAATACCCATTGTTATACAGATGTCCATGAATGATGAACAGTCAGTTTTGTTGTTCTAGCAACACGAACACCATGTCAAGTGCGAGTGATATTAAACTTTTATACCTGGTCCAACTTATTCTTTGAAAATCGGCAAAGTAGTGATTTGCTCACTAATAGGCATTTTAATTCCAGTTAAGCTTATAGTGAAATGTAAATCAAATCATTAATCATCAATAAATATATCATAACTACCTACCACATAACTAACTACTACTTCAATGCCTATTCTACCCTACCCTACTTTACCCCTACCCTACTCTACTCATTTAAGGGCTCACGCTAGGAAATAATCTTCTCTGGGGTCGCCGTCATCGAAATCGATGAGGACTATATATATACTCTACCCCTAACAGCAATTAATTTTTATATAATTATATAGATTATAAAAGTTAAAATAGGTTCGTTGATTCACCTGAGCAATCATCCATGTGAAGAAAAGTGGTGTGTTATTTGGATCGGGTAGATAATCGCGAACCGTGTCAAAAACTCCGAAATACGTCGCTCGATAGATAATTATACCCTGCACTGACACTACAAAGCCTCTGTACCATCCCAATGGTCCATCAGTCTTGATCGTTTTGACAAGACAATCAATTAGTCCATTGAATTCTTTGTTCTTGCCTTTGCCTACGTCTGCTGCCAATCTGCCACACGCATCAATGATATATTGAATCAACAAATTAAGACAACGTCCAATAAACATGCTTTTCAAATGTGAAAAGCTTATACGGTTTAACAAATATAACTACTACTGACCTAGTTCGCCCGAAATCCAAAGGATACACAAAACACATAGAAGTAGCACCAGCGGCGCCACCTGATGCTAAATTGCCAGCAAAGTATCTCCAAAATTGTGTGTTTTTGTTCACGCCGTCGAGAAAGATTTTCTTGTAATTATCTTTGAAAGCAAAATTCAGAGCCTGTGTCGGAAAGTACCGAATGACATTTGCTAAATTGCCACGCCATAACGCAAAGAATCCCTGCTCCTTTGGTACGCGATATAAAACGTCCAAGATACCTAGAAAAAAGAAATGCTATATTAGCTGATGATGAGAGATGCTGTACTAAATCGCTAACTTTACGATCTACCAACGGATTAATTTAAAAATTGAATGGCAATCCTAATGTCATGAGCAAATTGAATTTAAAAAAGTTTGGGTATTTACGTTGGTGAATATCATAATTTATTCCATCAAGCGATCGTAATGAAACACAAGCCAAAAATTAGATTTTCGCCGTAATTTAACCGTGAATAAGTTGACCGATTTTAACCGCTTCGTTTAAACTGCATTTGGGCAGTTTTTTTAAATATGGACCAAAACACTAAAAAAAGATATTGTAGATAGGCACTGTGTAATATTAATAACATCATACTGCAGTTACATACATGTAAATTTAAAAATAAAGTATGAAAATAAATATTAATATAACAGAACATGTCAAAACTAACCTTTGTACCGTTTATCGCCTTTGATTTGTTTGCTCACATGCTGCACCTGTAATAGGATTTTCACTCGTTCAATGGGAGCAACTGCAGTTTTTGATATGGCAGCTGATATACCACCTGCAATAAAATCTTTCACAAAAGCTGCTTGAGTAGTGTCTTTTTTTTCTTTTTTTTCACCTTTCTTATCATCCCCCATGTGGATTTATTGAATTCTTTCCACTTCCCTTTGAAAATCCAAGATATAATTTAGGTACTTTGATTCTGGTTCAGTTCTTACAGCTAGTAGCTTCACTAATTTTGAGATTCAGCGGGAGATTTAACAGCGGCTTTTAAAAACATTATCTGTTACTTTCATGTTATTTAGAACTTGATAATGATATAATTTGCGGTTCACTTTAACTTTTGGCAGATTCATTCAGAACTAACACGTTTGTTACAAAAGACACGCGTTTTTTCTTTGTTTGAATTTAGAACTGTCATATCAATTACAAATATTTCTATGAAATTCTGACAAAAAGGTCTGAATACATTTAAATTATTATAAAAAAATGCAATGGTCAATGGCCGTATTATGAGCACCACAGGTCCCCGTCGTCAATAGGCGATCTTCTCAACTAAATAAAACTTTAAAATTGAAATTGATTCATCTATTTGTGTTTTTTGCTTGTAGTGATTCATCAGATATTCTAGCCACCATCTAGTCATCATCATCATCATCATCATCATCAGCCTGTATTAGTCTACTGCTGAACAAAGGCCTCTCTGAAGTATATAGTATTGTAATAAAGACAAAACCTAGGAATCTTGGTGTTATTCGACGAAATACAAGTGATAATAGACAACTACAATTATGTCAATGATCCACGGAGTACCAGTACATTCTCCCCGGCTAAATATAATCAGATATATGTTCAATAGAAGCACTGACACGAGTAAGTGCGTCAGCCACAATATTGCCAGCCACTGACCTATAAACGATATCATATTTGTATGGGGCTAGTTCTAACCGCCATCTCAGAATTTTCTCGTTTTTAGTTTTGCTTGTGTGTCTTGCATCAAACATGAAGGAAACTGAACGTTGATCAGTAATCAATCTGAAGGTTTACCGATTAGAAAATGTCGCCATTTCTTTAAGGACTCTACAATAGCATATGTTTCCTTTTCAATCGCCGAATGATTTTGTTCACTTTGATTAAGGGTTCTTGAATAAAATGCAACAGGTCTGTTTGCTTGAGACAACGTTGCTGCAATAGAATGTTCAGACGCATGTGTCTCTACTGTAAAAGGAATGTTGTCATCGATGGCATGGACGCATGACTGTAAAATGAAATTCTTTAATTCTTTAAAACTTTTGGTGAGCTCCTGATTTAGAGAAAATGTTCTTGAATTTGCTACTTCATGAACTTTCTCTGAAAAATTCGGTATCCACTTTGAGTAATGTGCGAACATGCCTAAAGCTCGTCTCATGCTGGGGATATCTTGTGGTAGAGGTAAGTCGACCAATGGTTTTAATCGGTCACTATCAGTATTGTTTGTTATAGTATATCCAAGGATATTTAGACATCTTTGTGAGTAAATTGATTTAGATTTATTAGGTGTCAAGCCATATTTTTGTGCGGCGTTATGGAATTCCTGTAAATTATCATCGTGTTCTTTCTGTCTTTTACCACAGATAGTTATTTCATCAAGATAAGCCAAAGTACCGTTTAATTTCTCTGTCTGAATCAACCAATCAATAATTCTTTGAAAGCTTGATACGCCGTTAGTGACTCCGAATGGAATTTTTCTAAATTGACAAAGATTTCCAGTTGCTTCAAATGCAGTAAAGTGTCTTTCATTTGGTAGGATCGGAACTTGGTGGTAAGCACTTTGTAAATCAATGGCGCTAAAAACAGAGTATTTGGATACCTTTGCTACTAATGCTTTGATATTTGGGAGTGGATATGCATCAAGATCAGTGTATCTGTTAATTGTCTAAGAATAATCATTAGCAAGACGTCTTTTATGAATATAAATATTTAATAAGCTAACATGTGCTAAAACATGTAAAAAATTTCACAAAAAACGTCTTTTATGATTTGCGCTTTTAGTGACAAGTACTTGCGCACGGCATGGAGATCTACTTTCTTCGATTATACCGTCATCCAGAAGTTTAGCAATTTCGCTCTTAATGAACTTACTATCTTCCTCACTGTGCCGGCAAGATTTGACAGCTATAGGTTTACATTTCGGAGGTATGTTAGTAAATAAAGGAACAGATACCTCGGCTACATTGCATACTATAAGTGGTTCTTTTGGTCCTCCAAAAGCAACTTCTAAAGATGAATGCTCTTCAAGTACATCATGCCCTATAATGATATCAGAGCGTACATTTTTGACAATTAGAAGGTTAACGCCTTGATAAGTGTGGATTCCTAATGTAATAGTTTGGCATGTTTGGCCTTCAACTTGAGATGTGTGGCTTGGAAGCCATAGAAATTGTTTGTTTACTAGGTTTTAGTTTCAGTTTGCAAAGTTTCGAAAATTCATAATTGATAAAACTTGCGGAGCTGCTGCCAGTGTCTAATAGAGCTTCTGCTCGAACTCCTTTATTAAAAGCAGGTATAGTAGTAGTTTTCCGCAAAGATTCAGGAGATGCAGCAATTAAACAAGCGTTGTTGATACTGTTTTCATTATGGAGGAACAGGGTGAGGCGTTCCTCTATTTAAAAGGGAGGATCTTCCGACCAGGTGGGTGTTCTGCCTGGCGGGCACTTGCTCAACGGTGGTAGTTAGGTCTTCGTATATTAGTTCACTTGTTGTGCGAACTTTGATTGCGCGATGCAGTCTTGTTGTGAGTTGTTCGTCATTGTGGAGAGATGGCGCTAATCGTCTCTTGAGTGTCGTAGTTGTTCACGTCCTATACGTATAGGTATAGGTGGCGGTAGTCGCCACATCATCATTGGTGGAAAAAAAACACACACACTACAGAAAAAGCACTTGCGTTTTTGGAAAGGGCTTCAGGTTTGCTGGAAAGAGAGGATTCTCGTGGGTTAGTCTCGTTTACTGCATTCACAGCGCAATTACTGAAACTCTGTGTGTTAACTTCAGCCATTTCTAGAGATTATGCTTGATTATATGCTGCATCCAGTGTTAAGGAAAGATTTTCAAGAAGTCTTTGACGAATTTTATTAGATGTTATGCCTGAGATAAATGTACTTATCTCAAATGTTATCGCTTCTATTAGTATCAGCATCAACGTTTGAAAATTCACAATTTTTTGATAGCTGTTTTAATGCTTGCATGTAAGTATCAATTGTTTCATGATTTTGTTGTTTACGAGTAGCAAGAATATGACGAGCATATAAAATGTTCTTCGATTTTATATATAATTTATTCAAAACGCTTATAGCGTTAGTATAGGTTGTGCATTCCGAAATGTAAGTATATACTTGAGGAGAAATATGATTAATAAGCAGACTTGATAGGGTCTGATGCGGGTGGCTGTTGAGACGCCAAGAAATTGGTAAACGTCTTTTTCCAATGTTCCCACTCCTTGGGTCCAGAACTTTACACCGGGTCAACATCAAAACGCTCTGGTCTTAGGAACTTATCCATTCCAATACTGTTTTGTTCCGCCGCTGTGAACGGAACTTTCGGAGCTTCCATTTTAGTAAAGTTCTGTCGAATAAATTGTAATAAAACCGAAGAACATTTTACCAGTACAAGTATAGGCCTATAGTCACCACGCTGGGCAAGCGGGTAGACGATCGCAGTAGCAGATGATTACTGTACACAGAAGGTGCTGATGCCCATCCGCATACCAGCGGAATGAGTAGAGCTAATCTTAGGCCGGAACACAATTTCATTTGCATTAATTTAATTAATATGCTTTTGTCGGATTTTCTGAGTCTGATGTGTTTTATTAACTCCCGGCTCAAAAAAGGGGTATTATAAGTTTGACGTGGCTGTGTATCTGCGTGTCTTTGTGTCTGTCTGTGAAGTTGTAGCTCCTAAATGTATGAACAGATATTGATTTAGTTTTTTGTTGTGTCTTGATCAAGAGTGTTCTTAGCAAAAAAATGAGGTTTAATTGTGTCGAGGGTTTTCAAATTTATTTAGAATGTAATTATGCATAGGTATAATAGGTACTCCATTAAAAATTCTTCTTGCCAGTATTGTATTGTAAATGGTTTTAGAGTTTGAATAATCTGAAATCTAAAGTCTTTAGCCCATCTTTTATATAAAGATATTGTTGCAAAAATGAAATGAAGGATAATCATTAGTTTAAGCTTAAAATTACTTTTGTTTTTTCCTTCGTTTTAAATTACTCACGAATGCTAAAATCATCGTTGATAAAGCACTTAAGTTTTTAACTAAATAAATCGAAGAATGTTTCAAACATTAAAAACTAACAAAGGAAGGAGTCAGTCAGTTCTGAAATAAAACTCAACATATTTTTGGTAGTTTGAAAAAATGTTTTATTATCAAAGACATTTAAATTCTATAAAATAAATAAATCTTTTTAATCTTTTTTTTTTTTTTTTTTTTTTAGCCAATGACAACAATAATATACATAGTTGACATAAAATGGAAACCCCGAAAACACACAGGAAAGCTCTACCGGAAACCTGGTCATTGATTGAAAACATACCAAAGAGGATACAAACATTAGCGTAAATACTCATTCTACGGATTTTATATTATGGTATCTTATTTTGGCAACTGTCATATTCGCGGTGTCGTGGTTTTTATGTTTAGTTTGCTTACATCCAATTTGTATAATTGGATTCTCCGTCTACAGAACGTAACCGGTCGCGTATATCTTATCGTCGTTTTCTTCAACTACAACAATTTCTCTCCAAAAGATTGGGTTAAATTGATTTAAATTACTAATTGTTCTAAAATTAACTATGCACGGTCGCACGGTCAAATGTCTACATGCCATTCAAAAGAAGTGAAGTGAAGTCATTTTACATTTTACGGGCCGAGTGCAAATTTTTAGATTTACCGATGGTTAAACCTTTGATTATATTATACACATACATATAATCAACGATTACACGTATGTATTATATAAACTTAAGCGGAGTTAGGAAGTATTGTTTCGCGTCGTGAATAATTTCAAACGAATGTCCCGTTGATTCTGAGAAAATAATGTTTACAAATCAGTGAAGAATTGGTAAGTAACTTGATTCAATCATTATCATATCATATTTATTGATATTGAAAGTACATTATTTTTTTATAAAAAAGAAAAATGTATTAAACGATACTAAATAAAAGTACCTATTTAAGCAAATCTAACTACCTTGAAACATTAATCTAAAAGACCGCTACCAGTAGACAACGTTCCCAAAATACTGGTTGCATTTCATTCCTGGCTCAATGAAGCTGGCATTGACATTGCCTCACTGAACTAATTTATTCCAATCTAATTCAAATTTTAATAAATTGGCTTCATCGCAATTACACGATGATTCTGTCAATGTCAAGGTTGAAGTAAACATAGTGTAAAGGTAAAGCAGAAAGTAAAAGAGTGAAGTTGACCGGTTAGGATTTGAGGGTGAATGGAGCATAATCTATTTGAGTGACTTAAGAAGGCAATGTGGCAAAATATAAAATATTAAATATGTTATAAATGATAGAAACAATAATGATTGATTATTTATTGATTGATTCTTGGCTATTTGACAGTTTGCGGAAAAATATTTTAAAATATAAATAGTTATGTAGGTTTATTTTATACCTTTTACAATGTTTTATTGATAAGGAAAAGTAGTGATAACATTAAATTAATGTTTTTGTTACAAAACTTTTACTCTGCACTTGTATGTCAGAATATGTTAAATTCTATCATAATAATAATCTAATCTATTATGACGTTCGTAGTGTCATGGATTTGATCACCGCTCAGAAAAAAAAATGCAAGTCGCAGATTGCTGTTTCGGGTTTGTTATCTGTGTATATATAATAAGTGTAGGAAGGCTTTGGGGGATTCTTTCGCAGAAGGCGTTTTGCATCTTTTAGTCGATGCTCTTCAAATGTTACTACAGCCTTTTTAACTGTGTTTCGCCATGCTAATCTCTGTTGCGCCAGTCTTTCCCAACCCTCTGGAGGAATATCACATGCAGTAAGATGACGCTTGAGTACATCCCTGTAGCGCAGTTATTGGCCCCGGGTGCGCTCATCACCAAAGCTAACTAGGTTCGCCGTTGACGGAACACGTCGAGGAGGACATTATCATCATCATCATCATAAATAATAATTATAATAATAGGGTAAATAAAGTAAATATAAATAATAATGTCATAAATTATGTATTTTATAAAGCCCCATCACATATGAATGTGAGAAACCGAATTCGCGCGACATCGCGCACTTTCACTAAAATGAGGGTTGTTATTTGTATGGGAGCTATGTATAAAACTTATATCGCTGTAATTGTTAAAGAATAAACTATCTCATTATACAAGAGTTATTATACATTTAGCTTTTAAATGCATTGCTAAATCTAAGTTGAAAGTAGGTTGAGCAAATTTTTACCAATTTTACGACTTTTTGGACTAAAATTGTGATAATTTAAAAATAAAATCGAATATTTCGTTTATTCCTAAGTAACATTACTTAAACTACTTACTTTTCCGTAATACTTGGTTTTATCTCGATTTTCGGCAAAACTACAAGTCCTACGGAAAAAATTGAATGGCAAAGAAAGTAATAACAAAGGTAATAAAAAGTTCTAAGTAAGTACAACTTTTGTATTTACACTTTTTTCACATAACCTTCTACAAAATTTATTTAAAAAATACAAACCCTCCCCCCACTCCCCGACTTCAGATCATTGTCAAATCATTTTTCCTTTAATTTTTGTTATATTCCTTTTCCTTTAAAATGGCGAATTAGCTGGACGGTACTGCAAAATGTATGCACCAAAATGATGTTAGTTCTTCAGCCTTAAGTGCCTCTCTCTATTTGGAACACGGCAATGCAGATACTGCTGCGTGTAAATAGCGGACGGTGCGGTAGTACTCACCCAGACGAACTTTCACTAAACTTATACTAGATATTCTTGGCGTGAACTTAATAAAAGTTCGTAGGTATCTATGATATTTTGGCTATAATTTTTGACGACGTTTTCCCAGTGGAAAGAAAGAGACAGAACTAAATATTTAACGTCACCTTACCCTACTTTCGTCGATACAACATAATATTTTTATGCTACAATCTTTTGTGAAGGTGTTATTAGGATTATTGCGAAGATTCAGATCATTTTCTTTTCCACAATACTACTTACGTTTATTATTATATTTATTACTATAAATATAATATTGGTATAATAATAATGAAGCATAATTATATAAAACAAAATGTTATAAACGCATAATGATATTTACACATTTACAAAAATGCTATGTAGTGGTTTTAGGATTTAAAAAAAAAATCTAACGAGATGGCTGCGGCGTGGCGTCTTCCAACCTAACCTAACCGATCGTAATTGCCTTAGAAGATATGCTAAAATAAATACTAAGCCTTAAAATGAATGCACCTCTAACCTACCTAAATTATGCCAAAACAAATTACAGTTTGGCAAAAAAGGGCCTGGTAAAATTTGGGGCGCCACTGACGCATTTATCATACTAACGTAAACGCACCTAATAACGACCCGTTAAAATCCGCGCTCATTACCGCCCTATTCAGAAAACTATCATTTTTATGTTAAGTATTATAGCTACACAATTGGTTGCTTTAAAAAAAATGTAGATGTATTTGTATTGCAAATGTTCATCTCTTGTTTGCGTGCGTAACTCGACGATTTATGTAATAATTGCTCAGTTCGTCCGTGGACGCGGCAACTTAGTGCATTTTCCATAGTGTGGCATTCCCGATGGCGTAAGTATTCTTGTTTCTTTTTTAGCAGAAAATTATATCGTCAAGCATTTTAATGTAACTTCTAGTTCTTTTGATGCATTTTTGATACTTTCAGGAACACAAGTAATGATTCATTTTAATGAGATACTATTTTATTTTGCTTAAAATTCAATATTAAAAAATAGGCGGTAATAGGAACAAAAATCACAATTTTATTCCTATTACCGACCCATGTCGCTGATAAGTACTTGTCGTATATTTTGTGTGCCATGATTTTTGTTAAAATGCGCAAATTAATAGGCAGGAGGCTATACTAACTCAGTTTCTTAGTATGTTAACTTATATTTGAGCTATTAACGCCATATATTCAAGAGCTTTAGTAGCCGTATACACTAACTTTGATCTTACGTAAATATTTTGATGATTAAAGGAGGTATAATTTTTAAATAGTGTATTTTTATAGTTGAATAAAATATTATTATTATTAAATATTTTTAGCAACCGCACCTCTTAAATCATACATGTACAAAAATCACATGTATTTACACAATTCATACACATTCCCTTGGGTCGGTAATAGGTTATACGATTTCCTTTAAGAAAACCTATTACCGATCTACTTGTACATTTACGACGCACCCCATACTACATGTTTTTTTTATTTGGTATTTATTATATATTCAAGTTATTTAATAGACATTATAGTATTCCATAATAAACATACAGATTTAACATAAGCTTTATTATATTATAGTAATACTTAGCTAACATTTATATGTGGAAGTCATATGGTAATTTTAATTACTATTTGCTATCCTTTAATAGTATATCCTAGACTTAGTAAATAAATTTTGTTTCAGAAACATGGATCGACTAAAACGTAAACAATATTAAACAGTTAATCAATTTGACGTTGCACTGATGGCTATCACTAATGGAGCAAGTATCTATGAAACCTCTTTGTCAATCTTAATCCAAGATTTGATTTTTGATTTGACATGACTACTAAACTTAAGAAGCGGTTTACAGTCAAATGCCTTTTCTACTGTTTTAATAGATCACATTTTGAATTTTTTATTCTATTTACGAGTTATGATACTTTTTCAATTAGCGGCGCTAGTAGACGGTAAACCGCCTCATAAATGTTATTGTAATTTTATATGACTATGTTACATTTTTACTAAGATTCTATAATGCCATTTACTCTTGTATAATACCAAATTACCATTGGTTATATTATTATAGTAGTTATAATCAATGCTGGCCTTTGGTAATTTGTTATACATAATTCGTATAAATATGATATTTTTTATTGATTTAACGCTGTTAAGAATATACTATTATAAGAATACATATAATTGTTCAGTGTTGATAGCATTCTGTACCGTGTTGGAGCATTTATATAAACAGTTCAATATACACAAGAATTTTTATTTAACTTTAACGGTTCTATTTATTTAGTGGTCGGTATTAGGTGTCACATAAACGGTATTAGGTAATCGCCCGATATATTGAGTCGGTAATAGGGACATGACCCTTTTTCCTTTTATTTTATTTTTATTTTTTTAAGTAATTCTTTGCTTATTGTTCTTATACATAACTAAAAAAATTGATAATTTCAGTACTTGAAAAAATATTTTTATTGAAGCCACATATTAAGAATGTGCTTATTTTTTGGATATCAATCTGAACTACGCTTAAACTGGCGGTAATGGGTGCGTTTACGTTACAATTCAAAATTACAAGTTATTTGGTACTTACATATTTCTATGACGAATTCATCAAATATAATCAAATGAATCCTTTTTAAGCTATTTTAGTAGTACAAACTTAGTTTTTAAGATTTTTATTTCAATTTCCAGCTGTCACCGCCATGACTTTTTTGCCTAGCTGTTGACCAAAGTAGTAGTGTAGTTATACAAACCTTGCCTTTATGCCAAAGTATTATTATTCTGTAACTTATGCAAAAACGTTTCCTTAATATGTTTGAAATTGTTGAAAAGGACGCGAATGGCTTCAAGAAAAGGATGGTACGGCCGTGCCTGCTTTACACGAGACTTAGCGGGGGGCACTGCAGTATCCGCATCACATTAGATAGAACATAGAATACTCTGACGACCAATTTAAAAAATAGAGTTTGGTAAACATCATAATATTTTGAAGGTACCACATAAATTTCTGTGAAAATAATAATAGTAATATACGATTAGTGTACACTCTAATAATGTGCACAGGCACAGACAGTTACAAATTGGAATAAATAAATATCGTCCTCTTGCTTCACCCTTTGTAGAGGGTAAACATATCTTTATAACAGGGTAGTTTTAAATAGGGGGTAGATGAGTCCCAAAGTCATTGACCTCTCCGCGCGAATTCCTCTATGCAAACTGAGCATGCGAGCGACGTATAAAAATGTAAGGGTTAAATACCGGTACGTTTGTGTGACCTTCTTTCTGAACGGTGGAGTCAAAGATACATCAGTTGTTATAACTTTCATGCACCACGTTTGAGTAGTAGTACTGACTCTCATTTTCCAATAGTAATGTTAGTTACAGTGCTGTCAACTCTGAATCAGCAACATTTTCTACAGCATTATTTTTATGTATACCTAATTATGTTGCTGCGCGCTTACGCGGTGTATGTGTTGCTTCATTATAATTATTATGTGCGTAATGTCACTTTTTACATTAAAAAAGAAAATCGCATAATTGTGCATCGTCTGTTATAGGCCATATTGAACTGAAATTAAAGACTGATTATGTGCGTAGAAATTCAGCTCATGTGATGAGCAGTTAGTACATAGGAGATTGAAGTAAGGTCTGAAGCAATGACACGTATTTCCCGAAATATGCGCTCGGCTATCATCGTCCAAAGAGAAAGGATGACTTGTAGAACCCTCGGAGTCCCTCTGCATTACATATTAAGCTAAAACGAGGGTGTTGGAACATTTGGGTGGTTTCACAAAACTTTGAGACAGCGTTGTGCCTGCACGCGTATTCGGTTTCACTGTGTTGCGATTCACTTAGATAAGTTTCGGTTTATGCGCTCTAAATTGTTAAGCGGTTGGCGTATAGTAATTGGTGTTACAAAGTGATATTGCGTAAGCATTAAACAAGCATAGTTTTTATAATAGGATGATTGTAAGTGACAGTGTCAGTCACCAAAACAAAGTTTTGAAGTGTTTAAAAGTTTTAAATATTTATTTTTTATTTTTTACTTTTCAATCCTGGATATTTTGGCACTGGTACGTATCTGTGAATTTATTGTTACCGAACGGTAAATCTTGTGTTCTATTGGACACAAGACAGCGTTCAGTAACTATTTTTTTATTATCCATACCTACTTATAATTTAGAGAAGCAATTTTATTTTATTAGAGATTTTTTTTTTACATTTTATTGGTCAATATTGGTTCATATTGGTTTATTGAAAATTCGACCGATTTTTTTTAAATGATTAAAAATTAATATTTTATATGGTTTTACTCGTAATGGTACCTACTGAAGTATTTTATATTTGGCTCTTTATAAATAGAGACAATTTCATATTATTTTTTTCACTCCATAAATGAGGAGTTAGATTACAGAACTACTCAAATAGTATAATCCCAGTGAAAATAAGAAAGAGTTCTTTAAACTGTGGTATATACATATAATATTCTGAATATACATACTTTGCTCGTTGGCCTAGTGAACAAAAATATTGATTTTTTTCTTATTTCTATATGCAGTTCTTATTCCTATCAACACAAGGTTCAAAATTAGAGCTGTTGATTCATTGCTATACCCCTATATGTTGCATGTGATCCCAGTAGTGACACGGATTTAGTCACTGCGGATCACGTCGACGAACGTTTTGATCCATTTTTTAGTGCCATCTACCATAATAAGTTGGTAGTGGTTGGCTAGGAACCATCTTGGTTTCAGTTTACAGGGATAGTACTTCGCCCCCCCCCCCCCTTTAAAAAAAAAGACTTCCAGAGAACAAACATTTACATAATTGTTTTTCTTACAGGACTGGTTAGTGGACACCCGAGTCCTAAAAGGGGTGACCTACAAAAGATAACCTTTATGAATGAGTAACAAT
Organism: Protodeltote pygarga; assembly: GCA_936450705.2. NCBI lineage: Eukaryota > Metazoa > Arthropoda > Insecta > Lepidoptera > Noctuidae > Protodeltote > Protodeltote pygarga. The sequence goes on from OW388248.2 coordinate 17,109,526, forward strand.
TTACGCATTATAAGCTTTTTAAATTAAAATTTTAGGGTTTTAAATATCTACTATAAAGATATTTCTGAGATGAGTTTCCATTTGTGTATTTATAAATCATTATTGCAACCCAGTTCACACATACTAGAATTTCTCTTGGATTGCCTCCTAAAGCCTGTGCGAGTATGGTAGATTTCTGAGTCAGCGTTTTTAGGTGTAACTTTTACTAAATTCAAAGCTTTATTATCAATTTTCAAATATAAACATTAAAATTATTAAAATACAACTAAAACTAAAACTAACATTAAAACTAACGCTAAAACTAAAAATAAAATAAAAAGAGAAAAACTTAATCTAAAAGACCGCTTCCGGTGGGCAATGCCCCCAAAACGCTGGCAAAAACTTTTACTTATATGATACCCTAGTAGTTTAGTGGCTTTGGAGAATGCGGATCCGGCTCCGCGCTAGCCGACCGCGACAAGGAATTTTAAAATTAAATTCGAAAATTTATTTCATGAATATGGATATGGATGTATTTATGTTTTATTTATATTAATATTATAAATGCGAAAGTAACTAACGCCTTAACACTGAATCGAGTTTGATGAAATTTGGCATAGTGATGGATCGGATAAGGACGTACGCTAATTTTTATTCCGGTAATCCCACGGGAACAGGGCAGCTAGTTAAGTTAAGTTAAGCAGCTAAAACCGCAGAACTATATATTTTGTGGTAACTGTTTTGTGGTAATACAAAAAAAAAATCAAGTAGGTACCTACCTAACTTATTCTTCAGTAGGTAAATTTTGTTTATTTAGATTTACCCTGTTCTTAAACAACTTTTGATAGTTTTTCGTTCTTTCTATTTTTTTATTAATCAACAATAATTCATTTATTTCAAGTAAAACTAGTACAGAAATTAATTAAATAGGTAAAGTATAATAAAGCATTAGATGACAAGACATCATACATTTTGACCAGTAATGTTAGCTGGTACGGCCTTGTAATTCGCTACCGCGTACACTACCGGATATATCCTATTTACGGTGAAATATACGATGAATTTTAAAAAAATGCATATATTATGTCATCAAAGGTGAGGTACAATTGGAAATCTACTTTTATTGTCGCCGGGATGTTAAATGTTTCGTTCTATTTCACACATGCAGGTTTTTGAACAGGTACAGGTCTTTCACAGTATGTGGTAGTGCGGTTTTGCGTTAAACTAACAATTAAAATTATAGGTCATAGATCTTAGTATTTCCCACTAATTTACACATCATAATTTTATGACTGCCTCGTTGGTCTAGTGGTAGCAAGCGCGACTGCTGAGCACGAGGTCCTGGGTTCGATCCCCGGGTCGGGCAAAGTGTTATTGGGTTTTTCCATTGGGAAATTTCAGTAGCAGCACGGAGTCTGGAATTGTGCCCGGTAATTGGCAATAGGCTCGCCCCCTATTACATGGGACTTATATCATAGCCGGCGAAACGTGGGTGTACTGCACACCTCTGCCTACCCCCTCTGGGGAATACAGGCGTGAGTCTATAATAATAATAATAATAATAATAATTTTATGCGTTTCTAATAAAAGGTAAATATAACCTATATTTCAGTCTATTACTGGTCACCAGAATACCAATAAATACATAAACAACTAACAAGTATTTTCAACGAATTATAGGATTTATGTCTGTTGTATTGATATGAACAATTGAACATTTATAATAATTACTTAATTCCCATGACAATTTATTAATGTTCATACAATTTGAGAAGTACAATAATTCTATGAATAAATAATATAAGAATTTTTTTTTGATGTAAAATGGTTTTGTCATCAGAATATAAAGGTATGTACCAAAAATCGGATCAATCTGTTAACAATATGAAGAAGATAAAATTTCCAATGACTACATTTGAACAAACAAATAATTATAAAAACAAACAAGCAAGGCAAGCTAAATAAAACCGTTTAAATTAAAATAGACTAGCTAATAAAATAGGTGAATGATTTTTTTACTAGTTGTATTCCTATTGTTACTTTAGTGGTTGGTTTTTTTTTATTACCAAAAATATTGATCGACGAAACTTACCAGATCTTTATCCACGTCCCTCCGTAATTTGCGTCTCTCTCCCTCATACTATGTTACAACAGCTCTCCCTCTTTTATGTATAATCGATACTTTACCCAGAGCGTCACGTAAAGAGGCATCCACCGCGGTTTCGTCAACCGGCAAACACATCACTACAAACACAAATAATACTGCTTGAATTAATACTTGGATTAAAAAGCCAGCTGAATTTTTGACCCAAGTTTCTAGTTTTTGCATTATTTTGTAAAATAGCTTTATGATGTCTTACAATTTTAGTTATGATGAAGTAAGTAATAATTTCCAAACTAATTTAGTACAGAATTTATGCAGAGATCAGACATAGTTTACGAAAACGAACATAACTAAAAACCGACTACTTATTTATACTGTAGTCGGAGGCCACCAAATTCACAAAATATATTTATTACAAAAAAAAATATTATTAAAAAACAAAAAACCCGACTGCTAACTAAAAAGATAGAAACAAGTTGGTTATAGATAGATCATACTTTACACAGTGTTCACAAACGCAGTCGGAGGCATTAACTATTCATTCTCTCTCTCTCTAAACCCAGAAGATAATAATATTACCTAAAGAATGCCTCCGACTGCGTTTGTGAACACTGTGTAAAGTATGATCTATCTATAACCAACTTGTTTCTATCTTTTTAGTTAGCAGTCGGGTTTTTTGTTTTTTAATAATATTTTTTTTCCCAAGAGATAGTTTAAGAACTATATTATAATATAGTTGTTAAACTATGTATGTACTATAATATATTATGGCAATCTTTTATCACGAAAAAATGCATAGTTCCTGTAGGTCTCACGGACGAAATCGCGGGTTATATCAAGTTTAAACATATAAGTTGTATATATTTTTGTAATCACCTTTTAAAACTCTTCATTTTGATACCCCTCACGATCGGTTTGGGGTTTTTTTTTCAAATTATCATACCTTTTGGCGCCAAAAATCTGCCATATCGATTTTTAAAAATTGGTATATATACCCAGTGACACTCGCGCAATAAAGACGAATCCAACGACATATCATTCATCAAAATCGCTTCAGCCGTTTAGTAGTTACGAGGGAACATAGAGATGGACATACATACATACAGGTCAAACACATAACCCTCCTTTTTGGCTTCGCCGCAGTCGGGTAATAAAACCTTCGACTACAGTATTTTTTAAAAAATCTAAGAAGCTTGTTTTTTAGTTTTTAAGTTGTCGGATTTTCGTTTTTAAACTTTATTTTATTTCAATGATTTTTAGTGGAAAGGGATTAATATAATTCTTTTTAATATCTGTAAACTGTCATGTATCATAGCTGTCGCCTGCAACATCGTGCTATTAAATGTACATTGTATTAAATTTGTAAATGTTCTAAAGTAGATACTTGCGGGTATTATCGGTTACGAACAATATACCGTTAAAATTTTGCCCAATGTGTAGTCTGGCAGAACACTTCTTTGGCTCCATGTAAGATCTTATAACTTTTATCGATTTTTACGAGAAATATTTTTTTTTTATATCAATCAAAGAAAAACGCATTATTGTAAGCAATTATTGAAATCAATGATATATAGCCAAAAGACTACTTAGGTAACCCCCGTTTCACTAGGTCGTGACCGCGATATTAATGGCTGCAGTAACATCATCTTTTGTGAACCATGATCTAAAATGATACTAACGCCATCTAGTTACGAAAATGAAATCTCATTTAATTAACATTATTTAGACATTACATTTATAGATAATTTTATTAGCAGTGACGTTAACATTAGGTATTTTAATTATTAAGAGATTACGAGGGAATAGATGAACAAACTTACATACATACATAGACTGCTTAAATTATTTATTGTGGTCGGGTAAAAATTGCTAGAAAAAAATATTATGCGGATGTCGAGTAGAGTAGAGAGAGCTTTGACCACAACAGTAGCAAATAGAAGTAATAATCTATAGTTTATCAAACAAAAAGGCATTATTTTGTATCACATCCACCAATTTATTTTCTTTTTCTATTTATGGTAGAAATAGGAAATAAATTAAAGTGAATTTTGAACATAAATCAATGCTAAAACATTAACATTACACATTATATTATGTAGGACATAAATAGGCTTCCTGTATCAGCGATAACAAGATCTACCTGACACAACTTAAAGTCATACAAGTGCGCATGACTCAACACTGTCATTGGAATGCGTTCAAATGGTACATGTATGTTTTTATGCGTGTACTGTTTATCAGGTTACAAGTTCGATTCCATTGCATAGCTGCGTAGGGTCAATACCAAAAATGTATACAAGTTCAATCAACGTACAAGTTCTATGATATTGAAGAGAGCCAAAGTAATCTTCGACATTAATTGTCAAAATTAAAAACTAGTTTTCATAAAAATATATTTATTCATGATATAAGGCACTTATGATAAGACGTTATTCTAATATTATAATAAATATAAATAAAATATTTAAAAAATAATAAAAATTATTTGATTTTGAGTAAAGAATTTCTTCAAACATTTTATCAATAATTTCTAATTTTAATTAAATAAATTATATACGTATTATTTAAATTGGAAAGAATGAATTTATTGAAATAGATAAAAGGTCGAGCACAATAATAGTAACTTACTATATATACACCTAGAAATAAACTATCTATATAAACTAATTAAATAGATAAACTTAATCTAAAAGACCGCTACCTGTTATTTAAATCCACTATAAATATTAGGCGTACGCATAAAAAAGAAGGCATCCGTTGAATCAATTTCCTGTAGCGGACAGGTTCGTTACGATTCGGCACGACTGACGATGTCATGCCCCAGTTTCTCTGATGAAATGTTGACTTAAAACAACGAATACTCGTTATAAAATGTAATGATAATAGAAGATAATCGTTAAATGCTTCTTTTTTTAGTATTTTTTATGCATTTTTATGTCAGCATCGATAAGAAAAACGCAGTAGAAGTCACAAAATTCCATTTTACCAAGTTTTATCCTGAAAGTTACTAAAAAATAAAACTGAAACACTTTGTAAAAAACATGCAAAACTAGACTTAAATAAATCTACAGAAAGTTTAATTTTGAACAAAAATAATATTTTCCTTATTACTTTGTGTATATTCCAAATGTCAGTTTTTTGCTTAGTTAAACCTATGTTCTCCTAGTATCAAGGTAACAACGCTGTAACAGAATGGCGTAGTTTTAACGCAAGCGCAAAAGGCACACATGACAAGACCGTTGTTATATCCTTTGTTTACTATTTCTCAACTGGCCTTAGAAACATAATAATATTTACATATCTCTTGCTCTGTAAGTACACCCTTACACCCCTGAATGCCGGGGTGTATGACCACAAAACACCGAGAGTACAGAAGTAAAGCTCATGTATGTACTGCGTTTTTTATGCCTACTCTCGGTGGTCGCGCTAGGGATGCCGCGCTCGCCGCTCCATCATCTTTCCGTGGCGAGCGGGTCGAGCGTAGGTAGGTATGTTATTATTTAGATTGATTGTAGGTACATATAATATTGTAAAACTGATATCATCGAGTATACATATTGAGCAAACGGTTTATTGGTTCACTAGCGTAAGAGTAATTTGCACTAAATACCTAGGTAGATAGTAGATACGTGTAGGTACATTATTTCCTAGCGACCCACACAAAAAAGCTAAATAGTTACGTAAAAAGATGTGCGACTCTTTCTCGATAACAGTACCTATTATGATAAACACTTCTTTTCATTTTGTACATACCTAATACAATACAATGCAAATAGATTATAGGCAAATAGGTAGGTACCAACCTATAAAAATCATAAACACTTAGGTACCTACCGTGTTTTGTGTTACTCACGTATCTAATCATAAAATTACAAACCTACTAACGTCTCTAAAACAACTGGTAGTTTAAAAAACGAAAATGGACTATTTAAAGTCGAATTGAAACATTTCAACACACAACAATTGTAATAACTTTTTTTCGGTGCTCCATTTTTGCACAAAAAATATTACGATGCGTATAGTGCAGCGCGTGCCAAGTTGTGGCGCAGTACTCCGAGTCAGTCTGAGATTTCGTGTCCGTGAACGATGTCTATGTGTGCGTTGCTCGCGCGCCCAATGTACGTAGCTTTACTTCTGTACTCTCGGTGTTTTGTGGTATGACTATCATTACAGCATAGGTTTTGGAATTTGAAAAAAGAACTATCATACTCATACTGCACGAAGAATATTTTTAAAAAGTTAATATTTTTTTTCTTGGTATCGATTAATTACTCGAATCGGAATCTAGACAATTTATTTTATAAAGATTTTATTTTAAATATGGAACTATTTGTTTCCACATCGTATGTTAGATGGAATCGATTTAAAAATCAAACTGGCCAACAAGATTTGACGCGCTTGCGTGCGTGAAAAAAAAAAGGCAGTCTACTAGATTCCTAAAAAGAACGTGACCATATCTCTTACAAATTGTAATAATTTTACTATTAATTTTAATTAAATACACATTTTTTTCTTCTTAATAAATGTTCATTGAAACCTGCTGTCTTGTTGTTTACTTACCTCACAATCGATATGTAAAGCAGAGTATTTATCTCGGGCGTAAGCATCAATTGCATACTCGGGTTAATTAGCGCCTTCGCTTCGCTCAGGCGCCAAAAACCTCGTATGCAATTGATGTCATACAGCCCTTGGTTAATAATCTACTATTAATTAACCAGATAATTATGATGATATATATAATATATATCTGGTCTGATTACAACGAAATATTTCCTCTACAACTTTTACAATAATCTTTAGAAATAAAAATAACTGTCAGGACGTACAGGTATAGATAGATAGTAATTAATACAAATTAATAGGAGTATTGGACCCCGATTCCTAATAAGTTCTGACTTTTTCCAGTTTTTCTTATTGCATTTTATGTATGTTATCGATGGTTCACAGTTTATCTGCTGTTAATATCCTGATATGACCAGGAATCTCCATTGCGAGGTCACTGCATTTCCAAAAGTTAATAGTTGTTGTCATTTTTATCAATTTGCAAACACCTAAACGCTAATTAGGAATAACAGTTATTATATAAAATGGAATAATTATCCTTCAACAGTAAAGAACTGAATTAAATATTGCATAAACACAAGTTAAGCTCTAGAGTTTTACGTAAGATACGACGACGCGCGGCGCCGCACGATGTTATTTGCTACCTAAGCCAACTGACTACGATGCCAAGTACCAGGAGTCCATAAGCCATCCGTATATTAGATACACTGGCTTAAAATTCAATAGTAAGAACAGCACAAGTAGCAACATTGCATTTCGGAAAACTCATTTGTATTTTCGCACGCATAAAGTCTAACTTTGAACTTAGGAAACAGTAATTTTGGTTTATATCTTTAGAGTTGATATCTTTTTAGTTTTTTTTTATTTTGCTTTAACTTTTGGTAGATTTCTTAAGAATCTTTAAAAAAAAAATATTTATATTTTGGTACTTACAGGAAAAGTTTTTAGAATGTTGAATCAGTAAAAATTGTTTCGACTTCGAACTCGTAGTTTTTTTATTTTATCAAATACATACTTGCTGAAATGACTGAATCACTAATTTAAATATATTATATACCTACCTTTACAAACTAGAATTTAATTTGGGAAAGTGTTCAAATATAATAATATTATAACAAATATAACAATATTAAATACAAAAAAAATGGTATATAAGCAACTACTTATTTCGAAAATTGAAGTAATTTTTGAAATTTCAGGATTTATCTATAAACCTCTTTGTCTAAATTTATACATATATTAAATACCTTGTATTTAAAATGTAAACTGACTTGATTTGTCGATAATGCGCCATCTTGTGGTAGCTGTGGTAGTTTTACCTTACAAATAGCTGTTGTATTAGTTCATTCGAAAACGTTTGGCGCTATCATCGAAAATAGTTTACTTGGTACTCTTAGTACTAACTACAAAATGAAAAATATTTACATTATATTATGTAATTACTTTGTTAAAAAATTAAACCGAGTTCAAAACAATAAAAAGCTAAAAACAAACGTTTGTTTTGAAGTCGATGTCAAGCCAAGTGGATTACAAATATTTCGGGTTAACAATAAAGTGTAAACGAGCTGTAATGTAGTAGCTAATATAGATGAGGATGACTATGGTTGCTACGGTTTCGTAGCACATTCCTATGCGCTACGCTGTATATATTTATAACTAGAAAACTATCCAACCAACTAGAAGATTATTAATACGGACGGACACCTTTAACTAATGAAACGAAACTTTGCAGTATGATGAATTGATCATGTTTTTTTATATGACCGTAAAAATATTATCTGACCGTAAGAATATTATTTGTTCGAATTCATGTTTATTATACTTAAATATGATAACTGATATCTTAAGGTGTAAAATTATTGTATCTAAATTTCAATATAATTAATAAGTTTGATAAAATTTTGATTTGGGATCAGCACTTAGTTTGGACCTGATAGGCTATCCCGGTATTACTATCACCATAAAAAATACAGGCACACTGATAAAAAGCGACTAACAATGCGTTGCTTCTTTAAATGATCAATTACTTTTTAAGTCCATTTTGTGGACCCTACAAAAATATTATAATGGAACCGGTGGTTGATTCTACCTCTCGGTTTTTAAGACTGAATGCTATTGAGGTCAAACGCTCCCCTTATAATGTCGTGTGGACAAAACGATAGCTTGATTTTTAACCGGACGGGGCCATCTGTTGATTAAAAATCAAAACTTTCTCACATTTTTATTTTACGTTGATATAAGTTATTTTTTATTTATTATAATTCGTGTGGTGAAGAATGAAATGTTATAATATTATTTCAACAATCTTATCGTAGAGTTCTAGTTATGAAATTTAAAAAAATGAATCATAATGACAGACTTTATTCATTTTATTATTATTATATAACAAGTTAAACCAAATAATGTTTTAAAATATTTTTTTTATCTACTAAAATACGCTTCGGATTAACCAAACACTACTATTAACAGTCACATGAGTCACTTTGTTTTTAAAATAAATACAAATAATATATAGATAAAAATGTTTAGTGTCATAAAAAATAGGTTATATGAGATGAGCTTAATAATATGTATCTACAAAAAATACTGGTACTGGTTCCCAAACAGGGCTGACGCCTGTAAAGCTAAAGCTACAAACATAAACAATGTCACATACTATCATTAATTAATTAATTACAAGTAATATGTAAGATTATTTATTATTTTATATTATTATGTATAATTGTCGTGAGGGTATGTATGTGTATGTAATGAGTGATGGATGAATGATGGGTGTGCATGTGAGATGAGTGTTTACTCTATGAATTTAAACAACGCTTCAGTATTGTTGGTTCCAGGGTGGTCTATATTAACAATTGGATCCGGTAGGTAGCGCTGCAGTCGGGTTAAATTAGAACCACAAGGGCGCGTGGGGTAATCTTTTGAAATCGAAGACAAAAATAGTTTTGTAAAATTTCTTCATTTCTCAAAATCCGTGAAAGCCGATATAAATATTTTGACTGAGTATAACTAATAGGACAGGTTATAAATTTTAAGATTCACATAAGGATTTGTAGTTATATTATATATTAATATTTCAGTTTCTCAAAATTTTGCAATGAGTTAACTCATTTCAACTGATGCAAACATCGAAGATAAAAGTCAAGGCAGTGTGCAGTGTTGTGCATGAAATAAAAAATAATATGGCCGATAAATATAGCCTTTACAATATTTTCAACTCAAAAAATATCTTTAAAAATGATAATTTTCCATCCAGTATAATAGATGTAATCTCTTGTATAAACCATTATCTCAGACTTCGGTCACATTTGGCTATATTCTCTTGATTAGTATCATCACTATTGGCAGAATCGAATGTTTTATTGCGTGGTACTTACGTGTCACTTGAAACTTACAAATATTCTGCGTTTGCGCAAAGTGTGAGCGAGAGAAAATATCTACCAACGCAAGTGTTTACCAACGTGTTTCAGTCATTGTCCAGCTCCTCTAGACTTGGAACGTTAAGCTATAATACAAACTAACCATAATATTATCCAAACCAACATATTCACAAGTGAAATTAAAAAGGAAAAGGCATATTAATTTAGTTCTAGAAATTAAAACTGTATGCCGCTTCTTGTTGTTATTTAGAATGATATCACGATACTGCGCCGAAGCGACATGGCTAATAATAATTTGTGGCCGCAAAGAGTGCATGTGAAAGCATATTATCATAACTTCAAAGACTTGACAAAGGTAAACTATTACGTAATACATGTTGCTAGTACTGACTACTGACGTATAAAACTAACCCATGCCTCTGTAAATATTTAACATGTATATTTTACTAATGATTCGTGTCATCTCAATTTTACTAACTGCATGAGCTGAATAGTGAATAAAAGTAAATAATAAGTGAATAAATCTAGAGTATTGTAAATTATATCAATGGTATCAAATAACATATTATGAACTTGTTTCACGAAAGTAAGGAATATAGGTATATTATTTTAATTATATTCGTAAGCCGAGCGTGAGAAGTAAAAGTTAACAAACTTGCCATGTCTTTTTAGTTGAAATACGAAACATAAAACCTACGAATTTTTTTTTTCTAAAGATGGTAGTATTTTCTTTAATTATATTTGTTTGTATATTATATTATGTTTTGAAATAATAAAATCTTAAAATAGTTAAAAATGTAACCCTTTTTAGTTTTTTTTTAATAAAATTAAATTGTATTACCTTATTATTTTATCACACGTCAAAGAGTATATTAAATTTTAAATACATAAGATAAAATTATTTGTTTTTACACCTACTAAAATATTTTACTAAAGTGATATTCCTATAGGTACTTAAGTCATAAAAAAGACGGAATAAAAATGAGTACATTATAAGTAACTATATAAGTACTATAGTATATAAGTAAGTATAAGTACTGTATTTGATTTCATTTTAGTAATGCAAATACTATAGAAATATAAGGAAAGATCCCTTCCAATATCTTTGGCAAATACCTTGTATCTCACTCATTCATCAAGTTTTATTATATGAATGTCTCATGTTGTTTGACAATATTCGAGATCGTTCTTTCTGGCTTGTTGCTGCTTGACATGCCATGCCGTAGACGTCATATTGTTTAGAAATTCTTTATTGCATTCACAACGTTAAGTGCATTGATTGCGATGCAAGATTATCCGTTTGTAATTAATGCATACTACAGACTGCTGATATTTAAGGACTTGTATGTTTTACTTATTATGTATTATGTCGGCTTTACTCACGTGTTGATGACGAGATGGCCCGATTAGTTTAAAATTCAAACGGAGTTAATTTTCAAGAATATTCTCATTGTGTCTATATAAAAGTAAAATACAAGTGTGTACGAATGCAGCTTTATATCTTAATAAGTCAGTTGGAAAGCGTCTTGGTAGCGATATCATGTATTTTGCTATGATATTCGTAAGTCAATAAACAAACAATTTTCATCGACTATTGGGTAAAAAAACAAAACTTCGAAATTTTGTGTAATGACAATCTAAGATCAATAGAAGTCTTTCAACTTAAATAACATACCTAAGCGAGACCATTTAAGTCATACATTTTTATAACTCTATGAGACGTCAATTAGGTCTAATTTGCAGCCAAATTGACAAGTCATAGGGCGGTTATTCAATGTATGGCGCGAGGGTCATGTTTCACGGGAAAATCTTGATAGCGACTTTTAATGCACTGGATTAACGACATCTATCGAGCTAACAGTAAGTTATAATACGCGCTGTATAAAATAAAGTCCAATTACTGTTAATAGTATCTGTACAGTCATGAGCAAAAATATGTAAACATGTAGAGTTTTTCAAAAGCCAATTCAAGAAAAACGCGTATTTAAAATGTAAACATATTGCAGTTGTGACATCAGTAGATATTTACCAATAGGTTATATAATTTTGTACTAATTAATTCTGTAAATACTTTAAAAAAGAATCATTTGAATTCCTCTACATGTATACATAATTATGCTCGTGAATGTACAACATAACCATTGGCAATTTTAGTAAATAAATGAATTTATGTACACTGATATCGTAAAGTTCTAATTATGAAATAAAAAATAGTACCATAATGACCGTCTTTATTCACATTCATCTATAACAAATTTAAAAAGTTATTTTATGATACAGTTTCCCATACAAAATAATGCTTTAATATAACTTTTAATGTTTTAAAGTACACTTCGGCTGGACCAAGGAGTTTTCAATGCAAATTGTATAGCGGCTGCATGTTATTTGTGGTGGTGCGCGTCAGGGCGCATAGTGGTGATTAGGTACTGCTCGATTCTCCTTTATAAGGAAGTTAGTCTCTACTTTGCAGTGGAACAGTTACAGGCTGATACCTTTATACTGTGATGTGAGAATGGTTATGGTATGAGAAGAAATGGGTATATTTTCGTTTTGTCCTGTACCCATTTTCCACTCGACGTTGAATCTCGCAATTGTATGTCTTTCGATAGTTGATACCTATATATTATGTCTGTTTGTTTCAGATAAAGCTGCTTGGTGTTATCAGCATTATTAGTGAGGAATCAAAATCAGGTAGGATCATTTGCTTTTCAACAAATCAGAGCGTCACAAAACCTGTGTTGATAGAATACCTTTTTCTTGAAATCACTCACTGATTTTAAAATACACCTATGGAACATTTTAACTGAATAAAAAACTTTTTAACAAAAAAAACTGACATAAAAAAGGGAACTAAAAAGTAAAAAATAATTAATGATTTTTAAATAAGTACCTATACATTTATCATTTATTTAAATATTTACAAAAATCAGATTTTTGGAGTAAGTACCAGATGTTTTTTGTGGTTCCGGAGCTAAATCACAAAAACAGAACTCTCAGAGTTTTCTCAAGTTCGTCTCTCTGTCTGTATGAGCCACTTCATTCGCAGATAATCAATGCTAGAAATTCAACATTGAAAAAAAAAGGAAACATTAATTTTAGCAGCTAAAATGTGTCACTATTCTACAATATTGTTATTCGGACTGAGTAAACATAACTTGATGCGAATTTTTTGTTATTAAAATAAAACAAAAAAAGAAAATAATATAAAAAATGGAGTGAGTCTTCACGATTGTGCTAAAATAGGAACTAGTTAAACATGTGCCAGGTGCGATATCTACCTACAAATCCACCACTAAGCGGTGATATTGTCTACTAAGACACACAGCTGCCTACAAAGAAGTTGGATGGCGACATCCAGACCCATCCGCCGGATTTTTTTTAAAATATAAGCCTTTTTTATTTTATAGTAGGAGCAACCATACCGTAAAACAAAAGCATAAGATGCGAGCATCTTTGCTTCGCTCATTAAATTATAAACGAATTTTTAAGTCCATTTTGTGGACCTTACAAAAATATTTGAATAGAACCGGTGGTCGATTCTACCTCTGGGTTTTTAAGACTGAATGCATATTGAGGTCGAATGCTCCCCTTATAGCACTTTCGTGTGAACGAAACGATAGCTTGAATTTTAACCGGACGGAGCCATCTATTGGTTTCAGTTTAAAACTCTCTTATATTGTTGCTGTACATTATTTATATTATACTTATATATATAGTATGTAAATAATATATATATAGTATTTTTATACTGTACAAAAATTTTACTTTTATAACGTATATGGTTAACTCAAATGACCACGAATCCAATAGATTTAAATTTGCTGACTGCTAAGAGTTGGTGGAAGGCACTAAAACAATAGAAACGACAGACTCCGATGCAAAAAAGGAAGTGTTCGCGTAGATTATAATTTTTTCATCTCCTATTTACCCGCTTAGGGGTGGACTTTCAAAAGTTCATTACTCTATGGCACTCCAGGAATTTTCCTCAAAATTTCAAGTCTCTAGGACCAACGGTTTAGGCAAACGTCTGTCAGTTAATCAGTTACGGCACAACCACAAACCCTGCTGTTCCTTATAAAAACACATACTATACATAAACACATATCTACACATATCTATTTTTTAACTAGTAGTAGTCAGTAATTGCACCTATGCAGCTATGTGGTAAGTTTTCTGCTGCTACTCTTTGACTCTGCGTCAACAATTTATATGCAGAATATTTTAGAGGTATCATATGGTTATCGAGCAGACTATTCCCATAAATATTTTTTAGATAAGTAGTAATACAAGATATTATAAAATATTTTTTCTTAAAACGGTACAGAATTCAAAGCAATAAAATGGTGGAGCCAGTGCCTCATCCTACTAACCGTCTCTGCATTATTTTTCAAACAATATAAGAATTACTCAAATCGGCGTACTCATCACGGATATAAAAGTCGGTGTACAAACTTAAAAAATAAAATCAATAAACCTCCTCATTTTTTGAAGTCGGTTAAAAATAATAATCCAATGGGTTGAGACGCTGATGAGGGGACGGTTTCGAACGTAATGGCGTCACCCTTCATGTGACGATGTCCTTCATATACGACAGCTGTGTTATTCTTGTAATATAAACAGTTTATCCTATTGTCGATGAGAGACTTCTGAGGATGACCGCGATGTAATTTGGTAACACTATGTATGTCTTTCATACTCCGTACCGACAGCATTTTCAGAACCAAGCATTTGTGAACTAAGTTATATTATTAAGGCCCAATTTCACCATTCACTTTTATAACCGAGTTTAATTAAACTAAGTTCAGCCATACACAAATTGCAGTTTTGAACTCAGTTAAACGCTTGAACCGAGTTTAACTCGATTGATCGCGTTTAGTGTTAGTGGTGAAATCGACTCTAAGTAGAATGTCATTTGTTTCAAAGCTAAGACTGTTTCATAAATCTGTAAAAGAAAAATCCAAGCGCGTAAAAATAACGTACTGATATTATTTGAAATATATTTTAATACAGAATAGGTATTTGTGACAGTTTATCGTTTTAAAAGACATTTAAAAAGTATTTTAATTTCTCATTTTTGATCTTTTAGATGTAAAATAATATCGACCATCGAAGATTTAGGCTTTCTCTAAATTAGATGGAGTCAGAAAAAGTTATATTTCGGTCACATTTTGACATTAAGAGGAGTGGTTTCTTTTAAAAACCGAATAAAAGTTTTTCCATTTATCTAGTACCTACCAAGGCTATGTTAATTTTTTTTGATAGCAACATCAAAAGTCACTGTCGAAAGGGGTAAAACTACCACCTCCTATCGTCAGATGGCGCTTTATCAACAAATCTTACAAACTATTCTTAGTATATTTGAAAAATTAATAATAAAACTGTAAAAAAATGTAGTGTGTAGTGCTATAATCATGTATTCTCTATCTTAAGTCAGTATATTATAGACCATCTAACCAACAACATGAGTATCGTTTAGCTACATCCCTACATTAAATTTGTACTCAAATCTGGACCGATTTTGATGATTTCTTGTTGGTTAGTCTCGAAATAAGCTATTAAAATATTTTTTTAAATTCACGAAAAAGAAATTAAATGTTAACTTGAAATTTGAGGAGAACACCGTTTGACGGGTATCGGGAAAAACGCAGCAGGAAAAAAAGGGAGCGGAGCCGCGAGAAAAAGCTAGTACTTAATCGATAACAAATCATTAGCAACATCATCCCATTTGTAGTATAATTGATGCCGTTCCACTCAGATATTACTGTACAAAGGAGTATTGATCGAGGATAGTGAAAATGCAACGCACGCAGTTTCTCAATCGAACATTCATTCTACAAGGTGATAATATTAATTTATAGTGGAACACGTACCACTGGATGTTGGCAGCAGTCGCTTTACTACTAGGGGCGCATAAATCACAGAAACTAGACCTTAAACTTTATTGAGGTGCGCCGCCATCAAAAGGTCTTTAAATATTTGCTTTTGTCATTAGATAGTTTAACTTTATAATATTTATTATTGTTAATTATATGTAAAAAAAAAAAATATATGTACCTAGCTATAGAAGCACCCTAACACTAAATAGGTACCTAACTATAAACGTAAATTTAAAAAGTTTTTGTATGCAATTTGTTTTTCGTTTTTTTCACTCAGTCATTTGTATAGTATCTTCTAATTATTAAAATCTGTAATTTTATTATCACGCAGTATTTTCAATGTTTTTCTATAATTATTGTGACAAGATTATCATTGTTTCTATTAATACTTATAAAAAAAGAAAAACTGACTGACATATCAATGCACTCCCAAAGTACTGGGTTTATGTGCTTGAAATTGTGAAAGTAGAATAATACGTTTGATTTATTTTAACGATAAGAGGATATCTAACACCGCTTCTGGAGTAGGTAATTAAAATTTAACTGTTCGATATTGCATAAAAAAAATATATATTAAATTTAAGCATTACGCTAGCTTTGTTTTATATATTAAGAATAAGAATATATGTATAAGTTAAACATTGAAATTTGTAGTTTTTATTAATTTTATTTAACTGGCTTGAAATTACGTTTCTTCTACAATAAACGACAACAGTAAGTAATTTGATTGTGATTAATCCTATCGATGTGCACGATCCTCGTGCATAGCTCGTCAGTAAGCAACTGCGGAGGCGGTATAAATACATTGCTGTACTAGGAGCCCTTAAATCATAAGAAGTCTACAATGAGTGCAATAAGTGTAGAGTAAAAAAACTTATAGATCAGTATAACAACATACTACGTATGCAAAGCTGCAGGCGAAAGGTAGTTTTATATAAAAGTGCTTTTTGAAGGGGCCTGACAACAGGGGTGTAGTGTTGATAAAATTATTATGCAATATAATTGATTCCATACTTAATTTGAGTGTGTACTTTTTAAATAAATATGAATATTGTAAAATAGCCTGAGTTACTCATGAATATGAATTCAATTCCGTGTTATTATTTAAAAGGAACTAACTTTGAAATCATGTGCGTATTACAAATACACTTTCTTAAAACGGTGTATCGTTAAGAAACCTGCACCCAATGGTGTGTAATGTTGTGTTAGAGGCCTGCAGTCAACACACAGTGGTGTAGTGTAGGACAACGTTGATAACATGTAATTTTTATATTGGCTCTGTAGATATTATAGGTAACCCTATTTAATAGTATTTTTATTTTGTGTCTACCACTTTGTTCTCAATTAATTAATGAAGCGATTTAAAATGCAGTGGTTAAATATAACTACACTATACTGAACAATTTTATATAATAAGAAAAAATAATTTTAGGTAGCCAATTTTATACTATAATATAATTGACGCTATACGTCATACATTATTTAGTTTTAAAAACCGTATTAAATGAATCTAACTATTTATAAAAGTAGCACAAACTACCAAGTAATAATAAAATCCAAAGAATACCATTATTATATAAGACCGTTACTAGAAGTTTTGTAGGCTCTTAAGTATTATTTAAACTTTTATTACTAAATGGTTTTAAGCGACGAAAATACTAATTGAGAAACAAAGCTATTATTCTGTTTTTTAAAATCTGCATCTACTCTGCCTATCACCCCATTACATCTCTCAATACTTTGTACACTCATTTATTTATTATGAAATCACTTTTCGACTAGGGTTTCAATAGAAAATGTCAAATATTAACACAATTATAAGAGTGCCCTTGTTTAAAACCACTGATACTTATTCTTGACTTCATTCCGCGTCATTTTCATATATTTTTTTAGCATATTTGTGTTATAATTCAGGAAAAATATCATAAAAAGAGTCGAAAGCCTATGAAATTGATGTGAATCTCAATTGAATCCACAAATTAAATATCCAAAGGGCCAAACTGAAATTTTGGAATGTATTTTATCATTCTCACCAGAGAGACGAGATTGCCTTAACGGTCTGTTACAACATATTGCATTTAATATCAGTGATTTAAGCTTTTCGCATCAAGCGGTGTTTTATGTGCTCCTAGTACAGAGCTTCGTATTCGGATGCCTGTCGCCGCTATGAAAGATGCCTAGCATTAGCGCGCAAGCGCGGAGTAAACCACGTGACTATTTACTACGAGGATTTTTAGTGAATGAGTCAAGAGTACTACAAACTTTGACCTACATTGCGATGGTATTTTAAGCAAGATAATATATAATTTTTTTCGCACATTTACTCGCAATTAATTTAAAGTCAGAGAACGTATCAGACCAAAGGTGACGCCATACCACTAAACTACAATACACAGGGTTATTTGCAAAACACAAGCATCCTTAAAAGGGATCATTAAACTCATTATTATGAACAACTTTTACTATGGGACCAACCCTGAAATCGCAAAAAAAATAAACTGTTCCATACATTTTGTTGAGTCATGTGAATATAAATGTATGGAACATTTTATTTTTTATTGAGATTTCAGGGTTGGTCCCATAGTAAAAGTTGTTCATAATGATGAGTTTAATGACCATGACCCCTTTAAAGGATGCTGGTGTTTTACAATTAACCCTGTATAATAGTTAACTTGCCCAAATAATTGGATAGCTACAGGAATAAAATTAATGAAATGCGATAAAAAAAATATTTTCATTAACTACTCCGCATGCCATGAAGTTTGTCGTTGCAAAGTCTAGAGTACTAGTGACACAGGATACACAGGAGCTAGAACTATATTTGAATTGCCGTTCAAATACCTCTTATCAGATTGTGTTAAGGTTCACAGTTTAAATCAACCGATGTATTGAATGTGTACAATATTTGCATCCATGCCTCTGGATATTAGTTATAGTTTTTAGTTATCTCATCCGTTAAAAATGTAACAGTGTTTTTTCAAACAAGAACATTGTATTGTAGTTTTGTTTATAGAAATTCACCAGAATTTGACATGTGGCAAAACCATTTTCTGCTAAAATTAACGAAACAAATACCATAAAAATAAAGAATGATGGACGCATTTGTCTAAAAACTACAACAAATGTGTTTTTTTTTTCAAATGATATTTAATTCCACTGCAAAAATTCGTACTGATAACAATTTTACGCTATAAATAATTATGTTACTGATACATTTATTGAGATCCTAATATTTGGTCCTAACTTGAATTTTCATTACAAATTGCCTTGGCACTCTGACTCATGGTTTTTTTTTCAATTATTATTTATTAGGGTTAGTTGACTGGAAGCCGACCCCAACATAGTTGGCAAAAATATTTATTAGGTTTAGTTTAAATAGAATAGATAGTAAGTATGATTAGGATATAACATAGTATTTTTTTGAATATTGACTTAGTTATTTTATTGAAAAGGTACTTGATCCAAATGTTCTTAGCTAAAAGAAGGGGATATTAGAGATTTTCGTGTCGTTTTTTAATTTGTATTAATTGTTCTTAATATAAAATACATATCTAATTAGGATTAGAGAACTTTACTTCACAGATGTTGAACTTTTCCTATTAATTGTGGTAGCAAAAAATTCAGTGGTAATTTGGAGGTAAGCTTTGCATTCTCCGTTATTACGTTTCGATCCGAAACATCAACATTCGATTTTGGGAGTTGAATCCCAGCTTTGGGCGTTATGCCAGGTGGCAGGTGAAGATTCACACACGTGTATATGGCTGCTGGTACTAATTGTTATCGAATTTGATTAAATAAAAAACAAATACTAATCTTACTTAAACTTAAGAAACGATTTTATTTCGTAATATTTTATAGTAGATACTTACTTCATATTATGACACAATAATAGTGTCATTCAAGACACGGGTTTAGTCGTACAGATTTTGAGTACTACATACTGATATACCAAATATTGTATTTCTGTACGATGAAGTTTGTCGGTGAAGCGACTGAAATAACAGCAAAACAGCGTACTAGAGTTAAAACTATGTTAAATTGCATTTTATGTATCCTTATTGCAGCGGGTTTAGACACAATTTATTTAAACCGAACTGTACAATTTTGCTTTCGTTATTAGTACCAAGCACTCGAAACGGACCAACAACGTTGCAACGTAAAATAAAGTTATTAAGGTCAATGTTTTAATGAGGATTTATTATTTTTTTGCCTGGGATAGGGAATAAAAGTTATTTCTTTCATAAATCTCCTTATTAAACATGAGGAAAGCTATCTTAAAATTTTCTCACGCTACCAGGAAAACATAAACCAAAAGCATTGCATTGCGTCATCAAAATCTGTATTGTACATAGCTGTTTAAACTAGCGTAATAATTATTATGCGAAATTGTTTAAGAACTAAGTACTTGATGTATAGAAAAATATTTAAAAATTAAACGCGCTGACTTTGTCTTATCTTTACCTAATTACGTACTTAGTAGATTACTATGTCTCCACAACCATAGTGTATCAAGAGCCTTTATTAGGTCACTTTTTTTTTAATGTTTAGAGACTATTTTTACTGGTATTTATATTAAAAACTAGCTGGTCCCCGTGACTTTGGCCGCGTTAAATTATATTTTCCCGTAAACACACGTTGATAAAGCAGCCTAATTGCCTTTTTTTCTGACTTTAATCACTGATAATTGTTATTTTTTACTGAAAACTCAACTTTTTCAGGATAAAAAAATAGCCTATAGCAATCAGGGATAAAGTAGCTTCCAATTAGTGAAAGAATTTTTAGGATTGGATAGGTAGTTTCAGAGATTACCCTTGACATACATACATAAAAACTTTACCTCTTTATAATATTAGTATAGATGTTTCTTTTTACAAGTTTGTAACTCTTCATAAACCAAGAGGATGGCTTTTATTTATTTAACAGCCAATTGATCATGGCTAAATACTAAACTAAACAATAATGTGATATAAATTATTTGAAATACTATTTCTTTTTAATTTTGTTAAATAGTTATACACTGCAAAAAAATCAAAGAACGTCGTCCATGTTACTCTCTGTTAGGCAGCTACTAGGATAGCATCAATGAAGTAGGTGCGAGCCTCACATAACCGCTCGTCCTCGAACGTGCGGTATGTTGGACTTCCCCCGGCCACAAATAAAAAAGGGTAGCGTCATGATAAGAATTCGATTAATTAGGATTATGCCGCGAGTCAAGTTGATAAGATCTATTTATTTTTAAGTACATTCAAAGGCCAAACTGCAGGCGAGGCCTATGGCTATATAGTTATATGGCCTATTAAAAACTGTAAGACACACGTGTGTAACACACGTGTGACATACAACGTTTTTCATCAACAAAATAATGCAAATACTTGTAAATAATATACAAAATGATTATTTGATTATTTGATTTGGTCGGTAATTGCTACCGACCAAAATTTAATTTGGTCGGTAAAACAAAATAAACGCATGGTAAGCCGCTAAATATGGTTACGCTAATTATCTGTTTTCACAAACATCCCACAAGCAACATGTAAACATTTTATTAACAATCGTATTGGATAATAACGTAATATAATAACAATCGGACATAAGACATCTAGACAAAAATTGCTACGAAACTGCTACAGTATGTGACGTCACGGCTACGGTGCTACGATATCGTAGCCGATCAACGTACCGCGTATCGCCCCGTGACGTGCTGATACTGCTGCGCTGCTGGTACAAGAGCACGTGGTTTGAATCCATGGCAACGGCTGCTTCAGTTTCAGCTGCGATGGACGCGTTGCGTAAAATGTAAATAAAATAAATCCTGCTAGAACTGTCAAATATGTTTATTACTTGTCTTAAGTTTCCAGTCATGTAATCTACACTAATTAATATGACTGTGACAAGCGTACATATAATATCTAATAGTTGCAACCCAAAATTATTCTAGTCAATTAATGGTTGTGATGAAAACGTTTAAATTTCAAGAGGAGTATTCCCCGAGCACATTAAGTGCGCTAAACGCAAACGAAGTTTCATCTTAATTTGAAAGTCATATTAATATCAATGAAATATTGTAAACAAGATTACTTTATTATTTGTGTCTGTCATTATTCAAATTTTAAAATAATATTTTCTCTTTGACAAAATTTCATTAAATTGATATTTTTAGGAAATCTGTCAAACCACAGACACAAACGCTCTCTAGATCAATAACGTTTATAAATTTGAATTGGATAATATTTAATTTAAGAATATATATCTAGTTTGTATAAAACGCGCTCGGGTGACTACAGTCTTCTTAAAAAAATAATTCATGTTTTTATACCGACCACTAATCATTACCACTCAAGCCGGACTAGACAATATTGTAAGCCAGTTCGTCAGTTAAATTTTAATGCGTGTGTAGTGTCATGAATTGGACACCTGCAGCTTTATGCGTTCCTAGCAAAAATGAGGAAGCTCACGCAATTTGATTTGAAAATATCTTAAATTTAATTATTTGATAAACATGGGATTTATTGTGCATTTTATTCTCTGCATAATTTTATTCTTTCGGGTTGTATGCAGGGTTACATTTATTTCCTAAGTTATAAAGATAATATTAGTATAATAAAATAATCAAATCTAAAGATATAATGATAAAAATATTTTATATTTCTCTCTTATATTTTATCTCTGATATTAACTACCGCCAGAAACGTCTCTCTATCCCTTCAATTATTTACTAACAGTTAGTAAGTAATGCGACAAAGTTAAGAGTAGAACATTTTGTATGTAAGCTACGTAAGTACCTCTTAATAGTTCATGATTTCCTGTTACCGCGACTACACTTACTATGGGATTTTTACAAGGTAACAAACCAACTGGTCGGCTGATCAGTTTTACCGATCGATTGATCGACATCTTTGCTTGTGTTCTGTCATTGCATAAAAGTAAGCTCCTCCCTGAAAATACTATGCTCCACCCTGAAATTACTATGCATACCCGATACTACGAAAAATCGATAAATAGCCAACGATGGCCAGATTCTATAAGGTATGTGTCGGTATGACATAACTCCGATGCGAGTTTATAGCGAGCTTGATGCGGTTTAATATTTAAAATTAATATTAACCGTCCTATTTTATTAATTTTGTTATTTACTGTTTTAAATAAAACAGACGACGTATTCTGAACATTGTTTGCATTTTAAGTCCAACATAAAAAAAAATCATTTAAATTGGGACTGTAGTTTATGAATATACCATAAAAGATATTGTTACGGAAGTCAGAGTTATGTTTTTGACCCTTTTTAAGTCGTAAACGACAATAAGAGCTCCTCTAATTTTAATATCATTTATTAGATCTACATAGTTGTAACTATAAATGTTAAAACGTTTATTTTTTGTTTGATAGTTACATTTAAGTGTTTTTATGTCGGGCTTAAAATGCAAACGTTATGTTCAGAATACGTCTGTGAAAATAGTGACATCAATGAATCAACTGGTTGCCGGCCATGGACAAAACTAGTACAATGAACATTGCAATCTCTTTTAGATTTATGATCTCCCGGTGAAGCAAAGCAGTTTTGTATTGAAAACGTGCGGATTCGTAACTGCAACTCTAAAATTGATCAATTGGGCAACAAATCGAGCTAAAATATGTCAATGTGTGCAAAGTACTTTACTCTATTATATTGACCGTTTCATTCATACTATTTACATCCCTGTCTTACGTTTTATTGCCATCTCATAGTGTTTACGGAAGTGTGGAAAAACAAAATTGTCAATGTGTTTGCTGTGGTTATTCAGAAAATTGAAACGGTTTATGGATACAGAACATATTCTAATAAACTATTAGGTAACATGTGATGTACAGACATATGACAGACGTGGCCAGCCCCACTGTTTCTTATCATTGATATTATACATATGATAAACTTTTTAATAACGTACCAATTTTATTTAATTTAGATTTGGGAAAAGTAAATGAAGATTGAAAGAAGTGGAGTCAGTCAATCTGATAGTTGTTCATTTCACCTTCATAATTAGTGCGTTTTGAAACTTTTCCCCAAATATTTGTAGTTACATTTTATATTTAGCGTTTATATATATTTATGCTCTTGTTTTCCTGTATGGCGCAGTACAGAGAAATTACTCTGTATACAGATGTAATGTTTGCGTACGATTACGAACTTCCTAAATATTTATGATATCTTAGTCACGGGCATGCGTTATTTATTTATTAAATAAATAAATAATAAAATAAATGAATATTGCATTGGCATTTGTTATTTTGTACATACTCGTATATCGCTGCACGGTAGAGTACCCTATGGGGTTTTCCACCTGAAAAAAAAACAACCATTCAAGTGAAGTCGTTCCATTAAAAAGGCAGTCCACGTGGATTAGCCCCCAATACGCATGCTTAAGACCGTGAAGGGAACCTAACTTCGTGGTTCGATACTAGGAGCTCATGAAAAACTACAAGTCTGAAACGAAAAATACTCAATTGTTAAAATGACGTATGTAGCGCTTTTGATTTTTTCAAACTCATCTTTATGGAAACTGTTTTAAAGTCATCTATTGCATTATAATGCAGGCACTTTGTTTAAAGGCTCTTTAGCCTGTAGTTTGATTTGCTGTGATATGTTGAGTTTTTAGACAGTATTTTGAAATTTTCTAACAGATTATGACATAAATATGGTCCAATTTTTTATTAAAGTAACACTTGGGACAATAGTTTTTAATTATTAGTCATTTTTATTAAGGATCCCTGCCAGCTAACGCTGATATTTATAATAGTATCGTGGAACGGCACCAATTGTTGTGATTGATGGAAGGTTTGACGCTTTGTTAAAAAAACAACAAACATTTGATAAGAGGTGAAAATTTATTTATAAATATTATATATAAATATAATATTAAATTAAAATATAGCTTAAACATAGCTTGGCTTTAGCAGAAATGTTTGACCATAATTCGCAAAGCAAGTAATCAAATGCCGATCTATTTATATTTTTAACCGACTTCCAAAAAGGAGGAGGTTCTCAATAAGACTGTATGTTTTTTTTTTATGCAGTAATAGTCGAGTGGTAAGACTGTTAACTGGCAAGTTAGATGTCTCAGGTTCGAACCCAAGGTACATTGATGCGTATTGCTTAGTAAACGTATTATAAATTAATATCTTTGTCCGTACCTCCGCACCCACCGCCGTATTCACTTGCAAAAATACAAAAAAAAGACATCTTTACACCAATCATGAATCAGAAGCAGTCTAATTATATCTCAGTTGGAGTAGAAAATCAAAGGTTGACCAAAACTTGAAACTACAATTCTATACTGATTTCCATGTCAATCGTCAAACTCTTACTCGCCGTCCCCATCTATTTGAAAAATCTTAGCTTAGCCGTGCATTTGTACATTGCTTTACCAGGAGAATATGAGCTGCTAGGACTAGGAGTGAAATGACGGATAATTATAGGTAGTTTACTTTCTATGTATTTCACTTATAGTTCAAACAGGAAACTTATTGCTTACTCCTTAATTCCTCTGTTGCTGAAACATCGCAGTGTGATAAAGTAATGTTTAAAGGTAAAAATATTGTCTAGGATTTGCTTTTTAACCGACTTCAAAAAGGAGGAGGTTTTATATTTGGCTATATGTATTTTTTTTTCATGTTACCTTATTTAAGAGTTGACTAAAAATAAAAGCGTCACCAGTGTCACCTGTTGTCAAATAAATGTTTAATCTATCTAGATTAAACATTTATTTTCATTTTTAAATAAAAGACATGGGGTGAAAACAATGACATATTGATTGTTATAATAATAACGTAAATGAAATGATTTCGAGATAAATATTAAGTAAATTAAAATTTTCGTGCATACGTTAGTAAAACACATGAACAAATCCAAGCCAGGTCCAACTTAATTTTTATATTTAAAGTTTATATAAGCAGGAAATAGAAAAGAAACAGAATCAACATGACCGCGTTATTACTATGTATTTTCTTTTTTATTAAAAATTCGTGTGATTTTTTTCTTTTTTAAAACTGGGCGTAAGACTATCAAAGCCTAGCTAAAACGCGACAAGTGGATTAATTCGTTCTATCGCAAGCATCTAAGAAATTTTAGCATACCTACGTGTGCAATCGCTGAGAGTTAGGAATGACGAATGTGTATGTATTCTAAATTCACACACTTCCTAGTATTTATAGTTTCCTGGTAGAGCTCAATGATCTTGATGCACTTTCTTTGCATAATAGGAACTTGCGATGCATTTGACATCTTAAACGCTTTTGAATAAATTGGATTATTTTAAAAAGAGAAGATCGTTCGGAATCTCTAAAGCTTATCATCAGATACTCTTTTAATTTAAACTTACCCAAATTAATCAGTCTTCATCAAATCAGTCTTTATCATGAAGCAATCGGTGTACAAATAAGTAAGAGGGCTGAGCGTATAGCAATAAACCATTATTTAAAACTTATATTATGCAAAATACGCAAATTTGAAGATGCAGAAATTATAACATATACATACATAAAGGGCATCGAATCTAAGACACCAAGCTATCTTAACCTGCCCGCCAATCCAACGAGGCGCTCTCCATGCACTTTGATAAAGAGGGATAGCGATAGTACTGCTTACCAAGTATGAATGCACTGAACGCAAGACGAACCTCATACCACCAACAACCACCACCCTTACTCAGCAGTAGCAGTGTGTGTCAAACATGATTCATGTGTGCTCTCAGTATTAAGAGGTATCTCTTGCAGTCTTATGCGTTCCTAATAAAACGTATTCCATTCTCAATGGTATTTAAAAATAATTATTAATAGTTCTTAAACTTTCGCGAATTGGAATCATGTTTTAAATATTATTTCGAGTCTATTCGCGCACAGATAATTTAAAATGGTCATTATTGAACTAACCACGACGTTTCGGTCAAGTTACATTGACCGTGGTCACGAGAAGACTCAACGACGACGAGACGAGAAGACGAAACGTCGAGGTTAGTTCAATAATTACTATTTTGAATTATCTGTGCGCGAATAGACCCGAAATAATATTTAAAACATTATGCAATCTAATTAATTAATATGTAGCTAAAGTTGCTATTTCTGTTAAATACTTTGAGTTTTTATTAGAATATTGACTACAGCTCCATGTAATTAAGATAAAAATATAATAAAAATCATGTTAATGCAATATCGAAACGTGTCGCAAAAAGCCTACGTCGAAAAACCGCTTGTTTGACAGTCTGTCTGACAGTCTGACTGACATTTCTGTCACTGTTACGTTATTTGCCACAGGGTTGCCAACCATTATATCAATATTTTGAGTGATCTAGTGTTGTAGGTTCGCTATTTTTCACCGCTTCATTTTAAAAAACGGGCGATTTTAATATCTTTTTATATCCGTCAAAAAATCATAATAATTATGCTCTTTCTCACTGTATAGGTCAGATTGCAGTTCAAATTTTCATTTATTTTAGTTCCAAGCCCCACACATTTTTAAATGTCACCTTTTTATGTGATAAATTTTAATTCAAAGCTTTTTATAGACACACTAACTGCCCCGCGCGACTTAGTACGCGTGATTCTACTTCTACGCTTTTTCTACCCTACACTAAACTACCTTACGTTACTCTACCCTACCTTACCCTACACTGCCCTACCCTACCCTACCCTACCTTACGCTACCCCACTCTACCCTACTCTACCTTAACATACCCTAGGGGTATAATTCTATATTTTTTCTTCTATTCTAGGCGAAGACAAATCCAACAAATCAAAAACCTTGAAAATCGGACCAGCAGTTCTCAAGTATACTAATTTTCATGACTTTAACTTTAAAAATGCCAGTATTTCATTCAAACTCTCAATCGAGGTCTCTTATTAATATCAAATTTCAGGGTCATTCTTATTTTTAGCGCATAAGTTTAATAAATATTTTTACACATGTAACTTAAAAAATAAGGAATTTTCCATTCAAACTTTCACCCCCTTTTTATCCACTAAAGTGTAGATTTTTAAAAAAACCTATGCTCCTCTTTCATTCATCAACCGAAAACCATACCAAGTGTACGAACATTTAACTTAAAGGACAACGGACTTTCATACTAACTTTTATCCCCTTTTTTACCTACTTAGGGTGGAATTTCCTAATATCCTTACTTCTTAAAATTTTAAGTCTCTAGGTCCACCGGTTTAGGCTGTGCGTTGTCTGTCAGTCATTCACGGTACTGTTTTACTCGTATAAGTATAGACTGACATGGTCCGTCGATTTTTTATAACTTTTTAAATTTTAACTCAGCTATTTGACCAAAAAGATTTCATTTCAACCTTTGCATGAAAATTGGTCAATTAATTGAAATCATTAAATATGACTCGGGTAATTATTGCAATATGATCTCACACTGCACCGTGTCATTTTTTTGGTTTTTCTTTGATATTTTATTTTGCATTTATTTATAAAAATATAATCTAAAAATCAAAATATGAACTAAAAACTTTGAAGGGGCGCATGTGGGATTTGAACCCACGACCACTCGTCTCAACCCCGGACGAGTTGCTCTATCCAAGCTGAGCTAATGCGCCAGGTACCACCTCGTTCTAAATAAAGGATCTGTATCGTGTTCGTAGGTTGCATTCGACGATTGCAGCGCCAAACGACATTAAACATTACCCAGATATGGGAGAAAAAAAACCAAAACACGTACTTTCTCGATCCACAAAACAATAATATAATCTACAATTATCGATTATGAGATATAAACAAACTGCAAAAGGTTTTAAAGAGAGGTTATTAAGTATGCAAAGTTTTTACCTCAGAGATAATTAAAAACACCGTCTGTAAGTCTAAGTAAGTCTGTATTAACAGACTATCTAATTTACATTTTGCTTTTTTTTGTTTGACGAAAAAGGACTGCTTAATCTTATATTTAAAGTGTTTCATTTAATTTAATTTAATATTCCTAGATCATCCTTCAGACGAATGCCTGGACACATAATACAAATCGCATTGGATATAATTACTTGGAAGCATGCATTCTGCAACTGTAAATACATAGCAGCTGTAGTACCTAATACTGTAGTCATCGGTGTATCCAATTATAATTACAAGCTTAAGTCAATATTAAGTAAAATAATAATTTATTTGGGTGACGTGTATTTTGTGAAATGTTTTAGTTTAACTTTTATTTAGAAGTTTTTGTTAACAAAAGCTTCCGTTAGCATGCGTCACACGTTCAGTGTGTTCGTATGCAATATTCAAATGATTTTTTAATTATAGTTTTGGTAAAAGTACAGAAAACTTTTATACAATGTAAAACGTTTTCACAAATAAACAAATATTCCAAAAATCAACATTCCCTCGGGCCGGATTTGAACCAGCGACCCATGGATATCTGCAAGTTTCACATCTACAGTCCACCGCTCTACCAACTGAGCTACCGAAGGATGACGTAACTCGCTGAAATACTGCCTCACTTTCAAATTCGTTATATAACGTTTTGTTGTAAAACGTTATGATGTATCATGTGGTTGGTGAACTATTTAGTGTCAGTGCCTACGGTAGACAGGGCCTTACAAAACATTGATAAATCTTCCGTAGGTGTTTAGTAGTATAATAAGTGTCTTACGTTTTCTATCAACTTCTTATTATTTGACCTTTACATAATATTGTGACCTTCTAATAGTAAACGCGTCGCATTGACTCAAAAACGAACATTGGTATATTTTCTTTTAGTTTATTCCAAGTCGATTTAACATAACAACATTAAAAGTTAGAGCTAAAATGAATATGTAAATTTTCGTGTTGAAAAATATTGTGGCTCTTTTATAAATTTTACTTCTAGTACTTAAGTACCCCTATCCATATTTTCTGAAATCCGTTATCAAGAATATGTATAAATATACCAAGTGAAATTTTCTGTTTGTTGTCTCCGAAACTTTGGATACTGCTGACAACTCAGATATTGAAAATATTTATATAAAAAAACCAAATGAAAAATTTAAATAAAAGTCAAACTAACATTCGGCAAAAGTAAATCTCCCCGGCAGGGAATCGAACCCTGGTCTTCCGCGTGACAGGCGGGTATACTGACCACTATACTACCGAGGATTGTGATGAAACAGTTGAATTTGTGGTTCATATGCATCCCGATTTAAGCAAACTAGCTAAATATCTATGCAACATAAAGTTTAACTGTGGTATATAAATAAAGGGAAGTAACAACCAGTGTATATTGTCCATTCTAACTCAGACATTTGCATTTTATTGTGATGTTTCCGAAGTTAATTATTTTCATTCGATTTCCACACATGCAGAGCCACCTGCACAAGTTTGTTAGACAACGAATCGTTTGTGTCCTGTGATCACGTTTTACTGTTAGTCCGCGAGAGCGTGCAAAACACAAATCTGATAAATATGTTATATATTCTTATATTACGTACAATATTTAAATAAGGCTCAGGAATTAGAGCTGTAGCGTATTCACATGGTTTAAACCATATTTACAAAATAGAACACAAATAGCTCAAATCGAACATCTCAATTGTGACAGAAACGATAAGGAAGCGTACTGGGCGTAAGCATACTAAATATACTATATCTATACTAATTGACTATCACAACACTATTAATCCTAATCCTATGTCACCAGAAACGTTGGACGCAGTAACATGTTGGCTACATGACCACAACTTGGAAGTAAACTATAGCAAAACTAAAACTATACAATTTCGATCATATAAAAGACCCCCTTAGTTATAAACAAGACATTTCAAAACATACCCCTCGAAACTGTAGAAACATTTAACATACTTGGCATAAATATTCATACACACACATAAATTGGAAAACAACACATATTTTCACATTTAACAAATATTTTCCTTGGCGGGGATTGAACCCCGGTTTCTTGCGTGACAGGCACTGACCACAATACCACCGGATAGTGAACTAGAACATTCTAAATTATGGTTTACATGCTTCTCAAAGTAAGACAAAATAACGATATTTATTAAGAGTAATAAAGCATTTTTCTCTTTATATAACGAAGGCTGTACGTACCACTCTTCTTTTTAGTTTTATCAAATAAGAATTATTTTAACAATTTTTTAATAGAAAATCAAAATGTATTACAGTTTATACTCTCTTTGCAGAGTCCTCTGCATTTTTTTAGCAAAAGTTTAGTCAACTGTCCTGCTACTAGGTTGTTTGCAACACGAAGAGAAGGCAGTTTTGAATCAGGATACTAGATGTCACTGCGATAAGATTATAGAAATGTAACATGGAAAACTTTTATCTACTTTTAATTTACTGTTTTTAACATTGTATTAACATACGTTTCACTGCAGTTGGTATAAGTTTTCACCCTAGAAAAAAAAATATACTGCTTATTACTATCAATCGCTAGGATTACTTCATATTTGATTAACATAGTTAATAAAAATTTGAGAATACTGATAACAAAATAACAGGCATAGCTATACTTTTCCTGAATAAGATCAAACCCCTAAATCTTTTGTCAATTACCTAGCGCCACAGCGCCGCCTTGCGGTGGCCATATTGAAAACTGCACTCGTTAGCTGTATTGGATGATACAGAGCGCCAATTTTACTACTATTTGGAAAGGTACATTAGCGCAGTGGGTTAGCGCGTCGTGCTAATAACGCGAAGGTCGAGGTTTCGAACCCCTCATGTACCAAACCACTTTTTGTTGCAACATTTAATTTTATTTTTTGATTTTGTTTAATAAAGATTAACATAAACAATAACGTTATTAGTTAAGTTACGGTAGAAAAAAAAATTATAGCATAAACTTAATTTTCTTTAGATTAGAGTAATTCTCAATAATAATAATAATAGAGTAATAATTAGGATAGAGAGAGGTGGCGATTGCTCCACCGATAAGAGCCTAACTCTTAAATATAATAATAAGAAGAAGAGTAATTCTCGGAATAAGTAGATGTTAGTGAGAAAACGATAGTGTCATTAAATTAGTTCATAGTTGGAAAAAAAACCTAGCTAAGTTATAGCTATAAAACCAATATTATACGTTTACCCAAAAAAAAATGTCTACTTATTTATATAATTTATAATCGCTTAACAATCAGTCGAAATATTATAGACAAGAAGTGCTACAAAACTGCTACGTCGTGTTACGTCACGGCTACGGTGCTACGCTGTCGTAGCAGATCAACGTAAAGTGCAGCTCTACTAGAGATAGGCCGTAGAGTAAATCATACTCGATAAATTGCAGTTATTCTAAGATTAAATAATTAAATTTTCACGTCTTGTCATAGCTTTATCTGGAATATAAATGATTATTCTCTATGTGAAACTTTAGAGGCTTTTAAGCTTCCGCCGGTCCACAACTAGGCCCAGGTACCTCATACCTACCTACCTACCTAAAAATCACATACAGTACTGTTAACACTCTAGGACTATACTGATCCAAGAGTAGTTACACTAAGAATGCCCTAGGTTAAATAAAACTATAGTATAGTTAAAATCTCGCTGCAGACTCGGTCATAAATCATTCGAGTGTTTCCCTCTCTTGCCCACTCACGGGCCTTATGGGCAGGCCACGCCCACACGTAGATCTGTGCATTACTGCAGTCGATGAGTGATATCGATAGTTTTATATATTTATAAATGGGTGATAAAAAACACATTTATTTTTTACATTTTATTACCAAATTTACAACAAAGCAACAAAAGAACGTATTTATAAAACTAAAAATTAAAATTCTTTGTCTGCGTCATCGTCATCATCATCCACATGAATGATGAACTCTTCGCATAAATGTGCTTTTCTTAAGTCTTCATCTTGCAGCAATTCTGCATGTTCCACACATTTTTGCCAAATTTCAATGGAGACATTGGAAATGGCTTCATCGCCTTACTTCTCGACATCAGCTTTAGTATGTTTACGTGATCACCTTAATGATTCCGTTATCGATAAATTGCGTCGTTGTTGCGCGCGCGCAACTAGCGCAGATCCCTACTCCGATTATGATTTGTGACCAAGTCTGCAGCGAGATTTTAACTATACTTATAGTGATTCATCTGCGAGCTGATTGTAGATTAAATTTTATAATAATAAATATTGACCATATTTATTATTATAAACAATTATTATTATATACAACAGAACTTGATTTCATTTAAAAAAGATGACGTCCGTCACTTGAATAAAAAAGAAGAAATAGAGCTGCTCATCGCACTATGTCTTAGCGCAAGCAGGTTCGTAGCTCTTCATGAAGGTCGTATAGGCTTCCCACAGTACCTACCATTCGGTACCAAAAATATTCTAAAACGATAGCAATAATATCGCTCGATAATACGCGCCTGTTTGATTAGCCCTTATTGTGTTGTGTTATTTTCATAGCATTGATTGATGAGTCTAAGGCGTCCAAAGCGTACAATTGAAAAAATGTAGTTGACATCGTAAATAGGCGTAACTAGGACAAAATGAATGTCCAGCATTTACACATAAATTTGAATCCGTAGGAACAACCATTTTAGCTTTGCCATCGGTGATGTTACATAACATAATAATATACCTATAATACCTACAGGCTATAATGGTACATTGTGTTATAAGGGTGGTAAGGCCTTTATTATTAAAAAAACATTCTGGGCTATGATGGTCTGAAGTAATAATAATAATAAAGTAATAATAATAATATTGTCGCACCGACGACGTGTGCAGACAATGTTTTTCATCATATTTGTGAGTAAATTAACAATAAAAAATAATATATTTGTAAATAATAAATAAAATGGCCGGTTCGTATCGCGAAGCTACGCACGCGAGTCATTTAAAAAAAAATGGAGACTTGATACGTATTTAACCTGCGAGCCAGCAACATAGAAAAATATTTTTGATATACCCACCTAATATTTTAATACTTGCTGTATAATTTATTAACGATATTTGATCTGATATTTTTTTATATAAACATCAAATAACATGGTTCAGTTTTTTTCGAGCATTAAAAATGCGTTCTTATAAAATTTTATAAAAGTCGACAGTCAATGCATTTTTTATCCTGTAGATATTTCAACTTTTTTTTACGGTATGGACTTTAACAAATCTGTACGCTCTAGGGTCGTTTTTTAGGTCTAAGTTTCGTTTATCTTGAATAAAATACCCTTTTTACGAGCAAATATGATGAAAAATATATAAAATTACGAATAATGAAAGTCTTTCGTGGTTCAAATTTGAACAATAGCAACTAAAAGTTTCGACCACACAAACGCTCAAATGCTGTAATGTGTTAGCCGCATCGACTGAAACATTTTGTCTGCATCTATAAGAAGTGGGAGCGGGACAAAGTATATTCTACCCCACGACCGTAGCGTTCGGTTAGAAATTACGTGTTTCACTCAGTCATAGCCTAGCTACTCTGGCATTAAGACGTTAAGTTCAGATAGAATCGAATAAAAAAAAATGTTTACGTTAATATTACATTCACAAGTGTACGGTAGCCACATTCACAACGTGGCTATCGTTATTTTGAGCCGCATTTTGGCGTGGTGTTCTCCGTTTAATTTACAAAGTGTATGTGTTAGTTCTTTATAATAACTTAGCAAAGGTAAACTATTACATAATGCTGATAGCGCTGGCGCATTTCACTAAGCCATGCCTGTGCGAAAAAGGAAACATGTTTTATTTTTTAAAGTTATTTTATTATTTTTAAATTTGCATGTGCATAGCCTCCAATTTTTTTTATTAGGTACTAATAGAGTAGATCGTTTTTTTTCGCGTGTTTGAGTTAGTTCAAAGGATGCTGTAAGATAATAAATACAAAAGTAGAAGTAAGTTATGCCACAAGCTAATTATAATACATCTTTGTGGCCTAACTAAACAAATTTTGGTGGCAAAATAAATAATGACTGCAATGCTACATGTCTAATGTACCACAACCGAAGTTCTGCGCATGGCCGGATTTGGGTTGCGCAGTTGTAGTTTTTTTGAACATATAAGTATTATCCGTATTAAGTAAATTCTGTAGAAAGTTAAAACAAATTTTAAACCAAATTTAAGATTAGCTTACTTAGACTTTACATTTATGATTAATCCTAATTAAAGACGAATAGACCTAGGTTTACCTATAAGGCGCGGGCCTCACAGAGACGCCTGTTTATCCGTACAATTTTGATTTAGGCCATGTCTCAAATGACGCGTGACGCATCGAAAAAGTAGGTATAGAGAATCGCGCCTAATATTGCATAGCGAACATTCCTGTTTGACCCACAATATTAAATATTTGTATGATGGATGTAAATGGAATTTATAATATTTAGTTTGTTTTAACGTCTGTTTGCTTAGTAAGGTAATGGAGATAGGTAATTTATTATATTTTAGATTATATCTTTGTTTGATTATTTTTTTGATTGAAACAAAGGAATATGTCAGAAAGTTGTTTAAATAAAGTTAGTTTAAAAAATTCATTGTTTTTTATTCATGTGTCTAAAAATTATTTCGATACCGATTAACACTAGTTTTTACGCTATCGAATGTCGATGTCAAGGTGAACCTATAAGACTTTAATAAAAGTATAAATAAAGACTTCAATATACTAAGCAAAGAATTTTCTATTGACTTGTTTTGTGATAAAGCTCAAGAGTACGCAATCAGCTAAATCTTGACTTTTTAAGAGTCCATTATTGTTAAGAGTACGTACATAATTTTTATTAGTTCAGGTTTGATGTAAATTTTCTCTCATTATTTTTTATGTTTTTGAGGTTACGGCATTGGATATTAATAATCACTTTGTGCTGTCTTGAGATCCATAAGCCATCTTTTTTATATAGAGTTCCTAGCCATCAAAATCTGTAATTAGCTCTATGTTTCCTATTCCACTATAATTGTATCTAGCTGTTGCTTTTTCATCCGTAACTAAATAAATAAATAAGCAGGTTGTTAAAGCAAACAATATAAAAAATAAAACAATAAGTATTGATGGAAATGTACTGCATATTTGATTGAAAAGGGAAGTTTTAAAGTATTAAAATAATGAATAAGTTAGCCGAATATTTTTATAAGATTTGTAATGAGGACTCTCGTAATGATTGGTGCAGATTATTTTCTCTCGAAACTAATAACGTTACCTCGATATATCAATCGATAATAAATTGCCACTAGGTAATTAAAATAACAATGTATTAAAATAAATGCTGCCTATTTAAGACTACATTAAAGAATGCCATGACATAAAACACAAAGACAATAATAGATACATAGAAATAGATAGATATAAATACTTAAGTTAAGTTTACACTTGGTATTTACACAGATGTATACATCTCAATGTATACCCTTAGTCTAACCCTACCTTTAGGCTGAACACAGACTACAGACAGTCCTCTCTCAAACTCTCATTACAGTCTGGCGTTCTACATAAATAATTAACACGTCTGTGGAACTTAATCGGTTTCAAACAGCGCAGCGCTCGACTGTCATGCGACAGTAATATTTGTACACAGCGCTCAGTCAATACAACGTATTCTTTGAATTACATATCGCTCCTGAGCTGAGCCTTATATTGTTCAAAAATTTATTGCTTAATTATCTGGAAAGCAATGAGGTGGTTTTCGTTTTGTATATTCGTTATACAAAATCAAAACCAGAATTTAAATTAAACTCCAAAATGCGCTTTGAAGGTAAACACAGCCGTCCGTATTGTCACTTTGTACATAAATTGATAGTGATGATGCGATGACGAGTACTTACAACAATCCGTAGACTAGGGCCTTTCGATCTGGTTTGATTTACAGTCTTTCCTAAGTTCTACCACACCTACCAGGTCTGCAGCTTTCTCATCCAGAAGTAACTAAATTTCAAAACAAACACAGAGAATTTCTTGTAACATCTTTTTTTGTTTGTCTAGGTGTAGAATTTTAACTACCCCAAAACAAATTTACATAATATTTTACCTACTACGACAAACACTAAATTAATCAACATAGACAAGACATACGGCATTTGTTTGCTAAGAATATGGTACAGAAGTTATTATAAAATATTTTGATCCACACATTCGCCTTTAAAAGGCCTGCAAATGTTGTACTAGGGACACGAAACAATATCATTACAGTTTAAGTATAATTTTTATAATCTTAAATAAGTACCTATTAATTATTAAGACCTACTTTTATTTTAAATAAATACTACAATAATACTGTTATAATGATACTGTTGAATACTTTCAATGGAAGTTCCCTGATTTTATGTGAATTTGTGTTGTAAACCTTCATACAAATTAAAATAAATTGTATTGTAGTATAATGGAAACAAGATGTTTATTTAACTAAAATGTAAGAAGTCCTAATACAAAACACGGTGTAATATAATGCAATTTGAGATATCTTCAAAGTTATTAAGTACGTCAAATTGGAAAATTGTTGATTATAATAAAGATTTGTTTTTTCAGTGCTAGCGTTTGTTTTACCCTATATTGCTTCTGCGAAATAACACCACGGCTTTGACTACATAATTGTAATCAATATTTTTTTGGTAATAAATGATATATGATAACATCATACTCTTATTGATTTGTGCTAAGAAATAGGTAATGGTATCATTCATCAGACATCTTTATTGGACATACGAGTACATCCTTAAGACAAATATCTTTACATGCAAAACTTAAGTGCATTAGCTTAAAATGAACCTTTAGACAGCTGTGAAATTAACGTTTTTTTGGTAAAACGGAAATGAACACTTATCTCTTCTTTCTACTTAGCAACCATTTTCAATTCAACAACCTAGTGTCAGAGTTTTCACCGCCCATAGAGGCCTCTGACATGTCTTTACACACCGTTGAAAAATTTCTGAAGTGTGCTGGTTTGCTCACGATATTTCCCTTCACCAATTTAACTAGTAGTAATTAATTTTAATCAAGCACATTAATCCGAAAAGTCAGAGGTTTTGAACATTTGACTTGGCAGTCCGACGGTCATACCACTAGGTTAATACTGTTTGCTGCAGTGACACTCGTCTAATAACTAACCACGTAAAGTTTCTCTTAAATTTAGCAATCTTGAACCTAGTTTTCTCTGCACGGCCTCTGCGATAATGACAACTTATGAAATGGAAAGGTGGTCCAAAACAGCACACTATGGACATCTGCTTGTAACAGAGTATTACTACGTGTTGGTCGCAAGCTGACGGTGATAGTATTATGTTGTGCAGTAGCTGCACCTCGATTTATATTAGCGACATCTCGTAGCAATTGGAGGTACACTGCAGGTACCACCTTCCTGTAGAATAGCAGCTCAATTCTGTGATGTACACTTTTGTACACTCGTGGTTCTAACGCACACGAATAAATAAGCATAAAACCACGAAAATAATTAAATAAGACAGTATATCAGAAAATAAGCTAAACAATTTTACATAGCATTGGTGCATGTTAGCACTAATAAGGTACAAAGGAATGTTGAAGAAGAAGAATGTTTCTGCATATTGTACCAAATTTGTTCCATTCAGTTAAAACCACCTAAAAGTAATTATTGTTTGATAAAATAATAAAAACTTACGTAATTACCAATATTTAGATTACTTTCTTTTCTGTAATATTTATTTGCAAGCAGTTTCACAGAGATTTGTATTTTTGACCCAATTTTGAAAATCAACAACTTGCTCCGCACCGGTTCGTCTGACTTTGACGAAGAAAGTAGTTCATACAACTTGTTCATAGATGGCGGTTTTATGGTATATTGATGGCGGGACGAATTTGACACAGTATGCGTAAAATAAGGAAATCCGTTTGGAACTTAAAAATAATCAAGATAATATAGTTTGGTTCATTTATGAACCACAATGCTGTAAAGGGTACATCGAATCTCTGAAGCTATAGAGCCTAAAACAACACAGCTTTTAAAACCTATACATTCGACTATAGCATCGTTCATAGAACACGAAGCACTGACTTTTTTCCAAAAACTATTCAATGTGTAGTTTTAACTTTGTTACTTTTTTGTACAAATTAAATCAAAGAACTGAGAATTAGTCAAAAGACTGAAATAATGAAATATTTATTTCGACGGTTGGCCCAAATAACTACGAAGTCAATACATTTCTATTCTTTGATGCAATGATGATTGACTCGAAAAGGGTAAAATAGCAGAAAAGGGAGTTACTTATAATAAAAACAGGCCTGTTTGTTTTCCCCTTTAAAAGGCGAACATCGTTGCGTTGCGGTTTAAGATTTTAGCTTAAGGTTTAGCACTTGGAGCTTCCTTGGATGAGTGAACGGTTTAGGATTACTCCTAGCTTTTGAAAAAATGGCAATAAAAATATTGGTTTACGTTTTTGTTTTTGTCTTTTAATAAGTTAATTAAGCCATGCGATAATGATTTCAGACAAGTTAAGCTATTAGTTAGTTTTCAAAAGGCATCATTGGTAAATAATAAACTAAAGTGCCATCTAGCGGTTCCCTGTGGTAGTTAAACGTCACTCAGCTGCTGTGTTATTCCATTACATTAAAAGTATGCTTGTATCAGAAAATTTTTACAAAAAAAGACAATGTTGAAGGCATATAAATGGTATAGTTAACTACCCTTGTTAAAAAAAGGAAAGGAAGAAAATGAAAAGGCAACCCAACTTAATTT
The DNA here is from genome assembly GCA_936450705.2 of Protodeltote pygarga. Taxonomy (NCBI): domain Eukaryota; kingdom Metazoa; phylum Arthropoda; class Insecta; order Lepidoptera; family Noctuidae; genus Protodeltote; species Protodeltote pygarga. The sequence goes on from OW388248.2 coordinate 17,149,033, forward strand.
TTGTCAGCAATAGTGCCAAATATGCCAATAGGCAGTATGTTTCCTAGTCAAAAGTTAAATGCAAGACAAGTCTTAATTAAGCGATATAACTATAAAATTATATTGTACTCGCATTTAAATAACACTTATAAATTACTACAGCACATTTAGTAAATGTGTATTATTGTAAAAATGTAATGAAGAAGGCTGTGTTGGTAGGTCCAATTTTAGTTAAATCGACAACTTCTTTTTATCATCATTATTTCAAAAGCAAATACATTTTATTTAGTTTCCACGTTTGCAGAGCCATCTGCACAGGTTTGATATAAAACGCATCATTAGTGCTCTGTGATCAAGATTCACTAATATTCCGCTAGAGCACGCGAAACACAAGTGTGACAGAAATATATGTGTAATTGATGAGTGAGAAGGCATTCAAGTTAATGTTAAGGGAAATAAAAGATTCGCGAAAACCAATTAAATTCCAACAAACCTTGGCTATCAATAATAAATATTTTGATAACATACTTACTACTAAGTACATAAAAATAAAACAACTTTTAATCGGATTTACGTCGCGTCCGATTAAAAGTTACTTATTTTAATTATGTGTAGTGTTTGCGAAAACCTAAGATATTTTGTAACCTAAATTATTATAACTTTTTCCAAGTGATGATCCTGCTGGTAGTGCATATCAATCTATAACTGTCAATATTGAGAATCATGAATATATTCCTAACAACTGATATCTTTATACAAATGTGTGCGTTAAATCAAGGTGCACACTTTATCTTCTGAGTCTTTTGATCCAATGGGATGTGCGTACGTAATGTTATACTCCGATAAATACGGCAGCTCAGTGTTTTTGCTGACATATTTATCCTGAAACAAGATTTATTATATTAAATAAATTCTAAACCTACAATGATTTTTTTTAATGGACAATAAGATGATTTTTTCAATGTCACATAATTCACGTGAGAGAAAGGGACTACCAGAATTTTTAGTCTTAGTTTTTATTGCTCTGAAGTGGTCTATGCGGTCTAATTTGTAACCGAATTGATAACTCACAGAGCGATTGCTGAAAGTATGGCACGAGGGTCATGTATCGCAGGAAAATCTTGATAGCGACTTTTAGGACTGACTAGGATAAACGACATCTATCGACACTAGTTAGTAATAAAGTTGTTTACAATAAAGTGAAATTACTTTTTACAGTAGCTATAAGAAGAATTCGTTGTAGTTATCGTATCTAAGTTAGTTAACAATATAAACTAAGGTTATAATTTCTAAAAGAATTAACTCGGATGAAATCATCTAAAACAAACAAAATTCAAATTTCCGTTTTTTTCAGGTAAAGCTATTTGGTTACATTGGCATTATTGGTGCGAAATCAATCAGGTAGGATCATTTTCTTTTCTTCAAATCGGCAAGTTTCGTAGAATATACAGGATATTTGTAAAGCTGTGTGGAAATTTTAAAGGATGACTCTGACAATAATCCTGAACCATCTTGTAACTACTTTAATCCTAAAATATTTCTTTAATCCTATAAATAAATTTTGGCAACGTAGTATGGTATGGGAAAATAATTTTACAACTTGAATTTTGAATTGAGATAAGTAAAGTTGTTTTAGGTCAAGGAAATTTCCGCACTCCTTAAAAATATATCCTGTATGTAATGATTAGATTAGAATTTAAGTTTGGCTGAAATATAACACATCGCGTTTTGAGTTACCTATTCATTCGATAAGTTAATATTATGTTGTCACAAGTCGTGATAGCCTAGTGGTTGTGACCGTTGACTGGCAAGTCAGAGGTCTCGAGTTCGAACCCAAGGCGCGCACCTCTGACTTTTCGTAAGTTAAGTGCGTTTTATAAATTAATTATCACTTACTCCGTGCCTCGGAAAGCACGTAAAGCCGTTGGCCCTGCGCCTGACCTCTCTCCGATCGTGTCGGAAGGCCGTCCCATCGGACTATGAGAGTGAGGGAATAGAGAGTGCACCTGTGTTTGCGCACACACTTGTGCACTATAATATCTCCTGCGTAGTTGGCTAGTCTCCGTTGAGACTGGCCGCTGTGACCGAAATTCGGTCAGGAGGAGGATATTATTATGTTGTCACATGATCCACTTTTACTGACTATCCTTGCCTGCAATATTGATATTGTTTGAGTTACAATTATGGTTTATAGCGTTCTTAATGTTTATGCATGTGTGAGCTCAGATAAGTTGGCTTCTATTTATTTATTAGAATTTGTAGACTTTACAGGTCAACCCAAAGTGTCTACAAACAAGTTATAATTACTGCCTATATATTTTCAATATTAAAATGGGAAGTTTGAAACATGAAGTGAGAGAAAGTAGCATTTGTATGTTAAAATGTTTCATCAAATGTTAAATACTACATTAGGATAAATGCCCATGAACAAATTTTTCATGAGTGTAAATTTTAATAACGTCTTTGTGTTTATATTTTCCTGGTAGTTGGTCAAATAAATTATTTTTTTAACGTAAAACGATTTTGTCATCTTTCAATTTTACTTACAAATTTAAAAACTTCCGAACAAAGACAAATATTTGTCTTTGTTTGTTGACATCGTGTCATAGATTTGATATTAAATTTATTATCTTAATTTTACAAAAAAAAAAATATAACAAAAAGATATTTAATCTTTAAGTTAGTCGTAAAGTAGTGTGCAAATTAACACAAAACTTGGAACTAAAATTCTTTATTAATTAAATTTCATATAAAAAATATGTCAAAGTTTACTTACAAAACTAAACTTGTGCAACTTTTCCGTGCTCCCTGAATTCTATTTATAGATTGCACTACCAGGAGAATATGAACTAGCAGGAGGTAAATGGAAATTACAGATAGTAGTGGTGTTTCACTTTCTATACGCACATTTGAAAGAGACAGCATAATTCATTCATAATAATCGATCTACCGTGAGGGTTAAATGCGTCCATCAACTCGAAGTTAGCAGCGTAACTCGCGTACGTAGCGTTATTCTTATAAATAAATAAGTAGTAACTTTGTTTAAAATAATTCGAATATTACCAAATACATCCATTTTTCTGTCTAGCATTTTAGTCTATATGTTACTAGAAAATAGTAATGTCATTAGTTTATAATTTAATAGAATAAAACTCCCAACGAATACAATATTTTATTTGTACGTATACCACGAAGTTACACACTTGCACTCGTATCTTATTAGATAGGAGTCGAAATGAGATTTATAATTTTCATTTAAATACTAAAACTTGTACTTTGTAGCACTCCACAAGACCTAACCTTTCCCGAAATATTTTTATCAAAGCCCCATATAATACACACTTTTCTGATAAAATAATACTCTCCTTTAAAAAAACTATTAAAATATAAAAAAGTAATTATCTTAAATGAATACACTATTTTCCTCCGCATTTCATTATTTTAATCTTCGACGAATCGTAGCGGGTAGGAGGCGTAGCACCGTAGCCGTGACGTCAGACAGCGTAGCAGAACTACACAACAAATAAAGTTTCACATGCTCTTCGAAGGTAGCAACTTATAAGATAGCAAGAGATGTCCACACACTGGTGTGTCTCTTGCAGTTTTATGCGTTCCTAATACAGAATAACAGAATTGACGTCGCCTGCTTTGAAATGTTGATAAGAACCACATGTTGGGAGAACTATACAAATACGTTTAAATCGCTTTTAAGTTTTGCATACTCTCCCTTGGTTTGTATTTTATCTATGTATATAGAAAACAATAAAATTAAGTTGTTAGTCTTAATATAAGTATCTGTTCTTATTAAAATATTTAACTTATTGTTTCTCATTATGATTTATTGAATAAGCAATTTATGGTTATAATTATTTATCTATTAATTTTATAAAATAAAATGTTAATCCCTTTTTTACTTTTCCCTTAATTAATTTTTGGTATCTGTATTTATCCTCCTTGAATTTCTGTCAGATAGTTTTTCGTTCCGATCATAACACCTGTCATTGGCGTGATTGTGGGCCTAAGGCTTTCACTCGCCATTCAAAAGAAGTGAAGTGAAGTGAACTATACAAATTTCAAAACTACCAGTGCTAATAATAAAATCTTTTTCCATTTTGATTAATACAAGTTTCGAGACGTTTTTGGTGTAAATACTTTTGGAATATTGTCTATGTACATAATAATAAGACTCCTCTGTTGTTTAACAATGCTCACTCAATGCAAGATTACAGCGCCCCATAAACTCATTGATGCGTGTGACGATTCTTTGGATTTTTTTCAATGATAGCTAGTTTTAATTTTCAATAAAATCTATTATATCTATTGCAAAACTTTCTTTATTCATTGAGATCAATGCAATATGATCTCACTCTGAAACATTTATAAATTCTGTTCCATTTTTTAATTTACCTAGAAGTTAATGTCTATCCGTAAACTGTGAAACACGCCCTAATGTTTAAAAAAAATCAATACAGAGGTGCAAATTGCGCATGTGCGTATCCACGGAATAAAGCTTTCTTCTTTCGCCTGCCCTGGTCCCATATTACTTGGGGTCGGCGCAAAATGTCTTCTTCTTCCATTCCTCTCTATCATCATCATCTATTCCTCTCTATCCACGGAATAAAGCACTGAAGGTAAATGCATTACTAAGCGATGACTAGGATCACAGAAGCTATTAACATTTTCGATGTTTTATCTTGTAAACACTACGCGCGCCCCATGAAGGTAGTTCTGTCTCTTTGTTCAATTCCCGTTCCGTTCACGCGGTCATTCAGATTTGCAGAGCGAGCGACCAGATAGATTGTAGTGGAGTTAAAAAAGGGAATTTAATTCCAATAAGCTTTTATTTATAAAAACTACGTTTTTAACCAAGCTATTTTATTGGACTAACAAAATTAAACGTAAATGCAAAAACTGCGTCTGTGCCGTTGACCGTTGAGGAGTTCGTTACTCTGGAGCTAATCCTAGATCTCAATTTAAGTTATGTTCACCCTCCAAAATGGAGTTGTCATCGGAACTGAACCAACAAGTAACAACAATTCAACTCCGCAGGAAAAGAGTAAGTGGTTCTTATTCAGGTTGCAAGATTCCACTCGAACAAACATTATAATAGTTACATAAATATTGCAGGTTAAATAAAAACTTGTAAAGAGGAACAATGAGTAGTTGACCTGGCAATATTACAGTTAAAGGAAAATCAATGGATAGCGCGCATGCGCTGACCAACCTAAGGCTCTGAAGATGAATGCAATCCAAAGCAATGACTAGGAACGCAGAACCAACCAAGAGTAATCTGCTCCCTAAAAAATCAATAGGTACTATTGACATGCGCTCATTGAAAGTGAAAGTAGCGTGATGTCACTCTGGGCGGTGCATACAAATTATTTTTCATCCCCCATTTCGGAATGAGTATTTTTGGTCTTCGATATCTGAGTGCAAAAGCCGTTTAGATAATATTGGATAAAGTAAAATTGAATTTAGAACATCGAGTTTGTGAATTCAAAACATGATTAAACCTATTTACTTCTACCTCTGTGGTGCCGAATTTATCATTCAACCTTTTTTAAATTTGTTAAAAACTCAGACTCGATGGCTTCTTAGTGTATCTACTTTTTAAAATTTGCTTTGCGCGCCATTATATTTTTACGTCATATTGTTAAAACCTTAGGTTAAAAACAAGAAACTTGTGAAAAACCTAAAATATGTTATTCTAGCGATGAGGAAGTTTATTCGACACCAACAGAATTGACTGAACTGTTAATAATGCGCAATTAATGACTTCTGTACCGAAAATCAGAACACAAGTCACTAACAATAACATTACAGTTCCTGACAAAAATATTACACTCAATTGAAAGTTTCAATTTTTCCTAATTATACCTAAGTGTTATTTGTTATTAATTAAAAATTATACTGTAATACTAACCTATTATAATGTAGTAGTTAATACCTAAACTGAAATAAAAGTATCTTGTGATTGTAAATTTCCTCGCTGAGGTTAAAGTTACGTGTTGCACTCGAGTTCAAAGATTTTTCACCTCGTGATCTTTTGATTTCCTCGTTAACGCTCAGGATTGTAATTTTTTATTTGCAATTTTAGAATCATTTGCGTGTTCGGTCATCAAAATTGAACACGCGGTTAAAAAACAACTTTGCTCTCTTATATAACAAATAACTATTAACAGATACGTTCAAAAAGTTGCGATTTAAAGAACGATCTTACAGAGGTGTCCTGTGAGACTATTACAATGACTAAAAACGGCAGGTTTTGGAGACAAAAGACTCTTTCCCCAATCCGCTATCTTGCTCCACAGTTCAGCGCTGGATAGCAAGAGCAGATAGTCAATGGCAAGGTAGCACGACCGGACTACCTCACTCGTTAGTAATTAGTCTGGTCAGCTAAATGCGAAACACATCATGTCATCTAGTTTAACTAACTACTAACTGGGGTTATCTAAATTTTTATATTGCATGGCAATCTGAGATACAATAAAAATAATTTATTATTTATTGTTATACGTATAAAACGTATAAATAAAATATGTCTGCAAACGTTCAGCTAGCGCCCCCCGGTAGACATATTGAAAACTGCTCCCCTTTGCAATACGCAGGCGCCATGGCACGATACAGTGTATAGAGCACCGTGCTAATAACGCGAAGGTCGAGGGTTCGAACTCCTCATGTGCCAAAATACTTTAAGCTGGATATTTTTTTAATTTGGATTTTTAGAAAAGTACTTAATTAGTTAGTAGTATTACGTAGAGGTAAGGTAAAGCAATTAATTTGGTAGCTGAATTGTTTTTATCCGAGCCTTACTAATTACACACATTATGTTAATAATAAAAATAATTGTTTTGTCGCTTTAAAAGACAGAGATGTGTGGTTGTAGTGTGGGTTTGAATTTCTTAATGAAAATAAATATATTTTAGTCACATACCTAATTTATGTATTTAATGACTTGATTACAAAAAAAGAGGGTTATGATTTTAGCAGTCTATGTATGTAAGTTGGTTTATTTGTTCCCTCGTAGCTCCTAAACTGTTTATTAAAATTCAAATGGAATGCAGTTTTCTTTCTATTCAAAAATAAAGGAATATTTTCTTTCAGTAAAATTTTGTCTCTACAGTATTAAGAGTACTTTTCCGTCAGGTGGCATTACAAAACTTCACCCTGTTTATTGAAAACTGGAGGGTTGGAAAGGTAGCCCGGCTTACAGAAAAAAATATTATTTCAACCTTATACGTCGATTTGGAAATCTAAGAGATTGTCGAACTTCAGGTTTAATAAAGCACAACTCAATATTAGCAGCAGTGATAGCCTAGTAGTAGGACTGTTGGACGGCCAAGTCAAAGGTCGTAGGTTTGAATCCCTGGCATGCACCTCTGACTTTTCGGATTCATGTGCGTTTTACAAATTGAAGATCACTTGCTAAAACGGTGAAGGAAAACATCCTGAGAGATTTTTCAACGGTGTGTTGTTAAACCATGTTAAAGGCCTACTGGCGGTTTAAACTCTGACACCAGGTTGTTGATCAACCATACAATAAGAAAAATATAAGCAAAAAGTTTTAGAATACTGATATTGAGAATTTACCAATGACACCACTAAAAGGTAAACATACATACAAGTAGATTACAAGACATACTAGTACACTCCAGATTGTCCAGATCTTACAATTTCATAGTCAGATCATGGCAATATACCAATTGGAAAGTATACTCTTTCAAACGAAAAATACAAACTACTCTTTATACACAGCGATGTAAGCAAAACCAACTAGCGTAAGAAGAGCTGAACCGGTCTGTACTAAATTACTGAATAGCGATGATTATACAAACTAAACCGAAAAGAATATGGCTGAAAGTTGACTAATAAAACACTACCTGTATTTTTTCATTCAATATTACATACATTTTAGTCATTATTTATTCAAAATCTACGAATTTACAGTAGACGCCCATTTTATCGATGCTCAACCCGATTCAAACTGACAAAACAATAAATGAAGTACCCATCTTACAAACGCAATATTAGATTTTAATACAGTGCATGACGACTGAATCCAGGATATTTTTGTTTTGTACATACGACGTTCTAGCCGTTGCAGATTTCGCTAATCAATATCCGAATGCTTTATGCACTCCTAGTATTTTTAGTCGTGCTAGACCTGAAGTTTTACTCCACGCAAGCGCACTACGGAGCAAACCACGTTGGGAATGTACTCAACAAATATTATGTTTTGGCGGCGAATTACATCATATACATATATAGTACAGTCAACAGCAAAAATAGATGATCAAAATCAGAAATTCAATACTAATGAACGGAGTTTGATGATTTTAATCTATACTAATATTATAAAGAGGTAAAGTTTGTATGTATGTGATAATGTTTGTACTCGTATGTTAGGGGTAATCTCTAGAACTACCGATCCGATCCTAAAAATTCTTTCACCAATAGGAAGCTACTTTATCCCTGAGTGCTATAGGCTATTTTTATTCTGAAAAAAAGAAGTTTAGTTTTCAGTAAAAAATAACAATATCTGTGATTCAAGTAAGAAAAAAAAACAGGCAATCTGGCTGCTTTAAACGTGTTTACGGGAAAATTAAATTTAACGCGGACAAAGTTGCGGGGAACGGCTAGTATTGCATAAACACAAGTTAAGCTCCAGAGTTTTACGTAAGATTTGCTTCCTTCTGAATTTGAGAATATTTTTTCTCTGTTGCATTTAGGGTTCTTGAAGCAAATGGCATAGGTCTTTCAGGCTCCCCTGGCACTCTTTGGGACAAAATAGCGCCCGACTTTAACGATAACGCCGCACGGCGCGCGGCGCGGCGCCGCCCGATGTTATTTGCTACCTAAGCCAACTGACTACGATGCCAAGTACCAGGAGCCCATAAGACATCCCTATATTATACTGGCTTAAAATTCAATAGTAAGAACAGCACAAGTAGCAACATTGCATTTCGGAAAACTCATTTGTATTTTTGCACGCATAAAGTCTAACTTTGAACATAGGAAACAGTAATTTTGGTTTATATCTTTAGGTTTGATATCTTTTTAGTTTTTTTTAGTTTGCTTTAACTTTTGGTAGATTTCTTAAGAATCTTTAAAAAAAACATTACTTATTTATATTTTGGTACTTACAGGAAAAGTTTTTAGAATGTTGAATCAGTACAAATTGTTTCGACCTCGAACTCGTCGTTTTTTTTATTTTTATCAAATACATACTTGCTGAAATGACTGAATCACTAATTTTAATATATAACTAGCTAACCCGTGCCCACTTCGTTGGGCAGTAATTTAAAAAATTTCCTAATCTACCCCTACCTTACCCTACACTCCTACCCTACACTACTCCTACCCTACCCTACACTACCCCTACCCTACCCTACACTACCCCTATCCTACCCTACTCTACCCCTTTTTCTCACCTTTTGAACCTTTTTGCCATATAAATAATTTCCGTAATTTAGGGGTGGACTACCCCTAACATTTAAGGGGATGAAAAATAGATGTTGGCCGATTCTCACAGATACCGGATAAGCACAAAAAATTTCATCAAAATCGGTCAAGCCGTTTCGGAGGAGTATGGCAACGAAAACTGTGACACGAGAGTTTTATATATTAGATATACCTTATATATACTTTTACAAACTAGAATTAAAGTATTTGGGAAAGTGTTCAAATATAAAATTAAATACAAAAAAAATGGTATATAAGCAATTACTTTTTTCGAAAATTGAAGTAATTTTTGAAATTTCAGGATTTATCTATAAACCTCTTTGTCTAAATTTATACATATATTAAATACCTACCTTGTATAAAATGTAAACTGACTTGATTTGTCGATAATGCGCCATCTTGTGGTAGCTGTGGTAGTTTTACCTTACAAATAGCTGTTGTATTAGTTCATTCGAAAACGTTTGGCGCTATCATCGAAAATAGTTGACTTGATACTCTTAGTACTAACTACAAAATGAAAAATATTTACATATTTTTTTTTATTTATTAACATTAGTTAGGTTCTGGTAACTGAGGTTTGTCCGGAATGCTATACATTCTGCTATTGTTACAAGTTTTCCACACAAAATTTCACAATATTTATCACATTACACATAACAAATAAATTAAGTAGGTAGGTACTAATATCTAAGAAGCAAAACATACACAGTTAGATGAGCCGAGTTGTCACTCGTCGTTGCATCAAAATACCTGCGAGACCGGTTTTATACGAGGCATCTACAGGTTGTTTAGAAAATGATGAATTGTGTAATTACTTTGAAAAAAATAATTAAATCGAGTTCAAAACAATAAAAAGCTAAAAAAAACACAAACGTTTGATTTGGAATCGATGTCAAGCCAAGTGGATTACAAATATTTAGGATTAACATTATAGTGTAAACGCGCTGTAAAGTAGTAGATAATATAGATGAGGATGACTATGATTGCTACGGTTTCGTAGCACATTCCTATGCGCTATAACTAGAAAACTATCCAACCAACTAGAAGATTATTAATACGGACGGACACCTTGTAACTAATTTCTCTGTCGCTGAAACTTTGCAGTATGATGAATTGATAGTTTTTTTTAGATGACCGTAAAAATATTATCTGGGCTTTTTGTCGGAATTCAGGTTTATTTTACTTAAACTTGAAAATAACTGATATCATAAGGTGTAAAATTACTCTATCTAAACTTCGATATAATTAATAAATTCATAATATTTCAATTTGGGATCAGCACTTATTATTATTAACCGGGATAGCCTATCAGGTCCAAACTAAAGTAATTATAAAACTAAAGGATAGTAATCTATCACCATAATAAAAAAACTTTTTAACAAATAAATAACCGACAAAAAAGGCAACTATAAGTAAAAAAAATTATTATTTATTTAAATATTTACAAAAATCTGTTTTTTTTGGACTCGGTCCTAAAGCTGCTCATGAGTTTAAGTTTGATTAGGTTATTAGATTTTTGTGTGTTAAACCAAATATTTAAATAAATAATTATTTTTTTAACTTTATTGTTGCCTTTTTTGTGTTCAGTTCTAAAACCGTCATTAACACTATTTTGCTGTTGACCGATGAGAAGTTATTTTCTATAGCTACGAGCTACATAGCTATAGAAAAGAACTTCTCATCGGATCTCTCATCGTCAGATCAAAATTATTTTTAATGGGACCACATTTAATGTTACCCTATCGAACAAAGAAAAAATCATCAAAATCGGACCCTCCTGTAAAAAGTTATGCGTGATCATACAAAAAAAATTATAAACTCCTCCGCTTCGCATTTTTTCGTCGGTTAAAAAAAAACATGTGCAAAGAATTCAATAATAAATACTTAGCTTACAATTCTGTTATTATTATATTTCGATGGCACAAGTAGAACATGGCTCTACCTTAGACCTGATGGTTTTGTCTTGGTAACATTTTACATGAAAATGTGTTTGGTGGGATTTCTTTATAAATACGTAAGTAAATGAAATGTGAAAGAAGAAAGAAAAGAAAGAAAATAAATTTATTTAACGCGATACAAGCTGGTGACACTTACATTAATTATTATAAAGATATAAAAAAAAAACACAGACAAGGGCAAATAACAAGGAACAAAAAAAAGGACAGATAAAGAAAGTGCCACCAACACGACCACATCAAAACGGTTACCATCTCCATGTGCTGTGTGGTACTGTTGATATATAAATATAAATAAGGTTTTGTATATACGAGTCTTAATAATTATGAAAAATAACATAGACTCACGTCTGTTGAGCATCAGTCCCATGTAGTAGGGGCGAGATTTTAAAAAATATTAAGCATGTCTGCATTCGAAAGAGATTTTTTTACAAGAAACCAAAAAGAGAGTCAAATTTTCTACTTCAGTGGGGCTGAGGGACTGCGGCCTCTATTGATTCAAAGAATCTGCAGGTGCATGGCGAATGAACGCCGTTTGTACCGCCTGTCGAAACCCTTAAACCCTTGCGGGCTTCAGGCCTCACAATCCAGACGGACACACAATAGCTAATTTTAGCAATTTATGTAGGGTGGATTTAGGGTAGTTCCACCCCGGGTACTACTTCACTGCGTAAAAATGGACTCTCCAATGTTCATTTTTTTTTTGTTTTTTTTTTTCTACGTTGTCTCTCTCAGTTATAGCTCTAAGGAGCTCAGACTGATTAACCGGACTTCTAGCGAGACCTAAAGGCCTCCAGCTAAAGTCCAATGTTCATGTCATTGCGGGTGTATTTATACAATGTTAGACAAAAACTTTGATACCGCGATGCAGAACTATTCTTATGTTATTTATAAATGATTGCAGAAATACGCAGAACTATATCCAATTTTTAGCTATTTCATGATTTAGAATGTTAAATATTTAATATCGTAGAGAAAAATGCTTTAAAAATGATTTAAACGCAGGTCGAATGAGACAAAAATATATGAAAGCGTGGAGAGTGATAAAAATAGCAATAACAGCTGTAGAGTTCCTTGCAACAGTTATGCCATCTTGTATCTTAATAATGCTAATGTTAATGTTTTGTAGACCGAATTTGTGAGATTTCCATTACATGATTTAAAAAGCTTTTCATGGTAGGTTATATAACTGATTTTTAATGTGTTCACACAAGGACTACTAAACAGACAAGCTTGCAGCACTTGCAATAATTACGCCATCTTGTATCGGTTAGAAACACCAATTTAAATATTTTAATTTGTGAGATTTCCATTATATTATTGAAATTACTTTTTATGGTAGGTTTAATTACGGATTTTAACGATTTAGAATAGTTAAACGACACTATCGAAAAGGATAAAACTACCATCTTCTATCGTCAGATGGCGGGCGCCATCTGACGATAAGATATCAACAAATCTTACAAACTTTTCTTTGTATATGTATACAAATTCATCATTCAGTCATTTCAAAATTTAGCCATACATATAGCTAGAAGAATAATAGATAATATTAATTTATAGTGGTGGTTGTTACAACTGGATGTTGGCAGCAGTCGCTTTACTACCAGGGACGCATAAATCACAGAAACTATAGGCCTTAAACTTTATTGAGGCGCGCCGCCATCAAAATGTCTTTTAATATTTTCTTTTGTCTGTAGATAGTTTAATGCCTTTGTTAATTAAATATACCTATAGAAGTACCCTAACACTTAATACCTAACTATACACGTAATCAACAATCTTAGCGATCTATAAATATATGCAGGAAGCCCTAAACATAATTAATAATAAAGAATATGCTGTATCTTTACTACTTGATATGACCAAAGCCTACGACAAAGTAAAATACAATATACTATTAAAAAACTACAGGGCATAGGAATCCGTGGAAAAGCTCACGAATGGTATGCAGCATACTTAAAAAATAGGGAACACCAGGTAGAAATAGAATACATCAACCATGCAACCAAAGAAATAAAAAGTATTCGATCAGACATAATAAAAATAAAAATATAAAAATAATAAACGCCTCAATCCCTCAAAATAAACGATCAGATAAATGATCTCCCCAAAACTGTACAAGGTCCATGTGTCATATTTGCAGACGATATTTCACTCCTTACCTCTTGTAAAAATGATAGAAACCTTACTGAAACATTAACTGACACACTTAATCAAACAGTAACTTGGATGAATGAGCACAACTTAGAAATTAATTTCAGCAAAACTAAAATAATGTCCTTCCACCCCCATCAAAACTCCCCACTAGATATTATAAACATGACTTATAAAGGCATTAAAATAGAAACAGTCTCTGAGTTTATACTAGGTACTTGGCTTATCAATAGATACAAATATAAATTGGAAATCACATATTAAAAAAAATAAATTTAAAGGGGAACCTGTGGCATAGCGGGCCGTCGCCATTTTGATTTTTTTTTCAAAGTAGCGGCACAGGATGGGACTAGTATAGATAGATAGAGGACATCTTAACAAACAAAAAATGTTAGCAACATGATGTCCTAAAGTGTCACGTTTCTGAGATATTTAAAGTTATAGATCGTCATATGAAAACAATGCCAATCGTGCAAAAGGAATTAATTACCTATTTATATGCCTTAGATTGGATGCAAATAATAGTTCTTACGTGATTTACGTATTTGTTGGAAAATTGTAAACCTAGGAGCACGAAAACACAACGTTAATTAATTTATCAAAACACTAAATGTAGCGGCGCACGATGATAGTAGTATGTATAGATAAAAAACACTTAAATGAACAAAAAATGTTAGAAATATGATGCCCCAAAGTGTCATGCTGAGATATTTGGAATTAAAGATCACTATATGAGAAAGATTACCTTAGTAATTAATTAAAGTTGCTTTTTCGAGTTCCTAGGTGTACTCTCGTCTAATAAATAGTTAAATCACCAGAAAACTATTATATCTAATGCATTTAGAAACATACGTATTGTAATCTTTCTCATATAGCCATCTTTATTGTCTCTTGTATTGCGTCGTCAAAACCTGTATACATACATATCTGTTAAAACTAGCGTAATAATTATCATGCGAAATCATTAAAGAACTAACTACTAGATAAATAAATGAATATCTAAAAAATAATGAATGAATATCGAAAAATTTTTTTTTTAATGCGCTGACTTTGTCTTAGGTAAAATTTCGTACTTAGTAGATTATTATTATCTCCACGACTATCATGAGCCATTATTAGGTCACTTTTCTTTTCAAAATATTTAGAGGCTGTTTTTACTGGTATTTAAAATTTTTTTTAATAAAAAAAAACCGACTTCAAAGGAACTAAAAAGCTTGAAATAACCTAAAACGTCTTGGAGTCGGTTTGCAAGTCAAGTTCTTAATGAGAAGGTTAAAGAGGCTAGAACTTAACATGGAACCGACTCCAAGACGTTTTTTATTGTTTTTTTTTTTCACGATTTTTAGTGGTGCCTAAAAGTTAATCCCCTACCAAGCCTTTCTGAGGCTAATATTTGAAATCCTTATCAAAAGCCCATTCAAAAGATACCTCACAAGATATTTTTAATCTTGGATGATTACAGGAGGGAGGGGGTGACCACGTATCTCCCCTCTTCCTTTGTACTCGTCAGCCATTGACTGCACGTATAAACAAAGCAATATTACTTGTGACGACATTTCTGCTATTATCCTACGAGGAGTTCCGTTCCATATCTCGTAAACTAACTACACTTTTTAAATACTTCAGCCATTATCCAACAAATTATTGAAAATATTCTGCTTACTGTTTCATGTATATCAAAATCATCTGTTAAAATACAAAACGATTCATTCAATCGTAGCTTTTTTAAAACTAAACAAATATGGTATAGATTGCAATTTAAGTATTTTTGTAGGAGTTCTACAAGAATATTGCTAGAAAATGGAACCCTTATGTACAACTGAGGCGGTGCCATTATTCGACTCATTGTTATGTCATGGGACTGTCTTTGTTTTAGCTGTTTACATCTACTTAAAATATATTCTGAAGTACTATGAGTCTCCTCTTCAGGTTTAAATTAACTCCTGATACTGTCACTATCACTAGAGTCGTTACAACCAATCATTTTATAAATATTTAAATTTATTGGTGATGTTTTACAATCCCTAACATTGACTCGTTTAGGTGATAAAGCTACAGGTACAGAGTAGCTTACTCTGTGTACGGATTTAAAATAATGTTTTCGTATGATTTCGAACATCCTAAATATTTATGATATCCTAGTCACTGGCACGCATTGGCATTTGTTACTAGTCCACGTGGACTAGCCCCCAATACGCCTGCGTAAGACTGTGAAGTTAACCTAACTTCGTGGTTCGATACTAGGATCTCATAAAATACTGCAAATCTGAAACAAAACTTAATACATAATCTTCAAAACGACTTACGTAGCACTTTTGCTTTTTCAAACTCATCTCTATGAAAACTGTTTTAAGGTCAGTTATTCAATTATAATGCAGGCACTTTGTTCAAAGGTTCTTTAGTCTAAAGTTTGATTTGCTGTGATATGTTGCGTTTTTAGACAGTATTTTGCAATTTTCTAACAAATTATAACATAAATATAATTATGATCCAATTTTCAATGAAAGTAACACTTGGGACAATACTTTTTAATTATTAATAATTTTTATAAAGGACCTCTGCCAGCTAACGATGATATTTATAATAGTATCGTGGAACGGCACCAATTGTTGTGGTTAACGAAAGGTTTGTCGCTTTATTTATATAAAACATTTGATAAAATGTGAATTTGTATTTATAAATATTATAATAATATTAAATGAAAACATAGTTTACATAGCTTGGCTCTACCGTGCAATTTTGTTTATTAATTTTATGTAATGTTAATTTAAGACGATGTTGTGTTATGAAAATAACTAATTATTATTTAGTAACAAAGTATCGTTTCACATTGTTGTATGCAAACCTGCAGAAATATTTGACCGTAATTCGCAAGTAATCAAATGCCGATCCATTTATATTTTTATGCAGTAATAGTCGAGTGGTAAAACTTATTCACATGAGTGTTTTAATACCTAATTATCAACAGTTGCATACAAGACTTTATCTACACCCATAATTTATTATGAATCCTTTATAAAAAATTCTGAAACAGTTAGCTTAATGCCAAGATGCTATAGCATGGGTAGATAAATATTATTTAAATTAATAAGTTCTATTGATGTAAATTATATTGAAAACGTCTCGTAGCGGTCGGCAGCGTAGCACTGTAGCAGTGACGTCGGAAGACGTAGCGCCGGTCGGCAGCGTAGCACTGTAGCAGTGACGTCAGAAGACTTCTTATCAAGCTACTGATCACGCATTGAGGCTTTTAGTATAACAAGAGTTCAGGAAATGATAGCTTAATATGTAGCCGTGTGTGCCGAAATAAAATTCTGTAGTCGGAGGCCACCAAATTTACAAAGTATTTACCTATAATACATTAAGGCCTCCGACTACAGAATTTTATTTCAAATTTAAGAAGCTTGTTTTTAGATTTTAAGTAGTCGGGTTTTAGTTTTTAAACTATATTTTTATTTAACTTATTTTGGAGATATGTGAATTCTAATAATGTTTACATATTTGAAATGTGCTAATAAAGCTCTTTCATTTGATACCCCACACGACACTGCCATGTTTTTTTTTTAGTTCTTTACTTTAAGTCCCCTAGAGGGCGCTTACGTCAGTTTAATGTGACGTCATGTAGCCTATAACCAGCGGACAATCAGGAGGCTTCCAACAACACCTCATTTGTCCAATTATGATAACTAGTTTAGAAGTTATGAGGGAACAGATGAACATCCATACCCACATACATACATACAGGTCAAAATCATAACCCTCCTTTTTGCTTCGCCGTAGTCGGGTAATAACTAGGCGTAAATCAAAGCCTGGCTGAAAAGCTACAAGTGGTTTCATTCGTTCCATCGCAAGCATTCAAGAAATTTTAGCATACGTGTGTATTCGCTGAGAATTATTAATGACGAATGTGTGTGTATCCTAACTTCACACACTTCCTAGTTTTTATAGTTTCCTGGTAGAACTCAATGATCTTGTTGTATTTTTACCCGACTACAAAAAAAAGGAGGGTTATGATTTTAGCAGTCTATGTATGTATGTATGTATGTAAGTTTGTTCATCTGTTCCCTCGTAGCTCCTAAACTATTTGTTGTAATTCAATAAATAAGGTGTCTATCGATGCGTCTTAATGGTCTGCGGGTTATAGGATTTATGAAATTTCGTAAAATCAAATAAGGTGGATTTTAAAAATAAATTAGTCAGCTCGAAAAAAATAAAGTTAAGGTAAATTTATCGTGTTTGATATCAAATGGAAGGTCTTGATGAGCACATTCAGAATATGTATATATTATCTATATATTCTGGACCACTTCTTAGAATATCAGGCTTCTAACTACCCGTTACGACTATCATAAATATATGTGATTATAACACTGCATACAATGTGAAAACGTGATAACAATAAATATTTACTAATTAAATTAAAGTTTCTACACATCACTGCCTATTAAATTATGATTATATTTTAAAATAATGTTAATTAAATTGAGATTTCTTTTTCGTAACTAGATGGCGTTGGTTTGCGGTTTTGTGGAAGTAAGTAACATAGAGTTAAAAATACCTCCTCAAAAATCCCGGAATCGTAAACATAACAATTAAATCCCGGGATTTTATTAATATGGACTGGATTTTGACCTATAGTTTTTATTAGATTAATTTTGTATGTAAAATAAAACTCATTAATTTAACAGTTTTAGTACCGAACTACTTAAGTATTACATTATCTGTTACCGATGTCTAAAAACATAATAAAGATTTTTTATTATAATAATTTAGTTCATATGTATTTAAAACGTTAAATTAATATTTTGGAGAATTTATTACATGTTTTAACACATGTTTG
This sequence comes from Protodeltote pygarga, assembly GCA_936450705.2. Lineage (NCBI taxonomy): Eukaryota > Metazoa > Arthropoda > Insecta > Lepidoptera > Noctuidae > Protodeltote > Protodeltote pygarga. The sequence continues at coordinate 17,167,426 of OW388248.2, forward strand.
CTTATTAAATATAATAAATTATTTAATAAGAAATTTGAAAAACAACTGATACGGAAGGGATTCGAACCCACGATCTCCGACGTACCGTGCCGACGCTCTAACCGCTGAGCCACCGTATCCCATCAAAATCAGTTGAAATTTCAAATCTCTTTCTACGCCTAGGGCGTGTGGTAATATCTATCGGTGCCTTCTAAAAACTGCAAAGTTTAGAACACTGAGTCGGATAATTAATGTATTCCGTTCGATATTACCACACGCCTAAGGCGTAGAAAGAGATTTGAAATTTCGACTGATTCTGATGGGATACGGTAGCTTAGCGGTTAGAGCGTCGGCACGGTACACCGGAGATCGTGGATTTGAATCCCATCCGTATCAGTTGTTTTTTCAAATTTCTTATTAAATAATTATACGTAAAATTAATTTCTTATTTCCCGGGAATTAATTGTAATGTTTATGATTTCGGGATTTTAGAGCAGGTATTATCAACTCCATGTTACTTACTTCCTCAAACTTTAGGTAAATGTACTCTATCTATGATGATATCCCACAAAAAAGGTTTCATGTGTACTTATACAGCTTGGCAAAAAAGAGTCTGAGGCGGTGACAGCTGGAACTAAAAATAAAAATCTTAAATAACTACGTTTGTGAGTACTAAAATAACATAAAAATGATTCATTTGATTATAATTAATGACAAAAAAACTCGTCATAGAAATATGTAAGCAATTAATAATATGTAATTTTGAATTGTAGTGTGAAAAGTGCGACAGCGGCGCCCCCAATTTTTCCAGACTCTTTTTTGCCAAGCTGTACTTCTTACTACTTTTCATGTATACTTCTAAGAAATATATGAGGCCATGTTTTAATAGCCTCGAAGTCGCGGACGACACCTATGAAATAAATTTAATTTAAAAAATACATGACATTGACTAAAGGTTTGAACCGAAGTTGACAGTTAAAGAAATCTACCTATTTAAGAACTACCACATTCTAAAAAATTGTGATTAAAATGAATTTTATTGGTTTCTTTACCACTAAAAATCATTGAAAAAAAAAATAGTATAAAAACTAAAACCCGACTACTTAAAATCTAATAAAAACAAGCTTCTTAGATTTGAAATAAAATTCTGTAGTCGGAGGCCTTAATGTATTATAGGTAAATACGTACTAGATAATCTTCCAAGGGTAAATACTTTGTAATTTGGTGGCCTCCGACTACAGAATTTTATTTCAAATCTAAGAAGCTTGTTTTTATTAGATTTTAAGTAGTCGGGTTTTAGTTTTTATACTATATTTTTTCTTTACAATACTCACATCTAATTTACATTTTGTTTTATTTTTATTTAATGAAAAAGGACATTTTGCTTAATCTTATATTTAAAGTGCTTCATTTATTTTAATTTAATATTCCTAGATCATCCTTCAGAATGCCTGGACACAATACAAATCGCAGTGGATATAATTACTTGAAAGCACGCATTTTGCAACTTACTATATGGAAAATACATAGCAGCTGTAGTACTTATTACTGTAGTCATCGGTGTATCCAATTTAAATACAAGCTTTATAATATTAAGTAAAATAATAATCTATTTGGGTGAAGTGTATTTTGTGAAACGCTTTTCTTTAACTTTTACTTAGTAGTTTTTGTTAACAAAAGCTTCCGTTACCATGCGTCGTACTTTCAGTGTGTTCGTATGCAAAATTAAAATTATTTTTTAATTATAGTTTGGAAAAAGTACAAAAAACTTTTATACAATTTAAAAAGATTTCATAAAAAATCAAATACTCCAAAAAAAATATTCCTTCGGACCGGATTTGAACCAGCGACCTATGGATATCATCAAGTTTCACTTCTAAAGTCCACCGCTCTGCCAACTGAGCTACCGAAGGATGACGTAACTTGCTAAAATACTGCCTCACTTTCAAATTCGTTATATAACATTTTGTTGTAAAACGTTATCATGTGGTTGGTGAAATATTTAGTGTCAGTGCCTACGCTAGAGCTTTAAGCCCCTGACATGGCCTAAAAACCCGATATTATATCTCTCGTAGGTGTAGTAGTTTAGGGTAGTATGATAAGTGTCTTATGTTTTCCTTCAATTTCTTATTATTTGACTTTCACATAATATTGTGATGATGTGGTATTATTTTGGCTTTTAGTGTATTCCAAGTTGGTTTAGCATTACAACATTAAAATTTAGAGCTAAAATGAATATGTACCTCGTGTTGGAAAGTATTGTGGCTTTTTATAAGGAACCTGAAATGATACATAAATTTTACTTCTAGTACTTAAGTATCCTCTCCATTTTTTTCTGATGTCCGTTATCAAGAACATGTATAGGTAGATCCAAATCGAGTTTCCTATGTTGGCAACACAATAAAAATAAGTTGTAGATAATGGCACGTAATGGCTAAAAACCAATACTCAACGAGATTAAGCTGAAATAACACCCGAAACTTGCAAAAATGTCATAGAAAACTACCTCACACGAGGCGATCCTGTAGAATGACCGGGGCAGGCATTTTACCAATGTATTTCTTCATATTTAATGAAAAACACTAAATATTTCATTAGTAAATAAATAACAAATTAAATATTACATAATTTTTTTTTCTGTTATTGAAAGGTAGGAAACTTAAATTGGATCACTGTTTAAATACCAAGTGAAACTATCTGTTTGCTGTCTCCGGCTTTGGATACTGCTGACTACTCAGATATTGAAATTACTTATATTGTAAAATCAAATATAAAAATTAAATAAAACACGGCAAAAGTAAATCTCCCCGGCAGGGAATCGAACCCTGGTCTTCCGCGTGACAGGCGGGTATACTGACCACTATACTACCGAGGATTGTGATGAAACTGTTGAATTTGTGGTTCATATGCTTCCTTATTTACGTAAACTAGCCAAATATTCCTGCAAAGTATAGTTTAACTGTGATACGAGTATATAAATTAAACGTAGCAACAACCAGTGTAATACTGTCTATTTTAACTCAGACCCTTTCATTTGCCGGAGTAAATTTATTATTTTCATTCGATTTCCACCCATGCAGAGCCACCTGCACAAGTTTATTAGACAACGCATCGTTTGTGTCCTATGATCAAGTTTTACTGCTTCTCCGCTAGAGTATGCATATCACAAATCTGATAATTATATTATTTTCGTTTAAGTACCTTAAAAAAGCTTACCAACAATTATAAATTGAGGGAATAAATAAAGGTTTCAAAAAATAAAAAGTTTCACCAAGGTGCTCCTTGGTCAAACTCCTTGTAAATCCTCCTTCCCATCCTCATCCTTGTAAATCTCATGAGCCAAACTTCTAACACCACACGCCCTAACTCTACAAGCCCTAACTTCACAAACTTCACACCTCAGTCAAAATAATTATGTTGCTTGGCCGTTTCGTTACTACAAGAACTAATGTATAAAAGAAAAGTAATCAACATGGCAGTGAATACATTTTTCATCTTACGCCCTTGTGAATGTAGTGAAATGGCTAAGCCGCATATTTTGACTGAGGTGTGAAGTTTGTAAAGTCTGGACTAGTAGAGTTAGAACGTTTAGTGTTAGAAACTTGGCTCTACATGTCTGATATTTTGGCAACACTTTAAATGTGTTTTGTGGAATTCACTGTTTCACGGAAAGGACTTAAACGAGTCGTCTCACATTGGACCCTAAAAAGCGATCAAAATTATTTTATGATTTTATTTTGTGTTAAAAGTGTTTGGTTCACACTCTTTGCAGAGCCCTCTGCATTTTTTTGCAAAAGTTTAGCCAACTGTCCTGCTACTTGGTTGTTTGCAACACGAAGATAAGGCAGTTTTAAACCAGGATACTAGATGTCACTGCGATAAGATTATAGAAATGTTACATGGAAAACTATCATCTACTTTTAATTTACCGTTTTTAACATTGTATTAACATATACATTTTACTGCAGTTCGTATAAGTTTTAACCCTAGATTAATATATATACTGCGTATTATTAACAATCACCAGGATTACTTCATTTTTGAATAACAGAGTTAATAAAAATTTGAGAATACTGATAACAAAATAACAGGCATAGCTATACTTTTCCTGAATAAAATCAAACCCCTGAATATTTTATCGACTACCTAGCGCCACAGCGCCGACCTACGGTGGCTATATTGAAAACTGCACTCGCAAAGCTGTATTAGAAGAAACAGAGCGCCAATTTCACTACTATTTGGAAAGGTACATTAGCGCAGTCGGTTAGCGCGTCGTGCTAATAACGCGAAGGTCGAGGGTTCGAACCCCTCATGTACCAAACCACTTTTTGCTGGATATTTTTTTAGTTTTGATTTTTAGAAAATTACTTAATTAGTAAGTAGTATTACGTAGAGGTAAGGTAAAGCAATTAATTTGGTAGCTGAATTATTTTTATCCGAGCCTTACTAATTACACTTATTATGTTAATAATAAAAATAATTGTTTTGTCGCTTTAAAAGACAGAGATGTGTGGTTGTAGTGTGGGTTTGAATTTCTTAATGAAAATAAATATATTTTAGTCACATACCTTATGTATTTAATGACTTGATTACTAAAAAGGAGGGTTATGAGTTTTAGCAGTCTATAGAAAACACATTTTAACAGTCTGTAGAAAAAAATATTATTTCAACCTTATACGTCGTTTTGGAAATCTAAGAGATTGTCGAACTTCAGGTTTAATAAAGCACAACTCAATATTAGCAGCAGTGATAGCCTAGTAGTAGGACCGTTGGACGGCCAAGTCAAAGGTCGTAGGTTTGAATCCCTGGCACGCACCTCTGACTTTTCGGATTCATGTGCGTTTTACAAATTGAAGATCACTTGCTAAAACGGTGAAGGAAAACATCCTGAGAGATTTTTCAACGATATGTTGTTAAACCATGTTAAAGACTTACTGGCGGTTTAAACTCTGACACCAGGTTGTTGATCAACCATACAATAAGAAAAATATAAGCAAAAAGTTAATACTGATATTGAGAATTTACCAATGACACAACTAAAAGGTAAACATACATACAAGTAGATTACAAGACATACTAGTACACTCCAGATTGTCCAGATCTTACAATTTCATAGTCAGATCATGGCAATAGAGTATACTCTTTCAAACGAAAAATACAAACTACTCTTCATACACAGCGATGTAAGCAAAATCAACTAGCGTAAGAAGAGCTGAACCGGTCTGTACTAAATTACTGAATAGCGATGATTATACAAACTAAACCGAAAAGAATATGACTGAAAGTTGTCTAATAAAACACTACCTGTATTTTTTCATTTAATATTACATACATTTTAGTCTTTATTTATTCAAAATCTACAAATTTACAGTAGACGCCCATTTTATCGATGCTCAACCCGATTCAAACTGACAAAACAATAAATGAAGTACCCATCTTACAAACGCAATATTAGATTTTAATACAGTGCATGACGACTGAATCCAGGATATTTTTGTTTTGTACATACGACGTTCTAGCCGTTGCAGATTTCGCTAATCAATATCCGAATGCTTTATGCACTCCTAGTATTTTTAGTCGTGCTAGACCTGAAGATTTACTCCACGCAAGCGCACTATGGAGCAAACCACGTTGGGAATGTACTCAACAAATATTATGTTTTGGCGGCGAATTACATTGTATATAGCCTACCAGTTACATCTTGTATGTAATTTATATACTGTGTCTAAAATTATATAGTGTGACAATCATTAACAGTTTATTTCATAGACACGTGTTTTGCGTCCTTGAAAGTACTATTGACTTGGTAACATAATAACTTCAAAAAAATTTATTAAAGTATTCCGACAAACTCAGTGTAAGAAATATGAAAATATTTCGCGTTCTTAAAAATTCTAAGGGCGTTTATGTTGCTGGAGTTATAAAGACTGTGAGAGTTTTATTCAAGATCATTATTATCTTTCATTTTTGTTGTTATCATCAATCAGCTCGAAAGTTGTTTTTCAATGGTCAAAACGCAATCAGGTAGGTACCTAAATTTGAATTGTTCTACCAACATCCTTACTTAGATTAAAACAATGTGACCAAGAAACATCTGATGCATCTAAATGCGGGACACACGCGTTTCATACTCGTATAAGGCAAATTTTTATTCAATATTGTTACTATAATACCACTTCTAATACTACAAGGCATTTAGTTTTTTTTTTCAATTAATGTGTGTATTCATAACCATCATCATCATCATCATTTCAGCCATAAGACGTTCACTGCTGAACATAGGCCTCATAGGTTGGAAGCAACCTGCATCCAGCAGCTTCCTGCGACCTTTATTAGGTCGTCTGTATTCATAATAGTATCTTTTAATTAGTGTGTACCCGTACAAGTACAACAAGTTTCTTAAAAACAACAAGAAAAAAACATGTTCAAAGAATTCAATAATAAATACTTAGCTTACAATTCTGTAATTATTCTATTTAGATGATGGCACAAGCAGAACATTTTAAAATAAAAATTATTGTTTATAACTACGTCACGCGTCAAACTTTTATACGTAGTTACTTAGTAAACTTCTTTACTGAGATATTCTAACATTCGTGGTCTCCTAGTACTCAAAATGGTAGTCAGAGCTAACTTCATGGACATTTTCACGCAAGCGCATTGCGGGGTGGGTGGGTAGCTAGCTAAACTTTAATAACATTATACCTACAATAAAAATTATTGTTTATAACTACGTCACGCGTCACAGATATTCTAACTTTCGTGGTCTCCTAGTACTCAAAATGGTAGTCAGGGCTAACTTCATGGACATTTTCACGCAAGCGCATTGCAGGGTGGGTAAAACTTTAATAACATTTCACAATAAAAATTATTGTTTTTAACTACGTCACGCATCAAACGTTTGTATGTACGTAAACTTTCTTTACTGAGATATTCTAACTTTCGTGGTCTCCTAGTACTCAAAATGGTAGTCAGGGCTAACTTCATGGACATTTTCACGCAAGCGCATTGCGGGGTGGGTGGTAGCTGGGTAGCTGGCTAAACTTTAATAAGTACATTCGATAGAATTTGTTTAAGAAAAGCTTTATAATATTTATTTAATATTTTTTGTTGGGGTTGCGAATAGGTTAATTAATAGATCTAACAATTTAGGTAGAAGATATAACCTACTGCTCCAAGTCTCAGCCTATTGAAGTAGTTTCTTATTGATTAAAATTTAATAAAATGTGTTAGCAATTATGAATGATAATGATGATGATGTCTTCCTGGCCGGTTTCGGCCACAGCGACTGTTTTTACTGCAGGCTTTCTATATATACTAAGTTACTAAGTTAGTTAGTTCCTGATAATGATAATGTGGTACCAAATAAGGGTCAAATAAGGGTTCACATGCTTCTCAATGTAACACAAAATGGCGATTTTTCAGTAAGAAAGTTTTATTTGCAGTACATAATCAAAGGCGTACCACCTTAGAGTATATAAGAAAATATAGAGCAACCCTATAGAAGTATGAACTGTGAGCACGGGTATGAACAACGCGGACGAGACACGAGCTCCGTTTGCGATCATACCTCGATCAACTGCGGTTAAACTAGGCTCCACGAGCGAAAAAGTAACATTTTGGCTTATATCATGGTTAACTGCTGAGTTAAATTTTGAAAAACGTCTAGAAAACATAATTTGAAAAAATTACATTTTAACATTTGTATGGCGAGACCTGCTTTCGCTCCGCACAAGGCAATGTGGTTGATGTTATCACTCTATATTTTCTTGAATACTCTATGCGTACCACCCTTTTTAGTTTTGTCAAAATATAAGCATTATTAATAAATTTTTAATGGGAAATCAAAAATTTATTACAGTACACTCTTTGCAGAGCCCTCTGCCTTTTTTTAGCAAAAGTTTAGCCAACTGATACTTAGTTGTTTGCAACACGAAGAGAAGGCAGTTTTAAACCAGGATACTAGATGTCACTGCGATAAGATTATAGAAGTCTAACATTGTGGAAAACTTAATTTATAGTTTTTAATATTGTATTAACATACTTTTTATTGCAATACGTATAAGGTTTAACCCTAGAATACTTTTTTTTTATTTGTTTCGTGAGAAAATCCCCTTCTTACTCCGTCACCAAGTGAAGGAGTTATGTCCGACTTGCACGGATTAAAAACCTTACGGTGTTTTATTCCTCGACGGACCTCTGGACGGGAGAACGGGGTTCACTTGTGTATTTAACGCCCTCTCTTTCTCCCGCCAGGTATTTTGTTATGAAATGAAATTTGTTGAGAGTTTTCTTAAAATATAACTTAACCTAACATTTAATAAGGAACCCCTTACTAGTTTTTACTAGTACTGTCAGGTCGCACTGACCAATAAGATGACCAACAAGCATACGACCGCCTAAGACCTTATTTATATAAATTATATATCCTTATATATCTATAGACGCTTGCATTACCAGGAGTATCACTTGCGGAAGAGAGGTTAAGGAAGGGGAATTACGGAAGCGGATCGTGACAACATAGTACTACCTGCTGATGGCTCCTCTGCTAGTAGTATTTCACCAAGTGATATATTGTAACAGTACCGATTACTATCCACAAAAGCAACACGTGAATAAAAACAACACGTTAATTTTTACACAACATTTATTTTTACACAAAATATAAGTAACACATTACTTGTACACTGACATCTAATATGAAAGGCCCCTCAGGGCATTTGTAAGAGAGGAGATAATCATCAAAAATACCAAGAATATTTGCGAATACTTTGTGTTTTTTTTTACCATAATTAAAAAATGATCACAACAGTCTGCAGTAGATGGTATGGCTTTAAATATTACTGCGTGATGATTTTCGTGACTCGATATTAGACGGCAAAAATGTATATTTATGTTAAAATACATTCATATTCATACATTTAGATTTAATAAAAATACAGAATTGGTGTTAATTGTCGTTGTCAAATATCTGCTACGTGCAAAAGGTATAACTTTGAGATAATTAAAATAAACGATCTCAATATTCGACAATATTTTGGCTGAAGCACAAAGCATGTTTTTTTAGCGTCTACAGTTCACCGCAGAATGCTTAGAATCACATAAAACCCTCTATAATTATTAAAGAATTAAAATTAAAAAAACACAGCAGCGTTTTTATACGAAACTGATTAGTAAACTAGTCATAATAGTCAAAATGTCGAAATCTCCAAAAAGTGCACATAGCAGATATTTGTTTGACAACGACGATATTTTATATAGCCGAATCTGAATAAGGTTGAAGAAACATTGAAGAAATGTTTAGAAATTATTGTGCCGTTGTTTTTAAGATACTTATACCCAAAAGATATGAATAATTTAAAGACTATTTGTAGTAAATTTCTCAAGATTACTCCAATTTTCCCATCTAACTTTATAAGGGACGATGTACTTAACTCTTATAAATCGGCTTATGTAATAGATACACTGAAAAATAATCCAAACAGTTGGAAAAATGAGTAGATGACTGATTAAAATGTGATAAAGTTCTATTATACAATGAAGTTGAGTGCACAAAACTACATTGTGCCTACAATCAGAGCAATATTGAAGCTACACTATACACACAGGGTTAGGGGACAATACTGACAACATAGAAATCGAATCAGGAAGGGCAGCCGATGTTCGAAACGTAAGTATATTATTTTAATATTAGTAGGTGCCGTATTCAAAATCTGGCTCTGGGTTGTGATCGTGATCATGTGGTTCTACATAGCACTCGTCACTGTAATACTCGTGGGGGGCACATATTGACCCCGGCATCCACTGCGTGCAATATAAAATATCGGGGATGAGCAGTCGTGGCTGGACCGGCGGTCGCTGGATCGGCGGTGGTTGGATCGGCGGTGGCTGGATCGGCGGTGGCTGGATCGGCTGTGGCTGGATTGGTGGTGACTGGATCGGTGATGGCTTGTTTGGCGGTCGCTGGATCGGCGGTGGTTGGATCGGCGGTGGCTGGATAGGCAGTGGCTGGATCGGCAGTGGCCAGATCAGTGGTGGCTGGATCAGCGATGGCAGGCCCGGCCGTAGTAGGTCCGGCGGTAGCAGGCCCGGCGGAGGCTGGATTGGCTGCAGATGTTTTGCATTATAGAAGTATTGCCACATGTTTCTGTCATCCCACCGCTGTTGAGGATGAGGCCTTCCTTTAGCCTGTTCTGTAATTAAAAATTAAATTAAAAGGCAGATCACTGAATACCCGATCAAAATATCGTCAAAATACGAAACATTTCAAATATTACTAAAATAATAAGTGTGACTACCTAGTTTAGTAAAGAACTCATAAACACTCGTTTGCCTTACCAGATTTAACTAAAATATTTATATTTGACATATTTTATTAATTAAATAATATTTGGTATAACAAATAAACAGATATTTTTTTATGGCTACAGGTAGAATGTTGTGTTCCCTAGTTTGTATAGATCTACTTTCAGCAAAGAACCAAACAGATTAATGATTTTTTCATCCCCCCATCTCGGAAAGAGTATTTTTGCTCTTCGATATCTGAGTGCAATAGCCGTTTTTATTCTCTAGAGGATAAAGTAAAATTGTATTCAAAACATCATTAAACCTATTTACTTCTAACTCTATGGTGCTGAATTTATCACATAACCTTTTTTAATTTGTTAAGAACTCAGACTCAGAATCTTCTTGGTGCACTTTTTTATAATTTGCTTTGCACGCACTATTTCCTTTTCACGTCATATTGTTAAAACATGAGTGATTCTAGCGATGTGGAAGTTTATTTGACGCCGACAGAATTGACTGAAACTGTTAATTATGCGCAAAAGAGAACCAAATTTGAAACACTAGATACGATACCTATGTATAACACGCGGCAACTAGCTAAAGGAGACAAAACTTTCTCAGAAAACGTTTTTATTGACTTATCCCTGATCAAGAAATCAAGCACTTTATGGAGTACGTATTCAATGCTAATAGCAATTAGTTAATAGGTACCTAAACTGAAATAAAAGTGTCTAGTGATTGTAAATGTTTTTTTTTTGCATCTAGTCATTTCCTCGCTGAGGTGGGATGAAAAGTTGCACTCGAGTGCAAAGATTTTTCACCTCGTGATCTTTTCATTCCCTCGCTAACGCTCAGGATTCTCATTTTAGAATCCTTCGCTTGCTCGATCATTAAAATTGAGCACGCGGTTAAAAAGCAACTTTGCACTCTTAAATAACAAATAACTATTATTACATTAAAATTCGACTGGGATTAGAGTCCCGTACGGTAGAAATATTTATGTGATCGACAGATATTTATTGCGTTTTAGGAGTTCGTCCATTGTAAAAATTATGACTTTATCTGCACCCACAACACAGGAGAAAATCCTAGTGCCTACGTATTAAAAATAAAGATTTGATTTCGTGCGTATTTTTAAATCATGCTGCTTAAACATTGTATCTGTACCATAGTCCCACTTGGAAGTAGAGTACCTATTAGATATTAAGCTTGATACTTACCAAATAAATCCATTTTTTCCATCGGGAGCAGTGGCGGTTGAACGCAGCGTTGCATGAACGTCGGAACCACATTCGCCGGCTCGTAGGCCTCCTTCTGCGAGTTTATTTTCTTCACGATGCTGTCAAGTCGATGCTATCTTTCAGCCATTCTCATCAAAGGGATTCATGATTCTGTAAGAATTCATATTTTTTTTTGTAAAACGTATTCTTTTTTTCTAAATTGATTTTGTTTTACAATAGGAATATATTGAAATTAGGTATATATTTTTTATTTCTCAAGTTTTTAAAGGGTTTGAATATACTTTATGAACACTAGAGTCAAAGAGCTAACCCCTCCAAAAATTTCCAAAACTTGAAAAAACAATAGATTTTTGTTATTAAGCTACTGATTTTAATATTTTTTTCACATGTGCTATTTTTAAACCTTCTTTATGGTGTTATAAAATATGAATGAATACTATTTTAGTAGTTGGAAACTGTTCGATGTAATGCTGTTATCCAACACTTACACGTGACATGAGCCCGGCAGCGACGTAATATAATTACAAAATTTATACAAATTAATTTAGTGTGCATTCGGTATTAAATTAATTAACAAAATATTAACATTTCAAACAATTATAACATTTTATAGTAGGTATTTCAAACAATAGGCTATTGGACAATAATCTAAAAAAAACGAAACTTAGTTAGAAAAATTGTTTATAAAATAAAACGATTACTCATTAAATATTTCTGGGAAATATCAATGATTTATATTTTTAAATCAAATAATAAAATACAATAATTTTAATCTTTTTAATCTGTTCTACACTTTAAGCGAAACACCAATCACAGCGTATGACGTCATTTGGGATGTTCAAGTTGTCTTGTGCGAGGTAAATAAAGTGTTTTGTATCTAACAAAAGTGTTGGATTGAGAGAAAATAGTCATAAAACTAATACTCATTTAATTTTCCATGACATTTGGCAGCTAAAACACAAACATAAAAGTATTTAGTTACTTGTAATAAACATAACCTCTAAATACACTACATTGTAGTTACTAAGTTTTACGTGTACGCACTGCATATTTATATTCTCATTATTCACTGAAGACTGAATTATTTTTCGTTCTAAATACTTTATAAAAACAGAAAATAACACCTTGTGTTGCGGTTTGCATTCGGCTTCCAACTTGTTTTGACCAAATTACGTCACGCATCGCGTTGTGGCGTTTGTAGCGATTGCGCGGCATTTTTGAAAAAATAACTTTTGGACATGGTTTTATGTACTCAAATGGATTTATTTGATTATAACAATATTTTTCATGGCTTTAATTTATTATACTTTCTAAAAAATTGTCCGATCCCCTATTAGTAGGTAATAACTAAATTTCTGTGATTTAGTGCATTAAACATTTACATCCTAGAATTTATGATAATCAATTTTTATATATCGATCATTACATACCGATATCGTACCCCGTTAGAAACTATCCCTGGATAGTTTATGCGAACCAAATTTCACAACATTTTACCAGTGGGGGTAAAAAATCGCCTGAATCACCTCACGTAATTAATAGATTAGGCCAAACTCAAACATCGTTTCTGTTCTGTTTTTGAAATTCAAAGCTTCATAAACACGAGAATGAAATACAAGAGTATTATTATGGTGTACTACCACGCCCATTTTAGTAACGCCTAAAGTACTTGATTAATCTGTAATTTATGATCTGTACCTACTGCCTCGTGGGCAGCGGTCACAAGACCACTGCTGAGGATAGATTCTGGATTCGATAGTTTTTCTATTCTAATACAATTTTTTTGAATATGGTGAATGAATTCACGTTTTGAACGTTATATTCATATTTAGGTGGTCGATGGTGTGTTTAATTATAGTATCAAGCAAATTGAAACTAGTTACCCAAGTACTTAAGGAAAACATTTCGAGTATATTAAAAATGAATGTATAGGAAGCATTTTAAGATAATTATAATATACTGTAATTAGCAATGGTTGTTTCCTGACCGCCCAGTAGACCGAGAATGACAAGACATATTATTTAGCACATTAATTGTTTCATTTTGTTTCAAAGATAGACATTAATTTTTGTAAATCGTTGTTCACTGATGTATATTATAGAAAAAAAGAACAGACCTACTTCACAGAGTAGGAAGGTGTGGGGCTGTGCGCTGTTGGAAGGGTCTAGCACCATACTATCTGATAAGGGAAAAGAAAATATAATGTAATTCTCTACTTACCGATAGCACTTTATTGAAAGCCAACTGGGAGAAACACTTAGAGAACTTTAAAATATTTGTTATATTTGGGACCGCCAGCAATACGCTTCCGCTGCAGTTCTTCGAGAAATTATTGATTAAAAGGCGGTGCGCCGCGACGTTGCGTTGCAACTGCGCAGAGAAATCCGCTGTGTTGCAATATGCAATAATAAACTGCATATTTTTAGTATCTGAAAATATTGGATATGGATATTTTTTAAAGTTATTATTATGTATATCTGTAAAATAACTTTTAAAAAAAGAATAGTATTTTTTTCTCATTTGGAAATATCTTTTAAATCTGTTATACTCTATGCCCAGCATAGATGCATGAGTTTATGGGTAGACTGTCAAAGTTATTTACTTCGTTATTGCTTTCAGCGTTATAGTTTTATGTTAAAAGTACCTAAGTTACTATTTGGTTCCTTAACAGGTTTACTGCAACCCGTTCTGCCAACAAAGCTATTTGTTGCCCTGCCCGTGATTTCTGAATTATCTTCTACATTCAACCATCTCAGATCGTAGTTAGGTACATACACCCTTACAATATAATCACACATGACACTAGGCAAAATAAATCTGGTCACTAACACTATGATAGCCCGCTAAAACCAACTTAGCAGCTTGCCAGCGTGTTAATTTATGACTTACTGAGTTACTGACTCATTAAAAGGAGTTCTACAAGGTTTAAAATTATATTTGATTCACTATCTAGCGGTTAAAAGTACTTTTGACTAGGAGCGTCAGTCAAAACCACTTTTGACCACAAATTTACAGTTAAAAACTATTTACCAATGATTTCCGGCAAAACTACTTTTGCCTGTTTTTTTTGGCTAAGAGTTTTGACTGGAACATAATATATAATTATTACATTATTTCATTCCTTTCATTATAAATCGAAATAACGAACTAAAGTAACGAAAGTAACGAAATAAAATAACAACGTGAGGAAGTTTTCATATTGAATCAACAGATGGCTCCGTCCAGTTAAAATTATTCACACAAAACTGCGGGTTGTTCCCATATTAGTGATTTAAAATGCAATGGTTAAATGAGGAAGAAAGTGGTTAAATAATACTGAACCATTTTATATATCTTATATATATTAAAAAAAAATTATAATACATTATAATATTTTTTCTCAGTTACACCTCTCAATACTTTGTACACACATTTATTTATTATGACATCACGTTCGGACTGGAGTTTCGATAGAAAATGTCAAATATTAACACAATTACAAGAGTGCCTTAGTTTAAAACCACTGATATTTGTTCTTGATTTCATTCCGCGTCTTTTTTATAATACTTTTTTGCATATTTGTGTTATAATTCAGGAGAAATATCATAAAAAGAGTCGGAGACCTATGAAATTGATGTGAATCAATTGTAACTACAAATTAAATATCCAAAGGGCCAAACTGAAATTTTGGAACAATGTATTTTATCCTTCTCACCAGAGAGACGAGATTGCTTTAACGGTCTGTTACAACATATTGTATTTAACATCAGTGATTTAAGCTTTTCGAATTTGTAGTGTTTTATGTGCTCCTAGTACAGAGCTTCGTATTCGGAGGCCTGTCGCAGCAATGAAAGATGCCTAGCATTAGCGCGCAAGCGCGGAGTAAAACACGTGACTATTTACTACGAGGATTTTTAGTGAATGAGTCAAGAGTAGGTACTACAAACTTTGACTTACATTGCGATGGTTTTTTAATTCATTAAACGCCATGGGGGACACATGGTGTCCGACAAACAATAGAATTTGCATTGTGTCTGCAGTCTGGCAGTCAAAGCGTTAAGCAAGATTCATTTCACACATCGATTCGAAAAATTAGAGGATATTGCCTGAGTTGGAACCTATGGTTTACCAATCCAAGGTATATTACATACCACTAGACTATAATATATAACTTGCCCGAATATATATATATATCTATCCTGACCGTATTCGGCCACAGCGACTAACTTCTGACTATTGAGAGCTTCGATGGTGTGCACTCAGGTGACTGACGTACCCTATCTTAGAATAGTTGGAATATAAAATTAATGATGAATGCGAACAAATATGTTTTCACTAACTGCTCCGCATACCATGAAGTTAGTACGTTATGCCATTGGCAGCTATCATGAAGATCTTTAACAGTCGTTAAACGGAGTCCATACCCTCATACAATCGTGACAACTAATCTAACTTCAGTTTGGGTTGCGGAGGTCAAAAAGGCAGTCGCTCCGTAGAAAACTGATATTCCGCTGCATCAGGTTAGATTAGAAGCCAACCCCAATAAAATTTGCGAATTATAAGGCTAGGAGGATAAGGATGATGAGAGAGATTATAATATACTACTTTTAAGCTTCAGTAAGAGGCTGTCGTTCTCTAGGGTCCGAAATTCTTGTAACGAGGCTGCGACGGATACAAGTTTGTACGTTTTTTCAGTTTGTTAAATCACCTTATTCGATGGTCTTTATAGATCTGAAGCAAAACGATATCCGAAATAAACAGTGGCAATTTGGTGGTAAGCTTTGCAATTTTGCATTCTCTGATATTACGTTTCGATCCGAAAAATCGATGTTCGTTGTTATCGATCGGTGACGTTGTCTACGTCACGTCACCGTCGCGTCGCGTCGTTGATATTAAATCACCTCTTCGGCATATCTGTACTCCTAGTACAATTTATTAAACTATTAATGTTAATAATTATTATTTATTTATATTAATTTATTAATATTAATACTGGCGAACACAAAAGTTCAGTACCATTTTTTCCTGTTTGTGAATCGTTTTTATTATTTGTAGCATTGGCATTTGTATTATTAATAATTAATAAAGGGGTAAAACATTTTTGTATGGTAGGTATTATGATTTATTCGCTGAGCTATGTATGCTGCTTAATTATTTTAGCAACATTATATCCTTATTAAGTGTCACGTTTCTGAGATATTTGTAGATAGATTAGATAGTGGATACTAGTTAGATTTTATTGAAATAATATTTCTAGTGATTAACTACCAATTATTAATTTAGAAGCTCGAAAACCAGACTTTAATTAATTTCTCTAATATAAAAACTACAATGACTTGTGACTAACAAGTTGCCAGTAGGAGTAAAATTTTTCTTATTGGAACTTTTTAGCCCAGAATAGGTTTGACACTTGACAGTCGGGTAAAAACATAAAGGAAGTATCAGTCAACGGGTAAAAACCTTAAGATTTCCTAATGAATCTTTCTCGCAGATTTAAAACACAATAGTTTTTTTGTAAGTTTTTGTCCTATCTCAACACCTGATAACAGTAGTGTAGTTAATTTTTTTTAAATAATGATAATTGATTTAATTCTAAACTTTGAGTGGAGGATCATGATACGCTTAATTTTAACTATTTTTTTAAAAGAGTCACCCACATAGTGTATCAAGAGCTTCTTCTTCTTCTTCTTTTTAGCCTTTCTTAACCATATTAGATTAAAAATGTTTAGAGGTTGTTGTTTACTGGTATTCAAATAGAAAAATAATTTCTATTGCAAGTTTACTCTCCAATACCAAGAAGGCGGTTTTTATTTATTTAACAGCCAATCGATCATGGCTAAATACTAAATTAAAAAATAATGTGATATTAAAATATTATTATTGGTTACTAATTTTATTAGATGGTTAATTAAGGGCGGGCATTACTTGCAATTACAATAAAAAATATTAAAATACGTCGGCCATGTTACTCTCTGTTCGGCAGCTACTAGGGTAGCATCAATATTAAGAACTTGATTTAGTTGGATTAATATGCCGTGAGTCAAGTTGGAAAGGTAATTTTTTTGTTACAAAACACTATGTTACAAAGATGGTAATGCAACAATTATTATCGATGGACATAATTGTTGTCACACATATGTGACATAGAATGTTTTTTTATCTTTCTTGTAAATAAAAATACAACAACATAACGCACAACATTTTGTAAAAAACTAAATTATTTGTTCGTACCACGAATAGCGACTGCGCATGTGCATAACTTTATCTAAGAAGAATTTTGGAAATTTTGGCAGAACTATTTCTTTTTGTATTCTACAAAAAAATTCAATGGCCTGCCAGCCAGCAACATAAAAAAATAGACCTACAAGTTCCGTTTGAATGATGAATTGTGTGAAAATTTGACTTATTTTATCTAAAATAAACAGATTATTTTAATTTAACAAATAAACAATTACTAAATTACTTTAATGAAAACCATATCACTCACTGGTCTAGAACCACCAAGTTGTCTCGAGTTAGGAAAGTAAGAAGCTTAGATAGTTCCTTTTAGTCAGACTACGGTTAAGTTGTTTGTGATTAGAACACATCACAACCATTAAGCGCCCTCACTGACTTAGCGCGTAGTCTAGAACTATGCCGGGAATATGTCATCAGGCTGCCTGTACACAACTTATGATAATAGGAATATTGACTGTATATATTTTTTAAAGAACTGTCATGCCTTACATATCCAATTTTGTGAGGATAGAGAGAGGGCAAGGATAGCAATAACTAACGCCAGAATTTTAGAAAGCACACAACTTCGGCATTATCCGACTGATTACATTTTTAATGTCACATATCGAGAAATGTTTAAAACTACTTTATACCAATTTCTTTAAAAATTAGTTCCTAGTTCGGTAAAACAAAATAAACAAATGAGGAGTAACAGATCAAAGTGTATTAACTCCACCTACCGAAATAAATTAGTACAGAACGCATTTTTTATCTATTTCAAAACATGTAACGAATGTCAAATTATGACGCATCAAACTGTATAATTTTTTATTATAAAAAACCAATAAACCCTATTAAAATAAAAAGTTGTTTGTTTGTGTCTTCTCCTAAAAATATTATGGATTATCTTTTCGATTATCTTTATCTCAAAAGTTACATTGACGGAGGCAATACAATTTGATCGGTTACTCCTCAAATATAAGCCGCTGAATATAGTTACATTTTCATCATGAATTTATTATCTGTTTTCACAAACATCCCACAAGCAACATGTACATATTTTATTAATAATCTTAATAAATAAATAACATAATAACTATATAACAATCCGACATGACAAGACATCTAGACAAAAATTGCTACGAAACTGCTACACCATGTGACGTCACGGCTACGGTGCTACGCCATCGTAGCCGATCAACGTATCGCATGACATGCTGGTACTGCTGCGCTGCTGGTACACGAGCACGTGGTTTGTATCCATGGCAATGGCCGCTTCAGCGCGTCAAATGTAAATACATCTATAAATCCTGCTAGAACTGACAAATGTATTGTGTTTGTTACTTGTTTTTTAAGTTTCTAGTCATAAAATCTACACTAATACGTGACCATGACTGTGACAAGCTTACGTATATCTAATAGTTGAGTCGCCAACTATGTCGCCCTATTTCCAGTAGATGTTTTCGGTCAGTAAAATATTATTTTGTTTAATATTTTCTATATAATTATTGCATAAAAGTCAATAGTATTAGTAAGTCAATACAAATTTTTGGTACCTTGGGTTAAAACTTTTGTAGAAATCTCTATTTTTTTAAAAATCTGCTTATTATAATGATGTAACTTTCTATTGGTGAATAAATTTTTAAACTCGGCGGAGTAGTTTTTGGGTTTATCAATTCATCATCTGCCTAGCCTTTTCCCAACTATGTTGGGGTCGGCTTCTAGTCTTACCGGATGCAGCTGAATACCAATGTTTTACATGGAGCGACTGCCTACAGACTTCCACAACCCAGATACTGGGTTACACGATACCCCTTGGTAAGACTGGTTGTCAGATTTTCGGGCTTCTGACTACCCGTAACGACTGTCAAAGATCTACAATTGACAGCCGGGGCCAACAGCTTGACGTGCTATCCGAGGCACGGAGCGAGATAGTTAATTTAACTTGGTTCGAACCCGAAACCACTGACTTGCCAGTCAACGGTCACCACCTCTAGGCTATCACGACTTACGACTGACTGACGACGCGACGGTTTATCACTACATAGTATAAAACAAAGTCGCTTCCCGCGTCTGTCTGTCTTGTATGTATGCTTAGATCATTAAAACTACGCAACGGATTTTGATGCGGTTTTTTTTAATAGATAGAGTGATTCAAGAGAAAGGTTTATATGTATAATGCATGCATATTAGCGTAACCGTGGGCGGGTCGCTAGTCAATTATAAAATTAAAATCGAATCTTTTAGAAAGTACAAATATCTAGTTGATGTATATTTTAAACTTAATTTTAATAAATAACTATTTTGGATATAATATAGCAACATTGTCGTGGTGGCGTATTGGTTATAGACCCGCTTTATAAGAACAGTGGAGTGGGTTCAAGTCTGGCATGTACCGATGTGACTGTTAATTTTTAAACTTTCGCGAATTGGAATCATGTTATTAAATATTATTTGGGTCTATTCGCGTACAGATAATTCAAAATAGTCATTATTGAAACTAACTTCGACGTTTCGGTCAAGTTGCATTGACCGTGGTCACGAAAAGACTCACTCTTCACGTCTTCTCGTGACCACGGTACAATATCAATACATTTTATTTTACCCATCTTACTAGACGGTCGGGATTGTCTAAACAATTTGATGGTACATATCACATTTTACTAGTGAGGTAAGGTCACTTGCGGTGTTTTATGTGATCCTGGTACAGAACATTATGCTCAGGATGCTTCTAGCCCATATGAAAGATGCCAACAGTTTGTGCGCTTGCGCGAGTCAACCACGTGTTCTAAATACGGAGACTATTTACTACGCTACCTACGATCATACCTGTATGGCTACACACATCGCGATAATGCGAATCTTCTGGTCATTGCGATGTGTGTGGCCCAAGCATTATGGAAAACGGATCATATCGGTACCGCTATCATGAACCCATTCACTGCGTAATTTTTTTAAGCAAATGATAAACCCATTAAATGAATTCCAAAACTTGCGAAAAAACTCGTTTCCAAAGGCGCGCTGTTTAAGTTCAAGCCTACAACCTTTGACATGCTCGTAATTGATTTCATTATATTGTTATCAATGAAATATATCAAAGAAGGCCACAATCTCCCTCATCCAATCTCCCTGCAACTTGAAGTTTAGACTAAGTCGTAACAGCTGTGATAGTGCAAAAATAAAATAAGTATACTATATGAAGCATTAGACTATAAAAATATTTTTTCCAAAAAGTAAAATCGACTTTAAAAAATCGTGTACATAATATATTTTTTACTCACTCAAAATTCATTAGTTGTGGTGGCGCATTGGTTTCGGACCCGTTTTGCAAGCGCGTGGGTGTGGGTTCGAATCTGGCATGAACCAATATTTATTTTAATGGGTTTTTGGCAGATTTACCTTTTATAAATACAAACATTATCGTTGGTGGCCAAATTGATACAGAGTAAGTATCTCGGCAGTATGCATCGATGTTTGTTACACTAATATGAACTACCGCCAGAAACGTCTCTCTATCCCTTTAGTTACTTACCGACTGATAGACTAATCTGAAGTTTGTTGCAGTTTCGTCGAACATTTTATATATAAGCTACGTACCTCTTAATAGTTCATGATTTCCTGCTACTGCTACCACACTAACCATGGGATTTTTTAAACCCAACTTGTCGGCTGACCAGTTTTACCAATCGATTGATCGACGTCTTTGCTTGTGTACTATCGTTGCATAAAAGTAAGCTCCTCCCTGAAAATACTATGCTCCGCCCTGAAATTACTATGCATCTCCCTAAAGTAAAAAATCGATAAACAGCCATTGACGGCAGATTCTATAAGGCAAGCTTCGATATGATATAACTCCGATGCAATTTCATAGCAGGCTTGATTCGGTTTAATGACTATAAATTAACAATTTTGTTATTTGCTGTTTAATATTAAAGTGTTATCTTTAAATATTATCCATATTATCAAACAGAAAATAAACGATTATTATTAAATATATATTATATTAAATATTTTTATTCATATATGCAAAATTGTTGATTATGATTTAGTTATTGTTGTAATAAATAAAATAAAATAATTCTTTAATTAATTAATCTTAATGTATAAATAATATTAAAATAAGAGATACTCTTATTGCCGTTTTCGACTTCAAAAAGGACAATAACATAACTTTTGACTTCTATATCAATATTTTTAATATGATATATTCATAAACTACAGTCACAATTAAAGTGTTTTATGTCGGACTTGAAATGCAAACAATGTTCAGAATACGTCTGTGAAAATAGAGACATCAATGAATCAACAGGTTGCCGGCCATGTACAAAACTAGTACAATGTAAACACTGCAATCTCTTATAGATTTATGATCTCCTGGTGAAGCAAAGCAGTTTTATATTGAAAACACGCGGATTTGTAACTGCAACTGAAATATTGATCAATTGGGCAACAAATCGAGCTAAAATATGTCAATGTGTGCACGGTACTTTACTCTATTATATTGACCGTTTCATTCATAATATTTACATCCCTGTCTTACATTTTATTGCCGTCTCATTGTGTTTACGCAAGTGTGGAAAAACAAAATTGTCAATGTATTTGTGTGGATACTGGACATGTAGGACAGATATCAAACATGAAATTAAGGAGAAAACGACTCACTTCTTTTCTGTCCGTTTTTATTAACTTAAATACAATTAAGTTCAGTATTAAAATAGGTAGTAAAAAAAGGTAAAATTAAAATAAAAATATAACTGTAAGTAAGTATAGATAGAAAGAGATAGAGTATTCTTAAGTGTAACACCAAAAACAAACAAACAAGCGATTCTTTAAGGTGTCAATTTAAAGTTTACTTGAATTGAGTTTTTAATAACGTACCATTTCCATTTAATGATTTGGAAAAAGTTAATGAAGATTGAAAGAAGTAAGGAGTCAATCTGATAATTAAATAAATTCATTAAGCACCTACATATTTAACACGTTTAAAAATTTTCCCCAAATATTTGCAGTTGGATTTATAACTAAAGCCTATAATAATAACGCACTTGTTTTCCTGTAAGGCGCATTTCATGTACAGATAAATTACTCTGTACAGATGTACAATAATGTTTGCGTGTGATTACGAACATTCTAAATATTTATGATATCCTAGTCACTGGCACGCATTGGCATTTGTTACTACGTGGATCAGCCCCCACGTGGACTAGCCCTCAACACGCATGCGTAAGACCGTGAAGTTAACCTAACTTCGTGGTTCGATACTAGGAGCTCATAAAACTCTCAAGTCTAAAACGATAAATGCTTAATAGGGAAGATGCAGATGTAATATTTATGGAATTTGTATGATTAAAACGTTAAAAAAATATAAAAGAAAGGCCACTGCAACGTTTTTATTTTACATATTGTTGTTTTTTTACAATAATTACGATTTAAAAATGACTTGAAACAATACGTATTTTAAAACACGAATTAGCGTTTCGTGACGTCACACTTGTTTTGACAACTTATTTGACGTTATGGTTGTAAAGGTGAATATTATTTTATGGGAATATTAATTGCGTTTTTTAAATAAAAATGGAAGTTGGATTTATAAAAGCAGACTCCAGGAATTTACCGAAAGTTAGTGTTGACATGGTTGTAACTTTTTTATCGAAAGTGCAGAGTTTTCAGGTGTAGAAATGAAAGGGGCTAAATTACTACGGTATGTATACATCATAGTCATTCATAGTTGTTAAACTTTGTATTTTATTCAGCGGCTTCTACATATAGCAGTTATTTCAGCTCGACAAGAGAATCTTATGGCGATAACGCAATCGGCCATGTCCAAATTAAAAGAGATGGAGGAGAATTATGTACAATAAAAAGTAGAGTTACTCCGGAGCACAAAGAACGTAAAGAAGGTTATCGGGTTACAGCCATTATTAATGAAACGCAAAGCTTGGTCGGAGTGTAGCAAAGGGTGTGCACCATTTGTCTTCACAGCTTGAAACCACTTTTTTCTCAGCTTTGGGTCAGAAGGTCCACTCAAAAATAATTTATTTGCAAAAACTTTGTTGAGGTAGATGGACACATTGGCACAAAACATGAGTCAACACGGCTTTTTATCTGAATATTAATGGTATTGTTACAATCACCTGACGTCGATGGATAGTCCATTTTAATTTTTTACAAATAATCTCGAAAAAGCAAAAGTTAAAATGAAAAGTAAATGTAAATTGAAAGTTGTTGACAGACAAGAGTGACGTCATCAGTACCATAGGTCCGTTTTCGCGCGAACTGTCAAACTGTCAATTTAAAACAGCATTTTTTCCGATAAATTACAATATTTTAATATATTTGTGGTCTATTCTACATGGAATTCTTTAAAATGAAAACAAAAATAAAAATAGTGCATCTTCCCTATTGTTAAAATGACCGCGTACGTATCGTTTTTGATTTTTTTTTCAGACTCATCTCTATGGAACTGTTTAAAAGTCAGCTATTGCAATTATTCTAATGCAGGCACTTTGTTCAAAGGCTCTTTCGTCTGAAGTTTAATTTGCTGTGAGATGTTGCGTTTTTTATGATAGATAATTGCTTAGTATGCGAATTATAAATAAGATATTTATTAAACGTAACATTGCTATTTTACGTTATTTATAGTTATGTACGTATCCTTTTTAAACAGTTTTACTTTGGCCTGTTTATTATTTGGTTCAAATTTAGTAATAGATATTTCACCCCCTTCCTGATGACAGATTGATCTGATATTTTGGTACTCTGCTTTAGTTCTGATGACAAATCCGTTTTACAAAAAAAATTTTTAGATAGTTATATTATTTTTATTGTATTCTGTAAACAAACATTAGTTTTAGTTACAACATTAAAATACCAATTATTATCTTATTAAAACTATCTATATATACAAACCTATAGTCTAAAACCTTAAATAATAATAATAATAATTAATAATTATAAGATTCCTTAAGCATATGGGACCTTATAGTTATTACCCGTTACAGCAGATCTACCTTCAGATCTATTAAGTATGATGTTTTGGTCACAAATACCAAACTATTCAATTGAAATTTAATATTTTTGACTAGTCATGAGATTATGACCACTCAGTTCCCAGTTCTCAGTTTTTCAAGTCGTGGTACGCTGAGACACAGCAAATTATATGTACAAACTTCTTAGATTGGTAAATTAAGTACACTGTCAAATAACTTCATCTTTTCTTGTTTCAGAATTGAATGTGATGCCTGATGCCAAATATGTGGCTGTTAGGTGGCGGTGCGAGTGGGCCTCCTCAGCGAGTGGCTCGCGCGCCCGCCATCCTAGCCTCAGCTAATGAAGCGGTGCCAGCCGTTAATATTATAATTCACAACCACTGCAGCCGCTCTGCACCGAGGAAAAAAGGACATGCTGTAAGTAAATTCTGTCGAGATTTCGAGTCGAGACAATATTATGTATAAAACAAGCAAGCACACCGTGAACACCATTGACTTGGCCTTAAATTAATCTGCCAATTCTGTTCTATTGCAACAAATGTAAAATATAAGTAGGCCAAACTCTAATAAAGGCCCTCTGTGGAAAATCGATTTCCTACGATCTTTTTAAACATGCTGTGTTGTGAGTCGCGTTGACCATCCAACAACGGGTTGAGCCTTCTATTTTCAGTAATACATAGCCCTACCAGGACTTCATTATAAAGCGTGAGTGCAATAAATTAATAAATAATAATAATAATAAATCAAATGCTTAAAGGCCAATCATTGTGAGTTGTCTAGACTAACATGGACACACTCGAAACTAAAGTTCTATTATATTCATTCAATAGCAATTCCAGTGATTTATTTTACAAAACTAAACTTGTGCAACTTTTCTGTGCACCCGGAATTCTATTTATAGATTGCATTACCAGGAGAAAATGATCCGGCAGGAGTAGTGTAGTGAGTAGTAGTGGTGTTTCACTTTCTATACGCACATTTGAAAGAGACAGCATAATTCATTCATAATAATCGATCTACCGTGAGGGTTAAATGCATCCATCAAATCGAAGTTAGCAGCGTAAAGTACGTAGCGTTATCCTTATAAATAAATAAGTAACTTTGTTTAAAATAATTTGAATATACCAAATACATCCAATTTTCTGTTTAGTAAGTTTGTTCATTCATTAGTATATAATTATGTTACCAGAAAATAGTAATATCATTAGTTTATAATTTAATAGAATAAAACTCTCAACGAATATAATATTTTACTTGTACTTATAATACGTATAGCACGAAGTTACACACTGCACTCGTAACTAATAATATCGAAATGAGATTTACAAATTTTATTTAAATACTAATATTTTTACTTTTTAGTTCTCTACAAGATTACCTAACCTTTTCAAAGATATTTTTATCACGCCCCTTAAGATTTACACTTTTTTGATAAAATAATAATCTCCTTTTATAAAAAAACTATTTAAATATAAAAAAGTAATTAGATTAAATGAATACACTATTTCCCGCATCTTCATTATTTTAATCTTCGACGACTCGAAGTAGTAGGAGGCTTAGCACCGTAGCCGTGACGTCAGACAGCGTAGCAGAACTATACAACAAACAAAGTTTCACATGCTCTACGAAGGTAGCAACTTCGTACAGCATGTAAAACTTTGATAATGCTGTTGTTTTGCTGATGCTGATGTTACTGCGAAGTTGTTCTATTTGCTATGGTGTAAGAGGGGGCACGCTTATAGCTATGTACCATTGTTTGAAACTTCGTGCTGCTACTAAACATTTCTATATAGAGAAATATTAATACTTAGTCTAACCTGGGAATTTATACCGACACGTCGTGCGAGCTCAGTGATCAGCCACACCGAGACTTCGAAAGAAATAGCGAAAAATTTGGTCACTACTTGTGAATGCAATAGACGCAAGGAGAACCTCATACCACCGACTACCACCACCCTTATACTTATACCATTGTCGACAAATGAGAACAAGCAATGTTTATATCAGTGTGTGTGTCGAACTTGATTCATGTGTGCACTCGGGCATCTCTTGCAGTTTTATGCGTTCCTAGTAAAGATCACGCAATTCTCGACAGAATTGACGTCGCCTTATAAAAATGTTTTGCTTTGAAATATTGATAAGAACCACATGTTGTGAGATAACTTAAATAAGTATTTAAAAATTACCAGTGCCAATAAAAAAATCTTGTTCCAATTTGATAAATACAAGTTTTTGAGACTTGAGGTCTTTTTTCTACTGTTAATAACTTTGTTGCTGTTAGTAACTTTGTTGTGGTATACGTTTGGAAAATAGTCAATGTACATAATAATTAGACTCCTCTGTTTTTTTACATTTGCTTACTCAATGCAGATTACAGCGCTTAATAATCACATTGATAATTAGTGTGTGACGATTTTCAGATTTTTTTTCTAAGAGAACTAGTTTAATTTTTAATTTAATCTATTAAATCCATTGCAAAACTTGCTCTTTTCATTGAGATCAACGGATATTAAAAAGAATACGAGTATAACGCAGATCTCACTCTGTAACATTTATTGGTGGATCTCCAACGCTCAGGATCCTAATGTTCCTTGAGTAACCACAATCTTCGCCTACGGCCTAACTAGTATCATAGTCTAAACATCATATAGTCAGTCAACGCGTTTGATGTTTTCGGAAATGCCGACAACGTCTAGACATTCGTCGCGACGTAAAAAGTGTTAGGGTTGACACAGGACTAAAAACAAAAATATGTTTTTATAGTTAGTGTTTTTTTTTGTAAGTATGTATAATACGTTATCAAAATTGGAAAACGTGGCCGCCATTTTGAAATTTTTATTTACTGGGCCGATTGCTTTCAAAATCGATAGCTGAGAGTCCGCATGGTCTCCGAGTACATAACCGTTGTCAGAATTGGAAAAGGTGGCCGCCATTTTGAACTTTTTATTTACTGGACCGATTGCTTTCAAAATCGATATCTGATGGTCCGCATGGTCTCCAAGTACATAGCCGTTGTCAGAATTGGAAAAGGTGGCCGCCATTTTGAAATTTTTATTTACTGGGCCGATTGCTTTCAAAATCGATATCTGAGAGTCCGCATGGTCTCCAAGTACAAAGCCGTTGTCAGAATTGAAAAAGGTGGCCGCCATTTTGAACTTTTTATTTACTGGGCCGATTGCTTTCAAAATCGATATCTGAGAGTCCGCATGGTCTCCAAGTACAAAGCCGTTGTCAGAATTGAAAAAGGTGGCCGCCATTTTGAACTTTTTATTTACTGGGCCGATTGCTTTCAAAATCGATAGCTGAGAGTCCGCATGGTCTCCAAGTACAAAGCCGTTGTCAGAATTAAAAAAGGTGGCCGCCATTTTGAACTTTTTATTTACTGGGCCGATTGCTTTCAAAATCGATATCTGAGAGTCCGCATGGTCTCCAAGTACAAAGCCGTTGTCAGAATTGAAAAAGGTGGCCGCCATTTTGAACTTTTTATTTACTGGACCGATTGCTTTCAAAATCGATATCTGAGAGTCCGCATGGTCTCCGAGTACATAACCGTTGTCAGAATTGGAAAAGATGGCCGCCATTTTGAACTTTTTATTTACTGGACCGATTGCTTTCAAAATCGATATCTGAGAGTCCGCATGGTCTCCAAGTACAAAGCCACCCCTGAAAACCTAGAAAACGATACCCATATTGATTTTTACTCAAAATTAGCGTTCGCCATTTTGGATCTCAAAATTAATGTCATATTCGTTATCACCGCCCCCGAAAACCTAGAAAACGATACCCATATTGATTTTTACTAAAAACTCGCGTCCGCCATCTTGGATCTCAAAATAAATGTCATATTCGTTATCACCGCCCCCGAAAACCTAGAAAACGATACCCATATTGATTTTTACTAAAAACTCGCGTCCGCCATCTTGGATCTCAAAATAAATGTCATATTCGTTATCACCGCCCCCAAAAACCTAGAAAACGATACCCATATGGATTTTAACCAAAAACTCGCGTCCGCCATCTTGGATCTCAAAGTAAAGGTTATAATCGTAACCACCTCCCCTGAAAACCTCAAAACAATACCCATATTGATGTTTTTCAAAAACTCGCGTCCGCCATGTTGGATCTCTAAATTAATGTCATAAGTATTCATAATCAACACACCCGTTGAAAAATTGAATCAACATTTAAAATTCAAATAAATAAAATGCGACACCCGCTAATTCCTAGGACCCAACAATTCTATACAACCTACGGTGCGCCCCCCCCTCCGTCCCCCGCTCCACACACCCCGCACGATTGCTCTGTCTAGACGTGTTCGTTGGACTACTGTAGGGAAAGAGAAGACCTCTTTATACTGTGCTAGTATCTTAAAAACGTGATAGATGTTGGAAGTAACAAAATACTCCTCTAAATTCATGAATATTTATATCATATTCAATATGCATGGAAAACTATATAAATATATCTTAGTGGCCAGAAGATTACTAGGAACTCATAAATGACTAGAAGATATTATTTTTACCTACAGTTTTTGAAACTATTAAACTTAGTACCTTAGAATTTTAAAATATTATTTAAACAAGTTAGTCATTCATTGAAAAAAAAATAATTTTAAAATATGGTCTTTCAGAATTCAGCAATTTCACTATATTCAGCAGTCGTGAAGGCTTCATACTACTTGATTCCTACCGGCTTCGTATTGAAAAATAGCATCAGTAGTATTTATTATTTACCTACCCAGTTATTATTTTGTCCGATTTGATTTCAGCTTACCCCTTACAAAAATTGCCCCTTTGTCATTGGTATTCAATGCCTCAGAAGAAACGAAAATTAGTTGACCTGTCAGGAGACTTGGCATTTGTGCGAAGTTTTCAGAAAATGTTAAAGTATTTAGTGCCTAAGAAAGCACGATAAGTATGTAGTTAACCTGTAGCCAGGTAAACTGTAGTAACAGTTTAAGAAAAAAATATAGTATAAAAACTAAAACCCGACTACTTAAAATCTAAAAACAAGCTTCTTAGATTTGAAATAAAATTCTGTAGTCGGAGGCCACCAAATTACAAAGTATTTACCCTTGGAAGATTATCTAGTACCTATTTACCTATAATACATTAAGGCCTCCGACTACAGAATTTTATTTCAAATCTAAGAAGCTTGTTTTTAGATTTTAAGTAGTCGGGTTTTAGTTTTTATACTATATTTTTTTTCAATGATTTTTAGTGGTAAAGAAACCAATAAAATTCATTTTAATCACAATTTTTTAGAATGTGGTAGTTCTTAAATAGGTAGATTTCTTTAACTGTCAACTTCGGTTCAAACCTTTAGTCAATGTCATGTATTTTTTAAATTAAATTTATTTCAAAGGTGTCGTCCGCGACTTCGAGCTATTAAAACATGGCCTCATATATTTCTTAGAAGTATACATGAAAAGTAGTAAGAAGTACAGCTTGGCAAAAAAGAGTCTGGAAAAATTGGGGGCGCCGCTGTCGCACTTTTCACACTTCAATTCAAAATTACAAGTTATGAAGTGCTTATATATTTCTATGACGAATTTTTTGTCATTAATTATAATCAAATGAATCATTTTTATGTTATTTTAGTACTCACAAACGTAGTTATTTAAGATTTTTATTTTTAGTTCCAGCTGTCACCGCCTCAGACTCTTTTTTGCCAAGCTGTATAAGTACACATGAAACCTTTTTTGTGGGATATCATCATAGATAGAGTATATTTACCTAAAGTTCGAGGAAGTAAGTAACATGGAGTTGATAATACCTGCTCTAAAATTCCGAAATCATAAACATTACAATTAATTCCCGGGAAATAAGAAATTAATTTTACGTATAATTATTTAATAAGAAATTTGAAAAAACAACTGATACGGATGGGATTCGAATCCACGATCTCCGGTGTACCGTGCCGACGCTCTAACCGCTAAGCTACCGTATCCCATCAGAATCAGTCGAAATTTCAAATCTCTTTCTACGCCTTAGGCGTGTGGTAATATCGATCGGAATACATTAATTATCCGACTCAGTGTTCTAAACTTTGCAGTTTTTAGAAGGCACCGATAGATATTACCACACGCCCTAGGCGTAGAAAGAGATTTGAAATTTCGACTGATTTTGATGGGATACGGTGGCTCAGCGGTTAGAGCGTCGGCACGGTACGTCGGAGATCGTGGGTTCGAATCCCTTCCGTATCAGTTGTTTTTCAAATTTCTTATTAAATAATTTATTATATTTAATAAGCAAACATGTGTTAAAACATGTAATAAATTCTCCAAAATATTAATTTTACGTTTTAAATACATATGAACTAAATTATTATAATAAAAAGTCTTTATTATGTTTTTAGACATCGGTAACAGATAATATAATACTTAAGTAGTTCGGTACTAAAACTGTTAAATTAATGAGTTTTATTTTACATACAAAATTAATTCTAATAAAAACTATAGGTCAAAATCCAGTCCATATTAATAAAATCCCGGGATTTAATTGTTATGTTTACGATTCCGGGATTTTTGAGGAGGTATTTTTAACTCTATGTTACTTACTTCCACAAAACCGCAAACCAACGCCATCTAGTTACGAAAAAGAAATCTCAATTTAATTAACATTATTTTAAAATATAATCATAATTTAATAGGCAGTGATGTGTAGAAACTTTAATTTAATTAGTAAATATTTATTGTTATCACGTTTTCACATTGTATGCAGTGTTATAATCACATATATTTATGATAGTCGTAACGGGTAGTTAGAAGCCTGATATTCTAAGAAGTGGTCCAGAATATATAGATAATATATACATATTCTGAATGTGCTCATCAAGACCTTCCATTTGATATCAAACACGATAAATTTACCTTAACTTTATTTTTTTCGAGCTGACTAATTTATTTTTAAAATCCACCTTATTTGATTTTACGAAATTTCATAAATCCTATAACCCGCAGACCATTAAGACGCATCGATAGACACCTTATTTATTGAATTACAACAAATAGTTTAGGAGCTACGAGGGAACAGATGAACAAACTTACATACATACAAACATACATACATACATACATACATAGACTGCTAAACTCATAACCCTCCTTTTTTTTGTAGTCGGGTAAAAAAATATAGTATAAAAACTAAAACCCGACTACTTAAAATCTAAAAACAAGCTTCTTAGATTTTAAATAAAATTCTGTAGTCGGAGGCCACCAAATTACAAAGTATTTACCCTTGGAAGATTATCTAGTACCTATTTACCTATAATACATTAAGGCCTCCGACTACAGAATTTTATTTAAAACCTAAGAAGCTTGTTTTTAGATTTTAAGTAGTCGGGTTTTAGTTTTTATACTATATTTTTTTTCAATGATTTTTAGTGGTAAAGAAACCAATAAAATTCATTTTAATCACAATTTTTTAGAATGTGGTAGTTCTTAAATAGGTAGATTTCTTTAACTGTCAACTTCGGTTCAAACCTTTAGTCAATGTCATGTATTTTTTAAATTAAATTTATTTCAAAGGTGTCGTCCGCGACTTCGAACTATTAATACATGGCCTCATATATTTCTTAGAAGTATACATGAAAAGTAGTAAGAAGTATAGCTTGGCAAAAAAGAGTCTGGAAAAATTGGGGGCGCCGCTGTCGCACTTTTCACACTACAATTCAAATTACAAGTTATTAAGTGCTTACATATTTCCATGACGAGTTTTTTGTCATTAATTATAATCAAATGAATCATTTTTATGTTATTTTAGTACTCACAAACGTAGTTATTTAAGATTTTTATTTTTAGTTCCAGCTGTCACCGCCTCAGACTCTTTTTTGCCAAGCTGTATAAGTACACATGAAACCTTTTTTGTGGGATATCATCATAGATAGAGTACATTTACCTAAAGTTCGAGGAAGTAAGTAACATGGAGTTGATAATACCTGCTCTAAAATCCCGAAATCATAAACATTACAATTAATTCCCGGGAAATAAGAAATTAATTTTACGTATAATTATTTAATAAGAAATTTGAAAAAACAACTGATACGGATGGGATTCGAATCCACGATCTCCGGTGTACCGTGCCGACGCTCTAACCGCTAAGCTACCGTATCCCATCAGAATCAGTCGAAATTTCAAATCTCTTTCTACGCCTTAGACGTGTGGTAATATCGAACGGAATACATTAATTATCCGACTCAGTGTTCTAAACTTTGCAGTTTTTAGAAGGCACCGATAGATATTACCACACGCCCTAGGCGTAGAAAGAGATTTGAAATTTCGACTGATTTTGATGGGATACGGTGGCTCAGCGGTTAGAGCGTCGGCACGGTACGTCGGAGATCGTGGGTTCGAATCCCTTCCGTATCAGTTGTTTTTCAAATTTCTTATTAAATAATTTATTATATTTAATAAGCAAACATGTATTAAAACATGTAATAAATTCTCCAAAATATTAATTTAACGTTTTAAATACATGGACTAAACTACTTTATTGATTTATTACAATAAAAAGTCTTTATTATGTTTTTAGACATCGGTAACAGATAATGTAATACTTAAGTAGTTCGGTACTAAAACTGTTAAATTAATGAGTTTTATTTTACATACAAAATTAATTCTAATAAAAACTATAGGTCAAAATCCAGTCCATATTAATAAAATCCCGGGATTTAATTGTTATGTTTACGATTCCGGGATTTTTGAGGAGGTATTTTTAACTCTATGTTACTTACTTCCACAAAACCGCAAACCAACGCCATCTAGTTACGAAAAAGAAATCTCAATTTAATTAACATTACTTTAAAATATAATCATAATTTAATAGGCAGTGATGTGTAGAAACTTTAATTTAATTAGTAAATATTTATTGTTATCACGTTTTCACATTGTATGCAGTATTATAATCACATGTATTTATGATAGTCGTAACGGGTAGTTAGAAGCCTGATATTCTAAGAAGTGGTCCAGAATATATAGATAATATATACATATTCTGAATGTGCTCATCAAGACCTTCCATTTGATATCAAACACGATAAATTTACCTTAACTTTATTTTTTTCGAGCTGACTAATTTATTTTTAAAATCCACCTTATTTGATTTTACGAAATTTCATAAATCCTATAACCCGCAGACCATTAAGACGCATCGATAGACACCTTATTTATTGATTTACAACAAATAGTTTAGGAGCTACGAGGGAACAGATGAACAAACTTACATACATACAAACATACATACATACATACATACATAGACTGCTAAAATCATAACCCTCCTTTTTTTTGTAGTCGGGTAAAAATTAATGGATAGCGCATGCGCTGACCAACCTAAGGCTCTGAAAATGAATGCATTCCAAAGCAAGGACTAGGAACGCAGAACCAACAAGGAGTATTCTGCCCCCTAAAAAATCAATAGGTACTATTGACTGTTCAGTCATGAACGAAAATGCTTGACCTGACCCAAACTTACGCCACTTAAATCAACTTTTATAGATGTGGATAGGTCTATGTAACTATTGACATGCACTCATTGTAAGTGAATGTATCGTGATGTCACTTTGTACGGGCATACATTATTTTAACAGATACGATATCCATTCAAAAAGTTGCGATTTAAATAACGATCTCACAGAGGTTTAAGACTATTACAACGACTAAAAACGGCAGATTTTGGAGACAAAAGACTCTTTCCCCAATCCACTTTCTTGCTCCACAGTTCAGCGCTAGATAGCAAGAGAAGATAGTCAATGGCAAGGTAGCACGACCGGACTGCCTCACTCGTTAGTAATTAGTCTGGTCAGCTAAATGCGAAACACATCATGTCACCTAGTTTAACTTACTACTGACTGGGGTTATCTAAATTTTTGTATTGCATGACAATCTGAGATTCAATAAAAACAATTTAGTAACTGGCTTTTCCCGCGTGGCTTCGCTCACGTAGACTAAAATTAGTACAGATTTTATTTATTTAAATCGAAATATAATCTAGGTACCTTGAAAAATTATAAATCAACAAATTTTACTGCCCATGAACCCTCACCCGACAACTTAATGACAAAAACAACCTCCCTTAAGTCGAAGCTACTACTTTTAGTGTCATTGTATAAGCATACATAGGTACAGGGCGAATGACAGTCAATTACATTGTCAGTACAGCAATCACAAATATTTGCTAATAGGTGTATACAATTACAATCTGAGATTTTGAAGGAATTTGCGAAGGAAAATCAAGTTCTTTTTTGGAAATCTAAGAGATTGTCGAACTTCAGGTTTAATAAAGCACAACTCAATATTAGCAGCAGTGATACTCTAGCAGTAGGACCGCTGGACGGCCAAGTTAAAGTTTGAATCTCAGGCACGCACCTCTGACTTTTCGGATTTATGTGCGTATTACAAATTAAAGATCACTTGCTAAATCGGTAAAGGAAAATATCGTGAGGAAACCAGCACTCCTGAGAGAAGAAAAATATTAGTAAAAAGTTTTAGAATATTGATATTTATATTAAGAATTTACCAATAACACCACTAAATGGCAAAAATACATACAAGTAGATTACAAGACATACTAGTACAGTCCAGATTGTTCAGATCTTACAATTTCATGGTCAGATCATGGCAATATACCAATTGGAGAGTATAATCTTTCAAACGAAAAATACAAACCACTCTTCATACACAGCGATGTAAGCAAAACCCAACTACCGTAAGAAGAGCTGAACCGGTCTGTACTAAATTACTCAATAGCGATGATTATACACACTAAACCGAAAAGAATATGGCTGAAAGTGGTCTAATAAAACACTACCTGTATTTTTTCATTCAATATTACATACATTTTAGTCATTATTTATTAAAAATCTACGAATTTACAGTAGACGCCCATTTTATCGATGCTCAACCCGATTCAAACTGACAAAACAATAAATGAAGTACCCATCTTACAAACGCAATATTAGATTTTAATACAGAGCATGACGACTGTATCCAGGATATTTTTGTTTTGTACATACGACGTTCTAGCCGTTGCAGTTCTCGCTAATCGATATCCGAATGCTTTATGCACTCCTAGTATTTTTAGTCGCGCTAGACCTGAAGATTTACTCCACGCAAGCGCACTACGGAGCAAACCACGTTGGGAATGTAGTCAACAAATATTATGTTTTGACGGCGAATAACATCATATATAGTACCTACCAGTTACATCTTGTATGTAATTTATATAATAGTGTGATGTGACAATCATTAACAGTACGGTAATCAGTAACAGTATAGATACGTGTTTTGTGTCCTTGAAAGTACTATTGACTTGGTACTTATACTTATTATTATACCATCATAAAAACATATAAAAAACTATTAAGTATAAATATATATTTAATAAGAAATTTGAAGAAACAACTGATACGGATGGGATTCGAGCCTACGATCGATCGATATTTAATAAGCAGACATGTGCTACATGTGAAAATTTCACAAAAAAAACATTAAGTATTTATTAAAAAATATGATATATATATATGTCGGCGCGAGACGATGATGTCAACTCTCACGGCGCCCAACTCTTATCAGCGTGAGACGAAAGTGTCAAGTACACCTCGTCGAACTCTTAAGATCATGATGGTATTTGTTACCACGCAATATTTATTGTTAATAAATAATTTATAATTGTTTCTACTTAGAAAGGCGACGACGTGGACCTTATCCCGTCGAACGTGGCCGGTGGTCGGTTTGGTTTTCTCGTGGGAACGTCTTAAGGACATTAAGAGTTTAGTTTCAGAGTAGCCTGGATCAGGCAGTCAGTTATATTGAGACCACGAGATTGACTGGGCGCGACCCGCGGCCTCGTTGCGCCCTTCTAATTAATTTAAGAAAGACGTAGATTATTATTAGTTATTTGTAGACTTTAATAATAAGTGAACAACATTGTTAAATAAGTTTAAGTAATTAGTGATTATAGTTATTGTATTTGCCTCGCGCGTTTCCCTTGCCCACACAAATTGATAGACAGATTACATAATGGACCGTTTACTCGACAATTACCCTTCTGATGACGATTGTGAGCCCGGCGTCGCTCCGACATCAGAAGTGGGATACGCGTCGCGAGTGCAACCTGAAGAATATCCGCGATATTATTCAAGTTTTAAAGAAGAATTACAATGGAAGAAATTGTTTGAGGCGCAGAACGAACATTTGCGTGCGCTCATAGAAGCAATTCAATCTTCAACAACGAGTTCCAGTGTACTGTTGCTAGAGAACCAGATGTCGACGCACGAGCGTGGTGTACTACTGCAGAGCAGGCCACATTTCTCCAATGTCTCCAGTGAAGACCGCTGCTGGTGGAGAATCATCAGCTGCAGAGCAATGCGGCGCGTCTCATCTCGTCCATAACGGCCGGTCGTATTATTTTTATTCGGGTGCTGAATGTTCTCTGATTAAAGAAAATATTGCTAATGAGTTTTCAGGCAAGCGTAAAATGTCTGTGGTCACCTTATGGAAATAGCTATTTACAGAGTATTAATCAGATTTTTAGTCAAGTTCCCAGACCAAATCGAAGTAAACATTAATGAAATCAGAGAACGTGCAGTAACCTCGATCAGTAAAAACGCTGTACAAGACAAACATAGATTTGATAAATCTAAAGCGAATCTTAAAAGATTTGTTGTTGGTGATTTTGTCTTTAGAAAATCACGAAAGAAATCAAACTAAATTAGATCCAAAGTTTCGTGGTCCATTTAAAGTTATTGAACTACTGGACGGTGATCGATACCTTTTAAAATCTTTAGATAGCAATAGAACTTACAAGTACGCTCACGAACGTTTACGAGCGATGCCAGAATGTTACGTCCCCACAGAATTTGAGATTAGTTCAGATAATGAGGATGATAACGAGGAACAGTCAGGTGTAGCCATTGTCGGCGAGAGCGAAATTAATGATTAATTAATTATGAGTTACGTGATTTGTTTTGTGTATGACCAATTCCTGTTATCCGGTCGTAGGTCATATTCCTAACCCAGTTTAGCTGGTCGGAGGCTGTGCGGCGGTAACGGGAGGTGCAAGCGAAATTAATGATTATGAGTAACGTGATTTGTTGTGTTCACGACCTATGCCTGTTATCCGATCGTAGGTCATATTCCTAACCCAGTTTAGCTGGTCGGAGACTGCGCGGCGGTGATGGGTTGAAGGTGCGTGAGTGTGGTAGTGAGCTCCGTAGTGAGTTTGGCTGTGACTGAGGGATTGTATTCCTAGTCATTGTCGCTGTGGTGTTGCCATGGTTTATGGCATTGTTATGAAAATCATGATGACGCTTGTTGGAAAATATATCACGTTAATTCTGTTTGAATTATAAGTTGGAGTGTTTAAAATGTTTAACACTACTAGACTGTTCTTTGTTGAATTTAGTTCATAGCTTTGTTCATGCTCTGAACTGTAGAGACGCGACATTCTGTGGTTGAGGTAGTTGGTAGGATAGCCGAACGGTTCCTAAATGAAAGGTCGTCATTCTTGCAGGTGATAACAACAATTCTGCAGCACACGAGGACGTGTGAGAGTCAGGATCGCCGTGTCGGCGCGAGACGATGATGTCAACTCTCACGGCGCCCTACTCTTATCAGCGTGAGACGAAAGTGTCAAGTACACCTCGTCGAACTCTTAAGATCATGATGGTATTTGTTACCACGCAATATTTATTGTTAATAAATAATTTATAATTGTTTCTACTTAGAAAGGCGACGACGTGGACCTTATCCCGTCGAACGTGGCCGGTGGTCGGTTTGGTTTTCTCGTGGGAACGTCTTAAGGACATTAAGAGTTTAGTTTCAGAGTAGCCTGGATCAGGCAGTTAGTTATATTGAGACCACGAGATTGACTGGGCGCGACCCGCGGCCTCGTTGCGCCCTTCTAATTAATTTAAGAAAGACGTAGATTATTATTAGTTATTTGTAGACTTTAATAATAAGTGAACAACATTGTTAAATAAGTTTAAGTAATTAGTGATTATAGTTATTGTATTTGCCTCGCGCGTTTCCCTTGCCCACACAAATTGATAGACAGATTACATAATGGACCGTTTACTCGACAATTACCCTTCTGATGACGATTGTGAGCCCGGCGTCGCTCCGACATATATATATATATATTCCTATACTTAGAAATTCTAAGGACCTTGTTTACGCTATAATTATTCCATCTGTCATTTGACTTTATTTTATAACCGCATCACAGATTAATAAATATTACCGCATTATACATTAATAAGTATCTCAATTGATGAGCAAAGTTCTTCCTATTCCTTTCTCTTTCCTTCCCATACCCTTTTTCCTATACTAGAAAGAGACCACTGTGGCCATCTAGCGGCTATCCAGGGGAACAAGGAAGGACGCTCAATTCGCGGCGAACGCCAAGTGTTCCCGCCCGCGCGCTCGCGCCCCCGCATTCCGCATCAGGCTTCGTTGACGAATTGACGATATGTCGCGGACTCACCGCATGACCGCAAAACTTTTATAAAGGGGGTATTACACTATGATCTTTTTACAAAATCTTTTTAGAAACACTCTAAACGGAAAATCGAAAGCCAGCGATTACACTACACTAAAAAGGAGGTTAAATAGGACAGACAACTTGCAGTCGTAGTAGAACTACATAGGGTTGCAAATTGCGTAGCGATGCACCAACAGTCACTAAGGAACTAGGAGCAGCTATTACACTGTTCACTTTTTAGAAAATCTTTTAAGGAAACAGGAAGATGTAATTGACGTTTCGATTTAGAAGGTCTCTTTTTACGAATTAGATGATTTAGAGATGGGCAGTTACCAGTTACCCATTAAATACTCGTACTTGAGTAAATACCAATTATTTATCATAATATTTGTATCATATCATAATTATATTGTGTCTTTTATTCAATATATTATATATTATGTAGTTATACCATATAGTAGGTATTATACTTAGGACTGCCTCGTTGGTCTAGTGGTAGCAAGCGCGACTGCTGAGCACGAGGTCCTGGGTTCGATCCCCGGGTCGGGCAAAAGTGTTATTGGGTTTTTCCATTAGGAAATTCTCAGTAGCAGCACGGAGTCTGGAATTGTGCCCGGTTAATGGCAATAGGTTCGCCCCCTATTACATGGGACTTATAAAATAGCCGGCGAAACGTGGGTGTACTGCACACCTCTACCTACCCCCTCTGGGGAATACGGGCGTGAGTACTTATATTAGTTGTAGTTTTTAGTAATTATAGTTTATCTTACACACTGGGTCTACATTTTCAAATCACTTTCTCCTATCGCGGGTGTGCTGGAAGAAATTCCATTTGGAATAAGCATCATCCTGTACATCGCCTTACCTAATGCCTTATTTTGTTATATATTATGTTGTGTGTACAAATAATAATTAAATAAATAAATAAATAATTATACATGCGCGGGCCGATTATGAGGATAAACATATTTTATATCTTAAGTTTTAATTTTTTGTCGATACTTCTACAGATAACTATTTAGTCGACAACTTATATCGATAAATAAATTTGTATACCTACGGTAAGTCACTGGGTACCTACTAACTACTAGGTACCTGCTTTCGATCATCGCATCGGCACAAGCCCAGTATATTACTCTTTGGTGTAATACTAGGGCTTTGCTTCAAAGTACGGCGCCCTGGTATGTGAGATATATACCTACTTGCAAATATTAAAGTATTTATTTTTGGTTCTGGTGTTTGTGAGCTCTGTCCGCGCCCAACACCCTACTTGTAGGTAAATACTTTAATACTTGATACCTACGATACAATACCTACGAACTACTAACTGGCCCGAATACTTCCAAATACATTCAAGTATTTTAAACCTGGTATTCGATACCTGGTATTTAATTTTACGAGTATTATCTCATGCTTACTGCGAGTCGTCGAATTCTTTTTGGTCTAGTGTAATCACTGGCTTCTTTTTGATGTTAAGAGTGTTTCTAAATAGATTTTGTAAAAAGTGAATAGTGTAATAGGTGTATACAATTTAAGGAAGTAGTGCGTCGGGACCTTCTTTTCGTTCTAAATCGGAATCGATTCACTCTTTCTTCAATTACATCTTCCTTTTTACTAAATAGATTTCGTAAAAAGATCATAGTGTAATACCCCCTTAAGTTTTACCGCTTATACAAGACCCCTAGGGGTCACCGCCGGCCGGCCACGTAAATACGAGCTAGCTCTAACCGCGAGTGAAGTGAAGAACTAAACTAAAGTGCACAAGTGAGTGATATCCTCGGTGCCACCGCGTAGCTGAGCAAGGAGCCAGGAAGACCCGCAGTAAGTCTCTTACTAACTCCTATACCTAACCCGCTCCCTCCTGAACTTTGCTCATTTACATCGCTCAAGGTAATTAGGGACACAGTCCGCTTACACATCCCAAATTGTGAATGTGTTGGTCCTTCGACAGCATCCGCATCCCCATATTATTTTGGTCCGCCTTCGACCGGATCTTTGAACCTATAACATCTTCTTAATTACCGTATTTCATTCAATATTTTAGGTTTAAATACCTAAAAGCGTTCTTATAACGCAAACCGCCATTTTATCCCACGCGTAGGTACGCGTCGGCATAGGTACATACCTATGATTCCCGCCAATTTATAACGACTTCGTTATTTAGTTCTCATTTCATTCAACCATATCTATTATTTTAGCACTGCATATCAGTACTTAATAATTATAAATTACTTACATCTAAATTCAATTACTTTCGTAACATACATAGATCTACTTTTTCTCAATCGCATATACATAAGTACTTATTACATTCGCCATCTTTCGCAATGGAGGACTACGAAACAAAAATATTGTTGCTCCAAGCAAAAAATGAAGCTATATTTGAACGCTTATCGTCTTTATATGATGCTTCAAAGAAAATTAAAACGGGTACAGAACTCGAACTCCGTTCTTCGGAAACATTTATGGCGGATACAGAAATATTGTCGACACTTCGTAAAGAATTTAGTTCGAATTTAGACAATATCAACGTATTCAGTCTTCACGTAAATCCTAAACATAAGATTGACTATCAATCGTTAGTTTCATTCGATAGTGTTTACAGTCGTGTGGAAAGGGTTCGGTCTCTTGTCGCTACAGGGGCAAAGACGTTATTATCAACACAATTGCAAGACATCTCTTCTCACTCCCAATTTAAATGTAAAATAAAACTCCCACCTATACAAATTCCTTCTTTCGATGGAAAAATTGAAAATTGGCCCGTGTTTTATGAATCTTTTAAGTCCAATATTCATTCAAATCTAGACCTTACTAACTCACAGCGGGTTCAATATCTTATAGGTAAATTGACAGGAAACGCATTAAAATTAACTGCAGGAATAATACCTTCGGGAGAAAACTACACATCTATTTGGGACAGTTTAGTACAAAAATACCAGGATGTCAGGGCATTAGGGTCACATTACATGACCAACTTAATCAATATTAAACCCGCCACAAACAATTCTACTAGTTTAAATACATTTATCGAGCACTATCACGCCTCAGTTTACGCCTTAGAACAATTAAACATTAATGATTTAAAAGATTTTATTTTATTAAATTTAGCATTGAGAAAAATAGACTCTAACACCGCAAACTTATTTGAAACCGCTATGAGAGATAAGGAAATTCCTTCCTATAAGGATTTCGTAGATTTTATTAAATCACAAGTAAAAATACTTGACCGCACCGCACCAATTTCTTCTCGATATTCTTTAACGAATAACAACCCTAAAAATACTTCTAACTCTCGTAGTAATCAACCGCAAAATACTGTACACCACTCTTTAGTAATACGCAATAACGCTTGTTCATTCTGTAATAAAAATGATCATTATCAACTTTATTCTTGTAATTCTTTCAAAGAAATTACTCCTAAATCACGTTTAGATTTTGTTAAAGACAAACGTGGCTGTGTAAACTGTCTTAGTCTTACACATACCGCATCGAAATGCAAATCAACTTATGTGTGCAAAATTTGTAAGAAAAATCATCATACACTTTTACATTTAGAATCTAATAATAACAAAAATAATACTTCGTCAACATGCTCCGAACAAAAATTGAATTTAACGCCATCTGTCGGTTCTAGTGCCGTAATTAATTCAGCAAATACAAAAACTATTTTATCGACCGCAAGTGTCTCCGCTGCACCTAATAGTTCGGGCGTCGGAGCGCAGATGTCGCTTTGCGCACGCGATGTTGTTGAAACTTTATCTATGGCAAATAATACTATTTTATTGTCGACAGCTCAAGTTTATATTACAAATATTAATAATAAATTTAATACTGTTAGATGTTTGTTAGATAATGGTTCGCAGAGTAATATCATTACGTCCGCTTGTTGTAAGCAACTTGGCTTACAAATAATTCCTCTTTCTAATTCTTTTATTAAGGGAGTAGGTTCGATTCCCCGCCCGGTTTTGGGCTATGTTCAAATAAAAATTACTTCTAAAAATAAGTTAAATGCTTTTAATATTACAGCACTCGTTGTCGATTGCATTACAGATAAAATACCTACACATAAAGTTGATGTGTCTTTTACTAAACATTTGTTAAATTTACCTCTCGCTGACCCTCTGTGGTATGTACCTGGAGAGGTCGAATTACTCATAGGTGCGCAATTATTTCCATTTTTATTATTGGGTGGAAAATACATAATCACCTCCCGCGCCGTCAGCTATTGAAACTGTTTTCGGTTATATCCTTATGGGTGATATTCCCGCGATTTCTTATCAGTCTAACCCTTCAACTACTACCGCGTTGCATTCTGCAACTTTTTGTTCAACATTACATGATTCTCTTCAAAAGTTTTGGAATCTAGAAGAAGTTCCCGCGCAAAAGTTTATGAGCCCCGCCGACACGGAGTGTGAACAGCTGTACTCAGCGAATGTGTCACGTGACTCGGACGGTAGATACTGCGTAGCTTTACCTTTTGCTAAAGATCCTGGTTTGCTGGGTAATTCCCGTTCAGTAGCACATCGTCGTTTAATTACGTTAGAAAACAAACTTCGAGATCCTGAACTCCGCGCTGCTTATAATGCAGTTATACAAGAATATATCGATAATCATTATTTATCTGAAGCATCGCCTATCGATGCCGGTGAGGGTTATTTATATCTATGGGCCTATGCAGCCTGAAAATAAAGGTTTTTATTATTATTATTATTATTTGTATCTCTTTAAATTCACGGGTTCTCTTTCAAAAGAAAGAGACCCGGTCCTTTGGAGGGCTTGCCTGGGGACACAGGTCCAACACGCAGAGGCCCCTTTGAGAACTTTAATCTAAAATGGGGTGGGGCACCCGCTGGGAACTCCCCACGGCTGCACTATATGAATGCAGTCCTGGATTGTTCCCAGCGAGTGCAGGACTATTGCAAATAAAAAGGTAAAATTAACTAGTCTATTGAGATGGGTGTTAGGTGGATCGGTTAACCTCTATTATAGCCGGAAGAAAACGGCACCTGCCTTTCAACACTAATATTGAAACTAACTGGCAGGTGGTGACTCGCCAACTCACTAAATGGGCCCCCCAAAAAGCCGTCTTGATAACAGACAACAAGAGGGCAACACTGGTGTGAGCGGCTAGGGGTGTCG
This sequence comes from Protodeltote pygarga, assembly GCA_936450705.2. Lineage (NCBI taxonomy): Eukaryota > Metazoa > Arthropoda > Insecta > Lepidoptera > Noctuidae > Protodeltote > Protodeltote pygarga. The sequence continues at coordinate 17,211,736 of OW388248.2, forward strand.
AGAGGAGCGGCCCCGGTTTCACCATCGCGGGTCATAGACCCGGAGTGGGTTTCCCCGTTATTACGCCATTACTTACATTACACTTCCACCCCCGAGCATATAGCTCTTGCGGCCCCTCCCTGGCCAGCCAATTAAGGCAAGACAGGGTTGAGAGTCCTGCGGGCGCTCTTGGGGTTCCACTCCAGCTACCCAATTAGGGCAAACTGGAGACGAGGCCCTGACCGACTCTCTGGAGCATTCGGGAACGCAGTGTCGCCAATCACAATCAGCCCGCCACAAGCTGCCCTGCGTTTTGTGCGCTTTCTATTTTACCTCCATGACACAGTTTTTATTTATGTCAGAAGAATAATGAAGTAGAAAGCTTATCTAATTTACCCTCCGGTTTTACGTCAATCTCATGGGGAGATGACTATTATTATTATTATTATTATTTTATACCTCATCATCCTGTCATTCGACAAGATAAAACTACTACGAAAGTTCGTGTAGTATTGGACGCAAGTGCCAAGTGCCATAATGGCCTATCTCTCAATGATATTTTGCACACTGGGCCGAATTTACAGGCCGATTTATTTAATTTACTTTTGACGTTCCGCTTATTTCCTATCGCCATTACGGCTGATATAAAACATATGTATTTAAGAATCTTACTATGTGATAAACATCGAAAGTATCAAAAAATATTATTCAGATTTAACAATTTTTTCGAGAATTTCAATTCAATCGTGTTGCTTTTGGTTTGAAGTCTAGTCCATTTTTAGCTATGCGCACTGTGCGACAATTGTCCGCAGACGAAAAAGATAATTTTCCACATGCTGCTTCTGTGGCTTCATGTGAGATGTACATGGACGATCTGGCCACTTCTGTGCCTTCCGTGGCACAAGCCAAGGTCCTTTCACATGAACTCATCGCTCTCTTTAAGTCTGGTGGGTTTGAATTAACCAAGTGGGCTAGCAACTCGCCTGAATTGCTAGCTACTATGCCTCCATCTAATCGCGCTTCGATAAATTTCTCGGATAATAATAATAATATTAAAATTTTAGGCCTTAAATGGCTGCCCGCAGAAGATGTTTTCACTTTTACTACGTCAATTGTGGATGAAAGTTGTACTAAGAGATCTATTCTCTCCGCTATTGCCCGCTTATGGGACGTTCTTGGTTTTGCCGCTCCTGTGGTATTATACGCCAAGTTACTCATAAAAGAACTATGGAATCTTAATATAGGCTGGGATGAAACACCTCCTGATTCTATAGTATCTAATTTTCATAAATTTAAAGAGCAATTGCCTCTACTTTCTTTAATTAAAATACCGCGTCATTTAGCCGTTGATATGGGCTGTACTACCAATATAGTTGGTTTTTCTGACGCCAGCATGAAAGCTTACGGCTGCGTCATATATTTGCATGTTACTGATACACAAGGTAATATTCATGTCCGCTTGGTGTGTGCTAAATCTAAAGTTGCACCAATAAAAGTGGTTTCGTTAGCTCGACTAGAGTTATGCGCCGCTTTACTTATGTCTAAACTTATTAAATTAGTTTATGACACTTACCGCGTTCGTACATCAATTAATGATATATTCGCCTTTTCCGATTCTAAAATCACTCTTTCATGGATTAATTCTTCCCCGCATAAATGGAATATTTTCGTTAGTAACCGCGTCGCTAAATGTCAAGAAAATCTAGACTCTAAATGTTTTCATCACGTTAATGGTAAAGAAAATCCTAGTGATTGTCTTTCTAGAGGTCTTTTACCTGAACAGTTATTGGCACATCACTTATGGTGGCAAGGCCCACAGTGGCTACGCTGTGCTGTAACTGAGTGGCCGATTACTCCTTTTATTCCAGATAGTTCTGAAAACCTTCCAGAACATAATAATAAAATATTAACTTGTACCGCATCAATAGAATATAACTTAATTTATAACTTAGCACAAAAGTTTTCATCTTGGAATAAAATTTTACGAATAATTGTTTACATCCTTAAATTTACACGTATTTGTCCTCGTGATCAGTTAAATAATAATATTATTTCTATCTCTCTGTTAAATACTGCGGAAATATATTTAATTCGTGCTGTTCAGCAATTTCATTTTAAAACGATTTTCGAAGAAATCCAGAAGGGTAAATTACGTTCACCGCTTAAACGTCTCGATCTCTTTATAGACGAGAATAAAATAATTAGAATCGGAGGCCGATTATCTAATGCTAACCTTCCCTATGAAGCGCAGCATCCAGCTCTTTTACCAAAACATGACCACGTTACGCATCTTATTATTGATTATTATCACCGCGCACATTGCCATACCGGTGCCAATCTTCTTAGCTCGTTACTACGCCAGAAGTATTGGATACTGTCGTCTAGAAGTGTTATAAGGCAAAGGGTTCACTCCTGTAATTTTTGTTTTAAAACCGCTCCAACTTTTCCCAGCCCTAAAATGGCTGATTTGCCCCCTTGTCGCGTACAGGAGACCAAAGCTTTTGTACACACGGGTGTCGACTATGCAGGCCCTATTAAAATAACTCTGTGTAGACGTAGAGGTCAAAAGAGTGTCAAAGCTTATATTTGTTTATTTATCTGCTTTACTACAAAGGCAGTACACATTGAATTAGTGACTGATGTGTCCTCAGATACTTTTATTTCTGCTTTCAAGCGATTTATATCGCGTAGAGGTCCCGTGAGTTGTCTGTACTCAGACAACGGAACTAATTTTGTAGGAGCGAAGGCTCAACTCCAAGAATTAGTGACCAACCGCTATAGTATTCAGTGGAAAATGATTCCACCCCGCGCTCCACACTTTGGAGGTTTATGGGAGTCAAATATAAAATCTATTAAATCACATTTATACCGAGTTATAGGTTCGCAACTTCTTACCTATGAAGAGATGCTCACAGTCCTCACTCAAATTGAGGCTGTTCTTAATTCTAGACCGCTTTGTATCTTAACAGAAGATCCATTTCCAGAACCGCTTACCCCCGCTCATTTTATCATGGCATCTCCTTTGACATCTTTGCCTATTGAAAATGTTTCCGAAACTACTAAATCTCTAACGCGTCGCAAACAATTGTTAGATCAGATGGTTGGTAGTTATTGGAAGAGATGGCGTGTAGAATATTTACATAACCTTCAAGTTAGGCAGAAATGGTTGAATGAAAGTGCGAACATTAAAATCGGTACAATAGTTCTCATACATCAAGATGATGTCCCTCCGTTATATTGGCCAATGGGTATAATTACTCATGTATTTCCCGGCAAGGATGGGACCATTCGTGTCGCAATGGTAAAGACTTGCAGTGGATCTTTTAAAAGACCCATTGTTAAACTATGTCCATTACCATCTCAGTAATTTTATCATTAATTTATTCTTAAAATAACATAATTTTAGTTATTATATATTCATATTACTTTAAATTCATTTTTTTTAATTTCAATTTCTTTAGAGAATACCAAGTATTCTCTAGGCGGCGCGGATGTTTACGCTATAATTATTCCATCTGTCATTTGACTTTATTTTATAACCGCATCACAGATTAATAAATATTACCGCATTATACATTAATAAGTATCTCAATTGATGAGCAAAGTTCTTCCTATTCCTTTCTCTTTCCTTCCCATACCCTTTTTCCTATACTAGAAAGAGACCACTGTGGCCATCTAGCGGCTATCCAGGGGAACAAGGAAGGACGCTCAATTCGCGGCGAACGCCAAGTGTTCCCGCCCGCGCGCTCGCGCCCCCGCATTCCGCATCAGGCTTCGTTGACGAATTGACGATATGTCGCGGACTCACCGCATGACCGCAAAACTTTTATAAGTTTTACCGCTTATACAAGACCCCTAGGGGTCACCGCCGGCCGGCCACGTAAATACGAGCTAGCTCTAACCGCGAGTGAAGTGAAGAACTAAACTAAAGTGCACAAGTGAGTGATATCCTCGGTGCCACCGCGTAGCTGAGCAAGGAGCCAGGAAGACCCGCAGTAAGTCTCTTACTAACTCCTATACCTAACCCGCTCCCTCCTGAACTTTGCTCATTTACATCGCTCAAGGTAATTAGGGACACAGTCCGCTTACACATCCCAAATTGTGAATGTGTTGGTCCTTCGACAGCATCCGCATCCCCAGACCTTATATAGGACCTATACGTTCAGCTGGGAAGCCACTGCTTATAAGAATTGTGAGACTTTTATTCAAAATCAATATTATCTTTTCTCTTCATTTTTGTTGTAATCAACTGCTCGAAAGATATATTTTGTTATTGGTCAAATCGAAATCAGCTACCTAAATTATGAATTGTTCTACCAGCATCCTTACATAGATTAAAACAATTTGACCTAGAAACATCTGATGCATCTAAATGCGGAACACACGTTTCATACTCATGTAAGGCAAATTTTTATTCAATATTGTTACTACTACCACTTCTACGACTGCAAGGCATTAGGTTTTTTTAAATCTTTATGTGTGTTCATAATATTATCTTTTAATTAGTACTTATGGTAGAATAGAGATACCTAGAAATTATCTTAAAAACAACAGGAAAAAATAATGAATGATGAATGAATGAAATACGGAATGTGCAAATACTTAGCTTACAATTCTGTAATTATTATATTTCGATGATGGCACAAGCAGAACATGGCTCTACATGAGACCTGATGGTCTCGTCTTGGTAACATTTTACATTAAAATGTGTTTGGTGGGATTTCTTTTATAAATACGTAAATGAAATGTACTGTGTGGTACTGTTGATATATTAATATTAATAAGGTTTTGTATAAACGAGTCTAAATAATTATGAAAAATAACATAGACTCACGTCTGTTGAGCTGTTGTCAGTCCCATGTAGTAGGGGCGAGATTTTAAAAAGTATTAGGCATGTCCGCATTCGAAAGAGTTTCTTTTACAAGAAACCAAAAAGAGAGTCAAATTTTCTACTTCAGTGGGGCTGAGGGACTGCGGCCTCTATTGATTCAAAGAATCTGCAGGTGCATGGCGAATGAACGCCGTTTGTACCGCCTGTCGAAACCCTTAAACCCTTGCGGGCTTCAGGCCTCACAATCCAGACGGACACACAATAGCTAATTTTAGCAATTTGTGTAGGGTGGATTTAGGGTAGTTCCACCCCGGGTACTACTTCACTGCGTAGAAATGGACTCTCCAATGTTCATGTCGTTGCGAGTGTATCTATACAATGTTAGACAAAAACTTTGATACCGCGATTCAGAACTTTTCTTATGTTATTTATAAATGATCGATTAAAAACGCAGAACTATATCCAATTTTTAGCAATAACATGATTTAGAATGTTAAATATTTAATATCTTAGAGAAAAATGCCTTAAAAAATGATTTAAAAGCAGGTCGAATGAGACAAAAATATATGAAAGCGTGGAGAGTGATAAAAATAGCAATAACAGCTGTAGAGTTCCTTGCAATAGTTACGCCATCTTGTATCGGTTTGAAACACTAATTAAAATATTTTAAACCAAATTTGTTACATTTCCATTACATTATTTAAATTTCTTTTTATGGTAGGTTATATTACGGATTTGAGTGTGTTCACACAAAGACTACTGAACAAACATGCTTGCAGCACTTGCAATAGTTACGCCATCTCGTATCGGTTTAAACACCCATTTATATATTTTGTAGACCGAATTTGTGAGATTTCCATTATATTATTGAAATTGGTTTTCATGGTAGGTTTTATTACGGATTTTAAAGTTTTAGAATAATTAAACAACACTATCAAAAAGGATAAAACTACCACCTCCTATCGTTAGATGGCGCCTTATCAACAAATCTTACAAACAAACTATTCTTAGTATACATGTTATTTCAAAATTTTAACTTTGTACTCAAATCTGGACCGATTTTGATGATTTCTTGTTTGTTGATCGCAACCTGGACATTCATTTTTCTAGCTATACCTACTTATATAGCTAGAAGATTAATAGATAATATTAATTTATAGTGGTGGTTGGTACAACTGGATGTTGGCAGCAGTCGCTTTACTACTAGGGACGCATAAATCACAGAAACTATAGGCCTTAAACTTTATTGAGGCGCGCCGCCATCAAAATGTCTTTTAATATTTTCTTTTGTCTGTAGATAGTTTAATGTCTTATTATTTATTATTGTTAATTAAATGTAACTATAGAAGTACCCTAACACTAAATACCTAACTATACACGTAAATATTTTTTTTCATTTGTCACAAAATTCTGCGAAGTTGCTACGCCAGCAGACGTCATAATTACGGTGCTACGCCATCGACTGCTACGTGTTCTCAAAAATTATAGTAATACAACGTACATTTTAATATAACACATTATAATATACTACTTTTAAGCCTTAGTTAGAGGCTAACCTGACGTTCACTTTGAATAAACTTTAGAAACGATTTTGTTACGTGATATTTTATAGTAGGTACTTCATATTATGACTATTAGATACAACGATCGTGTCATTCAAGACACGGGTTTGGTCGTGCAGATTTGGAATACTAATTGGTTGGTATTATGTTTTTTTAAATTTATTTATTGTATTTAAAGAAAATAACTAATTTTTGTACATAACAAACATTTGCCAAACTGTACGACGCAGTTTGTTGGCGAACGATGTATTTGTGTACGATGAAGTTCATCGGTGAAGCGACTGAAATACCGGCAAAATAGAGCGTGCTAGAACTATGTTAAGTTGCATTTTATGTGTCCTTATTGCAGCGGGTTTAAACACATTTTTTTTAAACCGAAGTGTAAAATTTTGCTTTCGTTATCAGTAGTACCAAGCACTCAAACGGACCAACAACGTTGCAACGTAAAAAAAATAAAGTTATTAATGTTCTAATGAGGATTTATTATTTTTATGCCTGGGATAAGAAATAAAGTTTCTATCTCTTTCAAAAATCTTGTATTTAAACGTAAACATGAGAAAAGTTATCTTAAACTTTTCTCAAGCTACCAGGAAAACATAAACCGCATTGCATTGCGTCATCAAAACCTGTATACATACATATCTGTTAAAACTAGCGTAATAATTATCATGCGAAATCATTTAAGAACTAACTACTAGATAAATAAATGAATATCTAAAAAATAATGAATGAATATCGAAAAATTTTTTTTTTAAAAGCGCTGACTTTGTCTTATCTTTACCTAATTTCGTACTTACTAGAATTATTATCATCTCCACGACTATCATAAGCCATTATTAGGTCAGTTTTCTTTTCAAAATGTTTAGAGGCTGTTTTTACTGGTATTTAAAAATGAATTTCCTTTGCAAGTTTATAACTGGCCCATAAACCAAGAGGACGGGTATTATTTATTTAACAGCCACTCAATCATGTTTAAATACTTACTTACTTTAAACCAAACAATAATGTAAAAAAGAATCAAAGTACGTCGTCCATGTTACTCTCTGTTAGGCAGCTACTAGGGTAGCATCAATGATAAGATCTTGATTAAGTTAGATTATGCCGCGAGTCAAGTTGACAAGATCTATTCAAGGGTGGTAATGCAAAATTTTTATCGAAGGACATTTAAAGGCCGAGCTGCAGGCCTTTGGCTATATATACTCGTAGTTATATGGCCTATTAAAAAGTGTGAGACACACAATGTGATAATTGTGTGACACACGTTTGACCTAGTTACAATGATTTTCATCATACTTGTTAGTAAATAAACAACAAAATAACGCACAATAGATACTTGTAAATAATAAACAAAATGATTAGTTGAAAAATTACGACGAAATTGAATCCGAGTTTGGGAAAATAAAATAAACAAATGGTAAGCCGCTGAATATAGTTACGTTTTCATCATTAATTAATTATCTGTTTTCACAAACATCCCACAAGCAACATGTATGTATTTTATTAACTATCGTATAAGATAATAACATAATATAATATCAATCGGACATAACAAGACATCTAGACAAAAACTGTTACGAAACTGCTACACCATTGTGACGACACGATTACGTCACTGTAGCCGATCAACGTATCGCTCCGCATGACATGCTGGTACTGCTGGTTCAAGAACACGTGGTTTGTATCCATGGCAACGGCGCTTTAGCGCGTCTATTGCGTCAAACGTAAATAATATAAAACCTGCCAAAACTGACAAATATGTGTTTGTGTTTATTACTTGTCTTTTAAGTTTCCCATTCTGACCGACTTTAAAAGCGCGTTGCAACATTTGGCTCGGCACACCTGTCATGTGCGGGGTTCTCCGACAGCCTACGTGATATTTGAATTAATTTTAAAACTTCAGTTATCCAAGACCATATGCATCCAATGGATTCCGTCTCACATTCAGTTAGAAGGTAATGATAGAGTGGACATGCTTCCTAAACAAGCCTGTGTTGATGGAGTTGCCATGAATATTATTCCATTATATTCGGACTATTTTGGGAAAACTAAGAAACGCTGTCTCGAATTTTGGCAGGAATATTTTGACAAGAGGTCAAAAGAAAAAGGGATCTGGTACCGAACTATCCAGCCAGAGATCGCCAGGAATCCTTGGTTTGATTGTAATTTAAATAAAAATATAATTACAATAGCCTTAAGATTCCGTTCCGGACACTCTCCATCGAATAGGTTCTCATTTCAAAGGTTTTGTCTCCAAATTGTGATGACTGTTGAGTAATGGACGATGTGTACCATATCCTAATGGAGTTTGCCCGAAATGAAGTCGCTAGAATTAATGTGTTTCATCGAAACAAATTATACGACATTGGTCTATGTAATACCATCCTCGCCGCTCCGTTGTCTGATAAGGCTAAACAATTGTATAAGTTAATAATAAGGTAAATTTTATTATATTATATATATTAAGCGACAAAGCCTTTTTGTTAAATAAAAAAAAAAGTTTCCAGTCATATAATCAAGACTAATATGACTGTGGCAAGCGTACATATATCTGATAGTTGAGCCGCCAACTATGCCGCCCATCTCTAGTTAATGTTATAAATATTCGGTCTCTAAAATATTATTTTATTTAATATTTCCTAAATATTCCATAAAACCCAATGTCTATCCTTAAATTTTTGCTAGTTAAAGTACTGTTTTTTTTAATATATTATGTAATATGTCTATATATTTGTGAAAATGTTAAACTATACATTTCTAGATTTGTTACGTCAGCGGCCATATTTTAACCATTAATCAGCGCTAGCCTTCATGTTAAGGTAAATTTTATTTTATTTATAAGAATACATGTTCTTTATTACGTGTAAGCGCAATAAAGTCGTAGAATGTATGGGGATGACGATCCGCGTATTTTGTTATTAGCAAAACAGCTGATCAAAAGCACTTTCATTCAATTTACATTGCAGTTTCAAGTAAAAATAATTAATTAATTATTTTTTATTCAAAATTGCGTTGAAATAGCAATAATGTTTTTGTAAACGTATTTTTATGTAAGAAGCAACGAGAAATATGTAATATATAATATTATGTTCTTGACCACATTTCGCGTCATTTTCATACATTGTATATTTTTATTAAGAATTAAAATTATCATAAAAAATGTCCAAACCCCATATAATTGGTGCGAGTCTTGGTTACCTAATATCCAACGACGGGCCTAATTGAAATTGTAAAACAATACATTTAAACTTTCTTACTAGAGGGTCGGGATTATTTTAACGACTTGATGGTACATGCTACATTTTACTAGTGAGCCAAGATGGTATACTTGCAGTGTTTTATGTCATCCTGGTACAGACCATTATGCTCGGGATGCCTCTAGCCAATATGAAAGATGCCAAGAGTATTTGCGCTTGCGCGAGTCAATCACGTGTTCTGAATACGGAATGAATCAACAGGTTGCCGACCATACGAAACTAGTACTAGTACCACAGTACGATTTAAACAGTGCAATCTCTTTTAGATGTATGATCTCTTGGTAAAATAAAGCAGATTTGTATTGAAAATGCGCGGATTTATTGATCAATTGGGCAACTTATCGAGCTTAAAACATATTAATGTGTTTGCACTTGTACTTTTCTCTATTTTAGTTTTAGAATAAAAATTTCTGAAGGTAATCGGCAAGTTCGCAAGAACTGACTCTCGTGATGGCTTTAAAATAAAAAAAATTAATACTTCAGCCATTTTCCAACAAATTATTGAAAATATTCTGCTTGCTGTAGTTTCAAGTATATCAAAATAATCAGTTAATAAAAATATAGTTTAAAAACTGAAACCCGACTACTTAAAATCTAAAAACAAGCTTCTTAGATTTGTAATAAAATTCTGTAGTCGGAGGCCAAAATGTATTGTAGGTAAATACTATTCTTCCAAGGGTATACTTTGTAAATTTGTGGCCTCCGACTACAGAATTTTATTACAAATCTAAGAAGCTTGTTTTTAGATTTTAAGTATTCGGGTTTTAGTTTTTAAACTATATTTTTTTTCCATGATTTTTAGTGGTAAAGGAACCACTACAATTAATTTTAATCAAAATTCTTTAGAATGTGGATTTTTGAGTAGGTTACTTACTTCCCCACCAACGCCATCTAGTTACAATAAAGAAATCTCATTTAATTAACATTATTTTTAAATTTATACATAATTTAATAGGCAATAATAATTCTGATATTCTAAGAAGTGGTCCAGAATATATAGATAATGTATACATATTCTGAATGTGCTCATCAAGATCTTCCATTTGATATCAAACACGATAAATTTACCTTAACTTTATTTTTTTCGAGCTGACTAATTTATTTTTAAAATCCGCCATATTTAATTTTACGAGATTTCATACATCCTATAACCCGCTTACCATTAAAACGCATCGATAGACACCTTATTTTTTGAATTACAATAAATAGTTTAGGAGCTACGAGGGAACAGATGAACAAACTTACATACATACATACATACACTGCTAAAATCATAACCCTCCTTTTTTTGTAGTCGGGTAAAAATAGAAAACGATTCTTTCAATCGTAGTTTTTTTATTACTAAGCAATAATGGTATAGATTGCAATTTAAGTACTTTTGTAGAAGTTCTACAAGAATATTGCTAGAAAATGGAACCCTGTGTACAACTGAGGCGGTGCCATTATTCGACTCATTGTTATGTCATGTGACTGTCTTTGATTTAGCTGTTTACATCTACTTAAAATATATTCTGAAGTACTATGAGTCTCCTCTTCAGGTTTAAATTAACTCCTGATACTGTCACTATCACTAGAGTCGTCGTCACAATAAATAATTTTATACATAGTTTTATTGGTGATGTTTTACAATCCCTAACATTGACTCGCTTAGGATAAACTGACTCGCGATAAAGCTACAGAGTAACTTACTCTGTGTACGGATATAAAATCATGTTTTCGTACGATTTCGAACCTAAATATTTATAATATCCTAGTCACTGGCACGCATTGGCATTTGTTATTAGTCCACGTGGACTACCAGCCCCCATTACGCATACGTAAGACCGTGAAGTTAACCTAACTTTGTGGTTCGATACTAGGAGCTCATAAAATACTACAAGTCTGAAATGAAACTTAATACATAATCTTTAAAACGACTTACGTAGCACTTTTGATTTTTCCAAACTCATCTCTAGGAAAACTGTTTTAAGGTCAGTTATTCAATTATAATGCAGGCACTTTGTTCAAAGGCTCTTTAAGTCTGAAGTTTGATTTGCTGTGATATGTTGCGTTTTTAGACAGTATTTTATTCAATTTTCTAACAAATTATGACATAAATATGATCCAATTTTCTATAAAAGTAACACTAGGGACAATACTTTTTAATTATTAGTAATTTTTATGAAGGATCTCTGCCAGCTAACGCTGATAATTATAAGAGTATCATGGAACGACACCAATTGTTGTGGTTAACGGAAGGTTTGACGCTTTATTTTATATAGAACATTTTGATAAAATGTGAATATGTATTTGTATAATAATATTAAACCAAAACATAGCTTACATAGCTTGGCTCTTCTGTGCAATTTTGTTTATTAATTTTATGTTATGTTAATTTAAGAAGATTTCATTTTATAAAAATAACTAAATATTGTTTAGTACCAAAGTATCGTTTCACATCGTTGTATGCAAACCAGCAGAAATGTTTGACCGTGATTCGCAAACCAAGTAATCAAATGCCGATCTATTTATATTTTTATGCAGTCGAGTGGTAAGAATGTTAACTGGTAAGTTACATGTTCGAACATGTCGAACCCAAAACACATTGATGCGTATTGCTTATAAACTAAATAAAATACACTAATATAACACTCGGCTTCGCTTCGTGTGATAATAGTATCACATGAGTGTTTTAATACCTATTTATCAACAGTTGCATACAAGACTTTATCCTACACCCATAATACGAATCCTTTATAAAAAATTCTGAAACAGCTTATAAAAGTCTCGTAGCGGTCGTCGGAAGACTTCGTAGTACAGACGGCAACATCATTATCAAGCTACTGATCACGCATTGTACAGGCTTTTCGTATAACATGAGTTCAGGAAATGATAGCTTAATATATAGCCGTGTGTACGCGCCTTGTCACTACGCTTTTTAACCGACTTCAAAAAGGAGGAGGTTCTAATTTTTTTTTTATTAGCATACTGTGGTCCATTGCTGAGCAAAGGCTCCCCTCCCCTATGTTCTTCCAAGTACTCTTTTCCTGCCGTACCTCGGTGGTAGGCAAATCCTCTCGGCACCTCTTTCTGGGCTGGCCTCGACGTCTCCGTCCTCAGGCACCCAGGCACTATTGCCCAGTGGCCGTCATGCATACATCTTTTATATATATATAAAACAATGACGGGTTTGTTACAACACTTATAACTCGAGATCTGCTGAACCAATTTTCATGGTTATTGATTCGTTGGATTTGTCTCCGCCCCGAATAGCAGAATACATCTTAAAAACAATGAAAACTCGATATGTGTAATGAATACTTAATCATTTCAATAAATGCTGATTTGTTTATTACATGTCAAACATTTGTTGTCCAATCCTGTCAAATACTGTAGCAACTATTCATGTGTGCGTTCAGAAATTTATTTTTTGTAAAATGTCTCGAAAGTTAAGGTACTGTTATATTTGTTTGTTTTAGACATTAATTTGTGTTAATTATTTATAAATTATTTAATTTTTAATTTCCGAAAATAATACCTTTCTTTTTTTTTTTGGCGTGTGGAAAACTCTTTATGAGTACCCCACCGCTAAGGGCTGGCGATGGGGTTATGTCCGACTCGCACGGATTAAAAACCACACGGTGTTCCTAAGATTTATTCTACAGGTTAACAAAAGTGTAAATGTCTTTTCATAGACAATGATTAAAAATCAATGCAACTTTTCGTTGTTATTTTATAACTCAAGTACGGTTGGACCGATTTGGCTAATTTTGGTCTTGAATTATTTGTGGAGGTCCAGGGAAGATTTAAAAGGTGAGAAAAAGGAGAAGAGTAGGGTAGGGTAGGGGTAGAGTAGGGTAGGGTAGGGGTAGAGTAGAGTAGGGTAGCGGTATAGTAGGGTAGGGGTAGTGTAGGGTAGTGAAGGGTAGGGTAGGGTAGTGGGTAAAGTAGGGTAGGGGTAGAGTAGGTTAGGGATAGACTAGGTTAGGGGTAGAATAGGGTAGTGGGTAGACTAGGGTAGGGGTAGAATAGGCCTTGAAGTAGAATAATCACGCGTACGAAGTCGCGCGGGGCAGCTAGTTATTAATATAAATAATTTAGTCCGAAGAAAAACAGGATCCTAAGTAAAATAGAGAGCGTAGCTCGTGTTTAATTTAAATTATTGGTTTTCAAAATACTGTGAAATGCATCACGAACCACCAATAGCAAGCCATGACTTGAAATAATTACTTTTATTTTGTTATAAGCAATGATAGCCTAAATAGTATGACCGTTGGACTACCAAATCATAGGTTATATGTTTGAAATCCAGGCATGTACTCAGACTTTTTGAATTTTTGTGCGTAATAGAAATTAATAATCACTTGTTAAAACGGTAAAGAAAAACATCGTGAGGAACACCAACACACCTGAGAGTTTTTCCAACTGTGTATAAAACCTTGTTAGAGGCCTATGAGCGGTTTAATCTCTGACATCATCACCATGTTGTTCAAATGTTCAATAACCATACGATATAGGAAGAAAATTTTACCTTTATTTTACCTAATAAGGTTTTATTATCGTTCACAGTTTCAGTATTTATTGATATATTCAGACTGAATTACTAGGATAGCATAAATCACTTGGACTATAGCCTTGCCACCTAAAGTTTATATGGCAAGAAATTGAAACTTTTTTTCTTACTCTTTTATTTCTTACTTTTATATTTTAAAACATTCGTTTGATTTATTTTTTTAAACTAGGCGTAAAGTTATGCCTGGCTGAAACGCTACAAGTGGTTTCATTCGTTCTATCGCAAGCATTTAAGAAATTTTAGCATAAGTGTGTATTCGCTGAGAATTATTAATGACGAATGTGTGTGTATCCTAAATTCACACACTTCCTAGTTTTTATAGTTTCCTGGTAGAACTCAATGATCTTGATGTATTTTCTTTACATAATACTGACATCTAATTTACATTTTGCTTTTTTTTTATTTAACGAAAAAGGACATTTTGCTTAATCTTATATTTAAAGTGTTTCATTCATTTTAATTTAATATTCCTAGATCATCCTTCAGACGAATGCCTGGACACAATACAAATCGCAGTGGATATAATTACTTGAAAGCACGCATTTTGCAACTTACTATAAGGAAAATACATATCAGCTGTAGTACTTATTACTGTAGTCATCGGTGTATCCAATTAAAATACAAGCTTTATAATATTAAGTAAAATAATAATCTATTTGTTGTGAAGTGTATTTTGTGAAATGCTTTAGTTTTACTTTTACTTAGTAGTTTTTGTTAACAAAAGCTTCCGTTACCATGCGTCGTACTTTCAGTGTGTTCGTATGCAAAATTAAAATGATTTTTTAATTATAGTTTGGAAAAAGTACAAAAAACTTTTATACAATTTAAAAAGTTTTCATAAAAAATCACATACTCCAAAAATAAATATTCCCTCGGGCCGGATTTGAACCAGCGACCCATGGATATCTGCAAGTTTCACATCTACAGTCCACCGCTCTACCAACTGAGCTACCGAAGGATGACGTAACTCGCTGAAATACTGCCTCACTTTCAAATTCGTTATATAACATTTTGTTGTAAAACGTTATCATGTGGTTGGTATCACGTTATAGTGTCAGTGCCTAAGCTAGAGCTGTGTAAGCCCTTGACATGGCCTAAAAACCCGATAATATATCTCTCGAAGGTGTAGTAGTTTAGGGTAGTATGATAAGTGTCTTATGTTTTCCTTCAATTTCTTATTATTTGATTTTACATAATATTGTGATGATATCTTCTAATAGTAAATTCGTCGCATTGACACAATAACAAACATTGGTATTATTTTTTCTTTTAGTGTATTCCAAGTCGGTTTAGCATTACAACATTAAAATTTAGAGCTAAAATGAATTTGTACCTCGTGTTGAAAAGTATTGTAGCTTTTTATAAGGAACCTGAAATGATACATAAATTTTACTTCTAGTACTTACTCGTAAGTATCCTCTCCATTTTTATCAAGAACATGTATAGGGTGATCCAAATCGAGTTTCCGATGTTGGCAACACAATAAAAAGAAGTTGTAGATAATGGCACGTAATGGCTAAAAACCAATAATCAACGAGATTAAGCTGAAATAACACCCGAAACTTGCAAAAATGTCATAGAAAACTACCTCAAACGAATCGACTCCTGTAGAATGACCAGGGCGGCCATTTGACCAATGTATTTCTTCATATTTAATGAAAAACACTAAATATTTCATTAGTAAATAAATAACAAATTAAATATTACATAATTTTTTTTTCTGTTATTGAAAGGTAGGAAACTCAAATTGGATCACTGTTTAAATACCAATTGAAATTCTCTGTTTGCTGTCTCCGGCTTTGGATACTGCTGACAACTCAGATATTGAAAATATTTATATCGTAAAATCAAATAAAAAATTAAATAAAATACGGCAAAAGTAAATCTCCCCGGCAGGGAATCGAACCCTGGTCTTCCGCGTGACAGGCGGGTATACTGACCACTATACTACCGAGGATTGTGATGAAACTGTTAAATTTGTGGTTCATATGCTTTCCTATTTACGTAAACTAACCAAATATTCCTGCAAGATATAGTTTAACTGTGATATATAAATTAAACGTAGCAACAACCAGTGTAATACTGTCTATTTTAACTCAGACCCTTTCATTTGCCGGAGTAAATTTATTATTTTCATTCGATTTCCACCCATGCAGAGCCACCTGCACAAGTTTGTTAGACAACGCATCGTTTGTGTCCTATGATCAAGTTTTACTGCTTCTCCGCTAGAGTATGCATATCACAAATCTGATAATTATATTATTTTCGTTTAAATACTTTAAAAAAGCTTACCAACAATTATAAATTGAGGAAATAAATGAAGGTTTCAAAAAATAAAAAGTTTGACCAGTTTGAAAGTTTGTTTGAAAAGTTTGAAGTTGTAGTATAAACTCCTTGGTCAAACTTTTTATTTTTTAAACCAAGAAGTATAAACTCCTTGGTCAAAATGGAGGAAAGAAATTGCCTCCTTGGACCATAAGCTACGTTGATAAATTTTATTATTAAAATAATTTTTAACTTTTGATTTACTCCTCGAATCAATATTTTTTTTATAATGGAAGTTTGTAAGCAACTTTGTGTACCCACTTACAAAAAGAAGTGAAATCCCACCAAACACATTTTCATGTAAAATGTTGCCAATACGAGACCATAATATGGTTCGCTCTGTAAAACAGCTATCAAATCTCACGTAGAGCCAAACTTCTAACACCACACGCCCTAACTCTACAAGCCCTAACTTCACAAACTTCACACCTCAGTCAAAATAATTATGTTGCTTGGCCGTTTTGTTACTACAAGAACTAATGTATAAAAGAAAAGTAATGAACATGGCAGTGAATACATTTTTCATCTTACGCCCATGTGAATGTAGCGAAATGGCTAAGCCGCATATTTTGACTGAGGTGTGAAGTTTGTAAAGTCTGGACTAGTAGAGTTAGAACGTTTAGTGTTAGAAACTTGGCTCTACATGTCTGATATTTTGGCAACACTTTAAATGTGTTTTGTGGAATTCACTGTTTCACGGAAAGGACTTAAACGAGTCGTCTCACATTGGACCCTAAAAAGCGATCAAAATTATTTTATGATTTTATTTTGTGTTAAAAGTGTTCGGTTCACACTCTTTGCAGAGCCCTCTGCATTTTTTTGCAAAAGTTTAGCCAACTGTCCTGCTACTTGGTTGTTTGCAACACGAAGAGAAGGCAGTTTTAAACTGGGATACTAGATGTCACTGCGATAAGATTATAGAAATATAACATGGAAAACTATCATCTACTTTTAATTTACCGTTTTTAAACATTGTATCAACATATACATTTTACTGCAGTTCGTATAAGTTTTAACCCTAGATTAATATATATACTGCGTATTACTAACAATTACCAGGATTACTTCATTTTTGAATAACAGAGTTAATAAAAATTTGAGAATACTGATAACAAAATAACAGGCATAGCTATACTTTTCCTGAATAAGATCAAAAAATATTTTATCGACTACCTAGCGCCACAGCGCCGACCTGCGGTGGCCATATTGAAAACTGCACTCGCAAAGCTGTATTAGAAGATACAGAGCGCCAATTTCACTACTATTTGGAAAGGTACATTAGCGCAGTCGGTTAGCGCGTCGTGCTAATAACGCGAAGGTCGAGGGTTCGAACCCCTAATGTACCAAACCACTTTTTGTTGCTAGATTTGATTTAATTTTTTAGATTTGCTAAAGCAAAAATTAAAATAAAAAACTACGTTGTTAGTTACATTATGGTAGATACAAAGATTTATAGTGTAAACTTTATTTATAAGTGGAATAATTAATTCTACCAAAACAGCTTCAAGTGACGCGCAAATCAATAAACAGCAATAAAATTTTAATAGTCTGACATAAAGCGGTTGTAATAAATCCCAATTCAACAACAACAACGAGTTCCTAAGCTTGGAAGTCTGTCTTCTGCCCGGATAGATGGTAGTGTAGACAATGGCCGGATTCCTGAACCGCGTTTTGGTTTGGTTATATGGATTTGGTATGAGTCTCGAGTATTTGCTCAATAGTGAACCATGCAGCCGCTTTCGACGCGCCCGTGTTAATGAGTTGGAAGTGTTGGATCTTATAATTTTTAACTTGTATTTCACGTTATTGACACGTGACACAAGAAATAACAATTGCATTAATACCAAAAAGATTCAACTCCATTAATTTACTGGTGTGTACTCTTTGCCAATAACATATCATCCAAAACAATTTTATTCTACTCTACAAAGTGCGATTTTAATTATGGCAACGGTACTGAGTAATCTAGACTGACGAGCGATCTTATATAATGATGTACTATTTTAACCGTTTTCCAAACTAAGGTTTTGTATTTGTCACCTATTTTTGTATTAGAGTGCCAGATTAGAGTAATTCTCAGAATAAGTAGATGTTGAGAAAATAGTGTCATTAAATTAATTGATTGTTGGAAAAAAACCTAGTAGAGTTATAGCTTTATATAAAACGAATATTACATTGTTTACTTCCTATTTATTTATTTTATTTATAATCGCTTAACAATCAGTCGAAACATTAAAGACAAGAAATGCTACAATACTGCTACGTCGTCTTACGTCACGGCTACGGTGCTACGCTGTCGTAGCAGATCAACGTAAAGAGCAGCTCTACAGTAGCGGGCCGCTTCTACAGATATATCACACGTAGTTCAAATCAAATCTCATTTCCGCCCGCTAAAACATTCTTATCGGAATAGAGCTATTTTGCTCCCATTTTTGGAGGAACAATGCGACATTTTTCGAATAGAAGAGATGAAAATAATTTATATAGTATTTATATTCATTTTTTAGTTTGGTTTCGTCAAATTTAGTTTAGTTTATTAAAATTGACACCTATTTGCAATAAAAGAATTAAGTAAATTAGTACCGAAGTGACGCTAAAAATCTCTTCTCTGTGGTCTTCTTCGGTCTGTCTTGTAACTACTTTAATCCTAAAATAAATCTTTAATCCTATAAATAAATTTTGGCAACATAGTATAGTATGGGAAAATAATTTTACAACTTGAATTTAGAATTGAGATAAGTAAAAAAAATATCCCTTATGTAATGTTGGGTCATGGAAATTACCGCAATCCTTAATAAAATATCCTATAAGTAATGTGTGGATTACAATTTAAGTTTGGCTGCAATGTAACGCATCGCGTTACCTATTCATTCGATAAGTTAATATTATGTGGTCACATGATCCACTTTTAATGAGTATCCTTGCCTGCAATATTGATATTGTTTGAGTTACAATTATGGTGTAAAACTATTAAGAAAAATTAATGCAGTGGTGGTGCGAATGAGCATGACTACAGAATAGCTCTGAATGTGAATGCAATCCAAAGCGATGACTAGGAACACAGAGCCAACCAGGTGTAATCTGCCTACTAATCAATACTGCAGAAAATAATTATGAGCTTATTGAAAATGCAAGTAGTAGTGACGTCACTCTGCGCATACTAGTATATTGATTCATTTCTAATTTAAAGGACAAAAAGATTTACATATTAATGAAAAAACGAAAAACCTAAATAACTTAGAAATAAAATAACGACTAAACTATAAATAAAAAACTAAGTTTAGGCTGCTGCCCGGGGAAATCGTGCCGTATATAATAGAATATTGTTTTGTTTTTAACTTACTCTTTCAATAAATAAAAAACATACATACGAGTACATAATTTCTATAAGAACCAGAACTTGGGCAGGCTAACCCATAAGTTTAGTTTACATGTCTTACATGTAGGTAATTTACTTGTGATAAATTTGCAAATTACTGCATTTACAAGACTTGTAAAAATGGAAGCTGAATATTTACAATTTATGACTTGAATTTGTACAACAAGTAGTACCAGAGAAATATCCATCTTGAAAATTTCTCACGCTACCAGGGAAACATGACTAAAAGGGAACTTTCGATTCTGTTATCAAAACCAAATAGCTGCCTGTCAAACATAGTATGTACGCAACAATGTTCTTTCTTTTTTATCGAATTGTAAATAAACAACCTGGTGTCAGAGTTTAAACCGCCCGCCCGTAGGACTCTTACATGGCTTTACACACCATTGAAAAATCTCTCAGGTGTGCTGGTTTCCTCACGATGTAAGATGAGTTTAGATTAGAATTGTGATCATTGGATCACAACATTGAACCTGTTGAACCACTTTAACAATTTGCAGCAACTATAGATAGCTTGGTTGGTGAAATCTGAAAAAAACGCAAATTATTGTAATTTCGCACCAAACCTTTATTTCCTATGGGTAGATTTATATAAAACACGTTAAACAAACTAACAGCTAACTGCCAAAAGGCCAAATACTTATTAAAAAATTTAATTATTAAATAGTGTAAGGATTAAGGTCTGAATCCTCAAGAATAAAGTAATTTAAATATTGCTGACCTCGGGTGGAGCACGAAAGGAATCTGACAAACTCACCACTGACATAAGTCATACCTTATGGCTTTTAGTTAGCCAGACTCAATCCTCAAGAATAAAGTAATTTAAATATTGCTGACCTCGGGTGGAGCACGAAAGGAATCTGACAAACTCACCACTGACATAAGTCATACCTTATGGCTTTTAGTTAGCCAGACTCCTTACAATAGTCATTAAATAATTGCAATTAAAAAATGTGATTTATTTACATTTATTTACATTTTTAAAACACTTTTGTAGATAAATCTTTTAACTTAACTTTTACAAAATAATATAAATTACAAATTGAAAAACCCCCAAAAGAAATATTTGTCATAAAAATCATAAATAGAATGAAATGAAAAACTTGAAACTAAAGTTCGTTAATTAAATTTCAATATCAAATAGTCAAAGTTTATTTACAAAACTAAACTGGTGCAACTTTTCCGTGCACCCCGAATTCTATTTATAGATTGCACTACCAGGAGAATATGAGCTGGCAGGAGGTAAATGGTAATTACAGATAGTAGCGATGTTTCACTTTCTATACGCACATTTGAAAGAGACAACATAATTCATTCATAATTTAATATAATCGATCTATCATGAGGGTTAAATGCGTCAATCAAATCGAAGTTAGCAGCGTAACGTACGTAGCGTAATCTCTGTCTATAGTAACTCGAATATTACAAAATACATCCAATTTTCTGTTTTGCAAGTTGTTCATAAGTATATTATGTTACTAGAATAGTAATAAAATGTCATCAGAATGTCAAATAGAATAGTAATGTCATTATTTGCCAATTTGCTACATTGTAGAAATGTATTAACTTCGTGGTTATTTGGGAAATTAGTTATTTATGCAACTGTTGTATAATAAGGGGTATTAAAACACGAATGCGGGTTGATAATAGTATCACATGAGTGTTTTAATACCTAATTATCAACAGTTGCATACAAGACTTTATCTACACCCAATAATATTATGAATCCTCTAAAAGATTCTGAAACAACCTACTGCTGACATTATAAAAATCAGTCCTAGTCATCTAACAATCATCCATTACTAAGTGTATACAAATAAACTATGTACGAACTAAAGAAATAATTATTTATTGTAGTAGTAATTAATGTTTTGTATAGTGCAATTATTAAAATTCAATTGAATTATGTTAATTACTATTACAATTATACATATTTTTTTTATTGATAAAAATATCGAACAAAAATGGCGAGCATTCAAATTGATTCCAATTCCAATTTTATTATACTGGCTCCATCGCAATTACACGATGATTCTGCCAATGTCAAGGTTGAAGTAAACATAGAGTAAAGGTAGAGCAGAAAGTAAAAGAGTGAAGTTGACCGGTTAGGATTTGAGGGTGAATGGAACATTATCTGTTTGAGTGACTTAAGAAGGCAATGTGGCAAAATATAAAATAAGAAATATTAAATATGTTATAGAATAGAAACAATTAAAAGACGTGACGGACGAAAAAAGGTATTAGGTACCAACTTAAAGTTTATTTTTCATTAAATTATGAGTAAGTATGGGATGTTTTTCTCTCCAAAATACATAAATCTACATCTAATATATTTTAAAACATTGTCCTGTAGCACCAAAAGCGGTACAGGAATGGAAAAATCGGAACGGAAATATCCCTAAGACCCTTTTATTCAAAACGCACAGATTTTATTGGGATCAATCTCATTACATTACTTAATTAGGGTTGGTTTCTTTTTTCAGTAGGGCTGAAAAGCGGGATGTCCCGCCAAATTGGGACATCTGGCAATATTAAGTAGCATGCAAAACACAAAAAGCTGTTCTATTGTGTCTCGCTTGCACCATGCTATTCTGTATATTGGTGCGTTGTTTCATTTAAACTTGTATTGGGTACCAATTCCAGTATTCCAATAAGATAGTTGAGAGTAATCAGTACAAATAGTGAGGTGGCGTTATGTTGCATTCCTATTCAAGTTAATTTTTGTGTAGCAACATTTCAGCCTAATGCTTATTATTTTTGTAATGCTTTGATTGCTTGATTATATTTGTGTAAAAATTATGTATATTTTTTTATGTTCATTAATGTACACTTGCTGATAAATTACATTATTTTTGTAACATAAAAAGTACCATTAATACAATCACAGTTACATTGAAAATAATTCTTAAAAGATTTTTTTTCATCTAAAAAATTCATCACAATACCCTATTTTTTCTCTTGACTCCTGGGATAGATTTTGAAGCGCTTCGGTTTACTGATTACTATTGGCCTAAGGAACAAAATGTACTACTTATGTGTTTATTCTGGGCAGCACTTGGTCCAACTTCCATACAAAGGTTGGCAATATCTTTTCAACTTTATTATTTTTCTTCTATATTTGAAAGAAAAACTTACCTTATTTTCCTTTGAAAATTACTTTTTAAATCTCTTAGATTATTATTAGGTATGATATAATAGCGAATATATGCGATTGCTATACCGACAATATAATTGACTGTCATTCGCCCTGTACCTAAGTCTGCTTATACAATGACACTAAAAGTAGTGGCGTCGACTCAAAGCAGCACAATTTGTTGATTTATAGATTATATTAATTCGATTCAAATAAATAAATTTTGTTCAAAATACTCTATAGACTACGTGAGCGAAGCCACGCGGGAATAGTTGATAAACGTATTATTAATTTGAAGTTTACTTGAGTTGAGTTTTTAATAACGTACCATTTTCATTTAATTTAGATTAGTAGAAGTAAGAGTTAATCTTCAATTAAATTCATTAAGCACCTATATAATTAGTGCGTTAAAAAAAACCCCCAAATATTTGCAGTTGGATTTATAACTAACTCCTATATTAAACACACATGTTTTTCAATATGTTTTTTCTTTGTTTTTTACTTTTTTGGTTTTACTTGTTTTTATGCAATACAGAGAAATTACTCTCCGTACAGATGTAATAATGTGCGATTACGAACATCTTAAATATTTATGATATCCTAGTCATTGGCACGCATTGGCATTTGTTACTGGTCCACGTGGACTAGCCCCTAATACGCATGCGTAAGACCGTGAAGTTAACCTAACTTTGTGGTTCCACACTAGGAGCTCATAAAACACTCAAGTCTGAAACGAAAAATACTCAATCGTTAAAACGACTTACTTGCCACTTTCGATTTTTTCAAACTCTATAAAAACTGTTTTAAGGTCAGCTACTGCATTCAAATGCAGGCACTTTGTTCAAAGGCTGAAGTTCATTTTGCTGTGATATGATGCTTATTTTGCAATTTTGTAACAGATCCAACTTCGATCCGACTTATGATCCAATTTTCAATGAAGGCACCATAAGTAATTGACTTTCCCACTACTTTGTCATTGTGGTGTGGCCAGCCATAGGCGACTCAGAAAATTCCAACATTAGGGGTTGGTAAAGTGATAGGTACTTACTAACTTGACAAATCATTTCTTGTAAATTCTTTAATAGTTATTAATAATGCCTCTATCATTGACTGTGAAACATGATGATGACGATGTGATGAAACATGATGATGATGTGATGAAACATGACTGTGAAACAGGCCCTAAAATTTTAGAAAAATCAATGCAGTTAGCGCATGCGTGCATGTCCACAGAATCAAACTCAGATATTCGCCATTAAGGCGATGATTAGGAACACAGAACCGACTAGGAGTCAATTTTTTGAAAAATCAATGCAGTAAGAGCATGCGTGCATCATTCACAGAATCAAACTCAGATGAAGCGATGACTAGGTATGCAGAACCGGCCAGTAGCAATTTACCAGTACTATAAATATAGATGTAATTCGCCGCCAAAACATACATAATATTTGTTGAGTACATTCTCAACGTGGTTTGCTGCATAGTGCGCTTGCGTGTAGTAAAACTTCAAAGGTCTAGCACGACTAAAAATACTAGGAGTGCATAAAGCATTCGGAAATTAAATAGCAAGAACTGCAACGGTCAAAACGTCGTATATACAAAACAAAGACATCCTTGCTTTAGTCGTCATGCTCTGCATTAAAATCTAATATTGCGTTTGTAAGATGGGTACTTCATTTATTGTTTTGTCAGTTTGAATCGGGTTGAGCATCGATAAAATGGTCGTCTGCTGCAAATTCGTAGATTTTTGATAAATAATTACTAAAATATATGTAATATTTAATGAAAAAATACAGGTAGTGTTTTATTAGTCAACTTTCAGCCATATTCTTTTCGGTTTAGTTTGTATAATCAGCGCTATTCAGTAATTTAGTACAGACCGGTTCAGCTCTTCTTACGCTAGTTGGTTTTGCTTACATCGCTGTGTATGAAGAGT
Organism: Protodeltote pygarga; assembly: GCA_936450705.2. Lineage (NCBI taxonomy): Eukaryota > Metazoa > Arthropoda > Insecta > Lepidoptera > Noctuidae > Protodeltote > Protodeltote pygarga. The sequence continues at coordinate 17,236,687 of OW388248.2, forward strand.
GTTTTGTATTTTTTGTTGGAAAGAGTACGAGTATAGGTACTCGTACTCTCCAATTGGTTGGTCTCATTTAAATATTGCCATGACTATGAAATTGTAAGATAAAATCTTTTTAACAATAAAATAAAACCAACTTCAAAAGACTAAAAAGCTATAAATAATAAAAATCTTTCATTTTGGAGTCGGTGCCAAGGCAGATTTCTTTCATAAAATCTGGAACCCTCTTGGCCTGGCACCGACTCCAAATCTAACGCCTTTTGTATCTTTTTGTCATTTTTATCTTTTCGTCGCAAAAATATTGGATGCATTTTTAGATTTAAGGATTGTTGTTTATTATTTTCAAATCTCACACTCCTTGTGTAAAGGTATAAATAAATGTAATTTATTTTTTCATTTTTCATAGCAAAACTGACATTTTCGAACGAAGGGCAGCTGTCTAACTTGATTATGCTGTCTAATTAATATTGATTATTTTAATCGTTGTGCACCGCACTTGTGGGTCTGCACTATGACAACGTAGCTTTAAAGGAGATGTTTCAAATCTATAGGTAAGTATAGATAAAATAATAATGTATAAACATATGTATAATGTTACACAATTGACAACATTTCAAATTTGACATGACCACAAAACAAAAATACCATTTCTTTATTTTTGCGTCCTAGTTCAAATTTTTTTTTTATTTTTTTTTTCAGAGACAAAAAATAAAATTCAAAAAACATGTGATGACGTCATAGCATGGCTCATTGAGGTAGTTACCTTTGCCTAAGTATTCCAATGCCAAATTAGATGATAATATTAATGTCAAACAAGACATATGTCATGTCAATCTGTCAATGTCATATGAAATAGGCTTGGAACAAAGTAGGCTTGAGCAAAAAATATCGATATTTTTCCATACAACTATCGATATATATCGTAGATATTTTAAATTACAATAATATATAAATATTTATTTTAGTATCAGTTTCATAAAAAAATCGATGTATTTTTTAACGCTGCTCTGGTTTCGAGTTGAATGTTACTAGATACTCCTTATCCCTACGACATATTGACAATGACTTTTTTTTTAATGGGTCATAGTAAAGCAAAGGTATTAAGCACCCGTTGGTCCATAAGTATGACGTCATTTGGCGCTTACGTCGTTTTAGAATACACTGATTTTCAAAGTTAAAATTATGAATGAAAAGTATATAATTTCCTAAAACTGAAAAATATGGGTGCCCTTGTTTTGGATTTACTTTTACTTAACGTAATAATACATGCAGGTTAAAAAAATGAAATGTTGTCAATTGCTTTACCTAATGTAGAATAGGCGAACTTTAGTGAAAAGTGATAAACTGACAACTAAGTAGGTACATATTAGTCAGTTCCAAGAAATTTTCTCACTAGAAGTGATAGCCGAACTTAAAATTCCATTGGCATGAACACAAAACTTGCCTAAATCCATCACCACAAAAGTACGTTAATGTTCTACAGCCGCGTAGCATCGTAGCTATGACGTCAGACGACGTAGCGTCGTAGCCACTTATTCGATCAACCGACATTCTCTGATTGTTTAAATTTATAATTATTTTAATAAGTGTAGTTTAATGTCTTATTTCTACCTACTTTTATAAGTACCTACTATGTATTAAATGCTATATTTTAATTAATTAAGTTAATTTCAGTATAGACACACTGTATAAAAGGTACTACAAATTCAATCACTTAAAACGGTGCATATTATTGTTACGAATATTACGATACAAAACCTGATACAATTATATAATGCTGTAACAGAGACAGCATCCATCGTACAGTGGAATAATAAGCATATCTAATAGTGTTTTTTTTTTTACCTCTGATTGTATAAAAAAATAATATTAGGATAATATAACAGAAGATGATCGTTTATTTTTAAGCCAAATAAATTTCGTAACTTTTTCTATCGTCTGCATCGGCAAACTGCTTTGTTGGAAAATATAAGTCCATTATTATACATAATATACTTCTGAGGTTTTGACAACACTAAATGTATAAGATTATTTAGTTTTAGAAACTGTAGTAGTTAAATATAGTTATATTTATAAAGAAAACTTTAATTCAAAAGATCCTGCTGCATTACCACGTTGACTGTTAGTTTGTCATTGCATTGCACTACAATCTGCACTATCACTTAGTTATTATAATTAACAGGAAATACTACTTGAGAATCTAATACAAAACCTTGTTTATATAGAACAAATTAGGTACCTAGACCAAAATATTTTTCTAACTGATTACGACTGTATGGTTTTATAGAAAATGTCAAATATTGATGCAATGACAGGAGTTCCCTTGTTTAAAACCACATATATTAGTTCTTGACTTCATTCTACGTCATTTTCATATATTTGTTAAGCATATTTGTGTTACATTTTAGAAGAAATTATTATAAAAACAGTTGAAAACCTATGAAATTGTTGCGAATCTCAGTTAAATCTATAAATTAAATATCCAGCGGGCCAAATAGAAAATTTCTACTATGTATTTTATTCTGCTTACTAGAGAGACGAGATTGCCTTAACGGTTTGTTCGTATCACGTTCGGACTTTTGATAGAAAATGTCAAATATTAACACAATTACAAGAGTACCCTAGTTTAAAACCACTGATATTTGTTCTTGATTTCATTCCGCGTCTTTTTCATATATTTTTTTAGCATATTTGTGTTATAATTCAGGAGAAATATCATAAAAAAGGTCGGACACCTATGAAATTGATGTGAATCTCAATTGAAACTACAAATTAAATATCCAAAGGGCCAAACTGAAATTTTGGAACAATGTATTTTATCCTTCTCACCAGAGAGACGAGATTGCCTTAACGGTCTGTCACAACATTTTGTATTTTAACATCAGTGATTTAAGCTTTTCGCATTTGCAGTGTTTTATGTGCTCCTAGTACAGAGCTTCGTATTCGGAGGCCTGTCGCAGCAATGAAAGATGCCTAGCATTATCGCGCAAGCGCGGAGTACAACCACGTGCTCTGAACACGTGGACTGTTATTATTGTGCGGATTTTTCTAAGTAAAGGTTATGCTTTTAGGCCATTGACATTATAAAGACGTGTGGTTTTTTTTATTGTATGGACCACCCTTGCGGATATTTTTTACAAATTAGTAATTATAATTAGAAAAAAAAGTTTCTCCATGTGAATAAGTTTCACTTTAGGAAAATAATGTAGATCCATAAAATACAGACATTTTCAAGTGAAGAGAGTATTTATGACCAATATATCCGCAATATAGATCCGCTTCTTAACTTGGATATTATCATAAATTTAACAAAGTAAATAACTTGGTGCTATACTATTTTCAAACCTTACTAACTTAGGTTTCAAAGAGCAATTTAATAAATTCAATACAATTTTTGTATTGTTCCTAATTTTGGGATATTAAAGATAAAACAACCTATGAAAAGTGTAGTATCAGTACATAAAATGGAAACATTTTTGCAAGTTTAATTTAAATTTTAGTTAATTTTTTGTTTAGTGTTTCACAAATTCACGCCGAAACCAACTCTCATTAATATTATTATCATCACCTGAAGATTCACAACTAATACCTATATTTTTTATTTTAACGAATGTACTTAGTTCATACATAGAAAATTACAGTTTATTGGTTATTTTGATGGTAGTACCAATTTTACCCATAAATTAAGTACACGCCAAATGAACTTAATTTTTGAGACAATATTCTTTAAGTACCGTACTAAGGAAGGATTTTCTGAAATTCCCCCCCTAAGTAGGTAAAAAAGGGGGAAACAGGTTGTATGTAAATCCGTCATTCTTAACATTAATTTTTTTTTTATTTATTTATTTATTTCAATAAAGTAATATTGCATTACAGTAAAATTACCTTTTCACAATATTCTTAAATAAATCAAATATTTTACATGAATACTTTGAAATTAAACTCAATTAAATCTAAATAACTAATACAATCATTATTTTATATATAATTATTAACTAATACAATAAAATGAAAGCACTTAGGTACTAACAATCACAACTTTAGTAAGTAATAAACAGTCAGATCCCAACAGTACTTACCCTTCCATCATTCTCACAAAAAGCCATACATACCGTTATGATATTTGACCACTTGTCAGCAAAAAGATCTGTGTTGGGCTTTGAAACCAGTAATTTATTGAGCAGATCGAGAGCGCGTACTAACGGCGAGTTTTTTCGCGCTTCTGAATCAAAGTTCGGCACAGCCAGTAGTCGTGGCTTGCGTAGAGCCATACGTCGATTCGGCACGTAAAGCCGGACAATGTTGGTGAGTTGTGGGCATGATGATTCGCCTCGTAAAATTCGACAGACAGTGGTTAAGAGATCAAAATTTCTTCTTACCTCAAGAGAGTTAAATCCTAACGTCCCAAAAAGAAATTTTGTAGGATAAAGAAATGGATAATATCCAAATTTCTTTTTATATAAAAATCGGAGAAAAGCCTTCTGAACTTTCTCCAAAAGTAACGTATGGCATTCCTGATAGGGGTTAAATATTAAATGTACGAAACTTGGTATTCAGCTTTTCGGTTGATAAATGAAAGGATGAGCATTGTTTTTTTTTTTAAATCTACCCTTGAGTGGATAATAAAGGGGGTGAAAATTTGTATGGAAGATTTGGTTTTTTTTAAGTTACAGATGTAAAAATGAGTATTATATATTATGAGTATATTGAGTATTAAGCTTATGCGCTAAAAATAAGAAAGACGTGTATCAAAAAATTTGGATTTTTTGATAAAAGTGGACTAAAGTTTGTAGTTATGAAAATCCATCATTCAACTTGATAATTAGCTTTTCGGTTAACGAATAAGACGTGTTTTAGCTTTTTGATAACTCTACCCATTAGGGGAAAAGGGGGGGGAGCGAATATTTTGCGTAAGAAATGCACGTATATCTCGATATTCAATCACTTTGGGGAGAAAAATAGAAGATAAAAGTTTGAATGAAATTCTGCCATTTTCAAAGTTGAAACCATGAAAATTAGTAGGTATACACGAGAACTGCTGGACCGATTTTATGGTATTTGATTTGTTAGATTAGTCTCCGCCTATTATAGAAGAATCGAAGAAAAAAAAAAGGAATTATACCCCTTGGGTATGGTAGGTTATGGGTAGGGTAGGGTAGAGGTAGAGTAGAGTAGAGGTAGGAATAGAGGGGTAGGGTAGGGGTAGAGTAGAGTAGGGTAGAGGTAGAGTAGGGTAGGGTAGGAATAGAGGGGTAAGGTAGGGGTTAAGTAGAGTAGGGTAGGGTAGGGGTAGAGTACGGGTAGGGTAGGGGTAGAGTAGGGGTAGGGTAGGGGTAGAGAATCGTAGAGTAGGGTTGAGTAGCGTAGGGTAGTGTAGGGTAGGGTAGAAAAAGCGTAGAGGTAAAATAATAACGCGTACCAAGTCGCGCGGGGCAGCTAGTTGTGAAAAAAATATTCAAAAAAATACCCAGCGTTTTTATTTTAAACATTCATAATTAAAACATTCACTATGCCACACTTTTCAAATAAATTTGATTAGATAAAAAAATGTAAGGAAATATATTGTAAAATATCCTGATTTACTAATGATAACATCAATTCTGTGTAATTATTTAAAAGAACTTCGACATCTTGTGCATATTGCAAATACACTTTCTTAAAAAGTGCATCATATAGCACAGATAGCTTAGTGGTATGACCGTCGACTGTCAAGTCACAGGTCTCGAGTTCGATCCCAAGGCACGCACCTCTGACTTTTCGTAAGTTATGTGCGTATTATAAATTAATGATCAGTTGCTAAAACGGTGACGGAAAACATCGTGATGAAACCAGCACACCAGAGATTTTTCGATGGTGTGTAAAGCCATGTCAGAGGCCTACGGGTGGTTTAAACTCTGACACCAGGTTGTTCAACAACCATACGATAAGAAGAAGAAAAAGTGCATCGTGAGGAAACCTGCACTCAATGGTGTGTAATGTTGTGTTAGAGGCCTGCAGACCTAGACCTAGCTACCAGTAAGTAAAGTTCCCAAAACGCTGCTTGCCACGTACTACGTTGTAAGTTTGTTACTGTAGTATTAATAAGAAAATACTACTTGAAAATCAAGATGAACAAATCTGACTTTTAAAAATCGGCACACGCATCTTTTATATGAAATCACATTCCAACTGCAACATTCAATAGAAATATCAAATATTGATGCAATTATAAGAGTGTCCTAGTTTAAAACCACATATATTTATTCTTGACTTCATTCTGCGTCATTTACATGTATTTTTTTAGCATTTTTGTGTTATAATTCAGGAGAAAATATCATAAAAAGAGCTGAAATCCTATGAAATTGGTGCGATACTCAGGTGAATCTACAAATTGAATATCCAACGGGCCAAATAGAAATTTTGCAATAGTGTATTTTATTCTTCTTATCGAGAGGGACGAGATTGCCTTAACGGTTTGTTAATACATATTGCATTTAACATGAGTGATTTAAGCTATTCACACTTGCGGTGTTTTATGTGCTCCTAGTACTGAGTTTCGTGTTTGGGATGCTTTAATGATCAATAAAAGATGCCTAGCATTATTAGCGCGCAAGCGTTGTGGCTTTACCTTTTTGGGTGAAGCTCCTGGCATTCTTCACATTTATATTTAGGCCTACTTTTAGTTTACTTACTTTCTTCGATTCAGTTTCGTGACTAACGCGAACTTTAAAACTAGTTACTAGGGGGATTTTTAGCAAAAATCATGCCAGAGGACTCTCTCTACGACTTGCATCAACAGTAAACTTGACGCGCTAACTTATTAATCTTTTTTTGTATACTCACCATAATTATATAACTGTAAATATATAAAGATCGTATTTTTTAGCAATTTTTTGTGAGAACTTTCAAAATGTAAAAATATTTTTGGCATATCATGTGGTACAGTAATAGTTATTTATGCAACTGTTGTATAATAAGGGGTATTAAAATTAAAGCACGAATAATAGTATCACATCAGTGTTTTAATACCTAATTATCAACAGTTGCCTACAATCACGCATCAAGCAGTAAGATTGTAGTTGTCTGTCGTTTGCGCAGAAGGGATCGATAAAAAACATGATAAATTATTTAATTAAACGAACGAGTAATGTTTGGCTTAATTTCAACTCGATATCTCCACGCATTTTTAAGATAAAGGGTCTTAACAGGCGGACAGACAGAAAGACAACAAAGTAATCCTATAAGTTCTCACGTACGTGTACGACGTAAGTAAGACCACATATTTATTTAGTTCTTAGTGTAGTTTAATGTGTGTTAAAGTCACTTTGAACATTTTAAATTAAACTTTAGTTCGGTAAACCAAAATATACAAATGGTAAGCTGAATATAGTTTTCATCTGTTTTCATAGACATCCCACTAACAACATGTATACATTTTATAAATAATCGTATTAGACGATTGTACATAACATGTCAGATACCTAGACAAAAGTTGCTACGAAGCTACACCATGTGACGTCACGGTTATGGTGCTACGCTGTCATAGCCAACCGACTTATAGCTCCGCACGACATGCTGGTACTGCTGCGCTGCTGGTACATAAGCATGTTGTTTGTATCCATGGCAACGGCCGCTTTAGCTCAGCCATTTGTTTGTTCTTGTTTATTATTGTTCTTGACTACTTTTCGGTCATTTTCATAAATATTTTTACCAATATTTGTGTATTATTCAAGATTTAAGTTAAATAGTTTGTATGAAATTGGTGCGAGTTTTGGTTGAATCTATAAACCATCCAACGACGGCGACGCGACGCGACGGGCCAAATTGATATTTAAACTTAAAGATTTGATGGTACATGTTACATTTTACCATTATTTTGCGACCTAAGATATCACTTGCAGTGTTTTATGTGATCCTGGTGCAGAACATCGTGCTCGGGATGCCTTTAGCCGATATGAAAGATGCCCAGAGTTTGTACGCAGGCGCGAATAAACTACGTGTTCTAAATTTATTTTTTTCTCATTTTATATTATTTGATCTATGTTTTACCGGGTTTCATTACTTTATTAATTTCAGAACTACATTATTATACAAGTATTTACAAACTAAATATAACTACTATTTACATTTGGCTAAAAAAAATACATTTCAAAAATTGACAAAATAATATAAACGATTCAAATTATTATTTATTAATATAAGCGAATATACTTTAGTTGGTTTAGTTGTAGTTCTAATAATATCAAAAACTTTCAGAGAGATTATCTAGTTGACATCTATGAATTAAAAAGGATTCAGTAGTACAACTCTTGACTTCCATAACAATATTTTTATGGTGTGTGCGTACAGTCAAAGTTTAAGTATTTTTATGTAGGATTTAAAATGTAAATAATGTTCAGACACATCTGTGAACATACTTCCATCAATGAATCAACAGGTTGCCGGCCGTAAACATTGCATCTCCTTTAGATTTATGATGTCCCGGTATAACAACGCAGTGCGGGTATTGAGTTATCCTGAGTCGCAACTGTAAAATTTGTCGACTTTATTGATCAATTGGGAAAAAAATCGAGCTAAAATAAATATGTTGTCAATGTGTTTATTTTTAGAAAGTTTAAAAAGTTATAAAGTTTTAGTTTTAGAAACTGTAGTAGTAAAAATTCAATATGTTCTTGCTCCAAACTTTGCAGTTTTAGAAGGCACTGAGTTAAATATTTATTAAGTTAAATATACCGATAAATATTATTACCACACGCGCTAGGCGTAGAAAGAAATTTCGACTGATGCTGATAGGATACGGTGGCTTAGCGGTCAGGTCGTCGACATGGTACGTCGAAGATCGTGGGTTCGAATCTCATCCGTATTAGATGTATTTTTAAAATTTTCTTATTAAATAATTTAACTTAGGAATTTCAGAGCAATGCAATGTTTTTATTGTTATCAATTTTGGGATATTAAAGACATAGAGAACCTACCTATGAAAAGAGACTGTACCATTCAATATAAAATGTCAAATATTGATGCAATGACAAGAGTTCCCTAGTTTAAAACCACATATATTTGTTCTTGATTTCATTCTACGTCATTTTCATATATTTGTTAAGCATATTTGTGTTACATTTTAGAAGAAATTATTATAAAAACAGTTGAAAACCTATGAAATTGGTGCGGATCTCAGTTGAATCTACAAATTAAATATCCAGCGGGCCAAATAGAAAATTTATACCGTGTATTTTATTCTGCTTGCTAGAGAGACGAGATTGCCTTAACGGTTTGTTTGTACATATTGCATTTAACATGAGTGATTTCAGTTATTCACACTTGCGGAGTTTTATGTGCTCCTAGTACAGAGCTTCGTATTCGGATGCCTGTCGCCGCTATGAAAGATGCCTAGCATTTGCGCGCAAGCGCGGAGTACAACCACGTGCTCTGAACACGTGGACTGTTATTATTGTGCGGATTTTTCTAAGTAAAGGTTATGCTTTTAAGCCATTGACATTATAAAGACGTGTGGTTTTTTACCCGACTACAAAAAAAAGGAAGGTTATGATTTTAGCAGTCTATATATGTAAATATGTATGTATGTAAGTAAGTTTGTTCATCTGTTCCCTCGTAGCTCCTAAACTATTTATTGTAATTCAAAAAATAAGGTGTCTATCGATGCGTTTTAATGGTGAGCGGGTTATAGGATGTATGAAATCTCGTAAAATCAAATATGACGGATTTTAAAAATAAATTGGTCAGCTCGAAAAAAATAAAGTTAAGGTAAATTTATCGTGTTAGATATCAAATGGAAGATCTTGATGAGCACATTCAGAGTATGTATATATTCTGGACCACTTCTTAGAATATCAGGCATCTTACTACCCGTTACGACTATCATAAATATATGTCCATTATAGCTAACACTGCATACAATCTGAAACGTGATAACAATAAATATTAATTAATTAATTTAAAGTTTCTACACATCACTGCCTATTAAATCTATATATATAAAAGAAAGTCGTGTTAGTTACTCCACTTATAACTCGAGATCTGCTGAACCGATTTGGCTGAAAATTGGTGGAGAGGTAGCTGAGAACCAGAAAAAGGACATAGGATACTTTTTTTTTAAGAACGGCTGGACCGATTTTCATGGTTTTTGATTTGTAGAGGTAGCGTAGGGTAGGGGTAGAGTAGGGTCCCTACTACTACTAGTGGGTACTGAATATATTGTATTTAACATTAGTGATTGAAGCTTTTCACACTTGCGGTGTTTTATGTGCTCTTAGTACTAAGTTTCGTGTTTGGGACGCTTTGATCAATGAAAGATGCGCGCAAGCGTGTTTGGCCTTTAGGTGAAGCTCCTGGTAGTAAAACATTCACATTTATATTTAGTCCTACTTTTAGTTTACTTACTTTCTTCGATTCAGTTTCGTGACTAACGCGAACTTTAAAACTAGTTACTAGGGGGATTTTTAGCAAAAATCATGCCAGAGGACTCTCTCTACGACTTGCATCAACAGTAAACTTGACGCGCTAACTTATTAATCTTTTTTTGTATACTCACCATAATTATAGTAGAAGAACTTGATATCTCCACGCATTTTTAAGATAAAGGGTCTTCACAGTCGGACAGACAGATAGACCACAAAGTAATCCTATAAGTTGAACATACGTACGACTTAAGTAAGACCACATTAGTTCTTACTTCAGTAAACCAAAATATACAAATAAATAAAAAATAAATTAGCCTGTCACTGTCCCACTGCAGGGCAAAGGCCTCTTCTCATACAGAGAAGGATCGAGCATTAATCGAAAATATACAAATGGTAAGCTGAATATAGTTTTCATCATGAATTATTATCTGTTGTCATAGATATCCCTCAAACAACATGTATACATTTTATAAATAATCGTATTAGACGATTGTACATAACAGATATGTCAGATACCTAAACAATAGTTGCTACGAAGCTACACCGTGTGACGTCACGGTTACGGTGCTACGCTGTCTTAGCCAACCGACTTAAGGCGGAAATATATTATTGTGTCGGGGCGTGTCGTAACACAACATAAGTATATCGTATCCATACATTTAGTATGATTAGAATTATATTACTAAAGCGCCGCATCCCGACACGCTGCGCTTTGGCTAAAAAAATACATTTAAAAAATTGACAAATAATATAAACGATTCAAATTATTATCTATATATATAAAAATGAAACCCGTGTTCCGTTGTCACGACATAGCATGAGAACGGCTTGACCGATTTGGCTGATTTTGGTCTTGAATTATTTGTGGAGATCCAGGGAAGGTTTAAAGGTGAGAAAAAGGGTAGAGTAGGGTAGGGGTAGGGTAGGGTAGCGGTATAGTAGGGTAGGGGTAGAGTAGGGTAGGGTAGGGTAGGGGTAGTGTAGGGTAGGGTAGGGTAGAGTAGGTGTAGTGTAGGGTAGGGTAGGGGTAGTGTAGGGTAGGTATTATTGTGTCGGGGCGTGTCGTGACGCGCCATAAGTATATCGTATCCATACATTTAGTATGATAATTTATACTTGTTTTTATTATTTTATCATAGACAATACATAATATTTACTAAAAAACGAAAAACCTAAATAACTTAAAAATAAAATAATGATTAACCTATAAATAAAAAACTAGTAGCTAGTAGTATGATTAGAATTATATTACTAAAGCGCCGCATCCCGACACGCTGGTACTCTGCTGCGCTGCTGGTACATAAGCATGTTGTTTGTATCCATGGCAACGGCCGCTTTAGCTCAGCCATTTGTTTGTTCTTGTTTATTATTGTTCTTGACTACTTTTCGCGTCATTTTCATAAATATTTTTACCAATATGTGTATTATTCAAGATTTAAGTTAATTAGTGTTCTTAATTTATTTTTTTCTCATTTTAAATTATTTGATCTGTTTTACCGGGTTTCATTACTTTATTAGTTTCAGAACTACATTATTATACAAGTATTTACAAACTAAATATAACTACTATTTACATTTGACTAAAAAAATACGGTACATTTCAAAAATTGACAAATAATATAAACGATTCAAATTATTATTTATTAATATAAGCGAATATACTTTAGTTGATTTAGTTGTAGTTCTAATAATATCAAAAACTTTCAGAGAGATTATCTAGTTGACATCTATGAATTAAAAAGGATTCAGTAGTACAACTCTTGACTTCCATAACAATATTTTTATGGTGTGTGCGTACAGTATAGTAAAAGTTTTCATGTCGGATTTAAAAATAATGTAATAATGTTCGGACACATCTGTGAACATACTTCCATCAATGAATCAACAGGTTGCCGGCCGTAAACATTGCATCTCCTTTAGATTTATGATGTCCCGGTATAACAACGCAGTGCGGGTATTGAGTTATCCTGAGTCGCAACTGTAAAATTTGTCGAATTGATCAATTGCGCAAAAAATCGAGCTAAAATAATTATGTTGTCAATGTGTTTATTTTTAGAAAGTTTAGAAAGTTATAAAGTTTTAGTTTTAGAAGCTGTAGTAGTAAAAATTCAATATGGTCTTGCTCCAAACTTTGCAGTTTTAGAAGGCACTGAGTTAGATATTATTAGTTATTCGGATAAATATTACCACACGCACTAGGCGTAGAAAGAAATTTCGACTGATGCTGATAGGATACGGTGGCTTAGCGGTCAGGTCGTCGACACGGTACGTCTAAGATCGTGGGTTCGAATCCCATCCGTATTAGATGTATTTTTCAAATTTTCTTATTAAATAATTAATCTTAGGAATTTCAGAGCAACGCAATTTTTTTATTGTTATCAATTTTGGGATATTAAAGACATAGAGAACCTGCCTATGAAAAGAGACTGTACCGTATGTACCGTGTGTGTATTGATGCAATGACAGGAGTTCCCTAGTTTAAAACCACATATATTTTTTCTTGATTTCATTCTACGTCATTTTCATATATTTGTTAAGCATATCTGTGTTACATTTTAGAAGAAATTATTATAAAAACAGTTGAAAACCTATGAAATTGGTGCGGATCTCAGTTGAATCTACAAATTAAATATCCAGCGGGCCAAATAGAAAATTTCTACCTTGTATTTTATTCTGCTTGCTAGAGAGACGAGATTGCCTTAACGGTTTGTTTGTACATATTGCATTTAACATGAGTGATTTCAGTTATTCACACTTGCGGAGTTTTATGTGCTCCTAGTACAGAGCTTCGTATTTGGATGCCTGTCGCCGCTATGAAAGATGCCTAGCATTAGCGCGCAAGCGCGGAGTACAACCACGTGCTCTGAACACGTGGACTGTTATTATTGTGCGGATTTTTCTAAGTAAAGGTTATGGTTTTAAGCCATTGACATTATAAAGACGTGTGGTTTTTTTTATTGTATGGACCACCCTTGCGGATATTTTTTACAAATTAGTAATTATAATTAGAAAAAAAAGTTTCTCTATGTGAATAAGTTTCACTTTAGGAAAATAATGTAGATAATGTAATCTATGTTTAAAGGTTAACATTGCGTTGCTTAATGTAAACGAATTAATCGTATGATTATAATTGCAATTTTAAAACCTAATAGATCTTTAAAAAGTCGAATAAAAATCAGTGCTAAAGGCGCTGAAAATATCGGCCCGATTCTCGGAAATTAACAATGATTCTCTAAGCCCATTTTGTGGACCCTACAAAAATATTATTTTAGAACCGGTGATTGATTCTACCTCTCGGTTTTTGAGACTGAATGCGTTCTGAGGTCGAACGCTCCCTTTATATCAATTTCGTGTCGAACGAAACGATAGCTTGAATTTAAACCGGACGGAGACATTTATTGATTAGAAATCAAAACTGTTTCATGTTTACTTTACATGTATGTATTTTTATTTTGAAATAATAATATTTAACTACAAAGTTATTAGATTTCTATTTTCTGGGGGCAATGATAATGAAAACGATAGTAGCGCGAGATATAGCAGAAAAGGGAATTAAATAATTACCTACTGTTGTACACTGAACTGTCACAGTCGGTAAAATAGGAAAACTTAAAACATTTCTGTGGTTTCTTTACAGGATAGAATACTTGGTTATCCCATCAATATCGAACAAAATATGTTACAGGTTATATATGATAATATGATTCCAATCAGGAAAGTGTCATGCTAATTTTTGAAACGATTTTCATTAACATTAAGAACATTTGAAAAGTTTAAAAACATGCACATTGAAGTAGTGACATTAAAGTTAGCATCCCTATTATAAATTCAAACGAAGATAGATACTTTCAACTATGTAGTGCCTTTATTCTCACATTTAATTTTTTTATGTGTAAATTGTCTACCTTACCATGAGCACTAGTGTTAATGCAATTTATACTTTTTTTTTTCTAAAATATCTTATCTCGTTTTGGTAAAATTTCTGAGACGAAGAGCACAGCAGTTCTCCATTTATACAACACATAGACCAAGAATTTGTATACATTTAGTGATTTACTATATCACTTTATAAACACTATCACATCGTTACACACATTGATATGTTGAGACTGAGATTCTAACATAGCTATTTTCACCCCAGCTATTGTACCAAAGAAAGTTTATCGGTAATTCTTGGATATTTTCTTGCATTTCTTTATAAAAATATAGTATAAAAATCAAAAAGTTATTTAATAATAAAAAGGGTGGTAGACACATGAGGGATTTGAACCCACGACCTCTCGTCTCAACCCCGAACGAGATGCTCTACAATATACCAACACGGTTCAAATAGGGGATCTGTATCGAGTTTGTCATTGCGTTCGGCGATTGCAGCGCCAAACGACCCTGAGACAGGGGAGAACAAAGCGATTTCGATCATAGCTATGTGATATTGTGGCTTTAATGATGACAAACATTAAAGTTCTCAATAAAATTACATAGTTTTGCAGGACGATGATAATAATAACTCTCTGTACAACAGCTACGAGTACTTCGCAAGCTTAGGCAATAAATATTTTTTTTTTAGCTGACGTTTTGTTTTTAAACTTTTAAAGTCATATCAAATATGTCTACGGTCTACATTTTTGACGGTATATATATATATACCAACCAACTAACCAACTAACCAACTACTACTACTACTGTAGCCAACTTTTAAAAAAAGGAGTTTTAGTGTTTTAAAAGTTACGTGTTGCGTAAAAAGTTTCTCATCTTAGAAAAGTATCAAGACGCACACTTTCACGCAAAAAAAAACCACTCTCAAAGATTATTATTAAATTAGTACCTATTCTACAATCATGAATTTCTAACGAAATTTAAGGATTTTTTTTAACTCATCACTTTTTGATTTATTTTTCGACTATCATTCATAGAAATGTCAAATTTTGGTGCGTTGAAATAATTGTTCTTGACTTCATTTCGCGGTATTTCAATATTATAATTTTACTTTTACCATATTTTATTATTATTTTGGAATTACCATAAAAAGAGACGCAAACCTGTGAAGTTGGTGTGAATCTGGGTTAAATCTTTAAATTAATACGTATTATCCAACTGGCCAGATTAAAATTTTGTCACAGTATATTTTATTTTTATTGCAATAAGGACGAGATTGTCTTAACGATCGATGGCTCATGCTGCATTTTAACATTTGTGATTAAAGTTATTTACACTTGCAGTGTTTTATGTGATCCTAGTACAAAAGGCAGCATTGAAAGAAGCCTAGCATTAGTGCGCTTGCGCGAGGAGTTAACCACGTCATTCACCACGAAGTTCGTTGTTGGAAGGACTGAAGTACTAGTGTCACATGATTCTCAGGAGCTAAAACTTATTTATACCTTTGGCAGCATTGAAAGAAAGCCTAGCAGCATTTTCTATCACGCTTGCGCGTGAAGTTAATTAACAACGTCATTTACCACGAAGTTCGTTGTTGCAAGGACTGAAGTACTAGTGTCACATGATATTCAGGAGCTATAAACTATATTGTAATTGTGCTTTATGGTCCTCTCTAATCAAGTACAGGTACTAATCTTTAGTGAGCTCATTAGTTAATAATTAGGCATCTATATAATACCTACCAACCAACCCTTGATAGGTGGTTTAGTAATATTTTTTCAGAAATTTTAAAGCTTAACTAAACTGTACATATTTCTTAATATTTTTTTAAAAATTATTAAATTTTTCCATCCAGAAATATTCCATGAAGAAATTTAATGACCCACCCTCTTACTCCGGTATATAAGGTTTCTAACTACCAGCCAAAAACTACTGACTTAATCAAAAGTCTTCTAGAAGCACGGAAGAAATACTCGAAATAAAATGCCACAAATTAGTCTAGTCTATGTGATATATCTAGTGATTCTTATTAAATATATTCAAATTATAATATTTATTTAAAAACCAATTTTAGGACTTAACTTGTACAAAAAAGGTACATAAGGGACTTTATTTTGCCGCTTGCGGTGGATATGATAACTTTTACAAATTGTAAATAGAAAAAAATACAAAAAAGAAAATACAATTGTACAACCAGACTACTTGTGAAGCAATATTCTCTGCGTATTTAGTTCAACAACAACAAGTGGCTGCAGTAAGTTGCGCTTTAAGTATGGGTGATTCAGCTCGAGCTGTCAGACAGTTAATTATTTGTAAAGTATACCTACATACGGTGTAATTATTATGTCTATTTTTGAATAAATGTTCGTGTTTAAAATTATGTTCTTATTAAATAACTAAATTTTTTAAACTTATTATTAACCGAATTAAATGAAACTTCGCTTTTTAGTTTAGTTTTTTGTAAGAAATTAATTAATTAATTCATCAGAAAATAGTAAAGTATTTGGTGCCATAGAAGGCACAATAAGTAATTGATCTGGCTACTTACTACTTTGCCATTGTGGTTGGTCGCTAGGCATAGGCGGAATTTCCAACATTAGTGCCTTATTTCATCGCTCACTAGTAAAGTGATACAGTAAACCTGACAAATAAAATTTCATGTAATTTTTGTTTTCTATTTTTGAATTTACCTAGTTACCCGTGCGGATTAGGAATGGGATTGAGTATGGCGCTCAGATTGATCAAGCCTTTCAATCCGATGACTAGGAACATAGAACCGATCAAGAGTAAAATATTGGGAAAATCAATGAAGTAAGTGCATGCGCGCATGTCCACAGAATCAAGCTCTGAAATGCCTTCCAAAGCGATGACTAGGAACACATAACAAACTAGGAGTAATCTGTCCACTATACTGTAATAACTGGTATATCCAGTATACCCGAGCTCCTGAACTACACCAGATTTTTTTATACTTGTCTTAAGTGATAAATAATCTTAGTACAACTAACTTTTATACGAAAAATGGTTGTAAAACATTTTTAAAAATATTATTTTAAAAAGCAGTGGTGACCAAATTAAGTTGAAGGTAAAAAACTGCTTTTGGTATAACTCAGTTGTATTTTTTAAACGCATTTACAAAAGATTTGCTAAGATTGTTTCAAAATAAGATAAGTATAAAAAAGTCGGGTGTACGAAAGACCTAATGCAGTCCACGGAATATGCTGCAGCCGTAGCTAGTTTTAAGAAAGTAAAAAGTTTAACGAGTTTTACCGAAACGAACGTTTTTGTGTCATTTGTGCTTTATAGTTCTTAAAGCCGGGTTTTTCCTTATTACTACCTAACTAAATTTTAAGTGGTAAATTAACCTCAAAATATTAATTATTGGTGTTTTAATCTTAAATAAATGTTAACTTCAAAATAAAAGTCGCCAGCCAACCACTTCACACTTTTTCGGAAGTCCATTATCAACAAATACAAAGTACAAAACGGCACGAGAGGTTTGCTACCGTCGAATAAAAAATTCCATAGTTCATCAACAGATCATGACAATATTTATACGGGACCAATCGGGGAGTAAATTCATTTAAACAAAAAATATTACTTAAATTGGCTAATCACGGAGTAATTAATTGGTGTAAAAAATAATCCTCCACCTTTTATGGAAGGACGTGGACGTTCAACAGAAACACGTGGTAAACTCCGCGCGCAAGCGCTGTAATGACAGGCTTCTTTCAAGGCATACTCTGTACTAGGATCACATAAAACACAACAAGTGTAAATAGCGAAATTTACAAATGTCATATGGTACACCATCAAATCATTTAAACAATCTCGTCCCTCTGATAAATATAAATTGTTGCAATTTAACTTCAATTTGGCCCGTTAGATAATTTTAAAGAAAAAAAAATTAATTATTTTAAAGATTTATCTAAGAAACACCAACTTTTTGAAGTACCTAAATAAATGAATGTACTGAACAAACACTTAACTCGCGCAAGCGCCGTAATGACAGGCTTCTTTCAAGGCATACTCTGTACTAGGATCACATAAAACACAACAAGTGTAAATAGCGAAATTTACAAATGTCCTTCTGTTAAATATAAATTGTTACAAAACTTCAATTTGGCCCGTTATTTAATTTTAAAGAAAAAAAAAAAATTTTATCTACTCCCATGCTTTAAATCCTCAATAAAAGATTCGGAAGCAGTTAGCTTATTGCTAACATTAAAACACCGAATGTCATAATGACCAATATATCACCCAAACGGATGATATAATGTTGTACTGAATTTCATTATAACCTTCCTTTGTTGTTTTTTTGGATCACTTTCGGGCAAAGGGTTTCAGCAGACAGCCACATTTTTACTACTCGATGCGTGGTATCCGTATGAATTTTAAAAAAAGAACATTGTCATTGTCATTCACTACCAGAACACCGTAAAAAAAAAGTAGATTATTCGAATCAATTTGAATCCCCGCCATTTTTCTTCAATATTTTTAGCAATGAAAGAATTATTTATTGTATTAGTAATATTCAAGTGAATTTTAATAATTGCTCTATACAAAATGTTAATTACTACTACAATAAATAATTCTTTCATTAATAGATACTTATTCTATTTGTTTATATTCAGTAATGGATGATATTAGGTTACTAGGACTGGTTGTTTTAATGTTAGCAGTAAGCTGTTTCAGAATCTTTTACTCACTCATACTATGGGAGTAGATAAAGCATGCAACTGTATGCAACTGTTGATAATTAGGTATTAAAACACTCATGTGATACTATTATCACACTCGGCTTCACCTCGACCCACATTCGTGTTTTGATACCCCTTATTATACAACAGTTGCATAAATACCTATTAAAGATTTATCTAAGAAACACCAACTTTTTGAAGTACTAATAAATGAATGTACTGAACAAACACTTAATTCGCGCAAGCGCCGTAATGACAGGCTTCTTTCAAGGCATACTCTGTACTAGGATCACATAAAACACAAGTATACATGCGTAAATCATGAAATAATATTAAAATGCAACATCTAGGTACTTTTAAAACAATCTTAAATCAAATCGTTAAAACAATCTCAACATTAATTTCATATGCTGTTGCAAAACTTCAATTTGGTCTACGAACCCACGATCTTAGGCGTACCGTGCCGACGCTCTAACCGCTGAGCCACCGTATCCCATCAGAATCAGTCGAAATTTCAATTCAGTGGTATTTGTTTTTTTTCAAATTTCTTATTAAATAATTTTATTTAATAAGCTAACATGTAAAAAAATCACAAAAAAAATGCAATTTGGTCTGTTGGATATTGTAAGATTTATGCCAATTTCATAGGTTTGGGACAATTGGAACTCTTTTTATTAGAAATCATAATTTCTTTTGAGTATTAGATAACTCAAACATGTTAAAAACATATACGCTTTTCTCATGGGCAGTACAATTTGTTCATTTATTTGTCAAGGTACCAATATTATATTAATTTGCTTTAAATAAATAAAATAATATGCACAAATTCTATACTCTACGTAAGCGAAGCCACGCGGAAAAAGCTATTCGATTAATAATAACATCGACAGTATTGTTTATTCTCTTATTTTTAACTTTTTGGTTCAATTCATAAAAAACATTCATAATTTCCATTACAACCAGAATTTGGGCCAGCTTTACAACTACTAAGTTTTGCTCACAATAAGTCCCTTTCGAATTTACTTATGCATAAATGGAAGCTTTACACAAGCTAGAATATTATATTAATTACAATAATTTATGAATTGAATTTGTACAACAAGTAGAACCTGAGAAATAGCCATCTTAAAAACTTCTCACGCTACCAGGGAAACATAAATAAAAGGGAACTTTCGATATAGTTATCGAAACCATATTATAGCTGTCAAAAGCAGTATGTATGCAACAATGATATATAGATATTAGACACTATATATATTAGATATACATGTATCGGAAATCATGAATGTGAAAATTTCGAAACCCTTTTTCATTGCAGGTTCGAAGGAGTGTGAGGTTGCCTCATAGTTAAAGCTTATACAGATATAATATTAGAAGAAGGTTAAAAAATATATTCAGTTTATTTATTATACTTAAAATTATTTAAGTATAATAAATAAACTAATTATTAGTATTAACTAATAACTTGAATGATTAAATGTCATTATTGTATCATCATCATCATGGGCTACGCTCTTGTCGATGCAACTTCTTCCAGCTTTCCCTGTCAAGAGCCAATGCTTTAATTCCTTCCTGATTAATAATAAAACCCAAATCAACAACAACGAGTTTCGAGGCTTGGAACTTGGAAGTCTGTCTTCTACCGGGACAGATGGTGGTGTAGATAATGGATTTTTTGTAGATCTTGAGTGTTTTGCACAAAACTGAAGCACGCAGCTGCGCTCAGCGTGCCCGCATTGATGAACTGAATCTTATAATTTTTTAATAGTCACGTTATTCACACGTGATGCAAGAAATAATAATAGCATTATTACCAAAAAGACGCATCTTGAATGATGTACTCTTTGTCAATAACATAGATAACATCTAGAACAATTATTCTAGTCCACAAAGCGTCATCCACCTTACTATTCCCAAACTTTGTTGGGGTCACAAAATGTGATTTTTAATAATGGCAAAGTTACTGAATAATCTTGACAAACAAACTATCTTAAAGAAATACAAGCACTTTGCCCGCGACTTTATCAGCATGGTTTGCTGATTATCTCATGCAGCTTTTTCGCGGCTTTGCGTGAATGTCATAATATTACCTAAGATAAAAGTAACCTATGACGATCAATTTCATCCGAATCCGTTCCGATTAATAACGATCCAAATTCACAAATGTCTAACATCCACAAATGTCTAACATCCACGGCTATCAATACAACTTGACATAGTATTATCACGTATTATGTTGATTATTAATTCATAAATTAACATTAATTTTACAAAAATATATTAAGTATATTAAATATTGAATTGAGAGTGAAAATTGACACAAAACTTGAAAGAAATTGATATTGAAATAATTATAATAAATATAAAATTCGTTTCAAGTTATTTGTAAGTTATGACACTGAGCCATGCACCCCGAATTATATTTATACATTGCATTACCAGGAGAACATGAGCTTGCATTACCACGTTGACTGTTAGTTTGTCATTGCATTGCACTACAATCTGCACTATCACTTAGTTATTATAATTAACAGGAAATACTACTTGAGAATCTAATACAAAACCTTGTTTATATAGAACAAATTAGGTACCTAGACCAAAATATTTTTCTAACTGATTACGACTGTATGGTTTTATAGAAAATGTCAAATATTGATGCAATGACAGGAGTTCCCTTGTTTAAAACCACATATATTAGTTCTTGACTTCATTCTACGTCATTTTCATATATTTGTTAAGCATATTTGTGTTACATTTTAGAAGAAATTATTATAAAAACAGTTGAAAACCTATGAAATTGTTGCGAATCTCAGTTTTTTTTTATAGAAAATGGAGTTTTGATAGAAAATGTCAAATATTAACACAATTACAAGAGTGCCCTAGTTTAAAACCACTGATATTTTTTCTTGATTTCATTCCGCGTCTTTTTCATATATTTGTTAAGTATATTTGTGTTATAATTCAGGAGAAATATCATAAAAGGGGTCGGACACCTATGAAATTGATGTGAATCTCAATTGAAGCTACAAATTAAATATCCAAAGGGCCAAACTGAAATTTTGGAACAATGTATTTTATCCTTCTCACCAGAGAGACGAGATTGCCTTAACGGTCTGTTACAACATATTGTATTTAACATCAGTGATTTAAGCTTTTCGCATTTGCAGTGTTTTATGTGCTCCTAGTACAGAGCTTCGTATTCGGAGGCCTGTCGCAGCAATGAAAGATGCCTAGCATTAGCGCGCAAGCGCCGAGTACAACCACGTGCTCTGAACGCGTGGACTGTTATTATTGTGCGGATTTTTCTAAGTAAAGGTTATGCTTTTAAGCCATTGACATTATAAAGACATGTGGTTTTTTCATTGTATAGACCACCCTTGCGGATATTTGGCACAAATTAGTAATTATAATTAGAAAAAAAGTTTCTCCATGTGAATAAGTTTCACTTTAGGAAAATAATGTAGATCTATAAAATACAGACATTTTCAAGTGAAGAGAGTATTTATGACCAATATATCCGCAATATAGATCCGCTTCTTAACTTGGATATTATCATAAATTTAACAAAGTAAATTACTTGGTGCTATACTATTTTCAAACCTTACTAACTTAGGTTTCAAAGAGCAATTTAATAAATTCAATACAATTTTTGTATTGTTCCCAATTTTGGGATATTAATGATATAAAGCAAACCCATGAAAAGTATAGTATCAGTACATAAAATGGAAACAATTTTGCAAGTTAGATTTAAATTTTAGTTAATTTTTTTGTTTAGTGTTTCACAAATTCACGCCGAAACCAACTCTCATTCATATATTATTATGATCACCTGAAGATACACAACTAATACCTATATTTTTTATTTTAACGAATGTACCTAGTTCATACATAGAAAATTACAGTTTATTGGTTATTTTGATGGAGGTACCAATTTTACCCATAAATTAAGTACACACCAAATGAACTTAATTTTTTATATAAATCATTGATCTGAAAAAAAAAATACTTACCTAGTGAAAAAGTGGTTTGGTACATGAGGGGTTCGAACCCTCGACCTTCGCGTTATTAGCACGACGCGCTAACCACTGCGCTAATGTACCTTTCCAAATGCTAGTGAAATTAGCGCTCTTTATTGTCCAATAGAGCTTTACGAATGCAGCCGCAGGTCGGCGCGGTGGCGCTAGTTATTTTGTTATCAGTATTTCTTTAATTTAATGATAACCAATATTGAGTAACCCTGGCTATTGTAGTACTACTTATTAGCAGTAAATAAAGTATTCTGGAGTTAAATCTTATAGGTTCTGCATTGAAAAGTATGTTAATATAATGTTAAGAACTATCAATTAAAAGTAGATGATAGTTTTACACAATTAAAGTGTGAGAGTTCTATAATCTTATCGCAGTGACATCTAGTATCCTGGTTTAAGACTGCCTTCTCTTCATGTTGCAAACAACTAAGTAGCAGGACAGTTGACTAAACTTTTGCAAAAAAAATGCAGAGGGCTCTGCAAAGAGTATGTAAACTGTAACACATTTTAATTTTTCATTAAACATTTGTTAAAATAATGCTTATTTTACAAAAGTGAAAAGAAGA
The DNA here is from genome assembly GCA_936450705.2 of Protodeltote pygarga. NCBI lineage: Eukaryota > Metazoa > Arthropoda > Insecta > Lepidoptera > Noctuidae > Protodeltote > Protodeltote pygarga. The sequence goes on from OW388248.2 coordinate 17,260,251, forward strand.
GTGGTACGCCTTTGATTATGTACATTAAAAAACGCTTATTACTTTCAAACACCAAAAGTTCTTATCAAAATGAATTTCAAAATAGTGGATTATTAACCAAGGGCTGTATGACATCAATTGCATACGAGGTTTTTGGCCTCCGCCCGAGATAAATACTCTGCTTTACATATCGATTGTGAGGTAAGTAAACAACAAGACAGCAGGTTTCAATGAACATTTATTAAGAAGAAAAAAATGTGTATTTAATTAAAATTAATAGTAAAATTATTACAATTTGTAAGAGATATGGTCACGTTCTTTTTAGGAATCTAGTAGACTGCCTTTTTTTTTTTCACGCACGCAAGCTCGTCAAATCTTGCTGGCCAGTTTGATTTTTAAATCTATTCCATCTAACATACGATGTGGAAACAAATAGTTCCATATTTAAAATAAAATCTTTATAAAATAAATTGTCTAGATTCCGATTCGAGTAATTAATCGATACCAAGAAAAAAAATATTAACTTTTTAAAAATATTCTTCGTGCAGTATGAGTATGACAGTTCTTTTTTCAAATTCCAAAACCTATGCTGTAATGATAGTCATACACCCCGGCATTCAGGGGTGTAAGGGTGTACTTACAGAGCAAGAGATATGTAAAGTTATTTAAAAAAATTATAATATTATTATGAATTTTATTTAACTACAAATTACCTCAGCAATTTATATCAAAATATTTACAAAGTAAAACCATATAAATTAATGTCAAACGACATAATAAAATGTTCTTTATCACACAATAAGGTCTAATAAAAGTAATGCAAAATATTTTTAGACGTGCCTCTACTAATGGTAAAAAAGCCATTTTAAATGTTAAATTATATTACTTAATATCTATTTTGAAAAAAAAAACTAGAATAATTGGAAAGTGTAAGTGAGTTCCACACGATAGTTCAACATGTGCTAGGTGCGAATTTGTTCGACAACAAATCCATTTGTTACCTCTATTTTGTTATTAAATAAGTAATAACAAAATAAAGGCATAATAAAGGGTCGCTCGAGATGCTAATGAGGGGTCAGTTTCAAACACAATGGTATGCCGTCCCCCTTCATGTGACGATGTCCTTCACAAAGGACAGGTGTGTTATACTTGTAAAGAGTGTAAGCTAGCTAGCTAAATTTGTATAGACAAAAAATGTAATGAAATATGTTGAAAAATATCTTGATTCACTAATGATAATGACATCAAGTCCGTGTTATGTGAATTAAAAGGAACTAACTTCGAAATCTTGTGCATATTGCAATTACACTTTCTTAAATGGTGCATCGTGAGGAAACCTGCACTCAATGGTGTATAATGTTGTGTTTGAGGCCTGCAGACCTAGACCTAGCTACCAGTAAGCAAAGTTCCCAAAACGCTGCTTGCCACGTACTACGTTGTAAGTTTGTTACTGTAGTAATAATAAGAAAATACTACTTGAAAATCAAGATGAACAAAAATCTGACTTTTAAGGATTCCCCTACAACGCATCTTTTATATGAAATCACATTCCAACAGCAACATTCAATAGAAATGTCAAATATTGATGCAGTTATAGGGGTGTCCTAGATTAAAACCATATATATTTGTTCTTGACTTCATTGTGCGTCATTTACATATATTTTTTTAGCATTTTTGTGTTATAATTCAGGAGAAAATATCATAAAAAGAGCTGAAATCCTATGAAATTGGTGCGATACTCAGGTGAATCTACAAATTGAATATCCAACGGGCCAAATAGAAAATTTACAATAGTGTATTTTATTCTTCTTACCGAGAGGGACGAGATTGCCGTAACGGTTTGTTAGTACATATTGTATTTAACATTAGTGATTGAAGCTTTTCACACTTGCGGTGTTTTATGTGCTCTTAGTACTAAGTTTCGTGTTTGGGACGCTTTGATCAATGAAAGATGCGCGCAAGCGTGTTTGGCCTTTAGGTGAAGCTCCTGGTAGTAAAACATTCACATTTATATTTAGTCCTACTTTTAGTTTACTTACTTTCTTCGATTCAGTTTCGTGACTAACGCGAACTTTAAAACTAGTTACTAGGGGGATTTTTAGCAAAAATCATGCCAGAGGACTCTCTCTACGACTTGCATCAACAGTAAACTTGACGCGCTAACTTATTAATCTTTTTTTGTATACTCACCATAATTATAGTAGAAGACCTCATTATACTGTGATTATAGTAACTGTAAATATATAAAAATCGTAATTTTTTGCATTTTTAGTGAGAATTTTCAAAATGTAAAAATATTTTTGACATATCATGTGGTGCAGTAATAGTTATTTATGCAACTGTTACGTATTAAAACACGAATAATAATATCACATGAGTGATTTAATACCTAATTATCAACAGTTGCCTACAATTACGCATCGAGCAGTAAGAATGTGGTTGTCTGTCCTTCGATTCTTCGCAAAAGGGATCGAAAAAAAACATGGGAGTAGATAAAATCAATTGTTCAATTAAACGAACGAGAAATGTTTGGCTTAATTTCAACTTGATATCTCCACGCATTTTTAAGATAAAGGGTCTTCACAGTCGGACAGACAGATAGACCACAAAGTAATCCTATAAGTTGAACATACGTACGACTTAAGTAAGACCACATTAGTTCTTACTTCAGTAAACCAAAATATACAAATAAATAAAAAATAAATTAGCCTGTCACTGTCCCACTGCAGGGCAAAGGCCTCTTCTCATACAGAGAAGGATCTTGCATCTTTGCAGAGCCCTCTGCATTTTTTTTGCAAAGGTTTAGTCAACTGTCCTGCTACTTGGTTGTTTGCAACACGAAGAGAAGGCAGTTTTAAACCAGGATACTATAGATGTCACTGCGATAAGATTATAGAACTCTCACACTTTAATTGTGTAAAACTATCATCTACTTTTAATTGATAGTTCTTAACATTGTATTAACATACTTTTCAATGCAGAACCTATAAGATTTAACTCCAGAATACTTTATTTACTGCTAATAAGTAGTACTACAATAGCCAGGGTTACTCAATATTTGGTTATCATTAAATTTAAGAAATACTGATAACAAAATAACTAGCGCCACCGCGCCGACCTGCGGCTGCATTCGTAAAGCTCTATTGGACAATAAAGAGCGCTTAACTTTCCCCAAGGTCTTGTAGAGCAGCATCTTGCCACTGCAAATCTCCTCTTCTTTGAAGTTTGACTTGCAGATTTGCAAAATGCTGACCTCGTCCATGGTGTCGATGGCATGCTGAATGAATGCCAACAGCTCGTTGGCTATGAGTTGTTGTGAACTCATAGCGATAATTACATGCAGCGGCTAGCGCCGTGCGATACGCGAATAATAATTCGTACTGTGAAAACACGTCCGTATCCGAGCGCGCATCGCACTGCACTGCACAATTATACCTAAGCTAGTAATAAAGGACAGGTGTGTTATACTTGTAAAAAGTGTAAGATATTTTCGATGAGACAAATTACAGAGAAAGCCCGCAATGAAATTTGGCCTCACTATTTCAGAATAAGGCATTTGTGGACTAAACTATAAAAAGTAATCTCATTCGAAGATTGTTTCAGATGTTTGTAAAATAAAAATCTAAGCGCATATCCTGTAAAACCAGAAATATGACTTTTATTATTTGTTTTTGATAGGATGGTAAACAGTTCCATAAAAGTAAAACTTTATTTACTAATCCGTAAACTGTCAGAGATTTGACGGCCATTTATATTTACATAAAAATTTGAATTGAATTCCTATTATTGATTTATATAGAAGCAAATAAAAATATATTCTAGATGTGCGTGAAACATTATTGTGACTATCATATTCAATTTGTTATAAGTAAAGATAAATGAGTGATTCAACAGCATGAATATTGCAGTGCCTTACGGGTTTATGTACTATCATCTAAGCAGTTGCAGTGCAGTAAATTATGTGCAGTATTTTTTGTATTGTATTTTTGTGATGTGCATGACAGCAATAAATAAATAAATAAATTATGTAGAGGTTAATGATATGCTTAATTTTATTGTGAATAAAATTTTCAAAAAAATATCCAGCGTTTTTATTTTTAGCATTCATACTTAAAACATTTACTATGCCACCCTTTTAAATAAATTTTAAATAGATAAAAAAATTTAATGAAATATATTGCAAAATATCCTGATTTACTAATGATAATAACATCAATTCTGTGTAATTATATAAAAGGAACTAACTTCGAAATCTTGTGCATATTGGAAATCACTTTCTTAAATGGTGCATCGTGAGGAAACCTGCACTAAATCGTGTGTAATGTTGTGTTAGAGGCCTGCAGACTTAAACCTAGCTACCAGTAAGTAAAGTTCCCAAAACGCTGCTTGCCACGTACTACGTTGTAAGTTTGTTAGTGTAGTATTAATAAGAAAATACTACTTGAAAATCAAGATGAACAAATCTGACTTTTAAAAATCGTCACACGCATCTTTTATATGAAATCACATTCCAGCTGCAACATTCAATAGAAATGTCAAATATTGATGCAGTTATAGGAGTGTCCTAGTTTAAAACCATATATATTTGTTCTTGACTTCATTCTGCGTCATTTACATATATTTTTTTAGCATTTTTGTGTTATAATTCAGGAGAAATTATCATAAAAAGAGCTGAAATCCTATGAAATTGGTGCGATACTCAGGTGAATCTACAAATTGATTATCCAACGGGCCAAATAGAAATTTTGCAATAGTGTATTTTATTCTTCTTACCGAGAGGGACGAGATTGCCGTAACGGTTTGTTAGTACATCTATACTAATACTAATAATATTATAAAGAGGTAAAGTTTGTATGTTTGTATGTATGTATGTATGTATGTATGTATGTATGTATGTATGTATGTATGTCGGGGGTAATCTCCAGATCTACTGGTCCGATTCAAAATATTATTTCAGTAATAGAAAGCTACATTCTTCCTGAGTGCTACAGGCTATCTTTTATTCTGATAAAGATAAGTTATCAGCAAGAAATAACAATATCCGTGATCCAAGTCAGAAAAAAAATGCTTTCTGGCTGCTTTATTGACGTGCGCTATCTAAACGGCTTAAAATAAGTGACTATAATGTTTAGCAAAAATATTAGCCTTTATTAGTTTTATAAAAAAAGTCCGTGACACCATATATCTATCTTTAATATTTAAAGTAAAATAATGGTTTTATTTTAAAAGTGTAAGAAATCTATATTAATAATTTCATCAAGGGGTACGGTAGACTCGATCGAAACCTCACCAGAATAATAAAATATGAAAAAATAAAGATTTCGAGTCGACAACATATATCCGCAAAATTAGGATTGTCGAGTATTTTGTTAAATTTTAATGATGCTGACAGACAAATCGCAGTTGCCATATTGGCCACTCTAGCGAAACGGCACTGACACCGGATGACATCTTGAGTAGTTAATAAACGTTCCGTTTGTAATTGGCTCCATGTATCCTATTCCACTGTAATTATACATATGAATAGCTGTTGGTTTTCCATCCGTAAATAAATAAATACTAGCGCACAAACGCCTCACCACAACACGTCGCGCCATTCATTTTAAAAACAAAGTAAAACGAAACGTCTTGCCATAAACATTGAGCGTATCAAAAAAATATATACAGTCATACTTTTCAGTAGTTTCGCAAAGGTGTTATGGAAACTTTTTTATCGGAAATAAAAGAGTCTGCAACATTGGGGGCGCCACTAGCGCACTTCGCATATTACAATTCAAAATAACAAGTCATATTTTGGTTCTTACATATTTTTATGATGAATTTTTTGTCATCAAATATAATCAATTGAATTACTTTTAAGTTATTCTAATACTCACAAACTTAGTATTTAAGATTTTTATTTTTAGTTCTAGCTGTCACCGCCTCATTCTTTTTCAAGCTGTACCTACTCTGTGTTATGTGTTTTTTCTTAAATATTATATTTTATGTATATTTTTTAATGTTTAGACACATGTTTTGCTTATTAAATTATATTATTTTAATAAGAAACTCGCAAAAACAACTGACTCGGTCGGGACTTGAACCCGCAATCCTCGGCGTGCCATCGCTTTACCAACTAAGCTACCGAGTCCTGCCCGTTTCATGCCATGTCATGTTCAGGTCATGGGACCAGCAGTGCAGCAGTACTCCGGTAGATGTCATCACAAGCGATTAAGCCGAATGAAGTTGTTATTGTACCTTTTTTTTGTTTTTTTTTTTTTGTTTACGGGGGGAAGCCTTCAAAAGGCACCCGGCCTCCAGAGGAAGAGACCGGGGAGTATGGGATTCTTAACTCACTAAAACCACCCCGGTGATCACCATCAGCACATGAGGGGAGATCCCGGGTCCTCTTAAGAGACCAGCTGCTCCGGAACCTCCCCTGCGCAACGCCTGTTAGGCACGTCCCTGGAGACACTGTAAAGGGGTCTCTCCTGAGCCTCGCTGTGCACGGTAGCATGTCACCACTTTGCCACCGTCTTCTCTGGGGTCGCTCAGTGGGCGCACAAACTCCCCAATCTGAGCTCCCGCGACCTCAAAGGCCCTACCTGCTGCTGCTGCTGTTTCTGCGTATTAGACGCCAAGGCAGTTGCGTCGTCGACGCCTCCTTCTCCTCCGAGCGGGATTGGCTCTCTCTCGCTCCCGCTCAGCGGCTTCCTTCTGAGTCATTACGGTCTCACAGATGAAGGCTACTTCTCTCCAGTTATCTGTCTCTGCCAACATAGCCCTCAATACTACGGGCAGAGACAAATCCCTGCCGATCCGGTCCGTCAGGACTCGTCAGACCCACGCAGGGCACTCCTCGAGCGTGTGTTGTGCAGAATCATCACTGCATCCACACACGGCAACTTGCCGTAGCTTCTCGACCAATCCAGTTCAGGAACTCACCGAAGCAACCGTACCCGGTGAGCACCTGAGTCAGCCTGTACCTGCGCTCCTTACTGTTCAGCCAGGTTTCGAAGAGCGGCAGGACGGCTTCGACATAGACGATAAATACTTTTTGGGTAGGTACCTAAGAATCGCAATGAAACCTTCTAGCTTAAAAACGAAGGTACGTTTTATAAGATCCTCTAAGAGTTCCATATTTTCTTTTTGAGGTACGGAATGAGATCCGCGTCATCCCAATAGGTTTTTAAATTTAAATTTGGTGCCATCTCGATCAAAGTCAATCGGTTCCTAGGCGAGTGCGGGCAGCACGAACGGGACGGGAGGCGTTGTCATCGGGAAACTTTGCATCGGTGATTAGTACAATAAATTCAATGTGATTAGTACATTGCACGAAGGTGTCCTGTTGGTTTTTTATGAGTTTAGGCTTGCATTCTATTTAATTTAAATTTTATACCCCTAGGTGATAAGAGTGGTTCACGCGGACGAAGTCGCGGGCAACAGCTAGTATTGTATATTTAACATTAGTGATTTAAGCTTTTCACACTTGCGGTGTTTTATGTGCTCTTAGTACTAAGTTTCGTGTTTGGGACGCTTTGATCAATGAAAGATGCGCGCAAGCGTGTTTGGCCTTTAGGTGAAGCTCCTGGTAGTAAAACATTCACATTTATAATTTTAGTTTTACTTTTTTTTTTTGTTAAAAGAGAATCAGCACCATGATATTTTATTGTAGGTATATACATAAACAAACTTACATAAGCTAAATTCAATTTTTACGAACTAAATATAACTACTATTTATTTTTGCGAATAAAAAAAAAACAAAAAAAAATGAAAAATTATAATATCTAATAGAAAAAAAGTACCTAAATATTATGCGTCAAAGTACTCCTCCGCATCACTGTTTTCCTACTTTCAGTCCTACTTTTAGTTTACTTACTTTCTTCGAATTAGTTTCGTGACTAACGCGAACTTTAAAACTATTTACTAGGGGGATTTTTAGCAAAAATCATGCCAGAGGACTCTCTCTACGACTTGCATCAACAGTAAACTTGACGCGCTAACTTATTAATCTTTTTTTGTATACTCATCCATAATTATAGTAACTGTACATATATAAAGATCGTAATTTTTAGCAGTTTTTAGTGAGAACTTTCAAAATGTAAAAATATTTTTGTTATATGTGGTGCAGTAATAGTTATTTATGCAATTACTGTTGGGTATTAAAACACGAATAATAATATCACATGAGTGATTTAATACCTAATTATCAGTAATTATAATAATAGTAAATATAATTGTATAGTAATTATATTATTCCATTTATTCATTTATAAACATATAAAATACATTTTTAAATATATATAAAAAAAATATACATTTAAAAATATAAAATATAGTAGCCCACCGGTATCGGGAACAGGGTCCAAGCTACCGATGGTTAGGGGTCCAGAGAGAGAAACCTCCTCACTATTCGCGCCGTGTCCAGCAATACTGCCTTCTGCGCCACCAGGCTCCCAATCCAGCTGCCTAACTAGAGCCTCTTCAGATGTTTGTCGAGGCTCTTGGCTATCAAGCCATGGGCCGATATAACTATCGGCACATCATCATCTGCCTAGCCTTTTCCCAACTATGTTGGGGTCGGCTTCCAGTCTTACCGGATGCAGCTGAATACCAGTGTTTTACATGGAGCGACTGCCTATCAGACCTCCACAACCCAGATACTGGGTAACACGATACCCCTTGGTAAGACTGGTTGTCAGACTTTCGGGCTTCTGACTACCCGTAACGATTGTCAAAGATCTACAATTGACAGCCGGGGCCAACAGCTTAACGTGCTATCCGAGGCACGGAGAGTAATAATTAATTTTTATAAAACGCACATAAGTTACGAAAAGTCAGAGGTGCGCGCCTTGGGTTCGAACTCGAGACCTCTGACTTGCCAGTCAACGGTCATCACCACTAGGCTATCACGACTATACCGATATAACTATCGGCACAATGATATATTATTATTATTAACAGTTGCCTACAATCACGCATCGAGCAGTAAGAATGTGGTTGTCTGTCCTTTACGCAGAAGGGATCGAAAAAAAACATGTTAGTAGATAAAATCAATTATTCAATTAAACGAACGAGTAATGTTTGGCTTAATTTCAACTCGATATCTCCACGCATTTTTAAGATGTCAGATACCTAGACAAAAGTTGCTACGAAGCTACACCATGTGACGTTATCGTTGCGGTACTACGCTGTCGTAGCCAACCGACTTTCTATCTCCGCACGACATGCTGGTACTGCTGCGCTGCTGGTACATAAGCATGTTGTTTGTATCCATGGCAACGGCCGCTTTAGCTCAGCCATTTGTTTGTTCATGTTTATTATTGTTCTTGACTACTTTTCGCGTCATTTTCATAAATATTTTAACCAATATGTGTATTATTCAAGATTTAAGTTAAATAGTTTGTATGAAATTGGTGCGAGTCTTGTTTGAATCCATAAACCATCCAACGACGGCGACGCGGCAAAATTGATATTTAAACTTAAAGATTTGATGGTACATGTTACATTTTACCATTTGCGACCTAAGATATCACTTGCAGTGTTTTATGTGATCCTGGTGCAGAACATCGTGCTCGGGATGCCTTTAGCCGATATGAAAGATGCCCAGAGTTTGTACGCAGGCGCGAATAAACTACGTGTTCTAAATTTACTTTTTTCTAATTTTTAATTATTTGATCTATGTTTTACCGGTTTTCATTACTTTATTAATTTCAGAACTACATTATTATACAAGTATTTACAAACTAAATATAACTACTATTTACAATAGGGAAGATGCACTATTTTTATTTTTGTTTTCATTTTAAAGAATTCCACGTAGAATAGACCACAAATATATTTAAAAAATTAAAACATTGCAATTTATCCGAAAAAATGCTGTTTTAAATTGACAGTTTGACAGTTCGCGGGAAAACGGACTTATGGTGCTGATGACGTCACTCTTGTCTTTTACTGGTTCGCCGTTGGCTTTCATACTTTTGCATATTTATTTAAATCGAATAAAAAATAGTATTTACAAAGCATAGAATTTTATTTTATAAATTTACAAAAAAGAATAACTTAAATATTATATAGTTATTACATTTTAATTTTGAAAATACAGCATCTATCCAGAATTTCTATGCAGCATTCATAACAGATAAAATGCTTTTATCGTATATACAAATATACTTCTTTTAATTTACTAATATATAATATTAATATATAATATACAGAAAAGTGATATTTTCCTTATGCTGAAAAACATTTGAAGTTGTACTTGTGCCCAATATTTTGGTGTTATTTTATTGTCTTTCACATAGGAAAGTATGGTAGGTAGCTTCTGTTAAGGATATTTCACCTCTACTGTGTAATTTTCAGCCGTCAGGTGTTGCACCGAAAAAGGGCACTCGGCATTACGAAGAAATCCAGCTTCTTCAATTTTAACCTAAAATGCTCATTAAAATAATATAAACAATATTTATTACTACAAAGGCCTGGAACTAAACATACCTAACTAATTATTTTATTCAAAATATTTAAACTAGAGAAAAACTAATGATGTTATGTCAATACTAACTCTAGGTAAACACCTGGAGTCTGCTTTGATAAACCCAACTCCCATTTTTATTAAAAAAACTCAATTAATATTCCCATAAAATAATATTCACCTTTACAACCATAACCTCAAATAAGTTGTCAAAACAAGTGTGACGTCACGAAACGCTAATTCGTGTTTTAAAATACGTATTGTTTCAAGTCATTTTTAAATCGTAATTATTGTAAAAAAAACAACAATATGTAAAATAAAAACGTTGCAGTGGCCTTTCTTTTATATTTTTTTAACGTTTTAATCATACAAATTCCATAAATATTACATCTGCATCTTCCCTATTGGCTAAAAAAATACATTTCAAAAATTGACAATAAACGATTCAAATTATTATTTATTAATATAAGCGATTATACTTTATTTGGTTTAGTTGTAGTTCTAATAATATTAAAAACTTTTAGAGAGATTATCTAGTTGACATCTATGAATTAAAAAGGATTCAGTAGTAGTATTCACTCCTGACTTCCATAACAATATTTTTATGGTGTGTGCGTACAGTACAGTCAAAGATTTTATGTCGGATTTAAAAATAATGTAAATAATGTTTAGACACATCTGTGAACATACTTCCATCAATGAATCAACAGGTTGCCGGCCGTAAACATTGCATCTCCTTTAGATTTATGATGTCCCGGTATAACAACGCAGTGCGGGTATTGAGTTATCCTGAGTCGCAACTGTAAAATTTGTCGACTTTATTGATCAATTGCGCAAAAAATCGAGCTAAAATAAATATAATTATGTTGTCAATGTGTGCATTTTACGTGTAGGCTATTATATTATCGTTTCATTCTTACTATTTATATGTTATACATTTTATTTATTATATAGGAAAAAACAAAATTGACAATGTGTTTGCTGAGGTTATTTAGGAATATTTATGGATATATGATATATTCTAATAAACTTTTAGTAACCGGCGAACAAGCTATTTATATAACAGATGTAAAATGTGAAAATACGGCAAAACTAATTTCTCCAAAATAAGACCATAGATCAATTTTTCGCAAATTTTATTAAAATTGTTAAAACCGTTAAAAACCCTAAAAACAATGGTGTATTTTGTATAGGATAGGATAGATAGATTTTGTATATTAAAATTTTAAATTTTAAATTAGCTCGCAATTTGTACATTGTGTATTTGTTGGTGCTGGAAGCATAACTTATAAATATAAAACAGGGCCCGAGCCTCTCCTGACCATTTTTTCTTGATTTAATGAATAATAAAATTGAGTATTAAAATAAGTGAAAATATGACTAACAAATTCCAAATAATAATTCCATGTGCTATATGTGTATGTTCCACTATAGAAATACAAATTTGACGATTTAGTGGTTATTTGAATATTACTTACTATCATCATAATTTTGTTTGTAGTAAAGTGTTCGTTGACTTACTAAGTATAAACCTAGGTAATGGAATGCGTAACATCCGGCTTTGGCTTTGAAACCCTAGTCCATTCCTCAAATCTCAGAAGTTGTTTCACATTTAAAAATATACAAGTCCACGTGGAATAACTAATAATGCGCATGCGTAAGACCGTGAAGGGAACCGAATTTCGCGGTTCAGTACTAGGAGCTCATAAAACACTACAATTCTGAAACGAAAAATAATTATACAATCGTTAAAACGACTTACGTATGACTTCTGATTTTTTCAAACTCATCTCTATGGAAGTTGAAGTCAGTTATTGCACTATAATGCAGGCACTTTGTTCAAAGGTTCTGGTCTGATGTTTGATTTGCTGTGATAAATGTTGTACTTTAGACATTATTTTGCAATTTCCAAACAGATTATGACATAAAAGTGGTAAAAATTTCTAAGAAAGTAACAATTATGACAATATTATTTCATTATTAGTAATTGTTGTTTAGAATCCCTGCCAGCTTACGCTGATATTTTTAATATTATCGCGGAACGGCGGCACCAATTGTTGTTACTGACAAACGATTTGACGCTTTGCTTCCATAGAACATAGTCAATACAAATTCAATAATTCAATACTTACACAATAGAGGTGAAGAAAATAAACATATACTTTTCTTAACAGTGTTAGGTCACAAAATACCTAAGGTTTTAGCACACCACACATAATGAAACAACTTTTAATCGGACATGACGTAAACTCCATTGAAAATATTTTAATGTTATGTATAAAATCAAAATAATGATAATATAGCTTGCACAGCTTTTTTTGCAAGGCACCCTACTGCACTTTCGCAAGATAACCGCTCAAAGCTAGACAGACCTTCTATTCTAGTTTCAGTGGACTTCAAATTGTACGGTTAAGTTAGTTTGAAAGTACCTAAGATACCTCCTCTAAATTCGTTAAACAATTCATTATATAATGTTAAAAATATTATTATATTAATGAGTATTATTGTATATAATATTATACCTTGTAACGTAGTGTTACATGTTTAGCATAAAATTAGTCCATATACCTACTTATTCATACACGTAAATATTAAAATAAACTGTTGTACTTAAAAACTATTATTATATTAAATTAATTAAAAACTTCTTATAAAAAAAATAAACAAATAAAATTGTAAGTACCTATAGAATTAGATTCTTTATGGAAGATAATACATGTACGCGCGCCTTAGCATTCCTTTGTTAACGTGTCGACCGGCCGTTGGCTGCGGGACGCGGGGTATTTAGGAGGTTACTTAAATAAGCTTGCGCAAACGGCGCGGAAGACAGAGAGAATTAGCTACGACGGCGACTCCACGTCACTCTAAGCAATTTTTACCGTTTGCGATATAATTTAAAATTACCTATTGAATTATAACGGTGGTTACTTGACCGAGTTTGCTTTAAATTCGAAGTTTAACCAAGTAATTTAAGTATTATTAAGTGCAAGTGCATATCCCGTACTAGGGTAAGTTTTAAATAGCATACAAAAACATTTTATTGTAATTTTGTTAAAGTTGCTGGTCATTGTACGTGTTGTGAATGTATTTCAGACTAGATTTATAAAATTAGCAGTGCTAACGAAACCGCAGCTTTATATCACCTATACGCTTGCATAATTTAAAAAAGGACAATTATGATTTCAGCTACTGGCACAAATTAATTTATATATTTTTTTTATGCACCTATCTATCCTGTCCTATTTAACTATTTCTTTTTTTATTAAATGCTAGAAGCTTATTGTAAAGTAAATAGTGATGTGCCCTAGCATCATTTCCATTTAATTTAATCCTTCCTGTGAAAGTGTGAACTCCGTACTGATCGTTCCTAATCTACCGCTACGGCAATGCTACTATTTGTAGGCACTTCTCCTATTGCCGCGTCGGTGGATGTTTGGACCGGAACGATAGAATAACCGAATTCTAACCGGTTTGGTACGATCGCTTCCAGGAACTTCCTGCGCTTTGGGACAGCTTGTGATTGCTGATTGCGGTGCCTTGTCGCGCTAGACGGGGTCACACTGAGAGCAGCGGCGCTACGTGGTTGCATCGTACCTGGTTCGCGGCGTTCTACGGGCCGTCCATCTTCCCGCCGGCGTCAGCTCCCAGGATAGTACCACCTACGTGATTTGGAAACAGATAGGCCGTAACCTACCCTCATTTTTTTTGTGAGCCTCAGCCGCGGTAATTTTTATATTATTAAACTCTTATATAGTACCACCTGTGTTTCTTTCCTCTCCGCCATTAGTATAGGCAGGGGTAAGGGGCAGGGCTAGAGGCTACAACCTATTGTCTTAATTCTATTGTCAATATAAATATCTGAACAATAATATATTTAGCGCGTCATAAATTAACTAAGTATATTTATATTTTCGTAGCTGTCGTAGCTGCTGTAGCAATGCAGCAGTGACGTCAACAAGACAAGACGTAACGACTAGTAAAAAAACTAGTTAAAGCATTAGTTACAAGGTTTTGGCGTTTTATTCAAATTGATGTATTAAATTACAATTTCTCAACTTTTTTCTTTTTTACAAACTTGACTTTTTGATGTGGGAATTACCTGTTTCAAAAATATTTTTAAATGGCTTGTTACCATAGCAATATGAAAATTTTGAACTTATCTATAGCATTTATGAACTTCAAAATTGTTATATTTCTGTTTACAAGCAAGTATGATAGTAATAAAAGCTTATTAAAAAGAGCTAGATTATTTGGTATGTATGAAAAATGGCACTGTAAAATTTGACAATGTTGGCTTAGAATATCACTAGACTAGTAGTAAGAAGAAAATTAGTGTAGAGTAAGATAGTGAGTTCTATCGATATTATTAGTTTTTGAAATAAATGCATCCATGCAGCCCAATGCATCACAAACCAATTGCAAGACATGACTTTGAAATAATTGTAAAATACTGTAGGTAAGTAAATCACCGTTGCCGGTTTAGTATTCATTCATATATTTAGACTGAATTACAAGGATAGCAGAAATCACTAGGATTATAGCCATGCCACCTTCATACTTATTTTTTCTAAAAAGTTTATATGGCATGAAATTGTAACGGAACAGAAACAAAAAAAGGATATTCTTGAATTTTTAAAGTATTCGAATTTGCATGATAAAAATAAAAAAGTTTGTTTAAAAGAACATTCAATTAATTGTTATTTGCTAACTAGATATTAAGTAAAAATAGTGTCCTGAATATTAACTAAAAATTCAATGGTTAGCTGAAACTTTTACGTTGCGAATAATAGATAAGCCCACAGTCATCTGTTGTAGTCATCTGTAGACATTGCTACTTTTCTATTATTTTTAATGAATTTATAAATGAACTTTCGATTGATTTCTTTCTTTTATTGAAACTGGGCGTAAGATTATCAAAGCTTGGCTGAAACGCTACAAGTGTTTTATTTGTTCTATCGGCAAGTATTCAGAATTTATTTGCACAGATCTATCTATCACGGAGAGTTATAATGGATATAAATGTTGTTGTGCATTTAGATAATAATATTACCACTAAGTAATTCATACACTTCCTAGTATATATATATAGTTTACTGGTAGAGCTCAGTGATCTTAATGCACATTCTTTGTATAATAGAAACTTGCGATGCATTTTACCAACAAAGATTGATAAACGCTATTGGAGACGTCTGACGTCAGCGATTTTTACATCACGGTCGCTTTTATTTCTTAACTTTTTCTTAGATTTCAAACGACCTCCTCATTAGATGTTCAGTCAAACTTAACATCTAATGAGGAGGTCGTTTGGAATCTCCAAAATTCATCGTCAAAATAATAATTATACCTATTAATCCTCTGATTCTGATTACCTACCTACCCTTTTATTTTCAAATTACTCAAATCATTCAGTCCGCTAATCAAGGAGCAATTGGTGTACAATCATTCAACAAATAAGTAAGGAGTGTGCCTATAGAATCATCCATATAAAGATATTCATTATTTTAAACTTTGTCCTAATACGCAAAAATTAAGATGCAAAAAATAGTTATAACCAGGGCATCAAATCCAAGACCTCAAGCAAGCTTAGCCTGCCCGTTAATCCAACAAAGCGTCCTCCATTGAAAGGGATAGCGATAGTACGTATGAATGTAATGAACGCAAGGAGAATCTCATACCACCAACAGCCACCACCCTCACTTCATAGTAGACAAATAATAACACGCAATATTTGTAGCAGTGTGTATCAAACATGATTCATGTGTGCTCTCGGACACATCTTGCTGTTTTATGCGTTCCTAATAAGAGGTACTCCATTTTCGACAGTATAGACATTAAAAAAATATTTAAATAAAATAATCAATTTAGTTTTTTTCTTGATTATTATATAGATTTCAGAAACGTTTCTGAAGTAGAAAATCTTTTTTGAGATTTATTAAAATGATACCCCAGATAATTGACCTCAAAAAGATTTCATTTCAAACTTGGCATAAAAATTGATTGATTTATTTATAATTTATGTAATTATTGCAGTATGATCTCACACCTTGTAGCCGGTTGTTTCGGTTTTCCTTGAATATTTTTCTAGCATTTCTTTTTTTAAAAAAAAAACAATAAATAAATAACAAAATTAAACAAAAACTTTGAAGGGGCACATGTGGGATTTGAACCCACGTCCACTCGTCTCAACCCCGGACGAGTTGCTCTATCCAGGCTGAGCTAATGCGCCAGGTACCACCCCTTTCCAAATAAAGGATCTGTATCGTGCTCGTAGGTTGCAATCGACGATTGCAGCGCCAAACGACATTAAACATTACACAGACATGTGAGAAAAAAACCAGAACAGACGTACTTTTTCGATCCAAAAAACAATTATAATCTGCAACTATCAAAATATTAAATGTATATTGTTATCTGTCAACATCCTTCAGACGAACGCCTGTACCTACACATAATACAATTCCCAGAGGATATAATTAATTGAAAGCATGTATTTTGCAACTTACTGTACCGTAAATACGTAGCAGCTACGAAGACATCCATGCGTTATATATTATGATATTCGTTTATAATTATAAACTTTATAAAATTAAGTCAATAATAAGTAAAATAATCTGTTTAGGTGAAGCGTATTTTATGATATATTTTAGTTAAACCAATTGTGTTTCCTACAGTCGGGGTTGGCAAGGAAAGGCAGATAAAAAAATACTATTATAAAATTGTATAAGTTTTGATAAATAAATAAACATTTCAAAAACAGATTTCCTCGGGCCGGACTTGAACCAGCAGCCAATGGATATCAGTTAGTTTTACAACTACAGTCTAGAAGCTTATGTGACTCGCTGATATCTTGTTGTAAAATATTATAATGTAGTTGATGAACTATTTACAAACCGTTTATATATCTCTCGAAGGTGTATAAGTTTAAGGTAGTTTGATTACTTTCGTTTTCCTTCAACTTAACAATTGTTTGACCTTTACATGGATATCTTCTTGTCCTAAACGACTCCAAGATCAATGTTATACTATTTTAAGTTTTTTAGTGTTTTCTTTGTTGATTTTATGTTTTTGTTTTTCAAATTTAAGAGGTTTAGTGAATAAGTCAACTTTTGTGCTGTTTAAACTTTTTAAATGTGGCTCCTTTAATCGAAATTTGACGTGAAAAGTACATAAATTTCACTTTTAGTAACTACTCCTCTCCAACATTTCTTAAGTCAGTCTCGGTTCTTGAAAATAATTTATATCAGAAAATAATAGGTATAAATTCTATCAAAATTTAAAAATTCGACAAAAGTGAATCTCCCCGGCAGGGAATCGAACCCTGGTCCCCCACGTGACAGGCGGGTATACTTGCCACTATACTACCGAGGATTGTGATAAAACTGTTGAATTTGTGGTTCATATGCTTCCTGGTTTACGTAAACTAGCCAAATATTCCTGCAAAATATAGTTTAAATGCGATATATACATTAAGAGTAGCAACAACCAGTGTAAGTTGTCCATTCTAACTCATACACTTCCATTTTATTGTGATGTTTCTGGAGTCAATTATTTTCTTTTGATTTCCACCCATGCAGAGCCACCTGCACAAGTGTGTTAGACAACGCATCGTTTATGTCCTGTTATCACGTTTAACTGCTACACCGCTAGAGCGTGCAAATTACAAATATGATAATTATTCTAAATTCTTGTCTATGTAACAATATTTAAATATGTGCGCAGCGAATATCATTTACAAAAAAAAACCGATTTCAAACACTAAAATGCTAGAAATAACACAAAACCGTTTGTTTTGGAGTCAGTGCCAAGCTAAGCGGGTTCCATATTAAATCAACTTATCCTAATCCTTAGCACCGATTCCAAAACAAACGTTTTTGTGTTATTACTAACTTTTTAGTGTTTGAAGCTAGCTAAGCTTTTTTTTTAATATTTAGTGGTACATTAATATCCAACGAGGTCAATGACATTTTTTGGAGTCGGTTATCTACAACACATACAAATAAAGTGAAAATAATATTGTTTCACGATGTATGCTGTCATCCCATTAAGAGTTCTGATCTCTCCGAACTTAATCATCAGATAATGACAATATTTAAATGGGACTACCTTGGAGGGTATACTCTATTGAATAAAAAAAAACTATTAAAATCAGATGGCCTTGTAAAAAGATATGCGAAATCATACTCGTACATAATAAAAATCGGGGTGTGACATGGTGTGACTGTGTCATAGACACGGCCGTCTGTTTTACGTGAAAACGGTTTATGATTAATATAAATTGCATAATTTCTACTTAATTTGAACGGTACCCTCTCTCCGTATTTGGATTAGCTTTTTGACGCACAGAGTCCTCTGCCTTTTTTTTGCAAAAGTTTAGCCAAATGTCCTGCTACTTAGTTGTTTCCAACACGAAGAGAAGGCAGTTTTGAATCAGGATACTAGATGTCACTGCGATAAGATTATAGAAATTTAACATTGTTTATAAACTATCATCTACTTTTAATTAATAGTTTTTATCATACTATTCATTGCGGGACAATCCTTTGTATACTGCTTATTACTAACAATCGCCAGGATAACTTCATATTTAGTTAAAATCGTTTATTAAAATTTCAATGTTGATAACAAAATTACAGTTAAAGCTAATTTTGTTTAGAAATAACATTATTTTGGTTGGTTCGGGATGTTGTCGACACTATTTTATTGGTTTATACCAAACTTCAGGATTGATGCGCGGCTATTACACTAGAAATAAAAGAATAATACATAACAAATTTCTTATTGAACTTATGACAACATAATATTACTATTACTAAAGCAATTTCGAAAGTAATTTTTGACCCATCCTAATAGCTATTCTTTTCTTAAATTAGATGAAACCCTTAAATCTTTTGTCACCTAACTAGCGCCACAGCGCCGACCTGCGGTGGCGATATTGAAAACTGCACTCGTTAGCTGTATTGGATGATACAGAGCGCGAATTTTATTACTATTTGGAAAGGTACATTAGCGCAGTGGGTTAGCGCGTCGTGCTAATAACGCGAAGGTCGAGGGTTCGAACCCCTCATGTACCAAACCACTTTTTGTTGCTAGATTTTTTTTTTTATTTGGTTTAGTAAAGATTAAAATAAAAAATAACGTTATTAGTTACGTTACGGTAGAAATACGAAACATTAAAGACAAAAAATGCTACAAATTTGCTACGTCGTGTTACGTCACGGCTACGGTGCTACGCTGTCGTAGCAGATCAACGTAGTGCAGCTCTACTAGAGATAGGCCGTGGAGTAAATTTTGGGGTCCTGCCGTTTCCCAAAATATGTTTCGTCAAATTTCACTTCCCAAAAAACTTATCGCAAAGTTTCATTTCCCAAAAAAATACTTAGCAAATTTACATTTCGCATTTTATTCACTTTGTCAAATATTCATTTGGCAAATTTTTACTTGCTCAAATTTTATTTAGTCAAATATACATTAAGCAAATGCTTCATTTTGTAAAAAAAAATATTCCAAAAGGAAGTTCGTTCACATTTTAATTTTAAGAAGAGTGAAAAATTGTAAATTAAAATCTGATGTTTGGGTTGCGTTTAGAAATAAACATCCAGAATATGTGTAATCTAAAGGTGTGGACTTGGGTGCACCCCGACTTGGTTAGGTTAGGTTAGAAGATGATGACGGGGGCTGGTGAGCGAGCGCAGCGAGCGAACTGCCCCCGTCATCATCTTCGTGGGTTTTTTTTTTAACCACCCAGAAGTAATGATATGGAGATAAAACATAACCATTCCTTAACTTAGAGAAAAAAGTGAGGTTATGTTGGAGTGGGAAGAGTATATTTTTCAAACCATATTTGACTACCTAATATTTGGTAAAATGAAACATTGCCATGTAATTATTTGCTAAACAATAAATTGCTAAAAATAGTTTTGCTAACTGTAAAATTGCGAAAAGATGGTTTTGCCAAATGTTTTTTTGCCAAATGAAAATTTGGGAAACATACTTTGGCAAGTGTCACTTTGGGAAATGTTTTTTGCCAAACGTCAGTAAACCGTAAATTTTACTCGAAAACTTTGCGATTATTCTAAGATTGAACTAAATTTTACGTTTCGTCTAGTCTTATCTGGCATTAAATCATGGTTCTGCAGATTTTCAAAAAATATTTTAGTTATACCAGGGATAAAAGTCCAAATTCACTCATAAATTGGCCATGTTGCTACAGCAACTCTGAATCTGATTTTGATGACAACTTAACTTAGGCTGGCTGAAATTGACTTTAAGTTTTAAGGATGGGACCAAAAAGTCGCATTATTGTCTAGTAAGGTTAGGCAAGTGAAAAAAGAAAAATATCGTATCTACAAACGGAAATTATATATGGAACGTTTAAGGTTGGTTTGGTGTAGGAATTTGCAGCATTGACACAGTTTGAAATCTTTCTTAAATCTAATCTAATTCTTAAATCTACGCTCTAAGGTCATATTTCAGATCTACGTTTCACTTGTCTTGAATGAAATAGCCCTTTTTAAAATTTAAATTACTAAATTTGTACCAAACAAATAATAACAAATAGGGCAAGCTAAATAAAACCGTTTATGTATACCACTTTGATGTCTCTTACTAATATCAAATTTTCACAAACTTTCACCAAAACAATTATCTTTCCAAAATTTTCTTATAAAAAGTAAACCAAAAATTAAAAAATGAAACAAAAACTTTGATGGGGCACATGTGGGATTTGAACCCACGACCACTCGTCGCAACCCCGGACGAGTTGCTCTATCCGAGCTGAGCTAATGCGCCAGGTACCACCCCGTTCTAAATAAAGGATCTCTATCGTGTTCGTAGGTTGCAGCGCTAAACGACATTAAACATTATACAGACCAGAGAGAAAAAAACGGAACAGAGTTACTTTTTCAATCCAAAAAAACAATTATAATCTACAACTATCGATCGTGAGATATAAACAAGCTACTTAATAAGAGAGGTTATTAGGTTAAATATGCAAAGTTTTCATCTCAGAGATTGTGGCGCTGCAAACTTTCAGTAAGCGCTTTCGTGACGTGACGTAAGAGGTCAGCACAAGGACTACAAATATTTCTAGATTCTAGAATTTACTTGAAATAATTAAAAACCCGTTATTGTGTAATACAGACTATTAAATTTACAGTTTACTTTAATCTGTAATTCAAAGTAATTCCAAGATCAAAATATCATAAATTAATATATTGTTGTCTGTCAACATCCTGCAGACGAATATCTGAACACATAATACAAATTAATCATAGTGGATATAATTACTTGAAAGCATGCATTTTGCAAATTACTGAACCGTAAATACGTAGCAGCTGCGAAAACATCCATGCGTTGGCACCTACATCGAAGTATATATATTAAGTCATATAAAGTAAAATAATCTGTTTAGGTGAAGTGTATTTTGTGATGTCTCAGGTTAACTTTTACTTAGAAGTTTTTGTAATTGTTAACAAAAATTTCCGTTACCATGCGTAGCACATTCAATGTGTACGTTAAGCAATAAATACTATGATGAACGGTTTTTTCATTATAGTTTAGAAAAAAAAGACACAAAAGTTATTATAAAATTTAATAAGTTTTCTTAAACAAACAAACATCCCAAAAAACGAATCCCTCGGGCCGGATTCGAACCAACGACCTATGGATATCTGCAAGTTTCACATCTACAGTCCACCGCTCTACCAACTGAGCTACCGAAGGATGACGTAACTCGCTGAAATACTGACTCACTTTCAAATTCGTTACATAACATTTGGTTGTAAAACGTTATCATGTGGTTGGTGAAATATTTATGAGTCAGTGCCTACGGTAGAGCTGTAAGCCCCTGACATAGCCTTACAAACCTATGATATATCTCTCGAAGGTGTTTCTTTCGTGTTTTTTTCTTCAATTTCTTACTTGATGTACCTACTTAATTTCTTCTTACTTCCTTTACATGTGATGATGTCTTCTAATCGTAAACGCGTCACAACGACTCAAAACGAACATTGGTATTATTTTTGCTTTTAGTGTATTCCAAGTTGGTTTAGCTACGGCTAGCATTACAACATTAAAATTAAGAGCTAAAGTGAATATCGCCCACAAAATTGGCACATCAACAAAAACTGAACGAACTTCTTTATGAAGGTCCTGAAAACCTAAAAGAGAAATACTTATCCCTAAATGTGTATTAAAGTTATACCAGTAGCTAGAACCATAAAATCTAAAACAAAATGTTGAATAAACTCATAATTTTGTTTTAAAGTCTTGTTGATACATACGTTAATTCTTGTTGTTAGATGTAAAAATGTAGATATGCCAATATATTACCACAGTATATATAAAAAACTGTTTTCTTTTTACAAAGAGCAATATGCTTGTGTTGAAAAAAAATTGTGACTTTAAAAGGAACCTGACATGATATATAAATTTTACTACTAATACTTAAGTATCCCTCCAATTTTTCTGAAGTCCGTTATCAAGAACATGTAAGTATATGTGTGACACAAAGTGAAATTATCTGTTTGCTTTCTCAGATATTGAAAATATTTACATCGTAAAATCAAATAAAAAATAAAATAAAATCCGGCAAAAGTAAATCTCCCCGGCAGGGAATCGAACCCTGGTCTTCCGCGTGACAGGCGGGTATACTGACCACTATACTACCGAGGATTGTGATGAAATTGTTGAATTTGTGGTTCATATGCTTTCCTATTTACGTAAACTAGCCAAATATTCCTGCAAAATATAGTTTAACTGTGATATATAAATTAAACGTAGCAACAACCAGTGTAATACTGTCTATTTTGACTCAGACCCTTCATTTTCCGGAGTAAATTAATTATTTTCATTCGATTTCCACTCATGCAGAGCCACCTGCACAAGTTTGTTAGACAACGCATCGTTTGTGTTCTATGATCACTTTTACTGCTTCTCCGCTAGAGCACGCAAATCATAACTACAACCGAGGATTGTAATGAAAATACTGTAATTGTAGTTCAGTTGCTTCTCAATTTAGTTAAACAAGTCAAATATCTCTTCAAATAAAGCTTTTCTGTGCAAATTTTAGTTGAACGTGTTTTCTAAATCGTCAATTTTTTTAACGTGATATTTCAAAAGCATATTAATTTTATTTGGTCTTCACGTTTGCAGAGCCACCTTCACAGGTTTTATATAAAACGCATCGTTAGTGTTCTGAAATCAAGATTCACAAATATTCCGCTAGAGCATGTAAATCACAAATATGAAGTTCTCGTAAATATTACCTGCAATTACAAAAATATATTATTTTGATGACTGAAAAAATATGCAAATTCATTTGCAAAATTCATGCAAGTTTAGGAAAATAAAAGATTCGGGAAAAGAAAATAAATTTCAACAAATTCTGCTTATCAAGAATGGGTTCCTGATAAATAAATGCAAAATACACCGTAAATATTGTTTAATTGTACTGTTTTCTTACTAATAATTACTTATATAATACTTATATAATTTAATCAATAGTTATACAAATGTCTACCTAATGTTTACTCTTATTTTTTACAAAAACGGAAGCAACTTAACAATACTGTACATTTTTCTTCACTTGTCTCGAGGTCAAGCTCATACAAATCGCTGTCAATGATCACTACTAACTTTTTACTTTGTCAAATTTGACGATGAGTTGTAGGTAGTTTTAAAACTTAAAAAAGGAGAGAAGTATATATAGAGAGAGTTATATAAGGAACGAATACAAAAATTATATGACATATAAATATATGAGCGTACGCAATGTTATACTCCGACAATTGTAAACAAGTATGTATATGTAGAACAACACAATATAGAAGAATGCAGTAGTGTTTTTGCTGTGACATTTTATTATTGTCTATTATTGTCCTAAATAGGATTTATTATATTAAATAAATTATTAACCTTCAATGATCATAACTAAGAAATATAATTTACGACATTTATATTAAATCTGGCGATTATGATAACTTTTTCTAATCTCACATAATATAGGAGAAACCCTTCATCATCATTTCAGCCATAAGACGTCCACTGCTGAACATAGGACTCTCCCAATGATTTCCAGATTGGCCGGAGAAACCCTTACCTAACTTAAAATATAAATTTAAGTCATACCTTTTTATTGCTATGAGGTATCAATTTAGTCCAACTTGTTGCCTAATTGGCATGTCACAGGGCGGTTGATGAATGTATGGCTCGAGGATCATATATAACAAGAAAAGTTTGAAAGCGACTTTTATACATGGATTAACGACATCTATCAACGCAACAGTACGTTTTACATTATTAGGTCATAGGTACATAACATTTTGTTGCACAGAAATTGAATTATAGGACCATCAATTTTTAGTTTGGTTACTTAATATGGTAAACATTTTTTGAACATAGGTCATGTTTGATATCTTTGTTTGATTATGCAACGTTTATTCGTTAGATTCTCTAGATTTCCATATTTTTAGATTGTTCGCAATATGGTGCGATAAATACTTATTATTATTTTCTTTTTTCAGATCTGCCACAAAGCTGTTTGGTTACGTCGACATTATTGACGCGGAATCAATCAGGTAAGAATCATTTGCTTTTATACGAATCTGAAAGTTCTGTATAATCTACACAGTATTTTTAAGGGGTACGGATGACTATGATTCTGAACAACATCTTTTAATTACTTCAACCCATATTCAAGTTAGAATTTCACTTTCCATAAATTTTGACAACTTAGTATGGTGTGTTTTATGAGCGAAACCAAATTTTCGATTTGAAATAAGATTTATAATAAGTTAATGAGTTAAAAAACATTTTTTGGATCATGGAAATTTCCGCTTTTTCCATTATAACATATCCTGTATATAGTGTTTGCATTCGAATATAAGTTTTACAGCAATATAACACTTTGCGTTGTTAGTTATCTATTAATTTAATAAGTTAAATATGTACTATGTTATCAAATTATCCACTTTTACTTATCCTTGCCTGAAATATCGATATTGTTGGAGTTGCAACGTTTATAGTTTTTTTTTTTTTATTTAAGGAGCTTGGTCAAATAGACGTTTTTGCTCCATAAGGCCTGAAGATAACAATTTTACATAATACAATATTATAAACATAAACTATTAAATAAAAACACAAAAATTATATAAAAAATAAGTTCTATCGGCTAAGCATAGTCACCTGCACATACAGAAAACTGGCCGTTCCTAGCAAGGGATACGATAGAACACTGTTGCAACTGTTGTCTTAAATCTACATCGTACTGAATCAGAAATTGAACTCTCAGATCTTCGTTCCCAACACACTCCACCATATTGTGAAAAGCATCTTCAAATTTTATAGTTCATATTTTTAAGCATGTTTGAGCTCAGATAACTTTATTTTCATGTATGTATTTCATAACCTCCACATGTTTAAACTTTCCTGACAGTTGGTCAGAAGTCAAGTGTGTGTGCAAATCAATAAATGCATTTAGTTCTTAAAAATAAGTATTATTCAATAATGCATTGCGAATATTGGTTTACTAAGCAAAACTATTGCCAGAGGCTAAAAGAAAGTTTTCTAAGTCAAAAGCTATATAATAATTTAAAAGTGTCAGATTATCTTAATATTTGAAAGTTTTTATTATAAATTTTATTACCTACGCCCTTGAAATCAGTAAATCAAAGTATATAAGTAGAGATTAAAATTTGATAATTAAAGAAAGCGACGGCGTTATTTTGCTGCTTAATTACTCATGGCTGAGGTGAGTAGGTTTCGGTTTGATTGTTTATGTTTACTTAAAATCATTTTCCAAGCATCTAGACAGTGTCTTATTTTAAAAAACTTTTTCAATAATAGTTTCGAGAATTTTAATCCTTCCAAAATAATATTAATGCTTACTTATAATTTTATCAATACAAGCCTGTTTGTGCCTGCCCCTCTAAAACGCTGTTTAAAGGTTAACATTGCGTTGCTTAATGTAAACGAATTAAACGTATGATTATAATTGCAATTTTAAAACCTAATAGATCTTTAAAAAATCGAATAAAAATCAGTGCTAAAGGCGCTGAAAATATCGGTCCGATTCTCGGAAATTAACAATGATACTCTAAGCCCATTTTGTGGACCCTACAAAAATATTATTTTAGAACCGGTGATTGATTCTACCTCTCGGTTTTTAAGACTGAATGTGTTCTGAGGTCGAACGCTCCCTTTAAATATATCAATTTCGTGTGAACGAAACGATAGCTTGAATTTAAACCGGACGGAGACATTTCTTGATTAGAAATCAAAACTGTTTCATGTTTACTTTACATGTATGTATTTTTATTTTGAAATAATAATATTTAACTACAAAGTTATTAGATTTCTATTTTCTGGGGGCAATGATAATGAAAACGATAGTAGCGCGAGATATAGCAGAAAAGGGAATTAAATAATTACCTACTGTTGTACACTGAACTGTCACAGTCGGTAAAATAGGAAAACTTAAAACATTTCTGTGGTTTCTTTACAGGATAGAATACTTGGTTATCCCATCAATATCGAACAAAATATGTTACAGGTTATATTTGATATGATTCCAATCAGGAAAGTGTCATGCTAATTTTTGAAACGATTTTCATTAACATTTAGAACATTTGAAAAGTTTAAAAACATGCACATTGAAGTAGTGACATTAAAGTTAGCATCCCTATTATAAATTCAAACGAAGATAGATACTTTCAACTATGTAGTGCCTTTATTCTCACATTTAACTTTTTTATGTGTATATTGTCTACCTTACCATGAGCACTAGTGTAGTGCAATTTATACATTTTTTTTTCTAAAATATCTTATCTCGTTTTGGTAAAATTTCTGAGACGAAGAGCACAGCAGTTCTCCATTTATACAACACATAGACCAAGAATTTGTATACATTTAGTAATTTACTATATCACTTTATAAACACTATCACATCGATACACACATTGATATGTTGTGACTGAGATTCTAACATAGCTATTTTCACCCCAGCTATTGAACCAAAGAAAGTTTATCGATAATTCTTGGATATTTTCTTGCATTTCTTTATAAAAATATAGTATAATCAAAAAGTTATTTAATAATAAAAAGGGTGGCAGACACATGAGGGATTTGAACCCACGACCTCTCATCTCAACCCCGAATGAGATGCTCTACAATATACCAACACGGTTCAAATAGGGGATCTGTATCAAGTTTGTCATTGCGTTCGGCGATTGCAGCGCCAAACGACCTTGACACAGGGAAGAACAAAGCGATCATAACTATGTGATATTGTGGCTTTAATGAAGACAAACATTAAAGTTCTCAATAAAATTAAATAGTTTTGCAGGACGATGATAATAATAATAACTCTCTGTACAACAGCTACTTCGCAAGCTTAGGCAATAAACATTTTTTCAGCTGACGTTTTGTTTTTAAACTTTTAAAGTCATATCAAATATGTCTACGGTCTACATTTTTGACGGTAGGTAACTTTTAAAAAAAGGAGTTTTAGTGTTTTAAAAGTTACGTATTGTGTAAAAAGTTTCTCATCTTAGAAAAGTATCAAGACGCACACTTTCACGCAAAAAAAAAACACTCTCGTAAAACGTTTCAACTATCATAGTCAGGAAAAAGATTATTAATCAATAGGGAAGATGCAGATGTAATATTTATGGAATTTCTATGATTAAAACGTTAAAAAAATATAAAAGAAAGGCCACTGCAACGTTTTTATTTTACATATTGTTGTTTTTTTACAATAATTACGATTTAAAAATGACTTGAAACAATACGTATTTTAAAACACGAATTAGCGTTTCGTGACGTCACACTTGTTTTGACAACTTATTTGAGGTTATGGTTGTAAAGGTGAATATTATTTTATGGGAATATTATTTGCGTTTTTTTAATAAAAATGGGAGTTGGGTTTATCAAAGCAGACTCCAGGTGTTTACCTAGAGTTAGTATTGACATAACATCATTAGTTTTTCTCTAGTTTAAATATTTTGAATAAAATAATTAGTTAGTTATGTTTAGTTCCAGGCCTTTGTAGTAATAAATATTGTTTATATTATTTTAATCAGCGTTTTAGATTAAAATTGAAGAAGCTGGATTTCTTCGTAATGCCGAGTACCCTTTTTTGGTGCAACACCTGACGACTGAAAATTACACAGTAGAGGTGAAATATCCTTAACAGAAGCTACCTACCATACTTTCCTACGTGAAAGACAATAAAATAACACCAAAATATTGGGCACAAGTACAACTTCAAATGTTTTTCAGCATAAGGAAAATATCACTTTTCTGTATAGCACACACAAACTTTGAAAAATTAATAGAAGTATATTTGTATATACGATAAAAGCATTTTATCTGTTATGAATGCTGCATAGAAATTCTGGATAGATGCTGTATTTCCAAAATTAAAATGTAATAACTATATAATATTTAAGTTATTCTTTTTTGTAAATTTATAAAATAAATTTCTATGCTTTGTAAATACTATTTTTTATTCGATTTAAATAAATATGCAAAAGTATGAAAGCCAACGGCGAACCAGTAAAAGACAAGAGTGACGTCATCAGCACCATAAGTCCGTTTTCCCGCGAACTGTCAAACTGTCAATTTAAAACAACATTTTTTCGGATAAATTGCAATGTTTTAATTTTTTAAATATATTTGTGGTCTATTCTACATGGAATTCTTTAAAATGAAAACAAAAATAAAAATAGTGCATCTTCCCTATTGTACCTATTCTACTTTTACCATATTTTATTATTATTTTGGAATTACTATAAAAAGAGACGCAAACGTGTGAAGTTGGTGTGAATCTGTGTTAAATCTTTAAATTAATACGTATTATCCAACTGGCCAAATTAAAATTTTGTCACAGTATATTTTATTTTTATTGCAATAAGGACGAGATTGTCTTAACGATCGATGGCTCATGTTGCATGTTAACATTTGTGATTAAAGTTATTTACACTTGTAGTGTTTAATGTGATCCTAGTACAAAAGGCAGCATTGAAAGAAGCCTAGCATTAGTGCGCTTGCGCGAGGAGTTAACCACGTCATTCACCACGAGTTACATACCCTGTTTGTATCATACTCATAACATTGATGGTTGGGATCACCTTTACGCCGTTTATGAACTCCTGGTACAATTTAATTAAAGTTTAGGTTTTAGTTTAACAATTTATTTTCTTTTTATTATTATTTTATAATAATTCTACATAGCTTTTATATAATATACTAAATATAATTTTATTATAATGTATGCCACACACACAATAACCATTTTAAGCAAAGTTTAAAGAGACACCGTATTTATGCACAATAATAATAAATTAACAGGTATCCGGACCTCCTTTTCCCTGTGTCTCAGGGCGGAAAAAAACGAGTATCGACTCAAGAGGAAAAAATCTTTCTAATAAACTAATGTATGTATGTAATATTTACAATATTAGAACAATATAATATACATAAAACTATATATTCATACATGAAAATAATGTAACAAATCAAATAGTTTCTTTTGCGAATATACTTAAAATTATTATTGTGGTGTTAAGGTTTACATTTTGATCTATTATTTGAGCTATTAGGCATGCAAAATTGGTAATAATATTTAATTGGTTTTAAAATAATAGGCTTTTGGCTTAAGAAAACAATAAACAATACAAAAAGTCAAATAAAATATAATCATGTCAAAACTTATCTCCCAAATACCTTGTGATAACTTTTGTTTAGTAAAAAATCTTTTAGCTTTCTTTTTAATAATATCTCCTGCGTGGTTGGCTAATCTTCGCTGAGATTGGCCGCTGTGACTGAAATTCGGTCAGGAGGATATAGGTTATAGTTTATTTTATTTCTATTTCGTAATGATAATCTATATATATAAAAGAAAGTCGTGTTAGTTACTCCACTTATAACTCAAGAACGGCTGAACCGATTTAGCTGAAAATTGGCAGAGAGGTAGTTTAGAGCTAGGAGAAGGACATAGGATACTTTTTTTTTTAAGAACGGCTGGACCGATTTTCATGGTTTTTGATTTGTAGAGGTAGCGTAGGGTAGGGTAGGGGTAGAGTAGGGTAGGGGTAGAGTAGGGTAGGGGTAGAGTAGGGTAGGGGTAGAGTAGGGTAGGGGTAGAGTAGGGTAGGGGTAGAGTAGGGTAGGGGTAGAGTAGGGTAGGGGTAGAGTAGGGTAGGGGTAGAGTAGGGTAGGGGTAGAGTAGGGTAGGGAGTGGTAGGGTAGGGAAGGGTAGGGGTAGAGTAGGGTATCGGTAGCGTAGGGTAGGGGTAGAGTAGGGTTGCGGTAGAGTAGGGTAGGGTAGTTGTAGAGTAGGATAGGCTAGCAGTACAGGTGGGAAGGGGTAGATTAGGGTAGGGTAGGGGGAGATTAGGGTAGGGTAGGGGTAGATTAGAGTATGGTAGGGGTAGATTAGGGTAGGGTAGGGGTAGAGTAGGGTAGGGTAGGGGTAGATTAGGGTAGGGTAGAGTAGGATAGGGGTAGACTAGGGTAGGGGTAGGGTAGAGTAGGGTAGAGAGAGAATTGGCGTTGAAGTAGAATAATCATGCGTACGAAGTCGCGCGGGGCAGCTAGTAATTGATAAAACTTGAACTTTTATTTTCATACTAAATATAACTAATACTAAAACATACATACATACTAACAACATTTTCTTTATAGTTATGTATTTATTAATATAAATAATAAAAATCAATTAAAATGAAAAATTATTATGATAAATATAAATAATAAGTTGAATTAAATTTTTAATAACAATAAGATTAAGTAGGAATAATACATTAAAAAAACTTCTGATGTTTTTAGTTTAATTAATTAACTAATTTCTAGCATTACATTTTGCAGAAACTAAATTACACATTACATGCTACATTACACATTTATCGTAGCAGTCACCGTTTCGTAGCACCGTAGCCGTAGTCACTAGACGAAACGACGTAGCAATTTAGTAGCATTGTTTCATCATCATTTATTTAAGAGCTACGCGCTTGTCGATGCAGCTTCTTCCAGCTCTCCCTATCAAGAGCCAATTCCTTGATCTCCCTATACACCTAGCATTGTTTATAGTCCTAAAAAAATATTTTGTCATAGAAAGGGCATGAAAAGCATATGACTCGAGAGCAAATTATTTTTCCCTCGGGCGATGTACTTTGAATCTTTCGCTGCGTTCAGGATTCTACGTTAGAATCCCGAGTGTATTTTGCTTCCTTGTCATACAATCTACTATTGCAACGAAATTTACATAATCATATAATATAATTACTGACAATGAGGTATCATCTCATTTCTTATTAACCAAACAATATATTTAACAATTTTTAGTAAGTAGTTACTTTGTAAGTTATTCCAAGTAGGAATGAATAATTTAACAAAATGCTTCTTCTTAAATAAATGATTCTTATTAAATATATTCAAATTATAATAATATTATAATATTTATTTAAAAACCAATTTTAGGACTTAACTTGTACAAAAAAGGTACATAAGGGACTTTATTTTGCCGCTTGCGGTGGATATGATAACTTTTACAAATTGTAAATAGAAAAAAATACAAAAAAGAAAATACAATTGTACAACCAGACTACTTGTGAAGCAATATTCTCTGCGTATTTAGTTCAACAACAACAAGTGGCTGAAGTAAGTTGCGCTTTAAGTATGGGTGATTCAGCTCGAGCTGTCAGACAGTTAATTATTTGTAAAGTATACCTACATACGGTGTAATTATTATGTCTATTTTTAAATAAATGTTCATGTTTAAAATTATGTTCTTATTAAATAATTAAATTTTTTTAAACTTATTATTAACCGAACTAAATGAAACTTCGCTTTTTAGTTTAATTTTTTGTCAGAAATTAATTAATTAATTCATCAGAAAATAGTAAAGTATTTGCTGCCATAGAAGGCACAATAAGTTTTTGATCTGGCTACTTACTACTTTGCCATTGTGGTTGGTCGCTAGGCATAGGCGGAATTTCCAACATTAGTGCCTTATTTCATCGCTCACTAGTAAAGTGATACAGTAAACCTGACAAATAAAATTTCATGCCATTCAACGTGGCAATGCAGCCAGCGTTTTGGGGACATTGCCCACTGGAAGCGGTCTTTTAGATTAAGTTTTTTTCTTTTTATTTTACTTTTAGTTTTAGTGTTAGTTTTAGTATTAGTTTTTAGTTTTAGTTTTTAGTTTTAGTTTTAATTGTATTTTAATAGTTTTATGTTTGTGTTTTTGTTCATTAAACTTGTAATACGTATACTGTCCAAAAAAAATTTCAATTAATTTATGTTCTATTTTTGAAGTTACCTAGTTACCCGTGCGGATTAGGAATGGGATTGAGTATGGCGCTCAGATTGATCAAGCCTTTCAATCCGATGACTAGGAACATAGAACCGATCAAGAGTAAAATATTGGGAAAATCAATGCAGTGTATGTAGTAAGTGCATGCGCGCATGTCCACAGAATCAAGCTCTGAAATGCCTTCCAAAGCGATGACTAGGAACACATAACAAACTAGGAGTAATCTGTCCACTATACTGTAATAACTGGTATATCCAGTATACCCGAGCTCTTTATAGTTCTTAAAGCCGGGTTTTTCCTTATTACTTCCTAACTAAATTTTAAGTGGCAAATTAATTTCAAAATAAAAGTCGCCAGCCAACCACTTCACACTTTTTCGGAAGTCCATTATCAACAAATACAAAGTACAAAACGGCACGAGAGGTTTGCTATCGTCGAATAAAAAATTCCATACCAAAGTTCATCAACAGATCATGACAATATTTATACGGGACCAATCGGGGAGTAAACTCTTTAAAACAAAAAATATTTCTTAAATTATTGGCTAATCACGGAGTAATTAATTGGTGTAAAAAATAATCCTCCACCTTTTATGGAAGGACGTGGACATTCAACAGAAACACGTGGTTAACTCCGCGCGCAAGCGCCGTATCGCTAGGCTTCTTTCAAGGCATCTCGAAAGCGACACCTGTACTAGGATCACATAAAACACAAGTGTAAATAGCGTAATTTACAAATGTGATATAGTACACCATCAAATCATTTAAACAATCTCGTCCCACTGTTAAATATAAATTGTTGCAAAACTTCAATTTGGCTTGTTAGATAATTTTAAAGAAAAAATATTTATTATTTTAAAGATTTATCTAAGAAACACCAACTTTTTCAAGTACCTAAATAAATGAATGTACTGAACAAACACTTGACTCGCGCAAGCGCCGTAATGACAGGCTTCTTTCAAGGCATACTCTGTACTAGGATCACATAAAACACAAGCATACATGCGTAAATCATGAAATAATATTAAAATGCAACATGTAGGTACTATTAAAACAATCTCAAATCAAATCGTTATAACAATCTCAACATTAATTTCATATGCTGTTGCAAAACTTCAATTTGGTCTACGAACCCACGATCTTTGGCGTACCGTGCCGACGCTCTAACCGCTGAGCCACCGTATCCCATCAGAATCAGTCGAAATTTCAATTTAGTGGTATTTGTTTTTTTCAAATTTCTTATTAAATAATTTTATTTAATAAGCTAATCGTGTTAAAATATGTTAAAAAATCACAAAAAAAAATCAGTTTGGTCTGTTGGATATTGTAAGATTTATGCCAATTTCATAGGTTTGGGACAATTGGAACTCTTTTTATTAGAAATCATAATTTCTTTTGAGTATTAGATAACTCAAACATGTTAACAACATATACTCTTTTCTCATGGGCAGTACAATTTGTTCATTTATTTGTCAAGATACCAAGATTATATTAATTTGCTTTAAATAAATAAAATAATATGCACAAATTCTATAGTCTACGTAAGCGAAGCCACGCGGAAAAAGCTATTCGATTAATAATAACATCGACAGTATTGTTTATTCTCTTATTTTTAACTTTTTGGTTCAATTCATAAAAAACATTCACAATTTCCATTACAACCAGAATTTGGGCCAGCTTTACAACTACTAAGTTTTGCTCACAATAAGTCCTTTCCAATTTACTTATGCATAAATGGAAGCTATACACAAGCTAGAATATTATATTAATTACAATAATTTATGAATTGAATTTGTACAACAAGTAGAACCTGAGAAATAGCCATCTTAAAAACTTCTCACGCTACCAGGGAAACATAAATAAAAGGGAACTTTCGATATAGTTATCGAAACCATATAGCTGTCAAAAGCAGTATGTATGCAACAATGATATATAGATATTAGAGATATTAGACACTATATTATATTAGACATACTCGTACATGTATCGGAAATCATGAATGTGAAAATTTCGAAACCCTTTTTTATTGCAGGTTCGAAGGAGTGTGAGGTTGCCTCATAGTTAAAGCTTATACAGATATAATATTAGAAGAAGGTTAATAAATATATTCAGTTTATTTATTATACTTAAATAATACTAATACTATAACTTGAATGATTAAGTGTCATTATTGTATCATCATCATCATGGGCTACGCTCTTGTCGATGCAACTTCTTCCAGCTTTCCCTGTCAAGAGCCAATGCTTTAATTCCTTCCTGATTAATAATAAAACCCAAATCAACAACAACGAGTTTCGAGCCTTGGAACTTGGAAGTCTGTCTTCTACCGGGACAGATGGTGGTGTAGATAATGGATTTTTTGTAGATCTTGAGTGTTTTGCACAACACTGAAGCACGCGGCTGCGCTCAGCGTGCCCGCATTGATAAACTGAATCTTATAATTTTTTAATAGTCACGTTATTCACACGTGATGCAAGAAATAATAATAGCATTATTACAAAAAAGAGGCATCTTGAATGATGTGCTCTTTGTCAATAACATAGATAACATCTTTGAACAATTATTCTAGTCCACAAAGCGTCATCCACCTTACTATTCCCAAACTTTGTTGGGGTCACAAAATGTGATTTTTAATAATGGCAAAGTTACTGAATAATCTTGACAAACAAACTATCTTAAAGAAATACAACAACAACTACAACAACTTTGCCCGCGACTTTATCCGCATGGTTTGCTGATTATCTCATGCAGCTTTTTCGCGGCTTTGCGTGAATGTCATAATATTACCTAAGATAAAAGTAACCTATGACGATCAATTTCATCCGAATCCGTTCCGATTAATAACGATCCAAATTCACAAATGTCTAACATCCACGGCTATCAATGCAACTTGACATGTTGATTATTCATTTATTTTATTAATTCATAAATTAACATTAATTTTACAAAAATATATTAAGTATATTAAATATTGAATTGAGAGTGAAAATTGACACAAAACTTGAAAGAAATTGATATTGAAATAATTATAATAAATATAAAATTCGTTTCAAGTTATTTGTAAGTTATGACACTGAGCCATGCACCCCGAATTATATTTATACATTGCATTACCAGGAGAACATGAGCTTGCATTACCACGTTGACTGTTAGTTTGTCATTGCATTGCACTACAATCTGCACTATCACTTAGTTATTATAATTAACAGGAAATACTACTTGAGAATCTAATACAAAACCTTGTTTATATAGAACAAATTAGGTACCTAGACCAAAATATTTTTCTAACTGATTACGACTGTATGGTTTTATAGAAAATGACAAATATTGATGCAATGACAGGAGTGTCCTAGTTTAAAACCACATATATTAGTTCTTGATTTCATTCCGCGTCTTTTTCATATATTTTTTTAGCATATTTGTGTTATAATTCATAATTCATAAAAAAAAAATATCATAAAAAGGGTCGGACACCTATGAAAATGATGTGAATCTCAATTGAAACTACAAATTAAATATCCAAAGGGCCAAACTGAAATTTTGGAACAAAGTATTTTATCCTTCTCACCAGAGAGACGAGATTGCTTTAACGGTCTGTTACAACATATTGTATTTAACATCAGTGATTTAAGCTTTTCGCATTTGCAGTGTTTTATGTGCTCCTAGTACAGAGCTTCGTATTCGGAGGCCTGTCGCAGCAATGAAAGATGCCTAGCATTAGCGCGCAAGCGCCGAGTACAACCACGTGCTCTGAACACGTGGACTGTTATTATTGTGCGGATTTTTCTAATTAAAAGTTATGCTTTTAAGCCATTGACATTATAAAGACATGTGGTTTTTTCATTGTATAGACCACCCTTGCGGATATTTAACACAAATTAGTAATTATAATTAGAAAAAAAGTTTCTCCATGTGAATAAGTTTCACTTTAGGAAAATAATGTAGATCTATGAAATACAAATATTTTCAAGTGAAGAGAGTATTTATGACCAATATATCCGCAATATAGATCCGCTTCTTAACTTGCATAATTATCATTAATTTAACACAGTAAATAACTTGGTGCTATACTATTTTCAAACCTTACTAACTTAGGTTTCAAAGAGCAGTATAATACAATTTTTGTATTGTTCCCAATTTTGGGATATTAATGATATAAAGCAAACTCATGAAAAGTGTAATATCAGTACATAAAATGGAAACAATTTTGCAAGTTTGATTTAAATTTTAGTTAATTTTTTTGTTTAGTGTTTCACAAATTCACGCCGAAACCAACTCTCATGATCACCTGAAGATACACAACTAATACCTATATTTTTTATTTTATCGAATGTATGTTCATACATAGAAAATTACATTTTATTGGTTATTTTGATGGTGGTACCAATTTTACCCATAAATTAAGTACACACCAAATGAACTTAATTTTTAAATAAATAATTGCAAAATAAAATCTGAAAAATAAAATAAAATAATACCTAGTAAAAAGTGGTTTGGTACATGAGGGTTTCGAACCCTCGACCTTCGCGTTATTAGCACGACGCGCTAACCACTGCGCTAATGTACCTTTCCAAATGCTAGTGAAATTAGCGCTCTTTATGGTCCAATAGAGCTTTACGAATGCAGCCGCAGGTCGGCGCGGTGGCGCTAGTTATTTTGTTGTCAGTATTTATTAAATTTAATGATAACCAAATATTGAGTAACCCTGGCTATTGTAGTACTACTTATTAGCAGTAAATAAAGTATTCTGGAGTTAAATCTTATAGGTTCTGCATTGAAAAGTATGTTAATACAATGTTAAGAACTATCAATTAAAAGTAGATGATAGTTTTACACAATTAAAGTGTGAGAGTTCTATAATCTTATCTCAGTGACATCTAGTATCCTGGTTTAAGACTGCCTTCTCTTCGTGTTGCAAACAACTAAGTAGCAGGACAGTTGACTAAACTTTTGCAAAAAAAATGCAGAGGGCTCTGCAAAGAGTATGTAAACTGTAATACATTTTAATTTTTCATTAAAAATTTGTTAAAATAATGCTTATTTTACAAAAGTGAAAAGAAAAGTGGTACGCCTTTGATTATGTACTTTCATTAAAAAACGCTTATTACTTTCATACACCAAAAGTACTTATCAGCCTTTGATTATGTACATTAAAATACGCTTATTACTTTCATACACCAAAAGTACTTATCAGCCTTTGATTATG
Source organism: Protodeltote pygarga (assembly GCA_936450705.2). NCBI lineage: Eukaryota > Metazoa > Arthropoda > Insecta > Lepidoptera > Noctuidae > Protodeltote > Protodeltote pygarga. The sequence continues at coordinate 17,298,202 of OW388248.2, forward strand.
TACATTAAAATACGCTTATTACTTTCATACACCAAAAGTACTTATCAAAATTAATTTCAAAAAGTTATTTGAAAAATGTAATAATATTATTATGAAATACAAACACAAAATATTTACAAAGAAGACCAAATAAATTAATGTCAAACGACATTATAAAATGCTCTTAATCACACAATAAGGTCTAATAAAAGTAATGCAAAATATTTTTAGACATGCCTCTACTAATGGTAAAAAAGCCATTTCAAATGTTAAATTATATAAATATCTATTTTGAAAATTAAATTTAACTTAAATAACAGGAACGTGTGAGTGAGTGCCTTACGATTGGCAGTTCAACATGTGCCAGGTGCGAATTTGTTCAACTACAAATCCACCACTAAAGGTGATGTTGTCTACTATGGAACACTATAACACAGCTGCCTATAAAGTCAGAAGGCTATTGGACGGTATCATCCAGGCTCAGCCGCCAGATAAATTCAAATTAAATATTTTTTCAATAAGTAATAACAAAATAGAGGTGTAATAAAGGGTCGCTCGAGATGCTGATGAGGGGTCAGTTTCAAACACAATGGTATGCCGTCCCCCTTCATGTGACGATGTCCTTCATAAAGGACAGGTGTGTTATACTTGTAAAGAGTGTAAGCTAGGTAGCTAAATTTGTATAGACAAAAAATGTAATGAAATATGTTGTAAAATATCTTGATTTACTAATGATAATAACATCAAGTCCGTGTTATGTGAATTAAAAGGAACTAACTTCGAAATCTTGTGCCTATTGCAAATACACTTTCTTAAATGGTGTATCGTGAGGAAACCTGCACTCAATGGTGTGTAATGTTGTGTTAGAGGCCTGCAGACCTAGACCTAGCTACCAGTAAGCAAAGTTCCCAAAACGCTGCTTGCCACGTACTACGTTGTAAGTTTGTTACTGTAGTATTAAAATAAGAAAATACTACTTGAAAATCAAGATGAACAAAAATCTGACATTTAAGAATTCCCCTACAACTCATCTTTTATATGAAATCACATTCCAACAGCAACACAACATTCAATAGAAATGTCATATTGATGCAATTATAGGAGTGTCCTAGTTTAAAACCATATATATTTGTTCTTGACTTCATTGTGCGTCATTTACATATATTTTTTTAGCATTTTTGTGTTATAATAATTCAGGAGAAAATATCATAAAAAGAGCTGAAATCCTATGAAAATGGTGCGATACTCAGGTGAATCTACAAATTGAATATCCAACGGGCCAAATAGAAAATTTACAATAGTGTATTTTATTCTTCTTACCGAGAGGGACGAGATTGCCGTAACGGTTTGTTAGTACATATTGTATTTAACATTAGTGATTGAAGCTTTTCACACTTGCGGTGTTTTATGTGCTCTTAGTACTAAGTTTCGTGTTTGGGACGCTTTGATCAATGAAAGATGCGCGCAAGCGTGTTTGGCCTTTAGGTGAAGCTCCTGGTAGTAAAACATTCACATTTATATTTAGTCCTACTTTTAGTTTACTTATTTTCTTCAATTCAGTTTCGTGACTAACGCGAACTTTAAAACTAGTTACTAGGGGGATTTTTAGCAAAAATCATGCCAGAGGACTCTCTCTACGACTTGCATCAACAGTAAACTTGACGCGCTAACTTATTAATCTTCTTTTGTATTAATTACTAGCTGCCCCGCGCGACTTCGTACGCGTGATTACTATCCTACTTCAAGGCCTATTCTACCCCTACCCTACTCTACCCACTACCCTATTCTACCCCTACACTACTCTACCCCTAACCTACTCTACCCCTACCCTACTTTACCCACTACCCTATCCCTAACCTTCCCTAATCTACCCCTACCCTACCCTACACTACCCCTACCCTACCCTACACTACCCCTACCCTACCCTACACTACCCCTACCCTACTCTACCCCTACCCTACTCTACCCCTTTTTCTCACCTTTAAACCTTCCCTGGATCTCCACAAATAATTCAAGACCAAAATCAGCCAAATCGGTTAAGCCGTTTTCATGCTATGTCGTGACAACCGAAAACGGGTTTCATTTTTATATATATAGATTAATAATTGTAGTAACTGTAAATATATAAAAATCGTAATTTTTGCATTTTTAGTGAGAATTTTCAAAATGTAAAAATATTATTGACATATCATGTGGTGCAGTAATAGTTATTTATGCAACTGTTAGGTATTAAAACACGAATAATAATATCACATGAGTGATTTAATACCTAATTATCAACAGTTGCCTACAATTATGCATCGAGCACTAAGAATGTGGTTGTCTGTCCTTCGATTCTTCGCAGAAGAGATCGAAAAAAAACATGGGAGTAGATAAAATCAATTATTCAATTAAACGAACGAGAAATGTTTGGCTTAATTTCAACTTGATATCTCCACGCATTTTTAAGATAAAGGGTCTTGATAGTCGGACAGACAGATAGACAACAAAGTAATCCTATAAGTTCCCACATACGTACGACGTAAGTAAGACGACATTAGTTCTTACTTCGGTAAACCAAAATATACAAATAAATAAAAAATAAATTAGCCTGTCACTGTCCCACTGCAGAGCAAAGGCCTCTTCTCATACAGAGAAGGATCAAGCATTAATCGAAAATATACAAATGGTAAGCTGAATATAGTTTTCATCAAGAATTATTATCTGTTGTCATAGACATCCCACAAACAACATGTATACATTTTATAAATAATCGTATTAGACGATTGTACATAACAGATATGTCAGATACCTAAACAATAGTTGCTACGAAGCTACACCGTGTGACGTCACGGTTACGGTGCTACGCTGTCTTAGCCAACCGACTTAAGGCGGAAATATATTATTGTGTCGGGGCGTGTCGTAACACAACATAAGTATATCGTATCCATACATTTAGTATGATAATTTATACTTGTTTTTATTATTTCATCATAGACAATACATAATATTTACTAAAAAACGAAAAACCTAAATAACTTAAAAATAAAATAATGATTAACCTATAAATAAAAAACTAGTAGCTAGTAGTATGATTAGAATTATATTACTAAAGCGCCGCATCCCGACACGCTGCGCTTTGGCTAAAAAAATACATTTCAAAAATTGACAAATAATATAAACGATTCAAATTATTATTTATTAATATAAGCGAATATACTTTAGTTGGTTTAGTTGTAGTTCTAATAATATTAAAAACTATTAGCGAGATTATCTAGTTGACATCTATGAATTAAAAAGGATTCAGTAGTACAACTCCTGACTTTCATAACAATATTTTAATGGTGTGTGCGTACAGTACAGTCAAAGTTTAAGTATTTTTATGTCGAATTTAAAAATAATGAAAATAATGTTCAGACACAATCTCTGTGAACATACTTCCATCAATGAATCAACAGGTTGCCGGCCGTAAACATTGCATCTCCTTTAGATTTATGATGTCCCGGTATAACAACGCAGTGCGGGTATTGAGTTATCCTGAGTCGCAACTGTAAAAATTGTCGACTTTATTGATCAATTGGGCAAAAAATCGAGCTAAAATAATTATGTTGTCAATGTGTTTATTTTTAGAAAGTTTAAAAAGTTATAAAGTTTTAGTTTTAGAAGCTGTAGTAGTAAAAATTAAATATGGTCTTGCTCCAAACTTTGCAGTTTTAGAAGGCACTGAGTTAGACACTATAACAAGGGTAATTTACCTACGAGAGAGCGAGTGGAAGAAGAGATGTTTTATCATCTTTTTACGGTGCGTCCGTCAAACTACCTCTGACAGCCCCGGCAAACTCGCCTGGTGCGCGCGATGGGACTGCGCAGATGCGCAGCAGGTCTGCGCAACTGCTGGCCAGCGATCCTCGACTACTTAACCCCGCGGCAGCGCACCTTACCCATAACTCAACCCCTCACGGGCTACACGCCACAGTATTACTTATTCCGATAAATATTACCACACGCGCTAGGCGTAGAAAGAAATTTCGACTGATGCTGATAGGATACGGTGGCTTAGCGGTCAGGTCGTCGACACGGTACGTCGAAGATCGTGGGTTCGAATCCCATCCGTATTAGATGTATTTTTCAAATTTTCTTATTAAATAATTAAACTTAGGAATTTCAGAGCAACGCAATTTTTGTATTGTTATCAATTTTGGGATATTAAAGACATAGAGAACCTGCCTATGAAAAGAGACTGTACCGTATGTACCGTGTGTGTATTGATGCAATGACAGGAGTTCCCTAGTTTAAAACCACTGATATTTGTTCTTGATTTCATTCTACGTCATTTTCATATATTTTTTAAGCATATTTGTGTTATATTTTAGAAGAAATTATTATAAAAACAGTTGAAAACCTATGAAATTGGTGCGGATCTCAGTTGAATCTACAAATTAAATATCCAACGGGCCAAATAGAAAATTTCTACCGTGTATTTTATTCTGCTTACTAGAGAGACGAGATTGCCTTAACGGTTTGTTTGTACATATTGCATTTAACATGAGTGATTTCAGTTATTCACACTTGCGGTCTTTTATGTGCTCCTAGTACAGAGCTTCGTATTTGGATGCCTGTCGCCGCTATCATTAGCGCGCAAGCGCGGAGTACAACCACGTGCTCTGAACACGTGGACTGTTATTATTGTGCGGATTTTTCTAAGTAAAGGTTATGCTTTTAAACCATTGACATTATAAAGACGTGTGGTTTTTTTTTATTCTATGGACCACCCTTGCGGATATTTTTTACAAATTAGTAATTATAATTAGAAAAAAAAGTTTCTCTATGTGAATAAGTTTCACTTTAGGAAAATAATGTAGATCTATGAAATACAAATATTTTCAAGTGAGGAGAGTATTTATGACCAATATAATATCCGCAATATAGATCCGCTTCTTAACTTGCATATTATCATTAATTTAACAAAGTAAATAACTTGGTGCAACACTATTTTCAAACCTTACTAACTTAAGTTTTAAAGAGCAATTTAATAAATTCAATACAATTTTTGTAATGTTCCCAATTTTGGGATATTAAAGATATACCTAAAACAAACCTATGAAAAGCGTAGTATCAGTACATAAAATGTTTAGTTAATTGTTTTGTTTAGTGTTTCACAAATTCACGCCGAAACCAACTCTCATTCATATATTATTATGATCACCTGAAGATACACGTAATTCTTACGCTGTTACCTATATAATAAAATTGCAAAAATTTGCAACATAAAACATTGTAGACTAAAACAAGCTAAAAAAACTGTTCTAAAATGGTTACTAACGCAATCATATTTGGAAACTGAATCGTTAATGAAGATAATTTCATAAACTCTAATATATTTGTAATCAAAAAAAAGAAAAAAACAATCATAAAGCTATATATATAAAGCAGAATTATTATCTATCATAATATTATATACAATTACACACACACCCTCAACCATCCTCACACACTCACCTTGACACTCACATTACTACTCTCACTTACACCCCTACACTACTAACAAACTCACACTTTCTCTCTCTCTCTTACACGACACACACACATACCCTCTCATTCCCATTCATTAACATTACCTTATAACAACAAATACCTACTTAAGATGTCGATTGTAACTTTTTTTCTACATTGTCTGTTATTTGGATTAAGATTTGTTATTCTTTTAAAATTTTATATTTCATACAATTAGTTTTTAATAATATTAATTGTCGTACTCGTACGTTATCGAACTTAAGATAAAAATAGCCTGGAAAAATATTCCTAGGCCTCCACGAGACAGGCTGGATCTAGTGTGGAGGTCACTAGCCAAACATTGTTTTCATTTCTTTCTTATTATTTGTCTATTGTCTGTAAACTATTAGAAAACACTGTAAAACTTTTTTGGCAAAATAAACATTATTATTATTATCTCACTGACTGCCTCGTTGGTCTAGTGGTAGCAAGCGCGACTGCTGAGCACGAGGTCCTGGGTTCGATCCCCGGGTCGGGCAAAGTGTTATTGGGTTTTTCCATTGGGAAATTCTCAGTAGCAGCACGGAGTCTGGAATTGTGCCCGGTTAATTGCAATAGGCTCTCCCCCTATTACATGGGACTTATTACATAGCCGGCGAAACGTGGGTGTACTACACACCTCTGCCTACCCCCTCTGGGGAATACAGGCGTGAGTCTATAAAAAAAAAAAAAAATTATTATCTCATTCATTTATTTTCTATACATATAAAATACATTTTTAAATATATATAAAAAAATAAAAATATACATTTTATTATTATTATTATTATCATTCATTTATTTTCTATACATATAAAATACATTTTTAAATATATATAAAAAAAATAAAAATATACATTTAAAAATATAAAATATAGTAGCCCACCGGTATCGGGAACAGGGTCCAAGCTACCGGCGGTCAGGGCTCCAGAGAAAGGAACCTCCTGACAATGCGAGCCGTGTCCAGGAGTACCGCCCTCTGCACCAAGCCCTTTATCCAGCCATCTAACGAGAGCCTCTTAAGGTGTTGATCGAGGCTCTTGGGTATTAAACCATGGACTGAAACGACTATCGGCACAATGACAGCTGAGTCCACATCCCACATGTCGACAACCTCGCGGGCCAAATCTAGATATTTTATTTGTTTATCTTTCTCGGCCTTTACGAGGTTCCCGTCATGCGGGATGGTGACATCAACAATCACTGCGCGGCGCTCTGCTCGATCTATCACCACTATATCAGGCTTATTAGCAATAACAGTCCTGTCAGTGATGATAGACCGATCCCAGTACAAAGTGGTAAGACCATTTTCGAGAACTGGGTCGGGTGTATACCGGTAATATGGTACCTCTGAATCCACAAGATGGTATCTCAAAGCAAGTTGCTGGTGAATTATTCTAGCCACCAGGTTGTGCCTGTGCAAATACTCTCCATTAGCAAGACGAGAACAACCAGAAACTATGTGACGGATAGACTCTCCCGGACAGTGACATGCCCGACATATGTCCACTGTGCCATCCTTCACAATATATTTCCGATAGTTATTCGTCATGATAACTTCGTCCATAATTGCACAAACAAAACCTTCGGTTTCCCCAAATAGGTCACCAGAACGTAGCCAGGCCACGGACGCTAGGAAATTTACATCGGGATCGTGAAGGGCCCGATAATAGCGCCCATGGAGCTCCTTGCTTTGCCATACCTCCATGCGATCCTTTGTATCCAATATTACAGGCATACGCCAATTCTCTTTAGCCAGATGCAACGGGGTAAGTCCCTTATCAACCGTGACAACATCCCGATGCATCCCTCCGTCGGCCTTAAGAAAAAACTCTCTGAGATTGCACACCTCACGATTATGGAGGGTCTTAGCATTAAGAAAGCCTCGACCCCCACACTTTCGCGGGATGTACAATCTCATTACCGACGATCGAGGATGATGCAACCGGGATGAAGTCAACAGTGTGCGGACTCGTCTATCCAAGGCATCTAGCTCAGTCTGAGTCCACTTGAGTATGCCGAACGAATACATCAGAACTGGCATAACCCAACCATTGAAGGCTCGCACCTTATTTCCACCTGACAAAAAGCTTTTAAAAACCTTTGTCAGGCGTCCAAAGAAGCGATCCCTCAATGATTGCTTCATGTCAGCCTGACTGATACCCAATGATTCCGACATACCCAAATATTTGTAAGTCTCGGTTGAAGAGAGCGGTCGAAGGTGAATGGAATCCGAGAGTTGAATTCCTTCGGATTCCATTATCCCACCTCGTATCACATGCATGACTGCACACTTGTCCACACCAAATTCCATTTTGATAGCGTTACTAAAATTTTCTGTAACTTTCAGTAACTTTATCAAATGTGAATTGTTGGGGGCAAGTAATTTTAAATCATCCATGTAAAGGAGGTGAGATATAATCCGACCTCCTCTTCTCAACCGAAAGCCCAGCCCTGACTCCTCCAACAAAGTGCTGAGAGGATTCAGAGCCAAACAGAACCACAACGGACTGAGACTATCACCCTGAAATATACCCCGTTGTATCTTAATCGGTTCACCGTTTCCAAGGATCTGCCCACATCCTGGATAGCGAAGTACTGTCATCCATTGCCCCATACATGACCTTAAGAAGGCAATTAGAGCTGAATCTACTTTATACAGCTCCATTACCCTCATAAGCCATGCATGCGGCACCGAATCATAGGCTTTCTTATAGTCTATCCAACATGTTGACAAATTCCTTCGGGAACGGCGAACCTGCTGGTTAATGGCCATGTCAATGAGGAGTAGCTCTTTAGTACCACGGGATCCACTCCTACATCCATTCTGAGATACTGACATTATTAAATTGGAATCAATATGATAGTTAATCTTTGATCTCAGAATAGATGTAAGAAGTTTATAGACCGTTGGCAAACAAGTAATCGGCCTATAATTCTTGGGTTCCGCAGTACTACCTGATTTATAGAGCAGGTGGGTTATTCCTGTTGTTAAAAACTGAGGTAACGACCCAGATTCAATAGATAATTGAAATTGGGATGCCAAACAAGCGTGTGAGCTGCGCAACCATTTAATCCAGAAATTGTGCAGTCCATCCGGCCCCGGAGACTTCCAATTGGGCAACGGACGGACTGCACTGGTCACGTCTAAGGGGCTGATGGTTATAGCCCCCATTTCTGGTATTTGCTCACATACACGTTCAACATCCCGCATCCAATCACCCTCGGTGTGATCGACGGGCACCGACCAAATGCTGCGCCAAAATGCAATCATAGCATCATCATCCGGTCGGCACCCCTCAATCACACCATGATCAGGTCGCTCCCAAGTCCGATAAACCCACCTTTGATCACTCTGGAATAAGCGATTAAGAGAGTATCGCTCAACGCGCCGCTTATACCGCCGAATACGGCTTGCCCATGCAGAAATTTTCTGCTTCAGGAAATCAATACGCTCCGCGACACGAGACATATAGTCTTGAGGACTGACATCAGTCCCCAAGAATGCCCGCCTCACGAAGCGCATCACTCTAGGACGAGTATTGCCTTCCCTGAAGCAGATGAGCTTGCCAATGAGCGCTCTGGATTGGTCAATACGACGCTCAATTCTGCACTGCCATGCAGGTATCGCAGACTTCTGTCGTGTAGCTCTGTTAGAATCCGGAAATCTAACATTAGCCACACGACAAGCCGCAACCGCCGCACAGTACAAAATTGAGTGCGTATCGCCGAGATCCACACTGTTGTCAAAATATTCTGACAACAACGCGTCCAGAGCACACATTAGCGCTCTATTTTTTTTGTGCATGGGCAAACGAGGTAAACGTGGTCTAAGGTCAATCGGCATAGAGCGAAACTCACCAATAGCCTCCTCCAAAGTGCTCCTCAGTAAATTATTGCACTGGGTACTTACCTGTGTAACCCTGTCATCGTCCTCCTCAGCGGCACAAACCTGAGGCAAAGCCACATGTGAAGCATGCGGCTGTACCCCAGGCGGCGCCGAGGCAGAGACGACACGGTTACACTGTATCTCAGAGCGTAACCGATCAAGCACTGCGTCATCCAGCATGTGTCCACGGAGAATAGCGCGCGCCTGATCCGACAGTCGTTGAGCCGAAACGTTGATAGCCGGTTCAAGAGCCTGAAACAAAGGCAGCATCCTAGCACGATACACTGTCATGTTGGTTCCTCCCTCTGTCGCCCCAAAGTATGAGCGCATGACATTTTCATTAATGGATTGATTCCATCGCATGCGCTGCACACTACCACCGGCAGCGGGGACCCTATCAGAGACCGGTGGGTCTCGAGGCCCTAAGCCTACCGGCGGCCGGCGTCTCCCCTGCCGACGTACAGGCGTTGGCGACGTCGGCGGGGAGAAATACTCGTCACTTGAGCTCAACACGTCCGCAGCCATCGGCGACAGCGATGTTCGACGGCGACATGGCGACGGCGGCGGAGCGGAGCCAAGCGACGAGTCCGGAGATAATAGTTGTGCACATAGCTTTTTAGTGGCCGCTCTCGTCAACATTATTCCTCATGCATCCTTTCGGCATCATTATTATTATTATTATTATTATTATTATTATTATTAGCCAAAATTTTCCCACTGCAGGGCAAAGGCCTCCCTTCCCTCTTTCCACTCCTCTCTGTTCGTAGCTTTAACGGGCCAATCCTCCATATAAGTGTCCAGCTCATCCCGCCATCTTTTTCTGGGCCTGCCGCGCGGCCTGTATTATTATTATACACAACTAATACCTATATTTTTTATTTTAACGAATGTACCTAGTTCATACATAGAAAATTACATTTTATTGGTTATTTTGATGGTGGTACCAATTTTACCCATAAATTAAGTACACACCAAATGAACTTAATTTTTAAATAAATAATTGCAAAATAAAATCTGAAAAATAAAATAATACCTAGTAAAAAGTGGTTTGGTACATGAGGGTTTCGAACCCTCGACCTTCGCGTTGTTAGCACGACGCGCTAACCACTGCGCTAATGTACCTTTCCAAATGCTAGTGAAATTAGCGCTCTTTATGGTCCAATAGAGCTTTACGAATGCAGCCGCAGGTCGGCGCGGTGGCGCTAGTTATTTTGTTGTCAGTATTTATTAAATTTAATGATAACCAAATATTGAGTAACCCTGGCTATTGTAGTACTACTTATTAGCAGTAAATAAAGTATTCTGGAGTTAAATCTTATAGGTTCTGCATTGAAAAGTATGTTAATACAATGTTAAGAACTATCAATTAAAAGTAGATGATAGTTTTACACAATTAAAGTGTGAGAGTTCTATAATCTTATCTCAGTGACATCTAGTATCCTGGTTTAAGACTGCCTTCTCTTCGTGTTGCAAACAACTAAGTAGCAGGACAGTTGACTAAACTTTTGCAAAAAAAATGCAGAGGGCTCTGCAAAGAGTATATAAACTGTAATACATTTTAATTTTTCATTAAACATTTGTTAAAATAATGCTTATTTTACAAAAGTGAAAAGAAGAGTGGTACGCCTTTGATTATGTACATTAAAAAACGCTTATTACTTTCAAACACCAAAAGTTCTTATCAAAATGAATTTCAAAAAGTTATTTAAAAAAATTATAATATTATTATGAATTTTATTTAACTACAAATTACCTCAGCAATTTATATCAAAATATTTACAAAGTAAGACCATAATATAAATTAATGTCAAAATGTGCATCTTGACAGTGTCTAATTTTAAATAACTTTTTCAATAATAATTTCGAGATTTTTAATCCTTTCAAAATAATATTAATGCTTACTTATAATTTTATCAATACAAGCTTGTTTGTGCCTGCCCCTCTAAAACGCTGTTTAAAGGTAAACATTGCGTTGCTTAATGTAAATGAATTAAACGTACGATTATAATTGCAATTTTAAAACCTTATAGATCTTTAAAAAGTCGAATGAAAATCAGTGCTAAAGGCGCTGAAAATATCGGCCCGATTCTCGGAATTAACAATGATTCTTTTAGATTATTTTAGAACCGGTGATTGATTCTACCTCTCGGTTTTTAAGACTGAATGAGTACTGAGGTCGAACGCTCCCTTTATATCAATTTCATGTGAACAAAACGACAGCTTGAATTTAAACCGGACGGAGACATTTATTGATTAAAAATCAAAACTGTTTCATGTTTACTTTACATGTATATATATACGTACGGACGGGTCAACTTTCAATATAGTTTACCCGGAAGCTTTGCGCTGAAGTATTTTCGTTCTATAGATACTTAAGCCTCATGTGAACGTGATCATATTACCAATACATTAACTTAATAACACACAAGGAGTTACACGCTGACGGAGTCGCGGGCACAGCTATCTATACTTTTCTGCCGGAAGTCACTATTCCACGCGAACGAAGTCGCAGGCAAAAGCTAGTTTAATAATAAAAATAATAAAAAGTGGTAGACACATGAGGGATTTGAACCCACGACCTCTCGTCTCAACCCCGAACGAGATGCTCTACAATATACCAACACGGTTCAAATAGGGGATCTGTATCAAGTTTGTCATTGCGTTCGGCGATTGCAGCGCCAAACGACCTTGACACAGGGAAGAACAAAGCGATCATAACTATGTGATATTGTGGCTTTAATGAAGACAAACATTAAAGTTCTCAATAAAATTAAATAGTTTTGCAGGACGATGATAATAATAATAACTCTCTGTACAACAGCTTCTTCGCAAGCTTAGGCAATAAACATTTTTTCAGCTGACGTTTTGTTTTTAAACTTTTAAAGTCATATCAAATATGTCTACGGTCTACATTTTTGACGGTAGGCAACTTTTAAAAAAAGGAGTTTTAGTGTTTTAAAAGTTACGTATTGTGTAAAAAGTTTCTCATCTTAGAAAAGTATCAAGACGCACACTTTCACGCAAAAAAAGACCACTCTCGTAAAACGTTTCAACTATCATAGTCAGGAAAAAGATTATTATTAAATTAGTACCTATTCTACAATCATGATTTTCTAACGAAATTTAAGGATTTTTTTTAACTCATCACTTTTTGATTTATTTTTCGACTATCATATAGAAATGTCAAATTTTGGTGCGTTGAAATAATTGTTCTTGACTTCATTTCGCGGTATTTCAATATTATAATTTTACTTTTACCATATTTTATTATTATTTTGGAATTACCATAAAAAGAGACGCAAACCTGAGAAGTTGGTGTGAATCTGGGTTAAATCTTTAAAATTAATACGTATTATCCAACTGGCCAAATTAAAATTTTGTCACAGTATATTTTATTTTTATTGCAATAAGGACGAGATTGTCTTAACGATCGATGGCTCATGTTGCATTTTAACATTTGTGATTAAAGTTATTTACACTTGTAGTGTTTTATGTGATCCTAGTACAAAAGGCAGCATTGAAAGAAGCCTAGCATTAGTGCGCTTGCGCGAGGAGTTAACCACGTCATTCAACACGAAGTTCGTTGTTGGAAGGACTGAAGTACTAGTGTCACATGATTCTCAGGAGCTAAAACTTATTTATACCTTTGGCAGCATTGAAAGAAAGCCTAGCAGCATTTTCTATCACGCTTGCGCGTGGAGTTAATTAACCACGTCATTTACCACGAAGTTCGTTGTTGCAAGGACTGAAGTACTAGTGTCACATGATATTCAGGAGCTATACACTATATTGTAATTGTGCTTTATGGACCTCTCTAATCAAGTAATTAGGTACTAATCTTTAGTGAGCTTATTAGTTAAATAATTAGGCATCTATATAATACCTACCAACCAACCTTTGATAGGTGGTTTAGTAATATTTTTTCAGAAATTTTAAAGCTTAACTAAACTGTACATAGTTCTTGACAATTTTTTAAAAATTATTAAATTTTTCCATCCAGAAATATTCCATGAAGAAACTTAATGACCCACCCTCTTACTCCGGTATATAAGGTTTCTAACTACCAGCCAAAAACTACTGACTTAATCAAAAGTCTTCTATTTCTATTTCGTAATGATAATAATTGATAAAACTTGAACTTTTGTTTTCTTAATGGTACTAATACTAAATATAACTAATACTAAAACATACATACATACTAACAACATTTTCTTCATAGTTAGTTATGTATTTATTAATATAAATAATAAAAATCAATTAAAATGAAACATTATTATGATAAATATAAATAATAAGTTGAATTAAATTTTTAATAACAACAAGATTAAGTAGGAATAATACATTAAAAAAACTTCTGATGTTTTTAGTTTAATTAATTAACTAATTTCTAGCATTACATTTTGCAGAAACTAAATTACACATTACATACTACATTACACATTTATCGTAGCAGTCACCGTTTCGTAGCACCGTAGCCGTAGTCACTAGACGAAACGACGTAGCAATTTCGTAGCATTGTTTCATCATCATTTATTTAAGAGCTACGCGCTTGTCGATGCAGCTTCTTCCAGCTCTCCCTATCAAGAGCCAATTCCTTGACCTCCCCTATACACCTAGCATTGTTTATAGTCCTAAAAAAATATTTTGTCATAGAAAGGGGATGAAAAGCATATGACTCGAGAGCAAATTATTTTTCCCTCGGGCGATGTACTTTGAATCTTTCGCTGCGTTCAGGATTCTACGTTAGAATCCCGAGTGTATTTTGCTTCCTTGTCATACAATCTACTATTGCAACGAAATTTACATAATCATATAATATAATTACTGACAATGAGGTATCATCTCATTTCTTATTAACCAAACAATATATTTTACAATTTCTATAATACGAAAGTCGCACGAAACTTGGTATAATATAAAATATTTGTAGTTAGTAAGTAGTTACTTTGTAAGTTATTCCAAGTAGGAATGAATAATTTAACAAAATGCTTCTTCTTAAATAAATGATTCTTATTAAATATATTCAAATTATAATAATATTATTAATATTTATTTAAAAACCAATTTTAGGACTTAACTTGTACAAAAAAGGTACATAAGAGACTTTATTTTGCCGCTTGCGCTGGATATGATAACTTTTACAAATTGTAAATAGAAAAAAATACAAAAAAGAAAATACAATTGTACAACCAGACTACTTGTGAAGCAATATTCTCTGCGTATTTAGTTCAACAACAACAAGTGGCTGAAGTAAGTTGCGCTTTAAGTATGGGTGATTCAGCTCGAGCTGTCAGACAGTTAATTATTTGTAAAGTATACCTACATACGGTGTAATTATTATGTCTATTTTTAAATAAATGTTCGTGTTTAAAATTATGTTCTTATTAAATAATTATATTTTTTTAAACTTATTATTAACCGAACTAAATGAAACTTCGCTTTTTAGTTTAGTTTTTTGTCAGATATTAATTAATTAATTCATCAGAAAATAGTAAAGTATTTGGTGCCATAGAAGGCACAATAAGTAATTGATCTGGCTACTTACTACTTTGCCATTGTGGTTGGTCGCTAGGCATAGGCGGAATTTCCAACATTAGTGCCTTATTTCATCGCTCACTAGTAAAGTGATACAGTAAACCTGACAAATAAAATTTCATGTAATTTTTGTTTTCTATTTTTGAATTTACCTAGTTACCCGTGCGGATTAGGAATGGGATTGAGTATGGCGCTCAGATTGATCAAGCCTTTCAATCCGATGACTAGGAACATAGAACCGATCAAGAGTAAAATATTGGGAAAATCAATGAAGTAAGTGCATGCGCGCATGTCCACAGAATCAAGCTCTGATGAATGCCTTCCAAATCGATGACTAGGAACACATAACAAACTAGGAGTAATCTGTCCACTATACTGTAATAACTGGTATATCCAGTATACCCGAGCTCCTGAACTACACCAGATTTTTTTATACTTGTCTTAAGTGATAAATAATCTTAGTACAACTAACTTTTATACAAAAAATGGTTGTAAAACATTTTAAAAAATGTTATTTTAAAAAGTAGTGGTGACCAAATTAAGTTGAAGGTAAACAACTGCTTTTGGTATAACTCAGTTGTATTTTTTAAACGCATTTACAAAAGATGTGCTAAGATTGTTTACAAAATAAGATAAGTATAAAAAAGTCGGGTGTACTAAAGACCTAATGCAGTCCACGCAATATGCTGCAGCCGTAGCTAGTTTTAAGAAAGTAAAAAGTTTGACGAGTTTTACCGAAACGAACATTATTGTGCTTTATAGTTCTTAAAGCCGGGTTTTTCCTTATTACTTCCTAACTAAATTTTAAGTGGTAAATTAACTTCAAAATATTAATAATTGGTATTTTAATCTTAAATAAATGTTAACTTCAAAATAAAAGTCACCAGCCAACCACTTCACACTTTTTCGGAAGTCCATTATCAACAAATACAAAGTACAAAAGGGCACGAGAGGTTTGCTATCGTCGAATAAAAAATTCCATAGTTCATCAACAGATCATGACAATATTTATACGGGACCAATCGGGGAGTAAATTCTTTTACATATCTCTTGCTCTGTAAGTACACCCTTACACCCCTGAATGCCGGGGTGTATGACTATCATTACAGCATAGGTTTTGGATTTTGAAAAAAGAACTGTCATACTCATACTGCACGAAGAATATTTTTAAAAAGTTAATATTTTTTTTCTTGGTATCGATTAATTACTCGAATCGGAATCTAAACAATTTATTTTATAAAGATTTTATTTTAAATATGGAACTATTTGTTTCCACATCGTATGTTAGATGGAATCGATTTAAAAATCAAACTGGCCAGCAAGATTTGACGCGCTTGCGTGCGTGAAAAAAAAAGGCAGTCTACTAGATTCCTAAAAAGAACGTGACCATATCTCTTACAAATTGTAATAATTTTACTATTAATTTTAATTAAATACACATTTTTTTCTTCTTAATAAATGTTCATTGAAAGCTGCTGCCGGCGGTAATAGGAACAAAAATCACAATTTTATTCCTATTACCGACCCATGTCGCTGATAAGTACTTGTCGTATATTTTGTGTGCCATGATTTTTGTTAAAATGCGCAAATTAATAGGCAGGAGGCTATACTAACTCAGTTTCTTAGTATGTTAACTTATATTTGAGCTATTAACGCCATATATTCAAGAGCTTTAGTAGCCGTATACACTAACTTTGATCTTACGTAAATATTTTGATGATTAAAGGAGGTATAATTTTTAAATAGTGTATTTTTATAGTTGAATAAAATATTATTATTATTAAATATTTTTAGCAACCGCACCTCTTAAATCATACATGTACAAAAATCACATGTATTTACACAATTCATACACATTCCCTTGGGTCGGTAATAGGTTATACGATTTCCTTTAAGAAAACCTATTACCGATCTACTTGTACATTTACGACGCACCCCATACTACATGTTTTTTTTATTTGGTATTTATTATATATTCAAGTTATTTAATAGACATTATAGTATTCCATAATAAACATACAGATTTAACATAAGCTTTATTATATTATAGTAATACTTAGCTAACATTTATATGTGGAAGTCATATGGTAATTTTAATTACTATTTGCTATCCTTTAATAGTATATCCTAGACTTAGTAAATAAATTTTGTTTCAGAAACATGGATCGACTAAAACGTAAACAATATTAAACAGTTAATCAATTTGACGTTGCACTGATGGCTATCACTAATGGAGCAAGTATCTATGAAACCTCTTTGTCAATCTTAATCCAAGATTTGATTTTTGATTTGACATGACTACTAAACTTAAGAAGCGGTTTACAGTCAAATGCCTTTTCTACTGTTTTAATAGATCACATTTTGAATTTTTTATTCTATTTACGAGTTATGATACTTTTTCAATTAGCGGCGCTAGTAGACGGTAAACCGCCTCATAAATGTTATTGTAATTTTATATGACTATGTTACATTTTTACTAAGATTCTATAATGCCATTTACTCTTGTATAATACCAAATTACCATTGGTTATATTATTATAGTAGTTATAATCAATGCTGGCCTTTGGTAATTTGTTATACATAATTCGTATAAATATGATATTTTTTATTGATTTAACGCTGTTAAGAATATACTATTATAAGAATACATATAATTGTTCAGTGTTGATAGCATTCTGTACCGTGTTGGAGCATTTATATAAACAGTTCAATATACACAAGAATTTTTATTTAACTTTAACGGTTCTATTTATTTAGTGGTCGGTATTAGGTGTCACATAAACGGTATTAGGTAATCGCCCGATATATTGAGTCGGTAATAGGGACATGACCCTTTTTCCTTTTATTTTATTTTTATTTTTTTAAGTAATTCTTTGCTTATTGTTCTTATACATAACTAAAAAAATTGATAATTTCAGTACTTGAAAAAATATTTTTATTGAAGCCACATATTAAGAATGTGCTTATTTTTTGGATATCAATCTGAACTACGCTTAAACTGGCGGTAATGGGTGCGTTTACGTTAATATTTTGAAGTTAATTTACCACTTAAAATTTAGTTAGGAAGTAATAAGGAAAAACCCGGCTTTAAGAACTATAAAGCACAATAATGTTCGTTTCGGTAAAACTCGTCAAACTTTTTACTTTCTTAAAACTAGCTACGGCTGCAGCATATTGCGTGGACTGCATTAGGTCTTTAGTACACCCGACTTTTTTATACTTATCTTATTTTGTAAACAATCTTAGCACATCTTTTGTAAATGCGTTTAAAAAATACAACTGAGTTATACCAAAAGCAGTTGTTTACCTTCAACTTAATTTGGTCACCACTGCTTTTTAAAATAACATTTTTTAAAATGTTTTACAACCATTTTTTGTATAAAAGTTAGTTGTACTAAGATTATTTATCACTTAAGACAAGTATAAAAAAATCTGGTGTAGTTCAGGAGCTCGGGTATACTGGATATACCAGTTATTACAGTATAGTGGACAGATTACTCCTAGTTTGTTATGTGTTCCTAGTCATCGATTTGGAAGGCATTCATCAGAGCTTGATTCTGTGGACATGCGCGCATGCACTTACTTCATTGATTTTCCCAATATTTTACTCTTGATCGGTTCTATGTTCCTAGTCATCGGATTGAAAGGCTTGATCAATCTGAGCGCCATACTCAATCCCATTCCTAATCCGCACGGGTAACTAGGTAAATTCAAAAATAGAAAACAAAAATTACATGAAATTTTATTTGTCAGGTTTACTGTATCACTTTACTAGTGAGCGATGAAATAAGGCACTAATGTTGGAAATTCCGCCTATGCCTAGCGACCAACCACAATGGCAAAGTAGTAAGTAGCCAGATCAATTACTTATTGTGCCTTCTATGGCACCAAATACTTTACTATTTTCTGATGAATTAATTAATTAATATCTGACAAAAAACTAAACTAAAAAGCGAAGTTTCATTTAGTTCGGTTAATAATAAGTTTAAAAAAATATAATTATTTAATAAGAACATAATTTTAAACACGAACATTTATTTAAAAATAGACATAATAATTACACCGTATGTAGGTATACTTTACAAATAATTAACTGTCTGACAGCTCGAGCTGAATCACCCATACTTAAAGCGCAACTTACTTCAGCCACTTGTTGTTGTTGAACTAAATACGCAGAGAATATTGCTTCACAAGTAGTCTGGTTGTACAATTGTATTTTCTTTTTTGTATTTTTTTCTATTTACAATTTGTAAAAGTTATCATATCCAGCGCAAGCGGCAAAATAAAGTCCCTTATGTACCTTTTTTGTACAAGTCCTAAAATTGGTTTTTAAATAAATATTATAATTTGAATATATTTAATAAGAATCATTTATTTAAGCATTTTGTTAAATTATTCATTCCTACTTGGAATAACTTACAAAGTAACTACTTACTAACTACTCGGGTTAATTAGCGCCTTCGCTTCGCTCAGGCGCCAAAAACCTCGTATGCAATTGATGTCATACAGCCCTAGGTTAATAATCTACTATTAAACAAAAAATATTACTTAAATTGGCTAATCACGGAATAATTAATTTGTGAAAAAAATAATCCTCCACCTTTTATGGAAGGACGTGGACGTTCAACAGAAACACGTGGTTAACTCCGCGCGCAAGCGCTGTAATGACAGGCTTCTTTCAAGGCATACTCTGTACTAGGATCACATAAAACACAACAAGTGTAAATAGCGAAATTAACAAATGTCATATGGTACACCATCAAATCATTTAAACAATCTCGTCCCTCTGTTAAATATAAATTATTGCAAAACTTCAATTTGGCTTGTTAGATAAGTTTAAAAAAAAAAAAATATTATTTTAAAGATTTATCTAAGAAACACCAACTTTTTGAAGTACCTAAATAAATGAATGTACTGAACAAACACTTAACTCGCGCAAGCGCCGTAATGACAGGCTTCTTTCAAGGCATACTCTGTACTAGGATCACATAAAACACAACAAGTGTAAATAGCGAAATTTACAAATGTCCTTCTGTTAAATATAAATTGTTGCAAAACTTCAATTTGGCCCGTTAGATAATTTTAAAGAAAAAAAAATTAATTATTTTATCTACTCCATGCTTTAAATCCTCAATAAAAGATTCGGAAGCAGTTAGCTTATTGCTAACATTAAAACACCGAATGTTATAATGACCAATATATCACCCAAACGGATGATATAATGTTGTACTGAATTTCATTATAACCTTCCTTTGTTGATTTTTTGGATCACTTTCGGGCAAAGGGTTTCAGCAGACAGCCACATTTTTACTACTCGATGCGTGGTATCCGTATGAATTTTAAAAAAAGAACATTGTCATTGCCATTCACTACCAGAACGCCGCGCACCGTAAATAAAAAGTAGAATATTCAAATCAATTTGAATCCCCGCCATTTTTCTTCAATATTTTTAGCAATTAAAGAATTATTTATTGTATTAGTAATATTCAAGTGAATTTTAATAATTGCTCTATACAAAATGTTAATTACTACTACAATAAATAATTCTTTCATTAATAGATACTTATTCTATTTGTATATATTCAGTAATGGATGATATTAGGTTACTAGGACTGGTTGTTTTAATGTTAGCAGTAAGCTGTTTCAGAATCTTTTACTCACTCATACTATGGGAGTAGATAAAGTCTTGTATGCAACTGTTGATAATTAGGTATTAAAACACTCATGTGATACTATTACAACACGAGGCGAAGCCGAGTGTGATAAACCCACATTCGTGTTTTGATACCCCTTATTATACAACAGTTGCATAAAAAACCTATTAAAGATTTATCTAAGAAACACCAACTTTTCGAAGTACCTGTAATAAATGAATGTACTGAACAAACACTTAACTCGCGCAAGCGCCGTAATGACAGGCTTCTTTCAAGGCATACTCTGTACTAGGATCACATAAAACACAAGTATACATGCGTAAATCATGAAATAATATTAAAATGCAACATGTAGGTACTATTAAAACAATCTCAAATCAAATCGTTATAACAATCTCAACATTAATTTCATATGCTGTTGCAAACTTCAATTTGGTCTACGAACCCACGATCTTTGGCGTACCGTGCCGACGCTCTAACCGCTGAGCCACCGTATCCCATCAGAATCAGTCGAAATTTCAATTTAGTGGTATTTGTTTTTTTCAAATTTCTTATTAAATAATTTTATTTAATAAGCTAATCGTGTTAAAATATGTTAAAAAATCACAAAAAAAAATCAGTTTGGTCTTTTGGATATTGTAAGATTTATGCCAATTTCATAGGTTTGGGACAATTGGAACTCTTTTTATTAGAAATTATAATTTCTTTTGAGTATTAGATAACTCAAACATGTTAACAACATAATATACTCTTTTCTCATGGGCAGTACAATTTGTTCATTTATTTGTCAAGATACCAAGATTATATTAATTTGCTTTAAATAAATAAAATAATATGCACAAATTCTATAGTCTACGTAAGCGAAGCCACGCGGAAAAAGCTATTCGATTAATAATAACATCGACAGTATTGTTTATTCTCTTATTTTTAACTTTTTGGTTCAATTCATAAAAAACATTCACAATTTCCATTACAACCAGAATTTGGGCCAGCTTTACAACTACTAAGTTTTGCTCACAATAAGTCCTTTCCAATTTACTTATGCATAAATGGAAGCTATACACAAGCTAGAATATTATATTAATTACAATAATTTATGAATTGAATTTGTACAACAAGTAGAACCTGAGAAATAGCCATCTTAAAAACTTCTCACGCTACCAGGGAAACATAAATAAAAGGGAACTTTCGATATAGTTATCGAAACCATATAGCTGTCAAAAGCAGTATGTATGCAACAATGATATATAGATATTAGAGATATTAGACACTATATTATATTAGACATACTCGTACATGTATCGGAAATCATGAATGTGAAAATTTCGAAACCCTTTTTCATTGCAGGTTCGAAGGAGTGTGAGGTTGCCTCATAGTTAAAGCTTATACAGAAATAATATTAGAAGAAGGTTAATAAATATATTCAGTTTATTTATTATACTTAAATAATACTAATACTATAACTTGAATGATTAAGTGTCATTATTGTATCATCATCATCATGGGCTACGCTCTTGTCGATGCAACTTCTTCCAGCTTTCCCTGTCAAGAGCCAATGCTTTAATTCCTTCCTGATTAATAATAAAACCCAAATCAACAACAACGAGTTTCGAGGCTTGGAACTTGGAAGTCTGTCTTCTACCGGGACAGATGGTGGTGTAGATAATGGATTTTTTGTAGATCTTGAGTGTTTCGCACAACAGTGAAGCACAACAGTGAAGCACACAACTGCGCTCATCGTGCCCGCATTGATGAACTAAATCTTATAATTTTTTAATAGTCACGTTATTCACACGTGATGCAAGAAATAATAATAGCATTATTACCAAAAAGAGGCATCTTGAATGATGTACTCTTTGTCAATAACATAGATAACATCTAGTCCACAAAGCGTCATCCACCTTACTATTCCCAAACTTTGTTGGGGTCACAAAATGTGATTTTTAATAATGGCAAAGTTACTGAATAATCTTGACAAACAAACTATCTTAAAGAAATACAAGCACTTTACCCGCGACTTTATCCGCATGGTTTGCTGATTATCTCATGCAGCTTTTTCGCGGCTTTGCGTGAATGTC
Organism: Protodeltote pygarga; assembly: GCA_936450705.2. Classification (NCBI taxonomy): domain Eukaryota; kingdom Metazoa; phylum Arthropoda; class Insecta; order Lepidoptera; family Noctuidae; genus Protodeltote; species Protodeltote pygarga. Next base: position 17,320,848 of record OW388248.2, read on the forward strand.
ATAATATTACCTAAGATAAAAGTAACCTATGATGATCAATTTCATCCGAATCCGTTTCGATTAACAACGATCCAAATTCACAAATGTCTAACATCCACGGCTATTAATGCAACTTGACGTAGTATTATGTAGTATTATGTTTATGTATTATATTGATTATTAATTTATTTTATTAATTCATAAATAATTAACAATGTTACAAAAATATATTATATTAAATATTGAATTAAGAGTGAAAATTGACACAAAATATAGAATTCGTTTCAAGTTATATGTCAAAGTGTATTTATTTAACACAACTAAGTTATGACACTGAGCCATGCACCCCGAATTCTATTAATACATTGCATTACCAGGAGAACATGAGCTTGCAGAAGGTAAAAGGTAATAGTGGTGTTTCACTTTCTATATGCACATTTGAAAGAGACAGCATAATTCATTCATAATCAATCTATGGTGGCTACGGTGAGGGTTAAATGCGTCATCCAAATCGAAGTTAGAAGCGTAACGTACTTGCGTTATCTATATATTATTTATTACGTGAAGCGAAAACTGTAGATCCCTTTTTAGGAATTTTGCGCGTATGGAGGAGTGTGAATCTTGGTATAGTAAAAATTTATATAAAGAATAAGTGCAGAAAGCTAAAATTTATAAAAAAATACGGTTGAATTTCGAACACTGACATGGCATGGCATTAGTAGGAATAAATCGTCTAAAGCGTACCAATAAACTTCCAGGAATAAAACAATTATTAATAGTATTTTTTTCATGTATGTCTTGCAATGCTAATCATTGGTTCTGGTTCCAAAATGAACGTTTGATAGCTTATTAGCGTTGTTTAAGCCTCAAGCAACATTGCATGAAGCTCAAAAAGCTTTCCTCACCCTGACAGGCATGGACACTAACCACGATACTAGCGAGAATTATAATAAAAATGCTAAAGTTGTGGTTGACATGCTTCCCGATATAAATAAACTAACCAAATATAGTTTAACTGTGACACATAATTTTAAAATAAACACCCGTTTTCTATTATCCATTTTAATTCAATCTTTTTTTCTTTTCTTTATCATATGGTTGATTAACAATCTTTTTGTTGATAACAACCTACTGTCAAAGTTTATACCTTTTTACCAGACCAGTTTAGGCGTTTGATATGGCTTTACACACCTTTGAAAAATCTCTCAGTTGTGCTAATTTCCTCAATTATATAATTAATTTCTAATACGTACATGAATCCGCAAAGTCAGAGGTGCGTGCCTGGGTTTCGAACCTACGACCTTTTGCAGTCCAACGGTCATACCATCTAATTCAATAATTTCCATTTTATTGTGATGTTTTCGGTGTAAATTATTCTCATTCGTTTTCCACGCATGTATAGCCACCTGCACAAGTTTGTTAGAGAACGCACCGTTAGTGACCTGAGATCAAGTTTTACTATTACTCCGTTAAACATGCAAATAAATAACACTTCTGATATTATCTTTTTCAATGCAGTACAATATAAATACATTTTTTTTAAAGTCACTTTGCCTAGTATGCGTAAATATGCATACTAGGCAAAGTGACTAGGGGCTTTACCCAGTAGGTCGCGGGTTCAAATTCCGTTCGTCATTCATTTTTTTTTCTACGAAAATGTCGAACTTTACCATACAATAAATACATTTGCGCATGTAAAAGCACCTGCTTTAGTAGATAGAAGTAGGTATCTACAGGTATAAGTAAAAGTTAAAAGACATAATAGAGGGAAAACATTGTGATTAACTCTATCCTTAGCTCTACGAGAAGAAACCTTTGGCCTGCAGTGGGTCAGTCATAGGCAGCATTACAATAGAGTTTAATTATTATGGTGAATAGTTATGTTACTAAATAACTATTCCTAGCATCTTCAAACTTTAAAATCTTTGACAACTCGTAGCGGTAGGAGGTGTAGCACCGTAGCCGTCACGTAGACGTCAGATAGCGTAGCAACTTCGTAGAACATGTGAAACTTTTAATGCTGTCTTGCTGCTGTTTTGCTGTTGCTGTGAAGTTGTCTCTATTTACGGCACGCTTAAATGTATACCAATCATTGTTTGAAACTTCGTGCTGCTACTAAATATTTCTAGATAGAGAAGTTTCAATACTTAGTCTAACCTGGGAATTGATACTGAAACCTCGTGCGAGCTCAGTAATCTGCCACACTCATTGCCAATATTCCAATAAAACTTCGAAAGGAATAGCGATAGTTTTGGTTACTACGTGTGAATGCAATGGACGCAAGGAGAACCTCATACCACCGACTACCACCACCTACTCTCACACCACGGTAGACAAATGAGAACAAGCAATGTTTTATATCAGTGTGCGTCGAACTTGATTCATGTGTGCTCTCGGGCATCCCTTGCAGATTTATGCGTTCCTAGTAAAGATCACGCAATTCTCGACAGATTTGACGTCGCCTTATAAAATTGTTTTGCTTTGAAATGTTTAACCACATGTTGGGAGATATATAAAAAAATCTTGTTCCATTTTGATAAGTACAAGTTTCTGAGACGTTTGTGGTGTAAATAAGTTTAGAAGATTGTCAATATACATTATAATAATACTACTCTGTTGTTTTACATTTGCTCAGTCAATGCAGATTACAGTTCTTTATGATTATGAACACATTGATAAATAAGTTTAATTTTTTAATCAAACTATTATAATATATCCATTGCAAAACTTGCTTTATTCATTAAAATCAACGGATATTAAAAATAATACGAGTATAACGCAATAACTATGATCTCAATCTGTAACATATAACAAAAACAATAAAATAATTAAAAACATAACCCTTCCTGGCAGTCGGGTAAAAAGGGATTGATAACGATCATACTTATCATTTTAAAGGGACATCTCATAATAAATTAATGTGATATAAAGCAAGCTGGAATTCAGAATCGAATTAGCTGTGTAACCACAATATAAGATACTCGCCTACAGCCTACCTAGTATCTTAAACGTGATAGATGTCGGAAGTTAGCAAAATACGTTCTCCTCTAAACTCGTGAGTTCCTGGTCATATTCTATTGCATGGAGGGCTATATAAATATATCTAGCGACCGACAGAATATTAGGAACTCATAAATTAATAGGAGATACTATTGTTACACACAGCTTTTAAAACTTTGGAACTTTGAAGAAATAAAGCAATAGGTGATAATATGGTGTGATTTATCAAGTAAAACCAAAGACTTGCATTAAATTGTAATCACAATTAAGCGTGCTGTCAAATATAAAATTACAAAATATGTACCTTAATGACTTCACTAATCGTCTTTACAAAATACTAGCTGTTCCCCGTGACTTTGTCCGCGTTAAATTAAACTTTCCCGTTAACACATATTGATGAAGCAGCCAGATTGCCTGTTTTTTTTTCGACTTGAATCACAGTTATTGTTAACTTTTATTGAAACTCAACTTACAACATACATACAAACTTTACCTCTTTATAATATTAGTATAATATAAATAGTATTATTCACAACTCGTTTTAACATAATAAAGTATTGTTAACATAACAACACCGGTGCATTTTCTGCTTTACAATTTAAGATATTCTTTGACGTGTAAACAGTAATAAAGTTATTATGTTAATTTATAATATTTCTAACTAGAAGTTATTCATCGACGTTAAGTTCAAGTATTTCATATTCAAGTATTTTACACTTGATAACTCTTCGTCAGTTATGTTATTCTGGTGAGTGAGATGGATACCGCGCGTATCCATGGAAACGCATCCTCAGGAATAGTGTTTTGCGAAGAGAGAGTGAATAGCATAATATGCAGCGGTTTTCCTTCTAACCTAGCTCTTTCATTTTTCAAGCCAAACAGTTCCTGTATAGGTCAAGGATAGCACGGAGTGAATGTAATGGACATATTGATGTCAATAGCTACTACTGACACGCCTCCCTATTGTTATGTTGAATAATTATATGAATCGCGTACCGGCACCATGTTGGTATCAGTAGTTGGACTACTAGGATTTCATAAATCAAATATAATACAATCCGACATCAAGAAGACTCAACTAGGATTCTCGTAATAGTTACTAGACGTCTTTGATAAGAAACCTGCTCGACCGTAACACGTGAATATAGTTTTAACCATAATTTCATTTTTCACATTTTTCAAACTTTGCTATATTAACTATTTTAATAATAAAAAAATAATTGTTTTCGAAGTTTGAAAAGAACTGTGGCAATACCTCAGTTTTTTATAACGACGTAACAAGATCCGTGGTGATGTTATAATATAGTCCGGTTTGGTGCAGAGCCACATGTCTGGACCCCACCTTTAAAATCTGTTTTATATCTGTTGACCTCAATCTGTACAAGTTTTGCAAGGAGTGGTTTTGTTTGAACAAAAAAGTAAAACTTGTTTTCACTGATTTAAAACTGAGGTTACAATATCAGAATTAAAATCTCAAATCGACAGACACCATGTCGGAGTGGGTTTACAAAGCGCTTTAATTTACGTGTTCTTGTTTTTTCATATCATCAAAAACAATATTATATTTTTTATTGGTTTGTAAGTACAGTAGAATCCGTTTATTATGACTCCGCTTATATTGACCAACCGCTTATTATGACGTACCTAATTACATAGTTTGGTTTTCATATAAAATTCTTTATAAAAAAGTTGGTTACAATGACTTTGCTTATAGCGACATGTCGGTTATTGTGACCCGTTTTTAATAAATTGTGTGTGATTATAGTGATAACATGATTCCTCACACCTTTGGCAGTGTTCGGGAGAGTCACGTGATACCCGACGACATGTTCGGCGTGTGCCTGGCTTATTTTTTGTTTGAAAAATAAACATACGTACTTATTACGTACAATTTTTACTTTGATGTATCATCTCTATTTTGTTTCTCTTTATTAAAATAATTACATATGTATATACTATCAAAAACAGGAGATTGCTTATTTTCTACAAAATTCTTTGTATGACGTCCGCTTAGTATGACGTATTTTTTATTACCCTTCGATGTCATTATAAACGGATTCCACTGTAGGTATAACGAAAATTTGCCAAATGTATCTCTTCACGAACGTTGTAGAAACGTTAGTGTTCATTTACCAAGATGACACGAGATTATAATTTTCACTTGGTAAATTTTTAGCTCTTGGCAAAAGATATCTGAGATCGACACACACTGCTGTAAAGATTGCTTGTTATAATTTATCTACAATGGAGTGAGGGTACAAAGCAGTTGGCGGTATGAGGTCAATGTCAAGGTCCTTGGATATAATATTTTCACATTCATAGAGATCCATCGGCATCCTTCTCGGACAGAGTGCCTCTTTAGACTAGTGGCAATAAGTGTTCGATTCACGGGTAATATAAGGCCTTACTTCACTGCTTCCTTGTAATGTATGATTTAGTAACCCAACAAAAAAAAACATACAGATAGGTCAGTGTGTGGACGCTGTGGCCAAACACGCTTCACAGCGCCTATAGCTCCAAACAAAGTTTAGTAATGGTTTAGGTTAGAACCAGATGTTTCTAGTTCAAATTTCTTTATTCTATGAAAGAACGTCGGTAAAAAAGAAGATATTTATCTTCTTCGCGCTAGCTACTACTAGACTATGTTTTATTAATCAGTTTTTTTTTAAAGAAAATATTTATCAAATAAAAATATTAATAAAGATTAACATCTGCACATATGTATAAATAAAATGAATAAATACCAAATTAAAATACAATTATCATTATATTTCACTATAAGTACCTTCTGTGTTAGTAAAATCTTAGCCTATGTTAGTCAACCCTCATTACAACACACATCTATTTGTTTTGGATTGGGCAATCCGCACGAGACACAATTATCTGCAGGATACTTATACTACTGCCTCGAACACGCTGAAATTAGGAGGCTACTTTCTTGCGTGTAAGCGCTTGAAAGCCATCCGTTCGCGCCTCCGCAAACATTTTAGATGCACTGCAATACCGAGGCAGCCACACCAGCACCCAATTTAGAGACATTTAGTATATTTTTCCTGAAATAAAGATTTTTAAAAACTACATAAGTACTTGTAATAAAATATTTTCCAAATATTGTTATGTTAATTTGGTAAAGTTATGTTAAATTAAAATGATTATTATTTATTAATTTTAAAATAGCAACTACGAACTTGGGCTCTCATGTGGAGGAGCCCATATACTTTATTATTGTAATAATAAGTGGTTCCTAATAATGAATACTTTAATATTCTTATTAGTATTGTATGCAAAACATATTATTAGGTTATTATGATAAATAACAAGATAATCGTTTGTTTTTTAAACGAAATATAATTTCATTACTTTTTCTATCATTGGCAAATTTAATAGTCGGAAAATGTAGGTCCATTATAATATACAGGGTGGGCGGAGAATAGAGGTTCAAAAATTTTTTTTAGATGCCCCTCTCCAATAGCTATTCGAATAACCCCCATGTATGTTCAGCGATTATTTATAGTTTAAGAGCTAGATTTTTTTATATCAATTTTTGGGAAAGTATCACCTGACTTTAGATTTTATTTTTTTTCTTCTTCTGCATTGTAATTCTTGAAAATATTTTTTATTATATTAAGTCCTTATAGTATGTTCTATGATCCATAAAAAATCCGTTTGTCTAATCATCTCATAAAGTACCTAAAACTTTGCTCAAAAGGAAAAAAAGTGCAAAATAAAATTTGTTCCAGATTTTCATTAACTCAAAAAAAAATCAAAAAATGGTGGCAATGACCTCAAAGTAGTTTTAAAAACTCCCTTGGACTTTCAGCATTTCAAAACAATAAAAATATTTCCTATTTTTCGGGACATTATTTTGTACAATCGTAGTTCAAAGATGGTAAAGAGAAAAAATCTCAACTAATGTTTTCATTTACTTGATAGTTCAAAAGGTTGTTTTAATACATTCTTATCATGAAAAGTTCATTGAGTTGTGATAGCGTAGTGGTAGTAATCGTTGACTGGCAAGTCAAAGGTCTCAGGTTAAAACCCAAGGCGCGCACCTCTGACTTTTCATAAGTTATGTGCTATAAATTAATTATCACTTACTCCGTGCCTCGGAAAGCACGTAAAACCGTTGGCCCTGAGCTTGATCTCTCACCGGTCTCGTGTCGGATTGCCGTCCCATTGGTGTATGAGAGTAAGGGAATAGAAAGTACCCTTGTGTTTGCGCACACACTTGTGCACTATAATATCTCCTGGCTAATCTCCGTCGAGATTGGCCGCTGTGACCAAAATCGGTCCGGAGGATATTATTATCACGAAAATAATGAATTAAAACAACCTTTTATCACTTTCAAAAGGAAAATTGTCTGTTTTTTTTTTAATTTGCGCCATATAAATCGGAATCCATAAATTTTGGCATTTTAACTAGCTACAATAATGCAATCAAAAATCTACAACAAATTAAAAAACCATTTAAATAAGGTTCTATTTAAAAGTTCAGAATTCTTTTTTTAAGCACAGATTTTGCTAAAGTTTTGTATTTTTATTGTATTATACCTAATGTAAATTGTATTCCATTAGAATTAAGTGCTATCAAATAATAAAAAATTGGGAAGAAAAGAATTAAATTAATTGAGATTTTTTCTCTTTACCATCTTTGAACTACGATTGTACAAAATAATGTCCCGAAAAATAGGAAATATTTTTATTGTTTTGAAATGCTGAAAGTCCAAGGGAGTTTTTAAAACTACTTTGAGGTCATTGCCACCATTTTTTGATTTTTTTTTGAGTTAATGAAAATCTGGAACAAATTTTATTTTGCACTTTTTTTCCTTTTGAGCAAAGTTTTAGGTACTTTATGAGATGATTAGACAAACGGATTTTTTATGGATCATAGAACATACTATAAGGACTTAATATAATAAAAAATATTTTCAAGAATTACAATGCAGAAGAAGAAAAAAAATAAAATCTAAAGTCAGGTGATACTTTCCCAAAAATTGATATAAAAAAATCTAGCTCTTAAACTATAAATAATCGCTGAACATACATGGGGGTTATTCGAATAGCTATTGGAGAGGGGCATCTAAAAAAAATTTTTGAACCTCTATTCTCCGCCCACCCTGTATTTCGGAGGTTTTGAGAACACTAGTTGTATTAGGTACATTTTAGAAACTATGACAATAAAAATTAAATAAAAAGAAAACCTTAAGTCAGATTACCGCTTCCAGTAATCAACCAAAAACAACTTCCTGCATTACCACGTTGACTGTTAGTTTGTTACTGCAATATCACTAAATAATTATATTTAACAGAAAATACTACCTACTTGAAAATCTAACTCAAAACCACAGCCCTGGAAGCTGTATTTGAATATAAAACTAATGAGGTATCTAGTCCAATGAACTAAAATTATTTTCTAATCTTTTAAAATCTGCACCTAATACTTAAAAACTCACCCAGAGAGATGTTCCTCTTAATACCTATGTACTCACACTAAATATACCTTCATACATTTTTTACACGAAACATCGTTCTGACTGTACCATTCAATATAAAATGTCAAATATTGATGCAATGACTGGAGTGCGCTAGTTTAAAACCACATAAATTTGTTCTTCACTTCATTTTGCTTTATTTTCATATATTTTTTAAGCATATTTGTGTTATATTTTAGGAGAAATTATTATAAAAACAGTCGAAAACCTATGAAATTGATGCAAATCTCAGTTGAATCTACAAATTAAATATCCGACGGGCCAAATAGAAAATTTGTTAGTGTATTTTATTCCACTTACTAGAGAGACGAGATTGCCTTAACGGTTTGTTACTACATATTGCATTTAACATTAGTGATTTCAGTTATTCACACTTGCGATGTTTTATGTGCTCCTAGTACAGAGCTTCGTATTCGGATGCCTGTCGCCGCTTTGAAAGATGCCTAACATTAGCGCGCAAGCGCGGACTACAACCACGTGCTCTGAACACGTGGACTGTTATTATTGTGCGGATTTTTCTAAGTAAAGGTTATGCTTTTAATGGCATTGACATTATAAAGACGGTTGGTTTTTTTTATTGTATGGACCACCTTTATGGATAGTTTGTACAAATTAGTAATTATAATTAGAAAAAAAAATTCTCCATGTGAATAAGTTGCACTTTAGGAAAATAATGCAGATCTATGAAATACAGATATTTTCAAGTGAGGAGAGTATTTTATGACCAATATATCCGCAATATGGATCCGCCTCTTAACTTAGATATTATTATCAATTTAACAAAGAATATAACTTGGTGCTATACTAATTTTAAAACCTTACTAACTTAGGTTTTAAGGAGCAATCTAAGAAAAATATTATTGTTTATATAGGCAAATGTAAATAATAGTTATATTTAGTTAGTAAATACTTGTATAATAATATAGGTAATTTAATATTACATAATAAAGAGTTAACTCTCTTTAGTTAAGTCTTTATTCAGACATAATAATTAATTACAATATTAAAATACCAATTATTATCTAATTAAAATTATCTATATATACAAACCTATAAACTAAAACTATAAACTAAAACTAAAAAAAGTGATGACTAGGAACACAGAACCAACCAGGAGTAATATCTGTCCACTCTGTCTGTGAAAGTAGTCGAGATGCCACTTTCTGCGCGCGCATTTTTGTTTTCTACAATATCAGATGCGAAAAGCAAAGGTTCCTACAACTGTGTTCCTAAAATGTCCTTGAACACTTCTATCGTGGATGGTAAAATAACGAGCGAGTCTTCCTGGTTGCATTTCGGCCACAGCGGCCGATTCGGTATAGTATATTTCATTACAAGTTCGGAACGGCTGTCATTGCAACGTACGTGTACTGAACGACTATTTTTAATACAGTTGCGAAAAAATGAAGCAATTTAATAAAATAATAAAAACGCAATAAACTCAACTAACTAATCATTTAATTCTTATAAAAGTTATAATTGACTTATACATTGACATTGGTACAGTTTTTTTTTCTTCACCTATTCTGGTAGGCAAAGGGAACTATATACAGCCAAGTCTTCAGTAGAATTTTTTTATTGATATGAAATGAAAATGAAATTTAATGAGATGAAATGAAATGAAACCTAAGATCAATCAAATCATTAAATCTGTTACAGAAACAAATTAGTAGCTTCTTTTTAGAAATATACGTATTTGCATTAATCATAAAAACTTTTATATTTTTTTTTTTTAGTAAAAACTTCATGGTTGGTTTTTCTTTTTAATAGACATTATTTTGACAGTTGGGAAAGAGAACGCACGAGTTCGGGAAAGGTAAAAAAAAGCACGAGTGTGTAATAGTACCTAGTGGAGTGCCGTAAGCTTTATACCTTGGAATCCAGGGCCAGTCAATGAATCTTTATAAAAACTTTGGGAATGTGTTTTTAATAGTCTACAGATTAAAGTTAAAAAAAAAAATTTCACCGATCTCAATTTTTTTTTTTTCGGAATTTTCCTTTGGAATTTCCATTTATATTTAGTGGAGTGCCGTAAGACATAAAAATGGTAAAACCTCGGAATCCAGGGCCAGTCGATGAATCTTCATAAAAACTTTGTAAATGTGTTTTTAATAGTGTACAGACTAAAGTTAAAAAAAAAAATTTCACCGATCTCGATTACAACAATTATTTTTAACCAATTTTAAAAAGGAGGAAGTTCTATGTTCAGCTGTATGTATTTTGATTTATATGTTCACCGATATCTCAGTCAATTGTGAACTGATTTTGAAAATTCTTTTTTTCTTTGAAAGTGTATATTCCCAAATTGGTTCCATAGAAATATTGTCATGATCTGATCATGGACTTAGGAGATATGGAACGGAACTCCTCGTAGGATAATAGCAGAATGGTCGTAACAAGTAATATTGGTTAGTTAGTTTATATATATTAGTAAATAAAAATAACTTGTCAAACAATATTATTGAATATGAATGTTTAAACATTTTTGGACATTATTTTTTATTTATGTTTAAATTTCAAATTTCCCAAAATAAAAACGATTTAGTTTATTTATACCGCGTTTATCAAATATGAGTAGATTGAGAACACTTTTATAGTCATTTTATTTAATAGGTACTGCTAAGTGATTATACCTCGTGTACTTCTGTAATCCTAGTACCTGAAAGGACGGTTGAAAGTGCGATTCAAACAATCTTGAATTGATAATATTGTAATCAATGATATATATTGTAATCAAAGGTATTTCAGGAAATAATTACATAGAAGCATCCATAGAAACATACTTTTTTACTTTGATTGACCTATGGGTATTTTTACAAACTAATCTATGGTTTAATTTCCATAATAATGATGATGAGGCTGTGATTTTTCTGAAATTAAGGTTTTCATACTAATTTCATCAATAATGAAACCAATTACATACTTTATAGGTACTTACGAAACTTTTTTACTATACACACCTTTACAATCAAAAACTGGTTGCGTAAGAAAAATTAAGATAACAAAATAATTGGCATTTTCTACAAACGTTCACCTAGCGCACCCGGTAGATATATTGGAAAACGCACCCTTTTGCAACACGCAGGCGCTATAGCCAATTTTGCTAGCTTATGGAACGGCACATTAGCACAGTGGTAAGAGCATCGTGCTAATAACGCGAAGGTCGTGAGTTCGAATCCCTCAAGCCAAGTCAAGCTAGTACTCTATTTGTTATTTTTTCTTAGAACACTTCGAGAAAAGATAGATAGTGCCCATTCGCTTTGTTTGGTTCATCTTGACGGGGGCACTGCCGTGCCCCAAGATTGTTTTTTTTATTATTGTTTTATAAATGGTATTTTTTGTTGTTACTTTAAGGTTTTAGATAGGTTTTGATTTTAGGTTTGTATACAGGGTGGGCGGAGAATAGAGGTTCAAAAAATTTTTTTAGATGCCCCTCTCCAATAGCTATTCGAATAACCCCCATGTATGTTCAGCGATTATTTATAGTTTAAGAGCTAGATTTTTTTAAAACAATTTTTGGGAAAATATCACCTGACTTTAGATTTTATTTTTTTTCTTCTTCTGCATTGTAATTCTTGAAAATATTTTTTGTTATATTAAGTCCTTATAGTATATTCTATGATCCATAAAAAATCTGTCAGTCTAATCATCTCATAAGGTGCCTAAAACTTTGCTCAAAAGGAAAAAAAGTGCAAAATAAAATTTGTTCCATATTTTCATTTACTCAAAAAAAAAATCAAAAAAAGGTGGCAATGACCTCAAAGTAGTTTTAAAAACTTTCTTGGACTTTCAGCATTTCAAAACAATAAAAATATTTCGTATTTTTCGGGACATTATTTTGTACAATCGTAATTCAAAGATGGTAAAGAGAAAAAATCTCAACTAATGTTTTCATTTACCTGATAGTTCAAAAGGTTGTTTTAATACATTCTTATCATGAAAAGTTCATTGAGTTGTGATAGCTTAGTGGTAGTAATCGTTGACTGGCAAGTCAAAGGTCTCAGGTTCAAACCCAAGCCCTTTTTATGACTTTCACCTCTGACTTTTCATAAGTTATGTGCTATAAATTAATTATCACTTACTCTGTGCCTCGGAAAGCACGTAAAGCCGTTGGCCCTGAGCCTGATCTCTCACCGGTCTCGTGTCGGATTGCCGTCCCATCGGTGTATGAGAGTAAGGGAATAGAGAGTACCCTTGTGTTTGCGCACACACTTGTGCACTATAATATCTCCTGGCTAATCTCCGTTGAGATTGGCCGCTGTGACCAAAATCGGTCCGGAGGATATTATTATCACGAAAATAATGTATTGAAACAACTTTCTATCACTTTCAAAAGGAAAATTGGCTTTGTTTTTTTTTTAATTTGCGCCATATAAATCGGAATCCATAAATTTTTGCATTTTAACTAGCTACATCATTGCAATCAAAAAGATACAACCCGGTGGTAGACATACGGAGAGGCAGTTGAAGGCAGAAAAAAAAATCTACAACAAATCAAACCATTAAAATAAATTCTATTTAAAAGTTCAGAATATTTTTTTTAAGCACAGATTTTGCTAAAATTTTGTATTGTTATTGTATTATATCTAATGTAAACTGTATTCCATTAGAATTAAGTGCTATCAAATAATAAAAAATTGGGAAGAAAATAATTAAATTAATTGAGATTTTTTCTCTTTACCATCTTTGAACTACGATTGTACAAAATAATGTCCCGAAAAGTAGGAAATATTTTTATTGTTTTGAAATGCTGAAAGTCCGAGGGAGTTTTTGAAACTACTTTGAGGTCATTGCCACTATTTTTTAAATTTTTTTTGAGTAAATGAAAATCTGGAACAAATTTTATTTTGCACTTTTTTTCCTTTTGAGCAAAGTTTTAGGCACCTTATGAGATGATTAGACTGACAGATTTTTTATGGATCATAGAACATACTATAAGGACTTAATAGACCAAAAAATATTTTCAAGAATTACAATGGAGAAGAAGAAAAAAAATAAAATCTAAAGTCAGGTGATACTTTCCCAAAAATTGATTTAAAAAAATCTAGCTCTTAAACTATAAATATTCGCTGAACATACATGGGGGTTATTCGAATAGCTATTGGAGAGGTGCATCTAAAAAAAATTTTTGAACCTCTATTCTCCGCCCACCCTGTATAATATAGATAGTTTTAATCAGTCTAAATTAGTTTTTGAATAAATGAGTAATCTATTGTTAACCAAATCCAAATACTCCTTCCACCTTCAATTTCTACCAAAATATAATGCCATTGTACTGTCTAACTACCAGGACTATAGAGGTCGCATAGTTCGCTCGACAAGGAACACTCACTATAAATAGAGAACTTTACTAGGGAGTCATGAAATTGAAGATGCACATTAATTTAAAAGTAGGGGTACAAAGGGGTGAAATACTTTTTTTGGATGATCAACTCATACCGATACATTATTGAATTCAATTTTCCTATCTAATGTTTCAAATGCAATAAATTCGTTGTATTCGATAAAGGCATATTGCTTGTTTTCATCTAATTCCAAATTTGTTGAGGAGCGAACGAAACATATTTGGTAGTAAACAAAGTGTTGAAATGTAATAAAAAAAACACCACATCACAGTGCAAAGTAAAAATTAAGTACAAGTTAAGGTTACTAAAAGTTACCAGTTACATTGTTTGATGAAGTGATTAATTTAGTCCCCTAGTGCCACACGTTTTTTATGATTTTTACCTTTTTACGTTTCAGTAATTTTAATGTTCCTACATTACAATTACCGATATTCCATCGGCGTGAAAATGTTCTGTCCAATTACATTTTATTAGATTTTACAGTACGTACTATTCAAATTCATACTTGCGGTGTTTATGTGATCCTAGTACGAGCATCGTAGTCTGGATGCCACGTTCTGAATTACAGAGGACCATAAAAATATTAATGAATATAAAAAAATGCCTTAATTATAAAAATAAAATAAATTAGTAATGCAACTAGTGATTATTTTCTGTTTGCCACTACACGATACTGTTTTATTAGGTAACAGAAGTCAAAGAGCAATATTGTGCTTAGGCAGTGATTCTCGGTGGGTAACGGTAACCTTGCCGTGCCGTTCACGGTCAATCGTTCGCATCCATACCTAACTTTTACTGCAGGCAATATTCAAGTTCATGAACATAATGTTACTTATTCTTTGGAGAGCGGTTGAGGTAACAATGGTGTAGCTACGGTGCTACACCATTGCTACTGCGACTGCTACGAAGTACGGCTACGGAGCACAGACATCAGACGACAACGCGACGTAGCTTTAGAATTGTTTTTTTTTAATCTAGCCGTAGCGTAGTAGAAGAATTATTATTTAAAGAGTGGTACATATTTTATTATCCCGCAGTTCTACGCTACGAAAGCCTTCACTGTAGTCCGACTTGCACTTGGCCGGTTTTTTTTTTGTTTGTTGCGCCGTTGCACCACATGTTAACGACATACCTATATCCAATTTTATTATACTGGCTCCATCGCAATTACACGATGATTCGACATACATATATACAACGAACGCCGTGTCTGTTTTTGGACTTTATGATTTTCGTAATGTCGGGCCAAGTCTTTGTTACGAGTATATTGTATGCTCTATTTGATGTTACACAATTTATGGGCCATGGTTAATGGGTCAGTACACTACCCCTTTCTCTCAGAATTGGCATGAAATAATAGCATTCATACTCATTAGAACTCACCAAGGGACACGAAGACCAGCCTGCAATTTCTCTGGAAACCATGCATGTTTGTTTGCCACCTTTGCGTACCCATTCCGTAGGTACAAAGGTAAAAAAAAGGTACCCAAAGCTATTGCTAATTGAATATACTTACGATTAAACATACGATCCGTTTGTGTATCTATCATAAATCATCAATCAATCATCATTTATCATCATCATCATCATCATTTCAGCCATAAGACGTCCACTGCTGAACATGGGCCTCCCCCAATGACTTCCAGATACTTGTATCAAATGTATAAACCAAACACAAAACGTTAAAACATATTAATAGCTGCATTATGTAAGAGCAATCATTTTCAGTTTTTCAAGCAGACATCTTTTGAGTTAAAAAAAAATGTTGTTGTTTTTTTATAAAAAAAAACGTTAAAAGTGCAAAGAGGCATCGAATAATGGCGAATATTTTTTCTTTAGCAGCAAATTCAATCGATTGGCACCGAATCCATGTCCAGGAGATCAGAAGTACGGAAGAGGTGCTTTCTAGGCGGTATTGACAAACGTTTGCTATTTTTTTTAATACCAATGTCATAACCTTTACCACAGCCTTAACTCTATTACTTTACATACAATAAATACCTTCTTCTTCAACCTACCTTCAACCTTCCACCTTGACATTCAAGTTCCTTCAATAATTTGAAATTTGAATTGTATGAAAAGGTGAATTTAATGTTATTCTTTATTTTATTTTATTTGTGTTTATCTTTTAAAATGTAATGAATGTAATCTATTATGGGCCAAGGTCTGAAAATAAAGATTTATTATTATCTTTACGTATTCATTTGGAATCTCAGCTTTCGCTGGTAAGAGTGTCGAGCTAGTTGTTATGTATGCGCGTCAATCAAACACAGTAGATCGATATAAACTGATTTTTATTATTAGTTTTACAAAAGGAAAAGGAAAAAAATACTTTAAGAAAACATTACGAAAAAAAACATCATGCATACCTACATATAAACGTAACTTAGATCTACATTATAATTTGCTTTTTTTTTTTAAATAAGTAGGTAAGCACATTTTATTTTGTAGTAGGTAACCATTATGGGTAAATGAAAACAATTACAAAACAAAATTTACTATTCTCTATTTACTACTATTACTTAATCAATAATATTTTTATAATATTAAATTATTTTACAGTGTCTATCTTTTATCTGTTATAAAATTACTCAATAAATACTTTCCTAGATAGGAACCCAGTTTATTCTTTATCATGCAATTACAATTACTAATGACCTACTAATAAGTATTAAGCAACGTGAATAAGTAAATAATGTATGTATACATTTATTAAAAAAAAACAATAACAATCATGAATACGATAACAATTCATAGGTAAGTAAATTGACTTTATATAAATAAAAATATTTTAGTAAAAGTAAATATTTAGTAGATACTTAAGTAAAATATTGTATAATCTTTAATTCAACGATCTTTCAATACTAATATGTTTTCAATAAATAACAACTATAGGACATGTAATACAATTGCTATTTTAAATGAATCGTAATTGTAATTAATAACCAATATAAAAGTAAAAAAGTATTTATTAACTGAACATTACAGATAGCAGATTTGTATATAGGTAAGAATTTGTTCTGTTACAAATTTTTTTATTGTTTGTTGCGGAGATCTGTATAAGTACCTACAATACATTTAAACCCTGCCTCTTAAACTAAAAATCCTAAATATCGATAACAACATGATTTTTCTTTCTATATACTTGCGATGTGGTGACAAGGGAGTGATATAAAACAACTAAGTACATCCGTGCTCGGAGTGTTAATAATAATGATTCCTTTATTCAGATATCCTACCTATTTATACAATATCCTACAAGCGTGTAATAACTAAGTCTAAAACAATCAATTAATTTAGTTAACTATAACAATACTGTCTAATCTACATCTAAAAGATCTTATCCTACACTTTTTTAGAACGTGATTATTTGTTATCAGTATCACAATACATACTTATGTATCTTAATTTATTTATTTTCTTAACCTGTTTCAGTACCCTATTCGGAGGCCTCACTATGCTGCCAAAACGTGTGACATACAATTACTGATTGACAAATATTAATCGCCTTCTCTAACGTTCTGCTTCCCGTTGTATTTTTTCTCTTATTCCTAGTATTTAAAATTCCACAATCTAGACGATCTTTTATTAAAGATTCACACAACAGCGTTCCAAATTCACAGCTGACCGCCAGTTTCTTTAAATCACTCATATATTGCTTGATAGATTCATGTTCGCCTTCATTTCTGGTAAAACGTTTATGACGTTCGACCGTCAGATTATTTTTCTACTCGAAATAATTTTTAAATTTCTTTAATATTTCTTCCACCGTAGTATATTTTTGTTGAATTGTTCAATTGTTCATATAATTCCCTGCATTGTTGACCAGTAACATGAAGTAGAATATTTATTTGGATAAC
The DNA here is from genome assembly GCA_936450705.2 of Protodeltote pygarga. NCBI lineage: Eukaryota > Metazoa > Arthropoda > Insecta > Lepidoptera > Noctuidae > Protodeltote > Protodeltote pygarga. The sequence goes on from OW388248.2 coordinate 17,338,524, forward strand.
CAAACTTTTTTTGGATAGTTCGCACGCCTCAAAATATATCATAGTCTTTGCTCTATTTATGCCAACTTTCACTTAAAGCGCCACTTGTAACGTTTGTCGTTTTTTTATCAAAACAAAACGGAGACGGTGGATTTATTAAGGTTTCCAGTTTTAGTATGGTCTTGATTACGACGAATACACAAACTATAAATAATGTCCATTACCTAATTTTGTAATACTGACTGCGCCATGTAATGTGTGCGCGTCAATCAAACACAGTAGATCGAGATGAACTGAATAGTAGAATGAGCATTAACTACTGCTGCTACCCCAAACCACCCCTAATAGGCGTAGCCAGAGTGTCCTACCAGTATATATTGGCAGACAGTTAAATGTTAAAATATATTTATCCTCATCTTCTATCTCGCTTTACCTATTCATTTATCTTATAAAGTAAAACGGGAAAACATATATGTATCCGAGCACTGTTGGCGCTACGTTTAATGTGTCTAGTTAAATTGGTCAATCTAAGTAAACTTCTGCGCGTTTATAAACAGGAGTAATACGGGCGACGAGAACAAAATCACTAGGAAGTGATTTTGTTCTCGTCGCCCGTATTACTAGACCAAAAAGTCGAATGATACCAGGAGTTCAGAAGTACAGAGGAGGAGCTTTCTAGGCTGGTATTGACAAATGTTTGCTATTTCTTTTTTACCAATGACTCCATCGTTTTGTGATACAGGATCAATATATGAGCATCAACTACTGCTAATACCCCAAACCACCCCTTATAAAGGGCGTAGCCAGTGTCCTCCCAGTATATCTTGGCAGACAGATTAATGATAAAATATATTCATCCTTATCTTCTATCTCTCTTTGCCTATTTATAAATCAGAGAAAAATGGGAAAATTATATGTATCCGAGCACAATAATAGCACTACGTATGTGTCTAGTTAAATTGGTCAATCTACAATAAGTAAACTTCTGCGTATTTATAAACTCCTAGTGATTTTGCCCTCATCACCGGTCAAAAAGCCAAAAAGTACCAGGAATTCAGAAGTACAGAGGAGAAGCTTTCTAGGCCGGTATGACAAATGATTGCTGTTTCTTTTTTACCAATGACTCTATCGTTTAGTAATACAGGATCAATATATGAGCAACAACTCCTGCTACTAACCCAAACCACCACGTATAAAGGGCGTAGCCAAATGCCTCCAAAACTGCGAAGGAGGTTTCTTTCTGGACCGGTATTCCAAACAATTGCCATTTCATTTTTACCAATGACTCTATCGTTTAGTGCTACAGGATCAATATATCAACTGCTGCTACTACCCCAAACCATTTATTATAAAGGGCGTAGACAGACTAGCCAGAGTCTTAACAGGCAGGTGGTTTAATGTTAAAATACTTCATTCTCATCTATCTCTCTCTGAAAATGGTGTATATCAGAGTGTGTAAAGAGCGCCGTATTCGAGAGAGCCTTTAGTCGTATTGAAAGATAAGCGCATGTGCGAATAAACTAAGTGTGCGGAGCAGAGGACAATGCGAACATCAGCTCTGTGCTGCCATACTCGATTTATAGGATTCCCCTAAAATTATAGAGATAACATAGACTACTTACTTTTGTAGATATGGATCGAGGTCCTCTTTTAATTATTTTGAAAGGATGCCCTGTTCATATTGCCGTTAATTAAGATGGAATAAAAATTAAGCAGAACACATCTAGAAAAATACTAAAGTTTGTAGTAATATTTTTGTTAAAGGTATTTTATTTTTCCATTTTGTTTTTTGAATCTGTGATCAACAACATAAATTAAATGAAATTAGTTGCTCCTGATAAACAAAATACTTTCAACAAAAAATATTAGATGTTTACATACCGCAGATAATATACTACATAAAGATATAAGTTAAACTGCAGGGCAAAAGCATTGCTTCGATTCCTGTGATTCCAATCTTTCAATGTGATGTGTCCAAAATTCGAGGCCAATCCTTCAGTAGCAGTCATTTCGTCCCGCCGTTTTTAAAGGCCGTAAAATGTGTATAAAATAAAATGTGTAATAATGTCAAGTTCCAATTCTAACTACTTTCTTTCTTGTAATTATTTTCCCATCGTAAATTCTTTCAAACATTTTTATCTCGGAAAACTAGTGATTAATCATGTAAGGTAGGGAAATTTGACAAAAGGCGGGCGGGGAAAAATCGCAGCATTTTCGCAACAAGCTTCGCGCGGCGGGGTATCAGAATATTTATATTGGCAGCCCCAGAATTCACTCTTAAAATCGATACGATAGTGGGGCTTGTGTCTGACTGGCGACCGAAGAAGTAGATAGGTACGTAAAGTAACAAAATGGTTTTTAAATTAGTGCGTATTGACAAAGAAGAGCCCGCTAAAATACAACTGTCTATAGGCACACATGTGATCGGTAGAAATTGGTTTCTCCACGTAAGTTTTGTGTAAATATTTTTTCTGAATTGATAACGTTTACTACTGTGGTGCAGGGGCGTGCCTACACTACATTTTTCCAAAGTTTGGCCGAAGCCCGTCATACAAATATAAATGTAGTAATAAAACAATGTTAAGTAATGCAATTTTTGGCCAATGTTTTTGGCCTTGAACTGTTGTTAGGACCAGGTACGCCACTGTGTAAAATACTAATTGGTACTTTAGATACCGTCTACAAATAAAATCTTAGGTTGCGAAAATAAATGGCTGTCGAAAAATAAAGTTTTCCTGATCGTAAAATTATAACACTATTTTGTCAATTTCTATCACAGACTATTATGTAATTTTTTTCCATAAACGTTTAGTTTTATGCGATGTCAGCAATCGAAAATTTATATGTTAGGTTTGAAAATAATAATAATAATACTTCGAAAAGGGGGTTATCTCCAATTTATAAGGGGTTGTAGTACCCCTCCCCTCTGGGGGCGTAGGGACCCCTTTCCCTCACCCCCTTTTCTTCACCTACCTTTCTTCCCTCCATCTCCTTTTCCCACCCATTCCATTTCATTTCCATTCCATTCCTAAATTCGATACGAACGATAGCTAAAGTATCATTCGTACCGAAAGCTACTGCAGACGAATAACACAATTTTTCTTACCTGTCCCGTGTGTTAATGTAAACAATGGCATTGTAATCTTTAAAAAAAATTGTTTATATAAACAACATTATTTTTTTTTAAAAAGTGATGCTATTATATAAACTCCTTAAGCCATGTTTATTAGCAATTGATCATAAGATGGGTAAAAAAAATTTAGTTGTACCACCTACAGTCTACACATTACATTAACCTTGATCTAGGAGTCATCTTTTTATTTTGCTTATTGTTTTGACATTGTCCTATACAGGATGATGACAACGACGAAAGGGTTTCTCGCAATCATGCAGAACTGATAGTAACCGAGGATACAATCACCCTTAAATCGGTAAGAATCTCTGTGATTAAATGTGAATGGTGGTTGATACGATTACGAAGTTGATAGTGATCCAATAATGTTTGCTGGATTTCGGGTCTAAAGTGTCAAAAGCAAAATAAAAACAAAACACGAATATTTTTTATTACAAAACAAAAACTCGACTGATTGATTGTTAACTTAAAATTAACTTTATTAATTATTAATAAAGATGCCAAGTAAAAAGGTAGAAACAAGTTAGAGATAGATGATGGGATACGGTGGCTCAGCGGTTGGAGCGTCGGCACGGTACGCCGAAGATCGTGGGTTCGAATCCCATCCGTATCAGTTGTTTTTTTTCCAATTTCTTATTAAATATTTATATTTAATAAGCTAACATGTGCTAAAACATGTAAAACTTTCAATAAAAATATATAGGTAGATTGCCCTGAATAAAATTTGGCTACTGGTAAAAGCTAATAATTTAATAGTGTGTAAAAATTTTTCAGATTCACCAGAACCCATGTTTCTACATAAGAAAAAATATTCTAGAAACACTAATACTACTACAGAATAACAGTGTTTCTCTCTATCACGGTGACAAATTTGGTCTTGTACCAGACTATGGTTGGTATGAAATCCTACATTGCCCTGGCATAGATCCAAAAAAAAGTGCATCAACAAGTGAAAATACATCTTCTGGTATTCTGAATGATCAGCATCTAGAAAGTGAAGAGGAAGAAGATACAGAAGAGCAGGGACATGTTCCGGAAACAAATGATGGGGATGAGGAATTGACAGATGAAAATGAAACTGGCCTCCCTTCGTTATTAAGTAAGCTAAAATTACTTAGTTACATTATTTCTATTCTTTATTTTTCAAAGCTGAAATAATCAACACGCTATATGCCATGTTGATTATTTCAGTTATATTTTAAACTAACAAACGTGGTACCTACTTACATATTTTTTTCTGTAAGTACTGAAAAATATTATAAATATGGCAACACGCACTATAATTTATTATTGAGTAGGCTATTAGTATTTTTTTAACAGGAATAATCGTCACAACTTGCCACGACATATACTTATCTATTTAAATTTTAATGTTGTTGAAATTACTCTGTTATGTAAAATATTTAAAATATTCAAATACTCACTAGTTAGGTACTATATCGGACACTACACTATTTTCCAGCCGCTAATGAGGAATCTACACAAGGTTATGAAGTGCATCCGCTATTATATTCAAAAAACGACACCAACCCTCCGACAGATAACTAAACCAGTTGATGTAGCAGATGCAATGGCAGGACCCACCAATCGGTAAAATATACGTTTTGTTACATAGCTTTGGAACATTAGTTAGAGCTGTTATCAACAGAAATCTATTGTTATAATATTATATAGTATAATGTTATATGGTAAAACGGCCACTTTATACCATTTAAATATTAAAATGTAGGTGACGTATAAAGACCTGTTAATCTAAATTAATTTTACAATAACCTGGTTAACCCTCACGCGGCTTCGCCCACGTGATTGTAATTTAACCCGATCGCAGACCAGGTTTAGAGTCCAATTGCTAGTACTCAACATACTCAAACCTGCACAAAAATGTTATTAAAATCAGTCTAGCCGCTTTAAAGTGTAAGGGTTATTGATTTTTATTTGTGTTGATGAGTTGAATGAAATAGATGGATATTTAAGTCCGGAGGTAGGTAAGCAGCCATGGCCGAAGCCTTCCACCAGATGCAGCTTGGATGTTGATGGCTGCTAATTTGTAATCTTTATCCATTAATTGGACGACTCTAGTCTACTTTAGATTCTACACTAGATGGATATAACAGAGGCCATCAAATTTTTTTGGTTAATTGCACCACAAACATAGGAAAAAATATTAGACCAGATAGGCAACATGCCAGTTTTACATAAAGATCATTGGTCGATTGTCAGAGATTTCAAATCTGCTAACTCTTCTGACTACTTATTCTGAAATAAAAATATGTAACATTTTTTCCTCACAGATATACAAGACGTCCGACGACACTACCACACTGCAATGTATGCATTTGTTAGTATTTTCTAATGTCTTTTTTCAAGTATAGCGATAGTTAAATGGCGATAGTTTCGATTATGATTAAGAATATTTATAACCCTCGGTGTGTAGGTGTCTTTCTGTATCCCCATACCTATATATTTGTGTGTTTATATAAGACTTAATTTATCAATAAACGCTTCTCATGTATTAAAATTTATTTATGAACTACTTCCCACTACAAATAATCATTAGACTGTATTTACAAAATTACAATAGACATTTTATTTATGGAGACATTGGGAGATAAAAACATGTAATCCAATTACAATAAGTTTTATTTATTTCGAGGAATTTTATTCTGTAGTAGACTATAAAATTTGTACAGATTTTATTTATTTAAATCGAATTAATACATATAATCTAGGTACCTAGACAAATAATAAATCAACATATTGTACTGCCCATGAGAAAAGCAAACCTCCCTTAAGCCGCTAGTCGATGTCACTACTTTTATTGTTATTGTTTAAGCAGATTTAGGTACGTCTGTCAGTCTGTCATTCAGGAAAAAGCATTAATTATTATTTATTGTAAGTACCTATAGATAGATGATGAATTTTCTAAATCGGTACATTTTTGAGTATCCATTACAAACAATCATCTTCCACAGCCTGAATCTACCCACTGTGAGTTGCCACTTTCTTCGATACTGTGCTAAACATCAAAAACAAAGTATCCTACGAGACGCATGACGATGACAGGCCTTACCGCCAACATTGTAGCGTGAACTACACCAGCTGATCTAGTCTAAAAGAATTCATTTAAGGGTTCAATACTTATAACGGCACGACTTTGCACGCGTGATTATCCTACCTGAACGCCTATTCTACTCTTCCCAACCCTACACTACCCTACTCTATCCCTATCCTACCTTACTATACCCTTACCCTACCCTACCATACCCTTAACCTACCCCTACCCTATTCTACTCTACCCCTACCCTATTCTACTCTACCCCTACCCTATTCTACTCTACCCTATGGTATAAATGATATTGAGTGAGACTTATAAAATCGTGTACCTACCTTTCATCACTATTAATAATGGTAGATGGATGTGATAGTCATAATATTTTTAGTTATTATTTATTTTATTGAAATCAGACATGCAAGTTATATACAATGCAGTGTTCAGTAATAGCCCTCGTCAAGTAGCTCCCAGTCGACGGGCGGCATGGCTCCCAGCAGCGGCGCAGGCGCAGGCCCGTCTGCGACGCCTCCGCGCAAATGCAACGCGTATGCAGCTTGCTCCACCTTCATCACGTTGGCGTAGCTTGTTGATAACTTGCACATTAGGACGCGGCTGCCAGTTAAACCTGAAAGTTGTTGCAGAAAGTATTAATATTACTTGGCATTGTTTAATATAAAACTACAGACTAAAATGGTTAAAGTAAGTTTGACCTGCCCAAACAGAGAATAAAATAAGAATCATCATCATCATAACCTATAGCAGTCCACTGCTTGACATACTAAAAAATAAGAATAATAATGAACCAGCCCGTAACTGTCCCTCGGTAGGGAAAAGGCCTTTTCTCATACAGAAAACCAGAGTAACCAATGAGCCACCACAACTTAAATAAAATTATAACACTATTACCATCAGCTATAATAATTGTGTCCAATTACTTTAAGAATAATAGGTACTTTATAGTAAAATATTGTTTATAACTGAACAAAACTGTCATAACTCACCTAAATACCCAGTATACAAGTCCCTGACCACTTGGCATGCGTAAAGGCATTCCTCACTATCTCCACAAGAAATGCTGTTAATAGCCTTCCTCATTAGTTCTCCAGTCAGATCAGCTAGCCCCAGCATATAGTCAGTTTCAAGCAGCATTGTGAATACATTCCTTTGATTACCATTATCTGTTATACAAAACTCTAGTTCTTTTAGTACTTCAGAGTATGTTATGATACGTTTTGTAGCCATTAGAGAGAATAATGTCCTGGCTTCTACATACTCTTGAAAGCCAGCTGTGACAGCTCGTGAGTGTAAGTATGCCGGACTGTGCTCCAGCTCCAAACCAATGGCCCTGATTGGACCATTGATCAACTTTTGAAGCCTTTCATTGGCTTCAATAAGAGTTTTTTCATATGCTTCCTTTCTGAAAATTTGACATACCTATTTTACAAAATCAGCTTGATATTGAGTGAAATAGAACTATCAGTTTTAGCAGAAACAAGCAAGATTACTATGCATGTTACCTGCCCGACCATCAGGGATATCTTCTATATATTTATGGTATATATTATACAATAGTCCTCAATAACCCTGAAGAAAGGTATGAAAATCATAGGAAGAAGCTTATGCCCAGCAGTGGGGTGATTCAAGGTAATGTAACAGTAACAGTAACATATTCTTTAAAAAAAGGATATCCCTATAGGCATGCAAGATAACACATAACAATACTATAGCAGTAAAATTAAACAAAAAACATAATAGGTTTTTTTTTTCACTTTTCCCAATTTTTTGAAAATTGGGTTTTTATTTATTCAGTTTGATAATTTTATTGTAGAAATTACAAGTAATATTAAAAACTAAAAATAAATAATGAAAAAATTGGGAAGGTATCAAAATTGAATACCTACAGAATATTAGGACTACACACCACAGGTTGAGGGAAACAGATCAAGAGTGGAATTAAGTAGTAATTTACTTAATACTTAATTTACTTAATACTAACGTAATAGATGAATGTAACAGGAATATGATCCTCTTGCTTTCAATAGTGATATCCCTCGAATGCTTTACAAGTCTCTCGTGCCGGTCCTGTCTCTCATTTAGTTTTAATGCTGCTGCTCTGAACATAGCAAGCACGGGGCTGTCGGCTGGTAGGGCAACAGCATTCTCCCGCGCCACTGACGACAATGATGAGAGGTTTAGCTGGCCAGAACCTTTGCGGCCACAGAATTTACCTGAAATATATTATTTCAATCCAGTACTTTATCTTCAATTGGTTTTATTGTGAAATATAATTAGAGCCTATTTGTACCTACCTGGTCCAGGCATAGTAACTATGCTATGCCTAATACTTGGAACAATATTTAGTTTTATCTTGCTTTATTTTAGGATGCTTCCTTACTAAAATACTTAATATCCACCCCTAAAACGACACTCTGACTCAAAGTCGCACAAATCACTGTACGCTGTTCACATTGTTTACGGTTTTATGATAATTTCAAAGAGTAATTAATGAGTGAGTTTCCTCGTCTTCTTTGTTTAATCGCCCACGAGCTGATTCTTGTCAACAACTCTGCCAGACGCCGCCGCCGGTGTCAAGTGTGGACGGCAGCAATAAAGACTTGCAGCCCGTCGGACTTTTAAGTACTTTTTGTCGTAAGTGCGTTGGTAGATATTGATTTTTATTAGGTACCTATATTAGTTGTGTAGTTTCCTTGTCGTTGAGTGTGTTTATTGATTATTGAAATATTGTCGTTACCACAGACTGATAATATAATTCGCCAAAAGGCAGGCAAAGGTTTGAACCATACCAAATTGTATTATTTATATTTTCTTTCGCTATCGTAAAGTAAAGCGGTGGCTACTTTACTAAGACTTAGGATTATTGGACAATTTGTGTAAACCCAGAAAAACACATTTCGCACTATTAATTCATATTCAGTATAACAAATGCACTTTAGTCAAACTAAATCTTAAATAACATTCCACCGAAATTATCTAAATTTAGATCGAAATATCCTTTGATTATTTATATTATGTCATATTTTCGCAAATAAAAATCAATAGCACTACAATTATCCTATACCTTTGATTTATGTCTTTTCGAATGCCCGCCAAAAAATTGTGACCATCACCACAGAGTTATTATGGATTTGTTGTTGTTAATAAAATTCGCCAAAAGACAGACAAAGGTTTGAACCGTACAGCCTTGTCTTATTTATATTTTCTTTTTTTAACCGTGTTGACCTTGGAAGACAAAATTTTTCCTCTAAGGTCATGAGTTCATGACTCATGATAATGACGGTCATAATTATTTATGATAATGATGATGATGGTTTATTTCAAAATAAAGCGGTGGCTACTTGACTTGATTGGACAATTTGTGTCAACTCGGAAAAACACATTTTGCACTAGGTATTAATATAATATATTCACTTCAAATGCACTTTAGGTATATTAAATCTGATAACATTCCACTGAAATTATTATAATTTAGATTGAAATAACATATTTTCGCGAATAAAAATCAACAGCACTACAGTTTGGCAAAAAAGAGTCTGAAGAAATTGAGGGCGCCACTAGCGCACTTTCCATACTACAACTCAAAATTACTAGTTATTTTGGTATTAATAAATGAATCAAATACAAGTAATTTTAGTAAGTTTACACAAACTAAGTTTTAAGATTTTTGTGATTTTTTTTACATGTTATAGCACATGATAGCTTATTAAATATAATTATTTAATAAGAAAATTTGAAAAAACAACTGATATGGATGGGATTCGAACCCACGATCCTCGACACACCGAGCGTCGACACGGTGTGTCGAGGATCGTGGGTTCGAATCCCATCCGTATCAGTTGTTAAGAAAATTTGAAAAAACAACTGATACGGATGGGATTCGAACCCACGATCCTCGACACACCGAGCGTCGACACGGTGTGTCGAGGATCGTGGGTTCGAATCCCATCCGTATCAGTTGTTTTTTCAAATTTTCTTATTAAATAATTATAAGTTTTGAGATTTTTATTTTTAGTTCCAGCTATCATCGCCTCTCTCCTCAGACTCTATTTTACCAAGCTGTAGGTATCATTTTTACATACATACATACAGCCAGCACATCAAGCTACCCGAAACTGTCAAATTTTCCCAATCAACTTTGAACCTAATGCTTCAGCGAGAAAGTTAAAAATCTATTAAAGAAATTCGACAGATTGTAGTAGGTTGATGTGCTGGCGTCTGTACCTATATGTGAAAAAGGATAGAAATAACTCTAAAAACTTTATTTTGGCTGGAGTGAAACTAGGTGATTGGTAACCATATTTGACTGACCGTATTTCGATTAAAGTGACCAATCTCAACGGAGATAAGCCTACTACGCAGGAGATATTTTAATGCACAAGATATGTGTATGCATAAACACAGGTGCACTTTCTATCCCCTCACTCTTATAGTCCAATGGGTTGGCAACCCGACACGACCGAAGAGAGATCAGGCGAAGGCCAACGGCTTTTCGTGCTTTCCGAGGCATGGAGTTAAAATTAATAATTAATTCACAATTCGCACATAACTTACGAAAAGTCATAGGTCACCTTGAATTCGAGCCTGAGACATCTGACTTGCCAGTCATCAATCATACGACTAGGCTTTCACGACCCTCTAGCCCTAAAAGCGCCTCACACCCGAGCGTTGGACTTATAACATAGCCGGCGAAACGTGGGTGTAATGCATACTATTGCATACACCTCTACTTGCCCCTCTGGGGAATATAGGCGTGAGTCTAAGTTTATGTCATGTATGTGTTTTTTAGCTAATGATATTAACTAGTGCTCCAGTGGTCGAATTTCGACCGTATTTTTTTAGCTAATAAATAGTAAATTTTAGCTTTCTGCACTTTTTCTCCATATAAATTTTTACTATGCCAAGTTTCACTATCCTCCAAGCGCGCAATATTCTTTAAAAGGAATCCACAGTTCGCTTCACGTAAATCTTTATTTCACAACAACAAGTACATTGGTTAAAAAACAATTGTTTTAAGGTTACAGACAGTGTTTGTACACTAAAATTTTAGTTGTATACCTGTGGTTTAAGCTTCTGAAGCCGAACTAGAAAGATCCTGTAAGCTATCAGACAAATACAGTAAATAATCATTCTTAAAACACTAGCACGTATAAGATAAAATAAATACAATCTCCAGTTTTATGGTGAGTTACAATTTAAACATTTTATATTAAATATTAGCAAGTAGGTAAATCTGGGTGTCTTAGTGCACCTCTCTTTGTGAGGTAGGTATATAGTGTGTATTAGTAATAAATATAGATAGACTGTTTAGAACAAGCAAATCACAATTTTGTACTGTTTGACATACTTAAACTAATCTTAATTTAAGACAATGAAATCAAATCTAGTATAAATCGTAATAGACGGTACTTATTAGGAATATTATTTTGGCATCACACTGTAATGATCAATTGACCCCCGACGTAAAAAAAAAAGAAATTTACTGGGAAGGAACTAGGAATTGATCGATTTCGTTTTTTTTTTTGAAAGGTGACTTGATCGACCCTTGACGAGGTTTTTTAAATTTTTAGTTATTTTACTGTAACTATGGTCTACTTAAATAGGCTCTGTAAGTATAGGTAGGCATATTTTCTGTAAGTAGGTAACCTATAATTTTTTTTTTTGTGCTAACAGATTTATACAATTAAAAGTTATTTAAAAAAGGAATAAAAGGAACCTCACAACACTAACTAACATCTAGGCTAGTAGGTAATAGTACTTATATTATGATACAGGTCCTTACTATGCAGAATTATTGTGTTTAACATACTTACATCATTCTGTCTAATAAATGCATCTAGTCATAATTGATAACTTTTTTGCTTTAGACTAATATTTTATAAAAAAAAAACAAAATCACACTGAATGACATAGACAGACATTAAAGACGGATACGATACATTTTAAAAAGGATTTAATGTTTGCGGTGTTTATTTTTCGCCGGCCCAGGTTTGTGCTTTTGGCTGGCTTTCTTGTTATTTCTATATTTCCGCTTCCTAGCCAACCGGTCAGCGGCAGCATTTTTAAAATGCAATTGGCAAGCATGGCACGCGCAGTAAAAAGTCCTGGATTGGGGACTTTCATAGAGATACGGCGATGACGTCTTCGGGGGCTGTGGCGTTGTCAACTTTGGTGGCGGGGTCGACTTTGGTCGCCGCGGCCGCTGCTTCGGGGGGTAGGGTTTGCGAAAGATTGGTGCTGGCAGCTCCTCGTTCTGATCCATTTCTTTAGATTTTTCCTCCAGTTCACTCATTTCTGTTAATGAAAACCAGGTTCACTTTAAAAGAAATTTAGATGATGCAAAATTTTCAAGAAACAAAAACTTTGTTGAGAATTTGTAGAACTCGTGCAATTTGAGTCACTCAAGTTTGTGAATCGATATTCGAGTTACGTCTAGTAAATAAAAGTATAGTAGGTAGGTAAACTAGAAGTATACCTAAAATAAAAAAAATAAGTATTTATACTATAAACTATGTAGGTACCTATATTGAAGTGTTAATTTTATTAAAAGTTACTATTACTGTCAGCCCATAATATCATCTTAGGTACTGCTAGGCAAAGGTCTGTCCCCTATTTTCCAGATACACATCTTTCTAGCTAGAGCCAGTGCGAACCCAGTTGCTATTCGCTTTGACCAATTCGGCCAGCCATCTTCTTCGCGGTCTGCCGCGACGCCATCTTGTTGTATCAGCAAAAAATAATTAGGTAGGTACTTGGAAGAATGATCATACAAAAAGTTTTCCTCTAAGGGTAGGTAGGTACATAACATTTTTTTAATCATCAGCCAGTGCACGTCATAGAAAACCTTATACCGTAAAACATGCCAACTTTGCCAACTTTTTTCGAATAATTTCAATTTTTGTATCATTTTTCTATGGGAACGTAAGTATTTTCTTTTAGCATATGCAATTGTAAGATAGTGTGCATCTTCTATCTTATCAGATTTTATTTTATGTCAATATGAAATTGAGTATTATAACAAGGGTAATTTTCCTACGAGAGAGCGAGAGATTTTTTATCATCTTTTACCAATTTTACGGTGCGTCCGTCAACCGCTGACAGCCCCGGCAAACTCGCCTGGTGCGCGATAGAACTGCGCAGATGCGCAGGGTGTCTGCGCAACTGCTGCTGCTAGCCAGCGGTCCACTTAACCCCGCGGCAGCGCACGTTACCCATAATTTAACCCCTCACGGGCTACACGCCACAGTCTCCCCCTCTAACCCGAACGAACGCCCTCGCGATCGGGTTAGTTAATTCTTACGTGGCCTCCCCCTCCTGCGCTTCTCCTGTACAGGAGCTTGGATGCGCCCAACGAAGGGAGTTAACATCGAAGCATGGTACTTACCGACTAAGCGTTGCAACGTACGTTCTGCGCCCATATGACCAGCGGTGGGTGCATCATGGTATTCAGCCAATACTTTGGCGCGCTCCTGCTCTGGTACCACTAGACTGGCGTTGTCGTGCTTCTCGTTTTCGGAGCAATACCTATAAAGTACGCCTTCGACAAGCAAATAACCTCTGTCGGCCCATACTCTCCCCCCTGAAGGGATCGTCGGACTCCAAAGCTTCTATAATCTTACTAACCTCCGGGTCTTTCGACTGACTCTCGCGCAAGTCCTTTAGACTGCGAGTTGGCATATCGGCTACAGCGCAGCACAGGTCACAGTCGGCGTCGTCAGCGCACGCTGGACGCGACAGTGTGTCAGCGATAACATTTGCCTTACCCGGAGTGTACTCCATTTTCAAGTTATATTCCTGTAGGCTCAAAGCCCACCTCGCTAGACGGCCGCTCGGGGACTTCATACTCATCAGCCATCTAAGTGGTTAATGGTCTGACCTCACCACGACATCAGCTCCATCTATATACCCTCTGAATTTGGAGACTGCCCAGACGACGGCTAAAGCCTCCCTTTCCGTCGTGCTGTAGTTCTTTTCGGCAGCCGTCAATAGTCGGCTGGCGTATTCTATTGGGCGCTCGTCAGCCCCCTCCCCCTGGAGGAGAACCGCTCCAAGAGCATACCCACTGCTGTCAGTTCTGAGGACGAAAGGTAACGTCGCATCAGCCTGACGTAGTATCGGCGCGGTCACTAACAGTCGTTTGATTTCCTCGAAAGCAGCCTGTTGTTCCGAGCCCCATTGCCATGTACTTGCCTTCTTTAACAGCGCTGTCAAGGGTTTGGCGACCTCTGCGTAGTCTGGGATGAAACGCCTGAACCAGCTGGCAGTCTCCAAAAAACATTTCAAGTGTTTTACATTCCTAGGCGTCGGCATGTCCGCGATTGCTGCGGTTTTCCCTGGATCGACGTGTATGCCACCTGGTAAGATAATGTGCCCTGATACATCGCAAGCGTCCGCTCGCATCACAGCCGCGCTGTTCAGTACAAAAGACTGCACAAATGGGAACCGGTCTCCTGGACTATCTGCAAAATACCAAGACTCCTGGGCTATATCCAAAACAATACCCGCGTTAACTATAAAATCCCGACCTAAAAGTGTCCTGGTGTCATCACCGGGAAATACCATTAGATCGGTGTCGACTCTTCGACTAGCCAAGGTAACAGAAACAGTGGCTATCTTCACCATTTTCCTGTGACGCGAGCCGTCGGCGAGCCCTATGTAACGTTCCGTCTCTCGGAACGATACCCCGCTATTCAATAACAATGAATACAATAAGGGGCTAGCGACACTATGTGTGGCCCCGGTATCCAATATCGCTACTCCTTCCTTGCCTACAATTCCTACTGAGATCAACGGATGTGAAGTCGTAGCGAAATAATCGCCTTTCACAACATTGAAGTCGGACGGTTCGGCGGGCGCAGGTTTATTCGCACAGGTATTACACTTAGACCTAACTACCCCTGGCTGGCCGCATCCATAACAACGTATCGGGAGAGTACCTTTATTATCATTCTCAGCTTTAACTTTATTACGACATTCGTTAGCCGTGTGACCGAATGCTTTGCAAAAAGAACATCTAACGCGAATACGTTTCGAGTTTTCGTTCGAGTTAGAGGTGGGTTTCGAACCCGTGGTTGCACTCGGACTCGTAGTAACGCCGCTGCCGGGCACCGGTATTTTCGGAGCTTTGACGAACGAGTTTTTAAATTCTAACACGGAATCTTCTGCGAGTCTCGCTCTCTCTAACAATGAATCGATATCAGTAATTGTATCGCGTGACAATCGTTTTCGTATACGTCGATGTAACAAACCATACGCTATATCTACTTGCATTGCATCTGGTACTTTATACGGTAATCTAACCAACATAGATCGCACCTTCGATACAAATACTTCGGCCCGTTCACACTCATTATGTTCGCATGCGAATACCTCACGTAGAATTCTGTACGCGGGCTTTTGCACGCCGTAAGTGGCACGCAGGCGCGCCAGTGCGTCCGGCCATGAGCCGACGCCGGCCCGGGCGCCGCGCCACCACACTGCTGCGTCGCCGGTTAACAACATGGAGAGGCCGCGTAGCGCGTGTGCGTCGGTCACGCCAGCACACTCCTTGTACACCTCCACTGCATCGATGAACGCCTCCAGTACCTCGGCGTCGCGTGACTGTCCGTCGAACCTCGCGGTACATTTGGTGAAGTTACCTACCGCTGGATGTGACGGAGACGTTCGCCGAAGGCGATGCCGCCGCCGTCGACGCGGCTGGATTCCACTGGTTGCATCGTAAGCTTTCCAATAAGGTGCGGTTTGTTTCGGCTTGTATTTTGGCGAATGACTCCATCACGCCGGTCAGGAGCCCTTCGAGGTTGACAGTTGCTGCGGCGGGTGCTCCGGTGTAGGCCCCGCTGAGCGCGTAGTAGGGAGCGGCGCCTGCTTGGGCGCGCGTCTCCTCAGGAGCGGCGCCCTCTCGGGTGCGCGTCTCCTCGGACGCATCGCGTTCTTCTTGGGTGGGAGCGACACCAGCACAGGTGTGCGACTCCACCACAGAGTCGCAGTCGTCATCAGAGTAACTGCTGCTGTCGACGATTGCTGCTCGTGCTCGCGTTGTTCGTGGCATGGTACACACTTGTCTCACTGAATACACTTTATCTAGGTCCGTTTGCACTGTTAATATTATATTAACGGTGGCCACGAGTTGGGCGACACTATAACAAGGGTAATTTTCCTACGAGAGAGCGAGAGATTTTTTATCATCTTTTACCAATTTTACGGTGCGTCCGTCAACCGCTGACAGCCCCGGCAAACTCGCCTGGTGCGCGATAGAACTGCGCAGATGCGCAGGGTGTCTGCGCAACTGCTGCTGCTAGCCAGCGGTCCACTTAACCCCGCGGCAGCGCACGTTACCCATAATTTAACCCCTCACGGGCTACACGCCACAGTATTTTATTAATTTTGATGGCGGGCAAAGTTATCTGGACTTTTTGCCAACATTACCCACGTTGATTTTTGACGCAAAATAAAATCCAATACAAGAATTTTGGCAATAATGGCGTTTACTTTAGAAATTAAAACGATACCATGAACGGTTTCCTACCAAAGTAGCTGGGCAAATTTACCCTGACCTTTCCTTTTTTCTCTTTTTCATACAATCCGCATTTCGACTTTTAAAAGTGCTAGGGTTGGCACATCTGATCTTGATGTTTTTTATTTTTCTTCTTTTCTGCAAATTATGTTGTAGGTAACCAAAAAAACAAGGTTATTTTTCATTTATTTAATAGACATAAGATGTTAATCATTAAGAGAATCATTTTTAATAATTAATTCTTTGTAGAGTTTGGGGAAATAATCATCCACGCAATTTAAGTAATAGTAGGTACCCGTACCTACTGCAAAGGAAATTGCTATATAACTACAGATGTTATGAAGTACAGTTAACGTGGTCTCCGAGGCACGGAGCAAGTGATATTAATTTGTAATACGCTTATAAATTACGAACTTTGGTTTGAACCTGAGACCTCCGACTTGCCAGTTAACGGTCATTACCACTAGGCTATCGCTGCACAACAGTGGGAATGTATAGGCTAGTAAAAATAATAACAATATTAGAAATAATCATTAAAGAGTTCTCAATATCAGAGATCGGAATAAGTACATGGTAATTGCCTAAACTTCGAGAAACTTCAGGCAAAGTAAGTAGCACGTGGATTTTATACTTACAATTATTTTAAAGTCTTTAAATAATAAAGCTTAGGTAGGAATTCACATGTTACTTCTTTGAAGTTTAGCCCAATATACTGTACCTAATCCGATCTCTGGTAATACTGATGATTTAAATGATTATTTAAACAAAGTGCAAAGTGCCAACCCTAAGCTTATTTTGATGGCGGGTAATGTTGTCAATAGTAGATCGCAACACTACTGGAAAACATTACCCACCATTATAACTTTTGTTTTAAAAGACCTTCAGCAATGATAATAACATAATAATAATATTCTTAAAATGTTTTTGTATAACATATTATAAATTAAACTAATCTATGTTTTCGCCATCACGCACAATTCACTTTTGAATTTTCACAAAAATTTGCCCGCAAAAATACCCACCGTACTCGACGAGTTCCAACAAGTTACTGAGTGAAGTTAGCGACACACCCGATAGACAGTGTTGCTAGACACATAACCTAGTTTCTACCAAAGTCAATAAATGTTACCAAAGTATTAAGATATGTTTGCATTTTAAAGATTTGTTTATAAATTGAATTTCGGGCAAAAATACCCTTGGTGGCAATGATGGCGTATTTTACGTATTTTATCACATTTTATTTTTATTATAAAATTGACAACTTTCAATGTAAACAAATAAAAAATAATATTAATATTTCTTTGTTACTGCAACTCACTAATTCATTCTATTACCGAAGCAAAAATACATAATATAAATGATGAAAACTAAAATATGATGATTAGTGCGTCTCACGTTATTTATATAATAACGTCTATAATAATAACTAATCTAATCACACTAATCATCTTGACCATAAATGGAATTAAACAAGCTTGTCATGTTAGTAAAAAATAATATTGAGGCCTAATTTGTAGGTGTCCCTGTTTGGGCATAGAGGGTGCCACAACGAAAATCATAAAAAATTGTTAAAAGAAAATGTTCACGAGCAACACAATTTTTGAAAGTACGTCACAATGAAAAAGCTAATGACATTCTCACAAATAAAAAAGTAACATGTCCCCAAATAGTTTCACTTTCGATCTCCATAATAATTATTTTTGAACAGTTTTATTTACTTAGCTTGCCCTGTTTGTTTTTTATTTTTTTTATTTGTTTGTTGTGACAGATTTGGTACATAGGTATACGAACGTAACGTAAATAAATACGAATTTAATTAATTTTGCATGCTTGCAATTGATTTCATAATTATGACAACTTTTATCTTCAAATATCTCGGAAACGTGACACTTTAGGGCATCATGTTGCTAAGATTTTTTGTTTGTTAGGATGTCCTCTATCCAAATACACAAGTGTCATCTAATCAGGAATATAGAATGGGAAGAGAGATTAAGGAAGGGGAATTACGGAAGTGGATTGTGAGAGTATAACTAGTACTACCTGCCGATGGCTCCACCATCAATAAAATTTTACTAAGTGATATGTTGAACCACTTTTAGGAGTAGTACCTATATGGAACCCAACAGATGGCAACAAAACAATATTTATCACAACCGATCACTATCCACAAATCAAAACGTAAATAAAAACAACACGTTACTTTTTTTTGAATTTTTATTTTGATACAAAATATATTAGTAACACATCACTTATAATTAATAATAATTTTATACTGACAAGTAAATACCTATGAGAAAACACCCTCAGGGCATTTGTAAGAGAAGAGTAATCGAAAAATATCAAAAATCCCAAAGTTTCCTAAAAGGTATCAAAATACTTTGTTTTTACGACCATAATTTAATAAAATTGTCACAACCATAGAAATATTACTTTCCAATATCTTTGGTCACAACAGTCTGCAGTTCTCGTAGATGTTGTTATGACTTTAAATACCGCATCGTGATTTTCGTGACTCTCGATATTAGACAGATAAAATTTCTACTTGTTTTAAAATACATTAATATTCATAAATTTACATTTAATAAAGATTCTACAATACAATGAGAACAAAACTACAATCAGAGCAACATTGAGGCAATAGTACACACACAGGGTTAGGGGACAATTACTGACGAATATTATAGAAATCGAGCCAGGTGGGACAGCCGATGTTCGAAACGTATATCATTTTAATAATTAGTAGGTGCCGTATTCAAAATCTGGCTCTGGGTTGTGATCGTGATCATGTGGTTCTACATAGCACTCGTCGCTGTAATACTCGTGGGGGGTACATACTGACCCCGGCATCCACTGATTGCAGTAACATATATCAGGGATGAACGGTCGTGGCTGAATCGGCGGTCGCTGGATCGGTGGTGGCTGGATCGGTGGTCGCTGGATCGGCGGTGGCTGGACTGATGGTGGCTGAATCGGCGGTGGTAGCAGGCCAGGCGGAGGCTGGATTGGCTGCTGAGGTGGCATGAGAGACTGCAGATGTTTTGCATTATAGAAGTATTGCCAC
Source organism: Protodeltote pygarga (assembly GCA_936450705.2). Lineage (NCBI taxonomy): Eukaryota > Metazoa > Arthropoda > Insecta > Lepidoptera > Noctuidae > Protodeltote > Protodeltote pygarga. The sequence continues at coordinate 17,358,280 of OW388248.2, forward strand.
ATGTTTCTGTCATCCCACCGCTGTTGAGGTTGAGGCCTCCCTTTAGCCTGCTCTGTAATTAAAAATTAAATTAAAAGGCAGATCACTGAATACCCAATCGAAATATCGTCAAAATACGAAACATTTCAAATATTACTAAAATAATAAGTGTGACTACTTAGTTTCGTAAAGAACTCATGAACACTCGTTTGCCTTACCAGATTTAACCAAATTACTAATAAGTATTTGAAATATTTTATTAATTAAATAATATTTGGTACAATAAATTTAAAACTGATTTTTTTTTATGGCTATGGTAGAATGTTGTGATGCTCTTAGTTTGTAAATACCTATTGGAAACAACACCTACCTTTTTTTTAGGTACATTGACTAATTAAATGTTTTGATTTGATACATATTTTTAACATAGAACCAAATAGATTAATGTTTTTTATTAAATTTAAATTTCTTACCCTCGATACTTTAGAACACTAGATTGCAATAAGATACGTGCGTAAATAAGATAAGATGTATACTACGACTGTCTCATGACGTAGCGGTTAAACGTTTGGCGTTCTGCGTTTGGTATCTCGCCGCGGATTCAACTTCCGTTCGGTTTAAATAGATTATAGGGTTAAATCAAATCTTCTTCTTCTTATCGTGTGGTTGATGAACAATCTGGTGTCAGAGTTTAAACCGCCCGTTGGCCTCTGACATGGCTTTACACACCATTGAAAAATCTCTCAGGTGTGCTGGTTTCATCACGATGTTTTCAAATTCAATTAAATCAAATTAGTTGGTGAAACTTCACAGGAATATTATTAAGAATAGTTTACTTATAGTATAAGTAATAAAAAATATGTTCTACTGTGCCAGGTTCCAAATGCCGAACAATATTTAAGAAATAAGAAATATTTTCAATTTATGCTAATTTATTATCGATACCTATCATGTTCATGCCCGTAAAGTTTCGCTCATCTAATTTGATTTTACTCGACTGATTTAATTTTATTTGTGTGATCGACGGATATTTATTTCTATCTGCATCCACGAAAGAGGAGAGAATCCTAGTGCTTACGTATTAATAATAAAGTATTTGTTTACGATACGTATTTTAAATCATGCTGCTTAAGCATTGTGGCCGATCGCTGCTAATTGCAGGCTGCGTACCATAGTCCCTCTTAGAATTACCTTTTAATAAGCTTGGTACTTACCAAATAAATCCATTTTTTCCATCGGGAGCAGTGGCGGTTGATCCCAGCGTTGCATGAACGGCGGAACCACGTGGGCCACGGAGGTTGGCTTCGCCGGCTTGTTGGCCTCCTTCTTCGAGTTTATTTTCTTCACGATGCTGTCAAGTCGATGCTGTCTATCAGCCATCTCATCAAATGGATTCATGATTCTGTAAGAATCGATGAATGTTTGCTGTAAAGTGTATTATTTTGTGAAAAATAGATTTTGTTTTATAAGGATATTGAATATAGGTATATATTTTTTTTATTTCTCAAGTTTTAAAAGGGTTCTTTAGGAACACTAGATTCAAAGAGCTGTCACTCCATATACTTACATATTTTTATTTTGTAAGCAGAAGAAATAGCAATAACCCCTCAAAAAACTTCTAAAACTTCAAAAAGCAATCGATTTTTGGTATTAAGCGACTTATTTTAACATATTTTTCACATGTGCTATTTTTAAACCTTTTTGATGGTGTTATAAAATATCGAAACTATTTTAGTAGTTGTAAACTATTCCTAAGATTAATAGTTTATACTTTGGATAGTCTAACCAAATCTCACAACATTTCACCAGTCCCCAATAGAAAAATCGCCAAAATCACCTCACGTAATTATTATTAATAGACGCCAAATTAGGCCAAACTCAAACATCGTCTCTGTTCTGTTTATGAAATTCAAAGCTTGATAAACACGAGAATGAAATAAAAGAGTATAATATGGTGGTGTACTACCACGCCCATATCAGTAACACCAAAGATATACTTGATTAATCTGTAATTTATGGTTTGTACCTACAATTCGTTAGTAGCGGCCGACAACTGCTTACAATAGGTTCTGGATTCGATACCCAGCTTGGGTAAAATATTACTTCCAAGATTCTTTCATTTGAAAATTTAATTGTGACAGTACGGAGGCTGAAATTACTCATGATGCCTGTGTAATGATAATAGACTCCTATTTTAGGGGACTTAAAATATACCTGGCGATATGTGGGTGTGATTTATATCCAAAGACTGTACAAAGAATGTACACCCTCCACCTGCCCTTCTGGGAACTTGTTCAGAATTTATGTATGCATAATCCATAATGTGTCTTATCTAGGCAACATTTTTCAAATTTTGAAGATTTTTTTACATAGAAAAAGCTTGATCTGCGAACCGTCCTACAAAGTAGGTGTGAATTGTTAGAAGTGTCCAGCACCATGCTATATCTTGCTAAGGGAAACGAAAATAAAATGAATTTCTCTACTTACCGATAGCGCTTTATCGAAAGCCAACTGGGAGAAACACTTAGAGAACTTTAAGATTTGTTATAATTTAGGACCGCCGACGATACGCTTACACTGCAGTTTTTCCAGAAATTATTGATTAAAGGGGCGGTGCGCTGCGCCGTTGCGTTGCAACTGCGCAAAGAAATCCGCTATGTTGCAATATGCAACAATAAACTGCATATTTCTAGTATCTGTATAAAATTGGATATATTTCTTGAGTTACATGTGTATCTATAAAATTACTTTTAAAAAAGAGAATGGTTTTTTTTCTAATTTGGAAATATCATTTACACCTGTTATAAACTCTATGCCCAGCATAGATGCATGAGTTTATGGGTTGACTGTCAAAGTTATTTACTTCGTTATTGCTTTCTGCTTTATAGTTTTATGTTAAAAGTAATTTATAATGATTTGTGTTAATATTTAGTTCCGTAACAGGTTTACTGCAACCCGCTCTGCCAATAAAGCTATTCGTAGCTAAATTCTCTTCTACATTCAACCATCTAAGTTCGTAGTTGGGCGAATTTCAACAAATGATGTTTTTATTATCATATCGGTGAACTTTTTCAATTAAGTATTCGTTTTATGTGTATTTTTTTGGTTTTAAGTAATCTTTAGGATATTAAAATATCCCCAAATTAATTATCATCAACGTATCATTAAGGAAAAAATTTAGTTTGAATTTTGGTTGCCACCGATGTGATAAAGTGACACCGATTATATTTTCTGTACACCGATATGATAAGGCTGACCACCGATATGATAAGTTTATCCACCGAGATGATATGCCTATTCGCCGATATGATAAACCACCCAACTTTGAACACCAAAGAGGAAATAGTTGGTAGGTACCTTGGTACTTTTACAACAGTGGCTTAGAACTGAAGACCAGAAGGTCTTATGTAATTAGATCACATCCAACGAGACTGATCTCTTAGTAATGCAATTAAAATTATAAATTTTTACAATTATTTATACTATATAAGAATGTTTATTTTCATTTATTTTTTATTCAAATTATGAAAAAAAATATCAATAACATGTTTAAGAAGCAAACGAAATGACACGGAATCCACCGATATGATATAACAACACACCGACATGATAAAACAATCCACCGATGTGATAACAATGTGTGCTGTATGTATCTGAATTAATACACCGATGTGAGAAATAAGGCACCGATTCTTTTTTTCTTATCATATCGGTATAAATTATCACATCGGTGGGCATAGAAGCCACCGATTCCACCGATATGAGGACACCGACGTGATGATTAACGCACTTTTTCGTAAATTCAATAATAGTCAATAAAGCTAATTCACTTACTACCTCTATAATCCCTGGATCTCCACAAATAATTCAAGACCAAAATCAGCCAAATCGGTCAAGCCGTTTTCATGCTATGTCGTTACAACGGAAAACGGGTTTCATTTTTATATACAGGGTCGCCCATTTATAGTGGTCCAAAAATTTTTTTTACGTCTAGGACATCCCAATGATTAATCTAAACGCATAAACAAAACATACAAAACAACAAACAAAACAAAACATAAACATATGTTCCGCGAAAATCAGTAGTTTAGAAGTTATGATTTATTATATTTAATTTCTTAAAATTTCTACTTTAGTCATGTAAACCTCTTTAGATTGAAAGTGATCGCACTAAATCGAATCAAATTTGGTGTGTAAGTACTATAGACATGTAGCAAGCAAGCAATGAGCTATTTTTAAGGTTTACCTTAAATCGTAACATGGTTTTAGACCTTTTGGTGAATTATTTGTAATTTTCGATTGATTAAGCACATTTTTCAAAAAATTCTAAAGACAAAAAAATGTACTACACGAATTTTGCTTATGGTTGTAAAAACTACCTTGAAGTGTGAGGATAACATAAATAAAAAAGTACTGCGGTGTAACTACAGTAAGTTCTTCAGAAATGAATATTGTATGCACTAGGTCATTAAAAACTTAAAATTTTAATTTTTGCCTAAAACATCATTTGAATAAATTCAACTTTATTATGAAAATAAAAACACTGGAATTAGTTAAATAAAGGATATTTATTGAAAATAACAACCCACAATGACAAAATAAACGCTATTACAATATTTTTTTGAAATGTTTGCCTCTATTTTCAATGCAAATCTTTTTAAGCCTGTTGAAAGCCTGTTGTAATTCGGCCATCATCATCATCTGCCTAGCCTTTTTCTAACTATGTTGAGGTCGGCTTCCAGTCTTACCGGGTGCAGCTGAATACCAGTGTTTTACATGGAGCAACTGCCTATCAGACCTCCACTACCCAGATACTGAGTTACACGATACCCCTTGGTAAGACTGGTTGTCAGACTTTCGGGCTTCTGACTACCCGTAACGATTGTCAATGATCTACAATTGACAGCCGGGGCCAACAGCTTAACGTGCTATCCGAGGCACGGAGAGAGATAATTAATTAATAAAACGCACAGACCTTACGAAAAGTCAGAGGTGCGCGCCTTGGGTTCGAACCCGAGACCTCTGATTTGTCTGTCAACGGTCACCACCACTAGGCTATCACGACGAAAGCAAATAGACAGCTTTTCAACAGGCATATAAGGATTTTTTTGCGACGTTGCTGTTTAATGTTTATGCATTGAAAATAGAGACAGACATTCCGAAAACTTATTGTAATAGCGCTTATTTTGTCATTGTGGGTTGTTATTTTAAATAAATATCCTTTATTTAACTAATTCCAGTGTTTTTATTTTCTTAATAAAGTTGGATTTATTCAAATGATGTTTTAGGCAATAATTAAAATTTTAAGTTTTTAATGACCTAGTGCATACAATGTTCATTTCTGAAGAACTTACTGTAGTTACACCGCAGTATTTTTTTATTTATGTTATCCTCACACTTCAAGGTAATTTTTACAACCATAAGCAAAATTCGTGTAGTACATTTTTTTGTCTTAAGATTTTTTTGAAAAATGTGCTTAGTCAATCGAAAATTACAAATAATTCACCGAAAGGTCTAAAACCATGTTACGATTTAAGGTAAACCTTAAAAATAGCTCATTGCTTGCTTGCTACATGTCTATAGTACCTACTTACACACCAAATTTGATTCGATTTAGTGCGATCACTTTCAATCTAAAGAGGTTTACATGACTAAAATAGAAATTTAAGAAATTAAATTTAAAAAATCATAACTTCTAAACTACTGATTTTCGCGGAACATATGTTGCGTTTAGATTAATCATCGGGATGTCCTAGATGTAAAAAAAATTTTTGGACCACTATAAATGGGCCACCCTATATATAGATAAAACTAATATTCGATGAAATAGAATAGGTTGTAATCTCAATTTAATTAGCGTACAAGCTTTTTAGTTGTAAAAAAAAGTAGGGGGACAGCAACGATATGATAAAAATTGGACTTTATGTATTTATTTCTACCTTTATATATAGTCCTAGTCAAATGATATTTTTGCCTCAACCCAATAACGGATCTGGGACATTTGCGCGAAAGACATTTGCGCGAAGGACATTTGCGCGAATCCACTTGCGCGAATAGACATTTGCGCGAATATTTCCCTAATTTTTTAGAACGAAGCTCTTTAACGTGACTAGCGGTAGGAGTTGACAAGTAGAAATCATCAGATGTTGATAAACCAAGTACGTTATCCCCCCCCCCCTCAAGCGACTTTATTTTATAGAATATTAAGGAACTGTATTACATTTTCGAATAAGCTAAATACAAATGCTGAGTTGCTTTAGAAATTCAAGTAGGCTGACACTCATTTTCAAGAAGACTTTAGTAGTTGAGTTCGTGGTTTTTGTTTATTCAAAATACGAATATGAAGTAATTTTTGAAACGAAGTTCCTTATCGCGCGTTGCGAAAGGGGATAAAATGAAGACCAAAACTATCGCGACACTTTAATTTTTTTTTAACTATTATTAGTATTAATACTTATATTATATTAGTATTAACTTTTTTTTAACTTTCTGACTGGCAGGAAATAACAGGGGATCGGGAGGAGTGGAGATATATCGTGTCGGCCATCTTGGATTTCAAAAATGACTTCATATTCGTATTTAGAACATAAAAAAACTACGGAACGATACCCAAGTCGAAATTTCGTGTCGGCCGTCTTGGATTTCCAAAATGATAATTGTATTCAGCCATCTTTCATTTCAGAAACAAAGTAGGTAGTAGGTAGGTACTTAATTAAATTAACTTTTCGTTGACGAGCTGGATTCTTTCGAAAAGAACAGGGCTTATATCGCACTCGACAGAGAGAAGTGAAAAAAGAGTAAGGAGGCCGTGGCCCAGCAGTGGGACACTTTGAGCTGATATTAATAATTTGCGGTGCATCAGATAACGGAGACTATAATATTACCCATTCGCGCAAATGTCTATTCGCGCAAATGTCCATTCGCGCATGTGTCCATTCGCGCAAATGTCCATTCGCGCAAGTGTCCTTCGCGCAAGTGTCTGTCGCGCAACTGTCTATTCGCGCAAATGTCCATTCGCGCAAGTGTCCATTCGCGCAAAGGTCTTTCGCGCAAATGTCTTTCGCGCAAGGGGATTCGCGCAAGTGTCCGGATACCATCGGGAACAGAGTCCAGAGTCAAAGACAAAAAAAAATAGGATAAACGTTTTTTAACAAAGCTTTATTGAAATAGATAAAAGGTCGAGCACAAGAATAATAACTAACTATATATACACCCAGAAATAAACTATCTATATAAACTAATTAAAATGATAAACTTAATCTAAAAGACCGCTACCTGTAGGCAACGTTCCCAAAATGCTGCTGCGTTGCCTCGCTGGATGGCAATATTGGATGGAAGCCTTTGGGCCAGATACAGACCAGCATTTTGGTCACGAGATGCCTCGACCAGACGTCCCGATGATTCTTTGTAAATTTTACGGGCCCCTGGCCCCCACGGTCCTAGCGTCTCGACCCCAAAAGGCTCAAATATAACGTTTTTTTATCTTTTGTTTAACAAACATTTTTATTAAATATTCTAAAACGGAAAAAAACGTTTCGGATTTTAACAAGTCGTAGAATAAACGTTGTTCTGGGTCAATACAAAGTTATCGCTATGAGGTTTCGGGTATTTTTTCAATGATTTAGGTAAATAAAAATCGTATAAAACACTCATTAAACAAGTAAGTATCAAATTATACTTGCGTATTGAATTATATACACTATTGTAGTTGTGTTTTAGTTAATAAGAACTTATTTCTGCAATAAAAGAATAGGTATAAAAAGATGATCACATTTACCAGCCATATTTAATACAAGAAATTTTAATTTTCATAATCATTATAGATACAGACTGAGACCATTCTACTAAGCACCCGTACAACCATTTTGGTTGATGTGTAGAAATAGTTACCTCGTTGTGATAACAGTTTTTACACAGCGACCAAATTAGTTGTATTGGCGTAGCTACCAAGATAGTTAGAGATAGATAGTTAGAAGAGAGATAGATAGGTAAGTACTCTCAACTAGGCCCAATTTTACCAAAATGGCGTAAATGTAAGTACCTAAGTGTAATAAGCAATCATTCGTAGCTTGTTGAGCTACATCGTGGATGCTGGGCGCTCAAACAATAAATTTCTAATTATTGTAGGTAATTTTAGGCTGCTTTAAAGGTTATTTTAATTTGACGCTTGACAATTAAAATAAATACACGAATTTGTAGTTCAAGTAGGTAGTTAGTAAGATTTATTTTTATTTTTTTTTAATAAAAATAAAACCGACTTCAAAAGGAACTAAAAAGCTTGAAATAACTTTAAAACGTTTTGGAGTCGGTTCCAAGTCAAGTTCTAGCCTCTTTAACCTTCTCATTAAGAACTTGACTTGGAACCGACTCCAAAACGTTTAAAATTAATCCCCCTCCCAGACTTTTGTGAGGCTAATTTTTGAAGTCCTTATGAAAAGCCCATTCAAACTATACCTCACACGATTTTTTTTATCTTGGATGATTATAGGAGGGGGGGGGTGACCACGTATCCCCCCTCTTCCTCTTTACTCGTCAGCCATCGACTGCACGTATAAACAAAGCAATATTACTTGTTACGACAATTCTGCTATAATCCTACGAGGAGTCCCGTTTCATATCTCGTAAGTTCATGATCAGATCACGATAATTTTTCTATGGGACCACCTCGGGAGTATATCCTTTTGATTACAAAAATAATTTTGAAAATCGGCCCACAACTGAAGGAGTAATCGCGTAACAAACATACAAAAAAAAAACATACAGTCGAATTGAGAACCTCCTCCTTTTTGGAAGTCGGTTAAAAACTTATTAAAGTTTTTAACAATACAAAATCGGTCGGCACTTGGCTATGACTTTTATATCTACAAGTGAGTTATAATTATGAGCAGACATACCTACCTACTTACTTAATTACCTACATAACCACCGCTAAATTTATCTCTAACTTAAGGATTATTCGTACCAACTTAAAGTTATCAATGAGACTTTATTTATTCAGGAATTAACAATTAATAATTATACTTTTAAAAATAAAATTTAAACTACATTAAAATTACCTATTTACAAATTAAATCTACAGTTATTAAAGTTATCAATGGGTGATTCTTTGAAACCGAGTGTATTTGACTCATTAATATGGCTTAATTTTTTTTTTACTTTTAGATCGAAATAATAACATCATTGGGTCCAGGTCATTTCATATTATAAAATATATCAAAGGCACTGATTTGTACCGAGTAGTTTAGGATTTATACTGTGCTGATTAATTGATCAACCAGATTAATGATAACCAAGGCAGATAAATGAGACTTTCGACCATATTAATTAGATACATGCAGATAAATGAGAAAAACAAATTATCTTCAATCAACTTTACTATTAATTAACTAAAAAATAAGGAAATAATTAAAGCCACATCTTAAACACTTTTTGTAAATGATAATCGTACAGCTTGGCAAAAAAGAGTCTGGAAAAATTGGGGGCGCCGCTGGCGCACTTTTCACACTACAATTCAAAATTACAAGTTATTTAGTGCTTACATATTTCTATGACGAGTTTTTTGCCATTAATTATAATCAAATGAATCATTTTTATGCTATTTTAGTACTCACAAACTTAGTTTTTAAGATTTTTATTTTTATTTCCAGCTGTCACCGCCTCAGACTCTTTTTTTGCCAAGCTGTAGGTATATTAAATTTTAACTTAAATGTTGGCATACCTAAGTAATATTTTCGATCAAATTAAAAATTCGCTAAACTTCAAAGTAAAAAGTATTTTAGGATTTCTTAAAAGCTTGACATAATTTTGGATGAAATGTGTAACACGTAATGGCAGAAATGAAAAGATCTTTTTTTAAAACACAACACTTACTTAAATTCTTAATAAAATAAATCGTAATTACAAATAGGAAGTAAGTAAGTCAAATTAACAATAGGAACTTTAAAGGGGTTCCATCAATGAATCCCACAAAATTCATTTTTTACGGTTATTGCAAATTGCAGCAAAATTATAAATTTTGCGGGCCTTGTTGACGGAACTACCATAAGCATAGATAGTAGAAAATTAAATGTATGATGATATCAGCTGATATATTAAACAAATATTGTAATTTTCATCATCACTAGACTCTATTATAAGTATGGTTTAACATTTTCTAAATCGATACTAAATTTATTATTTCCATCTCTTGAAAATGTAATATTTGAGATATTATCGTAGTCAGCATCTTCGGTCAATGCCAAGCTTTGTTCTGCATTTGCCGTCCTAACGCCTTTTTCTACATTATCTTTCGTCATAGCAATTTTTTCGTCAATTCTATTACTTATGCCTAATGATTTACGTGCATATTTCCTATTTATTGTTCCTTTTTTTGTACATTAAAAATAACTTCGTCATCATCAGAAATTGATTCTTGATTTGTGTTACTTTTATTATTACTCTTTTGTGTGTTTTTGTTTTTAATTTTCTTTGAAGAAATGTTGCTTTGGCCTTCATGTGTTTTCCAAAAGGATTCACCGATTTCTTTAAGTTGTTCTTTTGCATTACTTAGCGGTGTGACTAATAAGTCTTGCTCTCCTACGTCTTCCAAATTATAAAAACCAAGATGTTTCATACCATGATCACAAACAACAGGTTGATACAGACAAACGTTATCTGTACAGCTCAGTTTGCGAACGGCTAACGAAGTGGAATTGAAGTTCCATACTGTCTGGTGCATTTTCATTGAACCTCGGAAACTTTTTACTTTTTGGGGGAAAAAAAAGTCCTTTTCACTAACATCATATTCTGAAACAGTTTTCAGTTTCATTTTCTTTAAGTTTTGCTCCATTATATTTAAAAAATCATCGAGATCTTTTATGTCTTTTCCTTGAGAAACAGTACGGTCCGCAGTCCTCTTCATAACAGCACCTACAATTCAATCAAATTCAATTACAATTGAATCAAACCTAATTCATACGCACAATTCAAATTCATCTGGTCATAAAAGCCAGACAAAACCAGACTAATGGGAGCCAGACAAATGAGGAATTGGAAGATAATCGAATCCTGCTCCTTTATTTATGAACGTATGACATCAAAAGTATAATTAACATGAATAAACAACCTTATTAGAGACTTAGGTTTAGTTGCAAATTGTAGTTAAGGCACAAGAATCCATAAAAGAAGACATATTAATTATGCGACTTACCTGACAATCGCCAGATCACAACATTCGATCGTAATTTTTCGCAAAATTGCACCCGTGCACGCGTACTTCGTATTACAGGTCGGCACTGACTGACGCGGTAAATCACGAGTCGATATTATTGTATCAAATATTTTGTGTTTGCGTTGAAATTATACGTGAACAAAATGCGCCAGATGAATTATTATTTTAGTCGGGGACATTTTTTAAAGTTATGTAATTACAAATATATATAATCATTATGAATATAAATTATAAAATGTAAAGAATCGTATATTTAAATATCGGTGTAATACATTTATTTTAATATATTGCTTTTTTAAGATTGCAGAAAATTGAATAGTTCAACAAAAAGCGACATGGGGACACACCAGATTAATTAGTTTTTACTGTTTTCTGCAGACTTAATTATTGTTTGTTTTAACTAATCCCAATTAACTGCATTAGGCCTCGATAGACACTTACATTTACTATAAAACATGAAATCGATGTTCAAATTGGAGATTATTTTCATGTGTTCTTTAATCAAAAACGTGTTCTAACTGTGTTTCAAAGAATCACCCCAATTGTAAAACCTCTCTAAACATTTATAAAAGATATTATATCTTAATTTTGTAATAAAAGACATACCTACTTATATAAACCTTTCAAAATTTGCTAGTTAAATCCAAATGAACATTAAAACGGGAATTCCAGGTATTTAAGTTATTTAATTCCAGGGAATTAAGGTTACACGTTAATATCTCAACTCACAAAATGTTGTGTGTATGATGGATGAGAATTATCTAATGATCCCTTTTACTGCCCGAGTAACTAAAACCATGATTTCTGGATTACCAATAAATAGATATAATGATGACCTAAATGCTAACTAAACTAAAATCAATTAGGTACATTCGTTTTCTACAAAGTTAGTTGTGCCAAAATGTAAAGCAACTCTTTGTCATTATTTATGTATGTTTTACATGTTTGTGCACATCTTTTGCATATTAAATATTTTCATCATTGTTATAAGTTTTCACCAAAAGACTCAATGCCTAAAAACAATTCTAGATAATTCAGGATTTATTTGAATCGAGAAATAATCACGAAACATTTTGATTGATTTATTGTTACAACATTTTATTTATCAATTGGGTACTTATTTACATGTTACTTACATACTAAAAAATAAAAAATAAAATACTTAATTACCTATACTAAATAAGACTACCTATCTATTATATACAAACCTAAATACAATAAACCTATATATATATATAACCTAATATTCTAAGCCTAACCTATATAACCTAATATAAAGTAATATATACATCATAAGTAAAAAAAAAAAAAAAATTAAAACAAACTTATAAAGCGTCAAAAAACATTTTGATAGTTATTTACAATTATTTACATTATTTATACATAGCATTTTCCTGGTTCATTCTTCATCGATTTGCAATACATTGCTCAGCACGCTGTAAGTTATTGTCATCATCATCTTCCTGCAATTTATTTGGGGTCGGAGCATCATCGAATCTTCAAGATTTTAAAATCCACTTTTCGAAGAATTTCCTGCACGGATGACTTGTTCAGTGCATACCAGACATCATACCCCATGAGTTTGCTCCTTCAAGAGAATTGATTTGTTATACATTTTATATAAAACAAAAAGTAAAATATAATTAAAAATACATAAAATGTTAGCCCATCGGCATGGGAAATGAGATCTAAGCCACCGATGGACAAGGCTCAAAATTTTATGGTAGTAAAATTTTTATGTCTTAAAATTCATCGGCTACCTTCCAAAAAAAAAAAGAGACATGGTTTTTTAGAGGGCTTGACTGAAGGCAGAGGCTATTTTGTTTTGAGAATGTTTTTTTTTTTTTTTTTTTTTTTTTTTTTTTTTTTTTTATTAATGGCCCACACGTTTTGTGTATTAGCCAATGACGGTAGAACGGTAGGATTTTCGGATAGGTTAGGATCATTAAAAGTTAGGGAAACATGCTTGTTAGAAATAGGAATCGGGACAAATTTGGAAAAAAATAATTAGTGGAGTTGTAAAGTTATTAACATATTTTACAAATAAATATAATAATACTCTAATTAAAAGAAATAGAATTATGAAGGTATATCTACAGCTTAATATTATTAAAAGATATAAAATTAGCAATACATTTATAAACTAAAAGGTTATTGGAACATAGTAGTGAAAGAATAGAAGTAGGGAAAGGAGAAGAGAGGGAAATGAGGCTATTTATAAAAGAGGAGCGGTCATACAGAGGACAACAAAACAAGATGTGATTCAAATCGCCGTTCTCTGAACCACAACTGCACGTTGAACTATTAATAATATGAAGCTTGGCAAGGTGAGCAGGAGTACAGGTATGACCCAGTCTGAAACGAATTAACGTTGATGTTTCTGCCTTGCCAAACTTAGCCCTCGAGAACCATGGCCGAATCGGTACATCTGGCTGAATTAGAGAAAAATAGAAACCCTTAGTTTTACTGCTTTCTTTCCAAGCCTCACTCCAATTGTCCCGAAGGAAGGCTCGCGGAAGAGAAAGTAAATCTGAGGAATAATTCTTATATGGAAATACATCCCCACACTGCACCGCTTCATTCGCTAGTTTGTCAGCCATTTCATTGCCTAGTATCCCAGTATGGCTGGGAACCCAGAAGAACTCTAATGAGTAACCTTTTTGAGACGCACTAAATACAGACTCTCTTATGTTGAAAATTAATGGCGAGAAAGACTTTAATTTGAATGGAAATTTATCTATTGCTTGAAGAGCGCTCATAGAATCAGAAAAAATAATGGCTTTTTTAATTTTGAATATATGAATAAATTCTAGGGCTTTAAGAATACCAAAACATTCGCCCGTATATACAGATGTCTCCGGAGGAAGTTTTATTTTTTGGACAATTTTGGACTGTTGATGGTAAATTCCTACCCCAACACAACCCAGAGGAGAATGCTTGGAAGCATCTGTATACAAATACTGAAAATCATTGTAATTCTCAGAAAGAAAAAAGTTCAAATTTGAATTATTATTAGGGAATGACTTCGAAATACAGTTATATCTAATGATAGGAGAAATAATTAAACTGTCATAACTATTGCTAAATAAAGGGAGACTATTGGAGCGATGAGTAGGTGATGAAAGAGAAAGATAGTTTTGGTAACTTTTTATTAAACAGGGAACTGATTTATGATGCCAGTAAGAAGATGTGTTAGTATGGAATAAAAGAGATTTTAGTTTTGGAATGAGAGGATGATCTGAGAACTGGATAATTCGAAATAAATATTTATCTGACAAAAATTGTCTTCTAAATTTCAGTGGAGGCTCTCCAACCTCTACTTGAAGAGCATTAATTGGGCTGGATTTCATAGCTCCTGAAATTATGCGTAATGCTTTTGACTGAATTAAGTCTAGCTTCTTGAAAGCTCCAACATTGCCAGGTTCTAGCAAAAAAAGGCCATAATCAAATACACTTCTCACAATGGCATTATAAATCAATTTTAAAGAGTATGGGTGGGCACCCCACCACACACCAGATAGGCATCTTAAAATATTTAAATGACGTTCACACTTGGTGACTACAAAATCACAATGGGGTGCACCGGTGAGTTTGTTATCTAAAATTATACCTAAATACTTATGATTATCTTTCAGTGGAATCTGGATACCATTGTAAAGGATATTAACAGGTGGGATTAATCTTTTACGAGAAAATAAAACAGCTGCACTTTTTAAAGGAGATAGGTCTAAACCGTTATCATTTAGCCAGAATGATAGAGAATTTAAAGAAGATGAAAGAACAGAACAGGCATGTTCAACTGAGTTACTAGAATAATATATTATTAAATCGTCAGCATACTGAAGTATTTTAACATCTTCATTGCTCAAAGCAGAATCTAAGTCATGTGTATAAATATTATAAAGAAGAGGACTGAGGACTGATCCCTGAGGAAGACCTCGCCATACAAGACGGGAGACCTCTTGATTTGGTAAAGATATATTAACTGAACGTTCAGATAAATATTTAAAATAAAATTGGAGAGAATAGCCGGAACTTGAAGGCAATGTAACTTATTTTTTAAAATTGGTAACCGGACATTATCATATGCAGCGTTAATATCTAAAAATACAGCTAAAAGGGAATCATTAATGGAAAATGCTAAACGAATATCAGTAGAAAATATACTAAGACAGTCTATTGTACTTTTGCCTTTTCTAAAACCAAATTGTGAAGAAGATAATAAACCTTTACTTTCAACATACCATTCTAGGCGATTTTTTATTAAGTGTTCAGTTAATTTAAGTAATACGGATGATAAAACTATTGGACGGTATGAAGAAGCATCGGATGGTACTTTATGGGGTTTCAGAATTGGCAACACTATTTGACGTTTCCACTCATGTGGAACATTACCTGTTTTCATAATAGAATTTATCAAATTTAAATAATAAAGTAATATAGAATCATTTACGTTTGAAAAAAAGGAGTAAGGAATACCATCAAAGCCAGGAGCAGAATCCACTGTATTTTGAATAATACCTTTCAATTCAGAAAGAGAAAAAGGAAGACTTAAGCAGTTATATTTTTCATTAACTAGGTTATCAAAATATTGTGTTGATCCTGTAATACCCTGAGGAACCCACGGAGGAGCCAAATTATCTAAAAATTCATTAGCTAATGAATCTGGAATATATGAACTAGAATAATTACTATAAATAGACCTAAATTTTCTAATGTTTTGCCAAACAATAGAAGGGTGTGTATTAGGCGAAATCGAGGAACAAAATTTCTTCCAACCTAGAAATTTCTTTGTTTTAAATAATTTACGAGTATCATTAATTAAAAAAGATAAAATTTTAAAATTGTCATCAGACATATTAAACTTGTAATTTTTTTCAGCTTGTTTCCTTTTTTTTACAGCATCTGAACATTCAGAATCCCACCATGGTGGACTTGGAATTTTGCTAATTTTGTTATTTTTTTCAGGGAAAACTTCATCTGCAGCTGCCATCATAACATGTGCTAGTGCCTTAGCACACAAATGTTCATTGCCTTCAGATAGAACAGGGAGGGAAGAAATCTTACTTTCAACATTATTTTTATATTTTAACCAGTCATTATTATTATTATCATTGGCACATTTAGTCTGAGGTTCCTTGGATAGAGCACATCCATTGGCAGGCTCTGGAATGACAAATTCATTTAATATAGCATTATGAGCAGTTCTGTCATATCCTTGAGAAGGATTACGTGGAGAATGAGGTTTAAAAAATACAGTTTTTTTATAACTGGAAGAAGGTTTATTGTTTGGAGATATTTTACTTTGTATAGAAATGGGGCAGTTATCTGAAATGTTCTTATTGGGAGAAGATAATAGGGTGTCCACAAAAGATTTAGAGATTGGGGGGTGTAATTTTAAAGCCTCTATATAAGAAACAGAATTTTGAGCCATATATGTTTTAATTTGTTTCTGTCTGGAATGTTCAGGGCAAGATTGATTATTAGCAAAGTGGAATCCATTGCAAAGACAACAAGATGCATTATCCTCTTCCCTATTACATGTATCTCCAGTATGGATTTGACCACATTTAAAGCAACGAGGCTTGGACCTACATTGTAGTTTGGTGTGTCCAAACCGGCAACAATTAAAACATTGAATTGTTGGATATATGTATAAGTCTACAGGAAGAGCATTATAGCACATGAATATGCGTTTGGGAAGAACTTGACCATCAAAAGTACACACAATTGTTTGAGAAGGTTTCCATATAACTTGACCGTCAATAAAAGATTTAAAATTTAATCTCCTTACTTTAATTATTGCCCCACACCCTATTGGAACCGATATATTATCAATCACTTCCTCTGGAGACCAATCCGCAGGTATACCTCTGACTAATCCCATTCTAGTGACATTAAAAGTAGGAATAAAAGCCTTTAAATTTTGAGATTCAAGACTTTTATTGGAAATAAAAGCATTTGCATCATCATATGAAGAAAATGACATAGCCATTTTATTTCGACCTATTCTTTTAACACTTCCATTGACAATATTATTAAAACCATTCTTTTTTAAAAATTTCCCAAATGAAAGTGGATGCAATATAGATCCCTGATCCTCTCCTTCAAGCTTTTGTACGTGAATAATATAAGGGGCACTATCTGTTTTTTCGTATATTTTACGACCTACTACTGCACTAGAAGGCGGAGGTACAGGAAGTGGTACGGAAAAAGTTTTGTTGGAAACTGAATTTGTCGTTTCTGGTTGCACTTGTATTGATTGTAGAGCGTCTGTACAACTGCAACCAGATGTACTAGACTCGGACGCATGGTGCCTACGGCGTTTTTTTTTGTGACAATGTTTGCACACTAGCAAACGATTGCTGCGTTTTAAAGAACGAGCAGATGTTGAACCATCTGTGTCCATACCTGACTCAGAGTTAATAGTAACAAAATTACCTGCCGGGGGGACAAAGCCCCCCGGATCAGGCGGGTCGTTCATCCTCTACAAACAGCGATAAAATAAATAAAAAACTTACCAAGAGATAACACTAACACTAATTACATTAAAATAATTACATAAAAAATACTAAAAACTCCTCTAATCTAAATAAAATATTTTTAAAATTAAGCAAGAAAAAAACACGCGCGCCCTGTTAAGTTTCCCGCTCTTTTTATCCTTTGAGAATGTTTATCTAGGATGTATTAAATTTAATGACACCAGTAGGCGTAGCATGACAACCGTAGACAAGGGTTTTGTCTACGCGATTTGTCGATTTTTGACATTTGTAGACATATCTCTTCGGCTCTTAGCATGGCGATGCCAAATTTGAAAAAAGAAAAGTTTTCTTTCTTCTGTAGAGATATGTCTATATTGTGCGAGCATGACCAACAATTTTTCTCTACTTTTGACACTTACGAATAGAGACATTTCTTGACAAATTGGACATACAGTGATTTTTTGTCTACATCTCATGAGACCTAGAAACTTGTCTTCGTCATTTATTTATATATTTTTTAGGTTCCATCCTCGACTTTGTTCACATTATTTTAGTGTAAAATGTAATGTGGCGGTTTTAAACTTATTTTATAGATAAATGTAACAATATAGAACATAATAATACATACATATTATACTTTATTATAGTTTTAGAAGTGGAGTATTATTTTTCAATAGTGTCTTAATAAAAATACCTTTATACTGAACCTAAATATAATTTATGGTATAAAAACATTCAACTTATTTCATCCAACAATATAATAAATTAATATTATGTTTAATGATATTTCGTTTGGATTTATTTAACAGTGTGTGGTATCTGCACTCGGTACTCTGGTACGAGTTTGCAAACCACGCGAATCTCTAAATATGTAGGTAGTGTAGCTGTTTTCGTTTGTCTGTTTCTCAGCGGTACGTCTAACCCTCGCTACGGATTTTGATACGAATTTTACTATCATTTAGAGAATTTCTTCCGAAAGGTTTATAATACCTACTTACTTCTCATAGCCATAATGTAGATCACTTCGATCCGTTTATCTGTTGCTGCGTGAGAGCAGGACAAACAGAAGGTTAAATTAAACGAGGGTTTAAAAATTTATTTATTAGAGAGTTATTTATTAAGTCTGATATTTAATTCACAAATAGTTAGGTACACGAAGTCTCTCGATGTATAAGTAGTTTTCGGTTGGTGCACGAACTGTGCGTTGCGGCAACGGATCCATCAGCCTGCGTCTTTATTACGTCTTTCCACAAATACTATACTGTCTGAAACAAATAACACAAATGATGTTAATATTCATATAGGGACATAGCTCATTGTTTGATTTAAAATGTCATACCTATAATAATTACATACCTACCTAACACCCGCTACTGCTCCAAAATCTAGTTGTGCAATGTTCTTGTGCTCGCTCAACAAGAATTATAAAGACGGACTCATTCTTTGTCATATCGTCGTAGGGCCTTAAAATTTGCCGTCGGCATTATTTCTGTGGGTACCTACTTGTAGTCCATCTAAAGGTACTTCTATTTGTCTAGCGGTACTTCGTTTGCTGTAAATGAATGATTAAAAGTATGTTAGCGTGGTAAATGAACATAAGCAAAATAATAACTAAAGAATTGAAGCACACTGGCGATGACAAGATAAAATAAAAAGAGTGTTTAAATGATGAATAACTTTGTAATAGAAGGTCCACATTCGGACAGAGAGTCGTTTTAGGACGGTTTACGACCAATAAATGAGGGCATTGATATAATTAATCACAATAATATTTATGTATGAAAGAACAACTTACTTACTTTATTTTTACAACATTTTTCTTTAACTTCCAAAAAACATAAAACATTTGAGAAATATACTTAATTAATCACAATGTTGTTATTTTTACATTCTTGAAAATCACACAATTATAGTAAATCAATAACATCTTTCCAATGTTTTTCTTTGTTTATAAGTCCGCGATTCCGCAAACGGCGCGAAGTTACTTTTTTTTCTGTGACGAAATTGCGTTTCGTTTTGCGTTCGGAATTTGAGATATGTTCAAAATTTTTGTTTAAATATTTAATTTGTTTTGTAAGAAAATAAATTAAAGAAAGAGTTATTTATGATAGATATAGTAATTTTAATTATTATTAAATATATTTTGTAACTTAAAATAAATGAATAAAATTATTTTTTTTTGTTTACGACGTTTCGTTCTATGGTAGAATTTTATAATGATTACATTTATCAGAATACTTCCCCGTTGCTATGGACAATAGTCTAGGCCTTTGTCCGCGTAGAAATTTTGTCTTCGGGTGGGCTCATGCTCGCAGAGAAGAGAAATCTTGACGTATAGAATGACTTTTGTCTTGTCTTGGAAGAATAGACATATGTTGGTCATGCTACGCCTACTGGGGGGTAATTCCGCTATTTTACCAAAAATGTCCATTCTGACACGATGCTATTGCCATTGTGTCACTGGCCTCAAAAAGTAGGTACTTGCGGAATACCATAAGACGTAAAATAATGCCATTGTCATTACACTGCCACTCTATTATGACGTTTTATCGTTACGTGAATCGGGCCCCTGGTGACACCACGTGGTGATTGTACTAGTGAATTATTGTAAGAATATGATATTGTTATTTTAATTTTTATAATTTTGTTAGTTTTAGTCACTTTACATTATTGCTCGCCTAATATGGGCAGATTGATGATTTGATATACCTAATGTTATCATTTTATTATTACAACTGGAACTACTGAACCAAAAACAACAAGATCCACTTTACCTTCTTTAAGCGAAACCATTAGTTGGATTAGTAGATTTTGGCCTGTATCTTGATTAGAATTGTTCATTTCTGAAATAGGAAAAATTCGCACTATACTACAAATTTGCGATTAATTTGCCATATAACGTATAGTATGAAAGAAGAAAGCAAGTCTGTTCGCGTAATATAATGGTTTATTGTTCCAACAAAAGTACTAACATCACCTTTTATTACCCGAGCGAGGTCTACTTTGTCGTCCGGCTCCGTAAAAGATATTGATGAAAAATCATTTAAAAGACAACTACCTGCGTATAATTATTTGCCATTCCACAGATAAAAAATAGTCGACTAATTATTCGATTGTAGTGTAGGCTAACAAGTAGATAATTATGAACTGCAGGTCTTGCGACCGTTATGATCTCAAGGTAACTGAATGAATACCATTAACGACCCCAATATTTTACAGCAAATGCAAATAAGTTATAATAAAATGTCTGCGACTGTTAAGAGCAGATTTTTGTACTACCAGATGTGAAATGCAACCTTTCACTACGCGGATGTAGCAAACTTGTTTGTGTGTGTGAAAACTAAGGATTGTACTCGAACCAATAAGGAACGAAGCCACCTAGTTTAACCAATAAGATATCTGCCATTCACCCATGTAATGTTAAGTACTAAATATGGCCGCTTTATTCAGCAATTATTGTTTCGATTTTAACGTTTTTATAATACTTATACTTTGTAATTACAATAATTGTAATAAAATAAATTTATAATAAAATAGTAGATTATTAACCAAGGGGATAAAGCAGTGTCTTCTGTCACGGGTGACGATTTAAATCGCGAGCGTAACGAAGGACTCGAGGTTTACTCCCGAGCGTAGCGAGGGTGTTAATAACTTAAATCACGAGCGAAGCGAGGGATTTAAGACGAGTCCTGAGTGTAGCGAGGGATTTAAGTTCACCCAAGACTAAGACAGCTTTATCACCTAGGAAAATACTCTACTTTTCGTACCATTTGCGAAAAAATTAACACAATAATACGTACTGTTTCTGAAATTGACAGACCTTTCGCACTTCTCCACGTTGAAAATTCTTCATAAGTTTTAAAATAATTTTCCTTGGATTTTGTTGGAAGCAAATTTTTTATAATTGCACTGATGGAATCCAACAATTCACTGTCACTGTCGGTTTGATTTAACATCGTAACGTATTTTTAGAACATTAACTTATTTATAAAAATAAATTAAAATCAACTTTATGAGTATTTGAAGAAAACAAAAACGCGGCAAATTCCTAAACCAATATTTTTTTGTCGGAAATGCAAAGGCATCAAGCTCATACGGCCTCGTCGGTTTTCGTAATTTTATTTAATAATCATAACTGCATAATAAATGCGTATTCCTTTTTCAAAAAGATATGTAATGCTTTATATACAAACTCAATGGTGTAAACACAGATGTAGTTCAGTATAAGTAAGTTTCGTAGTAAGTATTCCAAATTTAAATTACATTCTCTCCCTAGAGCATGAATGAAATTCAGTACAATTTTCTTTCCCTGTTTTTGACAGATTAATAATGACTATTGTTATGTTCTCTTTTTGAGGCATAGAATGTCACTTTTTTGAGCAAGTGGTACGAAAAAGTATTATTTTGGTTTTGTATATTAATAAATGTCCTTATCTATTTTTTCG
Source organism: Protodeltote pygarga (assembly GCA_936450705.2). Lineage (NCBI taxonomy): Eukaryota > Metazoa > Arthropoda > Insecta > Lepidoptera > Noctuidae > Protodeltote > Protodeltote pygarga. The sequence goes on from OW388248.2 coordinate 17,380,395, forward strand.
TACCACTTGCTCAAAAAAGTGACATTCTATGCCACAAAAAGCGAACATAACAATAGTCATTATTAATCTGTTAAAAACAGGGAAAGAAAATTGTACTGAATTTCATTCATGCTCTAGGGAGAGAATGTGATTTAAATTTGGAATACTTACTGAAATTTATACTGAACTACATCTGTGTTTACACCATTGAGTTTGTTATAAATAACACATCTTTTTGAAAAAGGAATATATTGGTTTAGGAATCTGACGCGTTTTTGTTTTCTTCAAATACTTACATAAAGTTGAATTTTAATTTATTTTTATAAATAAGAATAAGTTAATGTTCTAAAAATACGTTACGATGTTAAATTAAAGCGACAGTGACAGTAAATTGTCGGATTCCATCAGTGCAAATGCTGCCGCAATTATAAAAAATTTGCTTCCAACAAAATCCAAGGAAAATTATTTTAAAACTTATGAAGAATTTTCAACGTGGAGAAGTGCGAAAGGTCTATCAATTTCAAAATCAGTACGTATTATTGTGTTATTTTTTCGCAAATGGTATGAAAAGTAGAGTATTTTCCTAGGTGATAAAGCGGTCTTAGTCATGGGTGAACTTAAATCCCTCGCTACACTCAAGACTCGTCTTAAATCCCTCGCTTCGCTCGTGATTTAGGTTTTTAACACCTTCGCTACGCTCGGGAGTAAACCTCGAGTCCTTTGTTACGCTCGCGATTTAAATTGTCACCCGTGACAGAAGACACTGCTTTATACCCTTGCTTGGTTAATAATCTACTATTAATCTACCTAAATGACGTACCTAAGCAGCCCCGTACGCACCTAGCATGCTTCGCAGATGATACTCCATCTTTTTACCCTTCCCCTGATATCGACCTTGTGATTAGTCGCCTTCAACTTTCCATCGATCTACTAGGTGAATTCTTCAAAACCTGGAAGCTGAAATTAAACGAAACCAAAACGGAAGCTATTCTTTTCACTCGTAGTAGAAAACAACCCTCTAGAAAGTTGCAAATTAACGGACATAGTGTACCATTTCATACCCCCGTAAAATATCTTGGAGTGTATTTCGACTCCAAAATCAATTGGACTTTTCACACAAACACACTTCGTGTTAAAGGCTATTGAATGCCCTCAGCCCCATATTAAATAGAAAGTCTAAACTCGGCAATTACACTAATCTAAGAATCTATACAACCTTGATTAGACCATGCATCACATGTCATATGCGGCACCTGTATGGAGTAGCACCTGCAACACAAATTACGAAAAACTACAAACAATCCAAAATAAGGCGTTAAAAATAGCATATAATACTCCGTTTTACACCAACTTACGTAATCTTCACGAAACTATTAATTATCCTACAGTTAAAAATTTTGTTCACAATATGACCTAAGTACTTATAAATTCTATACAAAAACTAACACCAACCATGTAAATAGTCTAGTCTCTAATATTGGCACGTCTAAATATCAAGATAATAATCGACTAATACAAATCTTATCGATTGCCGCACCATAACATCCTTAGCCATGACCAGCTTATCGCGTATCGCGTGTGTAGGCCATTCACTGCGGACCGAGTACCGAGCTGCGTTCAGCGGCGATGGATGCGGCCCGCATTGGGAAGCGTACACCGCTGACCTAAATACAGTTTGCACGTCTTGCGTGGTAGCAAACTTGTCTCTTTATTTCGAATTACCTTCAACTCCTTATTTTTTATTATTTTTTACAAAGATACTTGGTTCGAACGGTATCTAATATTATTTTCTAATAAGTGAAGATATGAGTACCTACATAATAATATTGTTCAATTAGGTAATATTAAATTTAAAAGTTTTAGCTTAAGAAAACATGTACCTATCATCTTTTTGTGTGTACCTTATTAGACTGTGTCTAATTCTGTAACGAGCTTTCATGTTTATTATATTAACCCTAGAAGCCTAATCTACGCCTCCGAGGCGTACACGAAATCGAATATCGTTTGTTATTTTCTAACAGTTGAAGCTAGCGCGTTGTGCTCTTTCGCCAACTCAGTGGCCGACAAGAACTAGCGATCGGTGCAAATATCATTTAGGTAAGTCCCGCCTTTTTTGATTTATCGAAGTATAGCACGCTTGCGAGACGTATGTTTAGGCTTTGTGTAAGTTTTATTGAGATTTGTATGATGTTACTTTTGTTTGTTTTTCATAATGACTATTTTTGGCGGTTTCAGGTTTTTATTATTATTTAATTATATTATTAATTAAGAATGACATTTTAGCAGTCTTAAACGAGGAAGATAGAGAAAATAGATGAAGACTCAGATTTCACTGTTGAGGATGACCAGATTATTGACGACGCTCAGAGTAAAGATGAAAATAATTAAGTGACTGATTATCTATATAGAAGTAGTAGTATATAAGAAGAACCCGAGCAAAAAAAAAGTAAATACTGCGCTTTTTGGTGCTATAAAAAAAAATTTGTATGGTATAAATGCAAAAAAACCTGTGTGTGGCGAGCACAAGGTTGATATGTGTGTAGACTGGACTTAAAATTTAGCTAGTCTTATAAAATCTGATTTGTTTTAATGTTTATTCTAAGAATAACTAATAACAAAAAAAAACTTTTTTTTTTCAATTTTTTTTTTCAATTTTTTGTTGATTTTGAAGAAGAGTACATTTTTTTGTTCCAATTTATGCATATTGTTTTCATTTGTAATAAATAACAGTAATTATAGTTATAACTCATTACTGTGTTGTTTTATTTTTAGCTCATATACTATATTCAAATTTCCTTTAATTAATATTTCTAAAATAGAGCTATTTTTGCATACAGATTGTAATTTATATATGTGCGCCTCTGAGACGTATGTTAAGGCTTTGTGTACGTCCATAATAGATTAGGCTTCTAGGGTTAATAAAGAACTTGGTAAATAAAACTACTAGATAAATAATAAATATCCTTAAACATTATATCTCACCCTAATAACCTGACCTTTTAAAAACTTCGACTACAACATTAAAGGAAATTTAGATAAAGCCTGAGTCGTTAAGGACAGCTTCTAACGATGTTCATGAAAACCTACGTCCAGCTGTGGACTGCCATAGGTTGATGATGAGGACTCAATTCAGTAGGTACCTGTATCTTTAGGCAACAAACACGCACTGGGTTAGCACGGTGGAGTATTCATATTGGTTCTATTTTATCTTAGACTTTAGCCGGACTTTAATATTAGATATGTCTAAATAGTCTAAGATAAAATAATTCAGTAGGTATCATTGTTATTCTGTTTGTAAATCGACTTTTATTTTTGTTTACAAGCTTTAGTGTTATCAGGAAAAAAATCGGCCAAAAAAGGTCTACTAAGTACTAATTTTCATTAATAGTCCATTTTGATAATTTCTGTGTATGTCAGACACCTTAACCATTAAAGGAGTATTTAATATTTAACCTATCTGTAATCACAATAAGCACATAACTTACGAAAAGTCAGAGGTCTTGGGATCGAACTCGAGACCTCTGTCTATTGTTAGTCGACGATCAAACCACTAGGCTATCAGTGCTATAAAATTATATAACTATATAAGGAATAACATTAATAATGCAAAATATTTTACGGGGTAGGTCTATAGGTTATTAAGATGTTTTGTAGCTAAAAAAATCTTAACATTAACCAAATATTTTTCATAATGTTTAAAATTAATTCAAATCAATTTGGCGGAAGTCACATGACAACAACACTGGATACACAAACCACTACCTGATACTATGTACCTACATAAGTAGTTATACAACAAACTAATTTTGCATGCGGACGCGACGTATGGTTAGTGGCCGCCAAATTGATTTGAATTAATTTTAAACATTATGAAAAATATTTGGTTAATGTTAAGATTTTTTTAGCTACAAAGCATCTTAGTAACCTATAGCCCCCCCTATAACCCCGTTAAATATTTTGCATTATTAATGTTAGACGCTATATAAACACCGTGCTACTTGCTCCATTACAAAACACTTAAAAAATAAATTAGGTATTTTATGGAAAATACTACTCGAAAATCCAATTCAACCTTAGGAATTGTGAGCAAATGAGATAGTCCTATGAACAAAAACACAATATTTACAAGCTCAGCCAGTTACATTTCTCAATACATATGTAGGTACCTAAATGTAGTAGATATGTAGGTCTAAATCTGATTTCGACTGTACCATTCCATAGAAAATGACAAATATTGATGCAATTACAGGAGTTTAAAACCACTGATATTTGTTGTTGACTTCATTGCGCGTTATTTACAAATATTTTTTTTGCATTTTTGTGTTATAATTCAGGAGAAATTATCATAAACAGAGTCGAAATCCTCTGAAATTGGTACGATACTCAGTTGAATCTACAAAATGAATATCCAACGGGCCCAATTGATTTTTTAGTACAGTGTATTTTATTTTTCTTACTGGAGGGACGAGATTGCCTTAACGGTTTGTTCGTACATAATGCATTTAACATTAGTGATTTCAGATATTCACAATTGCGATGTTTTATGTGCTCCTAGTACAGAGCTTCGTATTCGGATGCCTGTTGCCGCTTTGAAAGATGCCTAGCATTAGCGCGCAAGCGCGGAGTAAAAACCTCGTGCTCTGAATGAAACACGGGGACCATTATTATATTACGCGGATTTTTTAATAAGGATACTTAGGTACTTGCTTTTACTGCCCGTAACTATAGATTCCAAAGAATTAATGCTTTATTCAAATGACAGGAGGAATTAAACTCTTCTTATTATTTTATATTCAGAACTTTTTAAGCCAGAATAAAATTTTAAACAAACAAGTTAGAAACATATCACAACTTTTCAATATTAAAGAAGTAAACAATGGCGCCTAAACTTGGTTCACCGAAGCCGCTGTAAAAGTTGCATTGAAAACTAGGTACTTAGTCAAAAAATAAGTATTTTGATAGTTATATTTAGAACTGTTGTATAGGAAACACGGGGTTAATCCGTTTGGATGATATTATGGTTATATTTATATGTCATTGGATGTCATGTCATTTAAGTTGGCAAGAAGCTATCTGTTTATGTTTGTGTGTGAGGATTTAAAGCATGGGAGTAGATAAAACATTATTTTTTCATGGACACTGTACCATAATAATACATTGTGTTATTAAGGTGGGCCACAATTATTATCGAGGGACTTAATATTATTATATTTTATAATGGCCCGACGTTTATAATATTGTCGTCGTCGTAATTGTCGTCATTGTTTTCATCATAGATACCTGTGAGTAAAAAAAAAATACACAATATTTAAAATAAATAATAATATTTTCAAGCGAGGATCCGCAATGTAGATCCGCATCGTTATTCGTTACTAGGATATCATGAATTGAACAAAATGTGAAAATGTGAATTGAACAAAACTTGGTGATACACTAATTTCAAACCTTACGTGCTTAGAAATAAGAGCCATGTAATAAAATACATTTAAAATTATTATTTGTCTATTATTTCCCATTTATATTTAATTTAGTTCCAGTTTTGGGATGTTAAATACAAAAATAATACAATGTACTTAATTTGACATCTAAAATCCCGCTTTTTCATCTATCTGGCACAGTGGGTAACTACTAAAAAATAAATAGTGAGATTGATCTCAATAAAGTCTGCGATTTTAAGTATAACTATAATGTATAAAATAACCATGATATGCATTTTTCCTGTGTCATGATTTTTTATTTTTCTGTCCCTGTCCCACTTCGTTTTTATTGAAACAATTGATCTGGGAAGTTCACTAGCCTTGTCCTCTACTGTCAGTAGTCCTCCCTACAGCCAATAAAATAGCTTTCAGAACAGCGCCATCCTCAAATAGTTATTGATTAGCAGTCGACACTCGACAACATGAACACGTCTTACCAGGCAATAAGAAAAACAAAGAGTTATTTATTCATAGTGTGTTGCATTTGGAATTTGGACCGACCAATAAAATTCGCAAGGCAGTGACAGCTATTCGTACTAGATCGTAAACATCTTTGATTTTGTTTCTGCATAAGCTCATAATATACTGCTTTTTAAACAATTAACTATAATTAAAAAATTTGTAAACTATCAGATTAATTCCTAATAAAAATTTTTGGGGCCGAGGTAACTTTCCAAGTAGGACTGAAATAGGCACAATTTAAGTCTCTTCTCCCTAGATATTACGCACTTCTGATATTATAGATCGTGTATAAGTTAAAAGTCATTATAGGCATCTAATCTTCCCTGGTACCTACCAAGATAGATTTCAATAAATTATTACTTACTTATTTTCTTTTTACTGTTTTGAAGTCGGTTTATAACAAATAATATAATTTACAATTTTGTCGCCAGATCATGATAATGTAATAATAATAGTACTTAATAACCAATCAGAGGGCAAACGAAAACATACTAGGTACTACTACTACTACCTACTACACTTCATACACAGGCTACACAGCCATATAAACAAAACCAACTACCGTTAGCTGAACCGGTCTTTACTAAATTACTGAATAACGATGATTAAACAAACTTCACTGAAAAAAATATAACTGTAAGTTGTTTAACAAAACACTAGCTGTATTTTTTAATTCAATATTAGGTACAAACATTTTAGTCATTATTTATAAAAAATCTACGAATGAACTGTAGACGCCCATTTTATTGACGCTCATCTCGATTGAAACAGACTACACAAAAATTAAGTACCCATCTTTATGAACGCAATATTAGATTGAAATACAGTGTATAACAACTGATTCTAGGATGTCTTTTTTCTGTACATACGACGTTCTGACCGTTACAGATTTTGATATTCAATATCAGAATGCTTTATACAGTCCTAGTATTTTTAGTCGTGCTAGACCTGAGGTTTTACTCCGCGCAAGCGCAAAATGCAGCAAACCACGTGTAGGTACTGATCACGAAGCAAATAGTGATCATTGCGTTTGTAGGTACGTGATATTGTAAATGGTAATAATCAACAATAACAGTTATATTTACAAATAATATAGGTACAATAATTTAAACAATTACTGTAGTTGACTTTATTGAAATAGATAAAAGGTCGAGCACAATAATAATAACTAACTATATATACACCTAGAAATAAACTATCTATATAAACTAATTACAAAGATAAACTTAATCTAAAAGACCGCTACCTGTAGGGAACGTTCCCAAAATGCTGGCTGCGTTGCCTCGCTGGATGGCAATACTTAGCCTTTGGGCAAGATACAGACCTCATTTCTGATTCGATCTCGCAAAGAAACACCGAGCATAGCCCTTTCCATAGCGCGCTGAGTGACACCGAGCTTTCTTATGACGCCCATAGTGAGAGGCCACCTTTCGGTTCCGTATGTTATCACTGGTAACACACACTGGTTGTAGACTTTCGTCTTAAGGCATTGAGGTATGTTGGACGAGAAGATGTTGTGTAGTTTCCCGAACGCTGCCTAGCCGAGTTGGATTCGACGATTGACCTCCATCTCGAAACTGGACCTACTCAACTGGATCACTTGTTCCAGGTAGACATATTTGTCAACAGTTTCGAGAGTAGAGCACCCAACTGATATTGGGTTAGGTAACACAACACGAGCTACAATACTTAACATAACTGTAACTACAATACAACTTTAATAATTTAATAAGCTAACATGTGCTATTTATCAATATGTAATAATAAACATTCACTGCATCGGTCAAGCACGGTACCTCAAAATCAACCAGTGAATTGGCTAAAATTTTCCTGGTTAATTTTGCACTACTGTGGACCGAGGACAGGAAGGCCGGTAAACCAATACTAGAAATTTTGCGGGGTCCGAGGCCACCCAAGCGAATAGGTAGTGTGGCTTGTGACCACGCTCGATCGTCCAGAGCTATTATTTAAAATTTTAGTTAGGGTATCACGGATAATTTTGTCAACTTTTTCCAAAAGGTTTTGGTGTTTCCAGAGGGAGGATGAGTGTAAAATATAAGTAAATTTTGGGCCAAAACAACAGTATCTGATAATGGTAATTGCCGAATGTAAAATTAAATTGAAAAGGTTGCCAGAAACATTGTTAAAACTTTGAATTTTTTCATCGATAAAATTTGGAAAAGATTCTTCAAAAAAATATAGTATAAAAACTAAAACCCGACTACTTAAAATCTAAAAACAAGCTTCTTAGATTTTAAATAAAATTCTGTAGTCGGAGGCCACCAAATTACAAAGTATTTACCCTTGGAAGATTATATACTTAGTACCTATTTACCTATAATACATTAAGGCCTCCGACTACAGAATTTTATTTAAAATCTAAGAAGCTTGTTTTTAGATTTTAAGTAGTCGGGTTTTAGTTTTTATACTATATTTTTTTTCAATGATTTTTAGTGGTAAAGAAACCAATAAAATTCATTTTAATCACAATTTTTTTGAATGTGGTAGTTCTTAAATAGTTAGATTTTTTTAACTGTCAACTTCGGTTCAAACCTTTAGTCAATGTCATGTATTTTTTAAATTAAATTTATTTCAAAGGTGTCGTCCGCGACTTCGAGCTATTAAAACATGGCCTCATATATTTCTTAGAAGTATACATGAAAAGTAGTAAGAAGTACAGCTTGGCAAAAAAGAGTCTGGAAAAATTGGGGGCGCCGCTGTCGCACTTTTCACACTACAATTCAAATTACAAGTTATTAAGTGCTTACATATTTCTATGACGAGTTTTTTGTCATTAATTTTAATCAAATGAATCATTTTTATGTTATTTTAGTACTCACAAACGTAGTTATTTAAGATTTTTATTTTTAGTTCCAGCTGTCACCGCCTCAGATTCTTTTTTGCCAAGCTGTATAAGTACACATGAAACCTTTTTTGTGGGATATCATCATAGATAGAGTACATTTACCTAAAGTTCGAGGAAGTAAGTAACATGGAGTTGATAATACCTGCTCTAAAATCCCGAAATCATAAACATTACAATTAATTCCCGGGAAATAAGAAATTAATTTTACGTATAATTATTTAATAAGAAATTTGAAAAAACAACTGATACGGTTGGGATTCGAATCCACGATCTCCGGTGTACCGTGCCGACGCTCTAACCGCTAAGCTACCGTATCCCATCAGAATCAGTCGAAATTTCAAATCTCTTTCTACGCCTTAGGCGTGTGGTAATATCGAACGGATCGGAACTTATTAATTATCCGACTCAGTGTTCTAAACTTTGCAGTTTTTAGAAGGCACCGATAGATATTACCACACGCCCTAGGCGTAGAAAGAGATTTGAAATTTCGACTGATTTTGATGGGATACGGTGGCTCAGCGGTTAGAGCGTCGGCATGGTACGTCGGAGATCGTGGGTTCGAATCCCTTCCGTATCAGTTGTTTTTCAAATTTCTTATTAAATAATTTATTATATTTAATAAGCAAACATGTGTTAAAACATGTAATAAATTCTCCAAAATATTAATTTAACGTTTTAAATACATATAAACTAAATTATTACAATAAAAAGTCTTTATTATGTTTTTAGACATCGGTAACAGATAATGTAATACTTAAGTAGTTCGGTACTAAAACTGTTAAATTAATGAGTTTTATTTTACATACAAAATTAATTCTAATAAAAACTATAGGTCAAAATCCAGTCCATATTAATAAAATCCCGGGATTTAATTGTTATGTTTACGATTCCGGGATTTTTGAGGAGGTATTTTTAACTCTATGTTACTTACTTCCACAAAACCGCAAACCAACGCCATCTAGTTACGAAAAAGAAATCTCAATTTAATTAACATTATTTTAAAATATAATCATAATTTAATAGGCAGTGATGTGTAGAAACTTTAATTTAATTAGTAAATATTTATTGTTATCACGTTTTCACATTGTATGCAGTGTTACAATCACATATATTTATGATAGTCGTAACGGGTAGTTAGAAGCCTGATATTCTAAGAAGTGGTCCAGAATATATAGATAATATATACATATTCTGAATGTGCTCATCAAGACCTTCCATTTGATATCAAACACGATAAATTTACCTTAACTTTATTTTTTTCGAGCTGACTAATTTATTTTTAAAATCCACCTTATTTGATTTTACGAAATTTCATAAATCCTATAACCCGCAGACCATTAAGACGCATCGATAGACACCTTATTTATTGAATTACAACAAATAGTTTAGGCGCTACGAGGGAACAGATGAACAAACTTACATACATACAAACATACATACATACATACATACATAGACTGCTAAAATCATAACCCTCCTTTTTTTGTAGTCGGGTAAAAATAGGGGACCCTAGCAGGTAAAGAGAAGGCTTCTCGACTATTTTTATGTCAGGAGCTGCTGCATGTATTTTTTGTAGAGTCAGTGGTCGGTCAGTACTATCCGAAACAAAAATTTCGCACTTTGAAATATTAAGTTCGAGACCAATTTTTTTGAAACTATCCTTTAAAAACTGAAAATCCGCTAAAACTGTGTTTACGTCACCTCCTCGGGTTCCATCATCTAAATACCAAACATTAAATTTAGAATTTAATTGCCGAATAATAGGGTTAATACAAAGGCTAAAAATAGCAGGCCCAAGGGGGTCACCTTGTTGGCATCCAACTGAGGATTCTAAAAGATTGTCCATATAGAGTAAATTTGCGGGATGTAGGCATCCCGCAAATTATAGCACTGCCAAAGAAAACTGAAAATTTCTGGAATTTTATTATTATTCACAAAAAACATATAACTTTATACACATCAAATCGTCTTTATCTTAAATTATATGTAGGTATATCGGAAAACGCACCGTTAATTTTTTTTAATCATCAGTAAGTATTTTTATCTATATAATATAAATACCTAATTATATATAAAACAGACTTCCAAAGGAACTAAATGCTTGAAATATCTTTAAAACGTTTTGGAGTCGGTTCCAAGTCAAGTTCTTAATTAGAAGGATAAAGAGGCTTGAACTTGACTTGGAAACGACTCCAAAACGTTTTAAAGTTATTTTAAGCTTTTTAGTTCCTTTTGAAGTCGGTTTTATTTTTATTAAAAAAATTTTTTCACGATTTTTAGAGGTGCCTAAAATTAATCCCAGACTTTTGTGAGGCTAATAATAGTAATAATTGAAATCCTTATGAAAAGCCACAGACATAAAAAAAGCCCATTCAAACGATACCGTCACACGATATTTTCAATATTGGATAATTATAGGAGGGGGGTGACCACGTATCTTCCTCTTTACTCGTCAGCCATCGACTGCACGTAGGTATAAACAAAGCAATATTACTTGTTATGACAATTCTGCTATTATCCTACGAGGAGTTCCGTTCCATACCTCGTAAGCCCATGATCAGACCATGACAATATTTCTATGGGACCACCTGGCTACCACCTATTTCGCGTCGAACAAAAAAAGAATCACGCAAATCGGTCCATTAACATAAATAATAATAAATTAATATATAAATAAAAAAAACATACCGGCCGAATTGAGAACCTCCTCTTTGAAGAAATTGAAAGAATTGCTGTTCTTTAGTCTCGCTAAATCTTTAGAACGGCTTGACCGATTTGGATAATTTTGGTTTTGAAATATGTGTGAAAGTCCAGGGAAGGTTTAAAGGGTGAGAAAAAGGGGCACGGTAGAGTAGAGAGGGTAGGGGTAGAGAAGGGTAGAGTAGCGTAGGGTAGTGTAGGATAGGATAAAAAAGCGATGCTATCACGACTTACTGATAAATCATAAGAAAAAGTTATCTGACGATTGAACAAACAATCCGACAAGAAGTTCCAATTTTAATGAATGCATCCGCAAGGCGTAACACAAAACTAGGAGAACATAACTAGTACAAAGATTCCTATTCCAAATAGAAACTCCTTTTTGTCAAGGTCGCATAGCATCAATATTTTAGGTTTAGATTATTTAAACTGCTTTAATAAATAATGCTTATTTTAATAAGATAAATAAATAGGTACCTACTTCGTTATTTTTGACTAGCTTCCACCCGCGGCTTCGCCCTCGTGGTATGTTAATAAATTGTATCAAACACGTGGCGTGGCGCCATCTATTATCATAAAGTGTAAAGTGTATCATAAGTGTATAAAGTGTATCATAAGTAAAAATGCATACGCGCCATAGCAAACATATACATACCAGATTCATGTAAACCTCACTTTAAAAGGCTAAAGATTTTAACATTTGTTTCGATTTATATATATGAAATAGGGATTTTCATCAAATCAAACAAAACTTTATTTGGCGAGCTCAAATCTAAGAGAAATGCAATGAAAATTCCGACTGTTCCTCATAATAAGGCTCTCTTAGATAACAGCTTCTTTGGTATGGCATCGAAGGTTTACAACAAGATACCTTTAGATATCCTGAAAACTTCAGAGTTACAACTCTTTAAAAATAAATTACGTGCATTATTAATTGACAAGGCGTATTACACGATCCATGATTTCCTAAATGACAGAAATGATTATTGACATTGTAATTTTGTTAAATTTAATTTCATAATTTGTTACTTAGTTTTCTCTTTTTTTTTTATTTTACAACTTATACTACCTACCTATAATTACAATTATTGTATGCTTTAAATGAGCAGGACATAGTGGTACTAATATTATAAATTGTTTATCTTAAACTATACCTATGCCCACAATAAACGCATTTGATTTGATTTGATTTGATTTGAAAGTTATTGTTGTTTTCCTTGGGAACAGTAGACCGTACTTTTTTTGCGAGATAAAGACACCCTATGTCCGTTGCACAACTGTATAAGTACTTACACGTTTCAGCGAGCGTTTTCACGTTTCACGATGAGCGTTAAAAGGAAACTAACGAATAAACTTACTTTCGAATTTATCATTATTAGTAACGTGACTCGTAGCAAAACTACGTAACGGCTATGGTTGTCCCGTAGCACTGGTTACGAGAGCAACGCAAAAATAGTACCTACTGAATTAGCTTTCCAGATTTTTGCATTAGCAAGTCTTGAACCCAAGGCACGCTAACTTTATGTAAATCTAGAAAATTTTAACTGCATGACTTATAACTATATACCGTTGGATTCAGTCATATTTTTGTTACAACTTGAATTTTTTTAGAAAATATCCATCACTGTTCCCGTTGGCAATATAATTATGTATAAATAATTACATCGTAGTAGGCGTCCCCAGGAAAAGATTACTTCGTTAGTTACTATATAATTTTAATATAATAATTTAGAGTTTAGTAGCACATGTTTCTAAAAACAAGCGCCACTAAACTCTAAATTAGTAATATTCCAACCTGGATTTAGAACTCTGGCTAAATGGAAACTACATACCTACCTTATATCTGCTTCTTTCAGTTAAATTCACAGCTTCTTATTAAATATTAACTGTATTTATTTTGTTGGTTACAGTACCGTGGCAAGGTTTCGTCGCAACCAGGTCAAAGAAAACGCCATGAAATTTCTGGCGCGATGCGATGCAAATATATCTTCAATCAACAGACAGCCGCCAAATACGTTTAAGTGATTCGCGTTTATTTAAAAATAACTCTGAAATCTATATAGGCGAAGCTTCAGATTCAAAATAAATAGTGAATATCATGTAGTTGTTTTATTCTAAACCGACTTCCAAAAAAGCTTTTTAACATTGTGTTTTTTTTAACTCTGTGATCAGTGGCGTAATAATATACGGGACAGGCACACAAGAGCACTAATTAATCAATTTTATTATTAAAAAATATTTAAAGTACATACTGCTGTACATAGGAAGGAGAGCACTTTTATAAATAAATAAATATAACCCTCCTTCTGGCGCAGTCGGATAAAAAAACCAGACCAGACAGACAGGACCAAGTTTCGGTAGCAGGGGGCGCAGTTACACAGTACAGTTGCACCGGGCACATAAATGGTTAGTTACATTAGGTACTACTACAATTATTATACTATAATTAAATTAACAAACATTAAGTCTGTTAATATAATTAGGTATATATACTCATATTACTAGCATGAAAGACTGCTGCGTGAGGCGCTCTCCGTGCTGTGTTGATGGCTCGAGTCGCCCACGATGGCCCAACTCGATTGCTGAAACTGTAAATCAAACCTAAAAGGGCCAAGGACTATTACAGGTTCTGCAAATTCTGCCTATAACTCAGTAAATAGATCATAAAGACTGTCAGTCGACAGTAAAGCGTAGTGTTTACGTCTTGGTACGTAGTCTGCAACGAAAGACCAATTAAATGTTTGAAATTAAAGGCAAAACCTCTATGGCAAAGAGGGATAAATACTAACGTTTTTGGCGTTTAGAAACGAGATGTTCAGATGTATCTTCTTCTATGACGTAAACACTAGCATTATATCAATTTTAAACGATTTTAAACAATTTCAAATTTTAGATAATTATTCAGATAGATACTTGCAGAGAAAAAAATATTTGGAGCTTGGCGGAATTTTGGACACTTGGCGAGTTATTGTTTGAATATTTTTGTCAAAAATACTGAATACGGCATAATAGGTCAATTCTCGTGTCCGCTTCAGAAGACATTCCCAAGAAGTGTAAAAATAAAAGAAACAATCATTATTTCCATGTATTTAATTTTATTGATTTATATAAATTTGCCTCAGATCAAGCGTGTTACATCGTAATTATATGGAAATTTTACAAATTAACCCATTGAATACAAAATTAATACTTTTACGCGTGTTAAGTGCGAACTGAAAGCACTGTTGTAAATACAAAATCAGTTCCAAGTCTATAAAAAGTATTACATACAAAAAAGGCGCACCAGGAAGTATCCAATATTTAAAAATGATAACTATATGGGCTTGCGCTGAGAGCGCGGCCAAAAGTTCTGACAACCGCGTCCTGTATCAATCGTGTCGCGTCGTCGCTTAGTCAAATTTCACTGTAAGGCAGAACACTTGCACGAACTCAGCACCGAGCTATGTGTTACAGCTGATTAGCCTTTGTCTAAAACAATATTTAAAAACGAAATTGTCACAGATACTTTTCCACTATTGGTGAACTACATAAATAAATAAATATGCATTATTATAAACATTAAGGTTGTATTGTAGGGGCAGTGGATGTCGAAATCGATCATCACAACCCTGGTATCACTGTTAACCTCCTACGGTATAATCACTGGCACTTACCGATAGGCGAGGCGTGTATGTATAATATTAGTAGATAAATATAAATAATGTAATCATACATTCTCAGAAGGCATCCGTGTTGCTACCTATGTAAGCTGGAATATTCACTATTACATCTAGTTACCACCGCGGCGAGGGTCTCCGATCTAGCTACAAAGTACTAGTAATACATAGTTATACATTTGGTCGCTTGCCACACAACATCATCTCTAACAGTGCCACTCACTCAGCCCCTCGCAACCTTGTTGATTCACAATAACAATCTAAAATTCTATATATATGCTCAAGCAACAGATTATTCTACTTTATTTTCTAATATACATAATATATGAGATACTGCAGATAATTTGGAATATTATGCATAAATATAATCTATGAACAACGATTACCCACAGCCTCAATAATCGAAATATATACGAATCAACAGATCATCTATTTTAATTGCTAATTATATTGCTAAAAAAACTCGGAATAACAGCAATATTTGTCAACTAGCTGGACAACAATAATTATGTATGTAAAATGTTGACGATCATTCAATGTCACGCGGTGAACGACCAAATGTAAAGTGACCTAATGCTGTGAAAATTTACCGGGCAATGAGTTCAGATTCAGATGTAAAAATATATTTGATTTTAAGCTAAGTTCATATTTGCAAAACATATTGCATCATAAACCCGACCACCACCGGGTAACGATCACCCGGGAAATATATCACAAAATTGATTATAACACCACTATAAGCTTCAATAGGCAGCTTAAGGAATCACAATCATATAATATAATTGTCGATCACAAACTGGTCTAAGCGACAATCTCAACTACACCTGGGACTACGCACACTCTGCGACGTATCATCGCAGCACCATGCAAAAGATCGCGACCGTGTCGCAGAGTATTACAAACATTCAATATACAGTAGCAGCCGCGACTAACGCGGGGAATTTAACGCCTAATTATCTTTTTAATACATCATTATGAATTTATAGAGTACGGATTATTGTACAATTTAAGTCAATATATAATTGTTCTTAAATAATGGTCAATACTACATGTGCTATTAAGTAAACTCTATTAAGTAAATATGTTAAGTGTTATAACAGTAAATCGCTAATTAACGCACCAAGTTTAGGTAATGGAGCACACAAGAATCGCTGGTGACACTCTTCAAGTTCATAAGGAAATATAAAGGCACGTAGCGATGCGACAATACTTTACACAAGTTAACACTTCAACATAAGTCAACCGTATGTGCTCTTAATGTTATTCATAAAAACTCATAAGATTAATCAGAGAGCCGAAAAGTAAGCCGCCGTCTACGTCATCACGAACGAACGGCCGTGTAAGGTTTAAATTAAATTGTTGTGGAGTGTCCATTAAATGCCTTTTGTTTTTGACATATTTGCTAGGTTTAGTCCGTTTGTCAGTCGCAGGTGGAGCAGTATCGTCGCGCGTATGACGAACATAAACTAATGGTAATAGCTAGGTATTGGGCTATTTGCGAATCTTGGTCGCATTCTCAGCGTTCTCCTTAAGGATCTTTGATTTAAGATGGTCCTTGTATTTAAGGATGCCGCCCTGCCATTTTGTGACAGTGCCGTTCTCACATATCCAGATTTCTTCAGCAACCTGTTAAAAAAAGTTTCTGTAAGTATTTTGATGTAATTTTGTAAACTACATAGCACTACATAATTACGTCTTCTGTTGTATTGTCAGGATCATATAACGGTTCCCATACAATTATAACGAGAAATGATTTCTTGATGATGATGACAAATCATAATTACATACATACAGTGGTGGTCACATAATTAAAGACACCTTCTATTTAGCTACATACAACTATATTTATAGTATTAACAATGTGAAGATAAGTATTAATTCTACTTTAATTACGCCTAATCCTTACATTTACGCCTTATTATTAAAATGAAGACAATAAAAACTTGTATTTAGCAATAGTTGAGACCTTATTCGTTTTTTAAATCTATCACAAACTTTTTCAATAAGCTTACTGCTGGTCATCTAATTAAAGACAGTGTATGTTTAAAGCTCCAATTTTTTTTTTCTTTAAAAACAGCCTTCTTATTTTTTTTTATTTTGCCGGGTAGTAAAAGAAAAACACATTTAAACAATATCTAGCTTAAGTTTATTTCAAAAGTAATATCAATTTGATCATTTTCATCGACCTACTATGGGAAAAAACAGAAGTTGCGATTACGATACTAGAAACATTATTCAGAATTTTTATGACAATGGTTGGTCATATAGGAATATTGCAAATCACTTGCGATGCTCTAAAGATATGTTTATTAATGCTATCAAGCATTTCAAGAAATTTCATATACTTAACAGAAAATGTATCTAGGAAACTGAGACCTAGAAAAAAAACCCCACGTGAAGACTTAAAAGTGATATTATTATCTAAAACAGAACTCAGAGCTTATTCGTTTGGAAGTATTTGGTGCAAGAGGATCGAGAGGTGTGTCGGCAAGAACAATCAGAAGAATTATATAAGGTAAACTTATTTGGAAGAATATCTCGTAAGGTGCGTACTTTTAAAGAAGAAAAATATCAAAGCAAGATTTATAGTTTGCAAAAAAGCATGAACACTGGACTAAACGTGAGTGGAAAAATGTACTATTTTCGGATGAAATTAAAGGTAATATGATTAATTCTGACGGAAAACAATATGTGAGATGTCCTCCGAATAAAGAAATGGATCCAAAGTATAGAAAAAAAATTGTCAAACATGGAGGAGAAAATATCAAGTTTGGGGCTGTTTTTCTGGACATGGTGTTGGACCTGTCTGAAAAATTGAAGGCAATATGGATAAATTCCAGTACAAGAATATTTTAGACGAAACTATGTTACACTATACCGAGGAAAGTTTGCCGGTGGTTTGGACTTTCCAACAGGACAATGATCCAAAACACACAGCAACAGTGGTTAAAAACTTTCTATGGAGCCAATTAGTAACGTCTTTAGATTGGCCTCCGTATAGTCCTGACATCAACCCTATTGAAAATCTGTGATACCATGTGAAGCAATGGTGACCACAAAACCTACCACTAACATTCATCAACTTTATATAGCTTTTAAAGAAACATGGGAGCAAATTCCAATATTAACTTGCAACAAATTGATCTCTTCAATGCCAAAGCGATGTCGGGGTGTTATTGCTGCTAAAGTACACGCGACAAAATATTAATTACTTCACTTAATATGTATAAAATATGTCTATAATTTATTATTATAAACATCGTTTTATTATTTACAATTTTCCTTTTTGTCTTAGTTAATTAGTTAGTGTGTCTTTAATTAGTTGACCATACTTTTTTCTATTCAGACAGATTGAAATATGGTTAAACCGAATAAAAATGTAAGATGTCTCAAGTTTATTGAATATGTTTAATTTTAACGTCTTAAAATACCTAAACGAATGATTTAAATACTGTTGCAAGTTTCTATTCTGTTTGAAATAAAAATAAATAATCAAAAACCTTAGTCAAGTTATTATCCCCTAAGTGTCTTTAATTATGTGACCACCACTGTATATTTCTATTTTTTATATTAAATTTTCGATCAAATTAATGATATAATCGACTGATATTATACTAAAAGAGTTTTCAAGTAATTATATAATGAAATTATATGAAAGGTTAAGAAACATGTCTAAAATTATAATAAAAATTTTAAGCAGTAAATAAGATCTCACGAACCTGATTAATAAGCCTGAAGTCGTGGCTAACTAGCACCATGCCGCCGTCGAACTCATTGATGGCATCGCCGAGCGCGTCAATGGTCTCCATATCCAAATGATTAGTAGGTTCGTCCAGGAGTAGCAGATGTGGAGTCTGCCAAGCGAGCCACGCGAACACCACGCGACAACGCTGCCCGTCCGAGAGTTGACGCATGGGACACACCTAGAAACAGTAGTGTAAAGAGGTCTGGTTTAAAAAGGGTTGTTTGTGCACTCGCTTTATTCAAGATGTTCCCCAATCTCCAGCCACTTGTTATTCAAAATTAACAATAAAATAAAAAAGTCAAACAATATATGTCTGATCCGTTTGTAGCATTAAATTTATAAGTTTTCTGTTGCTGCCGATGAATTCGTGAAGGTAAATAGGCAAGCTCGATTATAAATTTCATCAACTGACAGCAAAAAATCTTGCTCCCAATACTGTTTTCTTAGGGTGAAGTAATACCTTTTCTCTCTGAACGAGAGTTGACACCGTTCTGTCGATGCTTTCAGAACAGTGTTAAGTTAATGTTAAAGTTGTTTGCCAAACATAGATAATTTTTGATCGATTCTAAATCATCCATTGGCCCCAACATGTTAAACAAATAATGTTTACCTGTTGTCGTCCCGTAAGACCGTATCGTCCGATGATCTTCCTCATTTCCTCTCGTTCGCGGACGTCAGGGAACTCCTTCATCATGTAGTCAAGCGGCGACAGGTCGAGGTCAAGCAGCTCGTGCAAATGTTGGTGGTAGCGACCTATGCGCAAATGCGAGTTCTTGCGGATCATACCAGTTGATGGTACCAGCTGAAGGGCAGAAGGTAATTTGGATGAGTATGGAATGTGTTATTTCTTTAAAACGTCTTAAGGAGACTCGAACATCTGTCTGATATATCCCACAACAACAACAACTTTCAACATTTACTGCTCCGCCCCACATGGTAAGTTCTAAATTTCATAATAGTGTAAGCACTGTCGCTGTAGAAGTTTTACTAAAACAGTTATTTTTATATTTTAAATAGAAATTAGGTTGTGCAAATGCGCATGCGAAGTGCACATTTTGCTGATGGAATTAAAAGGAAACCTTGTTTGCGCCACCGCTAGGTTAAGGGTAAGATATTCCTCCCGTAAGCACAAAATGTTTTAGGAATATGTTGATTAGGCTTACAGACAAGGAGTGGAACTTCTGTCTATGTAATACGTATTTATAACAATGGTTATCGTAAATATTAAGAGACTAACTGTACATATTTAAATCTCATTCTTTAAAATATACTTTTGTATAGGTTTTAGCAAATCGTTGAGTGACCGAGTGCTTTGCTGGGAAGTCAATCAAATTATCATTTTTAAATCTGTCCATATAATGTATAAAGAATGAACAAGGGAGATATCATTTATTTATTTATTTACTCTTCATAAACTATACTTACATCTCCGTACAATAGCTTGAGGAGCGTGGACTTGCCGGCTCCGTTGGGTCCCACTAACGCGAGCCGAGTGTCCAGATCAATACCGAACTCTAAATTCTTGTAAATCCAGGGCCCTGAGTCGTTATATCTGAATGATACATTCTGAAATTTAAATTTATGACATCAATTTTTTGTTGATTATGTTATTTTTTGTACGATTTCACAATTTACATTCTTTTGACCCAGGTTTAGCCAGGATAGTGTTACATACATAAACTTATAATTTATTATTCAAAGGTTACTGCAATTTTTAGGCTTCGCTTCGAACGCATTCCATCTAAACTTGTTGGACATCTTGCCTACATCACATTCGGAACAGTTGGGCGATTCAGATAATTTATCCAGATGTTTAAGCTTGTCGTATCCCTTAAGCTATCACTGCTGTCACCCAGGTATTACTTTAAAAAGTACTAACCTGCACCATAATTACAGGGGGTGGCACCTTCCCGCAAGAAGGAAAGTAGAAGTTAAGGATCTTGTCATCGATAACCTTCTCCGTCAGACCCTGCGCCACCATCTTAGCCAGGGTCTTCTCCTTGGACTGCGCCTGCCTAGCCAGCTTGGCTGAACCGTGACCAAACCGGGCTATGTAGTTCTGTTGATAAATGCAAGTTTAAAGTTACGAATATCAGGACGACGCAGAAATGCAATCGAATATGACTGTTCTAGAAATCATTTTTATAAGTTGCAAGGTATTGTGGGCGAACCAGGTGTTGTATTTTACGATTTTTAAATCCACGCGAATACTGATAGTTTCAGCGAGACATAATATACTTGTATTTTTGTCTTTTCCTGAGGAGTAAAAGCTAAACGATATATATATACACATACATACATATATATTATGTACTATCGAGACACAATAACGTAAATAAGTATACAATTTAGTACTTCTCTTTAACTGTCGGTACTTGCGTAATTTGTTAATTCGTACTAGGATTCTAACTTGGGAATATAATCTCAAAATTAGAACCATTTAACACAGCATCGTTATGATTTGTGTTTATAGTAGTACAGAATTTATCAATAATGTTGCAAGTGTAGTAATGAGGGTGATTTGTACTTGTTGTTGAGGCAAGTTGTTGTCTTTTAAATACGTATTGTTTCCTCGTACATGTTTGCATTCGTTAAGATAAATGAAAGAAATTGTTATACAACGCTTTTTCTCAGGACAATGTAGAAAGGGAACTTTAGGTATGACAGTGGTGGATACTGGTAGAAATTACAGTTCAGTTGGTAAGAGCGTTGCTACGGTACGGCAAGTGTTGCGGGTTCAAGTTCCGATCGAGTCCTATTTTGTATAATTTTTTAAGGCATAATGGCCGTACATGTATTATGTATGATACATATTAGGTAATTGTCTGCGGTGGTTGACGGGCATCTGTACTGTCTGAGGGAATTTAGCGTGGGCGACCTCGCGCCGTGGCACGCGCCCCCCCCCCCCCCCGGACTGACGCCCGGGCAGCTGCGCAGCCCTCACACGCGCGCTGCCCGACCACGCACACTGCACACGACCTCCCCACGCCCGCCGCCGCCGCGCGCCTAGGTTCACATAGGCGCGAGCCGAGCGGCGCACACACGCACCACCGCACATGCGCGTAGCACTCACGCGGCGTCTGTCCCCGCAGGCGCGTGCGGGCGTTCTCGGGGCTGACCCGCCTACGAAGGGCGACGACTCACAGAACCTACAAGTCGCCCTCTACACTCACTCTCGTCGCGTGTTTGCAACGTAACTGGCAAAACCCGATTACATTAACACGAATCAAATCACCATTTTGTAGACGAAAGCCAAACAAAACCTCTGCCTGTTCTCGACGTAGTCCGCGATAGTATTTACACTACAAACCTTCATATGAGCAATCTGATCTTGTTCCCAGTTGTACTGCTTCATCTGATTCTCGAGCAGTTCCATGCGCGTTCTAACAAAAGCCTCGTAGTTACCCGTGTAATACTTCAGGCGACGTTTGCTCATGTGAACGATATTCGTACACACACCATTCAAGAAGTCCTGCGAGTGGGATATCAAAACCAAGATGCGTTTGTAGCTGAAAATTAATAAATATAAAATTAACAAAATCTTTTAATAAAACCTAACCAACTGCGAATCTAGCTCGCACACAAAGGATTCCATACAAAAACACTAAAAATTTTTTTTTTAATGGAAATCCCTTAATTATTAACTTAATTTTAATTTTAATATTTGTTTGTGTATTTAATAATTTCAAGTGTCTTCCTATTACAGTCCAAAAAATACAACCCTAGGACAGACAGACAAACAACAAAGCATTAGTAATAGAGTCATATTTGACACCCTATAGGTCAAATTACAAAACCTAACTCAGGACTCAAGCTAATTACTTGAAACTAATTTAGTCGCACAAAAACTATAATCAAGTCATGCATAAGACTTGATTTAAAATTCTATAATATGACCCTATAGGTACGTAACTAAGTTACAAACTGATTATATAGCTTAGGCCCTGTTTAAAGGCTTACTGATTAAGCGATATTTAGTAACCTGACAGATTCTGATAATTTCACAAAAATTCTGTTCTATTTTTAATTTACCTAGATGCCTACTCGTAGACTGTGAAACGAGTAGTTAGTATTATACGAAATTACGCAGTATTAATAATTAAGTAAGCGTAGAGCAGATTTGATGTACAACAATGTAAGAAAGTTAAAGTATATCTCACTTTCCTAATTTCAACTCTGTTTGTAAGCATTTCTATTTGAAGTAGCCTTGGTTTTATTAATTACCATTTTTTAAATTATTATATGAGATGTCTACTTAAGACAGGTAAGAAAAAACGAGATTATATACAACTAAAGTTACTTTTGTAAATGGATGTATACAAGCAGGAGTTGAACCTGCTACTTTCTGATTACAAGTAGAGCGGCTCGTGTTTGTAGATTTACTAACCACTCTACACAATTTGTAAATTTAGTAATTCACTTAACGATATGTAAGAAAACAAAATACGAACTGTTTAAGTTCTTCCTCGAGCCACACACAGGCGTCAAGATCCAAGTGGTTGGTGGGCTCATCAAGAAGCAGCAAATGAGGTTTCACGTAAAGCGCACGCGCCAGTGCGATACGCATACGCCAACCTACAGAAAAAAAATTGATTAATATATCAAGTAGTTTCACAATATAATCACTGCTTGGTCAAACGTATTGGTGTTCTAAAACTTTAAAACATAACAGCGCCGTATTTATTTTCATTGTTTCAGTCATATTGTTTCAGACATAATAATATTTCTCAATCCATATCGCGCGCTAATATAAACTATAATATCGATCACAATCAAATTTATCGAAATTAAAGTCATGAACGCAAAAGTTGCACTTTTGAAATTGCCAATATTTTAAACTCTGACTAATAAAAAAAGTAATAAATATTGTAACTAATCCAGTGCAAGGCAAAAGGCCTCATCTCATCCAAAGAAGGAACTAGTATCAATCACCACACTAGTTGCCTAAGCATTGGGATTTCAGACTAGTGTCCAGGTTTCCTCACGATGTTTTCCTTCAGCATTAGTCAGTGGCGTCTTAGATTAACTAAGAAGTACATAATTATGAGATTATATCGTCATAGTTCTATTGGTATATGTCAGGTTTACACCCACGTGCTTGCCAAGCTGGTCCGTAAACAATGCGCCACTACGACACTTGGTACCTAAGGCCCAAAATATATATTCAAAAAGTTTGTGTTTACATTTACTTATGTGCTTACGATTGTATAATTATAGTAACAACTTAATTACAATTTATCAAATTGGAAATAGGAATTATGTATAAGACGATCATAGTGAAAAATAGATTACAAGGAAACGTAGGTCTAGAAGTGAAATGCGAAATAGGTCATTCGCGGAGTGGACTACGTGTAAGCGCTAGTTGCCATCGTAAACGAAAACTGTGCAATTTGATACATTACGTTATACAGACGTTAGGCGTTAGGCAGTCGGACATTTTAGTTAGGTACCTACTACATAAAATTTACCGAATCGAACCTCCTCACTGTAGCAGGCCATTTTTTTGGGACCGGGGGGGAGTATGAAATGTTCCCACCGCATAACATACGTTATGTGGGGCTTGCACCTAGTAAAAACATCTCCCCCTGTGTGTCCTTTCACTGTATCGGACGGGGCCGGGTTCAGCTAGCGGGCAGCCCCGCATACTCGTGGGCGATATTCTGGCGTCCAGGTTTCTGGACATCGCCCTAATATCTACCAAGCCGACACCTCCCAAGTCGGACACTGCTCGAGAGACCGTAGCAGGCAATGGGTGAATATTAAGGGGATATTAAGGAAAAGAGATTGAGGAAGAGGGTTGGGGGGGTTCTGTACACTGACGGTACGAAACAAAACAATACGAATACTTTTATTTTACGTCAAACGTTATAATCACAAGATACGTTCTTTAGTTTGGTATTTCTAGTAGTAGTGAGAGAAAACGACGAAAAAAGATAAGGATTTATCTCCTTATGACGATAGTCATCCCTCATTAGTCATCACGGAGTCCTCCGTACACAACTGACATCACTTTAGGTATCTTTTGGTTGTGAAACTACTGACCTCCTGAGAAGTCCTTGGTGGCCTTCTGCTGCATGTCTCTTGTGAAACCGAGACCGTGCAGGATGTTCGCTGCGCGCGCCTCCGCAGTGTCCGCGCTCAGGTCTTCTAGACGATCGTACACGTCCATCAGCTGTTCTTGAGCGTCTGAGTAAGATTAATTTTTTGGTATAAATAAAGAGGGGTTCACTATAACTAGTGGTTCAGTGGAAGAAAAACGACCGTAATTAGTTAAATAAAAATAAATAAAACAAATTTTGACTCATTCACAGTCAAACGGCTAAACCGGTTTTGTGAAGTATGTATTATATTAAACTAGGTGCAGGCTACTGTAAACTGTAATAAATAAATAAAAAATAATAATGAATGTATTTTCACGATACATAATATATTATATGGCCATAATTCGTCTTCCTTACATTTCAGAGTATAAACCGTTCGCAGGCCACTGACCCGACATGGGTTTACACACAATCGAGAACCTATCTTTATTAAAGACTAGCTTTTCCCGCGTGGCTTCGCTCACGTAGACTATAGAATATTTTGAACATAATTTATTTATTTAAATCGAATTAGTATTATAGATACCTAGAAAAATGATAAATCAACAAACTGTACTGCCCATAAGAACAAATTGTACTACTTTAAGCCGATGCCACTACTTTTAGCGTCATTGTATAAGCAGACTTAGGTACAGGGCGAATGACAGTCAATAATATCGTCGGTATAGCAATTGCAAATATTCGCTATTATGTAATAATATAATCTAAGAGATTTCTAAGGAATTTTCAAGATAGGTACTTATAAGGCTGGAAAGTTTTTCTTTCCAGTATAAGAGAACAAATAAATTTGAAAGGACATTGACAGGGTTTGGACCAAGTGCTGCCCAGGAATGAAAGTAGCTCCAGTGGTATCGTGGCATTAATTTACATCCAAAACAAATATTAAAAAAAAAATTCGTCCCAGGAAAAAAAAGTTTTGGAGTATGGGATGTTTTTCCCTCCAAAATTATGTATTTTCAATCATCATCAAATCTACATCTAATATATTTTATAACATTGTCCTGTAGCACCAAAAGCGGTACAGGAATGGAAAAATCGGGACGGAAATATGCCTAACCCTTTTATTCAAAATCACAGATTTAATTGGGATCAATCTCATTAATTAATTGGGGTTGGTTTTTTTTTTCAGTAGGGCTGAAAAGCGGGATATCCCGCCAAATCGGGACATCTGGCAATATTACGTAGCACGCAAAAACACAGAAAGCTGTTCTATTGTGTCTCGTTTGCACCATGCCATTATGTATATTGGTGCGTTGTTTATTTAAACTTGTATTGGGCACCAATTCCAGTATTCTAATATGGTAGTTGAGAGTAGTCAGTACAAATAGTGAGGTGGCGTTATGTTGCATTCCTATTCAAGTTAATTTTTGTGGAGCAACATTTCAGCCTAATGCTTTCATTTATTGATTATATTTATATCAAAAATAATGTATATTTTTTAATGTTCATTAATGTACACTTGCTGATAAATTACATTATTATTGTAACATAAAAAGTACAATTAATACACTCACAGTTACATTGAAAATAATTCTTAAGATTGTTTTTTTCATATAAAAAATGCATAACAAACCCCTGTTTTTCTCTTGACTCCTGGGATAGATTTTGATAACTATTGACCTAAGGAACAAATTGTACTATGTGTTTATTCTGGGTAGCACGTGGTCCAACTTCCATATAAAGATTGGCAATGTCCTTTCGAATTTTAATCCGATTTATATTTGTCATTCCAATTTTAAAAGGTAATTACATTGCACCAAGCCAGTTTAAATCAAAAGCACTAAGGAGTATTGATATCAACTTCGATGCAAATCACCCCCAAAATAACTTTCTACCCCTTTTTAACCCTGTTAGGCGATGAGTTTTAATAAAATACGAAACACGTGTTCCATCAATTCTGAAAAAGAATGTTTATGCAAAATATGAAGTAGTTTGGACCAAGGAATCCCGTTGTCCCATACAAACTTTGCCCCTGTTTTTCACCTCCTTAGAGGTAGAATTTCGAAAAATCCTTTCTTATCGGATAATTACGTCATATAAAGAACACACCCTCCAAGTTTCAGGTCTCTACGATCAGCGGCTTAGGCTGTGCGTTGATCCGTCAGTCAGTCAATCAGTCATTCAGGACAAAGCATTTTATATGTACAGAAGATAATTTTAAGGAGAACATTTCCGTCATACATGATTTCTATGTAGCTTTAGCCATAGCACACGCGACGGAAGCTTAAAAAATGGAGTAACTTCTCCCGTTTTCCCAATATTTCCCTTCACAGCTCTGCTCCTATTGATCGTAGCGTGATGAAAAGTATACTATAACCTGCCCAGGAGTATGAAAAATAATTGTGTTAAATTTCGTTAAAATCCGTCGAGTAGTTTTGGTTTCTATAACGAACTAGCTGCCCCGCGCGACTTCGTACGCATGATTATTCTACTTCAACGCCTATTCTACCTCTACCCTACTCTACCCTACCCCTACCCTACTCTACCCCTACCCTACTCTACCCTACCCCACCCTACCCCTACCCTAATCTACCCCTACCCTACCCTACACTACCCCTTCCCTTCTGTACCGCTAGCCTACCCTACTCTACCCCTACCCTATCCTACTCTATCCCTACCCTACTCTACCGCTACCCTACTCTACCCCTACCCTACGCTACCGATACCCTACTCTACCCCTACCCTACTCTACCCCTACCCTACCCTACGCTACCTCTACAAATCAAAAACCATGAAAATCGGTCCAGCCGTTCTTAAAAAAAAAAAAGTATCCTATGTCCTTTTCCTGGTTCTCAGCTACCTCTCCACCAATTTTCAGCCAAATCGGTTCAGCAGATCTCGAGTTATAAGTGAAGTAACTAACACGACTTTCTTTTATATATATAGATATACATACCGACAGACAGACAGACAGACAGACAGACAGACAGACAAAAAGTTTACTGATTGCATTTTTGGCATCAGTATCGATCCCTAATCACCCCCTGATAGTTATTTTTTAAATATATTTCATGTACAGAATTGGCCTCTCTACAGATTTATTATAAGTATAGATTACATTCTTCACACGTTCTCGAAAATTCCTGATGGGTATCGGGACGGTATCGGACTTGTGCCCTTTAACTTCACACGCTCATTCACACGTTTACTGCTCGTATATAATTTATTATGTCGCAGAATCCAAGGATTAATCATGGATTAAGTTTGTTTGTTTACATGCATGATTCTTGGCACAACCCCAGTGTTTACATTTTTTGAGAACTTTAAGAACTATGTTGAGTTCTTTAAGAACTATACAAATAAAAAAAGAAACATGAAGATTTATTTTCTGTTCACTAATTTTTTTGTCAATTCTATGCATCCTTTATGGTTAATTTATAATTCTCGAACATAACCTACTTCTCAAGCCTCCCCTTGTCAACCAAAACAATAAAATGAAGATTGCATAAAGGATCATCATGTTACCGTCATCTTCGCACTGAGCCAGTTCTTCTGCGAGTTTTTCCAGCTGAATTCTTTCCTCGTCTACCTCCATAACACACTGCAGAGCAGTCTTATCGGAGGCAGGCATCTCACGCGTCAAGTGGAAGATGTCGATGTGTGCGGGGATGGTCACTTCGCGCCGACCCAGCACTGCCAGCAGTGACGACTTGCCTGAAAACGTAACGATTGATTGTTTGGATGATAAAGTTACTAATAAATAATTTTGACGTACCTACGTACTCAATAACAATGAAATCAGGTTACAATGTCTTATAAATGATTTCATTTAGCTACCCAAAAATATCTGTATCTAATATTTGGTATTTCAATAAAGGCGCCGTATTGTTTTCGGTCTAAGAATAGAACTACCCCTACTCGTCACGCGAGATATGGATGGAAAAGTCGAAAGCGTGTTTAAACAACGTGACTGGACAATTCGTATGAGTAATAGCTTCATGATACAGGATGTAGGTACCTATGTACATATACCAGCTCAGCTTTTTAAACAATATGTCAGCGAAAGTGTTTGTTTACATGATGCCCGCACAGCCAGACCACAGCCAGAATAAAATTCCAATACTACTCGTGTGGACAAAGAATGGGTGTGAAAATGGCGTCTCCTCATCCATGCCCCCAATAGAAAAGAATTTTTTTTTTCTTTAACTTTTAGAGTTCTCTTCCCACTAGTTAACGCGTTTGAAAATGATCATGTTATATTCGTAACACACTCGCGCTAAAGAAAACTTCCCTATAGATGAAGATTTGTGACATAAATGTGATTAAATAGCAATGCCTCCAATTCGCAACGCTGCTCAACAGCTTAAACACAAAAAATATAAGCAATATATTCTATCTCTTATCTTTCTTCTATTTTTTATTCAGAAACAGATTTATTCTTCAAATTCTCTTGTATAAAGAACTTTCTCAAACGCACGATGACTATGGTAAACACACCATGAATTAATTTCAGCATGCCAAGACGTTTTTAAAGTATTTTAGTCAGTAGTTAGTCACAATTCACAATCAAGACATTTTCCTTGTAGGACATGTATATGTATTAGATAGATGCGAATCCGATCGCACAAACATCATTATCTCGAAATAACAATGCGTCAAGGCAATATTATTGTCATAAACCAACTCTTAAATTATAGACCCTCAGTCTAGTTTTATTCTTAATTAGCTGGGTTTATATCGGACGATTCTTCTGGATCGGCATCTGCGATCTACGATCCAGGACGTGAAGTGTGGAACGTGAACAATTCGTGCGTTTGGATCACGCGCGTTACGACCACGGGGACTGCGTCTTTAGGTCGTGCCCCTGCCACGATTGGATCGCGGTGGATCGTCCGGGGTCGACCAAGCTAATGAACAACCTTGTGCACTTGCGAACAAGTCTAAATTAGGATTGGGTATCTTTTTATTAGCTATATTATAATTATGATATGTAGCTCTTCTGACATCCATTGTCTCAAGTCGCTTCTTATTCTATTATAGACGACAAAAAAAAACAATCATTTTCTATCGCACAAAGATTCATGATTGAAAATTGTATTATTACGTCATACCATATCGCATCGTGTTAAGATTTCCACAACATTCGCATAAAGATCGTTACATAATTAAATCGCATATGCATATTCTTAAAATAAGTCATGCTACATTACATAATTAAAATATTTAAACGGGTTTGCCTGTGAAATACACAATCATACATAGTAGTAGACTTCCCATCTTTGTTAACATAATAAAATGGATCCTGCAAAGCTTCCTGCGGTCTGGTTTTT
The DNA here is from genome assembly GCA_936450705.2 of Protodeltote pygarga. Classification (NCBI taxonomy): domain Eukaryota; kingdom Metazoa; phylum Arthropoda; class Insecta; order Lepidoptera; family Noctuidae; genus Protodeltote; species Protodeltote pygarga. Next base: position 17,410,651 of record OW388248.2, read on the forward strand.
AAACGAATTATTAGAATTGGTTCAAACTAAAATGTTTATTTGATCTCGTATACTGTGAAACAGGTCCTTATTATAATAGGATAGTTGCCCACTAAATAAGTATACATATTTGATATTAGGCCTCTAAAGTGTAAATCAAATGAAACTATGACTAAAAACGCTTCAACCTTGGCTAAAACAAGATGACAGCAGGCAGCAGCAGAACAATTAAATACATTTGAAACCACCGCTGAAGCAGCGCCGCTGTGATCGAGTTTACTAACAACATGTCCACCAAAAGTGACCGAAACATTGCGCCATTTTCTTGTCATTTAAACTTTACGAAAAAAATAAGCTTGAGTTTTGGCTAATAATTTGAGCTTGTCGTTTTGCAATACTTTCTAAACTAAATGTTCTTGAGGCTTCGATATTCCTGAGGCTTCGGAAACAATGTTCTTGAGTTTAGGAAGTTTTGCAATCGAAAACAAAGATGTTGCTGTGGATTTTTTTTTCTAAGATTTACGCACTACTCTTATTAAATATTTTATAAATTCAGTAACATATTATGTATACGTAAGTAATTCTGCTACTAGAGACATTCTATAAACGAATCAATTTTATAAGAAGTTTTGGTTTTTCTATTATTTTTTTTATAACAAAACTAAATCTCGTCAATACACTAATCAAGAAAAACACTAAAAATAAAAACGAAATGCAAGAATATCATAAATTCTAACTAATAGTCTTCGTCACTATCATCATCTTCCGGCCCTTTCGAATCGGCGCAATAGGTTTCATGTTCCATTTGACACAATTAGACGTAATGTGATTGTTTAATCCTTTTCTCACTATGTCGTTTTACTCACAATCTATCCAACTTTTCTATCTCCATCCTTAAAACCTTTCACATTAATACTTAAAAACCTTTCTTACATCACTTCGCATCACATGTCCTGTGTCCATACCACAACGATTACTTAACCTTTCATTCATTGGCGCCGCTTTCCTCCTTCTAATAAATAAATTCATTCCCTGTCCATTCTTATTAAGTACACCACACATTCATCACTAGGATTAGTCATCTGCATAAATATAGATTATAATTATTAAGGTCGATCAATATTTTGCTAAAGATACTTATATATAGAGACCGAAAAGTAGACCACGGCTGAAACGTCGGGAAATAAAATAACAAGGTATGACGTGATAAATACCAATTTTAATATACATATACGGATACTGAAAGATTCTACATTATACATATAAAACGCGACTATGAAAAAAAAAAGAAAATACCTAAAACAAGTAATTTTTTGATAAGATTATCGTTACTGCATTGTGCATTTGCAATTTGTTTTTGATCTACCATAGTACATCAATACATAATTACATACTAAACTCATTACCTTACTCTACCGTTGTTGGTAAAAAGTAGTTTTACTTTCAGAGTTGCACTAGATCGAGCTTTTTTTTAAAACAAATAAAAGGAGAACAATGATGATATAGGTACTTATATGACGTAAAGAAAAAGCTTCTTTGGTGTAGGTTAGGTACTGAATAATTCGCCTGTGTATGTTAGTTCTTTAGGAGGCCATATTGTCTGATTTTATGAGTATACGTAGTCTATGCTTTTGCATATTATAATATGTATGTATAAAACAACTTTTTGTTACCAGATCGAAAGGGGTTTGAACATTTTTGTATGGGAGCTGGCATAGCGGGCCGTCGCCATTTTAATTTTTTTTCAAAGTGGCGGCGCAGGATGAAACTAGTATATTTGGATAGAGGACATTTCAACAAACAAAAAATGTTAGCAACCTGATGTGTTTAAAGTGTCACATTTCCGAGATATTTGAAGTTAAAGATCGTCGTATTAAAACAATGGAAATCATGCAAATAGGACTAATTACGTATTTATATGCCTTAGATTGGATTCCAGTAATAGTTCTCACGTAATTTACCTATTTGTTGGAAAATTGTAAGCCTCGGAGCACGATTATACAACTTTAATTAATTTATCAAAACACTAAAAGTAGCGGCGCACGATGATAGTAGTATATATGGGTAAAGGACACTTAAATTAACTAAAAATGTTAGAAACACGATGCCCTAAAGTGTCACGTTGCTGAGATATTTGGAATTAAAGATCGCTATATGAGAAAGATTACAATAATTCAAAATAAACTAAGTACATACCTATGTTTCTGAATGCATTAGATTGTGTTAATATAATAGTTCTCAGGTGATTTAACTATTTATTAGACGAGAGTATACCTAGGAACCCGAAAAATCAACTTTAATTAATTACTAAGGTCATTAATTTCTCATAATTATAGCGATCTTTAAGTCCAAATATTTCAGCAACGTGACATTTTAGGGCATCGTGTTTCTAACATTTTTTGTTTATTTGAGTGTCCTTTATCCATAGGTATACTACTATATCATCGTGCGCCGCTACTTTTACTGTTTTGATAAATTAATTTTAAGTTGTATTTTCATGCTCCTAGGTTTACAATTTTCCAACAAATAGATAAATCACGTAAGTATTATTACTGGAATCTAATGTAAGGCATAAAACACGTAATTAGTCAATTTTGCATGATTGCCATTGTTTTCATATGACGATCTTTAACTTCAAATATCTCGGAAACGTAACACTTTAGGACATCATGTTGCTAACATGTTTTGTTTGTTAAGATGTCCTTTATCTAAATATAATAATGTGTAATTCTGCGCCGCCACTTTGAAAAAACCTGAACCACAAAGGTTCGAACCCCTTTTCATGTAGTCTTTTTTAAAATATATGTATCCATTTTTATCTAATATAACGAATCAAATAAAAATTGCACCTTATTTTAGTTCTCACGATTAAATATGTAAAGCATTCGATCAATGTTACTGCAATCAAATTTCCAGGCCAAGTTCCCCCATATGTCGCGTAGCCTTGCTAATATCCTTATTACAATGATTGCAGGTTTGAATATTGCATTCAACTAAGACTTGTATCATTCAGTCCATAATTTCAACTTGAGCGCTGCACGTAATAAAACAATTTAGCTGATCAACGTTTGCCCTTACATTGTTTCAAGGAAAAACTGATAATGCTGTACAATAGAAACGAAAACTTAAGTTCATATCGGAAATTTTCAATTGTGCATACCTACTGATGACCAATTAGGTAGGTGTACAATAGATTTACGTCACTTAAGTCAGAACTAATTCAATCCTGAGTGATTCATATCACATGAGAGCAAATTATTTTTTAAGCATTAAAATTCATTCTTATAATTTTATAATAAGAAGACAGTCTTTTTTTTTCGGGTACCTACCTATTTAAACTCTTTGATTAAACTTGCATTTAACGGTATAGATAAAAAAAACCGCTACGCTACATTTTAAATTTACCTTTCGCTTTCCTATCAAGCAATAACCCTTTTTACAAGCAAGTATAATGAAAAATATAATAATATACTCGTATCTTAAATCCAATCACGAAAATGGTTAATCTAATACATGTCTACAGTTTGTACAAGTAAGTGAACTATGCTATTGAAAATTTATTTGGAAACAATGAAAATTCCTGATCTGGACTGGTTGGATCTTCAATGTGCAAACGAGATAGCGGTTTATAGCGATAGGCGCCCAAATAGACGCCACCGTGCGCCAGCTCGAGGCTAAAAGCCGGTACCTATATTATATTTTCAAAACCTCGGCGCGTGCTGTACAACTGCAATAGGTACATGTAGATTGGTGCGCCGCGTTGAATGTTGGTTATATTATGACAAATGTGACACCCGATTTGTGAAATAAAGAGACTAGGCTAGAGTACCTATTGTAACTTTTATAATAGACACGCAAAGTAATTCGAAGGATTTCTGAATCCTTGATGAATACCTTAAATTAACGTATTTTCCGTTATATTCTGTTCTTTAATTTATTATATAATGTATATTATTTAATATATGTATAGTTATGTATTTTAACATTGGATGTACTGCAAACCGTTTGAGCAGATGAACTGTAACTCGAAACTTTATGTCCACGGTATAACATATCATTTATCATAGAACAAATCGTAATGTAAAATGTTGATAACAACTTGTATGTTGACGACAACACCGTGTCTTCAATAGCACCACCGGGGAAACATGGCACGCGAACGGAAATCAGAAAGTTATTGCAAATACTTAAACGATACGATACGATAATACTTCCAACTGGAATTAAATTGTCTTTGGGATTAAATAATAGGACACGCAAATTGCCTTATATTTTATTACACAACAGAATATGAAGGAAATTTCATACCAAAAATATCATAATATGGTTAAATACTTTTGGTACAAACTGTTGCACTGTAACATAGTATAATAAACATACAGTACGGTAACTACGAACAAACGCTCTAGAACGGCACAGTCACACAATAATGCGCAACGACGCGTCGTTGATACTGCGAGTACCGCGACGTTCGTTACGCATCGCATACGCTTCGTTGTGCGAGTGTGCTGTTTCAAGCGTTTGTACGTAGTTTCCGTACTGTGTGTTTATTATACTGTGGTAACATTGTAAGCACTAATATTTATTTGATATTAAGAAGCAGGAAATTTATTTTATTTCTACTATAGTAAATTAGTCATCACACATTAAGAGTTATTAAAATTTAATTAAGTGATATTCAACTAGACCTTTTAACTCCCTTACTTTGTTTTATTCAGTGGAGATTTTTAATAGCTACTTGTTACTGTAAAATGTAGCTGTTAATTTCCCTAAAATAAATATAAACTATTAAAATGGGCATTACACATACCACATCCATTTAATCCGACCAGGCCGTATCTTCGGCCGCAATTCAGCTCGAGGAGGGTATCCTGAAGAAGTTCACTTCCATAGAATGTGATAGAGAAGTTCGCGATCTTGATATCCCTGGATCTTGGGTGTACGGCCAGGGAGCCAGTGCATGACCTGGCTTCAGAGTTCATCTTCGCCTCCTCTTCAAGCTTGAGGCATAGTGCCTCTGAAACAATATTTAGGATTTTAAGTTATAAAAATTACCTTTCTTAATGATGTAATCTGTAAACTGAAATGTTTTTTTAAAGTAACAAATGCTGGCCATAATATTAGTCGAAAAGTATTAAGTTAAGCACTGCCCTGTCAGCTTTCAAACAGTGTCACAAGGGCACAGTTTCAGTGCATAGATACAATAGAGAATAAGAATTACCTAACAGATTGTAGTTTAGCATTTAGCAACTGCAGTCATTATAATCATAATTTACTAGCATCAGCCTGTGGCCGCCCGCGTGGTATGTTGATAAAATCCATCCGTACAAACTTTCACATTTATAATATTAGTAGGATAGATCACATCCTAATGATGTTAATTGTATATTTAGGATATGCCCGACTCTGAGTTCTGCCTTTAACATTTATAATACCTAATGGTAGGTAATTCAGTTGCACATGTCTATTATCTTATAATTATTTATTTTCTTTACTAACCATTGACTTAAACAAAAAACTTGTGCTGAGATACCTATTATAATTTTTGAACAAAATATATAGGTTGTGCCAGACTCTAAATTTCGCCTTTATATTAGAAGGGTTGATTCGGTCGCGCATGTCTATTATCGTATAATTATTTTATTTCTTGTGTTCAACTATTGACTTACACAAAAACTTGTTTCAGACATCTACCTAGGTATATAATATATAATTTTTTAACAACTTGATTTGACCGGTTTCCATTGAAAAATGGCATAGTAAGTAATTACTATTGCCTAATATTATCTGGTTTAATTTCAGCTGTGTGTGGACCGGACTATGTAGACCAGAGTTTGATAGTAAATCTATACTAATATTACAAAGAAGTGAAGTTTGTGTGTTTTTATATTTGTTAAATTGTAAGGGGTAATATCGGGATCTACTGAACCAATTTTAAAAATTCTTTCACCAAAAGAAAGCCACATTATTGCTGAGTCTCATAGGTTATTTATAAAACCAAAAAATTAACAGGCTTTTACGTGGTAGTCCGTATAGGGTAGGGGTAGTGTAGGGTAGGGTAGGGGTAGTGTAGGATAGGGAAGGGATAGTGTAGGGTAGGCTAGGGTTAAATAAGGGTGGGTTTAGGGGTAGGGTAGTGGGTAAAGTAGGGTAGGGGTAGAGTAGGGTAGGGGTAGACTAGGTTAGGGGTAGAATAGGGTAGTGGGTAGAGAAGGGTAGGGGTAGAATAGGCCTTGAAGTAGGATAATCACGCGTACGAAGTCGCGCGGGGCAGCTAGTTGCATATAAAAATGTCATAAGAGCATTCATACACCACTCTGAGAAATCCTTTTATCTGTTTCATTTCTTGTAAATTATTAAAAAGAAGACAAATTCAATATTTTTTCAGATTGTAGTTAGTATTTGTATATTGTATTGTAGTGTGTAGTTTAGTTTAAAAATATTTTAATGTATTGTTTTTTTTACCCACAAGCCAACCCAAAAGGGGTACTGTGGTTATTGACAAAGCACATCTATCCTTTCACTTTATTATTTTGACAATTATGAATGTTGAGGAAAAAATAAACCATAGTGTTACTGACGGCGTGTAACGAATGAAACGAAAGGCGCTGTAATTGTTTAAACATTTACATTTACACAGTTTATTTTGAAATACTTTTAAATAATCTTAATACAAAGGTGAACCTGTATGAACTCCTAGTTTCCTCATTGTCATTACTTTTTTTGAATTTAGAATACAAAATAGAAATCCAAAAAGGTGATCCAAAAAGGTGATGTGCAAATGAGTTTGTAACACTTAGTTTTGTAGGATACTTTCTGGGCTCACTGCTGGCTCCTGTATTGTGGGCGCAGATACAGGTATATAATTATTATAAAAATGCACAAAAACCCAGACCAGAACAAATATGTGACAATTATACAAATTATGGGTTTTGTGGGGGAATCAAACCCACAATACCAAACATAAAAGGCAATTAATTTTAACATTTGCAAACTCAACTTCAACATAAAGTATGTTTTTTATTTAAGTTACTCCATTACACTTACCTTGATAAATTGTATCATTTTTAATTAAAGAGGGTAAAATTAAAGGGGTAAATGCTATGCTATATTATGCCTAATGTCTGAATGTGTCTAACCAAAATTGCCATAATTAGTCAAACATAGAGAAATGAAAAGAAATTATGAAAAGAAAGAATAGTTATGGACTCCAAAGTGCCGTTAATAGTTGAAAGGTTATTATCTCGGCAGCTTTTGCTCATATTATGCAATCAAATCAACAGATACTCATTTAATAATGCATTTCTTTAGCATCAATTTCAATATTGAGCTCAATACTTGTAAAAATAAGAAGTAGATGTAACAACAAAGCTTTTTAGAAAGTGTGACTAATACCTACTCAGTGCTTTTTTTACTAAGTCTCAAACAGATAACTGTTAGCCACTGGCCCATGACTAAAGTTAGTGACGACTGACCAAGCAAAGTATTAAAAAAAAGCAGTTAAATAATGGTTTCGGCCAAAACTGTGAACAGAGTCTGCACTTAGATTCTTTGCATAAACATGTAAAACATAAATATTATAGGCAATTAATAGCAGACATTTATGGGAAATACCTAAATATCAATCTAATCTTTCACAATACAATCACATAGGTACCAACATAGAAAACCCATATTTTCAGCAACAAATAGTTTAGGTACCATCTGAGAATATTATTTGTCAAGATTGAAATCATTAGACCATGTGCATCAATTTATAATTCTTTAACTTGTCACAATTTCTGCTTACACTATACTATATTAAGATGCATCAAATTTGAAAAAAAATTATCAACATTAGTAAAACTTAATTTAAGATCAAATTTCATGATGGTATTTACCTTCTGCGGTTAGCTCTCGTTCCTCCGAAGTGTTGCCGTTAGTCGCTGAGCCATTCTCCTCATTATTCACTCTAGCCACAGGCTTCTTATTTCTGTTACTCGCCTGCTCTTTCTTCTTCTGTGCGGCCCTCTTCTTTGCGTCAGACGGCATTCTGGCTACCTGATCAACGGCAAACTTATATTACACGAACACGAAAAAAAATAGGTACATTAGCACCTATTTGCGTTTGATTACGTTCAAATAAGTAGTAGGAAGTAAGAGTTTACACGAAACCAAAGGAATACACTTTAAACCAATCACTTAACTTTACTCGCGTGTATTATTTTAAAAGTAATAATTGTTACCTAAATTACTTATATGGGATGCTAAGCAAGTCGTCAGCGTCTACACGTGCTGTATTGAAAAGAAAGACATTTGAAAATTCATTCACAGCTAATATAAAAGTCAACCAGAGACAATTTTAGAGATAGATTTCCAGCATTTTCATAAAGTTTGTTATCATGGGTCTAGACAAGATGTCATGTTGTAGACTTTTCTCTTAGATCTGTAAAAAGGGTGAAAACATCAAAGGGTCCTGGAAAAGATTATTTTACGTAAATATTTATTATATTTCTTTATTTTTAAAAAGAAAATACAACAGATTTTTTGACAAGCTTAATATAATAGAAATAACACGGGAGTCAAATCAGCAAAAATAAACACTCGCTTTGGAGGAAAAATTTGTCACCAGTTTAGAGTATATAAGAAAATAATAGAGCAACCCTCTAGAAGTATGAACCGTGAGCACGGGTATGAACAACGCGGCCGCGACACGAGCTCCGTTTGCGATCATACCTCGACCGACTGCGGTTCAACTAGGCTCTACGAGCGAAAAAGTTACATTTTAGCTTATATCATGGTTAACTGCTGAGTTAAATATAATTATTTAATAAGAAAATTTGAAAAAACAACTGATACGGATGGGATTTCATTTGTTCATTTGTTGTTTTTTTCATTTTCAGTTGTTTTTTCAAATTTTCTTATTAAATAATTATATTTAATAAGCTATCATGTGCTATAACATGTAAAAAATTCACAAAAAAAAATGCTGAGTTAAATATTTTGAAAAACGTCTAGAAAACATAATTTGAAAAAATGACATTTTAACATTTGTATGGTGAGACCTGCTTTCGCTCCGCACAAGGCAATGTGGTTGACGTTATCACTCTATATTTTCTTGAATACTCTATGGTTTTGACAGAGATATTCGGTCAAACGTAGGCCGTACCAAATACAGCTTGGCAAAAAAGAATCTGAGGCGGTGACAGCTGGAACTAAAAATAAAAATCTTAAAATCTAAGTTTGTGAGTTATACTAGTAATAACTAAAAAGTGATTCATTTGATTCTATTTGATGACAAAGAATTCGTCATTGAAACTTAAAAGAACAAAATAACTTGTAGTTCTGAGTGCGGCAGTGGCGCCCCCAATTTTTCCAGACTCTTTTTTGCCAAACTGTACAGCTTGGCAAAAAAGAGTCTGGAAAAATTGGGGGCGCCGCTGGCGCACTTTTCACACTACAATTCAAAATTACAAGTTATTAAGTGCTTACATATTTCTATGACGAGTATTTTGTCATTAATTATAATCAAATGAATCATTTTCATGCTAGTTTAGTACTCACAAACTTAGTTTTTAAGATTTTTATTTTTAGTTCCAGCTGTCACCGCCTCAGACTCTTTTTTGCCAAGCTGTATCTTGTAATTTTGTGTGTGAAGTGCGCTAGTGGCACTCTCAATTTTTGCATATTCTTTTTTGCCAAACTATACTGTAAACTGTACCCTTTTTTGTGGCCGTGGGGACTCTTGGCAAACTGTACCTAGAGTCCTAGTCATAGGACTCTCGGAAGGAAAAATTTTGCTTTCTTGACTCTTATTCATACTCTCTTGAGATTAGTTCAAAGATCATTGCTAGGACCACAGACAAGAGGGAGACAATGATTTTAAAATTGGAAAAATCTCTGCGGCAGCGCTACTACATAAAAATATTCAAAATTACAAGATAATTGTTTATTTCAAGTTGTTTGTTATTTTGTTGTTTATTTATTTAAAGAGTAAAATGAGATCATTTTACTCTTTAAATAAATAAACAATACAAACTCAAAAATAACAATGTAGATACATTGTTATTTTTGTAGGTACTCAAAACTAATAAGTTTTTCAGATTTTTATTTTTAGTTCCGGCTGTTACCGCGGGCCTGTTTTTTTTGCCAAGCTTTACAGAAAGGCCTGAGTGAGACCGTAGCGCTTTTTTATCAAGGATTTTCGAATATTTTTGCTAATCCTATGGCATGGCAGCATATTGGCTAAAAAGACTTAACCAAAGCAGAAAATAAATAAAATATAGATAAGTACCTACGTCATACGTGAAAATAAATTTATGACGCGCGAATTGGATAAAAATTGATTACTTAATGAATATAATTATTTTGAAGAAATTAAAGAATGTATTGTGTTTATTAATTTATTTAGGTAAATATCAATCAACAGCCATTAATATTATATTGAAACACTTCAACAAAATAATCATTCTTTAAGTAGTTACATAAATACAAGTAGAATGATTAAAACACTTGAGTAAGGCAAACTTGAACTTTTAGTTATTTTATTGCATCCGAACTTTAGGTATTATTAACAAGTTATTAATAATATAAAGAACATTCTGGTTTAATGAATCTTACTTACATCTAATATATTTACCTACACCTACATGATTGCCCATAATTGATTGTATTTTCATACTTTTAAAGTAACTATGAAGTTGTCAGTGGCTTTTTATATAATGGCCATAATATTGTAGGTAGGTATGTAAAACATGATTATTTATTATATGCTATAGGTATATTTAAATATTGCTTTCAGTAGTGCGTTGTATATCGTAGTAGGTAGATCTCCCTATAATATGACTTGTAATATAATAATTATACTAAAATATCAGTTACTTAGGTACTTTAAGTATTCTCTCTAAACGAAAATGCATTGTTAGATGTTTTAGCATTTCTTGCGTTCCATTCCATACACTGGAAGTTGGAACACTTATATTAACAGAGACTCTTTTTGAGTCGGTAGTTATGGACAGAACAGTCATGGATGTAATATTAAAATTAGTAGGTACCTGGTTAAATGGGAACCAACCTGGTACCTACAGTAAGTAATACCTACACATCTTACAATACATCTTCAATATCTATACTATATTGTTACGGAATATGATGAACTAGCAAAACTACTTATAAGCATAATAGATAATTTGTTTCTACCTAGTTACCTAACTACACGAAGTACAATATCTAAAACGAATAACATCAAAAGTTGCACTAAGATTACACAATAATGTTGCATTGAGTTTTAACAATTGTACTAAACAGAAAATGAACCACTACCATGTTAGTATCAAGTGTTCAGTTCCCTTGATCTGATCATGTTTTATTCATGTAACAAAAGTAATACTTAAGTAAATTTATGTCATAAAATTATAATAACCGTTACAATTAAATATTAGTAGGTATTTGACGTAATTTTCTCTAGAAACATTTAGCTATTTCATTTATTTAGAATTTGTAAAAAGCACTTTATTACTTTAGGTTTATTCGTCCTGAAGTAATAGTAAATTGTGTGATAATGGTAAAGCTACAATTATTATTATCGAAGGATATTCAAAAGCCGGCCCAGCCATGGCCCGACGTTAATAATTGTCGCACCGAGCGACGTGTGGCATACAGATGTTTATTATCATACTTGTGAATAAATAAACAACAAAATAAGCACAATATTTGTACCTAAATCATAAACAAAATGGTCGGTTCGTACCGCGAAAATGAGATGATATGTAGTAAATTTTTATTGTCGATTATTCAAAGACTTAGCTAAAACTTGCATAATTATTATTAAAGTAGGTATAGATTAAAAAATCTTTTACGCTCTAGAATTGTATTTTAGATTTCGCTTGTCTAGTATGCAATAGCCTACGAGCAAGTATGATGAAAAATGTGCGTAACTTTATGATCATTAAAAGAAAAATATGAATCCTTTATTGTTTGTTTCAGACGGTCGAAAGTGCGGTGGTTGAGATCCTGAGTTTGATTTCTAGGTCTCTGGAAGATTCTGAGTTTGTAGTGTAAAGCCGCGTCTCATGCGCGTGTTTTATCCTACACATTACATTACTTTGCGACTAAAATAATTTAATTAATAAATAGGTAGGTACCTACGTCATCTTTTGCTTAGGTTACAAATTTATTAATGTTCTAAAGATTTACAATAAAAATGAGTTTTGACGAAGACGTTACAGCCTTTATAAGACTAGAAAACGAGAAGTAGAAAGCTTTAATAAAAGTATCTATTATTTTACTTCCTGCAGGATTCGAGTTGTATGGAACCTTCACCACTGGTAGCAAAACAATGTTTTTAATTGTAGAGCAAAATACCCACAGGTTATGGGGCGTAGATGCTGTTAATAAAATTATTGTCTAATAGATTTTTTTTTTATATCCTTTTTCAATATCTTATTGTAAAAAAAGAACTGATTCGCCTGGTCTTCTACGCCCGGCTTCAACAGGGCATCATGCACTTGTATTGATAGTTGAATAGCTATAGGCCTATATTATTAAGTTGACCATGTTATAAAAATTACAAACAACAACGGACTTTCACGAAATTTGACATATTAATCAATCTTTAACGCATGCAGTTAGACATAAACAGAAATGTTAACAATACTCAAATGTACGTGCATAGATTATATGTGGTTACATAATTATAATTGTTGTATACAACGGTTCATGATAAAAAAAAATTCTTAATTGAATAGTGTAAGTGCATGGCTTGTCCGTACTGTCCAAGAAATAAATTTTCCGTCGGCTGTTCCTTTTTTTAAGTAGGTACAGTCGGTGTCATGCATTTCACCTTAATGCAATGATACAAAATCAATGGATTCTATTTTTAATAATCAATGGTCGCTAGAGTAGTCTCGGCGAGCGATCGATCTCGCGAAATACATCATTTCGTTGGTCTGTTCCGTTACCTACGTAATATTATATGTTAACAAGATGAATAAATGAAAAAGTTATAATTAGTTGCAATCCCATTGTGACTTATGCGCTACTCTGAATAAATTAAAAGAGTTCATTCACATCAAAATATGTTTACAGAAAAGACATCAGTAAATAATAACTAAGCAGCTTGTTTTCAGAAAAAAAATACAACCTAGTGTTCAAAACTATGAAACGGCCAGTGTTAAAAAATATGAAACACTAAATACAAAAAACTCAAACTCACCGAATTAAAAAGAATTTAATAGACTTATTGATGAATTCATTTTATTTGAAATTACCATAGTCCAATCACTAAGGAGTTTGATTATGTTATTATTCCTCTGTCGCTCTATTCTGTATCCCTCGCCATCGCCTCGCGTTAGGGTGGCTGGATACATAAACTTCAAATAACTTTTTTAATACGTAGGTAGCAATTTTTCTTTTTTTATCAAGTCCTAACTCTAGGCAAATTTGGGAGATCTTATTTGTTTATTGGGTGCAACCGTACTTTGCAATGATTAAAACTATAGACCTTGATATCTGTGTGATGTGATTGTTTAGAGGTGTCCCATTTTAAGACTAGATAGCTAGACTAGACAACTTCAAGATTTGTATATAGGATAAAATACACTCACCGGCACAATTAACCGCCCACCCGGTTATTCTTGATTTTTGGAGATATTTTAGGATATTGGGAAAATTTGATAAAAGGTTTATTTTATAGCAACATTTCTGCAATAAAAACAAATGTCAAAAGTTTAAAAAAAAATCTTTTTACTTGGATTAATTTATTTTAATAACCGAAAAACGTTTTTATTTTACTTGACAAAAAATAACATTTTCTTTTTTTCTCGATATTTAATAATGTTGTTTTTTTTTATTAATGTGTGTTACTTCCCCGGACTCTAATGACTTTTTGAAGCCTGTTTGAAAGTCCACACATGAAAGTTTGAATATCCGTTTGAGGAACACTGTGCCATTCCTCTAAATGAGCTGTCTTGAGCTCTCCAATAGATGTTGGTGCTGGTATTCTTGCCCAGACCCGTCATTTCAGACTGCCCCATATGTGCTCTATGAGCTTGAGATAAGGGCTAAGTGCCGGCCATGGTAATTTTTGAATTGCGACCTCGTCAAGATATTGAGTGATGGGTCTAGTGACATGGCAACTTGCATTATCGTGTATTAAGATAAAATTATCTCCAATAAATGGCGCGAACGGTATTACGTGATCTTCAAAAACTTCTTCCAAGTCTCTCTGAGCATTCATACTGCCTCTATTGTAGTCAACAAAATCGGTACAAGCTTCATAAGTGATACCTCTCCATATCATTATTGGCCTCCCTGATAATCCACCGTTTCCACTATGGCGCATGGAATGAACCTTTCGTTTGGTCGTCTACACACTCGCTGATGACCGTCTGTACGTCTTAAAGCTACTCTGCTTTCGTCTAAGGACAGTACATTCTTCCACTGCTTAGTAGTCCAGTCAGCATATTTTCAAGCAAAATGTAGTCTAGCTCTACGGTGCTGTGGGAGATGTTTAGGGGCCCGAGCTGGGTAAAATTCTTTAAGGTTTCTTTCTGCCAATCTTCTTCTTATCGTACGTTTACTTAAACTTACATGTTTCACCTCGAATAGACGACTACGAGCTTCAAGAACCGTAAAAAAGTGATTTTTTAACACGTGATTGACAACAAACCGGTCATCTCGAGCTAAAGTACAACGGTTTTGGCCTTGACCTGGCCTCCATTTAGAAAATCCAGTCTCCCAAAATCTTCTGTCGGCATCCCGGACAGTGGTTCGAGGCACACTTAGTGTGCGAGTGATCCTACGATGCCTGTACCCAGCATCAGCTAAAGCCACATCCCTAGCTGCCCCAGTACCGTCTATTGGCATTTTTGGGTGAATAATAAATAAAATATAGCCGATTACACTAAATAAACAACTTTAAATGGCCAGAAATGAAGATAACGGGAAATAAAGTTACAATAGTAAAATTGCTACGAATGTCAATATTTGCCTAAATCACAAAAACGCTGCAGAAACACAAATTAAAAAAGGAACGAGGGTGCGTTAAATGTTTAATTTATTCATAAAGTAGGTACCCACTTAAAAAAAAATATTTTGACATGCATTACTTAACAAAAACAAACGTGGTAACACTAAACTTAGGTGGGCGGTTAATTGTGCCTTTAAGTGTATATTATTGGACGTTTTGTTTGACTAAACAACTCATGTACCGTCATATACAGAAACATTTACACTATAATACAACACAATATGCAGGCAAACGAAGGCAGTATAAATCCTATATTCCCCTAATATATAATAATTGGAAATTTCTAGCTAACACTCAATAGGAAGAGATGGAAAATTTATGTATAATTTTATTAATACCTAAAAGGACAAACATTTAAAAGGCAATAGACAATTTGAAAGCCTACCTAATCATTATTTTTTTCTTTTCTTCTATCAATAGTAGGGTTGATGATTATTATGTGCAATTGTTTTTTTTTCTTATACGTATACAAAATAAGTTTATTTAATCATTGCAATTGGTTTATGAAGACTTTTTTTATAAAGAGTAAACTGATAACAAAAGCATTCATTAACATCATGCGGTTATTTGTCCAATAATGTTAGTTAGGAAAAAGATATAATTTACAAAGCCGTCATTTAAAATATTTTCATCCATTTTATGTTAAGTACTATATTTATTAATAAATCTGTAATAATTTTTGAATTGATTATGTTATCATCGATTATAGGCCAGTTTTATGCTGACGACTTCATAACTGAACGGTTTTTTGGGTGGTTCATACCTATTTATAAAACCGTTTGCAAGAGATGAATATAGAAAGATAATAAGTAACACCTTATATATATGACAACAGCAAAACAATGTTTAATTTATAACCCTCACGCAATAGTATTAGAGCTAACGTGACGCAACGATAAATAGTAATGAAATTAGATCGTTTAAGATGGATACCTAGTATGTAGCTAGAAAACCATATAAAGTTAATTATAATCCTATCTTCCCCCTATATTCGCGGTTTATATTATACCTCGGTGTAAAACCTTATTCAAGACACCCCTAAGGTTATACCTTATATAATTTATTCCAAACATTAGCTTATATTAATCACAGCTCGTTCCTTACCTCCAGTATAGCTGCTCGCAATCAAACTAAAATGTACTTCAAACCCATTTATTCAAACTTGAAATCCTTTTATTCATCTATATTTTATATAGAGAAATAACAAGATTTCTATTGACGCTAACTGCACTCCTTCTAATTAGATTCCTAATGCAACTAATAAAAGATGGTTCATTTGTAATAATTTGGATGGTCTAATTAGACAGAGAGCAAAAGGAAAATAAAAAGAAAATAAATAAAAATAAAAAGTTAAATAAAAAAAATTACATAATTTATTGTAATCACAGTTGTAAGACCGACGTTGCGTCGGTTTGTCATATTACTCTATAAACCACCTCAATTTGCAACCAATGGATCGCTACACAGTTACAAGCTTACTAGATTATTACAATATCAGCTCGAAACATAAATAATTGGAATATGTCACGTACGTAGAAAATAAATAAGACTTAACATGCACAAGAGCTATGTACAACAAAATGCAATTTGCTAATATGCTTAAATTAGAATGTGATGCAAGTTTGAGCTCGAGCGTTGGGGCGGTGCGGTCGCGACGGAGTGGTCGCGTGCCGGCCGCGAGACGTCTGCAGCCACGGGTCGGCGGAGCGATCACGTCATATTGACGCCGAGCGATCGGCTTGCGTACTCGTACACCACATACGAGATGGACACGGCCGGGATCACTTTGATGAAGTTTGGAGTGATGCCTCTGTAGAGACCCCTGAAGCCCTCGCGTTGTACAATCTCGCGGAACGCACCGCGCATTGTGCCCTCCGCGCCCTTTGCTGCTTTTTCTGGAAAAAGGAAATCAATTTCTTAATATTTTGTGTTAAGTATGACTAAGGCAAATTCGTAATGCAGAAATAAGTAGATTATTGGGGCAAATGGGAGACGGTCGATATCTTTTAAGTTGTGCAGTCACGTACTGTTATCACCATTTACATTGCTTGAACGCAAGCCCTGAATTAGTACTTTAAAGTATTGATCACAGTCTGATCTAAGCTCCATAATTATTATGATAAAGATAGGGATAATAGTCACGTTTATAAATGTATGCTTTGTTAAACGATTGTTTATTTGTACCTCATTCAGACACTAATACGGACAGTCAAGTAAAGACTACTAAAACTAAAGTATTGTTACGCAGTTTTCTAGCGCCATCTATTAACGAGCAGTGATACTAAATTTGCTACTACTACCACTCTTTGGTCAATTTTTGTGGACATAAATAAAAACAAAATTTAATAATATAATATCAGTTTTCTTTCTTTTTTTCATCCCAGCATTTTGTGGTAGGTACCTATACTACCACAGAAATCTAAATAATAAGGCAATAGAAGTCGCAAAGACGCGTGACCTTGTCGCCGCGCATATGGGCGTTTTTAAAAAAAAATGGGCACCCCAGAAATGTGTTGTCCACCAACTTTGATGATAAATATCTCAGCAACATTATCACATTTTACTCGTAGGAGGAATATTTCTACTTCATTAATGATTAATAATTATGTTTAAATATAATAAGTCAATGAAATCCATTGTAAAAATTAAAACATTGACAAAAATGTTTATCAAAAGAGCACGATTTAATATGTTCTCAGCACCGTTCTCTACACCTTGTAAACTTTACAGCTCAATAAAACAACCTCAAATTACATTTATTTCAATTGAATTGTTTGCAATCGAAGCAGAACTGTTAGTATTTTTAATTACAAGATAATAATACATTATAAAGGAATCTGAATAAATTTAAATTGAGTGTAAAGTTTGTCCTCAAAAAACAGAAACGGCGGAATTTCCGCTTAAGTAACGACAAAAACTAAGACTAGAAACCAAAAAAAATACTTCCATTTGGTGTATTTTTGTAGTCATAGCAACATTAGTTCTATTCCAAATACCAGACTCTCTCCTTCCCGCGTGATTTTGACACATTCCGTTACGTTGTGTTGTAAGGTGCTAAAATAATCTTCCATTAAGAACGGCTCATTAACTGATAAGTATTGAGTTTATTCGTATGTACTTATGCAGTAGTTGCTTTTTAACTATTCTTATATAACTTAGAAAACACAAATTAGAAATATTTATATAATTTCATTAAAAAAAATTGTCAGCAATAGTTTGAGATAATGATTCGTAACATCCATTAAGTAGCAATATTAGTAGTTACATTTATTGCAAATATATGTTTCCACATAAGTAACGGGCCATTTTATTTGAAAAAGGCCCATATGTGTTGTAGGACACAAGTGCACTTGGAGCGTTTGATGTGGTTACTAGTATTATTTGAGACGCGGAGAAGTAAACATGGTGTTTTGCAGCATATCCAACTGCGGAAACTCGTCCAAAACTTGTAACCTATTAAATAAAGGAATAACACATTTCATATGTAAGTACTTTTGTCAAATCATTAACCATTACTACTTAAGCTTGTTCTTGTTGTAAAAGCAGCAATGAAATTATAGTCATGTGCAATCGCCGTTTGCGTAAATTCTAGGTAGGGATTCTTAAGAGAAAGTGAGCGTGCGATATCATTTTCTGCTTTTCGCACACTTTCTTATTGGCTGCAGGAGTCGCGCCCCCTGAGATTATGTGTTTTTGAAAAATATTGCGTAATGTCATTGTAAAAAGTTTAGTTTTGTAGCAACAATTGCAAAGTGCATGTGTAGGCGTTACTGTGTATCTATTGTTTGTGTATGTGGTGGTAGCTGTGACCCCGGTGACACTCGTCCCGGTATAAAATTTGGTACTTACTACAGCATTTCTATTGCCTTATTATTTCGATTTCTGTGTATACTACCTATTCTGCCCGCCTTCTTTACGGAAAACTCATACAAACTTCCATCCTCTAATCTAAGGAGTACAGGGGGTACAAGTTCCAAGTTTTAGACATTTTTTGTTCAATTTCAGCTTTCTAGGATTTCAAAAAACGACGAAGCGCTTTAAGAAAAGGTAGGTAGTGCACTTTCGCTTCTTTGGCTCGTCTTGGCGGAGGCACTGCCGTGCCCAGATAAAGGAAGTGGGACACTATTGTTCTACGATACAGTGAGTAAACTTGAAACGATCTTCCGATGCGATTAGCGAATAAGTGATTGTGTTAAGGGATTTTAATTGTATTATTATTTATTATTTGTATCTCTCTTACGGCTACGGCTGTACTCAAATCATCAAATCAAATCATTTAATCAAAGCTAAATTATTAGTACATTACAATATAAAATAAAATCTTAAAATAATACATTAAGGTATAATTAGTGTCGGTAGCCTGCACTAGGATAAACCTGTGTCCCAGGCGTCAAGAGCGCTAATTGATGATATTTTTGTGATAAACAGGATTCTTATAAATATTCAAAATTACATAATGTACTATAGGAATGTAGTCCTGGATTGTCCCCGGCGAGTGCAGGACTATTGCAAAATAGGTAAGAACTACTGAAGATGGATGTTAAGTGGACTGGTTAACTTCTATTATTTGCACCTTCCTTTTAATATTACAATTGAAACATGTTTGCAGGTGGTGACTCGCCTACTCACTACATAGGCCCTCCAAAAAGCTGCCTTGATAACAGGCAACAACCAGGCAACATTGGTGTTAGTGGCTAAGGGTGTTTAGAGAAGCGGCTCTGGTGTCACCATCGCGGGCCTTAGACAGGATTAACTTATAACTTGTACGGAAACAAAATAAATAGTGTTGTCTTTGAATTTAAACGTATTCAATTATATTGATCCCCTGCTCGTAAAAGTATTTCAAGAATTCTGATGATGTAATATGCGAAGCGCATTTTATGTTATCAGGTTATTATCACGCTTGATATTATGTATACATGAAAATAATTTGATATCTCCAAAAAAGAAAACTATAGTAATGAAGACATACCTACATCATTCGATATCGTTATCTAACAGACCTATTACGATGTGTTTCGGAGATATTGTTTCTCTAGCACATTAGATCACGCTGAAAATGCTTCCAGTCTGTGTACTGTTTTATTTGACTCATATATTATATCTAATACGGTCATACATTTGACAACTGCATTTTTTTTATTGATATTTATTCAAACACAATTTTGCCAATAGCGCGTAGTAGATAGATAGAATAATCTTTATTGTACACTATAGTAATGAGAATATAAAATCATGGACACGAATGGAAAACTTTAAATCGTCTGCGAATGTCTATTGGTCGCTGCAAATATAACGTGGCTAAGTGGGGTATGATCGACAAGACTCAGGTGCAATGCGAGGGTAGAGCAGCTGTACAGGATATGCCCCATCTACTTTCTTGTCCATCCTGTACAGCAATGTGTACCATGCAAGACCTGAACGAGGCGACGGACGAAGCTGTTGAGGTTGCCGCATATTGGCCGAATAAAGTTTGAATTAGGTCTTGACTCGACAAGAAGAAGAAGAAAATGTTAAGTAACGGTCTCGGTCTCCCGTCTCTGTCGAGAACCGCCACTTTTGCAGTGGAACGGAGTGGAATCAAACAAAATTTTATGTAGCGTATCTACGTAGGTATGTATTTATAGTCGACCATAAAATTGTTTATCAACCCTAAGGGTGAATGTCGTTTGCATATCATAAAACAACAATGTCTATTTTTTTTTACTTCTAGACCAAGTGACAAATAACTTTGTGATTAATGCGTGTGAAATTCAATTTGTACAATGAGTCTTAGTGAAATTTAATTTTGATGGAAGTTTTTGTGAAAAGTGGTGAAGGCGAGTAAAACACAAACTGACGCCGCCGACGACTGTGCTATGCACAATTCCATTCTATTCCACTGCAATGCAAATTGAGCCATAACTAAAATCGGTTGCTACTTAATGAGATGTCTTGTGTTAACTGATAAATGAGTAATTATTACCTTGAGCTTGTAGCCGTGTCCGCACTAACGCAAGAGGGTAGGAGCAGACTTGTCCAAGTGTACATGACGTACTGCCGCAGGCCAACAGCAGTAACATTCCCGGTTGTCCATTATGTGCTTGATACTTGCTTATGTACTTTTTCTTTAATGTCTCGTATACTGCCAGGTCAATCCCCGCGTACGGTACGATGCCCAAAATGTTTGGAATGTAACCCTTGTAGAAACACCTAAGACCCTCCCTTGCATATATTTTCTTAGCGGCATCAAAAATCCCGCTGTACTGACCAGTCTTTCTTAACGCTAATCTTGTTTTCATCACCTCTAATGGATAGATCACAGTTTGGCTCATTCCTCCAGCCATCGCACCGGCCACAAAACGCTCGTGTATTTCTAGAGAGTGATTGTTTCTTTTACCACCTTTTATAAGTCTTTTTACATATTCATATGCACCAAATTTAAGCGCTGATTCGGGTGCTATTTTGATGACGTTTATACCATTCCCCCGCCATAGACCCCATATTCCACCTTCGCTAACCATTCTTGCTAAACATCGGGCCATATTTTCATTTGTATTATTAACCTGAAAATAGTAATTATTATGTTAGCTTACTGAATATTTATAAGACAATAATGGACAAGATTTGACTGAAAGTTGCGTTGTTTTAGTGTTGAAGTCTTAGACTGGAATTCATTAGGACTAGATACAAGACTGATGGTGCTGTATAAATTAATATTAACAACTGCCGCGTGCCTCGGAAAACACCGTAATCCGTTGGCTACCCGGTTATCATGAAGATCTCTGACAGTGGACATAGACAATAGACAAATCCTGACATCTGTTTAACTTTATCATATCGTAACCTTTTGGGTTACGGGGGTCAGAAAGGTAGTCGCTCCTTAGATAACTGATATTCAGTGGCATTTGGTTAGATTAGAAGCTAACCACAACAAAGTTTGGGAATAAAAAGGCTAGGAGGATGGATGGTACGGTAACGGCGGTACGGTTTAAAGTTTATATTATATACATACCTGTAAAAATACTTTTAGTCTATCTAGAGGTGCGGTACAGGTCCGGCTGACCGCCCCGGCAATGCCCCCTGCTAGCAGATGACGCCACCACTTGCCTGTTTGCAATTCTGTTTGGGTGAAGTCATCGGGTACATTCATATCCTCCCCGATGTCCAGGTACTGGAAAAGATAGATCACGTCAGGTCAGGACACTTTTATTACATTCGTCGACAATTTAGTTTGGTATTATAAATTATCACTATACTGGGATCGGACTGGTCGTCAAAAGTCGATTTGTTTTCTTGCTATTACGATACAAAAAACAATAGATTTAAAATCATTATACATTAGATTAAAAGTGAATTAAATAATCTAATAACTACATGGATTATGGATTCGTCGGTTGATAGTATCTACCGTGATGAAAATGAGGCTATCTAAGTTAGAAAAGTTTTCCTTTTTAAATTAATATTGCTCATTCATGCATGCAATTCTATAAATTATGTCATAATTAATCATTGTCATTACGCAAAACATTATAATAAAGTAGTTATGCTATAGAATCAATCATGATATTACACTGGTATTGGTTCATCTAATTCCGCTCTTTCATCCTTTTTCTTGATGTACCATAGGTTGGTCTTATATTTAAGTTGTTCAGCCTGCCATAACAATGATAGTATTAATGGGTTTGACGCTGAATAATAATTAGTATTAGTTGGGCATAATTAACTGACGTAAATAGCGCGATTGAGGCCGATATCATGAACTCGTCTAATATAAATTTATTCTGCTAACAGTAAGTACTTCTTCCAGACCACCGCCAGCTCTATTTTCAATGCATAGAAAACTTTTTGCTGCATACTTTTTAATATAATTTTCTATCAATAAGTAGGTAAAGATGTAAAAAGAACATCTGCAGCAGAACCTTTGATGTACTTGTATAACATATACTTACATAATATTGTGGTTGCTACAAAGCACACAATATCATGAAAGTGCTTATTTGCAAAAAAAGATCGTTAGTTTATTGAAAGGGTGGGTCAAATCATTACTTTACGAGCGAATCTACCGTATTTGACAAACATATTTGCTTCAACAATAAAATTGTAATGAACAACAGTATTTACCGCCGCATCTTTGAAGTGGCACAACGTTTTGGATTCCCAGTCCAAGGTTAGTGTTATCAAAACAACATAAAATTTCCAATACATCTTGTGATTGAATAAGCCTGCATGAAGGAAAAATTTCAACATTAACTTTGCTGGCCTACTCATTATCAAGACAATTGAAATGCATCAAAACTAGAAAACATTAAACAGTATTTTTAACTGATCGACTGTACAATTTTTTAAAATTTTAATGAAATAATTAACTAGGTATTTTTAAATTCATAGCTATTTCGGTCAAATATTGCTGTTTGACAGCTAAAAAATGTCAGTAAAATGTCAAGCCTATCGGTTTTTTTTTCTCGTGATTTCTGTGAAGTATTTATTGCAGCTTCCTCCCCCAATCTGGAAGTCATTGGGGGAGGCCTATCTTCAACAGTGGACGTGTTATGGCTGAAATGATGATGATGATGATGATTTATTGCAAACATTTAATAAGTCGTTCAATCCCATCCTTCCATCCAACATCCTTAGAGCCCCGCGCTAGGGTGCACCATTTTTTTGTCGATTTACCTATCTTATTGCTGTTTTTACTCAATTTAAGTACGATGATTGTAGACTGCGTAGAGACATTAGTAGGCACGTTTGTTATCACGTTCCTCAGTCACGTGTTCCATTAAGTTAGCGAAAGCAGAAATTATATATTTTTTAGGATTTAAAAAAAAAATGATAGTAATTAATTAAAAAATAAATAAGTAGAATTCAAAGAATGAGTCAATTGATTTTATTTTTCCTTTCTAACATTTAATAGACACAAAAATTGATGAAAGTTTTGCTGGGTGGTTCACCAATATAATAATAATTACCTATAAATGTTTGTTGCTAAGCTAAAGTGTTTATATTATGAGTGAATAATCTCGTGGGTCTTGATGAGTATATATGCCGCGACTGCCAGTATCAAGATCCGGTTCAACAGATAAGAGTAGGTACAGATGCCCAAGCGCAAGACATGATGACACAGGTATTTGAGAACTAATTAGAAAGTCGCTGCGGCTTTTATTTAGCAGAAATGACTTTGGTAGATAACATTCAATAATTTACCTGCGGAAAATAGCCCGCCATACCAATACCAATACCATTCAATGACTTAAGTTTCTTTTGTTGTATTTTAAATACTTATTGGTATTATTATATTAGGAGTTGTGCCCCATATGCTCGTAATACTCTTTTAAGGGTCCCTTAGTAAAACCAAATTTATATATTATGTATACAATCAAAATTTATAGGGTATTTTCCGTTGACCTAGAATTATGAAATTTGGTAAGTAATATCTTCATCGTAGGTATATAATACATACTACAAATACAGGAAAAAGTCTAAAAACTACATTTTTTAAATTAAATCATAAATAGTAACCAAAACAAACATATTGTCGCCTACAAAAAATAATTAAATGCTTAATAGGCGACTGTATATTGTCTTGTATAGATACTAAGAGGATGTGCAACTGATACGTCTATCTGCTATTATAATTTTGAGCTAATAAAATTAAAATAATAAATATAATTTAAACACTGCTGGCTTAGTAGAAACATTTTAATTTACTAGTTAAAACTGTTGGTCCGGTAGGCAATTGGTGTCAAGGGTGACTATCAGTAAGTTTGCATTCGGCTGTATTCATTGCCTAACATTGGTAAGTTGCAAGGTTAAAGATAAAAGACCTTTTAAAATATTGCATAAGTAATTTAATTTTGCGTTATTTATAGCTAGATAAAGTTAATAACAGTATTATATTATCAAATGACCAAAAAAACGTGAGTTTTTAGCATAGATCTGATATCTTCTACCTGTGCCATTCATTTGAACAGGTACTTAGATCATTGTAACAAGCATTACAAAAACTGGTAAAGTGCGAACAGGACGTCCTTTCTGATCTCCGTGGGACGCGCGCTCAACAGGTTCTGTATAAAAACAGCAACAGAAACACGTTTCTTGGAAAGGGGGTAACTTCATTTTTAAGAAACTTCATTATATTTTTGTTATTTGTAGCGACCATAATATTATAAAAATGTCAAGTATCTACCTATAAAGGCGTGGGATAACGCCAATGACCTTGAGCCTTACCGCCAATACTGGCGGCGAGGGGTTGCCCACACGATTTACGAGTGTGGATTATGTAAAAAAATCCTTAAAAGTTAATTGGGAAGTTATTTGGAAAAAAGCAGAAAGTTCCCTTGCTGTAGCATTATTTAATATGCTGATGGCAATTTTTTTAAATGGATAGTTTAGGAGAAAATGGTAGTAACTACTTTAAAAAAGAGGGATCTTTGCGTAATTATTTATTTCTGATATTTAAAAAAGAAAAAAAAATTCTGAGCCGAAGGAGCTTTGCTCCAAATACACACACCGGCAGATTTAGCGGAACATAAAAAAAAGATGGCTTTTTTAAAAAAAATATAGGTATTTCGACTTGTAGTTCTGTTATTTGAATGATTAGGCCTTATTTCATTCAAAATTAAGAAGATTTTTGTCAGCCGTTAACCTTTTAACATAAATCAGACCCTCATAAGCATTTGTTTCAATTTAAGCTTTTGAGTGTTTTTGAGAAGAATGTTGATTTAAGCAGTCAATGGTGGCCCTAGCTCATTTTTTTTGTTTTGTTTAGAGAGTTTATATTGTATTGCATACAGAATGAGTGATTTGCCAGGACCTGATGTCGCCAGGGCTGTATCAGGGATTGAGGAAGGTCACACCTACCGTTCAGTCATACGAACTTCGGTAGTATCAGTATCCGTGATCCACCGTAATGTTTATCGATACAGACAGACAGGGTCTTACGTGCGCAGGCGAGGCCAAGGCAGAAATCGTGCAACCAGTGCCGTAGACGACTGTTTTGTAAGGGTGCAAACTTTGAGAAATCGTCGACAAACTGCTGTTCAGGCCCAAAATCGTTTAGAAGAAGTGCGTAACGTACGTGTTAGTGAACGAACAGTGAGGAGAAGGTTAAATGAAGTTGGTTTGAAGTCATACGTGCCAGCAAGAGCACCTAAACTTGAGGTGAGCCATCGAATAGCAAGATTAGCGTTCGCTCGTTTTCATCAAATTTGGTCCAATGAGTAGAGTCGAGTTTTATTCTCTGACGAAAGCCGTTTCTGTGTTCATTTCATCGACGGGAAGGAGAAGATGTGGACATCTGAGATCTCCACATCTTCTCCTTTCCGTCCGTCCTTTCTTTCCGCGAATAAAACTCGATTCTACTCATTGGACCAAATTTGATGAAAACGAGCGAACCTCTTATCTTGCTATTCGATGGCTCACCTCAAGTTTAGGTGCTCTTGCTGGCACGTATGACTTCAAACCAACTTCATTTAACCTTCTCCTCACTGTTCGTTCACTAACACGTACGTTACGCACTTCTTCTAAACGATTTTGGGCCTGAACAGCAGTTTGTCGACGATTTCTCAAAGTTTGCACCCTTACAAAACAGTCGTCTGCGGCACTGGTTGCACAATTTCTGCCTTGGCCTCGCCTGCGCACGTAAGACCCTGTCTGTCTGTATCGATAAACATTACGGTGGATCACGGATACTGATACTACCGTAGTTCGAATGACTGAACGGTAGGTGTGACCTTCCTCAATCCCTGATACAGCCCTGGCGACATCAGGTCCTGGCAAATCACTCATTCTGTATGCAATACAATATAAACTCTCTAAACAAAACAAAAAAAATGAGCTAGGGCCACCATTGACTGCTTAAATCAACATTCTTCTCAAAAACACTCAAAAGCTTAAATTGAAACAAATGCTTATGAGGGTCTGATTTATGTTAAAAGGTTAACGGCTGACAAAAATCTTCTTAATTTTGAATGAAATAAGGCCTAATCATTCAAATAACAGAACTACAAGTCGAAATACCTATAATTTTTCCAAAAAAGCCATCTTTTTTTTATGTTCCGCTAAATCTGCCGGTGTGTGTAGTTAACAAAATATTTTTTTAATAATTTTATCAATGAAGATAACGAAACAAAAGGTTATAATGTACCCCTAATAAAACCCAATTTACATCTATCCACGCCTTAAGGTTCAAAAGATAAAGCCTTGGGGCAGACGGACGGACGTTTGGCAACCTTTGGGTACGAAACACTACAAAACTGGTTCTGTAAGCTTTAAAAGGTTCCTGGTTAATACAACCACTTGTTCCTTGCCAAGTGACAAGATGACCTTGATATTAACATGTTAACAGGGATCATTGGCTTAGATCGAAACCGGTTTGATAACACTGTGAATGTGCTATAAGCGAGAAAATATTTTAAATTAAAAAAAAAAATAACAATTTGTTTTAAAACGGGTACAATTTGAGTTGTCCTTTTCATTAGTAATTAAAAAAAACCTTATTATATCTGACAAATAATAAAATAAAGGCCGCATTATTTAGTGGATTGCGATTCTAAATACCAAGACAACTTATATAATTATAGATTATAATGTGACATTTTACAGCAGCCTGGTGGTCATGACCTTTGAAAAATGCATAATCATATAAATTGCTAAGCCAAAGATGATCTTTCCAGAGAGATTAAAATATTCGAGCAGCAGGAAAATACAATATCATTGACTACGCATGTTGTATGTTGGGGAAATCTCTGGAATCTATACGTTAAAAACCGGAATCCACGCGAAGTCGCGGTAAAAACACTATTTTAAAATTAATAAAGAAATCTAACGAAGTTGATGGGAATTAATTAATATTGTATTGAGGCAAATAAAATAAAAATAATTGAGTTTTACCAGGGGCGTACCTACCATACATTTTCCAAAGCCCGTTATACAAATGTAATAATAAAACAATTCAATGTAACCTTTAAAAAGGTTGTTGGGCTTGCACTGGTGTTAGGTACTAGGTGAGACACACCACTGAGTGTTGCGTAATAACCTACGAGCACGTAGTGTTAATTTAAAGCGTGACACGACTGCGCCTGATCTATTTTTTGGGTTCGATTAAGTTCAATAACGTAATTGGGTTAAATCAGTTGGATTTTATAGGAGAAGAGCTTAAGAGCACATATTTTGTTTAAAATAAATATTTTGGCAATAGAACGGAGAAAGTATAATTATGTTACGTTGTTACGATATTCAGACGCTAGGTCTGTACCTACAATGATATCGGCTTAATCTGTGAGGTGACGGGCTGTGGCGGCGTGGATGATAAATTTAGGTTATAAAGATTTCACGTGATGATTCGATGTGAATAGGTAGGTACAAAGATTACGTTTAGACAGTTTACCTAAGATAATAATTTATAATTGAAGTTTTGTCTTGTTATTCTTGTTAAACGGCCACATATTTTGACTAAGGAGTGAAGTTTGTGAAGGTATGGTTTGTAGAGTTAGAAGCTTGGTTCTACATGAGATCTGATAACTTTTTTACAGTGCGAGCCATAATATGGTCTCGTATCGGCAACATTTTATATGAAAATGTGTTAGGTGGGGTTTCACTTCTTTTTGTAAGTTGCTACACAAAGTTGCTTACAACTTCCATCCCATAAGATATTTTAATAGAAAAATATTGATTCACGAGTAGGAGCAAATCAAAAGTTAGAATATATTTTAATATTTATCAACATAACTTATCGTGTAAGGTACAAACATTTTTCCTCCATGGTGCAAGGTCTCTAAAACTCCTTGGTCAAACTCCGAAGAAATAAAATTTGATTTGACTTAATGTTAGTATGTCATTGACATATGAATATTATTTTCTTTCTCTTTTCATGCCAGCACTTTGTGGCATCTGCCACTTAAAAACTTACCTACTTAAAAACTTCCAATTCCACCCTTGCTCATTAATTTAATCAGTAGTAGTTATACTTTAACCAGTGATTTTACAGATACAATTAAACCTTCAAATACCGAGAAATGAGACACAAAGGCGGTTTTCACACTGCCCCGCATCATGCTGCATATTGCGTGTCGACGCACCTACGCGCGTTCCTGCGGGAGTGCAGATCTGCATCATCGTGCGGGTTTTTTGCGCACTCACGCGCGTAGGTGCGTTTTGTAGATTCACGCACGGCGGCTCTCATTTATTCGCCGTTCTCTGTGGTGGTCGTGCAGTACTGAGCATCACGATTCAAAATCACGCGCGGCACTGCGGGATTCGGTGTGCCATACCTTGCGTCTCGCCCCGCACCTACGCGCGGGGGTGCATGTTTCTCCGCGTGTATGCGCGTGATCCGCATGAACGCGCGTGGATGCATTTTCGGTGTGTTAGACTGTGCGTGTTTTCCATAAAAACAGAGATACTTACAAGCAACGGAAGAACACGCATCCACGCGCTACGCTGCATCATACGGGGCAGTGTGAGAATCGCCAAAAAGTAATCAATTGTTACTGGACGCCGGTGTCCTTGCGCGAGTCAAAGGATATAATTTACATTAATTCTTGCTGAAGAGAGCCCTAAATGCGTCAACCAAGCATGGCCAGGGTTAATTTCCCTTGGTTATATACAACTACACCATAAGGTATAGACAATTATATCTAAATTCTGGTACTTACCTAATCATTTTCTAAGCTTCATTAATTAACTGTAAGTCCCAACGGCTCACATCATTACATAATTATAAATCTTATAAGCTAGTTGTATGGAACTTGTATAGGTAAGGTATCTACCTTTACGACCTATTCTGCTCGCCTTCTTTGCGGAAATCTCATACAATCTTCCATCCCCCAATTTAAGGGGTTGGGGGGTAAAAGTTCCAAGTTTTATATTTCTTTTGTTGTTTGTATAATAATACTAGCTTATATATCAAATTTCAGCTTTCTAGGACTTCAGGAATACCCTAAAGAATTTGATGATCATCAATGACTGAGTCAGTGACGAAATCGGGGTATTTAGATATCAATAAAATCTAAAGAATAAGAGCTACGCAATTGAAACTTTATGTGTTTAATAAGTCCACTATTCACATCATATTTCGACAATTTTGTTTATCTTGTATAATTAAAACCCAAGTTGTGAGGGTTCAAAAATACCAAAAATCACTTCGAGAAAAGGAAGGTAGCTGGGCTCGTTATGGCGGGGGCACTGCCGTACCTCCAGATAAAAGGCAAAAAACCCGCTAAACGCCCACCCGCTTCTTCTTTTAGCAGGAAATAAACGATTTACTAACACGTGTCGATAGTAAATTACGTGTTATCAGTTTTAATGTTTATAATTGGACCATTCTTTACACGCATGGTTACCGCCTACCGTATGGTAACAACCATGCGTCAGTGCGAGAATGAGACTTGACGCGAATAGTGTCCCAATTTCTAGCGTAGTCATAAAGTTTTAAATAGCCAACAGCCTAGACCTTGATAGTTTTAAAAATAGGTAGCAAAAATTTGCACGATGGCTACCGAAAATATAATCAATCTAGACCACGCCAACTTTGATAAGCGCAAAAATGGCATACAGGAAAGTGTGATTCATTTCGATACGATAAGGATGTGTATCCTACAATATACATTGTTAGGAATTCCCCGACATGTTTAATGAATGTCGTTTGGCGCTTCGCTCAGGCACGTGACGCAATCGCCACGGAAAACGCGTCATGCGGCGTCGTCCCGATTACCTGAAGTATGTGCATGCGACGACGTTTACGCGACGCTCAACCAATTTTATAACTGGATCTACTCAGATTTGTAGTTTAAGTTTATTTACAGAGCAATTATTACAAGTAGGAATCGCGGTAAACTTTTGAAACGCAAACAAAAAAAACTTTAACCACATTATTCCCAAACTGTGATATGGTCAGCTTTTAAGTTTACCCGATGCAGCTGAATGAGTTCTACAAAACGAGTAGGTACCTGTCTGACCTTTATAGTATGATTGATGATTACAACTTAGTGTCAGAGTTTTAACCGCCCGTAGGCCTCTGACATGGCTTTACACGCCATATAAAAATCTCTCAGGTGTGCTGGTTTTCTCACGATATTTTCACCTAACCGTTTTAGCAGTGATAATTAATTTCTAAAACCGGCTATCACCGCTTGTATAGAATTAATGTCTAAATAATAAAACAAAAATCCAATATCCATTCACAAAGCCAATTAGCATTTTCAGGTGAATACGAAAACAAATAAGTTACAACTTTGTTTGCACCAATGAAACTGATGAACCAATAAAAGATTCAACTTTCATTGGTTTATAAACCTAACATTTTAATTGGCATCGATTTTACAGTTTTAACCCAAGTAACATGGGACCAGGGCAGGAAACCAAACCTGATACCTCTAAAAAGTAGGACAGGTCTGTAAATAAGACCGAGTTTTGTCTGTTAAAATGATGATCATCATTTCACTTTAAAATTCAGTACGTCTACCTAGCCTTTTCCCAACTATGTTGGGGTCGGCTTACAGTCTTACCGGATGCAGCTGAATACCAGTGTTTTACATGGAGCGACTGCCTATCAGACCTCCACAACCCAGATACTGGGTTACACGATACCCCTTGGTAAGACTGGTTGTCAGACTTTCGGGCTTCTGACTTCCCGTAACGACTGTCAAAGATCTACAATTGACAGCCGGGGCCAACAGCTTCACGTGCTATCCGAGGCACGGAGAGTGATAATTAATTTATAAAACGCACGTAACTTACGAAAAGTCAGAGGTGCGCGCCTTGGGTTCGAACCTGAGACCTCTGACTTGCCAGTCAACGGTCAACACCACTAGGCTATCACGACTCTACTTATTTCTTCTTCTTCACTTTAAACTTCACTTCACTTTAAAATTCAGTAATTATGATAAATGCGAAAATTAAGTAAGTAATTGCAAAAGATATTATTTGAGTTAATATGCGACTTTCTTTTATACCTATACCCTACTGCGTGAAGCTAAAAGTGTCATAATTAATAAATAAAATTTAGTTTAGTCTATGTACAAAAATGTAAGTTTGTTGGTGTCAGCAAAATTTAGTTTTTTCACTGTAATTTATAGACTACTCTACGATTTTAATAAATGGAGTACATCATTTTTGATTTTTTGCACATTGAGCGCCACTCGGGTATCTATTAATTGATTTTTGAAGTAAAAAGTGGTCGTGACGACTCGTGGTAATATACGCCTTGCTTGGCAAGAATTGCTGAAATCGCCAACTTGCAGTGAGCTGGTTGGCTTGGTATTAACCCTCAATCTTTTCTGTCTGAGAAGAGGCTTTGGCCAGTGAAGGCAGCTACAGGTTTATACTGACAAAATAAGAGGGTTCAACCATTTGACGAATACATAACGTATTGTGTGTGCGGCTGTGCACAAATGCTCTGCGTATAAACAACCCGGAACACTAAAATTGTGTAAGAATAAAATTTGAAATCTTTGTTAATCATAATGATGTAATTTTTAGAGTTTTATACAACGACGAATACGTACCTACATAAAAATCGTCAGTGATATGAAACTCACTGCTGATAAGGCGTATACTTATATAGGTATAATATATTTTGGGTAGTGGCGATAGCATACCTAATTAAGTTTATTTGTTCTTTGCATAGAATTTTCCATTTTTTTTATTTAGGGAGTCAATTATCCTAATAAAATCTTGACAACTGATTTTACTTTACATATTCGTTAGGGTTGCTAGGCAGTAGATCCGTAAAAAACTGTTATTTCGCTGCATCTGGTCAGATTAGACCCAAACAAAGTTTGTGAATATAGACTAGGATAATTAAGACATCGGATTTCCCAAACATCTGTTTAAACATGTTTCGATTTATCTTACTTCTTTCTCCTGCGGAGTAACGAAACGTAACTCTCTGGAACTGGTTCAAGATTGCACATTTGCTGACTGTAGCTTGATTCTGAGTAAAGCCATGTAAAGATTTTTAACCTCTCAAATTTAGCAAGAACAAAGCCTTCTAAAATAATCAACAGCTAGCAAAATGAGGATAAGACTTGGGATTTCCAATTGCATGATGTATCGAGAGTAATTACCGGTCCAAGCAGTGATAAGAACATTAGACTGTCAAGTAAAAGGTCGATGATTTAAACCCAGGCACGAACCTCTGACTTTTCGGAGTCATGTGCGTTTTTAGAAATTAATTATCATTTGATAAAACGGTGAAGGAGAACACCGTGAGGAATCCAGCATACCTGAAAACTTTTTTCAACGGTGTGTAAAGCCATGTCGGAGGCCTATTGGGTGGTTTGAACTGTATTAGTTGTTTGATACTTATAAGAAATTTAAAATAAAACATTATAGTTCACGTACCAATATACAAACCTACTTACAATAGTAATTAAGGAATTGTATTTGTAGGACATGAGTTAGGACGAGATGAGTTGTAAACGTCAACGTTAAATAACTTTATTTCGCTATTGTTTACAGTTACACATACAACTTAATATTAAATTTGTCATTGATGAGTTATTCATAATATTTGCATGGTTGCGTCAATGATTCCATTCCATTCAAACAATAGGTGTTAGAAAAATATATGTATTTTTCTACATAACACTTCAAAATACTCAGTATTTTAAAATAACCTTATTCTTAACCTACTTGGAAATGTCCCATACCTACAGTAAAGAATAGAAGTCAAATGAGCCAATTAGGTGAGAACTTATTTTAATTAATAATACAATGTAGACTCAATAGAAAAAAAGGAAGGTTTAAGTATCAATATCTATTCATGTTTTATTTACACTATGACTCAAGTAAAAAACCCAAGTCAAATAATTATACTACCTGCTTATCTCCATTTCTTAGAATTAAGTTTTAGCAGTTAGAAATTAGCATGACCGGCTCCACCATGTCAGATTTGGAAAAAAGAGAGAGTTCTACAAATTCGCATAGCTGATGAGCAGAGCCGGTGAATAAGTGAGTGTGTCCATCTGGCAAGCTTGTGACGAGATCCAGTGGTTTGTAATATCAGTATTACCACATGCATTTAACATTTTGTTTCTGCCACGTGTAAAGATTTTAGAGAAACATGACATCAAGATAGCTAGATAAACCAAGTTGAACTAAAATTCTTGATGGAGAAAACAGAGAACAATGAAGATAGATGAGGTTGTGGAGAGATAAATAATAATAGGCGATGATGATGAAGCAAAGCATTGTTAAAGTTAACATAAAATTAAAGTTATTAACATATTTGTGGAAAGTGAAAGTTGAATAGTCTGTAAAGAAAGTTCATCTAAATTCGCGAACTCGCATTGCGATGCCCACGCACAGCATGGAATGGAGACTAGTGTACAGTAATCATAAATTGCAATTAACATGTATTTCTTATAAATTTTACCGATAAAATGTTTTATCATCGAGATATCATGACATGAAGATAATTCCAGAAAGTGAATGAAGTTTTCTAGATTGTCATGCCGCCCCGCAGAGCCACCACGCATGTTTAAATGTCCTACGGTCTACTTTGTTACCTAGGTAACGCAAATACCACGCAACCAATGTCAAGTTAAAGTTATCATTTTGAGAGGCAATAGGCGTTAATATATTATTCGATACAGGTAGGTTTCGCATGACTCATTATTAGCCGTTTCAAAGTTCAAATACCCATAATTGCAAAGCTATAAAACCAAACTACACTGCAATCTGACACGTGTTTCCCGCTTTATGCCGTTATTGGATATTCCAGAACGCACACGCCGGGAGTGAAAGAGATAGCATGTGCTTCATAGTAAGACGGATGATTTTTTTTCTTACAGACAATACAATACAAAATCTTATTTTTGACGTTTTGAAAACGTTCCAAATTTATATAAAGTTAAATGAATGAATGGACGAGCTAGGTCGTACCTTCAATATCCACTCCCAAGCATCACCGTACGAATCCATGTCCATTTTTGGGAATCGCAAAACAAAAGTTTATTGAAGAAACTATTAACCCGTTCCCGGCGCAGTGTATTAAGTAACTGGCATCGACTCGACCAGCTGTCCTAGCTAACCCGAATTTAGAATGCATTTACCTTTGCCAAACATCTTCGGAAGACAATCAGGAAATCCTCAAAAACGTCGCCGGTGGTTACAGTCAACTCCTCCATTTCCAGAGACATTTTATCTAATTTACAATATTTGTAAATAAGACAAATAAAATTAAACTATTTAAAATTAAGATCACAGACGATTTTCTTCTTTGGAACTAGGTATATCAGATCGTATATTTAAATTCGAGTGCGGATACAGCTGGCGCGATAACGAACCCGCGTCTTACTCGGCCAACGGAGAGCCTCACACTGACTGAACACTTTGAACAGTGAACCACGCGGCGAACGATATGGTTTCGTCATTGTGATAGGGCAGAAAACCGCGTGCCTCCGGTTTCGTACGTGTGGCCAGCGAATACTGAGCCCCCAATACCACGGTTCGTTTCGCGTGCATATGATGTCGTTGGTGGATTGCCTACGGTTCGCCAGCGTTTAATTTTGAAGCGAAATCTGCAGGAATTTGTGTTTAGTGGTAGGAGTGTAAACAGCTGATAATAAAGGCACGTTCGGGTCGCAATACAAGTTCACTGGGGGCTCGCCCCATACGTATTGAAATTGGCGATAAGACAGAGTGCTGTTGCGCTGCTTAGCAACCATTGGTATTCAAGTAATGCAAGTACAGGTGAAAGTTGATGCGATACAAGAGTTAAGAAACTAGACCAGAACAAAGTTGGCAAGGTGATTTTCTGAGATCGATTAAAATGAAGTATTAAATTCATGCGTACACTCTAGGGCTATATGTATGTATGTATATATAGTATATTTCAGTGAGACTTGAGCTTAATTGCAAATACGATATGTTGAATTTTGTAAAGATATCTTTTCTTAACTTTAAGCAAGTTAACAGATGATAATAAAGATTTCTGTTTAGCAGACCTCAAATCTGTAAATTTTTCTACTGTAAAAAGGTGTATTTACTGTCCCTTGGGTGCTGAGGAAACTCAACTTGAAGAAGTCAGATGAGGAAAAAGGCAAGAGATCTGCTCTAGCTGAGTAAATTTAAAGTAGAATGACATTGAAACTAAAAAATATTTTATGTCCCTGTAATAGTGGAAAAGGTTGGAGATAAGAATGCAATTTATTTAATGTATAATGTTATCGGCACTTTGTAACAGGTTTAAACAGTATACGATGCTATTTAAACAAAGTAGATTCATTTCATTGCATTGCATTTATTCTCATCGGCTAAATACATTTTAGTACTTAAAGATTCAGTAATTAGTCATAAAATTGTGCACTTTATAATTTAATTATGAAAATCCATATATACGCGTGTTATAGAATTCTAGAATCCATGTAAGACCCTCTGACTAGATCTGCAGCAAATTGAGGAGAACTCAATTCCATTGTTTTAGTAGAATGCCATTATGCAATAGTGGATAATTGGTAAAAACAAATTCTACTAAAATAGGTATTGTTCTAATATCAGTTAAGGTAACCAATAAATGTTTGCATCAGTGGTTGGCACGTGTTGATAATAGTTTGACGAAGTTCTGACGTCGAATTATTAGCTCAATAGTATGTTTGTATGCCAGTTAGTATAGCGATGTTAATTTACCGTTTTTGCTGTCCTTTTACAATAAACAATAAATGCTATGTTTATGGGTTTAAACTTTAAACCTTAAAAGATAAGAAATTGATGAAGATTATAATCGAGCCTCGGGAAACTGACTTATGGTTTTTGCGATACCGATATTACACCTACACAACAACCTACAAGCATTCAATAAATAATTGATTTAGTACATGGAACTACAATAACAATCACAGCATCAGCGTTCAGCTGGATAGGATCCAAAAATAATATTTGAAATTGATGAAATCAAAACAGTGCTACAGAACAATGTCATGTAATAGGCTTACTAATTAAAATAAGACGAATCTTGACCTGATAACCAGCACTGTCTCATATTACATAATTATTGTTACAGCTACTTAATCACCGGCCTCGTAAATATTTAATTAGGCTGTGGTCCTTGTCTACGAACAGTGAAATTTGCTGTTATGAGTTCATTTTATAATTTGTCGAGGCAAATCATTAGCAAACCAAACATTGGTAATATTGGATTGGTATTGACTTACCGATCATCTAGACCGGCATTGTTTGTTTGTTGAGACTTTCAACAATTGTTTTATTTTTAAGACACAATTTTGACTGAACAGAAAATCTTCAATGCAAAATACAATACGAAAAGCATTAAGATAAGATAATAAGTAAAAAAAGGCATTATGTAATATTGATACATAACAAAAGTCAAAATAGTCACCGAACAGCTAGTGACTGTCTAAGATAGACAGCACAGAAACAGGAAAAGAATGTTTGGCAGAGTTGCAACATATCAACAAGGTTAGTTCATAAAGGTTTTTTACTGACGTAATGATCCCAATGTTTTTCAACAAGACTAGTATGGGAAACTAATGCGTATGTTTACTAATAAGTCGGAAACAGAATTGTGGAATGAAAAAGAGTATTTTTCGTCTTTAAAGATTTTATTATCAAAAGGTTTTTTTTTTTACATTGTAGCACCTATTTAATCAAATTGTTTTGCAAAAGAATATTTATGGCCTGCAAAGTGCAATGTTATGTTCTTTTTTTTGGTTAGGTAGCAAATTGACAGGCGCTTTTACTAAGTGTATCCGTAAATGGAAAATATTTAATCTAGAACAATTTTCTAATTAAATATTTGTTTTGTTTGTTATCGTTTTCTTAGCATTAGCCACTTATATTGATGCCATTATCCACAAGTGGAACGTAATACAAAGAAGATCAGCAAGTGCATCAGTGTATAATATCATAATAATTGGTACGCCAAGTATAAGTAACCACATAATTTCTGATAATATCGGTAGGTACGACCGTTTGATGTAGCGAATTATTGAAAATTTGAAATGTGGTATTCAATATAATTAACGAGACCATAGCTCAACATCGAACATTAGTTTAATCATTTCAATGTGTAAGAGGGTAGAAATTTACGATAAAATTGGGCGCCCCAAATGAAGTATCTTTTCTACTTGGTGACGGTAATTGAGATAAAAACGAATATCTTTCGCGTGAAGAACTAGACACCGCCGACGTTTCAACAAGAGAATGGAATATGATTCCAATGAGAGAGAATAGAAAAGAACATTATGAAAATTGGTATAGTAAATACTTTGTGACATTTAATTGTAATAAGTATCTTAATGTGCAATAAAGAGTTTTAATTTGGATTTTATTGGTAGCCGGACCTGTGTAAAAAGAGAGTACAGATGAATATGCAGAGAAAATAGCTGGCTATACAATTAATTCATAAAATCAATAAGTCATACAACAACAGTCATTAAAAATGGCATCAGACAGTTAGATAACAGAGCCTGATATGACAGAAAGTAATGTATGTTAGTATAGAATTACTAAATACGATCCACAAAATTGTTTCGTCGAAAACGATTACCAAGTGTTGATATAACGTTTCTGGGAACTGAGCAGGTATTGTTTTCTTATGGTAGGCCTCATCCGTTTCTATCGAATTTAATAAGTACGACGATATTATATAATTATGGTATCTTTTAGAATCCTATTTGAATTATACATTTATTTTATTTAACAACTATCTTACATTTATTATAAGCTGTTCAATTATTATGTTTGTTATTATTTAATATGATTCCTTTGTATATACATATACGAGTAGTATTAAAAGTAGAAAATAAAAAAGGACGCAATTGAAAAACTGAATTTAATTACATTATTATGGAGCTAATGTTGATGTGTCATTAAAGTCACATTTACTTTCTCCAAACCAGAATACAGATAATAAGCATTCTAATGTTACTTTAACCGCATTTAATGAAACTTTGCGTACCTACCTTCTAGATAGGTACCGCAATGAAAAATGTTAAATATGTATATTTTTTTAATAAAGTTAGAATATTGCTCAAGTAAATAGAACACGTGTTGCCCATACTCGAGATAAGCTACAAACCTGTGAAACACAATCATGTGATATTGCTTCAATAACAGCGTGATTGTAATGAAAACGTATAACACAAAACGTTATAGCATTATCGACGATAGAAAGCGAGACGTTGCTTATTATAATATCCTCCAGTGCGTCGAAAATGGTATTTGTGATTAGTGTTTCTGTCGACTAGTGTTTTTTGCCGAGGCGTTTTTGATCTCTAAAGCTGACTAGGTACGCGAGCTTTAGAGATCAAAAACGGCTCGTTAAAAATTCGACAATTTCCACCGTGGTGTTTGCCCGAATTTGATATTTTTTTTAATCCGACTAGGTACTAACATTTTACGACACTTGCTTGTTTAACATAATTCGAAAAAGCACTTTTTAATACAGTTGCTCAAAAAGTGGCGTACCTATTGCAGGGACGTATAGCGTTCGGGATGTGGGCTATTACATACTCGTGCTTTTTTTTTACCTTTCCCGAACTCGTGCGTTCTCTTTCCCAACTGTCAAAATAATGTCTAAGTATTAAAAAGAAAAACCAACCATGAAGTTTTTAATAACAAAAAATTATAGAAGTTTTTATGATTCATGCAAATACGTATATTTCTAAAAAGAAACTAATACTAATTTGTTTCTATATCAGATTTAATGATTTGATTGAATGAGTTATCTTAGGTTTCATTTCATTTCATCTCATTAAATTTCATTTTCATTGCTATCAATAAAAAAAATTCTATTGAAGATTTGGCTGTATGGGCATAGTTCCTTTTGCCTACCAGAATAGGTGAAGAAAAAAAAAACTGTACCAATGTCGATGTGTGAATAATATCTGCAAGCCCTCATAAAGAGTAAAAAAAAAGTCCTTATTGTTGCCGTCATCACTTGACACTGGCAGAGTTGTTGACAAGAGTCAGCTCGAAGGCCAATAAACAAAGAAGAAGAACTTTTATAAGAATTAAATGATTAGTTAGTTGAGTTTATTGTGTTTTTATTATTTTATTAAATTGCTTCATTTTTTTCGCAACTGTATTAATTGTTATCATATCATTTTAAAATTGTGAAAAAGTTGACATGAAATCTGTTAATGATAAAAGAGTACTGTTTTACATTCGACAATAAAAAATACAAAACAGTATTAAGTATATAAATATTAAGTAACAAATGTACAAATATCCTAAAATTTGTAACAAGTCACTCGATGCAAGACATTTTTGAAATAAAATAGATAAAATTTATGATTGAGTATGTCGTGTGTACTCGAGCGGTATACATTTATCAATCTCCCCAATTTATCATTAAGAAAAGGTTCAATCACAATCTAGTATAGGTTTAATTTAATTAATAAATTGTACGATATCAATTAAAGTCCTTCTGATGAGATCACTGAACGAAACCCGCCAAAGCCGAGTGACCGCTCATATTATCCAGTTCATGCCTGACCACATGAGTCTACCTAATAGGCTATTAGCATTCATGCTTCAACCCTAATTGTATGTTTCATTATATCACTGTGTGGCCTCGACTCCTTAGGCGAAATAGATGTTTTATTTGTATGTTGAGTCTTTTTCTCTCCATTCCAGTAATGTTACCAAAACAATTAGTCCAATCATGATCAAACAGTACTCTCCCTTCTCCCTTTAAAAGACTATATGGAATTTATAAACGTGGTACCCCGTTTTTAAGTCGGAGTTAAGTGCTACTACGCTTAAATTAAAAGATAATAAGTTTAAATAAGATCAATAAAGATAATGTATAATCTAGAAATTTGATAATACTATCAACATTCTACGACGTACAAAATGTATTGATCGAAAACAAAAGATAAAGCAAGTACCACGCCTGCATAAACTACCAATTAAAACATACTAACGTCATTAATTTTATCCAATAACTTCAACTTAAACGTAATTAATATCTAATAAATATTCACAAAGAAATTATCGCAGTATGTGTTTTCATTGATTAGTTAATTGAAAGCTTAAAGGGGCAAATTATGTTTATTCCCAAATCCCAAGCTTATTTCTTTTGTCTTAATCCCTTTATTTCTTGGGTTGTCTGTATCTCCAGCTGTGACTATTCGAGATCTCTGGTCAAGGGTGTCCAATACGTGGCTTGTGGGCGCCCTCTGCCTTTTCTTTGATCCGTTATTGGCAACGCTTTCTTCTTCCCGTTTCATAACATGCCCAGAAATATGCAATATGCACACAAAAAGCATTTTGTGTGCATATTGCAAACTTTATCAAGTCTTGTTACGCCTGCTGCCCATCGAAGCATCATACCCGAACTTATTTAAAGGGAGAAATTATATTTAAACAAAAGAGAGAATTTAATTAAACTTTTTTTAAATTTAATATGATACTCACAGAAAGTGAGAAGTAGGTATTCTTAAATCGCGGCACTTGAGTAACCTTTGTCTGTTAGACACGCGCCAGTGGTCGCGCCGCGCCGCACAGTCGGCTGAATATTAACTTTTATACTAGTAGGCATTTTGTAAAGTTTAAATTTGTTTATATTTTAATTTTGTATTGTTCAGAGATGTAAATCATGGATAAAAGGTAAAAATGATGTATGCCAACTGAAAGTAATGAGAATCATTACAATAGTTTATCAATATTTATATATTTCATTTGGTTTTTTTGTTCAATTAGGGACCAGCGATGCCTACAATTTTTCGGTGACATACACTGTGGTGATGAAAATATCTAGGAGAAATCAATTTACCAGATCTAAACTTAATAGACTTATCTAGCTTTTGAACTAAACAAAAATAAATTAAATAATGAAGGAAAATGATGCCATACAAGGCAAAATCGCATACTTGGTCATAATACTGTCAAAAATAAAATTTTAATGACAATGTGTGTGACAATGACTGATTGTAAAATTACGTCACATTTATCAAAACACCAATAAACCATGTGAATAAAAAGTGTCCTCAAAAATGAATGATGTATCAAACGAATAATCTGCATCGATATCCTATCTCAGCATGTCTGGATTAGATGTATGGAATGCCTACTCTTGTATGTATTAGACATGACATTTCTAAGGCATTTTCAAATTAAGAAATTAAGGATAATCTTAAGAAGGCAATTTAAAAAAGTTTCGGATGAAGATGGTTGACTTACCTAGTTCGAAAGGGTTCTGATGTGTGTGACGAATGATGTAAACACGAGCAGACGTTTTTGTTTAGGAACCCTGAGAGGACTGCTAAACTCAGGTCATTAAAAACATTAATGTATAAAAATTTGCTCTGGAAACAGCTCAACAATAAGTCGAAATATAATACAGTTGAGATTTAGTAGAAAACCTATTAAAATTAGGAGAAGGGCAGGAATATGATGATTGAATAATATTCCTGAAGCCGAGGATTTCATAGATTTCTAAATTTTACTGACTCGTAACAAATAGGTGTCATGTGGCATGTCCAGTTATTTCCTTAATTCTTCTAATTGCTTTATTTATCACCTAATAGTATAAAACTCAACTTTAAACCCACTGTGCGTCGGGCGGCGATACTGACGTCATTAGGCAGTTTGCCAGCGAACCGGTAACAACCAGATCGCGAAGTCGACAGTAGTAAATTAATTATACGATTCGGCGTGAATGGTTTTCAACGGCACGTGATTAGGAGTGCCAACATGTTTAATTTTTAGCGCTAGTATGTTAATTTCTCGTTTGGGAAAAGTCCTTGATGTACAGTATTAGATTTCTTCTGTTTAAGATAGTTATGCAAAGAGGACAATTTATTGTTCGAGTGCATTAAGGTTTGAACTTAAAAAAAATTAGAAACATCTTGTCTGCATAGTTTGGATTTAACGAACTTTGCAAAACTTTGAGGAACAATTTTTCTACTTAAAAATTTTATGTTTGCGGATATACTATTATTGTAGGTGAAAATTGCTTAAAGAAATTAGTTATTCATCATAAGCATCATTAACATATTAAGCACCAATTTATTGTAGAACAGTTAAAAATGTTTTACTGGCATGGCTGTTTACAATTTATTGTATTTTACAAGGATAATATACTTGACAAAGCTCGGTTTATAGTATGTATCTTTAGATATAATTTTAATGTAATAAACATTTACATCAACTTTATTTCAATTCAATTAAGCGTCATCAACAATGCGATAGTCAACGATTTTCATACAATGCTCAATAAATATCTAACTCTTAGTTATTTCCTAATAGAATATTGGAAGTATCTAGAAAAGTCCCGATAATGTAATTCGGTATTGAACGTTATCAAACGGCGAAGAAGGAAGCTTGAATGCTTCGTGTTTTGACGTCACAGCCACACCTGTGCTTTGAGTAAAAGGACAGGATGACCTTGCGTCCAAACTTTGAATGTAAATGTGACATTGAAGCGGGTCTGCATTATTTAAGGTCTAGATTTCTAGATGTTACATGATGTTATCGGAATTAATTCAAGTTACATCTAGATAAATAAAACGAACGATTTTTAGGTGTAATAACTATTAAGTACAAGAACTCGACTCTATTAGTGATTCGATAAGAGAAAATGACAAAGAAGCAAACATAAAATCAGCACACAAGATTCTTGCATTGCTATGCCTCTGACTGTTCAATGACGTATTAATAACCTGTGGCTACTGGCCATGGCGTGTTTCTCTTTTTAATTCTTTACTCTCTGACTGGAGAAAGTTATACCATTAGATTGGATATAATTAAACCCGTAGATTTAAAATGATGTAGTTATTTTTTACTATGTTGGGAAAAGTTTTACAACGTGGAAATACTCAAATACTATTTTTTTGAATTCAAAATAGTTTCCAATAAAAAAAGAATTTTCGAGTTAGCAACTGTACATTGTGTTGTATGTATAAAATTACATTTGAACAGTTGTTTAAATGTCATATGACGTAGCCATGCGTGACGCCATTCGCTTTGATGTTGTCCAATTTTGAACGACCTCCCCTTCCCCCCTTTCTACGTTAATGTACAGAATAATGAAGAGAATATGTTTTAATTGCTGAGGTCTACAAAAATGGTCTTGTAAACTTTATTCTTCACGTGCCCATTATTTATATTCATTGATTATAATTTATACTGATGAGAAATTTCTACTAATTCTTTGATTTATATCTAATCATTTGTATTGGTCAGTAAAGACACTATATTGATGTGATAATGTAATTATAAATTATTAGTTTTTTTTTACATATTACGTTATTAATCAAAGTACGATTGATTCGGTCCTTGAATTAATTATTCAATTGTCAACATTTGAGCTTACTGAT
Source organism: Protodeltote pygarga (assembly GCA_936450705.2). NCBI lineage: Eukaryota > Metazoa > Arthropoda > Insecta > Lepidoptera > Noctuidae > Protodeltote > Protodeltote pygarga. The sequence continues at coordinate 17,454,901 of OW388248.2, forward strand.
TAATTACATGCTTTCATTTACCTTTTCCTGGGTGCTGTGAGTATGTTTGGGTCAAGTATTGCAACTTTTTCCAAACCGACTGCGCTGAAATTTTGCATACACGTTCTGATGGCAATACATATAAATAATAGATATAAGTTGGTGCTGTAGCCAGGATGGTCTCTTTACAAAGGATCAATGGTGATCACAAACTTAGATACCTATTCTGCGTGAACTTTATATGCGTATGTTTTTTGGATAACTAAACATAATTTCAACATTAAACTGAGGACACTTGTGTAAAAAATCATGACAATACAATGTGTTTATCTGACATTTTAAATAACCAATAAATTATCTAGGTCCGTGCGAATCAGGTTTTTAGAAATTGGAAAAATTCGGAAAATTGGATATTTCAGGTGTTTCTTCTGAGACAAATAGGCACCACGCTTATCAGGTCAGCTAGTTAGTTGGTGAAATGCACAACACATATTGCATTATAAGTCGATATTAATTTATGCAATATGATAAAAGCGTATTTGTGTTGTTGTGTTGTGTGATTCTAAAAGTTACCTACACACTAGAGCAGTTTCTTGTAATAAAACATCGAGCCTTCATGACTGAACATTGTGGTGAACTCGTGGCATGTGTGACGACCACGAATGTGGACTGTGGAGATCCAAAATTTAATTTTAACATAGACTGAATTTATAACGCAAAGATAACCTAGTAGTATGAAATCGTCAGAGGTCTTAAGTTCAAACCTAAGGCACCATCTCGTGACCTTTCGGAAGTTATGTGCATGTTATAAATTATCACCTATTCGTGCCTCGGAAAGCACTTTAAGCTGTTGGGCCCGGTTGTCTTAAAGATATTTGACAGTGGATATAGGGGAGTCAGTTCTTTCATAAAATTCTGACAAGTAATCCAACTTTAGAATGTCGTATCCATTTGAATTGCGGGAGTCAGATAGACAAAACTGATATTTAGTTGCATCTAGATAGAAGAAGCCGACCCCAGTAAGCTTTGGGAATAATAGTTTGTTACATTCTTAGAGTAGGTATATAAGAATAGAGCAACCCTACAGAAGTTTGATCTGCGACCACGGGTAAGAACAACGCGGCCGCGACAAAGCTCCGTCCGCAATAATACCCCGATCGACTGCGGTTCAACTAGGCTCCACTAGCGTAAAAGCTACATTTTAGCTTATAACATGGTTAACTGCTGTGTTAAACTTAGCAAAAATGACTACAAAAAAAAATTAAAAAGAAGATATTTTGACATTTCAACGGTGAGACTTGCTCGCGCCCCGCACAAGGCAATGTCAACGTCAACAACGTTATCAATCTATACTTGCTTACACATAATACTCTAAGGTTTCTTCAATCCATGGAAAATTCTACTATGTATTGTATCCCAGCCTTTATGTATGAGTAGTATATTGAACCCGCTTTTGCAATTTATAATTGAATACTATGGCTATACGGCTTTAGTTGGAACAGTATTCATTATCCAAAGGAAATTTACAGCGGCCTTGATACAGTCTATCTAGGGAGTCTATCTAGACTGTTATATTATTATTTAATTGATATATACGGAAGCCTATTCGAAAACAAACGGTTAATGTTTTAGATACAGCCACACGATATAACAGGTTTGGATAATAGATTTCCTATTCAGCTTGTATCGCATCAAATAAATATATTTTCTTTCTTTCTATTAAAATATTCCCTACAGTGCCTGGCTTTGGCATACACATAGTCATTGAGATTATCATTATTTTTTGTAAAAGGCAAGCCGGAGCCAAACCGGATTTCAAAATGGCACAGTTAGTAGACACCACAAACTGTGCCATTTTGCATATGCCACTGTTAAGGGTAAAGACCTGACAAGCCTCGCCGGATGTGTACAAACACATCCAATATTAAGAATCGATTATCATAATAATTATAGTGATTGCTACCACTACGAGTCTACAACCGACTGCCGCGGTGGACTATGCTCCGCCCTGATACGCAGTGACGTAGAGGTAAGGCCCTGACACAGTTCTAATATAACCCTGGTTCAACTATTTGGCTCGGTAGTCAGCCTACGGACATTGCCCTTATTCGGCGAGTATTTGAAAGTTATGTAGGTGTGACTAGTAACTGCTATTCGTTCGTATTTTAAGTGTAAAAAATATTTTTTGAATAATAATATTTTATTCGTATGTATTTACACAGAAATATTTGCAGTCTATAATATTGTCTAAAATATGTATAACATTTTGTTGTATAACACTTAACTAGCAACTGCTTAAACTGACACATGGAGTAACTTTGTACATTTCTATGTATTGTGTCTCCAGTAAGAGTTTGCAAATTACACAATTACTGATAGTCGGTGCTCTAATCGTCGTCGTCTCGTCGTCGATGGCGTTCTAATTAGCTATCGTTCTTACAACGCTCCCGCGACGAAAATGCTCTTGCGATGACAAAGCATGAATGTGTCTTGATTGGCAAACGTAAGCATAAACATTGCGATGCAAATTGTACGCATGAAGCTATCGCACCATTAAAACAGCTCAGTTATTGTTGACAGAATATTTCTTAAATATTCTTATCATACATATTTACCTATCAGATTCAGAAATCAGCGCGGTGAATTTTGCTATAACGTTTTTACGTTTTAAACGGAATAATAAAGCAATTAAACTATTAAAGTGAAAGTTTATTCATTTTCGACCATGGTCAAAGAAACATTAAGTACATGAAACCATTACACGAATCATGACGAGTTTTAATTCGGACATTCACAAGTAATTTGACAAACTGAATAAATGCAATTGAACGTGAACTCAATATTAGGAACAATTTTTTTTTTTCGTGAGTGTTGCTAATAGTTTTGGCTTCGATCAACAATACCAACAGTTTTGAAAAGAAAACCAACTGGAAGAGTTTCAATCTTTGATAAAACCAGTAAACATACGCGTTTTCTGTAAAATTCTCTCATATCATCAATCAAAATTATTACAAGTTATAAAATTACGTAAGTCAATTTACACTTGCAATTACTTACAATTTAAATTTCCTTGAAAACGTCTAAACAAACAAGTATGATTAAGAACCATTAATAAATTAATGTTATTAATCATCGATATTCCGATAAATCTTTATAAAATGGTCCACAAAAATAGTAATAATTAATGAAGTTCCTATTCACTGGCTAGAAGATAAGGAGTCAGACTGTCAGTACTTTAATGATACCAGTAATTGTTTACTGTGGAAATTTCTGTTCGCGTAAACGCTCCCATTTTGTTGTACCCAGACTTTCCATACCAGTCATTTACCTCTACCATTCTGTCAGCTAGCTTACGAATTTTCATTTCTTAATTAGGGTCCCGTACTGAAAGATTGCCAACAGTACCCAATTACTAATGTTTTGTATAAGGCTCCACTGTCTTTCAACTGTAGTAGTTACACAAAATAATGCTTTAAAAACTTTTATTATAGTACTTAGTCTTATTAAAGTACATTTCGGATTGACCAAGGAGTATAGCGGCTGCATATCATCTATGGTGACGAGTGCTAGGTCGCGCGGTGAACTGGGTATGGGTGGATTCATAATTATCATGTTTGTTTATTTTTATATAATTTTATTTGTCTTCTTACATTATGATCTCTGGTGCAAGCAAGAATGCAATCGTCTTTCATTCGTTTTCCTGATTCCAGTAACGATTGGTTAAAAAATCAAGCAAACTGTCAATGCAAGCTCACCGGCTATATCATGCTATGGCAAATTGGCAAGTAACAATGGTTTGCTGCAGCCTAAAAGGTACTAATAGCGGAAGGTATTAGTTCTATGTTCACTAAACTGCGAGTAATCTGAAGTTAGAAGTGTTAAAACTGTTAAACCATCTTGTCCTCAAAACGTATGTTCGTTCTCTTCTTGGAGTGAGAACAGGTTGTATCTGTTCTGGGTAAACATCGGCAGAACTGTTGCACGAACAAATAACATTCCTGCGAACAAAAATGTCCGTACGCCACCAACATTGTATCTGAGAGGCAACTTATTCTATAGGTACTTAGTTTATTGCGACTTAGATAATGTATAAAATAAACAAACAATTGAATAAGATAAGAAACGGAACACCGATGTTATTAACAATAAGTGTTTTCTAACTACATTGTTCAGAATCTATTGCGAGAACAAAACAACAACGGGGGTTAAATTCTCGACCTCGAAAGTTCAGAGCATCAATCGGTGTGTCACACTAGAAACAACACGTGAGTCGATTTATTGAAGATAATAATAAATAAGACCTGCGTACGAACGAAGCCTTGCCTGCCTCTAATAGCGGTCTTGTTCTACCTTAGAAACGTTTAACTTAGACTCCAAATATTATTTGTAAGAATACTTATATGGTGGTATAGCCGTCGATTGTTGATTGGTAAGTAAGAGGTCACAGATTCGAAGTTAGGACTTCACTTGCTTCGTGCCTCGAAAAGTATGTTAAGCCGTTGGTGGTTCACCTGATTTTTTTACGCATCGGATTAATCCGTGCCATCAGACTACGAGAGTGAGGGAATAGGGGCTGATGGGGTGTCTGCGCACAAACTTGTGCACTATAGAAGTTGGCTAATCTTCAGTTATATTGATCGCTGGCGGCCGGAGGCTGACATTCGGACATTATTATTATTTTGATTTCTTTTTTTTTCTCCTGAATCTTGAGAGCTTCATTATATTATTATATGCTTTTACAACCTAAAAATGGCCCAAAGTAGGTATAGTGCCAATAATTGGGTATTTTACCCTATGTTATAAAGAAAAGATAAAAGTGGAACCTACTTTATTCCCAAGAAATTTAAACACTAATGTGACATACCTCGTTAGAAAGCTTAGTCATTAAACTACTTTAAATTAATTGATTTTTTTGTAAAATATTGGAAAATATCTCAGTAAAAACAAAACGCACATTGTTTTGATTAATTCGTCAATATGCAATCTAATTAATTCAAATGTAGCTAAAGTTGCAGTTTCTGTAAAATACTTTGAGGGTTCTCGCAGTTCCATGCAATTAAGACAAAAAAATTAATTATCATGTACAAAATCAAAACGTGTCGAAAAAAGTTCAAATCTGAAATGACGTATTTATGTCAGATTGACGTTTAAACAAAAACCAAAACAGTTTTAATATGTTTGTGCTACACAATCTATCTAACATAAAGAAGGTGAAGCTCTCAAATCTTAACCGGTCAACTTCACTCTTTTACTTTCTGCTCTTCCTTTACTCTATGTTTACTTCAACCTTGACATTGGCAGAATCATCGTGTAATTGCGATGGAGCCAGTTTATTAAAATTGGAATTGGATTGGAAAGAAGGTGAAGACTATTGTTGTGTGAAGAAGTCGCTTGCCGACCTCTAGGCATCGCAAAGCGAAGCAAATACCACTAGGGCTATAACCAATAGTAGCCCTGGACCTTACCAACTCGACCAAGGGACATTATATGTACGTATGTATGTAAGTACTTCGTTTCCTTTCAGTGTTATTTTAAACGTCTTTCATCAAACCCATCACGACTAATTAACTGTTGGTTTAGCCCAGTAGATATACTACAATGTAGAAAAACCGTCTGTCTAACATTTCTGTCACTGTTATGTCAATTGCCACAGAGTTGCAACCCATTACCAATATTAATGTTTCATTTATTTTAGTACCAAGCCCCATAATTTTTTTTAAACGTCCTTTTTACCTTTGTACTCGTATTAAATTTAGTGTACAGAGTCAAGTCTAAGACTGCACTCGCAATTTTTGTAACCATATGCACAAAATAATTATTGTTCACTTATTAGCATAACATTATCACTTGCTTGTCCAATGAAGGAAAACGTCATAAGAAAGAAAACCATCTAATCTAATGGGCCTGCTAGCTGCAGCGGCAGTTTAGACTTTGTCACTAGGTTGTTTATCAATCATAGGATAAATTAAGTGTACCTACCGATATGGAGCTGATGTGTAAATAGATCGATGAAACTACATCATATTATACGGACTACGGTGTATTGTTATGAAGGGAATGGGCGGAAAAACACAGTTTATGTAAATAGATCAATGAAACTACATCATAAACTGACTGCGGTGTTTTGTAGTGAAGGGAATAAACGGAAAAACACTGTACAATTGCTTGATTTATATAGTAAACTAATTTAGTCAGTAATAAACAAACAACTAAACCTTTCTATGTAAAGGTAATGCGGTTGAATTTGTGTGCATATTCCACATAACGTCCGACGAGGACGTGCGGTATGCGGTATGATCATGACATTTCCGTTTTACAAGTTTTTATTTAACCTGCAATGTTCGGGTGGAATCTTGCAAGAGTTGAATTTATGTATGTTAATCCAGTTCCGATGACAATTGACCTGAATACACATACAGGATTAGCTCCAGATAAAGGAACTCTTCAACGATCAATGGCATAGATATCTACACATTTTTGCAAATACTTTAGTTTTGAGATATTATAAATGTGAAAGTTTGTATTGTTGAAAGATGGATAGATGTTTGCTACACTTTCACGCAAAAACTACTGAATGGATTGTGATGAAACTTTGCAGATCAGAATAATAATTTACATATAAAAGCTAGGTTAAAAACAATAAAACGCGAATACGAGAAAAAATAAAAAAAACTTAAAACCAAATAGTTTTTCTTAAGAAAATGGTTACTGCGATACTATTCCATTCCATACGCTCTTATTTTGTTTAGAAACAATTCTACCAAAATAATAATAGCTAACAAAATCAATAGCTAACTAGCTAAATTACGTCTGAAGGTCGAAATCAGAAAAAAATAAAATATACTAAAAAATAATAATATACATGCATTTAAATATGACAGTATTATTATACATAAATTATAATCAGTTCAAACTTCAACTGGCCACTTTATACAGTTAAATTTAAAAACCCCGATACCGAGAAAACCTTATTTTTTTAGGTAAGATCAATCACGTTACCTTTAAAAAAAACTAAATTAAAATTGGTTCGTCCGTTTGGGATCTACGAATGCTACGATGCCACAGACAAATACATAGACATACAGACACTCAAACATGTCAAACTTATAGCACTCCTCTTTTTGCATCGGGAGTTAAAAACATATAGCCCTTTAGTGACATACAGACGAACAGATAGACAAACGGGCGTGAGACAGGCGTAAGCCACCACTGTTTTACTGTCTAGTCTTTCGTGCGATTCCAGCTTCTCAGCATGAAGAACCAAATACCAATCTCTGTCAAGAGACGGGCTGATCTATACAAATGCATAGACATTATATCTTCTGCACTTTATGTAATATACCTTCGTATTTTCAGCAAACAATGTTTTAGAATGACGTATCAATCCATTATGGACTCATGTCGCACCACGCCTACAATTTATGATGAATGATTCAATTACATCATTACAGTTGGCATCTATCTAGAGTTATCTGCAGGAGATCAATCATATTTTGTATAAATACCAGGGTTGTCACAGGCATTAAAAATATGGTGTAACGACGTATGCGACGTTCAGCATCAAAGGATTAAAGAAAAAGAGTTGCGATGCTGTTTTTTAAAAGGTAATTAGCAGTTTTTCTGTATAGCTTTGATTTACTGCAGATTACTATTACACAGATAACGTCAGAAAACGGCATGTTAGAGCATGAACCGACAAGAGTGCCTATTATAGTGCAGAGTTTTCTAAGTATTCGATCGCGTTAACGTAAACTACTATTTGTATGAAATGGAAATGGCACCAACTAGTGGCAATAATGAGACATTCAATTTGTATGTGCATTTTTTACATCCACGTAAGTAAGAACTTCAGCTTACGTCATTCATGATTTCAATCAGTTTACAAGTGCGTTTGCTTACGTTACTCGATGCGTTTGACGTACACTCGATTAACGCGATGGTAGTCATTCGAATAATTTTGTGGGACTCACACTGTGCACTCTAATGGTAGGCAGTACGTATTGTGGTCATCGGTTTAGACGATGCCTAGTTAGTCTCGATTTATAGATCTACAAAATGTAGTGTTCTGGTAGGTATTACACTCTTTAGCTATGCATATGGGAGTAGATAGTAACCGATTGGTTCGAGCACAGGGAATGACTACCAAGTAAGGATAGTTCGCTGATAGTACGATGTGATTTCCGGTGATAGAACGGACCTGCAGAGAATAAGACGGTAGAGTATCACCCAGTTTAGGTGCATTGCAGTGTGCGTCGTCTATCAGTCATGGTATAACTGATTTATAAGTATAGATAAATCTATTACACATTTTTTTAATTTGCAGTCTAAAAATATCAATAATAATCTATATCTCAGTAAACAATTATTGGCCTAGGTTAAACACTACAATTATAGCACTAAAATAGTACGAAGGCCACCCTAGCAAGTGGTAAACATTCAACGTTGTCGTCATAATAAAATCACATACGTCGTAGTTCACACCTCTATGCAGGGATGGATTTATTAGCTAAGTATATTTATATATGTATTTAGTTTAACACCTCATGCGGCGTGTAATAGGAAACACCGAGAATCTACACGCGCTAGCAAAGCTTTAGTTTTGATATCAAAACAATAACCAAAAGTAAAAAACTGACACTTTATAATTATTGATTGTACAACACGTAGGGATACTCTATTAACGGAAACGTAGTAACAATATAATATATTTACTGTTAGCCATATATAAACAGCCACAGAGAACCTTAGTCCATGCCTGGCTTCAAAACAAACAGTCATTATTGAAAACTGTTCTCGTCACAAGCAATCACGTCGACTGCGGTGCGACGCTCCCCTTCCGTCGGACCACCTAGATATAGCCCAATAGAAGGAAATTGCATAAATCGCGCGTCAAATGACTCACTGCGCGATGCACTATGAATGCGCCATAGTAATGAAATCCGGCTGTCGTCATCGAAATCTCATATCACAAGCTAAGATGTATATTGAAACGTTAAACTAAAGTTAGTTCAATAGGGTAGTTTCTACTATTCAAAGAGGATACATAGGTACTTAATATCACCTCCAAGGTTTAAAAATGAAACGACATTAGAAACAATAATTAAATTCAGGCGTTTATTGCATAAGTTATAATAAGCTTTCAAAGTTTGTGGAGGGGCTTTCCGGAAACTAAAGGTATAGATAAAGTGACAAGTTTGACAAGTGACGTCATTCACTTGCATTGCAGTGCCACCTCTGTGTAGTAAAAGATGTTTGAATTTATATCAGTTATTTTTTTGGAATATTAAATTTTTTTCACTCAATATTTATTTTATGAGGAGATTGAAAATATATTTTTTATTTCAATATATTTAACATCCCTATTCTGACGCCATCGACCACAGCTGAAGCTGCTATAAAATGTATAAACCTTGCTGTCGCCAACTACAAGGTTATCCTTTCCTATCAGATTTAAATATAACGTTATATAGCCGATTAATCGGAATCGACAGTCATTTTGAATGGAATATCCAATTTTCCTTTGTACAAAAAATGTATAAATAATTAATTTATCTCAAGTATATTATACATATTAGTCAGGTCTCTTTTTCATGTGAAGTAATAACAATCCTGCTTTCGGTTTAGGTATATGAGGCGAATTTGTTAATAATATGTAGTAGATACCCAAGACCCAAGAGCCCATTGTCATACTCAGATACTTATTACAGAACACTATTCTCATAGGCATGGTACTTATGCCCTAGGCGATGTCCTGGTATATCATAAAGATTTTGACAGATGCGTAGATATATGTATCTACGCACCTCTCAATTTTCAAGCGGACATCATCATGTACTCATGTGACGACGCCAAATCAATCATAGGAATGAATCACACATGAATTGAAACAATTGGACTATCCGAAACATTATACTCGATAGCTTATCTACGTAGTGACTACGATGTTGTTTTTTTATAACTGATAGTTTAGCGTTTGAAGTAATCTATTCACTCTTGACTTCAAGACTCCTAGGATAAAGTAGTCTACACAGTACAGGTTAAAGATCTTTATTTATTCGTAAGGAAATAGTTCACTTAGTGAAATAACTAACATGAGCTGAAGGTAAACCTAAAATACGACCCTAGGGTCCATATCCAGCTTGCAATAACGAATTTAGGAGCAAGTATGATAAAAAATCGATACTGTAAAATACAATTTTAAGCAAAAAAAATACATTGTTGAATTTTAATGCTTAAGAAATTCGAACAATCTTTTATTTAAAAAATTATTAGATTGATTAAAATGATTTCTTAAAAACGTTTCTAGCTCTCCTACCATCATATGCATTTGTATGTATGCTATATGAATATAAAATATTCACTATGACAAGATGGATAAATGAATGACCTCTGTTATGTAACACAAGAATTTCTATGCATAGGTCATTGATCTTATCACAACATCTATATCTATTTTAGTTCTTATATCACCCAGTGTCTAATGTATTTTTATTCCTCTTTGATAATATCATCTCTATTTATGACAGTGTATTTCTATTTTATCTGTAACCTCTGTAAACTTTGACAGGTCTCGGGAAATGTGACGTCACAATAATAAATAAAAACAATTAAACATTTGCTTGGTTTGTTATGTTATGCTATGTTATGTTATGGCACACATTATGTTATGTTATGTTAAAGCCCTGATTTATCCCAGAGAATAAAGCCAGAGTGTAAAGGTTTTAAGCTAGGGACTCGTGACGCTGGCCCTGAGGATGCCACAATTGATTACTCTAGTATTATTCAGTCCCACATTGGAGCCTAAGCTAAAACTTCACAACCTAATGCACCGCCGATTTGTCATGATTATAACGGTAATGAAAAAATGGCGAGGCAATCAGCACATCTCATGTGGAAAAAAACTTTAAACGATACAGCTCTTAACGCCATCTATTGAAATATTCCGAAAATTATCTAGAAATTCTCAATTTTTTTATTAAAAAAATGGATTGGAAGTGTTGGATGGAAAATATAGGTACAATAACAAAATATGTCACTGCATATTTGTAAACAACGCTAGTTCTTATTAAATTAGCGAGGTAACAGAGATAAAATAATTTAATTGGATATTTATTATAAACTAACAGTACTTATAATTATCAATTGGCTAATTCAAGTTGTATAGAACGAAATCGACTTTCGACAAATCAGTTGGATCCACCAGCAGTGATATTCAATCTAAAAAGAGTATATGGTTCAAGTCCGCCTTCCGCTCCGAAAACTATCATAATGAGCAGAAAATAGTTGCAAAACGGAGGACCAGTTAAGTAGCGTTTGCGTTCCATTAATAACGAAATTCTCTTCAGTAAAAGTATTTTTGTGAAGTTTACCGTTGCAAGGACCCCGGTCCGCTCGCAGTGGAGAGAGGACAGAAATCTAGAGGCTAAAGGAAATCTATGATCTATTACTCACTGTAGAATGTCTCCAAAAGTGTATGAGAGACCGTATATCGCCGGAAGGTGCCAGCAGCATGTAGTCCCGCCATTCATCGTAGCTGATCTTCAAGCTGCCGTCCTGGTCCATCCTGAGAACAAACTGAACGATTGAGGTGAGGGAGACAAAGAAGCGTCAAGGAGAAGCTCCTGCTTGTGCAACACATCGCAGTATTTCGTGAGTGAGTCTAACCTAACCTAACCTAACACGCAGTAAAAAAACAAGAATAACAATTACAATGACTCTTGATGAGATTGTCTTTTAAATTTGAATACGCAAACTGCAGACGAAGCTATGTCTATAATATAAAAATGAATCGTTGAGTGTGGTGGTAAGCGCAAATCTCGAGAGCAGCTCAACCGATTTCGATCATTCTTTTTTTGTTGTGTTCGTTATTGTCAGAATGTTCTTATAAAAATTAGTTCTAATAAAAATAAAAAAAATGAGCGAAACATTACAAACTAACATTAGGGTAGAGTAAGGTAGAGTAGGGGTAGGGTAGGGGTAGAGGTAGGGTATGGTAGGGTAGAGTAAGGGTAGATGTAGAGTAGGGTAGAGTAAGGGTAGATGTAGAGTAGGGTAGGGTAGGGGTACTGTAAGATATTGGTAGGAGTAGAGTAAGGCAGGGTAAGGGATGGGTAGGGTAGGAGTAGAGAAGGGAAGGGAAGGGGTAGAGTAAGGGTAGGGTAGGGTTAGGTGTAGAGTAAGGTAGGGTAGGCGTAGAGGTAGTATAATCACGCGTACAAAGTCGCGCCGGGCAGCTATTTGATAATAACAATTAAATGCAATTTGTTGTTAAACGCATCACTTTATATATAATGGCTATGTAATTTGTAAATAAAATCTTATTCTTATTATCGTCGTGCGGCGCATTGGTTACGGCCCCGCTTTGCAAGCACATGCGTGTGGGTTTGAACCTGGCCTAGTACCATTGTGGCTTTTTCAATGACATGTATGTACATTCTTAGATAATCTAAGACACCACTGACTAACGGTGAAGTAAAACATCGTAAGGAAACCTGGACTGATAGTCTGAATCGCCAACCCGCAGTGAGCTAGCCTGGTGATTAGTGTCCTACATTACATCGCTTACCATCAGGTGAACGCCTTTTTCATTGTAATAAAAAATATTGTCAACTAGCTGCCCCGCGCGACTTCGTACGCGTGATTATCCTACTTCAAGGCCTATTCTACCCCTACCCTACTCTACCCACTACCCTATTCTACCCCTAACCTACTCTACCCCTACCCTACTTTACCCACTACCCTACCACTAACCTACCCTACACTACCCCTACCCTACCCCTACCCTACCCCTACCCTACCCCTACCCTACCCCTACCCCTACCCTACCCCTACCCTACCCCTACCCTACCCCTACCCTACCCCTACCCTACCCCTACCCTACCCCTACCCTACCCCTACCCTACCCCTACCCTACCCCTACCCTACCCCTACCCTACCCCTACCCTACCCTACCCCTACCCTACCCCTACCCTACCCCTACCCTACCCCTACCCTACCCCTACCCTACCCCTACCCTACCCCTTTTTCTCACCTTTGAACCTTCCCTGGATCTCCACAAATAATTCAAGACCAAAATCAGCCAAATCGGTCTAGCCGTTTTCATGCTATGTCGTGACAACGGAAAACGGGTTTAATTTTTATAGCTGCCCCGCGCGACTTTGTACGCGTGATTATCCTACTTCAAGGCCTATTCTACCCCTACCCTACTCTACCCACTACACTATTCTACCCCTAACCTACTCCACCCCTAACCTACTCTACCCCAACCCTACTCTACCCCTAACCTACTCTACCCCTACCCTACTTTACCCACTACCCTACCACTAACCTACCCTACACTACCCCTACCCTACCCTACCCCTACCCTACTGCTACCCTACCCTACTATACCGCTACCCTACCCTACTATACCGCTACCCTACCCTACTCTACCCCTTTTTCTCACCTTTAAACCTTCCCTGGATCTCCACAAATAATTCAAGACCAAAATCAGCCAAATCGGTCAAGCCGTTTTCATGCTATGTCGTGACAACGGAAAACGGGTTTCATTTTTATATATATAGACTAGCTGTCCCGCGCGACGTTGTACGCGTGATTATTCTACCTCTACGCTTTTTCTACCCTACCCTACACTTCCCTACGCTACTCTACCCTACCCTACCCTACCCCTACCATACCCAACCCCTACTCTACTATACCCTACCCTACCCTACCCCTACCATACCTAACCCCTACTCTACCCCTATCCTACTCTACATCTACCTTACCCTACCCTACACTATCCTACGCTACTCTACCCTACCTCTATCCTACCCAACTCCTACTTTACCCTACTTCACATCTACCCTACCCCTATCCTACCCAACTTCTACTCTACCCTACTTCGCATCCACCCTACCCTACCCTACACTATCCTACGCTACTCTACCTTACCTCTATCCTAACCAACTCCACTCTACCCTACTTCACATCTACCCTACGCTACCCTACTCTACCTCTACCCTACCGCTCTATTTCTACCCTACCCTACTCTACCTCTACCCTACCGCTCTATTTCTACCCTACCCTACTCTACCTCTACCCTACCCTACCCTGCCCATACCCTACCATACCCAAGGGGTATAATTCCATTTTATTTTTCTTCGATTCTTCTATTATATTATAGGCGGAGACTAATCCAACAAATCAAAAACCATGAAAATCGGTCCAGCAGTTCTCGAGTATACGAGTACCTGCTAATTTTCATGACTTCAACTTTAAAAATGGCAGAATTTCATTCAAACTTTTATCTTCTATATTTTCTCCCCATAGTCATTGAATATCGAGATATACGTGCATCAGTTATGCCACTTTGATGTCTCTTATTAATGACGAATTTCCTACACAAACTTTCACCCCCACCCTTCCCCCCTAATAGGTAGAGTTTTTAAAAAGCTGAAACACGTCTTATTTGTTAACCGAAAAGCTAATTATCAAGTTTAATGACGGATTTTCATAACTACAAACTTTAGTCCCCTTTTATATCTCCCTAGGGGGAAAAAAATCCAAATTTTTTGATGCACGTCTTTTTTATTTTTAGCGAATAAGCTTATTCTTATTATGGTAATAAGATTACCAAGATTTTTGTAGGTGTACCTAGGTGTTATGTTTAAATCTAAGTGAATTTGGAGTAGGCAAACTATAATGGCGCATTTGCACCGAGTCGATATCCCGCATATGGTTATCTAAATACAAATCTAAATAGCAAAGAGAACAAAAACATGGGGAAGTCAAATTTCTTATTAAAATATTTATATTTAATAAGCTAACATGTGTTTAAAACATGTAAAAATTTCACAAAAAGTATGGGAAAGTCATCCAGATACCCGTATGCGGCACAAGCTAGCGTAATAAATAATTTTATATTAAATCAAATTAAATATTACCGAATTTTAAGTCTACATTATTTATAATGATAAATTCATAACTATTTAGTAATAGGTACAAGTATTATCTTATGCAACATAGATAGCCTAATGAGGAGGCCTAATGAATAATAATAACGGCGCATAAATGAAGGTACAAGTTTTTGCTGTTATCAAAACGTTAATTTCCAATTCCAATTTACCGTGTATTATGACGTGCAACGATGGAGTTAGCTGGTAGATACTTTTGCAGATGGCGGCGCGGCGCTGCATTAACCTGAGCGGTCTAGTTTGTTTTGGTTTTAGGTTATTTGGTTTTCTACGTTTTTTTATTATATATAAAGATAAAGTTTGAGATAACATGTATTTATGACAGTGATTTGAATGATTGACAATGATATTTATTTAAAAAGGCAATAACTTTTGGGAACTCAATAGAAGATCAATAAGAAGATAATCTCGCAATGGAGAAAGGAGATTCCCGGTGGTGTATAGTAACAGTATAATATAACAGCAGTTATACCGTACAAAAATACCACCGGAACCTTCGTGTACCATTACCATCCAGCCAGATATATAGACATTTTGCTAGTATCTGTGAAGCCAGAACAATGTAATGATTATCATGGTCCCATATTCTTGAAAGAGCACAGACTACTGTATACTATTATTGACATTATCAATTGTGGACAGTGTGGACAAGAGAGTGTTTTTTATTACAAAAGATTAATTATTGTAAAAAGGTTAGGTATATTAAAATATTAAATTATGTTAAACCTAGTGAAATTTCGAGATGTAAATGTTCGCACCATGTTTGCAAAAAAATGGCATTCAAAATACATTTAGACAATTGTTTCAAAAACAGCGACAGCGACCGACAGCATGTATATTGTATAGGATAAACTAGTCACCAGTGGCAAGCGACACTATTTATTTTTAACAGCTCAGTCGCTATCGAACCATCTTTATATTTTGGTCTGTTAAAATTAGGGAAATTGTTTGCAAATTAGGGATGTTAGGTTTTATCCACTCACTTGAAAAATCTACGTACATATATGGTATTAGCACTTGCATGGACTGTAAAAGGAAAATATCGTGTGGAAACTATCAAGCCTAAGAAATGTGAAGGGTTCTGTGAATACTTGAATTTTAAAATCAAACTGCTAGCAATGCTTTCAAAATCCTAATCATAAGGCAGATTTCAATTTAACATGCCAATTAACATCAATAAAATTAATTATCATGCCTGAGAAATGTGTGGGGTAGTGTAGAAGGTTGAATTTTGACAAATTATTATCAACTAGCTGCCCCGCGCGACTTCGTACGCGTGATTATTCTTCCTCTACACTTTTTCTACCCTACCCTACACTACCCTACCTCTCTATTCGTACCCTACCCTACCCCTTTATTCCTACCCTACCCTACCCCTCTATTCGTACCCTACCCTACCCCTCTATTCCTACCCTACCTTACCGTACCTCTACCTTACCCTATAATAACCTAGGGGTACAATTCCATTCATTTTTCTTCTATTCTAGGCGTAGACAAATCCAGTAAAATAAAATATATAAACAGTATATTTTGCTTTATTATTTTCTCTTGATAGTGATTGAATTGCAAGATATCGTCCATTAATTATGCCACTTTAATGTGTCTTACTATTACCGAATTTCCTACACAAACTTTCAGTCTCGCCCCCCATTCCCCCTATAGGTAATTTTCATAAAGCTGAAACACGTCTTATTTGTTAACCGAAAAGGTAAACATCAAGTTTGATTGATTTAACTTAAAAACTGACGGATGTATGAAAATACAAACTTTTATCCCCCTTTATAGCTCCTAAGGGGTAAAAATCCAAATTTTTTTAATAAACGTCTTACTTATTTTGAGCAGCTTAATACTCATTTTTACACCTGTAACTTAAAAAATAAAGAATTTTCCATACTAACTTCCACACTTTTTTTTATCCACACAATGGCAGATTTGAAAAAAAAAATCTATGCTCGTCTTTCATCTAACCACCGAAAAGCTAAATACCAAGTTTAGTACATTTAACTTTAAAAACGACGGACTTTCATTCAATCTCTTATCCTCTTTTTTACCTACTTAGGGGTGGAATTTCCAAAAATCCTTCCTTAGTGCACCCCTAGGGTACTTAAAGAATATTCTCAGAATTTCTCTAGGTCCACCGGTTTAGGCTGTGCGTTGTCTGTCAGTCAGTCAGTCACGGTACTGTTTTATAAGTATAGATTGTTCACATAATCTTACCACTTGAATTGTTTATTGGCTGGAGCAGTTCATTTCGCTAGTTAATAAAAGGCTGCACGATTCCTACTCGCAGTCATTTAAAAGTTAGAAAAACATAAAAATAAACAAATACACACCAAATCTCTGCCTGTATGTTTCTGCAACATGGTAAATGATAAAACAAAAAAAAAACAGCCTATCTATATTCGCCATTTTTACTCAGCATTTGTAAAGCAAAGGTGACTTATTGCATGTGATTTGTTTGCAGAAGTTGTTTGGATCACAAGAAACATTAGAAACTGGTCGTCGGATACCTTTTCCAAGCAACTTCTAAATTCAAATTAAAACAAAAACCTCTCAAAACATGTCATTGGCTAAAAAATGTCTAAACAGAAATTACATGTCAACTATGTATGTTTTCACAGATTACCTAATGAATGATTTATTAACCGTCATGTCTGAATAATGTCAAGTAAATAATATTATTTTTATGTAATTGCAATGTTTCAAAGTTAGCGTATGTTTAGCAAGTCTAAGCCATTGAATACTCGTGGTTTTTTCGACTTACCACCAGATTATTGGCCAAACAGCTTTTCTGAAACATTTATTTTTAAATGTTTTTTTTTGTGATAGTTTATGGCCTTGTACAAAACTTTTTATGATCATGTATGTAGGTAAGATTGTTAGTGATTATATGACAAAACATACTAAATATATTCATAGTATATAACTAGGCAAACACAAAATAATTCAGTACCATTTTCCATTTCATTTTCTTCTGTTTATGAATCGGTATTTTTTTGTTTAGTAGCCATTGACTAGCTTTAATGTGTCAATTGAAAAAAAAACAAATAGGGTCGAAGTTTGACCAATAGATACTTTAGTTAGTATATGTAATTCAATAAGCGACCTCTAGTATACGTAATTCGCTAAAGCAGTATGGATGTCTGTCGCTGGGCATTTATACTTAAATATGGTAATGTCGCAATTTTATAGAAGTGACTGTACTACCTTTTCAATAAATTAGTTGCTTCATTCCTGCCTATCACGATTCCCAAATCGGCAAACGCTGATATAAGTTCCTCAAGGTCCACTTTTCCTGAAAGAAAAAAGAAAACATTTTTTACAGACTATGTGCCTTTTAAGTATAATATTTTCAATACCGAAAGACTTTCCTAATTTCTAAATAATGGTACTCATATACTAGGTTGCCTTAATATAATAAATCGATTCAGTAGTTAAGAGTGAAGCAGTAGTTAACAGCCTAGTGGCACGACCGTTGTACTGCCAAGTCAAATATCGTAGGTTCGAAACCTAGGCAACCTCTGACTTTTCGGATTTACATATGTGCGAATTAGAAAATAATTATCACTGCTAAAACGGTGAAGAAAAAAATCCTTTCGACGTTTTTCTTCACTGTTGCATGGAATAATTATTAGCTAGTCCTACTTGTGACGCGCCAAAACATTATATTATTATTTTCATAATAGCGTCCAAAAACTTAAGTAGTATTTATGGGTAGTTTCATGTTATACTAAGTACGATGAGTACAAATTTCGTAAATAAATTAAGATTTAAAAAATCCCGATGGCGTAATAATGGTTTTCCTATTGTGTCTCATTACTCGAATTTTAATGAACTAATATGTATCTTATTTAAATACCCCACCCACGCTATGCCTGTTATACTTACATGCAGTGTTTATGCAATTTATTGTAATCAATTCTATTGAACATACAAATGTCACGCTTCTATTTAGTCTATGAGATACCAACAAAACCGAGCACATCGAACTGGTATTGATATACGAGTACCTAGATACAGTAAGAATAGTACCTACTTACTGTATGGATGGCTCTAGAATAAACACGCACATACAATTCGTATTAGCCAATCATATAAAATATAGGTCGTAATCATATAATGATATTTGTTACATGTATCGCCCATGTAATGACTTAAAATTAGAGGAAATTGAAATGATGAGATGATACGAGCAGGACCTGAAAACGCGACACTTGTACGCCAGCCGCCACTCGTACGGCAAGTGTCGCGTTCTTACATCCATCTTTTTTCGATTTCACGATTTCCTCTAAGTTTTAATTTCAGCGGTGTTTACAAAGGAAACTGAAGGTACGAATTTGAGTAAAGTTTATGCGGCCTCAAACTGCCTCTTAAACCAAGACTAAGGGGCGTTCAAGACTATAAATTTACGCATAACCATTTGCGGCATTTCACGCGCTTAGTAGGTAACGGACTTTTAATTGTGGTTTATGCTAATTTGCTGGCCACTATACCAAACCCAATCTCTTAATATTAGGCTGACACAAGCTAAAAAGCTTAAATGGGTCGGAATAATTTAGTAACATAGTCTACACTATTATGTTACTCAATTATTCGTTAAAACTACAGAGCATTGTACTGAAATTATAGCTCTAGAATTTATAGCTTCGTTTTCAGGGCACGTGCTTAATCGATTGCCTATGTCAGCTCATTTTATTGTTAGCAATGCTTGGTGAACGCTACAATATGCGCCTCGTTCCGAAATGCCAGCTGCGCTTTACTCATTTATGTATTATTTATAGGTACAAAGTTATTTACGTACTTTTTATTGACAATATGATGAAAATAGTATGGTATTACTTAGTCCGCGGTTTTATTTGCGTGAAATTAAATGATTTTCTAGAAATAAAGTACTGTCTAATCACACCACAGACATGCGCACAAAATATCAATTTATTGCAATTTTTCAGAACGCGTAAAGATTGATTTTGAGAATGAGTTCTCTTTTTTTGTGATTTGCTTAACGTTATCCAACAAATTAGATGAATTAACAAATTAATAAATTTCTTTTATATTTTAACTTAACCTTTAATGTTTTGCTGGACACCGGGAGAGTCGGGGCACGTGACCGAAGGACACGTGAGAAGCGCATGTTCTGCAGTAGTCTGCAATGTGCGAGGTCAGGTCAAATAGAAATTATTATTTACCATCTTGATTTTTGTCAAGGTTGGAAAATTGGAGTCTAAGGTTCTTCTCGTGTTCCCGAATGTAGTGGATGAACTCAGATAGGGTCAAGACGCCGCCCTCCTTCCAATCAGACTTCGACAGAAATTTCTGGAAAGAATACAATTTAGTATCAAAAATTGTGATAGGTAATGGATAATTTTATGTAAGGTTACTAGGTCAGACTCACAACTACTTTGAGGTGATGAGTACTCGTATGGTGTTCCATTACAATTAATTACAACGAATTTGTATATTGTTGCCAACTTTTTAGCATTGGTCAGCTTCTAAGTGTCTGTTACATAACGCAGTCGCCCAAAACAAGTTAGTTTGCCCCACACAAGACTTGCCACTATTGGCATTTGTCAGGTTTTCAACGCTTCTGCTAACCGCTAAAGAAGCATTTAGGAAGTCTCAAGAATCACACACTTAAACTAGAAAAAACAATGCCATTCTTTCAGACTACTCAGGCCTTTAACCTAGAAAAAGTTGTCGGTTTTTTTCTTTACGTAATCAATTCTACCATATATCTTATATCTCCATCGACATTTATATTATTGTATGACTAGGGAAGTATAAATGTTAATATCCAACAATAATTCCCTACGTAAAATTTAGCTATTCCTAGTGCTGGCGTAACTACGTATGTTATCTATCGCATCAATACGGAAGAGCGACGGAAATAAACTAATATAACTACTATAATTATCAGTATCGATACTGTAAGCAAATACACAGTATCGATCCCTGAAGATCAGATGAATGGTGATGCCGTAATCGGTTATGAACTTTGAAGCCATAGTTACCTACATTGCTATAGCAATTGAGGAATATAATGCTTTCAATCTCTATAAAGGTTTTATGATTTATAAACATTTTACTAATCGTATTTTTCATTTCAAGGTCTGCATTACAGAAACCTATCGTTAATGCATAATAATCTAATAGAGTTAAAGCGTGTTTATAACCAAATGGAGTAAGTAAGCTATAAGGTATTTATTGGCACATTATTTTTGTGAATTTTTTACATGTTATAGCACATGATAGCTTATTAAATAATTATATTGGCACATTATTGAATATTACATATTTTCGAAATAATAGGGCTAGGGCATAAGGAACGAGCCGCGTATTATTCTACCCAGTGGAAATACCGATGATATCACGATCTTGATTGAGTTCAGAGTGATCACTCCTAAATGTCCAACCAGTCCTAACTATACCTACCCCAACGTATATGAAATCGCAAAACATGTATTCAGTTTTACTTAGTTTCAGGCCAACAAACTCCAGTCTTTCTCACCATTCCTCCAATCTGCTCTGGACATCTAGACCACTCTCAGCAACAAGCACAATGTTATCGGCGAACAGCATACACCAGGGCAAGTAAGTCATCCGGTAAGTTCGACGTAGGAACTTCCATTATCATCAAGAAGCAAGTTGCTTGGTGCAAGCCTACAGGCACATTGAAGCTGCCAGTAATGCATGCTGTGGACCAGACTTGGGTACTGCAGTGACTGTACAAGGCCTGGATCAACTGTTCATCAACTGATCAACTGCCCAGGGACACCTTTCTCTTTCAGGGCTCACCACAAAACCTCACGGGGTACCCGGTCGTTGTACTTCAGCCCGTCACTTGCGTTTTTGTAAATGGGCACCATAAAACTGTTACACCATTAATCAGGTATGGCTTTTGATTGCTTTTCCATTCTTCATTCCTTTTACTATTCTCACTACATCTCCAGGAGCCATTATCACTAGACCCTCATTAACTGGTTCAATCTTAAGCACACCACTCCAGTCATTTTCCTCATTCATTAGTCTTTCAAAGTAGCACTTCCATCCTTAATTTTTTCATCCCACGAAAGAACCGTTCCATTTTCATTCGTTACACACTTAATCTGACATACATCCCTTGACTTCCTCTCTCTAGCTAGCTGTTTTAGAAATGTAGGATTATTAGTCTTTCTAAACTTTTTATTATTAAATCTTTTTTCTGCTTTCAAATATCCCCTCTTCTCTTCTGCAGACTGCCATTCCTTGAACTTCATCTTTTCCTTCTGGACCTTTTGTACTTCTGTCGACTACCACCATGTATCCCCATCTATCGTGCCCTTCCCTTTTGACTCTTCCAATATATATTTTGCTGCATTCCTGATACACTCTGCCATCTGCACACATAGGTTTATGCCCTTTGTTTTCTTTATATTCCATTTCGATTATGTTTTAAACATAGTTTAATCAAAATAAAATGTTTAAAATTTAACTCCATGTTTAAACGTCGTAATGAATTTTAAAAATCGCTTTTGCCGACATCGCCGATCTCTTTTTTGTATAGTATATTAGCGAAATCATCTAAATTATAGGGAGCAGCAGGTGGGTCACCTAATTGAGATTATAATTCTTCAAAATACTTATTTAAAACCAAATTGTTTAATATTAGTATAAAACACAATAACAGTTGTTTAAAACATTTTAAACCATTTATTTCAGTTATAAGTTTTAAGTTTTATTTCATACTTGATAAGAGCAATTGCAGATGTTTGAAGCCAATAAATCAGAGAGGTTACTAGGAAACAATAATTCAAGAATGATTCATACCTATCGTTACGTCATTTGAGCATATACCGAGAAACCATTCAAAGCCGTATAAGGCGATGTTCTCTTTTATTAAATAGAAGATTCACTTCCAATTTGCTTTAACGGTTAAGCGAAAACGATGTTGTAACTGAAATCAGATATGATAAAAAAAAAAATTGCTATTAAAGTAGTAATATCGAAGATCTACCAATTTTTTTTTTATTATTCTAATAGACTCTAATTTTCTACTACAATAATTAGTATTCTATACTACAACTTACACTCAGGCAATAGTATTTTACAAGTGACCACCATTAATATCCCAAGACTACGTACCTATTTATATAGAATACGTGATTCGAAACTCAACAAAAATTATACTAAGACAAGCCTTGTTTAGTCCAACGTGGAGATCGAGCGTTTGTTTTATCTTGTGTAGGTTTGCAAGCGCTTGCCAAGCCTCGGCAAAACCTCACAAACTCCTACGTATCGATGTAGGATATGATGGCTTGCCGACACTTGCCAAGCGTGTGGATGGTCGATGTTTCGCCTGCCTGCACTTGCACAGCGTTTGTACCAGCTCATTGGCATTGGCAAGCGTGTGGATGCATGCATATAATGTATTAAATTTTTGTTTTATTACCTAACTCGATTGACGTTTTCCGGACCAAATTTTAATACCTACGTTAAGCAAAAACTTCGGTACCCTTTTAAAGAATATTGTGCGTGTGGAGGAGTGTGTGATAGCATAGTTAAAGCGTATATGGACAAGAAGTGCAGAAAGCTAAAATGTATACATAATATAATATGTGTTACTACGTTATATAATAAATATGTGCTACGCAACATGCTAGATGTAGCAACTACCAGCGCCATCTCTGAATCGCGCAAGTGAAATTTCACAACTAGGGTTCCGTTGTCTGTTGGTTTACGTTATTTTTTTACAAAAAATGTATGTTTCAGGAACTTCATGATAATTTTCCTAGAAAGTTTGTTAAATCTGCTATTATTGAGACGTTTTTAAGATTAAAGACGTTTATAAGACTTCGAAGTTATGAGGCAGATTCTTACCAATAAAAAATAATAAATCTACTATTGATTCTACTTGAAATAAAAGCTATAGGTGAGGCTGTTAAATTCACATTTTTTTAAACTATGGGTTCCTGGTTTTACGAAAACCTAAAAGAGGTAGGTAGGTACCTTATTCAGCCAAAACTTTGCTTAGCATAGATAACGTTAAATAGTATTTTCAAATAGATATACTACCACATAAATAACACACAATTCTCAAATGTAAACAAAAGTTGAATATAGCAAAAAATTCATTTTCATGCCAGAAACAGCTATAATAGACCAAAGTTCTATGTTGGAAGTTCAATTAAGTCATTCATTTGGAGTTTGTATTCGCCAATTAGAATATTGAGCTAATTAGCTCAATAACATTTTACAACAAATTATAAATGTTTTACTTTTAGCCATACAAAAGGTTATGAGTTGGTTATATTTATATTATAATTTATATATTTTCAATTTATATAATCTAACTAGATGTAGCTGACTATCAACATTTCTATGGAGCATTGTTGACATTTTAAGAAGTGGACATTTTGCATCTGTTTGTCATTTTAGGGAGTTGCCATTATGAGATGAAATGCAAATTTTTAGTAGTACTTTAACGGGTTAAAATTGTAAATAATAAAATATATACATTGTAAATTAAGGCATCTGGAGAAGCTTGGATATTAGAGTGTCAAGATATAACCTAATTGACCGAGACTAGTGTCTTGAAGTATTCCTCTGAATGTGATAAGTTAATATAATAGAGTGCACTCTCTTGTTCTTCTCTTGTAGTAGTGATAGTTTGTAAAAGAGTTTCAATGAGATTTTAAGCAATTAAGGCCGTGTTTCACCAATTACTGGTTAAGAGAAAATTATTAACCTGACAAGTGACAGATGATTTCATATAAATCCTGTTCTATTTTTTAATTTACCTAGTTATAGTCAATGCCTATCCATAGACTGTGAAACATTTCTTAAATTTCACTGAAATTGTTTAATGCACTATCAAAGCTAAAACTCAAAATCAAATTTGTCAATGCTGTATTTTTTTAGTCCTAAGTTGTAAACTATCTTAGCACATTTTAAAATATGAAACAGTTGTTAATAAGTTAATAAAACACATTTCTATCTCAAGAACGGCTGTACCAATTTTAAAGATCTCTTATTTGTTGGATTTGTCTTTGCTCCTAATAGCAGAATACTTAAGACAGGTAAAAAAGATGGAATAACTCTCTTACAGCTGACGTGAACTTAGACAGATGTTTATCAAGATGACACAAATTCTTGTTGAACAGTGCAAAATTACAACAATTAAAAGTTAGTTATTTGGGCATCCACACCCAACGAGTAAGATACATTTTGGAATGTGTAACTCCTTATAAGACACTCTGACCATAAATTCTAACATTCTAATTGTAATTATTCTCATAATTTATATAATGACCTACCCTGTCCTATTTTATTTTAATATTCCTGATAAAAGAGATTAATGCTAAAATTATAAGTTTTCAAAATTTCTATAGGCTATTGCAATCCTCTTTCTGCAATTGTTTGGACGTCAAAGAGCAGTCTCTTTGACATTAACATTATAACACAAAAAAAAACAATAGTAGGTATTGTAAAAATAATGTTAAATTCTTTTTAAATTTACTTCCTTTCTTATCAACACCTATTGCATTGTTATTTAAATATTTAGCTAGATCAAATAGATAAATTACATTCTGCTCCAAATAATACATCATACAGAAACCAATGCTGAGAGATTATCTATTGTCACCAAACAATAAATCTTGACATAAGATATTTTATCAGTGATTTATCTGTATTCTTCACATTTTGCCAGATTTAGAACATTATTTTTGCATACTTATTCATAGTATGGGGACAATATATTAGAAACATGCCTAATTAATATTTTTTAGAATGGGATAATGAGCATTATTTTGTGCAATAAGAACTTACTGAACCATAAACATTTATATATAAGCATAGCATACAATATACAATGAAACAATAAAATACAATTTCATTAGTATGAGGAAAAAAGTATATCAAAACCATAAAAATAAAATCTGGATTGCACCAGGACATATAAAAGGTAGGCAGAAGAATATAAATAGTAATTGAATTACTGGGCAAAAAACGTAAAGTTCCATATTTGGTATGAATTAGAAAATGTACTAGGGTATACGTGACGGCATGTAATCGAACGAATCATCGGAAGTTAAAACCGTTAGTTAGAGCACAATTAGGAAAGGCATTCTAACCTCTGCATATCTCCGGTTGATGTGCGGAGCTAACTCCTTGAGAGCGACGGACAGATCGTGGATGTCGATTCTCCCATTTCCATCGGCGTCTAATTTAGAAAACAATATTTCAAGTCTTTCTTCGTCTTCTTTTGGTATTTGCTCTAGTTCCAACGGTGGATGGCAGTTGATCATGGTGCCTGTAGTTAGCGTAAGAACTGCTAGTTAAATAACAAGTAAATATATTTTCATATGAGTACGAATAGGCGTACATAACTTTTAAACTAGCATAAATAACGAAAATAAATCATTTTTAAGAAAATATTGCACTCGTTTTTTATCCAGTCCTTTTTTGACAGCTACTTGCTGCCGCACTGTCGCACACAAGCACACATTCCCTCACATGCATGCACTTATACGAATACCCTCAATACCCCGTCCGTCCCGCGTCCCCCCGCCCGAATCGTGCGGATTCCGACAGTGCCGTACTACTGGCCTATGCAAACACACAAATCATGTACTTGTCCTAGATATTTGACAAACGAAGTTCGACTTTCAATGGAATACTGAATTATAGACCTTATTTATCAGAGGGTAAAATGTACTCAACCCGCAATAGACTTTCATTCGAGCTTACATGTGTGTGTGTACTTTTACTTTACCAAGTGCGAGCCGCCTAACAATTTCAAGTAGCGCCATCTACACTATACATTTACTTAAATTGTTAAATATAAGGGCAAAGGCCAGAAATTATTGATTTTCAACATAAATAAAGTTTATAATATTTTTCTAGCGTATGCGCTTAATGTCTCATATTATTCAAATCATTACTTTGATAAATCATTACTATTTTGAGCTATATATCTTGTACCGAATGTAAAAATATAGTTTTTTATTTAATTAAGAAACTTTAAATAACTTATTTCCTATTTCTCATATTTTTTTTACAATACCAAGAACTCCAATTATTAATTCGATATGATGGCAACACGAGCTGTAGCTGATCATTAAAAAGTACAGCTCGTCAAAAAAGAGTCTGAAGCGGTGCCAGCTGAAACTAAAAATTTAATTAAACTAAAAATTATTATTTAAGTATTAAAAATTAAACTAAAAATTTGTTAACAAAAAAATCGTCAAATAAGTAAACTGTATCAAATATCTTGTAAGTATGAGTGTAATGTGAAGTGCGCTAGTGGCGCCCTCAATTTTAATTTAATAATTTACTTTCCTTTATCAATCCATGACGTAGTTCAAAACTTGATTGACAGATGTCGCTAGCTGGTATAAACATCAGAATAGGTATTTAATATTGCAAGTGAATATCAATAAAATTGCTTGTTTAAATTGTTTATTAGAGTTTTTAAAATATCTTTAAACTAATTAAAACTTCAATAGTATACTAATAGTATATTTCGTTCCAAATTGCTCCAAATTCCAATTTCCAAACTCTGTTGCCAAATTAAAATGGAACTGAGCAGGCTACATCTCCAGCATGCGAAATTGCGAAATGACTTTATGGCGAAAGTAGTAACAGAGTGGGTCCCCGCTCTCGGTCAGGAATCGACGACGCCATAGGCCCAGAAAGTGATGGCGGGACGCCATTGCAGTGGGACAGTATCATAATAAATAATAATAATAAACAAATGTTTTTAAATGAATAAATAGAATAATAATACAATTTCAATAGATTTTCTAGTGCTTAGAGACTTCCTATCATTGATTATTGTTGTTTATCTACTATCAATGGTTAATAAGCAAAATACCTAATTATCATTTTGCAGTTTTCGTGTAGGTACCTACTTTTCAAGTGACTGTTATAGGCAAAGGAATTATGTGTAAAGAAAGCCTAAAGGTATGGTTTTAACTTACGAAGAACCTACTTATAATAGAACCTACGAGTAGGTACCTATCTCAGATAAATACTTAGAAAATTTTCTTAACTTAAGCATTTACACATTACACATTATTCTTGTAACATGGTTGTAACGTAGGTATTTCGTACAGCTTGTAAATTATATCCTTTGCAATGATAATCTATTACTAGAGTCTGTCTAATGAAAGCTGAGAATGAAAAATGGCGGCAAATTTAAAAAAAATGGATCGGTTAACCCCAGATTAACTAGAAATAAACGGAGTTGATACTTTAATAATTTTATGCTTAAATAATAAAATAATACGTTTTAAGTCTTAAATATTACTTACATAATATTACAATAAATGTGTAGGTAGGTGTTTTTTTTTAATACTTTGTTACAATGATGATTGTTTCCTAATGCATTGAAATTTTTTCTGCTACGAAAGTATAGCAAAAATATGTATTTTTGCTACTATAAAGTAGACTGTTATTGTTATTTTATCATAAATGCGCAATAGGGGTTGTAGATAGCCGCCGAAGTAGGACTATCCGGAGGAGGACAAAATTATTACAGTTTTAAGTAAAAATGTTTATTAAAGAATATTATTAATAACAAACAGACAGAATAACAAACAGAACAGGGTGAGGCGTTCCTCCATTTAAAATGGAGAATCCTCCGACCAGGCGGGTGTTATGCCTGGGCCCTGGCGGGCAGTTGCCTAACAATGGTTGTGGGTCACTGTATATGTAGATCAGTACTTGTGCTAATTCCGCTTGCACGATGCAGGGTTGTCGTGAGTTGTGCGATAGCGTGCAGCGATGGCACTAGTTGTCACTTGAGTGGCATCGTAGTGTTCGTCGCCGCGTATAGGTGGCAGTGGTCGGCATATCACTCCCTCCGAAGATCGTAGGTCAATGGTCAATACGTTTCAGGAGTCTGCCAGGGCCAGTCTTGAGTGCCACGGGGTCCATGGGTCGGGACGGTGAGCGGCGATGTCTTCAGTGAGTCGAGGTGATAGAATCAGCAATGCATTGGTCTGTAATAAACAGAATGATGATGAGGAATCGTACATGTTACACCAATAGACCTGTATTTTAATATAATGTTGACAATGTCATAGAACTTCATTGAAAAAAAAATATAGTATCAAAACCAATCAATACAACTTACCAGCAATTTCCGAAATCAATGTAAACAACTCTCGTTTTTCATTTAAAACAGCATCACGTTTACTTTTTTCTTCATTGTTTTTCATAATCATACCATATAACAACTTTCTAACACTAATTCCTTAAGTTTTAGGCATGATTATAATCTAAATACAACAAAATAATCACAAATA
Source organism: Protodeltote pygarga (assembly GCA_936450705.2). Classification (NCBI taxonomy): domain Eukaryota; kingdom Metazoa; phylum Arthropoda; class Insecta; order Lepidoptera; family Noctuidae; genus Protodeltote; species Protodeltote pygarga. The sequence continues at coordinate 17,484,119 of OW388248.2, forward strand.
CGTTTAATGAAGAGGTTAGAAAAACATCAAGTGACATTTTCCAAAGTGTTGCCACTTTCTAAAAACGTGAAAAAATCACTCTCAGCTTTCATTAGACAGACTCTATTAAGAAAAGAAGTTTATAGCCATATACGCCTTAACTTCTTAAAAGTGGAAGCTAGCAAATAAACTTGATAATAAGCACATATAAAAATACTTATACAATCACACGAAGTTGAAAGGGCGCCAATGGTTATTTGCGTCTTGACAATTATTTAAGTCGGTAAGTAAGTAAGCATAAGATATTTTAGTCAATTTTTTGCTAAGACGAAAAGGATTTTTTAATAAAAGTAATTAAATTAAATGTGAAATGTTATTTTAAACTAATAGGAATCAAAAATCGGTCATCAATCAGCATAAATTTTTTTTGGATACGCAGATGTAGTCGCGGGTGAAAGCTAGTTTATTGAAATTATGTAAGGAAAGTTTTACAACTTGAAAGTCTTTATTACTATTTACCAAAGATATTTCTATGATTGCTACCCACCGCGACGACGACGCGACGTACCAAACTACACTTGACGCTGGCAAAGTTGTTGACAGGAATTAGTTCCATGCAAGTAAGAAAATGAAGATAAACCTACTTTGCTCAGCCATGGTATTGGCAGTGGCAAACTTACATTCAGTCAACTAGTTTACAACGAATTAAATGTAGATGGCGTTACTCGTATGACCCAAACTAACATACTATTATCATCATCCTCTTCTTCTAGACCGCAGGGTGGATAGTTCACGAAAACTTCCATAATTCCATCCATAGCGTTTTCGTCCATGATGATGATATTCTATGTCGCTTGCAGGTTTTTTAATAGCCCCATCTTGCGATTGCCGACACACCGTCTGGTACAGAATTATTAGTAGTGAAAATAATGTGTAGGTCAGTAGGTAAAAGCCGTTGGCTCGATGACATCGGGAAAGTTGCAGGAAATATGGAGGACGATGATGATGCGATGCCACAATATTGTCTTTGGAAGAAAAAAGTTACGATTCAATTGGAGGTAAAAAAAAGTTAGTAGTATCTTATCGTATAGTTGATGAACAATCTGGTGTCAGAGATTAAACTCGTAGGCTTCTGACATGGCTTTACACACCATTGAAAAATCTCGCCAGTGTGCTAGTTCCTCACGATGTTTTCCCTCACCGTTTTAACAACTGATAATAAAATAATACGCACATAACTTACGAAAAGTCAGAAGTGCGCGCCTTGGGGTCGAACTCGAGACCTTAGACTGGTCAGTCGACGGACATATTACTAGGGTATCAGTGCTATAAATACGCTATAATACGCTAGCTAAGAAATAACGTTGCGATAAAATTACTGTTACTTTGGTAAGTAGGTATACAGGTGGCAAGCGAGGCAGCAGATTCTGAAGTAGGTAGGTGGGTACCCGAAAGATGTATACCTATTAGGAATCGAGTCCAAATGGGGTTTGAAGAAGAAGAAGTTTGGTAATTGCCAATTTTACGTATGTATAGGAAAGGGAGTAAGCAATGATAAGACAGCTAATAGAGATGAATGCGAGAAGAAAACATATTGCGCCAAACCTAAATAAAATTAGGAGAAGAACATGAAGATGATGATCTAGTATTATGGAAATTTACAATTTTCTAATAATTGTACAATAATACTTACACCTCAATTAGGTACGGGCGTGACGGTTGATTACATGACAACATGAGGCCGTTCAATAAGAAGCCACCTCCATTCACTATCATAGGAATGGCTAACGAAATATATATCAGACGATTTGTGACATCCGATGTGCTGCTAATCATACTGCTTTCACAAAATGACTCTCTTCAGATACATTATGTTCATTACATAGAAGACCCAGAAGTTATTTTTATGTCCTTCTATTTTTTTACTGTATAACTACAATAAATTTTGTAAAGATTACTCCTAAAACGTATACATTATTTTTGTCAATTTACAGTGAGTGACAATCATTTCGTTATCTATGGAGAAGGTTTCTAAATAGGTACGCCAGTAGGTTAAATCAGGCAAATGAATAGTCCATAGACATGGTTTTATCGACTATGTATAAAAAGTACAAATTCAAAATCCATGGTTAATAAATATGGTTAATTGGTTTAATAATTATGTGTGTAACTAGGTATACCTACCTCAATTGTATAACCTAGCTAATGAAAAATGGCTCTTTACGCTTTTTCTCGGGGCTTCGCTGCCGTGGTTTGAATCGTCGTTTGTCGTTAGTCACTTCCCGAACCATAAAAGATTTCGAACTTTCTCTTAAAAAATCACGATCGCGTGGTTGCGTTGCTTCGTTGCTGTTTTTATAGGTACTATTCATCTTCTTCTCTCTTCTTCTCCATTGTATGGTTGATGAACAACCGAATTTAAAGCCTGTAGGCCTCTGACATGCTATACACATCGTTGAAAAAATTAGGATAAGGTAGCATTAAATCAAATGGCTCAAACGGCGCCTTTTTAAATTAGCGCCGACCGCCGACCGACAATAATATATGAAAGGAATATCAGTTTTGTATAACAGTTATATGTAGAACCTATTAGAAGTTACAAGTATTCTGAATCAAGGTAACCCAATAGCATCAAAAAAGTGATTCATAAAATCAGTTACAAGATATTTTGGGGCGCATTAACCGACGACAATAAGTCACATTCAAAAATATTGTCACGTACCCTGACGGTGACACAGATATAAAGGACTGTCACCCTATTATACTTCATTAAATTCACTCTATAACAACCATATTTCGCTAAGTAGGTCTTTTATTTCCACATTATTCTACCCCTGTCTCTCCCCCTTACGAAACAGTTGGCAAGAGCGAAGGAGATGCAAAAGCTTATTTGTCAATAGCCGTAGCAACTGTCATCGGGTTTCAACCAATAAATCCGTGAGGATGGGATAGCTATTATGTCTGATATGACAATACACAAATTGACGCGACCGAAAATCTATAAACTTTAAAAGTTAATACGCTGACACTGCCAATGAACTTTAAGTTTAACTGTATCCTGCATAAAGTTCAAAAATGATTGTGGACGGATGAAATAGCACACTATAGAAAATATAACTCTATTGCATGGTGATAAAGTTGGAATTGGCCATAACGGGGTGACTGTATTGTCGATAAGATGAGCCTACAAAAAAATCTCAATAGGGAGTGAACAAAAGCTCATAAAAGTTTGAGATTAATCGGGGATTTGAGCACAATAATACACACACATGCCGCTGACGTGGTGTAGTTTGTCTGTTTGTGGGTCTCATTGTCATGGGGGCTAGTAGGTACATCATCTTTATTTTTACAATTATGTGGACAACGCTGCGAATTTATTTTATTTTACTAGCCGCGATACTTTGTCCACGTGAAATTATTTAATCTCATTGATAACATTCCCGTTGTTAAAATGTCAGTAATCATTAAATATTACATAATGTGTGCATTATTACAACCAGTGATCTAACACCATGAATCACGTAGGTAATATTCTCTTAAATGCCGAAAATATATTGAAAATCCTAAAAATCACGTGGAATTTCCGTTAGATTTCTGTAATCACCAATGACAGCGTGACATTTTTCTTACTTCGTATTTTTATTAATTTTTTATACCCATCGTAACTTCTAGTAAACGAAATATAACTAATATGTATTATAATCAAAATTATTAAACGAATCTTTCGATTCTAGCCGTATTTTGAATGACAAAAATTTTAACATATAATAAACTTATAGCTTCGCGAGCTTTTTACAAGCTTTTATTTAAGTTCCAATGTAAGTAGGTATGTTAGGGAGGAATCTTACAAGCTTAATTATTAGACACACTTCCTCTTTAGTGCAGTTCCGATGACAATGCATTTTTAAAGTAAGCATGACCGGAATCGACATCCAGGATTAGCTTCAGTTAAAGGAACTCATCAACTGTCAACAGCACAGATACAAATTTTTCCATATACGTTTAGTTTTGATAACCAACATAAATTTTATGAGTAATGATGTGTGCTGGAACACCTTAACTTTATTCACATATAGATCTTAAAGCGTACTGTAAATAGATTTTTTGTAGGTAAGTAGGTAGCTACTACGATTATATTTCTTACAAACTTTTAACTTGCATTGTATGTAGGTTCGAGTCAAATCTTACAACTGAACTTTAAAGCAGTTATCGATTAATTAAAATGAAATTTTTCATAGGTCCTACACTTTTAGTTTGGATGACAATGCATTTTTATGGTAGGTAAGCATGAATCGATATCCAGGATCCTTTAATATATATCAAATCCTTCCTTTAATATCGAGGAGGAGAAGAGTTCCTTTATTTGGAGCTATCCAGAAGTTCTATAGAACTCTATTATCACATCAAGACACAAAATGTTGCATATGTACCTATAAGTACCTACATTTACTTTCGATATTTCTGTATAAAAGCTTGGTTGACCTTGTTTTAATAGAAACTTGCAAAAACCTAGCTATTATTATTCAATAAACATAATAAAAAACATGAATTAAATAGACATTTCATATATTTTAAAGATTTAACATACCTAAGTAATAGTTTTTTACTTACATAAGTAGTGCCTATCGAGATAATAACAACTAAATTATTATTAAATAATAAGTAGGTACACACACTTCGTACTACTTTGGCCAAATTATGTTTAGTCACAATTTCGCAATTAAAAAGACTTATTAAAAAGTTACCTATCTACTGATCTACCGCCTAGATTTTTCAACTAGGAACAATCGAAAAAACACAATCCCGATTGTTCTCTCTGTCTCAATCAATGTGCATCGGCCATAGTATTCGGCCATAGTAAAAGAAGTAAAAAACAAACAAACAAACAAAAGACAAATTGAATGTCCGAAAATTAAAAAAACAAATTAATCGTATAAATGTCTTTTATAGGTTACGGTCATCAAATGCAACGGGTTTACTAATTTATAAAGAAATTGAAAAGAGACAGATGGATGATTTGTGTTCGGGAAGTTCGGGCATGTTCGTCAGGTGTCGCGGGTTCAAGATATTATATGTCTCTTTAAATTTTCTTATAATTCGTATTTAAAGTTTACTTTCATTATTTCGTATTTAGTTTCATTATAACATTCAGAGTTCAACAATATTTGCTATTATTACTAGGTAGGTAGTAATTACTGGAATGTTCGGGCGAAATATGCGAAATTTTGACTAGCCTCATACTCTTAAAATAATTCACAATTCGAAATTGTTTTTCATAAAACCTCTGTTAGGCACATATTGGTACATTGACGCAAAGATACAGTAACGAAAGTACTAAACCCCTGTGCACCAAAACTGGCCATAAATCACGTACTAGAGTAGAAAACAAAACAAGCTTAAAAAATATGCAAAAAATGCTGAATGCCACTGTGCTAGGATATCATATTTACGACATAAGTTAAACATCATTAAGACATAAGTCGATAATATAAACATCCGTAGTTATCATCTTATATTTTATAAGTTATTAATTTCAAAATAAAGGTCGATAGATAATAAAAAAGTAGGTTTTCAATTCGCTACGCATTATTTAAATTAAGCTGTATTGTAGAATACTTTTGACCAGCAATTTATGGTAAGAATAATGCTAAGGCAATATTGGAAGAATATATTGCAAGTTCTGTTGCTGACTGCTTAACTACTAAAAGTCAGCACCCCTTTGATAGTATTTACACGGATTTTATGTCACGTGAATCAGACAGCCGAAGACGTAATTACCTATAGGTACTTTACCTTGGATGAAAAAATTATTGTATAATATCTACCTATGCATTTTAGATTATAAATAATATAGGTATTATTTGTCTTGTTTTAACTCCGTATAATGAATGAAGATGAAGGAATAGTTTTCTAGAATTTCGAGGTTTAAGGTTTTTTCGTCCATATCACAGAATTTTACATTTAAGTCCAAATTTAATAAAAAATATTTATTGAATGGGTTTGCAGACATTTTCACATGGAGAAACCCCTGATATTTATACTGTATAATTTTTTTCGTACCACTTGCTCAAAAAAGTGACATTCTAGCCACAAAAAGCGAACATAACAATAGTCATTTTTAATCTGTTAAAAACAGGGAAAGAAAAATGTACTGAATTTCATTCATCCCCTAGGGGGAATGTGATTTAAATTTGGAATACTTACCGACATTTATACTGAACTACATCTGTGTTTACACCTTAGAGGAAAACATTTTTGTTTGTCTTTACACCATTGAGTTTGTTATATAAAGCATTACACATCTTTTTGAAAAAGGAATACGCATTTATTATGCAGTTATGATTATTAAATAAAAATACGAAAACCGACGAGGCCGTATCAGCCTGATGCCGTTGCTTTTCCGACAAAAAAATATTAGTCTAGGAATTTGCCGCGTTTTTGTTTTCTTCAAATACATAAACGTTAAGTTTATTTTAATTTATTTTTATAAATAAGTTAATGTTCTAAATTGCTTATCTCATAATATAATTGTGTTAATTTTTTCGCAAATGGTACGAAAAGTAGAGTATTTTCCTAGGTGATAAAGCTGTCTTAGTCTTGGGTGAACTTAAATCCCTCGCTACACTCAGGACTCGTCTTAAATCCCTCGCTTCGCTCGTGATTTAAGTGTTTAACACCCTCGCTACGCTCGGGAGTACACCTCGAGTCCTTCGTTACGCTCGCAATTTAACTCGTCACCCGCGACAGAAGACACTGCTTTATCCCCTTGGTTAATAATCTACTACTACTACTATAGACCTTGCACATTCAAACATCTCAGATGGTTCAAAGTTACACGATCTACCCTTTGCACGGAGTACTAGAATGTCTAACTTTACAGTTAAATACAAAGCTGAAGCAGTTAAAATATGGCTATAAAATTTAAAAAATGAATAAAGCATTTTTGCAAACGAAAGCAAACACTAAAGATCCAAATTTAGTTGAGATCAAAGTCAAATTCTGCTTCTAATTGTTTTTTTCTCGTAATCGCATGCATAAATGCTTTATAAAAAATTTCATACTAATAGATCTTCCCAATACTTATTATTGTTACATTTAAATTGGTAACAATGCATTGCAAAGGTTTATTTAAATAATTATTTCAACAACTTGTGTGTGAAATAATAAAATTCGTTACGAGCAGGTGCAATAAAATTCGAACGAGCTCCAAGGGGATCCATACATCTATTGGATCTTCGATGTAACTATCATTCAGAATCTCTTCCTCGCGTGTACATATCGACAAGGATGCGTTTGATGGATATATCTCCAATAGTGGCTCTGAAGAAAAGTTCGACTATGATGTAGCTCGGCACGGTCTTAACAAGGGACAGAAGATTCTGTAGCCGGCTTACCCTGCCCACCTGTGCTGGATAAGTGCGGAGCGAGTACTGAAACAAATCAAAAATATTGTTTTTTCTATTTATTGTAAAAAAAATCGGTTACGTAACGGAATGTGAATTATAGAAAACACACATTTAAAAAAATCTATGAATTTGAAATATTATTTGTGACTCCTGGTTTATAATAAGTTCCTATAGCGCAATATATTATAATATGTATGGTTCTTCATTTTGATCGTCTACGTGCTTTTAAAGGCAATAAGTGGATAATAATATCTAGTCGCTAGGCCAGAAGCGAAATTAGAGGATTAGAAATTTAGAACGCCTCCCAGAATTTTATTTTTAGCACACCTCTAGGGCCACCACTGCGCTAAGCCTTATAGGTGATTTGATAAAGTGGAGTGCCAGCTCCAACGCATTGGATCACCCTGATGGAGAATGAGCTAATCTCTTCTCATCTTGGTTTGTAAAAGAGGGCCTTAGCCCAGGAGTGCGACAATACAGATCTCTTACCTGGTGCAATGTATTTGTTGATTGATCAAGCACAGCAGAGACTCCGGCAACATTCTGCAGCTTTTTTTTCTCATTTTGAGTTTTGTCCCCATTAGGATCGGTAAAGGAAGTCCTAAATAATAAGATACCGCGTAGACAAGTGTATTCACAGGCGTCAGGGCGTAATTTTGTTATTTCTTCCACGACAGCCTCAAAAACGTCTACGTCCCTCTTTGAAATCCTTGTATTATTGATATCTATCAAAATGTTTAAGTTCATCGGGTGAAGAAATTGAGCTGCTCCAAGTACAAAGATGTCTTTCCAGGACTCCTCGAGAAGGAGGAGTCTGTCATCCAATGATAGGTGTGCAAAAGATGGAATATTCTTCGCCCATTTAACATTCATAAACAGCAGTCGGGCAGCAGCTTCACACAACGTTGCGGGGTCAATCGTTCGGAACAAAAGGGGTTTGATATCTGGAGGAGACGAAGCCTGTGGTGGGGCAGCGATAAGGAGAGAACTCAAATAATTCATAGAGGAATAGGGATAAGGATAAGGATCGTATAATGGTAGTCGTTGAGGCGGTAGCAAACTATGCTTTGGTAAAGCAAGATCTAATGGACAAGGACCCGATCCAGTAAGGTCTGACGATGGCGTTGGGTCCTTTAGGAACAACGCCATTTGTCGGCGAATAGTTGAGTTACGTGGACCCCGTTCATGTTGGACAGCTGCAAAAAAAGTCCCGTTAAATATAGGTCACAACAGATGCCCTTTTATGGATGTGTAATCATCAGAGCTTTTAGATTTTTTAGAATACCTATTTGTAACAAAACTAATGGATTATCTCACCATCTTTGTTCATGCCTACTGCCAGACATTTCTCCAGGCGACACGACCTGCACTGGTTTCTGTGTACCTTATCCACAAGGCAGCCGCCGGGGTGACGAGATTTGCAGGTGTAGCGGCAATCGCGGCGAACTGACCGCTTAAAAAAACCTGCGCAGCCATCGCATGCGAACACCCCGTAGTGTTTCCCTGATGAATGGTCTCGGCAAACGGCACATGGCACGTCATACAGAATACGACCTGATAAATGAAAAATATAACTATGAACATCGAACTCATTGGTAAAGACGAGAGGCCTATGTTTATCAGTTGATTATTTGTCGATTTTAAATTGAGTGAACACTAAAGGTACGCGTGGACATGAGTCGCATCGCACCGGACGCACCGGCCGCATGCGGTTAGGGATAGGTTTGGTTCATTCACTTTGGGTCCCTATTCGCTTTTTCAATTGACATCGGTATTAGGGAAGAGGTGGCATGAAAGAGCCAGTTTACTAAACGGAGCAAAAAAAAAAAGTAGGTACTTTTAATGAAATAAATGATGTTTTTATCTCTTCATTTATTATTTATTTATTAAAGGAGGTAATAAAAATATATGAAAAACCTTAAACAGTATAAAAATATCAACAGAATAGTCAGTTTAAAAAAATGAGAATTTTGGCTCTTTCATAACATTTTTATATTGAAAGAGCTACTAAAATTTATGCAAGAGGCAGTCTGTATTATAAAGTGTTAATGTGAAAAATAAAAAATAAGACAACAATCACTAACGTCCCGACGCGTCAGGCCAGTATATTCCTCGCCCGCGGCTCTAGACTATTATTAATTATTTGGGTTATTAGGGCTTATTCATAATGTGTACATAATGTGTTGTAAGTAATGGTTGGTTCACCTACAGTAATATTATTTCAGATAAATTTCGCGTGTATTTATTATAAAAAGGGATTACGTCAGAAGAGATAGATAAAAAAGCGACGAAAGTAGCTTTAAGATAAAGCGGCGGTGTAGTTAAGATACCTAGATCTTATCTTACATCTTCTTCATTATTTCTTAATCGTATGGTTGACAACCAACCTGGTGTCAGAATTTAAACCATCCGTAGGCCTCTGACATGGCATTAAAACCTAAAAAAATCATTAAAACATAAAAACCTATAAAATCTCATTGGTGTTTTCAGGTTTTCATACAGAAGCTTAGATATTATTAGCTTTTATTTTTGAGTGGTATTTAATACTTTAACTGTAAATCCCCTTTTTTTCAATTAAAATATTCGAAATTACCACCAAAAACTTCGCTCGCTCCTACTTCTGGGTGGTTTGTAAATAAATAAACACCTGACCTGTCAGAATTGATGGCTTCAAAAATATCACCTTAAAATATTTCCAAAAGAACCTAAAAAAGGTTTTAAGAAATTATGAATCTTGAAAATTAAAAAATAATATTCAAAAATTCCAAAGTTAAAAAAATCTAAAAATAGCAGAAAAGATAAAGAAGAAAGAAATAAAGTTGAAAAAGTGCTGTTAGTTTTAATTTTACAAGGATGAGGAGTAAATATTGTCCGAAAACACCCATCTTCCCCTACTGTGGTTCCCAAACATTCCATCAGCTAAATATTTTTTTATATTCTTATATATTATTTTTCTTTAGTAAGGCACCAAAGCCAAAGTTGGTTTTGTTACTCAAAATTATTGCCCAGTTGTTCAAAGCAAACACATTATTCTTATAAAATAAAAATATTGATTCATTTATTTTTATGAATTTTTTACATGATGAGCACATGATAGCTTATTGAATATAATTATTTAATAAGAAAATTTGAAATTAATCGAATCGAGTCGAAGATCGTCGGTCGATCGTCGATCGGGTTCGAATCCCATCCGTATCAGTTGTTTTTTTCAAATTTTCTTATTAAATTATTATATCATTTATAGTATTTTGTCTTTACGCACGGTCTGAAATAATTTTGTACTTTAAGTTCATAAAGCGGGCAGTGCTATTTTTTCAACCAATTTTTCGTCTCACTTAGTTAACTGCAAAGCAGATAGTCATAAAAGTAGATTCGCTACGATGCAGTTGTCATCTCTGGATTTTAGAAGGTGCAGGAATGCTCACAAACCGTAAAGTAATAATTACTTATGTAGCCAATAGGCAATAGGCAACTTTGATTCTATTGACAGGCAAATTTTATAAGATTATACAGTCATGAACTTTAATTTGGGACCCATTTGCTTAAAATCTTATTTGAATGTTCAAATTGCAATAAGGTCGAAAATGTCAGTTCAATAATAGTGGTGAACACTGAAGTTGTCAAATTAAGTCATGTAAATATTGAATTAACCTTTTATTATTCTTTTATTAGCATTGATAACCTCTTTGCACAAAGCTGTACCACGGTTTTCTAATTACGAATTTGTCAGTCACTGACAGTCAGTGTCAGGCAAGAAAATTACAAGTCTGTATAAAATACAATTCCAATAGGGAAGATGCAAATGTAATATTTATGAAATTTTCATGGTTAAAATGTTAAAAACATATAAAAGAAATGCTACTGCAACGTTTTTATTTTACATAATGTTGTTTTTAAACAATAATTACGAATTAAAAATGACTTGCAACAAAACGAATTTCAAAACACGAATTAGCGTTTCGTGACGTCACACTTGTTTTGACAACTTATTTGACGTTATGGTTGTAAAGTGATTACTTTTTTAGGAGAATATTAATTGCGTTTTTTAAATAAAAATGGAAGTTGGATTTATAAAAGCAGACTCCAGGAATTTACCGAAAGTTAGTGTTGACATGGTTGTAACTTTTTTTATCGAAAGTGCAGAGTTTTCAGGTGTAGAAATGAAAGGGGCTAAATTACTACGGTATGTATACATAATAGTCATTCATAGTTGTTAAACTTTGTATTTTATTCAGCGGCTTCTACATATAGCAGTTATTTCAGCTCGACAAGAGAATCTTACGGCGATAACGCAATCGGCCATGTCCAAATTAAAAGAGATGGAGGAGAATTATGTACAATAAAAAGTAGAGTTACTCCGGAGCACAAAGAACGTAAAGAAGGTTATCGGGTTACAGCCATTATTAATGAAACGCAAAGCTTGGTCGGAGTGTAGCAAAGGGTGTGCACCATTTGTCTTCACAGCTTGAAACCACTTTTTTCTCAGCTTTGGGTCAGAAGGTCCACTCAAAAATAATTTATTTGCAAACTTTGTTGAGGTAGATGGACACATTGGCACAAAACATGAGTCAACACGGCTTTTTATCTGAATATTAATGGTATTGTTACAATCACCTGACGTCGATGGATAGTCCATTTTAATTTTTTACAAATAATCTCGAAAAAGCAAAAGTTAAAATGAAAAGTAAATGTAAATTGAAAGTTGTTGACAGACAAGAGTGACGTCATCAGTACCATAGGTCCGTTTTCGCGCGAACTGTCAAACTGTCAATTTAAAACAGCATTTTTTCCGATAAATTACAATATTTTAATTGTTTAAATATATTTGTGGTCTATTCTACATGGAATTCTTTAAAATGAAATCAAAAATAAAAATAGTGCATCTTCCCTATTGCCATTCAATAGAATAGAATAACAAATATGCTTGCAGCTAATCGTGAGCAATTAAGAGTTCAAATTGTTGAGTTACACGAACAAGGAGTAGGGATTCACGAGATATCACGACAGTTAAAAGTGACTAGAAACACAGTTTGCCGATGGGTTCGACGACGAAGTGAGATACAGTGACGAAGGAAACCTTAATGACTTACGGATAAATAACCATCGCCCGCATGCTATATCCGAAGAGCAGTGCCGCATGATGCAAAGGCAATACATATTGGATGGCTTTACGCCGACAAGTCAATTTGCTGAAATGTTTGAAGTCCACCCGTTAACAGTTAGAAATTATAATATATTATATATGTAATATATAATTATATTTATAATAAAAATAACCACATGTCTAACTATGCACACACATACACCACATTTTTAACTATGCACACTTTTATTGGTTTACGAAATTTTGTCTTTCATTAGAAAATTCTTTAGGGTTGGTCTCAGATTGCATTGGACCGAGACAAGTGGAAGGAGGAAAGCCCTTGACTTGCCCTGCAGTGGGATAATATAGGCAAAAATAATAATAATAATTAGAAAAGAGCTCGAAGATATTTTACTGCACATTCGTACGTAGCATGTTCGAATATGCTAGGCAAGAGAACCCTCGCTATGACATTGATTCATTATATTTGTAAATTAGCAAATATTCAGCAAAAATTTAATAAATTCTACCATCAATTGTTACCGGTTTAGACTTACATTTATAACTCGGATCATTAACTTCAAGTTTTGTGTTAAGTTTCAAATTTCAAATTAGCCGTAAAAAAATGAAAATAATAATGTGATTTTGCTGAACGGAATGTTATATTTGGGAACCACAGTACGTTAAGTGAAATAGCGCTATACGTATGAGCGATACATACGAATGTCAGCGTAAACTGTGAATGAGATTGGTACTTATGTGTTGCCACTATGTGTAATTATATCACAGACTTAGATGACGTGATTGAGTCAAATTGACAGTGTTGGATAAATATTAAATCAGCTCCGAAGTGGATTGCCGATTTTTCTAATATAGATATTAACTAAATCGTGTTTACGCAGCTTCCATCCATCTATTCGTCTCTCATCGTGTAACAACAGCAAGTAAAAATAAAGATTTCCGAAAAAAGACCAAGGTTCTGTTCCAACCTGTTCAAAACGCAATGCCTACAACGGCATCACGCTTAGAACAGCTCGATGTAAAGAGATTCGTTAAGGTAGACCACAAGAAGAAGAGGAAGCCTTGCCGTATTCACCCAACACGCTGTTGTGTCCTGCAACACTTGTGACACAGCTGTATTATGTTTCTAGAACCGCAACAGTCGTTTGTGTTTCATGTACTATCTGAAAACTCTCCTTAACCAAGAGTTCTAGCCGGAGGATTTCCATTTTGTGAAAGGTTACGCTACATCATTAATTAGCATAATGTTTATAATTATGATTTTGTTACCTGAATTAAATAAATAAACGATTGTTATTAACGTTTGCGACTTCGCTTTACTTATTGGACTGACAATTCTACATACCGACCTTAAAATAACCATTTGCAATAGTGTTTTAGACGTCTTCAAAATCATAATTGTGTTATTGACCAATTGCGCATTGTTCAATTTTTTTACTTAGACAGTTACTGTTGAAAGAGTACACACAGCTTAAGGTGGTGGCTTCTAATAATAAAAATAAGTACCAGTTGAAAGAGTTACAGCTGGTGGCTTCTATTATAAAAATAAAACAATAATGTACCAGTCATGTATTTTATTATGCAAAGCTAGAAAATGATTCTAAAAACTCTGCCTCTATTTCTTGCTCCTCATCGGATGAAGAGGATTGGAGGAAGAAAGGAGGTTTAGGTAGTAGTATTTCGAATCACATATTTTCACAAATAAATCACAAAACTCTCCAAATGGATTTTCTTTTATCCTAGTTCCTTCTCTAACCAGGCGCGAAAAATTAACCGTGGTTCACATGTATTCAGTTACGACTAGACACTCCTGTAAATAAATCATACTATTAGTAGGTTTAAACTCGAACACCAGGTCACCAACTATACGATAAGGAAGCTAACTTGGAAAAAACAATTATACCTTATAAGGTCTACTCGCTCTAGCGAGTATCAAAAATGATGTAGCTTATACCAGTTATCAAAGACATTTCACCACATATTTTTCATTTTTGATATAGTAGTAATTTACTTAATATTCAATCTCGCAAATGATAATTTTATCAACAAATTCTTCCAGTTTGCGTAGTATCACTATTAAGTCTGTGGACACAACTTGTTTAATTTGTCAAAATTGTGTTACTATGACGACTATGACATTGCATACTTTACTTTTTTTATGTCATCACTTTATGGTACCTACACGACCTATTTGTGTAAAATAATTGCGATTTATATACTTAACATAATTATTTTTAAACGTTTTTATCTGTTTTTATATTTCAAAGTGCGTAATTTATGTTTCGGATAGTACCTACTACTACTTTTTTTGTAAACAGATTTTACAAAAAAATTAAAAACAAAATTGAGGTTTACCTTTTGTCGCGGGTTTTTTTTTTTAAATATACCTATAGTTATCTAAAAATTGTAAGTCAGGTTGTAGGTCACCCACAAAATACTAACAATATAAGAAAACATATATTCAGCTTATAAAATGTAATAAGAAGCCCTGAAGGTCTAGAACAGTATGGATAATATTAGTTCAAAATGCATTATGCTCGGGTTTTTTAATTAAGTCTAAAATGACATTTGACCAAGAAGTTTATAATTATTTCTCTGAGCTTGACCCTTGAAAAAATTACGAAGGCCAAAACCTTTCCTCCAAGGCTTGACCAGGTTTATACTCCTTGCACGATATAAGTTACGTTTTGTTATAGCCACTAAGCTGGTACTTATGGTCTTTTACAGGTCTTCTTTCTTTCTTCTTCTCTCTTTATCGTATGGTTGAAGTCAGAGTTTAAATCGGCTTTAGGTCTCTGATATGGCTTTACACAGCGTAGAAAAATCAGAGTTTGAAAGTGCCTGGGTTTGACTTGACAGTCCAACGGTCGTACCACTATCATACCTATAGCTTCCAAGAAAAAAAACTAAAACTTAAATAATAATTTTTTAAGCCCCGTACAATACGCCTAATTGTTAAGTCTGTTATTATTATTAAAGGTTAAATATTATAGATGTTTTTTAAATTTACTTCTTTTTAAACAAATTCCAGCTAAACCTTGGCGACCGCGGTCGCAGCAATCTGAATACGAATGACCGTTAACAATAGTGTTGTCACCCAAGACCAAGAATACAGTAGATAAGTCCAATAATGGATGGCCTAAAATTGCCGTATTAGAATAAATTAATATATAAGTCTAAATTCAATATCTTACAAAGCAAATAATGTGTAAATTTACATAAATATTTTTAAGAATTTATCAATGAATTATTTAAAGTAAAAGTATAGTTTTTAAATAGACACGATAGACAAAAAGAAAATAATATTTTACAGTTTGACTAAAAAGAATCTGCAAAATTGTAGGCGCCACTAGCGCACTTTTGATAAGTACTACAAACTACAACTCATTACAATAATAAAAAAAACACCATATCTAGCAGCTAAATCGTTAAAGTGGCAACTCTGAGACCCACGTTCATTCCGGGTGACGTCACGGGCCATTTTTGTTCAGTCCCTATTCGGATTTGCTGATGCAGTGCACGCAGTTCTATAGGATTCAGTACATGCTTACAAATCCGTCCGCTGCGACCGCTGCGATGAGGATGCGGTGCACGCGCACCTTTAACGATGATTGTATGTTACAAGCTTTTTTTTTTGTTTTTAAGCTTTATAAAGTGACTAATTAGACTAGATAATAATAATAGTGAGAAAAAATCAGTAGAGTAATGATTACTATTCTTTCTTGCTGGAGGTTAACATTTAATTATTAGCTTGATGACATCTTACGCTATAATGTTACGTTATGTAAGAGACACTCGCCCTTATATGTAATAAGCATTAAGTAGTTTTGCCTGTAGGTGCTCGGTAGGATTATATGTAGGTAAAAAATTTTTTTTTTAACAGCTAAGCATCTCGGGACAGTTCACTCGGACAGTTCGTTCTCTAAAAATCATTGTGTTATAAAAGTATATATGAAAGTCGGGTCTCCAAAAGTATACTCCTTCTAATAAATCAAAGCAAAGTGTCATGAGACCCTGCGGCCCCGCCCCTCATAGGAGGCACTCATTTCAAGTTACCCTGCCTTTCACCGCCGCCTTTGACAAAACAATCCCTACGCCTGCCTCCACCATTCAATCCTGAATGAATGGAATGAACTTGCAAAACAATACGATATTTTTAATCCATTCGGTACTACAATGAAATATTTATGCCACGAAAAAATAATTACTCAAGTCAGCCAACTAATCTTGAAGTACTAATTGGTGTACAGACATTTAAGGGTTGAGTTATGTTCCTCGGCCCATTCGTGCTGAAACCATTACTTTTATAGTTTAATAGAGAAAAATGAAATAAATTATTAGCTACTAGAAAATAAAAAATAAATTATTACCTAGTTATAATATTTTCTACTTCTACAAAGCACAGTGTATAAATACATATTTATACACTGTGTAGGTACAAAGCGTTTGCCTGAATGGATTTGGATTGTCAACCTCTCAATTCATTGCACTTTTATAAAAGGCAAAGTCTATACTATAAGAAATATACCTACCTATTATTAATCCTAAGACCACCGCGCTCTCAAGTCGGTATTCCTGGTTAGTACAAATTATTATATTAGCTTAGCATCAGATGATAAAATCTGTAACTGATGAAACTAGGTAGGTACACTTGTTACAAACTATTAAAATAATTAGTTTAGGAATTATGTAGGTATAAGTATGAAGTACACTAATCCAAAACGTATTTGAAAACTCATAAAAAATCAAATAATCCAGCACCGTACCTATTCTTAAACTTAGACAAAACGTTCTCAGATCCCACGGCTGACGCTAAGATAAGCCGCCATTTTTGTTCGCCGCCTAAAAGCGACCAGTCGAAAAGGCATAAAGGCAATGTGAATAAGACATCCCATATTCAATACGTGAATACACTTGCGATACAGGAAATGCGGTGTCGAGTGTTTAAAAAAAATGGAGCTAAACAATAGACAACCGTGAATTGATGGGAATAAACCGGCCAAGAGCCCGAGATACATAATTATAGGTTGTGTTTGAAGACAAGTTTATAACAAAAATCACTTACAATACGGAACCTACTGCTTTTATTGTCGCCTTTTTATTTAGGTATTTGTTTGGAATTAAAAACACGATAGTAAGCAAAAAATCAATAGTTTTGTTTCGATCATTAGGTACTCTACTGATCTAACTCAATAAAACAATAAAATAAAACAGTACCGCCTACTGCGTTATTATGCATATCGCTTACGAATCATCTACAACGATTGGTATCAACCGTGCGAACACCCACCTGTGTCAAATGGACCCAGTGTGTTTGATCCCATGGCGCATGGCGTGACTACTATTAGGGTCAAATAATCGCATCGTTAATAATTAATCAAGGATGCTATTTAAATTACACTTAATTTCAAATACTTCTCGTATTGAGTTCTCACATCAATTTTAGTGTGACATAAGAGAGTAAAACGATTCCTATTTTTAAATGTGATACTTATTTGAAAAGTGAATATAATAATAATATTTATAAAATAAATAATAATAAATATTTTATAGTTCAGTAGTGTCAAGCTTATACCTAATACAAATAAATGTAACTGAAATTAACGAAAATGTAAAATATTAAGTACCTACTTGCCGTATATGTAACTCTCATTGAGATGGATAATTTTCATTTCCATTTTTAATAATTTACAGACTTATTTTTTTTAAACTTTAGGAAAACTACATATAGTAAAAAATGATGGCTAATTTATAAACTAAACAATGAACGATATTAGTATTAGGTCATTTCACATTGTGGGGGAGTGCGGGAGCAACGGCAGATGCGTCCGCACACCTCGTGGGAATACGGCCGCACCGGTGCGCGATGGGACAAATTGACCGAAACACGTCATCTCGTTTACAGCTAGAGTTAATTAGCGAAAGGTTAAATAGATAAATTGAAGAGTATTTATTTGTTTTGTTTGATGTATAGTCAGGAGTAAAATGATGCACCTACCTACTTATTATACACGTAGCGAACATTAAAATCACAGTAAATTATGTGGGTATTTATTATTTACTGTGTTAAAACCCAAACGTTGGTAAATACCTCCTGACACCATAAATACAATAATTAATTTTCTATGCCTTGTGTCTTTCTACAAATGTCGTTTGAAAAACTCTAGGTACTTCCCTACCTAGTATAAAAATAAGCTTTATCAATGTGAGTAAACATTTTATAATTAGGTATAGAGTAAATCCGGTAGGTATATAATTATTACTCATAGAGAAGTCATTAATATCGAGTACCGAATACCGACACTAGCATTTTATCGCCCGGTGTGAGCTTCTATCACTGACAGACCAGGATGGTCTGGTGGTCATTTCTGCGCCCTGTGCCACTATTAAATTCTAGTTTATGAACTGACATCAACAAAATCATAATTAAAAACAAAAAACCCGACTGCTAACTAAAAAGATAGAAACAAGTTATAGATAGATATAGTTCACACAGTATTCACAAACGCAGTCGGCGGCATCCTTCTGTATTTAGAGAGAGAGTGAATAGGTAGTTGATGCCTCCGACTAATAAAAAAAAAAGAAACTAATCAAGTACTCACTTGACGAAGCAGGTACAGAATGCATCTTGATAAAACCTTGTTATTTTGTCATAATATCTGAAAAAAGAAAAGATAACTTCATTAAAAAAAATCCAACGGCATGAAAAATATTTTCACACAGGAAATAATCACGCAAAAGAATTTTCAAGTGCAAATCTTTCGCTCGCTATTTTTAAGAGCACTTATAACCCAATGCAAAGAAAGGAATCAATAAAGAATAGCAACAAATGTAAGAAATAAAGTTTCATTGTGTTTTGGCTTTGTAGCTGACATCTTGCGGCCACAAAGCTGAGAGCCACTTGTATGATTGTTCATTACTTTCATTGTTCTAGTGGCCACTTGTTATAAACGGCCATTGCGACAAGGGCGATCAAGGATTCCTGTTCAATTCAGAACACAATTGTACAACAAAGTATATTCGTGTGAAAAAATTGTATTTGCATTCGATCATTTTAATTAATACATATTTTTTTGCTAGTTATTTTCTTTGATTATAAAAATACCAATAGCTATATGTAGATAAATAAAAAAAAGAAAATTAAATTGCAATGCAAATTTAGAATAATTAGAACCATTACAGGTATTGGAGTATAGTTTAAATACTAAGGAAAGAACATAAATAAAGTTTCATAACATATTTGTTATCATAATATGTAGAATAAAAAATAAATAACAAAAGGAAAAGCTTATTTTTTTAAAATCTACATTAGATTAGAACACAACTAAAGACTACTAGTGACATAATAGAATCGCGCAGGTTCTCAGAAATCAAACAATTACATAAAATGTGTGTTGTTTTCGTCAACTGGAAACGGGTCCATCCTGAGCAACAGTAGCAGAATATCTCACTCTTTTGTCTGTCGGTCACTCAGATGTTCGGATTGCATACTTTTTGCAAACATAATTACAGGCTCGCAAAACAGGTAATTAGGTTCGGATAATCCCGGTAAGTATCGGGACAAAGGCTGGGATGAGCTAGGTCGAAAAGGCCTGGTGTGCGCCGGAGGGTTAACAACAAAAGCGAAACCAATAATAACATCGGAAAGTCGGTAGCTTCTTGCATTCAGAATTGAGATGGCACAAAAAATCACTAATACATTTTTTTAATGTTCGGGCCTAAGTAGTGAAGAGAATTTGCGGACCGATTTTTTTTAGTTTGACTTCATGCAGCTGTTGTAATAACAAACAGTATGGGTATATTAATCGGTAATATTTAGGATGTAATGCATTGGTAATCGTGTAGATAGAGGGGTATAGGTACCTACTACATGACACACAATACACACAGTCATTAGTTAAGTAAGAAGATATTATATTATGAATAAAAAAATTCTTAATTTAAAAGCAATAACAATTTTTTTTTGTTAATTATTATTTTAATTTTCGTAAAAATTAAGTGTTGATTGCCATGTTACTACCTACAGGGATATTGAATATATGTATTAAAAAAAAAATTAAAGGGTTCTCAAAAGGATAATTACTTAAATAAATAATATAAAAATATTTTTTTTTATTTATTAAAGGATTGTGTATTATTCTTTACTAGTTAGAGACGGCATTGCGAACAGTTGACGTCACTATTTTGTTCTAAAGTCGAAAAAAAAACTGTCACTTCATAATTTTGCGGGAATGATTTTACTGATATAATAAATTGCCAATATTTACAATTACAATTTATATCTATTACATTATAATATAACATGTGGAATATAACATAACATTGTACTAAAAAGTTGTACAATAATCTAAAAAGTAGGTATTATTAAACCCTAATCTTTTTTAAATATAAACACTAAAATTGTGTTTAGAATTTAGTTCAGTTATATTATATTTTCAGTTATTTATTATTTTATTATTGGTTTTAAATAATAAGTATTGTATTAGTACCTACTACTTAAAACCTAACTTACGTAACTTAACCTTACAAAAATGTAGCACATTGTAATACTGAAGCTACATATTGAAGTAAAAATGCCGTCTACTACCTATGCTTAGATAAATAATAATATTTACTAATTGTTTTATAAATTGACTTACGCTGCCATGCAAGTCTTCCTATGTAATGTAAAAGAACCGATAGCATTCGTGTTGACGTGTTAAAACAATTAAAAATTAAGCCAATACGCGTGACCGGAGCACATTAATATGAAACTTTAACAACTTGACAAATAAGCGAAAATTAATTTCAGCATTAACGGCACGAGTTATTGCTTTCTATTGGAAATTTCATTTAACGCAACCTATTCTAGAAATTATGATGTAATAGGAGATTAGCGAGTCTAAGCGGTTTTAGCAAATATTGCACTTGTGTCTACTTATTTAAAAAAAAAACACGGTCTTACTTTTAAGTAAATCATTTTCTTTATGCTATCTTTCGTTATCATCTTCCTAGTCCTAATTTTATTTATGGTCAGTCAGTGCAATTAGTTTGTTTTTCTATTCATCCTATTACCCTTCATGTTACTAATCTCGTTATTTCTAATAATTTTCCACATAATCTATCCATCTTTTCTTTGATCTACCCACATAACATCCACGTTTGCCTTTCTTTAAATATTTCTTTCATAATTATTATGTGTCTCTCTGATATTCAATTAACTCATAGTTTGTTTGCCAGTAGTTTTTAAGTACAAATTCCAAACACTAGCCAAACTCTACAATTAGGGAGGTATATTCTTCTTTATTGCAGCCCACGTATAAAATACGAAAAACTAGTACTGGTAAAAAATATTTGTTTTAGGTTTTTATACATGTTTATTGGATAGCCAATAAACATGTAAAAATACCTAAAATAAAATAACCAAATTGTTAAAATGTATGATGTAGGTACCTAATACCGTATTTCTTCGCGTAAAACAGACTCAACCCCTTATAGATATCAATGGATCAAGTTTCTTAGTGAGTATATTTCTTAACCCTCTCAATGCTACCCGCATGTACTTGATAGCATATTTGACGGCGGAGTAGCGACCTACCGCAGCTTTGCTACAGCCCTCTTAACTTCGACTAGATTAACTAACTAACTAACCAAAAGCTTGGCAGAGGTGTTATAAACATACTAGTCTCATGTATATACCTAATATAGAAGTGAGCCTATTGGCTTAGGACAAACTAGTTTGCCCTAGGATGAACAAATTTATCCTAACTCGCTTAGGATACATTTTTAAATATGGCCTAGGACGAATTCGTTTGTAATCAAGTCTGGCCGGTAACATTAAATAATAAAGGGATTGTTTTATAGTGTCCGGCTGAACCTTTGGCTTCAGGTTCGGCCACCCTCAGCCAAAAAAGCCACCTTGGTTTCGGCCAAAATCAGCGGAACTATTGGCCGAAGCCGAAGGCTTCGCGCAAGCGTCGAGATAGAACGTAAGTTAATTTTACTTTTATCAATATAATTTCACAATTGTATCGTATTGTATAAATTATGTGTGTGTGCGTGCATAAAAGCTTAGGTAGTTTAAAAAAGTTGTTTAAAAAAATTTAATAATTAATCCTACATTTACTACATTCAATTTATTCTAGCCAATCTTGAGCTTCATTTCTTAGCCCGGGTTATACCTAAGTTGTGGCGAATGCCGACTTAGCTCCGGTTAGAAATCGACATTTGGCAAGATACAGTTTCTATTATGTTTCACATAAAATATAAAGATAAAGAATTATACAACTAATAAATCTATAAACATTGAGGATGTATTATAAATAACTTTTTTTAATAGCCACGGCTAATAACAATACTTATAGGTAAAAATAAATTGCGCGGCAGATGAAAATTCGCATCGATAATTTTTAACGTTATATAAATACTAATAATATTAAAAAACCACACATTCGCACTCGTTTTGTTAAAAGTTAGGTGATGATTATAATTATGTTGAAAGTTATTATAGGCATGTATAATAATAGTGTTTAGCAAAGACTTAGGTAATAAACCTAGTGGTCCATGCAGTAATTCATTCAATTTAAACAAAAAAATTTTTATCTTTACAGATATTGAGAATTTATAACATTTGTTGTATTAAGTTAATATTTAAAAGGTATATAATTATATATTAATAATTACAAGTTACCATGTTTATACCTACAGTATCTATTCCATATTCAGATTAATCGGTGTATTGTTAATTAATCGGTAGATTAATCTGTAAATTATTCGGTAGTCGTAAATTTACGACTTAGGAAAAGTCATAGGTGTGCGCCTTGGATTCAAATCTGAGATCTCTTACTTGCTAGTCAACAGTTATACCACTCTAGGCTATCACCACATAAATTATTCTATCTAGACATTCTATTAGACATGTATGTATATTCAATAAATTAATTTGAATATTAAACAAAAACAATATAAATAATAAAGCTGCTTTTTAGTAGGTGTTAAAAAAATTTTTTGTTACCTTGTTCGTGTTGATATATTTGCAAGCATTAATAATTAAACACTATTTTAGGAAGTCACTAATTACACAATAAACACAAGTCACTGTTTGAAAAGACACGATAATAATTTCACCAAGCAATATATTTAAAAAAAACAATTTCTAAATGGCTACGTCAATGTTTACGTCAGAGGGCTGGATGTTGATTGAGAGACTCTTGCGCAGGCCCGTAGGGGATGAATGGGGCGGCGGCCGCAGCGGGGCGCAGGGCACGCCCCAACGATTGTCCATTTGAAGACATTCATGTTTGAAATGATGATCGCGATCTATGAATTGTTTATTGAGTAACATCGTATTAATACCTAATAGGTATGGTATAATGTTGCTTAATTACTGCTATTATATTACTTATCTATAAATTCTTTAAACAATATAAGTATTTGCCAAGATTTACAAAACAAAAAAACATTACTTATAGGTAATTTTATGAGCCTTAAAATCAATATTGTGAACATTCCCAAGATCCTAAAAACAAATAATTTCCTATATCATTAACTCTATCTAGCATCCTTCTGGCTACTTCTCACACTTTCAACTTGTTATAGGTATATTTGTTATCATACTTAAAATATTAGGTACACGTGCGACGACGGAATCACTGGTAGCCCACCGAGCATTTTTTATTTGACATAAACCTGGACCACAACAACTTTTGAGAAAGAAGTCAGTAGCTATTGTATAATTATTGAATAAGAAAATTTGAAAAAACAACTGATACGGATGGGATTCAAACCCACGATCTTCGACGTACCATGTCAACGCTCTGACCGCTTAGCGCTTAGCTAAGCTAACATGTGCTACCATGTAAAAAAATCACAAAAATATTAAGAAGTAAGTATCTATAATAAATACCTTTTGTAGATTTAAGTCCTATATTATTTCTTCATCATCATCATTATCTGCCTGTATTAGTCCACTGCTGAACATAGGCCTCTTCCCATACCCGCCACTATTGAGCGCTCATTGGAGGCATTGGCCCATAATCGCCACGCTGGGCAAGCGGGTTGGCGATCGTAGTAGCAGATGATTGCTGTTACACAGAAGGGTGCTGCTGCCCATCTTCCGGATCCTTCCCTTTGTCGCTTCTTACGACATCCGCGGGACTAGTATGGGTAGTTCTATTCTTGACCCGGAACCACTGTATGTATTTTTTTGTGGCATATGATTAAAATAAAAATAGGCATCAAATTATTAACTTCCATTTTTTTGGAAGTCGGTTATCAAACAAGTTATAGAAACTGGCAGAAAAGTTGTAGGGTGTAATGCAAGTAATAATACCACACTAAAATACTAATGCATGGATGGACTCGACATCCACAGAGACAGAATAGGGTGCCATCTTTAAAATATGTCATTATACTGTCAGAAACTTGACATAATGTGAAAGCCGTGTTCTGATTGGGCGGCCTGTGGCGTACGACGGTACGACACTATTAGGGGAGCATTTTTATTTTAATTTGGAGCCACTTTACTGAGATTACCCTTTGTACGTGTGACTCCGGGGTTGCCTTTGTGACTGACTGGCGGCTAGTCATTTTTTAATCGCAGCTCATTATTACTTTGTTTGTCAATTCAGTATGCTTATGGGGGAGTACACGATGCTTTTGTTAAATAAAATCCAGCGTGGATTTTAACGTTATTGTTTAGCTACTACAGGATGCTCGATATATTATTTAAGCCGATATTGTTTGCGGTACTTGGTGGTCAACTAAAATATTAACAGCCTTAAGTAATACCTACCTCTGTCCTTTTTGGGAGCAAAGGCGATGTGGGTGTATTTAGTCCTACCAAAATTGACGATATTAGAGCTGTTTTCAAACTAGTACTTGGGTTCTATAGGTATTCTTTAAGATAGTTGCAGTCTCTGTGCCTATCTATTTAAAACCTTACGAATGCTTTAATTTTTTTTCACACCTGCATCTGGTTAGATTAGATGCTGACCCCAACAAAGTTTAGGAATAATAAGGACTTAATGATTTCATTCAGAGAATTTCCAGACAGAAAAACAACATATTAGTACCTAATCGATTTACTCTTTAAATTACAACAATTTGGAATTTGAACGTCGTGGTAGAAAGGAGTGTTCGGAAGTCGGCACCAATGTCACCAATTAATGTAAAAAAAAATGTTACCTATAAATACAACTTCATTTATTGTTACAAATAGTAATTACTTATAATAAACAACATTTTCGCTAACAAATGAAATGCTTAATTATTATTTTTTGTTACACATACTTACATGCATAAATTAACATACATCTTGCCTGATCATTGGTATCATATTAAGTCACAATATAAAGATACAAATGCATATAGACTAGATCCCAAAGTAAAACTGATAACACGGTTTTGTAGGGCCATGTGTAAATGTAAACCTACTACACAGTTACATAATAGTGCCTTTAAATAATAAAAAAATATATACTTAAAATCTCAGAATACAAAACAAACCAGAACCCGCGTTCAATCGTATTTACTTGCCGCGTATTGTATCTACTTATAAACAAAACGCAATTATAACAAAATATAATTCCATTCTGTTCCTTAATAAGGCCGACGGTATTTTTAATTCGCGATTAGACGGCTTCTGGATTTTTCTGCCTATTCTGAGCTATAAATATATGATCTTGAATTCTATACCGAGACTCTGCTGGTAGTTTTCATAATATAAAGTTCTCTTCAGTGAAATTGCGAAAGATCTAGTATAATCAGGGGTATTTTTTTAAAATAATGATAATAATGTCTTCCTGACCGAATTTCGGTTACAGCGGCCAATCTCTACGGAGATTAGCCAACTACGCAGGAGATATTATAACACAGGTGCAATCTTTAATTCTTCAGTCCCTGAGTCAGAACGGAGAGAGATCAGACCCAGAAATAAAAGAGCCAACAGCTTAACGTGATATCCGAGGCACGGAGTAAGTAATAATTAATTTATTAGTAATACGATCATATCTTTAATAACTTACGAAAAGTCAGAGGTGTGTGCCTTGGGTTAGAACCTAAGACGACTTGCCAGACAACGGTCATATCACTATTTATAGGCTATCACGACTCAATAATAATGACATTAGACTTAATTCAACTGAATAAAAAAAAAACAAGATAATTATGCTCATTATTTATTAAAATAAAAAGCAAAACGCAACGTTTCGCAAAAATATAGTGTAACGGGATACAGATGGATAAACCTACATCTATCTACTCTATATAATTAATATCCCATTATACTAAGCTAGATGTGTGCAGCTAGTTAAGAGCACGAGGTCAAGGTCACTTTTTTTAAGGGTCTTATCTTAAACAACACACACGAACACAATTGCTATAATTATTCTTAGTTGTTCTTTATTGAATTCGGGCTTTGGCTTTGGCTTGCAAAATAATGTCTAATTAAATATCTATATAACATTTCATAGAGTTACCATTGACTGGCTTTTGATCTATTCGGTCCGTTGGCAAGATATATGTATAGCAATATCAATGTATGTTTATTTATTTCATTTTACATGCCTGGCAATAAAAGCTGTCAAAGTCATATCTAACAACAATTGAAATAAATAATAACAAGATAATGCATAGTAGATAATTAATACTATGCTTATTGCTTATTTACATGAATATTCAGTTATCATTATATAATAGGACAACAAATTGTATACTCTACACACACGTTTTCGTTCCTGTCTTTAACAAACGAATAATATTAACAAACGTAATATCTTTATTAATGTAATGATACCTAGTAACATTTTATCACACACTCGTGTTATTTTCTATAAATTATGTAATAATGATAAAACAATAAATGCCTATTTACTAAATCATTTTATACATACAATTGACGGAGGGTTAAACTCTCAGAATACATAACAATCCAGAACCCGTGTTCAATTCATTCATTTATTTATTGCTTACATGTGGTATCTTAGGTGGTAGGTACATGTGGTATCTTAGGTGGTAGGTGGTTAATCGTATTTCCTTGCGGACTATGTCCATAAAGAAATGGCAAACGTAATGAACTGTAATCCCATTCTCTTTCTTAGTAAGCCTGATGGCATTTTTACGGGTGGGAAGAACAAGCGACGGCAGAATTGACTTTAGATTTAATTTATAGCGTGACACACAACTATATGATTCGCACAACGGGTAGACAACCCTCAAAACGTGAAATCACTCCATTTTAGAGTGATTTATGATGCTTAACTTTTTTATACAATTTAACACCTGGACCCCTAGACAAGTGGCATGAACGATATTCGAATCGAATGGAATAGATTATGAAATGTATAGAATTTGACATTCGCTTCGACAGGCACTTCACATTTGTAGCCAAGTGTATTAATTTTTCTGGTTTCTTCTGTATTTTGAGGTATCTATATAATATTAAGGGATATGCAGTCTGTATTCCGAGGAGATTAGATGTAAAATTAGCAAGTATTGATGTTATTTTGTCTAGACAATACAATATTGAGATATTTTTAATTATTTAAAAAACGTGCCTGCTGCAATGAGAAGTCCGCGTTGATTCGAATAAGGTTGGATTGTTATTAAGACCAAGAGGTTGATATTAAGATTAAGACCATCAGTGTTGGAAAATAGAAACACACAATAATAAGAATACGGCTCTGTTTTGTATTTTGTGACACCCTTTCCTCATCATGACAACAATAATATTTCATTCAGTCCCGCTCACAGGTCCCGCTACAGATGGAACGGGGCCTAAATCTCACTATACAAGAGACATTTTGCAAATAGTAAAAAAAACTATTTTTTATTTTACCGTCGACATTAGCCCTTGATTCAACAAAACATTAAACCCTTATCTCTGAAGAAATGATCAGTCTAACCCCCGCACAAGACGAGGGGAATTATTATTTATATAATAGATGCAAAACTGTGTCTTTATGCGACGACTTGGATCCGGTTTTACACTTGAATGCATGCGCAGTTATTTTTCATATTTGACAATTACTGCTTACAAAGCTACAAAGCTTGAGGTCAACGTTAACAAAATAAAAATTCACAAGGTAAGGGTCAACACAATACCAATGCAGCCCTCTACAGCATTTCACGAGAAATACCCTCTTAAAAGTTAGGGTCCATATCAAAACAGTCGTCGTTTATTAGTGTCTTACTTGAAACTGTTTTATTAAATATTCTCAAGTTCGTAGATCTTTTAGTCCAGGAGACAGTTAAATGCTACTAGTCTTTTGGTAACGCACTGTCGCTTTTCCCTCTTGAATAGACTCTATAAGCTGATTTGGAACCCAACATCCTGTCGAGGAGACTATGTTTGGCTCTCCGCCTATGTGTTAAGACTTCCCGACAAAGTTCATGGAATACTTCTCCTACTTGGTTCACTTGCTCGGCGGCTGCAACTTCGGCGAAACTACATTCGAAGTCTTTTGCGAGGATTTCACCTTCTTCTGGACTAACCTGAAACAAGACGTTTTCAATCTTGAATAAAGTAATCTATATCTTCTATTTACTTACTTTATACTTACTTATAATAAATCTGTACATGAAATATATTTAAAACATAACTATCAGGGATTGGGGATCGATACTGATGCCAAAAATGCAATTAGTTAATTTTTTGTCTGTTTGTCTGTCTGTCTGTATGTTCGTTATAGAAACAAAAACTACTCGATGGATTTTAACGAAATTTAGCGCTCCTGGGCAGGTTATAGTATACCTACTTTTCATTACGCTACGATCAATAGGAGCAGAGCAGTGAAGGGAAATATTGGGAAAACGGGAGAAGTTACTCCATTTTTTAAGCTTCCGTCGTGTGTGCAGCCTCAATGGTTAAAGCTACATAGAAATCATCCATCCCCCTCAAAATTATATAAATATACTTTGACAGCATATGTCTATCTTTTATGGTTGACTCCACGTGAAAATCCCGATAGCTTAGCAATTCGCAGCTTTCTGATTATATTTGTCTACTCTTACGTTGATAACACTCTCACTCATCCCTAATTTAAAAAAGTTAACATTATTATATTCAATAAAAAAAGAGTCATATAAATCGGTGTAGAAACACCAAAGTTATACATGAAATACAAGATCTTCCAATAGACAAATGGTTTTTTGACAGTTTCGCGCCCATGAAGTTTCGTATTATTATATTTTAAAATTTCATATAAATAATATTGTGCTTCATGGACGGGTACCGCACCCTTAGTGATGTGCCACACAACGATTACTACGATTATGCCACAAATTACAAATAAATAAATGCTAATATAGAAATAAGGTGTAATTAGTAGATTATTAACCAAGGGGATAAAGCAGTGTCTTCTGCCACGGGTGACGATTTAAATCGCGAGCGTAACGAAGGACTCGAGGTTTACTCCCGAGCGTAGCGAGGGTGTTAATAACTTAAATCACGAGCGAAACGAGGGATTTAAGACGAGTCCTGAGTGTAGCGAGGGATTTAAGTTCACCCAAGACTAAGACAGCTTTATCACCTAGGAAAATACTCTACTTTTCGTACCATTTGCGAAAAAATTAACACAATAATACGTACTGATTCTGAAATTGATAGACCTTTCGCACTTCTCCACGTTGAAAATTCTTCATAAGTTTTAAAATAATTTTCCTTGGATTTTGTTGGAAGCAAATTTTTTATAATTGCGGCAGCATTTGCACTGATGGAATCCGACAATTCACTGTCACTGTCGGTTTGATTCAACATCGTACCGTATTTTTAGAACATTAACTTATTTAACTATAAAAATAAATTAAAATAAACTTTATGAGTATTTGAAGAAAACAAAAACGCGGCAAATTCCTAGACCAATATTTTTTTGTCTGAAATGCAAAGGCATCAAGCTCATACGGCCTCGTCGGTTTTCGTATATTTATTTAATAATCATAACTGCTTATTAAATGCGTATTCCTTTTTCAAAAAGATGTGTAATGCTTTATATATATGCAATAAATAAATAAATAAATAAATATATACAAACTCAATGGTGTAAACACAGATGTAGTTCAGTATATAAGTTTCGGTAAGTATTCCAAATTTAAATTACATTCTCTCCCTAGAGCATGAATGAAATTCAGTACAATTTTCTTTCCCTGTTTTTGACAGATTAATAATGACTATTGTTATGTTCTCTTTTTGAGGCATAGAATGTCACTTTTTTGAGCAAGTGGTACGAAAATGTTATTTAAACAGAAAGACAACAACATTTTAAGGTTGGAACTGTGAGTGTTGCTATTGAGAGGGCAGTAGGAGTGAATAATTTATTTCTGTTATCACTTAATCATTAATCGCACTAGAATCGTCCGATGAGGAGTCTTCAGTAATATTAATGATTAGCTCTTGTGTGCATAAATTATCAAATGCAATGTCACGGTCCCAATCAGACATTATGACTCTCTTAGTTCTCTCCACAACACTTGCCCAGTTCTCAGCCGTCACGTGGGTGTAAGCGTTTTTGAGTAATTCCAACATTTTATTTCCTGTGAATGGGGGACTTGTATTGTTTCTTGCAGTAGGTACCTATGCCCTTTTACTTGTGCCCATATAAGTTCCATGGCATTGTATTGGCAGTGATATGGAGGAATCACATACCGTTCTGGTTTCTTTTTGGTTTTTAATATTTTTAACAATTCTATTTTTAACATGGAATCGTCCACATTTTCTCCGTTTTCGCGTAGCTAATAAATACATAAAGTAAAAAAAAGTTGTATTTATTTAAAAGTACTAAACTAAAGATAAAACAAAAAACCTAAATAACTTAAAAATAAAATAATGATTAACCTATAAATAAAAAACTGAGTTTAGGTTGCTGCCTGGGGAAATCGTGCCGAGGATGCTAGCGGCGTTACCCCGTTGAATAGCCAAACTGAGGCGTTGACCGAGGTAACTGCCAGCCCTCCGGTCACCAGTGGTATCCACCAGCCTAGAGGAAAGCTCTTTGAAAAATTTTCGGGCACATTGACCCCATGAGCCCATGGTCTCTACCCCAAACGGCACAAATATATAATTGTCACCAATTGATGAATATTTGAGCCGTTTGAGGTCCTCCGCAGCAGTGGCCGCTGTGCCTGCCTCACGAGACGAGCCCATCACGTGAGAAGGAGCAACGGTATCCACGCAGGTCGCATCCCAAACCAACGACATGCCCCTCTTCCACGGTATAAGGGTCATACCGTCGGGCCGCTTGCCGTCGTCACGCATGACACCGTTCGGCTCTAAAATGGCCGGTACGTTGACGGAAGCAAGTGCCCGACGGATGATATCGTTCAGGGCGGCGTGGCGGGACAAACGACCCGCACTGCGACGACAAGCGAGACCGTGGTGCCCAAGCTGGTGAACATCATTTCCACACAGGCAGCGATGAGGTGCATTAACTGCACAGCCAATACGTAAACTAATCGCTATGGAAAAAGAAGAATTATCCATTAGGGTGCCCAAATTTGGTGATGGTAGAGCATTCAGCCAATAACCTGACTCGCGTTGAGCAGTAGCAATAAGGCGAGCCCGCTCTGCCAGGTCGGAACTAGTTTCCAGCAATTGCTGTTTAACCTGGTTACAAAGTGGCTCGTCCCATTGTTTCTGCGAGAATGGTAAAGTCGGAAGGCTACTACTCGGACAGGCCTCTTCCCATGCAATTTTGGCCTCATCACGATATAAAACTGTACAATCTCCATAAATGTTCCTCATTATTTTATTAAAAAGATTGTCAGAGCTGTGTGATGAGGACAAAAAAGCTGGAAGTGAGACAGCGGATGCTTTGCGGATACCAATGCCACCAAATCTCACTGGTAGTGATGCTTGGCACCACGACCTGTCTGTAAAATGGCAATTTAGAATTTTAGAGAGCGTATTTTTTATAGTATCATCCAAAGGTATTAAAATATCAAGAAATTTCCAAAACGGACAACAACGCAAAACATATGTGAATTTTGGTACAAACAAACAGTAACGTATTATAAGAAAAGCCATGTGCGAATTTATGTTTAGAAGACGGTCAGACAGTATTTCGAATTTTGATAATTGGTCTGATATATAAGATGGGAATGATTCTGGACAAATTGGCGCGCCTAGGAGGTGAAGAGTTTTTTTGTCTACTATTCTGAGGTTGGGCGCAATTTTGTCGAAACTATTGATGATAGACTGTCTTTTTTCGACGGTAAAATTTTCAGGGATGTATAACTCGCATTTTGAAGAATTTAGTTCAAGACCGATAGTGCTAAATTTAGAAACTAAAGTAATCAAATCTTTTAGAACATCTTCCTCTGTACCTCCTAGAGTGCCATCGTCCAGGTACCACACGTTAAATTTTGATGAAAGGTCCGAGATAATAGAGTGTATTGCCAAACTAAAAATCGCCGGACCAAGTGGATCGCCTTGTTGGCAACCGGTTTCTGAAAAAATTAAATTGTTTTTAAAAACTAAATTTGAAGGTGTACTATAACACTGGTATAAATAACTATAAATTTCGGGGATAATTTGAAGCACTTCGTCAAGTATTGGCTGCCTGCTCACTGAGTTGAAAGCATTTTTGACATCGACTTTTAAGATGATATCTTCTAGGTTAGTGGTAACAAAAGTCCTAACGGCATGTACGGCTGCTTCACAGCCGCCTTTGCTGCCAAAACCTAGCTGCACAGGTTGAAATTTATCTTTAAGAATTGGCATAATGTGCTTGCAGCAGGCTTTGGACACTAAACGGCGCAAAGTACAACCGACAGCTATGGGACGTATGCCTCCATCCTTTTTTTTTAAAGCTATTAAATTGGCGCCATATAAAATGTCAAGAATGTCACTATTACAGTTACCACTAACCATTAAATTGCAGAGGCTTGTCAAGTCTTTTAAAAGGGTTCCGCCAGCATCACCAGTGTAATTACAAATTAAATCCTTAAGGTGTTGGGGTGAAAGTCCATCAATACCACTGGCAGAGCCGTTTTTAAAAGACATGACAGCCGAGAAAATGTCCTTTTCTGAAAATTGCAAATGAGGAGAGGATATTGTAGATGGTAACGGAAGCGTGAGGTCAGTTTTTGGTGGATGTTTTGACTGTAACGCTATGAATGTGTCTGGTGAGTCAGGAGCAAGAGTGTCGTTAGAAAAGAGGGTATTGGCGGCGCCTTTAATGTCACCATCACTAATTTTACTTTCAACTAATTTAGTGAGATTGTGTGGCCTTGGAGTTGAATGGCGGTAGTCAGTTTGAGAGTGAGATGATTGAGGAACGTATGATGAATAATTTTGGTCAAGGGAAAGGTTTGGAAAATTTGAGCAATTTTGCTTCAAACTGTTGGTTAATGATCCACGAAATTTTTCATCAGAATGAAGAATGTGATAAGAAAATATGAATAAATTTTGCCAAGCAGTTGTGGAATTTTCAGTAAGGACTTTTTTAATTGTGGCAGACAATGACTGAGCAATTACTAATCGGGCACCCCTAGGGATTCTCTTTACTACTCTGGAATTTTGTTTCAGATTAGCCAGATGTTCCCAGAAAGTATTAGATTGGTGGTAGGTATGTGAAGGAATTGGAAAATCGTTATTAGAAAGGGTATTGTTGATGGTCTTATGGATTTTTCCAATGTGAATATTTAGGCCTCTCTTACCTTTAAAAACACGCACACCAGGACAATGGGGGCAAGAGACGGCTAGATTATCCGATGTAGACGTGTTGGAAAGTGTGTTCACTGGTATTGACTGTGCAGCCAGCATCGTAATATAAAATATAATTGAAAATGTAAAAACACAAGCTAAAAGTAAAAATAAAAACATTGAAATAATAAATAAACATTCTTCATGGCATCCCGTGCAGTGCAGAGCTGCGGCATAACTTCGGGACTGCTGATTGGCTGGATTTGTAGGACGGTGCGCGGAATTGATGTTGTTTAAAGGTTAACTCGGTGACGTCGCGCCGCACCTCGACGCTTATTGGGTGTACAAAATGGGGTTGTCTTGGGAACCCAATGTCAAAATGGCAACTTATGCCAATATTTTCAAAATCATAAAATAACAGCTGATGGTATATATGGTCTATTTTGCGTCGAGAAATTTATTAACACTCCACTGCGCATGGCCTGGGAAGCACTGATTATTATATTAAACAGGGCCGGAACTCGATTTGTTTATTAAATTATTTAATACTTTAGTTTAGCTCTTTAGGCATCTTTGACGTTCCCGTTCCGTTTTCAAGTAACAAAAGTAAAAAGTAACAGGTCTGTCAGTTATAAGTTCCAGATTCAGATTAAATAGCAGCCTGATGCTATGATTATTTCCTTTGGGACATCACTAACATGTCAATCGTCAAGTTGTCAAAAAACCATTTGTTTAGTGGAAGATATTATAATAAGTCTTCGCGCGTGAATACAGAATCATGCTATAAGGATTATTTTTGTGTATAGAATACCTACCCATAATACCAAATAATTTTAAGGACGCAATTCCCAGTATCGATCGGTGTGTTATGCAATGACAATTAATAAGGCTCAAGGGCAGACTTTTCGTGTTGCCGGGTAGATCTCGGTGTCAGTTGTTTCTCGCATGGTCAATTTATTATAAGTTGCTCTTTCCCGTGTTATCAGTTCTTGAAATCTTTATGTTCACGTGCCGGACGGGTCAACTTTCAATATAGTTTACCCGGAAGCTTTGCACTGAAGTATTATCGTTCTATAGGTACTTAAGCCTTTGATTATTTACATATATATAATCAAATACTTAAGCCTCATGTGAACGTAATCTAAACAATATTACCAATACATACAACTTAATAACACACAAGGCACGCTGACGGAGTCGTGGGCACAGCTATCTATACTTTTCTGCCGGAAGTCACTATTCCATGCTGACGAAGTCGCGGGCAAAAGCTATTATTTAATAATACGTTTAAAGGGCAGAATTCGTTGTATTTAAGCACTCAAATAGAAATATTTATCAAAGTTTTTCGACTGCCTTCATCACATTTTCCCATTTTTTAGGGTTTCGTACCTCAAAAGGACAAAACGAAACCCTTATAGAATCACTTTGTTGTCCGTCTGTCTTTCTGTCACGACCCTTTATCTCAAGAACGCGTGGAGGTATCCAGTTGAAATTAAACATCTTCCCTTGAAGCGGTGAAAAAACTTAACTTCTAGCTTAACGTAAAACAAAAATACGGCTGTTTAGGCCCAAAAAACGTATAGGTATTTCGACACTCTCAAGCTCAAGGGAATGTTTAGAGTACTTCCCGTTGACCTAGAACCATGAATATTTGCAAGTAATATCGTCTCTTATCACAAATACAGGGAAAAGTCTGAAAACTATATATTTATAATCAAATCGTAAAAAAAATAATAATCTTTATTTAAAGTACGTAAACAATGATCGAAGTATGCGCGGTCGTAATTGTATGAGTGACCAAATCATTTTTTTTAAACTTTTATTAATTTTTACGAAGAGAAAAATCGGAAAGTTGAATATTTTTTTCGGCACGGTACGCCGGAGATCGTGGGTTCGAATCCCATCCGTATCAGTTGTTTTTTCAAATTTCGTATTTAATATTTATATTGAATATTTTGAAAAAACGGGGTCACACAGTTCCCTCAAATTTTGAAGTGTGTGTCACCGTGTCTCGTGGGGTATCGTATGAAAGGTATTCATTGCCACAAACTTAAACAGATCGGCTCCCCATACAAATTGGTACGAAACCCTCGGTGGGCGAGTCCGACTCACACTTGTCCGGTTTTTTCAAATTGAGGCTCTAATATAATACAGGATGATCCAAATTGAGTTTCCTATGTTGGCCACACAATAAAAAAAAAGTTATAGATAATGGCGCGAATTTGAAACGTTAACTACTAGTTTTAAACATAACATTTACGATATGAATCTCTTAACTACGGCTTAACGTACTAACATGCCATACATCAAGAAAAACGTTGGATGTTTTGCGTGAAAAGTTCAAAGGTCAACTGACCGCCAAGATCATGCAACTTAACGCCGTTAGATTTTTTTCAATGAGGTTTTCTTAACAGTCGAGCAAACAAACACCCAACGAGATTAAGCTAAAATAACACCCGAAACTTGAAAATGTCATAAAAAACTACCTCAAAAGAATCGACTCCTGTAGAATAACCGGGCGGCCATTTGACCAATGTATTTTTTTATATTTAATGAAAAATAAACTAAAACTTTCATCAGTAAATAAATAACTAATTAAATATTACATAGTCGTGTTTTTCTTTTAATGAAAGTTAGGAAATTTAAATTGGACCACCCTTTGGTGGTTAACCAATGAGATAAGAAAACAAAATATTGCCAATACAAAAGTATCGCGAAAATTCAGACTACCTGTCTCAAGTGTACCATATCCGCTTTGTTCCCGACAAGTGTCAGTGGTATATCTGGCTGCAAACTCTGCTTGGCCCGCCGTACATAGTTGAACGACTCTCGGTCTGTTATAGAGTAGACTAGAAACAGTCCATCAGCCCACTGAGCTATATCGTTGCCCGGTAACTCCTCTATACTCTGAAACAAAAGGGAATTTGGTAAGAATGCTGGTGCCAACTTGCCAACTTCTGATATTTGTTTATTTGTGAAGAATGCACCAAAAGCAATGTCAATCAACATTATTTTTCTTTTCCATATGTGTACAAACATTAACATATTATTACACGAAAAGTGTAAGTGTTCAAAAAAAATCAACCAAATTATTTATAATAACATTATTAGATATAAATAATTTGGGTAAAAGTAACTTTACCTATATGTATATACATATAGATAAAGTTGCTTTTAAAGAAAGTATTGTTTTATTCTATGAACAAATTCACGATGGAAGGAAAATTTTTATATTTTTTTTTATATATATCTAATAAAAGAAACTGTGGTAAAAAGTGGAAGTGATAAAATAGATCAGGCATGGTTTCGTCTTTTAAAATTAGATTTTTAATGGATCTATTACATTTTTACGTTGCGAGTAGCTACTGTATGGAAATTACACACACTTCTATCTTCCATGGAAATTATAACACGCAAAAGATACGTATTCCATCTCAATATATTTTACTAAGAGAGATAATCGCGAACTACCGGTGTAACGTGCCAAAAGTTTTCTACGATCTGTGACAAGAATGCCTGCACGCCTCGAAGGAGACACGGGCGATGTTAAATACACTAATCAAGACAATGAAAAAAACAGGTTTTGGCAAAGGGTGCATTTCATAGATAAATTTAATAAAACTATATCTAATTGCGTAATAGCGTCTCTGTCGCCTTGTGTTGATCGCCTCTTTTCGTACTTTCGCTAATGAATTTTCGGCTTTAGATAAAATTTATTACATGTTGTGTGTGGCTATAATACTGTTCTCCTGAGAATGTATTTTGCTTTTGTCACGGTATCTGCTGTTTATGTGAACTGCATGCTAAAGGCAGGCCCACATATTATGCAATATTTGCCCGATCCGAACATCGTATCCATGTACCTCGTTTCATGATTCATGATCGACGATCGGACGAGTGGTGAGTGTCACGCGATAGTGACACACGACCTCAATACTCCGCTTTTGATACGGCCCGACCCATCAAGATTCAGTTTTTCTCCGATCATCAAAGGAGATCATACGGATTGGTTTCATGATTGATAAGGCACGGAAAAAAAAGACGTGCAGAACTTGATATGGAGCTTAATACGTTATGGCGATACGGATACGGTGATCGGATCGAGCAAATGATACATAATAATTATGTGGACACGCCTTTACACATGCAGGAACAATTGCAATTTGCAGCCTTTATGCGTCTGTAAAGTGTACCTAATGTGACAGATGTCAGAAACAATATTCGAATAGTTCCAGTTTTTTGTCAATTATACTAAACGTTTTATTAAATACACTATTCATTTTAAATATTGTGGTTCATTTTATGCTTTCTAAAATTATAATGTTTTTTTTTCGTTGGCGATGATCCATTCAATTGTGGTAACTTTACAAAGAATTCATAGTTAAAATACGTACCACGGATCTCTAAATCTATGAAGTTTATTTATTTGTTGCAGAAAAGCCAAATAACAATTTTCAGTTATTAAATGTAACTTCAAAAATAATAATAAATACCTTTTAGTCTAATCACTGAGATGTTTTATTTTGTTACAATTAATTGTCGCTGAAACTTTGCAGTGTGATAAAATAGGTAATGTTTATAGATATTACACCGGTTTTACCGGTATTAACGGTAAAAATTATATTATCTGGAATATTTTTTTGTCAGAAGTAAGATTTTTTTTTACCTATACATTAAAATGCTTAGAAATATATCTCTGGGTCAAAAATTACTTCGTCCAAAATCCCTTCTGTTTATGTTAGAACTTAAGTACCTATCCTGTAACGGTATCCAGAAATTTTCCTATTTGTTAGCGGCAGAAATGTAAAAATACTTGTTTTGTAAATAAATAGGTAAGTATGAAAAAATATAAATACACCTTACTTATATAAAAATTATAAAAAAAATGGAATATTTTTACCTTAGGACAGGTGTCCAATATCTCGAACAGAATTGGTTCGCCATCCAGTAGGGCCTCGTGTTTGTATTTACTATCTGTAAACAGTAATAAATAGATAATTATGCGAGATGTATGAGATGTACTATCGCTTACGTTGCTTGTAAAGACCCAGAGAATTGCCACCCTAACTTGTCGCGGCCTGGCCGGAAAAGCTTATTTTGTCAATAATTCAAGATAATGAAGGTTTAAAATACACGTTATATTCCTATTCCGTTTATCTGATTAATCGGACAGGATTCACTGGATACTCGTCCGACTCTTCTATCCTTTCCGAGCATTTGATTGAACAAAAAAATTGACGACTATTATAAGTAGGTATTGTTGCTTGTTACATACTTAGTTTACTAGCCTATCTAACGCGAAATAAGAAGAAGAAACTCAGCTACCACCGGAAAAGCATATAATCGAAAACACCATGTCTCTGTTTCCGACTCTGATGTATAATTCGACTGTCAGACCGAACATGTATTCAATATTTGAACAAATATATGACACGAACACTTTCCGATAGTCGGTTCAGATGGAATCCGACTTTCGTTTAAAAAAAAATCGGACGTGTACATAAAGTACTTAAAACATAAAAAATGTTACCTTGTTGATGGTCGTATTCTCCAATGTATCGCTTTGTCAGAAACCGGACTGTTAAAGCTGAAAAGAAAAAAAATGTTGTTGTATTATTTTTTTATTAAAGTCGCTAGAAAAATGTCTTCTCGACTGCCGCGGACTGTATCATACACCTACAGAACTAAAAGTTTGATAATTATTCGCATAATAAGACATATCGATATTTTTATTTGAAAGCTGACTTGACCGAGAGTGTTTTTTTTATAACCTAATTTTGCTTTCTGAAAGTGCTTAAAAATCGAAATAATGTGAATACTTTGCCTAAGTGCTACCGAACTGTCTGAGCGTGGACAAGACATGTGTGTTACGTTAAAATAAAAAGCAATTACACTCAGTTACAATCAGATGTTATGTCACAAACGGAATCTATTTTCCTCGATCCTGCTACCAAGGTTACGGCCAAGGAACACGCGAATAACGTTCTTCATTATATTGAACATAGTCTTTATCACATAGCTTTATCGTTTGTATCACATAGCATAGTGGCAAAGCGACTGGGGCTTTACCCCACGGGTCACGGGTACAAACTCCGCTCAAGATCGAATTTTTCCTTCTACAATTTTTGAACTTTAACGTTTTTCATTTCATAATATGTTACATTCACATTCATCGAAGATCGACAAATAAGGCACTACCTAACTTTTATGTCAGCTCCGGGATGCAAATAATCGTTAAGAGGTTAACTTTATTTCAAGTAAATCGTTCAATTCCTACCTCGATTAAATTCAACTGTGCGCTGGTTGTGTTTATGGAATGTAAATACGCGTTAGAATTTTTATTTTTACTTATTAAAAGCTTTAAAAACCTGTGTCTACAGCTAGCGGCTTCCACGTCCGATTCAAACGCAGGTGTCCAGGGAATTAGTTCCATCGGATCTCACCTGAATTTTAATTTTTTCCGCGTTATTTCTTGAAATAAATTCTTTAATGTTGACCTCCAGCCAGCGGTCTACTTTTTTAATAGGCAACTGATAGTTCTCAGACTAGTTTCAAATTTTAGATCTAGGTACTTATATCTTTATTATATTTATTATTATATTTCTCGTTTTACTAAATTTTTTTTTTCTTAAACTATTATAAATACACTAGTATAGACTTAATGGATATATTTGATATAATATACACAACCGATTCCTCAATGCTGTTTGTGATGTTGTGTGACTCTGATGAATAGAGCTTCTGAATGTTAGTACAGTGGAAATGTTTGAAGTATTCTTTTATTAATGTGAACATTTTATCTTTCTATTAAAAGTTATCAAAGTCAATGTCAAATATATTCGGATTAGGCTAGGACACTTGAAATTTTCAAATGTCTATAGATATGACTTCACCTTACCTACCCACCACTTACTTACCAACCCTAAGCCAATAATGGGACATTTAAATAAAAATTGATCAGAATTTTTTATTATCCTACATTCGAAATTAAATCGTTCTTGGCCCCCTGATCCCAAAGCACAAGAACTCTCGGAATCGTAGACAGATCGTAGCAGAAAAGCTACGCGTTGCTGTGCTACGTGCTACGGACGAGTCTTTTGTTTCCATTGCCTCGATACTACGCCAGAGATGCCCGCATATACCTACACAAATGCGTTAATGCACTTTGCAAGTGATAGCAGGCTAAATATAAATTCTGATAATGAGGTCGTGAGTCTGCCAAGAGAGAATTTTATGTTTGTACTCCTCAAGGTCATTTTTTTATTACAAGGAATTTTTTTTTTGTTAGTCGAGCATTTTTTTTAGTAAACCTCTGAAACCTAACCTTTAACGTTTAACCTCTGAAGATATAGCGTTAAAAAAGGATTGACGTAGTGATGATAGGTGAAGTACATCATTTGAGAATTGGGAATTGGAATTGGAGACTTTCCTTTTTTGTAGATGAGTACAAAAAAGAAAAGTCTCAATAATTTTCAATATACATTTGGGAAGTACTGGATTAACTTATAACTTCAAAGATAGAAGAGAAAGAATCGAGCAAAAACATATATAACAGACACCATTAATATTGAATACATTTTCATATTCGTTGCATTTAACATATTGAGTCTAGAACTCCAGAAGATGTCATTGTAAAATTTTATACGTGTACGAAATATTTTTTTTTTTTATCATAACCTAAAGCAACTTGACATTGAACCTGAGTACATCGTCCTAAGACTTTTATATGTTGAGCCACTTAACTGGCGACCGTTATATATTCCACACCCTGAATATATTCCATAAATATACTTACATTATATTCAAAGTTAAACGTCGAAGGAAGGCCAAGTAGGTTATTGCACTGCATGTAACGGGACCGACATAAATTGCGTAAAATTGAAGCCACTAGCGGGTTAGACTTGGCAAACACTATCGGAGACGCCGCCACGCCGCCACAGTCGTAACATGTGAATGTCGAACTGACAGGAGATTATCTTTAAAGTAACATTGACAGAGCACCTGGTTGTGATTGGAGGCGATCTGTCAATTACCCGCCATTCGGTGCGAAAGAGAATTAAAGGATATAAATAGAACGAAGATATAGCTGTGCAGAACTGGGTAAAATAGTCCTATAACGATAGGATAGTACAGTAAAATGCAAAGTACTCAACTCTTAGAAGACCATTTTTGTAGTTTTTATAGCCTTACGGTAATTGAAAATATATCTGAAACCTCTTAGCGTTCACTTTGTATTATGACACTGAAAAGAGTTCAATGGCCTACGAGCTTTTAAAATTTGAAACTTACGAGTATTTCCGTATTTTGTGCGGCTATAGCGTTTTATTATTTTGATAAAAAAAGCACATTTTTTCCTCCCCCTCTATTTCCCAAGTTTACTATAATATTTTATAATTATTTTTATAATATTATTTTTCAATAATATACCTACCTAATAATATCTGGTTTACTAAACTTTCAAGGAAAAATATTACAAAGTTTCATATGTTTTATACACTTTTTGACAAAAAGTTTTTTTCGCCTTTGATTTTCTCCTGCCTAAGTTGTCCGTTTCCGACATCTATGTCGGAATGTACAAACCCAACCGTAGTTGGTCATTTTCTGCACCGGCGTTCTTTTTATTATTATAACAGTTTCCTTTCGTTTTTAAGTAGCTTTTCTAACAAACAAAATAAGCTAGTTGCAATGTTGCAATGTTTATTCTAATCTTCGAAAATTCCTTTCAGTTGTTATTGTTATTATAATGGGTTACACGTTACATACATGTTCTCATAAAGCATGTTGCATTAAAGCCGTGTATTTCTATGGGTTTCTTTGTTTGATTCAATTGAGTTTATAACTAAACTTTGGCAGTGAACGCCAATTTACGACATACTTACATACCTACGTCAGAAATACTTCGCATTGTGTGTTTATCGATCTACATAAAAGACAGGTCAATCAATACATTGTAGAATTTAGTATTAATGTATTGGTAGGTTTCTAATTTATCTTCAGTTCGTTAGGCTAATTGGTCACCTTTGATTAAAATCTTTGTCACAAATACTTACAATAGATAGAACAGCTTCGAGCGATAGAATGTGACGAGTTTTCACAGGTACCTACAGATAAATCTAAGATTCCATCTCTTTAAGAACCTATAAGCTATAAGTATTAAGCAATTTACCCAATGCCAAAGCCCCGAGGCCTCTTCTTATACAGAGAAGGATCATGCATTTGGTCATTGTTGACCTTTCAACAACCACAAGGACCTTGAAAATTGAGGTAGACGTCACGTCAGTAGATACCTAAAGAAGATTAGCTGAAGGTCAAGCTCGCGCAGACCTTGCAGTGAGATGTTTCTTACGGCCTGGCCACGAACTCGTCGGCGCTAAGCCGCCGCTGCGCGGCGAGCGGTAAGAACAAATGTACTAAAATGTTCAACGACGCCACGACTCGCCGCTCTCAGCGGCGGCGGCGGCGGTTTCTCCATTCTCCATACTTAAAATGATTTGTATTGATTTCGTGCACTCCATCCGTCGAATTTAAAATATCATTAGAAAATATAATATGCTTAAATACGTCCAAATACATCTAAATATGTCT
The DNA here is from genome assembly GCA_936450705.2 of Protodeltote pygarga. Taxonomy (NCBI): domain Eukaryota; kingdom Metazoa; phylum Arthropoda; class Insecta; order Lepidoptera; family Noctuidae; genus Protodeltote; species Protodeltote pygarga. The sequence goes on from OW388248.2 coordinate 17,527,809, forward strand.
AAATACGTGGCATGGCCATAGCGCCGCTCGCAGACCTAGCCCGTCGCCGCCGCCTTACCTAGTGGCCACGACTTCGGTCTAAGGCGGCGGCGACGGGCTAGGTCTGCGAGCGGCGCGATGGCCATGCCACGTATAACTTAGACATATTTAGATGTATTTAGGCATATATTACATACATAGACTCACGCCTGTTTCCCAGAGGGGTAGGCAGAGACAACGGATTTCCACTTGCTACGATCCTTGCATACCTCTTTTGCCTCATTCACTCTCATCACGTTCTTCATACATGCTCGTCGGTTTAGGGTACTCCTGACCTGACCTTTCTCAAGGACATCCCCGACTTGGTCATAGAATATTCGTCTAGTTATACAGCGTGTAACAGAAGTCCGAAATAATACTTAAGGGCATGTATGTATATCATGAAGAGAATCACCTGTGAAAATATTGAATGCAAAAGAGGCATTTTTTTTTTCATACAAAATAATTATTTTGATTTCATTTTCTTCAATAATGACAGATTTCATTATCCTACGCGTGCCTAGTGCTTACTTCAAGCATTTATTGAAGGTAAATAACCGGATTCGTGTTGATTCACCTTTCAGCTGATGTCTAGGGCTGTATTTGAAAGATTTTGGTGAAAACTTTGACCGTGGTTTACTAGAGTATTGTTTGGAGTTCGGTTCCAAAACCTATGCTCAAGGATTGTTTATAGGGCACCTTATACGCCCTTAATGTATTATTTCGGACTTCCGTTACACGCTGTATAGTCTAGTTATATATACGTTTAGTTATATATATAGTTCGTTAGGCATATATTTTCTAATGATATTTTAAATTCGACGAATGGAGTGCACGAAATCAATACAAATCATTTTAAGTATGGAGAATGGAGAAACCGCCGCCGCCGCTGAGAGCGGCGAGTCGTGGCGTCGTTGATCGTTGAACATTTTAGTACAGCTTGGCAAAAAAGAGTCTGAGGCGGTGACAGTTGGAACTAAAAAATTATAATAATGACAACACTGTTTTATTTGTCAACTACAAGTAGCTTCCTTGTCATCTTTACGTATTGCGAGTAATTTTCTTTAAAATTTAAAAGATTCGTGTGAATTGTGTGTGATATTGTTACATAATAATAGTTGATATAGTTATTCGTAATGAATAAAACCGTTCGCAGTAGTGGAAGATCTGTTAAATATCAAGTTTTCTTAAGATGTTTGGCCGAAAGCAAAGCCGGACAAATTTTGTCTGAAATTGACAATGTTTACCTGAGAACTGCTCGAATGACAGATAAAGTCCATGCATTTTTTCTTCTAGAATGTAATTAAGTCGTTATATTTACTTTCTGATAGCTATACCACCAGTTTTTGTCGTCTTGTGTACAAATCATTATTGAGGTTATGTTTTGTAATTCGACGAATCACGTGTAGTTAAACTGTTTAAATTGATACTTGAAACATATGAATAGAATTTATACAGAGTTATTATTGTTTATTTCAGGTAAATCTGAAAATACAATCAGACCAATTGTCAATGAAGGTGAAAAAAGTAAGAGTATTTTTTCGACACCTGGAAAACACCGAAAAGGTCGCCCGAAGAAAGAACTTGATGATTTTAATTTATGTTGCAAGTTGCCGTTCGTTGTGGCGTTCAATACGGGACGCCTTTGTTCAACGGTGGACGTTTTCCAGCTGATGGTGATGACGTTGAATTTTTTGTATTTTAATAAAATCTAAAATGAAACATGTTATTTAATTTCCCTTGTTGATAATGAAGATTTATTATCATAATTGACTCACTGAGAGGCTCACTATAATTCTAACTCTTGAGAAGACCATTCTCAAGAGTCTGAATGATAGCGATAACGTACTTACATTATGGGACTATGCATTGCGTTGTCAGATTTTTCTTATTCAACTTAGATCTCCCACAGAGTAAGCCACCAAGCTTTATATTACATATAAGTAGGTAGTTATTGCCGCCAATGTACAATCTTCCTAAATATAATTTGGTTACTGTTTTGTACAATAACTACTACCAGATCATGACTATTACAAATAAAGTTTAAATCTTTCTTAATTTTAAATATGTTCAATTTACTTTTTTAATTTGATAAATATTGAAGACTAAAATTATCAAGTATCTTGTCACTTTTAGTCGTGGTATATGGGGTGGCCATCGTAGGATAAAGGCGCCCTCAATTTATCCAGACTCTTTTTTGCCAAGCTGTACATTTGTTCTTACCGCTCGCCGCGCGCCGCGCTAAGCCGCCGCTGCGAGCGGCGAGTTCGTGGCCAGGCCGTTTGACCGAAGTCGTGGCCACTAGGTTAGGCAGAGGCTACATTTTGCTGATATTACTTCTTCGATCACTTCAATTTTGCTGATAGTTTGTTTAGTTGGTACCGTGGCTTTACTTATTGTATATATAAGTTATAGCTCTTATCGCATAAATAAATTAAACACTACTGATATTCGTTAACAATGAAGTAATTCATTTGCATGTTGATTTATTTGTTATCATTCGAGTGCTTAGTCAGCGGCCCAAACTATGTACACTATACATAGTTTGAGCCGCTGACTAATGTATCTGTATTCGTATGTGTCATTTTGCATATTTGTATGTCATCACTTACACTCGCAACTACGATGGGTAGGTATTGTAGTCCGGCCACTTTCAAGATACTTCCTAAAATAAAACGGACTTGAATACGAGTAAGTAGTATTACAATCTGTCTAAATATCGAAGAAGATAAACACCTATTTTGCAGTAAAATAGTAACCATTTAAGCTTATTGTTACTTTTGTATCACATTTGTGAGCTACCGACGGTAACATTTGACAAATCTTTTGCTTTAAGCTACAATTATTCCAGATCTTAAGAATCAAAATTAAATACGTTTCCAATTTTTTTATATCGTGTATTGGCAAAAAGAAACATAAAATACCTAGTTTATTGTATTCTTTTAGGGATTTAGATGTGTAGGTAATTTAAATAATGTCCAAAATGAAGTCATAACAAATGATTTGGCTTCACATTCACGCACCAAGTCCAAAGATAATAAATTTTATGAATAAAATTACGAAAACGTTTCTGGACTGTATTGATATTAAATTAATACGACTTTGGCATTTACTAGATGTTACAATATTTATGAGAAGAAATTACAGAACTAAGAATACCTATATTTACAGTTATAACTTCCTTAATTGTCGAGGAGTGTGGAAGATGTTTACGACTAAATAGTTTAAGTGACATCAGGCTCAATATAGAGTATAACTATAAAGTATATAGCTACACTATAAAAAACATTGGGAAATAATATAGAAGTATAGCAATGGAACTTTAAATGCGCTAACATTAACACCAAGGTCGTCCTATGTTAAACGAGACATGCGTGCGAAATCGTGTGCAGGGTAATAGTCAGCTTCTAGAGATCACAACGACGCGCGACGCACGACGAAATGAAATTGTCATGGTTGATCTCTTTAATAGAAAAAAATACTAGCAATATTATAATAAAGATTTTATTTAGTAAAACATTCTTCGATTTCTCTGCAATGGTTGTTTCCGAAAAAAAAACATGGACGTGAATCTAAGCTTTCAGTTTACTCTATGTAAACACAAAACATACGGAATCGATATTCGTTAAGAATAAATACAAATGTAATGTAATCATACTGAAACGTTTACTGCAAGATTGTCGATTAAACGTATAAAACATGTGGGCCGGACCTAAAATACGCTACTTGATAACTTTAGTGCGCTGCTCGAATTATTTAATGTTATTTTCAGAATGAGTAATCAGAAATTCTCAATTTCGACCCAACAAGAGGTACCTAGTAAATACTTGTTAAATACTTAGGTGTATAGTTCTTTTAGTAGTATGTACTAGTAGGTAATCATTTGGTATGTAGGTAACCGTACTGTAGACATAGCACAGAGGAATAAGGGTCTGCGTAATAGTAGAAGTCCGATATAATAAACCAGCCTGCAAGGCCCACTGCAGAGCGAAGGTATCTTTTCTTACACTTAGAGAAGGTCTTTTTTAGAATATTTAATTGAATTAAGTAATTTGAGTAAGTAATAGATCATATAACAACAAAATCTCTAATATTTTCAACGTATAACAACGGAAACTATAATTTTGTATAATATAACGATCATTTAATATAATAAACGATTTTTATTATTTTAAAATAACTAATTCTTTCTAAGCATAACACACATTTTATATATAGGGTGGCCCATTTATAGTGGTCCAAAATTTTTTTTAACATCTAAGACATCCCAATGATTAATCTAAACGCAACATATGTTCCGCGAAAATCAGTAGTTTAGAAGTTATGATTTTTTAAATTTAATTTCTTAAAATTTCTACTTTAGTCATGTAAACCTCTTTAGATTGAAAGTGATTGCACTAAACCGAATCAAATTTGGTTTGTAAGTACTATAGACATGTAGCAAGCAAGCAATGAGCTATTTTTAAGGTTAACCTTAAATCGTAACATGGTTTTAGACCTTTCGGTGAATTATTTGTAATTTTCGATTGATTAAGCACATTTTTCAAAAAATTCTAAAGACAAAAAAATGTACTACACGAATTTTGCTTATGGTTGTAAAAACTACCTTGAAGTGTGAGGATAACATAAATAAAAAAATACTGCGGTGTAACTACAGTAAGCTCTTCAGAAATCAACATTGTATGCACTAGGTCATTAAAAACTTAAAATTTTAATTTTTGCCTAAAACATCATTTGAATAAATCCAACTTTATTATGAAAATAAAAACACTGGAATTAGTTAAATAAAGGATATTTATTTAAAATAACAACCCACAATGACAAAATAAACGCTATTACAATAAGATTTCGAAATGTCTGCCTCTATTTTCAATGCATAAACATTAAACAGCAACGTCGCAAAAAAATCCTTTTATGCCTGTTGAAAAGGTGTCTATTTGCTTTAATTTTTGTAATTCAGCCATCATCATCATCTGCCTAGCCGTTTCCCAACTATGTTGGGGTCCGCTTCCAGTCTTCAACCTCTTCTTCTTTCTTATTCTCACACTTTACCGTGCGCGAGGCTTTTGCTTAACGTATTATAAGAAGATTAGGTACTAACAGCATTCACCACAACACACCAAAGCATAAATATAAAAGGAAGTCATCTGCCTAGCCTTTTCCCAACTATGTTGGGGTCGGCTTCCAGTCTTACCGGATGCTGAATACCAGTGTTTTACATGGAGCGACTGCCTACCAGACCTCCACAACCCAGATACTGGGTTACACGACACCCCTTGGTAAGACTTTCGGGCTTCTGACTACCCGTAACGATTGTCAAAGATCTACAATTGACAGCTGGGGCCAACAGCTTAACGTGCTATCCGAGGTACGGAGAGTGATAATTAATTTATAAAACGCACAGACCTTATGAAAAGTCAGAGGTGCGCGCCTTGGGTTCGAACCCGAGACCTCTGATTTGCCTGTCAACGGTCACCACCACTAGGCTATCACGACGAAAGCAAATAAACAGCTTTTCAACAGGCATAAAAGGATTTTTTTGCGACGTTGCTGTTTAAAGTTTATGCATTGAAAATAGAGGCAGACATTTCGAAAACTTATTGTAATAGCGTTTATTTTGTCATTGTGGGTTGTTATTTTAAATAAATATCCTTTATTTAACTAATTCCAGTGTTTTTATTTTCATAATAAAGTTGGATTTATTCAAATGATGTTTTAGGCAAAAATTAAAATTTTAAGTTTTTAATGACCTAGTGCATACAATGTTGATTTCTGAAGAGCTTACTGTAGTTACACCGCAGTATTTTTTTATTTATGTTATCCTCACACTTCAAGGTAGTTTTTACAACCATAAGCAAAATTCGTGTAGTACATTTTTTGTCTTTAGAATTTTTAGAAAAATGTGCTTAATCAATCGAAAATTACAAATAATTCACCGAAAGGTCTAAAACCATGTTACGATTTAAGGTTAACCTTAAAAATAGCTCATTGCTTGCTTGCTACATGTCTATAGTACTTACACACCAAATTTGATTCGTTTTAGTGCAATCACTTTCAATCTAAAGAGGTTTACATGACTAAAGTAGAAATTTTAAGAAATTAAATTTAAAAAATCATAACTTCTAAACTACTGATTTTCGCGGAACATATGTTGTGTTTAGATTAATCATTGGGATGTCCTAGATGTAAAAAAAAATTTTGGACCACTATAAACGGGCCACCCTGTATATCGTTTAAGATACCGCTCAAAAAATATAAAACTTATACAATACAACTCGAGGGAGGGCCAGTCCCGGCCAGTCGACGGGGCCCTGCTTCGCGGGGCTCCTACTTCTGAGTGGTTTATAAAAAAATAACCACGAAGGTTAACGCAAGGATTTTGATTAAACTAAACATTAAAAACTGATAACTGGAAATTATTTAATTTATACTAACTATTTCTAAGGGCTAACTGCTATTTTTTTGTTTGACGTTTAGTTTCGGGCCTTCGGGGCATCATTTGCCATATCATTTGGAAAAAGCGATCCAATTAAATAAAATCTTAATGACAAAAAAAACTTAAGTACGGTAAAAAAAAAGTGTTATCATAATAAATTCGTTTTGAACATATCAAAATTGATTCATTGCCGGGCGTGTAAGTCTTAGAAAAATAGGGCAAACACTAGACTACTTTATAACAAATCTCGAGTAAAAACGAGTGATGACCATCATAGCGTGGGCTTTAGTGTACAAAAATTAAAACGAAACTCAAATCAAATATACCATTATTATACACCAACACAGTCGTCATTCCACGGAACATTTTGAGGATTAGAAAAAGTTATACGCATGGAACTTCAATAGTACCTTATTTTATTTATATCCTACATAATATAAATTCTGAGCCATTTATAAAAATATATTTTTAAATATTCAAACCTTTTTATGGACGACAAATTATGATTAGCGTCGCTCGTAAACATTAACAGATTTAAGATGCGTAAAATGACGCCTGAAGTAACATTTTTTGGCTACGTTTCACAATAAATTTTGACGTAATTTTGGCTGAATATGTAGGAAAACGAAACGAATAAGTATTTTGTTTTTCAGTGATTCTCGTATAGGTGATTCTAGTCGAATAATTACAACGTGAGCTACAACGTCGTTAATGTTTTGTAATTTCTGATGTACCTATAAAATATAATATTAGATGCACAATATGCACATTACTTACGAAAAGTTAGAAGTGTGCGCCTTACCGTATAATTAAAACAGGAAGCGTAGATATTTATTTCAGGTTAAATTTATGATTTAAAAGTTTTGACCGTCCTGGAATATTAACAACGTGTTACACTAAAAAAAATTAAGAAATTGTGAATTAAATTCATAACTTTAACCCATCTACGAAAGTAAAGAAAACTGACCGACTAGGCTCGCTCACTGCTAGGTGCATGGTGCTGGCTCATTGCTCACGGCTTTTTTCCATTTTTTTTTAAATTTAGTTTGTTAACTTGTAGTTTTAGTTAGTAAGTTTTGTGTCCATCTGTTCACTTATGAAATAAAAATCTTTTCTTTCTTAGCTTTCTTCTTTCGTAATACTTTCGTAGCGACTGATGGCTTTAACCAATAGGTCTATGGTTCAAGTCCTGCTTGTAATCATTTTCTTTCTACATTTTTTTTATCTTAGTGTTCGTATCGCATGCATAAATTATTTCAAAATATATTATTATAATGTATTATTTATTAATAACGACTGGATTTTGGTCGCAGCAGCTAATCTCCGTAGAAATTTGCCAATCTCTCATTTATCTTCACAGGAAATATTATAGTGCACAAATACGTGCGCAAACACAGGTGTACTACCCACACTCTCTTAATCCAATACGACTTTACTTGCTCTCTGAAGCACTGAGCAGGATATAACTAATTATTATCTGCTTTTAGCGAAGTTTTAATGCTCAGCTAACCCCAAATGATTGTCTACTCTAAATCTTAATGTATTACCTCAACAAACATAACAAAGATTAATGTTATAGTCATAGACATAACAAACGATAACAACAATATAATAACTATGCTTCATGCTACAACTGGTTCACCGCATAGATCTCCAGAATAAATCTGATCTATCGACGGCGGGTGTGCAATCGATGGGGGCCAAAACCATTATGGCTTTTCAATATTCTTGATAAACATGTGATTGCGTTTCAAAACAATATAGGTAACTACTACTGTCAGGTTCATCAGGTAGACAGATGTAGCAGCCCCACTCAATACGTCTTCTAACATAATAAAAATAATCGATTCACAAACAGAAAAGTAAATGGTACTGAACAATTTTATCTATAGTTACATATTATAATAGGTACTATAGTGACTATGGGGCACGGTAACAACGAAAGTTGCTTAGTTAGTCTAAGTTTTACAAAACATACTCGTAGAGCGGCACCCATCACAACGCAAACTATCACAAATAAATCACAAAATGAAGGCCACAACAACAAAAATTGCAGCAAGAAATGCGTACAAGGGAAACGTTCACTGATGCGCGCAGCTCTGGAGTACAAGTTGTGTAGCCAAAATGTTTAGATTTTTAGAAAGAAAAGAAATCTCTGATCCGAAGCTTCAGTTCAGTTTACAGTTCGTGATTTATCTTCTGGATTTAACCACCATGTGGTCGCGTTATCGTGGTACTATACATAACCATTGACCTATTTGTGCGTACGCGCGGTAACAATGTTAACGTTAAAAATAGTTCCGTTATGAAACGTTCTATTTTTAAATTCCACTTAAACTGCGCGAACGTTAAATTGTAGGTGAACAGAACAATTAGTCATTCATCTATTAATATATGCGTAGTGAAAGTATTCGCTTATTAGCCAAAGTGACAAAACAGGTAGGTACTATTTCCGCAAAGTTTGGGCAAAGGTTAACACTTACATTTCATCGGGAAGATATTGCGGATATCCGTCGAATCGAAAGGTAACGACAGTCAACGTCAATACACACTGATGGAGAGACGGACGGATACAGGCGGACTTTGAGGGCTTTTATTTAACACAGACGAAGCTATGAATAGACACTAATTCCCACGTGTATAAACAAAAATAAACATAGAATTTAACGTGCTAAAACAAGTAAATATTGCATATTTGACGTTTGCGAGCTCATTTCCCTTATTATCGTGATTTTTTCCATTATGTGTTAATATGGTTCTTATTAAGTATACTTACGCATTCATTACAGGATTTATTCGCATTACCTATATTGTCCGCCAATCAGGGGTAAAATACCAGTCCTCGCGCACTTCTACTAAATGTGACAAGGAAACACCATGGATTTTTTCCCAAAAAGTCAGGATTTACCTATCCGATCAAAATTTCAAATTTAGCGATATATTTTATACGAAATAATTTATTTAACGATAGAGGTATACTTAACCAGACAAGAGCACGTTGAATGCGCAAGTAAAACCCGTACTTCTCCCAAAGGTTTGCGAAGGAACACCGCGTGGTTTTTAGTCCGTGCGAGTCGGTCCTAATTCCACTCACCAGCCCTTAGTGATGAGGCACCCATAGGTAGACAATTGATATTTACACAATGTGTGTATTACTGTGGTAAATAAATAATACAAATAAATCCTCCCAGACAAAATTCTTCAAGTAAGGTACAATTTATAGCTTGCTTTCAAGGAAAATTTAAATAAAGTTTCAAGATATTTACAATTTTCTTGAAGAAAAATACAAAACTGTAAAATTAACTACTCCTTAGATGTTCATTGACTATAATTATTTTATCATATTATATTATACGGAACCCATAGTGCGCAACAACAATTACTTCGCACTTGCCCGTTTTAATTTATTTTTAACTGTAAGTAAGTACTTCATGTTAAATTAAAGTTGGGTAAACTTTTATTTCAAGAGTTTAATTTAAGTTCCCCTGTTTTATATCCAAATGTTTATATGATTTAATTTATAGTGAGTTCATTTTAATTGATCGAAATTTAAAACTCAAACATGATCCGAAAGACCCGTGGCGCCATATATTAGTATCCTATCGAAGTTATTGTACAACTGACTAGGTACATGCAAAATTTCAAGATGATCGGTTCAATGGTTTAGGCGTGTAAAGGTAACACACAAACCAACTTACTTTCGCTTTTATAATATTAAATAGTTATATAGGAAGTTGGGATGATGATAATTACTCGTATATTCTTTGTATGAATATTACCTACCTACATCCTTTTTCCAGAGGTAATGTGTAATGTAAGTACATTTATTTCCTTGACGTCAAGAGTATGCTAAGGCTGCTTTTCCACCAGAGATGAGCTATGCAGCTATGCTACGAGAATGTAATAGCTAAGCTGTGAAACTATGTGACCTTTTCCACTGATACCAAGCATGTATGTCGCATAAGTTCTTAGTTGAATCCGTTTCCACTAGTGCTAAGCTATGATATGATGGGCCCCAATGAATATGATTGGTGGATATCAAACGCATCCATAGCAACGTAGTACAGCTCATCGCTGGTGGAAAAGCACCCTAGCCACCCTAAGTCATGCGTCTCAATATCAATACATTTACAATTTTTTTTTATGAATCCACGTATATGATTAGTACTTAGTTGTTTGCAAATCTGTTCGAAGGTTTTAAAATAGAGATCTGATTAAATAAAACTGAATTCCTGATACCGAGTTCGCAAAAAATATAAACAAAGAATTCTCAATTACAGAAATAAGAAAATCGCAAATATGCAAACAATGTGTGAGACAGCCAAGCCAACAGTTTTAACTGTTTGATAATCGTCACTCATTATCAACAATTGTTTAGATTGCTACGAGAGGCCCGTTGTTACGGTAGAGGCGGTATGTAAAAATCGAATTAATTGCTGCGATGCTTGTTGCTTTGATAACAAGCAAATCACAGCAGAATCATAGCATCAGTCACGCAAGTTACGTTATTATTCAGTATTATGTTATTACTTACAAAGGCAACTAAAACCTTGTCTTTATGGTCTCACTACTAAACACGTTGCAGCTTAGTGATTAATTATTGAATTACCTGTAAAAAGTATTGTATCCCAAGTCCCAACCCAGCAAATATTTCTCAAGTTTAATATCGCCGATTATTTTTAAATACCTACTGACTGTTATGTGTTAATTCCGGATTGAACGATCGTTGAATTCGAAAAATATACGCCGCAGATAAAGGTTTGTTGGGGGGTCGGTTAGCGTACAATCAATGTTTACAGCGGCCTTTATTGGAAAACCGAGAATTTACTATGATACTTATGTAACTGATGGGGCTATTAAAAAAAAAATTATAATATTAAAATTATGCTAAGTAAACATAATAAAAATAATTAAACATTTGATAAAGTCAAATAATTTTTACTTTCAAAACAGGCATTGCATAGAATCCATTTCTTAAGTAATAGATATCAATGTCCATATTATATTTGAAGGTACTAAAAATATTTAATAACTTATGTTAAAATTAATATTTTGTTCCAAGTGAGTACCTAAGGTTTAACTTTATCATTTGGCTAAATAAATAATAAAGTACCAAAACTTTAGATATACCCACCCACCTGTACCCACCTGATTATACCCACCTGATTTTATTTTTTATGGTATTTTTTCATACTAAATGCATAATAGTTGATATTATGCATAGTAGTGCAGAATATTTGTTAACAAAACTGATAGATATAGGTACTAGATGACAGTCAATGTTTTAATAAACAATATATTTGCTTTGTGAGTTTTTTTTTAAATTATATTATACTGGAGAGTTTTACAATATGTTCGGTTAGTATTTATTGCTTTTATTGCCCATACTACTTAGTTTGTTTTTTAAATTTATTCAATGTATATCCAATGGCTGTACATAAATACACATTGTGTGTATCCGCATAATATTAAAAAATGTACCGGTATTACTTGTATTAACTAATGGTAAACCTTTAACCTATGTACGATTTTACGAAAAACGAGGATGCTATAAGCTAATTTTGGTACTCTATTTTGGGTATGTCTAAACTTAACACCCAAATCGGTAAGCCTATATCCCAAAAAAATATCGGTTCATTACACAGCATTTTTGCCGTAAAACATATGGGGTTAATGTACAGTTTTAACTATCGGCTTTATGTATGTTTTTTATTTAGTTGTGATTCGTTTAGAATTGAATCGCTAGCCTGGAAGATTTGACTGAAATATGATAACTATAAATAATTATAATAGGTATACACGCAAGCAAAAAAAGAGTGATATTCACAATTATAACACTCGTCATAAGGACAATCTTGTGGTACCTGGTTATAGACTTTCTAAAACCAAAAACTCATTCATGGGTAACTGTATTAAGTTTTACAACAAAATACCCTCTATAATTAAGGATCTGCCGGATGCTAGGTTTAAAACAGTTATTAAAGGTATCCTTATATCAAAAGCTTACTATAAGTTGAAGGATTACATTGAAGATAAAGATGTGTGGCTTACTACTCCCTCCTGCACACTGCGACCCACTAGCGCTGATTGAACTTTACTAATATTCAAAATCAAATTTTATTGTGCTTTGACATCATATTGAATACGTATTATAGAATACTTAATATTTTTGAATACTCCGACATGTATTTGTATTGCTTACTATGTATGTTTGTAATTATGTGAGCACCATGTAGTCCTTCTAACTTAGTTTTATTAACGTGATGATTGCTGTACGGCTTGAGTATGTCATGCTCACAGAAATGTTCTGATAGCGGTGGCGTTGTGTGTCGGGTCGTTTGATTCCCTACAATATGGTTGAGTTAGGCGATGGCTGATGCATGCGTCATACTCGTGAACGGGTGCCGTCTGTTGGGACTGGTCAGCTCATAGCTGCTGCGGTAATTTTATCAAAAGCATAAATATATTTAAGGTGTACTTGTGATTAGCCGACTGACATTGTTCTCACATAAGACCTCAGAACAATGTAACCTAAAATATTGTAAGCCACTATATTTAAAAGAGCAACCATGGAGTTTCTTGCCAGATTCTTCTCCATGAAAGGTAGGCTGCCCTAGGAACTGGCAACTAGAGTCACTCTTTTATTAAAAATATTAGAATTACGACTATTCATAAGTGCCTAATGGTCTACATGAATAAAAATATTTTGATTTTTGATTTTTTTGCAAGTATTTTATGCAAAGATGTGTAATCTAAACTATAATTTAATATGTAAATCGAATTACACCTTGAAAGAAAAACATTCGCAGTACAACACATTCGCCAAGCATTTTTAAATTATTATTTTATTAGACATGATGGCGCTTTGGTCATGGACCCGCTTTGCAAAACCGTGGATGTAGGTTCGAACCTGGCACGTACCAATGTGACTTTTTCAATGTCATATGTACTTTCATTGACTAACGGTAAAAGAAAACATCGTGAAGAAACCATGGCTGAAACCGCCCCGCTAACACGATCCTTTTCTGTAAGAGAAGAGGCCTTCCAGACCAGGGCAAAGGCTTCTTCTCACAACTTCTCACAAAGGCCTTCTATCTGTCTCCAAAGTATACTATTACTGTTCTCTCTGTGGAACCGTAACAGGTTGATTAAATATAATTATTTAATAAGAAAATTTGAAAAAACAACTGATACGGATGGGATTCGAACCCACGATCTTCGAGGTATTTTTTTTTCAAATTTTCTTATTAAATAATTATATTTAATAAGCTATCATGTGCTATAACATGTAAAAAATTCACAAAAAATATTAAGGTTGATTAAATTATTACTATTATTATTTATTAACGAAATGTAGACTTTCTTCCGAATCATGGGTGCAGTTATAGACATACAGTCATGTAATGAAATCGAACCCAAATGCAAGTCATATAACCGCTATGCCAATCGTATCGTGAAATTAATGGTAATGAATATGTTTGATTACACTTGGTTATAACTAAAGCTACAAGGTATCAGATAACTAAATATAGGTATAGCAGAGAAATTTTGAGGTTCAAGTCCACGAGAACGAAGCCGACCATAGCTTATAAATAAAAGTAGAATTCCTAAACTATTTCTGTGTTTAACTGTACAAATATTGCTCCACAAAACCTAAACATTTCGACAGCATTTCGAGTCACATTCACACAACTATGCGGAACTTTTGGCAATGAAGCATGCGTCATTTGGCTCTCTGTTTACACAAGTAACGCTCTTAAAAGCCCGTTAATAAGTCTAAAATAAGAACAATACATCACACGCATTGAGTTAATTTGCCATGAAATTATCGGTGGAACTGATTGTTTCTGAAGTTTTGTTAATGGGGTATTTTGGACTGTCATTATGTGAATTTGTACGCTGAACAATGTAAGTGCCAAGTGTAAATAAATGTAATAATATGTGTTATAGCATTTATGAGAATCCCTGAATTTCTTAGTCTTGTGAATGGTAAAAATAAAAATATGCAGTCGCTATTTTTAATTATAGGAAATTAAAATAGTGACTTGAACCACCGATATTTGCAGTTAGTACCTACAGTGGCAGTGCTTTCTATTAATTTGTTAAAATTGCTAACGGATATTTTTAAAAGGTGTGCCCCCCATGTGATGGAATAAAAATGTAGACAAGAACTTGAATTATGTTGCGTGAGGACAATGATACGAGAAGGTAAAATCGAGCGTCATTGCCACGGTAGCTTAGCACGGTAGGAACGGCAATGTCGCGGGTTCAAGTCCCACGCACTCGTTTTCAATTTTTCAGGCATTACATGACAGTGACATATTGTACCTATAAGAAATCATATAATTATAATGCAGTATTACTTAGAACTATCTGATAGTCTCCGAAGAGATCTTAAAAAAAATCATTCATAAATAATTATTCATAAAGGACATTTATGAATAATTATTATTTATTTATTATTTAGTTTCTTTTTTAAACACATATTTAGTGTTACTAAAAAACCAGTAGAGTTCTTACATAGACCTTAGAAGAAGTACGCGGAGATCAAGTTAGCTTGTGGGTGTTGAGGAGAAGACTCTTAGCTGCAAATATACGCACTTGGCGACCAGCTGGGACCGCTAAGTAGGTACCTAGCTCCGTGGGTATCGAATTACCAATTTGAAATTTTAAAGGAACTGCGCGTGCAGCAGGAAACAAGCTAAATCAATCACTGGGGGGTTTGACTGTCACAATGCCTCTGTCGCTAAAACTTTGCATTGTGATTAAGTTATGTTTACAGATAACTGTAAAAATATCTACTTTCTAGAATTGTTGTTGTCGGAAGTCAGGTTTTTTTACCCAAACATGAAAATATCAGATATCTCAAGAAAAAAAAAATAATTTCTGTGCACCATGAAAGGCAAAACACTAACTTTTATATATTTCTAATATAATATATATTTATTTCTAAATTTTAAGACATGTTTTTACAAAATAATATAATTATATCTTTATCTCTTTAATGTAAAATTGCTCCGTCAAAAATTCCTTCGGTTTATATTAGAACTTAATATAAACATAGATTCGTAATGTTATCCAGAATTGTACGATTTGAGATCGAGGCATGTAAAAATACGTGTACTGTGTACCTGTAATCTTGACCTCTTGTGTCGTGATAGCCCCGTGGTAGTGACCGTTGGCAAGTCAGAGGTCTCAGGTTCGAACCCAAAGCACGAACTTCGGACTTTTCGTAGCTGTATTGTAAATTAATTATCACTTACTCCGCGCCTCGGAAAGCACTTATAGCTGTTGGCCTTGTGTCTGATCTGTCTACGGTCGTGTCGGATTGCCGTCACATCGGACTATGAGAGTGCACCTGTGTTGGCGCAAACACTTGTCTTGTGCACTATAACATCTCCTGCGTAGTTGGCTTACTCCGTTGAGATTGGCCGTTGTGATCGAAATTCAGTCAGGAGGACATCATCACCTGTAATCTTAGATTATTATCTAGGATAAAAAAATACCGTTATCTATGAAAATAAATATTATTATACTGCAAAGTTTCAGCGACCGACGGAGGAAAAAGTGAAGGGGTACCTACAAAGAATTTTCTAGTTGATCGGACTATATTGTTAATACTTTTTTTTTGTAATAAAGTATGTGGATATAGAGAGTTAGATGTTAGTTCCCCCATAAAATCCTAAGTAGGTACTTTTTAAACTATAGAATATCGAATCCCTTTAGGTTGCGAGAGTAAGATAGATTAGGTAGTCGCTTCTTAGAAAACGACAAGTCAGATTAGAGTCAACCCCAACAAAGTTTGGGTTTAATAAGGCTAGGAGGACGGAAGCTCAATAGCCTCGTGGAAGGCAACTCGAATTGTGATGTACCCCATATTTGTATAAGTGAGGATTGAATACTTTATGTAGGTAAATGGATGAATGTAAAAAAAATAAAACATAATTTTATCATTCTCCACGTAACACCAGCACCTGCTGCAGTAGGTAAACACTATTTTAAACCCTGAACAACATAATATAGTGACTTTAAACTTGGCATATCGCAACAGCTAAAAGACGTTTATTATTTTTTTTAATATCCGCTGTGCCTGCTAATGTAGGTATGCGTAATGTTTAGTTACGTCTTGTATACCTATCCAATATCATCCGATGATAAATTCCGCAGTTTTATTTACTCATCGATTCCGTCCGCTTTATTGGTAACAATTTACGATCTGAAAATATTCAGAGCCTTGAGACAAAAACACTTGTAGTCTATCAATGTTATTTTAGCAATGGTGTAAGCTCGCAGTGACATACCTACGCTTTTATGATTATTTTTATATTAACTAAAATAACGATCAACGTATGTCGGTGAATCACTAAAACACTAAACCGTTTTGAATCCAATAATATTAATCACATCCTATAATTTTAAAAATAAACATAAAAGTCAAAAATTCAGTTCAAATATTCTAACCGTAAACACTGCATTTTATAAATCAACAAACACTCCACTACACATACCGCTCTTTCCGACAGATGGCGCACCGATCACAGCGACTTTCACTTCGGACAACGACGATTTCTTCCGTCTGATCCCTCTAGCGGACATTTTACATCCGACGCGACGCGTCCGCACTTCGTCCGTACCCCGATTGCGCGCGAACTCGAAACAAAAAGCTTCAACGCCCCAATGTATAAATACACGAAGCGACACTCACTGACATCCACAGCGTGTTAATAGGTCAAGATCTGGCCAAGATCAGAGTCGTGCAAATAGCCCTGTTTACACCGGCTTCCTCCCTGCGACTGTGTATGGCGGTAGGCCAACGGCATCACTCCCACTTGGACTCAAATGTTCCAGTAAATTAAACGTGCGGAATTTATACACGCGTAATTTAGTCGTCAATGTTTTTTAGCGTTCAGTTCCAAAATGTCGGGACTCGGGATTAGTCGGGATTGACGTATGTCGACACTATTTAACAGTATTTAGCGAAATATTCTGATAACAGTTGTCAGGTGTTAACAGTGAAACCTGCTGGTACTGTCTTAAATGAGTAGGTAATATTAGAAACAAATATCTAAAACTAACTGCGGAAATGCTTTCGGTTATCACAATTACTCTGCATTTGCATATAACTGTTATGGTCAATTCTCACACGATACTGAATTTTCTGTGGGATAGGTCTGAACGATAACACCCAACTTTTTCCAGGCAGGTTTGCTCCTCCGTAGACCACAACACCTCTTCCAAAGTTTACGATACCTACCTCGTATTCGAACCCGATGCTCCGACTTGTCAATGCAATTCATATCAGCAGGCTATTAAGCGGCAGGGCCGCAGGGCAAGAGGAATAAGAGGAATGTCGGTATTACGATGCGCCGCTGGTATGATACAAGATGAGGACCATGGGCGTCAGACTCGGGGTCGTCTGGCGTTCATTGCACATGTTCCTCGAAGTGATCACAGTGGGTGGTCGCCGAGGAGGCTCCGGCGACGGACGTCCGCGGCGGGTTTGTGGAATTAATACCTACTTCTGGAGATACCGCGTTCCCGTCTCTATGCGGGTGAGAGGTGACACAGAGGGCCGGAGAGCCCTGGCCAGAGGTTCGTGGAGGAACACCGTGTGTTTTCCACACAACAAAAAAATATAAAAAAGGCCGGAGAGCCCGACACAACCGACTCGTATCTTCTGCGAAGCTATTAAGCTGAAGGCTTGAAGTTATAAGTCCACCAACATAAAAAAAATACCATTAGGTAGGTACGCATATTAAACCGACTTCAAATTCTTATCTAAGTAAAATCGATGTAACTCCCTACATACCTAAATGTAGAGTTCTCGTCGAGTCGGGACCCAGGAGAACCTATTTAAATGACAGAAATGTATATTCTCAGTATTCAATAAATCTGTGATTACAAACATCAAGAAGTTCATTGCTTGGAGAACTATTATTTTTGTAAATTGAACCGGTACCATAAATACTTACATAATTATATCACTTTTGGCAGCTCGCATCCATTAAAGTTTCAAATAAACTTATGACATATGAAACTAAATTCGTAACTTTTTATTTCCCTTCATTATGTTTAAATGTAGAGGCGTCAGCATAAAAAGTAATTTAACGATGCTGGCATCACCGAGAGGAAGTTAACAACGTCCTTAGCACAAATTCACCAAGGGTGCGTTCAATGATGCGTCAGATTCATTTAAAGCAACACACACAGCAAGCAAGACGCCTCAAAGCAGATATAGGTATTTCAAAATAATAAGTATTTGGAGCGCGATTTTTTCATATAAGTTGGCATTAATCTCGAATAAATTCTAAATTAACGCGAGTGAAGCCGCGGGCAGAAGCAGTTAAAATGTAAAACTTATTATATAATATGTGATTTAAAAAAATGCGACGTTGGCTGTACCTATATCGTAGACTACTATTGAACCGTACCTGCCTGTACTTCTTTTTTTTCTTTACCGTAGGTATGGTTGATGATGAACAAGTTTAAACCGACATGGCTTTACACACCGTTGAAATCTCTTAGGTCAGGTGTGCTGGTTTCCTCACAATGTTCTTTTTTATATAGCACAAGAATTTTATATATATTTTTCAATACGATTAGGTACATTTTTTTTTGCTAACAAAATTAATTCATAAATTTTATCAGTAGGTACATACAGTGTTATATTATAATTAATAGGTTGAACAAGTACCTTCTGTATTATATCAAAGATGATAATGTGACTATAAAGAATTAAATTCTCGAGTGTCAAACTGGTGTAATTAGGAGGAAATTATGCTTCAGTTCCACACAGATGTTGTGACAAAATGGTGTGATGGTGAGTCTGCCCCCGTTCTGCCAGAGATTGCTATGTTTAAAACTTACCTAGGTAGCAGTAGCAGCCACCAATCCTAAAAACCAATCGTGATTTAACGTTTGTCTGTAAAACGTCGTCTTAGTGATTTACTATTAGTTAAAGTTGTAAATCGCGTCTACGACACAACCGATGCTAAGATGTTTAGAATATACACCCGTTTCAGTGATCTGTTTGTTTACTAAATGTCGGTAATAAAGGATGGTATAATTTATGGCGGTCGTTTCGCGATGCTTGGTGATCATAATAGATAATAATAAAGACAAGTTCAGACTACCTAACTTAGGTATATAAGTAGCCTGTATCTGTAATTCAAAGTGATCGTAGAATGTGCAGAGATCTTTATTTTTTTTATTATTATTTTAGCATTTAATTTAGAGTATTGAGTACAAAATTTGGAAAATAGTTGTCTCGTATATCTTGATCGTGTGGTCTGTTATGCTGCTGACCAGATAAATCGTGTGCTTAACCTGGTCTCCAACTTTTAATGACTTCTAAAAATTCACTTGAAACTGCAACATTCGAAATATATCTAAATTTGAAGATTCGATGTGAAGTTGGCTGTCTTAGTAATCACATATCCGATAAAAAGGGTGTCAAACCGAAGTCTTGAAACAACAGTCCTGAAAGGCTGTGACCGATTTACCTCTACCAAAATATCCAGAAGATATTAGTCCTTCTTGATATCGTAGCTTTATCTTTGACTTCCTTAAAATCACTAAACCCATAACAAATCTTTTGGAAATATATTCTTTTTCTTTTAGTTCGCAGTTAAGCATTTGATAGCCTTAGTACCGTTGTCTTACTCATTCACCGTGATTTCACTCTACGATATCTATCTATATATTTATAAGTACATGTGATGCTTCCAATCATGCATTAAGCGTGGTAGATACTCTTACAAGGGTCTATTGGCAAAGTTAAACTGCTTACAGGCTTGCTTACTTATACTGCTGATTGCTATGCATCACGCATAAAAGTGTTAAAGCTGATGGCCATATTCAATTGTAAAACTTTCCGCCCTTATTTTTTTGAACGCATATTCCAAACTACTACCGACCACAGAAGCCTTAACGGTAGAAACGAAACGACGAAGGTTACTTTAACAGTTAAAATACGCTCAAAAAAGTAATCTTCAAAGATGCGACGCCAACGCTGAAACTATATAACTACGATTATGAAATTGTAAACTCAGGCGCGCAAACCGCACTTTGTATCTTTTATTGCGCCGCGTCATAGTTTTATTTGCAAGTAGGTAGGTACCTACATTGGAGAAGGGTCGAGAGAAACAGATCGCCACAGGCCCAATAAAAAATATCCAGCATTTAAAACTTAACTTCGATGAAATTAAACTCACTAAATTACTTATTAAATTACTTTACTTAAACTTATCTCTATGATTATTGCTAAAAATAAATACTTACAATTGTTTTTAAATTAAAAAATGAATAAATGAATGTTTCATAGATTAAATTATATTCAATTAGTAAGACAATAAATAGTGGCGATTTATTTCCTGTAACTCACGTGTTTTGCCGACTAATAATCGCTGACTAAACATGTGACTGTATAGTCGGCTTTCCCAACTACTTTTTCAATTTTATAGGCTAAACTTCTATAAAAAAATGCTCAAAAATAAGAAAAAAACATTCTGATACAATAAATAAAATTATTCCTTTAGAAGGTCAAATAATTGAATTAATTTGAACTATTTTACCAGCAATTACATTAATTTCAGTCTGTCCATCTCTAACAATTTAAGTTCTAAACTATGGTCCTTATTTTTTCTGCAACAATCCAATCATCCAGCTGTTTCTGTAATTCCAAAAATTCTGGATTGTAAGTTGTCTGATTTTTATTTTTATCCATCATTGGTAATCTTTTTGGTTTAATATATGGCAGTGATTTAATAATAGCTTGTTTAATATGTTCAAACCCAGTTGACCGTGAGTGGCTTCTAACATTAAATGAATTAGGGCTTAGAATAACATTTGTTAAAGCAGTATAATTAACTGTAAATTTTTCTTCAAAATGCTTCAAAACTCTTAAAAAACTCTCTGTCAGTTTATTCATGCTAGTCAGATTTTCTTTATCATGATTTTCTACTTTATCCTCTTCAACAGATTCATTGACTATTGGTTTAATTTGTGATTTTACTTCAATTTCTAACTTCGTTTCCTCCTGTTTAACTTCTGGCGTCGTAGTAACATAATTAACTGCATAAATGATTTGTAGTAACACGTAAATAAGGATTTTCATTTTGGCTGTTTAGCCTAAAAAACTTATTACACGAGTGATGGTATTATTAATACATTCATTCCAGTGCTTCGTTTTATTTCAATAACTTGTAAAAATTTAAAATATTGACGGTATTTGTTTTATTATCTCACGTTTGCGTTTTTTATTAGTTAATTTATTATTATTTTCCTTTTTTATTGTTTTTTTATTTTGTATTTATATTAGGTAGGTACCTACTGTGTTTTATTCGTTTTATTTTGCATAGGTTCTTGGACCCGACACGACCATGTCATGCAAACAAGTTCTTAGATAATAATAATTTAAAACTTTTTTAACTACAGAAATTGATTGTCTTTTGACTTACAAAGGGCCGTAGCAAAGGGGGGGGGGGGGGGTTGGAGATGATCAGTAATCTCCACAATTCTTAATTTGGAAATAAATAAAAAATTACAAATCGCGCCCGTAGGCCGTAGTTTGTTTGAGATATTTAATCCTTACCAATAAAAGTACAGGGTGTAATTTTACAGATTTTAGTCGATTCGATTGCTGGGTATAGCAAGCGAATTTACGAAAATCTTTGAATGCAGTTTTCTTTCTATTAAAAATAAAAGAATATTGTTTTCTTTGTGTAAAATTTTCTATCTACTTACAGTATTAAGAGTACTTTCCCTTCAGGTTGCATTACAAAATTCTACCCTGTATACTATCTACTTATTTATTATTAGATATACGCGACGTATTATGTCGCTCAACATCTACGCGGAGGCGACGCGCCGTGAAATTGTGTCGGCAGCGCTTTCGATAAATCTGTGAAACGTACCTATAGGTTAGCGATTGATGGATATTAAAAGTATTCTTTAGAGCCTAACTATGCCTCCATTATTTTCTGTTTTCATTGTAATATTTTTCTAGTTTGACACTTCATATCCATTACCTACCGTGCCTGGCGGAGAGTGACCGAGCGGGGGCCTCCTCGACGGTCGCGCTCTGCCGGTATATAACCACCTTTGCAGGTGAAGAAATTGAACACAAAAATAATTTAACAAGTTTAATGGAACAAATAATTTGAATACATTTGAAATTAATGAGAGACTATGAGACCCAATTACCAGACTCGGAGAAGGAAAATTAGTAATCATGTAGAAAGCCGCGCGATAGCAAATGTCTGAGTTGCCGAATATCGGGGTCGACGTCACAAATTTTTAAGTACCTATTTACTGCAAGTGATTTTCTAGTTTGCGTTGAGATGTCCGTTGTGGTCCTGCCTTGTACTTCTAAAATTATTTTACGTGGCTTAGCTTTTTGTCGGGATATGAATCTATATACTATTACAAACAACCCATGTAAGAGTTCTTGCAACACTTTCTACAACAAGGCCGTTTTTCTGTGCCCTTGCCCTTGCTTTTGCTTTTTGTCGTCCCATAGTCGGGACAAATTTCAGTCATATAAGAATTCCGGCTTTGCAGCAACCTTGACTTATATGCTCTTATCTTCTCCTTCTCAGCATTCCTCTTTTGCATCCACTCGTCCAGTCTCGCTTGAAGTTTTAACCTGTTTTCTAATCTTTGTTTCTTCTTTCTCGATTCAAGTTTTCCGTCCGCTCCTACCTTCGCTCCTCTATTAGCACCCCCCAAATCTAGAATAGCATTTTTAATTCCTTCATACCCAGTCAAATGCCCTTTTCTTCTTCCACTTTTATAATCTGAACAGTTAGCGGTATTTGAATCTATAATTTCATTTAAATCACTTGTATCAGCAGACGTGTTATTGTATTCGGAATCGCTTTCAAATCCTAATTCAGTAGCATTCAATTCTGCTATTTGTGATTTCAATTGGAGCATGTAAGTGATGCCTTCTCTACCTTCTGTATCGTTATTTATTTCTAGAGTTTTAACAGTTTCATCAATAGCCTTGTTAATTTCCAAAAATATTTTCCCCTTTTCACTTTCGAGTTTTTCAATTTTATCCATTTTTTGTTTATTTGTTGGTGTTGTCGTATCACACACTATTCCTATTATACCCATTCCCAATAAAATACCAATTAAAACGTAAACCGATGTCTTCATTTTTGTTAAACTTATTATTGACCTCTAAGAAGTAGCATTTAGAAACAATATACTATAAGTACGTTTGAAAAAAAAGTACTTACTACGTAACTTTTCTGCAAAATAGGTAATGTAAAAAATAAACCTACTGTATTTCGTAATTTTATTCCAATTTATTTTATTATAGCAACATAAAATAAAGGTGCATTTTATTGGTGTAATATTTATACTGTTTATGAAACACATACAAAAAGTTCCTACACCTACAAAATAATAATAATCACGTTGTTCAAACATACCTAACCTTAAATTTCCTTATATGGAGACACCCAACCACTAGGTATTTACAATTGATAATAGTTGTATTTACAATTAAATCATTGTGCAATCTTCAATACCACCCTTACATGGCGAACCAATTGATATACCTAGTTATAGTCAAAATAATCTAATTGAAGGAGAACACCATTACAAAGTTTCAGCAAAAATTTCAGCTTGATCGAAACATGCTTTTGTAGGTACATAAAAATGACATATAAAATAAAAATTCATTTAAAGCTACTTTTATACTTATTTGAATACATGTTTCATTTAAGCTGAATTTTTTATAATGTTGTCCTCCTTTAATTGTTTCATTCATATTTTTCATAACATAACTATATGTATATCTTCAATGTACGAATGAGATAGCAGATAAGCGAGTACCCCGCGCCTTAAAAAAATGGAAACCAATTTAAAAGGGGAACGCAACACTAAACAAACACATGTACAAATTGCATACCTATAATATAATAAGAGATAAATGTACCATAAATATTTCGAATCGTATACAGCGTGTAACAGAAGTCCGAAATAATACATGGGCGTATTAGGTACCCTATACACAATCCTTGAGCATGGGTTTTGGAACCGAACCCCAAACAATACTCGAGTAAACCACGGTCAAAGTTTTTACCAAAATCTTTCAAATTCAGCCCTAGGCATCAGTTGAAAGGTAAATCAACACGAATCCGGTTATTTACCGTCAATAAATTCTTTAAGTAAGCACTAGGCACGCATAGGATAATAAAATCTGTCATTATTGAAGAAAATGAAATCGAAAGAATTATTTTGTATGAAAAAAAAATGCCTCTTTTCCATTCAATATTTTCACAGGTGATTCTCTTCATGATATACATACATGCCCTTAAGTATTATTTCGGACTTCTGTTACACGCTGTATAAATAGGTACTTTATAAAAAATGTAAACTACGAGTGCGAAGCACTCAAAGCTTACTTAGAAAAATTCTTAACAAAAATAATATCTACAGAATAACACAAATAAGATTCGGTTAAGAGTCAGTGTCCAGCTGAGCGGGCTTCAGATTAAACCACCTCATCCTAAGCCTTGGCACCCACTCCAAAACTTTTATTTGTGTTATTTCTAGCTTTTTAGTGCTTTGAAATTTGTATTATTTCTGCTGTTTTTTTTAAATTTTGAGTAGTCCACTTTTTGTAAGTCAGTTATATACATACATACAAACCAAGTAAATATGTTGTTAGGAGAGCTTTGCTATCCGATGAGAGGTTTGATGTCCGATGAAGAATTCCGTTCTGTATCTCCGAAGTTCATCATAAGATCATGACAATATTTATAAGGGACTAATCGGAGAGTACCTATACTCTTTCGAACAAAAAAAGAATTACTCGTAACGGCCCACTACTAACGGAGTAATCAGTGTACAAACATAAAAAAAAAAGATTAAAGAGAGCCTCCTTCTTTTTTGAAGTCAGTTTAAACTATGTTATAATAATACGCTGTACCTTAATATATGTATAGTAATATAACTTATAGTATAGTATATAGTAATTAACTGTCTGACGGGCTTTTGGGTTGGAAAATTAATAATGGTCAAATTGAAATAACGTTTGCTCAAAAATTTATTAACTAATTTACACCTTATTAATTAACACAATTAGAAGTTACATATAAAAGGTTTTTACTAAATATACACACAGATTATATATTATTGTAACCTCGTGGGATTGAATGAAGGCTACTTACCACTACGTGAACAATGAAATCTTGCGACGGCATAGAGCCTTTATAATATTCGCAACTAATCGAGCGACTCGATTCGCGATTAGAATAAGTGGAGACCGAATTATATGCATTTCATGTTGCATAATATACATTTGAATATTTAACACATTTTCACCAATTATGCATATTTTAACTATAAATCGAGTAGCTATCATACTTAACAGGAGCAAGGAAAGTTTTTTAGTCGACCATAAAATTGCTTTACCACTTTTGAAAAACTTCCAACAAAACAAAACATAAGTAATGACAACGTTGTCTGTCACTTGGTCTTGTAAGCAGAAAAAATAAACTGTCGATTTGTGATATAATAATAATAAATCATTATTTTCAGATATTACAATCATCCAGTGTTAGTTAACAAAACTTAGAACTATGTTAGTAAAATATTTAAAACAAAAAACAAATAGGTACTCTCAAAACTATCATACTTTTCAAGCACATTTTAAACATTTTTCATTTTTTGGCCTTTGGTGCATATAATTCGGTCTCTAATAATTAATAAGTATAGTGCTCCTAGAAAACATTGCCTAGAACGTGTCCGATAAATCGTCCTCCTAGTCTTTTAATTACCAAACTTTGTTGGAGTCGGTATCTAATCTATACTAGACATAGCTGAATATCAGTTCAGTTTCAGCGTCGGATAATCAAGTCTTAAAATTGTATGAGAGAAAGCTCTTTACTAAATTTGTTGCAGTGTACGTCGGTTAGTTATACATCCTAAAAAATGGTATGAATATCTTATTAGAAATTCATCATTTTTATATGTGTCTAAGAACTTATATATTGTACGCTGACTTCACAAAATTAGAACAGAAACAATTAGTGTAACTGGTACATAAGATAAAAAATACTTAAAACTAATATATTATGTACTAGTTAATATTATTAACTAGTACATTTTTTAAAAAAAACGTAATTAATCTTTTAGGTCACCTTTAATCCCTGAATTTCATTTAAGTTTGTGATGTAATAAGTATTTTTTACAAGATTACATAGATATTTTTCAATTCGTTTTCAAGAAAAAATAGGCGATTACAAATAACAGTAAATGTACACATTGATCAAATATCTTAAAAGAAAGCGTACATTATAATAGTTGCGATTTACAACTCTATGTTTAAATATATAAGTGAAAAATATTTAACTATTCGATATGAATTGAATGTTTCTGTCGATCAGTCAGTACATGTCCCGACAGGTGCCTCCAGGTGCAGAAACTGAATTCAAAGCAAAAGGGGTAATTATAATGACTTCGTAATGAGTTCATAAATGAATGTGATAAAAACTATGTTCAGTAATTATTCAAAGTGTGAAGAATTACTGAACGAAGTTTCATTTCATTCAATATTTACAATATAACAAGAAAATCGAATTTTCTAGGACAGGAAAGTAAATTAGGTTCTATAAACCCATTTTTTTTTGTCACGGCATTAGATGACGATTGGTTGTTTGCAGGATTATTGGAGACGTGCAACTAGAGCAGACAAAGCGACTTAATCTTAACAGTGGTCTTCAACAGTATAGATATGAAAGAACATTTTCTATACATTATACACATGGAAGGGGAAGACTTGCCTTGCGAAACATTCGATTTTTATTAAAACCACATATACAATTTTGCGAATTGCTCTTTCAGAGAAATGCTCTTTTTGCGAACTGCACATTTTGCAAATTTCCCCTTTTGAGAATTGCGCCAAATGCGAATTGCACTTTTTGCCTCAGCTGCACATTTTGCGGAAAACCCGCCAAGACAAATATTGATTAAAGATTCATGTCAGCTTTCATCAATTTAACTGCATGCTCATTACAAAGCCATTCCGTATAGTTTACTACATGGTAGTTTATTTAGTGAGAAGTGTCTCATCAGAACTGTTCAGAACACTAGGTCAAACGCTGGGGATTATGTAGAATATGATCAAAGTAATATGTTTACAACTTGTAGATAGGAATCACATTTTATGAGGTATACTGATATACATATTAGAATAATAACTTGGAAGGCTAGAAATACAAATTAAAACGTACAATATACTATCAAACATATAATATCGAGGAAGACTGATGTAAATTATCGCATAATAATCCTTACCTACTTATTATTTTCACAAGATCCTTATTATTTTAGACAAAACAAATGGTAGAAATACGAGATATTCGAAGATTACGCATAATTATATTGGTGTAATGGAGTCTTCTTTTTCTGCAGCTGATTGCACATATTTATGTACAGAAATGCCATCAGAAAGGGACTAGCATTAACATTTGCTTTGGGGAAGGCAAATATATATCTACATCTACTCAAGTATAATCCGCAACAAAGCGATATGGTAATGACTTTAGCCCACCACTACAAGCAACTAAAACCCATCACCTATGTATTACGTTCACACCCAGGTACTACCTGTACGTGTACATGTACAGTAGTACAGTACAGGTACTCACCATTCAATAGTTGTATATTAGTCGCCAGCAAATTGCCATGTCGACCTGTTGCGGACTCTATTAATGGACAACCTTTAAAAAAAATACTACTTTTTTATTGGCATTTCAGAAAAAAGATAAAAAAATCTTTCACCTGCCCTGGTCCTAGGCTACTTGGGGTCGGCGCAAACTGTCTGCTTCTTCTATTAGCCGTCATCTGAGAATTTACTTCTTTTTTATTCATTTTATTTCTCATATATTCCAACCATCTTTTCTTAGGTCTCCCTCTCTCCTCCACCCATCAACACTTATATTTATCACCCTGTTTCATCTCTCCTCATCACATACACACGTACCTCGTCTCACACCGAGACAACCATTTGCTTTCAACTTATCTGTCACTGGTGCCACTTTTAAACTGCCCCTAACATTTTATCTTTTTTCTCTGGCTGGGGCAACTGCCGTTCCCTCAGGATTTGACTTGAATTAACTTTTAGTTAGAGTTAAGTTTTTTAGAAGTTTTGTTGTTATATCACTGTGGTATTGTTTATGTACGGGTATGGTATTATTAAATCTATGAGCCCACCTTCCCCAAGCATTTTCTTAAAACTAACGCATTAAAACTAATGTTAAACTTAATCAGAATTATAATTAGTGTCTTGCATGAGTGGCTGTAGATCCTCTCGTTTCCTATCGCTTCTGTTCGATATCCTCGTCACTCCTTCGAGCACGCCAATATCGGAAAGACTGAGGAGCAAACGATTTTTATTTATTATTTTACGAAAATGTTTAATACTTTGACTGCCACGCCGCAGACACAATGCAATTTTTATTGTTTGCCGGTCACCAATGACCGGCGTGGCGTTCAAAGGGTTAATCGTCATCATTATAATACATTTATTACACTGCTTCTTATGATAACAGAAAATACGATCATGACTAATGTTTACATATTATTAGATAAATTGCTTTAAACTTTCGAGTGTCAAATTAAATTGATTTCTGTAACATTAAGTTAGCATACTTTTATACGCATGTTTATTTTTTTTAAATATTACAAATAATAAATTGAGGTTTTCATTTAAAATTCTTTATTTTTCTCCTTGAAATACTTAGTCATAGTTTGTAATCCATACTTGGGTAGTTTTATTTTCGACAACAGCAAACATCAAAAATTTCGGAAGCTTTAGAATGCGTCTTCCTTTTTTCAAATGTAGAATTATTTTTACACCTTTTTACCTAGGTGTAAAAATAATTCAGTATTAATTCAATATAATAATTCAATTAGTGAAATCAAATATGTATACTTTTTAACAGTAGCAACTACTCTAATAAAATAAAAATAAGAAAGGATTTAAATAATGTTTGGTTCTTACACTTGGGGCTCCACATCGTCCACATGGGTGGGTGTGAAGTAAGGGTTGGCGGCGGCCGGCCGGAACTTATAACCAGTCATCACGAAGAACACCAATGTCGCCATCTCGCGGAACATCTCATCTATCCACGAATATTGGAATGGTACTGTTATCTGAAAACGTACAGACATAACTATAATATACTAGCTTCCGCCCGTGGCTTCGTCCGAGTGGTATGTTGATAAATTTTAGCCTATGTGTAATTTTAAAGTATACGCTATATTACTGTAAAATTTAATCAAAATCCGTTAAGTAGTTATGCGTGAAAGTGAATCAAACATCCATTCATCCATCCAACTTTACAAACTTTCATACTTTATAATATTATAGAAGGATAAGATATATCGATCACGCTGACCATCACGGAGTTTCGTCACCATTCTAATTTTATTCGATCACAACGCCATCTACCAGATCCAATCATCCATCCACCACTTTGCGAACTTCAAACATCTCTTTATTCTTCCAAACTCTTACCTTAAAAAGCTCATACCGTCCCACAGCTGGACAAATGCCTTTTCCTAAATTTCCACATTTTTCGAAAGAAAACCAGTGTGACCCAATCTCACTTGGTTTCGAACTCTCATTTAGATAAAATAACAAAGAAATTGACTTACGTTCAGTATTGATATAACAATCCTAGTGAAGTATATATAGCAGACTACCATGACGTAAAAATGTCTGAATAACTTCAGCTTACGAAGGTTGATGGCCGCCTTGCCGTCAGTACTTGACGCGTCTTGTAAATGTCGTATTGACCTACAATTTAAACAAATTATTATATTCATTAACAAGTGAACTTCATTTACATTAATTCAATAATATAAATTAAAAATATTATACTGTAAATTATTGTAAAAATTATCATTTTTTTTGTGACTTCATAGACGTCAACATGAGAGTTTTTTTATTGACGGTTATGACGTTGAGATTAGATGGAAATGAACGAATAGTATGTGCTGTTAAAGAAAAAGCCCTAGCGTAAATCTGTAGGTTGATAACTAAGATGACTAAGATATTTAACACAAATAAAACATAAAATAATGGAACATTTTTATTACTTTTATTGGGAGAAGAGAATAGTAATACCTAACCCCCTCCACAAATTTTGAGAGCGGAGAACTCCGGTATTGATTTTAATCGCGACCGCGAAGGTGTGCGGGCGCGCGGGGGAGGGTCCCATCACATCAGCTGCGGCAACCACAATCGCATGATCGCTACTTATTCATTACAGTTTATACAGTTCACTGTTTTTGATTAGGCTCCATAGTTAGGTCCCTAACAGTAGTGAGTAATTGAAGATTGGATTAGACTTCAGTGTAATTACCACACGACGGGGAACATGATGGCGCCGCAGCACAGCAACTCGACCAGCACGAAGATGTCGCGCCACGCGTTATGTTCCGCCGCGCCCTCCTCGCTCTCCGCTAAGATTATTTCAGCAACGTTTGCTAATACCTGCAAGATTATTTAGATCAGCCTATATACTAAATCCTTATCAAAGTAGCTAATTTTAAGGTGAAATACACTAGTTTGCGTGGTGCTTGGTGAAGATAAACGTATCATAAGTGTCTTTATTTATTTCGTGTAAACGAGTAAGATATAGTTACGAGTACAATGTTTCATGCGTTTAATGAGGAAGACGATTCTAATACTTTACTAATAAAACTAGATTTCATTTATTAAAATTTTAATACAGTAAAATCGTTTCTTTATTTAAAAACCCTTTAGTCAAAAGCCAATAAAAAAAATCCTTACAGGAAATACGGTAGTGAATTAATGTTACATTATTATTTCGATGCCCGAAGGCCAACAAAGGAGTATAGCGTGCTATTGCGAGCAAGTATAATTAAAAAATGTTACCTATCAAATTCGCTAATATACCCATGTTTTTGGGTACGCCCCGCAACTTTATGCAGCCGCGGAACATTTTAAAATAGTGCGCGAAAAAATATAAATACTTTAGGTTCACTTTTAGAAGAGCAAGAAAAGGTTAAAATGTCCCGGAAAATTTTACCTAAAGTAGACAAGTTCTAATTGTAATTGTAATTTTGACAAATTTATTTAAATTTAGGCAACGTCTGTCGGGTAAGGTAGTTAAATATATCACCAATTAAATAATCACCTGTAGCGGAATCACAATCATGAAGAGCTTCTTATCCCTGTCTGAAAGAATGTGCTTAATGAAGTTCCATCCAGTGCCTACAAGCACTATGGTCACGAATAACACCGCACCTTTTAATCTGCGGACAATCGATAGATGATGGACGGAACAATTTTAGCGTTATTTGCGTGCGCTCAAGGAAATATTTTATAACTTTGCCCTCCTGAAGTTATGGTCTACTAAAAAAAACACATTAACACTAAAGATGTTCATAAAGAAGCGCAAATACGTTATGATGGATTTACAACATACGAATGACAAACAACAACAAATGCGTCGGATCTTATCACGGAAAGTTTTGCTCCTATTGGTCAGCACGTGCCCACGGCACGCGCCACTCGCAAGCCCCACTATAATTATTTTTCTTGTCACGACCTGCGCTGCATGCGCATCCGCATCGATTATTGCGGATGCGGATGTAGATGCGCAGATATCCAAATCGATGCGGAAGCTCCGCAATTCGGTATGTAAAGTAAAACTTAACCTATGCTAATTCCAAAACCATTTCGAGATTTTCTATAAGTAATTCTTATTTTGCTAGTTACAGCACTTAAAATTGTAAGATGGTGTTCATTTTAACAAAAAAATATAGTATAAAAACTAAAACCCGACTACTTAAAATCTAAAAACAAGCTTCTTAGATTTGAAATAAAATTCTGTAGTCGGAGGCCACCAAATTTACAAAGTATTTACCCTTGGAAGATTATCTAGTACCTATTTACCTATAATACATTAAGGCCTCCGACTACAGAATTTTATTTCAAATCTAAGAAGCTTGTTTTTAGATTTTAAGTAGTCGGGTTTTAGTTTTTATACTATATTTTTTTTCAATGATTTTTGGTGGTAAAGAAACCAATAAAATTCATTTTAATCACAATTTTTTAGAATGTGGTAGTTCTTAAATAGGTAGATTTCTTTAACTGTAAACTTCGGTTCAAACCTTCAGTCAATGTCATGTATTTTTTAAATTAAATTTATTTCATAGGTGTCGTCCGCGACTTCGAGCTATTAAAACATTGCTCTCATATTTTTTTTAGAAGTATACATGAAAAGTAGTAAGAAGTATAAGTATACATGAAACCTTTTTTGTGGGATGTCATCATAGATAGAGTACATTTACCTAAAGTTCGAGGAAGTAAGTAACATGGAGTTGATAATACCTGCTCTAAAATCCCGAAATCGTAAACATTACAATTAATTCCCGGGAAATAAGATATTAATTTTACGTATAATTATTTAATAAGAAATTTGAAAAAACAACTGATACGGATGGGATTCGAATCCACGATCTCCGGTGTACCGTGCCGACGCTCTAACCGCTGAGCCACCGTATCCCATCAGAATCAGTCGAAATTTCAAATCTCTTTCTACGCCTTAGGCGTGTGGTAATATCGAACGGAATACATTAATTATCTGACTCAGTGTTCTAAACTTTGCAGTTTTTAGAACGCACCGATAGGAATTTCTTATTAAATAATTTATTATATTTAATAAGCAAACATGTGTTAAAACATGTAATAAATTCTCCAAAATATTAATTTTACGTTTTAAATACATAATATGCACTAAATTATTATAATAAAAAGTCTTTATTATGTTTTTAGACAT
This sequence comes from Protodeltote pygarga, assembly GCA_936450705.2. Lineage (NCBI taxonomy): Eukaryota > Metazoa > Arthropoda > Insecta > Lepidoptera > Noctuidae > Protodeltote > Protodeltote pygarga. Next base: position 17,561,094 of record OW388248.2, read on the forward strand.
CGGTAACAGATAATGTAATACTTAAGTAGTTCGGTACTAAAACTGTTAAATTAATGAGTTTTATTTTACATACAAAATTAATTCTAATAAAAACTATAGGTCAAAGTCCAGTCCATATTAATAAAATCCCGGGATTTAATTGTTATGTTTACGATTCCGGGATTTTTGAGGAGGTATTTTTAACTCTATGTTACTTACTTCCACAAAACCGCAAACCAACGCCATCTAGTTACGAAAAAGAAATCTCAATTTAATTAACATTATTTTAAAATATAATCATAATTTAATAGGCAGTGATGTGTAGAAACTTTAATTTAATTAGTAAATATTTATTGTTATCACGTTTTCACATTGTATGCAGCAGTGGCGTGCCTAGGCCCAAATAACAAGGCATGCCCATCATTTTTTTCAAGGTTTAGGTACTTATGAATGAAGTATTAAAAAACACAACCAAAGTAAAAAAGCACTGAAAAGTAAATAATTTGTAAAAAGCGCCATCTCTTGAAATTATGCAGAACTTTAATACCACCCAGTAAGGTTCCACTCCACTTCACTCCATCTCTGATCGATATTCTATAGGAATTATTTACTACAATTTGATAAAAATTACCTTAAATAGATGTTGTTGCATTTGACTTGATTTTAAGTATGTTTGAATTATCATACTATTACTACAATGCAATGTTATGGTCAACGTAAACATTATAGGTACTTAACTTCTTTGAGATCCTATTACATACATAACTAACGAGAATTGGAAAAAGTAATAAGAGCGGCTAAATTTTTTTACATATTGAGATGCATGTGTGGTGTCGTTTTATGGCCACTAGTCTGAAGTATTTTCTTGTCATTCACGATAAAAATGCAACACCAACAAAATAATTTGTTCAAATGAGAACAACCGACAATCCACAAATTTCTTTTTAGCAAAATTCAAAGTATTTACCTTTCTGCGATCTAATAAAACTTGCACATACTTATAAAGCGTCGTTTTAGGAGCGAACCATTTACGCCAATTGAAATTCATTATTTATATGTAATGAATATTAACTTAAACAAACTCAACTATTATACGCTTTTCAAGATTGTATTTCCACTATACACATCATACTGCACTACTATTATAACCATTAAAATTTCTCTAAACAACAAAGTCAAATTATCAAAAAAGCACTCCATTCAGTATTCCGCGCAAACTAAAAATCTTGTTTATTTACATACTTCATTCATAGTACATTTAAACATAAACGTCACCGCACGCAACAAACATTTAAAAAAAAGCAGCTAATCCAGGCTTATTTTGTCGGTACATTTCATGATTTTAGTACTCAAATGACATCTATGATTCCAATGCACTTACATTCAAGAAAAAATCCACCACATCCCTCATTTACATTCAACAAGTGCGAGCGAGAGCAATATAGCAGGCTGCGCACCGTACCTTCATGCACCGTGTAGGCAAAATGACAGTGGTCAGTGAGTGAAGCGATTGAAGGGATAGTCAAAACGTGCGATACGTTCCGTGCCACGCACGGAACACTTTCCATAGATTTAAAGTTTAAACGAGATCGCGCACTCTGCATAATTGAAAAGTGGCGCGAGATTTAAAATGTCATATTAGTCATATAATGATACGTAATTTATTATGACGTGATACTTTTGTTGGTTATTTTCTAGGGCATGCCAGGCTTTTCGGCTTATATGGTAGTCCCGCCCCTGGTATGCAGTGTTATAATTACATATATTTATGATAGTCGTAATGGGTAGTTAGAAGCCTGATACTCTAAGAAGTGGTCCAGAATATATAGATAATATATACATATTCTGAATGTGCTCATCAAGACCTTTCATTTGATATCAAACACGATAAATTTACCTTAACTTTATTTTTTTCGAGCTCACTAATTTATTTTTAAAATCCACCTTATTTTATTTTACGAAATTTCATATATCCTATAACCTGCAGACCATTAAGACGCATCGATAGACACCTTATTTATTGAATTACAACAAATAGTTTAGGAGGTACAAGGGAACAGATGAACAAACTTACATACATACATACATACATAGACTGCTAAAATCATAACCCTCCTTTTTTTGTAGTCGGGTAAAAATATAACTATCAATTGTAAATATGACATTTGACCTCTACAATCAAATGCAAGCATAATTATAACATCTTAGGTAGAGATGGGGATAATTTAGCACAGTCATGCTTTATTAATTTTATTCGTTTTATTTATTTCAACGTGTCGGTACCTGAAAAGGTAAACATCCGTAAATCGAGGTACGTGAGAGATAGGTAGACATTTGCTACGCACTTCAAAGAACAAAGTATTATTTACCTTAACTACGAAAGTTCAACAAGGAACTATTAACGTTCCTTATACGTAACAAGAAACTACGGGCCTTTAGAACTGGCAACTACAGTAGCTCTTATAATAATAGTAGAATTATGACTATTCATAAGTGCCTAAAATGGTCTACATGAATAAAAATATTTTGATTTTGGTTTCTAATCCGTAACAAAAAGTACTTACAGGTGAGTGATGTAAAAGAGAATGGCCCAGGCTGTAACGTGTTCTCCTTTCGTCTGTATGAAGTGGTAGTTGATTCCGTGGAACGCCAGGGATAAAGCCTTGAGGTACACCAGCACACACATTATGATGTGTATCCTATAATTAGAATAATACAATAAAGTCAAAGGAAATTAAATAAAGGGATCAGCAGACGAAGGACAGTTGGTCCGCTGCCAAAAATGACCGCTTCATTTCCTCTTAATTTAACATTAAATTAAGTTAAAACATCTGTTATTAATTTAAAAATATTTTGAAAAGGTTGTTTTTACTGTAATACAATATTGCTTTATTGAAATGACCATGGACAAATTGTCCTTGTCAAATTGAATATAAAAGCGGGGTATGAACCCGTGATAACTATTCCCAAAACCGTGACAATATGCTTTAACTGAGGTGAAAGGAACGATACCATAGCTTAGTCGGTTAAAGTATTGCCATTGCCACGTACCTTGACTTTGTGTTAAAGAAAGGTAAATGGAGTGCAGATTTCCTCATGATTTGAGAATTTATGTCGGTTTTTAAATAGCTTAGTTTTAATGTTACCTGTACACTGGCTGTCGGCTGGAGCGCAATATAGAGGTCCAAATAGCGGCGCTCATGAAGAAAATCATGGACATCATGCTGTACAACACTGGCAATGGCATCTCGCCGGCTGACAGGAAGTTACCGTCGTTACTCTCGTAAATTTCCACCTATAAGGAAGTCAGATATTATAGGACTGGAAAATCAAATCAAATATTTATAATGACGCAGGAATGAGGGTATGACGGCCTATCAGCCACAGTTTTCATTGTGTCTGCATAAAACAAAATCTTACCATAACGGTAACAGCAGGCGCAGTCCCCGCGCTGGCGTTAGGACAGTTATTGAAGTACAGGTTGTACAAACCCTCTTCTTTTTGAGTAGCGACATATAATGCAAACTGTTAAAATAAAGGAACAAAAGTGGTGTTAACATCAATGAATACAGTTCAGACATTGTTTACAGTGTATAAAATCATGAACAAATCATTAATAGTTATTATTTAGTATATTGTTATTAGTTTACACATTGCCAAGAAACTGTACACGGTCTAGGTATTGAAGGGATTGCCTGCTGTAGTTTTCGCAAGGTAAATAAAAGACAATCGCTCCAGAAAACATTATTGTGTACCTTATTAGATAGTATCAATGACGATCTATAAAAACCAAAAACAAACGAACTTAACCTAACCGATCCGGGGTACCCCAAATTCCTTTTTTATCAATATTACGGTGATTTTGGTGACTATTACAATGAATTTTAAACAACATTTTTTAATTTGCCTTTACACACGGCTATACATCAAGTTATACATTTCCAGTATAAGCAGACATCTTGTTGTAAGAGCCTATACATATACAATGCGAGGTCGGCTTATACTAGTTTTATATAGCTTGATGTGTATTTTGTATGTACAGTCGTCATTACATACAATGCCTAGGCCAAGCATAAAATATTTTTTATTTAATGTAAATATCGAGGTATTGTGTAGAACACCGCATTACATATATTGCCAGTAACAGTGGAAACATAACAATAATAATTTACTTCTTCAGAGCCAATCGTAATAAAAACTTCGAGCTATTGTAATAGATTCTGGTCTAAATATCCATGATATGGATGATAGGTGTTATTAGAAACAACTTTGCCAGTTGTAGTTTCTTCAACATGGGCCTATTGGAATCCCTAATAAGTGAAACAGTAGCAGATCAAATTAAAAGTAACTGAAACTTACGCTAGCATTATAGTAGTCAAACCCATTCACTGTTTCCTTCGTCATAGGCAGGGCAGTGTAGTAACATTTTTCCTCTGTTGGTACGGCTGTAAACAAATTCTATAAATAAATAATTAATGAGGAAACCTCTACAGACAACATACCAGTGCTGAGAAAACCTGAGATTAAAATAAAAGAGAAATAGTTGGTGGCGTTGGGATTCATCAAGTCACCGGCATGGCACCGTGCATGGGGGCCCGCTATTAAACGTACATTCCAAAGCTCAAAGAAAAGGTCACAAATCTACTATCTATCAACCGTCTGACCAGTACTCGATAATCTTGAAAACAAATTATCAAAACGCCAGCGCGCTTAATACGAAATTTTGTTAAGCAAGTATAATGAATGCTAGGAAAATTGTATTGACGGCGAAATATAATTCCTTATTCACCATCCAAACCATATCGAGTAATACATAAATACATGTGTCAATTTCACTAAAATTGACCAAAACTCTTGTCATCGCGTAATTAAGACAGGAAGTCGACTAATTTCAGGTTAAATGTATAAAATCCTAATTTTTATCAAGGCAACCTACAGATACGACAACAATTTAAAATCGTCGAAGATCGTGGGTTCGAATCCCATCCGTATCAGTTGTTTTTTCAAATTTTCTTATTAAATAATTATATTTAATAAGCTATCATGTGCTATATCATGTAAAAAATTCTCAAAAATAACAATTTAAAAGTTCTGACCTTCCTGGAATGTTAACAACGTGTTACACGATGAAATTTTAAGAAATTGTTAAATTCATTCATGAAGTTCACCCACATATTATCTTATCTGTTTTTACTAAAACAAGCTAATTCAATTTTTAAGTTAATTAACGCAATAACGTAAATTACTTGAAAAAAAATGTTAGTTATGAGGTATTGACACTTTATCGTCGATATGACATTTTTATTATTTTAAAGTAACTTACTTTGCGGTATCACGGACTTGTTCTCATAAAGATGTAGCATTTTAGCTTTGCAAGTTACGTTCAACCTGTAAGGATAAAAATAAGTTACACTCGAGATCATGCTCTATGCAGCGAAAACAATAGAAAATGTATTGTTTGTTATAAGATATCTCGTAACTGGCATTCAATACACTTCGAACACTACTGCTATTGATAACGTGTTTGTGTGGTAACTTATCCTTCGAAAAGTCACCTGAGCACAGAGAGCATTGTATTGACATACAGTGGATTACATTTGACTGTAAATCCAGTTAAATATTTGATGAAAAGGAAAATATTAAATGGTATTCCATCTGTATGTATGTTCAGAAGACTACAATTTGTGACTAAAATTTTTTGACTTGTGTAAAATATGCATGTATGCAAATATTCGTGTAGCATATAGCAGTTAAAGGCAGACTTCCGCCTACACCGGAGACTTCAATATAGCCTACTATCAGGGTGTTTTGTAATGAAACACATGACTTTTCCATAATTAATTTTAAAAAAAACTATATCTATTTCAGCATAAATTTATGTAAATCTATTTTCTTTCCCAATCTATCGCACAAGAACATCGTTCGACGGAGCGATTGGTACGTCCGGCATCGGCATAGGCAGTGCAATGCGTATTGAATGCCAGAATGCGGCCGGATCAAGGCAAATTCATTAAGCGTTCCGTTTAAGTCAGTTTTATTACCCTCAATTTAAGTATGTTACCGCACATACCTTCACACTTCAGTATGATGAGATGATACCGATATATCGATATATTACGTTACTACGTGGTTAATGGCGAACTGCCGATACACCAGTCTATTTCACAATACAAAAATATTAAAGTCTTACAACTTATTGCACAAACCTCAGATTCTTAAAGTCCATTTTCAAGAACACGATTGCTGGGTGCTGCGGTGAAAGTATACTGTTGTCACTCTCCTTCAGGAAGCATGTCATGTAGTTCGACTGCGCCAGATAGGGTGATATCGCAGCGTTTATCGTCCGATCTAACGTGAAGCCATACTGAAGAAAATAGATATTTTTTTTTATAACTATTACTCTGGTAATCTGGTAATGGTTGAGTCGTGATAGCCTAGTGGTGGTGACCGTTGACTGGCAAGTCAGTGGTCTCGGGTTCGAACCCAAGGCGCGCACCTCTGACTTTTCGTAAGTTATGTGCGTTTTATAAATTAATTATCACTTACTCCGTGCCTCGGAAAGCACGTAAAGCTGTTGGCCCTGCGCCTGATCTCTCTCCGATCGTGTCGGAAGGCCGTCCCATCGGACAATGAGAGTGAGGGAATAGAGAGTGCACCTGTGTTTGCGCACACACTTGTGCACTATAATATCTCCTGCGTAATTGGCTAGTTTCCGTTGAGATTGGCCGCTGTGACCGAAATTCGGTCAGGATAATATTACTCTGGTAATAAACAAGTCTACACGGCCCACACGATGGAACGGTAATCTTTGAGCATTGCCAACTTGCCAACCCTGTGCGGGATTATAAAAGGTGACTGGGGGATTCTGGATGAGGGGATTTGGCTTCCGATACTCTTACTGATTGAGATCAACAATATTTGAGATTGAGAAACACAATAGTTTGAATTCTGATATCTAACATTGATATTTAGTGAGCCAAAAATTCGTTATTTTTTAAGTCTAATTTAAAAAATAACAAATTTCCCGTAAGAAGACGAAAACAATGTTACAATAAAAAATACGATTCAGCTTTTTCCTTATGTGGGTATACAAGATGAAATGAAGATGAAATGTTGTACAGGAAATCAGTTATTGTTAAAGTTTTAAGTTAGAGATGCGAATATTTGTTTAACCATTTCTGTTTAAATTTTTAAAAAATCTGTATTTCAGATTTTTGAAAAATCTTACATTATAGGTACTATACTTCTTACATATTTGTTCCGGTTACATTGCACATCTAAAACTACATCGCAGCGCTACTTTGTTTAGTTTAAGATAATTAAGCGTACAGACGGAGGTACAGACGGAGGGAAGCGAGTTTGGTTTATGCTTCTATTGATTTAGTGTAGCGAGCCGGAAGCGTCCTCGGTGCGTTTCACGGTGCCTCAGTAATGCTATTAGACACCTAGGGAAGCCATGTAACCATGAATTGTTAAAATGCGCATAATGCCTTTGTCAACATTCTGTCTTAACAACAACAATGTCTTACACTAAGATGGAGTAAGTATTGAACAACAACGGTTTATATATTACATATACCTATTACTTGTAATATATCTATTGGATACAAAAGGAGAAGACTGAGTGACTGATTGGACACCCAAAACGTGCATCGATTGCCAAAAATCCGTCCTTAGTGGATACTAAAAAGGAGACGGAGAAGAAATAATAATCATCAACGTATTATTGACAATGAGTATAAACAAGTCGAATCAAAAACTCTGCAGACTAATATAGGATGGCTCAATAAAGTAAATCTATTAATTCTCACCTCTCCATAAACAGGTCCTGATGGCATCATAAAGTTGACTATCCTGACATCGAGAATCCCTCCCTTGAAGAAGCCGAAAGTCGTGAGGTCCACGTAACGACGCTCATCGTCCTGTAACAGTACATCACAAAATATGTTACAAATGGACATACCTACTACAATTTGTTATGGTTTAGTAAAGCAAAGTGTCAAACTAAAGATGAGAAAAGAAATATAGAAGTGATATGAATTTTTATTTCACAAGTTATTTGCAAGTGCATGGTTACAAAAGCTCTTAAATCAAAATTCAGTCGCAATTAAAATCGCTAATAATAAAATCTACATATATACATATTCATAGACACACGCCTGTAATTCCCAGAACGGTTCGGTATTTTAAAAGAAATTTCATCGGGACTTCTTTGAAAATATCGAACCGAATGTGCCGAATCGACTATGTGTGTAGCTACCCTAATAGGGGGTAAACCTATTGCCATTACCCGGGCACAATGCCAGACCCGCGGCTATCGAACCATGCTCAGCAGTTGCGCTTGCTCGCTTGCTGCTTGCGCTTGTTTTGCGATCGATATACATAAGAAACAACAAAACACATCGCAGACATTACAAAATGATTAGCAACATATGCACCTTCTGCAAATCGTGAACTAGGTAGTAGGTAGGTACCTATTTAAAGAGACTTTATTACTGTACTACACACACCGGCAGATTTAGCGGAACATAAAAAAAAGATGGCTTTTTTAGAAAAATTATAGGAATTTCGACTAGTAGTTCTGTTATTTGAATGATTAGGCGTTATTTCATTCAAAATTAAGAAGATTTTTGTCAGCTGTTAACCTTCTAACTTAAATCAGACCCTCATAAGCATTTGTTTCAATTTAAGCTTTTGAATGTTTTTGAGAAGAATGTTGATTTAAGCAGTCAATGGTGGCCCTAGCTCATTTTGTTTGTTTTGTTTAGAGAGTTTATATTGTATTGCATACAGAATGAGTGATTTGCCAGGACCTGATGTCGCCAGGGCTGTATCAGGGATTGAGGAAGGTCACACCTACCGTTCAGTCATTCCAACTTCGGTAGTATCAGTATCCGTGATCCACCGTAATGTTTATCGATACAGACAGACAGGGTCTTACGTGCGCAGGCGAGGCCAAGGCAGAAATCATGCAACCAGTGCCGTAGACGACTGTTTTGTAAGGGTGCAAACTTTGAGAAATCGTCGACAAACTGCTGTTCAGGCCCAAAATCTTTTATAAGAAGTGCGTAACGTACCTGTTAGTGAAAAAACAGTGAGGAGAAGGTTAAATGAAGTAGGTTTGAAGTCATACGTGCCAGCAAGAGCACCTAAACTTGAGGTGAGCCATCGAATAGCAAGATTAGCGTTCGCTCGTTTTCATCAAATTTGGTCCAATGAGTAGAGTCGAGTTTTATTCTCGGAAAGAAAGGACGGACGGAAAGGAGAAGATGTGGACATCTCAGATGTCCACATCTTCTCCTTTCCGTCGATGAAATGAACACAGAAACGGCTTTCGTCAGAGAATAAAACTCGACTCTACTCATTGGACCAAATTTGATGAAAACGAGCGAACGCTAATCTTGCTATTCGATGGCTCACCTCAAGTTTAGGTGCTCTTGCTGGCACGTATGACTTCAAACCTACTTCATTTAACCTTCTCCTCACTGTTTTTTCACTAACAGGTACGTTACGCACTTCTTATAAAAGATTTTGGGCCTGAACAGCAGTTTGTCGACGATTTCTCAAAGTTTGCACCCTTACAAAACAGTCGTCTACGGCACTGGTTGCACGATTTCTGCCTTGGCCTCGCCTGCGCACGTAAGACCCTGTCTGTCTGTATCGATAAACATTACGGTGGATCACGGATACTGATACTACCGAAGTTGGAATGACTGAACGGTAGGTGTGACCTTCCTCAATCCCTGATACAGCCCTGGCGACATCAGGTCCTGGCAAATCACTCATTCTGTATGCAATACAATATAAACTCTCTAAACAAAACAAACAAAATGAGCTAGGGCCACCATTGACTGCTTAAACCAACATTCTTCTCAAAAACACTCAAAAGCTTAAATTGAAACAAATGCTTATGAGGGTCTGATTTATGTTAGAAGGTTAACAGCTGACAAAAATCTTCTTAATTTTGAATGAAATAACGCCTAATCATTCAAATAACAGAACTACTAGTCGAAATACCTATAATTTTTCTAAAAAAGCCATCTTTTTTTATGTTCCGCTAAATCTGCCGGTGTGTGTATATATAGCCATTGCGTAATTAGCATTAGCCACACGTTTCAAAACAATCATCTTATCGAAACCAATCAGCTATAAAAATATTTTGTGACACGGTATTTTGTCGAAAAAAATAGCTGGCAACTGAAAAATGTCGAGGACCGAAATGGATGAAACATTTTAATTTTTCTTTCTCTAATATATCAAAATTAGAATGACAAAACACGCAACTAATAAAATTTGCATGGCTATTTTTACTAATTAAATGTATTTTTTTACTGTACAATTGTACATCGATAATTATAATACTAGAAGAATTAAATTAGTAAACTTTATCAATATGACCGGTTAGCTAGAAACTGCGATATGTCAATAAGTTATGAATCGAAACATCCGAATCATAATATTTTAATGACAAAGTAAGCGATAAAATTGTTTAAGTTCACAGGAATTATCTGTAATCTCGTAGGCCTCTGATATGGCTTGACACACCGTAGAAAAATCTCTCAGGCGTGCTGGTTTCTTCGCGATGTTTTCTCTCACCATTTTAGCTAGTTATAATGAATGTCTAATACGCACATGAAAAGTCAGAGGTGAGTGTCTGGGTTTCGAATCTACGACCTTTAACTTTGCTGTCTAACAGTTATACCACTAGGCTATCACAGCTTATACAAAGAAGTGTTTTAATAACTTGAAAGTTATCACACACCTACAATCTACAAAGTATATTTAGCAGATATATTTCTTATATTATATAGAAAGGGAGCAAGATTATAATTAGAAGGAAGGATAAGATTATTGAAATTTCCTTCATAGGGGTTAAGAAGCGTAATTTTTTTTGTCGTCAAATAAAATTGGTATTTTTATTTCGGTTAACAATGTAGAAACAATATTTCTTCTTGATTTAAAGTGTAAAGGATGTCGCGGCAATGGCGAATAAACAATTTATCGATAACATATGTCTGTTACGGTATTGTTGATTGTGGCACGGTCATTGCGTTGTACTTAGTACCTACGATTGTGATTGTGATATAAGGCTGATCTCAGATTTAGACCGAAGTCTTAGAAATCTATCGGTACCATCGGTAATACCATCTGAGACGGTTATGGAATGCAGGATTATGAATAGCTTGACGGAGCGGCTGGTAGCTTTAACCAGTATAGGCCGCAGGTCGTTCTTTTTCTTCCTACAAAAATTTGGAATTTAAGTCTATCGGTCTATGAAAACCAGCAAACGAAGCGTCTCATAAAAAACGGTTTTTCGTGCGGTAACATTAGTATTACTTATTATTTTTAGGCTTATTTCTCTGCGACAAGGATGTGTCGGCATTTAGTCTACGCCCAACTACTCTCGAAACCGTATAGAGAACTGTGACACAACAATAAAAAATATTATTGTAACGACTTCGCTCAGCTTGCGTTCATGCGTAATAAAATGTTGGAGCAGATATAATATTATTTATCACCATAAAATACAAATAAACAGAACCCTAAGTTGCAACAAAGTTCGCAGGGCACGGTGGCAGTATGTGAGGACCGATAAGAACGGCCGCACGGAAAAGGTGAAGAGGTCGAATTTGTTTCTTGCTGAGTCTATAAATAACGGCAACGTAAGATACGATAACGTATTACAATGAAGAAGCTAACAAAGCTAAACAACATTTGGGCCAAGATTTAAAGTTCAGACGTTTAGTAACACATTCTCATTAATCTTAATATTTATTTTAAAACCCATGTATAAAACATGGATTTTAAAGTATCATTACCTTCGGGGACGCGGACATGTGACTCCGTCCTGTTACCGAGAATTTTCACGTGGATAAACAAAAATACTCCTAACAGTATTTTGGCCATCGAGAGGCTTAAAAAATGTGACAGGCAAAAGGCCGAGAAGGCATAGGCCAAAACGATGGTAAAACCAGGTATCGGAACAGCTAGATGTACCGGTGTCCGGTGATTGTGGCACTCCATCCGCAACAAATTGAAATCAACTATCTATAAAATTATGGAAATTAAGGGACACCTCAACATTAAGGGAACGTAATAGAAGGAGGAAACCAAATGAATCCTAATACCACTGCCAGATATGGGACTAGAACCGGTGGCGTCGCCGTCGTGTTAAGAAATTACGTTTGCCAACTTTAGCCCAATAGATAACAAAATTTTGGAGCTTCAATAATGAACTGTCTGGTGGGTATAGTGGCTGTTTTATTGCCAAGTCCAGAAATGACATTTTAGATTTTAAAAATATTAGGCATCCTGAGTGTGCGTATGCGTTGCAAGTCCGATCTTCGCAGGCGGGCGCGCAATACTCGCCAAAGATTAATAATAATCAGATATACATACAATAGAAACACATAGACTACACGACAAAAAATATTCATTACCGTATATTCTATACCTAGTAATTAGCTGAAATTAAATCGTGGGGTTAAGGAGACATCACATAGCAGATATAATAGAAAATCTATTGTTTACTGCCACTGGCATCGCCCGCATGTTTTTCAAAGGATGTTTGAAAAAATACGGGTGAGGTAATGCGTTAGTGGCATTGTTATTTTCTTATCAATCATCAATTTTACCATACTCAACTGAGCATAACAGGAAAAAAGTCAGTACAACAAGTTAACAAAGAAATAAATTAACTCGCTAGCTATAGTATTATTTTGATAAAAAGTCTCGGGTCCAAATTCCAGACTGTACAAAGTGTTATCATCGGCTTCTTTCAATAGGCGCCCGAGTCTATAACTATGCCCGGGACGTAATATGGTAACAAGCGGAAGAGGAAAAGACTATGTTCGAAAAAATCCGATATTTTGTCGTTGATTCTCCTATAGAGAGTAACAACAACAGACAATATGCATACGTTAATGTGGCAAATGTTAACTCTTTTCAGTTACGCTGTATTGGAGTATTAGTAACGATTTATAAAAAATATTAAAATATCCTAAATAAATATATAATATTAAATATATGATCTATAAATCGAAATACTTTGTACCCCTTTGTAAGTATATTGCGTCTCACGGAAAAGTATAAGATTTTGCATATAAAGCTTATAGTTTAAAGAAAATGGGTGCAGAAAACTAAAATGTAATGTAGGTATATTATATTATGCATTTTTTCAAAAAATTATGGTTGAATTTTGACCGCTAGAAAGCTAGTATCAATTATTAATGATATTTGTATCTGATTATTGCATGCTTTAATGTCTCTAGCTAGATTAAGGCATGCCACTGAGCGAGTGGGACGTATACGAAAATCGAGAATTATAGATAGCAGCTAACAATACATCTATGGGAGTGCATTACTGCATATTACTATCTCTATTGTTTATGCTTAGTTGCATCCTACTTACACACATTGTAAGTTAACAAAGTTAACTATACAACTATAAGCAATTTAATAATAAAATATTATTAATAAAATATATTATTATTAAAACTTACTTACCTACCTATAATACAAACTTATACTATATACCTAATACTTATACCTATAATTATAGCTATAATATGACTGGACAATTTGACCTTGAATAAAACATGATAATGAAAACTGTAGCAAAGTAGGTTGTTGTTGTGTTGACTTAAAAAAAAACAAACTCTTAAATATTTAAATCTCAAATTATAGATTTAGTGACATTAATTAAAATTATACGGATGACAAGGTCTTTCATTTATGGCATGATTGGCGGAATTTATGAGCAGTTTGGGAAAATTATTAAATTTTGCAACATCAAGCTTTCTGCAGAGAAACTGGGACAGACTACCAAAAAAAATTAACATTTCCAATTAAAACAGGACATGGTTATGTTAGTGTATACTAGAGCAAAGGGTAAAATTAGCCCATATTTCAATATGAATAAAATGCAATAAATAGATATTTCGGACTCAATACTCCCATAAAATACGGACAACTATTCCAACTTTAAAATATAAAGGGCGAAAACTGAGAAAAATATCAGAGAAAAATATAATTATTAGAGGTTGCCTATTGGTGGAAATTAGACTAGAGTAATTGTTTTATATTGATACGACTAAAGCTTGTCAATAACTACCTATTTTAAAAAAACACTAACTAAATATTAAAATTACTGAATATTAATCATATTAATTTAGATAATTTTATATTTACAATAAGTGTAATTGAGTTGCAACCCCTTATGTGATATAGGTGCATGGTGATTATGCTACATACTAGGTTTAACACATCAATCAAAAGTTAATTTTCAAAATGTACTAATAAACAAAAAAGGTAGGATGTGTAGAAGTGCTTAAACATCCTACAAACAACAAGATCTAAATATCTGATGACTGATTTGATCAATCAGAGCAATATCATGTAGTGTGTTATGATTAGATTTTCCCTGATTTTTTACAACCTTTTATTTAACTTGTAATGTATGTATGTTTGTCTAGGTGGAATCTTGCAAGCTGGTTCTGATGACAATGCATTTTAATGGTAAGCGTGACCTGAATCAATATCTAGGATTAGCTTCAGAAAAATGTTGTATGTGCTGTTGTCTGCTTCAGCTTTAACATACATTTAGTTTTGATACTCCAATATAAAAGCTTAGTTATTGTTTATCATTGTTTTTATAAAAACTTATTAACCTTCACATTACAATTTTTAATAATTAACTGTTGCCCACATCTTTGCAATATAATTGAAACAAATTAAATTATTACATTGCAAAGTAATATGTAATTTAATTTATTATGATTTTTATCAGATAAGACCCAAATTTGTTTGCAGTCAAATTCAATGCTGTATGATAATGTGATCCCTATTGTAAACTGCTTATCTGAGTGACTTTAGTAGTCACTAACTGAGACTCAATACATAAAGAAGAAACTAAACTTCTTACCAACATAATGAATAAAGAATAAGAAGAGAACAAACATAGAGTAATTAATTGTTGTTCTAATTAATACCAGGACTTTAATTTAGTTAAACAAAAGATAGTAATCAGAAGCAGTGTTCAAATTTTAAAATGGTAAGCAAATAATACCAACTGTAATCACTAGTAAAAACGTATGGTACGACATAATACATATATATAAACGCAAAATATTTGTATTTATTTAATTGCCATACGGATAACATGAATCGATTGCTCAGCAACCTTATAATTAAATTTACGCACAGTATAGTCACCTCTTTATAATTTGTAACTTACTGAAAGATGCAGCTTATGTATTCTGCAGGACACGCTAGCAACAATCAACAATATGCACAGTACAGCCTTATTCACGACACGAATCATGTTTCATGACTCTTTCATTAGAATTAACTATTAACAAAGTTTAGTTTTATAGACTAATAATTTTTTAACCATTAATAATTCTTCACAAAAACAATTCTCTCAATAAGTGACGGTCTGACGGAGACCTCTGACCATAGATAAGTAAGTTTAAAAAAATGATGTGTAGATAATGTAGATAATGAACCACAGAAAGCGTCAGTCAATGGGAGGATCTTGGCAAAGATGACTAGACTAGATAAGGGTCATTCCCGTTGGGTAACACCCCGCGTCGTTCACACTGTACTCAATCAACGGCAAAGGCGTACATGTACAGCTTGGCAAAAAAGAGTCTGAGGCGGTGACAGCTGGAACTAAAAATAAAAATCTGAAAAACTAAGTCTGTGAGTACTAAAATAACATAAAAATGATTCATTAGATTATAATTAATGACAAAAAAGTAGTCATAGAAATATGTAAGCACTAAATTACTTGTAATTTAGAATTGTAGTCTGAAAAGTGCGCCAGTGGCGCCCCCAATTTTTCCAGACTCTTTTTTGCCAAGCTTTACATACTCATTTATGTCTGTGGTACGAACTGAGACAGCGCGGGAGGCATGGAGGCGCATGGAGGAGCCCAATGAAAAACAAACCCCAGGCCCAAACCCAAGTGAAAAAAGTATTAGATATTATCAAGTGTTTTCCCATTGACTAAAATAAAAAAAGGCCAATGCTTATTTTTTCGTTGCACTTTTAGGGCAGGCTAAATTAATGCGCCACGTTAGCCCAATATGCTTAGCCAGTAATCAGTATATTAGGCCAATGTGTATAGGGCCACTTCGTGTGTATTTTAACGTTATCGGCCAATATTCGCTGACGATCCGTTGAGGGAGTGTCGGGTTTTCGCCTCACATCTAAGGACCGCCAGAATGGATCCCGTGCGGTTATTACCCTGTGGCTGATTGGTGATCGTTATTATCATAGAGTATTCAAGAAAATATAGAGTGATAACGTCAACCACATTGCCTTGTGCGGATACAAATGTTAAAATGCCATTTTTTCAAAGTATGTTTTCTAGACGTTTTTCAAAATTTAACTCAGCAGTTAACCATGATATGAGCTAAAATGTAACTTTCTCGCTCGTAGAGCCTAGTTGAACCGCAGTCGATCGAGGTATGATCGCAAACGGAGCTCGTGTTGCGGCCGCATTGTTCATACCCGTGCTCACGGTTCATACTTCTATAGGGTTGCTCTATATTTTCTTATATACTCTAAGGTTATTATTATCATCTTATTGATTTCCGAGACTTTTCATGCATGTATTTTGAAAATATCTCGCATTGAAGACCATATAGAGACGATGGCTTTTCTTGGAAGTTGTCACAGCATTTCAAGGAACAAATATGAAATAATACGTTGTCTGAGATGAACTAAAGGCGCCCTTCTATTAGGCAAGTCTTGCTTGCAAGTATGACGTCACATGTGTGCAAGTGATTTGTATTATTTAAAATGAAAACACGAATTTGTTCAACTTGCAGCTTGACTGCTTGCATACAAGATTTTAAAGGCATACAAGTTTTTCTAGTTGTACGGTACCTATACACTTCCCTCTATACACCTGCGCTTCCAACTTGTATGCAAATGAACTGACTTGAGTGTTGTGTGTACAAGTTTAAACCAAATTGCTTAAAAGTTACAATTTGTTTTCAAGCTGTGGTTGCCACTATACAAATTGCATGCAAGTCTTGCAACATGAATGCAAGTAAGTCATTTGCGTAATGGAAACGCGGCTTAGTAGCTTTTTCCAAACTTCGCGGTCTCTTTTTTTACTGGATTTTTCAAGACTTGGAAATTCAATTCCAACTAATTCCAGTTCAAGTGGTTACTTCATTTATGAGTTCAAGTATTTCTATGCCCGTCGCGCGTCGGTCGTCGGTTATTGGTGTGTCGATTATTGATATGCGCGCGCAATCGATTAACGCGAGACATATTTTACCCGACGCTACTTGATAATCGATATTGATACTCAGACTCACTACACGGACTGCTTCACTATTAAATTTAATTTCCGGTTCGGCTGTGTCATTTTAGTCGTGGTCATCCTGTGCAAAATTCGTTCGATCTGTACAATTTTGACGTGTTTTAAAGTTTGTTTTCCTCGAATAACATAATCCAAAACTAATAATAAAAATGGGTGATAGCCATTTTATTAATGCATTATTTATAGATTACCAGAGGAATCTTGACAGCGATCAGGAAATACGAGAGGTATATTACAATAATTTATTTATTTATTTAAGTTTGTAATATTTTGCTTGCGTTAATGCGTTTTTAATTATTGTGAACTTGTGGTGTAATATATACCTATTGTAAATTAACCTCATCACCATTTTTTGTGAACTATTTTTTCTATAGTTATTGACGTGAATAATAAGAGAACCGTACGTTTACATTTAACGTTTTTTTGCTAGGTTATTCGCAACATTTGTAGAGATCTTGGTCAAACGTTGCGTGAGGCAACTACGCTTCTTCAAGTCATCCATCACAATGAGGCTCGCAGTAAGTATCGTACATATTATACATATGACTAGAACAGTGTCATTTTAGGTGCAGGCTTTTTGTCATAATGTTTATTTAATATGCAGAAACATCTTTCATTTCGCCAGTTCTTACAATTTATCAATGCATTTCAGAAGTTAGCTACAAGAGGCTACAAGCATATATTCTGTCCCTGTCCTGTCCCTCCATTATTCACACACCTATTCCCTTGCCTCATGATCAGTTTCCGTTGTTCTAGTGGTAGAGTCATATATGTGTGTATCTTTTATTCGTTGAATAAGTATAGTTATATTATTCTCTTTATTCACATAAAAGTTTTATATATTTTTAAATACCTACATAAATTACCTACCTATATATTAATAATTAATGTGAAGCGAAAACTGTGGATACCTTTTTAAGAATATTGAGTGCACATGCAGGGTGTTAAACTTGGTATAGTAAAAGTTTATATGGAGGAGAAGTGCAAAAAGCTAAAATTTATATTTAAAAAGAATACGGTTGAATTTACACTTCTGACTGGACCACTAGTATAAAGAAAAATTTTGAGCCCACTAGAACTATCTATCGAGAACAGGGTCCAAGCTACCCATGGTCAGGGCTCCAGAGAGATGAATCTTCTGCCTTCTGCATCCAGCACTTGATCCAGCAGTCCAACGACACCCTCTTAAGGTGTTAATCAAGGCTCTTGGATATTGATCCATGCACTGAAATGACTAAAAGTAATGATTTAATGCTAGTTTAAAGTTAATTGATATCTCTGAGTTGCGCAGTAAATGATTTAAAATAAGTGATTGAGCGCAGCTACCTACTTTCATTGTTATCATACAATTTGACCTCTATTTGTAATGTTGCTAATGTCCCCCTCACTCACCAACTGTTACACATTGTATTGTTGCAAAGTTCCCTTAGGCCATCTTCTCTTGTTTTTGCTTTATGCACCATCTTCTGTCTAAATATCAGCATGAAATAACAGTATTTGTATGGTATGTGAAATGAAACTAAGCCCCATTCCCCCCTTCCTTATACCCCCAATTTCTGGATATCTTTGATTTCTATTATCTTCAAATTTGGCAATGTGCAAGTGCCATTGGTATTGCAAGCATCTATACAATTCCATCAGGATCTTTTATAGACAAATCGGCGACAAGTTGGTACAATTCTGATTCATATGAATAATTAATTTACTTATTTCAGTTGGACCGGCTTGCTTTGAAGCAAGACATTTGTTTCAGAAGGCAAAAGAGGGATATGCAAGACTTCAAGAAGCTGTGCCTGCCACAGACTATTACAAGTAAGAATTGGTATTTATTCTATTCTAAGTCTCTCTATTGTAAATTATAAGTTACGCTTTCATGCAAAAACTACTGAACAGATTTTGATGAAACTTTACAAGAATATAGCTATCAGAATAACACATAGGCTACATTTATAAACTTACCTCAGTTACCTCCCGGGTGACGCTGCCGACGGTAGCTAGTAACTACCTAATAAGCCAAAGTTCTGTTTACAACTATCTTTGCAGTGAATACCTAAGAATATCACAAAGTCCACAGACTAGTGATGTCACAAAAATATTCGTATTCAAGCATGGGCCTTTAAAGGAGCTTGAGATTTTTAACCATGACATTTACATAACTCTCCTTGGCATTAATCTCACACTCAGCACAAGACAAAGCAGTGCTTCCAAACATAACATACCTGTACCCTGAATTGTTAGGGAGAACCTAATCTTTAAAAATAATAGTCTGTCTGTTTCTCTGCTTACTTCTGGTAAACCACGCAACGGATTTGATTCGGATTGCATACAGATTTCACTTATCATTCAGATATTCACATATCATCATTTAAGTAAAGAGTCTCTTCAGAAAGATTTATACGTATGATACATTGCCGCATTGTATGCGTATTATAGTAGCGATATGCTACTTTAATTATAAGTTTGTATTCTTTAGATATCAAGAACAATGGCGCAATACGACGCAGCGGTACTGCTTCCTTATTGCACTCACTATCTGGCTGGAAACAAGGGTCTTAGCGACGCACGAGACTATCGCAGAAATATTGGGCAGTAAGTAATGTGACCATCATAATAATTGTGCAGTTGCATGTTATATTAATAATATCCTTCCCGACCGAATTTCGGTCAAAGCGGCCAATGTCGACAGAGACTAGCCAACTACGCAGGAGATATTACAGTGCACAAGTGTGTGTGTTGGGACAAATTCGAAACGACCGGAGAAAGATCAAGGGCATTCCGAGGCACCGAGTAAATGATAATTAATTTATAATATGAAAAGACAGAGGCGCACCTCTGAGCCTTCTCCTCTCCTCTCTCCTCTGAACCTCTATCTTGTCAGATGATTGTTTACACTGGTATTTTGCTAAAAATAACCGGTAAAATAATAATTTCATACATATAGGGTAATAATCACTTACAGGTAAACTCTGTAATGAAAACAAAAAATTTAACAAAAGTTTTATAAAAGAAATTACTTAATTAATCCACCGACTGAAAGAGATAAATGATCCGTAGCTGAAAACACGTTACAATACATGCAATGATCTTCCATCAAAATAATTATGTTTGATTACAGTTAGTGCGGATGAAAGGCAGACTGGTTTCCACTTGGACATAGAGGACTATCTCAATGGATTGCTGCAACTATGTTCGGAATTGGTGAGATTATAAAATTATATTTTATAGTTTTTGCCCGCTGCTCGCCCGCGTGGAGGGTGATCAGGATAAAAAATCTGCGGCGCACGATGATACTGGTATATATGGATAGAAGACACTTAAATTAACAAAAAATGACAGAAACACTTTTCCCTAAAATGTCACGTTGCTGAGATATTTGAAATTTAAAATCGCTATAGAAGAAAGATTACCTCAGTAATTAATACAAGTTGGTTTTCCGGGTTCCTAGGTTTACCATTGTCTAACAAATAGTTAAGACACCTGAGAACTAATATCAAACGGACATGTACGTACGTAAAATCAAACGTACTTAGTTTATTTTGAATTATTGTTACTGTTACTATCGGCCCATATCATCCCACTGCTGGGCAAAGTCTCTCCCTCTGACTTCCACGTGTCTCGATGCAGAGCCAGCGTGGACTTGTCACTATTGGTTCTGTCCAATTCTTCCCGCCATCTCGTTCGTGATCTACCGCGTCGTTGTCTTGCTGAATTATTGTAATTATTAAAAAAAAAGATTCGAAATAAAGGAAAGATTTAAAGAAATTAAAACTTTAAAAATCACATTTAAACAACCGTGACACCGTGAATATGGGGTAAATGGGTAGGATGTAACCTACTATGACCCCCCAAATGTCAAAAAAATTATGCTCCAAACACCGTGTTTAATTATAATTCTTGTCCCTGCAGGCACGTTTGGCAATAAATTCTGCGACTCGAGGGGATTATGAAAAACCTATACAGATATCCAAGTTTGTTATGGAGTTAAATGCCGGTTTCAGGTAAATATCTTTTCTCTATTATAATAAAGAGAAAAACAGTACAAAATTCGAATTACATAATTTAATAACATCAGTTACTCCTCCTACTCTCTCCCCATCCGTCCCCAACGTTTTTATTATTACTACAGGTTTAAAAAAATGCGTTGGTTATTTTAATAATTTCCACCTATTTATTGTTTTAGGTTACTAAACCTGAAAAATGACCACCTACGCAAACGTTTCGACGTACTCAAATACGACGTCAAGAAAATTGAAGAGGTTGTCTATGATCTCAGCATCCGAGGACTAAGGCCGTCACCAGAAGCTACTAATTCAGATGCTCCTATGTTAGATGCGAATTAAATAATATCAGTATTTTAGCTCTAAGATGATTTCGTAAACATTAGTAGGTACGAGTTTGCAAACTTGGGAGGAAAAAAAGTTCCTGTCTCGTTTTACACCCCTATATTTTGACAGAGACGGCTATATTACGTCTCAATCTCTTACGTCAATATTCGTTTGACTTTCATACTCGTACGTATACATTTTGCGTATTTTAACTTTGTCACTTTAAAGTGCACTGTTAATTGCAACGTAGTGGACGTGGTGTCTATGTCGCTTGCCATCATCCGATGTTTACATCTCGCTCGCGCAAATCGGCCGTTCGCAAAGCCTAATTTTAGAGAGACAACGTTGTATTACGATTACGCATACTGTTAGTAATAAGTTTTCATAATTCTAGCACCACACAGTGTATTTGTGCAAATATTCAAAATTATTATTAGGCCAATGCAATGCTATAATGCTGTTGTAACTATTACACTCAAAGGTAAAATTGAATTGGTCCAATAATGGAATTTTTTAAATTATTAACCTTAAACCTTTCTGGTACACCTTGTAACTCATATTGGCGTCATACATGACGTTGGTATAATGTAATGGTTGGTATAATTTATTGCGCGGCCGCTTTTTTATAACATTCTAGATTTGGTCGGGTTACCACGCATACATCATTTCTTTTCAATTATCTCGTTAATTAATATACAGGTCTGAAACTTCACAGGTATATAATTGAACTGTATACCTAATTATAGATGTAAGATTCAGTTACCACTACTACAGGAAACTCGGTTAATCTTTCGTCAAATATCTCAGCTTCTATTCTAATGAAACTTCAGTACCATTTATAGGCAGTAATTACCTAATTAATTACGTTTTAAGTTAGTCTTTGGAGCGCTTATTGGAAGAGCTAGGACCTATTAAAGCATATTTCTATTTACGAAAATATCCTAAAAACGGTTCATTATTATGGTTTCTTTTATTGCTTAACAAATTATAACTAATTAGCCAGATGTTCTGTACAAGAATTATAATCATCCGTTCAGCCAGTTCCGAGATCCAGCAATCGTGCAAACGTTACCCCAGCAGGATTCTAAATATCTTCGCAACCATAGCAAATACAAATACAAATTAAGTTTTACCATTTATACCAAATTGATATCTAATTATATAGATAACATTTATTTCAACATACCCATTAGAAAACAAAACATCTGGCTGGGGTAACGTTACTCCAGCCGGAACTGTTTTTATCGAATAATTAAAAAACTATCGGCATACCAAATTTAAAAATGTGCATACCATTTACAGAAGCTGTATATCTAATTCCCCGTTGAACTAAAATGACGATTTTCGACAAAATCTGGCTGGGCTAACAGGGCAGAAGACAATTTCGGCATGGATTTACGTGTGCGTTACACGTAAATCCATGCCGAAATTGTCTTCTGTTCGGATAGTCTTTTGAACAGTAATATATATAACTCACATTTGTTTTAAATTTTTTCATCGTGTTCGTTGTCAGAATTATAAGCACGGCTGTCGGCCTTCTTATATATTTTGGCTAGTGCCGAATTAATAACCTCGACATCTGTTCCTGCTTTAAGTACTGGTCCTTTCAGAATATTATCCACTACCTCCAATGCACCTTTATTGCCTGGTGGTTAAATAAAAACTTCATTGCAGAAACTCAGCAATTAGTTTAAGATTCTATTACTTCGGGAGAGTTTACACAATCATCTTACATTTGTTTCTCAGTTTGAACTCAATCCCACATACCTATTAGTATCTAAATGAATATTTTTCACACCCTTAAAATAACTTTTCTATTACATCATTGTATTATTCCTACTTGTACAGGGTTAAATCGTTGGCGAAACTTCGCAGGAATTCAAAGTTAGGAATCGATAATATAGATTAGGTACATAAACTATAATAAAAAAATGTAATAAAATAAAAATATTTCTTATTTTCTTCGACATTTAGCACCTGGCGTAGAACTTATTTGAAAATTCATTTTCTTTTATTACTCTTTCTATATCTGTGACTCTTTATGTAAGCTGTTATCGACTCATAACATTCCTATCAAGTTTCGTCAACTAATTTTATAGAACCCTATAGATTAGAGAATGGTAAAATATGTTTACTTACATAATTTGCCGTTTGTGTAATTTGCCAACTTAAACTGAGGTTTTAACACGTTATGTTATTAAACTTAGTTGATAAATAAAACAACATTTTAAATAATTCTGTGTAGTGAAGTAACATATTTATGTACCTACCTATGCAGGTCTTAATTAATAAATAAAAGACAGTGTATCGTCAACTATAATTCGTTTCACTTATCATCAACGAACGTGCTACAGGAATCAACTTGCACCTTGCACCCATTCCGATGCAATGCGTTGCGACGATCTAGGCAGGAGTATAACTACCCTCTTGGTCATAAATTCTCTCATTATCCTAGGGGTCTGGTAAGTGCAATGGCTCGATAACAGACCTGACCAGTATACCTAATTCACACTCCCAGAGTAGTTCTGTAAAACTCGGTGTAAAACACGTCCAATTTCACTTACATAAATATTTGCCTTGATGTCTCGTACCATTCTATAGATCTATTTCGTTTCGAGAAAGTAAAGAACCATCAGAGGTTTTGTATAGATCGTGTCGTGTCCCTTCCTTTCAATATGTTTTTAAGGCAAGTCGCAAAAAGACAAAGCTTTGGGCTAGCTTTCATAAGCTTAGAGCATAATCTATGGGTGTTTATTTATGAAAGTGTGATCCAGTGAACAATGCCGTAATAGGAGGGTGGGTGCCAGAGCATTCGCCAGCCACAGGAGCCTTTGGAGGTGTGCACTTGCGCAGAAATGATCAGATCAGGACCAGGTTATATGTACCTAATAATAATTATGTACTTAAGTAGTTCGTTGGGATAGAAATCCGACATGACCGGAGAGAGATCAGGCGCAGGGGCAAGGGGCTTTTCATGCTTTCCGAAGCACGGTTGCTCCGTGCCTCGATAATTTTATTAATAATACGCATATAACTTACAAAAAGTCAGAGGTGTCTTGCCTGAGAACTCTGACTTGCCAGTCAATGGTCTCATAACACTAGATTTTCTAAAAAGATCATAGTGTAATAGCTGCTTTAATATTAAGTGCAGTAAAGTACCTAGGTATTAATTTCCTTGGAATTATCGCAGATCTCAAATACATCACATCTGTTTGTTATTTGTAGGTAGGTACAGCTTGGCAAAAAAGAGTCTGAGGCGGTGACAGTTGGAACTAAAAAATTATAATAATGACAACACTGTTTTATTTGTCAACTGCAAGTAGTATCTCTAGTAAGTCTGTGGTAGCTTCCTTGTCATCTTTACGTAGTGCAAGTAATTTTCTTTAAAATTTAAAAGATTCGTGTAATTTGCGTGTGATATTCTTACATAATACTAGTTGATATAGTTGTTCGTAATGAATAAAACCGTTTGCAGTAGTGGAAGATCTGTTTTTTTTTTTTTTCGCAAAAACAGATGGCGCCAGTTGCCATGTAAACATTAGCGCTGTGTTTATAAAATAATTAAAAATAGTTAATGTTCTCTTTATAGTCTTGCTTTGGAACTAATAAGTGACTTTATGCCTAATAATTATCCACTAGCGTTTGTGAAACATTACACAAAGTGGATAAATAAGTAGACGAGTAAAACTTTTTCAAGCTAACGGTGTAGTGTTTTTATGTAAAACAATCTTATAAAGTGCTACAAGAAACGTATAATGACAACCTGTAACGTCCTCAATAGTCACAATGTGCAATCATAACTGAATTGAAGTGTTTTGTGTTTATTAGTTGTGACTAATGACAGTTTCTAAACATTTAAATAAATTCAAATTTAGACGCCACGCGCAGATACAGTGCTCATGCGGACAGTAGACAAACTAATACAGTACACTTTTGAAAATAGTGACATCTAGCGGCGAGTAGCAAACATTAATTTGAATGTTAGTGTTGCCATTTTCAAGTCTTATTCAACCATAGACTATGGAATATTAAATGGTGGACATTCTCACATATCTTACCGACAAAAAGCGACGGATTAAATTATATGTATGGCCCGCATTGTGTGTCTACTCTGAAAGACATAAAAACTTTTCAAAAATAAAATATATCGCTCTCATTTTTTTTAAGTATATTGTAATGCATTTGGTGCATTATTAAAGTTAAAACATTTTAATAATAAAAAGAAAAATTTATCTAAAACGTTCCTGCACCTTTTTCATCTAAAAACAAAAATCTCCCAATATGGATTCGTACAACAACATAACAATAAGGAAAAGGAATACTGCACGATCTTTAACATACTCCTCCTGTGAATCGGTCGACAGTTTATCATCAAACCCTAATGCCAACAGTATGATTGATTTATCTACACGACTGAAAAATGAAGAGACGTTGGAAATGGAAACTACAATTATTAACCTACAGAAACAGTTAATGAGTGCAAATTTTGAAATAGAGAAATTAAAAATTGAAAATGAATCCTTGAAACAAAAAGTTAACGAAGAAAAACAAAAAACAATACTATATAAAAACATGTATGAAACGAGTGCAAATAACACAACAAATGGCAGCTTATTACCTAAAATCACATCAAAAAAGCAAATTATAAATAAGAAAAATCTATCCTCAAGAAAACTAGACCTTGATCTTGACGAGACTCCAAAAGCCTCCATAAATAAAAACGATCAACCAAAAATTAATGAAAAAAATTCTTGCAACACTACCATATCACACATCACGGAAGAAAATAAGATTAAATTTAAGACAGGAGATCGAAATAACTTACTCTCAGAACATACAATACCTGTCGAAACTAAATATGGACACATACTATTACTCTCAGATAATCAGGGAGACGGTATTATTCAAAAGTTTATTCATCAGAAAAACAAATTCATCCTTAACAACTATAATATATCGGCTATAAGAAAACCTGATGCAACTACCGAAGAAGTTTTATCCAGCTGCAGAACCTTAACAACACAATTTTCAGAAATCGATAGTGTGATTATAATGAGTGCTAGTAACGATACCAATCCTTTTAAGTTTTTTACGGAAATATCAGCAGCTGTTAAAACGTTAAAAAATTGTAATGTGTACATAGTCCATGTATTCTACAATGCATTTCTAAATGAGAACTTGCTTAACTATAAGCTCAAACTTTTCTCTCAAAATTATGATAATTGTACCTTCATTGAAGCAATTAGGCCTAAAGACATTGTTCAACAAATAATTCATAAAATAAATACCAAACAATACAATATCAGATTTCTACCGCATAATAAAAATACTTATAAATGTAGTAACTTACTATTAAAACAAAATTCTTCATCCAAGTTAACATTACATAAAAAAGGCACTATACCTTTTTATTTTCAAAACATACAAGAGCACAATTTACTAACTTTAAATTCAGGAATTTCTTCCAAAAAAATAGATATACCTAACAAACCACGCAAGGGAACAATACCCTATTATTTCAAAGTTATAAAGAAAACAGGTAATATTAACCAATCAGAAACAAATGTTATGCCTCTGAAAGATTTTTTTCGTGACCAACCAAAACCCTAACAAACGTGTTTTCTCAATACTCCATCAAAATATTGCTGGAGCGTTAAACAAGATCGATTATCTTAACTTAGTCTTTCATGAACTTTACGAATCTGGTATAAATATTGACATCGTATGTTTGAGTGAGCATTTTATTATAAACGGTGAAGAACAATACATGAATCTTAATAATTATCAACTTAGAGCTATTTATTCAAGAGAAAATAAACGCCGGGGTGGCACGTGTATACTTTGTAAAAATGAATTTCAATGCAACGTGCTTAATGAATTAAATGAATTAAGCGTTGAAGAACACTACGAAATATGTGGAATAGAAATAAAAAAAATACACCTAATAGTACTATGTATCTATAGAACTCCTAATTCAAATATAAATATTTTATTTGAAAACTTAAACAAAACATTATATAAACTAAAACATAAAAAAAAGTAAAATAGTCATAGCTGGGGATTTTAATATAAATTTTATGCTCAATGATAGTAATACTACAAAATTCAATGAAATTATCTCAAATTACGGTCTGCAATGTCATATAAATACACCTACACGAGAAAGTCGATGCATTGACAATATTATTAGCAATATTTCCAATGTCATAGGCAAAACATATAACCTTTGCCTATCGGACCATAACACTGCGCAAGTTGTGGAATTTACATATTACGAAAAAAACATCACTAGACACTTTTTTGTTACTAAAAACGATCTCAGTAAGGAAAATATATTAAAATTTGTTAATTATATAAATAAATTATCTTTTTCCGAAATTTATGATAGTCCCCGAATTAATGATACCTTTGATATGTTCCATGACACGCTAGTATTATTTTACAAACTATGTTTTCCTGTTATTACAATTAAAAATACTTTTAAAACGAACAAACTAAAATGGGTTACCAAAGGGCTTAAAAAAAGTTGTAAAACTAAAAGAATTTTGAGATACAAATACTATAATAATAAAACTATAGAAAATAAAGAGTCATATAAAACATACTCAAGTATGCTAAGAAAATGTATAAATAAATTACAATCACAAAGTAACATGAAACACATAGCTTACTCAAATAATAAATGTAAAGCCACGTGGGATATCATTAAACGTAATATGGGTAATATGCCGTCACTGGAATGTATAGATAAGTTAATAGATAGTAATATTTCAACTACATCCGGATCTGACATCGCCAACATATTCAATAACTTTTTTATAGATATTATAGAACAAGACTTGACCGCTAAATCTAAGGAGATAAATAATACGATGCCCAACAGTAATAATCACAGCATATTTTTGGAACCCACGACTCCAATAGAAGTTTTTAACACAATAAAATCACTAAATAACACGAAATCCTCCGGTTATGATAATATAACTACTAACTTAATTAAGCAAATATCACAATCCATAGCACAACCATTAGCACACATCATTAATTTATCGCTAGAACAAGGCTGCTTTCCGGAAAAATTAAAACTATCAGTAATAAAACCTTTGCACAAAAAAGGTAGCAAATCAGACAAAAATAATTATAGACCCATTGCATTAACACCAATAATATCCAAAGTTTTTGAAAAGATAATGTATAAAAGGGTACAAAATTTCTTTGACAAATATGACGTACTAGCGAAAGAGCAGTACGGTTTTAGGAAAAGCAGGTCAACACTTCTGGCAATGTTTAACTTAGTGAAACCAGTAATTAATAATATAAATAATAAAATTCCATCCACCACTCTTTTTCTAGATCTTAGCAAAGCCTTTGATTATGTTGACCACACTAAACTTATTAATAAATTAGAAAAAACTGGAATACGAGGTACAGCTCTAAAATGGTTCCAGTCATATTTAAGTAACCGAAGACAAATTACTAGAATTACGAAATTTAATAACATTACCAATAGCCTTCAAAATTTTGACTCTGATCCCCGAATTAACAAATACGGAGAACCCCAAGGAAGTATTTTGGGACCGCTGCTTTTTCTCATTTATATAAATGACCTGCCGCAAGTATTACGCAAACACAATTGTGTTTTGTTTGCGGATGATACTACAATAATAATAGAAAATAAAGATACTAAAAATTATACAGCTGAAGTGAATAAATCGTTAAAAGATGTAATAAAATGGTTAGATAATAATGATTTAAAAATAAATATAGGAAAAACTAAATTACTTAATATCAAAACGAATAAAACTTCTTATCGTAATCTTAATATTACTTACAATAATCAATCTGTCGAACAAGTACACAGCACAAAGTTTTTAGGTATTACAATTGACGAACATCTCACATGGAAGGAACACATTGATAGCCTCAGTAAAAAAATTAACCAATTTGTTTTTGCCTTAAGAAGGATTAAAGATGCGACTTCGAAACAAACTGCATTAACGGTGTATCATTCTTATGTATGTTCAGTGATCCGATACGGTATAGTTGTATGGGGATTCTCTTCGGAAGTAACGCGGGTTTTCTTAGCACAAAAGAAATGTATCCGTGCAATATACAATATAAAATGGTGTGAATCTTGTAGACCTGTATTCATATCACAAAATCTTTTAACTGTCACTGGTATATATATTTATGAAATAGCCTTATTTGTGAAATGCAATCCTCAACTATTTGACAAAAAAAATAACCTTAACAAACGTAAAGTGAATCACCAATATTTACAAATACCAGTGCCACGACTGGAGATGGTAAGACAGAGCTGCGTGTATATGGCACCGCTCATTTACAATTCGTTGCCTAAAGAGATAGTCGACCTACCCTACAACAAGTTTCGATTGACTCTAAAAAAATGGTTAATAAAAGAGTGTTTCTATAGTATGAGCGAGTTTCTTAAAAAATATTCTTCACATTCCTACTACTTCAGAAATGCATTGTAAAACAAAAAAAAAATGTTATTAAAATAGTGTTAATTTAATTTCCTTACCTAGTTACATCCTATCCTATCATATTTTTGCATGCCATTGTATTATGGCGGAATGTGTTAAGCTCCATTAATGTATAAATTTACCACCATATTGTACCACATTTTATGCGAAATAAATATTATTATGTTATATATCAAGTTTTCTGTTGTTTCTGTTGTCTGATGTTTGGCCGAAAGCAAAGCCGGACAAATTTTGTCTGAAATTGACAATGTTTACCTGAGAACTGCTCGAATGACAAGTATAGTCCATGCAATTTTTCTTCTAGAATGTAATTAAGTCGTTATATTTACTTTCTGATAGCTGTACCACCAGTTTTTGTCGTCTTGTGTACAAATCATTATTGAGGTTATGTTTTGTAATTCGACGAATCGCGTGTAGTTAAACTGTTTAAATTGATACTTGAAACTTAAGAATAGAGTTAATACAGAGTTATTATTGTTTATTTCAGGTAAATCTGAAAATACAATCAGAGCAATTGTCAATGAAGGTGAAAAAAGTAAGAGTATTTTTTCGACACCTGGAAAACACCGAAAAGGTCGCCCGAAGAAAGAACTTGATGATTTTGATTTATGTTGCAAGTTGCCGTTCGTTGTGGCGTTCAATGTTCAACAGTGGACGTTTTCCGGCTGATGATGATGACATTTATTTTTTTGTATTTTAATAAAATCTAAAATGAAACAAGTTATTTAATTTCCCTTGTTGATAATGATGATTTATTATCATAATCCACAATCCATAAATGACTCTCTGATAGGCTCGCAATAATTCTAACTCTTGAGATGACCATTCTCAAGAGTCTGAATGATAGCGATTACGTACTTGCATAATGGGACTATGCATTGCGTTGTCAGATTTTTCTTATTCTACTTAGATCTCCCACAGAGCATGCCACCAAGCTTTATATTACATATAAGTAGTTATTGCCGCCAATGTAAATAAAATTCCTAAATATAATTTGGATGATATCTGTTTTGTACAATAACTACTACCAGACCATGACTATTACAAATAAAGTTTAAATCTTTCTTAATTTTAATTATGTTCAATTTACTTTTTTAATTTGATAAATATTGAAGACTAAAATGATCAAGTATCTTGTCAATTTTAGTCGTGGTATATGGGGTGGCAATCTAAAAGATAAAGGCGCCCTCAATTTATCCAGACTCTTTTTTGCCAAGCTGTACCTAACTCTTTTTATTATCACATACCTACAGGTCAGCTCTGTTTTAACTTCCAATCAGAAGTCTTCCACTCGTCTTGTTTTGAGGCGCATATTACTCTCGGTGTTTTGTGCGCATATTGACAATGACTATTCGTTAGAAGAAACTGACAATAGTACAGTCTATGGTTACTTTCATTTATTTATCCTGTATTATTAGCGGTGGTGGACCCACCCAATCTTTCTTTAGTAATCTGTGGACTTTAAGTTTTAACTCTGTGGAATTGTGGACCGATTTACCGTCACCGATCAATATTTTTATTGTGTCATTGCATTCGTTGGGAAATTAGTGGATTTGTTTCATCCGCAATTCGCATTGATGCAATAAAGTAAAATAAAATCAACAATAACAAGTTATTGAGAAACAGCTTAGTGCTTATCTTTCGACTATTACTTACTTTTATTTTTCGCTGTAAACGGTAAACCTTGCGGGCAATAAATAAACGCAGTAGGTAGTGTAAAAAATTGTTATTGCGTTATATATAATTCTAAAATTCTAAATTTTATTCTATTGAAGTGAAAAAAATACTAAAAATGATTAACACGATGAAGTTAATTTGGCAGTGTATGTTATCACCGCGTCTATATAAAGTATACCGGGATGGGCCGAGAGATGTGAGTGTATTTCATTTACTCATTTTGAACATGTGACATTGTATTGGACTCTATTTCCTTTTCCCACTTCCTCATAAATGAAATTATTATAATGGGCCTTCATTTCTTGTCTTAGTCTTGCTTTCGAATTTTAATAATTTTGTCATTTTCCTACATGTATCAAATCATAATGTACCTATCAGATGTAGGTAACCAGAATTTTTGATAATATAAATTTGTGACATGAATTACTGGGATCAATAATAAAATATATAGATGGCCGCGTCGAATAAACGTGCAAGAGCTCTTACACGATATATTTTTTGATTTTTCTATTCCTCAGCCCACTATCTCATAACCCAATTTTTTTAAATAAATTGTAATCCAAAAATACGTCTGCAATCGTACTTGATTTCTTTTATATATTAAGGATTTCTATAAAAGATTAAACATTTTTATTTTGTCCTGTAAAATTGATGTTTTTCTCTTGCACATTAATTTGATGCGGCTATTGATATGTACCTATGTGGTACATATTCAAACATACCTACATAATATGAATGTATGTATGTATGCACATAAACTTGAGTCAACCGAGTTGACTCTGTTGTTTTGTTAACTCAAGTTGCAAATCAAGTTGATTTATTGTTCATTTTTAAGAAAAAAACTGATGTAAAAGTAAAAAAAATATTGGGAAACCTCATTCAGTATTCTTCCATTTTGTATCGGGAATGTTGGCAGCTGCATGATGCTAAATAAAAACATTAAAAATGGCATAGCCTGTTTATAATTATTTTAATATTTCTTCTTTTTTTGTTAACACCATCATAGATATTGTCATAGTCTAGTGAAAATTAGTAACTAATAAATATTTTAGGTGGCACTGAATCATGACACTATACCAGCGGTACTGATACAATACCAGCGGAACGATTAGGGGCGGTTCTAGCCTTAGGCCGGAAACCACAGGGCACAAAAAAAAACTGTCTCTCAGACATCAAAAAAGAGAATTGTTTAATTATATTTGATGACAAAAAAATTGTCATAGAATTATATACCTAACCAAATACCTAACTTGTAAATTTATTTTGAGTTATAGTATGTAAAGAGCGCTAGTGGCGCCCTCAATTTTTCCAGACTCTTTTTGGCCAAACTGCACAAATATTACATATTTAATAAATATAATTTGGATTATTTTTTAACTTTGGCCTTTGCTGAACAATGGGACACAGTAGGGTAACAAAACAATTTTCTTTTTACATTTTATATGTTTCTAAAGACAGGCTCTTTATTATTATATTATCATGCAGGCAAAAGAAACTGGTAAAATGCTCGTATCTTGCGATACCCCTCTAGAAATATTTTTCAGTTGACGTGTTTGTGAAGATGTCCTTGAAAAACCACCTTGGTTAGGTTAGGTTATTGTATTCTAGTGTTAGGTGAGCAATTGTCTTGCATAATATTATGTTACCCATTTTTTTTAGTGGAAATGTGCTTTATACATTTCGTCCCGCAAGATGTATGCTAGACAGTTATGTCGGGCTCTTCGACCTAGAGATGGTAGGCGGCGAGCATACCGACTAAAACAACCCGTGTCGCTTCTTATTCGCATAGTTATGGGAACGCGGGTACGCTATTCGCATACTTTCGCGAACATAATTATGTGACCTGCTCAAGACATATCCAATATCTTATTTCTTTTTCGTTTTATTTTAGACCTTGTATCAATCCCAAGGCCTCGAGAAATGGGGGGATAAAATAATCTCCACAGTAAGTATGCAATAATATTCTTTACATAATTCTATATTCATTATGATAACATTAGATAACAAAAAATTACTGGTTCACAGGCGTACACCATTCTAAACATTGGCTTGTATACCTCCCCTTTTATCTGCTTGTATATCTATAAGAGAGGTTTCTTCACAATGGATGAAATGAGGTCACTTAGTCGATTCTTTGGCGGCATCACCTGCCTCATAGCCTTCTCTTTTATTCTCCGAGGCTATGGAAGAGTATCCAACCCGAAATACGTGGATTTTGTAAGGGCACTCACTGCCCCAATGGCTGATAAGAAAGCTTACTTAAGTGGGATACGGAAATATGATTTCGACTTTAGTTCTTGGCCTATAACTTACACTGTGGCTAATCTAGAAAAGTAAGATATTTTGCTTTAAATTTTAGTAGTTTTTAACTGAGTTAACATTTCTAAGAATGTATCAATGAACATTTATTAAGTTGTACATTTTTATTGATGAGTAGCTTCAGACTTTGTCATGCAATATTAATGTCTGTAGTTGCCTATGCATGTAGTACCGTTTTATTAGTAAGCTTGAAATTGAAACTAACCTAAACCCAACTGATGATGATGATGAACTGACTAACCTGAATCCAATGCTTTAGCTTAAGCAGTTTGTTTTTATTGTAACCACAGAACAGTAAACTGGTTTGTTAATTTATTGTAAGAGCACATTTCAGTCCACATTTTTATATACGTTTTTAATGGAATTAATTGACATAAATCTAAAGATAACTTACAAGTTAGTAGTCCATCTTGACTTAACAGTGAACACTTGGGTTGCACCATCGCTTTCTTATATGTATGATATTTTACCGAGAAGTTCAGGGGGTGGTAGAAGTGGTTTTTAAAGGTTACATTAAAATAATAGAAATAAGCTATCTTTAAACATCATCCACATCCAGGTACAGATCAGGATCTAGATGTCCATGAGGGCTCTTGCCCGGTTTTACCTCGTTCTAGAATCAAACCGGACATTGAGTCTCCGAAGTCTCGCCAAACAACTTTTTGGATTCCAGTTCCTTAGTTGTAAATGGACATGCTGTACTATTTATATTAGGTTAAGGTATTATTATTATTTATAGTAGGTAGTTGTATCTTTTATCAATCTTCCTTTTCAGTTTTAATTTATTCTTATGGTTTTTTTAATTATTCACAATGTTAGCATTGTGATTGATCTATATAAATGCTATGTAATATGCTAACATATAACATATATAGCCAGCAAAAATAGTAGTAAGAATTATACACATATAGAATAGAATTATTATGAACTATAAATTAATAAACCCTCGACACAAACACCTCAATTTTTTTAGCTTGTTCTCGATCACCTTTCAAATAAAAAGTCACAAGTCACCTTTTAAATAAAAAAACTGAATCAAAATCGGCCCATTCGTTTAGGAGCTACGATGCCACAGACAGACAGACATACATATACACAGACACGTTAAACTTTCATTTTGTGTGGGGGGTTCAAAAAAAGGTGGTAGTTGTTTTGCTGCTCGATAGATTATTGAAATAATC
The DNA here is from genome assembly GCA_936450705.2 of Protodeltote pygarga. NCBI lineage: Eukaryota > Metazoa > Arthropoda > Insecta > Lepidoptera > Noctuidae > Protodeltote > Protodeltote pygarga. Next base: position 17,596,417 of record OW388248.2, read on the forward strand.
ATTAAAATATACATATATCGCTCAACCTGTTTATGAACATGGAGCTTTAAACTACAGCTTTCGCTAATCAGCTCACTAACTCAGTACAAATCACTGCATTATTAGCAGACAAATATACAGCACAGATAGTATTTACACGCTTGGTCTGCGGAGTAGCAGAGATCACAGAAAAGTACCTAAGGCTTTATCTACCATACTATATTACAAAAATGTTAATTTTTGACATCTTTACCATTTCAGTTCCAAAGATTCTCTTATAAGAATGGATCCAATATGTGTAGGGTAAGTTTGTTTTACAACGAAACGTACAGCATGGAACAATAACATAGATGTATTGTTTAAAATAATTACCTCTAACCCACCTATTATTACTTACGAATAGCTGTAAAAAATAATAGATCACAGTGCAGCAGAGAAAAATCCCTCTGCTGGACGGAATTTTTTGGGGTACTCAAATTACTACCTATCAGCTAGGTCCTAGCTCATTAAGGAACCCGCGCACTACGCGTACTTGACCATTGGCCAGTATCACGCACTAGCCGTAGTTTTTAATTTTTTCCAATAACTTTTTTCTAACAAGACATTTTTTATGCCCTCTCATATTCAGTTTTATGTCCATCATGAATGAGCTCAGCAGCACAGACTGTGGCCGCGTGGTGCGCGAGATTCCTAAGCGGTGTTTGCAGAAGCCTTGATCTTTTCATTAATAATAACAAATATTTGGTCTAAGATGATGATGCTTACCACGAGCTGAAATCTTATGTGTGGAAACCTAGTGGTATGACCGTTACATTGCTGAGACAATTAAAGATCGCAAATTCGAACCCAGGCACGCACTACTGGCTTTTCGACATCACGTGCGTATTAAAAATTATAATAATTATGTATGTGCATTCCTTGCTTCGTGAGGAAACCAGCACACCTGGTAGATGTTTTCAATGGTAAAGCCCATGTCAGAGGGCTACGAGGAGGTTACCAATCGATAAGAAGATAATATCAGTAATGAAATAATAGATATAAAGAATAGATTAAAAAATCCCAAATTAATTTATTTCTTACCCCTATAACATTATTCGGATTTTTCGAACATTAAAAAATTAGCCAAATTAGTCCAGCCGTTACCAAGTCACCTACGAACAGCATTTCTTTTTTATGATTAGTAGGTAAGTGTCCATGCATGGCATGCATCTTCTTGATTGAATTTTTTGTACTTCTTGATTGTTACCACTCCACGAGCGATAATTATAATTACCCTCCTCGGTGGTAAGGATGATCGAGTCATGACGTAGCTCAATCAAGTGATTTAGTAAAGTTCGAAATTTTGTAGAAAGAAAAATCGTTACTGGACATTTATTTTGGTACTTATCTTTTTACCCTAATTTATTTTACTGTTTTGTGGTTGAAAGTGATTGTTGATATTGTATTTATTTTATTGTAAAAAGTAGTTAGTTATCTAAAAAATAAATAATAATAAAACAATTTGTAACCTTATGTAAAGCTACTAATAAATTATTTAGGTGTTGGGCTCTCTAAGTAGTAGCAGAAAATGAAATATCAATAGTTTTGAAGGGACATTAAAGTTATCTTAGCAATTAGACAAATGCGCTCCGGACACAAGGCCTGTTCAGCGGCTTTTGCCATCAATTAACGCGTTCACAAAGTGAAACTGTCTTGTTATGTATTCTTAAACGAGGCCAGTGAAATGCCAGTGATTGAACTGACTTGCAAATTGGCCTCCTGTCTGTCTGGAGCGCATTACTAGGATTTAGTCTGTCTGCTTATTTATTTTTCCAAAAACTTCGATTACCAAAAATAAAAACACATACCTACATGTTTTAGGTCCTCCTGGATGGACAAGCATCCTTTCAAACAATGTGCGAACGTCCACTTGCCTCTGTACCTACGAACCACTTACCAGATCCTGGCATTCGTTGCCACGCATACTTTTGGTCTTCGACTCATTTATCCTGGGTCTTTGGGAGTTGTGCAGTCTCTACTGTGTGAGTATTAGCACAGTATAAAAAATACTGTGGTATTAGTCATAAGGACGATTCTGGTATATGACAATTTAATAAAAGTGTTGATTTCAAGCTCACTTGTCATAACTCAGCGCCGGGCCCGGTCCGAACCTGTAGGCGCCCTTCGGGTATCTTTTAAACGGCGTAGAAACACAGACGTAGACGACGCTATAACTATAATATATAAATTATATAATAATATAAATTATAGCATATTGCGATTTATTTTCTATACATATTTGACTCGCACGGCCCCCGTGGTTCTAATTTATCCCCATCGCAGCGCTACCTACCGGGACCAACTTTGACACTTACACTTTGAAAGTTGCCAGCCATCATGACATCAGAATGGCTGGACACCTTTAAAATCCAAATAACTTTATAAACATGTAGATCAATTATTTTATAAAAGCTATCAAATAGTAACAAATAAATACCTAGCAATTCTTCGTAGGTATACGTTTCATTTCAACACTGAATGTGGAAGGCGACCACCCATCCTGACTGTCATCAAAATACTCGAAATATTTAAAACTATCTGATTGGTAATTTTATACCTATGCGCGTCTCGTCTAGATAGTACAGTAGGTGGAAACACACCGTTATGTTTCAAAGCGTAGTGACGCTTTGAGCAAAAATGGCAAACGCGGCGTTAGACTGGCTTTTTTATGCAAAAGGTGCCTGAGTTTACCGCTCAGCCACAATTTCGGGTGGAGCAACGTGCGGCGCGGCTAACAAATATTAGCTTTTTAAAACTTTCTATTAAAACTGCTCACCACTGCCGAGGCGTCTTCTGTCATGCTTACAGCACTCAACTCAATACATTTCTCTATGCATTTGTTTTTTCCGTTCGTTACCCCGCCCGGAGACGCCGGCGACCACGGAACAGAAAAAACTTTCTCCTTAGAGTACCTATATATTATAGAACAGAATAGAACTATACTCTAAGATTTTCTCTGTTCCGTGCCGGCGACCGATTAGTTCATCGCGCGATGTGAAAATGTTGTTGGCTTACTGTTCATGTTTAAATTTGCTTGTACAGGGCTGAGCATGGGGCCGCCATAACTGCTGCATATCAATGCAGCAGCTATGGCTTCTTAATTTGAGCGCCTTAAGGCTGACGTTTTTCATTCTTGTAATTTGCCTAGCCCTGTATAAGACATTAATGACTGTGGACTTGCTTTGACGTGCCTAATTTTTAGGTATCTGTCAACAGGTCTTTCATTCAAAGAATATCTCCAAATTTTTGGGAAAGGTATTGAATAAGTGTAATGTGTAATTTTTTTAAATATCTTGATGTACTCTCTCACTACAAATTTCTTTAACCTTGTCATTTAGGGGGCACTATATTTCAAGGCCGAACTCAACTTGTAGAAACAAATGATGGTCAACGAACCAAATTAGGAACTGCTGATGGCAACGCTATTGATACCATGTTTGTTGACAATCGGCCAAATTCAGCAAAAGGCAAAACCTTGGTTATATGCTGTGAAGGAAATTCTGGATTTTATGAGATTGGAATTATGAACACGCCTATTAAGGCTGGGTATTCGGCTTTGGGTTGGAACCACCCTGGATTTGGTGGAAGCACAGTAAGTACATAAATGCATAATCAGTAAGATTGTACGTGCATAACAGTTATTTTTTTCAAAAGATATTAATAAAAAAAATCATCGACTTCGATTAAAAATTCAGTGTAACTTTCATAGATTTGTTTTCTAAGCTTCTAAAGTCTTAAAATATCCCAGATACAAATTGTAATACCAGACATAACTAGGACAAATGCTTCAATAACATTTTACATTACAATAAAATATCTTAGATGAACTGTACTGATACATTTTCAAGTAGGTACGCGTACAAAGTAATAAGTCGTATTCTTTGTATTCAAATATGCACGTGCGTCACGAGTGGTGACCTATCTTTTTAAAAGGAGCTCTGCTTTTCATAGTTAGTTCCAGTAGGTAGTAGTTTGTCTTAGTTATAATAACTGACTATGAGAAGCTGACATTATTACTGATAGCCCATTTGGATTTTACACTTTCTTACATTAATTCTTTACAAAGCGTCCGACTTTGCTCATGAAATAAGTTAACTCAAATAAAAACAAGATCAAAAATTATCTTGTTTGTTTAAAAATGCTAACATTTTCCCCCTCGATAAATGTATGTCTAGTTTCACCAAATTTCATAGGTGCTTGATGAAAATTTACCTTTAAAGTTGATAGTGCTTTCTGAAATTTAAAACTTACTGTGCGTTTTATTAACGGTCTTTCCCGTTTCGCTTCTATAAAGCTTATATAACTATTGTGACGCGTGAGCATAGAAATAGTACAAGTCTACAAAATTCCTCTCCAGGGTCTTCCCTACCCGTCTCAGGAGCACAACGCCATTGACGCGGTGATGCAGTACGCAATCAACGATCTAGGGTTCAAACCTCAGGACATCGTCATGTTCGGCTGGAGCATCGGTGGTTACACCGCCGCTTGGGCCGCAGTCAACTACCCCGTTGGAGCTCTGGTAAGAACTGCTTGGGGAAATTTGAATCACAATTTTTTCATTCTAATTTCTTGTAACATTTTATTTTTTATTATTTATTTGTAAAAGAGTATGCAATGTTTCTACAACTTACGACAAAGCCATAACATCATCACATCATCAACAAAGTTTAAATCATGGGTAAAATTGTAATATAAGAAGACAAAGTCTAATGTATACGAGGCTTTATCACAGCAAATTTTAATTAATAAGGTCGACTTACATCATCTTAAGTTGAGATTGTAAGCCAGTAGTTCAAAACTAAAGTGCCATAATATTCAGGTTTTAGATGCAACATTCGACGATCTGCTGCCCCTCGCTGAGAACCAGATGCCGCAATCATGGTCGCTGCTCGTAAAGGAAGTGATACGTTCCTATGTAGACTTGAACATAGCCGAACTGGTCGCCAAATACGAGGGACCTGTGAAACTTATCCGGCGCACTGAAGATGAGATTATTTGCTTGAGGTACAGAAATAATGTACCTACTACCTATATTACCATTATTTTGGCTTTACTGATGAATTGTTTTCGTGATTATCCGAATAGTTTAACTCAAACGTAGTCCATTTTTAAGAGCGTGGTTTCGCAGAATATTTTATTGCATTCAGTTAAAAAAGTTTCCGTTTGTACTTACATTCAGGGTCGAACGGGAAAAATAATCATTGAATACATTTTAAATATGCATTGCCGTTCGTCCTTCCAGTGTGACGATCAGTGGTGGGGTGAGTGGGAATACACGAACAAAATCACAATTCATTAATTAATCTTAATCTCAATTAATAAAGCATGCTTGATTGACAAACATAATTGTAAGTTTTCTTTATAAAACATTTTGTTTATTTTGTGTACAATGAAGAGACTGATAAATAACATACATATTCATAAGCAAGCATAACACGCGCAAGCTAAGGATCACTTAACATTCAAATAAATACTTTCCAGACAAGGCCACCTCTCTTCAAACCGTGGCAACAATTTAGTCATGAAAATAATCGACCAAAGACACCCGCATGTAATGGAAAATCCTTTGGCCCAACTTGCTTTGACCAAGATGCTGGCCCTTGTGGAACCTCAGCGCGCTTCTGTCGATCTTAACGAGCTTGAAAAGTTCGAGAAGGAACTGCTGCCACTGGTAAATATTCCATTAATATCAATTGTTGATTCAGAGGTGAATAGATTGCTCTGAACAAGATGCTGGCACTTGTGCTTACCAGTGCGCTTTATTGACGTCAACGAGAAAAGATGATAAATACGAGTATAACCTACTAGTCGAGTATTCCGTACAAGAGTCAAACACAAGCGGTTCTCTGACTTTTCGGCAGTTATGTGCGTATTACAAATTATTTATCACTTGCCTCGAAAAGCATGTAAAGCCATAGGTCTTGCGCCTGATATCTCTTCGATCGTGTCAGATTGCCGTCCAATCGGATTATAAGAGTGCAGGAATAGAGAGTGCATCTGTGTTTGCTCATTCACTTGTGCACTTTAATATCACCCGCGTAATTGGCAATCTCCTTTGAGATTAGTTGCTGTGACCGATATTCGGCCAGGAGGACATTCCGTACATGGCGTAGTTGTTACGACCTGGAATGCTTGAATGTAGAAGATTATTTCTCACAGATATAGATATACATATCAGTGGTATTTCTATACTACAGGCAGGACTACAGATATCTAATCGATTCTTTATTTATACAAAAGTTTGGAACTTTAACAAAATAAAAAAAATATACTTTTCCCTTTACAGATCTCCAAGTACATGCGGGACTACAGCTCATCGCACTGCACTCCCCTCCCGGAGAGCGACTTTATTGCCGTAATGGACCACATTGACTCTATTAAGAAAGATTAATACAGCCGCCCAAAGTACAGCGAGTTCGCAAACGTTAATGCGGTCGCTGCTACTAAAAAACAAGACTTTTTAATAATCCAAATGGAAGGGTAAATGGGCCACAGTTAAGACGTACTGCACTTTGATTACCTGTCTAAACGGTACGCGACAATCTTGTGATCACTGCTGTCAAATTGGTTGTAAACTGACATAAAACATACGTAAATGTAGACAGCAGCGGTCGCGTTTTAGTGTGATACGTAATCAACAGCGGTTGGAAGTATTTTAAAATACTAAGTTACTTATTCGTCTATTAATATTATCCCTTCCAATCAACACAGAGTTACAAAAACGTTAACTCCCTTCATTACTTAAATGAGACAGACGTAAATCTAGTTATTGCTATGTATAGGTAATTAACGAGGCTTTGGTTTAAAAGGAGTGCTGTGAGAGTGAATTGGTGCTGGACAGTTAATAATGCAGTCGAGTTTTAGTCGTTATATCTTTTTTCATCATACTTGCTCGTATAAAGGGCTATTGCGTGCTAGATAAGCAAAAGGCAAATGTAAAATAAATAGATTTTTTATATATAAAGTTTAAAAGTTGGTACCTAACTTAAAAAAAGAAAACATTGACTGTCGTCTTTATACAATTATAAAAAACAACTTATGGTGTAGGTTGGTAGGCTGAATACACATCATAATAATGTGTCAAAATACTTCTTAGGAAAAAGACTGATACGCATGCGTAGGCATGCGCGGTACGAACTGGCATTTTTGATTTTTATTTACAAAAAATCTATGATTATTTTGTTGTTTAATTCCTTGCAAGTATGATGGAAAACATTGTATGTGACACTGGCGGAAGGACAATTACTAACGTCAGGCCGTTATATCCCTCGCTTGCGGGTTGGGGCTGCGAATGTCCCTTCGATGGTAATTACATAAGTACCGCCCTTGGAACACAATGTACTATAATGTCTAGATACGAACCTGTGTAGGCTAAGAAGTGGAGTGAAGTATTTAATGCGTAATATCTTATCTTAGTGGCGACGACACTTTCTATTACAATATTATAGGAATGTTGTCTATATAATATTTTTAATATTTTTATCTATACCTATAGTAATCTAAAAAATTACTGAGTTAAAGTTAAAAGGATTCGAACATTCTTACTAAACAGGGACGGCACTGCGAACAGATGACGTCACTTGTTCTTATGTCGAAGTAAGAGCTGTCACTTCATTTTAGGAAGGAAAAGGATGGCAATAACAAACAAATTTCCAAAAACTTTGAAAGCTTATAATTTTGACAATAAGCGAGAGCTATTTGTTCACGTCGTTTTATTTTTAAAACTTCTTCAAGGTGATACAAATAAGTATGTATACTTTTTAATTGTAGGCAACTACCCTATTAGTCGTCCTCGTCAGCGCATACTCATGAGCTTTTCTGGTGATATGAGAAATAGGAGGTGATGTATTTTTTTATACTATTTATTCCAGTTACAAGATTATTGTAACGTTTAGTACATAATACATAATTTGTGTAATGTTGTAAGTATAACGCGCGCCGTACGTTAATTTGGCTATTTGCGATGTAATTAATAACGTAATCATTTAATTATGATAAATTAATGTTGCATCAACAAAATGATAAGTACCTACCTATGAAAAATGTTGTATTTTTGTGGCCCGAATGACTCTTACTCGAGAGTGTCCCGGTAAAGAGATAATGCATAGATTTAATGTATGTAAATCTTTTTTGATCGTCGGAAGTGGTTTGCGCCAACTAGCCACATTTCATTATCTATATATACCTAATAATTATAAAAGTAAATCATTTTGCACACCTGAACGAAGGGTGTAACCCAACACTTTATAGTATTATAATGTAGTTGTGTTACATAAAATGATATTGAATAATAAGTACGATTAGCATGTACCGAAGTATTGTAATTAATAAATAAGTTTGTGCCATTGTAGCGTTATCCTGGCTTGACCAATGTTTGCCCATGTGTAAGAAAGATATGGTTTTTAAAGGGTTTGGTCTGGTTAACTGGGACTGAGCTACGATGCGACCTATAGTATTTTTCATGTATTATAAAAAAACAACGGTTTTGCCAACGAAATAATAAAAAGATCTATTATTTATTGTGGGTAGATTTTTTATCTTATATGCTGCATGTTCTTGCTACATCTGCAAAAATTAAAGTAATATTTCTATTAATGTTCATGATTTGAGGAATTAAATGTATTTAAATTCGGATCATTGATTTAGTAGAGCATATTATGCAAGGCGGAAGTGATTTTGTGAAGAGTGATTTGTGCATGTAATGTTATTCAATGTATTTACAAAATCAAAGTGTGATTATAGAATACATAATTCATATTTCGTAATGCAATGTATTTCAAAATCTAAGTGTGATTATAAAATACATATTTATTATTCCACGATGCAATGTATTTCAAAGTCTAAGTGTGATTATAAAATACATAATTCATAATATTATTCCAAGTAGTCATTAATATGATACGAAAATAATTCTGTAGTAATATAGTTTTCCATATTTAAATACTTTTCTAATAGGAATTCTTATAGTGAATATGATGCATTTTATGGTGATTTTTATCTTGATGTTACCATATTTAATTAATGTAGAATTATCAACATTGTTCATGGATCCCTGACTAATCCTCCTACACATCCAGTTTCCTATATACTTATTTTATTTTAAATAATTAAAATTTTACAATTTTAGTAGTCCTCATCTTTCTTTATAGCAAACATTTTTCGCCCTCAAAGTATAATTGACAGCCTAGTTGGTAAATATAATACTTCGGCGCCTTATTGCACTGGCCAGATTAATGTTCACCCCTTAGGTTATTATTCAATGGTTCACCCGTTCTGATAACTATAAAACGAAGCGATACAAATTTACAATTTAATTTATTAGGAATTTTGGTTTATAGTCAACTGAATACCCACGTAATAAAAACGAATTACAGCAGAGTGATAACTTCATTGCCTACTTGAATGATAATTCAAAATACAAGGCCTATCTAAATCCTGAAATTTGGCCGTTATCATATTATTATACAAAACTTATAAATTATAGAAAGGGCACAACCAAATCTAACGTACTTTCTTTTCATTTATAAAATTCTTAAAAAAGCGCTTTTTCCTGACTCCAAATTAAAATTAAAAAGAATTTTTGAATTAAAAAATAAAGGTCTCATAGACAGTAGTATCTACTTGTTTCCAATGTTGTGATCGATGTTGTACGTTCACCTTAACGTCTAACAGTTAAAAGTACCTACTTACAGTTGGTACAGAAGTTGCGTCTTTCACGTGAGTAAAGCGATTCTATTATACGTAAAGATTCTGTCCGATGCGGAAGAAGACATGATTCAGGTCATGATTCTACACTCCCCAGCATTGAAATTTTTTGTCGGTAGATTGGACAGTGATTTTTTAACAGCATAAAGATAATTAATTTTCATTTGTCATTCTCATTACATTGGTTTTCTAATTCTTTTTATTAAGGGTTAACTATACCGATGTGTAAAAATTGATTTCCTTATGTTTCTCATTTCTCGTTGTTTGACAGTTTAAAAGAGATCTATCATCTATTTATTCTAAGTATACAAACTATCATTTACACTTTCATAATAGATCTTAGAGAATTCAGTAGGTACATAGCATCGCATTACCTACGTGGGACACGATTGTTAAAATAAAATTCCATAGACTTAGGTGCCACTTTCAACAGTAATTAGTTATACTAACGTGCGTAAATATTTAAATTTGTGTGAACATTATTTTATAATTGTGTTTTTAAATTGTATACCAGATTTTAATTATTACAGTACCTACGTTTTTTTGGAATACCATGCACGGTTTTAATTTCTTTATTAGAGTAAAATGTTTAGTTATTTATGGTTTTAATGGTTTCTTCATACTAGTAAAATGCATTTAAAACTTATTTATATTTAGATAAGTATTTTATTTGTGTCATAGTATTAAGAATAAAAAATAATTTAATCGATGTTTTAATTTTCTTCAAATTTTTTATCCAAGTTCCTCCACATGTTAAGATGTGTGGCGTGTGACCGGAGAAATGTATAGGTAGTAAGTACCACCTTTTAGTAATACAGTGTGAGTCTCCATCAAGTGCACATACGAAAGTAGGCTAATGTACCTACAATGAAATGTTCCGCTCAACTTTTTCCCATCGACAAATTGATGTCAAGTTTTCACCCAATTTCATAAGTGCTTGATGAAGGCACGCTGAATAAAGTTTTATAATGTACCGCATCGTAAAAAGAGCGGCTCTTAGTGTGAGCTGACCCTAAGAAGTACAGAACAGAATACACCAGAAAAACACGTTGACTATGGAAAACAAGACAATTTAATACAGCTTGGCAAAGAAGTGTCCGAGGCGGTGACAGAATGCAGAAACTAAAAATCTTAAAAACTTTGTGGCTACTAAAATAACATAAAAGTCATTGTAAGTACCAAATAACGGGTCATTCCCGTTGGGTATTTGAATTGTATTTGAGAAGTGAGCCAGTAGCGCCCCCAAATTTTTAACCCTTTTTGCCAAACTACTCGCCTTTCCCTTAAGTAGAATAGTCTGTTGCCCATACGCAGTGGCAGAAGCCTTACAGGGGTTTGGGGCGGCAAAACTAAATCGTAGTGTACAGTAGGTAGGTATGATAACTCTCACGGGGCGGATTGTCATGGTTTTCCTATTATCAAGTTTGTTATACTTAGATATTTCATCCTTATAATTTATTGATCCCAACAATCGATGCGACAAATGTGCAGGGTGTAATTTTTACAGATTTAAGTCAGTTTGATTTCCAGGTGTGGCAAGCAAATTTACAAAAATCTTTGAATGCAGTTTCCTTTCTATTCAAAAATAAAAGAATGTTTTATTTGAATATTTCTGTCTACAGTATTAGGTAAGATTACTTTCCCTTCAGGTGGCATTACAAAATTCCACTCTGTAGATTGCATATCGTGGACTGAGAATCAATTAAATAATCAAACAAATTACAGCTTGACAAAAAAGAGTCTGAGGCGGTAACTAAGAATAAAAATCTTTAAAACTAAGTTTGTGAGTACTAAAATAACTTATAGGTGATTCATTTGATTATAATTAATAACAAAAAACTCGTCATAGAAATATATAAACACCAAATAGCTTGTAATTTTGAATTGTATTATGAAAAGTGCGTCAGTGGCGCCTCCATTTTTTCCAGACTCTCTTTTGCTAAGCTGCAGCTGTAACACACAGCATCATATTTTTGGTCAGTGAGACTGGTGAGGATATACGATTAACGGTACGTCACCTTGGAAGAACAAAGGCAAAAATTTTTCTTCCATGCGTCTCATGTCAGTCACTGACAGTGACACTTGATAATTTGATTGTGACATTACATCCTACTGAAAATGAAAATAGTATTTGTATGTAAATGATGATTGTGACGTGAAGTTCTCGTAAAAGCTGAATATTTGTTTAAAAAAATTGCTAAAATTTAATAAATCTACACGAGTTTTAATTTTCAATAATGCATTTTTAATTACAGTAAATTTCAGTGACGATTATTTAGATAGTTGTGGACATTTCAAACTAAAGTAAGTATATAAGGGTATAACTTTAGGTTTTTGAATAAATTATGCACGTGACATTTACATAAAAAAAATTAAAAAATGTTGTCTAACATTTAAAATTATTCTGGTAAATGAAAGTTATAATATAACATAGTAACATACGCTACTTTGTTATGCAATATATAACCTTGAAATAATTGCCGGCGCCCACACAAATTTACTCATAAAGTAAGTTGTCAGTTATGGTAAATCTAACATTCACATTTAACAAATTCCATAAGTTCCATCATTAAAGTTAGATAATTACATGAATTAGTATCTATAACCATATATAACCTATAAATTAAAATGTTTCACCTTGTTTGTGTACCTCCTACACAAAACTCGTCTTTTTTTTTTGTTGAGCTAGACATCAATATTTTTTTGGGCCTAGGTAGCAATTACTATAAATACTAATTTTTAAATTCAAATTGCAAATACTAATTCATAAACTTTGATAGTTTTTGTATACACCTGATAGTATTGTTGGTGACCAGGTGCATACAGAACAGTCAAAAGTACAAATAGGACATAACACTCTTTGTGAAAGCACTATTTCCCCTAAAAATGGGGTAACCAATTATTGAACTATTTATTACCTAGTACATCTGGGAGTTGACAGAATCTGCACATGGCAATTAAAAATAAAAAGCTATATGTCAGATCTAGCCTGTCCTGTATTGATTTTTCAGTGTTTTTCCAAGAGCTGCATTGAATGCAGGTGGTAATCATTTTTAATAAATTGAAGTCTTTTGGGTGACTGTGCTTTGAACATTGTGATAGAAACATTTAGCTTAACACTAATGCTTTTGCAAGATTATGATCAGTTTTTAAGTTAATTTAATAAATTCACTTCATAAATTCATATTATGAAAAAAGTGAAGCCACAATGCCTGAAGTAGAAAAAAGTAAAGGAGAAAAAAAAGTAATAAAGGTTGAAGTTATAGTTATAATGATTAATAACTATTACCAAAGTGCCAATACTCCACCGGTGATGAACATCCAGAATGTTCAGAGCTTAGATGAAAGGAGTTTAGACATCTCGGCAGCTCTTGGTAAGATCAACTATAGCCTGACCACAATATTTGATTGTAATTATTTAAACAGGCTTAAACTTATAAAGAGCTTTTTAAACAACAGATGTGGTAACATGATCAACAGGCGTCTAGTGAGTGTAAATCTAGTCTTGGTTTTTAATGCATTATAAGTGAAAAATGGTGACCTAATTCAGAATTTAATCCAATTTCATCAACAATCCTGTCTGTTTTAATCTGGAAATATTTGTTTTATTAAAACAAAATATTGTTACTACTCTTACTTTTTATCTTATTTTGGATTTGAAAATTGATATTTTATTTTATTTAATAATTTGAATAGTAACAACAATAAATGGATCTGACTAGATATATTTAGACATCCATTAATTTATTTATTAAAGGTCAAGAAATGAGACACAATAGGAAATCCAAGGTAATATAAGCCAGGTTACAAAAATCTTTCATAGGTTCATAGGTCATTGTTACTTTGTAGAAGTGAATCTAGATCTCAGCTGTAAAAAAAATCATGTGAAAGATTATTTCCATCCCTGAGGCCTGGAAAAATTGTTTTCTACACTCATTTATTTAGTATTTACATCTTTTTTCCATTTTGAAAAATCCATGAAGTTAGCTGCGAGACGATACTATTTTTCTAATGGAATACGTTTAATATTTTATTTATTAACATTTAAAGATCCCACTCCCATACCCGATCTTGAACATGCAATTATTTTATTATGACTCAACAACGCAGCATCCATGCATCTTTAGTGAATATAACCATTCACCATTTAGATTACGTAATAAACTATTCGCGCGTGCGCGTAGAACTGTATTCTGACAGTAGAACGTAATCGATATCGCGCAAAAAACAGAAAATTGGCGAAGCGTGTGACAGGTTGTCAAAAACCCGGCTCCGTACGTTTTCTAAAATGAGATTCTCAGTCCTCACAGTTTTACTAAATAGGTCTGTATTTTAATGATAACATACTCAATTGATTTCGATTTTGAACGGAACGGAAACCAAAACCGAACTGACTGAAGGAAGTGTGGAATAGTGCGGACGTAACTAATTAATAAAATAAATTGTTAAGCATTTGTTGACTAACAAATGCATAACAATTTCTTAGTGTTTGACGGTCCTAGTAGCGCACTAAACACGAGGTTAAATAATCTGCGTAAAGTCAATGAGCTCTTGTTACGCTCCTACACTATCTGCATCCTGCATCTTCATAACGAGATATTTGACGTGATAAGATAATTAGCCTAATCCTGCCCTAACTACAATATTATTATAAATGCAAAAGTTGTTTGTTACCTTTTTACGCCAATGCTACAATCAATCATTTATATTTTTGTAAATCAACGTGGTTCTAAATTAGGTGCTTTTTTCGACATATTTTCACAAAATACCACCCTGAACGGAGTAAATATTTGTCCAAATGCGGGAATCGAATCCGCGACCCTAGGCGCAGAACCCATTATTATTATGTGCAGTCTTTATTTGCAAAAGCAATGGCAAAGTTAAACTTAAGATAATACAACTGCTGCAGAGTAGTATCTGATTCTGAAACTGTTCTCCGAGATTGGATTCTCCGCTACATTCAAGTAAATCGCAAGGAGCCTTATAAATAATCGTGTTTTGAGCACAACGCAACCTTTGATTATTTATATATAATCAAAGAACGCAACCATATAACATTTTTAACACTGAGTGGATGCATGTACCCAACTTTAATCGACGTAATCTTAAAAAGTAACGTAAGTGATAGTTGGACACGTCACCTACGTTACTATCTGCAACTCCTAAATGCAATCATGCTTGTATATAAATATATATGTATGTATACATAACCAAACTAAACTTACAGGATATGTCGCACATTAACGACTTAATAGGCGTACTAAGAGGTCTTCGTCTGGTGGCGGAAGCCGGGATCAAAACACAGCAAGAAAAGTCTAGTGTAATATGGAATAACTCCAGCTTGAAGCCACTTTTTGCAAACTGTCCGACTAACACAGTATCCTTTACTCCCAAACCCATTTCTGCTAAAGATTTTATGGACAGGGCATTGGTCGTGGCACACGGGTTTCGACAGTTCGCTATATTGCAAGTCCCTAACATGAATTTTGACGGAGCACAACCAGCAATGGATCAACAAATGAAGGACGAGATTGAAGAATTGAACAATGAGTTCAACAGAACGTTTGAGACGTTGAAGAGGGTTCACGATATGGAGAAGCCATCACCACCATCGCTTTTGGCACCACCCAAGGCTGAGGCACCCGTTGAGATGATAGCTACTATAAGTGAATTGGAACAGAAGATATTAAAGTCGAAAGCTAAGAAAGTTGAGGATCTAGTCAACTCTGTGTACTCCGACGTGCCATATAATGGCAGGCCGAGTGTTGCAGAAGTGTGCACTCCCTTGTCAATTGTCAAAGAGAAGGTGACTGTTAAGGCGAAGCCGGTGGCTAAGAAGAAGATTAGGGTAGCTGTGAGTATAGCAATTTTGGCACAGTTCAGTAGATCTTGTTTTGTCGTTGGGTACTCTATTACAATCATTTTTAAACTTTTAGCTAAGCGAAAATTCGAAGGCTCGTGTGGTGCCGTCATCGCGGCTTGGCCGCATGTTTTCATTCGGCTCATTAGCCGCGGGCCTCGGCGTTGGTACCGTGGCTCAGTACGCTAAAAACAAGTTCCAGTCAGTCACTGGGCACGTTGATGAGGCGACCAACTCGTTCTTGTCACCGGCAAACGCCGAGAGAATCGTTGACACGCTGTGCAAAGTAAGAGGTGAGTTAAAAAAGGTTGAGGACTGTTTTACCGTGATCGTATTTCGGATTCATGATTTAAATGCAATTTAAATGGCTAATTTTTAAAATTATATGGAATACAATAGTCTATTAGATTACTATTTCTATATGTTTTGTATTCATGAGAAACTTTACTAAACTTTAAAGCTTGAAGATTGCAATTCATCAAAATAACCTAATTCTACCTATATATTATAATATATTCTACGTCTATTTTTTTAGGCGCGGCTTTGAAGTTAGGTCAACTGCTGAGCATCCAAGATGACTCTATGATCTCTCCGGAGTTGCAACGCATCTTCCAACGCGTGCGTCAGTCCGCTGACTTCATGCCTTCGTGGCAAGTCGAAGAGGTTATGATCCGTCAACTGGGACCGGCTTGGAGGGACAAGGTCGCTAGCTTTGAATGGAAACCGTTCGCGGCTGCGTCTATCGGTACGTAGCGAACATGTTGCACTTTAAAGTAGTGTTTGAGCAATTTATTTTTGTCTAAAATATGTTAAAATAAGTTAACTCCACGTCTATTTCCCATAATAGACTGTGTGCTGTTACCTCTTCAAATATCATAACAAAGAAACCATAATATTTAAATATAAATACGTGAAGTTTCTTTTGTTTTACATTGTTGACATCATAGAATCTAGTTAAAAATTACAAAATGAGTGTTACTTACAGGACAAGTGCACTTGGCGGTGTTGCAAGATGGTACAGAGGTAGCTGTTAAGGTTCAATACCCGGGTGTCGCTAAAGGCATCAACAGCGACATTGACAATTTAGTCGGAGTGATGAAGGTATGTGATCTTCAGAAATCAGTTTAAATTGCAACTGTATATCGTTCCATAAAACACCATTTTGTTGTCAAGCAATTCGTAAAGATTGAATGTGTCGATTTTGCTGATGACGCTGTCAGAGTCGCAATAGGTAACAACATGGTAGAATTTTATCGTCATCGGTTAAAAAAATTATGGCCAATAAGTAAGTTGAGGTGTGTACTATTTACAAATGAGTTTCTACACTCGTCTGGTACAAATTCTAAAGCTCCGTTGCACCTCCTGATTAGTTCTGGTTAAATGCATTGGCATATTTTTTTATACTAGTCTGGTTTTTATACTAGACAGTGAACTGGACATACTTGCCTATTAATGCTATGAAATCCTCAGGTGTGGAACATATTCCCCAAGGGTATGTTCATAGACAACATTGTAGAGGTGGCCAAGAAGGAGCTTTCCTGGGAGGTGGACTATATTCGTGAAGCTGAGTGCACCAAGAAGTTCAAGAGTATGCTCGCTCCATACCCTGAGTACTTTGTACCTGATATTATTGGTATGTTTACTTTAGCTATATATAGGTACTGTGAGTTATGAGCGAACTGGTATGTCAGTGTAGCAGTCTCATGTCTTATTTTCCAACATGCCAACATCTCTATTACCTTTTACAGATGATTTGTGCAGCCAAGAAGTGATAACGACAGAATTGATTGACGGCGTACCGTTAGATAAATTATTCGATGCTGAATATGAAGTGCGACTCGATATCGCCAGCAAGATTATGCAGCTTTGTCTCAGAGAGATGTTCGTGCTGCGTTGTATGCAGACCGACCCCAATTGGGCTAATTTCTTCTACAATCCGAACACTAAGCAGGTTTGAAGCATTTTATAAATTTCATAATTTATTATCCCAGCAATTGTAAAACACTCCAGATCAAATTTGTCGTAAATTATCCCCGCATTTAATTTCGTAAGGATTATCTTAATTCCCGATTGGATGATGTTATGTATGTGTAAGTGCGTAGGTGTAGACGTGCAGGTTGCGCCCCGGGTAATTTCCAGGAAATAAAGTAGTGTGTAACCCTTGGAAGAATGATCGGCACAATTTTTCCTCTGAGGTGTAACCAGATATGAAGTTTGATTGACGAAGTTTGATTGACGTACGTCACTATACGTACATATCGGTAGAATTGCACTTACTTTTTTCCAATTAATTAAAAAGTTTTTATATCAGAGGCATGTGACTGAATTCCAAGATGCTGACACGAGATCTAAAATCGACTCCATATTTCGTGTTATTACCCCGACGAAAAAGGGGTATTAGAAGTTTGAAGCACGTTTATTTATCTTGCGGCAGTGTCTTGTACCAGCAATGGCACAGAACTATCGTGATTCTCAAATGTATGTTCTTTTACTGAAAGCTAGGGCTAAATTGCTTTACAGGATAATGTCTGCCCATATCGGCCATCGGCAACTGATCATATTAATCTCGTTTACTCAGGTAATCTTGCTAGATTTTGGAGCCACGCGAGAGTATTCTAAGGAGTTCATGGACCAATATATTGAGATCATTCACGCTGCATCGCGCGGTGACCGTGACGCCATACTGAGGATGTCACGAGACATGAAGTTCTTGACTGGATACGAATCCAAGGTGACCTTTGAAATTTAAATTAATGCGTAAATAAAAAAATGTCGTTTAAAAGTATAATAAATGCCATAATTATGCAATGTATAATATTTATACATTGCTTGCCCTTATTTTGAATAATCCCGCAATGTTTCACAGAATTCAAACCTTGACGTTTCATTCTTAGTTCACCCGAATTACGTGTATTTTATGTCTTTATGCTAATCCAATAAATCCTTTTTTTCTCTTTCTTAATTCGTATCAACACTATTACGCTATCCATTACAGGTGATGGAGGAAACCCATATCGACACCGTCATGATCATGGGCGAAGTGTTTACCAGTGAGGGGACAGGAGAATTCGACTTTGGAACCCAACAGACTACGCGGCGAATCCAGGCTTTAGTACCGACTATCCTGACTCACCGACTCTGTCCACCACCTGAGGAAATATACTCTCTGCACAGAAAACTCTCCGGCGTATTCCTGCTGTGCTCCAAGCTCAAGATCAAGATGAACTGCAGGAACATGTTCCAAGAGATTTACGAGCAGTATAAAACCAATAGCTTCAGATAGACTTTAGCATCCGTGGCTAAGGTGTGGTCAAATCTATCCTTTTCCTACACTGTCTTTACACGCGATTTTATGTCTAATTTTGATCCTTTCCAGTAATCCTGTAATACATATGTCAATGTTTTATAATAATGTGCCAATGCATACAATCTGACTCGGTGCGGTTTATATCAAATTAAAATTTTGTTATAAATTTATTAGCTGGGTCAGATAAGTTTGTTGTTAAATGTTAAACTAAATGATTGATGTTAAGTGTTTTAAATATGCATATTTTAAAGAAGTAATATTAGATCATAAAAATAGGGTCACCAGTGCAAAGCTTGGTTCAAATGTTACCACGCTTAGCGTATCTGTGTTTTAATTATTTTGGGTCGCACCTGTGGTCACAGGCGGGCTTTTTAAGTAAGTATACTACAGGACGGAGAATGACTTCAACATGCATTTGAATATATTGTAATTCTCAACGACTTCGCTTATGACCCCGTATTTTATGATCTAACATATTATACACATTTTATCTAGTAGACATTCAATTTGATGTGTAGAATAATGAATGCTAAATGTGTCGCTAAGCTCAAACTCGAGAATAGCTGGACTGATTTTAATGATTTTTGTGTGTGTGTTTGAGTGGGTCCTTGGATGGTTTATATTCACTGCCGTGGTTTATATGGTTTATATTAAGCCGTGCGAAAAAGCTGGTAATTAATAAAAAGTTGTTTAGTTTGCGCTTCCATTTGTTTACGGGTGATATAATTAATAGAGGAATGATTTTAGTTCTTTTTAAATATAGTTTCACTGTACACACACTTAAGTGGAGGCATTTATTTAGAGTATTTTGCTCAATAGTTGTAAAAAAGCCAATTAAACTGTCCTTTCTTTAAGAAAATGACTGAAATGCCCAAAATATATAAATAACTTTCGATATGAACTTTCGATAGATACCTAAACATACCGGGAAACCATTACATTGGTTCCAGCGTGAAAGTATTTCATTACATCGACTTATTGATCAATATGCAGTGTCTTCAAAATATATTAATCAAAATACATTAACTTCACATTAAAAGAACAGTTGTAACATATTAATCGCGTATGTAATTAACATTTGGGCTGTGAATGTAATTTATGCGAGTTCTGTAATAGTTGTCAAAATTGACGAGTCAATTGTGAACAAATTATGTATTTGGCCATGGGTTGGGTCCATGAGATGACCAACTAACATATCGTCCTATTTTATATAAAAATCTAATGATCCCTATAAGGGCAGACTGACAGTATAAAGACTCGCGTTAAATGGGCCATTTTACTGTATTATATTCATTTTAGAATGGTCTGTTTTCAGGCGTACTATTCTAAAATTATAATATTTATACTATAGTTCGAGGAACGTGCCGAGATAAAATGGAATAACTCTATCTAAGATTGTTTTAATTTAAATGGTGCTAACCTCTAAAGGAAGTTTAAACCAGGACAAATCTGACTGTATTTATTATTTAACTTTGATTTCAGAGTATTCTAATTATTTTTTAAAGAGATATTTTTTAAAGAGATATGTTACTTTGGCTTCTTATGAGTAAAATAATAATATTAAGAGTTACCGTAAGTTAAGATTTATATGGATGTCTAATTATTAGCCTATCGGCTAATTACTTAGTATACTAATATTATGACTCAACTCTGTCCCCTAAATCCACACCTAAGCCACGTGTAACCCCTAGAATATAAACTACCTCTTGTAACTAAATTTAAGGAAGAAATTGTGACTAATTTTAGGTATAGCAATGCAAAATGCTGGTAACAAACTGTAAAGTAACTTATTAATTTACTGAATAAATAAATTAGCTCGTTGTGGATATGTCTTTATTATTTGTAATTTGACCCGCAATGATCTAGCTAGGACTCGCGTACGTAGGGTTTCCGTGTGATTATTAAAGATTACTTCCGATATAGAGGGGGGGAGGTATTTTTTGCACATGTATAAGTCTTTCTTTAACCATAGTAAGCTCATTTAAATGAGACCCGTCAATGGGGTTGGCAAGCGTTGAAATGGCGCTAGCATAGCTTGAAAGCACATATGAGTTGGTTCTATAATGTAATCTATGAAGTATGAACTGACTTCTTATTGTATAGGCTCTTCGAACAAAAAGATGTCAGCTTATGCTAAAATGCATAGCTTGATGTGTAGCCTTGTGCACAAAGAAAAAAGTTCTTAAAAGCTATTCAAGTGAATAATAAAAACTAGGGCTTAACATACTAAAAGTCCCCACCCCTCGGAGGTGGCAAATAGAAGGTCCCATTTTTAGATATTTTGCTATCTTGGAAAATGGTGCGACGTACGACGTACGTAAATTTTGTTTTACTACAATAATGAAGCCTGATAAAATGTATCTATTACAACTTTGGCGTTCATACTTTTTATCTATCTCAAATCATTGCCTAGCTCTGAAAAACGGCCAAATTTTAAATGTGTAATACGAATTTGCAAAACTCAGTTCTTTTTGCTCACCCACACTATTATAAAATAGGCACCTTACCTGTGGTGCTACCGTATGCTTTACTGGTGAGTCCATAGGTATTTTTAACATAAGCTGGCTGGGAGTACCTCCACGTGGTGAAGGCGGTAACAGTTTGATTTTAAACTGGCTAAAACTCCCATTAATAAACTATGTATTTGATGGATACACAAACTCTGTCAACAGCACAAAGACAGCTACAACAAAGCAGCAACAAGACCGTCGGTATTGACTAAAGCAGTCAGCCCATATATATCTCAATTTAGGCACAATGATCGGTGTCAAGCAAGAACATTTTCTCTCAAACAGCCACAATAAAAGCAACTTTATAGCCGTTCTCCGATCTCAATAGCAATGGCATTGAGACTCAACACGCTTCAGACGATGCTGACTTGATGGTGATCTCTACTGCCATTGAAAAGTCAAAGGATTCTCTAGTTGCATAATTGGAGAAGATGTTGACTTGATAGTTCTGCTTATAGCAAGGATCCCACCTGATCAGGATATTATGTTTGTCAAACCCAGCAGAGGTATAGTACCTACCATCTGTTATTCAAATCAGGAAATGCAACTGAACAGCTATAGGCCTGAAAAACATATATATTTTTTCTACTCGACTTCTCGAGATGGCGTTAAATCGAATTTTAGAGAAATTGCCCGAAATCGTGATTTTGAGAACTTTAAGCAATATGGCCCACGGAAAGTGTCTGGGAGTATTGACAACTTATTTTTAACTACGAGTACCTACCTACTCTAAAACATTATGTGAAAATCAGCCATGAGAAAATTACGTGAAGTACCTAAGTCATGTTTTTATGTACCTAGATCACCTCATACCTGGAAATTGGCTGTTTGACCAAGCTAGCAGGTAGGTATACGATCGTAGTACATACTAACCCTACTCGATCATCCACATTTCATGCGTTAGAAAATACGTGACGTCTAGCGGCCCTGGGATCTTGGACCATAAAGAAATAAAACGAGATATAAATTTTAGAAAGTTTATTGCAGGTCGAAAAGGCTTTGGGGAACATTAAAGCAACCATACATCGAACCTGCGACCTTATGGCGGCCGCTAATTTGCTATAAACCTTTATATTTCTTACTTTCCCAGTACCGTATGCAATTATTGATTAATTCAGAAACACCACTAAAAGTACCACGAAGCTAAGAGCTATTTAGATAATAAAGCTAAGTGCCATTGTTGCTTTTCTAGATGTTGCAATTTAAAAGGCCGTATTGTCCCCCGGTACAGTGATACCATAGAAAAACACGAGCTGTAAAAAATTCAAATCTTACGGCTGGAGGATTTAATTCTCGACTCATCAACCAATTGGAATTTTTGATATCTCACATTTTTACATCACTTAACTCGGCGGAAACACAGCCCAGAAATTAAAATAATGCACAAACATCTACATTTTTAAACGAAATTTTCCAAGCCTCTGATTTAGCTAGCGTCAATGGCTGATGGCCTGTTTGAGTAGGTACCTATCTATTAAAGGTACCTAGCTACATTGTAATATATTTTTCGGCAGTGTGGTGCTGGCTGCAACATACTACATCAACAAGGCACAATTAAAAGCAAAGCTTTCAAAGTATCAGGTGAAATTAAAAAATCCTAATTTTCACAAGGTTTGTAAAAGAAACAAATAACAATATGAATTAATTAATGTGGCACTTGTAGTCAAGCTGTTAATGTAGATTATTACGTATGTACACTACTAACGTGCTACTAACATAAGAATGTAGGTATGCAAAAAAACATTTGAATTATCGAATTTGGAAAAGTTAAGTAGGTACCTTTAAAAAAAAAATGTTTTTTTTTGTTTTCTTTCTGTTATTAAAGCATCTCAGTCATTTACAGGTTTACCTCCTAAAATATTTCGCATTATTAATGTTAGACCGTAGAAAGATATCATGATAAATATACATATACTTATTTCAATATTTATTTCATTACTTGATTGGAAATGTTTGTTTTCTTTTAGAATTGCATACGGTACAACTACAATCTTGTATAGTTAATAGTTACAATAGTCTTTAAACAGTAGGTATACATATATGAATACTAATTGTTTCTATTAGGGTACAATTCCGATATCTACGACAGCGACGAACCGCAGTTGGTATTGGAAAACTATTGTTGTTTGAAGTCGGTGACCGTGCTCTTTAAATTTTGTAGCAGCAGCAGATGCGCTGTCGATGGTCTCACAATTGTACCTTTATTCTACTTATTATATGTCCGATATGCTGAGATTATGTGAAATAATTAATTTTAATTAGGTTCCTTTATTATAAATTACGTAACTTTCTAAGCTAACTAACTGTAAACCGCAGATGCACAGATGTTGCGTGTTTCGTGCTGTACGCCGGCGGCGTTGTCTTCCGGCTTGTAATCTTATGAGTGCTGCTGATAGGACTAACCCGGACTTTGATTTGTAGACACAGTTACCTATTGCTGTTTTACTGGTGTACCTACACATAAAGAATTAATTAAGATATTGTATGCTGTGTGTATGGAATTATAAGAAATAAGGTAAAATCATAAAAACATTCACGAAATGATTAATTCAAAGAAATTTCATTTATTTTAATTATGCAATTTTAACAACGGGTGTATTCCTGATAAAAAAAGATGCTTTTATATGCTATATTAAATAGGTCATTCATATATAAAATAGGTAATTATATATAATTGGTAATTATAATAGGTAAAATAGGTAGGTAATCATATATAAAATAGGTAATTCATATAATCCCAGCAGATGAACGATTCTATCAATTCAGTTCTCTAAAGGAAAGCAACGTTTATTTATTGTTATAGATAGTACGTACGTACATTATGTACGTATGTAGGTAGTAATTGTAGGTATCACAAATGACAATAGTTTGCATTTGCATGCAGTATAGTTACACTCAACTTAACTGTGCAACATTTGATACAGTGACAATATTAAATCTACACAGAGTGCTACATACCTCTCATATTTTTTTTATTTTTCTCCATGAAAAGTCGACCAACCCGTAAAAACACAACTCTGATTCTGCTACGGACTGACTTTGTAACTTGTAAGATGACAAACTAAGGCAGAGGCGCGAAAATTATTTAAAAATCAATTGCCATAAATGTAAGTCCGCGCATTACTTCAAAGCGACTGATGAAATTTTTAATGTTACTATTGGACCCGGTAGATGGAGCTGCGATCAGGTTCAATTAATCGGGCGGAGCCGCGTGAAGGTCAGTTAGTTTTTTATAAACTTTTTTGTTTTTACGGGTTTTTTATAGAATGTGAACTGACAATAACATTGAATTATTGATAATATTATTTATAAATAACACAACACATGGATCACATCGTTGAACAACTAACAGCTACTTGTTTAACATCCAACTACGTAGGTACGTCGATTAATTGTTTAAATTTAAAATGTGAAACACTTTATAACATAATATTATGTTAAACTTCTACGTATACATTCAAATGTAATAAACGGATATATTATAATCATTTAATATTTGAATCATTGTAACATTTTAGAGCCATTTGCTTTTGTTGAACATGGTGACCTGACGTTAAAATATCGCACGCATTTACTTCATCATAAGCACTCCAAAAGGAACATGTAGTTGTAAAGTGGAAAGACAGAAAGTATTTGTAATAAGAAATGTGAAATGACTGTGTAGCAATTGTGTGAAAAAAATATAAATAGATGGATTGCATTGATGAGACTATTGTGCAATAACTATTACCTACCTAATAATAACAATAAGTACTCAATAATCAAACAATTGAAACAGAACAATCAAATGTTTTAATAATTACTCAAACAAACGAATTCTCTGACGTAAAGTAAAAGTGTTTCGCTTCATTTAGAATTTTAGAAGAATAACTATGAAGATCCTTTTGCTTTTTATTTTAATAATAATTTTTCTATAAGATGTCATAAATTATTCAAGAGAGTGTCTCATCAGGATTTCTAAAGCACGAGGATTGGTTTGCGCTTTCTTCAACCGCTACTGGATAGTACCAGCGGACGACCAAATTGTACCTAACCCTGATCTGAAGTTCGGGGTTGTGCAGGGGATGTTAACGAAAGAGAAGCTAGTAACACCCTGTTTCTTCCTAATCCTACCGTCCGCCACTGAATATTTGCGCGAGCGTAATATAAGTCACAGTTCGATGTCTCGACCACTCAGTAAATGTTCAGTGGAGGAGCTTAGTTACAACGCGACGCGTGCACGCTGACTGACTCCGGCTGGGCGCGAGACGCGCTTTGAGACGCAAGCTCGTATCACGTTAAGTGACACTCTTGTGATGAGATTCTCGCAGTTAGTGGTAATTGGTAGTCCCCAGTGGTGCTCGATGACTTCCAGTCAACACGCGGCGTTACCCTATCATACTCTTCTAACATACCCTCTATTCGCAGGTACTATAACGTGCTTCTGTACTTATTAACTAGTAATAAGTTTTAATAGCTATATACAGTACAATCTACATGTCCCGACCGTTCCTCTACGCACAAAGGATCACCAACAATTTTATTATTAATTTGATTTCTTATTTCATTTGATAAATTTTTATAAACAATCCAAAACACACATTTTAATATACCTACTAACATCAATAAACATTGGCTATTAAAACATCTAGTCAAATAGATATATAATTTTCTAGATAAATAAATATTTAGATCTCTAATATTTTAGTAAATCTGAAAATTTGAAAAAGTTCGCGTAGGGGTTATAAACTAGCGAAACTTCTTAAACGGAAAATATAATGTGAATACACATATAAAAACACGTGAAATATTGTAGATAGGTAATATATATAATACTGCGTTAATATAGACTCGTAAGAGTAAAGATCGCTAAAGAGAAACGGTCTAATGTAGACGATCGATATCGATCAGCTGCCGACCGGCATCGTAAAGGGGATGTCCGGCGGCGCGTTCGGGTTAGGCCTTAAGCGTTAGACTCCTTGAGGTCGGTGAGCCGGGCCAGCTGCGCGGGCTCCAGCTCGTCGGGGATGGACGCGCGACCGCCGCGCGGCGCGGCCGGTGGTGACTGCGGTGCAGTGGGTGGCCCTGATGCTACCGACGCGCCGCCCGAGTCGCCTTCCGACGCCGTCGAGCTCGACTTTGGATGTGGCGCAGAATCCGCCGGGCCTTCATCTGAATCCCTAAGGCAGACCGCCGTCTGCTCTGACAGCGACGACTCATCGTCGTCGTTGTCAGCTTCAGCTTGAGTGTCAGGCTCGGCTTCGGCCTCGGCTTCGACCTCAGCTTCAGGCTCCAGTGGGGGAAAGGGTTCGGGCTCCTCCACCATGGGCGTAGCGGCGGTGATGACAATCTGCGCCACACCCAGCCCGCAGTCCTCGGAGGGCTGCTCAACCTGCTGCACTGCTTGGACTGGTTCGGGGAAGGGCTCGATCTGAATGAAAAATTCTTTTCTTAGTCACGTTACCAAGTTAGAAAGGAAGGAAAGGAAGGATTTAGATATCTTGAGATAAGGCATTCTGAAAGTTGAGTCATGCGACGAAGCGACATGCTATGATGACGTGTGCTACTGAAAGTAGTTCAATAAGATAAAAAAGGAATAAGAAATTAAAGAGTTCGCCATATTACCGCAAAAGAGGCTTAGAGTGAAAGGTATATAACAATTAACAGAAATAAGCTACCAAGTCTGTACAAGCTCCGATAAGCAACATGTAACAACGTATAGATACATAAGGTAGAGAGGGTAAGATGAGTATTATGGAGTCAAACCTCATCCAATTCTTCACCGACGACTTCATCGACTGAAGCATGGAAAAGAATTCACACTCAGTTAACACTAATACATAAATTACACAAAGTTATAATTACAATAAGAATACATATCAAATATATAAACAAAAGTTATCGAACTTATATTAAAATTTAATGGTGAAAGAAAAAATACTTTATATATTTTATATTTATTCATATTTTATGTAAAAATACTTTATAAAAATATTTACGTATTTATAAGTAAATATAAAGTAAATAGGTATATATATGATTACAATTTAATCGACTATCGATCACATTATCTTTAAAGAGTACAGATCCCTTTTAAATTTTGGCTACGACATGTCTTTCTCTAACTTAGGTGTAAAATATAAAATTGCCAAGAAAGTCAGTGTGATTTTTCAAAGTTGGAAGGTCAATTTTGGCAGTTTTGGGATTCCTGTAAAGTTTCATTTAGTTACTGCTTTAAATTACAGTTGATGAAAATTACACATCAAGAGGATATAATATGATTATAAATGTAAATGAGATAGAATGAATCTTTTCTATAGACAGGAATAATATATTTTTATATTATATAAGTATAACTACAGCAGGCAAAGAATAATCAATCTTTGTCTATTCTTAAAATTCATAAAAATAAATAAATTAAAATTAATTTACGATATTGAAGTAAACTGGACTAAACTTCTCGCCGAGTCACGCTCGACACGAAAACTCGTCCTTTGTCGTAGAAAAATATACGTAATATTCTTCAATTAAAGTTAGTATTTCTATCTTATAACGAAGTATTGTTATGAAATAAAATTGTTGAAAGTATTTAAACATTTTGGACATATTTATATATTTGAAAGATAATATCTTGTGCCATAGACATTTTAATTTTATTGGGCACACATGCTATATCTTGGAAGAATCATCAATCTTTCCTTCAGCTGTCATTTTTGTTCAGAAAAAATAGTTTTACTCTTCAAATGATTTAGACTATTTAGGAAGTTCCTATTTCAACTGTTAAGAATAGAAAAAAAGGTCTCCTGGCTTCACATAGAGACAATTTACTGTTAAAAAAGATAAACCATTCTCTTTTTCAGTTTTCTCTTTGCCACAGGTATTAAGATAATTAGAAATTACTTCTACTGTCTATTCTGTTGGTATACCATAGTCATATATTGCAAATGTTTAACTCCTACTTACAGATAAAAAAAATAGTAAATAGAACAGTAAGTAGTTTTCTAATTTAAACTAATCTAGTCAAAGATCACGTGATGAGAAACCATTACTGCAGTAATGTGCAATAGCATCAATATGTGTCTTGCCGTGAACTGCAAATTGTATTTTAGACACGTATTTTTTATTCAAACTTTATCGCTGATTTTTGCCAAAAATACAGCAGGTGCTCAGAAAGTATAATTAATGAATTATTAAATACTAGCGACCCACCCCGGCTTCGCAAGGGTGCAATATACATATAAACCTTCCTTAAGAATCACTCTATCTATTTTAAAAAACCGCATCACAATCTGTTGCGTAGTTTTAAAGATCTAAGCATACATAGGGACAGACAGACGGCGGATAGAGACTTTGTTTTATACTATGTAGTGATATAATAATAAAAAAATATTTTTCTAACAGTAGTCAAATTGCTGTCCCAACTTCAGTTCGCTATTTTACCGTTAAAATTTTAGAGTAAAATAGTTTTGGATTCAAGACTCAAAAGATAAAACAATAAATTGGCCACAGCCATACGATTGCTACGCGGCTACGAAGCACCGGTGCTATGGTGCTACGGCCTACGAGGATTAATATAGGAATTCAGAACTTGGAGAATC
The DNA here is from genome assembly GCA_936450705.2 of Protodeltote pygarga. Classification (NCBI taxonomy): domain Eukaryota; kingdom Metazoa; phylum Arthropoda; class Insecta; order Lepidoptera; family Noctuidae; genus Protodeltote; species Protodeltote pygarga. Next base: position 17,625,394 of record OW388248.2, read on the forward strand.
CGGAAAAAAATTCAAGCAGATTTGATGAAGAACATAGAAAATAAAATCTAAATACTTTAAAATGCAATTAGGTTTTTGCGATTTTGTATTTGTTATCTATATAATTATGTATAAGTAGGCAACAGTGGCGGAGGGTGGACTTTTCCAAGAGTCAAGAGGCATAGTCAGTAGGCATTATTGATTGTGCCATTTTCTCTTCTGTTTGTGAATCGTTTTTTTTGTTTCATTACTATTTATCAATAAGAAAACGATTAGAAGGAAACATTACGTCGAATTTCGACTGAAATGCCAACTTTTAGTTCACATAATTATGCAACCAGTTATTTAAATTACCCTAGGCATAAAACTACCTTTTTATTGTGTGGCGTACATGTTTCATTTTGTATTTAAAGTCCCTAGCTACAAACGTAGGTATACCTTATCTATCCTGTATAGTCTGAATTCACTATAATTTTCTTTTAATTGTTATTATGGACTGCAAAAGCAGACATTATTTAGTAAGTATACCTATAAGGATTGACATAGTCACCTTGTAGACAAAGCAACAAAAAATAAGGTTTAATTTTTTAATGTAAGTAAATAAAAATGTCTGTATATATTTTAAGTGCTTATATTAGGTATAGGTTAAACTATAAACTATATATTAGCTGTTTTAAAGTCAACTGTCTAACTTTTAAACATATTTAGGAGTTTAGGTGTCAATCAGTAAGTGAGTATTCCTATTATTTTTTAATAAGTAAGACAAAAAACAATTGATGCATTTTTTTTCTGAATATCATTACTTTAATTTTTGTAAACCTTTTTATTTATTTACTTACAATTTAGTGACTTGGATCTTGGTACGAGATAAGAGCATAGGTTTTGTTTTTACTACACTCATACTATCTATTCGTCTGTCTGTCTGTTCGTTTAGCCAATTGTTTTTAAAAATAAAATACCTATAATACCAATTCACGACCGATACCAAGTAAAAAGTCAAACTCAATGACTCAGGATATGGAAACCCCTGCGCGGATACGCCTCGCACTAGACTAGTTTTATTTATAATATTGCAATCCTAAGTTTCAGACCCTATTTGCACATGAATAGTTATAACAAACCTGGCCGTCATGCGTCGAACTTACCGACAATGGTGACGGCTGGGCCGCAGAACTGGGTACCGTAATGCTCTTGCTGGTTCCTACTAAGCTCAAGATTAAAGCTGAAGTCTGGCTGGCTATCCATAGAATCACCAAGGTCAGCAGGCGGCGGCGGCGGTGGCGCGCATGGTGGAGCCGCACCTTTGCTATTGTTGTTGTCATTCGCGATCTCTGGCAGCGTCCACAGATAACACATATTTCAGCCAACACAAAAAGATGAGTGCTAATTTTCACATGCATTGCCACGAGCGTGACTCCAGGCAATCCGGGGTCAGGCATGTCAAGGATTCGTTAATTTACGATTGCTATAAAAATTTCAATGATCATTCGACTGAACATTGGCCACTAATTGGAAGCCACTAATTGTGATAACGTTTACATTTAAAAAAACCAATCGATGACAATGCACCCGTTTTGTTGAATACATAAAAAAGCATTTTAGTATAAAAATAGCTTGACGTACATCTTAAAAAAGAACATTGATTTATTTTTGTGTATTTTACATCGTAGTGAAATTAAATAAACGTGCCATACATTGATATCATAATAGCTATTAATAATATATTGTGCCATAAATATAGGTAACTAGTGAATTCAATGTTTATAGTTCTTAAGAATTAAAGCCCATATTTCATTTATTTCTAGTAAATATATATTATGTCCCAAAGTTTAACATCAAGCAACTGATGAATTTTAGTTTTGACTGTTTATTTGACTTATATTAGTTATTACTAATATAAGGGTGCTGGTTATTCCATTACTCTATACAAAGTAATGGCACGATTGATTCAAAAACTTTTTTTGGGTCTGGCTCCGCCTCTTTGTAATACTTGACCCTGAGAATAAGGTGTGTATTACTTTTTATATGAGTCTGTCATAACCGGTTTTTCCCGATCCCTACATGACATCGTGTTATACAACGTTAGCATTTTGTAACCTAAAAGTCGAAACACCCCAACTTGAATTTGATTTGAAAGGTTAAAAAAATACTGGTGATGCGGCGAGTATTTTCGTAATAAAAATGGATATCCAACTGAACTTTGAGCATGTTTCGGGACAAAAACCGGTTTAAAACCATTGCAATCCATTCTGTTATTGATTCTGAACAAACTTTTGGCTTTCGGTTACCAAATGCTAATGTTGTAGGAATAAGCCTAGTGTATGTATATGTATACTCCATTTTATCTTACCTATCTTAAGTAAAAAACAATTTTGGCATATCTTTTAAAAAACAAACTAAATTGAATTTACGCTTAAAATTGTTTATTAGACATACGTGTATTTTAATTTAAAATACAACTAGATCTTTTCAAAGATTTTCGTTTTAAAAATGTGTCAAAATTATTTATAAACACATACACAGATGTAACGGGTTATGGAAGAGGCGCAACCGCAGACAAAGCACATACTATCACTTCCTTGAATACGCCTCGTTTGCTTTACCTCTTTTTTATTGAAATCCCCACTGATTTGTCACGAGAAAAATAAATTTAACATAATATACAACTGCTAAGTATTTTTGATTATTAATTAGGTTTAAAACATTATGTTTAAATTAAGCAATGGAAATTTAAGTCCATTGTTTTAATCTGTAGTTCCCAAATGCATTGATTTCAACCGTTTAGAGCTTTTGATATTTATTAATTAAATTATAATATAATTTTATTAAAATCCGAGGCTTTCTAACAATGGTGAATGGACAATTTTTGTAAGAGGTAAGCCAGGAACAAACCGGAGAAAATAATTACGGGGCATTAGTAGTAATAGTTGTAAGAACTACTGACTATATTATTTTCCGGAAGGTATTGACGTGTATTTGAAACCTTTGACGCTGTTTTCTGATAAAATATTGTTACAATTGTTACTTCCCAGTTTAGATTATGAAAGTAATTGGTTATCTATCACGTAACGCAAAGAGAATAATTGAAAACTAATTTTTACAATACTTACATATTATAAATCGATAAAAGGTACAAATAAAAATAGAACATAGTTATTTATTTTTATGTACTACCCGGATCAAGAATGGTATTAAAACTGGCGTCTGCTCCTCATATAATCCGTAGGTGCGAGTAGGATCGAGATATATCAATGTGTGCGAGCGAGAAGCAAATAGTTCTGTCGCCATTTTCAATCCCATTCTTTATCCGCACGGGTAGTAAGGTAAGTTACACTCACCAAAATTCTTAATTTGATTTAAATGTGACAAGTAATGGTCAAACGGTACAAATTGTAACTTGCTATATTAAGGCCCTGTTTCACTGCTTACTGGTAAGTTCCTGTTATATTACCTGACAGAAAATGTCATGCTAATTTTGTTGCATTTTTTAATTTACCTAGTAGGTAGAGCTTATCCGTGGACTGTGAAACTTGACCTTATGAAGTTTTAAATTAAGAATTTCGTTAAATTGGGCATAAGCATTGCATTTAAAATAAATTTTAAATTGTTCCTCTGTTTGCATTCTATAACGCACTTGGAAACTTAAATAAAATTTCATACATTAAATAATTATTGGGCTACCTACTAAATTATCTAGAATATATAATCTAAAAAAGAACGTGTTATTTTAGAAACAATTCAATTTTTTAAATTAACGCGAGAACAATGATTCTGCAAATGTCCGAGTAGAGTTAAACAAGTAGGTACCTACATAATTAATTATTAGATAGCTATATTGTATTGTAGAGTATACAGGACTTATATTCCAGATGTTTTGGTAGGTAATTTCGTGCAACATGCGGTATTGGGACGATGTGGTGTGTGTGCTAGCATCTAGCCGTGCTGACATGCTAATGGAAACTAACACATTATATAAACCTAATCAGCCAAAGCTAATGTGTTAATTGTTTATCTATGATACGTGGAATCAATAAAATGTTATTAACACTGCCTTCTGAACGGGGATAACTCGAGTACGGAAACATTTTACATAGATTAAAAATAAAAGTTGACATATAGAATTTTAATAAACAATATCGTTTTATGTCTCAAGTCCACAAGACTACAGAATCGCTAAAAATTAATTTTAAAACTTTAAAGCCACACTTAAATTGACAAAAATTTAAATATATTCGTCATTGTTCCTTATGACTTGATCCTATTTGCGATAATATTAGAACACAGAAGGGAACATATAAAAAAGGCTTCTAATACAGCACTAATCAATTTTCGTTTTCAGCTGATTATAATTGTAATATTAATAATTGATTTGTTACCTGGATTAAACTTATTTATTTATTTTATAATACAAATTATGTTTCGAATAACAAAGTATTGTATGTGCTAAGCAAAATATAAGTCCACATTATATTCTACACGACTTCTACGTTATAATACTTTTTCTATTAGGTATATGTCGTTTACCAGCCCTTTACAAAGTCCTTGTGATTAGAGTATACTTTGTTGTGTAGAAAAAAAGTTAATAAACAAATTGAACCATAATAACAAGTAGTTAGCCTATACGTACACTACAAAGCAGGGCCGGATTTAGAGATCTGGAGGTCCCGGGCATAAAAGACGAGTGGAGGCCCCTCTTGGCCACAAATTTTTTAGTCGAGATTTTAATTAAACAATTATATACATATTTAATTAAACATAGATAAATATACATAATTAAAAACAAGAAGAAGGAAAGCCTGTAACTGTCCCACTGCAGGGCAAAGACCTATTCTCATATAGAGAAGGACTTATCAATGAAAGGTCATTAGGTTTATTAATGAAACAACACAGTTGAAACAAATTCGAAAGTTTAGAAGTCTCCAATTTGGGGGTTCCTCTCTTGTGGAGGCCCCACGCCCCCGAATGTGGCTCCCCCTAAATCCGGCCCTCAAAGGTATTATAAATTCAACCTTCAAAAGATCTGTTACAAAGAATATAAACGCCCTATTAGTATAATATCCAAACAGAAGTCTATCAAAGACTATAAGCCAACATTTATCTTTAATTTAACCGTTTGCGCTGTCCCTTTGATACGTTTATTACGTCTACGCTGACAGGCCTATAATTTGCAAACCATTTTATATTTTATGCTTTCAATGGAAAGCAACTTCAAACAGAATATCGACGTAGACGTTTACAATTCACGATCAATATTTCTTGTGGACAGATAGATAATCCTTCGTTTATTGTCTATTGTCTAAGTGGTCTATTATTCTAGTCAGACTAGGATAGTCAGAATGTGAAGTTTTCCCCATTCATTAGGCTACTAATTAACACGTGCATTGTGTTTGCTTACGGTCTTCTTCCTGGATGGGTGGCGATGTTGGAGGAGAGGCAAAGACCGGCGGAGCAGCGTTCAGGGGAGTCCAATCTTCAGCGCCACTCAGAGGCTCCCCATTCTATTTTTTTAATACATTTCAATTGAAAAATACAAATTATTACGTAAAATTAGAAAAGGAATAAAAAATATTTTAAGGTAAAAAATGTACCTAAGGCCAAATAAAGAGGACTGAACCGAAAAAAAATTAAAACTAATGTGATTGGTATACCCTACACGTTGGGACGTTAAATGAAACATATCTACTATTTTTCCAAAATTATTAAATCAAACTAAAAGACTTAAAAAAGTTACTAAAAGGTAGCTTAAAAAGTTAACGCAGATAGGTATTGTAAAATGATTTATAGCAAATAAGTGCATTTTAACAAATTATTAAAGTTTGTGAATAATATGTTTGGATGTTTGTCCCTCTATCATGCTTAAACGGCTGATAATATTAATTTAGCACATAGGTAAACCGTGACTTGGATACTACAATAGTATCCTAATCTCCTCGCGAGCGAACAATATTGGGCGTTACACCATAAATGTACTTGCACTTAAATATAAATTAACTGGAAAATAATAAACAAATAAACTTAAAATTCACGGAAAAGGAGCAAAGGAAAAGGGTGGAAAAAATGAGGTGTTCAACAAACGTTTAGTGTTATATAATATCAGTAAGGCAAACCTCGTCGCACTCCTCCACGATCAGCGATGGGAAATTGCCAATATTGCCATTAGTTTCCCCGCGCCACCAGCCGTCATCCACGCCATGGGCATCGCGGGAAATAATGCGGATTATCTATACAAGAGAGGTCAGTTTGTTTAAAAAACCATTTTAGTTTAAACAAGATCGGACCATTGCACAGGAATTGGTCTGAATAAAAACATGAACGACACGCTGACCATTCCATTTATAAATTTACATTCCAGATGGGCCAGATGATCTCACACTAGTTTCATTCAATCATTTATTTATTTGTCAAACATAGGTTTATATTAATATAACTTTTAAAAATTAAGTAAACCTACCTGTCCTTCCTCAAGATTCAGCTCATCAGAGCTTTCAGCATCATAATCATATATGGCAAAGCAGAAGCCCAGTGTTGGCATATCAGTTTTTGGTGTCTTAGCTGTAGAAGTCTCGGCGACCGGCCATTCGGCCACAAATGATTCGTCCTGAGCTTGTGGCTGTTCTTCGGCCTTCAGCTCTTCAGGTTTGGCAGCAGGAGCTGAGATCACGGAAATCTGATCGGGAGACTGAACAACGTCAGCGTCTTCTCCTTCCACAGTGTAGTCGACGGAGGAGAAGGAGATCTGGGAAACCAAGCCCGGTCCACCACTGCTTGTGCATGGCTGTTGGGAAAGACAAATGTGTTAAACCGGAATATTTTATAAAGAATAATGGATTATTGAGATAATGGATTGGATTATTTTTGCACAAAAATATAAATTTGTTGTTAAAGTTTGGCGTTTTGGTATTTGTTTCCAAAAGCTGATTATAATTTTTATTTATGTACTCCGTTACTCTAATTAATTACAAAATTATAATAACCATCTAAATAACATTCCTAGGTATATTCTTTTTTCTATAAAAACCTTGCTGCTTTATTCTGTATAGCATTACTGCTTTGTGTTGTTATATTATGATTATACTATAGTGGTCTGTCGGTAGCATAAGTAGAACCTTACCTGTTCGCGATCGACATCAAGATAATTATGGGGCACATAGCCCTCTTCTCCGCGATAATTGCGCGCCCGCAGCCAACCGTCGCCATCGCCTTCTCCAACTACCTCCAATTGTTCGCTCTCAATGATCGAAAGTTCATCAGGATTTTGAGCCTAGCGAGAAGATTGGATTTCAGAATTTGAAAGAGAAAATTTGTAAATACATATTAAAATATTCTTGAGTATTTCTCTATGTGCTTACCGCATTCATTACTGTCGCTCAAATACATAAATGCTTTGCAGTTATTTAAAACGGTCACAGTAATGAATGCGGTAAATATAATTAATAACCAGTTATTATTCATAAAGCCTTTGCCCAGCTGTATGTATGTAATAAGCCGTCCGTCGACTTAGCACCGGATTAAACTATTAAACTAAGGGATTTTTTAAATTTAGCCACGAATATGTGAAAATTATTAATGGGCAATGTGTTAAATGGTAAAAGCAAAGAGAGGCCTACACTCAGTAGTGAGTAGATTTAGGCTGTATATGATGATGATGAATGTGTTACATTTATCGCTTTAACCCGTGTATTGGTTAGAATCAATTATTACCTTACGGTAAGTGAAATTAACAGAACATTTGGAAGGTTCATATTATTTAGAGATATTGATTAAGATCTTTTACTGTCCATCAAGTGGGCAAACCAATGCTGCATGCATCCACACACTTAGTCAATGTAGACAAGCTACCTATATGCATCTACATGTTCGATTTTGTGAAGTCTAGTAGAGGCTTAGCAAGCACTTGCAAGCCCAGAAGTCAAGCCCCATACACGATAAAAATGTTTAATCCTTTAGCTAATGGCTTGGCAATGGCAATCCTGTAAATGTGAGCACTGAGCGCGACTTTTGGCTAATCTTGTAGAAATATTTTTATTAATTATTTTTCGTTCCTATTCCTCAAAAATTTAAAAATATAAATAGGTACTGCGAAACCAATTCAAAACGTTGATTAACCAGCGGCATCGTTTAATTAAGTTTACTGAGATAGTAGCTAAATCATCCATAAAATGTGAAATGCTGATGTTATCTTCTAGATTGACTTGGCGCTTTGATTGGACATGGCCACATTTAATGAATCCGCTGGGTACAGCAAGAGCAATTAATGTATTTTCAGATCTCAGCCTAACGATGAACCGAAGGGCCCAAATTCCATATATGTATACTGTTCTCGGTTGCTTGTACTATACATTGTATACTATTATTGTATGAATGCACACAACTATCTTGGCTATTTTAGTAAATTTAATTTTACTGGAATGTCATTGTTTTTCCTATATATACTTATCCTATATTATGTCGGTTATACACATCAAACTATACAAAACCGGTTTGAACTGACCTTGCATTGTATAGACTTCGTACAACAAGATGTCAGCTTATAGGTACTGGAAATGTATAGCTTGATGTGTAGCCGTGTGTACGATTTATATATGGAATTATATTATTTTAATTGACAAATTCTGAAACAATTCAAATGGTTCCAAAGTTGGAATCTCATTTATTTCTATGACAATATATACCTGAAAAACGACAAACACAAAGGGTATTAAATAAAAAAAACACAAAACAATATTATGTCATTTCTTTTTTATCATAATTATATAATTTATCATTACATGTGCTCAGTAATGATAATGTGGTATAATGTATTCTCCCCGTTGTGCCAGCTTACCGTGTATGAGTACAATGCTGTACATTTGTAGAGCGGGGCCGCGGGGGGCTCCACGGCTTCGGCCGCTCCCTCGGATTCATCCCAGTTGACTTGAGTGGGATCATCCCAGCCCACAGTTAGTTGCTCGATTTTGTTTCGCTCTTGTTCCAGTACAGCTATAAACAACTTTCAGTAAATGTGTGCCAATAGTTTCAGATAATTAGACTTAATGCTATTGTTTTTAATTTTTTTTTGTATTACATTCTTATTAAATTATATCTAAATCAAAAATTAAAGTTAATTCTTTTTAAGAACATTGAACGAATAACTAAAACTAAAAATATATTTTCCATTTATTCAAATATTAGCTGCCCGGCGCGACTTTATACGCGTGATTATCCTACCTCTAAGCCTATTCTACCCTACCCTACACTACCCTCATTGTTTTTAATATTAATTCTGCTATTTGGGACGGAGACAAACATAACAAATCAAGGATTTATCAGTTGCAAGTAAAGTCTAAGCATAGTCAAAGTACCTATGCCTTAGCCTTTGGTCTGAACTGACAAGCAACAAAGTTGCGAGCATCGGTTTTAATTCTGCTCCCCTGGTGTACCATTAGTAAAAATCAATAAGTATACCATCGACATCTTCATCATGTTCATCTTCGTTCTGGGAGCCAGAGGTGGTGCGTTGATGGCTGCTGGAGGGCACGGCAGCTGAGGCAGAAGTACCTTCACCCTCGGTGTTGTCACTGTCGTAGAAGGAGTCAGAGCTCGGCTGATCCTGTTAAAACAAATTTTGAAACTAGTAAACCAAAAAATACAATGCAAACAAATAAAAGCTTAAAAAAGAGTTCAATAAAAATTATATAAAGCTTAATGAATAGGTTGTGGTTGATACTCACTGCAGCGCCTGATACGTCGGTGCGAACACTAAGCAGACTGCTGCTTCGCGGCAGGGTCTCCTGCACCGCCAGCAGGTCGATCTCCTTCAGCCACTCATCAACTGGAGCACCGCTAACACGCAGACATTCCAGCCGGGATTCGTATTTGGCTCTAGAAATCTCAGACCGACGAATCGTAGCACGGAGATCGTCAAGACGGACGTCCAGTTCGGGACCATTAGGATCACTCGGATCCACCTAGTAAAAAAAAACTCATTAATTAAAATAAACCTTTAAATTTAAAAAAGTACAATAGTACTACTGTTTAAAATTAATACATAATAAGTAGGTCTTCATATAAGAAGTTGCCGAAGTTTAAATCGATTTTTTTTTGTTAGGCTAAGAAGCCTAATTATTACATATTAATTTTAAAAAAGTAGTCGTATTGTTAGATAGATCCTAGACCTCTGTCTATCTCTATAGCACTTAATAATAAAAATGACGTCATTTTTACGAAACGTCAAACGAACTCCATAAGGATCGAAACCATTGTATTTGCGAAATTTCGAGAGCTTGAATTTGGTTCGAGGTGTTATAAGTTACAAGTGTGTGGCATAGTCGCTCCGAAACGGATGAACCGATTAAGATTTAGATTTTATATTTAAAAGCTGACTTGATCTACTCTGGTGTCTCTGAAAACTAAAAATGTGAAAAAAAAATTTTTTTTATAAATTTATAGTTACTTTCAGATACTTAATTTTAAGTCTTTTTTAGGGTGGTATCAGAATTTATTATACACATTAGTCATTTACCATAGTCCGGCGAGATTATTAGAAATATAATTTAATATTTTTAATTAAGAAATAAGTGAATTTGATTATAAGAGAAAAAAAATACAAATATTATCTTAATTGATTTTTTTATATCCTCAAAATTAAACTAACGTGCAAAATTGTGTTTATAATCTTACCGTTTTCCTCGCACAAAATACGTAAATGGAATACATAATGCCCATGACTATACTAAGCCTTTTCGAGAAATGAAGTCGCGCAGTAATCAAATGCACCCTGTATCGTATCGTAGACACCCTGTTTCACTGGCGCGGTAAAACCGACACCTTAGTTTTCAGGGCCTTGTCATCATTGTGTAGCTTAAGTAGGGATCCTTGTAACAGTTTGTTTGAATTTATAAAATAAAAATGTATGTTATGTACATAAAAAAAAATACGAAATTCGATTTTTTATTTTTCTCGACGTTTTATTTTTGATTACGACTCAATCAATGATCACTTCGGTAAAATAAATCAAACTCAGCTCTGTAAGCAAGCAATTATAACTGACTAATTTATGTAAGTGTTACATGTCTTTGCATATGTTTTGCTTATTATATTAAAATATTTAAGAACTAAAACAACTGACTCAGGCGGGACTCGAACCTCCGATCTATGGCGAATCGTGCCATCGCTATACCAACTAAACCACCGAGTCCCACCAGCATCAGTCAAAATTACGAATCTCTTTCTCTTACAATGTACCGGAGTAGATACTTTACGCACTGCCGATCTCATGCCTCAAGCTTTTCTGTTTATTTCTTACTCTTCATCTACTTCGGTAGATATCACCACACGCCTTTATGACGTTAAGAAAGATATATTTCTTCCGTACCATAAGGAACGTTTTTGGAAATTTTGCGACTTTGTTCACGATTTTACCCGCTTAGGGGTGGAAGCGGAGAAGCTTAGCATAAATTCGCTCTAATTGGACAATCAACACATGCAATGCTTCCCATAGTTTATTAACACAATTGCATATCTTGAAAGTTTGTAATATCGTAAAATCGACATGATGTAAAGGTGCATTTAGACTAATGCAAAAATTCATTTGAAATTTTATCGGGTCCAGGTGATTTATCTGTCTTTACGCTACTTATTGCTTTCTTAATATAACTTAACTTAAATAACTTCGCATACTATTATCTCTGGTTCCATATCCTGAACCCGAAATAATATCACAGATTTGCCCACTTTTTCGATCTTATTTTTGTTGATAGAGTAGAGTAGTAGGTAGAAATTTGTTGCATGACCATGGATTGCTTTTTGTATTATTACGTTATAAATAATTTCGGGCTATTTGAAATAGTGTAATCAATTTTTTTCTTGTATTTTCGATTCAGAGGAAGCCATGTCCCTTTTTTCTGATATTTTTTTATGAATAAAGTAAGTATTAAGAATGTTTCATCGTATTCAAAAAGAAACTCTAGAAGTATTTGGCTGTGGGGGCTTCTTTTTCCATAAGCAAAATTTATATTATTAATTTATATTTCTACTGACATAATTTTCTTCATTTTGCTTGTTTCAATAATCCAGTATATTTACGTGCGTATTTAGTTAAACAGTCTTACAAGTCGTTAAAAGGATTCTATTCTTCTATTTTTGGTGTGGCTTGTTCGGTAAGTGCAAATAGGTACCTACTTGAATTATTGTCCCGATTTTTGTAGCTCTTAATATTAATTTAATTTAATATAGCAATTCGGTCTGAAATACCACACAACTCTTAAATTTTGTTTTTATGGAGTGACTTTATAAGGAATCCCACTCCTCGGTAGCCAGTTTCTCCTCCTTTGTGGTATACCACAAAGGAGGAGAAAGGAGAGATGTAAGAAGTATTTTTTTGAGATGTAAATGCGATCTTCGATAGTTTCTCCTTTCCTTCGCTCTTGATTATTCCAAGAATATCCCATATATCCAATTTCCAATTCTTCATTGTAAGCTATCCTCTGTTCTCAGAGTTTTGGTATATAATGTCGCTAAATTTGTGAAATAAAGCGATATTTTTGTCATCAAATTTGCTAAGTTGTTGGTATCTGTTGTCAATGTTTTGAAATTTTGTGTATTTTGTAGTTAAAGGTCTAACGTTCCCGCGATGACCAGCCGTGAATATTACTAGATACAAAATAATTATGATCCAGGTCTTCACCCAACCAAACGAGTTTGTTGCTTATTAGAGTGTTATTAATTCCGCTATTTTAGTTATTAAGTTTCATCAAAGGGACTTGTTGATCTAAGTAAATAATATGGGACCCTAATAACGTTCTGATATAATTACCTTTTGCCCTGCATCGCGCATTGCTTGGTACAGATGCATTTTGCGCGTAGAGTCGCGTACGAGTGCAGTTTCGCGCAACACGCGCGTAGCCCAGCGGCGTGCTTCTTGCCCCAGCGTCTGTGCAACGGACTCGTGCTCGATGGTGATTGTGTCGATGGGATCATTGTCGCACGGCTCGAACTCATACTGTTATTAGAAAATATTTATTTATTTTAAACATAAATCCGAATTTGATGTTAAAAAATAAAATGATATTATCTTTACCTGAATATGTTGTTTCAGTACTGGGTAGAACAAATACAAGCATTGCAGGTTGTACTCCCGAGTCAGCTGTTGTGCCTGATCGCGGATCTTGCCAAAGGAGTGCTGGGTAGCAGAGCATGTCAGCAGCTCAGTGCGGCCCATCAGGGTCAGGAACTCCGACACCTTGTCATAGACAGCTGCTTCCATACTCATCATGCAGTTCTGAAGCTCCACCAAGAAGTAGCGATTCTGTAGCAAAAGAATTGAATGATATGAATAGGCAAACACAAAATGGTTCAGAACCATATTCACTTCTGTTTGTGCATCGATTAAAAAAAAATGTAGGTATTGAAGCGCTTTGTCAATAAAATAAAATTAAAAGACAAAAAAAATGCGTACAAATTCCTACCGATTGGCCACCTCTAGTAAATATATCATGAGCGATCAATAATAATTAAGAGAAATACATAGGAAAATAAGGAAGAATATATGGAGTTTAATTCTCTTGACAACAACCTCGTAAAATTTTGTAGGTTTAAAAATATTGAAATGATTTTCACTACATTCTTTCTTCTTTATCGTATGGTTTTGAACAACCTGGTGTTAGAGTTTAAACCGCCCGTAGGGCTCTGATATTGCTCTATACACCCTTGAAAAAATAAGGTGTGCTGATTTCCTTTTCCTTCACCAATTACCTTGTCATAAGAGGTATGAATTAGGGGTTTGTTAAATAGTAGTTCAAATAATGCAAATATCTATTTGTCAGTTTATGCAAGTTTGAAACAAAAAGTTTAAAGTGTGTGCTATTAAAAAATTATATAACTTTCTGTAACTATTTTATACCTAAAAATTTAGTGCTCTTTATATACCTAGTGATCTATAGAGAGCTAAAAGTCCGTGAGCCCTTATCCTTAAGAATATAATATATGTATGTAATATGTACTTATAGGTTAGGCTTAGAGTTATTTGTTTTTGATATCAGAAGATACAAAAACGGCTAATACTTAGAGTGAGAAGACACGAGTAGGTGAGGATGAATTGTAAGTAAATTTTCTCTAACCTGGTGGGCATTAGCAGCTGCAATGCTGAGGAGGTAGTCGTTCCTGGCTCCCGTAGACTTCTCCTCTAGTTGATCACGGCGAGAAGACACCTTGGCGCTGTTCTTTTGCAGCGACGTGATGGATTGAAAGAAAGAGCCTTTCTTCTTCTTCAATCTATGTTAATGAATAAAAAACAGAACAATACAAAAAAAAGTCACATTTTATATAGAAGAGAAAAAAGAGTAGTGCAGTCTTAGTGCCGACTATTCATATTTTGGAGTCCAGCTTGTTTTGTCTCCTAGGTCAGTTACCTACAAATTTGTGCAAACCTCGTATCGGATGTATCGGGCCAGTGATTTGCGTATATTGGCAGTTCTCCAAGTGCGCTGCCGCAACACGAAGCTTTCATACAAGTCTTAAACTATAAAACTTCAGGGAGCTGGTTAGACTTCGTTTTCTACCACCACCATATGAACGATATGGCACAAGATTTTATCATTTGTTTTTATATATAATGTGCCTCTAAATTATCTGCCACGGTTGCAATGGGTGAAAGTATTGGGTATATAGATTACAAATACAATAGTGATGAAATTTCGTACCCCGGAACCAAAGAGCCCGGAACAGTAAAAAAAAATTGGAGCATGGAGCAGAATTAGACCTACGCAATAAAACGCAGGCAAAAGAAAAAAAATTATGACGTTAGATAAAAAAAAATACTTTACTATTGTAATATAAATAACCAATATTATCTCCCATTGCAGCCGTGGCAGATAATTAATTTAGAAGCACCGTATTTGTTTTTATAATGATATTATTATACTCGTTTAAAATTTTGTCTAGTACCTACCTTAAAAATATTCATTAATATAATACGCACGTATTTAGGTATTTATTCTACCCTGTACTTACACAGAAGCGAAATTGAGGTAAAAAGCCAAAATAAGACTTTTAGCAAAAACTTTTATATTTTTGGTCTGATTTGGTATTTTGGTTGCAGACGTTGCAGCTCTGAATTAAGGAGGCGTATGTCTAACACCCCCGTTACGATTTCGATAGGTTAAGTTGAGAATGTGATGACGTTCACGTTTGTGATGATGAAAAAAATTTGGATAAGTTTAATGTTAATGCTTACTTCTCCTCAATATCCTTGGCTTTGTCTCGGACATCATGAGCAGTGTGTTCTTCATCGAAGTACAGCTTCTTGGTTTTATCTACTTCGAGGACCGTCGTCTGCAGTTCCTTGTGAGCTTGTGCCAACGAATCAGTGCACTGAAACAAACGGAGAAAGGTTAATAATAGTTGGTGGATATACAGAATTATGGAGATAGCTTTGTTAGCTCATACCCAACAGACACTAGCCGTGACTCATTTAATAAACATTTATTTGATAGAGGAGCTACAAACAGCCCTTCTTACATGCAAGGAGGAGGATGAAACAGCATCCCACGTACTATTGAACTGCCCAGAGATTGCCACAAACAAGGTTACCCAAGTAGCAATTTCTTGTCACGTGCGCAAATGGCGAATCTCCGTTGAGATTGGCTGCTGTAACCAAAATTTGGTCAGGGGGACATTATTATTATTATTTGTGAGCAAAGGTTATTAAGTCAACCTTAACGACTTGATCGCAAATACGCAAATTCTAAGGAGGCAGTTTGTGGAATATTAATGCTTTATTAACTGTATTAACGTCTATGAAATGATGAACCAGTAGGTAACATGCCTAGTACCTAAAATATGAACCAGTAAACAGCAACAGCCTTTCTAAAGGTTATTTATATATATAATAACATTTGAAAAGGCTGTTGGGCTATTAAACAATCTACTAACAATTAGGTTATTAAACTATCCCTACACTTTATTACACTATAATTCCATTTTTTTGTTCTATTCTACTATTCTAAGCAGAGACAAATCCAACAACAATGAAAATCCGCGCAGCAGTTCTCGAGTTTTATCCATAAAAAATTCGAGAACTGCTGGTTGGATTTTGTAAATAACCCGATTTGTCTTTGGAAAAATGTGTGGGAGGCGCACCCGTGGGTACAAGGGTACCCAAGGGTACAAGGTTACCCAAGGGTGCTCAGTACAGTAGAAACAGTAATGTCATACTTCAGTTTGACGTCGCTCTTTGTTTCTACTATACGGAGAAGTGTTTCTCTTTTTTTTTTTTATAGACTCACGCCTATATTCCCCAGAAGGGGTAGGCAGAGGTGTGCAGTACACCAAGTCTTTCTCTGATATGACAAATTCCGTGTTGTCAAACGCGTTTCAAGCCTATTAGTCCAGTCATTTGGTAGTTTTACCTGGAATGTTTTTAGGGAGTCATGAAAATTGGTATCTTTATAGATTTTGATGTGCTCTTTCCGAATTTCGACTTTGCCACCTCGTAACTTTTGCGCATACGCCGCCATCTTGGAAAAATGGCGCCAAATTGCAGTTTTTCGACAATATCTCATTTCCTACTCATTTTACGATAAAAATACTTTAGACAACATTAAAGCTGAGAAAATTTCCTACAATTTATGCCTTAACATTATTTTTCTACAATCAATAGTTTTAGCGTACGAGCGCCGCAAAATGTACTAATGAATTTCAACTTGTCGCTTGCAATTTGCATCCAGCGGTTACCTACGACTCTAATAATGTCGTCGGTCTACCTGGTGGGGGGGCTTAATCGGTTATCGGTTAGGCCTACCCCACCATAGAGTATAATAGCACCCACTTATAACATCCCAAGGGTGACATAGAAAGCGACTAAGGGAACAACTGCAACAACTACTTTGCGATCCCCAAGATCCCCTGCCCCAAGCGTTGGGATAGACGTTTTTTTTTTTTTTTTTGCAAATAGTCCACGGCCCCAAGCAGCAGTGTCGTAAAAAAAACGCGCCGTGTACCGTTAGTTATAAATAAAAAAATATGGAAATACGTTTTTTAGCCTAAACGCATGGTTAAGTATACTTTGCGGCGCTCGTATGCCAAAACGATTGATCGTAGAAAAATATTGTTGTGGCATAAATTGTAGGAAATTTTCTCAGCTTTAATGTTGTCTAAAGTATTTTTATCGTAAAATGAGTAGGAAATGAGATATTGTCGAAAAACTGCAATTTGGCGCCATTTTTCCAAGATGGCGGCGTATGCGCAAAAGTTACGAGGTGGCAAAGTCGAAATTCGGAAAGAGCACATCAAAATCTATAGAGATACCAATTTTCATGACTCCCTAAAAACTTTCCAGGTAAACCCCTTTTTTCGTACCAAATGACTGGGGTATATCGTATAAAATTACGGTACAAATTAATTATTATCACTACATAGTATAAAACAAAGTCGCTTCCCGCGTCTGTCTGTCCCTATGTATGCTTAGATCTTTAAAACTACGCAACGGATTTTGATGTGGTTTTTTTTAATAGATAGAGTGATTTACGAGGAAGGTTTATATGTATAATACATGCATATTAGCGTAACCGTGCGAAGCCGGGGCGGGTCGCTAGTAGGTAATAAGAATAAGATTATAGAGTGATAACACTAAGACAAGTTACTAATATTACTAATATATTATATTTTATTTTATTATTAGTTACTAATCTGTGAAAGTTGTTCTGTTGTATCATGTATGGATGGATGTTTGTTATAAAGCCACTGAACAGAGTCCACTGAAATTTGGCACAGAGCTTAACCACAGTCCAGAGAAGAGAAATTGATTGCGAGCATCAGTTAAGTACGTTATTAAAATGTGGTGAAGTTTCAATTTGAAATAATAAATAAATATTTATGACAGATTACAAGCATCTCTAATCATGCAATTAAAGAAATATATTTTACGTTACTTCATTTATTGAAAGAATATTGATATAGCATTTATAAATCTTCTTGTGGTACAAAATACTTCTTCTTTCTTCTCTTATGTGCGGATATTTCTTCTCACCTCGTCAAAGAAATGAGCTTAAAGGATTGTTAGACTCTTTACACTCAATTCCCTAACGGGGTGTTAAGAAAATATGGGTGCTTGTACATCCTTGCTTCCGTATCGTCAATAGCAGTTTTGGAAATTAGCCTACTTTTTCAAAATTGATAGAAAAATAAGGTGATTACCATACGCAAGTTAATTCCGTACTCCCGCACAGAGGTATCTGAGGAACACCGTGTGGATTTTAGACACGGGGCGGATATAATCCCAGCGCTTAGTGAGGGGTACTACACATAAAGGCATTTCCACATCTAAAAAAAGGTTAGTTAATAATAATGTCTATTTACCAAAATTCATCCGATCGTCGTCTGTTAGACAAAGTAAAGTATCAAACAAATATATCTAATTCGTCCCCGCAGTGTAAACTCCCTTACGCGTGGGAAAGACACGCGTGTTGTCAGTTACCACATGTTATCATTTGTCATGTATAATAAATTGTTAGCTATTTACTGGAACCCTTTGCCAACAGTCAGTTACATATCCGAGTTCACTTCGATAACACGTCGCACCACCATCATGGGAAACCATACCGGACTAAACGTTCTTGTGAACTACAAAATTCAATTCCGTAAGGGGTTCAAAACTTACGAAAAGATTATAAGAGTTTTAGTCAGAAAGATTTCTTGCAAATGTAAATGTAAAATCACGGAACCGAGACCCAAGAAATAATGCGGATATTAACGCAGTATTCAAAGCAGTAGCTGACTTTAGACACCATAATACAAATCAACGAAAGAAAACTTTAAAGCAAAGAAATATTCTGCAACTTGGACTCTAAGTTGCAGAGTTCCTAAGTCTAAGTCTTAGAGGGAATGAATTAAAGTAATACCAAAGTGATCTTACAAATATGAGATCTACTCAAAAGACGCATAAAGATAGAATCTTTAGATGGAATCATCTCACAACATGCTTTACGATAGTAACTTACACTGAAGAATATAAATGGTAGAATAAATAAAGAAATAGTTTTGTGTGTCGTTTTATTAGGCACTAGCTGCTCGGCGTGATTTTGTACGCGTGATTATTCTACCTCTACGCAAGCTCTACGCCTATTCTACTCTATCCCACCTTTCATTACCCTACTCTTCTCTACCACTACCCTGCCCAACTCTACCACTACCCTACTCTACTCTACCACTACCCTGCCCAACTCTACCACTACCCTACTCTACTCTACCCCTACCTACACACTGCCCCTGCCCTGCCATACACTATTTATTTTCGTCTAATATTTAACAATGTGCAAAAAAGTCCGAAGTATGCGGACTAAAAAATCTTAAATATTTCTCAATAATAGATATCTGGCTTGCAAAACTTTTAAGAAAAATTCCATTAAACTTTCAGATACTCTCACTTTTCGTAAAAAAATTAAAATTGTAAAATTTTAAATTGTTAAATTACTCCGTGTATTCATGCAAAACGCTATAAAGAGATTAAAATTCTATTATAATATCAAACGGACCCTACGTGCGCGAGTCTGACTGACACTTGCCCGGTTTTTATTTCTTTTTTCAGTTCTACTCGTGACCAGTTTCATTATCGAACAAGTTCTTTTTGGTGAGTTCTTCAATGGTAAGTTAGGAATGTAGTTTTTATAGAAGGTTAGAAATGATTTGCCCGGCTGTAGCCGCCATTATAGCCCTACTCTAGGGCTAATAATAATTATTTACTTTAGGTTAGGTTTGCATTAACATTTTGATTGTTTTTTTTATCAATTCATTCATTCAATTCTTGTTGCTTTAAAATACGATTTAGTCTCAATATTAGGTCTGACCCCAGATAATTCAACTGCTGTTAATATTGATAGATCGAGAGATTTCTAACAATACAATCGTCAAAAACAAGATCAAAATGAACGAATATGTTAAACAGAATGAACAAAATGAATGCGTTCAAAAGATTTTTAATGCATTCATTTTGTTAGTGACTAGCTGATTAATTTTTTTTGTGATTCTAATTATACCGGTCGCAGCGCCAGTTTTTTTTTCCTGTGGAAAACCCTTTATGGGTGCCCCATCACCAAGGGCTGGCGAGTAGTTACCTTGGTCCGGACTGTCGTTTGAATAATGTTCGAGAGCGAGGCCACCAACTTCTGTATGGAGTACCTACTCAGCGCTGCAATCAAGCGATTGCACCCGACCTATGCTATGCAGATACTTTTGTCCCTGACCGGTCAGTATCTACGTCAGGCGGAAGGTTAGGGCCACGTTCGGCGCCCCATCGAATTCTACATGACGGGCCCTACCGCCTCTGTCGTGGCGTGCTCCATCGCAACGCCACCTACAAGGTCCAATTGTAAACATAAACCATCCAGGGACCACCGTTCATATAATTTTAATATTTTCGTTAAAACAAAAAATATAATCAATTGATTTAAACAACAGATGGAAATGAGAATTACACATTTTAGTTACTAATAATGTAATAACACTAACACATAACTTTATACGTTTAACGTGTGTATTTGTGTGTCTGTACACAGATACACACGTTAAACTTAAAACACCCCTCTTCAGGATCGTAGCTTCCAAACATGTGAAGCAATTTACATTTAGATTTTTTTATTTGAAAGATGACTTGGTTGGGAGTATTCTAGCTAAAAATAAATGGGTTTCTTGTGCCGGGGCATTTCATTTTTTTTAAATTTACTTTAGTTTCTAAAGAAGAACTGGTTGGCATTTTTTGTTAGAATGAGGAACTGATAGTTAATCAGTTCTTCCATTGTTTTAATTATTGGATGAACTGATTTGTATAATATACACAACGGCCACGGCGGGCACATATACAAAAATGTTATAAATCAATTTCTTAATTTTTTTTAGATTTAATTTTATAATTGAATTTATTTACAGGCAATCAAAATAAATTCAATTATAAAATTAAATCTAAAAAAATGAAGAAATTGATTTATAACAATTCAATCAAAAATACAAGAATATAAATGTACATAAAATACAAAATGAAATACAATTTAAAAAAATATCTTACTCCGTCTTCCTGGCTCTTCTTATCCCTCGTTGTAAATGAAGTATCGCGGTACATCGACTCCAAATTACCGGCGACTATCATAACAACGAAGATAATGTGAAATAGATGTACCGAAACACTCGCGACGTTTTGTCCTCCTCCATGTCTTGTGTAGAAGCTATAATAACTTTTGAAGTAAGTCTCATCAGTCTCAATAGATCGCTAGCCCGCATTCGAATATCCAAATACGATATTCCAAATTAATAACGAATTTATTGTTAAGTAACCTGGCCAGTAATAATTAGTAATTCGGTCTGACGAAGAGCATGCCAAGACGCACCGTGGAAGTTGGCACCTCGATAGCTAATGCTGATGATGAAATGGTGGTCTGTTATTAATCTTCACTCTTCATAGGCGACGATTCATGGTACCGCGTAAGCCTAAGAATAGTGGGACCATGTTGTCAAAGTTCAAGATGGCTCCAGTATTTTTAAGCTTACGTGATCCAAATTAGCTTTTCTTCTTTCATGCTATAGGCATATAATATATATATATATATAAAGAACATCCATTGTTATAAAAAGCTTACAGTTCCATTGAAATTACAAAGAAAGAGTGACATTAATTTGTCAAGTAACTTATATTTTTAATACAAATATTCTTACGGGGTTCTTTTTTGACACAATTTTTTTTGGGGATGGGGGGGTCATAGGCTCCGATTTACCTATTCAAGTCGCCCCATGTCTCTACGTCCACAGTTGTTTAAATATGTTTTTTAAAGTTTTGTTTTTAATTACCCAACATGTTTAATTTAGTTCGAAATAACTTTTATGTTTGTAGGTGCTATGACACAAAATAATTTTGTTGTATTCTCCAATGTCTATACGACTGATTTCAAGAAAATTTCATATTTGCTTCCAAGTCTAAAAAAGTTTCAATGTATAAAAATGATAACTTCTAAATTCATAAAAAAAGCCATTTTGAACTTGTTTTACTTTAACTAGCATATATGAATACTACATGTCGTAGTAATCAATTCAATATAAGAGATACTACTTTACGCACACAGTAAGGGAATCAGTTTGAACCATACCATTATACTATACCTATTTAACCTACCTAAAGTCGTTATAGGGTAATAAATAAATTCAGTAATAGTAGGTACTGAATTTTTGCCGTAACGAGTTTAACCAGCTATGTATTTACCTATGTTGGTTTGAATGAAAGTAAAGTAGCTTAAAAACTACTGCATCAATTTTGACAAATGATTTGTTATTTGTCATAGTCATTTGTTATATCTTAAGTGTAAAAGTGTATAGGCTATGTTTAAAATATATCACGACTGTACCGCTAGAGGAAAGGTAGATTGTATAGTATTGGAAGCAGTTTTTCAGGTTTTATTTTTTCGTGTCATGTTTACAATTTACATCTGGCAAGAGACTTATAATAATTTTGATAACACGATTGCCGTAGCGGTGGAGCGATTCGCCTTCTGCGCTTGGTCTCGCGGTTTCGATTCCCATACGGAACAATTCTGATTAGCCTATGACCCTGAAAAAATTGTGTCCATCCATGCGCCAAACACCTTGTATATTGCACATATTATTGTCTCATTTTAATAAAGGAGAAATGCAAACATTATATTTTTTCTACTACATATAATATAACTAATAAATAATATTAAAAATACAAACAATTATTAAAGTCAAATACAATACTTCATTTATAATACAATAACATGTTGCGCAGTGTGAATAAATCGTGACATAATAATTTAAACAAGTACTTAAAAAATTATTTAAAGTTATATTAAACAAAAAAAAGCCTATTAAAGTAATCTAAATTCAAATAAAATACTTAAGTAATACTTTACATATAAATATTTAATAAGAAATTTGAAAGCCATAGGCGTATAAAGAGATTTGAAATTTCGACTGATTCTGATGGGATACGGTGGCTCAGCGGTTAGAGCGTCGGCACGGAACGCCGAAGATCGTGGGTTCGAATCCCATCCGTATCAGTTGTTTTTTCATATTTCTTATTAAATATTTATATTTAATAAGCTAACATGTGCTAAAACATGTAAAAAATTCTCAAAAATATTAATACTTTAAATGTAAATGTCTCGCCTCAAACCGACCAACCGGCGTACTAATTGTAAAGGCATCAATATATTATGCTGCAGTTTATTAATATTTCTAATTTGTACGTAATATGTGGCTATTCTGTGACGTAATTACACCGATGCGATGAGATCTAGGCGGGACATTGAATAAGAGCTTAGCCAACTCAGGACAGTCGAATTCACTAATAAATATTTTTGAAAGGAAAATAAAGTCTGCTATATTCTTGTCGATTTTCAAGCGGTAACAGTTGATATTTTTCATTCGACCGATGACGAATATTTTGATAGAAACATAAATTCTTGATAAAGCTTTTTTGGATGTTTTGCAATACAATACAATCGTTATATTTATATTATTTGGGATTCTATATTGGGAAGAGTAATCTGGGAAGATGCCTTCGTAATAAATATATTTCTTATAATTTCCCTGACAAAATCGTTCGTGCGGATATGTACGCAGTAACTAACGACATCGAAACACGAAGAAAAAAGGAAATAATGATATTTCGATTCATAATTAATATATCCCAAAAAAATATCCCTCATTTCCTATCAACTTATTGTCTGTAATGAATACATAAGATAGCTGAGCAAATATTAAAAGGTTCTCGACAGGTAATCGAAATAGATTTATCAGTCACAAACGGTCACCTAATCCCAGACAACCGTCGTGCCGTCGGCGCGGCCCCGGCCGTGCCGAATAACTAAAATATACTAATCATAATACCAAAAATCTAAAGCAAGCTATTACGCAAATAATTATGGTTGGGAGTGTAGCTTGGTCTCGGTGTACACCTCTGAAGGTTAATTGCTAGAAAATGCCTAAGGTATTAAGTCTGCATTTGTGTGTCTTTATGTCACTCTATTGTATTAATTAATACAAAAATATCATTTCTTGTCAAAAGAAAATTCTAACGACTGTCGGTAAGTTTCGAAAACTGCTATGCATCTCGAGATTTTCGCAGAGATAGCTAATTCTGTTTTAATAAAACATGCAACCCTTGTAACTGAGTTTTGTTAGTTTGTTTTGTGTGTATGTTTTTTTCTCTTTGATATAGGTATTGAGGGATAATCGATTAAATTGTGTTTACATTGGTCAAATTACAATCCAGGAACACAGGTATCTAGCTGTGAATTGAAATAGGTACATTTGTATGCATTTAATATTTTATTTTTAGCATCTAAAAGTTGCAAAAAATAAAACGAGCCTGACTATTAGGTTTAGACTTTTAAGAAATAAATAAATATTTGGTTTAAACTAATATTTTTATCATTTTTTTTTATTAAGTACCTAAAGCTGATTTACAAGTTTCTAAGATTGTAAAATGCATTCAATGGTATGGTATGGTCTGGCAAAAATTAGTTGGTAAATGGTTGAAAAATTATAACCTTTGCTCAAGATGTTTAAATCTGAGATATGTTTAAAATATTGTATAAATTGCTAACTTATACTAGATAGTAATGGAGTACGACCACCGTAACTTTGCCTACAACAACATCGTTAACAAACAATAGAAACAGCGTTACGCATGTCGCGTCCTTCAGAGGAGCAAAGTTATAACTGAACATTAAGGACCAAGAATGTTTAACTACCTTTTTAGCCACGTTCAGTTTGTGCTGTCGAAGAAATTTAGCTTCGTCTGCGATCTGCTGTTGAAATATTTCAACAGCTGCAAGTCTGGCGCGCGCTAACTTCTCATTTTCTTCTAGCACGGTTCGCCACACGTTCCACATGTTCCTGTGAAAAAAAGTTAATTTGTGACCAAAGATATACAAGATATTGAGCGATTTTGACCCTAGGAAAAACACATTGAGATTGTAAGCGTCATGATTTTCGATTGTTACAATTTTATTATATTCTAGGCTACGTAACATTTTTGTGTGGTGTTTTCCAAACCTGTGATTACCAAACAATTAAATAAATTCTATAATAATAGTTTTTTATGACGCACTATTTTACGGAATATTTTACGCTGATTTTCTGATGGCTCTATCACCACTGAATGGTACGTATTGTACACCAGATTCATATTTTAATTTCAAATCAATCAAACAATTCGAATTGTGGCACGAGGCTGCTTTGATGAGTTAAAAAATTATAATTTGAAACAATTATATTTGCGACGTTATGTTTTAGTTAGGTACAATTTACTAGAGAACACTGCTAGATTTGACTCGATATTATGATATATTAAAATAAGTTTTGCACGTATTAGTTGAACTGTTTAATTTTTGGCAAAAATATTGCTAGAAATATGCAACGTTTACGCGGTAGTATTCTTTCGTCGCGCATGGTCATGCCCTGCAAAGAACCAATATTTGTAGTATATTTTGAAAATATGGGTTCCTTGCAGGCGACCGTTACTCATCGAGGATCGATCCAGACTGCTATTGCTATTACAAATTTGCTGGCAAACGACAGAGCGCACAGCCCAGACGGGAGAGGGGAGCACCCCTAATTAGTATCACTGTCGGCTTAGGCAGGGCGTTGTTGGGGGCGCACAGGGGTTGAAATCTGGCTCCCTAGATTTGTTTGTGTGCATGACATGTGTCTGGACTGGATGTGTATGGGCTGTACTGGACACGGCGTAGAATAAATTATGAAATTATTTGGGTACCTTGTGTGCAATGTAACAAATCATAATATTTCTGTGTATTGAATTATTTGTAAGTTTGTTGAATGCTAGAATTTCTATAAGTTGGGTAAAATTATGATGATAAGATTTATTTCTGATCATAAAATGGAGTTGTAATATAAAATCAAGCACGTGGTGGGTTTGAACCTGGCATGTACCAATCTGACGTTTTTCAATGTCATATGTACTTTTTTGGTTAATCTAAGACACCGCTGACTAACGGTGAAGGAAATCGTGAGGAAACCTGGACATAATAGTCTGAATTCTTCAACACCTAGCGTGGTAATTAATGCTCGGTCCTTTTCTGTGTGAGAAGAGGCCTTTGCCCTACAGAGGGACAGTTACAGGCTGATGTATTTATATATTGGTTTGAAATAAAACGTAGGCGCACACTAGGATCTTATTAGATTTTCCAGTATATAAACATTCTTATGCCCAGACCGGTACAGATACCGATCGGTTGATCATATTATATACGAGACTAAAATGGGATCTGAAAATGTTTTTGACAAGATTTTTCTTTGTTAAGTGACTCAAAATATAAATCGTAAATATAATGTCTCTAAAATGCTAAACCATGTGCAGATTTGCTTATTGAAGCAAGCTCAGATCTATAGCAATAGGTATAGCAATAGCCTAGTCTTTGTCTATTATGATGTAACGTCATTTGATAAAGCAAGAAGGATAGTTAAACTTCTGATCAAAACGAATGTTAGCTTTCAACTTGTCAGTATCGGTGGGCCTACCATGTACCGATGCAACTTCGCTCTTTAATCCGCTTACAAACTCAATTGGGTATTAGCAGATATATACACCTATACATGTGTAATGTATAATAAAATATGAACCGCAATCCATTAGCAAATGAGTTTGCTCACTTTGATCATGTGAGGCTGAAGGTGCATTTGTGGTTCAAGCCAGTGGTCGAAATTTGATCTAATTTTTTTTACTTCTAATCGAATTTCGGTCACAGCGGCTAATCATAACGGATTTAAGCCCTCTACGCAGGAGATATTATAATGCACAAGTGTGTTCGCAAACAGATGCACTCCTTATTCTCTCACTCTCTAAGTCTGATTGGACGGAAATCCGTCACGACGACGTTAACGTGATTTCAAAGGCACGGAGCAAGTGATAATTAATTTATAATACGCACATAATTTACGAAAAATCAGAGGTCCGAACTAGAGACCCCTGATTTGCCAGTTGACGGTCGTACCAGTAGGCCTTCACGGCTTATACATACACATAATTTTATTTTACGTATTGAATTTACGTCTTTGTAAATATGTCATCAAAAAATTAATTAAATCACACAATCAATCAATTGTTTGTCCGCGCATCATTTCAAAGCGGCTAGACCATAGAGTATTCAAGAAAATATATAATGATAACGTCAACCACATTGCCTTGTGCGGAGCGAAAGCAGGTCTCACCATAGAAATGTTAAAATGTAATTTTTTCAAATTAAGTTTTCTAGACGTTTTTCAAAATTTAACTCCGCTGTTAACCATGATATGAGCTAAAATGTAACTTTTTCGCTCGTGAAGCCTAGTTAAACCACAGTCGATCGAGGTATGATCGCAAACGGAGCTCGTGTCGCGGCCGCGTTGTTCATACCCGTGCTCACGGTTCATACTTCTGTAGGATTGCTCTATTCTATACAGCGTGTAACAGAAGTCCGAAATAATACATTAAGGGCGTATAAGGTACCCTATACACAATTCTTGAGCATGGGTTTTGGAACCGAACCCCAAACAATACTCGAGTAATCCACGGTCAAAGTTTTTACCAAAATCTTTCAAATTCGGCCCTAGGCATCAGTTGAAAGGTAAATCAACACGAATCCGGTTATTTACCGTCAATAAATTCTTTAAGTAAGCACTAGGCACGCATAGGATAATAAAATCTGTCATTATTGAAGAAAATGAAATCGAAAGAATTATTTTGTATGAAAAAAAAATGCCTCTTTTCCATTCAATATTTTCACAGGTGATTCTCTTCATGATATACATACATTCCCTTAAGTATTATTTCGGACTTCTGTTACACGCTGTATATACTCTAAGGGCTAGACCGATTTAGACAAATTTTTTTTTGTGTAGGTTTAAGTGGGTCCCTGGATGGGAGGATTTATATTCACAATTGGACCCGAAAGGTGGCACTGCGATCGAATTCCCAATTAGAACCAGGGGGGTGAAGCTGCGTCGGGGTCTGCTAGTCTATACACATATTTAAGGAGGTATATTAATACGTGAAGCGAAAACTGTGATCCCTTTATATGAATATTGCGCGCACGGAGGAGTGTGAAACTAAAGAATAAGCTTAGTAAAAGTTTATATGGAGAAGCAGTGCAGAAAGCCAAAATTTATAAAAAATAATACGGTCGAATTTGACCACTGACTGGAGCACTACAAAGACTATAAAGAGGGAGAGAGAGAACGACGTCACTGATGTATAGGCTGATTCATCAAGGCAGAGGCTAAATCACTGAACTGCTAGTAGGTAATTATATTACAAATGTGGAAAGATTTTAAAGGTGTCGCGTCGCTTCGAAAGAAAGGTTACTCTACCTAACCACCACTCTGCAGTCAGTGGACGACTTGAGAGCGTAACACTTATTTAATCTCCAAAAAATTATTTTACTATCATCCATGAACTTCGAATATGTCTCCCCTAAACTAATTTGTTTTTTATTTATTTGCGTTATCAAGCTGTAAATATAGTTAGAGACGTAAATCATAGTAAATAAAAAAAACTAAATAAATAGAAAAAAGAAGTAAACAATAAATAAAAGCTAGCATAGCATATTTCGCAAGATATCGCCAAGCGATATAAGCACACATTACATCAATAGCACAAGCATGCATGGCTCGCTTAACACTTGTATTTGCCTTCATCTGTACGCTCGCTATGCTTTTTGTAAGATCACAAAAGTTTATTAACCCGTTCTCATGGATCTGTATCTGAAAACCTAGGTCTATAACTTCCTCAATATATTTTTAAAGAAAAGGATACAAACAACACAACAAATAAAAAAGTATAATCGATGATTTCCCCGAAAGGCGCATAATTTAGTTTAGTTTAGAATTTTCGCTTTGCATAAAAATGTTTTACCTAAAATAAATGATAAAGTATTTGCTGATAGACTAGCTAGACAGCCCGCTCGTGAAGCATTGGGTACAACTTCATGTTTCAAGAACTATTTATATTTTTTTTATATACTTACACCAAGTAACAGAAGTCCGAAATAATACATTATACTTAATGTATTATTTCGGACTTCTACCCTATAAACAATCCTTGAGAATAAGTTTTAGAACCGAACCCTTAACAATACTTGAGTAAACCATAGTCAAAGTTTTCACCAAAATCTTTCTGATACAGTCCTGAAATTCAGCGGAAAGGTGAATAAACACGAATCTAGTTATTTACCTTTAATAAATTCTTTAAGTAAGCAATAGGCACGCGTAGATTAATAAAATCGGGTAATGAAGGAAATGAAATCAAAAGAATTATTTTGTATGAGAAAAAAAATGCTTCTTTGTATTCTAGATTTTTACAAGTGATTCTCTACATGGGTATACATACATATACATGCCATTCAGTTAAATTCTGACTTCTGTTACACAATGTATTTTATTATAATAGTATTAGTAATTTGTGTATAGTATGGATGTATTTAAAATCTGAATAAAATAAATAATCATAATTATTATTTATTATTGATGCATATCTTAAGTCCCTAATTTTAAAGACTCAATTTTAAATTATTATTTCATCGACCGTCATCAATTCGAGTTAAATATTACACCTATAAATATTTATATAGCTACACAAAATTTGGTCTTCACTAATACAGGGTTCATATATTATTCAGGGTTTTTAATGATTTGAATAGCAGTGTGATAGCCGGTATGACCGTTGGATTATCAAGTCAAAGATGGTAGGATCCAAACCTAGGCCTTAAACTCTGACTTTTCGAATTCACGTGCGTATTAGAAAACCACAAAAACTTACTGCAAAGTTTAGAAATTAAAAGTATTCGCCAAAATCTTATACACGGTGCAAAAATTATTATATATATAATATGATACCTATATACAGTGTGAGTTTCCATCAAGTCTCAGCACATATGAGATTGGGTAAATTTAGTCGACGGGAAAAAAATTGAAAAAACATTTTTTTTTACCAACAGTGGACCCTTTGTAAAGAAAATGATATAAATTATATACTGGGTGTGTAATTTCGAAATTAATTATATTTCCTTTAAATATTGAACAATTAGTACTTTTTACTTATAATGTGTTTGTATTAAACAACGCCGCGTGACATTTCAGTCTGCCTCACAATGACTTCAAAAGTTACAATTATCTTGAATCGTCTTGGTCTTTAACTAGTTTGAGTATCAGAAGTTTTTTTAAATTAGCTAAGTAGTAATTACATTGTCAAACAATGGATGAACCAATTTGGACTTAGTTTCTTTTATTTGAAAGGTTACTTGATCGAGAGTGATTTTACTTAAAAAAATATTTGAAGTTTTTTTTGTCAGGGGTTCCTAATATTTAAAATATTACGTTGTCATTGTATTAGTTTTTGTTTAAAAACTTTCTGCTCGATTAGATTATTATAAAAAGTGTGTTTAAATGAGTTCCATGAACTTAGACATTCCCACAATCTAGATACATAAGCTCGTAATAAGAATCTGAGAATATACATTTTCAATTATCGAAAGAAACAACGCAATCATGATTCTTATGCTCTTATTAAACAATAAAAGTGCCTTGATTGGAAATGTAATGCGATCGGTAAGCGGTAGTGCTGCACAATTTGCAGAAATATTGCATTTCCAATGAAGTTCTTTCTTCTTTGTTCTTTTAATAAGAATTATTCTATAAATAGTTTGGTACCACCGTTTGGTACGATGTAATTTGAATTAGTGCAAAATTGGAAAAAAAATTTCCATACTTTCTGTATTCTTTAATGTTGTTCTGTTTTCTTAAATTTAATGTTGTCTTGTGTTCTCTAATATTATTTTTCATTTATTTATTATTATTTACTTTTACGGCTTTGTACCAGGTTTGTCAACGGTTGACCCAACATTTGCTATAACCATGATAGCTGAAGAACACAGAGCAAAAAGAGAACCTCTTTATGTTGCATTTCTAGACATGGAAAAGGCTTTTGATCGTGTGCCTCGAAACACAATATGGTGGAGCCTAAGAAAAAGACTAGTTCCTGAGGCATATGTTTCTGTTATCGCCGACATGTATCGAAATGCCCGTTCCTTTATAAGAACAATAGCTGGAGTGACGAAATCTATCCCAGTCACAGAAGGGGTTCATCAAGGTTCAGTTTTGAGTCCATATTTGTTCAGTCTAGTGCTGGACACACTCACTGAAGATGCTCAGCAGAAAGCTACATGGACTTTTATATATGCGGATGATGTAGCAATCTGTACAACAGCTCTCCAAGACTTAGAAGTGGCCTTAAGTGCATGGAAAGAACAGTTGCAAGCGGGAGGATTGAGGCTGAGTGTAGCGAAAACCCAGTACATGGAATGTAACGTCATGCCGCCCAACACTGACCCAATAGTGGTAGATGGACAGGTGATTCAACAGTGTGAAGAATACAAGTATCTGGGCAGCATGATAAACAAATCCGGGAGCTTAGAGGCTAATGTGCAACATCGCATATCAGCTGCCTGGCTTAAGTGGCGCGAGCTCACTGGAGTTACCTGCGACAGTAAAATGCCCATTAAATTAAAAGGTCTCATTTATAAGTCCATGATTAGACCAGTCCTGACCTATGGCAGCGAGACGTGGGCCTTCACTAAGAAACATCTTCAGACCATTCAAGTTGCCGAGATGAAGATGCTACGGTGGATGTGCGGAGTGACGAGGCTCGACAAAATCCGCAACGAGTATGTTCGCGGCAGCCTCGGCGTACGCGACATTGCCGACAAATTACAAGAAAACCGGCTGCGATGGTTTGGACATGTCAAAAGAAGATCACCTGAATACATTGGCAATGCGACACTCAACCTAAACCTGCCAGGCAAACGCCGTAGAGGCAGACCGAAACTGCGATGGTTGACTGTCGTAAAAAAGGATATGGAAAGCTGCGAACTCTTAGAAATAGATGTCCAAGATAGGGCGAAGTGGAAACGAAAAAGTTCGAAAGCGGACCCCGTCTCAGGACGGGACAAACGCTAGGAAGAAGAAGAAGAAGAAGGACATACTCTATTTAATAGTTGTTAGTTGTAGTTGCGATGCGAAATTTGTTTGTACTTATGTGGCTTTAGAATTGCAGTTACCACTTAATTAAGCCGATGATTTAAGTATTTAAAGTTGTCTCCAAATTGTAAAGCATTGATTCAGTTTAATTAATCTTTTACTTTTCTAAACATGATGACATTAAATGTCAGAAGTGTGAAGACAGTAAACCTTTGAACCTAAAAGCTGTTTTTTTCTCAGATGTTGCTTTAAGACTTAAGCGAGGAATAAAAAAGGATTTTTCGAAATTCAACCCTTAAGAGGGTGAAAAATTGGTTGTTGCTTGAAATTTAAATGAAACGAAATGATGGCTGATGTTTAATCCACTGAGCTGAACTATCGTGAGCCAGCATCTTTGGCTGGCTTAATTATCTTTGCCACTGATATTTATAATCGTATTATGAAATGTTACTTTACCTACCTGACAACGTTACTTTAGCCAATTATGTATCTAATTACAATTAATTACCTGACTGAGTACATTGGCGCACGTCTTGAGTGGGTTTATAACAAGCCTTAGATAGAGTAAAGAAACCTTTATAATGTAATTTTAAAACATTATTGAAAAAGATATTATTATTATTACTTTAACAAATAAAACCAAGGTGTGGGCGCTCTAACAAAGAGTCTGAGTATTGTGTCGTGGGCGTTACTTAAAACATCAAACATAATTCAACATCCCTTAGAAAGTATTAATTTATTACAGATAGATATTTAATATTTAATTATAATATTTAAACTAAGAACCAACGCTGAAACTAACTGAAATGCTACTTAAATCGCACATCGTTTTTTATGGAATATGTATAACTAAATGTCAGTTATAATTATAAACAACTAAATGCGTAAAAAAATAGTGTCAAAACTTAAATTAGGCATTGTCAGTTGGAATTTAAAGTTTCGGAAGTCAAGAATGAAGTCGACAGTCACAGCTCTTGAGACAACCGACAAATGCTTTCACAGTAGCTATAAAAGATTTTATAATGATTGTGATCGACAAATAAGATAGTTACTCTTGGACTACGAAGTTAATCTTATTGTTACTTAACAGCGAAGACCTTATATTCATTTTTTCTAATGAATAGTACCTAATGGTATAATGTATAAATGGAAATTGGGTTCGTTTCAAAAGTAACCCCCGGTTGGACCAATTTTTTTCAGAAAATATATCTTAAAGTAATAAAATTTTTAAAATGCCGCTGTTACATTTTTTTATATAATAACACGAGATCATGTCACCTTTTAAATAAATAAAAAAACTAAATCAAAATCGGTTCATCTGTTTTGCAGCTACGATACCACAGATACACACGTTAAACTATAACCTTTTTATTTCGAAGTTAAAAATACTAAGAAGTAGGTATATCATATTAGTTTAAAGTAATTATAGTTTATTTTGATTTCAAAAAGTATCTCATTATAAAACACTTTTTTTAAATTAGATATTTGTTAAAGCCAGTAGCAGCACGGAGTCTGGAATGGTGCCCGGTTAATGGCAATAGGCTCGCCTCCTACATGGAACTTATAACTTAGCCGATGAAACGTACGTGTACTGCCCACCTCCTCTAAAGAATACAGGCGTGAGTCTATGGTATGTTATATTATTTGTCAAAACTAATATTTATGACAAAATCTACAAGAACCCTAATAAATAATAACATTTATAATGTAAATGAGCAAACACAGGCTATGTTAGATTTTAGACCGAAACCAGTCAGCTAAAACTGTTTACCTAGGTCACTTGGTAATGGTAAATCATGTGGGCGTTTAATACGACAGCCGCGGCGGCAGCGTGTTCGCTGAACTTTCTTAGAAAAAAAAAGAAACAAAGTGAGAATAAACGTTTTTGTTTTTTATTACAAAATTCAAATACTGATATTAACCACCGGACAGCGGAGTCTTAGTACCTAATGGTCCCGTTTTACCCTTTGGGTACAGAAACAAATAAACAAACAAATAAAATCTCTGATAAGTACTTTTATTAAAAAAGTTGATAAGTATAACGTAGAAATATACAATGATAAAGGAAAATACAGATGACAAAAAGTTAGTCACGCCCGCGACACGCACTATAATAAAGCACCTGTCATATAACTTTGTCTGTCTACTTACCTTAGCGAACTATTTAAAAAGCGCTTAGGGTTTTTCTCGAAATAGCTTAAAAAGAACACGACATAATTGACTTGATGACTTATATATATATTTATTTAGATAATGAGACTTGTATCTGTAGGCAATATTGAGCATAGATTTAGTTTTGTTTTTTAGTTCTTTTTTGTGTATTTCTTTTATATGTATATTAAGTAGCGCCTTGCGTAATATTGCGTGTAAATAAATGATGTCTTTCTATGGGTAATTAAAACGTCGTTAAATAAGTATCAACATTGATTCTACATGGAAATAAATGCACACATAAGGTCGGGTAATAAAGATATGTAACGCTTTTAATCTTTTATGGTTGTTACAATACACAATGTACGACAAACAATGTACAACAAGCGGAATAATGTTTTTACTTAGATAGTAAATTGATCTAGTACCCAGCGGCCAGCGGCAATACTTAAAACTTTTACAATCCTAACTAATATCATAAATGCAAAAGTAAGTTTGTTTTCTTAAACCACCGAACCTATCATCCTAAAATTTTGCATATACGTTGTACAGAAACCTTAATATACCTTTAATCTCGAAAAAAGTATTGTTCCTGAGGAAAACATGTCATCTTATAATATAATAATAGTTGGCGCCGCGTGTCTTTCAAATCATGATTGAAATTAAAATTTTAAATGAACGCTAGCGAAACTCGGACAAAAGCCAGTAAAATATAAAAATAAAACTGAAGGGGCCCCCCGAACAAGTGAAGGATTGATTTATTTTTCAGGTATGACATACTTTGCAGGAAAATTAAAATAAAGTTTTAATAATCTAATCCAAACCTAAACTACGGAACTGCGCAAGTCCGACGCGCACTCACTTTTTTTCATAATATAAGGTTTATTTATATCAGTAAATTATAGTTTAGAAACAAACTCAACTACTCAAAAGCTGATAACAAAAAATATCGGAGCCAATTGACACCTTTTCTCCGAAATAAATCGTTTCAGGGAACATGTGAATAAACTTACAAACATAGATACATACATGGGCTACAAAAATCAATTAAAAAATTTTTGTAGTCCGTTAAAAATAGCTAGTATCATGCTCAGTGGCGGACAAAGGCCCGTTGCGGCAAAATTAAATGGGGTAGGTATATTTTGTAAAAAGAAAAGTTAATACGCTCCGCGGCTTCGATTGAGATTTGGGGGCCCCCAACGATTGGGGGCCCGGGGGCAGGACAGGGGGCTCTCCATCCCCCACCGCCCTTAGTCCACTAGAACTCATGCTGGACTTCACATTAATAAAAGGAACCATTTTATCCCTATGAAACGAAACAATGAGTCCTACCTTTTAGAAAATTTAATTTAACGAAAACTGACAATAATGAAAAAAAAGAATAATGAGCAACAAGGAATAAATCTACTTAATACTTTCCAATGTTATTTTCTACAACTTTTGTTAAAACTCAAGTGAACATTTAGGAACGCATTTATAAAAAAGGGCTTTTGTACCTATTGTTTTATGAGAAATGCTTAAATAATTTATGAACGCAAATAAGGTATCATAAAATGTTATAATAGTGTTATGAAGAATTGTGCAAGTATGTGGGTCGGGTTATGAAGATTAGAATTAGAATTCATCAACGAGCATTTGCTATCGAAACGATAAGAAGAAGACTACTTGCGATTTTTTTATAGAGTCAAATACTTATTTATTTAGCTGTATGAAAAAAGATGTAGGACGCCGCGGTGGGTTCGCGGAAGTACTATGCGAAGTAGCTATGCGAATCGCGATTTCGCGTTATCGTCACTTCGCGGGCGAAAAGTGACACAGGGGGTTTAGTCGGTATGCGAGCCGGAGAGCCTGACATAACTGTTTTACATACCCCAAGCGGGATAGTATACACTATAAGCATTACCATCTACGAAAAAAAGGAAGGTCGCAGATTCAAATCCTAAAATGTTTATTAAATTAGATATTTAAATTGCTAAACTTTTACTCGAATCATTTAAACCACTTTGATTTATTTCAGTTACTGAAATCGTAGTCGATAGAATTTACGAGTAAACGCAAAAGTTTCAAATCCACTCTAAAGCTTTTTCAATTTTCTATATTCGTTGACTACCTAAATAATTCTACCTCTGCAAAGGATAGAAGGAAGGAAACAGTTGCGAAAGCCTGCAAACTCGTGTTATATTTCCAACAGTCATATTTTTCAGTTGCAACGGATAGGTATTACGAATCAGTACATCCTTGCAATGCTTATCGAGTGGAAAAAGAAAAGTTAATCCAATTTCCTTTACGTCCGCGCTTAGCTACATTCTGCGAGAGCTAAATCAAATTCTAACTTTAAGAAAGATGCGACAAAATCGTTTTAGAATGAGCAGTTAATTGTTCGTAAATAAAAGATTTTTATTTTTTATTTTTGTTTCTAAGTGCACTCCACAGACGTTGTCTGTTTCAAATAAAACTGTGCGTTTTAGTGAATCTATCGTCATTGTTCGACGATGTTGAAATTATTGCTTCTTTTATTACATTGTATCGACGAAGAAAATAAAACTTGAAATTTCATCCTTCAAAAAGTCCTTTATTGTGCAATTGTACAATAGAAAAGCACGTAGTAGATTAATAGATGTAATACCTACGTGTCTTTGTCGAAGGGACTGAACTATAATGGCGCTCGGTCACGGCCGCATACTCTTGTACCATTCGAGAAATATCCAATATCAATTACGAAGAAGATTCAATCTCGCTTGAAAACTCATCTTTTATAAATTTAAGTTAATGGTCGAAGGACTTGTGGTTGCTTTGGAGTCCCTCAATTCAATCAAAAATGTATAGCTAGAATGAGTATTTACTATTCCTCACTTAATCATTAACTTATAAATTTTTATTTTTATTGAATAGTGTCGAACAAGTGCTACGGATTGCTATGAATATTCTTCTAAGCTACGAACGGTAATCGAGGCGCCATCTATAAGACATTTCATGAACTGCAACGACGGACGTTGCTGCTACAATTTAACTAATTTTCATGCATTCCTGCTACATAATTTTTCATTCAAGTATGTTATTAAACATTGTTCATCCTCATTTTAAGCTGAAAAGATAACTGTAGGTATATTTGATTTTGTACTTAAAAGTTATATACGGTTGTATGTAAACAACATGCGAAGATATTGCAGTGCACCAAAGCAAAGTGACGTTCTAGTTAGTTAATTGGTT
This sequence comes from Protodeltote pygarga, assembly GCA_936450705.2. Taxonomy (NCBI): domain Eukaryota; kingdom Metazoa; phylum Arthropoda; class Insecta; order Lepidoptera; family Noctuidae; genus Protodeltote; species Protodeltote pygarga. Next base: position 17,662,744 of record OW388248.2, read on the forward strand.
TTTGAAGAGATGGCACTGGCATGCAGTTTGATAACGTCGCACCACGCTGTAGTTTTATTACTTGGCGGTATGTCGGAATTTTCGAAGCGTATCTAGAGGAAAAGTATTCTAAATAGCAAAGAGAGCAAATATTACTCAGAGGAAACAAAACTGCATACCTATATAAATGTTTGAAAATACGTTAATCTCTCCCCAGGATTAAACCCTCAAATAAACAGAAGTACGTTAATTTAATCGTGTATCTAAATTTTATTGTTATTTAAAACTACTTATTTAAAAAGATTGACATCATTCATTTGACTATCCCTCTATCATAATTTCTAATGTAATTTGTTGTTAATTCAGAACTCAAAATTCAAATCAGGCTAGATTTATTTAATTAAGTAATACAAATCGGTAAATATAATCTATAAATAAATGTAATATAATTTTGGAGTAGGGACGAAGGTAAATAGTAAAAACTGCACGCGCTACTAGTAGTTGGCGCCTGAAAATTTTTTCGCACGATTTTATATTTATATTTTTACAAACGACTTTTGCTACTTGTTCGATTATCTGTCACAAATACGAGTATACCTACGACTGTTTCCTCCTATACGAGTCTGATTATATATTATCCTTTTTTTTTTTTTTTTTTTTTTTTTTGTGGCCGGGGGGAGTAAAAAATGCCTTCCGCATACCGCACGTCCGAGGACATACGGTTATGTGGGGCTCGCACCCACTAAAAACGTCTCCCCCCTGCGTGTTCCTAGCACTGTATCGGACGGGTCCGGGTACCGCAAACGCGCCTCGCAGCCCCGTCCAGTGCCTGCCTGTAGGCCCGCTCTGATTATATATTATCCTAGATATGTTCATATTCGGAATGCGTAATAACACATCATTCGCTGTTCATAGTACTCACCATTTTTCTTCGGCTCCATCAGATTTCATGTCTGGGATATTCGGGATCTTCTTGTTCAGATAGGCCGAAGATATCTTCAGGAGAGCCTGCGAACAAAGACTTTATATTAATGGTGTACACCATTTGTATGTCGAAGTAATTAATAATTTATAATATACTTCGGAAGTGTAAAGACAATCTCCCCCGTCTCATCTCTGTAGCTCGTTATTCTACCGTATTAGTACACCTCTCTCTCTCGCCTCTGGGCTCATTGCAGCCTTACAGGTACAATGAAGTACACATGATTTGTAACGAAACAGACCAAGTAGCATCATATCCACCATAGTCCGTCTAGACGTTCACTTCTTAGCTTGGCCTAACAAGTTTATACCGCTTCAATAACACCTACTGTACTGTACGATAACACCTGTTGTGTAAAGCGGTTTAGAGCAAGCAACTTGACGCGAAGCACAAAGTTTCGCATTGCTTGCTCAAGCAGATGGATGCACCCATCAAGCCGATTATAGAAGGCATTTTGCTCAATTTCGTCTGTTCAGGTGGTTGAATAAAGTTAATTTTGCCCGTTTTCAAAACGATACAATGTTCCCAGCTCTTTATATTGAAGTAAGTATTTTTTTTTTGTTTTATTTTTAAGGTTTAACACTATACTGTTGAATATAAATATTTAATAAGAAATTTAAAAAACATGTTAAAAATTTCACAAAAAGTACTGTACTGTTGCTTTTTTAAAATTGCATGTAAGATTATAAATATTTTTGCCGTAATCAGCAGGCATAATATTATTAACTACACTGGTTACATCTCTGAAAGTGTCCACCATGATTTCTATTATAGAAATTGGTTTGAAGGTTTGGAATTGGATGTGAAAGCATCGCATAAAAATATAAAATCGAATCAAGCAGGGGCATGCAAATCTATTAGCTTGAATCGAATATCAAAACAAAAAATTGACAGTCTCGAAACCTTATAAAATGTATTTCTGGACTATTCACAGATCTGACGTCGGAAATATTTGACAGTTCTCTTCGACAATTTAACGAACAGCCCATTTACTCTTGGATAGTAAACGTAAGTACCTATGCTATTTTTTATTAAAATAGTTACAATTCTCGTAGATTGAGACTATAAGAGCGTGCGAAAAATGTATTTTATTTATACTGCCTGTATGTAAGGTATTTTGTTGAATATGTAAAAAAAATATTTAAATATCTATTTTAGCATTTACTCTTTAACAAGTTAGAGTCATATGGAATAAGGGGCAACGTATTGGAACTAATAAAATCATACCTATCTAATAGATTACAAGTTACTAATATTTCCAGGATAAATATATCCACTAAACAGGAGCAATTATATCTATCTGAACCACGATTTGTTACATATGGTGTGCCACAAGGCAGCGTCTTAGGTCCACTTTTATTTATTATTTATATAAATGATTTACCTAAATTCACGAAACATCCGATGTCTCTCTTTGCAGATGACAGTACTGTCTCAATACGGTGCAGAACGAAAGAACTGTATCAAGATGATATTAATGATTGCTTAGCTTCAATTATTTGTTGGCTAGACAATAATAATTTAAGAATAAATTTAACTAAGACTCAAATCATGCACTTTAGCCAGCGATGTCAGCCACTTAACCTCCATATTAGCTATAATAATAATTCCATATGCGAGGTAGATACAGCAAAATTCTTAGGTCTAACCATAGATAAGCAGCTAAACTGGAAGGCTCATGTAGCACAACTATGCAAAAAGGTGGGCAGTTCTGCATACGCTCTTTATAAATTAGCGCCAGTTGTTAATGTCGATGCGGTGCTTACTGCCTACTACGGCTTAGCAGCCTCAGTACTACGGTATGGCATAATTTTTTGGGGAAATTCAACAAATAGTACAGTGGTTTTCAAAGCTCAAAAACGTTGCGTACGGGCCATGTTTGGTTTGCAGCCTACAGACAGCTGTAAACCTTACTTTGAAAGACACAAAATCCTAACGCTTCCGTCCTTATACATACTTGAGGTAGCATTGTTTGTGCCTAACAATCTTCACCTGTTTCCCCGGTTATCTGATGTTGTGAAGCGTAACAGGCGTAAATTTAATAAAAATCGAATGTGTTTACATAGCGCCAAATCAAGTTTAATGGGGACCAGTTTGTTATGTATGGCACCAAAAATTTATAATAAAATTCCAGATAACTTTAAGCAATACAACATAAATATATTTAAAAAGAAATTGAAAATCTTATTGACCAGCAAATGTTATTACAGTACTTTAGAATTCTTGAAAGATAATAATTTGACATATTAATGTACCTATGTAATGACATGTAATTATAATTTATTTATTTTATTTTTCTGTAAGGTCTATTCTATTTTGTTTTTATGTACCTGATAATTTAATTTTGTATACTTAAATAATATTTGACATTCAATTTAATCTGACATTCAAGAAACATTTTGTGAACCTTGTAATATAATTGGAAATATTTATAATTGATGTACCCCTAATTCATACGCCTCTCTAGGCACATTTTGGTGATACTATAATTAAACTTATGATCTTGTTACACCCGAAATGAAGGAATAAATGATTTGATTTGATTTGATTTGATTATAACTAATATTATAAATGAGAAAGTAAATTTGTTTCCTTCTCGCGCCTAAACCACTAAACCTTGAAATTTTACATATACGTTGTCAGGTAAATAGAAATGAACAGGATATTACGTAGAAAAAAGTAAGTACTGTTTCCGAGGACAACAATAAGATTCTTATGAAAATAGGTGGTACCACGTCTCTTGCGAATCATGATTGAATTTGTCAACTCCTAAATTAATGCTGAGCGAATCCATGGGTAAAAGCTAGTGGCTCATAAATAGAAGGTACTTAGGAAATAAAACTTTACAACAAGTCACTCAATTCATTTCGAACTCACCACCTATTTCAATATTCTGTCGTCAGCACCAATTCTAGTTCGAACCACTGCCTTAGAACTTGATACAAACTCAAGTTTGTAGAGCTTCGATTCGATTGCTTCGAAACGTTTCGACATTTCCACAACTCCTGAGTAGTAACTCCAGCAGTAAGGAAATACTTTATCTAATATTAGCTTTTGCCTGCAGCTTCGCCCGCGTGGAGGTCGGACCGGGATAAGTCAAATTATATCTAAATATTATAACAGAAATATTGACCTTTATATTTTTATCTTTATTTATTTGAATACCTGTAGTGTGAATATATTATTTGGCAATAGTAAACCGATAGATATAGAGTTGTATTCCTATATAACTAATATAAGCTGCTCAAATTTTTACATGTTCGTCTAACCAAAGAGATATTATAAAAATTATATTCTTTAGAGGGGGTAGACAGAGGTCTATACAGTACACCCACGTCTCGCATGCTATGTTATAAGTCCCATATAATAGGGGGCGAGCCTATTGCCATTAACCGGGCACGATTCCAGACTCCAAGTTGCTACTGAGAATTTCCTAACAGAAATACCCAACAGTTTGCCCCATTGGGGATTGAACCCAGGATCTCAAGCTTAGTAGTCGCGCTTGCTACCACTAGAGGCAGGCAGTCATGAGTTTCCACAGTACACATAATTTCCGAATGTATTGTAATATCAAAGTTACAGTCGATACTATTATTAGAGCTATTATGCATTACCATACAATACGATGATGGAGCAGACTCTCAGTTTACAGAGTGATAACATGAGCACGAGTAGGGTTGCCAGATGATAATTTGATAAAGAAAGACATATGGATATAAAAAGGAAGTTTTTCCGTAAAAAAGGAGGACATTCATAAAGTTTGACTGGCAAAAAATGTCTAGGCATCGAGTCCGCATTTATACACTTGATTGTGCAGAAAGAATAAGTTCAACGATTTTTTATATTATTTTAATCATATTTAGCTGAGCTACCGTTAATTTTTGCAAGAAGTTCTTGGTTTTTGCAACAAATAATTATGAAAATTTTCAATGTCATGTTGTTGAAGTTGTATTGAGAAATAATTAAAGATTTGTACTTTGATGGTTAGCAAAAAGGGGGACTTACGTACACTAAGTAGGTCATGGAGGACAAAACACAGAAAAGGAGAACATATCCTCCTTTTGGATATATTCTGGCAACCCTAAGCACGAGTAAATTAATAGCTGCAACCAAGTACAAAGGTACAAGTTCATAAAAATGGAATAAAAGTTCGTTCGTTCGAATAAAAAATCATTTTAGAGATGTTTGTTTATTTAACAGACCAGCTTTTTTTTTATTTTTAGCGAGAACGTGGGGGCGTGGAGCCCGAAAATATTTAAATAATGAAAGGGAGTCTAGTCAAAGCTACTCGGGACTGAAATGTGGCTTACACCTAGCTCAAAGACTTAGCATTGCCATCCTATGTATTCAGCCAGCGTTTTGGGGACGTTGCCCATTGGTAGCGGTTTTTAAGATTAAGTTTTTCTTTTACATTTATAATTAGTGTTTAGTTCTTATGTATAAATACATGCATAAATGCATATGCATATAATGCATATGCATAAATGCATAATATTGATGAACACTGAACACTAACCATAACACATCGATATAATATATATAGACAATAGATCAACATAAAGGTAAATTTAAACGGATGTGAATCATACGCATAGTAATAATATTACCGGTCGCGCGTGTATAAGGTATAATTTTTGTGTGTATTTTTCACTTTTATTTGACTAAGGCCTCTTGTAGTCCGCTTCATGCACCGGACAACAGGCCGTCAATAAACAAACGTCCTTTTTTCCAAAGTCCAAAGATTTTCTATCGAATGGACGTTAGCTCATACAATGTAAGCGTTAAAATTGTACAAAAAATGGACAATACGTTCCTTTAGCGTTTACACATGTCAATACACTAGCGTGGGCGACCGCCTGTTTTACGTGACCGGAGTCTGTCGCACCGAGGGGAGCCGGAAGCACATCCGGAGAAGATTGGGTGCCGGACCGGTGTCCGGTGTATGTACACACATTCATATAAACCAATACACCGATGGGAAGAAAGGACGTCTATTTATTATTTATACTTTTAAAAAACAGGGTAGACGACAAAAATATGTATCTATAGGTATACCTTTAAGGTATACCCTTAGCTAGGCAAATATATTCTTTATTACTAGAAAATAAACTATGAATTTATTATTTGTATAATTTTATTAAAATCAACGACGTTGTAACCGCTACGTGATGTTATTATTAGCGCTATAGACTGCGTATGCACAAGCGTAGGACTTTCAGAGACTTGTAGACTCAGGCGTAGCACGCCTACGACTACGTAGGCTTAACCGTAGCACTGTCTACGACTTCGTAGGCTCAGGCGTAGCACAGTTTACGAAATGTATAATATTTATTATTTAAGGGCTTATAAATGTACTTTTTCAAGAAATAAATAGATTATCACTGTATACACAGAGTGTCTCATTAGTGTATACTTGAGATTTTAGGGAATAACCCAGGAGCAAGGAAATCAAAGCTAGCGCGTGGTACATAGCAAAATATATTTTCTTCGATTCTAACAGATTGTCATGACAAAGTTGGCGAGTGGATAAACTTACAACATTGTACGAAACTACCTACAACATTATAATTAAACCATTCTTGGATGATACCGAAAATATAATTTAAAAAATTAAAGCAATGATAGCCTTGAGGAGCGAGTAGAGTGGTATGTAAAAAAAGGGCTATTGCATGTTAGAAAAGCGAAAGGTAAATCTAAAATACGGCTCTAGAGCGGAAGATGCAAGTTTAAGCAAAGAGTTTAAATACTCAACATTGACCGTCGTCGTATTATTGTAATTGTATTTGTTTTAATGTTATTTTTTATATTTTTTTTTTATATTGTGATTGAATAGTGTAATTGGCCTAGGCCGTACTATTTAATGTAAATAAATAAATATAAAATTATAAGAAAGTAATTTAAATGTTTAAAAAGCAGAACAATATTTAATTAAATTATTGTACGTTGTTTTGTGGTTTATTCCCCCTTGCGAGAAGTAGGACACGGAGCGGGCGGTATAACAATTAACTAATGTCGGATCATTATATTATCCCTCGTCTGCGGCTCAGGCTTCAAATGTCTTTTCAATAGTAATTGCATACGTACTGCCCTCATAATACAATGTACAATTACAACTATGAATTATCATATATATGAATACACTATGCACGTCACGTGCCACGTGATGTGCAATCTCTTTTTCCAGACAAATGTCAAACATAGCCGACTTAATTCTGTGGAAGATATCGCTGTGAACGAAAAGACTCTTTGTACTATTTATGTATACATTGTTGCCTATCTCTCATATTTCCTGCTAAAATAAATAAAAAACAAAACCTGTCAAAACTTGTATCCCAGGAAAATTGGACGTATGGAAATTCGAGCTCTCGGAAAGCGTAAAAGCTTTAGTTCGATACAATTACCGTCTCCCGATACAAGCTCGCACTGACACGCCATTTAAATATTTTTAATCCGCGACAAAACTCAAACAACTTGATTGAGAGCGTACGTAGCTAACAAAAGAAGTTTTTTTTTATGTAAGGAGTTTATTCAATTTTTTATTTATACTCAAACCCTGTAATGTACAGGTGGTAGACAAAGTATTTAGTAATGACTGATATTTTGACACCTATAATACAAGTACACACATCAAAAGTGTCTAGGGATCAAGCATTTTTATGCGGATTTCTTGAGATTGAGATGTGGCTTTGTAATAAATTTATGATTTTATAAATTTATATGGATCCTTTTTGGTGCATTTCATAATTTGAATCAGGAACTGTGAATCAAATTCGAGTAAAAGATGAAAATCAGCTGTCAATATTTTCCCTATAAAAACATACAACGCATTGAAGACATTATTAGTGCTACTGTTTCCCTACTACTGATTAAAACCAACGTTATTATGGAGCGGCGACGTCATTTAAGCAGGGAAGAAATGCTCAGAGCCGTGGGAATGATAGAAGCTGGTTCCCGGCAACGTACTGTGGCTTTAGCTCTGAATACAAGTCAGAGTGTTATCAGTCGACTTTGGACACGTTACCGAAGCACTGGTACCGTGGCTGAGCGCCATGGAGGACGGTATCGCTGCACCACACGGAGACAAGACCGATACATTCAAATCTTAACTCGAAGAGCTCCAACAATAACCGCCATGATGTTAGCCGTGAGGCTTCATCACTCTTCAGGGAACTTAATTAGCGACCAAACAGTCAGAAACCGCTTGCATGAAGTGAACCTTCATTCCCGAAGACCGCTACGGGTACCACCTATAGCAATGCACAATCGTAGGATTCGATATCAATGGGCTCTTGAACACAGAAATTGGGCAGAAGAACAATGGCGTTTCGTGTGCTTTTCTGATGAGTCTCGTTTTGGTATGAGACCGGATACAAGACGTATACGACACTGGAGAACCCCTGGACGCCAACAGCGATTAAAATCCTGCCAGGAAGTCCATCCTTATAGTGGTGGAACCATCATGGTATGGGCGGGTATTTGGATCGGCGGAAGAACTGAGTTGATTTGGATCAGAGGCAACCTCAACGCTCAAATTTATGCTGAGACGATTGTATCAGACGTCATCGTTCCTCTACAAGTGCAAATCGGTCCCTTATTTCAGTTAATGCATGATAATGCACGACCGCACACCGCAAGAGTTGTAAGACATACTCTCGCCGCAGCTAACATCAATGTCCTGCCCTGGCCTGCTCAGTCGCCAGACTTGAACCCGATTGAGCATGCATGGGATATGCTACAGAGAAGAGCTCTGCCGAATATGGAGGGTATCCCGTCGCAAGAAGACCTTTTTTTGTTGTTGCAACGAACATGGGCGGCCATTCCACAGCGTGATTTGGATGAACTCATTTTGAGTATGCCAAACCGATGTTCTTGTGTTGTTAGTGTTCGCGGTAGAAACACGGATTATTAATTGTTTAAGTTACCCAATAAAATTTTAAAGAAAACTGTTATTTCAGTCTTTTTTTTGAACTTTAATGTTAGTGGTTCAAATGTCAAAAATCCCTTTATTAGGAAAATGGCAAATTTCTTTATTAATGCAAAGGTGACTTGGTTTATCGTTACTGTGACAAACGAAAACACTTTATTTGATGAATCCTTAAAGAAAATTTTAATTAATATCAATCAGGAGAAAAGTTATTGCAAAAATATATCCCTAGACACTTTTGATGTGTGTATTACATTATAGTGGCCAGTTTTCAGAATTGTATATTATCAGGCTCGCTTGCAGTGCTCTAAATTCAACCGTAATTCTTATAAAATAATATTTTTTGCTTTCTGCACTCCTTCTTACGTATAAACTTTAACTTTTCCAAATGACTCTCCGTTACACTTCGTCCGTGAAGGATCTGCGCTGTCAACTTTTCCAATGAAATTATTAAGTAGTTATGATTAATCCTTGTCTGGCCTCTCATTAGTTTCGTTAGTTCTAGGTAGATTAGTTTGTTTTTTAAATTTTTGAAGAGTTACGATGAAGATTGTTTAACTTACATGTTATTTATACATAATTTAGGTAAATAAAGAGAAAATAAATTTAAAGTAAAATATTATATCGAGACGTTTGCTATCATCTGATAAGAGGTTCCATTGATTATATCCGAAAAGCTTCATTAGATCATCACAAAATGTAAATGGGAGCATTTCGGAAAATATATAAATAAGAAGTAGTTAAAAAGTAACGGGCAAGAATATTTTCACCTTACTCGTAAGTTGGCGCAGCTGTTGGCTATTAGGGTAAGCTTTTAATGTTAATTTTAACGTGTAATTGGCAGTTTCTCTGCTTTTTATCCGCCCTTAACAAAGCTCTAGACTATTTAAACAGCAATTATTCAACATCAATTACGCTAAACGCGCAACCATCTAGACTAGAGAGCTCACATTTACAATTGTGCAGGAATGAATAAATCGTATTGTTGAAAACCAGTATAATATTAATGTACGCTAGTACAATTAAGACTAATTTTGTCGGAACTGAAAATTGAATTGCTATTGTGTGAGAATTGTTGGAAATAAGGCTATTATAATTGTATAGACCGAAATCCGATTTGAGTTCAGTTAGTGGAATTGCACTTACGCCACTGATATTCGTATAATGACGGCGATATGCAAAGTTTTATTAACACTAGCTGTGCCCGCGACTTTGTCCGCGTGTCATCATGTTTTCTTGCATTTTACAACCATAAAAATATGTGTAAAACATTTTTTTCATTATTTGGAGTAAATCCTTTTAGTAATTATTTGTTATAGTTTTCCGTTTTTTGTGTTGTGTATCAATTTGATCTTTATTATTGTTATAAATTTGTGATAATGTGTTGTTAATTTTCAATATTTTAATAATTTTTCTTTCTCTTTCTTTTAATGATTTTCGAATACCTACGTATGAAATTAAAAACCCGAGCCCCTGGGAATACACAACTTACAAAATAGACAGGTAAACGTGCATCATCGCTTTACTTAAATTAATAAAAGTGCGCACACAAGTTAGAGTTAACTGTTTGAATATGAAGTTAATGTGAATTCACAAGAAAATTTCAATTAAAGAAGCTGTTTTTGTAAGTTAGTAAAGAAAACAATGAAGGATAAACCATTATTTTCTTATCCCGTCTAAGCCACACAAACAAGACACAACGGATAATGTTTGCTGGTTTAAGTTGGAGTGGTCAATGTGCCACTTTAATACATTATTAACCAAATTATGCTTACGTCACCCTCAATGATTTTACGTAAAGGATATGCATCTATAACGTGTTGCGGTGGTGCTGCCATTGTGAGAGCGTTCTGATAATACACCCCATATTAGCTACTGACAAAGCTCACCTAAACGGTTATTATCGTAACACGTGCCACTTAATACTATAAAAGTTATATAAAGATCTTTATAGAACTTAAAGGAAAATTCCTTTAGAGATTTGCAACAATATGTCTTCATTTTTAAGCTGATCGCTAACATAATAACATCTTTTACGACATGGTTATTCGAAGAAAACATTCTGTAATTCCTTCCCGTCTTCGGATCAACATCGTGGCTTGTCTGACAGCGGAACACTGTAGTGCCGAGTTAAAAGGCACTTAATCCTACTGAACCGGACAGATTCCCAACCAAGAAGGTCCGTCATAACAAGATTCTTTTATTTTTTAAACAGATTTGCCCCTTGGTTATCTCTGGTTCCTGGTATTTTCTTCATCGTCGGTATTAGCGAAACTAAAAATAGGGAATTTGATATGATCCCTTTCTTCTCTCGTGTTTTCTTTTATAGAACTTTTCTAAGTATTTCAGTGAGAAATATTGTGAAAAAAAAATAAAAATAATTGCGTGGAAAATGTTATTCGCTATTATAATATGTTTAGAGTACAAAAATAGTAAAAATAAATATAATTATGATTAGATAGGTATTGATATAGCAGATCCAATACTTAAACAAATTGCTTTTGCCCTCGGATTTGCCCAGATGGAGATCAGACTAGGATAAAATATCCCATGTCCTAATATAGATCATGCTCTACCCATGTGCCAAATTTTATCAAAGTCCGTTCAGCCGCTCAGTTAAAAGCGTGATTAATTAACAAAGATCTAAATTTACAAATAACACTCACATTTTAATAAACGATCGAACAAAATCGTAATCTATGTCTATCTGTGTATCTATGTCTGTGTGTATCTGTAACAAATCACTTTTATTCATTTGTTGTATTCAGTGTCATACGTGAAGTCCGAAAAAGATCGATGTCTATTATTAAAAGCTTATAAGTCAGTTACTTATTGTCCAGAATTTATTTATCGTTGCAAGCTATATTTAGTTTATAGAGAGCTGTGATAGCCCAGTGGTATGACCGTTTGACTGGCAAGTCAGAGGTCTCGGGTTCGAACCCAAGGCGCGCACCTCTGACTTTTCGTAAGTTATGTGCGTTTTATAAATTAATTATCACTCTCCGTGCCTCGGATACCTAGCACGTTGAGCTGTTGGTCCCGGCTGTCAATTGTAGATCTTTGACAGTCGTTACGGGTAGTCAGAAGCCCGAAAGTCTGACAACCAGTCTCACCAAGGGGTATCGTGTAACCCAGTATTTGGGTTGTGGAGGTCTGATAGGCAGTCGCTCCATGTAAAACACTAGTATTCAGCTGCATCTAGTTAGACTGAAAGCCGACCCCAATATAGTTGGGAAAAAGGCTAGGCAGATGATGCAAGCTTATACATGCAACCCTCAGTGAGCAAACCTAACTCTCTTCACTAAAAAAAAATCAATCTTAAACAGTACTTTTAAATTAAAATCCGGAGTAACACCTTTTTTGGTAACCACGCTAGCTACATTTATATCCCTCTCTAAACACAAATGTAATGCAATTAATTCATTCAAAACACAATTCTCGTGTTTAAAAACTTTTTTTTTTATTCTTTATTAATTATAGAGGGTTTTTTTTTAAAAAGTGCCACCCTCATCGTGACACTCCCAAATACTCACCCTTACAAAAACAAAATAATAAAAACAACTAAACTACCTTACTACTAATTCCTAAACTAACTATACTATATAAATAATAAAGTAACACTAGCAACCAAACCCGACATTATATTGTAATGAATAGCGCCTTCAACAATATAAGTACACTTCTATTACTAGAGAGGAGAAAATGTGGAGACTTGTACCTACCATTGCTTTGTTCTTTTTAATTTTCTCTTCTATGTAAGTTTATTAAACGTGGAACATTTTGCTTTGTTTCTTCAAAAGCTACAAGAATAATTTATTTGCAATTAACTAAGTACCCTAATGCAGATGCACATAGTTGATTTTAGATTGCTTACTGCATAATAAGTAAATATTCAACAATCTTTGTTCGCATCGTGCATAAATGCTTTATTAAAATATGTACATATATAATTAATGGTATAAGTTTATGCAGGTTTTTTTTATTCGTATTAACCTATAGGATTTTTATCTATTAGTGGTATCACTATCGTCCTGTTAAAACCAGGGTGGAATACCTGTCAAAGGTAACCAACAACTCTAAATACTTAGGTAATCCTTTTACTTTTACCTACTGAAAATCGCGATTAATCAATATATTATTTTTATTATCATACCTAACACAAACTAAGGATAATGCTGGATAATGATAATTCTTTCAATAACTTCTTGCTTTAATAAATTATTAATAGTTAGTTTATAAGAATTAGAATTTCGAAATTAAGTTTGACGAGTTAATTAAAAGTTGAAGTAAAATAGTAAAAGTTCAAATCATACTTAAAAAATACATTGTTCCAGTTAAAAAGTTAAAACTAAAATGAACGTAAATTGAATTTTCCGCCCGTATCGGCGTCAAAGGGCTATTATCGCCAATTTGCTGGCAGACAAAATGCGAAATAGGTAGGTCGGTGCAACAATAGAGAAATTTATCATTCATTTTATTTATGGAATAATTTCAGACGAACTATTACCACAGTATAATAAACATACAGTACGGAAACTACGCACAAACGGTCAAAAACGGCACACACACAAACATGCGCAATGACGCGTTCGTTATTACTGCGAGTACCGCGACGTTCGCTTAGGAGTCTCGACGTTACGCAAAATTTCATATTATGTTTGTGTGAGTGTGCCGTTTCAAGCGTTTGTACGTAGTTTCCATACTGTATGTTTATTATACTGTGCTATTACGCTGCCATTCATACATAATTCGGATTAGGCACCCACGTTTGGCGCTATACATAACAGATCGGGTTTCGTATTCAGAGAAATGCAATGTTCATGCAGCACGTGTAATCTGCTTTGAAATGGCGTTTGATATTTGCGTGATTGCGATGCCACAACGCTTTTGAAAATTATATTCAGTGCATTTTCACTGACTGAATATAACTAATTTCCAATAGTGTTAAATGTGTTTTAGGTTATTAAATAGTATAGGTATACTAATATTATAAAGAGGTAAAGTTAGTGAGTTTGTGACATTGTAGCGGGTAATCTCTGGATCTACTGAACCGACTGAATTCTTTTACTAATAGAAAGCCACGTTATTTGTGAGTGTATAATATATAACAACCTATAAATTATTTATATATCTTTTGGCTATATATTAACCCGAAAAATGCAAAGACTTTTGTGGTAGTCGGAATTGCAAAGTAAGTCGGAGAAAAAACGGTTAAACGAAAACGTTTCTTACGAACGCTACCTTAACGATATCTGAGCGTTTTCTATTATTTGGGTCAGAGTCAACCACCACTAATTTCTCTGATCTTGTCGGTGGTCTATCGTCCGATTGACATAGGTACAATGTTTTTTATCACGCTTAGCATTATAGCAATATTTAGCAGCAAAATGATATTATATGTAAGGTTTACGTTTGATAATCTTCGTTATAACGTTTTGATCCGAAACATCGACCTTAGAGTTTGGGTAGGACCACTAAAAACAATAGCATGCTTACTCGGCACCTACTACTAGTTGGGAGTTTGGTTGGTACCTATATTCAATAGATACAATGTAGTGTATGTTTGCCATTGTGTGTGTGGGTAGGTTGATTAAATTTGTAGTTTGGCTAACAGTCTTGCTCGTTCAACCTTTGTAATAATCCTATTCACTTCTAATATTCTACAAGCAGGGGTTGGATGGATGATTGAGCACAGAGTTAAGGACTATTTACACCGAGTGAATGCACCACAGTGTTATGGAACGAAGCGGATCAGTGGTCTGTCCATACAAAAGTGCTTCAAAGGACGGCGTCTGTCTCCCCGTCCCAAACTTGGCTGTGCCCCATGCATACAAATTAGACATGGCTCTGCCACGGCCGCACCGGACACATGCACTGATTTGTCAGGTAATCAATCTTTTTTCGCCAATATAGGTACCACGCGTGTGACGCCGCAGGCCTCACCGTAACACTCATAAAGAGTTTTCCACACGACAAAAAAAAAAAAAAAAAGTCCTCACCGTAACAAATTTAATAAAAAGGGTTAGGTTTTATTCAGTTTTAAATTTTACATCGAAAATGTAGCTCGGTATAGTCAGAATATTTTCCAGAATTGACAATTACAATACTGTATTCTCTCTCTATTAATAAACCAACAGTATTATTAAATATCTGATCTTGTAATTTCAGATAGAAATGTCTTAAACCAAGTAAAATAAATCCTGAAAAGCTAGCAAAAGCCTAGAAAGGCAAGAAGTGACCGGATTACACGAGTTGGCTAGAATCCGACTAAGGTTATTGGTTAAGATGTCTGCAGTTCCGTCAAAGCTCGAAACTCGGAAATTACATA
The DNA here is from genome assembly GCA_936450705.2 of Protodeltote pygarga. Lineage (NCBI taxonomy): Eukaryota > Metazoa > Arthropoda > Insecta > Lepidoptera > Noctuidae > Protodeltote > Protodeltote pygarga. Next base: position 17,677,957 of record OW388248.2, read on the forward strand.
ACTTTGACCGCTGACGCAAGCTAATGTCTATAGATATAAACACAGATAGATGGGACATACTTGTGTGATGTGATAGAATGACAGCAGTAGTGGGACAAAATAGGTAAAAAAAAGATCAGTCAAGAGACAGTTTTGAAGAAAAGGTGGCCTATGTTTTTAGTTTCGAAAATATTATAATTATGTTCTTTAACATTGTAAAAACATTATTATTTTTCGTACTCTTAACCCGTGAGAAGGCGCGCCTTAAAAAATTACACGGATAGGCGCGCGGGAGCAAAACTCTCACACTTATTAAATCATAATTTCTGAGAGAGAGTTATATTATAATGAGATTATAAATTTATAATAATAAATAATAGACCATCATTTATATAATTAGAGTATTTAATTAAAACTATTTAACAAAAAAAGCAGTCTTATGCTTAAATTAAAAGTATTCTATTCTTTGGCCTCAACTTCTGGCACACATAACAAAAAAAAATCATAAAAAAATAAAAACAACAAAAATTAATTTTTTTCAGTATTCCATGTAATTTGAAGATATACGTCCTTCGAAACACGTACTGCACATAAACGTGACGTGTTCAGTGCCGAGTGATTTTTGACATAAAGTACATGCTTTTTTAGAGCGTCTATTTTATCGTCTTGGACAGAATGCACAGGTCCAGGCTCAATTTCTACGTCAGAATTAGGTACAAACCGCTTCATTCTGAATTTCATGGGAACTGATAATAACGGAATCATTACTCTCCAAATCATCGACACGACTAGCAACTGTATCCTCCGGATCCAATAAAGGTTCTTCATATGGATCAGAATCTTCAAGCCAAGCAGATATTTGGTGTGTTAACCGGTCATCCATGACTACTTTTGAATGCTATAATGAATAAACAATATAATCAATAACAATAAAATAGGTGTTGGCCTTTTAATATACAATAAAACAAGAAATTAACATTTACATAACGAAAAAAAATACTTACGTGGATAGGCGCGCGATGAGAAAAATGCCGCAATTCAAGGCGCGGTTGCACAACCTGCTCGCTGCGCAGTCGCAGTGCTACTGACACGCTCGGGGATGTATTGAGGGGAAAGGGGACGAATACTTAGGAAGGTACTGAGAAGCTCTCCGCGCTAAGGTGTCGGTAACATAGAAAATTATCACAATATTTTTTTGTGTGAGAGAAATACTCATAGCGCGCCTTCTCACGGGTTAAATTATAACCCCCATATACATATAACGGCTGCGCTGAAATGCTACGTCAATCTCGTCGTCAAATCGATTAATAATGTCTTAGGTTTTCTAGACCACCGTTCATAATAAATTCAAAACAACTTTTGAAATGGAATAACTTTTGTTAAAGTTTTCTCTAGTCGATTCTTTGGCTTCGCAGCCTCCGTGGTGGCATGGTAGCCCAAGCCTCACAACAGACATTTCGAAACAGTTTCAGTGTATACTGAATTAATAATTTCAGTTACTATTTACTTACTTAACTTTCACCTACTTAACTTAATTTAACTTCAATCTTTCTGTACAATAAATTATATCATAAAAACCGTAAAAGATTCAAAGCTGGCAGTTGCTAGTTCTAAATGCAATTTCTACTAAGTAGAAAGCGGAAATTGTAGAGCTAAAAGGGTCCTATTTTTATTTTATCATTTCTACTTTCCAACCTCAGATTTAAATACGTTAACTTATCGAAGTCAAGGTTGCAACTGTAACTATATTTGTCGTCACACTGTTTGACGCGTTTCAAGTTATTCTTGGAAGGCTATTTTTTACACTCAAAACTTTAGGAAATTTATAGCGATGTTTAGGGTAATCATGGAAACACTGTCATCGTACAACTGCGTGACTACAATGTGAGAACATTTTCAGTGACTTATCCATAAACTATAAGTTTCTAATTTAACCAACACAATCATAAATTCGACAGGCCATTCAAAATATGTGTTTTATCTAAAGAGGATGTAGCGTTAAGCCAAAGCAACGCCTTAATGTGTTTAAGTCGCATCAAGCTTTGCTTTTGAAGTAAGGATCTAGTATGATGATAGGTCTTAATTGCTATACCAATAAGGCTCAATCGTGACACGGCAATAGTTGTTGTAGCCGTATGACACACATCATTACATGACTTATTTTTGGGTTCAAACGGGATCATGACTGCTTATCACAGTAATTAGTTCGTTAGGCGAGTGCTAGTTGCATTTTTAGGTACACTACCCCAAATTCAAAATCAATTCCACGGTGCGCGAAACTTCTTTCTTTCTATCTGTTTCAGGGCTGAATTTTTTAACAGTAATAGGTAGCCAATTTATCCGAAGGTATGAAACGAAACCCCTGGTTCATGAGGCCGACTTGCACTAGGCCGAATATTAAACTACCATTGGTATTACTGCGGTACAATCTGCCGTATCTAAGTAAATATTTGCAGCACATTCAAATATTTGTGAGTACTAAATATTTATTTAGCTTCATTCAGTATTCTGACCAATTAATGTCTTCGTAAATAAACGTTCCTCCATAAAGTCTTCAGAAGATTTTTGAATTGAATAGAAAAAAATATTTATTTAACTACACAAGTGACACACAACGGTACTGTAGAAATCGTTAATTTTATACAAAAGTATATAATACTTCCTTCACCCGCGTGATTTCTTGATTTTAGCTTACATTTACATCAAGGTAGCTTACTTTCTAAATATTGTAAGAATAATGTAGTAGATCCAGAAATAAACCGGATGATACAAACAAACAACTGTTATCGTCTTAAATGTCATAGAAAGAGCGTTTGATAATTAATCTATAACTTGGTTCTCAAGTTACCAATAGCGTACCATAAAATATTATTGTTAAGAATGTCTCTGATATTTTTATTGCTTGGAGAGACTGCGCGAGATACACAATACAATGGAATAGCACAGCCGCGCTGGGGTATTAAAAATATGATAAAAACCGAGGCAAAAGCACTATTACTAGACTCGCTGTAGTATCATCGTCTTTCCCACTAAAAATAAACCTTATTAAATTATAAACAATCTAGTATAGTTAGTTATATAAATAAGCAAACTAAAAATAGTTCAGTACCATTTTCTCTTATTTTTGTGAATCTATTTTTTGTTACACGGCACCTAATGAGAACTATTGTGATCGCCTATTTCTTTGAACTGTCGAAAGTTAATTGTGCCATTTTTGTCCCGGATTTTTCAAATATGAAACTACTTTCTAAAGGTTTTTGTACTATCTCAGCACCTGACAACAAAGGAGTAGTTTAGGTTTTAATGATAATAATTAGCAATATAATTGATTCTATTTTTAACTTTGAGTGAACGGTAAGGACACGCTTAACTCTGGGCCCAATTTTTTAAAGAAATGCCCGCCCACATATGTATAACTAATCTTTAAACTTCCATGTACTGTATAATATAACTTATTATCTGTATTTTGTGTAATTTGGAGTAATAATAATGGTTTTATATCTCTATGTAACTTATGAATCTTTTTATTTTGCATTTATTATAAAATGTCGAATCACAAATATGAGGATACAATATGAAAATCAAAAATGAACTAGCTTGAATTTGACATGGATTAGATTCTCTCACGGGACAAATACTTGTGTGAAGACAAATGGTTGTATTGTGTCTAATGTTTGTGCGTGTTTATAATAATAATAACACAGGCATATAATGTAATTGTTACTAACTGTGTTGAAAAATCCTATTATAGTGCTATGATTTTTACAAGCTTATATTAATGATCACATGTGTTTAGGTCAATTCTTACATTTGAACTGCTAAACTTACGACTTTGGAATTTTGCATGCTAGTACAGTTCTGATGACGGTACACTTCTTCTTATTGTAAGATCCATTTCTTCTTATTTAAGAAGAAGAAGAACGGTACACTAAAATGATAGAAATAACCTGATGTTGCAATCAGGATTGTCCTGTCAAGAAGGCCTTAACGGTTAGGAAGCTTTTTAAACATAAGTTTCATTAATTTTAATATTCCAATATAATAGCTCGATTTTCAAAACTTTGTTTAAAATAAATCATATTTACTGACACATTGTCCCTGTTTTTCGTAAGATAAACTAAAAAATAGATTCATCATATAATTATGTTAATGGCAAAATTTAATTTACTTTTATTATTGATTTTGTAAGTACCTACCGAATTCTCCCACCACAGCGTCGAGCCAAAACAAATATTATAAATTGTGTTCTGTCAGAAACACTCGTATTTTCAAGTAATGTAATTTACCAAAAATATTTTCAGATCAAATGTTAATTAAAGCATACCTGTAATTATTTTGGGAGTAGAATATACCTACCATTTATTGGAAATATTTCCATATAGGGTTGCAACTTGTGCTTTTTTGTGAAGTATTGTACACTATTTATTTGGCGTTATTATGATCTAATAGCTGACCTACATGCGGCTTCACCCCTGTGATTCTAAATTAACCCGATTGCAGCGCCACAAAAAATTTGCGCCACAAAAAATTCACCAAAGTCTTAGAAGCGCGCCTTGGCCTTGGGTTCGAACCTGAGACCTCAGACTTGTCAATGGTCAATTCAACGGTCAGTACCACTAGGCTATCACAACTCAATATTATTATAATATATAGGTATTACTTATAATAATACACGTCTCGTTATAATAATAATGTAACAGTTCCTAGTGTTTATGAAATACAAAACCTCATTAACTTTCTGCGTTGCCGCGTTGCGTAGCATATCCTAACGTTTCATGTCGAACAGTAATTTAATGTCGTCTACACAAGAGAGGAGGAAATGAAACGTTTCTATCAAACATGCGTGCCTAGTACCTATAGTTATGCTAGAATGTGACAAAGAGCTTCTTGCGCACCTATACTTTGTACCTTTGTAGGTGACGAGTCCGCAAATTGGATTATTAGGAGAAACTCAAAGGCGCAATAAGTTAATAAAGAAATATGATAAAATATAAAATGTATTCGTTCCTCTGTGAAATCTCTTGCCTTAGAATCATTTCTGGTATCCTACACAATAGAGTAAAAAGACGAGAGTCGTTGCGTTAGAATAAGTTTTCACAAAGCTTATTATTTTGCTCACTCTTGTTACATTTTCACGAGAAACGGGAAACGAAATAAAATACTAGAATATTGTATTCTCGTTATTTTAACATAATAATAGTAAGTGTTGTTAGATGTTAAGCTTAGCCTTAGCTGCACCATTGCAATTGGCGTTTTCGCTGCCTTCGCAGAAATCGCTCAAAGTGCAGTGCTGTTGCCACGGCAAAATTGTATTAATTTTAATTTTTAAATGTATGTAATAGTCAAATTAAGATTATAGGGGTAAACAAAAAAATTAAGAGATGCATGGAGAACTCGGGTTTAAAAAAAATTGACAAGACAACACCTGTCGGGTCAGCAAATATTTAGTTAAAGGAAAAAATAATAACACGGACGGAACATGAAGTGAACTGTCATCAACTGACATTGGAAGCGCACATACCGGGAGTCAGGTCGGCTACGTCGACTGAGAGCAGTCTCTGTTCTAACTTGGGTTGCTTCTGAGTTAATTTTTTTAAAGTTACAGATAACTAGATAAGCAAAGATGAAATAAAACTGTTTAACTAAGAGGTTGCTAGCAAGATAACCTGCATGAAAATGTTAATGAGTTTCTGAGGCAAAAGAATTTTGGTATCAATAAAACTTTCAGAAAATTGACGAAAAAATAAAATTGGACAGTACCTACTCAAAAGCGGCGCCGCCCAATACACTAAACTAAAGGCTTGCGTAAATTACAGCCGCCACGGGTCGTAGCACAAAGCAAAAATGCGCCTGGCAACCGATCCGTCACTATGTTACGCTGCGGCCCGCTGTACCGTGCTTTGGCTTATACAAAATTTACGAAAATGATATAAAAGGATTTTTGCATTGCAATGCGTGAGGCGCGGCCCACCCAAATGTGTGCTAGGCTTAGAGCATTATTACTAAAACACAACTTTTCATTACCTACTCGATACAATATAAAATGGACTAAAATTAAATAATAAACAAAGTTTAAACTTATTGTTGTATTACATTATTATTGTGTTACAGATACAGGTTTACCGGCATTACTGCAACTGACGTGAACACAAAAGGGTTAAAGCGTTTACAATTATCGTTACCATGTAAAAGCAGAAATTTTTCTTTGTGTTGTCTGATACAGTGTTTCCCTGAAACAGATATATAACACAAAGAATAATTTCTGCTGAAAAGATATAAATTGCAGTACAGAGAAAAAATTAAATGAAACTTTGTTGGTTATCTCATTATTTGATTCCGCGAAGCCAAGAGAAAAGTCGGATGTTCTATTGCAGTTCCTGAATTACTCGACGATTTTAATAACTGGAGTATCTTATGATTTGTGGATATGGTGCGATATTTATAGGCTGTTTCCTTGCTATAAAAGTACACGCCAGATGATGAAAACATTTAATAAGAACCTCCGAACAAAAACGCATTAAACATTTATTTATTTATTTTTTTTATTTATTTATTTATTTAACACACACATCTATCCTTACAGGAAGCCCAATGCGATAGATAGTTACATATATTATATTATTATTCATACTAATTTAAGTTATACATATACAAATCATTTAAATAACAGATATCACTTAAGACATTATTACATATGCTGTCCTTGTGAAGTCGTTCAATGAACAGGAAAACAAATCAATTCGCTCAGCTATCGCGTTGAGCGTGCGTAGTGCGCGCATCATTGGTGCAAGCGTCAAGAGGTTAGTGCGTCCTATTGTCACCACCAGTAGCTGCGGCAGCCGCCGCCTCCACACATACCTATCTGGCACGCACAGGCGAAGTTCCTCCAGTATTGCCGCATTATATTTTTTTCCGCGTAGAAGTTGAAATAAATACGTAGCCAACGTCACTTCTCGCCTTACTTCCAGTTTATAATAGCCGATCATACCAAGCAAAAACAATGTTGGGTATAGTAACGGATATCCCGGGTATACTCTATATAATTTAAAGTAAAGAAATCTTACAAATTTGTTCTGAATTTTTTCCAGCATAGTTTTATATTTATCTTCACTTGGACTCCAGATAGCCGCGTTATATTCCATATGACTCTTCACTAATGCCTCATACAAAGCTTTTAAAGCGCTGACATTAGTGAAATCGTTGGCTTGACGTAAAACAAATCCAAGATTACGGTAGGCTTTCTTACAAATGTCAACAATATGTTTCCTAAATGTGAGATCCACCGTAAAGTGAATACCCAAATCTCTGACCTCAGTTTCACGCTGTATGGGTTGCCCCTCCATGTGGTACAAACAGTGACTAGGGGTGCGTACCTTGGTGAAAGATACCACTGAACATTTTTTAACATTAAAATATAACTTGTTCTTTTTACTCCATTCAATAACATTGTTTATGTCCCTCTGTAACAGCCTATGATCTACTGTCTTATCCTTAATCACCATGCTTAGTTTTAGGTCGTCAGCAAAAAGAAGGCACGTGGATTCTTCCACTATTTTTGGTAAATCATTAATCATAAGAATAAAAAGTAACGGTCCCAAATTACTTCCCTGACTTACACCTGATCTTGTGTAGTAAGGCTCGGAATGGTGTCCACTACAGTCGACAAATTGACGTCTCTCGCGCAGATAGCTTGCGAAGAACTTCAGCGTGTGAGGAGTGAAACCCATATCGGCCAGCTTGAAGAGCAAGACGTCATTGTCGACTGTGTCAAACGCTCTCCGGAAGTCCAAGTATGCAACATCCACCTGAAGCCCAACATCGACTGCAGGAATCATAGTCGCCATCTGATGTAATAGATTGCCCGTCGTACCTCTTCCCGGGCGAAAGCCATGCTGTGCTTCAGATAAATAGCCGCTCACCTGTGCGTACAAGTTACTGTGGATAGCAGCCTCAAATAATTTAGCCGGCGCTGAAAGAATAGCCACTGGTCGATAATCACTAGCTTCCTTACATCCTTTCCCTTTTGGTACCGGTACCACTCGCGTCAATTTCCATCGATCGGGAAACTTCGTCTTTGCAATACATGTGTTAAACAAATGTAGCAACGGATCAACTAAAGTAGCTCCACAGTCTTTAAATATAAAAGGAGGGATGCCATCCGGTCCTACCGACCGCTTGGCTGGTAGGCGTGCCAGTGCACGCCGCACCTCTGACCTCTCGAGTCTGCCGAGGTGCGTCCACGCACCGGCGCCGCACTGACTCCCCGAGGCACTGGCTGCCGCCACATCTAGAGAAGCCGACTCCGTGCTGTACACCGAGTGAAAGAACTGTGCAAACTCATCTGCACATTCGTGATCCGACAGTACACATCCATTTTTAACTAATTTATATTGTGTGGTATTACCTTTTTTTGACCTCATGTAGTTCCAAAAAGCTTTTGGGTCCGAAGCCAGGTGCTGCTGTATGCGATCACGATAACCATCATGCGCTGCCCTTGTTTCCGCTTTGACTCTCGCCCTGCACCGCGCAAACGCATCGTAGTCTGTTTGTGACTTGCTCTTTTTGTACTTTTTATGTAGATTGTATTTAGCTAAAATATCTTTAATAATATTTGTTGTATACCATACAGGATAAACACGTTTGTTGATCTTTAAGTTCTGCTTTTTAAGAGGTACACATATGTCCAAAGACTGTGTGATTTTATCATAAAAAAAATTTAAGGCTAAATCAGGATCATCAATACTATAGATATCATTCCAATCTATTTTAGACAATAAATAATATAATTGAACAAAATCAGCTTTAGCAAAGTTCCATTGTTTAAATAATACTCGACGTTGCTGAATGTCAGTTGATGAGGACATTGGCTGCATAGACGAGGGGGTCACGGAGACTTCAACGGCTACCGCGAGCGGCGGGTGATACGCATCCACTGGTTGCAAGCCTTCCCGCTCTGCACAAACTGTCACGCCTCCGCGCCCACTCAAAACTAAATCTAATTGCCTATTATTACGATTAGGTACCCTGTTACATTGAACCACTTCACAATAGGCCACAAAGTACTCATAATAATTACAAACATTATTATTGCACGAAAACAAATTAAAATCTCCTAGTATTATTACATTATTATTATATTTATTACATATTGTTTCTAATATTCTAAACATTAACATGTACTCGTCCTCCTTAGTGCGTGGTGGAATATACACTACACAACAAGTAAATAGAAACCTATTTTGCATATAAACAGAAGCACAAACTAATTCAAAATTGTACAGATTAATATTATCTGGTATTGATACCTGTCTCAGTTCAAACCTCGGTGTGGCCACGAGAAGCACGCCGCCTTGCTTGCGTCCATCTGTTCGGTCACAACGCAATATTTGGTATCCTGGTAATATTAGTTCGGCGTCGTAGATGGACTCATTACAACCCGACTCTGTGATCGCAAATAAATCCGACGTAGAAGATTCCAGTAGTGACATAAATTTTGACGTCTTAGTTCTGAGTCCACATACATTTTGGTAGAAAATGTTCAAAGTTCTAGGTGTTTGCTTTTGCTTAGGTTGTGTTTGAGGTTGGGCGTCGAAAAAAGATCCATTCACTGAACTCTGTATTCAGTGGCCACACATCCGAATCACACAGATTATTGAAGTTACTTTCTACTACGCCTATTTTAAATGACGCATAGTCTCTTTCCGTTTTAGGTTTCAGCTTCTCAATAGTTATCTCTGAGGCATCTCCCAGTATTTTCTTAACATACTCCAATAAATTCGTCTCAGTCGTGGTTTTATCTAACCTCCAGACATGCAAGTATTTCTTACGTTCAATTGCTTTTATAGATGCAACCAAACTGTTTCCACCTCTCTTAATCGGATTTTTCCTTTTTACTTCCGTCCAACTATTGTGAGTTTCCGCTCCCGCTGTGTTCCTGGCCACAGTCGCATAAGTAGGTTCTAGCGGCTGCGACTGCAACGGCGCGGGGCGCGCCGAGCGCGCAGGCCGCTCCTCGAGCGCCGCGGCATGGCGCGCCGTGGGTCGTACAGCTGCGCCGGCGTCAGTACATGGCGCGGGCTGTAATGACGGCCGCGCCGCCGCCTGTAATTGGTTCATGCTACCTACGTTTATAATCTTTGGCGTTACTTTTGGTCTACTATGCAACTCTGCGTTAGTACTAACAGTATTAACTTCCTGATGCACAATATTTTTTCCTTCCGACTTAAGTACTTTAATTTCATATTCTAAACTGACACATTTCTGACAGGAACTATTCAGGTCTCGTCTCAATTGACTGTTCTCAAGTTCCAAATTCAATACCGTAGTCTTATATTCCTGAATAAGTTTATTTTCCAAGGCATTTATGCTTGTGGTAATAATATCTTTAACCTTTCCCAGCAAACCTGACATATTTTCTTGAATTGACTTTCCTATAAGTAATGAGATTCCTTCCATGTTGCTACTATTCTCCCTAGAATTAGGTTCTTGATTTTCCATTAAACCTGACCGAGTGCTCGTCCCTCGTACTGGAGTATCATCTGTTACTCGTACACGTTGCGTTATGTTGGAACACGAATCGCATTTGTACTTGCTCTTTAATTGAGACTGCTTCTCCATGTATTGGGCCGAAGAAATATTTAAACAGGAGTAGTGAAATCCCGCTTTACATCCCGTACATTTTAGCAGCTGCCCAAGTTCAATTTTGTTATTGCAAACAAAACAATTCATTATCAAATTCGCTAAATCACTACGCGAACGAGATGGATAGACGCACTCGCGTATGGAGCGAAAGAGAACGATGCGCGTTCGCGGCTCGTGCTCCGCTGACCGTCCCGCGCTTCTGTCACTCAATGATCACTAGCAATTTAATATGTCTAATAACTAAAGAAATCCATTGAATTAACACTGTACTCCATTTGTGCGAGTTCATACACGTTCAATATATACTTTAAACATACTTTTAACACTTTATAGTCCTTTATAGTCCATTGGTGATAATATCGTTTCTATGCCACCTAAGCTGAAATTTGGAACATGGGATCGGCAGTGAGTAAAGTGCTCCGATTTATAAGCCTATACGGCGTTAAGAAATTCGTGATTTCAACTGAAGTTGGTAGTACTCGGTAGATTAGTTGGTAAAGCAATGGCACGGCACGCTAAAGATCGCGGGCTCAAGTCCCGCCCGAGCCAGATGTTTCTGCGAGTTTCTTATTAAAATATTTTCAATTAAAAGAAAGTAAAAATATGTAAAATGTATGTAAAATCTAGCGAGACTAACAGTTATTACTTATTCTTTTCGGTGTGCAAATTCTTTACTTAAATCAGTGCAAATTTAATTTTGACTGATAAAGAGTCTGAGAGCCTTAGCTACTACTAGTAAAGTGTGTGCTAATTAACGCACGAGCTAGCAACCTGAACAGAAAATCACCACGCGTTCGAGCGCATAGCAAGCTTTGATAGTAAGCAAATTGTTCACCAAAGTACTTGCACTGCAATCTAGAATCTACGCTTAAGTTCACTCTTGATAAATATGTGCCTTTAATTTTACTTTTTTTAAATTACGATATACCTACTTACTATAAAAAGAATATATTTATTTTAATGTACCTATTATTTTATAAAAGAAAAAAAATTAAATCCATATACATTTAAAAAAAAGTATTTGTGCATGATTGCATAATGCGAACTATTATCGAACTATAAAAAAGATCAGAACAAGTTTTCATACATAAAAGTTGCCTAAACAAAACTTGTTTTGAAGCAGTTTTTTTTTGTATCTTATCTATGTTTATCTTCTTAATTTGGTTTCTTGCGATTTATCATAATATTCATAATTGTATTCAGTAGGTTTATACCTTCAATGTACGAGCGTGATAGCGGTTAATTAATAGTTAATTATTGTTTAAAGTCAAGAGCGTCTTGGTAAAGTAGATTGTGGCTGCGCTTCCGGCACGTTTGATTCAATTTGCTGTGTCTCTGGCTTCCTGTCAACGTTTCATGGAGAATATTTGCAGAGGTAATAACATTGTTTTATTTAACAATATTATTTACGATTTCTTATACTTTTGAGTATCGATTCTAATAACGCAGGTTGAACAGGGTTCGTGTTCCACGCGCCTCTCAAGAGGATTCGGCGGCGCGGCGCGGGCGGCCAGGACGCCGAGAACGGCGGGACCTGCCTACGCCATTGGCGGGTCAAGACCCGGCGGGAGGGCGGTGAATACACAAGTGAACCCCGTTCTCCCGTCCAGAGGTCCGTCGAAGAACACCGTGTCACTGGCAGGGGTATCCGACACGGGTATTTTTAGAGTTTTGTAGAAAAACCATAATAAGTACAATCTATCACTTAGAATACTACCTTTTTATTGTAACCCGTCTATGAAGGGGTAAGTAATTACAGTTGTCCATAGATATGATTTCCCTTAAGACACTCTCGGCGTAGTGTATACAATAAAACATTCTGAATGTCAGCAGTTGTAATTCCACCCTTAAGCTCTGGGGACTTTCATGCAATTTCCCAGATTGCATTTGCCCCTTTACTTGAAAATTAAATATTATGTTTTATTATATTAGAGTGACATACCGAAAGGTAGAAGAGAGAGACTAATACTGATTCTTTGGGCAAAGGATAAGTATTGCTATCCAGCGTGGCAATACTGCCGATCTTCTGCACAACCGAGGACTGCGATACGGAGGACTTTTTTGACGCCTTTTTTTTTAGTAAGTGTAGGTATAAGGTATTTTTTTTTTCATAGTGTATAATTATTAGTATCTTATTTAAGTAGGCAAGTATGGTGTTTAATTTTTCTTGTTTAGGTAGTCATGTATAATTTAAGATATTCTTTGATGTGTAATGAATGTTTTTTAAAGTAATTATCATAGACTTATATCGATATATCTGTGGTAATAGTAGGTTACAATAATAGGTATATAATACCTACCTTATATATATTATGTACGTACCTATATACTAATTATAGTAACCTACGTTTATTTTTTCTATAATAATCTTTAGCAATAAAAATTTAAATTTAATTTAATTTAAAACTTTTAAATTAACGATTTTCGTTGAAAAAGTAAAAATAATTACTTTTTCAACGAAAATCGTTAATTTTTTATTAATAGAGACAAAACGGGCTTGCGTGTCACTGTCACCTGATCATAAGTAAATATACCGCCGCCCAAAAAATAACATTAGAGGTAGCACTGCACCGATGCATTGTCGAGGATGGGGGCGGTTAGGCTTTCGGTAATCATCCCTCGAGTCGTCACCGTAGGAAACGCAGTAATATATCGTGGCTACTTAATGTCGGGATTCGTGACTATGTGGAATTTAACGAAGTCAACCACGTAAGAAATTCTTACGCTATCGCTTAAGCAGAGAATTATGCTTAAACTATAGCGTAAGTATTTCTTACGTGGTAGAATCGTCAAATTGAATTGATATTAAACTATCGGGAAAGTAAATAAAATGTTGACTACTTATGAATTTACTCTTACAATATTATTTCTGAATAAAAATAGCTAATAACATTAAAAATGTAGCCTCCTATTAGTGAAAAAAGTTCAGTAGTCTTTCATTCATCCAATTTGTTCTCTTCACAATATTACACGAACATAAAACTTACTACTAGACTTGTTACTTACCTACAAGTTTGTTTAAGACTTTTCATAAACTGAAAAGAATATTTATTGAGTATTGGAGTGTTTATTGATACCTAAGTAGAAAATTAGCACGGGTAATTGGGTTCCTGTTCCAAACTGCACTGTTAGTGACGCAAATAAACAAACAATGTAACACTGGGTGCGAAAATATTGTGTCGTACCCAATATTTAAACATTGTAAACTGTACACAACGTGTACAACAGGCAAACTATAGCTCAGATAATGTTTGTAGTCGATACCGCGTAGTTTATTCAATTACAAATGCCTGCCGGTTCGTGGAAGCTTTTTTAAAGTTTTAAACCTATCTATTAAATATTTTCTCTCTTAGTTAATTTAGTGTGTTGTGTTCATTTAATGTTAGTTTATGTTAGTTAAATATTTTCTATTAGTGAAATAATTGACAGTAATAATAATTATCATTAATGTTGAATCTCTTTACAATTTTACAATAATTTCAGTGAATAGTTGATCTTCTCCGTCATCGTATGGTTGACGAACAACCTGGTGCCAGACTTAAAACCATCGCTAGGCCTCTAACATGGCTTTACACACCGTTGAAAAACCTCTCAGGTGTGCTGGTTTCCTCACGATGTTTTCCTTCACCGTTAATGAATAGAATGAAATATGAAATAGTTGATGAAATATGTAAATACAACACTTTCTTCCTAAAGATAGCTTTTTTAACGACTTCTATAAAGCGCTAGGTTTTTAAATATAATATAAGACGTCTAAATTAAAAATGAAGACCTTACAAATATTTGCGGGCTACACAACGTTTAGCCTGGAAATCGTATTGACTTAGTTCAAAAGCTGAACCGAATAACAAATTGAATTTAAATTGGTTCACCGCAATTCAACATAGCACCTATTAGTATTGGTGTTGGTCAAAGGTAAACCTTCCTAACTCGAACCTGCGAAGCTTGAACAGGGGTTTACTATAGCTCTGAGTTATAAGTTTATTATTATAATTTGCAACGTTCTTAGCGCAAAAGCGAGAGCCAATACGCCTGACTAATTCATGAATTTGCAAGTTTTGAATAGTAAAAATAGAATTGAGATTGGATTCGTAGCTCAAGAGTAAGACCCAAGACAGTTTTGTATTTTTTTCGAAGTTTCTAACATTTGATAACAGTAAATATGTAGGGTTTAATCAAATTACTAAGCGAAACTTCGAGGGGATGCTAGGTATTGATAATACATTACGTAAATAATAATAAAAAGGGTAATAAAATAAAAATATTTTCTATTTTGTTCAGCACTTTGCCACGTGACGTGGAACAGAACATTTTTATTATTGTTTCTGTAAACTATTATCGATAACTAACATTCCTGAGAAGTTTCACTTACTAATTTGATTAAACTTATACCTATACATAATACAGGGTTATTTGTAAAACCGTCGCAACCTACAAATAACCCTGTATAGGTATAGGAAGAGATAGTCTAATCTAAAACCGTACGCTAACTAGCTACGCTAACCCATAGGTATGCTAAGTAGGTGTATAGACGCAATACATACAAATTGGTCGTCGTCATCGGTAGTTCGTCATTAGATAGACACGCTATACTTTTAATTTACCTTTAAACGGGTCTTTAGCCCGTTTCATTTTTCTGAAGGTAAATAAAAGAGGTCCGCATCTTATCGTAAATCGATGAAACATTAACTTTTTCGTTTATTATTGTATTATTCGAGTCACGTTTCTGTAGTACAAATTGCGATTTACATGAACTTTTGCCGCCGAGTTTAAGGTCTTTATAATTTATTTTAACTTTTACATTACTAATTTTCTAAGATATTCGATATGTTGTTGATTCGTCATGGTCATCAAAATAGATGCATCTGAATACTATTAGGATACATCTATGCATCCGTGAACACGGTGTTTTTAAAATAGAATAGGTAGGTTCTAACTCTAAATATATTTTCTCTAAATTTCGAGTGTCTGTTAACCAGTAGATCCAGTCCATCGGTTAACGCTGTGTGTATTCTGTCAATAAATCCGTCACGACACTGTTTTGTTAATTGTAGAAATATATTGAAACCGTAAAAGATAATTCTGTAACAGTTTTTAGTCAAGGATTAAAACCTGTTCATGTCGATTAAACTAACTGTGACTCATAAATTTATTCACAAAATAATATTCTAGCGTCAATTTAATGACAACAAAACATTTTTCAAACAAGAAATGACGGTTATGTTTTTATTGCACAAAGGTGTCCGTTGCAAAATTTAGTTTTGAAGACTTTCGTCCATACTCGTAAATACAACCACGGATTAGAAAATAAAGAAGGACTCCGCGCCAGGCAGGCATATCGAATGTGAGGCACCTGCACTGTACCGATGTATGTGTACGATTAATGATTTGATATATGACACCGTCTCGTGTTTTTATGATGTGCTTGGTTGATGATCTTTAATAACTAAATGACGAAGATTTACATTTTTTATATAAGGTTTCAAAATGATGCTATTCAAATTTTAAAAAATCTACACAATATTATGCTACCCTCAATGTAGCACTAAATGCAGCAACCGTTTCAAATACTAAAATTAAAAAAATAAACTAGCCTATAACTGTCCCACTGCAAAGGCAAAAACTCTCTCATAAAGAGAATGATTGAGTATTAACCACCACGCTAGCTCACTGCGTGTTGGCGTTTACATACTTACTAAAAGCCCAGGTTTCCTTACAACGTATTCCTTCACCGTTAGGCATTGGTGTCTTAGATAATCTCAAAAAGTACATATGACATTAAAAGTCACAATAGTACCTACATACCAGGTTCAAACTTACACCCACGTGCTTATATAGAGGATCCGTAACCAAAACACTAAAATTAATATCAACTAATTTAGCTTACTACTAAAGCCCAAACTAACAAATTTGATATGTGATAGAAGTTTCCCACGACTAGGTGTTCACAGCAAATAATTTCCAAATAAATATTATATTTGTTAAAACAAATTTAACATCAAACTGTAAATAAATATTACGTTGTGTGGGTTTTACTAACGAATTGGATTTTACTATTTCACAGAACTGGTTATTTGCTATTTAAATACGTGTAATTAATGTGTAAAATATATCAATGTTTTCGGTATCAGGCATTGAAAAATGTTTACTTACTACGATGTTTATTAAACACTGTAACGGCTTTAGCCGTAATAGTATTTAATAATATATTAACATGACTCATGAAAGTTATTATTACATAATGTTTATGTACCAAGTTATTATAACTATTTGTACTTAAACCCATCTGTAAATCATACTTTTATTGATTTAAATTTAAACCGTTAGCACGGCCAAAATTACAAATAGCAGATTAGATAGCTTTAACCAAAGTACAGATTCAAATCCTGTTCGTAATCGAAAATTTACAGAACTTTTTAAACTTTTAACGTGAGTCGTTTTAAATATTGATAAGAAAATAATTTTATTAAAGAAACCTATTTTGCACTATGTTTTTTTGCTCCAATTACACATCGGATCGAAAGACGTGGAAATCCGAGGGAGAGGCCTAAACCCAGCAATGCGATGATATGACAGTAACTTTTACACGAGTTTATATCTTGTCTCGTCTTGTCTTGTGCCACAGTGACGAATTGTGAGAATTATCTCTTAGCTCATAGCTCTTTTTAAGTTTATATATTAACGGGCAATTTCAATAGTTGAAAAAATTATTCTCTTGAACTACGAACCCCACCTTAGTTCTTTTAGTATCTGTTCGCGCCAACTAAACGCGATCAAAACTAAAAACAATACTACCAAACACAACACTATCAACTATTCGTCTATGATCTCGCGGCACATCACTATTACGTTAGCGCACCCCTGCGCCCCCGCATCTCATCGATGGCGTCTGCCGGCCGCAATAAAAGGCGATGCAAACCAATTTCGGCCTCTTATTTGACTACAATCAACACATGCAAGAAGACCGAACAAGGAGCCATCATGCTGCAGCTCCAGGTTCGAACATAATGGCGACCGTGACAAAGAGTCGTGATAGTCTAGTGGTTGTGACCGTTGACTGGCAAGTCAGAGGTATCGGTTTCGAACCCAAGGCGCGCACCTTTGAATTTTCGCAAGTTATGTGCGTTTTATAAATTAATTATCACTTACTCC
Organism: Protodeltote pygarga; assembly: GCA_936450705.2. Lineage (NCBI taxonomy): Eukaryota > Metazoa > Arthropoda > Insecta > Lepidoptera > Noctuidae > Protodeltote > Protodeltote pygarga. The sequence goes on from OW388248.2 coordinate 17,695,729, forward strand.
GTGCCTCGGAAAGCACGTAAAGCCGTTGGCCCTGCGCCTGATCTCTCACCGATCGTGTCGGAAGGCCGTCCCATCGGACCATGAGAGTAAGGGAATAGAGAGTGCACCTGTGTTTGCGCACACACTTGTGCACTATAATATCTCCTGCGTAATTGGCTAATCTCCGTTGAGATTGGCCGCTGTGACCGAAATTCGGTCAGAAGGATATTTATTTTTATCTATCCAAAAGTTACATAAGCAGAATAACAACAAGGAATGCGCGCATTGCCAAACACTGCCGGCCGCATTAATGCTGCAGTGAGCTCGTACCTATATATAGGTATAAATTTGTTCATTTTGCAAGAGTAACTCCACAGCCGGGTACCCCGCGCACCGAATTAGCGGTCCGTAAATGTCAGAATGTGGTCGACTAGCAGTTAAGCCATTAGAAATAGAATTGCCATCCGGGATAGAAGGCTGAGAGAGAGCACAGCATAGTCACGTGACATGAAAACGTTAAAAACTGCTTTTTCAAGCCAAGGGCCGTGTTTTTTTTTATGTTGCCAGACTTAAGCTCAATGATTTCTTTGGTGTGTTATTTTTATAAAAGGGGATTATTTAGGAATTAGGATTAGTTACTATGACTACCTTGCGGATAATACTGCTATTATTATTTTTGTGACATTTTTTTTTTACATGTTTTAGCACATATTGTTAGCTTATTAAATATAAATATTTAATAAGAAATTTGAAAAAACAACTGATACGGATGGGATTCGAACCCACTGTGTATAACGTAAAAAAATACATAAAAATACTTAATATGCTTTAGCATATTAAGAATTTTTGTAATAAAATAATAAGGAAATAAAGCGAATTCATTTATATAAGGAAAAGGAATAATCCAGTATACCGCGTTCACACGCTTCTGAAGCGATTCTAAAAAAGTAGTACATACTTTCGCTTGAACTACTCGTATGCTAAGCTCGTGCTAAACAAAGCAATACACATAGAAACATTGATTTAAGTCAATATTAAACCAGCTTAAACCTATAGGTATTAAGACCGATACACCTGCGACGCAAGTTAGATAAACTCCGACTGTTTTGCATTCAATTATCGTCAAGCGCACTCCCATCGGTAATGGAGCCATAAGCCAATTTATTCGGTAAATACTGCCCAGTAATTGGCTTGCAGTTCCATTAGAGTTGGGAGTATAAATCACCCCAGGCATGGGTCATCGGGATTCAGATGGTAATGTCTACAGTACACTGTATATAAATTATAAGCCGCGATTGCAACTTGATATTCGATTGATTTTGAGTTTGAAAGGTATCCAAAAATAATCGTAGTCACAATAAGTTTTATAGATTTTTAAAAAAATAATTTCGAGTACATATTTCAAGTTGCAGCACCTGCCATCCTCTCACAGAATCTAATATCGGCGTGGAATGACAGTGTTGATATTGTTGTATTTCGTACAGTAAGTGAAGAGAATATAATACCATAATTCCAAACATAATAATAATTCTTTATGGTGCTGCAATAGATATATTGATACGGGGATTCGCGGTTTTGGCAAAAGACAATCTACCTAAGAAATTTTATTGTTTTACTATCAATAGGTATTAGTCATTCATTTTTGTACGGATCATAGATATCTAATTAAATTATTTGATTCAACTAAATAACTAAACATAATTCTAAATCATACATAGTTAGTAGGTATTTCCATAGTTAGGTATTTCTACTAACTATGTATGATTTAGAATTATGTATCTATATAAATCTTTGACAACAAGATAAGGTCAGCGTGGTGAAGTATGAACTTACTGTCTTGCAACTCGATTGATTTTGCCTAGCAGTAGGACAGTATAGACTTTATTTAATTTGGGAAACTTACCTTTATTCTTTCTTTTCATCAGGACTGGATAGTATGTGATACGTACCTCGGAATAAGACTTCTCGATGGCTGACCGCTTGACGATGTAGGTGCGCAAGTCTTCCAGCAAGTCGCATTCATGCTGGTTCTTTGCGTGGAGCCTCGCAATCTGCTCCGTATGTAGGTTTTTGAGAAATTTGTTATAGCTGGTCTGTAACAAGAAATGTAACTTTAGTCGGCTACAATTTATTATACATATAGGTAAGTAAAATATTATAGGTATTTTTCACATTATTGCATTAGAGTCACAGTAAATAATTATAATAATAATATAGGCACTGGTGTCTGAGATATCCAAAAACCTGACTTTCAGACCACTAGGCAATTGTCAGAAGAGACGGATCGCATTACAAGATTTCTAATCACTCTCTTCATTTTTATTTTATTCAAACAAAAACCTAAAGAATTATGGTGGTATATAGAGCTTTGTATGTTTGGATCGGCTCCACCGATATAGTATCTACACATCAAGCTATCCATTTCCACTATAAGCTGACATCTTGTTGCACTAAGGTCCAATTTCACCATTTACTTTAAAATCCGAGTATAATAAAACTAATTTCAGCCCTACGCAAATTGCAGTTTTAAACTCAGTTAAACGCTTGAACCGAGTTTAACTTAGTTTGGCTGAACTTAGTTTTATTAAACTAGGTTTATTAAGAGAATTGTGAAATTGGGCCTAAGAGTCTATATAATGCGAGGTCAGTTTGTACTAATAACGTATAGCTTGACTGGTTTGTACCATCCTCGCACAGAATATCAGTCAGTCATTTAATTTTGTAGGTACTGTTTTGTTTTTTTTCGTTCAGTGAAGAGAACTTAGAAAACTCAGCCCCCAATGGCCCCATATTCCATAATCTCCCTTCCAAACATATTATGTTTGTTTGTCACCTTATTAGTATAAAAAATACATTAGCATTGTTGGACAAGATATTATGTAAGTAGGTTTGGTAATAAGTTTTTTTCTTAATGCAGAAGAATGTGGCAAGAAACTTCAAGGTAGGTTTAGAAAATATGTTATGATATCATATAATCGTAAGGATTTTATGTATTTTGTTAATGCTTCGAAAGAGTAAAGAGTAAAACCGGGTTCATTTTCTTTCAGTGGTTTAAATCGTAACCATTTCAACATTGCTCGAATTGCAAAAATCGGTCCGGCCGTTTTAAAATGTTGGCCTGGACAAATATTTTTGGCAATTGATTTTTATTTTTAAAGATTTTTATAAACCAAGTCAAGTAGTAGTTTTTATCAAGTATTAAAACAATTTAGTCCTACCTTATTATTATAATTTCTTTTTCACTTATTTAGTATTTATTTATTTAATTTAGTGATATCATATGGGCATATGAAGATTTTTTTAATTTGCCACGTGTTTTCAAGAACATGCAACAACAAAACGAATGCTTTATTCGAAAGCTTTTTTTCGAATTCATACCATCAACTCTAAATAATACAAAATTTCTAAAATGGTGCTAGAAAATAAAGTTACTAAACTAAAGAAGATAATTAAACTAGTTGCACGTTGCACCCTTTATTGTGGGGGAAGCTTTCGAAATTCAATTAGTTGTGAGCTCCCCGTTAACAGAATAAATGACGTTACAATATGCAGTGATAAAATTACCTAGAGCACTAATAGCAATTGTTTTAGCGGTCCCTAACCGTACGCAAAGAGTTCGGGGGGAACATGGGGGGGGGGGGAAGGCACCTTGTTACTTAGCTCACATGTCCGTCTATCTGTCAATATGCAGTCATACATTTTTATCACCACGAGTCAACCCTTACGCGAGTTTACCTAACATTTATAATGCGGATACGAGAAAGATAACGACGTAATGCCGCGTTCGAAATCATTATAACTACTGAATATAAAACTTTATTACGCAGCCTTTTTAAAATTGAATTACTCATCTAGGTATAGTTTTCGACTACCTTCGACTATCATATCTAAAGCAAAGTTCTCCGGGGAAAAATCAATGCACCTAATGCTACATATTGCACATATAATGTATGTTGCATTATAATATATAATACATATTGCATAATGCACAAATATTGTCGCAACAGAAAGGACAAATTATTTGCGAAGCTACCGTGGCGCACGGGTGGCGCGCTAAAACTCATATAGGTACTACGCGCACTCAACACTCTCCAGTACGCTATGCGCCAATCCGAAATGTGACTTGTTTGCGGATATAAAGGTACTGAGGGAGTGAGAGGAATGTGATTGTATGTTATTTTGTTTGTCTTGCATTATAATATAGTCTCAAACTTTCGCGAACACTTAACATAATGAAACAACTTTTTAACGGATATAACTCGCGTTTTTATTTTGATAAAATAATCCTGACGTTTCGAGTGCTTACAAAATAAAGTAGTAGTAGTAGATCAAAAATAATTTTAAATAACTGTTCAGACGCTTGTCACCTCAGTCTGCCTGCGACCACGAGTGCTGCAAAGCACTCGAAACGTCAGGATTATTTTATCAAAATAAAAACGCGAGTTATATCCGTTAAAAAGTTGTTTCATTATGTCTTGCAATTATTTTATTTGCTTATTTTTATTTAAATTTGCGTTTATGTTTTACACTTTTATTTACCTTTAAATATAGTAATGGTGTACTACAGTTGTAATTAAATGAATAAACAAACCTTACTAAATTATGACTTACTAATATGCTCAACAAACTCTAAGGCAAGACTGCTGAACTTTTCCAGAACTAGAACTTCGAACTAACAAATAAAGTTTTCAGAATACCTAACATGAATTAAAAATATCGACAAGATTTCTTTACTTTCTCCTTAATAATAATTAATAATTTTTTTCCTGAAAAATATGTAATAGAGATTTTAAAAATATCCAAAAAGCATAATATACCTACCAGTTGTAAGAATTAATATTTCGCTAAAGTATTTTTTTACCATAGACGAGATGATTTAAGTTAATAATTACAACGCCGTTAAAGTTATGAAATAAGTTTTCTAAAAATTTTATATTAGATACTTATACCTATTGATCTAAACATAAGTGGGATAAAATTATTCAACTTCTAAAAGTTTTTTTCTATACAAATTATGAGGAATGATCGGTCTAACGTCACTTGAGGTCAAACAATTGACGTTGCAACCAGGATTTATGCAATCTAAAACTAAATTTAATTCAAACAAATTTTGACAAGTCAAAAAAAAAAAGAATAAATGTTTGATAATTTAACTATTTTTGGTTACAAAGAATCATTTTCGAAAGATGTACCTAATAACTAGAATATTTTACATTAATAAACTTAGAACACTACTAATTCCATTCGTTTGAATCACTATTAATTTCATTTTTAGTAACCTTGATATTTTGTGTCTCTCAACGTTTATAAACAGAAATAATTATTTCAGTGCAGGTACCTATAGATATGCTGATAATAAGTGTACGTAAGTACCTACATTATAACTTTATGTACGGTAATAAAGGACGTAGAAAGGTTGTTCTATATTTATTTGACATTTGAGAATTTCTTTTAACAATTTGCTGGCTTCCTCTTGTTCCAGGCTTACAAAGGCGAGTGAAAAATTTTCTCGACTGCATCTAATAATGCTTTACAAAAGGTAAACCGAGAGTCTGACATCTTGCTGCAAGGTCTTGTGACGTACAAAGGCAACCACTATTAAAAGCTAACAGGATAATAGATAGTTTACAAAACACTACTCTATTCATTTACAATAGATTTTCTGGACCATTTTGAAATTGAAAGGTACAGCCTGAAAGCTATTGTTGCTTATCTCTTTCATGGTATTTATTTAATAATTTATAGTTGGGGTATGTAGGTAGACCTAAATACTCTAGATAGTGTACTTAGGTTTGATCCCAAAAAGCGTACTTCTGTCTTTTCGAATTGATTGGTCTTCTTACACTTTACACCAAAATCCAAAAAAAATTATCCGTAAACTCAGACTAAAACATATTTTATGTATGTTTTTAATATGTTTATGCACATGATTTGCTTATTAAATGAAATTTTGCGAGTTTCTTATTGAATAATTTCAGACTAAAACATTCAGTCTAGCTTTCCCCTTATTTTATTTTACCTTTTTTTATTTTTGTCAAACAATTACACATATTCTATTCTATATAATTATATAACTCTACCAGTGCTAAATATTTATATTAAAATGAAGAATCGTTAGAAAATCCCGCCGCGGCGGACACGGCGCGCCGTGTCCAAAACTATGTACTAAATATTCTTGGAGCCGAATCCATGGTGATTTTAATTTTGAATCTTAAAGTAGAAAGTAGAATAAACGTCAGGGACACCATTTGATAAATGCCCGTAAACTAATCCGTCAGGTAAAGTAGGTACAAATTTTGTTCCTTGCTTGTTGCGATACGAGGCACGAATGTTATAAAGAATAACGTGCCAAATCCAATTACACTTTGCACTTAGGATTCGGACCCGGGACCTCGTGGTTAGCAGTTGTGCTTTAATAATACACTACTACAACATCAAAGGCTTGATGTGATTGGTTAATAAACATTTTAGTACTATTACAAACTAAATAATATACTATGCTTTGTCATTTTCCACAAGCGGCCATCTAGCGGCTTCACACTTTGTTAAAAATAAATTGGCCAGTGGAGTAGCGCAGTGAAGCCGCATATAGGAGATGACGAAGATACGAGTCTCGAATCTCGACAGCCGCTAGGTCACTGTCACCAGAAAATGATTTGTTGAGATGATATCGTAGTTGTTCTCGTAATCAGGTCAACCCCACTTGATTTACGAGTGAATGTATTCGTCCACTAAGAAACCGTATGTATACATAAACTGATAAAAGTTTAATAAGCCTGTGGAAAAAATATTACGAATACGACTGACTATTACGAATATACGCGCCCTATATACACCCGCGCCGTTGGTCTGTAAATTGACAACTTATATAAGACAGACTATAATACGTATAGGTAACTGAATTGACGTAATCATCTAATAGATTTAAGATTCAATTTAATTTGAAATTGAAGCCAATATAAAAAGGTTTGCGTCGGGTGGCGGACATAATCCGTTTAGGTTTGTTTGAGTGAATTGGGATTTAGTCAGAAGTGGGCTCATGAAACTCTAGACTGAGTGGCTATCTTGGATTCGACAAAGTAATAAAACCACAAGTCACTAGAAGTGTTATTAATACATAGTTGGTATCTGGTATTGATTCGGCGATTAACAGAAAGCGTATTTAGAATCTGTATCTTTACCCAACGCTCTAAATCTACGTAACTAGGTATAACATAAATACTTTATAAAAATATTCATGTATTTTTAAGCAATAAGTTACATCTGTATAGCATTGTTTTGTAACTGCAAGTTACTATAACTACTAGCCCTATAGTACTTCGTACATGAGGTGGATATGTAGGTACCTATACCATCTGAAGTGGTTGAATGAAGAAGAGAATTTCAATAGCACGAGCGGAGTTACGAATAACTAAGTAGCAGAGCGAATGGGGGCTTTATTCAGTAGGTCACGGGTTCAAATCCCGTTTGTAGCGATATTTTCTTTCAACAAAATTTCTTTCTTTAAGTTCTCGGATATGCCTAAAATACAAAATTGTTAAATATATCTACTTGGCCACAACACCTTTAAATTGTAAATCTCCACTTCTACATATCAGAAAATCGTAATAAAAAAGTTATAGAGACATTACAAAGTTTCAATACAAATATCAGTTTGATCGGAACAATTTTCATACATAAAAATTGCTTCTAATGAATTTTTGTTTAGACAATTTTGTACGAAAACTTGTTGTATCTAGCCGGGATACATTGCCATGAAGTGTTGGAACGTATTTTTAATACTCCGTTCGCATTTCCCTTTCAAAGCGATGTTATAAATGGTTAGTTTTGAAGCTATCTTTAGTCTCTGGGACCGGGCAGGTGTAGCTTAAGTCTTATTCGAAACTTGTTCGTTACATTCAAACATCAACCATTTTACTGTAGTAAATTATAATTATCATTCGATACTTAATTAGAAGGATGTATGTGTTTAAGCGGTACTATGGCCTACAGTCTGTAGTATTGTCTGTATAATTAATCATTTAAAAAACATTCTTATCAATATAACATTAAAAACATAAATGTATATTCAAACATGTAATTAGTTTATTCCTGTCGTATTTAATTAACATTTAAATCGGCATTGCAACTAGTACATGAAAACCATTACCACACTAAAGCATATCTGAGAGCTGAACATAATAACAACGGAATAATAAATTTAGGTATAGGCAGTAATTACGAAAATTCAAACTATTTCCAATATTCATTCATTACTCGGAATTGCAATGAATGAACAAAGAATTAATTAAACGAGTGAAGGCTTCTACGTACTCGTAGATTATTTAATAAATAATAATCGGCCCTTAGTAGATACCTACGCGGCTCTATTACACATTGTGCGATCTGAATTAAAAAATGAAGAACTAATAGTGTGTTGTTGTTAGTTTGTTTTTTTATAATGGAAATAACAGAAAACCCTACCCCTCTGGGAAACAGGCGTGAGTCTATGTATGTATGTATGTATAACAGAAAAAGTGAAGTTTTTTTTTTATATATTACTGTGAGAAATCTGTGTTATTCTATACAATTTGTTATACAATTCGACTCGTAATAATTTATTAATAAACAAATATGATAAAAATATTAATCAGCAGCCGTCCACTGAGTCTTTGTCCGTCTTACGTTTATAATACTGCGTCTCATCCCACAAGAGCAGCTAAGTAATGATAGCTTGTGGTATGACCGTTGACTGGAAAGTCAAAGTTCTTAGGTCCGAACCCAGGGCACGCACCGTATTGTTAATAATTAATTATTACCTGCTCTGTGCCTCGAAAATCACGTTAAGACTATACGAAGGGTGACGGCAGTCTCGTAAAATCCTGACAACTGATGTAACTTTAGAATTTAATCCGTAAAGAAAAATAGGGCGAAAAATGTATGTTTAATGTCAAAATATTAGTTAAAAACGTTATTACTACTCTCCGTACCGGTATTTTTAGCGATGTACCGGTAAAATGGTCCTGTTAACATACAGTGTTATAGCATTATTATGTAACTGTCACTCCAAAACCCGCTTTAATACTTAAGAAATAGACCTGAGTCTGGAGCCCGCAGTATGAACACGATTTCTTGAAAAAAACTGCATGTCGGACAGATGCTCCCTGTGTGAAGGAGCCGTTAGGTATGAACAGCATGACATTATTAATTAAATCTCTGTAATAATAATTATGTAGGTGTACAAAGCTGGTATTCGCTTGTGATTACCACTTGATCCAATGCATTAATATGTAATCATTGCATTAGAGCACCTAGGTGCCTCTAGAAGCAATTTGATATTGATAAGATACTAATTATATTACGGGTAAGGTTATTTTCTTACCTTTACATTATAAAAAAGCCCATGTAATTTTAACTTTATTTTTATTTGTGTACGACAACCATATCAATAAAAATGTAATTTTACTTAGATAATCTTGTCGCTAAACAAAAAAATAACCATGGCCATTATTCTATTAAATATAATTATGAGCTTACATGCACACTAGCCCTACCAAATGGCGACTGACCCCATCTATCGGAACATTCTCGGAACGCAATCTCAGTAATCATCACTCACCCAGTAAGGCCAACCAGCATACAGCCTACAGGATACTTATTTTTTCGGAGACCTATTGTTTACTAACATATAAAAACTACCAGTAATAATAATATGTCGCTGAACGTGAAATTGACAAGGTTCCTTGGGACTGTAAAATCAAAACCTTATAATTTCCTGTAAGTGCTACGTTTTATTGAAAACAATTGAGACGAAATTTATTAGAAACTCCGTGAAGTGCGAGAACTACTAGATAACTTTTTTTTAATTATACTTATAACTATTGATTAAAATGCAATCACTGTTGAGCTCACTGCTCGCAGCTATCACGGATAGACACTTAAATGGTTATTTTTTATTTTGTAATACCAATGTGTAAAAACTTTTATTTTAAAACGTTTTTCTCGGTATATTCGTAACAATGGATTTCTATTTGTGGTTTATTTCTGCGAGTTTGACAGGTTAATACATGTTATAAAAACAAACACAGATATAATAAATATTTTTTTTAATTCTGAAAGTTTTTTTGCGATTTTTTTCCCAAAACAAAACGAAAAGAATAATTAGAGAATTAGACTCAATTCGACCTGGTGACCTCTAATTTAAAAGAAATTTTTAAAAAACTACAAAAAAAAGACGTGTAACTTTTCTCTTCAGACCTTGCTATAACAATTAACTTAAGCTTTCTGGTGCATAGAGATTTTGATTGGCTCTAATAGCTTAACTTCACCCAATAGTTGCCGATTAGAAACTTCAAAGGACTATGATAGTCGGGGTCTAGATATTAAATGCCGACCTAATAATAATGCCGAGCGAATACCTCAAAGGTCCTTTGTCACCTATAGCAGCATTCGAAATATACGGAGCATGTTTATAAAATAAACGGATTTATGAGGATCAAAGGAAAGCCATATCGTGCTTTTGAGTCTAAGGTACATTATACAACACTAATTATATAGGCTAAGTATCAGTGGCGTGGCGTGGGTTTTCGCCCCTCGGGGCAAACAAGAAATTCACCCCTTGCCCAAATTTTGTGACTATTTAAATCTAAGCGTCGTTTCTTCTCGTAGGTAAGTGTTGAATTTGCTTTGCTAAATATAAAATGAAAGATTCCAGATTCCAAGATTCCAGAGAAGTCAAAATTTGACTGTATTTTTTTAAATAATTAAATAACGTATAATTAAATACCTTAATAGCACGTTTAATAATTATACATTTTAGCTTTCTGCACTTCATTCGACCGTAATAATTATTTTTAACCCCTTCACAAAAATAGGGACCATTTTAAGTTTGACGTATCTGTCTGTGACATCGCAGCTTCCAAACGAATGGACCGATTTAGATTAAGTTTTTTTAATTTAAAAAGTGACTTGATCAAGAGTGTTACTAGCTAAAAAAATTGGGTTTTTCATGTCGAGGGCTTTTTTAAAATTTATAGTTTAGCTTTTTTGTTAGCTTTTTTTAGTTCCTCTCCATAATAATTGGAAACTTAACTTATGCTAAATCTCTTACTCCTTCGTGCGCGTAATATGATTTCATAAAAGGATCTGATGTTTTGCTTCACGTATTAATATAAAAATGCTTCCGTGGAAGCTTTGAAGCTTGCTTGGTAAAAATTATAGAAATTCTCAGTCCCATAAATTATCCAGATTTCTTTAAAAGTGATAATATACCTATAGGTATTCACTTTGCTAGCCTCTGGCATTTTTGGTGTAAGAAATTCTTACACCATCATCAATCTGTATTACTATGACATCTATTAGACTGATGGTGATGTAAGGCTGCTGAACATAGGCCTCTCCCAATGCGTGCCAGCCACGTTGGGCAAGTAGGTTGGCGTTCGCAGTAGCAGATGATTGGTACTGTTACACAGAAGATGCTGCTGCCCATCTTCCGTATCTTTCCTTTTGTCGCTCTTACGATATGCGACAGCCGCGGGACGTAGGGGTGGTTGTATTCTTAGGCCGGAAACCACACGGCACGTAAGAAAGCCTTGCGAATCAAATATCAAGACTTGCTTATAGGACTTTATCCATTAATAGCCTCATTTAAAGTGTCAATCATAATTTACTTTCCCCTTGTTACGATTATAGGCATGAGTTCAAATGACTTCCATTATAGTTACCATTACAAATTCATAGGCAGTGGCTAGCTTGGGCGATGCAAATTATAGACCAAGATAAGTTTCAGAACCTATAACCCTTACTATATTTTTATATTTAATAAAGAAAAACTACTTTCTTGAAAGAAAAGATGCAGGCATGATGTTTTTGAAACGTCTCTGGTATCATACCTACAAATCCCATTCCGAAAAACATTTTTATAGATCCGAAGTTACTTAAAGGATATGGAACATTTGTGGTTTGAACTCAATATCAAGTAACGACGTGGCTCATAAAGTTTTACTTAGTATAAACTACTTTCATTTCATTTCATTTATTTATTGCAATCATATGTACATACACAAAAGTTCTTAAATTTAATTGTACAGAGTGAGATAGACATATGACCCTATCAGGGTGTAGCAATGTAATAGGAGCAGACAGACCGACCTACTCTCACTTTGCGCGGCTGTTAGTCAAATAATAATGCACTACACAAGTTAAGATTGTATGCTGTTTCAAGAGTTGATGTGAGAAAGGAAAAAGTTTTTTTAAACTGCATTAATGAAAAATACGTTATCCAATAATAATATAATTATGCCAATGTTTCCTGTTTAGATTTCCAGAAAAAAAAAAATTAAAGAGTAGGTAGCTGGATCAAAATTAGTACTTTCTTTTTAAATTGTGACTTCTAGCTTAACTGAGGTCTGTAGATGCCATCCATCGTAGCCACGCGATGCATCGTACTTATACACTCGTACGCTTAGTTCATTCACTTCGCCCGCGCCCCTGATGAACACTGTGATTGTCAAGTGAATTATTGATATGTCACTATCGGCGCTATGCTATATACTAGCAATCATAATTCAGTTTCAGTCAACAACTTTATTATTGAAAATAAAGAAAAATATAGCTTTTCAACTTGGAAAATTCCTACTTGCGTATCTAAGTACCTACCGTTTCTATATTGACTGTTATATCTATTCTATTAGTTATCTTTTAGTGTTTTATAATTATTGCCTGTGGTTTAAAAATAATTAAAAACGATCCTTTGTGTTTACTCATGATTGAAGGACAAACTTCTGCCCAAACTTTCACAATTAAAGTAGGATCACATCTTTCTATGTGTATAGGTTTATCCTAAACTCCACATAAGGCTTAAATATAATAATAATTCATGTTATTTTTAAGCTCAAGACTATTTATTACAGTATTATATTTAAAGCTTCAAGGCTTAGTTTTAGCCAAAAATAGACGCACTGTGTACACACACACACACACCCTTGCCTGTAATACTCAAAGCGTGTAAAATCTAATAACGAACTACAAAGAGACCTTTTGCCAAGTGATTGGCAAGCGAAAAGCACTGCCTTTATATTTCAACATCTACTATTCAAAGCTACTACAAAATACAAAGAGCCTTAAATTTTTTTTTAGATCCTGTCTATAACAGGTTGTAGGTGCCTTTGTGCACTGCCTTTCTTCACAATACGCCCACATCACTGCCCACGCTGATTGACGTCATTTGCAACCCTTTAACGAAGCTTTGACTATCGGTCAACAACAAGTAGGTAATAGTCGATAAACATATAGTGTTGTTAGTTTAGGAATTAGTAGTAGGTAAGGTAGTTTAGTTGTTTTTATATTTTTGTTTTTGAAAGGGTTGGTGTTTGTGAGTGTCACGTTGAGGGTAGTATATCATTTAAAACCCTCTACAATTAATAAAGAATAAAAAAAAAATTGATGTTCATGTCCCTTTGTATCCATTCGTGTATACTTTTTCAGCGGTTGTATTATTGATATGATAGTCTTTGATATGATTTGTGCTCCATTAACAATAGGTATGGGTACTCTTTTGTTTAAAATAATTATTTTATTATATTTAAAAAAAAATAAGTACAGTAAACAAAAAAAAAGTTACAAAACTAAAAGCCAACTACGAAAAAAACCTAAAACAAGTCTGTGTTTGTTAAGATAATGGTTAATGCATTGTGGAAGTCTCTAAGACCACCGGTTTAGGCTTTGCGTTGCCTGTAAACCAGTCAGTCACGGTATTGTTAAAGTATAGACAATTTGAAAAAAGGTTAAAATTCTTTTCGTCGGTCCAGTTAAATTAAACTATCAAAACGAAAATAAATCCCTGAAATCTTGCGTATACACATGGGTATTCATAAAACAATTGTATATACCTATGATGTGTGGCGCGCCATAGTCTAAAAACTTGTTAAGATAAACAAATAAGGCGCAAATATTTATCAGGTAACGATCAAATAACCATCCACGTCAAGTTTAATCATCTCTCTTCGAATTAAATCGTGTGGGATGACACGATTTAATTTATTCCTGAACAAATTGCGACAGGTATTTTGTCGGATGACTGGATCCGATAGACTACGCATTACCTTTTTTTTTTTTTTTTTGTTTACGGGGGGAAACCTTCAAAAGGCACCCGGCCTCTAGGGGAAGAGACCGGGGAGTGTGGGATTCTTACCTCACTAAAACCACCCCGGTGATCACCATCAGCACATGAGGGGAGATCCCGGGTCCTCTTAAGAGACCAGCTCCGGAACCTCCCCTGCGCAACGCCTATTAGGCACATCCCTGGAGAGACTGTAAAGGGGTCTCTCCTGAGCCTCGCTGTGCACGGTAGCATGTGACCACTTTGCTACCGTCTTCTCTGGGGTCGCTCAGTGGGCGCACAAACTCCCCAATTTGAGCGCCCGCGACCCCAAAGGCCCCGCCTGCCCTGATTGGTGCAGGCTGGTTTTCGGCGTATTAGACGCCAAGGCGGTTGCGTCTTCGACGTCTCCTTCTCCTCCGAGCGGGATTGGCTCTCTCTCGCTCCCGCTCAGCGGCCTCCTTCTGAGCCATTACGGTCTCACAGAAGGAGGCCACTTCTCTCCAGTTATCTGTCTCTGCCAGCATAGCCCTCACTACTGCGGGCAGAGACAAATCCCTGCCGATCCGGTCAGTCAGGACTCGTCGCTCTGAGACCCACGCAGGGCACTCCTCAAGCGTGTGTTGAGCAGAATCAACATTGCATCCGCAGTGATGGCAACTTGCCGTAGCTTCTCGACCAATCCAGTTCAGGTACTCACCGAAGCAACCGTGCCCGGTGAGCACCTGAGTCAGCCTGTAGGAGATGCGCTCCTTTCTGTTCAGCCAGGTTTCGAAGAGCGGCAGGACGGCTTCGACAACGCGCTTGCACGAGTACTGCGGCTGTTGCAGCCGCTCGCGCCACTGATCCAGCGCGTGTCGCCGTTCTTGCCGCCTCAGCCTTACAAACGCGCTTGCTGGCAAGCTATTGCCGAGACTACGCATTACCTATAGTGATAAACAAATAAGGCGCAAATATTTATCAGGTAACCATCAAATAACCATCCACGTCAAGTTTAATCATCTCTCTTCGAATTAAAGTTACTGAACAAATACTATATACATATATACAAATACTATATACTGAACAAATTGCGACAGGTATTTTGTCGGATGACTGGATCCGATAGACTACGCATTACCCATAATTAAAGTGACAGCTTTGCCTTTCTGAATATATTATTCAGGGGCGCGGTAGTACCTGACAACAGTGCAAACTCAACAACATGTTTATAGGTTATATTGAAGTAAAAAAAAAATTACGTAATATTTTACCTGAAGTACGTATTTTATAGTAGTTTTATTCCTACATTCCTATGACAGACTTCGACCGGGCTTCGGAAAAATGTGTGATAGGCACGCCCTTGATTATATATATTATTATATAAATAGACAAAGAATGATAAGTTAAATACCATTTTTTTTTTTCTGTTTGTGAATATTTTTTTTTACTTTAGTAGCTATTAACGAGAGTGTTATCAATAAAAAAATTAAAGCATTTAAGATTTTGGACAAAAGATACTGCCATAAAATATTAAATTAAAAGTGTTTCGTTGTATCACATTCATCACAAGCATACAGTCTCGAAAGGTAACCTTTTTATCGTTTATACCATTTTATTAAATGTTGCTCATCACAGTTTCTGACATAAACATTTGTGATGTTCAAGCTTCGATAGTGAATGTTTAATATTCCACTTTTCATCTCTGCTCATTTAATTTCCGTTATTCAAACGGTGACCAAAGTGCTTACTACATGATACCAGCTTTTGGCTACTAATTGCTAAATTAAATTTTGGGGAAGTGCATGATAAGGATGAAAGTCGCTATTATATCTAGTTTTTTACCTTCTAGAATTTAAAATACACCTGTTATGGCACTAATGTCACCTGTCATTGAATGTGAATTGTAAATTGTATGAATGTGAACGAGGCAAAATAAATAGGTATGTAGAAATCGCAGCAAAAATTAAAAAGGTGACATTCTGTAGTTTTTACCCGGGAACAAAGGAAACCATGGGAAAAAAGCGTGAATTTATGTATGTAGGTATGTAAAATTTTATTTAAGAAACTACGAAAGAAACAACAGTGAACAGCAAACTGTTTTAGCTTGTCGGATTGTTGGGTCCGTAAGTTCGTAATGGTTAAAGTTTGTATGAATGTATCAATTTTAATTAATTTTAAGTAATAGGGTTTGAAATTATACGCCTTCCTCAAATGTCGCATTCCAAATACAAAAATAAAACCAACAAAGCTGCTAGCCTTACTACTTCTGCCGCCCCGGTGTGAAAACACTTTAAACCCAATGGCCAAAAAACCGCCACATAAAAATATTATATTAGAGCCAACGTTCCACCTATTTCTAGTATTGTTTATGTTCAAAAGTGACACTAACGCTCGTGTAGAATTGTTGTTTTTTAGAAACTTGTTAACGCGTCACAAAGACGTGTTTAGGTAGATGTTACACCATATATGGTGTCACAATAAACATTTAGTTATAATGCGCCTCACAAACTTCAGACAAGTCAACGACTTTTTTGTCGAATTGGAACAAACACAATACCTACGTTGCAAAAGTTAGTCCAACAAAATGTACAGGAATATCCGATTGGAGAGGTCGAGCGGATTGACGACTGTAGGTAGATTTTAATCAACAGCCTTCAATCGGCCGCTAATATGACGGGAACTCTACAATTCGTCCGTTCAAATAGTTCGCGCGGTTTGTTGAAAATGACAGTTTAATAATCGGAACAAATTTTCATACATAAAAATTGTCTTATCAAAATTTAATTTGAAGCAATTTTTATGTATTAAAACTTGTTCCAATCAATCAAACCAATTTTTTGCTGAAATTTTGTAAAGTTATTAATATTATGCCTTAACCTGGTTTTTACGAATTTTCATATTTATATTCAGTGATTTAAAGTGAAAGACCGGTATCGCTGCTTTAAAGACTCGGTGCGCCCTGTACAACCGCAATATATATTGGTGCGCCGCCCGACAGCGAAATTTTTAAAATATAAGTACGTAAGTACATACAAAGTGCTTCTATGGATTAATAATCCTTCTTATTCTAATATCTACTTAAATCAATGTATTTTGATATTCCGTTGTTTAATTATTGTAAGTATTTAATGTAAAAAAGTTTAAATAAATAAAAATACTAAATTATTAGTATTTTTCAATCTACCAACGTTCAGTAAAAAAATATTAAAAAACGAATCTAAAAGTCTAAGCAGTGTGAGAACCCCTACACAGCTTGTTACCCGATCCTATTGTTAAAAGTGTCTACGAATTCAGCTAATGCGCAACTTGATACTTCTATTTTCTGAAGAAAACAAATATACGGCTACAGACTATAGTACTATAGGACTATACTCCCACACTCATACACATACAAAAATATTGTTTTCCATACACATCACAATTATCACTAAAAGTGGGGAATCATAGATCCGTCTCTGACCCAATGTGGATGGTATACTCCAGGTCAAATTGTGTCCTATGCTGGAGTATCCCAGGTATCCAAACACCTGCACAATTCACGACCTTAGTAACGCCACCGCTGCCGTGATCAAAGTTGCCTCCTACGGGGCTCAAATAATTTAAGATATATGTACCATCCTCCTATAGTCTTATTATTCCCAAACTTTGTTGGGGTTGGATTCTAATTTAACTATATGCAGCTGAATATCAGTTTTCAACGGAGCGACTGTCTGACCCCGCAACCCAAAGGGATACGATATTTAAAGTTAGACTAATTGTCAGGATTTTATGACGGTATTGACTCCCTTTAACGACTGTCAAAGATCTTCTTGATAGCGGCCAACAGTTTAACGTGCTTTCCGAGGCATGAAGCAAATGATAATAAGTTAATTAGCACATAACTTGTGAAAAGTTAGAGGTGCGTGCCTTAGGTTCGAACCTGAGACCTCTTGAATCGAAACAAAAAGAAGAAGAAGCATACTCAAACCAGTAACAATAAAAACCTTTTGAATTTTCCATAAACCTAATATAAAATCGTATTTTCTTTTATTTTCTCTCTTCCATTATAAAAGTACACCAGCGTCAAAGTAAAACAAGGCAACCTAGATGCAAATACATATTACTGAGAGCAGCATGTTGAAGTAAACATTTATTACGAAGTCCTCGTCATCTCTGTTCGTCGCATACTATAAGCAAGCAATTTAAATTATCTAGTTAAATTATAATTAGTTTGAATACTCGACGAAAAAAACATTGACTGTAGTCTTATATAAATTAAAAGAAAGCAATTTCAGCAATTTTAATGCTTGAAATAGTTATTAGATTTTAATTTTAAACATTTATTAGATCGACTAACGATAATAAATTAGAAAGTATTTAATATATTAGAAATATTATGTTTATGTTGCTGGCTGGCAGGCTATTGAATTTTTTTTCATATATTTTTTCGTATCATGTGTATAAATTCTTCTTAGAAAAAAAAATACGCGTTACGTACCGGTCATTTTGTTTAGTAATTACAAATATTTTGTGTTATTTAGTTGTTTATTTACTCACAAGTATGATGAAAAACATAAATACACCGGTTGTACGACAATTATTAACGTCGGGCAATTATTATAAATTAAAGATTCATATTATAACATTCATATAATAATATATCAAACATTCGATTGTCCGCCCTTATACTTACGTAACACAATGTACTATTTACATACGAATTTAATTAGTTAGGGAGAAACAATTAATGTGACATATGCTGTGAAATTAATTAGTCATTAATAAATTGTTAGAAGCCTTTTACTTCCAAATTCAGGTCAGCGTGGCTCCTTAAAACAAAACGGTAATCGGTAAGGAATTTTGTACTGGAGTGTTCAAACCTACCTATTATTATTTAAGAAAATACATTTTTTAAGTTTAATACATATGTAAGGTACCTATGTGTATTCACGCATCTATCCTGGCCACAGCTCAGACGTCCAGGTTCTAACAATAATATCACAAAATCGGAACTACAGTTGTATACTCTAAATACTTATTTTTTTCACTGTCTGTACGTAACTACGTATAGATTCTGTACTTATACCGTGTACATTGGGAATTTAAAAACTTTTCTTTTAAATACGCATTTTAATATTCTCCGCGCACTATTTCACTATTATGAATGTGTTTAGGGTTTGATTTTGTATTTTTAAAAATATAATTCAGTACTGAAAGAAAAAGGTCTCGCAAATACGACTTCGCCCACGCCTAAATTAAATTCCACGCTCTGCCACTGAAGTTGAAAACTTTAAACCTACTTTCGCAATAAGGAAAAAACTGCTTTTATCGAACTTCTGTTAAGCATATTCCCAGAACACAATTACAACACGCAATGACGCAGTCACAGTAAACAAACATAAATAGAACTTTATTATCCAAATTTTTAATTAACATGAAAAGTGTTTTATTAATCCAATCAAAAACATAAATGTAAAATGAGAGCCAAGTTCAAGTTCAACGACAAAAGGAGTGATATCTAAATGGGTGCCAAGTTCAATGGTCAGTCCTGAAATTTATTTACAACATAAAATATTTTATAACAACTTGAAATAATATTGCTTCTTATAACTTAAGATAATATATTGTAGCCTAAGGTCTGACTTGGCTAGTTTTCAAATACGATTTTTTCTATATGATATATATTCTATTACTAAAATTTACGATTTTTGGACCTTCATATTTTTGTAACCGTTGGAGCTAGCTTCATGAAATTTGGGCTTCTACATGTCCTTATAGATATAATTAAACATACGTAGTTTTATGTGTTTACGTTAAAGAGGTTTTGAGTTATAGAAGGGTCAAAAGTGGCACCAAGTGGTTCGTTTAATATTACACTCGGCGCTGGCTAGCAATTGCTTGAACTTGGCTTGACACGCTGCCGCGTGTCTAGATAAATTGTCCTGTTACGTGCCCAAAAACACCTAACTGAACACGTCATCTCACGGGAATTCATGCCTGACGATACTTTCTTAATAAATAAATGTTTACTATTTTTTATTAAAATCTTTCTCAAACGATGAACTACTACTGACTATGATATTGACCGGTTACGAGGGCACGGTTGCCGACACTGTTCAACCCTGAACTGCACGGGCCGCGCCGTTGCAATAATTGATCTATCTTTAAATCTGTTTATTTTTATTGTGCCGTAATGCCGTTGTGGCTGGCTGCAGGCTTGTGAATGGCTGCTCGAATCGAAAAGGAGAAAATATAATTCAAGTATATATTTTTTCTAGTTCTGTCCTATTTTATAGTTTTAAGACTCCCGTCGGGAAATTAGTTAAAAAACGATTGCATAATATATACCGAACAACTAGATAAACAAATAATCCAGTAAACAATTTTGGGATATTTTATAATATTAAGTTTTATCGCAAAATATGGTACTTGAGTAGTGCTCAGCTGGATCAGTTCATTCGAGTGGGATTTATTTTTCTATTAAAAAACTGTGAGCAGTTAATTTAAGTCAAAATTATTGGAGCTCAAGATTTTCTAAGATTTAACTTAATGTGACTTTTTTATTATTATGTATTTGACATTTTGTATTACAATTAATGTTTACGTAACTAATTTGACTTTTAAGATACCTATTGACTTTTAACATTCATTGACATTTCATTTTGAGTTGCTTGCGTGCAGAATTGTATTTTACGTGTTGGTATGATTACAGTGTGTAATACTTTAAGAATTATATTTATATGACCTGTAAATAATATTAACAATAAATTAGGTACTATTGACTACTATTAAGACGTAATCATCTTGTCTGATGTTGGTATGTTTCGGTGCCGACGTTTAGTTGTTCGAGGTACAACTGCCTTAAAGCGCAATACTCGCTAATCTGAAAAATTTCAGCCTGATCGAAACATGTTTTTAAATAAAAAATACCTTTAAATTAATTTTTATTTTATTGTATTTTTTATTTAAAAACATGTTTCGATCAAGCTGAAGGTTTTGCTAAAACTTTTTAATGTTGTTCTCATTCAATTGGCTTAGTTCGATTTTTTGTAACTATGTTCATGTGCAAGCAAGATGGTGAATTAGCGCGAAGAGGTGCCTTAATTAGACAACATTCCCAACCGGGGAGAATGGCAGTGACGTCGCAAACTATTTGATATCTATAATGCGCGGGTGAGACAGCGATTTAGCACGATAGGTGCCTTAAATTGTACAGCACAATTTTACAATGTTATGTTCAATACCAATGACAAGTGAAATAGTTAATATTTGAGAAGGTACCAACTCCTGTAGCCGCGTCAGGTTTGACCTACTTTAGGAGTTAGGGACTCATTTAAATTGTTATGAGGAAGTCGACAATGTATTATTTATTAATTAACTGATTCGACACTTCGTCCTAGTGAAATTTAATTACCCGTGAATATTTTAAAGGCAAATTGTTGTCGGTTGTCAAACATTATTTCGATCGCCTAAGTGGTTTAGTAGTGATGTGGTAACAAACCAATAAAGCAGTAACAGATGTAAAGTTTAATTTATTTGTGATACCGTAACAACAATGATAAGGTGACGTGAAATAAGCGAAGACACTTGGAAGAACCAAAGGCAACTTTTTCTCCATGCTTGAAATAGTCGGTATCTATATAAATAAAAATCCCATATAATTGTCTGCGCATCACTTCAAAGCGGACCAATCCTGATGAAATGATGATGATGAAATTTTTTATGTGGGTTTTAGTGGGTTTTAAGTTTTCATAGGTCATGAAAGCGGTTATTGTATCTGTCTAGATTGCTGGGTACCTATTAAAAAGATACAGCCCCGTGACGGACAGACAGACGTCCGATGGGGTGGGGCCTGGTAATAGGGTGTTTGGTTTCTTAGGTAAGAAGAGATTGGGGGCCGCGACCGTTTTAAAATTGAAATATTTCAATATCGAACATATTCAGGCATATAAGGCACTCGAGAAATAAAAAGGAAATAAGCATCCCTGTGCAAGACGGTGCGTTCCCGGAAGATTGATATAGTTTAAAACGTAAAGGTGCGGTAAAGAAGCCATGACTTTTTTACCTTGGGAAATAGAGTAGAAGTAACTCGTAGACTGAATGTACCAATAATAATGTCCTCCTGACCTAATTTTGGTCACAGTAGTAAATTCTAACGGAGATTAATCAACTTCGCAGGAGTTATTTTACTTAAACTTCTAATACCTAACTTATTAAGGAAAAGAGAAAAGGCTACAATTCTACAAATCTGATAATGTGAGTCTTTCAGCGCGTACGAAATATATTTTCAGATAAAAATCTTACAATGGGCAGCTGTCATTACTCGGGACAGCTTAAGAGTGAAAAAGAAAACATTAAAATAAAACAAACAGGCGCTTTTAAAACAATACAGTAAGTACAAAAGATTAAAAGTGTCCATTATGTTAATGTAAATACTTACCTTTCATTCAAATGAATTTCAAAGAATAATTCATCATTTCGGGACTACCCTTTTATGTAAAAGCGGAAAATTGTTACTAATTTTTTCTCTTTACTTTTAGCTTACTTTTTTTAGGTTTTTTATTGTATATAAATATAGCCCTTAGGCTAGTTGTATTACCTATAGTAAGTAGATATAGTACCTACTATTGTATATCTACACACATAGCCTAGTGGTGGTGACCGTTGACTGGCAAGTCCTCTGACTTTGCAGCCGCAGCAGCTTTTGAAGGCCTCGGGTTCGAACCCGGTATCGGATTACTGTCCCATCGGAATATGAGAGTGAGGGAATAGAGAGTGCACCTATGCTTGTGCACACACTTGTGCACTATAATATCTCCTGCGTAGTTGGCTAATCTCCGTTGAGATTGGCCGCTGTGACCGAAATTCGGTCAGGAAGATATTATAATTAAAATCCTTTGTATTTTTCTAGTCACACTTTGTTCCACTTTTTAAAATCTTATATAATTTTGTTTTACAATGTTTATAAAACTAGCGTCAAAGCTGTCACAAGAAGCGGCCAACCATTGTGTAAAGAGGCTTACTCCAACGTTGGCCAAATAGGCGTTACGTGACGGCGGGCGCTACAGTACTCTTTGTTTTAGGTATTTCCGAACACTGCACACAACAAAACGAAATTTAATCGGATTTTCGACGCGTCATTTTCATCTTGTCAAACCTAACGTTTCGAGAGCTTTGCAGCTCTCATGATCGCAGACCGACTGAGGTTTCAACCGTCATAACAGTTTTAAATTATTTTTGATCAATCGTCAACCGCAGGAAAAGTAAAAAATAAAACCTGCCCGTAATTGTCCCACTGTGGACCAAAGGCCTCTTCTCAAGCATTAATCACCACTATTAAAGTATTTAATGTTTCCTCACGATGTCTTCCTTCACCGTTATTCAGGGGTGTCTTCAATTAACTATGAAAGTACATTATATTATGACATTGAAAAATTCACATTGATACATGGCAGATTAGAACCTTGACGTGAGACCTCTGACTTGCCAGTCAAACGGGCATACCATTAGGCTATCACGACATAGCGACAACTACTAAGGTCGAAATATTTAATAATTGTGAATCTGTATGTTGTGAATGAAAAAACAACTTCCAGAATATTCCAGACATTAAGTAATATATGTGGAAATATGCCTGAATTATAAACACAGCTAAGAATAGCTGACAGAAAAAAATATTTTCTTAGAGTCGGTTGATACCAAATATTAAAGTAAGCCCAGTTTTGTAAGCCAGTACACACAGTACGTGAAATGAAATTCTTCGTGTCGTCGCGTACTTCTTTCTTTACTGAGTTCCTAGTACCTATCTATGATTATTACTGTTGGCTGTTGTTAAGGTCTAAACTTTTAACCGACTTCTAAAAACGAGGGGTGGGTTCAATTGTATTTTTTTATGTTTGTTACCTAAGAACTCGCTCATTTATGAACTTATTTAAAAAAAAACAATTGAAAGGCTGTATTTCCAGATTAGTCCAATAGAAATATTGTCTTGATTTGATCCCATGATCAAATCAAGAGAAATGGAACGGAACTCCTCGTAGGATAATAGCAGAATTGTCGTAACAAGTAATGTTGCTTTGTTTTTTAGTAATGAGGAAGAGGGGGGACACGTGGTACTCCCCCTCCCCCCGCCTCTTATCACTATCCAAGATTAAAAATATCGTGTGAGTTATCGTTTGAAAAGGCTTTTCATTAAGGATTTCAAATATTAGCCTCCCAAATGTCTGGGACGGGAGGTTAATCTTAGGCACCACTCTTCATAAACTCGCTCAACTCTTTATAAACATTTTAATTTTCACTACTAACTAAAAAGCTTGAAATAACTTTAAGACGTTTCGGAGCCGGTTCTAATCTGAGTTTTAGCCTCTTTAACCTTCTCATTACGAACTTGACTTGGAGCCGACTTCAAAAGGTCTCAAAATTATTTCAAGCTTTTTATTTCCTTTTGAAGTCGGTTCTTTTTAAATTTTATAGTTCCTCTTCTCACTCTTCAAGGTTAAGGTTAGGTTAGGTTAGGTCTTTTTTTTACTCCCGACGCAAAAAGAAGGTTGTTATAAGGTTGATGTGTCTGTTTCTGGTAACGTACCTCCTAAAGGGGTGAACCGACTTTGGTTTTTTTTTTATTTTAAAGGTAACTAGATCGAGTGTCCTTAGCTAAAAAAAAATAAGTTTTTAAACGAGGGTTTTTTAATCTTTATTCCAAAGCATCTCAACAACCTATAGATCTGCCTTCTAGTAGCGAGGGGCAAATTTTCGTAATAGGTAAGCCGGAATCAAACAGAAGAAAATTATTATTGTAGACAACTTGACACTAGCAAGCAGTGACATGACGGCTAAAGAGATGAACGAAAAAAACTATTGCCCCGACCCTACATAAAATTAGAACCAGGGCAGGAATATGACGAGGATTAGACAACTAGACTGCCAGTGCCATTTATCCATGGGAAGCCGGTAAGAATCGAGTTGTATCGAGCCTTCGCCTCTGTACCTTCGCATGTATTTTGCATTATAAAGAAATCATCATCACCATCAGCCTGTAATACTCCACTGCTGAACATAGGCCTCTTCCAATTGGCGCCACTTTTGTGCTCATTGGAGGTATTTGCCCATAATCGCCACGCTGGGCAAGCGGGTTGGCGATCACAGTAGCAGACGATTGCTGTTACACAGCAGGATGCTGCTACCCATCCTCCAGATCTTTCCCTTTATCGCTTCTTACGACTCCCGCGGGACTAATTTATTTAAAATATGTAAAGAAATCCCTGTCCGATACGTGACTAAGTTAATTTACATGTGGCGCACTTAGATTTCGTTAACGTAAAACATCGTGCGATGGCAACATATTTAGCTCCTGGTAATATAATTAACCTGCGCTCCAGATTCTTGGAACCGGCTTCAAATTAACTGAGAACGTAAGGTAGGTATCGAAAAATTAACTTTGTTGTATGTTCCAGGAAATATCAGTCACTATAAAATTAAACTGTAGGTATAGTTGTCGATACGGAATCAGCATCCGAGTATATTCTTTTAGAGTATTTTTATATTTTTGTGACTATACGTTATGTGTAGGTAGGAAAAATATTTCGCATTGTGTGAAAGTGAACGTGTGCATCTGGATTGAGGGCCCATTTTTTAAATCTTTGCCAAACGAAATAAGACTTATAGGGCAAGCACTTAGAAATAAGTAAAACTTAGGGCAAGGGGCCACGAATTTCTAAAACGCGAATTAAAACTATTATGACTAAATAGCTTGGGCCCTCAGTCCAGACGCTTGCATAAAGTGGCATATGTTAAATCTCAGAAAGTACTATCTCTGGGTTCATATTTTTTATTTAAGAATCTACTTAGGAATATGTAACATATTTTCAGAAATTTCTAGATCTGTAGAATATGACATTACAGATTTATGGCGGTTTGCCTTGGGCCCTCAGTTCAAATATGTTTGAACTGAGAAATCTGCAAAACATGAATTTATCTGAAGAAATACATAAATACGACTTTAATATATGTTACTTGGATGCCTCTGTGAATTTCTTATAAAGAAATAATGACACAAAAGTTCTTTGTTAAAAAGTAAATACAAGTTGAATATTCCTAAAACGTCTGAACTGAGGGCCCAAAACTTTTGCCTATATTGACTAAGCTTAACCTCATAGACTAACGCAAATTGGTATAAGTTTTCTAACAAATTACTATCTAAAAGGTTACGTATCGTCCGTTCTTCTAAATGCCATACTTTAAAAGAAACTTTCATTTTTACATTTTCTGTATGTAATAATTATGTAGGGTGACCATAATTTTCGTCATAAGTAAGTACTGTGGGAAGCCTATACGACCTTCATGAAGAGCTACGAACCTGCTTGCGCTAAGACATAGTGCGATGAGCAGCTCCATTTCTTCTTTTTTATTCAAGTGACGGACGTCATCTTTTTTAAATCAAAAATGTGTATTCTGTTGTTAAATTTAAATAATTTAAATAATAATTTTATAATAATAAATATTGAACAGTCTACAATCAGCTCGCAGATGAATCACTAGTTTTATTTAACCTAGGCCAATCTTAGTGTAACTACTTCTGGATCAGTATAGTCCTAGAGTGTTAACAGTACCTTTCTTTTTACCCTCGGCGCAAAAAGAGAGTGGTTTTGTAAGTTTAACGTGTCTGTCTGTGTATCTGTCTGTGGTATCGTAACTCCCAAACGGATGAACCGATTTTCGTTTAGTTTGTTTTGTTCGCGATAGTACCTACTGCCTTATTGCAATAATGAATAATTTTATCATGGTCACCCTACATAATTATTACATACAGAAAATGTAAAAATGAAAGTTTCTTTTAAAGTATGGCATTTAGAAGAACGGACGATACGTAACCTTTTAGATAGTAATTTGTTAGAAAACTTATACCAATTTGCGTTAGTCTATGAGGTTAAGCTTAGTCAATATAGGCAAAAGTTTTGGGCCCTCAGTTCAGACGTTTTAGGAATATTCAACTTGTATTTACTTTTTAACAAAGAACTTTTGTGTCATTATTTCTTTATAAGAAATTCACAGAGGCATCCAAGTAACATATATTAAAGTCGTATTTATGTATTTCTTCAGATAAATTCATGTTTTGCAGATTTCTCAGTTCAAACATATTTGAACTGAGGGCCCAAGGCAAACCGCCATAAATCTGTAATGTCATATTCTACAGATCTAGAAATTTCTGAAAATATGTTACATATTCCTAAGTAGATTCTTAAATAAAAAATATGAACCCAGAGATAGTACTTTCTGAGATTTAACATATGCCACTTTATGCAAGCGTCTGGACTGAGGGCCCAAGCTATTTAGTCATAATAGTTTTAATTCGCGTTTTAGAAATTCGTGGCCCCTTGCCCTAAGTTTTACTTATTTCTAAGTGCTTGCCCTATAAGTCTTATTTCGTTTGGCAAAGATTTAAAAAATGGGCCCTCAATCCAGATGCACAGTGTGATTCCCGAACGTGACAAATGTTTGTGTGGGCGGCATTTTCTATCAGATCTGGATGTTTGTGTATTATAAAAATATGTCTGATCACTACACCCACGATATAGCAAAAAACCTTACTGTGGGCTTCTTTTCAATAAACTATAAATAAAATATAATGATTATTAAAAAGTAGCCCTAGATAGATACCTATCAAAGTCGCTTAGCAACGCGTATGAAATTTAATAAGGAAACAAATATATTTCTGTAACTCTTATGTTACTCGAAGAAAGAAAAGAATATTCAATTTATTTCCAATGGTATCAAATAAGTATTTAATGACGATATTCGTCTGACATTTCATGTGTAAAACGAAAATCTCACGCCAAAAATCACGTGTTCAAGTCCCGCTTGAGTCAGCTATTTTTCCGAGTTTCTTATTAAATATTTTCAAGTTCCATAATATGACATTGAAAAAGTCACATACTAGGTTTGAACCCACAGTCATAGCCACAGCTTGCAAAGAGGGTCCGTAACCAATGAGCCACGGCGACACTACACTGCATGGTAATAAAACCTAAATACAAAAATAATAATTATATTTTCGTGATTCTAGTGAAATTTTATCTAAATACAATTATTTTTAATGTTTTACTACGTTTTTCTGCCACAGGGGGTTGTAGATATTGAGTACAGTACCAGCTCTAACGATTTAAAAACGGCTATAACTTCATTAGTTGCAAGATGGTCGGATCGTCGTGGGTGCACAAGTATTTACAGTGTCCGGTAATAAAAGAACAACCTAGAGTTTACGTGTGAACAACTCGAGCAACAGATTTGAAATGTATATAGTATAATATTAAAATTATTTATCAGTTGCTAAAACGGTGAGGGAAAACATCGTGATGAAATCAGCACACCTGAGAGATTTTTCAATGGTGTGTTTTAATTTTCAATTTCATGTCAGAGGCCTAAAAGCGATTTAAACTCTGACACCAGGCTGTTTACAACCATACGATAAGAAGTCTGGTATATAATTTCATAGAAAGTCTGTCCGATTTTTCGTGATCTTTAAAAACATCTGATAATAGTATACCTACTTGGACAATTTATTTGAAGCAAGAATATTTCCTAATTTAAAGATTTAAGAGTATTAGCGCCGATTTTGAATAAGATATTTTTCATAAAAATGCAGACAATACCTCACTTGAGCTCTAATTTGTATAAAAAACTATTTAGTGAATACCGGCTCTCAAAATCTCTTAGAATAATAGTGATATTATTGCTCATAAGCTTTCCAAAATTCTGCATCTATTAAGTCAATTTAACCCCAGCCAACTTGATCAGAGTTAAATTGTGGCAGAAATTGTTTCTCGTTCACGCAGAGGAAAATTAACTACCTAACTGCTAGGGTTTACGTACAAACCTAACACCAATTTAGATGCTACAGGTTCGCAATTTACGATTATCGGAAATGTTAAACGATTAATAGTAAGCTTTACATTTGATAATAAAAAAGTAAAATTCGGGTCTAAAATCTGTCGCTAAGTTATTGAAGGGGTAAAGAATAAGTGATAGAATACAATTGGGCAGTTATCAATTCGTTTGTCTGTGTTTCTGTGCTTGAACGCATTACAATGAAACTCATTGAAAGTCAAATCATCTAATTTGTAAATATAGACTTATTAGGCATTACCTAAAAATAAAAATAATGCTTACTATCTATCAAAAAAATACGATCGACTTTTATCATATCGAATTGATTAAGGGTGTAATTTTCGTGATTATATGGATGTGATTTGTCCTAAGGCCTTTTCAGTGTTGTGTTTAAGCTCTCTGCCAAAATTTTGTTGCAATAGGTTCAGTGGTTGCGAGTAAAGAAATGAAACACAATACACCCTTGAATTTATTGTAAGTATAGTATCTATAGTATGAGTAACAATAAAATTCTGTAATCTCATAATGTTTTAGCTCTATTACTCAACCCATAACTACAAGAGATTCAAACCATGTCGAGGTTAAAATAGAAATTCAATCAACCATATGCAAAATAGAAAGGCGTCCAATGATATTGTCACTGGCATTTCA
Source organism: Protodeltote pygarga (assembly GCA_936450705.2). Lineage (NCBI taxonomy): Eukaryota > Metazoa > Arthropoda > Insecta > Lepidoptera > Noctuidae > Protodeltote > Protodeltote pygarga. Next base: position 17,725,280 of record OW388248.2, read on the forward strand.
TTATTTCGTTTCCACCACCAGACTTAGAGACGACGAAATTTGAATAACTTTCTGTAATGATTTCAGACTATTTAGTCCAGGTTTTCTCGCGATGTTTTCCTTCACCGTAAGGCAGTGGTGTCTTAGATTAACTAAGAAAGACACCAACCAACTACCTATGACATTGATAAAGTAAGTCACATTGGTTCATGCCAGGTTCGGACCCACACCTACGTGCTTGCCAAGCGGCATGTCTGCACATCTATCATAATAATTATTTCTTTTTTTTAGTCAACTCGGATTGTTTACAAATAAGTACCTAAATGTGTACAATGATTACAGTTATGTGGTTTTTATATTTAGGCTTGGTCAACAAGGAAAAATATTTTAAACCATTTTACGCTAAAAAAGTCCTCTCCATTTTTATATTAATCCAATTATCGAAGTACAAAAAATAAAACGTGAAAGTTATATTGTCGGATGATTGCCGTACTTTACAGTCATGAATTTTAACAAAAATTGCTTTTCGTCCTCTAGTGATCGACAAAAAAGGGAACTGTTCCTATATAATAAAAGTACAAAAATTTTAAAGCAAAGAGAGTTTTTTAACGATGTGCATAGCCATATCAGAGGTCTATGGGCGGTTTAAACTCTGATACCAGGTTGTTTATCAATTATACGATATAGAAGAATTAAAAATTTATGTGATTATAAGTTTTCTTTTAATTAATAGAAATAAAATATCTAAATATCAATAAACTCGATTACCGTTCATATTGCAATTGCGCCATATACCATGCTCTATTCCTAACCATCTACCTTACTTTTAAACAACGATTAAAAGTTAAACAACATAAACGTCATATAGGTAAGTCAATTGCAATTTTTTCAATGTCAGCTGCAGTTTGTCCGGGTGGAATCTTGCAAGCTGAGTTGGAACCAATTCCTCTTATCCTATGAAGTTGAATTTTTGCATATGTAGTTCAGATTCCGATGATAATTCATTTTTATGGTAAGCATGACCTGAATCGGCATCCAGGATTAACTCCACATAAAGGAACTCTTCAATGGTCAACAGCACAGATACAATTTTTTGCATATACGTTTATTTTTGATATTCCAATATAAAAGCTTGGTTAAAAACGTTGGTTTAAAAAAAACTTATTTAATTAGTAATTTAAAAGTGAAATGTTTTTATAAGTAAGGCCTTTTTGTTTCCTTTTCCCACCTGCTCAAAATCTCTCTCGAAATTGAGGTTGCAATCAGGTAAAGTGCCAGTAACGAGAAATGTAAGTTATAGCAAATATCCATCTCTTCCACCATCAACTGTTCAACGGAATATCTATTACAAATAAGGTGACAGGATTTTTCAGATTACGATGTAATATAATGTGTATGCACCTGCCCCCTGTAACTGCTACATTGCAGGAAAAAGGCTTCTTTAAAAAAAGAGAAGGATCGAGCATTATTCATCACGTTACCTCACTCCGAGTTGGCGATTGTTGGTCAAGTCTGTCGAGGCTTTTATTATTTTGTGTTACGTTATCAATCATAAAGTTTCAACGTATTTGCATCTCTCACGTCAATATGCGTCTAGTTTATAATATTTAACACCACAAAAATGCAATAAAGATTTTAGTTTTTGTATATGTTTTTGAAACTCATGCAAGCGGCATGACGGATCACCGACTGACCGCAATTAACTCATGCAATTGATACCTAGTACCACTGTCGATGTTAGTCCATCTGTGCCAGTTATCTACTTATAATACACATTAGTTGTTGAATTGTTTTTTATTTTATTTTAGAGGAATGATGGAGGTAGGAGTAGCAATAAAAAAAATTACGTATTCGCAATTCCTCGATTTTAGATTCCTCGTCGATTCTCGAGTTTTATCATGAGTTTCAAAAACATATACAAAAACTAAAATCTTTATTGCATTTTTGTGGTGTTAAATATTATAAACTTATGGTACTGCACAAAATACCTGAATAGGCATGCAATAGATTATAGAATTAACCTGTGCTTTTGGGGTGCCTAAGTATCCACCTAGGCCCCCAAACAATTATATATCCGGGGCTCTTCTTCTTCTTAGCGTGTCGCGACAATCTAAATTGTGTCAGCCCAGAACTGGTGGTGGTGTCCATCAGGTCCTGTAATGTACAAACGACAGGGCATGCAGTGCAATGACAGCACCACATTTACACTCCAGAGCAAAGTCATTAATAAATCTCCACCTGAGTAGGTTTTATTTGCTTCGGCCAACCTGGGTCCGGAGTCTATTTAAAGACTTCCTGGTCAGCCATGGCAACTCATGTCCAGGCGGAGGTTGCTCTCCAATTGGTATCCGGGGTTGCTCTCCTCGCTTTCCTGTCCTCGGTCCACACCACTCAAAATTTTACTCAAAAAATATTAGCGGGCTCATTAGAACACCATTTAGATATTGCTTTTCTGGACGAGGCTAGTAGCGCGTGGAGGGTGGCCTGCTCAAACACTGACTACTCAATATATTCTTCATCACAGTGGCTGTGGGACGGGCCGATCTGTGAGCAAGCGCGGAATATCTAATCCAAACGTGCTTAAGTTCTGCAGATCGTGCTCGGCTCTTAGCTGTTGCCGAATAGAAGTCAGATTTGTGGTTTCAGGCCCTTCCATCGCCAAACACGGAGACGGTGATGGATTACTCAAGGTTCCGTATCGCCGCATCTCTTCGTTTGAGCGCATCGTGTTGTGCTGCATACCGGTGCCAGCGCGGCACTGCTGTCGACCGGCTTGGTCACCACGGCTTATCCCGCCTATAGCAGCGCGGAAAGATTCCCCCGTCACGCTAGCCTAAATGACATCATACGTCGGGGTCTGACCACTGCCAATAGTGTGGCAATTTTAGAACCCCCATCGGCTTGTCGCGAGACGATGGTAAGAGACCCGATGAGATGACTCTAATTCCGTGAAAGATGCGGAGGCCTCAGGAGAAACTCAGGGTAGGGCAGGTGCGGCGGCGGAATCTGCTGAGACCCTTAGAAGACACAAATATAGTACCCTAGACAGCGTATACATATTTGAGCCTTTTGGGGTCGAGACGCTCGGACCGTGGGAGCCAGGGTAAAATTTACAAAGATGTATCTTGCCCAAAGGCTAAGTATTGCCATCCAGCTAGGTAACATTTTGGAAACGTGGTCTACAGGTCTTTCAGCGGTCTTTTATATTAAGTTATGATAAGATAAGATAAGAATAAGCGGTTTTTTAATTAGTTTATTTCGAGGTGTACCTATATAATTTACATCTATTATTTTTAGAATCAATTAGAGAATCAATTATTTATATGTTGTAGTTATATTCAAAAGTTTTTTTTAAGGAAAGTAGTAACTGTGCGCTTTTACGAAACTAACTGCTAGTAGAATTTATATACCTGTTAGAGTTAAATATAATAATACTTAAATAATTCTTAAATTAGGTATGAACGTATCTTATTATTTAAGTAATCAATGTGTCTTCCAATTTAGATGATTGTACAAAACTAAATAATCCAAGAAATGTTGATAAGTCTACTTCTTCGATTGTATGATAATAACCATATAAACGAAGTTACTGGTACCTACTATCTTAAAATGTTTTAAGTTATTGTTATGGATATCTTAAAGTAAGAATTTCCAACGAATAAATAACGAATAAATAAAAATAACGAATAAATAATAAAACTTTTTGCGTGAAAATATTACGTACTAATCAAAGCTATGCCTCAATAATAAATGGAATTGTACATAATTAATGGATAGATTCCAATTACTTCAAATGTCAGAAAATAGTATAGATCTACGTTTTTATATTTTTTTGCTACAATATCTGATGCCACTGGTCTATTTTATTTATGATTAGCTTTAGCCGGTGCTTTCATCGGAGTAGAGGTTGAACCAGAATATATTTATCCAGCATTTAGCCGTTAAGACGTGCTTGAATATCAAACATCTAATTTCAGTAACTCATAAACATCCAAACTTTCACAATTATAATTATAAGTAGCAGGAAAGATTGGCTAGTGTCGTTATTTTATTATTGACTCGAGCTTTATACATGTGACATTTATTGGTTCAGACAAATTAGGAAAAAAGTAGCAATAAAGTGGTATAAACGGTTCCAACAGAAATAATAATTGAATTTACAGTTTCAAAGGCCGAAAGTACATGGGCAGGATAACATAAATGGAGCAGTTAACACTATTGTCAGATATTCTGCTGTGTAAAAATAATACATGAATGAAGCTGACGTTCAAATTCGTTCGAATAAAACAACAAATAATTTCGCTGTACGAGCAGCTTAACATTAGAAATATTCGAACACATTTTTTGGGCCACATGAACCTATTTGAACGAACTTGCGTCGGAATGCGGCCTTCCAAACATTTTAGATTATTATTTGAAGGAACCACATTTTCTCTTTCGATTTTAAATATTTGCCGTTCGTAATTCTGTCTCTTTTTATAAAAGAAAAGAAGAACGTACGAATGTTTACCATCGCTACGGCCTGTTTATATATGAGATTAGGGGTTTATTGATTAAATTTCACAGCCTACGCTTGGTATTTTACCAGCGTTGTAATACAGGTTCTATTACAACGCGTTATACTTATTTGCGTTACGTTAATTTTAAAAGCTGAAATAAAAATCTGTTGACCAACATTTTAAGAGCAATGCTTCCTCCAATTAAAATATAAACATAACATTGAAGTTATATAATTTGGTAGTATCACGCGACTTGAATTTTGACGCTTTGTGGAAAGTAACCATTCACAGTTTTGTGACACTTTTGGAAAGTTTTTGTGAGGTTTAGAATGAGTTTTTGATGACGGTGGGACCATGAGGAAAGTTAGACTTACCTTCCGCGGTGGCGGCTGCATGTTGTCGCTCGTCGCCGTACTATCGGCGACTGAGTCTCGGGAGTACTCGGGGACTGGCGGATCGATGCCGCCTCACGCACACGTTTCGACCCTCTGCCGCAGCCGAACGACGAACGCGTCCTAGTAGCCCAACGGGACAACTCCGCGCATGCCCCAGCTACCCTTCCGACATCTACCATAAACTATGGATATTCTTTTATATAAATGTTACCACAGTAAAGTTATTTAGGCGTTTTTCCATGAGCATAAAAATTATTAAAGCAGGTTTTTATTTTTTTAATCTAAATTGAACAGAATATTCATTTCCGCTATGACCTCTCTCGCGCGTTGCGCCCGTGTAGAGCCGCTACGTGTTCGTAGCAAAGCGTAGCAACCCTCGTAACCGACGCATTGCAAATTGTTCTCATGAAGCCGTAAATGAGGACATTTGACACAAATGTACTCATTATGATTACAATAAGTAATAATTTTTTATATGTTTAGGTAGGTATTGTAAAATGTATTTGAATAAAGTTTTATTTAGACGAGCAACATTTTGATATTTGACATGAGCCTTAAAGAATTAAACCAAAAATCGGAAATAATGACCTGTATTCATAGACTAAAAAAAGATTTAAGTACATTTGCAGTGTACTAAAAAATATTAAATGTCTACTTTAAAAAAATCTTTTCGCAATAGTATAACTAGTGCCACACTACAAAAAAAAAGTACAATGCCATCATCTTATCTGTTTAATTAGGAACGTCGCTAGTATCTTCACTTAGTGATGTAATGGAATTGTACCTAGAAAGTCGGTTAGTTCCAATTTTGTCCACCCGGACAGAAAATTTAGCGGCATTGTACTTTTCTTTCGAAGGTACACTTAAGCGAAATGAACGAATGATAAAAATAGTTGAATTTTAATAAATCTTAAAATATTGTTAAAATAGGTATATAAAATAAAGAATATTAAAATAAAGAGATATTTATGTGAGAAATAATAAATACATACTTTAGTATCTAAAACAATTTAAATAGGTACATTAACTTATATTTATGTATGATAAACCAAGTTTAAGTACTTAGTACAAATTAGTAGTAGCACTACTAGTATAATATTATTTTATAAAATTTACAAATTTTATAATCGTATTTTGATTGTCAAATATGTAAATTCAATATAAAATTTGCATATAGGTATCCACATTATTAAGTTTATTTAATTTCAGTCATTAAATATTTCACATAACTACCTTTTTTTGGTCAAAAAGAGATAACTTTGCAACTGTCAAGTTACTGCAAAAAATTAATAAAAATAGAAGTATAAGTTAACAAGCTGTCATACTTAATTATTGACTAAGACATGAACGTAAACGTGAGTCGGAAATCAAACTTAGTTCATTATTCAGAACCCTAATTATAGGATACAGACGAGACGAGATATATGTTATTATGATTATGAGGAAATGAATTCGTAAGTGCTCGGGTAGGTTGTCACTTTAGAATGATTTAAATTTCGCCATTTTAGCGCTAAGGGTTGAGTATTATATTAGAGGGGTATGCGCCAATTACCAAATCAAATGGGTCAAATGTATGTCAGTTTTTATGAGTAGACATTTTATTTCGTATATTGAGGATACACGAAACACATCACTTCATACATTAAAACCTCTATACTTATTAATTATATAATATACTGGGTGGAAATAATCAATGAACCCTGGAATCCAATTCAAATCTTTAAGATAGAGTTAATAACTTTATATAGGTACATATATAATACTAATAAGTCAATCATCATAATTTACATCCAAGTGCTGCTCTGTATCTTGCCCAAAGGCTAGGTATAGCCATCGAGCGAGGCATGAAGCCAGCATTTTGGGAACGTTGCCTACAGGTAGCGGTCTTTTAGATTAAGTTTATCTTTTAAATTAGTTTATATATATACCTATATAGATAGTTTATTTCTAGGTGTATATACAGGGTTATTTGTAAAACACCAGTATCCTTAAAAGGGCTCATAAAACTCATAATTATGAACAACTTTTTTTATGGGACCAACCCTGAAATCTCAAAAAAAAAACAGCTGTTCCATACATTTTGTTGAGTTATGTGAACATAAATGAATTTATAAGCGATTTCAGAGTTGGTCTCCTACTAAAAGTTTTTCATAAGGATGAGTTTAATGACCCCTTTTAAGGATGCTGGTGTTTTACAAATAACTCTGTATAGTTAGTTATTATTATTTATTATTGCCCGACCTTGTATCTAAATATCTTTTACATTACATTAATTAATTGTACACCAAAGTTCAATTTTTTTTAAACAAAAACAAACGTGTTCGCATAGTATGCATCAAAATACAAATTGAACACTGTAAATCGTTAAAACCCACATTCGATTGCATTTATATTTTACATCCAACGTCACCAGTATTACCCTGCCAGTTAGTCCAAGGTATATGATTATACACTAGCTAACAATCGTCTGTAGGTCTGGTCTGTAGTAGTAACTGTAAGCAAAATTATCTTCAATCGTAAAGACTTTAAGGTTTATTTTATTTTGTTATTTCCTAATAGATAATGGAAAATTGTCGTCGCGTCGCCCTTAAAAATTAACAGGTTTTAACACTTCATTTTATACAACAAAACAATATTTACGTCGTTTTGTGTCAAATGCACTTCCTTGATGCGTTGGATGTTTATACAACTTGCTTTGCTTTTTTAAAATAGTTTTAATTTTATTTATTTTCAATGTTTTTTTAAAAAGTGACAGTTAGTGTTTATAATTTCTGTGTCTTGGTAAAGTAGGTAGTGCAGTATAAATACTGCATAATAAATACTTTTTCAAAGTACTGGCCACTATTTTTTTATTTTTTTGAAGGATTTGAATTCTTTGTTAGGAATTTCGACACAGCTGATGAAAGAAAAATTTGGCGTGTGTCAGAGTTTAGTTGAGTCTTCGCAGTGTGCATAAAATTATGTTTTTTCCGCTAATCCTATTGTTATAAATAATAATAATACTGTATAATAGTTAATACTATTTATATGTGTTGAGTTCGAACCGTACGGGGTACGTATCATTTGGCGATTTCATTGGATAAATTTTATTTGGTCTGCTTTTATTACTATATTTTTTCTTTCTTTGTCCATAGTTTATATATTTCATAATTATTAGGCAAGAATAAGAATAAGATAACGAGTATTGGAATAAGAATACGAGTATTGGAAACATCTAAATTAAAAAGGTATTTATTTATTTTTCATACTTATTTAATTCGGAAACAAGTTTATTGTTTTTAAAAAGTCGACTTGGGTTGCGTTTTATAGTCCTAATGATTTCCTTTGTCATTAGGTATAAGAGAACCAAGCCGGACTTCCGGTTTTAGGCTCCGGATTGTGGCTTCGGCTTTAGGCCCCAGGAAGAAATACCGAGGTTACGTCGAGTATTTCTTCCCATTCCACCACCACACGAGGGACTGAGGTTACGTCGGTTATTTTTCTTCTTCCCATTCCACCACCACACGAGGGACTGAGGTTACGTCGGTTATTTTTTCTTCTTCCCATTCCACCATCACACGAGGGAGCGAGGTTACGTCGGTTAATTTCTTCCCATTCCACCACCACGCGGAGGACCAGGACGGCTTCATAATTTAATATATTGATAAGGCGTAATTGCTAGATAATTTTAAAAGGTATTGGCAGCATAATATATTATTTGAAAACTATATGTTTATAAATCTTATTGCAATTTGATCAATTTTAAATTTAAAAGAATACTGCGAAGCTCTTTTTATTTGTTTGTTTTTTTTTAAAAATTAACCTATATTTTTATTTTGTGTTGTGTTTTTTTTAAATTTGTGTTTGTGTTTTTTTTTTTTTCCCTTTAAATAATAATTATACTTATTCAGTATGTGAGAAAGTGTCTGATTTTTTATTTCTTTTCACTACAAAATGGCGCCCGAATAAAAAAAGAAAACAAGTGAAGTGAAGTGAAGTGAAGTGATATTCAATTTTTTTTTTGTTTCGTTGGTATGTAGTGTTCGCTTGTTTTCGCGAACAAATACAGAAGTTTCAGAAGCGTTGAAGACAAGATTTCAGAAGATTTAAATGAAATTGAATTTATTTAACTAGGAAAATATAAAATATATCAAAATATTTTGAATTTTATTTCTCCTCTTAATAAATATTAATCCCGTGTTTCATTTAACTTGTGCTAGCTACCTACTTCGAACCAGCGGTGCTCTGAAGTCTTTTAAAGGTAAGTTTTGCGCTAGAATCGTTTTTGTCTTTTTGTCTAGTCTGATATTTCGCGGTGTTATAGTTGTTAGGTTTGTTGTGCAGCCGTTGTTTATTTATTTCTCTCAACGTTTAGGTCTAATTGTAGTTTTTTAGGTTTTGATTATTAGACAATATGGCGGAAGAAAATGTCTCAATTCATGAAACACCTCAACGACAAAGCCCTATTATTTCTAGACCACCTCCTATTCCGCCTAGGTCTTCTCAAGTTTCCATCAATTCTAACCCTTTTCAAAGCAAAACGGAGGATCAACCGCGACATTTCCATAAGCAGTTGTCTTTATCAAAATGGAAAATTAATTTCTCAGGAAGCACTTGTGTGCGTGAGTTTTTTACTAGCGTCGAAGAACAACAGTTTGCAGATGATCTTCCTGAATTTTATATTGTAAAGCGTTTTCACGAACTTTTATCCGGTGCTGCATTAAAATATTTTCGGAGTATTCGTTCTGCTGATTTAACTTTTTTTGATTTAAAACGTTTATTTCTTAAGACATTTTGTGGGTCAGATTTTGATTACAAAAGAGAGTTAGAAGTTCGTAATTTGAAACAAGAATTAAATCAATCTATTAGGGATTTCGTGATTCAGATTAATTATCTAAATAACACACTTAGCGAACCCATCATAGAACAAAAATTAATAGAGATAATAACCCACAACATGCATCCACGATATTTTCCTTGCCTTTCTATTCATAAGTTTACAGATATTGAAACACTCCTTGACACAGCTTCTCATTTCGAAAGTTATCTTCCTAGTCTTTCTAAAAAAGTTGTACCTATTGTTTCTAATGACTCACAATCATGTCCTAAGTGTAAGAAAAACGGACATTGTTATCGTTTTTGTTCTGAATTTCCAGGCATTCTTTGTTTTAAATGTCGTACACCTGGTGTGATTACTCGTGATTGCCCCAATTGCAATCCAACGAAAAATTTGATCCACCGACAACACGTAGCGTCTCGTAAAGTGTCGCCGGTGATAGCTTCTGACTCGTTGGATAATCGACCTTTTATTGAAATATTATTGCGTGGTCGTTTAGTTAAAGCCTTACTAGACTCAGGCGCGCAAATGTCACTTATTAGTGAATGTTTAACCCGTGATTTAGGGATTTCTTTAAATTCTAATAACTCTTTTCCCCGTGTTATTTCTGCTAATAACTCACCGATTGATATTTTGGGTACCGTTTCTCTTCCGGTAAAATTCAATGGAACAACTTTGGTTCATGAGTTCTTAGTTGCACGTTCAATGACGACATCTGTTATCTTAGGGATAGAGTTTTGGAATAAATTTGGTCTAACTTCTATACTTAGCAATGCTTTTGATAAAAATATTAAAGGTAATATGTACATCTCTGCGCACAGCCCTTCTTCACCTCAAGTTTCTAGCATTAGTGAAGTCCGTTACATTCATCCTCGTAATGTGTTACTGCCTGATCAAGAACAGAGTTTACAACGCGTTATCAATGAATTTGAAATTATTTCATCTGATAAAGTTGGTCTTGGAAAAACTACATGGCTTTCACATAAAATTAATACTACTGGATCACCTATTAGACAAAGATATTACCCTCTTTCACCGGTCAAATTAAAGATTCTCAATGAAGAGATTGATAAGATGCTGGAGATGGGTGTTATTCGACCATCTCAGTCACCTTGGGCTAGTCCAGTTGTTATGGTTACCAAGAAGGATGGTTCTGTTCGTTTCTGCGTTGATAGCAGGAAATTGAATAGCGTTACTGTTAGAGATTCTTATCCTCTTCCGCGAATTCAAGACATACTTGACAATCTTCGTGGTGCAAGATACATCAGTACGCTTGACTTTAGAAGCGCTTTTTGGCAAATAAAACTTGCTGATGATGACAGTTGTAAAAAAACAGCTTTTATCGTTCCCCAACGTGGTTTATTTGAATTTGTCAGAATGCCATTTGGTCTCACAAATGCGGCGTCTGAGATGCAAAGACTCACTGATTTAATCGTTAACTTTGAATTTACCTCTACTAGTGATAATTGTGTTTTCGGGTATGTTGACGATTTAGTTTTGATCTCTCAGGATTTCCATAGCCATATAGCACTCCTCAGAAAGGTTTTGTACCGTCTCAAAGAAGCTGGTCTCACAATTAATTTAAAGAAATGTGAATTTTGTAAGAGTGAGTTAAAATATTTGGGTTATATTGTGAATGAAAAAGGGTTGCAGACTGATCCGAGCAAACTTGAGGTTATTAGAGATTTTCCAACTCCTACTACTGCTAAGTCTTTACGTGGTTTTATTGGAATGTGTTCCTATTATAGACGTTTTGTTGATGGTTTTTCTTCTATTATTGCTCCACTTACAGCTCTCATCGGAAAAAGAAAAGGCCGAGATCCTATTGGTTGGGATGAGGCAGCTGAACGTGCCTTTGTTAAATTGAAAGAGGCATTGATCAATACTCCTGTCATAGCTTGTCCAGATTTTACTAAACCATTCATCCTACAATGTGATGCATCTTCTGTTGGGCTTGGTTCCGTTCTTTCCCAGAAGATTGATGATGTTGAACATCCTATTGCTTATTACTCCCGTTTGTTTTCTAAGGCAGAGCGTAATTATAGTACCACTGAACGTGAATTACTCTCAGTACTCGATTCTATAAAACATTTCCGTTGTTACTTAGATGGAGTAAAGTTTTCAGTAATAACTGACCATATGGCTCTTAAGTGGCTTCTCACGCTAAATAATCCTTCTGGTCGTCTAGCTCGATGGGCTACTGTGATTTCTCAATATACTTTTGATATCATTCATCGTAAGGGTACACATCATGTAGTTCCAGACGCCTTATCTAGGATTTTTGCGGATGCAGTTACTTTTGATCAGGGTGTCGAGAATACTAACGATAGATGGTATAAGAAAGTTTATTTAGGTGCTCGTGACACACCTCAGATGTTTCCAGCTTATGCTATTCAGAATGGTGTCCTTTTAAGACGCATGCCTATTACCAATCCGTTAAACTCTGACCCATGGCGGATTGTATTACCTGCTGAAAAGGTTCCACTCGCGATCTGGGAAGTACACAATAACCAACCTTCTATTCACCCTGGTGTTACCAAATCTTATCTTAAGATCAAAGAGATCTATTATTGGCTAAATATGTTTCGTGATGTTTCTGATACTATCAGTCGTTGTGAGGTTTGTAAAGCCTATAAAATTACAAACACTCAACCACGAGGTCAAATGTGTTACCCGAAAGACGTTTCGTTACCTTTACAGCTGATTTCTATCGATCTTATCGGACCTTTACCTATTGCTTATTATGGTTATAAGTACATTTTATCTATGGTAGACGTTTTTTCAAAATATGTTTGGCTCACTCCTCTTAAGAAAGTTGACTCTAATTCTGTCATTAAAGCTTTAGAGTCTGAAATATTCCTTAATTTTGGAGTGCCTCATGCTATTCTCTGTGACAACGCTACAGTTTTTCGTAGTACTCTATTTGTAGACTTTTTGAGATCCTATCATATTGATTCACCAATTTATACTCCTTATTATACTCCCCAAGCTAATACAGTAGAGCGTTATAATCAGAGTGTTGTAATTTGTTTAGGTATTTTAGTCGGCGAAAACCAGAGAAATTGGGCTAAAATGTTACCCAAGGTCAAACTTTACCTCAATTCTTGTATAAATTTAGCCACAGGCTTTACGCCTAATTTCCTGATGTTTGGTAGAGAAGTGTTAATGGACTCCACTCGTTCCACACGTGTCAATTGTCAGACTCGAAGTTCTAATTTAGCTGAGAGTCGGGCTCAACACGCGTCAAACCTATCTTCTCTCACTGAGGTCTATGCGAAGGTGGCCGATAATCTTTCAATGGCTTTCCTCCGTAACGCAAGGGCTTATAATAAGAACAGAGTTGAAGTTATCATTAACGTAGGAGATACTGTATGGAGACGGAACTTTTCCAGGTCTTCTGGGGCTGATTATTTTTCCGGAAAGCTCGCTCCTCGTTTTATTAAATGTCACGTTACTAGGGTTATTTCTAGAACCACTTATGTCCTCCAAGATTGTGATTCTGTTCATTCAGGGCAATATCATATTAAAGATATCCTTAAGTGATCCTTAACTCGGTATAACTACACGCTTTTACTCCCGTCAGGTTATGCAGACGAGTTTAATACACAACAAATAAATTATTGGCTACAACTTCCAAACATAACATATAATTTACATGTTATGCGTTGGGGCGTTATTTTTAGACTTAACTCTTTCTTATGTAACTAATTTTTCCAAAATTTTTGCTTAAATAAAAAATTAATTTTCAGAAAAATATTACGACAATTTATTTCCTCCAAATAAAAGTTAAAACTATAACCGCGCGCTTTTGACATCTGACGTCTATTAGCAACGTGTCAGGGTTTGAGACCTGACTAGGGTTGGGACATAGTCGATTTTGGTTGTTAGGTGAGGTTTAGTGATGGGACATGTCGATAATTTTTTTGTCGATAATAGTTTTTTTAATCAAGTCAAGGTTCTCCTTTGTTATAGTCTAACCTCTTATATTTTATCAATACTTTGTTTTTTGTTAATCTCTCTTCTTTTATCTTAGTCTTTTGAAGTCTTACTTCTTTATTTGTTTTCTTGTTCATCGTCGTGTTACAGGTCTGCTTATAGCTTGGACCACTTATGACTAATTTTTTTTTCCTCTCGTCTTGTGTCGATATTGGTGGACAGATGTTGTTTCTTTTTGAACTGATGTCGCATTCTTCCACTTAGGAAGTTATTTTTTTTTGTGGCCCGATGACATTTCCTTGTCTGAGGTTGTCCTCTCTTTCCTTTGATTGAGCTATTCATTTAGCTAAAGTTGTTTTGTTTTTTAGTCTAGTTAATACTTGTCTTAAGGGTTTCAAATGTTTAATTAGGTTATTCTTTTGCTTTTTTCTTTGATTTAGTTTTAGATTCTCATCCTCTCCTTCTTTTTTTTGTCGGAAAGAGGGTAATGCAGTATAAATACTGCATAATAAATACTTTTTCAAAGTACTGGCCACTATTTTTTTATTTTTTTGAAGGATTTGAATTCTTTGTTAGGAATTTCGACACAGCTGATGAAAGAAAAATTTGGCGTGTGTCAGAGTTTAGTTGAGTCTTCGCAGTGTGCAAAAAATTATGTTTTTTCCGCTAATCCTATTGTTATAAATAATAATAATACTGTATAATAGTTAATACTATTTATATGTGTTGAGTTCGAACCGTACGGGGTACGTATCATTTGGCGATTTCATTGGATAAATTTTATTTGGTCTGCTTTTATTACTATATTTTTTCTTTCTTTGTCCATAGTTTATATATTTCATAATTATTAGGCAAGAATAAGAATAAGATAACGAGTATTGGAATAAGAATACGAGTATTGGAAACATCTAAATTAAAAAGGTATTTATTTATTTTTCATACTTATTTAATTCGGAAACAAGTTTATTGTTTTTAAAAAGTCGACTTGGGTTGCGTTTTATAGTCCTAATGATTTCCTTTGTCATTAGGTATAAGAGAACCAAGCCGGACTTCCGGTTTTAGGCTCCGGATTGTGGCTTCGGCTTTAGGCCCCAGGAAGAAATACCGAGGTTACGTCGAGTATTTCTTCCCATTCCACCACCACACGAGGGACTGAGGTTACGTCGGTTATTTTTCTTCTTCCCATTCCACCACCACACGAGGGACTGAGGTTACGTCGGTTATTTTTTCTTCTTCCCATTCCACCATCACACGAGGGAGCGAGGTTACGTCGGTTAATTTCTTCCCATTCCACCACCACGCGGAGGACCAGGACGGCTTCATAATTTAATATATTGATAAGGCGTAATTGCTAGATAATTTTAAAAGGTATTGGCAGCATAATATATTATTTGAAAACTATATGTTTATAAATCTTATTGCAATTTGATCAATTTTAAATTTAAAAGAATACTGCGAAGCTCTTTTTATTTGTTTGTTTTTTTTTAAAAATTAACCTATATTTTTATTTTGTGTTGTGTTTTTTTTAAATTTGTGTTTGTGTTTTTTTTTTTTCCCTTTAAATAATAATTATACTTATTCAGTATGTGAGAAAGTGTCTGATTTTTTATTTCTTTTCACTACAGTAGGTACAGTATTTTTTTTGTTTTTATGTTTGTCTTTTGAATACAGAGAGGCCTTTGCCTGGTTTTTGAGCAATGACATGAGCTGAAAGTAACAGTACCTACTGAAAGAAAGAAAAAAAGAAAGAAATCATTTATTCTCACACAATATTGCGCAGGGCGCTATAAGGGCGCTACATAGTTTATGAGAGAAATTAAATAAATACACAAAAAAACAACTGTCTAAATCAAGAGTAAAAATAAAAAAGAACTAAAAAACTAACCTACCTACATACCTACCTACTTATATATTTTTCTGTTTTACTGAGCATTCATCGAAAGAAGATACCTAGGTACTGATCTGATTTACAAAAACTTGTAAGTATTAAAAATATTCGGTGTAATTTTTAAAATTATTAAGTCTTTACTTCACAGCATAAGTCGGGTCATTCCCGTTGGGTAACACCCCCCGTCGTTCACACTGTTGACGAACGGGAATTTTTTTTCCCAGTCGTCAACACTGTTGACGACTGGGACAGAAATTGCCGCTCGTTCACACTTGCTTAGTTTAAGAGCCACAAATGTAGAAAAATATTTCAATTTTTGACCCCGACTTAAAGAAATGGGTGTTTTATTTGATTTAGTTTTTTTTAGAGGTGACTCGATCAAGTGTTCTGAGATAAAAAAAAGAAAAGGCTTTGGCAAGATTTATTTTTAAAATTACGCTCTTAAAAGTACTAGGAGAACATAATCATGAAGATAATAAGTCGAATGCAGAATTTGCATCTTCATAATCCTTTTCTCCTAGTTTAATTATCAAATAAATGAAATCTTTGAAACAAATCACTTAAAACTAGAAAAGCCTTGGGAGTAGGGAATGCAATGCTGTTTCTTTGCTCAAAGAAACAGCATTGCCACCCAGCGTGGCAATGCTGCCTGCCCAGCTTCCTGGTATACATTCGGTGATATGAAGGAACCCCAATTTAGTTGTAAAATTTTCATGGGTGCAGTTTCATCAAGAGGTAAAAAAACTTAGAAAAATTTCACCTAATTTCCAGATTTTTGAGTAAGTAGATAGACGGATTCTTTTTTAATTCCAGACGAAACGGAAACTTAGTTTTTAAAGATTATAATTAAGTAAAACTTTTGCAAACTGCCAAGTAAGATTGCTGAAGTAGGTAGGTACCAGGTAAACATAAGCTCAAGGTGTTCCCGCTCCATATATGTATAGAGTAGACAACATAGTTCTATAACTGACAGTTTCAGTAAGAAAGTCGTAATATTGTCTCTGTCCTGCCGGAAGAATAAAAACGAGACATGTACAGCTTGGCAAAAAAGAGTCTGGAAAAATTGGGGGCGCCGCTAGCGCATTTTTCACACTACAATTCAAAATTACAAGTTATTTAGTGCTTACATATTTCTATGACGAGTTTTTTGTCATTAATTATAATCAAATGAATCATTTTTATATTATTTTAGTACTCACAAACTTAGTTTTTAAGATTTTTTTTTTTAGTTCCAGCTGTCACCGCCTCAGACTCTTTTTTGCCAAGCTGTATATTATAATATTATTTCTCACTAAAATATTGTACTCATAGTTTGTAAATATAGGCCCCTAACACTACTAGGAGAACATAATAATGTAGAAGAGTGCAGAATGGTTGTTACTGTACCATCCATGGAGGAAACAAATTCGTCCTTCATAATTCTGTTGTCCTAGTTTAATTAGCAAATTCTAGAAAAGCATTTAATAATAACATGGTTTTTTAAAGTATGACGTACCAGGTAAACATAAGCCTATAGATGTTTCCGCTCCGTAAAGAGACTCACTCTTAGCTAAAAACACAAAGTAAGGTAGTGGCACCAAAAAATGAACAACCGCCAAAAGACTCGGTCAAAAAATCGTAAAATTAAAAATAATTTCTATTAATGAGGGCCATAATAGTACAAGCGAAATTACATAATTGTATTATTACCTTACTCAAACAAACATGAATCGATTGACATAGGTACTTATACTTCGCAATAAGTCTTTGTATCCGCGATACGAGAACCGTTTTGCTTTATGTGAATGTGTGTACCGGATTTGAATAACTATGGTAGATATCTCCCACCTGGACTCCACGCCAAAAATGACAGACTTTTATGGTCGGACTCGGGACATCCGATTTTTAATAAATTAGGATCTGTAATACATTGTCCGATTTCATCCGATAATTAGGATCGGATGGAATAGGAAGGTGTGAAAACGTACTTTACTAAGAAAATTACTCTAACAACGCATCCAGTTTGAATCTTTCTTATTTCGCCCTAGTCCCGTTAGGGTCGGCGCAAAATATCTTCTTCTTTCATTCCTTCCTCTATCAGCCGTACCAACTCCATCCATCTTTTCTTTGGTTTCCATCTGCTCCTCCATCCGTCAACACTTAGGTTTGGTATATTCATCACCCTTTTAGCAGTGGGGTAGCGTGGGTTTTCGCTTCCCGAGCAGACTGAAAATTCGCCCCCCCCACCCCATTTTTTCCAAAGTTCAGTTTTAAAGTCAGTTTTTCCATAGTTTCATCTTGCCTCCTCTCTTTCGCACCCTTGCGGTTTCGGTAGTCTTTTTCTATGCTCCTTTTTTCGCCTCTTTTTATAAGCCATAAAGTTATGGTTTAATAATTGGTGCTTCTACCCTTTTTGTCTCAAAATGACAATCACAATTCTGTTTTTTATTCGTATATATCATGGAGGAAAAATTTTGTATTTGATACTTCCTTCAAGTCATAGACCCTTACCACAGACTAAATGACTGTGACTAAATGGCTTGCCAAAACAGAGATTTTATTTCAATGAACTAGCTTACCGCCCGCGACTTCGCCCACGTAATCTATACATATGTATATTATAAAGGTTTATTGTGCAGATTTCTTTTTACAGGCGTAGTCCGCGTAAACATTAGTGCGCATGGTCGACTGCTCTCGAATGATTGCTAGTTTACAAGCTTTTTCTCCAGAAATGTTATTATTCTTTTATGCATAGAAAATTTTACACGATGCATTCCAATTACTTGATGACCCGAAAATGCACCAAAAGTCTTATTTTCTTTTTCGCCATGTCTAAAAACAAATAAATCCAAGGCCCTACGGAATCCAAAAATATGTTTGAAACATCAGGTTTGATCCGACAGATTCCAACTATAATTTCTAAAGGTATACTTTATTGGTAGGTACTAGGAGAACAGATCCATGAAGGAGATAAGTGCTGGAGGTTGTATTCTCAGTAAGTAGTTCAATTGATAAAAAGTAAAAGTCCAAACCTTCATGGATCAAAATAAAGAAAAAATAAAGATGAAACAAAATTATTGATGTCAAAGAGTGACAAGTGAAATTAGAGAATTTAATTTATTATTTTATCTTTCATTTTAAAAATACTGCTATAATAAATGAGTGTAAAGTGTAGTATACAGGTGCGAGTGATAATATTAATCAAAGTGATATTCTGGTTAAAAAAAATGAAAGAAAGAATGGATCGATTACGAGAACTGTTTGCATAAATTGCGACCTATAGTAAAAGCCACATTGCCAACTGAGCTGTTCGTAATCCTGCTCGTGCTATAGAAATTATTTTCTATATTCATCACAAATATAAAGCCCTTTAATATGCCGTACAATTGGTAGATGTCACTACAGTTTGAGACAAACAGAATAAGTTGTTGGTTTGTTACCGTTTGTTCTACGTTTGTTGGCAAAGCGGCTGGAGGCTTTTACCAGTTGGTGGCAGGTTCAAATCCTGTTCGTAATTTAAGTTTTTCTCTGTAAATTTCATTTAGAATATCTAAAGATGATAGTAGGATATAAATTTGAAATATATAGGTGGTGGAGCTGTGTAGGAATGGGACGCTCATTATCATACAGGCTGCCACTTCATATTGCCACTGCTGAAAGAAGACCCATCCCCAAAAGCGCCTACTATCCGCATTTATACGCGGACAGCACACAAGGAACTTTAAGTTTATATACCAACTCTCTTGCAATAAAGTAAATGTACTTAAATCTAATATTATAAACTACAGCTGTGTGTTTGATTTAATAAATGTGAATATGTTTTTATTTTGTTTATTCCTTATTCTCGACAAGCCGGACTCTCGTCCGGCCCAATCAAACGCCTGGTGATTCTACGTGCAGGCAAAGGTCGAACTCCTTCTTCACTCAGTCCACACACACAAATTAATAAGATATTTGATAAAATTTTCTAAGTGTTTTTACCTCTTGATGAATTTGCACCCATGAAAATTTTACAACTACTTTCAGCCCCTTATATAATCATCCAAAAGGCTTTTCCTTCAAGTTTTATGAGATTCTGTAACGCATTACTTCGATAAAAGCGATTTTAAACCATGGCGGCAACGTAAAAATAACCCGCTCCATTCAAAAGTCGGGTTAAAATCAATTTTCTAGGTTTTGACTCTTGTACAATGTCACGTGGGGTGTGAACGATCGGGAAGGATTGTCACCATTTAAAAAAAAATCCCACTCGTCAACAGTGTGGACGACGGGGGTGGTGTTACCGAACGGGAATGACTGCATAAGTCTATATCGAGGGGTTCCCTATATGATATGCTATCCAGATATGCTTAATTTAATATTACAATATGATAGATTTAATAGTTAACTATGATGTTTACATTGGTCCACACTTGCGACACATGGAACGAAACACTAGATCTATGAAAGCTAGCCTTAAAATGACAATAGGAACCTATTATTCTCACCCCTAGCGATGCCCTTAGCAGACATAAACATAAGTAAGTGAACTATAAATAGCATGAAGAGTGTGACACCTTCTTGTTCCAAGATACACACAATAGAAATACAAGAGAAATACTTACCAATATTCTAGGTCGTTCTCGTTTCCTACTCCCCATAATTAGATTTAGTTATATATAAAATATTATCACATTTACACCTTTTTGTATTTTAAGTGATGTTAAATAAATCTGTAAAAAATCTTGATAATCCAGCTATTTAATAAATCGATTCCTTTTAAATAGATTACATAGTATTCGTCAAAGGTTAACACACTAACTCCCAACACTAACAAGTATGCGATAATAAAATTAATCGTTCAACTGTTAAAATGATTTTCTATCGACATTGCTGATAAGATACCATACAGTATTATTTAATTACTTTATCTGCTAGTTGTGTTTTTTTTAATTGATCTGTTTAAAACATGTTGGTACCTAAGTGCGTCCGTTGCGTTATTTGTGTACATAATAATAATGATAATGTCCTCTTCACCGAGTTTCGGTCACAGCGGCCTATCTTAATGAAGATTGGCCATCGACGCAAAGTTCAGGCACAGGGCCTGACGTACTTAACGTGCTTTCCGAGACACAGAGTAAGTGATAATTAATTTATAATAGTTACGCTCATAAGTTACGAAAAGTCAGACGCGTCTTGCGTTCGAACCTGAGACCTCTGACTAGCCAGTCCACGGTCATACCACTAGGCTTTCACGACTCTCAGTATAAGTATACTCATCATCCTCCTAGCCTTATTATTCCCAAACTCTGATGGAGTCGGTTTCTAATCTTATGATTCTTTAAAATCTATAGATTGAAGCAACGCCTTACTATAATTTAGTCATTTGAACACATTTATTTTACCTTCAGAGTCAGATATGTGTGATAAAATAGATTGCTTCACAGATACGAAAAGTTTTTTCTGTTTTTTATTCAAACTGCGGAAACAAAGGCAACGAATTATTCTGCGAACTCCGACTGTCCAATGCAATGTGAAGTTCTTTGACGGAATTATTTCAAGAGTCGTCAATATACTGCTACAATTTTCCGATATACCCGGAAACATCGAACATCTAAATTTCAAGCGAATTTGTTTGAAACTTCTGCTACCCACCTCGACTGTTTGATCCTCACATTGCTCAGTCCGGATCCATCATCCGTCGCGACTCATTCTATTTCTCTGCATCCAGGTTGTTGTCCATTTGTACTAGCTACTAGATTCTAATAACATTGAAATGAATCCTTTTCCAAATTTTTGTTCAAATAATAAGTTAGTGATCGTTTAAAAAAGTGTATCTTATCGTAATCTCAAACAACACAAGATTTTTTTTTAAGGTTTTGTAAGAACCGGAACTCACCTCTTTGAAATCAGTAATATTAAATCAGATTAATACTTACCCGTATTTCGTGTGCCGTGCCCTGAACTTTTGTGTTCCTGAAAATCCATAAAGCCTTTCAGAAGGTGACATAGTTCCAGCCAGCTCTTCGACATAGTCCTGTAAGTATAAGTAATTATAACAAATTCAAGTAACAAAAATAACTCAGTATCCAGTGCTTCACTTCATTCCTCACATGCCGTTTCTCACTATTCGAAGAACCTGTTATTTAAACCACGTAGATAAGTACCTACTCAAGTAGCCTTGCTGGCCCTAGACGGGGGGCGTACATACCGCTTGGGCGTAACATCAGACTATGTAATTTGGATTACCGGTACAACACAAACATTTAAATGTCATAAATTAATAAAATAAAACCGACAAATAACACATAATTGTTAGTTTTGAAGTCATTATGATTCCTACTTCGGTAAAGATACATAATTAGAAACAGCTTCATTTATGTTATAACTTCTTGATAGGTATCTATAAATATATTAATACAGAAAGCGAAAACTGTGGATCCCTTTTTAAGAATATTTCGCGCACGGAGGAGTGTGAAACTTGGCATAGTAAAAGTTTATAATATACGGAAAAAGTGCAGAATGCTAAAAATGTAAAAATAAACAATACAGTCGAATTTCCACCTCTGACTGGACCACTTATTAGAAATGAATGATCACTTGCTAAATCGGTGAGGGAAAACAACGTGAGGCTACCGGCATGCCTGAATGATTTTTCAGAGGTCAACGGGCGATTTCAATTCTGACACCAACCAAGTTGTTCACCAACTATAAGGCTTTCTATAGTTTCAGCAGGTTAGGGGTTCAGCAAGTTAGTGAGGGTTAAAATAGTAAACCATTTGATTAATCAATTTCCAATCATCCCGTCACGAGATGAGAGAGGAATGATCTATTTTTGTAGGAGGAAAAGCGGGATCGAACCCGCGACCTACTGGGTAAATCTCCAGTCGCTCTGCACAATATTCGTAACCCCGCTCGCGTTATTGATTTCTTTTATACATTCTACCACCTCAGATCAGATGAGGTAGTTACATTTACCCGGTACGGAGATGTTTTTTATTTTGTTATATTTGCTTTCTACAAAAATTTCGAACTCGGTGTTTGCAGAGTATTATACTTCCCCCCTCCCCCTTTATATGTAGGCACCCACAAATTAATCTTTTTATTTCGTAACTTTGTCGGCGAAAGTACTTATGTACATAAGTACTTTTCGAATTTCAGCTTTCGAGCATTGATAGTCTGAGTAAAATATCTATGACAACCCCTGTATTATTCGCAGACTATTCTACTTAATAGTTATATGTCTAGGAGTCTGCAGTTCTTGTACCCGGAAATAAAATCGTTAAGTATAGGTACACCTTTTTGATATAAGCCCTTTAAGTTCTAAAAAACGAAAGGCCGAGCTGACTACATACCTACTGGGCACAGATTCCAACTTTATGCTGCCACATGATTAAAACTGGGTTCTCATGCTCAGCACTTGGGACTCAGCACTCGAATAATACGAGTAGGTAGATAATCTGTCTCTATTGTAATATTGAGTTGTGAAATCGAATACTTCTGAAATCGGTCCTAGTGCTGGTGACGTCACCATCTCCTCTTCTCAAAGCGGCCGTGAAATGCTGCAGGTTAACAGTCAGGAATTAGGTCCACGTAGACCATCACCGCTCAGGCTAGTTCTGCTAGTGCTAGTTCCTGATATTGGATTTAGATTTCTTGGCACTGGTTAAGTGGTTAAGCCACATTCATTGACCTACCATTGGATATAGAACTCTAAAGTGAGAAAGAAACCTATTGCCATTATCCGGGCACAATTCCAAACACCGTGCTGCTACTGAGAATTTCCTAATGGAAAAACCTAATAATACTTTGCCCGACCCGGGGATTGAACCCAGGAACTCACGCTCAGCAGTTGCGCTTGTTACTACTAGACCAACGAGGCTATCGATAGATTTAGTACTCACTAAACCTAAGGACCACAAAATACTCTTAGATTAAAGAGGTATGTTCTAACCAATGTCGCAGATTGAATCCTTAAGTTGTATAAAATCAATGCATGTGCATTACTATTGAATATTGAAGGTTGATATTGTTCTCACACTGACGCAATGACGGTTTGGTTTCAGAACGTCCCATTCCCAAACTCGTCACTCTGTTTCAGATGGTCCCATTCCCAGTTTGTCCTATTCCCAGATCGTCCCATTCCCAGTTTGTCCTATTCCCAGATTGTCCCATTCCCAGTTTGTCCTATTCCCAGATTGTCCCATTCCCAATTGGTCCCAGGAATGGCAACGCATGACGCAGTTTTAATGATAGGGGTGTGAATAAAAAATACTACTTTAATTAACATACAAATTAACTTTTATTAACAAATTTTAATTACAATATAGTATGAAAAATAAACTGAATCAAAGAGTTGTCACCTTTTAGTAGTAAAATATGTATGTATATTTCTTTGGCACGGCCTACAGCCTAAACGACTTGTTGCATTTTAACTTAAGATTGGTGTCGTTAGATTCGTCTTAATTGTGAGAGTGACACTAGGTACTTACTTTAAAAATTTTAAAAATTACAATGGCGGAGGTTTGGTGCCAAAATATGTTTTGAAAAAAAAAATCTTCAAAATCTATCGAGTAGGGTATCAAAACAAAGGATTTTAAAAGGTTATCAGGAATATATATTCATAAATTATATGTTTGAATTTAATTTTGTATAAAAAAATTGAATAGCAAAAATATTTAAGTCGTTTTCGTGGGAATTTCTTTAAATTCAATCACGAAAACTAAAAAGATTTAAATAAAAAATACTATTAAAAAAGAAAAACCCGACTGCTAACTAAAAAGATAGAAACAAGTTATAGAAATATATAGTTTACACAGTATTCACAAACGCAGTTGGTTTATATAACTATAATTATATAACTTATATATATATTATTATAAAGTTATGTATATATTATAATTTGCATGTTAATTAAAGTACTATTTTTTATGCATACCCCTATCATTAAAAACTGCGTCATGCGTTACCATCCCTGGGACCATCTGGGAATGGGACAATCTGGGAATAGGACAAACTGGGAATGGGACAATCTGGGAATAGGACAAACTGGGAATGGGACGATCTGGGAATAGGACAAACTGGGAATGGGACCATCTGAAACAGAGTGACGAGTTTGGGAATGGGACGTTCTGAAACCAAACCAAATATACATACATATTTTACTACTAAAAGGTGACAACTCTTTGATTCAGTTTATTTTTCATACTATATTGTAATTAAAATTTGTTAATAAAAGTTAATTTGTATGTTAATTAAAGTAGTATTTTTTATTCACACCCCTATCATTAAAACTGCGTCATGCGTTGCCATTCCTGGGACCAATTGGGAATGGGACAATCTGGGAATAGGACAAACTGGGAATGGGACAATCTGGGAATAGGACAAACTGGGAATGGGACGATCTGGGAATAGGACAAACTGGGAATGGGACCATCTGAAACAGAGTGACGAGTTTGGGAATGGGACGTTCTGAAACCAAACCGTTAGATTCGTCTTAATTGTGAGAGTGACACTAGGTACTTACTTTAAAAATTTTAAAAATTACAATGGCGGAGGTTTGGCGCCAAAATATGTTTTGAAAAAAAAATCTTCAAAATCTATCGAGTAGGGTATCAAAACAAAGGATTTTAAAAGGTTATCAGGAATATATATTCATAAATTATATGTTTGAATTTAATTTTGTATAAAAAAATTGAATAGCAAAAATATTTAAGTCGTTTTCGTGGGAATTTCTTTAAATTCAATCACGAAAACTAAAAAGATTTAAATAAAAAATACTATTAAAAAAGAAAAACCCGACTGCTAACTAAAAAGATAGAAACAAGTTATAGAAATATATAGTTTACACAGTATTCACAAACGCAGTTGGTTTATATAACTATAATTATATAACTTATATATATATTATTATAAAGTTATGTATATATTATAATTTGCATGTTAATTAAAGTACTATTTTTTATGCATACCCCTATCATTAAAAACTGCGTCATGCGTTACCATCCCTGGGACCATCTGGGAATGGGACAATCTGGGAATAGGACAAACTGGGAATGGGACAATCTGGGAATAGGACAAACTGGGAATGGGACGATCTGGGAATAGGACAAACTGGGAATGGGACCATCTGAAACAGAGTGACGAGTTTGGGAATGGGACGTTCTGAAACCAAACCGCAATGACTATAGGTGAAATGCGGCCAGACTATGTCCGGAGCCGGACCATGAAGATTGACAGGTCGTGACGGCATTGGCTGACCGCAAGCAATATCACAAATCAAATTGTCTTAGCGGAAATTACTTACCAACAGTGTAGGTAAGTACTATAGATATAGAATTAGGTACCTTACTGAAATTCTATATCTAAATCTATGTACCCACTTTATGTGCATCCGAATTGAGTGAACTTTTTTTAATATTTTGATAAATCACGTACCTTCCAACAAAAAAGTAGTTATGTGGAAGGAAGTGTAGTGTAGGATAGTGTAGAGTAGGATATAGTGTAGGTGGAATAGTGTAGTGTAGTGTAGAGTAGGGCAGTGTAGGAGTGTAGTGTAGTGTAGTGTAGAGTAGGGTAGGATAGGGTAGTGTAGGGCAGAGTAGGGTAGGGTATGGTGTAGGGTAGTGTAGTGTAGATAGTATATTGTAGAGTAGGGTAAAGTAGTGTTGTGTAGGGTAGAGTAGGGTACGGTAGGGTACGGTCGTGTAGTGTAGGGTAGGTATGGTAGAGTAGTGCACGAAGAGGTGATACGAAGTTCGCCGGGGTCAGATATAGTCACTCAATAAATTCAAATATTTGTTGACAAAATGTCTATGAGCTGTAAGTATCATAGCGATTGCAGCGAATGTTATCTTTTTATTAAATTTTTAAGACGAGACTGAAGGCTTCGTTATACAAATTTGGATTATTTAAAAAATATTTAAGTTTGTGTGTAGCGTTTGTGGTTATCTTGCTGTTTACTACGCAGCATATGAAAACTGTAAATAAATAAATAATTGAATTACCTACCTGCCATCATCATCTTTCTGCCATGTCATCTGCTAGGAATTACCATAATTCCAGACTCCAGATATTAAAAGGTCCAGACTATTTGGATATTCGTCATGTAGCATGACCAGACTGCTCCGAAAATGTTTTTACCAGATTTGTAACGATGCACAGTAGCAAAATAACCGCAAACGTCCAACCAGACTCTCCATTCCAGTTTCAATAATAACCTAAAATAAGTACCTTTTTTAAACACGTTATCAAATCTTGGTTTAGATCACTGATTTTCCAATTACGATCTAAGCCCCTTTGGCTATAGGACCTCTAAATTCAAATGCATTAATACCGTCATATATTCTGGATTTGACTTTTAGACAGTTTTTTATTACCTACATTTTTTCATAAAAAAATTCGTACAAAGATGTAATACACAGTATTTGCTGTGATTAAGCTAAATGGGATTTGTTTGGCTTTATTATCTGGGATTCTTTGAGATTTGTTACTGGCTTTTGTTTCCAGGCATGGCGTGATTTTTCATTTTATTTGCTTGAAATATTAATTATACTTGACACTGGCAGAATTTGTAGACTATGAGTCCACTTTGTTACCAAAAATAAGTAGTGATCCAACTCGTAGCCAATTTGACAACATCCACATTCGAACAATAACTTCATTGTTGTTGTTTGACAAATTTTTGGACAGAACAGCAATATCACGACATCCAATGCTATTTTACTGAATATAATATTGACGGCACCCTTGTGTAATAATTATTGATGCGGGCATCGAACCCAAGTGCATGAATAGAACTATTTTAAAGTTGAATTTAATCCACTAGAGTAGGGAGTAGAGATTATAATGCTCATCTTCTATATGACATTTATTAGAATAGGTACTGATTTATGTACACATACATAGACGTTATTGTTATTTAAATTACATTCACATATTCAGCTATATTATCAACAAACCCTTACTGTGGTCTTCGAAGATAAAACCACCATTCCTTTACAAGAACCTTATACCACACACTATCTTGGCTACATTGTCTAAACCTATAGATACAATCCGGATGGATTATCATCACAAGATTATAACACTAAGCAAGTGGCTACCGCTGTAATGTCATTTACCAACTATGTAAATAATGCTGAATCTTTTTTGTAACACTGCAAAAGATCAAATGAAGGAAATGGGGTCCGACTCGAACGAACACCAGAGCTCTGTAAGTTGATGTATCGTGTCCAGCTGAGAGAACTACATACGGGGCACCTATCTCTCAAAATCGCAATCTGCATTGCACATTGAAGATATAAAATCTCTGAATGGGAAATAAAAAATCTAAAAGAGGATTAAAGAGTTACATTACAAGGATCCAGCAAATGCACTGTATTGTCTCCTGCGTGGCTAATCTACGTTGAGATTGGCCGTAGTGACCAAAATTCGGTCAGGAGGAGGAGGACGTATGAAAATTTATTTCGATTAAACTGATATTTTGCTTAACCTTTGTATTATTATTATTCTAGGATTTGAAATTTTTCATAATTAGGTACATTATATCTTCAATGTGCGAGAGCGGTTCACCAAGACAAGTGCCTTTAGTTGCGAGTTGATGTATGTATGCCTATCAAGATCGTTCTAATGTCGATCTTCTGTCGGCGTTATCCTTAACCCCACATTTTCAACGCCCAACAAATTGGTTTTCGCGTCATCGATGTTTGTTATGCACTCTAACAGTCGCCATGTGTTACAGGCTGAGAAAAGGCATTCCTTTAGGGCAGCAGAAATTTTAACTGTAGGTAAGTAATTGATTTAGACTCAAGTCATCGAAATTTTAGCATTTATACAAAGTAAAGAAACAAAACGAAGTACAAAACATTAACTTCATTTTGAACAACTTTTACTATGGGTCGAACTAAATCAATGGATAAATTTTTTTCACTTAGATAGTAGGTAGGTAGGTAGTAGGTACATATTATAATGTTGAAAATTAGAAACCTATTTAAGAGGTAAAAGAAGTTTGATCTAAATTTGAATATAACGCAATTAAAATCAATGAAATTTTGTAAACAATATCTAGAGACAATATCTGTCTGGTGTGTGGTTTGTCAGATTTCCATCATACTTTGTTTTATTGTCATAATTCTATTAAAATATTATTTTTAGAAAGTTGACCAACTACGACACAGATAGGAAGTCTTGTTTTTTCGTTTATCGTATTGTCGTCTTCTGAAGAACGACTGAAAAAAAAACGTGTAGGTAAGAAATAATGAAGACATTGAGGTAGAATTCCTTAAAACCTGAGTGACCGAATCACTCACGTAGGAGTTCTTACCTAGGATTTGTCAAATTGTATAGGCGACACTGGTTATCCGTGTCGACTATATTTATACCCTCCTACAACCAGTTAGTCGTTGTGTCCAAAACGATTGCGTGGGTTCATTTGACAGAAAACTAAATTTAATTGATTTATTGAATGAGTTACGTTGAAAGGTTAAATAGGTTCATGAATGTTTGTATTACTAGTGAAGGATATATTATAAGGAAAGCGAGATGCTAGGCATACCTTTTCCCAACCATGGAGTATGGAATATGAGTGATGCTAAAAAAACGAAAAAAATATCACAAAAAAAAACTGACTTTAAAAAGTAGGTAACTGACCAACTTCAACTATATTAATAATTAGAAACAATAAATTGTTCAGACTTCGCTCAGTTTCTACTAGAATCGTCCTACTTTACTGACAACTTTATTAATCTTAGAAATTCTGAATTTTATAATTTGATTATCATGCTATTTTAATTTCAACCAGCAGCTTACCTACAATCAGCATTGCTTTTGTTGTCTTGTTGTCAAATACGAACACTATACAATCTTCATTATTGTAAAGTAAGTATAAATAAGACGAACTGTTTGCTGACTCAACTTGTTCGTAAAATCTGGAGAAGTAGTAGATAGTTTCAGTCATTTATAATTAATTCTTTCTCTCTTTCCTTTCTTCCCTTTATTCTCGTCATAAAGAAAATTTACCTAAACTATCTGAGACTTAACTAACTACTTTCAGCCCCTTATATAATCATCCAAAAGGCTTCTCCTTCAAGTTATATGAGATTCTGTAACGAATTACTTCGATAAAAGCGATTTTAAACCATGGCGGCAACGTAAAAATAACCCGCTTCAATCAAAAGTCGGGTTAAAATCAATTTTCTAGGTTTTCACTCTTGTACAATGTCACGTGGGGTGTGAACGATCGGGAAGGATTGTCACCATTAAAAAAAATCCCACTCGTCAACAGTGTGGACGACGGGGGGGAGGGGGTGTTACCGAACGGGAATGACCGCTCCCTAACTGCTGCTATAACTTTAAAAGGCAAGCATAACCTCTTTTTGAAGTCAGATCATTGAATCGCAAACGCAAACAAAAAAACAGTGATAGCACATGTATCAAGTTTAAAAAAAGAAATGGA
Organism: Protodeltote pygarga; assembly: GCA_936450705.2. Classification (NCBI taxonomy): domain Eukaryota; kingdom Metazoa; phylum Arthropoda; class Insecta; order Lepidoptera; family Noctuidae; genus Protodeltote; species Protodeltote pygarga. The sequence goes on from OW388248.2 coordinate 17,755,206, forward strand.
AAGTGGACGTAGACAGATGTTCACGCCTAATTTATATCTATGTTGCGCAGTGGCACGTATGAGGATATTTATATTTTTTTTAAGCAATTGATTTTAAAGTTTGTGCAACGTAGTAGGTAAAAAAATTAAACAATAGGGTATTTAACGAACCTTATTTTTATTTATAATTAATATTTACATCATTTCCTTAATAATCCTCTCCCTCAAGAATTCCGAGTTTATTTTTTGTCATGTTCCATTTTTTTCAAATCTTCTTTAGTGACATTGTGTGAGTTAATTTTAAACAGTACAGTTTTTGTAACAAGTCAAATACCCCACTGTGAAAAATTTTCAAGTCAGAAAAAATTACTCAGTCTGTGAAAATTATTCAGACAGATAAATAGATCGGGAAAGAAAACTAACTGTGACTATCTATATCTTTATCATATTATGAATGATACTTATTTTTTTATCTTACCCAACAGAATTTACCCTTAAAATGGGTTTCCAAGGTACATTAATTACATTGGTCATACCAAAGGATGAAATATTCCAATATGAGGGGAGTGAAGAGGTGTCCATGTAACGAAGTTCCTAGTTGATTGGACTAATATTGCTATTATAAAATACGGTAGAGATAGGTGCAATACAGTGATAACGGATATAGAGAATACTATGATACAATGTATGATGAATAGAAAATTGATAAGAATACGTTCCATGGCTCTTTCAATTTTTTATCTGTGATAATGCATAGATATCACAGAAAGTTAAATCTCCCGTATAATAAGGTACATAAATACAACAAAATGGACAGATAGAAGGCAAAAAATCAAAAGGAAAGATTAATTGATCTAAAAAATTTATTAATGAATGAGGCGACTATGTGCACATTGAAAACACTTGTTATATTACAATAATTATACTTGTACACTATTTACAAAAACCCACGATACATCTATCCCTCTCGGCTAGGCATAGGCGCCACTTTTAGCATCAATATCTTAATTTACACACTGTACATAAGTAGTTTGTACAAGTTTATTCTTAAAAGTTACATTTTCTTATACTAACAACACTAATTTAAAAACAATGGAAATATAGTTGATCATAATACTTATACGGATAATGGTATAAGAATTCATTTTAATCTCTTATGAGCTAATACTTAAACTGGTTATATGTCTACGGTATAAATAATATATGTATTGAATTTTCTATAAGCTAATGACTGGTGCGCGACGCTCAGCCATGGCTAACACAATACTCTGAGAGAGTGGCGCCAGCTAACATACGGAGACGTGCGATGTACCGCTCGCCCCACGGCCGACTGACCGCCCGCAGGGAAGCGACCCCTACCAAAAACGCTCAACTACCTTATCACTAATGACGACATCGTCTCAATATTACTTACTCATGTTAACTTAACTCGATTTCATAGAGAACGTTAGCGTCCCTATACTATGTAAGATCACTACATCGCGCGTCACGTATATAAATTACATACATGTAATTAATACATAAACATGCCAACAACACTCATCTTTATCAACATCATCTTACAGTAAATTGTAAATTACAATTCCATACAACACTTGAATGATTAACTCAGTAAACTAAAAATACTCATTACAAAATGCGCTTACAGCGTAGCAATAATAACGACTCATAATAAAGAAAAAAATTACATTACTTTTATGTTTACATCAAAATATTTTAAAAATTACATACAGTTTCTATATAAAAAAAATATTTTATCAACAGAGAAAATTTTAAACATATGTACATTATCAAATGATAATTTTTATTCCCTGCAGTCGGAATCTCAAAATACAAAAATTATATTTAAATATCTATCTAATTATTTTACTTTATAAATTAAAACAAATCACAGTAACAAGGTAATGATCGACACAATAAATTGAAATGTGATGCTAATGCTTGTCATTCATTTGTAGATTTGTGCGTACGAGTTTGTACGTGCAACAATAACGAGTCAGCCAAGGTGCATAACATGCAACTCCCTGTATCAACCAATCCATTAATGCCCAACGTTACATCGTAGAGTTATGTATTACCTACTTGCACCTTCGCATCGCTTCTTTACTTTTGCAGCTGTACATAATCGTTACAATTTTGTAATGACACAAGAAAAGCGCTCCAGCGCTGTTTTAAAAGAATAACGTAGCGTTAGGAAGACAAATAAAAACGTGATTTTGCAAATGGAGGCTGTATTATCACGGAATGAAAGTTAAAAATTGTGTTTAATTAATCATTTATTAGTACTGCTGTTAAACGTAGGTTTGATAATAGTAACATTACCATTAGTTTTCTTAAAATATAATATGTTCACTACAATAAGAGTAATTTCGAGTAGTAGTTTTGTTTCCAAAATAGTGGTTGTTCGCGAGCTCATGAGTCTGGATAAATTAGTATTCATTTCAATATTACTTACTAATTCATTTTAAAATGGTATAAAATATTCATTAGAATGATGGCGAAGATTTTATTTTATATTTCTATGTTTTTAGTAAAATCGTTTCGTAAATAAATAGTATCGAGTCTGTGAATTTATCTTGCTTATTGTTAATTTTTAGTAAAGTGCTTTGTGTGTTTGTTCCTCTATACGATGTATTTGATAATTCCAGTTTTCACACATTGCCTATAGTTTAAAACTTATGAAATAATTTGTCAAAAATTTTAAGTTGTTTTTTAAGCTCCTAGAACAGTTTTGAATATAGACAACGTGATAACACTATCGATATTCTGTGTTTAAGTGTTTTAAATAAAAGGGCAAATTCCGTATTGTCTGAACGATAATTAGATAAATTTTGGCTTAAGTGCATTCATTAAAGTTGATTATAGTGATCCATGTTATACATTGCTAGGCAATGTCAACACTGCATGTATATCCAAACTATTTTACACTAACATTATATTTCTTAATCTACCAATAAATACGATTCCAAATTTTATAATAATAAGATATATTATACATTATACAATGTACCTAAAAACTATATTTTTATAAATATCGAGACTTAAAAAGTTCCTTGACCATAACGAGAGCTCCACCCTGATTTTTCCGGAGTTTGCCCGTTGAGTTAACATAAGTGACAAATACGGTTTACTGACGTTTGGCAAAAAACATTTCCCAAAGTGACACTTGCCAAAGTATGTTTCCCAAATTTTCATTTGGCAAAAAAACATTTGGCAAAACCATCTTTTCGCAATTTTACAGTCTTTCTTATCGTATGGTTGATTAACAACCTGGTGTCAGAGTTTAAACCGCCCGTAGGCCTCTGACATGGCTTTACACACCATTGAAATACTCTCAGGTGTGCTGGTTTCATCACGATGTTTTCCTTCACCGTTTTAGCAACTGATAATTTATTTATAATACGCACATAACTTAAGAAAAGTGAGAGGTGCGCGCCTTGGGATCGAACTCGAGACCACTGACTTATCAGTCGACGGTCATACCACTAGGCTATCAGTGCTGCTATTTGCTATGTGCTATTTTACAGTTAGCAAAACTATTTTTAGCAATTTATTGTTTAGCAAATAATTACATGGCAATGTTTCTTTTTACCAAATATTAGGTAGTCAAATATGGTTTGAAAAATATACTCTTCCCACTCCAACATAACCTCACTTTTTTCTCTAAGTCAAGGAATGGTGATGGTTTATCTCCATATCATTACTTCTGGGTGGTTTAAAAAAAAACCCACAAAGATGATGACGGGGGCAGTTCGTCATCATCATCTAACCTAACCTAACCAAGTCGGGGTGCACCCAAGTCGGGGTATTCCGTTCTCGGGGTGCAAAACTACGTTCTATTTCACGAATTTGCGAGTTTATAGACGCGATTTTGAAAAAAAATTCGGCGCGTCTCCGGCAAAAAAAATGATTGAGGGGGCTCAATCATTTTTTTTTGCCGGAGACGCGCCGAATTTTTTAAGAAGAATAACGCCGTAAGAATATCTTTCCCCACACCTTTAGATTACTCAAATTCTGGATGCTTATTTCTAAACCCAACCAAAACATCAGATTTTAATTTACAATTTTTCACTCTTATTAAAATTAAAATGTGAACGAACTTCCTTTTGGAATATATATTTTTACAAAATAAAGCATTTGCTTAATGTTAATGTAATTTGACTAAATAAAATTTGAGCAAGTAAAAATTTGCCAAATGAATATTTGACCAAGTGAATAAAATGTGAAATGTAAATTTGCTATGCATTCTTTTGGGAAATGAAACTTTGCGATAAGTTTTTTGGGAAGTCAAATTTAACGAAACATATTTTGCCAAACGGCAGGACCCCGACAAATACACATCGACTCATACTATTTTTAAACTTCGAATTTTTTTTTTAAATGACCCATCGGATTATAGTTTTAATTAAAAGTTAAAACGTGTTGTAGTTTTGTTTATCTCAGAACGTGTGTCATGCTTGTTGCTTTTTATGATATAAATACATTGAAACAATTCTAAAATTAGGTCAATAAACCTTAAATGATTTGTGTCGTGTGAAAAGGTTTTTATTTTCTAACAGACTACGGCTACCGATCCTTTAAGTGTAAATTATTTGTATTTGTAATAAGATACCGTTGACCATTGCATACTAGTTTAAATCCTGCAATCCGTAGCCGTTCCATAGTCAGATTGTTTGTAGTAATAGATTAACCTATACTTAAAACGTGCCCCGGATAGGGTATATTATACCGAAAACTAGATTTATGAGTTACAGAGATCGTTTGAAAAATGTAATAAATTGAAATTGACATACATACATCTAAGACTCACATTGTGGAATGCAATAAAGATTTTGAATTTGAATTTTGAATTTGAATACCTTTTTATAATATAAATTTTACTAAAATATACTACTGGTGAAGAGCTGGATGCGGTGCTAAGGTTTGCAAAAAATATTTAATCTTTACGTTTTAGCCAGAGTCGTAAACTCAACTTGACATAACTGCTGTTTTATGGTCAGTTGGTAAAAAAGTGATATATAATCCTTGAAACACCGAGAAATGAGACACAAAAGGTTAATTGTTACTCGATGTCGGCATCCTCGCGGATGTCAAAGGTTTTAATAATAAAAAGATTTAGGACCTTGTGCTTTTGTATTGTGAATGCACACATTACTCTCTATTCGAGGGCTTTAGTAAGATATACGTAGTACGTACGTACGTATTACGTACCCTTTCCGGGGCACCTTATTTTGATTTTAAATAATGAACTGCAATTGTTATGTAAAGTATATACATAATAAAAGATTTCAGAAGATCATTGTGCCATACGACCTTTACGCAAAAGACTGTATGAAGAAATCTTAGCTTAACAAAATAAATTAATATTTACTTTTTAATTTAATTACAGTTTTATTTTTAATTCTTAGAAAAGGAAATGTACCAAACACGAACAAGTTATGACCAGATTATTTACAAATATAAATAATTTAAAAGTATGGTAACTTTGTTTTATTATTTACGGATAAAATTATTGACATATCATATTGATTAAATAGACACGAATAACTAACCAATTAGTTTTATATTTTCTTTACTGAATTTCTTATTTTCCATTTTGGAACGTATGTAAGCTACAATAGATTTAATTAATATTTACAGTATATAACATTTACTCACGAACCTAAAGTACAACATTCACTGTGAAAAAAGATCAATTCTGAATTCATAGTTTCGTTTTATCTTTTTGCAAAATTTTGACTGTATATTAACAGCTAGGAGACCTAGACAAGGTGCAATTTACAACCATAGGCGAGACAAGTCTGACTGACATATGAACAAAAACTATGGATTACTCGTTGAACATCAAGAATTTAATCAAAATATATAATACCTTTGACGCCTGCAATTTTTTTATGTGTTTAGGCTTCAGGATAACTTAAACTGATGTGATATTTTTGTTACAAGTTAGAAGATATTCAAGTTACTTGATATTAATTAAAATTTTATTGAAGCCTGTTTAATTACGTTTTGTTTAGGTTTCAACTGCTTTAAATAACATAAAAATAATATTCTTTACTTTTAAACCAAATAACCCAGCCAATGACGTAGGGCCTTTTTCAGTAGGGGTTTTTACAGGCGCCATTCATTTTTATAGGCGCTCTTTAATTTTTTTCAACTTTAAATGCAATCACTGATAATGTTAGTATTTTTTTATTAAACACAGATTATTTTTTAAGTCGTAATACAATTAAGATAATTTCAAATTGAAAAATATAAAAGTATAAAAACTTGGTAAGCTTTATACCTTAAAACTCTTGTATAAAGAAATGTAAGTAGGACAGTTAAATCGTTGTGTTGATACGTCTTTATCTATGGATGTTTGATTTAAAATAATATTAATGCGAAACTAAGCACAGCCTACAACCTCATTCGGTTTGTGATAGCACAGATATATTTTACTTGTATTTCTCAATTAAGAAATAACTACATTATCCACTGCGCAAAACAATCATTACATCGATAACGAAAACGTTTATACACAGATTCCAATATTTGTTATACAATTACCATGTACATTGAATTTGAAATTACTAATGTCATATTGGTACTAAGCTTACATATTTTAATGTTACGAAAATGTGATTATTATACATTTAATTTAAATACTAAGCTCATTTAATAGGCCGCGGCCAAGTTGGCCTAACTGTCGGATTTTATCGCATGCGCGCCGTCTCACTCCCTATAGTGCGGCCCTTACACCACCTAGTAATCTATTGCTAAGGCACTGTCCAGATGTAATGTAGAATAATCAAATCAGAAAAATGGCTTACCATCATTTTAAAATTCATACGTCAAATTTGATCATATCACACTCTTAATAGCAAAATAATATGAGAATCAGAAGTAATATTTATACCAAATAAACAATCCATAACATCAAAAAAACAAAAATATAAACCGTAAAAATCTTTACTATTCATATTCAACATAACATGCCAGAACCCGAAAACAAATAATTGTTAACGTTAAAATTAAATTGATTCTGTCGATTTTTAATCGCAAATCTGGACAAGGCCTTAGGGTACTATTTTTTTGTATTTACAATGGGAAAGAAGATGAGACACTTATTGTTAACGGACATGCCTTAAACTACACACCATGTCTAAAGTCAATCACACTTTGACTATACGATGAGTATTGCCGAATATTGCACAAACAAACATAATTTATCGTACTCACATATTTTTAAAATTATAAACACACTTATCACACGCTACCTAATGACTCTGTACAGAGGCATCTATAACATATATTTATTGTACGGTTGTAATAACCACTCAAATCTGTAATGCAAAAGTCGTTAAAATTAAAATAGTGGTTAACTATTTTAATTTTGACGACTATTTTATTTCAAACAATGATTAACTTTGATGCAACTAACTATACAGATATAACCAGCACTACGTAGCGTATGCTAAGCGTATTGTTTTCATCCAAATAAATATGCCAATCTGCTCATTGAAGTCTTATTTCAGAACATACCTTAATTAAAGTTATTTTGAGTTGTCAAAATGATATGAAAAATGTAGGAAATAAGCAACTTGTTATGATGTTAAAGGCCGTTCGCAAAAGTCGACCACGCGGTCTTGAGACCTCGAAAATATTTACATCTTGCTATCTTGCTATCTACTAGGGGAACATAGAATGCTGACATGAAAAATTGTTCTCTCCCATTGCCCTATTTCATCTGCATTATCAATGTACAACATCAATGGGTGCTTTAAAAAAGCGCAATGGAAAAGAAGCAAAACCAATTAATTGTCTACACAACATACACTTAAAGACTTCTAAATTCTATACTTGGTTTACCTAAGTTACATGAATAATTGTAATACAACTATATACCGTACGCACTAACACAAAATACTAATCTGTAACACATAGTATCCTATGTTTAAGCGCGTGGTCATACCGTCACGGACAGCCTACGCTACATTTTTACATTATGTTCGAATTCATAAGCTATCTCAATTTAGATATTTTGTACACAATTATTTGCTCTGTCTGTTAGCACAGTATCTACACACAGATAGCAACATGTTGTTTTAAAGTAATCACTATGTAATGGCACATAGCTATGATTAAGTAACGTATCTCAAATTCTGCACATTTTACGCCCAGGTAATTTGATCTCTCATTCTTACTTGTACTTAATTATTTTCTATTCTTTGTGACAAGCTCTATGTAAAATTAGCAGAATAGAGATGTTATACGCTGTTATGTATCCGTGATCAGTTTGTTGGTGTGTCCGTCAGATGTTTAAATAGTCGTGTCAATCATCAGTAATAATGCCCATTTGTTTGCAATAACTTTAATTTGCAATCAATCTTTGGTTGGATTCGAACCACAATATGATTGAAGTCTTATTGTATTTGTTTATTAGCCGGTGTTGGCTTATTCTTCCGTGTTACACAATCAATGTTTGTATCATTGAAGTAGACAAGTGGAGGCACAATGCTGGGTGCGCACCGCGAGTGACATCTGAATCGCCCGTTACAAGTATAAATGCTCTGGACACAATTAAGAAACAAATTAATGTGATGGTTGTTGTGATTACGAAAGCCTTTACAATTAAACAAACGTAACTTATTTCCAAAAGTTACACAATTCTTGAAAAATAAATGAGATTCCATATGAGGCACAAAGTAAAACAGTAACTTTAACAAAAATATAGGTATATATGCTATACTATAAATAAGATTTACTTGTGCACATTATTATGCACAATTTTAAATTTATCTTAGAGTAACTTTAAGTTAATCATTGAGCTTTCCATTTATACAAATAAATAATAAATGTAATAATAACAAACTACATCATGATAAAGATAATATTGTTGAAAAATATACAGACAATATCAGTTTAGCTATACAGGAGATTTTATACTTGTTCTATTGTAACAGTTTATTTAATTCTTGTCCTTAGTGTTTTTAGCCTTACTGCTTGCTTTCCTACTCTTAGCTTTAACTACTTTCTTACGAACAATTTTGTTTTTAGGTTTGTCCTTAGTATTGTCCCCGGTACGCTTTGCGTTGCCGGCACGACGCGGCTTATATCACCTCACTTCACAATGTTTATTGTTATTGACTGGAAGTGCGGGGCGCGCGTCGCCCTCGCTAGAATCCTTCATGACGTAGCCGGAGCCCTCCGAGCTGCGCGCTAGTTTTAACCGGATGGGCGTCACCTTGTCCGTACGCACTTTACGCATAGCCGACGTGGACTCGGAGTAGGAGGGCGGGTCGATGGCCAGCGGATCGGGCGCGGACGGGTCGTACTCGAACGGGTCGTGCGCCACGGAGCTGGCGGCCGGCGCCACGGTCGCCGCGCCTGCGCTCGTTGATGGCCCGCCTTCCGCGCCCTCGCTCTCCAACTCCTTTGCCCGTTTTATTTTTATTATTAACTTTGCACTGTCACTTTCACTGTTCACCACTTCAAGCTTATCCGCTTTTTTGTCCTTTTTCTTTTTACGTTTTTCACTTTTCTCGCTTTTAGGCTTAGTTTTAGTAGTTTTCTCGTCTTCTTCAAAATCAGCCATGACCATTCGCCGGTATTTCATGCTCTCACGTCGCAAATCCTCCAAGCTTGGTTTGTTTGCCGTTATCCGCTTTTTAGGTGGGCGGAAGTTTGCGGAACCGGATGGTTCATCGGCTGGTGTGGCAGTAGGTGCAGGCACTTGCTGCACTGTATTAGCGCCAATCTTAATTTTCAGTTTGGGCGCAACTGGTGACGTCGCGTTCGCTCTATTCGGCTTGGTAGTCGTCCGACCGCGACGCTTGTGAGCTTGTGCTGTTGACGTGCTGGCTATTGAAGATAATTTGACATCATCAGCAGGGTCGACGTCGTCGTTCATGCTCACCTCTAAATGTCTCAACTCACGAGAGAGGCCGCTGGTAGTCTTGCGCTTCTTCTTTTCTATGGGGCTGTCGCTGATCTTATAGTCCTCCCGAGTCGGTATGCTGGTCATGGAAGCGACGGCTTTCGGGATAGTAATAACAGCGCGGGTGAGCGGCGAGGGAACAGCCGGCGGTGGCACGGCACCAATCGTGGTGTGGTGTGTTGGGTCATCCATGTTCATGTCTTGTGTCCAGTATTGTCGTAACAATTCCTTCTTTCTCATTCTTCTTAGGTTAGTAGAGCCCGTCATCATGCTAGGGCCAGCGACGTTCGACGTGTTGAGCATGCTCGCCGTAGGATCGTGGACGGGTGCCGGTGGAGGTGGTACAACCGGTTGTGATGAACTCGTTGAATAATTCGCGTCTAAAAATGGTCCTTTGATTTTGACTTTTAATTGATTTCTAGAATCTGAAAGAGATACCTTTGGTAGTTGAGGCGTGAACGTTTCCTTGGGTGTTTCGTTCATCTCGGTGGCTGTTTGGGAGGGCGAGCCGGTCTTAGGCTTGCTCGCCATCAGCGCTGAATGAAGTTGTTTCTCTACCTCTTCATCGATTTCTGGTAAATGTTGATCAGCTGTACCTGATGCAAATGCCAAAAGATGATAAGCATTTTCAGTAACAGGAGCAGGATTTTCAAAAGGTTGGTAAGTGCGCATATCAACAGGCCCTGGTAAAACAGGCGCTACTTGAGAAAAGCCCGGGCCGCGGTCTGAGGATGCAGGTGGTGAAGAGGAACCATCCGCTGGTTCTGGAGAGTTTGATTGTTTAGTGTCTTTAGATTCAGCTATCGTAGCTTTTTTGCTCGGCGGAGGAGTCACAACACGTGGAGATTGAGAAGAGTCTTTATATGAATGTTCAGATTTTCTATCGTCTCGGATGTCTACAGACTTTCGTTTATCACGTAGAGTTTTCAGATCGACACCATCATTAGCGATTTCTTCGTCGAAGTCGTAAACTGTGCCGACCAGCTTACTCTGTATGGAGTTGCCCATGTAGTCGACCGAGAACCCTTGCCCGCGGCTTTTAGAACGGCCGCGCCCTCTTTGGCTTCTGTTACTTCTGTTGGTAGCACGTTTAGTGCCTTTAGGTGCGTCACTTTGTTTGGGTGATATACCGGGGCTTTTACCCGGCGATTTTCCGGGAAACTTAGTAGTCTGTTTACTCAATTTAGGTGGAGGAGATTTCGACTCCTGTGGGTGCAACCTTGTCATAGTAGTGTCGTTGCTGTCGTTGGACATTTTAGTAAGAGTTCTGTTGCTATTCGTTTCGAATGAGTCTACGCTGATACTGGTACTGGATTCCACATGTATTGAGAACTTGTCGCTTCCTGTAACGTCGATTTCGTCTTGCGATGAATCTAGAGTCTTGGGTGTAGGCGGAGCAATCATTGCTGTTGTTAGTGCAATATTTTGCGAGGATGATGTAAATGCTGCACTGTAGAAAGCAGGTTTGAGTGGCAACGGTGCAGGAGCGGTGTAGGGTAAAGCGCCGTATAGACTCGGCCCCGGTGATGGCAGCGGCAGCTGCGACGCGCCTACGAATAACGGCAATGAGCTCAGGAAAGGCGACGCCTCGGGCGGGTACGTCGTATATTGGTTCAATGGCATCGACGGCTCCACTGGTCGTGAATATGCAGGGATAGGTGGATACTGGTCTATTTCAGGCATCACATTACCTGGACGTAAATCACTTGTATTCAAATGGGATTTTATTTCAGTTTTGTGAGAGCTCACGGAAACTTCAGAGTTAGTGCTAGAAGCGGACGATCTTCTCGTAGTGATCTTGCTTTCCCGCCATTTTTCTTGGCACACATATGGTGAGGATATCGTGGCGCAGTCGGAATGTATCATATCATTGTTGTCATAGGTTTGGTTATCGTGTAACATTTCAACGTCATTGCTGTGCACAGAATGGTCGACTACTGATAAAGATTGTGAATCGTCACTTTGTTTGGATATTGAAATGGTATCGCCTACTTCAGAAATGGATTGGACGTCTGACTGCAGAGTAATAGGTTCTTTGCTTTCGTCATTGTACGAGTTAGTGTTATCGTACTTCTGGTCGTTAGCGGCCTGGCTCTGCGTATCCAACTGTGACACGGAAACCGGAATATTAGACCATTTCTCACTGCTGGTCATAGCAATAGGTTGGAATTCTTTAGCATCCATCGCAGTATCTCCAGATGGCAAGTCTCTTTCAATGGAGGACGCTTTTCGTTGGGCATGGTTGACAGGCTCTTTGGGCGGTGAACGTTCAGTTGATCTATCTGATGGAGAGTGTATGGTAAGTGGCGGGGTTTGTTCCTTCACCAAGTTCGATGATGTGGTGGTATCTTTAGTTTCCTTATCGTTATCATCTACAACTATTTGTTCATCCTGTTCAGAATTTTCGGCCGGAACTTTCTTCGTGCTGAGCCTAATTCTAAGTCTGTCTACTAAGTTAAGAGTTTCCTGTACTCCTTGCTCTTTAGAGTCTTCTTTGAAAAAGAATTCTGGATATGTAGCAAACGGTTTTATGATGTCATCGTGATTAAATCCGTCGTCGACTGCCATCATCTCAAAGTCCAAAAATTCATTATCTTTTGACTGTGGCGAGAACATTGATCTGTTTGGATACGGGTTCATGGTAGAAGGTATCTTGGCGCTCTTGGAGATCTCAACACCTTGTACATGACTGGCATCCTGTGTTATGAACTTCTTTTCAGCAGAACGCTTTCGAATATTCCTACTCATGTTCTCAACATCCATATGTTCAATACTTATTGTTCTTGCGTCCATTGGCGTTTTTGGAGACTTGATCATCGTATTTTCATTCAGATTGGCTTGTATTTTTGCAATCATTTTGACGCTGTTCTTATCAGCATAATCTGAGTCCATCGATTTGTCATCAGTCATGTATTTTTCATTGCCACCCGGCTTCTCAACTGGTGGTGGGATGGCATTCGGGCTCGGCGCCTTCGGCAACCAATGCTTGTCATCATTGTCATGGTAGTCCGTGGTGAGTCCAACAGGACTCTTCTTATTAATCAGATCTAGAGAAGGTTTCTCAATAATTGCTGATATACTTGATTTCTTTTTAACAGGCGACAGACTTAACTTGTCGGATCCAGCAATGTTGTGGGCCACGCTAAGCCGTCTATCTTTCTTGACCGGTTCGCTCACTTCATCGGTGGTAGAACGGTCTTTGGCTGGTGTTTCTTTAACGCTCATTCGCCTAGTTAACAATGATTTATGTTTTGGCTCCACGCTTTTCCGTGGACTTACCTTGTGCAGCAAGGGAACTTCAATCTCAATGATCTTGTTAATCTTATCTTTATCGTCATGTGACTCGACGCGCCTCTTGAGCTTATTAGATTTTCCTTTGACATCATTTTTCGGTGTCACAACCGGTGACTCAACCTTGGCTTCCTCTTTAGCATAGTATTTAGCATCGTTCTTTGAATCAGGCTTAGAATCAGGCTTTACCTCCTCGTCCGTTTTCCGTTCCGCAATTGGAAGTTCACTGGACTGGCCGCTCTCTTTCGGAGTTTTATTGGGTCCAGCGGTAACGGCGTCGTCTTTAGATGATTTTCTAGATCGGGCATCAGACTTATTAGGCATATTTCCGCCTGAAGTAGTGCTTCTGGTCCGAGCACGTGTGGCAGCGCGCGCGACATTGGTTCGGCTAGGTTCCTCTCCTTCAAGAGACGGTGATGGTACCCTACACTCGGACTGCCGTTCGGAAGTTTTAAGCTTCTTGTCTGGCGGTGCCTTGCGAGGGGACGCATCAGTCGAGATACTTTTTCCCTTTCGTCGTCGCCTTGGTCTTTTGGGATAAGGACTCCCTGATCTAGATCCGTCGGACTCTTTAGAGCTGTCAGAATCACTCGAGGCACTAGTTGAAGACAGCGGTCTTGACACCCTGTCGAGAAAGGGCAAGTCCACTGTTGGTCTAGAGCCGGGAGGTGAGAACATAGACGGCTGGCGCGTGGTGATGGCGGGTTTGATCTCGCGCGCCTTGGCGGTCGGCTTAATGCTGGGCTTCTCGGGCTCCTCCTCCTCAGAGCTGGACGACGATGAGTAGCTGCTGCTACTTGAGTTGGACGACGAAGTCGAGCTCTCTTTTTGTGTGGATTTAGAACTTTTAGCCTCATCTTTTTCTTTCTTAGGCGATAATTTCGAATCAGATTTCTCGTCTTTCTTTTTGTCTGTATCGTTCTCAACCACCGGCAACTTGGTGCCCATACCACTTTTAATATGTGCAGCTGCTTTTTTGGCTGCCTGTCTCTGTGGTACGTATGAGATCGGCTCTTTTTCTGCTTCTTTAGATTTCTTCCTACCCACTTTTGAAGGACCATCTTTGCCCTTTTCAGGCATTTCCTTGCCCTTTGACTTAGCTTTTATTGAAACTTTTGTCGACTTAGTATCATCACCGCTCATTTGTTTTTGTTCTCGTTGTTCAGGAACTAGCTCATCTTTCTTAACTACTGTGGTTGAGCGCATGTTTTCAGAAGCCTTCTTAGCAGCTTGCCTTTGTGGCACGATCAAATCCGTGGGATTATCTTTCTGTTTAGAAAATTTGATATTTTCTTTATTCTTTGCTTCTTCATCAGATTCCATCTTGATTGCAGGCACCTTTTTGTCCTTATTTGAGGGTTTTCGTCCCCTCTTCTTCGGACCAGGTTTTTCTGCTTCAGTCGCAGTGGATTTTTTCTCAGGTTGAGTTGGAATGAACTCTTTCATAGCTGCCTTTGTTCTTGGCAGAGATTGTTGAGAATCGTTACCGTTTGGCGACTTATCAACTTTGATTTTATCAGATTTCTGTTTTTCAGATTTAACTTTTTCTATTTTAATCTTATCTGGTTTTACATCTGACTTGTTCTCCTCACTGCTGTCAGAATAAATATCAATAGGGAATTTACCGGACCGCATCGGTCGCATTGGCATAAGTTCATCACTATCTGTGCCAGATTGACCCATCTTGCCCGCCGTCATTTCTTTCTCCATTTGCTGCAGCGTCTTACTGCGTGATCGATCTGTCTTTACCCTAGAATTTAGAGACTCATCGTCGCTGCTGCTTTCAATTAGTGCTTTTGATTGCGGAACCTTCTTTTTCTTCCTCTCCGACTTCTTAGGCGATCTCTTGCCTTTGCCTTTAGGCGATACCTTTTTCTTTGGTGAAGTAGCAGTTCTCCTTCCCTCATCTTCTGTGCTAGAGCCGATGGCTTTGCCTCGGTACTTACTGGGCCGGGGGATCTCCGGCGCACTCTCCTCACTAGACAGACCGCTATACATGCTGCCACTACGCCGCGTACCGTTTACGTAATGTTTTTTGTACGGGTTCGAGGATTTTGATCCTTTCACTAAGCCGTTACGGTCTTTCTTTTTCTCGTCTCCAGATTCTGGTGGCGCAATACGTGCGAGTAGATCTTGGAAATCATTTTTATGATCAGGCGCATTTGGATGAGAATATAATTTATCGTATATTGATGGTCCGTGATTAGCTTCAACAATGGCAGCAAACTCCTGTGGTGGAATATCGCCACCTGCTGATAGTACAGCTACTTGTTTGTGAAACGTTTGCTCTCTCATACGAAAGAATGAGCGAGAGAGCTTTTCTCTTCTACTTACCATGTAGCACAAGTTGCGGACTCTCTCCAGGTCTTGGCGGAGCTGTACGAACTTCTTCATCTTGTCAAGGTCAGCTTGCTCTTGCCGGTGAGTTAACAACTCGGTGTCGTCTGACTTGGGCGGCAACAAGGGTCGATTGTGCCCTGCTCGTCTCTTTAATTTCCAATAGTTGTACACGTAATTAAGCCCATCCGGACCAACTTCAAGGTGTGTACTTATATCCTTCACACTAACATGTTTATCAAACTCCCTTTCAATCTCCTGCAATCGTGCCGCACGCGCTTGAGTTTTTTCCTCTGAAGTCATATCCTTCCTACGCTTTCTTTTTACCTCCTCTTCCTCAGAACCGGAGCCCGAGCATTTCTCTTTTTTAGAATTAACGCTATGTTTTTGACAGTAAGAGCGTAATTTAACACCGTCATCGGCGTTTTCGTCCTCGATAATGGCGCGCATTTCTAAACCATGTTTGAATGCGCACGTGACATGGTATGCAGTTTTGCATGTTTTTACGGAACATTGGATACAAGCTCCTTTCCTGTTTCTACATAAAACACAAACAAGAGACCACCGGGAAGCGGGAATTGAAGATATTTTAGTGATGGGTTCCATAATTTCTGCGCATCCGATGGAAACTTCTGGTATCCAAAGCACGCAGCTGACGTGAGCCCACTTGTGGCCGGAGGGCGTGCATTTCATAGCCCCACCCTGATTGGGGCACAGCACACAGCTCGGTCGAACACCATCACCACACGGCCGACACAACCACTGACCTGAAATCACAATTAGTTAAAATCTATTATACACCAGCAAACGATATGAACAACATATTATGTAACTAAATAAAATGATTAAAATAAATACGAATTTGAATAGGTCGCAGTTGACACTTACCGTCTGGGATCACGGTGATACCATAGCAGGCCTGGTGAACGCATATGTTACACGAGTCACAAAATACCATCTCGTTGCCATCCTCCGAATCGGGAGATCGACAAACATCACAGATGACATTTTCATCATACTCGATGCCGAGGCCTTCTTCTGACTTCATAATAGCTTGGATTTTATCCCAGGTTCGTATCTATAAAAGATATCCAATGCGCCCATTTTTAATATCATATTTATACAATTTTATTTGTTTTTAGGATTAGCATTTAGTGTACATTAAATTATTAAGATCGTCGTATGGATGTGAGATATGCCACCACTACAATGTATGAGGACAATTATTATATATCTTCATATTTAACGTGCTGTCTCGTCGATTTTTTTCTTATTTAGCTTAGCCACCATAACAGTTTTAAATACCTATGTTAGCATTAACATGTGCAAGACATATGTAAATTAACACTATCACATAGATTTTCGAGAGTTCGCGACTTACTACGACGAAATCAAAACTATTTATGTACTTTTAGTTTTACAACACTGAAGTGCGTAAAATTACACGGTTATAAAATGTATGAAAACTTAGTTATGTTATTATTCTCCAGAAAGGGGAACTTAAAAGAACAAGACGATGATGATGATTCACGGAAAAGAATAATTTTAATCTCAATATTAAGCGGACCAGTCTTTGATTTCAAAAGACATAATTCAAGTATTCGAGACTAATTCAAGTAAGTAATTCAAGGTTCAAGAAATAACTAGTAGGTACTTCGTTGACCAATCACAGAGGGTTTGGCATTGATATTCAAATTAAACGAGCATAAGCAATTCGCAAGGGGAGCGGCAACATGTCAAGTAGAATTAGGGAAAGTTTCTTGTGAAAGTGACTTTTGTTAATTCTCATAAGATTTTTTAAGACCAACTGCCTCCAGTTGGGACTTAAAAAATCATATGAGAATGAACACAAGTCACTTTTACAAGCAACTGATTGCACTGCAAGTATGAATTTGGCAATATAGATCATTTTGAACCTTAAGCTATACCCATCCGCTAAATGGGAAAGAACGATTTTTTGCTGAAAGAGTAAATAAACCGACAATTCAATAACATAATTCACGGAATGTGGTAAGATAGGATGTTAGGTTGAAACTTATTATGACGCACTACAACTTACAAAAAAATGTTGAGATTTTAATTTGTTAGTAGGGCGACATGAACCCTTCACTTTGGCTGACGTTATCGCTGCATCCCAAGAAGCTACGTTAACCGTCAAAAAATAATGCAATTTAAAGTAAACTTTTATTCTTGCAAGCTTAGTTAAATAAAATTAGTATGGCAGACAGCCAGACGTGAGTTTACCATCGTTCTATTAAACCGGTACTTGAATACCCGATATAACGAATTGAATGTAACATTTTATTATACCTTAGAATTGTACTCAAAACTCCGGCTTAAAAGAAAAGTTCACAGGAGAAGTTTGACATATCCGGGACGTCGCGGGTATGTTTGCCGTCAAACTCCTGTATTTTTGACAACAAACATCATATTCTTTTAAGGCCGTAGATATTATCAGAACATTTCGGCATACGTCTGATATGTCCATGTATGCAAACCTTTATTAACAAAACCAACTATGAATAGACCGCAAATTGTTAGAAATTCAATAGTTGTGTCATTGTGATATCAGACCCGGATAACCATTTAAGAATTACTTATTTTAAACTTCATCGAAACAGAATAAGATAAAGAAGAAGAAAAAGAAAAGAAAGAAAGAAGAAAAAGAAACATCGATCTAATCTCACTTTACTGAAATTTTAATGTAAGTGCTGAATTTAAATGGTTTATTAAAAAAATAACTATAAATAAATAAATCGCTCGTAATGGCTCATATGAAAGAAACTTATACAAATTATTTGTACCTATACTTTGACCGATGTCCTTTGTTTATTATGCATCCTCTCCCTCTCTAATATAATACGACACCCCATCTCACCTGCTGCACCCACGCTCGAGGTAATGACGCACAGCAAACGTCGCGTCGAGTAAAAGAGTCCCTCGAGCGCGCTCCATACAAATTAAGTTTGATCTTAATTTAACTCAATTAAAATTAATGAAGTATTATAATTTCTTTTTTTACGAAATCTGACATACCACATACATAGATAACTGACTCTAGATCTTGTTTACAAAATTTTATTGATTTTAATTGAGTAATATATAAATTAGGTTCAAACATCGCTTTCTTTTATAGCGCTCATTGGGCTCGGGGGTCCTTCTCTTAATATCTAATTGGTTCCTCACAGGACTTTCCACAGAAATGTAAGATTCAACTAAACATTTAAAAAATATATAATATTCCTTTTGTATAAAATAAATCATTATAAACTTGTTATATGAAGCCTATATCAACAGTGTAGCACTTAATTACGCGCCCCCGTATTGCACTAGCAGAGATGGGTATTGGGGAGATGGGCATTGACGCACCCTTCGGGTGGTCCGAGTCATATCGAATAACCCTGTTTCTCTATAACCTTATCAACAATGTTTTACAAATAACCCTGTATAATAAGTATAGATAGTTTATCTGAAGCCTCCTCCTACCAAATCCACCCGCGGACTATTTATTGCCCTCACTTCTATTTTTTTGCTCGCTATATATCGCTCGCTGTATATTAAAGGTAACAGAATATCAGGTATGCCATATATAGTCGTGTGATTCAAAACGCATAAATCTGTCCTGTGAAACATAAGGCCAGCCGGCATTTTCAATCCAGATTATTTTTTTGCTTAACTATTCAATTAATTTGTGATGTGCTTACACACTTTTTTTAAAACTATGGATTAAAAATAAATTTATCGAATGACAAAATATTTTATCGACGTCATGATCTATAATTGTATAACCCGTAAAATAAAATTTTATTGGAATTGCCTATGTAGGAAATAAAATGGCTAAGTATTGGAGTTGGCGGGGCACATCAGCCGGTTGCCTCCGAAAGGATAGGCAAATATTACTACATCCTGGGACCTAAGGGTGCAAAGCTTTAAGATGGACTGGTGGGAAACTGCCAAAGATAGAAAGAAGTGGGAGGATTTGGGGTAGACCTTTGCCCAACAGCGGGACAATATAGGTTAAAAGAATACTACGGAAAAGATTAATCCTAGTTTCCGGTGAAAATTGCATTGCAAGTATAATGCAAAATAAATGTAACTGCCTTATTTAAATTTAATTTATCAACAAGCAAATAAGTTGATTCCATTAAAACACCTACCAATGTTATACATAGTTAAAGCTAGCATTTAATATTTGAGTCTACTAAGTTAAGTAAAAATAGTTCTTCGAAGCTTTTTATACAAAAAGCTTCTATTACCTATTTTTATTTCGCGTTACTTGTTTCAGACTGTAAACTAATGACCCTTAGAGCAAAGAGCTGATAAATAAATCAGCCCGTAACTGTCCCACAACAGGGCAAAGGCCTCTTCTCATACAGGGAAGGATCAAGCTTTAATCACCACGCTAGTTCACTGCGTGTTGGCGATAAATAAAGTTAATTATTTGTAAAGAGCTAATATATGTACAACTTCAACTCTTTACAATGTTCAAACTTCTTGTCTGGGAACTAATCATTTTATGAATGTATGGAAATCGATCGAAAGTTATAATTCAAATCAAGAATACGTTAGTATCAGTTAGACATTAAAAATGGAAGTCTCCTCGAGTGGCGCATCAATTTGATCGATTTTAACTATTTTTAAGTTATGATGCAATATTTAATATAAATCGTTTGTGCCAGCTTTCAATAATATCATGTTTCATCTCTTTGACGTCTTCATTTTAAAAACTGTGTAATTATACGCCTTTGCCTCCCTATGTACACGTAGATTTCAATTTAAGAATCCGTATCAGTTGATTTTTCAAATTTCTTATTAAATAATTATATTTAATAAGCTAACATGTGTAAATATTGAGAAAATTGGTAATATCGCATTATTGGTGCCTTCTAAAACTGCAAAGTTTGGAGCACTAAGTTGGATACGTAATGTATTCCGATAGATATTACCACACGCCCTAGGCGTAGAAAGACATATTAAATTTCGACTGTTTCTGATGGGATACGGTGGCTCAGCGGTTAGAGCGTCGGCATGGTAAGCCGAAGACCGTGGGTTTGAATCCCATCCGTATCAGTTGTTTTTTCAAATTTCTTATTCAATAATATTATTTAATAATATTTTTTGTGAATTTTTTGCATGTTATAGCACATGATAGCTTATCTATATATATAAAAATGAAACCCGTTTTCCGTTGTCACGACATAGCATGAAAACGGCTTGACCGATTTGGCTGATTTTGGTCTTGAATTATTTGTGGAGATCCAGGGAAGGTTTAAAGGTGAGAAAAAGTGTTAGAGTAGGGTAGGGGTAGAGTAGGGTAGGGGTAGAATAGGGTAGTGGGTAGAGTAGGGTAGGGGTAGAATAGGCCTTGAAGTAGGATAGTAGTCACGCGTACGAAGTCGCGCGGGGCAGCTAGTTAAATATAATGCTGGTGGGATACGGTGGCTCAGCGGTTAGAGCGTCGATACGGTACGCCGAAGATCGTGGGTTCGAATCCCATCCGTATCAGTAGTTTTTTCAAATTTCTTATTAAATTATGTATATTATTTAATAAGCAACATGTGCTAAAACATGTAAAAAAATTACAAAAATACGTATATGTCATTTGTAAAACGTATATTCGTAACAAATATATTATTAATTATGAAAAAAAGGATTATTAATTAGTAATTGTGTACAAACCAAAAAAAAATTGTAATTATTGTATGTAAGTATTCGACCAATGAAAGAAGGTCTCGGAGTTTATGCAATTCAATATGAAACCTTTCAACAAAATGTAAAGAAAATTTCATCATAAAATCAAGTTCAAGTTAAGTAATAAGAATAAAAGAGAAAAGTGTTTTGTTTCCACAAACATGAACAACAACCTTTTTCGCAATAACATCTAGCTCAAATGTCGTAATTGATATAGGAGAAAACGATAGTTCATATAAAATATCGTTTTCTTGCTCACTAATTAGTTGCTATTATTAATATACCCAGAATTTGCAGAAACATTATACAGGTTGACCCATTTATAGTGGTCCAAAGATTTTTTTTCATGACTAAAGTAGAGATTTTACAGAACATATTTTGCATTTAGATTAATCATTGGGATGTCCGTGATGTAAAAAAATCTTTGGACCACTATAAATGGACCACTCTGTATTATACTTATCGACTTTAGAAAATAGT
Organism: Protodeltote pygarga; assembly: GCA_936450705.2. Classification (NCBI taxonomy): domain Eukaryota; kingdom Metazoa; phylum Arthropoda; class Insecta; order Lepidoptera; family Noctuidae; genus Protodeltote; species Protodeltote pygarga. The sequence goes on from OW388248.2 coordinate 17,776,903, forward strand.
CTAATAAAACGGAAAAATACTTCTCAAATTTATTCTTAAGTTCATCTTTCTGTACGACTTGTTTACTAAGAACAGTGCGGTTTGTATTGGGAAGACGAATTTTCTACTTGAATTATATATTCCTTTTTATTTTGCAATGTTTGTTTTCTGATTTTAGCGAAATTGGTCCAGCCGTTCACGCGTGATACGATGACCAGGATAAATAATGGTACATTTTAATACACCAGATAACATATACCTACGTGCACTGGATATATATTGGAAGTACAGGAAGTACTTCCAATAGTAGTTCCTGTACTTGCAATATATTATGTGCCGTGCGGTTTCCGGCGTAAGAATAGAACCACCCCTGCTCATCCCGCTGCTGGTGTCGTAATAAGCGACAAAATCTGGAGGATGGGCAGCAGCATCCATAATAATATAGGTAATAGCAACCATCTGCTACTGCAATCCCCAACCCGCTTGCCCAGCGTGGTGATTAAGGGCAAACACAGCAACCTACGCAGCAGTGATACAAGCTGCGTAGGTTGCTAGGATTAGCAGGTAGTTACTTCAATATCGTGTTTGAGGGTATTTCCAGTACATTTCAAATAGCATTTTTAGTTTTTAACGTCGATTGACATTAAAAACCTAAAATCGCCAAAACAATTGATAGAAGGTGGTACTTAATCATCGATAAGATTGTCAAAAGGACAACAAAGGAATGAGTTTGAATGCAATATCGTCTGAAAAATCTACAAACACTTACTTCAAAAACCCTATAGTAAGGTTTATTACGACGACGTCGTGGACGACGGCGACGACGACGACGACGACGACGACGACGACGACGTCGGTGGCTAGTTGATGGTCCTGGTTGATCTTTCATGACTCAATTAAATATTATATTTGTTTTAATTGTTATAATATATTAAATCAAGGAATTCTTCAAGTGAAAAATAAAGGATTGCACCAAAAATAAAGACAACTTCAAAATAAATAAAAAATAGAAATAAGATACATTTTATAGTGTGAAACATTGTTCAAATACTAAATTATTGTTTACAAAGTAAACTAAATTGTTTAAAAAGTTAACCGTTCATAATAACTGTGCTGAAAGCGGAATTGTAAATTGATACACAACGCGGAACACGTGGTAAATGTGTAGCGTAGACTATTCAAATGAATGCTGCGTAGCGCTACGTGTTCGTAGGCCGTAGCCTGCCCCGTAGCAGGCAGCCGACTGCGGTCGTAGCGCGCACACAACTAACGGAACGCCCGCACCAGTGCAGCAGTGGCCAGGCAACAAGCATGCTGATTTTAGTTGTTCTATGTCTATTACCAAGAATACGTAAATACTGTATTTAGTATTCATTATAAATTGTTAACGAAAAAATGCGAAATTTTAATACTTTATTCGCGAAAATTACGTGCATATTTTTAATCATTATACACACACAGGTACATAACGTTTAATACTAAACACGTCAAGGACATAAAATAAAACTGTCTAATTAGAACTTTCTAATAAGTTAGCTTTTGTATATGACTTGAAATGAGATCATAGTTAAATAAATAGTTGTAATCACCCAAATTAATTTGCAACTGCAAATCACTATTATAATCATCTTCTACCGTTTATCACAATCTCTGTTATACAGAAATAAGGAGTATGAATTAGTTTAATAGCGTATGCAAGGGAATTATCACCAATATCTAGATTACTCACAAGTACTTAGTACAAGTATGTAATACGTAAATTATACACTTTCCATGGCTGATTTTATTAATTTTGTCGCCTTTTAGTTGTACATAAAAGGATAAAATAGATAAGAAACCATTATAATTATGTGTAATAGAATAGTAATAGGCATGACGACATCATCAAAAAATCGTCGATTTAATGACGTTAGGGGAAACATTTTATAAAAAAAAAATTAAAACACTGCTTCAGTTTTATTTAAAAATATTAAATTATTAAGATTTTCACTAAAATAACACCTTAAAATATTGCGTCCGCCATTTTGACTGAAACAGCAATCACAGCGTATGACGTCACGCTTAGGTAAAATCCGCTGTCAACACTATTTTGTTGTTGGGAATATTTGACTGTGAGCTTTTTTGACGCACTATTGAAAAAATATTACAAATTGTATAATTGTAATTATATTTGTTAAACTAAAGTTTATTACCGAAATAAAGGTTTTTTCGTAAATAGTAAATGTGTTAGGTACACATTTACTATTTACGATTACATACATTACATTACGGAAAAAGATTTGAAAATCTTTCGTCTCGCCTATTGTCGATCACGATATTACATCAAGACTTTACTTTCCCAAAAATGTAATTACCGCGCGATAGTTTTTTCTTTACAAATGTTCGAATACATCCTAATGAATACTACTATTAATACTACTACTAATACTACTACTACTAATACTTGTATTAAAAGTAACTAACTTTTAAAGGTCATTCCGTAATTCACTATACAAATTAATAGTTAAATAGTAATTAGAGCGCAATTTACAATTTCACTACTAAAATAGATTAATATAAGTTATTATTTATTTTACAGGTTACTAAAGTTACATAGACCACATATTTTGATTCAATATTTTATTAATTCTTTCACCTTTCCCATCGTAGGTCTGCTGGCAGAAATTCCATAAAGGAATAAGCAGTAAGTACCTTTGTACAAAATTTTAATGATCACTTTTGTAATCATTTTGTGTGTACAATAAATAAATAAATAAAGAATAACTTCTAAAAGTTTAGACGTCAATTGTATTAACCACCTCTAAACACCGCGCGAATGGCGAGCAAAACGAGCAAGCAGCCGGATGATGTTGTGAACTTCTGACCTACTACGCGAGAAGGGAGGTCTATGACCGGCTCGTTTATACTGAAATATAAAGTATATCGATGCATCGGCATACAAGCATAATGTATTCACCTTGATGAAATCAAAGCGACACGTCCAATATGAGCTCTGAACGCAATTTAATTTTGAAACAAACTGAATGCCTGCCAATTTTTGGAATTTAAACTTATCAGATTCAGGTATCGAAAGAATCAAATCAGATCTATTTTTAGTTATGGCCGGTTTATCAATAACAACAACTAACAATTATAGATTATGATTATTAATTTAAATTTCGTAACAAAAGCGTCGCTCTTAATATTAAACCCTCCTGTTTAAAAAGAAAGGAAGCGGCACAACAAGTCCTGAGTTGAGTATGCCAAACTAAGTCAAACAAGTAAGCGTGTAGTTGCTCGTGCGCAGCATTGGGCCGCGCCTTTATTATGGTAATTATCGTAAAAGATTATGCAGTAAACATGTCCCTGTATTTTGCGGAAATAAAAAAACACTATGAATCCCAAATTACAGAAAACATACAGTTTAAATTCAGAAACTGAATTTGTAATAGAATTAAAATTATTCAGACTTCAGACAGTAAACAAACCTTCATCGACATAATTGAAGTATCACTCAAACAATCTATACTTATAAAATGATAACGTGACTGACAGACAGACAACGCACAGCCTAAACCGGTGGAGCTAGGGACTTGAAATTTTGAGACAATATTCTTTAAGTACCGTAGGGGTGCACTAAGGAAGGATTTTCTAAAATCCCCCCCCCCCCCCTAAGTAGATAAAAAAGGTGGTAACAGTTTGTATGTAAATCCGTCGTTTTTAACGTTAAATGAACGAAACTTGGTAATCAGCTTTTCGGTTGATAAATGAAAGGACGAGCATTGATATTTTTTTTAAATCTGCCCTTGAGTGGATAAAAAAGGGGGTGAAAGTTTGTATGGAAGATTCGTTATTTTTTAAGTTACAGATGTAAAAATGAGTATTAAGCTTATTCGCTAAAAGTAAGAAAGACATGATATGACATGAAAGTTTGTGTAGAAAATTCGGTATTAGTAAGAGACATCAAAGTGGCATAACTAATGCAGACCGTATATCTCGATATTCAATGACTATAGGCGGAAAAAGCGACTAAAAAGGCGGAAAGTATCTGATACCATCAAAGCACTGAAAATCATTTAATGAAAAAAATATTTATTAAGTATTATTTATATTATGACATTCAAAATATTAAAGTAACATTAGATATTTTAAACTAGAGGTTCTACTAAACTCCAATATACAGTAAACTTTTAAGTTATGTATGTTAATGTCGCATTAAACTGTAACATTTTTTTTTTAATATTGAAAAAATTACAACTTGTGCAATTTGAGACTGGTGTCTGAATCACTGAGGGGTTTTTTGTTGGTTATGTATATAGTTATAGATTTAAATATTATTTAGTACTTTTTTGTAAAATCGTTGCGTCCACTCCTTAGGTTTATGTTAATAAGAATATATATGTAACACACTACAAAGTTTCAGCGATAGAGGAATTAGTGAAGGGGTGTCCACACAACTATTTTCTAGTTGATTGGGCTACTGGATACAACCTGTATTACCGTATTAGACTTGCCCTCTAAAGAGACACACAAATCTAAATATATAGAAATATTATTATTGTTATTATAATAAATGAAATAATTTAATTCCTCAATCAAAAACGATATGGTTCACATCAACTGAAAGATTTTAGGAACAAATGAATCTCTATTGTTTACGAGGTAAAAATAAGTTATTTGATATTTCTGAAAGTAAGCTGTTACTGAATACATGTAGGAGTCTCGTATTAACCTCTAGTTTTCACAAAACAGTAAATATATTCTATTCTATGTACATAATAAGTTTAATATTAAATAACATCCCGGTGGTCTCTTGTTTTAGTGTTTGTATAAATATTAAAATATGTATGAGAAACAATAGGAAAGGAATGTCTTATAAGTTTTCACGATCACTGTTTGTAATGAAACAACTTTTTAACCGGATTAAACTTCGTGTATTTCTTTTAAAAGTCGTTATCCTGACGTTTCGAAAGCTTTGCAGCCTCCGTGGTTGCACATATATTTTATCTTAGTTACCCTGCGGCCAGGGAGGCTACTACCGAAACGTCAGGATAAAAACTTTTAAAAGAAATACCTGAAGATTAATCCGGTTAAAAAGTTGTTTCATTATAACAGGAACGCAATTATTTTATTAATAAACATATATCCTTACCTTCCATCATTGCCTCCAGGGGTTAGTACATAAAACTATGACCGTCGGTACGGAAAAACTAAGCGGATACACGATCACTCGGAGATGCGTGCGCGACCTATCTAAGGCATAAAGCAACAGACTGAGGTACAAAAGCCGCGCACCGCTTCCCATCGAACATCAGGGATGCCCGATAGAATTCAATGGACACTGCTTGTTCTTGTGGCGTGTGCTCTTAAGTAGGGGGTTAGGAACGATCACAATAAAGGCTAATTTACATTGATCTAGAAATTCAATCCAGCGTTAAAATCCAGTGACAGTGGAAATGTTACACAAAACACTTAAAATTTTTAAACCGGTAATTAGCTTTAGATAATAGATGAATTATTGAGTTGAGTTGAGTCGTGATAGCCTAGTGGTGGTGACCGTTGACTGGCAAGTCAGTGGTCTCGGGTTCGAACCCAAGGCGCGCACCTCTGACTTTTCGTAAGTTATGTGCGTTTTATAAATTAATTATCACTCTCCGTGCCTCGGATAGCACGTTAAGCTGTTGGCCCCGGCTGTCAATTGTAGATCTTTGACAGTCGTTACGGGTAGTCAGAAGCCCGAAAGTCTGACAATCAGTCTTACCAAGGGGTATCGTGTAACCCAGTATCTGGGTTGTGGAGGTCTGATAGGCAGTCGCTCCATGTAAAACACTGGTATTCAGCTGCATCCGGTAAGACTGGAAGCCGACACCAACATAGTTGGGAAAAGGCTAGGCAGATGATGATGAATAGATGAATTTTGTTACTGGTCGAAATTCTATAGATTTTTCGTGATAAAACTAGGAACTCTTTTAGTTTCATCATGCTTATCTGTCCGTCTGTCTTTCACCGCAATTTTACTCGAAGACTATTAAGCTACAAATTGGCAGAAATTCACATGATTATAACACCGACAAAAATTATAAAATAAAATTAAAGGAAAAGATAGAAACTGTAAAATTAATATTTCTGCCTCACTCCTAAATAATTATGCAAAATGCATCCGAATCCTACGCACGCGAGTCCGACTCGCACTTGCCCAATTTTTTTAATTTTATTTTTTTAATATTCAAAAAGAGATGAGAAAATGTAATGTAGTAATATATTAAACTAAGGACTCTTAAATCTATGTGATATCATACGTTTACCTCGACTACGATTTCAATCATAATTATTTCATTGACTTTATGATGATTAAATCCAGTACACAGTAAATTAACAGAAAATTTACGGTATAATTAATACACAACAAGTATGCAACAAGTTTCTGTTGTGCCTTGAACTCCGCGTGTCTGTTCAACAAGTATATCGTAGTTGACAAGTTCGCCGTAATCATATTGATCTTGAACTCGGGAGCTTCGAATATTGCGATAAAGGAATGTTAAACTTGTATGCAAACGATACTACCCTTGTTTAGTAGGTACATACTTTTGTTACATTTATACAGTGAGTACACTGACATAATCAAGTTACTGATTTTATTTACAGAAAAACATAGGTAACCCGATGGCTATATATAAACGCTAAAGCTTTTAATATTAAGACTCTTAGTATTTATATGTTACTCGATAATGTAAATATGTTGTTTGGGTTTCACCTGATTAATTATGTAAATTTATATAAATAAGGATGTACTAAAAGATTCTAAATATCTTCAAGTGTATTATCCGTAAATCAATATCGAAATTATTTTTGGATGAATCTCCCACAGACAACCTACTTAGACGTTTCTATAGTAACGATATGGGGGAGTGTGAAATTCGATTTATTCCATAATGAAAATAATTATACATGAATTGCAATTAAAGACTATCACCGCAGTTTTTCGGACATCTAATCTTTGAAAGCACATCAATTATAATGTCAGAAATGTGGTGTAATGAAGTTTATTTCGTCTTAACCCTTAACAGATCAAACGTATAGTAGTCAATGAGGTTGTCATATCTGCGCCTCCTAAGGGATTCGGCAGCTGCAGCGGCAACACCAGCACAGCGCGTTGAGCTTGGAAAGTGTGATGGTGCAATGTATCTTTGATCAAATAAATAATTTGTTGACCCCATTTTTCATAAGCCGATTTGCAAAGAAAAAAACAGTATGTAGGCAGTTGCTAAGAGACTTATCTTTTGTGCTATTAATTAATTAACTTTTACGTGAAAATCGTGTTCTATATTCGATAAGTGTCAATAAATTATTTATAGGAATGATGCTTATATTTCAAAAATATAAAATTATGTAAACCGGCAAGTACGCGTCGGACTTGCGTACGAAGAGTTCCTTGTGATATTGTAATAGATTGTATATGAATAGTTATGGAGATATATGGAGTTTTACAATGTTTTACATTATGCCCGACCTGAGAATTGAGGAAAGGACTTGTTGCTTGCAACAACGTGGCCGAAGAATGAATTACTATTATAGCAATTTGAACAATTTTTACTGCCGTTCAAGTGTGCAATGTTGTAGTGAATATATTTAAAAACAATATTTTCATACCTTACTCTTCCCCCAACCTTACCTATGCATTTCATTCGAGCTTGTGTGGTGTACCCGTATGTAAGAGCAAGACAATACTACATTAGTGCGCTTTCTGCTAGTTGTGGGCGTTGCCAACAAAATATGTCGTTCTCTGTAAGTCACACTAAGCAACAGCATAAAGCCCAATATGAATGAAAAGTGCGAATGCGAATTTTAACACCAGGAAATCTTAATAAGGATATCGTGCGTTTGATTGATTTAAGGTGCAATGTATAGGGCTGCAGCAAATTTTATTAATAATACGTTTTTGGATTTTGTTTTGCGGGAATAATCTATCTATAGCGTTGCAATTTCAGGTGCTTTGTTTAAGAGATTTGTGTAAAATGTTAGTTATGTTTATCATATGGTTGATGACCTGGTGTCAGAGTTAAAACCATCCATAGGCCTCTGACGTAGTATTAGACACAGTACAAAAATCTTACATCACCTGATTTCCTCACGATGTTTTCTAAATTTCACGATTTCCGAAACGCACGTGAATCCAATCGAAAAATCAGAAGTGAGTGTCTGCGTTTATAATCTACGATCTTTGAGTTGGATATTTAACGGTCGAGCTACTAGCCTACAAGTACTAGGATCATTTTAAAACAAAACAGACATCAAGACCTTTTGAAAAACTAGCACGAACTGGTAATATTGACATGCTTTTTCCGAAAAAATTGTTGAGTCAAAGGCCTTTGACATTTTATTTAGCAATTTATTTAGCCTTCAAAAAAAATTCAGTTTCAAATTTCACTGCGAATAAAACTACATTTTTTACATTTTAGTTGGAGGTCTATTTAATGTATTTTTAGATATCATTTTTGTATCACAAAAATAAAAAGCGCGATTGCTTAGAGGTAAGTGTTGAGTGTTAGGTTTGTTTCCGATGATTATTATTACGTCAATCATTTTGATAATTATGGAGTCTAAAAAATCGAATTTTACCGTAGTTGCTACCCTTGTTGTCCGTTTTAAAAGGTGGTAAATTAAAAAAATACATTTACCAGTATTATTATGATCAAAAAGTCATATGAAGACGAATTTTTAAAATTTACTCGAATAAACAATGGAAAGGTAGCTTCGCAGTATCTATTCAAGCGTGGGTTGCAAAATACATCTCAGTACTGAGTATAATACCTTAGTACAAGATCGGAAACCATGGATACCATATTGATTCATTCTCGTCTGGTATAAGAAAGGACTAGAACTATGTATAAATAGAGGTTACAGAATTATTTTACAATGGATGAGATGGTAGGTGTCAGCTTTCAAGCTTTAAGTATTTATTTCTGTTTGAACGTCATAAAACTATATTGAGGGTTAGGCAGTTAGGGTTAGGTATGTTTACGGTAGTGCATTATGCACCTCGCGTCAATTTGCATATCTCGGTGACGCAGAAAGCTTGTTTTGTTTCTGTTATTCGACATAAGTGGCTGGCAGTGCTAGTGTCTATGGTCAACTCTTAAGGATCAGTCTTATTATCATGGCAATTATGAAGTTAAGTTCCTCTCATTTATGCATGTCACTCGGATGAGATTATGTTGGCGTCTTTAAAATATTTAAGTACCTAATGTATTTTGATATCCAAATAAAAAAAAAGTCTTTGTAGGCATGTGTTAAACCTGCTTATTCTAACGTATCGACGAAGAGACATCGAAAAAAAAAAATAAAGCCGTTATATCGGTGATAGTACCTGTATTGGATGCACTCTTTATCATAACAGTCAATGGTAATCTTTTACGCAGTAGGCGATACTGAATCTGTATAAAAAATTGTTGTGGGAGTAACAGAATTTTGCATTTTTTAAATTATATTGTAGGAGCTTTTGCTTAATAAAATACTAATTCTGCATCCGAAATCAAAAGAGTATTGCAATTGAAAGCTAGACTAAAGTAGGTTAGTAATAGACTAACTAATTATTTTTCTCATCATGTTTCAACATCAATAATTGCACAGGGAAATAAATACCTAATAAAATACGAGGTAAAACACTCTTTAAAGCTATACTTGAGTTATTTAATTTACTCACATTGACTAGAAAGGCACGACATAAAAAAATAAGAAACCGTTCTTTAACTACCCTTCTTTAATAATTTCAATTAAAGTTCCTAACGTTGTGACGCAGCTGTCATGAAGACATAAATAGTGCAAAGGCTTCCATCGGTTAATTTTTATTTTTAGAACCCAAATGTGGGTGTTATTGTACTTGGATGTTTGATGTCGTTTCTCCAGTAAAAAAAAAAACCGATGTGAAATTTAGAAAGCTTATTTGTAGATGAAGCTCTGGAAAAGTTACAAAAGTTTACAAATAGTGAATACATTAAAGGTCGCGTATATTTAGCACAGCCAAAACTGAAGCCGGAACAACTTTTATTTCGAAATTTCGTGATTTTTAGCTAAATAAAGAAAGTGAGAGCTTAATTTAGAAGCTTACATAGAAGAAGCAGAAGAAGCTTAAATAGCTATTTTGGTTCCAATGACAGTTCCTTTTTACGGAAAGCTTGATCTGAATAGTCATCCAAGATTAGCTTCAGATAAAGGAAGTCTTCAAGGGTCAACAGCAAAGATACAGCAGCATATAAGTATGTTTACTTTTGATATTCAAATATAAAAAGTTAAAAACGTTGTTTTTATAAAAACTTATTACTTTTTACAGGATCCCTTTTCGGTCCGATTAAATAAAAAGGTTTATTACGTCTCTTTTGAAACTATAACACAGAACGGGCAACGGTGTAACGTCTAGCCGTTCCGTTGGCAATTTAGGTATATAAATTCTATGTCAGAGCAAGACGTCTGCACCATATCAGCCTGATATAGCCCGATATAGCCGAACTTTTCTCCCGGTTATAGCCATTTTTTCGAGCATTTTTTTACAATACTTCATTTCATAAAAACCTTACTCAGACGATTACGATTATATTTTGTTGCGCCATTTCTGAATACACAATAAAAATTTGAAAGTTAAAATTTGTAAAAAAAACAGGATTAATGTCGTATTTTTGAACTGGATCACTTGTATATATTAATACGTAAAGCGAAAACTTCGAACGTCTGGACCACTTGTATATTAATACGTAAAGCGAAAACACCGATCCCTTTTTAGGGTTCTTTGGTAAAACTAGGAACCATATTTGACAGATTTTACATATGACAGATTTTATTTTTGACAGATTCTACATTTGACCGACTTTGATACAAAGTATGGGACATTGTGAAATCAAACATAATACTTATATACATATAGTATATGAATAAGTAAAGCGATAACACCGATCCCTTTTTAGGGTGCCTTAGTAAAACTATGAACCTTTATAGTTTCGTCATGTCAGACTGTCAGTCACAGCAATTTTACTCGCAGACAATCAGTGATAGAAAGCTGCAATGCATTGTATGAATATACATAACTATGCCGACAAAGTTAAGAAATATATATTTTTTTAAAGATTAATTTAAGGAGGCCTCACATACATATAAAGCGAGGATGATTATTTTATACAAATATTTATATACCATGATAGGTATCATTTAAAAAAGATTGCCTTTAGTTGCACCTTTCGTGAAAAAAAAAATTATTCATTGATTAAAATTATATCATAATATCATACAGAACACTATATACGTGCGTGAGTCCGAGTCACACTTGCCCAGTTTTTATTAACCTTGAGAGCACAGACTATTGTGAGAATTGCCATACTTAAAATTTATATAGAGAAGATAATTATGCAAAAAATTCATTAAAAAACAAATAACGTTCGAATTTCTACTTCTTCGAATCTCTTTCTTCTTTTCATTTAAATTTTTGTAAAAAGAAAAATTTATTGCGACCGGGATGTGAACCCATGACCTACTGGGTACAGCCCAATTTGTGTAGCAAGTTATTGTTTGTGAACATCATTATCGACTGACAGATACAACGGCCTGCAGTTCAGATCGGGTAATAAATAATTAATCGTGGAAATTTAGCAGTAAGTATTTAAACATATTTATCGATTTTATCAACGTGTTTTCGCTTGAAAACATTTATACGACGGATGCAGTCGCTTAACATTCGCTCGAGACACCGGGCGTATTCGTCCGTGACAAGTTTTTGTGAGTGTTTCAAGTGATAAATCAGTGAGTTGAGTGAGTTGAGTAAAGGGTAAGTGCTTTTTAATTCGTTATATTAATGATCTAGTGAATGGACTAGTCTCCATAGGCCGCGGGATATGAGCTTAACACCCCCCTTTGATCTTCGCTCCCCGTTTTTAATTTAGTGATTGAACATGCCAAAGCCTTTAAAATGTTCTGCTTCATTCTTTTTCTTTTTAACTAACTGAGGTATGGTGTTTACCAGCATCATATCATGGCATATCACTGTATTTATTCAGATATCGAAATGCAATTTGGACGGATTTTTTTTCACTGAATACTGAATTGCACTGAATAAATATATCAAAATTCCAATTAGACATTCCAATTAATATTTTCCACACGTACCGATAGTCCGTTGGTATGGATTTTGGTCAATCGGACTAAATCACTGCTAGATATTAAGTACTAACATAGGATAAGTAATAATTATGTTACTAACACACTAGACCCTGTTGTCTGTTAAATAAATACAAATAAAAAATAAAAATAAAAATATTATATTAGTATACTCATAATGGATTTCAAATGAACGAGTCGGATACAGTCAGGAACTTAAGTAGATTAATTAATTTATCACAGTTTTTTCAGTATTTAAAACACTTTTATTTAAAGTATTCTGATATCTGATATACTCTATTAATACAAATAATAATTAATTATTGCTTTGAAACTTTTAGAGTATTCATCTATGTTGCAATATATCTTAACTTAAAATTTATTATTAAATGTAATAATAATTATTATTATGTTGCTGTCTGTGGCGTACTAACAACAGAGAATAGCACAGCTCGTTGCAAAACTGACATGCGTGTCTCATTTGACACTTTCCGGCTCTTTCGAAATTCGATTTGTCAAATTAAACTTACATTTTTGTTGATTGCAGTAATCTTTGAGCGCATTAGATAGTCACTTAGCGAGTGGAGTTGCGAATTACACCAAATAATACTAATAACCAATACTTAAAACAAAACAAACTTCAAAATAATGAATTAATATCGTATCAATAAATATGAATAATATTTAAATTTAAACGCTCCTTTTCAATTATGCAGTGTACCGTCCGTAAATCATGTTCAGTGCGTGCCAAACCATTATCAATCGTTGTCACCAAATTTTATTCGATTGTCTGTCTTTTTGACTAATTTGATTATTATATTACTCTCACTCACACTTGTTGAATGTAACGGTGTAATGTTATTTGAAATCTTTAGAATTTCAATCTTCAATATAAGTACAACAAGTACAACAAATCATTTGAGTAGTAGAATTATGTAAAATCCTCCGATAAATTAGTCTGGATTAGCTATTTCTAAGTATGTGTGCGTGTGTGTGTGAATGAAACATACTCTAATGCAATATTTTAATTTGTTATGACCGTTAGCTGATTGAGATGCGGGTTTTCATGTTACGATTTTATTTTGTATTATTTTATTGTGATCTTATGAACTTTTATATTTAGTTTTTGTTCAGTATTGATTTATTTTTATTGTGATATTGTTTGGTTTTGGTTTGTTTGGTGGTGCTAAGTTAAAGCGAAAATATTTATAGGGCTTTCGTATTTGTTTTCAATTTTGGTAGACAAAGTTTTTAACTACAATAGAAAAACCGGGCGAAGTGCGAATCGGATTCACGCACATAGGGTTCCGTATGATCTTATAATATAATTTTAATCAATTAATAGCTATTTTCATGAATAATTAGGGAGTAAGGCAGAGATATAAATTTTATAGCTTATATTTTTTTTACGAAAAGTGTAAATAACTGAAACTGCGTTATAATCTTCCTTGAAATTGAGAATTATTTCAGACTAGCTTCTGCCCGCGACTACGTCCGCGTGAATTTTGGTTACCCTACTTATTACAATAGATCAGTATTGTCCCCCGTAATTATTGTGATAATTTGTACTCTAAAACCTAACTAGGTATTTTAACAAATTCGTCTTGAGTCGTGATAGCCTGTGACCGTTGACTGGCAAGTCAGTGGTCTCGGGTTCGAACCCAAGGCGCGCCACCTCTGACTTTTTGTAAGTAATGTGCGTTTTATAAATTAATTATCACTTACTCCGTGCCTCGGAAAGCACGTAAAGCTGTTGGCCCTGCGATTGATCTCTCTCCGATGGTGTCGGAAGGCCGTCCCATCGGACTATGAGAGTGAGGGAATAGAGAGTGTACCTGTGTTTGCGCACACACTTGTGCACTATAATATCTCCTGCGTAATTGGCTAGTCTCAGTTGAGATTGGCCGCTGTGACCGAAATTCGGTCAGGAGAATATTATTTTAACAAATATTTTACCAAATTTTAACTAAATCTGTTCACTCGTTATCGCGTCAATCTCTGACAGACAAACACTCAGACAAAGTACCTAAAAACTGCATATTCGGCTTTAGCGTCGTTGCCCGAACATGTAGCACTTACTTTTTCCAAAAATATTATACGGTTTTATTATATGTATACCTAGAGATTTTTTGGCCCTCAAAATTCCTAAAAAAGGGGGGGGACCGGAATTTTATTACACATTTTGAGGTATAAGTCGAAAAGCAATAGTTTTAAAAATATATAATAAATATTTTCTTTACCCTTAAAGCAAGCCCTTTGAAATGACACCCATCATATTATATAATATCTGAAAAAAATGAAATAACATCCCTACTTTACATGTATGGGAGACCCCCTCAAAGTAAGTTTTATTTCCTAATATTTTAAATGTGAAAATAAATAAGGATGTATGGATGGATGTTAGTTACCCTTTCACGAAAAAAACCACTGAACGGATTTTAATGAATCTTTCATATTTAGCCGGACATTTTGCCCTGAAATACTGACACACTGGTTTTGAAAAAAAAATTGCTACGATTGCGAGATCACCGAGACTTACGTGTCCGCGTGAGCCTCTCTCGCGCTTTCGTTTTGATCGGCATCTTATGGCGGGGCGGGCTTTGACCAAAAGCCTAACAAAAGCCTTGACTTGTATATATTTAGCCAGACACTAAATTAGTACGCGCGCGATAGGGACGGCGTAAGAAGAGGGGATACTGCGAGAGTCAGTGAGGTCTACAAGGCCGCCGCGTGACCACGCTGTTACTAGAAAACGTACTCCATTTGAATTCGAAACAATTCGCGCAATCTCGAAATTAACCCGTGAGTAAAGCTAAATTAGTATTCACTACATAATTATGTTATTCCATAAATACACATATTAGTATTTGGTAGACGAACTATATTGTCATATTAATATCATTTCTGAAAATCAATGCAAAGGGAAGATACGTTCAGGGGCGCAGCCCCTGCGTGGGCGGCTCGTGCGGCAAACAGCCTCCCTCGTATTTGGTGCACCAGCAATTAGTAGTTATTGTGTAATAAGAAATCAGCTCTATCATAAAAGAAAAATATCAACTAACTTTTTTCTAATAGACCTATCGATAGACAGTGGCATAATAACTGAATGAATGAATGTAATTGCCTTTAGTCTTTTACATAAATATAAATAAAACCATAGGAATTTAAATTATAATTATAAATTTGTCTAACCGCGATGCCTGAGAGGTTAGTATATAGATTAATTACCTGCCTATACTTACATCATATTACCTTTTAAACGTTACGATGGACTAATTTTGGTATTTTGCGACTATCTCCGTCAAATTTTTGGAAAAATAGTTTTAAATATACGTAGGTTTATTTTAAACCTTTTACAATTATCTGTTTCCCAAAAAAATCAAGTTTAATTTAATAATTTAAAACTCGCGCGAAAACAGCCGGTCACGTTAAATTTGAACGTGACCGGTCGTCATAAATCAAAAAACGAAAATAAGTTACAGCTACAATGCTCTAACTTTTAAGCAAATTTTGGGTAAAAAGTTTGCAGCTTTTGTATAGCCTCACAAGCACAAATCGTAATAGCCAAAAATAAGACACACGACACTTTATTGTACGAAATGTAATGTCAAACGATGCTTAAACGCCGCCCGCGTTTCGATACTTGTAACCCACACATAAAAAAGCTGAATTTTTTAAATTAAAATATTTACAATTTATTTTAATACAATAGAAAATATTGTATAATTATTTTTAACTTATAAGCTAACATATTTCATATTTTATCGTTAGCCAATTATCCACTTTTATACTAAGTAATCAAATTTTGAATTTACGAATTTGAAAAATCGATTTGAATAATATACACCAAGAATAAGAATTTGGCTTTATAAGCTCCTATGTGAGTTCTATCTTAAAGCTTGATGTAACAATGGTGTGAAGTAGGTACAATCGATATTATCAGAATACATAGTATCGTTTTCGTATTTACGTGAAAATCATAATAAAGCCCAATCAACAACCTAAACATCAAGCGTCAAACGCAACCATTCTGAAAGGGCGGGCTCATGCTTTTTGTTACTTGTATATAAAAAAATATATACGATATAACTGATATAATTTCCCCTTTGAAGGGGAAGTTGTCCAAGCAACACTGCACCCTAACGCATCGAATCAAATTAGTCTTCCGAGTTACAATTAAAAAGGCCTAAAAATGAAATGTGCATGCATTACAATAACTACCTGAACCAGATACATATTCTGTTTCATCTTTTGTGTCCATCTACACGTGAGAAACGCGAAGTAATTAAGCAGATACACACCCCCACATATCATAATTAATTGGAAGCTTTGATGCGTATTTTTGATTGTACGTATTACACCGTTAATAGATGCGGATTGAAAATATGCATGTTATTTTTAAATTGCCCCTCAGACATCGCTCTTGATGTCCAGTCCATCATTTAAATTTTATTTTCAACCGCTTGCGCTGATAACTTTCATAAGATTTTAGGGATGCCTGTAAGTAACAAAAGTAGTTACTTCACACATTAAAATAAAAATGCCTTATTCAATAATGTTCTTAGGTACATCCTTAAAAATAACATATCCAATATTATCAGCGCAAAGGTAAAGTAGTTTCTCCCTAGGATAAAGGGATGCTATATGATATGACTACATTTTCCGTGTTTTCAATAACAAACAAAGGAACCTCCTCACATTCCGTGATCTTTAACCCAACACATAATGCTAAATAAAGCTTAAGTTATTCTGATGGTATCAGAAAACACTGTGTATAATGTCAAGAAAAATGCAACATTGAATACTCATGATAATAATGTCATTGCTTTGTCCGAAAGTCCTCACTCATTAGATATTATCTACGTACTAAAGAATCGAAGATCTCAATGTTTATGTGAACTATCTTAGATAAAAACAGTTGCAGAAGTACAGTAACATGTAAATCTGTCATTATAGTCCTTTCGAGACAAAAACGTACAATTATAAACCTTAGAGGCAGCACGTACATAAAAACGAGAACAGTCGGCATAGCACGTAATCTCACATCCATAAAGTCGAAAATATACATCGAATAAAGAAAATGAGCTAAACTTACCTCAAGTTCTTCGATGACTTTCTCAAGTTGGTCTTCGGTGACGGGTGCAGCTCCAGCCCTAGCGCGCTCGGCATTGAGGAGTTTCAGCCATGCGGTATCAGTAGCATCCAAGTCATAACTACATGCAGCCTCAGCTCGCGCCGGCGTCGAGCTCAGTATGTGCTTGTCCGCCTGGTAGTGCACATCGCGACCAAGGTGAACGTATTTATCCTTAGGCCTGTGAATAAAATATCGTTTTAATTCAAAATTGAAATAACTCTGCAATAAACACTGGTGAGTAACTGTGAGCATTAAGTCAATAACGGAAAATTAGTTTTAAACTATCCTTATTTAATCTCTATCAAGTATTAAAACAACTTTTAACCGGTGAGATGATTTTAACTTTTTAATGATTTTAAGATGAGGTGGTTTAATCTCGAACCCACTTAATATCTCGGTAGACTTCAAAATGAACAACTTTGTGTTATTTTTAGCATTTTAGTTTTTGAAGTCTGTTTTATTTATGTGTAAAAAAAGATTTACATTTCACTTTTGAGTGGCACATTAACTTCAATGCTAACCTCCCTCTACCCCACTTTTTCAGACGAAAAGCACTGACAGCCTAGTGGTTTAACCGTCGACTGATAGGTCAGTGGTCTCGAGTTCGATCCCAAGGCGCGCACCTCTGACTTTTCATAAGTTATGCGTATATTATAAATAAGTTACCAGTTGCTAAAACGGTGAGGGAAAACATCGTGATGAAACCAGAACACCTGAGAGATTTTTCAATGGTAAAGCCATGTCAGAGGCTTACGGGCGGTTTAAACTTTGCAAATTCACAGTAACAACACGGAGCCAATAACTTGCCCATAGGCTTTGTTTTACATTTCAAGGGATAAAATAAAGTTATAAAAGTTTGACTTACAATTTGAATTCCTGAAAGTCTGGTGGTGGTGGATTGTCTATGATTTTAACTTTGGGCGCGGGCAGAGAGTCAGGATTTACTGGCACCTGGACTCCTCTCTCCCAGTCCTGTTTCCACGTATCCGTGATTATCCAGTATGAAGACGGCGTCAGTGGCTCATTATCCGGCAGTTTCATGGCGCTGATTAGGTCCTTTCTGTAATTTATATAATGTAAGAAGTGTTAACGATTGTAATAGTAATTAATTGAATAGTTACTCTCTTTAACATTTTTTTACAGATAGCTGTTATATATTATTCAATTAAGATCTGGATTGCAGTCTGTAAAAAAATGTTTTATACATATTAATCTTTTCTGCAATGCATTTTCAACCCTTACCTGGCCAACTTTGCCGGATATCACTATTAATTACACAATTCTGCTTATTTAATAATATTGTACATCAAATAAAATATTAAATTAAATTCGTACCGTAATAATTAATTGAATCTGTGTTTTACTGGCTTCACGCGACATTCCAAAAAAATCCTATTACAGCAGATTTATGCACCTTCGGAACAGACCGCCGGAATTAATAAAACTTTAAAAATATTAAATCTTTATACAATACAGAAAAGATTACTATGTATGTTTAATTTTTAAGCAATACATGATCTTAGATGTTAGTATATGCATCTTGCTCCACTATTTTGTTAGAAAATAAAATTTAAATAAAGTTCAAATTCTGTGGCAATTGTAAAAATCATATTAATCAGTTATTAGTTCATGAAACAAAATGAAATAGATTAATATTTTGATGCACAGAAGTTGATATTCGACAGCAGCACAGCAGCTTAAATATAAAACTTATGTATTTATTAAAATTTAACAACAAGATCTAGTCAATACATAAAAAATAAATTTCTATTTTCAGAAAGTTCGGATTCTCCTACGGAAATTCGTCGGATCTCACATACCCTAAGGTAAGGTGCATAAATTTGACATTGTTACAATTACTTAAATTCGCTTAACACATAATAAATATCTGTACAATCTTAGCAACATATTATTTTGTAGCGCAACATAATCACTTGGCTATTATTACAGGAGATGTACCTTTGATTCAGAAAATTCTTACTTCAAAAATTATTTTTTGTTTTTATTTATATTATTTAAGTATTATATTTTATAATAATTATAAATATTATTTGTTATTAGTTTGTTAAATTTACCATTCACAATGATTTTTTTTATTTAATTTATTTACAACTAGTAACAGTTGCCCAGCGCGACTTAGTACGCGTAATTATCAAGATTATACTACCTCTACGCCTACCCTACCCTACCCTGTCCTACCCTACCCTACTCGGCTCTACCCCTACCCTACACTACACCTACCTTACCCATACCCCTACCCTACCCTACTCTACTCCTACCCTACCCTACTCTACTTCTACCCTACCCTACTTTACTCCTACCCTACCCTACTCTACACCTAGCCCTACCGTACATTACTCTACTCCTAATGTTATTTTGTAATGTTCTACTCAACTTTTTTTTTCATAAGAACCTTCTTCTGACAATAACAAAAAATAAATCAGCGAAATTGGTCCAGCCGTTCACGCGTGATACCGTGTCCAAGGGAAATAGGGATTAATTTTATAAAAATGAATCTCAATTTACAAAAAGGGTCCACTGTTGCTCACGGAAAAAAACTTATTGTATGTAAATCCAAGATTTTCTTTTTATAATGAAACAACTTTTTAACGGATACCGAGACTGCCTCGTCTGCCTGCGACCACGAGTGCTGCAAAGTACTCGAAACGTCAGGATTGTATTATCAAAATAAAACGCGAATTATATCCGTTAAAAAGTTGTTTCATTATGTTGAGTGTTCGCGAAAGTTTGAGACTATATTATTTTCTTTTTATTTTTTATGCCAATAACATGTCTCGTTTTACTTAATTCAAGAAATCAAATTCAAAATCATAATTTTAGTGTAATCTAAGTAAATCCTAAACCGCATCCTGTGCAAACCAGCGCACTAATAATCGGTGCATTTAGTACGGATACGGATTAATACGGATCAATACCAATCGTACTGTAAACGATCGTCACCGCAAATTTAATTGGCATGACATTCGAAATGTTATTGTTGTGTTAGGGAACTGCGACTAATAAAAATGATGGTAACTTCATCATTCTTATTAGATTATCTAAGACTAGCTGCCCCGCGCGACTTTGTACGCGTGATTATTTTACCTCTACGTTTTTTCTACCCTACCCTACGCTACTCTAACATACCCTACCATTCTCTACCCCTACCCTACTCTACCCCTACTCTACCCTACGCTACCCTACTCTACCCCTACCCTACGCTACCCCTACCCTACTCTACTCTACCCCTACCCTACCCTTCTATTCCTACCCTACCCTACTCTACCTCTACCCCTACCCTACTCTACCCCTACCCTACCCCTCTATTCCTACCCTACCCTACTCTACCTCTACCCTACCCCACCCATACCCTACCATACTACTAAGGGGTACAATTCCATACTTCTTTTTTCGATTCTTCTATTATAGGCGGAGACTAATCCAACAAATCAAAAACCATGAAAATCGGTCCAGCAGTTCTCGAGTATACCTACTATTTTCTTCCCATAGTCATTGAATATCGAGATAAAGGTTGACTGGTAGAATGCCTATGGCATTAAGTCCGCTTTATACAAAGCATTAAATAAATAAAATATACGTGCATTAGTTTTGCCACTTGGATATCTCTTACTGATACCGAATTTCCTACACTATCATACCCCCCCCTTTCCCCCTAATGGGTAAAGTTTTCAAAAAGCTGAAACACGTCTTATGTGTTAACCGAAAAGCTAATTATTAGGTTTAATGACGGATATTCATAACTACAAACTTTAGTCCCCTTTTATGTCTCCTTACGGGGAAAAAAATCCAAATTTTTTTTGATGCACGTCTTTCTTATTTTTAGCAAATAAGCTTAATACTCATTTTTACATCTGTAACTTAAAAAATAACGAATCTTCCATACAAACTTTCACCCCCTTTTTTATCCACTCAAGGGTAGATTTAAAAAAAAAAACAATGCTTGTCCTTTCATTTATCAACCGAAAAGTTGAATACCAAGTTTCGTACATTTAACGTTAAGAATGACGGAGTTACATACAAACTGTATCCCCCTTTTTTGCCTACTTAGGGGGGGAATTTCAGAAAATCCTTCTTTAGTGCACCCCTACGGTACTTAAAGAATATTGTCTCAAAATTTCAAGTCCCTAGGTCCACCGGTTTAGGCTGTGCGTTGTCTGTCAGTCAGTCACGTTACCATTTTATAAGTATAGATAAATAACGCCGCCAATGTAATATTATCAAAATCAAAATATTTTTATTCATGTAGACCATTAGGCACTTATGAATAGTCATAATTCTAATATTGTTTATTATAAGAGTGACTCTAGTTGCCAGTTCCAAGGGCCGCCTACCCTTCATGTAGAAGAATCTGGCAAGAAACTCCATGGTTGCTCTTTTAAATATATGTATAATGGCTTACAATATTTTTGGGTTACATTGTTCTGAGGTCTTATGTGAGAACAATGTCAGTCGACTAAACACAAGTACACCTTAAATATATTTGTGCTTTTTATAAAATTACTGTAACAGCTATGAGCTGACCAGTCCCAACAGACGGCACCCGTTCACGAGTATGACGCATACATCAGCCATCGCCTAACTCAACCATATAGACTCAACCATAAGGATACCTTAAATAACTGTTTTAAACCTAGAATCAGGCTGATCCTTAATTATAGAGGGTATTTTGTTGTTAAACTTAATGCAGTTACCCATGAATGATTTTTTGGTTTTAGAAAGACTGTAAATGAACATTGCAGAAGCAACAGAGTAAGGCAGTCAACCAATTGACAATTGCTGCTGCCTCTGTACGGCTGAATTGAACACAAGTAAGAAATTTAGATTTATTGAGTTTTAGGCGTAAAAAAAAATATTATTAAAAAACAAAAAACCCGACTGCTAACTAAAAAGATAGAAACAAGTTGGTTATAGATAGATCATACTTTACACAGTGTTCACAAACGCAGTCGGAGGCATTCTTTAGGTAATATTCCGCCTAATATGCCTCCGACTGCGTTTGTGAACACTGTGTAAAGTATGATCTATCTATAACCAACTTGTTTCTATCTTTTTAGTTAGCAGTCGGGTTTTTTGTTTTTTAATAATATTTTTTTTCCCTTGAGATAGTTTAAGAACTATATTATAATATAGTCGTTAAACTATGTATGTACTATATATGTATATTATGGCAATCTTTTATCACGAAAAAATGCATAGTTCCTGTAGCTCTCACGGACGAAATCGCGGGCTATATCAAGTTGAAACATATAAGTTGTATATATTTTTGTAATTACCTTTTAAAACTCTTTATTTTGATACCCCTCACGATCGGTTTAGGGGATTTTTTTTTTTATTAATCATACCTTTTGGCGCCAAAAATCTGCCATATCGATTTTTTAAAATTTGTATATACCCAGTGACACTCGCGCAATAAAGACGAATCCAACGACATATCATTCATCAAAATCGCTTCAGCCGTTTAGTAGTTACGAGGGAACATAGACATGGACATACATACATACAGGTCAAACACATAACCCTCCTTTTTGGCTTCGCCGCAGTCGGGTAAAAAGAGGTTTGATGTTTCAACTGATTCTGTTGGGATACGGTGGCTTAGCGGTCAGAGCGTCGACACGGTACGTCGAAGATCGTGGGTTCGAATCCCACGCGAATAAGTTATTTTAATTTGTTTATTAAATAATTATAATGAGTGTGGTATCAACCGTAACTAATTACTGACCAGATGTCGACTGCACATTACATAACATTGGCAAAGGAGTGGCGATGTACATGGCTTTTTATTTTTAAATAATGATTTAAATAATGTTGATCAAATCTCATTCTTTGAAGAAATAGGTTATTATAGCTTGATGGTCTTGGTACCTTTGACTGGCAAGTGAGAAGTCTCAGGTTCAAACCCCCCAAGGCACGCACCTCGGACGTTTTAGAAATTGTGTGCGTTTTAACCTGCTCCATGGCCTGGAAAACACGTTAAGCCGTTTTGTTATTCTTTTGTGCTAAAGCAACGTTGTCGTGTTTTTGTCAGCTTGTTTTATTTTCAACTCAAATATTTAAGTTCACCAATATTGTGCAACCAATGCAGCACAGCGCCATTTAAGCGCACTATAAGGGTTGATTAGATAAGGGCGATTTGTCGTGACAATTATAATGGATGATGAAGATTATACTACACCCGTCTGCTACATATGCTACTATTCCGTCATGTGGCTATGTTCATATGCCACAAATAACCACATACTTTGGGTTATTCTAATGAATATTTGTGTTGCGGTAATCTTAATATTTTTTTACTATATTACTGATGGTTTTTGAACAAATTTAAATGGTGTAAGTTGTTCCTTTTTTTGTACTACTTTTTAGTTTTGGTGTTGGTACTAAATTAGGTATTTTTATGTAAAATCTTCTATAAATGAGTCCAGTGTCTTGCTTTTTAAATTGTTATTCATATATATTTAGTTTTCTTTTGCACTCAGACCAATAAAAAAAGACAGCTATGGAGCGCTCATAAACAAATGCTTTAAATCCAAATTTCTTTAAAAAGTTGTGTGTGTGACCTTTATTACTTAAACTTACCATGTGTTGGTGCACTAAGTAAAACGTAACACAACTGACTACACTGTGAGAGCTTAGAGCTCCAACTACCTTTTTCTATTGGTTAGAATTTATATGACATCTATAAATTCCAATTTTATATAAATGTATGAAAAATCAGTCAAATTAGATAAAAACTACTTGACTTGTTTTGCCTAAAATACTAGTAAAATCATTAAAAGCTGAAATATAAAAGGCACATCTCCTCATTATTCAATATGTTTATCTTATTTTTAATACAGTAACTTAATTATAGATACATACATATACTTTCTAAATAACTAGATAATAGTCGCACCGCCACAATAAATAATTCCTTTTTTATCAAATTTGGTTGATCTATAATTTGTCAAGCTCAGGTAGCAGTCATGTGACAGTCACACACATACTAATTCATCAAAGTTAGAGAAATGAGACACAATAGGAATTCCATTGTTACATGCCAGGATGCAAATAACCTTTCATATCTTAAGGACTGCTTCTGTGATATTGTTTTCACTAAACTGTCACATACTCGCTCCTGCACCCTAAACATGTACAATGTACATGTATACAGTCTCAGTAATTGTAAAAAATGACAATTTTTATTAATTATAGTGGGTTCATACTATTGTTTTTGCATCTTAAATCATAAGTAGGTAACTTGATTAAAATAATGTACTTCAAGCACAGCAGCAGCCAATAATGTAAAACCACCTTGTAAAAAAAAGGTTCGTACTTATACATAATATAAGTCATTTGGAATAATTAAATATTTTCCTATTTTTGTTTACATAAATATTAAATTTCTTTTTTTAAATGTTATGAATATTCCATAACATTTAAAAAAATATATAAATATCACTAATATAATTCAATTTCCATGACTATATTAAATAAACTAGAAGTACATGATAGATTGCAGTATGTTTCTAAAAAAGAGCAATTTTGCAGAACACATAATATTAATTGCATTGCAACTGTCTGAAATAAAGATTTATTTATTATTATTGCAGTGGCATATATGCAGGAATGGACTCAAAATTAACTTTTGTCGTCAATTGCAAATGAATAGTTAAGAATATTTTTTTATACAATTTAATATTTTGTTATATTTTTTTATTTAAGAAGCTGTATAACACAGCATTAGCACAGCATTTTTATTAATTACAACAACATGATTCGCTATGCACTGTATTAGTGTATTCTGTATTTTTATAGTACTTGCTATTGATTTTTGAGGCTGTGAAGTTAGCTGCTGGTTGATTTTTCTCACAGAAGATTAAATATAGAGGCAGATAAGCAATCTGCTTGGTTTTAGGCATGTAGGAACAATTTGATATAGAGTATTTAATGTGCACATTTCACATTAGCTAACTTTAAGTAAAAAATCCATGACAAGTACTATAACTATTGATTTATAATCTTGTTATTATTAATTAACTATATAATGTATTCAAACCCTATCAGACTTTCAAACAGCATTAATACTACAAAAAAAATACCTAACTTTAAATCTATGTTTCCTCTTCAAATATTTAACAATCTGTTCCATTACATTAACAATAGCATGTAATAAAACAGACATCTCTTTAGTTCTTTGAAATCTTTTAGTTTAGTGATTTTTTGTCGCAATGCATTCACGCATAATTTACTAAGCATCAGCTAAATTTAATAGTAACTAGACTATTAAATAATTATTAAAATTTAAGGCTATTTTAAGTGTCTATATGTTATTACTATTAAAATTCACTACTTATTCTGTATTCTAGAGTACTAACCATATT
The DNA here is from genome assembly GCA_936450705.2 of Protodeltote pygarga. Classification (NCBI taxonomy): domain Eukaryota; kingdom Metazoa; phylum Arthropoda; class Insecta; order Lepidoptera; family Noctuidae; genus Protodeltote; species Protodeltote pygarga. The sequence goes on from OW388248.2 coordinate 17,802,514, forward strand.
TAATTATTTCATCACAAACCTGAATAGTTCAGCGGGTGCCTCTGAGGCACTCCTATTATATATTGATGACATCTTGAGGTCACTGACAGGGCGGAGCTGCCAGAGAGCATCTTCAGGCTCCGTCCTGCGGCGCTTGGATGCGCCGGCTTCATCACCGCGCACCCCAGACGCTCGCTTTGTGCCTCTCAACGACATCTTGCTAAGTTGTCCACAACCTACATGTTCACGATCCTACTACTGCTTTACACTTAGAACGCGGTAGCAACATTGTGTAGAATGTCACATCATTCACTACATAGCACTTCAGTTTGCGTTCTGTAAACCTGGAAGCAAATTGTATCACTTATATGCATGTCAGTATTTGAAATAATAGCTTAATGCATAAGTAGGGTAATGTCAGTATTTTAGGGTAAAACTGGGTTTCTTGAGTGGAAGATAAAACTCAAATGGTTTTGTACACATACTAGAAAACATTAAATTGAACATCATTTTCATATAGGTTTAGTGCCATTGACAAAAACTAGGTTAAAGCTTGTCTAAAACAAATAATAATGTAACTATATTAATAACAATAGTATAAGTGCACCAATTATAAACCTATCCCCCAAAATAGTAACAATTGCCAGATTTCATTCAGTTTTGGCAGTACAAAAACAATGAGCATGATGAATGAATGAGCAAAACAACGTAACTACGTGTAACTGGACTACGAAATGTAATCAATAAAGCGTTATTTAACTTTATTAAATAACCAAGAAGCCAAGAAAATTACTATTTTGAACAAAAAAGTTTTTTGACGTACGGAACGAAATGTCATTACTGATTTCAACAATCTAGTAAACGCAGCATGGTCGTGTTATATCCCATCATAATAGCGCCTACGTTAAATATAATTCCATATAAACGATATTTTCGTCCATTAGAATAAAAATTATTATCAATCCCGTTTGACGTTTCACTTTATTGCACGAGTAAAATGTATGGCGGGCCAGTGGTCAGGCCTGTCGAGTGCCGAGGCTGTAAATAACGCTACAAACTGCAGCAGCCTGCTCATTAACTTAAACGCATACACCGTCAATATACAAAATGCACTCACACAACACCACCAAAGATTCCAATGATTTCATTCTAATAATTAACCGTAAATATTTATCTCACGAATAGTCTCCATTGTAGGCTACATAACAAAGTTGACAACATAGATAGCAGCACTGTTTTGTTGCCAGATTGACGTGAGTCCTACGCATCAATTTCTCCTTAATTCGCTACGAAAGTATAACTTATACAACAAGTCGAATGTTAAATATTTGTAATTCTCTATTAGGTTGAAATACCTCATATTTCACATACATTTTCTGTAACAGACATTTGGCGCCATTGATCCAAAAACCACTTCAGGTCACGTGACTATGTACGAATCACCAACGCAAGCCAAGTAAAATGGCCAAAACGCACATCGAGTTCATCTAATGTCATTGGTTTTGAAAGTATCTTGCCGCATAACATATACATGGAGACAAAATGTTTAATTCGTCAAAGCCAAGTATAAACCAAACACGAACACATATTCAATAAACATTAGATTTGTCAGCAAGTAGCACAAATTACTAGAATAAATTACAACATGAACATAAAACGAGAGATATCAATAAGAAGTTACAGAAATTAGTCACTAGTTGGCGCTGTCGTCAAAAAGTAATTAGTTGCCAAGATAAAAAAAATAGATGAGTGCAATATTTTTATGATAAATGTAAATCTAAAATATTGCTTCATTATACAACGGCTTGATTTATTTATTTATTTCCAAATTACATGTATAATTACAAAAATGAATAATGTCACCTTGGTGATTCTAAAAAAATGAGCGGTCTTATTTCATTCAACTTACATCAACTAACAGCGTATCTATATTATCAACGTGCGTGAAAAAAGTGATTGAGAGCAATTGAGAGCAAAGCAAAGGTTTTGCGCTTGGAAGAAAAATTTTTCAAAAGGTTTTGCGGTTAGAAACGTTGAAAAAAAGCTCATTAGATTTTCATGACCATAAAGGTTGTTGTTGTTGTTATATTTCGCCAAAAGGCAGGCAAATGTTTAAACCATTCAGCCTTGTCTTATTTTTATTTTCTTCCGTTATGATGATGATGATTAATGATAATGATGATGTTGAATATTATGATTCATGTCAAAGTAGAGCGGTGGCTACTTTACTCAGACTTAATTGGACAATTTGTGTCAACCCGGAAAAACACATTTCGCACTATTAATTTATATTCACTATAACAAATGCACTTAAACAAACTTAATCTGATAAAATTCCACCAAAATTATCTAAATTTATATCCAAATAACATATTTTCGCGAATAAAAATCAACTACCTACATGTCTTTTTTGAATTCCCGCCAAAAAGTCTGACCATAAAGGATGAAGGATGTAGACGCGGAACGTCATTTTGGACTTTAGGTACCTACCGTTGACTGAGTTAGGTAATAAGTAGGATAAACAAGGATGTATTTATTTTATCTTAGGTTAGGTACCGTTGACTGAGGTACAGTTCGGCAAAAAACGTTGACTGTTAAGCAAAAAATAATGATGACGTGACAGCTGGAACTAAGAATAAAAATCATCAAAACTAAGTTTTTGAGTACCAAAATAATTTAAAAGTGAATCAGTTGATTTTATTTGATAGCGAAAAATTCGTCATAAAATTAAGTAGGCTACTATTCTACATTGTGTTTACGCAAATAAAATCCTTCAAGATGTTTTTACTCCAACCTTGACATTGATATTGTAAAGCGATGGAGCAACTTTATTAAAATTGGAATTGGATTGGAGTCTGAGGCGGTGCTTGAACTGGAACTTCTTGAATCTTAAATGCTTGTGAATACTAAAAATAGAATCTATTGATTATATTCTTGATTACAAAAAAAATCGTCATATTATGACAATTTATTATAATTATGGTCGCAGCAGCCTGCTGGATGCAGGTCGCTTCCAACCGACCAATCTGGAAGTCATTGGGGAGGCCTATGTTCAGCAATGGATGTCTTATGGCTGAAATGATGATGATGATGATTAAAATTGTGTAAGTACCAAATATGACCAATACCAAATAATAGAATGTAGTTCGTATAGTGCGCTAGTGGCGTCCTCAATTTTCCAGATTCTTTTTTATCCGACGACTGTCAAGGAAGCGTTATATTTTTCGCGCCTAACTTGTATGTTTGGAAACTTTATTACCTCTTATCTACCAAATGGGTGGATGGATTGTGACAACTAAGGTATCGTTATATTCGTCATAGCAACTAGTGTTCTTAGATAGGTGTTGTAAAAATAAAAACAAAATGGCGGGTTTTTGGTGCAAAAGGATAATAAAAAAACTCAACCAAACCTATTAAATAGGTAGTGCTACTACTACTAGAATACTACTGTTAGCCTAAATCATCCCACTGCTGAGAAAAAGCCTCCTGCCATGACTTCCACACCTTTCTCTCCAAGGCTATTGTGGACCATTGATCGTTCGTCATATCTAAATACACTCATGCTATCATATGAAAAAACATATTATTAAAAAAAACCCGACTGTTAACTAAAAAGATAGAAACAAGTTGGTTATAGATAAACTTTTCTGTTTATAGAAGGTTCACGTTGACATCAATAAATTTGTATTGCAATAATAATTAATTAATTAATGGCAATAAGCCGTACCTACTCTGCGTTTTAGCATCGGAACTAAATCTAATAATTTAAAAAAACGTTTACGGTTATGGTTTACGGGGCTTGGCACTAAAATAAATGAAAATTTGAACTGCAATCTAACCTGTATATAGTAAAAGAGCATAATTATTATGATTTTTTGACGCATTCAAATATATTTTAAAGTTATCCGTTTTTTTTAATGAAGCGGTGAAAAATAATGAGCTTGCAACAATCAAAAAATCAAAATATTGGTTGGCAACCCTGAGGCAACTAACGTGACAGTGACAGCCGTGACAGGCATGTCAATCAAACTGAAGACTCCGAAACTCGACTCCGTTGACTGCGTTGACTGATTATCTACTCGACTCCGACCCTCCGACCATCGAGATAAAAAATCATTGACTCCGACCTTAGAATAATAACATCCAATAACATATCATATATAGAAGTGCAATTCGCGCACCGAAAATGTAGCACTTCAATTGGTGGAGTACTGGTGGAGGACCGCTCTGCGCGGTGACGCCGTCTCAGTGCTTGGTGACGTAAGTTTCAGAACACAGCTCCGCAAAAAAAAAAAAAAATGCCGCCTTGCGCAGTGAAATTTTGCCCAAACGAATTAAAAAATGTGATAATGTATCATACCACAGGCAAGTGTTACGTTTTAGTAAAATATTTGTACTTAAATCTTTAATCAAAACAAATTATTTCAAACACAATTTAAAAAGACGCCATGATGTCGTAGTGTTGCCAAGTAGGGAAAAATAGTTTACCAAAATGATTACCCAATAATTGTGGTAATTTTTGAAACTCATTATATAATATTAGTTTTAGTATGTATACAACATTAATATGAGTAGGTATTCTAAAATATAGCAAACTTGCATAATAATATTGTAAAAAATGTAAAGTAAAACCAAATGGCTAAAGCACATGTATTGCATGTTTTTGCATAAAAAAACATTTAAAAATAAAATTATTCATATAAAAAGATTAGCATCATACTAATATTTACAATAAAAACCCTTGCTATTTTATTTTTCCAAGTAAATATAAATTGAAATTTGGGGAAAAATTCCTACTGTTGCAACACTACCTATACGTCACCGAAACGTCAACGCTGTTTCTATGTGTGCGTGATTGAGACACTTTTAAAACGTCACTTTACAAGGAACTTACTGTCTATAAGTTATTATTGTATGACTCCGACACTCTTTTAGCGTCACGTTTTGATATTGCATTAACATGATAATTAATATTTTTGTCTTAATTACATGGAGCTGCAGTCAATATTCTAATAAAAACACTAAGTAACAGAAAAAGCAACGTTAACTACATATTAATTAATTAGATTGCGGATTGACGAATAAATCAAAACTTTTCATTAAAAAATTTACAAAAACGGGCGACTAAAAAAATATTTTTAATTTTAATTTAATAACAAAGCTTTCTAACAAGGTGTAACACATTGGGGTTCAAATGTCTTTGAAATGAAGTTCCAATATTATTCTTTCCTTTAAAATTAAAATCTTTTTTTTTGTATGTTCACCGATTGTTGACCGACTTAAATTTTTTTTTTGTTTGAAAGAACTAATTTCTGTGGAAAGAAATATTCCCAAGTTTGTCCCATAGAAATATTTATAAGTCTGGTCGAGATATAGAACGGAACTCCTCGTAGGATAATAACAGAATTGTCGTAACAAGTAGATAATATTGCTTTACGAGTATTTTATACGTGCAGTCGATGGCTGACGAGTAATGAGGAAGAGGAGGGATACGTGGTCACCCCCTTCCTGTAACCATCAAATATTAAAAATATTGTGTGAGGTATCGTTTCATCGTTTGAAAGGGCTTTTCATAAGGATTTCAAATACTTATGAACCTCACAAAAATATGAGCACCACTAAAAATAGTGAAAAAATTGTTTTTTCCAAAAAATTAAACCGACTTCAAAAGGAACTAAAAATCTCGAAATAACTTTAAAACGTTTTGGAGTCGGTTCCAAGTCAAGTTCTAGCCTCTTTAACCTTCTCATTAAGAACTTGACTTGGAACCGACTAGACTCCAAAACGTTTTAAAGTTATTTAGAGTTACTTTTGAAGTCGGTTTTAGTTTTTGTAGATTTTTATTGTAGTTGCTGCTGTTACCGCCTTGGACTTTTTTTGTAAAGGTGTTATCTTAGGTGTTATATATACCTAAACGTAATAGATAGGTACCTAATAGGTAATTTATGATTAGCGCGCGTATGGAAGGGTAAGTAAATGACGTAATAAAATACTAATAAAATTTTATTCAAGTCATTACAGTGTTTTTTATTAACATATATTAAAATTTAAACAATTAACTCTAAAATACAAAACTACTTCTAAGTTAAATAAAAGTTTGATTTTATAAGTTTCTACACTCTGGCCTAATAATATAAAATGTAGGTATGCTTTTTAATATGGTAGATACTTAATCAACGCAAAATACAACATATAGTGGCGTGCCTAGTACGTAACAACAGTACAAGCACGTACAAGCCCAACAATCGTTTTAAAGATTAGGTACATTGAAGAAAATAAAATGTATTACGTAATAATACTCCATTATTATATTGTATCCATTGTATTGTATCTCCATATTGTATGGGCTTCAGCCGAGCTTCGGAAAATGTATGATAGGCACGCCCCTGACCACTCAACGAAATAACAATAGAAAATTAATAATTATTCAGATATAGATAATTATTATGGAACATAATAACTAGTTTTTAAGTGAAATATAATAATAATAAGTGAAATATAGGTACTGAGTTGACTACCATGATAAATAAACGCTTCATCAAAACATTACTCGAATTTCATGTAAGTAGGTAAGTATATTAATTTATTTTACTCCAGTCGATCATCAATTAAAATGTATCAAATGAGAAGAAATTGAAAAAGCGATAGATACGAACGGGGCTTGACCCCGCAACGCGACTTGCCGTACCGTGGCCATCTTACCAACCAGAGCTATTTTTTTGCTGCCTCATGCAATTGAAACTTTTCTTAATATAGCAATGTTAATTATTATATTTATAGAAAAATGCTCACAGACAAAGTCTCCTTAAGTCGATTCAGAAAGAAAACTTGAAATTGGGTGAGTGCGGGCAGCTATACAATAGCTCAGTTGGTAAAAGCATTACCACGTATCACAGGTTCAAGCTCCGCGCGTATAATTTGGCAAAAAAGAGTTTGGAAAAATTGGGGGCGCCACTTTCTTATTTCTCATACTACAATTCAGAATTACAAGATATTTGGTACTTACATATTTCTATGATGAATTTTCGTCATCAAATATATTCAAATGAATCACTTTTAAGTTATTTTTGTTCTCACAAACTAAGTTTTTAAGATTTTTATTTTTAGTTCCAGCTGTCACCGCCTCAGACTCTTTTTTGCCAAGATGTATCTGTATTTTTTAATTTCCTCTAAAGTGAAATAAACTTTACAAATGGATCTCATGTCTTATCAGCAATGAAACGACATTCCAGTAAGGTACTTTAGTTTATTAATCTTATGCGCACGTAGGTTTTTATTTTTAGACTTTTAAATAGCGTCTACGCAAAAGCGTCTTTCCTTTAGCATGAGAAGATTATTGAGAGTAATTTTAATTACATCTAGTTTTTTTTAGTTGGTACAAAACATTATGCTTTTACAAAGCCGAAGATATATTCAACTTATGATTGTTACGTAATTACATTTATAAATAGCTAAATCTTAAAAAAACCCTTTCCAGCTTTAGAATACTTAGGTACTTATATCAAAATCGTTAAAAAAAGCTTTCGATGTATAAAAAGCCAATAAATATTTATGATTAAAACGGATTTTTAAGAAATTTATGGAATAAATAGTTTGCTCTGTAATGAAATTGGCACAGTAATTTAATATAAAATACATCTAAAAAGAAGTTATTGTATGGCGATACCTCGACAGTAATTACGATAGGCTGGTTCTGAAGACATTACGTACAGTTACTTTCGTTTTACAAAAGTGTGCACGACAAAACCGGTCCAATGTGAGTCTGATTCACACGGCGACACACTTTGCCTACTTTGATTATTTGAATGTACTAGATACCTTAGTTCCTTTATTCGTTCGGTGGCAAATTTACAAAGCTTTTTTTAGTCGCGTAAATGATTATAATAGTTTAGCCTTTGTCAGGAGTTAGCAAAAAGTAGTCTAATAACATAAAAAATACCAAATAACATACAAGACCTAAATCAACTTTATCAAATTGATTAGCTTTTTGTACGTAAAATATTATAAGTAATATGGATGATGAGGGATCCCCATTCGAACCTAGCCTAACCATAGAAATTAAGTCTAAAAGAGTCTGGGTCGGGGTGTACTAAATTCTAAAAATAGCAGAAATATAAAAATTAGTAATTTTTCTTTTGTTATGACTATTACTGATATAGTCAATACGATTTATATCATTTAAAAACTAGAAGTTATGAAAGATATCGCATTAAAATATTTTTTGAATTAATTAATTATTCAATTTATATGAAATAAGGCTTTGTAATTAGGGCATGCAATTCCGGAACTCCGGAATTCCGTAACTCCGGAATTCTAGATCTTTGTACTGATTTTCCAGTTCCGGAATTGTTTGGAAAAATTTCGGAATTCCGACCGAGGTGTATATTTGACACAAGCTTTTTATCTTTTATTTTATCCGTCCCACTCACGAGTGTGGAGAGTGAGAGAGTATTTTCGAGTGCTGGTTACTTTTGTAACCGAATAAGAAGCTCTCTATCTGATAAGATGTTAGGTGTTTTATTATTCTAGAGAACACATTATCAAGACCAACGGTTCCTATCAAAAAAAATAATTATTCTTTATAATACATAATTTAATTGATCTCGAATAATCACAATCAATAAGTTTCTTAACTCCTTATATTGTTTAATGTTAATTCTATTTTCTTTTAAGTACCTATATCAATTTGGTTGATTTTACTATTGTGAGAAACTGAAAATATGTAATTAGAGTAATAATGACATTATTTAATGAACAAATATATTTAATTTGTAACTCAAAATGATTAAAAAGACTGATTCACAATAATATTAAATAGGTCGGAGAGTATGGAGACTATTTCGAGAATAATTTTTATGTTTTTGTTACTGTTACATTTACATTACATTTTTTTTTATATAAACTTTGTTGATTTTGACTTGCAAAAATGTCTAATTACAGTAATAAGGGAAAAATTTAAAATGATTAAAAAAATGATTAATTATAAACTTTTTTGATTTGAAACATTTTATTTTGTATTTTCCTAGATCAAGAAGAGAAAATGAAACAATTATAAACAAAAAGAAAGAAAAATAAAAAAATATTTAAAAAAATATCAATTCCGGAGCCAGTTCCGGAATTCCGGAATTAGCTCTCCAGTATCGGATTTCAGTTCCGTAATTGAGAACCTTCCGATATTGCACGCCCTATTTGTAATCTCGCGTCCGGTCCACCCATATAATACACAGGTAGGTCCACATTATCCACCTTACTTCAAACGCCACTAGATGGCCCTACATAGGCATAAAATAGATGTCAAAATTGAGGTTATTCTTATAATGTGGAAAATGCTCACTTCATTAAATTTCTTTGTAATTTGAGGATATGTGTGATCGCTTTGTTAAATTTCAATACACGATTTGCAAATCTCAACAATGTTTTGCATTTAACGACTTTTGACTTTCGTTCCACCAACTTGAGCGCCTCTCTTCAGTTATTTATTTAATGCATCCACTGTTTGCAACTCATCGATTATAATTATGATTCTTCGCTATATCAAACGTAACTAACCCTTAGAGTATTACTCGAAGAACTAACCAAACCTTTGACATTTCTATTTATAGCGCCAACTAGTGGCTATTTTAGTAGGTAGGTATATTAGGAATACCTAGATACCTAATATTTTAATATTGCACTTACTACAACGATTACTATTTTTATAGATTGAACGGGTTAATTCTTTTTTTAAATGAAAATCGTTTGTGACACTGTCTGGTACTTCGTAGCAAATGGCACTGTTATGTGAAATATACACATGGATAGGTAGTGATTTGAAAGATGAATATATATTGTTTAAGTCTTATATTTACGGTTAGATATATTTAAGGCTAAGTAGATAGATATGTGTACAGTTCCGCATTCAGTCGAAGTTTTAAAAGTCAAGCACAAATTTGGGAAGGCATTAGCCTAGGTATGCTGAGATCATAGCTTACTTTGCCTTAGCTTATACCTACTTGACTTTTATAATTACCGATATTTCAAGTAAAGTATTAACAAAGTGAAAGAGCTCTATAGATTTTTATATATAGCCCGAGATCTGTAAAGCGTAGGTACCTACTTTGACTTTGCTAACAAAAACGACGTCTTACCAACAACGTAGGGTTAAACCTATCACATTTACTTACGTTTAAGCTAAGGCTAAGTACGCTCAGTAGATCTCAGGTTATCGCTAATACCAATAGAATAATTGGTGATGAGAGAAGTAGGTATTAGGAGATGTATTTTTCAATAATTAAGAAAAAATATAAAGCAAAGATAAGAAAAGATAACTGTGATACAGAATAATCACTTACGGACAATATTATCGGGCAAGTTTTGCAGTGGAATGATACATTGCCGAGCTAACTGGCTTAATAGAAAGATTATCCCCCCATTCGAGTCGTTATTACACGATCATAAAGTCCTCGCAGAACCATACACATATTCACTAGCTATGCACTATATGCAAATTATGTTGCATAATACAATAAGAGATATTTTTTATGCAATTTTGTATTAAATTAAATCCCGTTTTATCAATGGATAAAAGGTGACCAGTTAAATGATAGTTGAAAGTAGTTTTCCCAGATAAATTATTATTTTTCTAGATAATCTTTATTTTAAAAAATCCGGTTCAACCGAGGATAAACCAATCATTAAAAATCTGGGCTAAAACAGCAAATTAATGTGACATTTGCTATAGAGTCGATGGCGAATAAATACTTTATCGGCTTGTAAGTTAAATAACAAAAAATAAGTAAGTATGTTGCATCCAAAGATCTTACTTCTAAGTAGTAGTTTTATACATAGCATACTTACAAGACTATAAGTTAAATAGAAGTCATTTTATTAGGTTTATAATTACAAACTCAAGGTATTTATTGAATTACATTGGGTAGATATATAATACACCGGTTAATACCGTATTTAGTACTACTATGTCTAATTTTGTGGCAATGTATAGAATAATTTCATAAAGTAGTAAATCCGCCCAGATCATAGACATTTAGTAAAGTTGCCCTAGGCTAACTTGAATTAGCTTATTCCTTTTCTGATATATCTAAAGGCCACCTAAAAGGTTTTGTTTCGTATCGTGGAATCTGCGACAAGTAGCTTAGAATAGCTAATCTCACAGCTGTTCAAACCATGCCAATGTCATTTTTCATTGTTGTCATTTTGGCTAAATCAAGGTGGCAGTAGATCGATACGCGTAGTAATAATAATTGGTAGATGTTGTTATCATAACTAGGAACTAGGAATTAAGCAATCAAATACATTGAAGTACTTTGCCTGCCGATTTGCATATAAATCGATAGGTAGAATACTTTAACAAAAGCATGTAGGTACACTGGCCATAAAAAACATTAATTTTTATAAAACTACAAATCGGTCAAATCAGGAATAAGGCCTAAATATTACTTCTAACAATGTTAATTATTTAATTAACTAGTAAAGATATAATCTTAAAACTACGTAACCACTACTCTTTGTTATTTTTGGTATACAATCTTAATAATAAAACTATTTTAGATATTAATCTGTGTGTTCTTGATCAAAATGTGACTAAGACTTAGTTGTAAATTACATTATAAATCAACGTTAGCTCAGATCTATACCACGCACTTTGACTTTGTGAGTTTCCAATATCGGTAAGATCGTTATTTTTAAAACGATCTTCGAATTCGTATGAGTTCGTACACGTTGTGTAAGTTTGTGGACAAGTTCACAAAATCGAAGTTTTATAAAAAGCTAGACTAACCATAAATCCATTTCCATTTCATTTTCTCAAGTTTTACTTAAGTCATGTTTAAGCTAAGGCAAAGCACGCTATATAGATCTCAGGCTTAAACATCTGTTTATGTTATAAAAAACAATCGATTTAATTAATATTTTATCAGTATAATAGTGTATCTACTAGTGTTTGATTTGTATCATAGATCACAGAAGAAACTATTAAGTATTAGTTTAGTAATTGGATTTTACGTTTTAGTACTACAGCACCGACAGAATCTCGCGTCATAACAAGATTACAACCATTTAAAACGTAGAGCTCAATATGATAATAGATATACAATGAGTTGTGACATCCAATTAACTTATTCAACTCTGTTATCAATAGATATACTCAAAAAATTAGAAAATAATAAAAACCGTTAGTTTACAATTTAATGGAAATTAAATCGCGTAATTATAATTTACGAAAAATTATGAATAGACAATTTAGTTTTATTTTGATTGATTTTATCGCTGTAACGCGCACTATTTATTTGTGAGTTTTATTCCTTTAAAATTTAAACTATCGATGCTTACTATTTTCTAGTAACACAAACAATATTAGTTTTTTTACTACATATATGAAATAATATAAACCTTAATATTTGCAATAGTCATCTTTACAGCAATCGATTACTCTAAATATTTTGCGAGTTCCATTTCTTAAATACCCATCAGCTGACACAAAACTGATACATTATTTCCCTTAAATAAAAACGATACCATCATAACACAATTTTTTACAGACACCAAAGATAGACCCATAGTTATATGTGTTAATATTTATATTCTACTATTAAATATTAATAGATTATTGTACTACAAGATTAGTGTACGAAGAAGAAACTTCGTCCAAATTTGTAAAATCTTTTACAAATAGGTACTTACTATGTTTGTCGATAATCTCTCATGCGGAATGCTCAGAATTATTGAAAGCGCAATTCCATGGTAGGATTGTTATTCATTTCAAATGAAACCCAAGTTACAGAATTAATTCCTTCCTGAGAGAACCGAGTTACGGTCTGACTTCGAATAGTAAAAAATGCATCTGCCTGATTGAATCCTTTAACGAATAAATTTCGAAATATTTCCGTTTTACATCTACCTATACTGAGACCAACACACCTGTATCATCAGATCTATTAATTTCTATCAGTCCTTTACCATTTGTGTTGACACTTGTAACAAACCTTCCTATTTCACCTTATAATTGAAGGCAATAAAAAGTTAAATAATAATTTCCAAGAAAAATCAATTTTGATAATATGCCCACTTTCTTACTTTTTAAATAATAGGCACTTGGAATCGTGCAAGGGCGTATCAATGATTTTTGTTTGTCCCCAGATATTATAGACAAACAAGCGAGCATTCTAGTGTGGGCCCATCTGACCAGGGTTCCTTTTTACTCCTAAAGGAATAGTGCTCTGAAAATAATGAATAAATGTCTAAAAGTACCCTTATAAGTTCGAACATGGTTTGCGATCGAGTTTACAGCTCCACGTTTGTCGCCGCGCTGCATTAATTAATTGTAGAACTAGAATCACTTGACTATAACCAGTTCACAAGATATGTTATCAAAAAATGGAATAAAAGTTAACAACGGAATGATTTATTAATTCAGTTGCAAATTTTCGCATACATTTTTGAACTTTTAAAGAAACACTATCTGGTAAATACTACCGTTATCGCTCATATTACCTACCTCATACATTTTATACCATAGTTATACATCTTACATCGCTAATGGAAACTTACTAACTAACTTGTTCAAGTATGAACAGGAGTTTCAATCCTAAATCAAATTTCGCAAAAGTATTCAGCATTCATATTAATTAAATTATTAAAAATAATTTATGCCAATTATATGTCTAAAAACAATTTGTACATGTCAAAACTTTGGAAGCTGTACCAAATACTTGTGCGACATTTATATAAATATTACAATAAACTTTTGATTGTAGTGTGGGACACATTAAAAGTTGAGTCAAATTCGCGCACTGAAGGTTTCGTACCCACATACACTAGATACGATTGCTATGTGCCTTACACACGAAGACAAACTTGTCTCCAGAACATGTCATTGAAAACATCACCATCTCAGTCGCTCATTGAATCCATAACCAACGTCAATACACACCATCGTAGATTGCTGGTTTTATATTAATCAACGTAACTATAATCATTAAATTCGTTTCGTCATTATCGGCCTATTTTGGAATTCAAATTAAATAAAGTGCCTATCCAAGAAATGAAGGGTTTGTTGCTTGAAATGCTTACAAGTGCCTAAAAGTGTTCGCGAAAGTTTGAGACTATATTATGTGAACCAGTGCCTAAAACTCGCCCTTAACCCCAGGTTCCCCAAATTAGGGGAGCGTAGGAGCGTATGTGTGAATGGGAGGGATTAAACTGGAACACTCCACCGGATCTCTGAACAAGTGTATTCATTTGAATGTTGAGTGTTAGAGGGTAGTCTGAAGTGTTTAATTAGAAATAAAAGAGATAACAATAACAGGGTAGTAGGCTACTATTCAAAAGTAGGACACTTATTTGATTTCAACTTGTAAAAGATGTATAGAAAAAATTTTTAAAGCTTTCGAAATTTGTGGAGGGGTTATTTCTATCCACATAATTATGTGAAATCTCTTTGACTTCGACATTAAAACAAGTGACATCATCTGTTCGCAGTGCCTTCTTTGTCTACTAAAGATTTTGTATCCAGTAAATCAATCATTCATAACGTGTTTACTTGCGTTTATCTATGAACATTGCAGCTGTTTAGTGTTATTGTATGTTTTACTTTGAGTATTGTTGTTCACCACATGTTCTTAAAAAAAAATTAAGATCCGCATCTGCGGATGTGAGACTTAAAATATTTGCATCCGCTTCCGCGGATGTCAAAAACCTTAATGGATTTGTATAACGTAAGAGTCTTTCTGTCATTTGCGTACCTACAATGTTTATAGGAACAGAAAAATGTTTATATGATTACTTCCTCTTATCTAGCTATCTACATCTACATATCTATCTCTTATCTATATATCTAGCTTACTAGATTAGACTTTTTTAAACTTCAAACGTAGTTTTTGTCCCGCATTCGAAAAAGAATAGATTATTTATCCAAATACTTACAAACAAAATTACGCAGTTCTTTGATTTGAATTCCAAGATAGCGATACCTAGTTTCGACATGAGAGTGATAGTTGTTTCCATGGTATTTTTATAGCCTGACTCTAGAATTTCTACGGTTTACGGTCAAGGAGAATGCGAATATTAAGTTAATTTTAAAATTCAAAATGGCTGACGCAAAATTTGGACACTTTATTAGCATTATTTATAATAATTTGTCAAAAACTTAACAATTTAAATAAAGCATCCAAAATTATTGACGAGTACGACCTTTACAAATTATGCATAAAATTATATTAAATAAAGTTCTTAAATGGACGTCGCTACTTTTCATGCTGGATGGAATTAAACCTGGATCGGTCCGAAAGGAACTATTTTAGAACTTTCAATATGGCTTTGGAGATTTTGTATTGATTTTATTGTAAAGCAAATATATTATGGCTTATTTATAGCAAGGACTCTATAATTAAAATTCTATTGTATTACATTTTGAAACAATGGAAATAAATTGATTTGTTTGTTTAAAGCATGCCTATAAACCAATAACTTTATTTAGCTACTTTTTAAACAACTTCCACAATAATGTAACAAATTGTCATAGGACTACTTTAATCCGTTAAATTTGATTTAAAAACAATCATCAGAGATCATCTCTTTCTTCATTTCAATCATCTTCTTTTCAAGTAAACACTCAAGTTGTAAAGTACACCGTAAAGAAAAGTCAAACCACGGATTCAGTACATGTTTTTAGACTCCCCAGCGTTACGTCATAGTCGGTCCAACTTTACGTCGGTTTTTTCTGTATTGTTATTTTTGCGCTCAAAAGAACCAAGGCGTGGTTTCTTTAAATAAGCGAAAGAGCAAATAAAAATGATGCAAATGAAAATGACACAACAGCTAATCAGAAGCACTTTGAAATTCAATTTGCATTGCAATTCCAAGTGAAAAAATAATTATTTTTAATTCAAAATAGCGGTGTGAACTGAGAGCGTTGAATAGCGTTGCGTAGATTTGAATAGAAATGAATTAGTTCAAAATACCCTTAACAAAAATAAATTTAAGAAAAGACGGGCAACATTTTTTTAAAGCTGGAGACTTTACAAACATGTCCTGAACTATTAAATATTAAGGCTTTACTCACGGTTTGATTTCGCCGCCGCCGCCGCGTATACCCTCGTTTTTGAAAATTGACTCCGTTTGAGTTTAGTAAACTATTCGGGCATTCCCAAAATCAATCCGTGAGTAAATTAAAAATATATACATAAGTACACTCACAAAAGTTATTATTCTAAAATATCCTGAATCCATGCTTTAGGTTAGTTTATGTTACGATTTCCTCTTACACCGGGTATATAAAATTGATTTACAGTAACTTAACAAAATAATCAGGGTGCAGTTTTTATTAAGGATTTTAAGTAAATATAGTGAAGAAACCTTATATTTAATAAATTGCAAGAAAATACATGAACTCCATTCAGTAAATTAATATGCGAATGAATTATGAAAAATAAAAAAGTAAAAAACATAACCCTTCCTTAGCAGTCGGGTAAAAATATGTAACTAGAGATTCCAAAATAGCTTTACAGACAATAATTTTACACACATTGAACTATTTCAAGCGTGATATTTACCCTTCTTCTACGTCATGTCATTATAACGATATAAATATCTATAAATGTAGAGGAATGACAACACAATAAAGTTCTTTACCCTAATACTTTCTAAATAAGATTTGGCTTTTAATGTAATTTGACAAACATTCTGAATCGCTTCATTCGTAAATAATTTAAAGGGGTAGGATATTTTATCTTCCAACTATAAGATTTTTCAATTGATTATGTAATATCCATTTAATAAATTTATTTTCAAAGTTTGGTAAATGTGATTTTTTTTTAAATGACGGATTATCATAACGCCAAAGCGTGCTAACTCCTTTGCAGACATTTTAATGTCCACCGTTTCATTACACGATTTAGATAATGAAGATGGACTCCTGGTGGGCTAAGAGGAAATCGGTGAATTTGTTAATCGGCGCGATTGACAACAGCGACATCTGGCCATTTGGTGGCCAAGCTAGGTTGGGGCCAAACACCACAGACAGGTTGTTGGTGGTCATCTTGTTAAGGCAGCTCCTGTCCTGTACCTGTGGGCGATAATTTTCATAAAATTGACAATTCGAATTTTGAAAAAAAAAAACAATTTGAAAAAAAAAAAACATTTCGAGTTTGATTCATCATTAGGCCAAAAAAATATTGTTATATTAAAATTAGTCAACTTCTTGTTACGAATTAAAAACGTATTGAAAACATTAATATTTTCGTAATTTTAAATGAGGTAAATCATATTAGGTACAGTACAATACATCGTACGTTCTGGTGCGCAGAACGCAATATTGGGTATCATTGGGATGATAAGACTCTTCTCTATTTTTAAATGTAATTTTTGGTGTGCAATAAAGAGGATTTGTATTATAATGTATTATATAGTTTCTTAGTTAATATAAGACACCACTGAATAACGGTGAAGGAAAACATCGTAAGAACATCTAGACATAATTGTCTGAAATTGCCAACCCGCAGTATGCTAGCGTGGTGCTTAATACTCCATTCTTCTCTGTATGTCACGTGCCCCTGCAGTGGGACGTAACAGGCTGATCTATTATACATAAAATATACAAACGCTCGTAGGTAGTTATCAACAATTTTTCCTCGAAATATTTTGGTATCTAGGTTTCTATTTAAAATAAAAATAAAATTACGTAAAATAAAATCTGTAAAGACTTCTGGATCTAGATTTCTTGCTCAATTTTTTCCTCAACACATTAGTTGGTTCGATAGATAACATTCACGTCCCGATGGCAGACGTAGCTAAGTAAATGATTTTGTTTAAGCCAGCTACCGAAATGATCAAGTCCGTATATCGCCCCGAGCGACGAGCGTTTTACGGAGGGTTTATTATAATGGTACTAAGTCTGACCTGCCACAGGAACTGGAACACATATTTCAGCAGTTTGTAGTTGTCAAGTGGCAGACGCTCAAGAATCAGGATTTTCACTTTGCGCGGCCTATCGCGGGGGGACCAGTCTGAAAATATTACACAAAAATTTCAATAAAGCTATGCACATCCACTGAAATATATTTTACCATTCCTTCAATGTCTTCTGCACAAGTTCAACAAAGAACTATGGATGAACCAACTTACTTTGGAAATCCATTATTTCATCATACAATTCGAAGGTTAGCAGCGGTTCCTCCAAGTCTCGCAAGAAAGTCTTAAGCAGCACAGCAGCATTGTGGGGATCATTGCGGAATCTTAGCGGTTCCCCACGATTGCAAGCGCGTTGAAGTTCTTTAATCACTGACATGTTTGCTGAGCGGCGGAATATGCCCTCGGTCTCCAAAGCTGTAACATAATATATGTAGGTATATATACACACATCAACAAAGTTAAGGGATATTTTATTAAGGAATGTTTTTTAACTTTACCATTTTTTTTCAGAAAAGTTTATAACTGGAATTAAACCTCTTTTGTTGCATCTTAAAGTTAAAAAAAATAGGATTTCATCGAAAAAAAAAGCGGCAATTTAATAAGTAGTTTTGCATTGCTAGTTTTAGGCTAAAGATTGCTTGATTGTTGTAGTTGATTAAATAAAAGTCTAGCAGCGTCTAGCATGTTAGAAGCTGGCGCTATCTAAGAAATTAATTAAAGTGAAAACGGAAAACATCGTGAGGAAACCAGCACACTTGCGTGGTTTTTCGACGGTGTATAAAGCCATGTCAGAGGCTTACGGGTGGTTTAAACTCTGAAACCAGGTTGTTCATCAACCATTCGCTGAAGAAAAGGAAGAAGACATAATAATTATACAACATAATGTGTGTAGATGTTACTATAAAAAACTTAATTGTATCACTCTAAAACTTACCATCAGGCTGAGACAAAAATTCAACGCATTGTCGTACTACAGGCGGTATGGACCCCACCATGTTGGCGTTATTTTCTTTGATAAACACCAGAGAAACGCCAAACTGCTGTGTCGGAGGAGGAGAGAGACTTTTCGGTTTCTTCTTGTCTCTGGCAATTGGCAATTGCTCGGAAGGCCCCGAATTTTGACGAGCAGATTCAGCAGCCCTTGGATTCTTGGAGAGCAACAACTTGTCATACCTAGGACATGATATTATTTATTTTATATGATTGTATAATAATAGTTCAATATTTATTTAATTCTGTCCGTCTTTAATTTATTTTGAATTCTTTTGACAAACCATAAAATTACATGTTTTATTCATTTAATTGACTATCTATGTATTACAAGTTTCAAGTAAGTAAGTTGGATGTTAAAATAAAAAACTTTATTTAAGTCGAAAAGTAATAAATAGTCTTAAAAATGTCATCATCCCTTAGACTTAGAGCAAGCCCTTTAAAAGTTTGTGGCCCAACGCTATAGCACTGAGAATTTATCAAGCTCAATGAATTAAATAATTACCTACCTGTACTATCCCACTGTTGGGCAAAAAGGCCACTACTAAACGTAAAAGAAAATAGATCATATTGCACCACACTGACCCAGTGCGGATGTTGAAGGTAAGTTTGTGGCCCAATGTTACACCAGCAGGGTTCATTTTATCTGGCAGAATTTTGATGCTCAGAAATTTATTTGGCATAACACACTAAGCATAATTTTTGAACGAGTATATTTAACCGGTGGTGCAAACGGCAAGCTGTCGCTCATTGTGTAAAATATGTACTCACTCTAGCACGGCGTCCGGTATGCACAGCTTATCCAGATTTAAATACTGCTGCAGTTCATGTAGATAGTTCACGTACATCATTTTCCGGCCAAATTTGACACTTATAGCCGGCCGGAGCATCTGCCAGACGATTCGTATAAAATTCGTGGGGTGTACTAAGTACAAGGCTTTTAGATTCTTTTTGTATTTTCTATCAAATGCTTTGTAAGCTTTCCACAACCACGAGAGCGGAGGTTTGTTCTTGCTTGTCAGGCCACAATGAAAATACACGACGCTATAGTCCTGTTCCACATATTTGTCCAGTGTGAACATGAGGTACCTGGAATAGGGTATATTGTTTCGTAAAATAGTAAATATTTAATAAGTAGTAAAGCTTTTTTTAATAAATAGAATTAATTAGATTACACGGGTTCATATTTCATCAAGACTTTGCCGAAGGACATTGCCGAGGACTGGTCCTTATCATTCCTAAAGATAAACATACCAAAGTGTAAAGGACATGGTAACGAAAACTTAAACCATGGATTCAGTACATGATTCTAGACTGCCCAGTGTTGAAAATTGATGTCGGTATTTCTGGGAACCGATATGTCCTATTTAAGCGAAAGATCGATAAAGTCATGGCTTGAGCGCTGTGAGTTGCAAGGGGATGTACCGCTGATCTGACCTGGTCATTTGATTAGAAGCAGTATTCAATTCGATTAGCAGATAAACTTTAATTACGACGCTGTTGTAAGAGGAAACAATACAATGGTTTTATTTCTTTCTAGGAAAATTTAGAAAATAATTAAATTGTTATTTTTTATGTAAAATTGTGTTGAGATAGATATCAATAATGCTTTATGCGCGATTTAGTAATGACCTAAAAATAGATTCGATGTTCTTTATTTAAATATTTATAATAAATAAATTTTATTCATATGCCAAAAAATATGACACTCTCTTGTTTGTTATCTTACTACCTATCGTCTAAACCAAATAAATATTAAAAACAAGAGCCCCTTGACCCATGAAGTAGAAATATATCCCTATCCTAGGAGGAGTTAGTGTTCCTCCGTAATTAGTAACAAGATATCGGCCTCCCAAAAAATACTATGCAGGCTCGCGCACAGGTTATAGGTACTAATACTTAATGATGAAAAATTAATGGCAGAGATATAATTTCTGCCGTTTTTTTCACTGAATTTTTCACTCGTACACTTCTGAAATAAAGAATATTTCCCTTGTACCCATTATTCCCATCTACCCTTTGTACGAAGTATAGAAGTTGCTATCTAGAAATAGTACAGTTTCAACAACAATTAAAAAACGCGGAACCTTGCGCTCAGGCCTAGCATGTATAATATGGCAGATGAAACTAATAGAAAGTTACGTACCTGAGTAATTTGTCGGGTTGCAAGTCCTTGCTGGGTGGCAGTCTGCAGGCTGAGACCACTATGATCCTACGTCCTACTTCGTCGTCACCCACGACTTCCACCAGCCCAGTGCCGTTGAGTTCCGCAAACGATTCATCAAGTGTTGATGAAATCTAAACAGAGTAGTGTTCTATACTACCATGGTGTTGTATTAACAGTCTTACTATTCTTCTATAATCATCGCAACACTTTTAATATTAAGGCACTCTTCTAATCGTTTTTTAACAGTATGGATACACAATACAAAAGACACCAGCTTTAACAGCTGGTTATAAATATAATATATGTATTGATTAAGATGTTTTACCCGCTGTTTATTTAAAGTACCTATATCCGTGACTTTAATTATACAACACATTGTACTGATAATGATATGTACATATCATATCACGAAATATTGTCTACACGTTAAAAAAAATTGTCAATTTACTGTAATGCAATATTATGCAGTTACTTAATACATTAGGTATTTACTTTATTAGGTATTAATAAGAATGTACTTCACAATCAAAATATTATTTTTACACTGTCACTAAAAATGTCACTCGCGCGTAAAAGAATTCGCGTTCGCGTACCCAATTTTATACTGATTCCTACGTTGGGTTTTATAGATTGCTACATATAAAGTATGTACATAATATATACGACTGTACGCGTATACAACTATACATCAAATAATCCCTGCAAAGCCACCCCCTCACCCTCCATTAATTACGAGTAGCGATGGGATCCAACCGCCTTTCGCGCTTTCATGGTGGGTGAGGAGTGAGGACCGACTTGAACTCTCACGGACAAATGCATAGGTATTGCAAAATGAGTATCTCAGTAAGAATAACCATGATATAATTATATCCCTAGTAATACAATCATATTCCGGATGATACTTACCTGTCATCCTATAGTTATGAGATGCCTGCCACCTGTATGGCGTCTAACTATCTCACTCGGGATAATGCTATGACATAAAACCTAGTAGATCATCCCAAACTTATCATTACAAGGGATCAAAAGATCATGTCACGTGTGTTTTAATCCAAGTCGATGTCGCTACGCGGCTGGCGCTTCTATTTCTGTAAGTATTTATGGTCTCAAAAATGGTCTTTTATGCACATAGCTTTACGCGTGTCTTTTCAAACAAATCGTCTATCATGTATACATATAATATGGATTCGTGCAAGGGTCAAGCAATCCGCACATTTGTCGTTAGCATTGTGTTCAGTCGACAAATGTTTAATTACATCAATCAAGTAAAACATCACTAGTAAGATAGTAATATAGTGGTTTTCTACAACTGTCATATTATATTGTATTACTTCCGTTATACCTTGATTAAGTCTATCTACTACCTAGGATAGGTATACTATTGTAGATAGATACATACCTCTGCATAGACTTCTGGTGCCCTTGCGAGTTCCTCTTCAAAGTTCTCTTCTATAGTGCCGTCGCTAGCAGACCGTTCTATTAGATCGTCAGGAATATCCAATAGCTCAGGCGGCAGCGGCGCTGTTGACAACCATTTTAATTTCAAATTGCGTTTTTTTTTCAATTATTTTTTAACCTATATTGTCCCACTGCTGGGAAAAATTCTATCCCAATTTTTTCTTTCCTTGGCAGTCTTTCACCAGCCGTTCTTGAAAGTATCGAGATCGTCTCGTCGTCACTTTGCAAATTTCGTTTTACCTTAACAACAAGAAGCGAAAGAAGATTTTATAACTTGTACTTATGTAACAAAATAAAAAGTTTTTCCTAGTCATAAGCTATCTAAATTCACAAATCGTGAAACTACTCATTGCGTTTTATAGTTATGTCGAATCAACTATACGGTATGGAATAAATTTCCATGGAAATTCTACTGAAAAACAACAAGTAGAACAAGAGATAGTGGTAAGCCATTTTTTCAGTTATTAGTCTAAAAAGCTGTCATAGATTTTAAATAAAATACCTACATTGGAGGCCACTACATTTACAAAATATTTATAATATAATAAAGGCCTCCGACTACAGTATTTTATTTCAAATCTAAAAAGCTTGTTTTTAGCATTTAAATAAAGTATTTCGTCTTTTGGTTTTAGTTTAAGAACTATATTTTATGTCAATATTTTTTAGTGGTAAAGGAACCAATATGCTTTTCAAGCAGGATTCTAAGTTTTTGATTGAGAGTGTTCTTAGCTGATCAGCAATCGCAGCAACAAAAATGTAAGTTTTTTCTGGGCCCCGTTTAGCTTGGGACCGACTCCAAAATGCTAGTTTTTGTGTTATTTCTAGTGTTTTTACAAAACCATTACACTTTTTGCGTCGGAAGTTAAAAAAATTGCATCGATACGAAGCGACGACATAATTTTACACGATAAGAGATAAAGAGACCCGTGGAATGTTGCAAGCTGGTTCCAGGCAACGTACCTACTGTGATTAGTGACACTACACATAGCGTCATAACGTTGCGTGGACGAGCGATATGGAAGAAGATCTCGCATCACCACATTCGCAAACAGGACCGGTAAACCCAAAATACCCTCTGGACGGAATTGTACCATGACCGCCATGATGTTCTCCACAGCTCTTCAGACTTGCTGAAGTTTCTATGAGCTCGCGAATGCAGAAATTGGAGGGAAGAAGACTGACGTTGTTTGATTTTCCGATGAAGCTCATTTCGGTATGAGGCTGGATATAGGACGTACTCGAGTTTGGAGAACCCCGATTCTTAGATTTTTACTAATTTTAAAATCTTTACGGAAAATGTCGCCAAAATCTCTACAGTATCATAAAATTGTATTCTCGGTCACAATAGAGGTTCTTGTCTTCGACTTTTCTATGCTTATGAAAATGAGATGACGTTCAGTTTTCTCGATTATGTTTTATAAATATCTATTGTGATAGGGAAAATATCGATTATGCATTAAGTAAAAAAAATTATATTATGTTTATGTCAATTTAATATATAATTTACTTCATTACTGCAAAATTAGAAGATCTCCGAATCCTATATACAAATATAACAAAAAAAAATATAAAGACTATAAACCTTACCTACCTACTCGCATTAACCGAAACGTTTTTTCATAACGTCAAAAAGAAAAAACTTTCTACGTTCTAATTGCTTCGACTGGTCGGGAAACTGGGAACCGATCGAGATGTATATGGTTTAATCTCGATTACGAACCTTACGAACTTAGCCCCGTTGACCCCGGCTGACATGATCTTTGACAGTCGATAAAGGAAGTCTGACCCTCATAAAATCCTGACAACTGATCTAACTTTAGAATATCGTAATTCGTATCCATTTAGGCAGTCGCTCCGTAGAATAGTGATATTCAGCTGCATCTGGATAGATTAGAAGCCAACCCCAACAAAGTTTGGAAATATTAAGGCTAGGAGGATTATCAATTCCAGACTACGTGCTGGTACTCAAACACATCGCTTGACCCAGGGATCGAACCTAGGAGCTCGTGCTCCGCAATCGCGTTTGCTACCACTAGACCACCGAGGCAGTCATAATATAAATGTTGTTTGTTTGCTTGCTTTTTACGTCTAAACTACTAAAGCAATGGTCCTGAAATTTTGAATATATGTTGTCAGATGAACAGAAATGAACATAAGATATCATTTATCCCGAAAAAAGTACTGTAACTACCCGAGAAAATAAAAAATAACGTTAATAGATGGCGCCACGTGACGTCTGTGTAAGTAAAATAAAAGTAATACAATACCTACTTTTTAAAATATTATAAATTTTCATGATATGCAGTCTTTTAGATTAATATTTATTTTTATTTTATTTTAAGTTTTAGTGTTAGTTTTTAATATGAGTTGTATTTTAATGTTAGTTAAATGTGTTAGTTTAATGTGTTGTGTGTACATATAAATGAAGATGCAATGTTGAAATACTGATCTTGCATGTTTGCATTGCTGTTTTTTTTTGTTTTTAAATGTTAATGGTAAAAAATAACCTACATAATATTTTTACCATTACCTATAAACATTAGTTAATCACAATGAAAAGTTTCAGCGACAGAGGAGTTAGTGAGTGGGTGCCCAAAAACGGATGTCCTAGTTGATGGGACTATAAGCCACTTATCAGGCGGAAATCAGTATGTGCACAAATCTGATGATAATAACTTAATAATAACTTTTAACCATAATGTATAAAATTTTCAATGACAGAAATATACAGAACATCTGTACAAATAATATTCAAATATTCTATTTTATTTAACTTGTTGTGGTATATATTGGTTACAGACCCACTTTTGCAAGTTTGTGGGTGAACCTGACTAGTACTAATGTGAGACCTCTGACTAACTAAGGAAACCACAACTTTAATAGTCTGAAATCGCCAGCATGCAGTGAGCTAGTGTGATGACAAATTCTCAATCTTTCTCTGTATGAAAAGAGACAATTGCTCTGCAGTGGGTCAGTTACAAGCTAATTAAAAGCTAGTTTATTTATTTAGTTCATTATAATATATATTATTATTTTACATCAAAATAATAAGTTGTCTCTTATTTAATTTGATTAGACAGGAAAATAATTAATTTCCATTGGACAGCTGCAAATTGATGGCACAGAGTTGAATATTTATTTATTTAATATTTGTGTACCATATAAAGAATGACTTGCAATATTATCTGTTGTGAAATTAACACTCTTTTCATGGTCAGATTATTGAGAACCTACAGAGCATGTCAGACAATATTACAATAACAATGGAAGCGGCTGCTCTATTCAAAGTCAGAGCTCATAACTGGAGAAATACTTTATCATTATAAAACTGAAATGTAGAAAAACAAAGCTTTTGTTTGACTAGTATCAAAATGCCAAGCAAACATAAATATTTGAACTGCATTTGACAGCTTGAAGTGCTAAGTAAACCTAACCTACTAGGTATTAATGTTCTTAATGATACTTTATCAACATCACTTTATAATTAGTATTTCTGAATCTATGATAGTCAAACAAACAATCAGAATAATACACTAGTCAAGCTAATACAGCTGAAATAGTCAAGTGATTGCATTGTTAAATAGGTACTCTTAAATACTAGCATTGAATTATATGAAGGCCTAATTAGGACATTTTAATAGTAACATACAGCCGTAAAAATTGCGTAAACATTTAGTTAGAACAACAATTGTGCAAGAATCTCAAATATTTGCTGATTACACATTAACACTTAACCTTAACACTTACCTAAGCCTGAGGTCTGTATAAGTTCTGAATCATCGAATTCTAAGCTTGGCTCGTAGTCATGGTACTCCGAGAGGCTCGTGTATGTCTCTTCAGGGTCAGGGTTACAGCCATGAAGTACTGAGACACGAAACAACAACATTATTAACACAAATATTTACAACTACGTCACAACATTGCAGACATAGTTCCATACCTTGAAAAGCCCTCACAGGGCTCAACTTAGGCTGATGATCGGACTCCATCGTAAAAACACCCACACCTTTACGATTTTGTTATCACTAGTTACAATATTATTAAACCAACCAACCAAACTGTGCGAAATGTCACTTCCTTTCCTCTACCGAATGAAACTTTGTTACAACACCTTCAAAACCCCGTCGGCACAACAACAACGTTTTACTGACGTCACAGCGTACTTATCGAAATAAAAACACAATACCAAAGGTAAACAAATAATAAATAACGCCAATTCACTAATGGAAATAAGAAAATCGTTTATATATATCCGTATTCTGTGAGAACAAGTTGACACTTCATTTTTTTTTACCTGTCATAAGTTGTAAACAATCTTGGAACATCTTATAAACAAAAATTTTGTAAAATGTAAACAAAAGTTTTCGAAAAATATTTTATAAGCTAAAATTTTATTGTACTTATCAAAATTGTGTTTTTTTTGTGCCCTTTTTGTTTAAAAGACGTGCTAAGATTGTTTGCAACGTATATATGTAGCATAAATTCTATAGACGACTTTTACTTGATTTTTTGTTTTTGTATAGCGTTAATATCATACGTTAATATACGAGTAGAAGTCGGAGGTGTAACTAAGTTTTATTCTTGTTAATTCTCCTCTTCCTAGCCTTATTATTCCCAAACTTTGTTGTGGTCGGCTTATTCTAAGGTTAGATCAGTTGTCAGGATTTATGAGGGTACTTGCTTCATAGGTAGGTACTGCATAGACTTATAATTATTAGGTATGACTACCATGATTGGATACTGACTCCCTATATCGACTGTCAAAGAACTTCATGACAACCGGGGCCGACGGCTTAACGTGCTTTCCGAGGAGGTGATAATTAATTGCGCCTTGGGTTCGAACTTGAGACCTTTGATTTGGCAGTGCAACGGTCACATAACACTAGGCTATCACTGCTTGTCAAGTTTTATTCTTGTTAATATAAGTTTAAAACATTTTATTGAAAACGAGAATAGGTGAATATTTGTGCTGTTATTGGATGTAAAAGAGAATGGTAAAATAACCTGTCACAGGTAAGTTCATTACGTAAAATAAATGTAGTGTGAGCATAAGTTTTGTTTGAGCAGTATTCATATCATATTTATTAAGTTTCGGTTCATATAATTTGAAAGATGGTTTTATGATATGAAAACTTTTAATTAAGTTGAGATATTATTATTTGCAAAATCACCTACCTAAAAAGAAAAATGTGTTTTAATTTTACCATAGGTTTTAAATTAATATTATTAAAAGTAATATTTATGTAAGTACATATTTTGTTATCTTTGTGATGACTTTTATTTTAGAAGAGAAAAATGATTATCCGTCCGATGTGAAACATCGACTTGCTAGAGAGTTCCTAATTATATGATTTAAGAAAGACTGACTAAACCATTTCAAACTGTTTAAACCAATTAATAAAACTTGTTTTATGACCCTTTAATCTTTTATTTAAAACTACCCCCAGGCATGTTCAAAGCCGCCCCTTATTCGGGGCAGCGTTGACCATTTCCCTTTTAACACCAAAATGAGAATAACCGCCTGATCTCAGGGTTATTGTTTAGGTAAACTAATAAAGCGATTATGTATGTTATAGATCAAGTTAACCATTCCAGGTAAGTAAAGAGGATAAAAGAGTTAATATTTTATTTAATAGAAAAGAAATATCTATAAAATTTTCAATTCTAATATTTAGGTACCATCAATTATTTTTCCACTAATTGTACATAGACTGTCCTATTTTTAAAAAAGATTTGTGGTCACCGTATTAGACAAAGACACCGACACCCCACAAGTTTTCTCTCTCAAGACCGTTTTTCCTGGCATTTTTCCCTTCTATTCTTAACTTTATGCGTAGTCATCCCTAATTATAAGTCTGTGGTAGTCATCCCTAGTAAGTCTGTGGTTGCAATGTTGCTTTTTATGCCATTTGCCTATTTTATATCTCGTAAAACATAGCGTTTTAATGTTTTATTTGTGTGATGAACTGATGAATAAAAATCATAGTTTATGAATAAAATATATATACTAAACAATATAATCTATTACTCTTGGTTTACGGTACTGAACACGTGCGTCGTGTGTTGATATCTTGACGTTCTTAGTTGAATTTATAAATTTGATAGTCGACAATATTATTTTTTGTGAAATTCTTGAAAAGTTACTAAGTACCATGCTCGGTTTTTCAAATGCTGGTATTCCCGACAAGTCATGGCAACCACCAGTAGCTGTGATCGAAACAACGTAAGAATTTTGCGTTAAGTTTTTAACCTTTTAGAATTACCTATTTAAAAATAAAAAGACTAATCATTTTCACTTTCCATTTCCAGAATGGGAAACTTAGTTGTCGAAATGTATTGGAAACATTCACCGATTACATGTAGAAATTTCATGGAATTGGTACGAAGAGGTTACTACAACAACACTAAGTTCCACAGGGTTATTAGAGATTTTATGATACAGGGAGGGGACCCTACTGGCACGGGAAAAGGTGGCCAGTCTATTTACGGACCACAGTTTGATGATGAAATATCTCCAGACTTGAAACACACTGGTGCTGGCATATTATCGATGGCGAATGCTGGGCCTAACACTAATGGATCTCAATTCTTTATCACAATGGCTCCAACACAGTGGCTGGATGGGAAGCATACAATCTTTGGCAGAATTCAATCTGGAATGGCTGTTGTAAAAAGGATAGGATTAATTGAATGCGATAAGAATGACTGTCCTATTGATGATGTTAGGATAGAAAAAGCTTACATACCTAAATAACAACAAAAAGTGATATTTGTACTGATTTTGTGAAATACATTTGTGCACTAATCATATAGATACTGGAAATATTAAATAAAATAAGGGACATTCAACAAAATGTCCCTTATGTTATTTCATATTTCTGATATTGATTTTGGTTATATTTGTTCAATTTGGTATTTGTTTTAGTTTTCAGTTGGGATGATATAAGCTGACAGTGTTACTGTTATAGTAACAGAATTGTACTTACCCAGAGTACCCTTGAGTTTGCAAACTATGGGAATAGACATAGACATAATAAATGTCTCAAAAAACTGTCAGTATTTCATGTTTCTCATAATATCTCTCTGTTCTTCTCTGGGAGTAAAAACAAGACAGGCATGTGATTTCTCATTAAAACTGTTGGTATATGCGTACTTTACAAACTTACTATGGGTACTTGTAAAGGCTCGGTTTCACTGCTTACTGAAAAGTGTCTTTTAGTATTCCGACTGATAACTTTTTACAAATTCTATCCTTTTTTTATTGACCTTAACCTATAGATTGTAAAACAGTCCTTGTCCTGTTATCAAGTAACGATTTTTGTATGTAATGTGCAAACAAGGGAAGATTTTGATAAATCTATAAGTAGATTCTTTTCTTCCTTCTAGATTTTAACTGTTGTGTTGTGTACTAATATAAATGTGAACTACAGCAGATTTGGATTTTTACCACACTGTGTGCAAGCAAAAACTATTGTGTTAATGTATACCTAACATTATTATCTCGGCTAAAACAATATAATATGGGGTAAACTTATCTATAATTTTCCTCCAGTGTGTTCAGGTAAAATATGTTTATGTGTAGGTAATAAGTGTATTTCCTAGTTTTATTAATATACTTACCAGGTCCAAATATTAAAATGTTTAAAAAAAAAAATATTATTAAATTTTCTTAGTTCCCAGTTGTATTAATAGATAATGTTCTAACATTGTAACACTGTCTACAGTAGATATTTAAAATTAGGTACTATTGATACTCATAACCAAGTTGTTGTAAATTAAGTATACATTCATATTCATACATTGCATGATTGTGGTCTCAATATTTCTGGAGCTTATATTATTTGAAGCCACAAGTATCAATAAAAACCTGAATAAAAAGTAATATTTTTCTTTACCTACATTTTTATTAAACCCATGTAATAGGCGACGAGCCTGTAATTAATCGGGCACATAATATCCAGACACCATACTGTTACTGAGAATTTCCTAAAAGAAAAACCCAATAACACTGCGCGACCCAGGCATCGGACCCGGGTCCTCGTGCTTCCGTCCACAACGAGGCAATCACCACAAGACCAACGAGACATATAAATAAAATTATTGAAATCAAAGAAGAAGTAGTACATGAATTTTATTAGCAGTATTTTATTTGAATAGTCTCTAAATTATAATTTTTGTTAAAAACTATGCCAGTGTTTGTGATTTCGTAAGTATATTTTATTGAACTCGATATCGGCTTTCTTCGATTTGCCATGTATTATAAATAACATTCCCTTAGACGTACATAATATTAATAATATATATATATATATATTATGTTATTCCCGATTTATTTGTGGTTTTAAACGGCAACATTTTTCTCATATTATTGTTTTCAGCCATTATCGTCCCACTGCAGGACAAAGGCCTCCCTACCCTCCTTCCATTCATCCCGGTTCTGCGCTTTCTGCGGGCAATCCAACCACTAAGCATCCAGATCATCCCGCCATCTCCTTCTGGGTCTGCCGCGACGTCGTCTAACGTTGTGTAGGCTCCACTCGGTAGTGAGTTTTGCCCAGATTTTTCTTAAAACATTTTAAATAGATTATTTTAAACCCGCAACACAACACCAAGCATCAAAAACGATTCGCCTCGACCGCAACGCCAAAAATAACTCTCCAAGTTCAGTTTGAAGCTCAAGGTCATCACGTCTTAACTCCTAATTCAATATCTTTGGACTAAATCAAAACTAAGTACATTTATATTATATGTAGGTAAGTGTATCTCGAAGCCATGTTGCTTGAAATAAAGATACCTGTACCTATTATTATAAATTAATTAGGTACCACTTGCTCCGTGCCTCCTAACCTAACATTTATTTCAACATACCCATTAGAAAACAAAAGATCTGGCTGGGGTAACGTTACTCCAGCCAGAACTGTGAACAGTGTTATTGGGTTTTTCCATTAGGAAATTCTTCGGTTAATGGCAATAGGCTCGCCCCCTATTACATGGGACTTGTAGCCGGCGAAACGTGGGTGCACCTTCTACATACACCTCTGCCTACCTCCTCTGGGGAATACAGACGTGAGTCTATAAAAAATAAAAATTATATATTAGTATTAAAATTTATTTTGGACGGAATACAAAGTTTAATTATTTACTATAATTAAAAAAATACAATAGTGGATTGCTTTAAAATAAAATATAAAATGTGTTCTAAACATTAAAATAAAGGTAGATATCAATATTAAACTTATCAAAGTATAATTCCTATTATATTTTAGTAAAAAGAAAAAATTATACATACTAAATGTTTGTTACGTAAATATGTATAATCATGTTTTTTATAATCGCTTATACTATTCTTTTATAATATGCCAACACACTTACAAATAAAAATGCATAAAATTTAGTGTTTCCTTCTATTTGATCATTTGATTCTAATGCTGACTGTACAATACATACATCATTACATCAACATCAATTTATTTCTTTAATCTAGTTTTCTAACACAAAAAATGCAACTTCAGTCCTACATGGATGGATTTATTAAGTTTGAAGATTTGAATGCATACAATATTAGCGAAAATATTGTTTACGCAAACTATCTCCACTACTACTATCTTTCACAACTATCCTTATCAGTGGCGAAGGCCCCATAAAACTCGATTCGTACTAGCTGTGCCATTGGTTTTTCTCTGGGTCGGGTCCGTCTAACCTGTTGGAAACATTCGCCCTCCACAACTGCTAATTATGTTATGCTACATAAAATGTAGCCATTAAAAGATTCATCATAATATATGCTATAACCTAAATTAACTCTTCACGGCCTAACACTACCAGGCTTAACTTCACAAACTCTATACCTTACCTTAGTCAAAATATGTGATTTGGCCATTTCGCTACATTCACATGAGAGTAAGATGAAAAATGTATTCAATACTGTCTATTACTTTTCTATTATAAATTAGCCCTTTTAGTAACTAAATGGCCAAGCCTAAGGTGAGGACTAAGGTGTGACTTTTGTGAAGTTAGGGCTTGTAGAGTTAATGCATATTTAGACAACATGTAAGAGATCTTAACACTATTCATTAAAAATATATAGTAAATAACTAAGGGAATATTTCATTAGTCTATCTCAAAATTTATCAGATCTGTACTATGCATATGATACCTTCTGCTCATACGCATCATCTTCATTCCAATACTCCTGATCAGGCAATGTGTTATGACGGAGCTTGCACCAGCGAGATCCGAATCTTAATATCAATATTATAACCATCAGTACAAACATAGAGAGAACAGCTACAGCCGGGTACAACATCAAGAAAGCCATATTTATATATCACTTTCCCGTTTATGCAGTTCTAAGTATTCTTGGGAAGAAGTTAGTGGTTGTTGTGACACTGAAGGTGGGACGTTGTGTTGGCGGACGTCACGGTACTCCTCGCTGTCGTCGCCGTAAGTGTGGACGTAGTGAACTTGTTGAAAGTTACTCTCCAACTCAGTAAAGTCAAGGGGAGGCTGCTTGTGTGGGGTTGCTGACCAGATGGACACAATCCAGCGATTACCTGTAAAGATTTCAATAATTTCTAAATTTGAGTGCATTTATATTTTAACACAGATTACTTGAATAAAGTAGAAGGAATGAGGATTAAAATTTGTAATTGTAACATTGCATTTGTAATAAATAGTGTCACAGAGAGAGAAGAACATATTCAGAGGTGGACAAATTGAAATATACAGTAGGTGCAAACTTACACGGCCGGGCTGAAGTCACAGTGTTGCAGTACATTAAGGCCTAATGGTGACAAGAGGCGAGGGTTTTAACTGAGCTAGTGAGATGGAAAGAGTTGCAAATATGCATAGGTATAGCGTGAATAATCCGAGAACCTAATTACAGCCAGGCCTAGTTAGTTTGCACCTACTGTATGTATGAATAAAACGATACTGACCAAATTAATAAATTTTAATTTGTCATTAAAATTTTATTCTTGACTCTGAGCGAATATAACTAACAGGATTTTTAAAATAAAAGCAAAACATACCTGTATGTCTGTCCAGCCAATAATCTGAATATCTAGAACAGCAGCACACGATGTTGAGTATGAGTAGAAAGCCGAAGATCACCGTGCAGATAGCGATAGCTATGTAAAATGGTGTGAAATCACCAACCTTCGAGATAATGGGGTTTATAGCTTTGTATGTCCCATTTCCTGTAAAGTAATGATTCATTTCAGATGCTGACATTCTTTACAAACTGGTGCCCACCTGTTGAAGAAAAAATCCCAGTCAGGAACTAAACAAAGCATGGATAACGGCACATATCAAGGTAAATATGTGGAAGCTCCAGTTGCTTGGAATGTAGGGCGTGGTTTATACAACATTACCAAATTCTGGTGGCAATAGATCATGCGTATGTAAATTGGTAAATGCAAAGTTTAATTCACTTCAACAACCATTCAATTCAATCCACATAAACTTGTAAACGTACTGAACAACTGACTTACCTACTTTTTTTAGTTTATCCTGAAAATAATCACAGTTTGATTTGGTTCTTCAAGAACGCGTCTTTTTCCACAGATTAGAAAAAAAACTTGTTTGACTTTGGTCTAACAACCACAGACTTCTTTATTAGGAATGAATCTAGCAACCAAGCGCTCCAGGAACTTCTAATAAACATTATTGTATATTGAGCGAAAACCAACTTTAATTGCTTGAAATAAGTTTCCTTTATGATATCAAAAAGATACGAGGAAAGTGGTCTAGAAGGAGACCGCTTTGCTAACCACCCTGTCCCTCTCGCACAAACTGGGACTACCATAGAGTATTCAAGAAAATATAGAGTGATAACGTCAACCACATTGCCTTGTGCGGAGCGAAAGCAGGTCTCGCCATAGGAATGTTAAAATGTCATTTTTTCAAATTAAGTTTTCTAGACGTTTTTCAAAATTTTACTCAGCAGTTAACCATGATATAAGCTAAAATGTAACTTTTTCGCTCGTGGAGCCTAGTTGAACCGCAGTCGATCGAGGTATGATCGTAAACGGAGCTCGTGTCGCGGCCGCGTTGTTCATACCCGTGCTCACGGTTCATACTTCTATAGGGTTGCTCTATTTTTTCTTATATACTCTAAGGGGACTACTGTTCCTTGGTAGAAGAGATTTGAAGCGGTAGCCGCTGGACTAGAAATAAAATAAAAAGCTAAGTTTGTGAGTACTAAATTGATTTTATTTGAAGACAAAAAGTTCGTCATAGAAATATGTAAGTATCATTATAACTTGTAGAGAAGTGCGCCAGTAGCGCCCTCACTTTTTGCAGATTCGTTCGGCCCACAGACTTCGGTGCTTTTATATCGGACGAGCGCGGCGCGGCGTGGCAGAGCCGAGCGGAGAGTGCTTTGAGACTTTAATAAGTCATAATATATTTTAGTAGTGAATTCCATGGAGCAGATACTAACTGCTCCAGGGAAACCTAACCTAGTTTATAAAAACAAAGTCTTGTTTTGTACTACAAGGTGCTGTAGGGCTAGTAGTAGTAGTAGCTGTATTATAGCTACCTCTATCTGCTGGTAGCGATTACCGGGATGGTTTAATTAGTGAAGTAAGAATCTGCCTCGTTGGTCTAGTGGTAGCAAGCGCGACTGCCGAGCACGAGGTCCTGGGTTCGATCCCCGGGTCGGGCAAAGTGTTATTGGGTTTTTCCATTATGAAATTCTCAGTAGCAGCACGGAGTCTGGAATTGTGCCCGGTTAATGGCAATAGGCTCGCCCCCTATTACATGGGACTTATTACATAGCCGGCGAAACGTGGGTGTACTACACACCTCTGCCTACCCCCTCTGGGGAATACAGGCGTGAGTCTATAAAAAAAAAAAAAAAAGTAAGAATCTTACACTCCCAGGTCTCTTCCCCCGGCGCTGACTATACCAAATTTTACCCGACTACAAAAAAAGAGGTTTATGATTTTAGCAGTCTATTTTACCCATATCGTGACTGACAGACATCTCATAGCCTAAACCATTGAACCTAGAGACTTGAAATAATTTTGAGACAATTATTATTTAAGTTAGCCAAAAATCATGCTCAATGGCGTGCAACATTATGAGAGAGACCTATGTCCAGCTGTGGACTGCTATAGGTTGATGATGATGATGAATTCTTTAAGTAAGGAACCAACCCTAAGTCGGTAAAAAGGGGACAAGAATTTGTATGAAAGTCCATCGTTTTTAAAGTTTATCTCTCGAGAAGTTTTTGATTTGTTGGAATTGTCTCCGCCTAGAATAACAGAATAGAACAATAAAAAATTGAATTATACCCCTAGGGTATGGTTAAGTATGGTATGGGTAAGGTAGGGGGTACGGCAGAGTAGGGGTAGGGAAGGGGTACAGCAGGGTAGGGTAGGGTAGGGTTACAATTAAATTGCTGGGGATAATCATAATGCATTTTATTCAGGTTGCTTAGATACACCGTCAGTCCTTCATAAGCAATAACAATTTATCTAAGCCACAAATTATAAAAATAATATAGGTGTAATATAGGGTACCTATTACTTTTTTTAATTTCTTAATATTTAATAATAGTACTTATTATTAAATATCAAGAAATTAAAAAAAAAACACAAAAATTTAAAAGAAGCCATATACTTAAATACCTATATTTAATTATACAATCAGAATTAAAACAATAGATAGTATCTACATACAACAAAAACTTGCAATACAAAGAAAGGAAAATTGGCTAGTTACCAGGTTCAAGTTACGCTCGTAAAATATTTTTTCCTAGAACAAAGAATAAAAACTGATGGACTAACTTAGATTTGAGATCCTTCATAAAAATGACCTAGAAGATAATTTTAATATAATAATAATGACTAGAAGTTTTAAGAGCAGCTGCAATAACCTACGTGAAAGGAATGCTTCCAGACTTATCTATCTATATTTTAATATTCTAATCTCATATATGGCTATTATAACAACTTTTTAATCATTTATCATAGTTGTCTGTCAGCTGATTGTTAGCCGATAATCAGTGCGCCTGCGCGGCAGTAGGTAGGTAGGTATGTCATTGCTACCGAGTGAGGGTCGACTTCTCAGATTACTATACTTATACTAAAATAGGTATAGGTAGTCGACTTTAGCACATAGTTATTTATTTTTAATTATTATTTCTTCTTATTATTTCTTGCATTATGAATAATTTATTTAAACTTCAAATAAGTAAAAAATTGGTACTGGGTTCAAACTATTTCTTGTGAATTTGTAGGTAGTACAATATGACAATAACTAGGCAGGTATTACTCCACCTGCCACCAGCCAAAAGAGTAGTGAGACTTTGAGCTCAACCAAACTCAAACCTAGGTGAACATTTGTAAAAGCTACGCAAGATTTCATCTAAGTTCTTCTTTTTATCAACAAAATACCTATTTTGTGAGGTAGACTAGTACCGCCAGTTACAAGATTTCTGCACGTGCGACAGAACCTTTATGTAGGTACACCAAGATATTAAACGCGACCACTAGCTGGTGGTCACTACCAAGAGTAGCTACTAAAACGGTAAAGCGCTGCTATTTTATAATAAGAACATACGTACGAGTACCTACTTATCTATTTCTTACAATACAATTTGGTTAAATATTTTATCCGGTTTCCTTTTTCCTTGTTCGTTTCGCCGATAGACATGTCCACTATGCCCAAATGTTAATAACTTAGACATAATAAGAATGCAGGCTAGAGAGGCACGAATCCGAAGAAGATTGAGGTGATCCGACGCCAACTAGCACGCGGCAGGGTCCCGGCGATGAAGAGTATTGCTGGAATACAAATAATACATTCAGTACCTATAACTTACCACCCACACTTGGATTTTCACAAATAAGTCAGAAAACTAAGTATTTGGAGCATGTCAGGTTTGTGCGTTCTGTTGGAGGCGGACTTATTTTGGCTCCTCATTTACTGTTATAATGTTCAGCATCGTAAACGTTGCGATAACGTGTAACGTTGCGAAATCTACGTCGTGTATCGTAAAAATCATATTCATTTTCAAATTTGAGAGAGAGTGAACTTGAGGAGAATGAGTGGTTTACTTACGTTTGCGCAGGATCCAAGTTGATTAACTGTGATGTTGGTAGTGCCAAGAAGTCGTTCCTCTCGGGCAAAGTCCGGCTCTCGGTGAAAGGATCCTAGCAACGGTAAATAATTAGTTCTTATTCTTACTCGTACTACGTATATACAAATTGAATTAGTTTAGTTAGTAACTAATTTAGTAAGTTACTAACTAAATTACTTGCTAATATTTAGGTTCTGAACTATTTACTTATTTTAAATACTGTTTAAAAAAAAATTGGTAACAGTAAAAAAGTGTTTCAAAGGTTACCATCAGATGTTGGTACTAAATCGGGATTCATTTCTGTGGCATCTCCTCTTGCCTTCAGAATCTTGATGCAGATTGTAATCGTGAACGTGCCAACGAACAATGCCACGCAACCTGTAGCCACTTCAGCCCACCGCAACCAACCAGTCCAAGGAATAGCCTCTGTTAATGCTGGAACGTGAGGGAAACAAATTAGTATAATAAAAAGATCTATCAGCGTGCAATGCAAGAATAATGATATTAAAGCCTTTATTTTTAAGTTACATATGCTAGAACTTCTTAAATTAAGTAGGTAGGTATGTCTCTCAACTCAGAGCACTTATTGGAGAACTCCTCTAATTCTCTTCATTAAGGCTCCAACGCTACTCAGCTTCAGTTATGTCCAGCTGTGCATTTAAACTTTCTACATCTTTTCTTTTACTTTCCCGTGTTTTTATTATCGTCTCTCAAAGGATATTTTTATGCACATAAATAAACATTGAAGATATTATGAAATCCTAACGGCTTTACGAACACATTTTGACTACTTGTGATTTTTTATGAGTAAAGGATACTAAAGTCTGTAATTCTTCGTAACTTGTTGTAACGTATCGTTTGTGTACACCATATAATATACAACATTATACGAGTCCACCATCGTTTAATTTGCTGCTTTTGTACCAACGATCTGGTTTTGCGTAGGCATATCTCGCCACCCTAGCGGGGGTACGGTGAATGCGCAAAGCGAAAGCCGTATTTCTGCCTAGAGGTTCATGGAGGAACACTGTGTGGTTTTTAGTCCGTGCGAGTCGGACATAACCCCATCGCCAGCCCTTAGCGGTGGGAACTCATAAAGAGTTTTCCACACGAAAAAAAAAAGGCATATCTCGCCGCGCGGGCGCCCATCCTTTATTGCATTGTAAGATTAAAAGAAGGATGTCCATTACCTGTTGCACTTAGTGGCGTCATAGTCTGCAGATGCATTGTCTTGACCTCACTCTTGCCTCTAGAACTGCTGGCATATATCAATATCGTCAAGTTGAGGTCCTTCTCAATATCGGATATGTGAAAGTTTCCTGCTGGATCCGACACGTTGTGGAGAGTTGTACCATCTTTATCCACGATCTCTAGATGTATCGTTTGGGGACGACCTCCATCCCATCCTAAGGAATATTTTTATGTTATTGCATGCATGTTGGTTTAGTTTATGTGATAATGGTAAGCATGATCTAAACCGACATCCAGGATTAGCTCCAGATACCTTAAGAAACTCTTCAACGGTCAACAGCAGAGATACAAATATAATAATATTATATTTGTATCAACAATGTCAACAGCAGAGATGCATGCAATAAATTCACCTTCGTAGGGTAGGAGCAAAGATATTGGAAATTTAATATTTCTATGGATAGGAGGAACCGGTTCTCATTCAGCTTGCAACATTCAATCCGAAATAAAAAAATCCTTGTAGAAAGTAAATACAAAAATCGAAAAATGATATTAATACTCCTAATAAACTCAGAAGCGATATAAGACAGTACATGATGTTATAGGTTTTACCTTTTTTGCACTGTACCCTCAAAGAATTTGGGTATGACCTGAGCACAACGCAATCAGGGGTGAGTGGTGGTCCTCCAG
This sequence comes from Protodeltote pygarga, assembly GCA_936450705.2. Taxonomy (NCBI): domain Eukaryota; kingdom Metazoa; phylum Arthropoda; class Insecta; order Lepidoptera; family Noctuidae; genus Protodeltote; species Protodeltote pygarga. Next base: position 17,841,981 of record OW388248.2, read on the forward strand.
GAGATATTGTGAAAGTGCAAGGCCTCTTCTGCTCACCAAACGCGTTGGTGGCCCGGCAGAGAAGCAGGCCTATGTCCTCTTCTCGGGCCAGCCATGTCAAGGTTGAGGAATATCGGTTGCGGTGACCGGGTACGTCCTGGAATCATTTTCCAGTCTTCAAATACTGGGTCAAATTTAAAACGATCCCGAAAAGGGTTCATTGAACTCACCATTATGAACAACTATTATCATCAAACTTGACATTGCAAAAAAAAAATCTCTGTTCCATACATTTTGAGTTTGATTTTAGTGTGGTTGGTCCGATAGTTGTACCACACCCCTGACACGCCATATATAGAAACGAGCATAATAGCCTATACCTACTACTACTACTACTACCACTACCTAGCTTACGCGGCCAGTCCGAACACGTTTGTGTGTATGGGCAAGTGTTGTACTGCTGATCTGAATCCCGAGACATTGAAAGAGCAAACTTTTTTACTCCGAAATACGACCGCTCGACCAATGTGGTGGCCACTCTTGTCAAGACCTGTTGTGCACCCACTAAAGCCATGCTCACCCCACTAAAGCCATGCTTACGCCCTCATTAAGGAGCGCAGTGACATATCCTCGTCAAAAACTCAAATCCTCCAAATCCAAACTTACATTAGGTATCATTTATAATTCCTATTCATAGTTTAATTACTAAATATTCTCACGCGTTTGCAGTGCAGTGAGAGCCGAACGGTGTCTACCTGATTACCGAGTAGGGGTATAGGTACTATGAGATGTGGGGAAAATAAATTGCTAAATAGAGCTATTGGCACTTTTTAAAATACTTAATTTTCTTACAGTAGGCATGGTGTACAAAGTCTTGGAGTCTGCAAAGATCCAGATGAACTGCAGCGGCTCTGGTGATGCCTCCACAACGCATGTCACAGTCTCTGCCTCACGTACTACAGAACCAATTGTTTCTTCACGATTGCTCACGCAGATCGGTCGGTCTGGAATTAATAAAGTTCCAAATATGAAGACTAAGTACGAAAACCGATTTTAGAATCGCGTTGCGAAATGCAAACTTACCATATTGCTTTCGATTATAAGCCGATGATTGAGCTATATTCAATTTACTTATTAATCTTCGTGGTTCCGCACTGATCAAAGCGTTCTGGAAGGCTGCACAAATTTGCTCCGTTTAGCCGACCTGGTGCTTAGTGACATTGAATTGAATGGAACCAACTTTAAAATTACTTTTAAAGGTTTATGGGCCCTTTTAAGACTGGATTTTTTGATCTGTTTAATGTATTCGAGAAGGAACCGTTTGGAACTTCATTTCGAATGCATAGCAGAAGGCAGAACATACATGTAGATACATAATGGACTTTTCTTGCACAAATATGTACCTACACTCTAAATTGAACCCCAAATTTGCCTGGCCTGTTTCTGTTTTAAAGTAAGCCTGGACGAACTCCAAACAAAAGTAAAAGATATTTCGTGTAAAGTTTAGTCTAGGTAACACTTATTAGATTTTTTAAATTTAGAGATTTAAAAAAAATCAAGATTTGTGTAGGTACTTGCCATCTTTGCAGAATTAAAAGGACCATTAATATATTATGCATTTATAGATATCATATAGATTTAGGAAAAAAGGCACAACCATTCAATACAATTATTCAGTCATAACGTGAATACATACGCATACATAAATAGGACATCAATGATGTAGTTAAGTCTCAATTATATGCAGAATGTATGGATTTCATATAGATTTGGGAAAAAAGGCACAACCATTCAATCCACTTATTCAGTCATAGCGTGAACACATACATATACATAACCCTTCCTGACAGTCGGGTAATAAGCAGGACATCAATGATGTAGTTAAGTCTTAATTTTGCAAAATGTATGGATTTCATATTGATCTGGGAAAAAGGCACAACCATCAATACAATTATCCAGTCATAGCTAGCGTGAACACATACGCATACATAAGCATGACATCAACGATATAGTTAAGTTTCAATTTTGCAAAATGAATGGATTTCATACAGATTTGGGAAGAAAGGCACAACCATTTAATACCTACAATTATTCAGTCATAGCGTGAACACATACGCATACATAAGCAGGACATCAATGATGTAGTTAAGTTTCAATTTTGCAAAATGTATGGATTTCATATATAGATTTGGGAAAAAAGGCACAACCATTCAATACAATTATTCAGTCATAGCGTGAACACATACGCATACATAAGCAGGACATCAACGATATCGTTAAGTTTCAATTTTGCAAAATGTATGGATTTCATATTGATCTGGGAAAAAGGCACAACCAATCAATACAATTATCCAGTCATAGCTAGCGTGAACACATACGCACATACATAAGCAGGACATCAACAATGTAAGTCTCAATTTTGCAGAATGTATGCATTTCATACAGATTTGGGAAGAAAGGCACAACCATTTAATACCTACAATTATTCAGTCATAGCGTGAACACATACACATACATAAGCAGGACATCAATGATGTAGTTAAGTCTTAATTTTGCAAAATGTATGGATTTCATATTGATCTGGGAAAAAGGCACAACCATCAATACAATTATTCAGTTATAGCTAGCGTGAACACATACGCATACATAAGCAGGACATCAACGATGTAGTTATGCAAAATGTATGGATTTCATACAGATTTGGGAAGAAAGGCACAACCATTCAATACAATTATTCAGTTAAGTGTGAACACATAACAAAAACAGGACAATAGCGTTGTGTTTTAATTGTGGTATTTATAGTATCTACTTATTAGGATTTTTTTATATATGTATAGGAATAGACACATCCATTCTATACAATTATCCAATTACAGGGTGCACACATAAACAGAACACGATTATTAATTTATTATTATTATTTAGCAATATGATTTCTCAGATTTGGACGCATTGAAATGTAGCGCCCTTGTTGAGGGATCATGATTTTTAAAATTTTATTTAGGTACTTGTAGGTATTTGACCATAAAATAGCTATTTAATGTCGGTTTAATTATGACAAAATAACAAAGTATAAATTTGCTTACAACACCAAGAGACAGATAACGTTGTCAGAAATTTAATTTGAACAGTGAGTCTTAGTGAAATTAAATTTTGATGGAAGTTTTTGTCAAAAGCAATTTTATGGTCAATTATACCTACCTACACAGTTACACATACATACCTACAGTCAGTGGCGTAGCATGGGTTATTGCCGCCCGGGGCAGACTGAAAATTCTGTTTTTTCAGAACAAAAATATCATTTCATATCAAAGACTCAACTCTCCTCCTCTTTCGCACCGTTGCGGTTTCGCTTGGGTCGTAACGTACTATCGTGGACAAAGCCGGTGCACCACTCTTAAGGTCAGAATCGCTTGCACCCGGCGTCAAAACGTAGCGCTAGCCTCGCCGCTACGAACGTAGCATCGTTCATATCATTTTGATCGCAAAGTGGTGAACCGTTCGTGTCCGCGATAGTACCTACGCGACGGGCTCGATTTGATGTTATTTTTTTAATTTCCAATTTTAAAAATCGTGGCGCTTGCCGCCGTTCTCTTTAATATGCCACTCGGGGCCATGGCCCCCCTGCACCCCCCACGCTACGCCACTGCATATATTAAGTATTGCTTACCTTCCAAAGACAATTATAAATCATAGAGTAGGTGATATTGTCGTGATAGCCTAGTGGTGGTGACCGTTGACTGGCAAGTCAGTGGTCTCGGGTTCGAACCCAAGGCGCGCACCTCTGACTTTTCGTAAGTTATGTGCGTTTTATAAATTAACTATCACTCTCCGTGCCTCGGATAGCACGTTAAGCTGTTGGCCTCGGCTGTCAATTGTAGATCTTTGACAGTCGTTACGGGTAGTCAGAAGCCCCAGTCTGACAACCAGTCTTACCAACGGGTATCGTTTAACCCAGTATCTGGGTTGTGGAGGTCTGATGGCAGTCGCTCCATGTAAAACACTGATATTCAGCTGCATCCGGTAAGACTGGAAGCCGACCCCAACATAGTTGGGAAAAGGCTAGGCAGATGATGAGAGTAGGTGATATTGTCTTCGCTTGGTGTCATAATTCTCTGCTAAAAACTATACAGGAGGTTCGGCGCATGGACCTACATAATTTTTTCAGGGATTTGGGGGGTCATGCGCCAAACATTCTGTATATAAAAGCTCTTGAAATGAACATTCCTTGCCAAGAAGGACATTCCTAAAACTAAACGATTGCTGAGGAGGTTGCTCAGTCTCAGGACCCAAATTATGCATTCGCCAATATTTCTTAAATATTAGATTCTCTTATAACGTGGGTGTATTTACAGGGATATAATTATTTATATATGTATATTAAAATTAAAGTGATTTGGTATAATGTACTGTTATCTTATGTTTTTTATCGCAATAAATAAATAATTATATACCCTGACCGGAACAAATATCTGTAGATCACATAAAAATATTTGTCTCGTGCAGGAATCGAACCTGCAACACCACGCGTAGACGTCGAATCACTTATCTGAAACCCTAATCGTGTCGTCCGTGTCATTTAATAAAAAAGAAAATAAATACTAGGATGGATCTGAATTTGATTATTTTGGGACATATTTATGGCTACAAGTTTAGTCCGGGCATGGAGCAGCTCCATGAGTCCGGGCTGGCGCAAGACAGGGCTAAGGAGGGGTAATGTAAACTGATTAGCATCGCCAAGGCAGTACGTATTAGGTTTTGGAATTATTATTTATCTAATGGATCTGCCTGGCACGATATTGCAAAAGGTAGGGAGGTTTGGAAGAAGAAGGGTAAGGCCTTTGCCCAGCAGTGAGAGGCTATTAAAATTTTTTTTAATAAAAAATAAAACCGACTTCAAAAGGAACTAAAAAGCTTGAAATAACTTTAAAACGTTTTGGAGTCGGTTCCAAGTCAAGTTCTAGCCTCTTTAACCTTCTCATTAAGAACTTGACTTGGAACCGACTCCAAAACGTTTTAAAGTTATTTCAAGCTTTTTAGTTCCTTTTGAAGTCGGTTTTACTTTTTATTAAAAAATTTTTTTTCACGATTTTTAGTGGTGCCTAAAATTAATCCCCCTCCCAGACTTTTGTGAGGCTTATATTTGAAATCCTTATGAAAAGCCCATTCAAACGATACCTCACACGATATTTTTTATCTTGGATGATTATAGGAGGGGGGGGGGGCTGACCACGTATCCCCCCTCTTTCTCTTTACTCGTCAGCCATCGACTGCACGTATAAACAAAGCAATATTACTTGTTACGACATTTCTGCTATTATCCTACGAGGAGTTCCGTTCCATATCTCGTAAGTCTACGATCAGATCACGATAATGTTTCTATGGGACCACCTCGGGAGTATACCCTTTCGATTACAAAAAGAATTTTGAAAATCGGCCCACAACTGAAGGAGTAATCGCGTAACAAACATACAAAAAAAAAAAAAAAACATACAGTCGAATTGAACCTCCTCCTTTTTGGAAGTCGGTTAAAAAAAGGACTTAGACCCCTTAGGCAAGAGTAGTAGCCTGTACCTGATCTGATTACCATTTAACCAAATTGCAGGGTACCCAAATCAAAGAGTTCAAACTCACATCCAACGTTCAAGGTAACTTTGTCCTCGAACACGCTCAAAGGCATTTGTGAGTTGTGCGCCGTGCAGACTAGCTCCCGTTTATTGTCGCGGAGTGATGGTGCCAGCGTTAGTGACGACACGGTGTAGTTACCGTCGTGTAACTCCTGGAAACAGAAATATTAACTATAGGGTAGGTGTTTGACTGTTTTTAGGGTTCCGTAGCAAGGAACCCTATTTTCGTCATGTCCGTCTGACCACCTGACCGTCTGTCTGTCACGGCAATTTTACTCGCAAACTATCAATGATAGAAAGCTGTAATTGGTCATGAATATTATTATACTTACATCATTATATCGATAATGGAATCGGTTATGGAATAAAATTCAATAAAAAGATTAATTTTAGGGGGCCGAATGGCGTATAATTTATTTTTTAATATAATAAACCAGACTATTAAATTATTGAATTATTACTATTACTGTCTAAAATCGCTAACCCGCAGTGAGCTAGCGTGGTGATTAATGCTCGATCCTTCTCTGTATGAGAATAGGCCTTTGCCCTGCAGTGGGACAGTTACAGTTTAATTTATTTATTTATTGTATACCATGATGGGAAAAGCTTGTTCTAAGTGTATAGAAAATATTATACATATATAATTTTTTGATGACATTTCGACTTATATCTAAAAATTTGCAAGAAACATCCCCTATATTTTCAAAGGGCTTGGTAAACTTTCAAAGAAAATTATAACGAAGATTCTTTTTGTGAAAAAAAAATCTCTGTCTTACTCCTTAATTATTTATGCAAAATGCCAATAATTTATTAAAATTCTATTATTATACCATACGGAAAGCTACGTGCGAGTCCGTTTTTTTTTTAAAAAAAATGTTTTAAATCATCTTGAAATATAAAAACAATAATTCGAATATATTCTTAACAGAGGCTTCTCTAAACAGAGGCGACATGGTAGCGAGTCTTTGACTTGTCGCCATCATTCATTTTTTATCTGCACATTGACAGCACTCTCCGTCTCATAGTCCACGAGCATACTGCAAGCGTGAATCGCGGCCAAAACCAAGATTCTTCGTATGATCGGCTCGTTACAAACCACCCTTCGAATATCTTTGTTACAAACGCAGAGCAGGTTCGCGAACCACGTATAAATTTTTATGTTTCGTAACAGGGACATGAACCGGTTACTCTTACGGCTCGTTAGTGATCTGAGCCATAAGGTGAGTGTACCTACGGCTTTCTATCATGCTCACTGCTGTTATTTTCAATCTTACCTTATGCACATTAGGCCTCAGCATGGTATCTCCGAGCTGCCACGTTATGGAGGGTGGGGGAACACAGCCCACTATAACACAGTCCACAACTCGTGGCTGACCGGCCTCGAAGTCAATGTTTTTGTTCAGACGAATCTCTACGCTCAGTGGAGGCACTGGAAACACAACATGACGTTATACTGTAGGGCCGAAGTATTACTAAGATTTTGGTATATACGCTTCCAATACCTAATGCTGCCAAAAATGTAAAGGGTAAATTTGCTACTTAAGACTTTCTGATCAGGAGCGAAATGTACGCGTGAATTCCAATGTATATTTCGTTTATTATATTTAATGACTATGAAGCAGACCCTAAATATGTTATATAAATTTAGGCTGTGCTGTAAATCAGTACTGCGGTAGTTCTACAGTTCTACGAAGACTTTTCCCTGCTATATTATTGATTTTAAACAGGTATATTGTATATCTATGGTCATTATTGTAGATTATAGTAAAAGTAATTTGTTTTATACGTACAATACATTTTGACGGTGACGCTAGAGACCAGTGGCTCGGATACATCAGCGTTCTGCGCTGAGCATTCATAATGCGCATTAACCTCGGAGCGCGTGACATTAAGCACGTGCACTTCAGCGCGCAGCACGCCGGGACGCACTGTGTGAGCGCGCTCCAACATTACACCGTTGCGATACCAGTGCACCTCAGTTTCGAAGCGATCTATAAGCAGATTAGAGTGGGATGTATCAAATCTGATACAATAACAAATCTGGAAGATACCGACAATTTGTGAAACAGAAGAAGCAGTTATAGCCTCGTGATCGTTGACGGATACTGGCCAGTTAGATATCTTAGGTTCGAACCTAAGACACACATCTCTGACTTTTAGGAAGTTAAGTGAGTATTATATATTAACTATCACCAGCTCTGTGCCTCGGAAAACACGTTTAAAAGACGCATGCCAATGCGTAGCACAGACTTAATAGGGACACTATGCATGCGTAGTATCCCTATTAAGTCTGTATCGTGAAGATTTTTATCTTTAACAGTCCACATATCTTGACATTGAATGGGTTTTTTTTGTATCATGAATGCATCTTGAAAAATAAAACAATATGTATCATGTTATTGTTACTTCATAGTAACTAATTATTATGGTCGAAAGCGGGCGGCGCGGGCGGTAGAAGAGGATGTTGTTGTTGACATGATACTTACTATCTTCAACTTCACAAATGAGAGTGATATCTGAACCCAGACTGAGGGGGCCCACATAACCCTTGTTGATCTCGTCACCGGCGTCATTGTACAGTCGGGGCATGCTGGAAGAATCTGAAATAATGCGCATTGATTATAGGTATGTATAAAACCAACGACTAGTTATACAATTAGATAACTGAAGAAATATTGACATTATCATGCAAAAATTCCTTGGATCTATCGTTGATCTATTCTTGTAAAACATGTAATGACATTTTAGGTAGGTAATTAGGTCCACTAGGACTACATTAACCTTAATGTCCCTACCCACCCGGGTAGGGAAGGGGTAGAGTAGGGTACCCTACCCTACCCTACCCCTACTCTTCCCTTCCCTACCCTATCCTACCCCTACTCTTCCCTACCCTACCCTACCCTACCCTACACCTACTCTTCCCTACCCTACCCGTAGCCTTGTTCTACTCCCTACCTTTGGTCGCCAACTGAGGCCCGGAGCACAAACTAAGGTTATCTCCTCAGAAGACCGCCTTAATAATATAAAACTCTTTATTTTCGAGCTACTGTGGCTCATAGACACATACCATACAAACTAACATATATATAATTATAATACATTTTACTTAATGGTGGTGACGAGGAGATAACTCGAATTTCTACTAAAAGTTCCACTAATAACAGTGGATAAAATTCGGGTACTAGTATAGGGTTGATCATCGATAAGAACCTGACGTCTCCGTACGTACTACTGCGGTGGTTATACACCGCAGCGGTGCGTGGGACTGGCTAGGGCTGCCAAAACCTCTTGGAGGCTTAGCCCTGATATAGTCCGAAACTAGATAATATACATCGGGAGGCACCTATAACTAACTAACCAGCGCTTGGGCCGATAGCACGTCAAGGAGTTACTTAGTCAATCGCCTGCGCTCAGCGATAAAGATCGCAAAAGCCTATCGCACCGTCTCCGATCGAGCTGCGGGCTTGGCCTTTACATGTCCCTCGATAATAATAGTTGCCTTACCACCCTTGTAAGTAGGGTTGCCAGGCCCAAAAATAGAAAAGCCGGTCACGATTGTAAAAAGCCGGACATGTCTGGCTAATGCCTGAGACCTGGCAACCCTAGTTGTAACACAAATTACTATTAAAAAAAATGTAGAAAGGAAAAATCAATTACGAGCATTTGAACCTGTAAATTGCGACTAACTGGTACGAGTACTAACAGTTACTCTAAATTATTTGTTATTATATAGGATTTCAAACTTCACCATTCACCATATTCATAATAACCGAGTTTAACAAAACTAAGTCAGAACTGCAATTTGTGTATGAGTGCATACACAAATTGCAGTTCTGAACTCAGTTAAACGCTTGAACCGAGTTTAACTTGATCGCGTTTAGTGTCAGTGGTGAAATCGGCTCTTAGTTGTGAATAATAATAATCAGTAAGTAATTTTCGAAAGTGTTTTATTTTTGAAAACTTAAATGAGTTAAACTGATTTTAAGTTTTACCGCTGCAAATATTCTCCATGGACCGTTCTGCGTCGACGTGAAGCCAAAGAAACACAGAGGAGAGTAGGGTAGGGTCATAGCGCAGAATAGGCGTAGAGGTAGGATAATTACGTATACAGAGTCGCGCCAGGCAGCTAATTAGGATATATTCCATAGTACTCATAAATTCACTAACTCGATCCTGTTTATTATACAGGGTTATTTGTAAAACACCAGCATCTTTAAAAGGGGTCATTAAACTCATCATTATGAACAACTTTTACTATGGGACGAACCCTGAAATCTCAAAAAAAATCAGCTGTTCCATACATTTATGTTCACTTGACTCAACAAAATGTATGGAACAGCTGATTTTTTTTTGCTGTTGGTGTTTTACAAATAACCTTATATAAGATTACTTTAGACAGTTGCCAACCCTATTTCACGTTCAGCAATTGCACTGAAAGCTACCGGTGGAAATAATTCGTTTTCAATGTGATTGCGCAACCGCATTAATATGTATTAACGTCTCAATGCCGCTGTGACGCCGATAGATGCGAACTGCGCAGTGCCGACATGCATGGAAACCCTTTGGGAAGGTATTTGCCCAGCTATGAGCTTCTTCGGGTTGAAATGATGGCAATAATGATCATGATGATCTATCGATATTTAATGATCTATTGAAACTATCTGTCGCCTTTACAAACACTTGGTATGATTAATTAAATAATCCTTAATAATAATTCTTCTTAATTAGCAGCACGGAGACTAGAATTGTGCCCGGTTAATGGCAATAGGCTCGCCCCCTATTACTTAGAACTTATAACATAGCCGGCGAAACGTGGGTGTACTGCACCTCTCCCTACCCCCTCTGGGGTATACAGGCGTGAGTCTATATTATGTTATGTTCTATCTTCATTATAAAACTAAATTAAAAACAAAAACTTAATCTAAAAGTCCGCTACTAGTGGGCACCGTCCCCAAAACGATGGCATCATTGCCTCGATGATTAGCAACGCTATAAAGCTTTTGAGATTATAATATTATGGACTGAATATTAAATTTATAACACGAATTAAAATATATATGAAATAGAATGTGCCGTGGTACTTACCTACTACTTTGACGTCAATAACATAATCCACAGACGGTGAAGCCTGGTAATGCACCCGACAGCGGTATATACCTCCATCCTGGTCCATGACTTTCTTGATCAGCAGAGTAGTCTCGTCGACGCAGGACCCCGATTCGCAGGACGTGGTGAATATGCGGTTGTTGTACACTAGCCTGGTGGGTGGAAACCATATACAGGGTTATTTGTAAAACATCCGCAACCTGAAAAGGGGTCATTAAACTCATTATTATGAACAACTTTTACTATGGGACTGACCCTGAAATCGAAAAAAAAACAGCTGTTCCATACTCGATTAAAATACCCGCAACCTGAAAAGGAGTGGTCTCTTTTCAGGTTGCGGGTATTTTACAATAACCCTGTAGATAATAGCATCTAATTTGATTTATTACTAGTCGATGCTCGCGGCTTCGCTCGCTTGTTGAAAAATGTTCTTTTCCGGATCATATAATACGCTCCGTGAAAAGTTTACTTTTAAAGTGGTTCTCTCAACTGAAAAGTGTAATCGCGACAAAAAAGTAGTTCCTGTATCGTAAAAATAGCAATCTCGTCTTAACTCTAGATTTCGCGTTTAAATAGTTTATAGTTAGGTACTTTTGAAAATAGTTCAAGATTAATGTAACTTAAAAGTTGTTTGTCTAGAAAGTGGCCTCTCATGGTACACAAAAAGTACTTTCTTTTCTGAAAAGTATATAGTTCTCACGGTTCTAAACACTAGCTTCGCTTCTAGATTTGAGTATTAGCAATGAGGAATATAATATATTTCCTATTTAATATATTTGAATTAAAAGTTTGCTACCTATTTTACTACATACCCCATCCCTACTATGTTCAATTTAAGTTCAATGCGGCAGAAGTAATTTTCCGTAAAATAACAGATTTAGAAAAATACCCATTACTCAATAAATGTGTGAACCCCAGGCATTTGTCATCATTAGACCACAAAGAGAAATAATTTGAATTTCTGTGGTACACAAGAATGTTATCTATAATATTAGTCCAAAAATTTTGTTTCTGTCTTTATAGATACAACTTGTACTCTTCTACGCCTGTACCTAAGAAGGAAGGATATTAAAAAAAATATGGCAAGCTATATAGGTACTAACCTCGTTTCAGATTCTTCTTTGGGGTACCTTTGGAGGAAGTCGTGTTCATTTTTAAGCCACAGCACGTAGGCATCCGGTCCGTCTAGAAACACCTTTCCCTGACCACATGGTAGCCTTGCATCACGTCCTCGGGCGGCTCGGAGCACCACCACTTCTGAAATATCAATCAGAAATATGTTTAAAATTAGAGACTACTTCATGAAATACACAAACGAAATATCCATGTCAAGTTAGTTCCATAATTTTTACACTGATTTTTTTCTACTGCTAAAAAAGGATAACACCTGGGCTTATTAATGTCATTATAGACCAGAGCCTATAAACGTTCATGAAGCCTGATAATAGTAAATCCATTGTTTGAATAAAACTATTCCTAGTTTCCGATTTATTAACGAAAAGTTAGCACGAAAGACTATGTTGATCTTCCGCATTCATTGGAGGTTCGACTGAAAATGACTGGTTAAACATCCCCAAGGACTAACGAGCAATGAGTAATCGGTCGACCTCGATGTGAAAAGGGCATCTAATGCCTGACGTCGTTGCACACATTAAATTTGTATCCTAATGTACTGTCAGCAAGAAAACTCGTTCAACATCAAGCTTCCAATATTTACTATAACTAGTGATAAGTGAAGTTGTGGCCTACGATGGAGCACACCTGCCTTTAAATTAGGAGGATGGAAGTTGTAGTGTATGATCCCGACCCATTTCCCAGATATGTTTCACTATACACCATGCTGATAAACAAAAACGCTTGGCGGCAAGGCTTTGCCCAGCCGGTGGTAAATAGCCGCGTTTAAACATTGGGTGTTGATTGCTGCTTGTTTGTGGCCCATCATTAGTTGACTTTTACGATAAACTGAGGTAAGCGTTGCTTGGCGCTATTCTTCCTCGACATCACACAGGGTAACTTGCTCAGGCAATCTTTGCTTACTTGCCCGACCCAGGTGATGCCTCACAAGAATGCCATTAGCTATGGCTTAGTTCTAGCTATGGCTTGACCTGCTGTAGAATCGCTGGTTGCACAGCACGGTACGCCAGATTAATGACGTCATACGTATAGTGGTAGCACCGCCAGAATGCCAGTTGTATAAAAACTTGGTTTGGTACATGACGCTGGAAATTAGTGCTTCGGAAGTTGAGTAGGCCTCTAATGTGGATACCCTTGCTCCATCCTATCTTGCAAGCTTGGCAAACTGAGCTGGCACCGATGCTGTACCTGCAGAGTCCCTCAAACGGCAACCAATAAATACAGCAATCTAATTATAGCTACCAGCTATGTCTTTGAGCTTTTTGAGGTTACTAAATTACACATTACCAAAAGGCTGAATTATTCTTCAAATAATCTTTGAAATCCTTCATAACAATGCTGCCATTCTCCTTGGTATGCTCCCTTCGAGCGACAGTGATAAAAAAGGGTTAACCTTTTTTTATATCGTATGGTTGATGAACAACCTGGTGTCAGAGCTTAAACCGCCCGTAGGTCTCTGACATTGGTTTAAACACCCTTGAAAAATCTCTCAGGTGTGCTGGTTTCCTTATCATGTTTAGGGTTAACCTTAGAATATTCTATTGGTGTGTTCATTCCGCGTGTTAGGTTAATCAGAACGCCGGTCTGTGCGCCGCGGCGCCTGGGTTACGGCAGCACTATTGTGTCTTTCTTTAATAAATATCATAATATATTACAAAATAGCAGTTGTAAGGATTGTGCTTCTCATAAAAAACATGCCGTGCTTCGTTTATCACATTTAATAATCTTAAAAAAATAAGTAAAATAAATTGTCGATGTGAGCGGCTGGAGCATGCAAGGATCTGACTACCTCTCCTCCACTGATGTAAGCCGGATGGTATTATATAAAAAAAAATTATAAAGACTACTTAGACACTCCCTCTTTTGAACGGCCATTATTGGTCCTTATGTTCAGATAAACAGCTCAACTTACAACTTGGTGCTAGTGCACGAAGTCCGGCGAACACAAAACGAAAGAATCCACCTAGACTAGTTTGTATGTTTGCGTGGTCGACTGCGTTAACGCATGGGATTGGTATCTCCCCCTAGAGTGAAACCTCTTCATCCACATTCCACAGCACGCATCCACATTACACATCCATAGCACGCATCCTTCCATAACATTCAAACTTCCATATCCTTCCAAAACTTATCTTAGTTGAATCCGTTTCCACCAGTGCTAAGCTATGTGCACCAATTAATGTAATCGGTGGATATCAACCGCATCCATAGCAACATAGCAAAACACATCTCTGGTGGAAAAGCACCCTTATAGTGGGAACGAAAACTAAGGAGTCTAATACATAAGGGTATCAAAAATTAAATTTAGAATTAAAAATACGTGACACTGGCAGAATTAGCTTTGTTGCTAAAAATAAGAAGAAGACGAATATTTTTTATGAAGACTTCTTTTTTTTCATGTTTATGGCAATCTGCTGATGACTTCAGCAAGACTTCTTACCTTGTAGGAAAGATTTTTGCCTTTGTCAATCTTACACAGTCAATTTAAAACGAAAGAAAAAACCACTCGTAGATACTTAATAGGTACTTCATTTACCCTCGCGGCCCGGCTCCAGGTTTTGCGCTGGCCGGCCACGTGACGAGCTGTGTACACACTCGCGGCGCGCCCATTTGTTATTGACCTTTCAACCAAGCATAAACCATCAAACAATTCAACCAAAGCATAAAAGTGTCGTATAAAGCAGGTCACTATTGAATTTCAAATAATTAAATCGTCAATTTGGAATTTTGGACCTCGATCGCTGAGCATTGACGCCATTGACATAACGTCCTTTCCTAGAAAAGCATGCGACCGATTGTCACAGAGTAACGCAGTACCATTATTTACCGATATTAGGCACAGTTAGAATGCACCGATATTTTTATGACCGATTTTTTGGAGGTCGTGTGCGTTTCAATATTGCAATTAATTAGTTTCATTTTGCGACGATAAAAAAAAGGCCACGATTAATGGTCGATGACGTAAGTGTAATATCACATAATGGGGCGTTTAGCAATTTTTGTAACTTTCAAATTACAAGTTTGATTTGTACTCTACTCTGGTCAGCGATTTATGGCAGGTTTTGGTGCACAGGTGCTTTGTAAACTAGAAACTGTTTATCGACTTCTTTGACGACTGTACTTCTACCTATGTTGTTAGACTTAAGATATAGTAGCTTTTTAACCTGTTTAGCCATCAATGCATATTTAAGTTGCAAACGTCGTCGAAACTAGTCATATTTAAAGGGTCTGCTCGTCGCTTGACGAAATACTTTATAGGTAGGTTACTTTCTCATCAAATGAGATTTGATCTCACTTATTGCTTACCATGTGACAATTTGCAGGACACAATTGAAGTTTGAACTCCTATAATGAAAATATCATTATAGCACAGATTTATTGATATTTTTATTACAGCACAGCACAACCATAAGGTCCGATAAGTACAATGATGATACTTGTGAGGATGGCACCTAAAAAGTTTTCATACTGGGTCCAGCTAAGAACAGCCCATCTGTTTAGGGGCGGTAAAGCAGTTTACAGATACCTAATAGTTATTCTGGTTTGGATAAGATTGTCCGTAACAGCACCTAAGATAAGGGATATCCTAGTGTAGGCAGAGTCGCACTAAAATGAAAAAAAAGCAGCATGAAAAATCTATTTTATAGTAGCATTATTTTTGTAATTCAAGAGTTTCAAGCCCTGTTTCACTGCTTGTCGGTAAAGTACCCATTTAATAATTAAGCGTTAGATACTTTGTTGATGTCGTTGTTGATGTTTGATATTTTTGAATTTATAGTTAATGCCTATCCGTAGGCCCTAAATATTTAAAAAGTTTGGATAACCTGTGTACGTTTCATGCAATTAAGTTGTCAAATTTTCTATATGAACATTTGTACCGAAGAATAATGTTAAACATTTTGTTTTCATAGCGCACTATGGTATTTAACATGCGAGCAAGGGAATACCTAATGCATATTAAACAACAGAGTGTAACCTTGACAGCGATTAGAAACCTGTTAGATTGGAAAGCAGATGCAAAGCAGACGTTACGTAAAGTGTCATCATAATAATTACTTAATAATTACTTACTTCAATTCCAACCATTAAAGTAATTATTACGATGGCACTGTATAATTGCAATTGGAAATTGCGAAGTGCTCTATTTTGATGCACTTTTTTCTTTTTGCAATTGTTTTGTGTCTCTTTCTCTGACAACTGGGCAACCATTATTCCCATCTGATGGTGGGGTTCTGTGCTTTTACCTTCGACACTTATTCTGCTTTGTTGGACGTTTCATCTTCAATGAATTTAGATTTTTTGTTTCAATTATACTTTGGGTCTTTCCTGACCACATCTGTCCATCTGGTATTAGGTCGTCTGTCGACCTTTTTAGATTAGCACAATGGTACTGAATCTCCCACGTCGTTACGTATATCACGTGTTTGCCCTTAATCAACACGCTGCTGGGCAAGCGGGTTTGCGATCGCTGTAGCAGATAGTTGCTTTACACAGTAGGATACTGCTGCCCAACCTCCGGATTTTTACCTTTATCGCTTCTTACGACACCCGCGGGATGAGTAGGGGTGGTTCTATTCTTAGGGCGGAAACCACTCGGCATGGCACGGCAAGTCTTGATTGGTTTTAATTGGTTTCAATTTCAACTCGGCGGCTCCATGTTCCCGAGTTAGACGGTCTTCAGGTAAAGGTAAGATAAACAGAGAGACAGAAAGTAATCCTATAAGATTTCTGTTTTTTCCTCATAATTAGGTCGATATAATTAACCGTGTGAAACTAGGATACATGACGTGGATATCAAGTCTCTATCTAGATTATACTGTAATTATAATGTCTATTTATAACGTATCTTCGCGGAACATGTAATATAAACATAAAACTTGGCCAAGTGCAAGAACATAGAAAATAAAACAAGAAACTTAGGTGCTACGACGAGCTACGTTGTGCTACGACGAGCTACGCTGAGGTACGACGAGCTACGACAAGCTACGACGAGCAACGCTGAGCTACGACGAGCTACGACATGCGACACTTTTTTTTATGATAGCAAAGACCCACCTTTTCACAATTCATTTCAATTTTCACATCAAAATTTTTGCCTAATTTTGGTGGTAATTTTTTATTTTGAGTATTAATTATTATTAATTTTATTTTGAGTATTATTATTAATATTTTAGTTATCAGATACGATGCAAACATAGGTTATGCATGCATGTTTTTGTTTAGGTTTTACGTACACCAATTCATCCGTCGACACTCATAAAACAAATATTATAAATAAATATTAATGTAACGTTTTAATTTCTCTATAAAGTATTACTTAAGTTTTGATTTATATATCATACATTTATGTTCATATAACTCAACGAAATGTATGGAACAACTAATTATTTTTTTGCGATTTCAGGGTTGGTTCCATAGTAAAAGTTGTTCATAATGATGAGTTTAATGACTCTTTTCAGGTTGCGGGTGTTTTACAAATAACCCTGTATAGATAAGCTTTCCGTAGCAGTTAGTGAAACTAGGTGTTATCAGTTTCGTATACTGTCATGCTCGTCTTTGTATTGTATTTTTGAAGTTCGCTAAAGAAGTATTCAGTTAATAATGTGTACTTAACTTTTCGTGTATGGGTATAAGCTCACGGAAATTATTTTGAAATTCTATTTTTATCTTACGAGGTACGATGGCTTATTGGCTTTTAACATTCGTAATTGTATTTGGTATATTAAAAAAGTGCCACCAAAATTAGGCAAAATATTAAGTTGTTAAAATTCGCTCGTTTAAGAAGTTATTCAGCTTGGAAGTTGGACGGTATGGTCCAGACTTATCCCCCAGATAGGTTTCACAGCACATCATGCTGGAACACGACAGTCGCTTGGACGCAAGGCTTTGTCCGGTGAGTGGTAACTAGCCAGCTAGCTTAGTTAAGTAGGTGTAAGTGTTAAGTAGTGTTAGGGGTTAAGTAGTAGTGTTAGGTTGCTGTTAAGTAGTTAGTGACGTTTGTCCTGTCATTAGTCTACTTTTACTACAACTAGAGGCGTTGTTGCTATGGCAAATAATCATCATTTTTTTCTAAAATAATATTGTAACAGTAATTCGCATGCGATAATAATAAAACAAAATCATTAAAAGAAAATTGACTAACCTTCCTTCGTATGGCTTCCTTGCATTGTAGAATTAAAATAATAATATTTAATAAATGCCGAGATATAAGAATGTATATCCAACAATTATTTAAAATTAATTTAACTAACCTGCATCTGTTCCCAGAACCTTCTCTACCGTAATAATGTAGAAAAAACATTGAAACAGCATTTTCTGAAACAAAATATTTTTTTTAGTGGCGGTATTATAGGTACTTACTGAACTTACCTACCACGGTATCGTGTAACCCAGTATCTGGGTTGTGGAGGTCTGATAGGCAGTCGCTCCATGTAAAACACTGGTATCCAGCTGCATCCGGTAATACTGGAAGCCGACCTCAACATAGTTGGGAAAAGGCTAGGCAGATGATGATACTGAACTTACCTACCACAATAAAGTCTTCTTTGAACTGTATTTTCCCTGAATTTCTGATAGAAATATTGATGAATCTATAAGTTTTTCGTCGATGATGAGTGAAATTTAGATAAAGTACTGTATGAAACTACACATAACTAGGTATTTATAACACTCGTGTACCTATACTATTAATGTGACAGTTACATAAACTACTATTTACTTCTAAAATGTTCTCGCTGCTGAAGTAAAAAGATAATGTGTGTTATACGAGAACAAAGTTTTCGCATCTCGTGCCTTTGAATCCCTCGCCACACCAAGGAATCCTTCGCTTGTTTAGGATTCAAAAGCAGCACTCGCAGCAAAAAACGACTTTGGTCTCTTGTTGCACAAATTACTATTGATTAGTGGAATAACTAAACCATTTGAGGAACATATCACTCGGTATAATCTTCTATAGCCAATGACTAGGTGGTACTATTTACGTAGAACTTTCACCCCGCTATTTTTTCATCTATTTATTCATCTATCTATACCACCGCTAATATTTTAACTAACGAACAACTAATACATTACCATTTTGAGGTTAAAATTAAGACGAATGAACACAATAAACTCACAAAAACATAAATACTATAAAATATTAAATTTTGTATTCTACCCACTAAGTTTCACCAAATACTTTTAATAATTTAATAACTTTTTTTTGCACATTTTGTTTGAATGTTGTTCCCCGATGATGTCGCTTAAGGTACTATTTATGTTGCTCCATGATGTCGCACAAGGTACTATTTATATAACTATAGCTTCACCTTGTAATTAATTCTGCGAATATATTGATCAGTATCAAACCAATCCGTGCGATAACGAACTAAGTATCTATTTTTACCTAACTACAAAAAAAAGGAGGGTTAAGATTTTAGCAGTCTATGTATGTATGTATTTATTGAATTGTATGAAAATTGAATAAGCTATTTATCATGCTTAAAATCCTGAGAGTATACTTGTACATTAAAAATTGCAGAAATACAATACATTATATTTATTTTAGTTAATTATAGAAATGAGAACTGAATTTATAATTAATTAATTAAATTATTATGTAATTAATGACCATAATATTGTTTATTAAATATCATTGAATTCAAACCTGAAAACCTTGGCGTGGTAGGCATAGACACTGTTTATAAAAAAATCTGCCATATAGATACCTACTGCAAACCACATATTTTTTATTTCATGCATATCTAAAAAAAAGTGTTTTATTTTGTCACATGAGTGAAATGTTTCACAAAAACATTGCTAATCGGTTTTAGGGTTCCTTAGTAAAACAAAGAACCCTTTTAGATTCGTCATGTCCGTCTGTCCGTTTGTCTGTCACAGGAGTTTTACTCGCTGACTATTAAAACGATAGAAAGGTAACTACAATTTGGCTAGAATATACATAATTATAACGCCGCCAACGTTACCAAATAACAATTAATAAAATGAAAGTATAAGTATACAATATGTTAAGAAAACCCTGTCCGATCCGTGAAGGTATTAGTAGGTATCGGGATGTGATTCTATTTGTGTAATTTTTTTCACATAATAAGTAAAAAAAATTACCCCGAATAAAAATGATTAAAAAATTAAAAAATGA
Source organism: Protodeltote pygarga (assembly GCA_936450705.2). NCBI lineage: Eukaryota > Metazoa > Arthropoda > Insecta > Lepidoptera > Noctuidae > Protodeltote > Protodeltote pygarga. The sequence goes on from OW388248.2 coordinate 17,861,964, forward strand.
GGAAACTTACATGACAACACAGGCGGGCGACGGTCGGCGCACTCGTCAGTTTTCGGGTAGCGTAGCGAAGTCATATAGTGTTGTCAATTTTTGGAATTTTACCAAATTTTAAGTTAATTTGTGTAAAAATCACACATTTAAAAAAAATATTACAACGTTATCCTTATCAATAATGTAAATTGTTTATTCATATTTGGTTATATTATTGAAGTACCTATGTGCCCCTTTCGGGTCGGACAGGGTTTTCTTAACAAGCTGTATAAGAAACTCGACAAAACAACTGTCTCAAGCGGGACTTGAACCCGCGATCCCTGGCATGCCGTGCCATCGCTTTATTAACGATTAAGCTACCGAGTCCAGCCCGCTTCAGTTGAATTTACGAATCTCTTTCTTCACTCCTTAACCTAGTGGCCACGACTTCGGTCTAAGGCGGCGGCGGCGACGGGCTAGGTCTGCGAGCGGCGCGATGGCTATGCCACGTATTTAGACGTATTTAGGCATATATTTTCTAATGATATTTTAAATTTGACGGATGGAGTGCACGAAATCAATACAAATCATTTTAAATATGGAGAATGGAGAAACCGCCGCCGCCGCTGAGAGCGGCGAGTCGTGGCGTCGTTGAACATTTTAGTACATTTGTTCTTACCGCTCGCCGCGCCGCGCTAAGCTGCGAGCGGCGAGTTCGTGGCCAGGCCGTAAAGGCGTGTGGTCGCGGATCACGAGTTCAAGTCCCGCCCGAGTCGGTCAGATTCAGATATTTTCAATTTTCGTGAAAAAATATACAAATCAATTTATATATCTGCCTTACTCCTTAATTATTCATGCAAACTGCTATTAACTGATTAAAATTATATAATAATATCATACGAAATCCTAAGACTCGCATTTGCCCGATTTTTATTTGCAAAGATATTGGGATCATATTTCTATGATTTTTTGCCTTAGGTACTAAACTCCTATAATAAGAATTTTTATTTTATTTTTGAAGCTAACTCTACTTTGATTAATTGTACTTACGCATTCCTAAAACAGATAGTCGGTCCCACTTCATACTACCTATTCCTCAAATAACTTTCAACTTGAAAAACTTCTTTCTCTGGAAACTTGGAAATGTTACAAAAGCTGTAGTTCAACGTAAAAGTTTCCAAATTTCTTGTATTATGTTTTATGCGAAACCTTTCCTCCATGGTGGAAAATTTTTCCTCTTTAAAAGTTGATGGAATTTCGCAACTGCTTCTTTTAATTTGTATATGGAGTCGATAGAAATGGTAATAATGGTATTAAAACATATCAAAACATTAAAATCATATTAATATAATATCAATATTGTTCAATTTTCATAATCTATAATACATACGAAGGCTAGTAAACATTTATATACAACGTGTTCATAAATAATTAAAATACATCACCACAAATATCTGAATCATGACTCATACAAATAAACAAAAAAATTAACTAAACACAAGCCCTATCTACATATTGCAACTAATATAAGCTGAGCTCCCGACACCAAAGACTCCCCCTATTTTTAATCCAAAGGCTGATTTAAGGAAGGGGTGGAGGTGTCAACTAATGATGGGAGTAGTAGCAGTCGTACACGCAACTTTCCTGGGGTGACTCACGTCGTATTGTGTCGTAAAGTCAATGGTGGCTAAAAAGCTTCGATTTATTAGTCTAACCGGCTTAAAGGTGATTTTAAACGATAGTTGATGCACCGTGCAGCTTTGCAATAATTTTTCTTAGGCATTGCATGGCCTTAACATGTATTAAAAATCTTTTATTCACGATTTATGATGTAATTTAATTTCCTCTTGCAAACGAGTACAATGGGAAGCCGTACTAACTAATCCTCCTGTATTCAAAATTATGGGATTCAAATAAGTGTGGACCAAGTCTTGTAAAATCTATTTTAGTATTAATTGATATTTAAGGATTCCTTGCTACCGTTATTGGCAATGATAATTATAATCATATTGATGGCTGTGTTTGAGCTGTGGCTGCTGAGAAGAGAAACAGATGACAGCTGTTCTCTACCAAAATATATAATGACACCATTTATCGAGGTTTATTTTGTTTGCATTGTTCTAAATCTTCTTTACATTGTAAGTAATTGATGCAGAGTGATGCATAGTGTAGGACTGTAGGTATGTATAGATATGATAAGTATTACACATCAATATTCCGAGGATGTTGTTTGTAGGCCTTTATGTAAAGGGAAAATAAGTGAAATAAAAACTAATTATGTCAACATTATGTTTCCGAGCAAAATAAATATAATTTTAATTTAATCCGGACTTGCATATAAAAAAAAATTGTAAGTAAGTTTTATTTTTATAACTAATTTTATAACTAAACTGGCTCTAAACTAACATTTGACTCAAAAGGACACACCTCAATTGTTTATAATATTTTGAATTTTTAATATTGTCTGGAAGACTTAAAAAAAAATTCGATTACTTGATACTTGAGTTTTTTCCTGCATACGGCAAGTCCAGATAGAACATCAAGCTTAGAAATAAAATTGACTTAAGTGAGTAAACGTATTTGATAAAGACTTATAATCTACATAATAAATGTGTTTGACTTTGTCGTTACAACATGTTAAACAATGAATATTTATGCACTTTACCACAAAAATGCAAATATTTAGAGATGTTTTGAGTAAATGTTTATGATGATGATTAGTAGGTTATCACAATAATCATCTACGTTAATTATTAGAAATTAATTTAAAATAAATAAATTGTAGAAATTAATTTTATTATAGTACCTACTAGCTTTTCAGTGGTAGTGTTCATTCGATTTATTCAAACATTATTTTTTTTACAATAAAATAAGAAAGATGTTCACAGAGGTCGCAAACTACTTCCAAACTTGTAAACTATCTACGATTACAAATGAATGCTAAGCAAAGTCTAAGTGGATGAAATCAAAAATTACCAATAACCTATAGCCCTATCAATTTCTATTTTTTGTATTTTTTTCAAATTTAAGTCTAAGCAAAGTTAAAGTACGCTCTATTGATCTCCACTTGACCACACAATTAGTACCAAACTTTATTAAATCCCAATGAGCATTAAAAATCGCTTTGCAAAAATTGGGTAATAAAACTAAATTAAAATATGTAAACCGATTTAAGAACTACCTATACTAATTCCCTGAATTACAATAAAAAAATATTAAGTTACGTTCAAAAATTGAAAAAAATTGAGCTCTGGTAAAAATATCGGGCCACTTACCATAAAAAACATCTTCACAGTTGTAATTATTTACGCCGAAATCGGATAGTTTAACGTCCACTGCGTTACGTCTGTTCCCGTCAAAAACTTTTTCCTAATAAATTTTACAGCGCTTCTTACCTTTAATGCCAGCCCATACGACAAAAAAATACCTAGAATAGAGTGGATAAGCACTTTTTTCCACAATTATTTTTTTGCCCGCTTTCATTAACAACCCCTGGATAATATAGGTATTAAGGAGCGTTCTTATGAAAATACCGAGACATAGAAAATTGCCGTTCTGCAGTACTGGTCATTTCAAATCAAATATTTTATGTTTGGCTAAGAATTCTAATTTCTAACTAATTGTATTATAACACCAGAGTTTTTTTTTCAAAATTAGTAAATAATTTGTTTATTGATTAGCGTTACGTACCTATTTGAATCTTTTTCGTCATCCATACGTTAAAAATTCGAGTAATTCTGGAACATGAGGACCGTTGTGGCAGCAACGCGACACAAGCGGCACGCAACTTCAACGAGGTTTGCGGTTTTGTGCGAACACTTTAAAACGAACGCACCACCTTTTTTTAGTTTCTCCGCTTCCGTTCTGGAAATTTTGACCTGTAAAATCGACTGAAATAGCTGATGATACTCAATCTGCGGTTGAATTAGTAGCATCTTTCTACATTAACTCAAAGGTCGACAGCGCGAAGTACGCATTTTGACTGCTCAACAGATACACAAACAAAGGAATTTTGAACCGCATTGTTTTCTGGGACGAAAAATGGATTCTGTGACGATCACAAGCGCTCAACTAGTTGGTTGGATCCTGGTTCAGCACCTAAACCCTCCCTTCCCTCAACGGAAACTTACCCCTAAAAAAGTGATGGTCACTGTTTGGTGGTCTAGGGCCGGCGTGATTCATCAGCGCTTCTTAGCAAACGGGGTGAGCATTACTGCAGATGTCAACGCAGACGTCTCCAATCAGTAGGGCTTGTAATTATTGCACCTTCTTTATACAACCAAGATCATGGTTATCTACTCGACGAAATCGTTTTCTCTTAAACCAAAACTTCAACATTAGATAGATTAATATGAAAAAAACTAAAATAAAAATAACATTTTAGTAGGTATTACTTACCGACGTAATGTTTTTGCGAATACTACATATAAAGAAATAACTTTTAGCTATTTACCTGAGCCTTTTGGGGTCGAGACGCTGGGGTCGTGGGGGAAATTTTAAACCTATCAGGGGGTCTGGCCTATACATACCTAGATGACTTCGCATTACCATCCAACGTGGCAATGCAGCCAGCGTTTTGGGGATATTGCCCACTGGAAGCGGTCTTTTAGATTAAGTTTTTCTTTTTAATTTATTTTGTGTTTTAGCGTTAGTTTTTAATATTAGTAGTAGTATTACTCTGTGAATATTATTTTTGTTGTGATTTAATAAAAATTATCACTTTTAGTCGGATTTAAGTCGCGTTACTTTTTTAGAATAATAACTTTCGTGAGACATACTAATATATAAATATTGATACGGCTTTACTCACGTATTGTATTCGGGGAAGGCCCGACTAGTTTCGAACTCAAACGGAGTCCATTATCAAGAGCGGGTGTATACGCGACGCCGCCGCGTATACACCCGCTCTTGATAATGGACTCCGTATTTATACGCGTTACTTTTATTAACTTGTCAAATCCTAAAGCTTTGAGAGCTTTGCAGCTCTTGTGTTCGCAGGCAGACGACCGACATGTTTACTTATAGACAGGCAGTACAAAACTACAAACTGTACTAGGGGTACTGTCTAAAACCTAAAATAAAAAATAAGGATATAAAAGTTGAAAAACTGCATGTCCATACTAAACCATCATATCGGTTTCATTTTACAAACTTGATAAAAATATATTTCATGTAGAACGTTTACCTAATAGCGCACCTATTGCAATGACACAACGTTTATTTTCCATTAAATTTAATTACAACATATATTCTATCTCAATTCTAAGTTTTATGATATGATCCGCCCACTTTAAAAGGACCGTGTTTAAGAACAGAATTTTCGTAATCAGGAACCATGATAAACTGGATAAGTTTAGTGGGGTTGTCCCCTCCCGCATCACGCAAGTTCATTAAAACCCTTTTGATATAATGTGCATAGCGCAATGACAATTAGGAAAACTTGTAGGAGTCGAGTTAGTAGTAGTAGAGTAGTTCTTGTAGTTACCTATTTATGGGTTTTTTGGTATTACGATCAAGAAAATCGTGTTTAAGGTATATTATCGAGCGACTAAATAATTGGTCAGTGATAAATAATTTAACTTGCTTGGAACTAAATATGATAGTGTGGTAGACTTCATTGTTTCGAAAGGTGACCTCTTGTATCCGAGGCATGCATTAAAGAAACATGAAGGAGGTATGAAACTTGGAATGAATCACCCGAAAAAAAGAAAAAAGGGTTCTGTAGGCTACCTACATTTTACATCTATTAAGCAGGAGATATTCAGCAGACAAAAGTGTGTGCACTCTCTCTATATATACAGGGTTATTTGTAAAACACCAGCATCCTTAAAAGGGGTAATTAAACTCATCATTATGAACAACATTTACTGTGGGACCAACCCTTAAATCGCAAATAAAAACAGCTGTTCCATACATTTTGTTGAGTCATGTGAACATATAAATGTATGGAACAGCTGATTTTTTTGTTTTGCGATTTCTGGGTTGGTCCCGTAGTAAAGTTGTTCATAATGATGAGTTTAATGACCCCTTTTAAGGATGCTATGCTGGTGTTTCACAATAATAATAATATATATATTATTCTGTACCATTTCTCTGTTGTTTGTAAATCTTTTTTTAAATTTATTTTGTATCGTAGTTATTGAAGAGCGTTATGATTGGTTATGATACTAATCAATAGGTACTTACCTAAGTGTAAAAATTGAATAAAATAACTTCAAAATAAATTACTTATGTGTGTACTTATGTTTCACAAAATTGTCTGTGGGATTACTACAAACCATTTGAGCGGATGCGGATGTCCTTAGCACGCCTTAGTGATTCATACTAACGAGGTGAAAAGCCGTAAAAGCATATTAGCAAGCCTTGTGACAAATCATACCTATTCCTTATAATATTATAAGGCGGAACCAAGCCCAGTGAGTTCTAGAGTTCATTAACTGGTAAGTACTCGATTATTTATTGTGTACTTACCAGTACCAGTACAGTACCAGTACAGTACCAGTACAGTACCAGTACAGTACCAGTACATAAGAGATCTTAAATTTGGTTGTACAGAGTAAGACAAACATATATAGGGTGTAGGAATGTAACCTATAGGAGCAGACCCAAGTAGTTTAAAGTTTAATTTTGTTAGATATTAAGTGAAGTGATCATTCATAAATTTACCATTTTTAAACTGTTTATAAATATTATGTTATCTTATTCTTATTCCTGTAGTTCGTTGGGAATTTTATTATATACACTTTTACTGACATTGCATTTTAACCAAAACTATGCAATTTTGAAGGTGGTTGGACTAATTTGCAGCTTGAGTCTGAGGTGGTGACTTATTAAACTAACTAAAATTGATTAATTTGATTATATTTGATGACAAAATATTCGTCATAGAAGTATGTAAGTACCACAGAAATCTTAAGTAAGTACCTACCTACCAAAAAATTTCGAATTGTAGTAGTGGCGCCCCAATTTTTCCAGACTCTTTTTTGCACTAACTGTAGTCTGTATGTTTTTGGTCTGGTCGGGTATCGTGGAACTTGGTAAGATTGTTTTATAAAGTGTTGTAGATATTTCCGTGGATATATATCGTAGTGCCTAATGCTAAGTACTTGATCCAACCTTAAACCACAATATATATATACCTAAATAGTGTTGGACCCTTTACCCATGAAACTGGACTAGATGTAGGAGATCAGTTTGCAAAATTTGCAAATTTATAATATTAATTGTTTTTTTATTTTATTAATAATTATTTATAATAATAGTAGTTCGCATCAACACCTTAAGAGGTTCTCGTTAGATGGGCTTGATGCAGAGGGCAGTAGTCCTGGACACGGCTCACATAGTCAGGAGGTTCCTCTCTCTGGAGTTCTGGCCACCGGTAGCTTGGACCCTGTTCCCGTCTTTTTGAAACTTGGAAGGATTACAAAAAAAGATCATGCTGCATTTTATATAGATTTATTGCATGCCATAGCCCTTCTAACGAGCAAGTATGATAAAAAATAACTTCTTGATGTTCTTCAATTGGCGTATCTACTTATTAGAAATTACCTACTTCTGAATTATACGCAGGATGTAATTTGTGAAGTGTCAATAAAATAAAATACCATTATACCACAAAACTGTTTATTTCACAAATTACGAATATATAAATAATTCTAAATCGCGTGTCCTTCACACTGGGTTCCATTATTCCTTACATTAAGTATACAGATATTTTTGGCGGAACCCTATGAAGCTATTACAAGGCTAACGATATAAAATTAAATATGTATTTTATTATACAAGTTATTAATATACTTTATTGGCGTAATTGGAGCTGTATGGTTTCTATTGAAGTTCTCAAAGATTCAATGTAGGTAGGTACCTACTTAGAAATTTCAAAAGACTAGTTCTATAATTAAAAAGCAAGGATTAACTGCAATCATATTCCATAGAAATGTAGTAGGTAATTAGTTAGTATTTTAAACTTCTAGGTATTTCAAATGGAAAAGGATTTTTTTTATAATTATCTTTAAAAAAGTTTTTCATAAATGGACTAAAGGGGCGATATTTTTTTGTTAAGTATATGAAAACTTCAATAAAAATCAGTAGATTTATCACCTACGCAAAACTTACATAATACCGGCTAAACTCCTAAACAATCATTATTTATAATATATAACGGACCACTCTGTCTGTCTGTATTTCACATGTTTTAACTACAACTTTTAGTATACATTAGCCTCATTGTCATACATTTTCAGTCTTTCTAGACTTTATCGGATTATTCGGGCAATTATAATAATATAAACATCATTTAGAATATTTTATCACAAAATAACACACTGTTGTGTTTCAAAACTACTTTGTATTGTAATGATGTCAGTTTTTAGATGCAAAGTAGGTAACTATGTTTATTTCTAGGCACAATGCTTTAATCACTAATAAAAACAATTGTACAATGTATGAAATTCATAGCAAGGCTAAGGCAGGGCCCGTCAAGAGGACCAGCAAGAGAACGGGGCAATCTAGGGTGTTCAGCTTTAGATGGGAATGACCCTTAAAGTGGCTGGGAAGGAGGTTATTTAGGAGATAATTTAGGGCCATTTCCACCTAAACACCGTAGAGTGCCTCTATGGCAGGCGCATGAGTAGCCGACTCTTGCAGATAGGTCAATGTGGAATTGGCTATAGTAAGAACTCTACCTACAACGATTACTTTGCTATGATATGCTATGCACGTGAGGTGATTCACACTATAAGTATTTTACACTATAGTTGAAATACCTAGAGATGCGCTTTTCTAGTATGTACCTAAGCGGGTGTATCCAGCTGACACCTACTTACTACATTTCCTCAATAAAACATACTCAAAATATCTAGTTCTCCGCTAAATTAACTTAGGCACTTATGTCATACTTATTGTATGGTTTACGCTAGGTTTTTCAATTGACTGATAAACTATTTTATTTTATTTTAATTTGGATGTAGTAGGTACATATACCTAAACCACTGATGTCTGTTACATACTCGAGATCAGTGGTATAGACTTATAAGATAAATAAATCCAAATAGAAATAAAATATTATTAACCATTGAAAAATAGCCATTAAAACATCTAGGTATTATATAATACATGCAAAACCTTAAATAGGTATTTAGGTAGTTTGTTGACAACATTAAAATTCCCGCTGGTGTTCATGTAAATTTAAGAATCTAGAATAACTTTTTTCATTTGTATTGGCTTGTTATTTGTTAATTATTACTTTTTAACTTTATGGTTACAGTCATTGAGGTAGATAAGTACGTACATTTGCATAAAATAGGTAACATACACACACACACATATATACATATAACTGAAATAATAATTATTATAATGTATTATAGCAGCAGTATTATACTTAAATTCGACAAATTGTGAGTGCGGCACAATAGTTCACTGACATTATAATCTCCACTTCTACAACTATGAACTTCTATTAACTAGGTATGAAGCTTCAGCTTTCTTTAATATTTATTGTTAAGGTAGAAAGTAAAAGTTGAATTCTGTCGAAGGTAAGCCTTTGGATAAAATTAAGCTACTAAGTTTAGGACTACAGATTACTATGCCAGAAGTCTAGTATGGTTAGACATCATAAATCTTGGAATGAAGCGAATAGACACAATTTCGAATTTCAAACAATTCGAATTACAAATATTGCCAAAGAACCTCGGAGATTTTGTAACCTACCTATGTAACTAAAGTTATTGCGAAACTTACGAGAACTGAAGACTGAAAAATGACTAATAAAAAAGAGTTATTATGGGTAAAGCACAGGGTTGTCACTTGTCAAACCTTTCAAATAATTAAAAAATTAATATACCTAATGATCTGTTTTCTTTTATCTGGTGGCTATGTCCATCGTACTAATAATTTGAAACTTTCCATACACACTTCTTTATTATAAAAGAATATAGATAATTTAAACCCCTGTAATAGTGCAGTTTGTTATATCGCCAGCCTGTATATATATATATATATACCTATAATATACGTATAGGTAACACAAATAAAAACATGTAAATACACCCTGTTGCTTTAAAGACCAGTGAATTTTAGAAGGTAATAAGGTCCATGAAACTGAATAACTTTCCCCAAGGAACCTGAAATAGAATGATAAAATGAGAATTGAAAATTGACTTTTCATACAAAGTCACTTTTGTATGAGAACTTGAATTATCGTTTTCAGATTTCGACCAATGTTCCTTGCGGAAAGTTGTAAGTTTCATGGCCTTTATAATTTGACAGATCTTTAAAGCACCAGAGGTAATTGCGATGGAGCCAGTATAATAAAATTGGATTGGTATATTTTGTCAGATTTAAAAATTGTTGTTTGAAGTTCTTCTTTTACACTTTTAATTAAAAGAAATTAAAGTTTCTTGTGATAGTTTAGTAGAAATATTGAAATACGTTGTTCATTCAGATTTAAGTATCTATAAGGACCTTATTTCATTGATTAATTAAAGCTAGGCGAAGTCAATATGCCATAAGCCATAAAGTGACACTGACAACCATGTCCCCATTCAAACGTAACTTTACCAAGTAAATTCCTAAGTGTTCCACTTCACTCTTTTACTTTCTGCTCTTCCTTTACTCTATGTTTACTTCAACCTTGACATTGGCAGAATCATCGTGTAATTGCGATGGAGCCAGTTTATTAAAATTGGAATTGGAAGTGTTCCTATTTATTTGACATTGCGTTTTTATCGAAACTCGAGGCTTTCGTTACCTGTTCGTCACGTCTACTGTAACTTTTAACCTTAGAACTAAAACAAAAGAAGAAAGCTTCAGCTTTGAACTGAAAATAAAATATATTGCGACTTAACCTTTAACTATATAGGTAAATTATTATTGCCATCCAAACTCAACGTTGCAATGCAGCGTTTTGGGGACTTTACCCACTGGTAGATTCTTCTTTTGTTAATTTATATTTAATTTTGGTGTTTAATTTAAATTAATTGTTAGATAGAATTTTAAACTTATGTCATATTCAATTAACTTAGGTATTACACTTTTGGAATACAATACACATAAAGGGTACATATTCTTAGGTCGTTTTCCAATACATTTTACGCGTAGGTACCCACACTTGTATTTACATTTTTACTATTACAAGTATTTTGTAAGTTGTATAAAACTATGTGACTTTTATAATATTATTATGTATCTTTGTGAATTTATAAAGAAGTCCAGAAAGCGTAGGTACATATACCTAACAAATTTAAACATTATGCCCCTCTAGTCTAGGACTAGGTACAAATTAATAATACGCTATACCTACTGCATTTACCTTATACTTAAATATACTTACAGATTTTTGTATTCTAAATAAATAATATTGACAGTTACCTACGTAAAGAATAGTGCGAACTTTTAATAAAGTAGGTATTTGACATGGAAATACATAATTATTAATTAATTACCATATTTGCTATTATGTAATATACAAACAGACAGTCCAAATACAAGGTACATAACATCCCAACGATTAAGATAAAGGATTAGGTAGGTACATATTTTTTTGAAAAAATTCAATTACTTCATAGATTTCATTAAAATCTCTTCACAAACTTACTAATTACTACTTAACACCCCTTAGTTTTAGTCGATTAGTTGACTTAACCGTATGACCATTCTTACTAAATGGAGATCCGATACTCTTAGTCGATCACTACACACAAAACTAAAGTACCTACATACTTACGTACTCAAATGATTAAACAGTAAATTTTTATGAGGGTTATTTGTGAAACTGGAATCAGGGAGGAGATAAATAAAAAGGTTGTAAAATTATTTACAAATTTTTTTATAGCAATAAACATGTAAAAAATTTGAATTAGGTCGTGGTGGACCATTGGTTACGGACACGCTTTGCAAGCACGTGGGTGTCGAGTTCTTTTTCTACTTTCTTTTTTTTGTTTATTTATTTTCTACCTGCTTACAGTTCCGTAACTAACGTAGCGCCCTGTGCGAGCTTTTGTAACTGCACTGGGGCTAGTAGAAGTATAGAGGATGGGAAAAGTATGTACATTCCAAAGCCTATGAAGCAAGTGAAAACTTCAACTCTTGACTGTACAATAAAGAAAACTAGCAGCCCCCCCCCCTGCCCCCCCCCTTGGGGACGTCTTTGGTCTTTGCCCTGCACCTAAGGACCGCTGGCAGCGCCCTAGTTACGGCACTGCCTACATATCGTATAAGTAGTTCGTGCAAATTGAAGGCGTCACATACGTACTAAGCTCACACATTACTTACAAACAATATAGATGAGTTACAGACTATGTTTCATCAACGCATTTTTAGATTAATATGGAAATGAATTTTTATGCATTCTTAAACAAATGCAATCATGCACTGATCATCGGGGCACACAGCCACAATATTACAACGAGGAAACTTTAGTTCTAAGTTGAGTTTTTATTAATCCTATTAGATCTTTTAGTAGATAATAACAATTTTCTTTTGAAGCAGAAGAGACCCTTAGACCATTGAACTATGAGAGATCTGACGACACGATCAAAATGTGATCAGCTATTTATGATAGTGGAATTGGTGCCTCTAGTGCGGTGATAGCGCTAACCAAGCAGTTTGAAGATATTAGTCTTTGAAAGTAGCGGACTGCAAGTGTGATGCTGGTAACAGCAGCAGCAACAAGCTAGACTTCTGAGAATTTGAAGCATGTTTGTAAAAACATGCTTCAAATTCTCAGAAGTCTAGCTTTCCCATACAAAAATATTTATCCTAATTTTAGGAGACCATGCAACATTTTTACTTAGTTTTTTATATGCATAATAGCACCATTAAAAAAATATTATACACATAGTTAGTGATTCATTTGGTGTTTTTTATATTTAGTACCTATTAGGTGCCCTAAAAGGGTACCGATACTAAATCTATGTATAAACCAGTAAGTAGGTACGAGCCTCGGTCTCCCCTACTTCAGAAATATAAAATTGCTTTTATTGAATGAAAAATTATTATCTAAGCCTTAAAAGCTCTTAAAAATATAACTAGGTACAAAATGATTGATAAAACTAAATCATTATAAGTATTATTTTCTAAATCTTCTTAATATCTTACAAAATTACGACTGAAAGACTCAACCCCTCGCTAATTTGGAATTTATATAGTTACAAACTGCATGATCAGTGATCAAAATAATTCAAATATACAGGGCGTCCCACGGATATGCCACATGGAGGGAAAGTACCTTGATTATAATGTAGATGGAACATTTTACTGAAAGAAGACATTATTTACATATAAAAACCAATTTAAACTGCATTCATAGGTATTTAAATAAATATATGGTTGAACCGACAAATAAAAAAGGAAGATTGATTATTTTTCTCACGTAGGTAATGGGTTCGTTTCGCGCTTCAACCATGTCATTATTTAAATATTTATCTATGAATGCAGTTAATTTTAAAAAAAAATCAAATAATGTCTTCTTTTAGTAAAATGTTCCATCTACAATATTCAAGGTACTTTTCCTCCATGTGGCATATCCGTGGGACGCCCTGTATGTTCCAGCGGGCGTAGGTTCTCGGTTTCCGTTTGAAGCAGAAGTGATAGTTACCTGTCGCCTTGTCCTCGTCATTCTATATAGGTACCTAAGAATAGATATAGGCGACCACATTTCCTGTTAGGCGTTAAAACATGCTAAACAAGATGTAGGTATGTATCATGATAGTCAAAGGATTATTATCAGGGTTCTTAGATGAATGGATCGAGGGAAAGCATATCAAACAATGTATAGCTATAACTGAAAAGTGTAAATAACTGAAACTTAGTAATAATTCTCCTTAAGTTTAGTAAACCAGCTATTATTGAGAATGATTTCAGAATTTTATGGCCAGCAAACTTTGGAAATATTTTTCATGATACCCATCATGACATTGATCTGAAAAAAATACGTTATCCCAACTTTACATGTGGGAGGCCCCCTCAAATTTGTCATGTTTGTCGGCGATATAATGATGTATATATTCATGCTGAATTGCAGCTTTCTATCAATGATAGACTGCGAGTAAAATCGCTGTGACAAGCAGAAGGCAGACGGACATAGCGAAACTATAAGGATTCCTGCTTCAGAGTAGGTAGGTACTTATCAAATGATTTATTTACAACATAATATCATAAACCTATGCTGTCAAACACCGAGAAATGAGAAACAAAAGGAAATCAATTGTTACACGTCACCGAGGCGTCGGGCGCGGGCGCGGCGCCGGTGCGGCGCATTCAGTCCAAACCCCAACCGCATCGCGCCCGCGCCACGCCGCGCGCCGCTTGTATATGTCCCGCGCCCCGCCGCTTCTATACAATTCATATGAAACACGTAATGAGCAGCGCCTCGCCCGCGCCCCGCCGGCGCCGCACCCGCGCCCGACGCCTCTTATGTATGTCCCGCGCCTAACCCCTCTTTACATGTTCATCCTACAGCTTGCCAATAATAAATCTTTCCACTGATCAGACCTCAACACAGCTTACCATCAGGTAGATTTGTGGTGAAACACATGCCTCTGGTTTTCAAAAATAAATAGTAGATTATTAACCAAGGGGATAAAGCAGTGTCTTCTGTCACGGGTGACGATTTAAATCGCGAGCGTAACGAAGGACTCGAGGTTTACTCCCGAGCGTAGCGAGGGTGTTAATAATTTAAATCACGAGCGAAGCGAGGGATTTAAGACGAGTCCTGAGTGTAGCGAGGGATTTAAGTTCACCCAAGACTAAGACAGCTTTATCACCTAGGAAAATACTCTACTTTTCGTACCATTTGCGAAAAAATTAACACAATAATACGTACTGTTTCTGAAATTGATAGACCTTTCGCACTTCTCCACGTTGAAAATTCTTCATAAGTTTTAAAATAATTTTCCTTGGATTTGGTTGGAAGCAAATTTTTTATAATTGCGGCAGCATTTGCACTGATGGAATCCGACAATTCACTGTCACTGTCGGTTTGATTTAACATCGTAACGTATTTTTAGAACATTAACTTATTTATAAAAATAAATTAAAATCAACTTTATGAGTATTTGAAGAAAACAAAAACGCGGCAAATTCCTAGACCAATATTTTTTTGTCGGAAATGCAAAGGTATCAAGCTCATACGGCCTCGTCGGTTTTCGTAATTTTATTTAATAATCATAACTGCATAATAAATGCGTATTCCTTTTTCAAAAAGATCTGTAGGTAATGCTTTATATACAAACTCAATGGTGTAAACACAGATGTAGTTCAGTATAAGTTTCGTAGTAAGTATTCCAAATTTAAATTACATTCTCTCCCTAGAGCATGAATGAAATTCAGTACAATTTTCTTTCCCTGTTTTTGACAGATTAATAATGACTATTGTTATGTTCTCTTTTTGAGGCATAGAATGTCACTTTTTTGAGCAAGTGGTACGAAAATATAATTTTCTCAATTAGGTAGGTAATTTAAACGACAATGTTTAACTAAACAGCTAACCTGTCATAGATAGTTAAATGACAAGGCTGCCTTATAACTGATTACTCAAACACATTCCGTAAGCATCATCAGTTTAATCATAATCATGATTATAAAATGTGTGAAGATTCAAATAAATATGTATTAAGTACTTAACAAATTAGGTATGATGTCGCATAATACGATTTTTAAATATTCCACTGCGGAGACTACATTTCAATAAAATGCAAGTGACAACTGGGTATGATTTTATTATTTAGGAAGCCTGAAGACTTATTATTCGGACGGAATTAGCGCTAGCAAGACCATGCACGTTCTGAGAATCACATATTCGCAGCACGAGACCATATTATGGCACATTAACCTAGTATCTAGTGTAAATACTAGTAATGGGAGATAGTATAAAATGTGTTTATTATGTAAGCATAAGCACATTATTGTCTGTTCTGATACTGGAGTGAGAGGTTGTTGAAGGAAGGGTTTTGGTGTATGATTGGCATGTGAAGGAGGATAGTGAAAAAATAAAATAAAAACTCAACATAAAGGTTAGTAGTTTATTTAACTAATCAAATAAAAAGGTGATCATTTTATACAAAAAAATATATTCGCTAAATCGCACTGTGTGCGCAAGTCCTATTATTAGTCTTTAAACAGACCATTTATTTATAAATAATGACTTTTCCTAGGAAAAAAAAATTCACCAAAATATGGTATTCACCTTTATACAAACATTAGTTACAAGCGAACCGTACTTTTTAATGTTCATAAATCATATAAAGTAAATGCAAAGAGATCGTGTGTTGCTATCGATAGATCTCCTTTGCTGCATTCGAGTTGCGAATCGACTAGCTTTAATCAAATTCAAATATTCCTATTTAAATTTATATAAATCATAATATTATGTCCATGTATGTATGTCCTAGACCGTTGCAACGTGGAGGTTTAGTATCATAAATATTGGAAAGAGCATACTTTTTTATTAAAAGGTAATTTTATTATAATTTTTAAAGTAAGATTAAAAGTGCAATAACAGATTGTTTTATATTGACCTGAGAGTCGAACCGACCAATGAAGAAAGTATTTATTACGTATAAGACTAAGCTATACGTTCAATATGTATTGATATCCATCAATACTATCCGTCGTTTAATCACGTCAATATTGTGGCGTGATACGTGATGTGCATACCTATGATAGTAGATAGGTATAGTACAGAGCTAGAAAGTTGAAGAAGAAAAGCGATGTACGAACAATTTGTTATTACTGAGCTAAAAGTATACACATACGAATTTATTGAACGAAATAATACTTCTTATTATAACTGTTCATTACGAATTATCGTCAAATGTCCGAGCTCTGTTTTGAAATCTTTGGAAATTGGTAAGTAATAGGTTCCCCTTTTTAGGCAAACTGCAAACATGTTGTAACTTGTAATACTGAGTTAAGTAACTTTAAAAGATTGCAAATAGACAATTACCAAGCAACTTCATTAAGAATTCTTTCATTAAGATGTAGAAATAATGCTTTACAAAAATGTTTTATAATTATTATATTTATGTACTTATTCAATTTAAGAAACAGTTCAGTACCTAATAGAGTTACTTGGTCGTTAAATCGATTCCTTCGGTCTGCCCGGATTCCAGCTCTGATGGGGAAATTTGAAAAAAAGCTTTGATTGCAAATGTTTCTTCCTTTTTTTCTAAAAAGGAAGATATTGCAAATTAAAAATAAACTATTAAAAATATGCTTAAGATAAACTTGCTATAACAAGTATGTGGTACCGGTGTTAATAGATGGCACCCTTTTGTAGGTAGGTACATCCCAGTTTTACCGTATTGAAGTAACGACCAGAGGAACTAACTGAACTAAAACTACTGAATTTACAGGTAAATAAATTGAGTTAAAACCGATAAAAATTGTATGAACTTGATATTATTGCCATAACAAGTATGAGAACTCCCTACTACGGCACCCGTGCACGAGTACGACATAAACATATTTCAGCATTCAGTCGGTTCGAGTCCACCACACAAGAAATTTTAAAAACTAAAGTGCAGTTTACTAGGTTAAAGAATTTAAAGAGTATCTTACGTCAAAAGTGCTATTTTCAATACATACATACTTTGCCTTCATCTGGTGGCTATAATTTGGGACTTCCATAATAAATACAATTTCATTTCATTTTCCTACGGACTTTATCAAATTTCGTTACTGAAATATACTAAAAAATAAATAAATAATATTATATTCATTGAATATAATAGTTTATATTAGTCGGTTCGCAACACAAACACTTATTGCACGCAATATTATAATTGCCCTAAGTTTAATTGTAACTAATTAGCGAACCACAAAGGAATCACTAGGATATTTAGTCTTAAATATTCAGAAACGATTGTATACAGGAAAGCTATGAATAATCTCGGATGAGTCCATAGTTTTCCATCTACAAGTAACTGACAATCATAGATAAATAACAAAGAAGAAAAAAAAAACACTATAATAGGGTGTTGAGTTGTTTCTCTCAGCTATATCTATATTACAGCCTTACATTTTTTGTTATAACTTTTTTCTTCTAAAGTATAAATAGATGTATCACCAGCCTTAGATATCAAAAGGTATTTATTTAAAACTAGAATAATTAGTTAAATGAAGCGAGCTTTGCTAGTTGGTTACAATTTGATGATGAGTCCAGGGCTTATGAGTCGAGAGATAGGTATACTGATGTACTAACTCTGCGTTGTCTATTAAACGTCCGTGTGATAATAAACTTGGAACTTAAAAAAATATTACTTTAAGGTGCGCGTCCACTACGTCGGTATCCGTACGTAAGTTTTAGTTGGTTTGTATTAATTCTTACAGAACTACGTTCACTGCAATTCAAACCAGACGTTCGCGTCGGTATATGAAGACATCTACGAAGACGTCATCCGCAGTGAACGCACCATTTAGTGTTGACACGTCCTAATCGCTTTATCAGCGAAATCTGGTAATTTCTAGAAAAGGAACGACCCTTTTTAGTAAATGTTTATACCGTTCAGCAATTTTGGCGAGATTTCAGAATTTTAACAAAAAAAGAAAAGTTTTAAAAAAGTAATTGACCGTGAAAAGTCTCTTGTCTATAGTTGTGAAGTGAAATATTATTGAAAAAAAAAGAGAATTGGGGACATATAATATCATTTAATAAATATTATAAGTATTGGATTATTTTATAGTAGGTCATTTAACAAATATAAATTTAAATGCCATTGCCTTCATTTAATTCCGTTGATTTAGTTGCTTTCCTTTTTTCAGAATGTACATATTCACTACATTCTGATTTCAATCAATTACAATCGCAGTCGAAGCCGACATAGTGGACGGGCAAGTGTTAAGGCATTTTCAGGATTATTTTATGGGAGCAATGAGAACGTACTTCTCAATCAGCGTCAGTTTATCCTAATATTTTTTTATTTACAAATACATAGGTATCACGTTTAAGTTAAATCTATTCGTAATATTTTTTATTGCTATCAAATGAAATACCTATGTACCTATCAAATTTAAGCGCCATTATTACATTGTGTATATTATTGGACTATTTTAATTATTATCTCAATTTAATTTATATTAAAGTAGGTATTTCCATCCACTTGCTACATAAGCAAGCATTTACTTAGTCAGTTACTTACAATAGGTTATAGTCTCTAAAATTGTCGAAGAATCAATGGTCGATCGTAACGCACTAGCAAAGCTGATAAACAATTATATCGTAGAAAAAAAATAACAATTTTTAACACTAACTAATAACCATGCTAAACTATTTTGTATAAAGTAGATCGAGGGGAGGGACGTGGACACAATAAACTACACCACACTATGGGAAGAAGTAGGAAGACGGTAGAAATGTACTAGGACAAATTAAGGGCTCTAACGGGCTACGCATATCTATTATATTCCAATTTGTACTAGTTTTTAAACTGCCTATATAACGAATGTGTCCACACCAAAATGACGAATTCCTTTAGTCGCCTAATACCAAAAGCGCAAAGTGACAAAGGGTTGTAAAAGTGGTTTCTTGTCTTGTTTCAATATAAAGGAACTACAATGTCTAAGAGCCAAATATCCATAGCGCTCAAAAATATGATACGAAATTTCCAAAACCATTAGAATTTCAAATTATAAGTACGCCTAGTAAACAACTGTCATAAAGTTAATAATTATGTTTTTACTACATGTATATTGTTATAATGTTCCACTAAATACACAATTTTTCTCATCGCTTTTTAAAAAGAATAAAAACTATGATACCCAGGTGCTCAAATATACAAAAAGATCAATTACACGTAACGGCACTTTTTTTACATTTACATAATTATACATTAATCATCATCTTCAGCTGGAACGCGTCCACTGCGGCAACTTGCCGCTAGCAGTTATAATTATTGCTGTCTAAATTTGTTGTAGGAATAGTACATTTTGTTACTATCGTACATAATATACGGGACGTTTGAAGACCGAGCCGACGCGGGTATAATGGCACGTCGGTAATTATTAATGTTGAAATACAAAGTTTTTCATCATACTTGCCAGGAAATAATAAAAAAAACGTACAATTTATGTAAATGAAAAAAAAAAACAATTCGCGTATAGCTATCTTTTTTCTAAGAAGATATCAAAAAAGACATTCAGTCCGCCAGCTAGCAACATTAAATCAAATATTTTTGTTATAATATTTTAATATTTTAAAATATATTAAAACGATAGTCGATCTAATGTTTAAATAAAAATCTAATTACATTGTTCGGTTTTTAAAGCATTAAAATAGATTTTTTATAATTGTATAAAAGACGACAGTCAATGTTTTTTTGGGGAGTATTTAAACTCTTTTGCTTATATGTAATTTTAGATTTACCGCAAGTTTGGGGACTATTTAGTTTCGACTCAAATATTTTGAACAGCATCGATATTTTCTCTTAAATTCAATGTCACATTGCCTGTTATATATAGAAGAGGAAATAGTAATAAATGTTTAATATTTGCCTATAAAATATTTAGTACCATTTCCTGTTCTGCTTTTGGACCTTTTTTTGTTTAGTAGTTATTGACGAGCTTTAGTAATCAATAAAAAAATATGGAAAAGCTGATGAGAAAAACTGAGTGGATACTATATATAATTGAACGTTATTATACATGCTGTATAATTTAAAATACTATTTAATTTCATAAAAGAATAGGACAAAATCAACATTTATGCCTTTTAATTTCTATTTCACTATTCAGACTTACTTAAATAAACTTTACAATAGTGCAGCTTCGTTGGAGTCAATGCGCCACTTTTGAGTGCTCATTGGAGGTATTTGCCCATAAATCGTTGGCGATCGCAGTCCTTTTTTGATGATTACTGATTACTCTTACCCAGAAGGATGCTGCTGCCCATCCTCCGGATTTTTCCCTTTCTTATTCTTAGGCTAGAAACGACAAGGCACACTTGTCGTTAGGGTATAAATGTAAAATTATAAATATTATACTTTACTTTTAAATTTGCTTTACTTTACTTTTTGAAGACTTTGCCCCTTAGACATTGTTCGCTTTGGCCATTGTATTCACATTTTTTACCGTATCGATTAATCGTTAACTATGCAAATTCAACAACGTAAATTTTTGTATAGCGCGTATAAGATGGTAAACAAGCATACGGGCCGCCTTATAGTATAGTAAGCGATTACCGTAATGTAATAGATGCTTGCAACACCAGGAGGTGCGACAACGAGTTAGGATGCCACTGGCCTATGGGTCGTGATCCAATTAACACTGGTCTGGAAACTGGTCCAAATGACAGAGTCCAGATTTCCACACCAAAATGAATGGGTTGTAAGCTTGGGTGGTATTTTTGCATTTATTCCAATCATTAAAAAAATAAAAAGCTATGACATAAAAAAAATGTTATTTCTCTTACTGTTTACTGAGTATGTTAATTAGGCTGCAGCGTACTGTTACGAAAACTGTTATTTTACGCCGATATTCTACAAGAGGGTGGTACTATCTCGGTCGAGCCCTGAGTCTACCACCGGTATCACAATGCTCTTTTGACATTTTGCGTTTTTAACATGACGGCATCAAATCAATGAATAAGGAAACATAAGGAAATGGCATAAGGAGTGTATACTGAATTTTAACAATTAATTATTTCGACACGGTCCCAATTACGGAAAACAATAGTGGGACTACTCATTGCTTCGATCGACTGACCATATATATTATGAGTCGAATATATATTCTGTCGAAGCAGTAATTAGTCGAACCATTGTTTTTTGAAATTAGGACCGTGTCCAAACAATTGTCGAAATTCAGTAAGAAGTCAAGAAGAAGAGATTTGAAAATTCGACTGATGGTGGCTCAGCAGTTAGAGCGTTCGCTTCCCATCCGCGTTAGTTGTTTTTTTGAATTTCTTATTAAATAATTATATTTATAAAGCTAACATAAGCCAAAACATGTAAAAAAATCTCAAAAAAGTTATGCACAATTTGTTTCGTAGGTATTCCATTGTATCGTATTCCTTATTCATTGCAAATTGATTCTTTGGCGTCTAATGAAGACTCCCGAAAAATAGGGTGCAATTCGGTCAATATGACTGTAAAGCGTCACTTTGACAGCACGACGTCTATAGACGACTACCTCAATAAAGGTTAACATAAATTTCCATTCCGACTAGGATCTCCGAAATTTAAATATCATCGCATAAATAAACGGATACGAAATTGTCACGCGATATGCAAGCTAGATACTTAAGGCCGCGTAGGCACTACTCGTTTTAATAAATATAATAATTTAAGTTTCATTAATAACTATTATACAGGCAGTTATCCCCGAGGATTTATAAAATATCAGTAATACTCGCGCGTAACTGTATTTTTTTTTAAGAGACCGACAATCTTTTCCTAATTTCAAGCAACAGCCGAAAAATATTATTTTTAAACTCAGCAGTTTCACGCGAGTTCTAACAAACCAACACGCAAAAATATCGAAATCCAATTACCTTTTTTATTAATCTAATATTCATCTGAACTGTGTATAATAAATTCAACAATTATTCAGTTATATTTGGTTATTGTAGTGCATTATTATTTATATTTACTATCGGAGTTGCTAGCGATTTTAAAGAATTCTAAATTAGTGGTGGATTTCAATTATTACTAATATAATATTTAAAATTGTATATCACGGTCAGTCAGTTGATAAACCGAAATAACTTTCGGGAATAAAATAACAGGTACAAATCTCTTTAGAAATGAAAAGCAGGTGAAACACTAGTCGACTGTCAATAAACTCAAGTAAATGTATGTCGAAAATGGAGTACCTAAAGAAGAAAACAAACTGTAAGAAATACAAAACCCTCCACCGTCAAATAAATAAGTGATTTCAGTAACTGTTCTAAAGCAACAGCCCATCAACAGTTGTGTAAAAATATATCTTCCTACCGCACGACTAAGTAACGTAGCCTATTTCACCACGAGAATGCTTACAACTGACAACTATCTAACAACTATTTAGAATAATATTTAGAATATAACAGTTTGAAATATTATTTCAATTTACTTTATTGGCAGTAACAGTATGATAAATGAATTATAGGCACATTAATTACAACTTACGAACTGTGATGAAATAGACCACATTTATTATTGCATTTATATCATTTGCTGTTATTGTCGCTAAGCTGAATTAAAAACGGTCCAGCCGCACGGCCTTTACAAGCGAAATGGCCTTAATAACACTAGATTTATAAATAGGCTATATAAATATTTGAGATGCGATAATTTCATGACCCGACGGGCCTAGGACTCATTTCGTGACGTCAGTAGCCGTCTTGACAAGGGTATAGAAAACGTCTTGAAGACTACATGCGTCACTATGAAATTAGATATTTAGGGCTGTTACGTAAACGCGATCGATGCGAAAATATGCGTATCTGGAAAACGATGTAACTCACGGGGTTACAACCCAGTTTTGAATGACGCATACAATATGTCAAAATCTTCGAACTTGTCTTCGAAAGTGGCATTAAACGCATTTTTCGTAAAATCGCGAGTGGTTATGATATGATGTAATTTTATTATCTTATTGTTTTAAATCACTAAACACACGTAATCAGGCTATGAACCACGCGGGATTTAACGAATATTAGG
This sequence comes from Protodeltote pygarga, assembly GCA_936450705.2. NCBI lineage: Eukaryota > Metazoa > Arthropoda > Insecta > Lepidoptera > Noctuidae > Protodeltote > Protodeltote pygarga. The sequence goes on from OW388248.2 coordinate 17,885,570, forward strand.
CAAACTATCGTGACATGGCGACAGAAAGTCCCTGATGACGTATGGAAGTGTAACGTAGATTATTGTCAGGCCACTGCCACGTTGAAGTTAGGCTCAGAATTATTCAAACGAGCAGTTACAACATAAATAGTTCGTTAGTCATTTGAGAACTACGGGGCTAATTTAAGATAAACTAATATAATACATTTTCCATACTTTCAATTGATTTATGCCTAGGTTATTCACGCGGACAAAGTCGCGGGTGACTGCTAGTATTTTGTAATAATAACTATAAAAGTCATACTTTATTAATTCAAGATATTTTAAGAGGTATATCTGTTGCTAAAGTGACTTTAGAAATTAATCAAATAATTATGTTTCCGTTTGCATAAAACCTTAATTTCGTCCGTCATGGCCTTGACATTTGTGAGTAAGAGTAAGTGACTTTCTGTGTGTAAGACTACTAGTTGCCAGTTTCAAGGGCAGCCTACCCTTTATGGAGAAGAATCTAGCAAGAAACTCTATAATGGCATACAATATTTTAGGTTACATTGTTCTGAGGTCTTACGTGAGAACAATGTCAGTCGACTAAACACAAGTACACCTTAAATATATTTATGCTTTTGATACAATTACCGTAACAGCTATGAGCTGACCAGTCCCAACCGACGGCACCCGTTCACGAGTATGACGCATGCATCAGCCATCGCCTAACTCAACCATTTTGTAGGGAATCAACGAACCGACACACAACGCCACCGCTTTCGGGACATTTCCGTGAGCATGACATACCCAAGCCGTACAGCAATCATCCCGTTAATAATAACTAAGTTGGAAGGACTACATGGTGCTCACATAATTACAAACATACATAGTATATGTGGGAGTATTCAAAGATATTAAGTATTCTATAATAAATATTCAATATGATGTCAAAGCACAATAAAAATTGATTTTAAATATTACCAAAGTTCAAACAACGCTAGTGGTTCGCAGTGTGCAGGAGGGAGTAGTATGCCACACAACTTTATCTTCAATATAGTAGGCTTTTGATATAAGGAAACCTTTAATAACTGTTTTAAACCTAGCATCAGGCAGATCCTTAATTTAAGAGGGTATTTTGTTGTAAAATCTAATGCATTTACCCATGAATGATTTGTTAGTTTTAGAAAGTCTATAAACAGGTACCACAAGATTGTCCTTATGACGAGTGTTATGATTGTGCATATCACTCTTTTTTTGGAAGCAATTTATATTTTTTGGCCTGTAATTCATAAAGGTTTTATGCAACGAGAACAACAGATATTTATTAAAATAGTTTTATAATTTAATATTTTAGATAGTTTCAAAGCCGTTTAGCAACCTTGGATACTTCTTAAAATATATTTAATATACAAAAAGTAAGACTTTATATAAATAAAGAAATGAATAGTCGGTTTGCCCCACAATTCTCATAAGACCACATTTCATTTTTTTTTTGTAGAAAGAATTTTTTAATTGCGAATAAGATTTGAACCCCTAGTACGCGGGTAGATGTATCTACCGTCTGGGAAGGTTGAATGTAAAGATAATTTCGATAACACGAGCAGGATTACGCATAGCTCAGTTATTAGAGCCGGTGGTTTTAACTAGTAGGTAGGTTAAAGTCCCGCTCGTTGAAAATCGATTTTTTCTTTCTACAAAAATTTTAACTTCAAAGTTTGCTTTGCATGCGTTATGCTTTTAAAAATGTTATATATATAACACATTTAGTTTATTACATTCAATCCGCGTTTTTGAACTCCGTGTCAATTCGACGCTCAAGTGCTTGCAACCCAGCTTCTAACTCTTGCTGTAACAAAATTAAAATTATATTTAAACATAATAAATAACCATAAACTGAAAAGTATATTACATGAATTTATAGCTAAAAATATTTTTTGTTTATATTATGCTTTTCAAAGGTTTTTGGAATTTATCAATATGGCTCAGCTACTAAGGGTATTTTTGCGGGGTATCTTATTTTTTAAACTTCATTAAGTACTTGTTTATCGCCAAAAAAATGTATTCACACAGGTTTTATTTAATATTCATTTCCATATTTTCAACGATTTAATGATAAAAATATATATCTGTAACGGATCTCACAATAGTTACACACTTAGTACAATTACAAAAAATAAATTAACAAAACATTAATAACCAATTATTTGAAAATGTATATAATTTGAAGAAACTGATGCATTCTGGGAAATATAATTTGGAAGTGATGGAGATGCCACTTTTCATATTCCGCTGGTACGTGTGTAAAGCAATTTTTCATCATACTTGCTCGTAAACAGTGCTGTTACATGTTAGAAAAGCGGGCGGTAAAATACGACCATAGGGTGTAATTTTTTTATACTCGACCAAAAACACTAGACTATTAAACTTTAAGTAGAACATAAAATTTTAAAGAAAGTAAAATAAATTTAAATGTTTAAAAACCGAACGAGAATTTTTATTTAAACAACAAACAAGTTCTAGCTACGCCCGTGACTTCATACGCGTGTATTTTGGATTGTGCACCCCCTCGAATATTAAAATCCTGTGATATAATTCTTACCTTTTACGGATGACCTAAATACAATATTTTCAAAAAATTTAGAAAGTTATTCTTAATTTTAAACCGAAAAGCTAAATACTAGTTCGACATCCCTTACTTCAAAAATTAGCGGATTTCCGTACATTAAAGTTTTACCGCACTTTTTACGCCTTCGATAGAAAAAGATTTAAAAAGATGAAACATAATTATATCTTAATTTTTCACCTAAAGCTAAATACCAAAATTTACGTCTCTAACTTCAAAAATAACTTTTACAAACTAACTTAAACAAACTTTCACCCTCCTTTTTACCCCCCATTAGTTTTATTTTTTCAAATATGCTGAGATACATAGTTCGTAATTTTAACAGCTTAGGTAATTACCAAGTTACATGTGTCTAACTTCGAAAATAACGGATTGAATTTTGAAAAAGCCAATACGCTTATTTTTAATTTTTGACCCAATAGCTTATTACAAAGTTTCATAGATTTCATATCTAAAATAACGGATTTTCATACCAATTCTAGATGCCTAGGTAGACCGATAGTGGAACATCGTATTTTGACTGTAACTTATAATTTTATTAGCCATTTATTTTGCACAGGAGATTAGTTACTTATATTTGAAGCTTCTATTAAAAAGTAAGAAAGTTTAGACGATACTTTACGTCGTATAACTTAGGTTTTTGCAAAAACGCATGATAAACCGTCGATACAAAATTTAAGTCAAAACTTCTGGTCGTGTGTTAAGGATAGTATTATCTTATAATTAAGTTATTACAAAGATTATGGAACCAATGTTTTAAATACAAATATTGATAAACTAAAATATTACAATTGTGCCTAAACAATATATCCTAGTTCCAAAAATAAAATTTTAATGAATTGTTATTGTATACTTATCTACCCTAAAACTTTCGAAACCTACTGCAAATTATTAGAGTTCAAAATGCTATTTGACCATAACAGTATACTCTATCATCAATTCATCATAGAAAAGATTAGAAAAATGGGTACATGGAATTTTCAGAAAACTTAAGATTTGTTAGCGCGGTATACGAAATTAATACGAGGGTTGTGCGGGGCGCGAAGAGGGTCATATCACGCCCTCTTTGTAGCCGGCCGCCCGCCGTGCTTTCAAACATCAGAGTTGTAAGTTTTAAAAATCATAATATTAACGACTTTATGTACATACTCTTTGTAATATAAAATTTTAGTTCAGAAGTTAGAGGTTTCTTAAGAATAATAATATAACAAAAAAATATATAAAACCGTTTTTATTTGTTTAACCCATAACAGGGTTTTGATTAAACCGGCTTTCAACTGCTCTGACTGCTAAGCCACCGTATCCTACCCGAATCAGTTGAAATTTCAACTCTTTCTACGCTAAGGGTGATTCGCGGTCAGAGCGTCGACACGGCACGTTGAAGATCGTGGGTTCAAATCCCAACCGTATCAGTTGTTTTATCAAATTTTCTTATTAAATAATTATATTTAACAAGCTTACATGTGTACATGTAAAAAAATTCACAGATTTTTTTTTATTAGTGATGAAGAATGCGAATAATAAAAAACTAAAATGTGCATTTCTTTTAAGTATAGCCTAAACATCAAAAAAAGGTGTTATAAGAAATATATGGTTTTGTTTTGCATCTCAAAAAGTGAAAACCGGTTTTTATTTAATGCCTGTATGCATTGTCTATTTCTGGGAAGGTAATTTACTTTTACGCACACACGCAAATCAATTCTTACTAACAATTTAAAACACTTGCAATAATGTACAAAGAGTCTACAAAAATATATCATATACCACATTTGAAGTTGAACAATATTCGAAATTCCAACTCTATTGAATAAATAAAATATCAAACTCGGATGACACTAAAAATATTATACTTATACAGGCTGACTGGTGAGACACTAACAATACTGAAGACCCTCCTCGGTACTCTATTCTCGTTATATTTACTCTTTACAAAGATTTTTTAAATGTTTTTTACACATTTTTTGCTTATTAAATAATTTCAATTTACAATTTATTTACAGTTACCGTTACCGTCGGTAACTAGGGGGCGGCTGGCCCCACAGCACGTGCTTGGCCAATACATTATCAGCGACGCGTCTTAGCGAAAAATTATCCACACTTAAATTTATTTGTAGGATATTTTGGTCAAAAATTAAGTACCTTTTTTATGACGTAAATATAACGAGAATCGGGTACTGAGTACCCACCCTCCTTCAGTATTGCTAGTGTCTCACCAGTCAGCCTGTATACCTACATGTCGAAATGTGATCCTCCTTTTTTTTCAGTCGCCGATTAATAAAGAAATTATATTGGTTTTAAAATTTTATGTAGTTTACATGGAAGACAAAAACAAAAGAACAATAAAGTATGTAGTTCTCAATTTAAATTATTAAAGATTTAAAAGATAATATTAAATTAAATAGATAGATTTGAAATTAAAGATAATATTTTATTATTATTTACAAATAAATATTAAAATTACTAGACATGAAAATAATATATTCGGGTAAATACGGTAATACCACAGTCTAGATATCATACAGTCAGTCAACGCGTTTGATGTTTTCGAAAATGCCGACAACGTCTAGACATTCGTCTCGACGTAAAAAGTGTTAGGGTTGACACAGGACTAAAAACAAAAAAAAAATCATTTATTTTCATAACACGGAATAAACAATTACCTAATATATACGGAGTTCAAGCCCTATGACTAGACTGTTGCCCGTGACTTCGTCCGCATGTATTTTTTTTTCTATAGGTACCTATATCCCATGAAAACCGATGTCTATCTTCTATTGGTCCCATGCTGTCTATGTCAAATTTAATTAACTTTGGTTCAGACATTCCCGTTCGGGTTACGGGAATTTTACAGAATTACGGGATTCTACAGGAATTACGATAACTTTACGTAATCACCGCCCCCGAAAACCTATAAAACGATACCCATATTGATTTTTACTAAAAACTCGCGTCCGCCATCTTAGATCTCAAAATTAATGTCATATTCGTGATCACCACCCTTGAAAACCTAGAAAAAGATACCCATATTGATTTTTACCAAAAACTCGCGTCCGCCATCTTGGATTTCAAAATTAATGTCATATTCGTAATCACCACCCTTGAAAGCCTATAAAACGATACCCATATTGATTTTTACTAAAAACTCGCGTCCGCCATCTTGGATCTCAAAATAAATGTCATATTCGTAACCACCACCTCAACAAGCTCAAAAACAATGCCCATATTGATGTTTTTCAAAAACTCGCGTCCGCCATCTTGGATCTCTAAATTAATGTCATAAGTATTCATAATCAACACACCCGTTGAAAAATTGAATCAACATTTAAAATTCAAATAAATAAAAAGCGACACCCGCTAATTCCTAGGACCCAACAATTCTATACAAGCTACGGTGCGGCACCCCCCCCTCCGTCCCCCGCTCCACACACCCCGCACGATTGCTCTGTCTAGACGTGTTCGTTGGACTACTGTAGGAAAAGAGAAGACCTCTTTATACTGTGGTAATACGAAGACTACCGATGTGTTGTAATGGAGTATTGCAAAAATATAAACTACTTATACATTATTTATATTAATAATTAAAGCATCAGTCCACATTTTGGTATTTTTTAAACGAAGCTTTAAATACACGTAACTAATCTCCTGTGCAAAAATAAATGACTTATAATATAACATTATAAGAATAGAATCGTAATGCTATGGGGCTATACATTATAAAACGAATCTATGTTCAAAATTTTCAGTTTGAAGGTTGGCTTGGCTGTGGGTTGCCAAGTCGATCACCTTCAAATATAGATTTATTAAATCGACTATCGTTATAATTATACAGTATTCTTAAATATTTTTAATATAACAAAAATATTTTACTATTGTGGCTGAATGCGCATCTACTGTACGCATGCGTAAAAACTGAAACGCATGCGCAGTAGGCATGGGCGGTGCAATCCCGCGATTTTAGTATTTTATTTACATCCGTTATACTTGGTTTCGATGTTTATTTCCTTGCAAGTATGATGAAAAGCACTGTATGTTACTCGGGAGGTACGACAATTAGTAACATCGGCCCATTACATCCCTCTTCTGCGGCTCGGGTTTTAATTAGAGTAGTAATTGTGTACTTACGGTTCTTACAATTAGCAGGTTTATTGCGTAATAATACTACATTTCGAACATCATGCCCATTCGGCTCGCATTGAATATTGAACAAAGTAAAATAATTTAAAAAAAGTAGATTAATTGGTACGGATAGTAACCGATCTAAACAAATGTTACTGTGTTTTGTCCAACGCGAGCTAAATGAACGCAAACGCAACTAGCTCGCCTTAAGTTCGATTAGCAGGCGCAAACTTATTTTATTGACAAATTGTATAGTTTGTTCAAAATATTCTGTATTCGAAAATTTGCGCAAATATATCATATTAGTACGTAGTATTAAGGTATAACGCCACACTTAGTGTAATTACATATTCTTACGGAAATCGATTTAGTTTTTCATCAACAAATAAACTTAGCAAAGATCAAGCGAGATTGTATATGCCCGGTGTAAGAAACAACATAACGAAAACTCAAACGGTGTGTGGTTTCGTACACACTATTTAGTAAAAAAATGCTGAAAAAATAAAATAGTACTTAAGAAAATAGCGACGAAAAATGTCAAGGCTGTGGAGAACCATGAACTGAATCCATGGTTCAGTTTACGTCACGCTGCCCCTTACACCTTGTATAGTATATTTATTTTTCACATGTCATTTTAATATCAGCTCATTGCCTAGGCAATTAAAACACGATTTTTTAATTTACAGCCAGTAAAAAAAAATACATCAAAGATGTCGAACGAAAGCGATTAGCATTAAATGAGTCCTTTAACAGAAAACATGTCCTATATTAAACTCGCCTATTATTAATTACGTTGAAAATGATTTTACTACACCTTACATTAATTTTAATACGAAAATTGTATTCATACAAGACTAGAACGATTAAATTCAAGAGGATTACATTATTATATGATTTGACTTTTAAGTTATTACTTATAGTTAATATATGTAGTGACACAAGCAATTTGTAATAAGCAAAAACAATCTAAATTTTTAAAAGATATCATCTAGAATTCTAGATCAATGATTTAAGAAATAGTCTATACTTTTAGACATTATAGAGTAATTGCTGTAATGATACTTGATATATAACTATGATATTGTACAAATTTTAGAACATAGACATTATAAGCGGAAGACAACAAAGTCAATTGCTATTTTTTTAAATAATTTGAACTAATCAGGTAATTAAGTAAATCTTAAATAAGCTTCTTCTTAAAAACCGCTTACTTAAACATTGAAATCGAAACCCTTGTCACTTTTAATAACTACATTCATAGATGAAAGTATCATCTGTATCAAAACAGTCAGGAAAAGTACTTACATCGTCGGTGCCTGGGATCTGATAGGCCTTAGTAGCGGCTGCGAGGCGGTCAGATACCGAAGATCTTTCTCGCGCGAGTCGATCAGCTCCAACGGCACGGCTTCGATTTCCCCCGACTTGGTTTGGCGAAGGCCCGTTCACAGTGACTGTTGGGGTTGCCACTACTGGGGTTGAAGGGCCAGGCTTCAAAGGGACTGGCACCACCACTGGATGTGAAACAGGTCCACCCACTGCTCTAGCCCCAGCAGACTCTACTGGAGATGACCGCCGCGAGCAAATAATGGGGCGCATCACCGTTCTAGTTGGTAGAAATGCCTGTTGAAAAGTTATAAGGTTTATTATTTTTGTTTAATATAGGTTACACACGCACTAACGCGCTGTGCTACTGTTCGATATTATCATCTTGTCTACGGTGTTCTAACAGGATGTTAAATACCTAAACAATCCCATTCTTTTAACAGGTAAACCATTTAGGAAGACCGGTGGTACCACATCCGGAATCCTTAATGCCAGCAAGAAAATTAATCTTTTTTTATCGTAAGGTTGATGGCCCTCTGGCATGGTTTATATTTATTGGTTATATTGAGTAGATACTCTTTTTTTAACGGTATGTTACGTTAAAAAAAATGGGAAGCTAAGGAACATTTAGCATTCGTAAAACATTAAAACAATAACTAATGATGTAGATCTTTATTCAAAGTAATCATATTCGCTGGAAAAGTCGTTCATGATATCACATATCAACTGGAGCATTAAGTTTACCTCGGCAGCCATTGTCGGTGCAGGGAGCGTACTCAGCATCTCTCCGAAGTTAAACATCTGTAGAGAAACAAATATGTTTTACTTTACACTAATTAGCGTTTCAATAATAGTAATCAATAAGTAGTATCAATAAGTTCTTCTTTATCGGTGTGCATCTTCTGGTGTCAGTTTAAACCGCCCGTAGGCCTCTGACGTGGCTTTACAAGTTTACACACCGATAAAAATCTCTCAAGTTAATTTTAGGTTAATTTTCAAGCACGTTGCTTGAAGGAAAACATCGTAAGTCTGAAATCGCCAACTTGGTGATTAATGTTCAGTCCATCCCTGTAGGAGATGAGGCATTTACCCTGCAGTGGGACAGTTGCAGGTTGATTTATTTATAAATAGGCAATGACGATGAATAGGCGATGGTTTGTGAATCGATTTAAAAAAAATAGTTTGATTGCGTTTAGTTACTATTGACGAGCCTATTATCAATAAAAACAAAACATTTTGCGGTAAACATGCCTTCAGAGGCAGAAGTCGCTTGAAATTAAATACTAATGATTAATGGTCACTCGTCGACTCTTTAGCCCAAGTGTTCGTTATGTATTGCGTATTATAAAACATATTGGCATATTGAGTCGTGATAGCCTAGTGGTGTTGACAGTTGAGTGGCAAGTCAGAGGTCTCAGGTTCGAACCCAAGGCGCGCACCTCTAACTTTTCGTAAGTGACGTGCGTTTTATAAATTAATTATCACTTACTCCGTGCCTCGGAAAGCACGTAAAGCCGTTGGTCCTGCGCCTGATCTCTCTCCGGTCGTGCCGAATTGCCGTCCCATCGGACTATGAGAGTGAGGGAATAGAGAGTGCACCTGTGTTTGCGCACACACTTGTGCACTATAATATCTCCCGCGTCGATGGCTAATCTCCGTTGAGATTGCCCGCTGTGACCGTAATTCGGTCAGGAGAACATTATTATTATTTATTATCTATAAAACAATAATTTAGTTACCTCTCCCGGGTTTGGTGCCCACACCGCCTCGGTGCGCGGGTCCAATCGCAGATTGCCGTAAGATGAAGAATTCACGCGGTATTCCGGCAGGAGCGTGGGTATTGCTGTAATTTACATGTATTTATTTTACAACGACTTACAAACACATTGAAGGTCTAGCGTGATGAGCCGCAATTTAACAAGAATTTAGAATTTAAGAGTGTCATTGTTATGACAATGATAAATAACATAACGTAGATTCACGCTTGTATTCCCCCCCTCTTGGGAAGGCACAGGTAAAGGTAGGTAGGTAGAGGTGCACGTAGTACACCCACGTTTTGCCGGCTATGTTATAAGACCGACTCCGTGCTGCTACTGAGAATTTCCTAATGGAAAAACCCAATAACACTTTACCCGACCCGGGGATCGAACCCAGGATCAAGTGCTCAACAATCGTGCTTGCTACCACTAGACCAACGAAGCAGTCATAAGAGGCAAATCAAAATTAAAAGAATACCTAATACGCTAAAAAAAAGTACTTACGTGTAAACAAATCTTCTCGTTGCGGCGGCTGTTCCGGCGCTTGGAACATGTTTGGCATATGGATATTGTTCTGCGGGGCCACATACTGCGGGGGACACATCTCCGGCCTGTACGGCACAGAGCCGCGTTGCTCTTCGGGTACTCGTGCATTGTAATGCGGGTAGAAACGCTCCCCGTTTGGCGGCAACAAGAGCTCATTGTTGATTATTGTCTGGTTCAGAATGATAGGGTGTGAAGGCATTGAGTATCTGGAAAACATGTTAATATTATAAGACTTTAATACGACTAACGCTCGCAAATTTAAATTCAGCTTAGTTGTCATGGTGTTCTCAGCATGAAACTTATGAAAAAAGAATTAAAAGGATTTTGTTTGGCACATTGTAGAATTTAAAAATCTTTATTAATGTCTAGTACATTCTCCAAAGGTGAGCAAAACTTTGAACTTCTAAAATATCCTCAGTCAAACTTTGTCTGATTTAGGCATCGAATGATCTAGACATCGAATCCAGCATCTATCGATAGAAGCTTATTAATAAAATTAGCTTTTTGCCCTCGGCTTCGCCCGCGTGGCGATTAAGAAACTTGAAGACAGAAACACGGGCAAGGCGGAGCAAGTGAACCTGTGGATAGACTGTCGAATGTTTTCCCTGCCACAATTTAACCACTGTGCCTCTACGGTATAATTGTACGTATATTGTATGCGGTACGATATAACACCGTACCGCATATTGTATTCTCGTACGTTATTCTTGCTTATACCTATTGTTTAGCTGTCACAATGACAATGACCTGACTAGGTATATACCAGAAAATTTAAATATGAAATAGAATTTGAATGAGAGTAATGATAATGTTAGGCGATAAAACTGACACACTGCTAGGATGAATGCTATACGCAATAATGACGACTGCTTCAATTTATATCATACTAGCTTTCGGCCGCGGCTACACCCGCGTGGTATTTTGATAAATTGTAGCCAACACGTGGCGCCATCTACTATCATAAAAACGAAATTGTTGTTTTCCTCGAGAACAATACTTTTTTTCGGGATAAATATGTCCGTTTCTGTACACCTGACAATGTATATGGAAAATTTCAGAATGATTGGTTCATTGGTTTAGGGGTGAAAAGTAACAAACAAACAAACTTACTTTCGCATTCATAATATTAGTTAGGATTTAAAAAATAAATAAATTAACTGTTAATAATATTATTTCTTGTATTTTATGGGAATGTTTATAATAAGAAAAAAACTAAACTAAACTTTATTTTAGCTAAAGGATTTTAATACATTTTTTTCAGTAGGATACTACTCTATTGTGGTAAAACGAAAATAATCCAAAATTATTTAGTAATTTGACAAACGTTCAAAGAAAAGTACTTACGATGCTTGGCCATTGCTGGGATGTGGGGTATCTCCTATATCTGGTGCCAAATTCACAGGAGCTACGGCTGCAAAGAAACACATTATATCTCATTATATCTAGTAGAGAATGCATTAATGTCATTAATACGGCATTATATACCTATAACCACCTTTGCCTTTAACGTTTTCACCGCGAAGTATTAGACCACTCATATAACCACGTTTTTAAAACGGTAATTTGTACCGAACAGACAAAGAGCCGACAAGTCTGGCTCATCAGGGAATGTAGTTTAAAATTGTACCAAACAGACCGACAAGAAAACGTGGTAATATCATAGTAACAATTCGCAAACCCTTCCCAAGCCCAAGATCTTTAGCGCTTTTGCTCAAGATCTTTAGTGTTTCAGACACCGTGCCCGCTATTGGGCCTTTTTTTACAACGATCTAACTGATTGTAAGCGATGTTTTAGTCTGTGATGGCAGGAGGGATAGGTATCACTTAACTTGCTGGAACACAAAGTCGCCTGCCGGCAATGTTTTGTCCGGTGGGGCCGGAAACAGTTTGGGTGTTGATCGCTGCTAGTTTGATATCTTAATCCCACCATTAGTCGAGTTTATGTCACGTGACACGTTTATGCTATTCTTGACAGACACCACACAGTGGAAATTTACATTTACAACATTTACAATCTGGAAATCGAACCCAGATTAACGAGGGAATACTAATAAATTGCGTTCGCTAAGTTATAGTATCTATGATAAACGTATGATCACTTGAAGTACAAGTAGTAGTAAGTAGTAGTAGCAGAGCCTAACTACCTAACAGGCTGGATTGTCGATACATGATTCACAATAGCGGTAATCATATTCGCATTCTACCCTACCCTATTCTACTCTACCCCTACCCTACTCTACCTATACCTTACTCAATCCCTACCCCTATCCTACAAATATAAATAAATCCAGCAATTAAAAACCATGAAAATCGGTCCAGCGTTCTCGAGCTATGTGTTCGAACAAAAGATAAATAAAATTTGTTATTATTTAAAGTGCACCATACCTCTAGATATAACTTCCATGTAAGTTGAACGCAAGCAAACAATCGATATTAGCAAGATACTTAAATAAAGCTTATTTTAAAGATAATTTATCAATTTAAGGCCCTGTTCGCAGCTTACTAGTAAAGTAACAATTAATAACTTGGCAGATAATTTCAAAAGATATCTGTTGCATTTCTGAAATTATCTAAAAGGTGAAACGGCCTGTTTCATTATGTTGTCATTTTTATTTTGTCGTCGGATGTCTATGACATCCACACAAGTAGTTTAATGGTATCTGAATAATACAGGTCCAAACATTATGAAAATTATCTACATTCAACAAATAAGATTTAAAATACAACATTACATTAACATTTACATTCATCATATTTATTTTATTTATTTATTATAAACTAGCTTTTGCCTCGCAGCATGGACGTCGGTTATCGCTTAAAAAGCCTATGTCTTTTCTCATATTCCAGGCTATATCCTTGTCAAATCGGTTCTTTGGTTTAGGTGTTACGAAGTAACAAACATACAGAAAAAGAGTTACTTTCGCTATAGATTTAATATTAATTCGTAGGAGGTAGTTGAGTCATACTACAGGTAATAGTTATAAAATAGAATGGTGATCCTTCTCTGTATGGGAAGAGGTCTTTGCCCTTAAATAGGCTGCACAAAAAAATAAAAATAGAATAATTGACTTACATGCTACATTAAAATTCTGAGCATCTAGCAGATGTTGTGGCATGCCGTACTGAGGGTACTGGGGGACCGGCATTCCTGGCTGTAAAGGCTGGATGGGCTGGCTTCCGTGAGGTGGAACAAAGTTATAATTGCCGTTCATGTTTAGTCGAAACCTGAAACAAAAAGGCGGGATGGGATGGCTTCCGCGAAGTGGAACAAAGTTATAACTGCCGTTCATGTTAAGCCGAAACCTGAAACAAATTATTAGTTTAAAATAGTTTAATAAGTTGTGATAAGCTGTGAGACATCCACGAGTAGACTGCGATGGAAGGAGTTACTTCAAACGAAGTCACAGAGAGGCCATAAATGTAATCTTTTAGGGTTAACGGGGAAAAACGGGATCCTATTACTAAGCCACCACTGTCCATCTGTGTGTCACCATGGTGTATCTCATAAACCGTGATTGCTAGACAGTTAAAATTTTCACAGATGATGTATTTCTGTTGCAGCTATAACAACAAATATTTAAGTGGAGTCCCATACAACAAACGTGGACTTTTTTTGGCGTTTTTTGCTCGATATCAATAACGGCAATAGGTAGACGCTTGATCTATTCACAGATTATATATTCACTTAAAAAAGAAATCATTAAATTTAAATAAAACAAATATTTAAGTGGGGCTCCCATACTTTGCTCGATATTAATAACTAATGCTTGAAATATTCACAGAATTAGTTGTACACTCACTACAAAAATTAATAATTAAAATAAAATAAATTATGGGGGGCTCCCATACAACAAACAGGATTTGTTACTTTTTTTTCCGAAACTAAAAAAAAGCTTGTAATACAGTGTCTAATGTAGAATAGATAATGGTACCTACAGAACCCTTCGTTCCCGAGTCTGACTGGCCGGTTTTTTTTTTTTCAATATTATATAAGAAATCAGCCGTGGCAGATCGCATAAGAAGTTTGCTAAGGTACGCATATGACTTAAATAATAAAGGTTGATGACGGTTATGCATGGCATTTCTACCCTACATTGGACGGTAACACCGCGAATTTATTGGAGATTTATAATTCAGAGGTTATGATAAAACAACTTTTAACGGATAACTCGCGTAGAATGTTTAATTTTCACAACAGAGGATATGGTTATTTTTTATAAAACTAGCTGACACTCACGCACATTCGCCCTCTTTATACTAATTATCCGAATCGCAACGCCACCTACCCTCAAACCCACACAAAAATATCGTCAAAATTGGTGCAGCCGCTTTAAAGTGATACACAGACAAACATTTGTGGCAATTGATTTTTTATAGATAAGATTCTGTAAATATAATATTAGTAACAGATTATTTGCATAGATATTGCCATATGAGCCATAACAAAATGCCTTGAGTTTCAAATTCAACGCCATTGATCATAATGATTTCAAACAAATTAAGGTTCATGTTTTTATATATTTATTACTCTAATAAGAATTAGAAGGCGCATCAAAAAATTCATTAGGAACACGTGTTCGTATATATTTCGTACACTTGAAAGAAGACTACATATTAAATTTGTAAGTACACTACATCTTAACATTCGCACGGTAGTTAATTAAATTAAATAAATTTTTCGCTATTCCAAAAAGTTATAAAAAGGTATGTGTGAGGTACAAAGATGGCGCCTTAAATGCCTAAAGCTACTAATAAACTGGGAACAACTCACCGTATCGCAACGCCGAAGATGCGCAGCCGACTGATGCATTCTAATACACTGTTCCAATATTTTATCCCTAGCAATTGAGTTGCAAGCCTGAGCCGTGTGTTGCCATTCTACATTTGTATGATTCCCTACAGTTATGGAAATAAGCCAGAGCCCAATGTGACCATTATTAATATGAAGATTTTATTGTAGACACGAGCAAGTTTCTCTTTCAAAAGTTTAAAAAATGGCGGTTTTTAGCTATAAAAATCAGAGGTCGGGGTGGTTTATATTTTTTTTATTATTACATTCTTCTTTATTAAAAATAATTATGTGTGTTTGTATGTGTAATTTTCATTTATGTAAATAATAAGTATATATTACATTACTTTATATAATACGAAGGTTATTGTAGTAAGGAAAAAGTTTCCCTTTAACCATTTAAAAACATGTCTTATTCATACATATTCTTAGCTATAGAAATCAGAGGTCAAGGTGATTTATTTTTCATTATTACATAATTAAAAATAATTATGTGTATACTACATTAATACTTTTACTTTTAATATGTGTCAATTATATTTCACTTATTAAATAGAATATTTTTTATGTAGAATAACAGGGAAAATATATGTCTGGCAACACTATTTAACTTACCAATCAATGTAAGCAAGTAATGCTAAACGAAGGGACAGAGACGATGTCAAATGTCGAAGCAAATATAATCTGTGCATGCCGTATTCGTTAAGTAATAAATTGCCAGCGTTTTGCATTGATATATCTTAGGGTCATCGTATACTACACATTTATTTTGCGGTCAATATAGACATTATTAACTTTGTGAAGTGTATGTAAATCAATATTATACTATTAATATGAAATGAATGAGCGTGAGAATAAATGAATAGTCTGAAATCGCCAACCCGCAGTGAGCTAGCGTGGTGATTAATGCTCAATCCTTCTCTGTATGAGAAGAGGCCTTTGCCCTATATTGGGACAGTTACAGGCTGATTTATTTATGAAATAGGCTGAATATAGGATTTATTAAAAGCATTTGCTCAAGCCGATAAAAATTTGTCATTTAGTTGTTACTAAATGACATATTTTTTTATCGGCTTGAGCATATGGACTGTTGTCCATCAATACTCATTCGTCTTAATAAAACTTAGTAACAGAAATGAAGATTCATTTATTGTGAATTTATGCACCACATGAATATGATTGACATGATCTTATTAGAAATAAAAAACATGAATGCGCTTGAACAAGAATCAAGATTTGCAAAAAAGATGTACCTATAACATTTTTATTAATGTAACAAAGCCTATATTTAAATAAATTCTTTTAAACTACTTCAAAAGTTAAGGTCAGAGAGACTACACCACGGAAGTAATAACGTAGGTACTTTGAAAATATATCACAATGTGCGCAAATCCTAAAGGTTACTGATGCAACACAGGGTCCCTCAAGCGTAAAATTATAAAATTGAGGGTATATAGAAAATTAGTACACTATCTCTTTTGTCTCCCACTGGAAGCAAACCGTGACATAACCGTATGCGATTCAGCAATTATTTTGTTTTTAAGTATTTAGAGTTAGGTAAATAAAAGAGTCCAAAGCGCATCCTATTACTAAGCTCATACCATACATCCGTCTGTCTGTAGTCACAGGCCTGTATCTTTTTAACCATAATAGGTAGCCAATAGCAATTTTTACACAATACGTGTTACAATGGCTGTTAACTGGCAGTGCGCGACCCCGATTTGCACTTGGCTGGATTCTTATATAGTTCACACAGGAGAGTGTTCCTGATGAATAAATGTTTGATTCATCTCTTGTGTGTAGCAACTAAAGTTGGAATTTGAAGCACCGTATGTGTAATAAAATATGTATTCGTAAATACCTAAAACATAACTTCGTCACAGTTTGTTTTTTCAAATAATCGTCAACGTGCGGGCACGACAAGTCTTTGTGCGTAAAACACGGAAAAAACGAGGTTTCAAAAAAAATTACGGAACTAGATCGATTTTGGAGTTGGTTTGTTACCAACGAATTAAATAATAATATTCTTTTTCAAAAAAATTAAACTGAGTTCGCTACGCAACTGCATACATCTTAATTTTAAGTGTACCGCAAGATTTGAAAATGTGTTACAAAAATTTGCACGCTAACAGGTTCGCGAAGAACAGCGAGTACTTATAACATAATAGACGTCACAGGAAATAGACTGTTGTTCCATCACGTCACACGGTCACGACCACCAAGAAATCACCGACATTACCCACTCAATCAATAAGCCCAGAGATACTCTTGCCTATTATATTTAATTCCTAAATTAGAATTGACAGACAATACCTACATTAAAACGTACATTCGGAAAGAAAATGGATCGTAAATTGTAGGGACTCTGTGTCGGGCGTGTTGCTGTGTAATATAAAATTGTTATCACTAATATCTTAACGTGTCGCGTTTCTGACATTAGACTTGCCAGTTTCGCGTTTAAATGGCGGACTTGTTGGCTACGTGTATGCCATGCTTCATTGTAAAATATTAGAACTACTTGCTTGATTCTATATTTTCTCAATCATTTAATATAGTGTATGCTGTAGTGTAACCTTCAATAAATTGAGTTATATTCTTAAAATTCACATGTTTGTTACATTATCATACTTTATTGTAACAGTCACTGTCGTGCGTCACCGCAAACTACCGGCATTATATCGATGAAATTTCGATGGTACCTACGTATCTTCTAATCTATGAATATGAAATAAAATAAATTAGGGCTAGCACTCCATACATGTAACTGAGGGAAGTTTTTTTTTACAATGCACCTACATATGCGAGTAGAGAATCTTTAGACAGGACTTTAAAATAAAAATCGAGGTTTCTTAATTACTTTTTATTTATGTCAATAGTAATTGAGATATGTGTGCTTTTTCGTTGTTCTTTTTTTCTGCTACTTGAAGGTAGAAGAAGTAAAGCAATACTATACATAGAAGAGTGAATTGAGATTCTAAGAAGTATATAAGCAATCATATCAGCCAGGAGTCGTGATAGACTAGTGGTGGTGACCGTTGACTGGCAAGTCAGAGGTCTCGGGTTCGAACCCAAGGCGCGCACCTCTGACTTTTCGAAAGTTATGTGCATTTTTATTAATTAATTATCACTGTCCGTGCCTCGGATAGCACGTTAAGCTGTTGGCCCCGGCTGTCAATTGGTAGATCTTTGACAGTCGTTACGGGTAGTCAGAAGCCCGAAAGTCTGACAACCAGTCTTACCACAGGGTATCGTGTAACCCAGTATGGGTTGTGGAGGTCTGATAGGCAGTCGCTCCATGTAAAACACTGGTATTCAGCTGTATCCGGTAAGACTGGAAGCCGACCCGAAAAGGCTAGGCAGATGATCAGCCTGGATTAGTGC
Organism: Protodeltote pygarga; assembly: GCA_936450705.2. NCBI lineage: Eukaryota > Metazoa > Arthropoda > Insecta > Lepidoptera > Noctuidae > Protodeltote > Protodeltote pygarga. The sequence continues at coordinate 17,904,069 of OW388248.2, forward strand.
ACTGCTGCACAAAGGCCTCTCCCAATTTGCGCCACTATTGTGCGCTCATTGGAGGTATTTGCCCATAATCACCACGCTAGGCAAGCGGGTTGGCGATCGCAGTAGCAGATGATTGCAAACAGAAGGATGCTGCTGCCTGTCCTCCGGATCTTTCCCTTAGTCGCTTCTTACGACACCCGCAGGACGAGTAGGGGTGGTTCTAATCTTAGGTCGGAAACCACACGGCATATATGCGCAATGGTCAGCTATAATTTTTTTTCACAAGATAAACCGACTTCACTAAAAGCTAGAAATAACACAAAAATGTGGGTTTTCGAGTCGATGTCAATCAAAGTGGGTTTCAAATTAAAGGGGACGACATAATTCTTATGTAATTTGCTATATTGTCTGATGAGGAGTTCCGTTCTATATCTTTGAAGTTAATCATCAGATCACGAAAATATTTATATGGGACCAATCGGAGAGTATACTCTTTCAAACAGAATAGAAATACTCAAATCGGCGCAATTATAACGGAGTAAAAAAAATAAAAGGAGACAAACTCAAATCATAAATATAAAATGTTACAAACAAGAAAGTAATAAGAAGTATAAATCGCTGTGCTAGTAAATAAACCGCATTGCTAAATCATAATTATCATTGTAAGCTAGTGCCATGCTAGTGCCAAAGCAAATAATTATACCAAAAAATAATTGAACACATAATAGGTACATGCATAATACCAACACAGGTTACCATCATTTATATTTGAGTACCTGAGCGAACGAGCTCTGCTCACAAACAAACATACTGTACATTTTATAATAAACTAGCTCGAGCCCGCGGCTTCGTCCGCGTGGATGTCAGTTATCGCGACCACAAGTAACCATGTTATTGTGATCCTCTTCCCGCAACCCGGCTAATTTTTATCCGACACCTAATATCATTATATTTTGGCGAATGTATACAAAAACTTGACAAATTATATACTAATTACTATGGATTTAAGTTTCCTAGTTCAGGCAAGTGCCATAAGACTATACAGCTCTTTATTGAGAACAGACGTGCCGAGTAATTTATTTTAAATATACTTATAATCACTTATTAAATTGTGACCTACTTTTTCTGCTATGCGTTACACGTTTTGTACTTTGTGTAACACTATTACTAAATATGTTTAAATTATAATAAAGAAAGAAACTCATCAACGAAAAAACGATGGAAGAGAGTCCCTTCAACCGGAGTCGTAGGACCGCTAGGAGCCCGCCCCCTACATCCACGCCTGCACCAGCACCTAAAGAGCCCAGCAATCAAGATGATGTCCTAGAAGTTATTCAAACGGCCGAAATACATAATTGGATGTCAACCATTGAACAGTGCCTACAGGAGGTGACCACTATAGCAACTGAGGGCAAATTAAACTCGGACCAGAAACTACGGATTCACAATTTATGCCGAAAAGTGGCTCATGGTACATCCAAGATGGCAGTTGAGTATCAGTCCCTGAAGACCAAAGCCGTATTAGCGCATTCCTCTATACGAACTCTCCAAGACCAACTGGATTTAACACAGCAGCTCCAGGACCTTAAGTTGAAAATTGAAGAGTCGACCAAACCTGCTTCTATAAATTCCTTTGCAGAAATGGTAAAAAAAGGGCCCAATACGTTTATACAGCCTTCAAATTTAAGTTCAGTGGCCATTTATCCAAATGACAAACTAAAGTCAAGTGAGGAGACCAGATCACTTGTACAAAAAATTATCCGCCCAGAACAAATAAACCTACATGTGAGAGGCCTGCGTAAGACTAAGAACGGGGGTGTCATAATCAGCACTGATACAAAGGACGACGTTGAAAAGATAAAACAGTCCGTGCAGCTCAAGAACTCAGGCTTTACTCTAGACGAACCTCAAAAACGAAGACCAAGACTGGTGATTATCGGGGTGCCCTCTGCTATGCAAGAAAGTGAAGTTTTTAATTGCTTATACCATCAAAATCTGGCCGAAAAAATGCAAGAGACTTCATTAGAGTCGTTTTTGACCTCGGTCAAATTGAGTCATAAATCTGGCAAAAAAGATGCTGACACTTGTAATTATGTCGTAGAAGTTTCCCCAGCAATTCGTAAAGCCCTGATAACCAAAGATAGAGTTTTTGTGAATTGGTCATATTGCCCTGTGAGAGATTTCACTTTGGTCACACGTTGTTATAAGTGTCAGCAGTATGGTCACGCCGCCAAGTCATGTCGAGAGTCATCATATACCTGTGGCCACTGTGGCAAACAAGGCCACTCGATAAAAGACTGTACTTTAAAGGATCTGCTTGAAGGGAAATGTGCTACCTGTTTGTACTTCAAAAAACCCAGCAATCATAGTACAGGCTCGGCCGATTGTCCGGCGAAAATAATGGCTGAAAAGAAATATATTAACTCCATTGACTACGAAGGCACTTGACATGGAATTATTTAATAAGTACATTATTACATAATAAGAACAATTAGTAATAGTTTACGAAATAAACAATTGAACATAATTTATGCAACATCTATAAAGATATGACCCAGTCTTTTTTCGCTGATGCACATTTTTTTGAATTTCTTACAATGTTTAGCAATAATAGGGTTTTGCTTCATATAAAGTTGTTATATTATTACAGTTTCTAATTTAAGTTTACATTACACTTTATTAGTACCCATTTTAATGTGATTGTTTAGATTAATCAGCTCATTACGCCTGAGATACAGGTTCAGTACCTAGTTCAGGCAAATACTATGTTAGACCTAAGTAATACGTTGTACTTGTTATTGTATTTTGTAATCATTTAATTTGAAATAAATATTCTATTCTATTCTATAATATACCTAAGCAAATTTCGTCCATGTTAAAATATTCCGTAATGCAAGAATTCTTTGAATAAATTAATATTATTTATTATTACTAAAACGTTCCTCGAGAACCACTTTATCCATAACGACAGACAGACAGACGCATGGAAGGACTTTGTTTTATAATATGTACTGATGATATTGATACCGATACTTATACATTAGAGCCGTTTTCGAGAATGCAATTAGTATTATATTTAAAAAAAACAAAAATAATACCGACTTCAAATCACTAAAAAGCTAGAAACCACACAAAACACAGGAACAATCGGAAAGTATACTCTTTCAAACCATAAAGAATTACTCAAATCGGCATTCTAATCACGGAGTGTACAAATATTTAAAAAAATACACATAAATGATGATAACCAGCATATAAAAAAAAACAATATGATAGGCTCAGAATACAGAAAAGAAACAGAAGCCGTCAAATCGCAAAAATGTGAAGCATAGGCGGCTGATCGTGTGTTTCTTGTTTAAACTGTATTTATTTAGAATAAATAACTGTTAATTTCTGAAATAATGAAGCAGAAAGAAACCTCTAGCCAGCGGACACTTTTTTTTTAAAGATGCGTACTCTAGAATGCTTGTTAATCTTTATTATGAATTCACAATTCTACACAATTTTATTAGAACATTTACTTATCATATTAGGTACCTATGTTTATTACACTTAAATATATTTAAATTGTGAAGTTATGAAACGTGAAATGTGCTACTTGATTTAACATACGCATTCTACTTACGGTACGTTCACACGGGTTTCTCTGTCGTATCGATTTTTTGCCGGATTCGGTTTAGTGGCAACAGTATTTCAATGAATGAGTTCACATATGCATTCGATTACTTAATCTTACTGAAGTTGACATCTGACTTTGCGACTACAAACCGATCCGACAAATCATGGCTCCGTGTGAACTTACCGAGAGTCGCGGGCCAGCAACCGCGTCAGGCACGGGTGAGAACCGCTCCGTTTTCGATATCCATACTCGGAATAATATCTGACGACCTTGTGTTATTACCCTAAGAGATAGTCAAGACGTACTTACGTTTAAGGGATTTAAATGGGTCACCCCCGTTTATATTGTGCGTATCGCAAGTCTATTTTCATCTTACAGAGAAATCTGTGCTCATTTTGGAATTTGCAATCTGGCATTTTGCGCCTAAACCGTTTTTATCCTGCTTTCTCAGTGATAGAGCGTAAATAATAAATTTGGAATATAAGAATTACACGTGACAGAGAAGTAATGTCCCTGCGATAGAGAGGGACTTAATGTAGTAGCCGTGCGTGAGTCAAGGCGATTATAAATTAAGTATCACTTGCCCCGTGCCTTGTTTTGTGACCGGGAGTAAAAATTGCCTTCCGGATACGGTTACGGTCGTACTGATATGTAGGGCTCACACTTAGTAAAAACGTCTAAAAAAGTGTTCCACGCAATGTATCGAACGGGGCCGGGTACTGCAATCGCGCCTCGCAGCCCCGTTCAGTGCCTGCCTGTAGGCCCGCTCCCCATGCCTCGTGTCTCGGAGAGCACTTTAAGACGCCGATTGTCGTGAGCTTTGATAGTCGATGTGGAACATTTATAAAATCCTGTCAAATGATCTAACCTTAGAATATCGTATCTTATTAAATTATTTTAGGAGATCTTAGGTTGCCTTCACACCGCCTGAATTTCAACCCAATTGTAATTAATTAGTTTCAAATTAAAGGGTATGAAGCTATAAAAATAGTTGCGGTACATGTAAAAGCAAAAGCAAAGATTGTAAAGGAGTTAAGGAAAGGAAAGGAGTTAATTATATAGGGTAATAAATTAAAATGAGAAATCATTTTACAGCTATAGTTCACATGTAAAATCAAAATCAAACAATAAAAAAGTACTACAATAAGAAAATTACATACATAGTATACCAAGAGGCATTAATAAAATAGAAGCACCATACAAGCTAATTGCACAACGACTTAAAAGCAAACATTACAAGTATTAAATAGTAGATTATTAACCAAGGGGATAAAGCAGTGTCTTCTGTCGCGGGTGACGATTTAAATCGCGAGCGTAACGAAGGACTCAAGGTTTACTCCCGAGCGTAGCGGGAGTGTTAAAAACTTAAATCACGAGCGAAGCGAGGGATTTAAGACGAGTCCTGAGGCGTAGCGAGGGATTTAAGTTCACCCAAGACTAATACCTAGGAAAATACTCTACTTTTCTTACCATTTGCGAAAAAAATAACACAATAATAATATGAGATAAGCATTTTAGAACATTAAATTATTTATAAAAATAAATTAAAATAAACTTAACGTTTATGTATTTGAAGAAAATAAAAACGCGGCAAATTCCTATACTAATATTTTTTTGTCGGAAAAACAAACGCATCAAGCTCATACGGCCTCGTCGGTTTTCGTAGTTTTATTTAATAATCATAACTGCATATTAAATGCGTATTCCTTTTTCAAAAAGATGTGTAATGCTTTATATACAAACTCAATGGTGTAAACACAGATGTAGTTCAGTATACATTTCGGTAAGTATTCCAAATTTAAATCACATTCTAGGGGATGAATGAATTTATTTTTTATTTTTTATAGACTCACGCCTGTATTCCGCAGAGGGGGTAGGCAGAGGTGTGCAGTACACCCACGTTTCGCCGGCTATTTTATAAGTCCCATGTAATAGGGGGCGAGCCTATTGCCATTAACCGGGCACAATTCCAGACTCCGTGCTGCTACTGAGAATTTCCTAATGGAAAAACCCAATAACACTTTGCCCGACCCGGGGATCGAACCCAGGACCTCGTGCTCAGCAGTCGCGCTTGCTACCACTAGACCAACGAGGGATGAATGAAATTCAGTACAATTGTCTTTCCCTGTTTTTAACAGATTAAAAATAACTATTGTTATTTTCGCTTTTTGTGGCATAGAATGTCACTTTTTTGTGCAAGGTACAAAAAATATACTTTCGTGAGATATTGACATTTTTGTTTATCTAAACCGAAATACAAAATAAAAAACAGTAAAAATATATTTTTAATATTCAAAAAAATTGCAAATTAATATTCAAAAAAATTGCAAAGTTAAGTGTTTAAACATTCTTTGTAAGACAGAGACAACATTTCGAACAGATGACGTCATGTGTTGTAATGTCGAAGTCACAGAACTGTCACGTCATACATAATATCCACATAAAGAATGGATAGCAATAACCCCTTCCTGAATATTCGTAAGCTTATAACTTCGGCATTTAGCACCTATTTGTATTTTTTCTAAACATCGTTTTAATTTGGAATCTTTATTATGTCAATATCAAACAGTTGACAACTACACTATTATAATTATGTATTAAAAAAATATTGGTAGTATTTCAAACAGCAATAATTTCTAAAATGACATGGTATAATGTATTAGATCCATTTCATTAACTCTTTGCTTAATAGTTTTACAGAATCTAAGAGCCGATTTCACCACGGATACTAAACGCGATCAATCGAGTTAAACTCGGTTCAAGCGTTTAACTGAGTTCAAAACTGCAATTTGTGTATGGCTGAACTTAGTTTAATTAAACTCGGTTACTAAAGTGAATGGTGAAATTGGGTCTAAGTATTATAAGATTGTGAAACTTTGACGTAGTGTTGCGGGTTGCTTTAGCTGCATCGGGTTGTATTATTTAGATGTAATAGACAACAGTAGTGTGTCCCCTCACTACTACGATAATATTATAGTAGTAGTGAGGGGACACACTACTGTTGTCTTTTACACGGGTAACCAAACTTCTGAAATAATAGGCCTACGAAGATTGTACTGTAATACTCTTAGAGTATATAAGAAAAAAATAGAGCAACCCTATAGAAGTATGAACCGTGAGCACGGGTATGAACAACACGAGCTCCGTTTGCGATCATACCTCGTTCGACTGCGGTTCAACTAGGCTCCACGAGCGAAAAAGTTACATTTTAGCTTATATCATGGTTAACTGCTGAGTAAAATATTGAAAAACGTCTAGAAAACTTAATTTGAAAAAATGACATTTTAACATTTGTATGGCGAGACCTGCTTTCGCTCCGCACAAGGCAATGTGGTTGACGTTATCACTCTAATATTTTCTTGAATACTCTATGGTAATACTGTATACTGGAACTCCAACCGGGTAGGTCAATGGTCGCCCATCGGCGCCTGGCGCGTATCCTACGATCTCTTGTTATTTTCCTCTAGTTTCTACCTTTCTCACCTTTCTAGTTCCTCTTCGGAATGTGCGAAGGTACAGGAGTTGCCTCTTGGACAGAAGGATCTCGTGGCCGCGTCTCGACACATCGACACTTTGTACTTGGCGTGCGTGGGCGTCGATGCAGCCGTCTGAGGGGATCCTTGGCCTGGCAATTAGAATATTGCTATAAATATAACTTCTTCATCATATTCAACAAATGATCAATCTTAAATTATATACTATATGTAACTTTTTACTGCTGAGCACGAGTTCCTGGATTCGATCCCCAGGTTCCAGAGTTATTAGGTTTTCCATTAGGAAATTTTCAGTAGCAGCACGGAATTGTGCCCGGTTAATGGCAATAGGTTCGCCCCTTTTAGGTACATGGGAGTTATACCATAGGCGGCGAAACGTGGGTGTACTGGATACCCCCTCTGAGGAATACAGGCGTGAGTCTATGTTATGTAAGTTTTTGAAATATAAATGGTACAAAATAACTGTTTTTAGTTGATTAACATCACACATTTTATTTTACATCGTTTTTATTAACTCGTTTTCTTGTTCGTCAGTTTGTTTGTCCGATACTAATTCTGCAAACGATTTCAAACCATTTCTCGGTGAGCTTAACTGGAAACGTAACTCATAGCTTAGAACTGAACGACGCCAATATAAACATATAAACAACTTGTTTCTTGACTTTTTACTCCGTTTTATGTTTTATTTTAGCCATTTTGTTTTAAATTTAAAAGATATAGACGCGAGCCCCATTTGCCATGCCGAGCCGTATGGTCAGTGCTTAAACCGGGACACGTGCCCCTTGAACTCGCTACTCTTGCCATGCCGTGTGTAGTGTCAGTGCTTAAAGTGTAAGTCTCCGATATAATGCAGAATTCCTTGCAATAATTTAAATACTAATTGAATTGATAACTTCCTCTTTTTCGGGTGACTGTTAAAAAATAATTAGATAGATATGTCACTCACTGGTATTGGTGTCCAAACAGCGGTCAGGCATGCTATGTTTTTGGTTGTGGTTTGAGTCTCGGCCCGTTGCCTGCTGCTGCAAATAGTGTACGAGTCCAGCCACAACTTCCTTAAGTGACGTCATTACCTCCGCTAATTGCTGCCATGATGGACTTTTGGCGTCTGAAAATGTTCGAATAGTAAAAGGGGTTTTTTATGTTCAAATTCGTGTGAACCCACCTGTAACAAAATAGGTAACACGAACTAGGTCAATGTAAGTGATGTATTATCTCTCTTAGGAATAGTTTAAGCAAAGAATATTAACTGCTTGGACGTAGCTTATCGCAGAGTGGACACCCGTAGAATTGTGCACACATGCATTGAGAGACACACTTTCTTATATTATTTTTAGCCTCGCTCTAGTTTCTCCAAAGCCGATCTATTTGAAGGGTACCCTTAGGGTATAAGGGGTACCTACTGAATATAAGCCTCTTAAGTAGTAATATTAGCCTCTTACTGAATATAAGGTAGGCTTATATTCTATATCTTAAAGCAAGCAATAATACTAACTAATACTACACCAGCTCGTGCCGCCGCACTATTCCTTCTTGGCAATCGATACCCCGTTCGGCTCGCCCGCCAGTTAGAGTCACTATCATTATTTGCATATCTACTTATTGTATTAAAAAAGTCCTTTACGTGTTGTGGAAATTGATTACACTTGTACCAGTTAAACCGTAGTTTAATTTGGGCACACACACTCCTATAATCTATGATTTAAAACTTCAGGAATATTGTCGTGATATGATGCGTGAGGATATTTATAGTAAGTACAGTAGTACCAGGACTAGCGTCGATGTTGGCGAGTCTGTCTAGATGCAGGCTCATGACGATCAGCTGCGCCGGGTCGCCGGTCCGCTGCAGCGCGATGAACAACTCCTGCACTGACTGCGCGAATGATTGAGGGGTTTGCAATTTATCTGTGAACAAAGACGTTATACATTTTATTTGTAGCTTTCTATAGCTAAAATATATTTTTTTTAATCAGTTAAATTCATCGTTTTTAAGTTTATCCATGACAAACAAACATACATAAAATCGTTTTTTTTTTTCAAAATTTTAAATATTTTTTTTCAAAATTTATTATAAATGCGAAAGTAAGTTTGTTACCTTTTCACGCCTAAACCAATGAACTAATCATTCTGAAATTTTGGACCTATATACGTTGTCAGTACAGAAACGGACATAGTGTACTTTCATCCCGAAAAAAAGTACTGTAGTTCGTGAAAACAACAATAACGTTCTTATGATAATAAATGGCGCTAAGTGCTGGCTAGAATTTATCAACATACCACGCGGACGAAGCTGCGGGTGGAAGCAAGTTAGTCATCATCTGCTGTCCTTTTCCCAACTATGTTGGGGTCGGCTTCTAGTCTTACCGGATGCAGCTGAATACCAGTGTTTTACATGGAGCGACTGCCTATCAGAGGTCTGATAGGCAGTCGCTCCATGTAAAACAGTGTACCTCGTGTAATCCAGAATCTGGGTTGTGGAGGTCCACAACCCAGATTCTGGATTACACGAGGTATCGTAAGGGGTACCTTGGTAAGACTGGTTGTCAGACTTTCGGGCTTCTGACTACCCATAACGATTGTCAAAGATCTACAATTGACTGCCGGGGCCAACAGCTTAACGTGCTATCCAAGGCACGGAGAGTGATAATTAATTAGCTAATATATAGGAATAGGAATATATATAGGAAATATATATATAGGAATAGGGCTATAGGAAGCTAGTTAGTCTATATTTAATGAATACATACCTATAATGCTTTGCATGTGACTCTTATGCGCAGTATCTCCGTATAAAAGCGCGCTCCATTGGTCGGGGGCTATTCTGAGCCCCGCTTCGGTTGCTATCTGTACTATTTGCGCGTCGTGTTCCCGCCGCAACGATTCGTACGTGCGAAACTCCTCCTTTAGTTGCATTAGAGATGAGTCGCATTCACGTTTTGATACCTTTGACAACAAACGTAGACAACCAAAGGATTAATTACAAGTATAACGTACATTTCTAATATACAGAATCTTCACATAGAGAAATATCTAAATTATATTTTACTAAGTCTATCGTGGGTGTCGTGTCGACGCATTGGCCAGGGACCCGCTTTGCAAGCACGTGGGTGTGGGTTCGAACACTTCGAACCTAGCATGCTAATGCGACTTTTTCAAAGTTATGACTTTACGTCATAGACTTTAAGTCATAATTGACTGTTACAGGCTGGTTTTTAATTTATATAAACTTAACGTACTCTTAACCTTGACGTTTAGTTCAATTTAATTTCGTTAATTCGACACATAAATTTGTAATTATCTGTATTCAAAATTCAAATACACCCGAAAATATGAACATGATTCTAAGACTTATAATAATTAAATAATTTATAAAAAAAGTTATATAATCATGTAATGTGCGAACCAACTCTTAACCTAGTGAACTTAAAATGGATAGTAATAAAAGGACCATGGGGGATTTTGTATGGACCCCGTCCCCACCCCCCAACAGTCACGGGCTATATGTCAACATGTTTGTTAGGAGCCATAGAAAGGCAAGCCACCTGTTTTAAGAGCGAAATCAATGGAGATTTTTTTTTACAGGACAAAACGTTTGGGTACTTTTATGATTATTTTTCATAAAAAATCTGTTATTATGTACATTTTTGTACAAAAATATATTACTAATAGGATAACAGTAATGTAAGAAAATAAGAAAGCTTATTTCAAACTACAAAAACCAATGTGTGTCTCCTCACGAGGGAACTCCTCAACGGTCAGTAGCTCATACACGAAACTTTGCGTATACCTAGGTTTAAACATGATATTCACCATATGACCTGATGCTGCACCAAGAATTGAGTTCACACGCAGGATTTCTTCAACGCTTATTAGCACATTTACGAAACTCTGTAGGCAAATACTTAAGTTTACTTCGTTTATTGCCTGCGCTGCTACAGAACTTTAATTATTTTGATCATTTATAATCTGAAATAATGAACATTGGCAAAAACAAGTGAATAACGCCAAAAACAAGTGAACATCGGCAAAAACAAGTGAATATCGGTAAAAAACAGTGTATTACCGGTAAAAATATGTGGACATCTGCCCAAGTGAATGCCGAAAAAACTAGTGAAAGCCGAAAAAACAAGTGAACGCCGAAAAAAGAAGTGAACGCTGAATAAATAAGTGAACATGGGCAAAAACAACTGAATATTGGTAAAAACAATTGAACCCCCAAAAAGACAAATGAACGCCGAAAACCAAGTAAACGCCGAAAAAGAAGTGAACGTAGAAAAAATAAATGAACATAGGCAAAAACAAGTGCATATCGGCAAAAACAAGTAAACGCCGAAAAACCAAGTGAATGCCGAAAAAACAAGTGAAAGCCGAAAAACCAAGTGATTGCCGAAAACACAAGTGAACGCCGAAAAAACAAGTAAACGCGGAAAAAACAATTGAACGCCGAAAACCAAGTAAGCGCCGAAAAAGGAGTGAACGCAGAAAAAATAAATGAACATAGGCAAAAACAAGTGCATATCGGCAAAAACAAGTAAACGCCGAAAAAACAAGTAAACGCGGAAAAAACAATTGAACGCCGAAAACCAAGTAAGCGTCGAAAAAGGAGTGAACGCAGAAAAAATAAATGAACATGGGCAAAAACAAGTGCATATCGGCAAAAACAAGTAAACGCCGTAAAACCAAGTGAATGTCGAAAAAACAAGTGAACGCCGAAAAAACAAGTAAACGCCGAAAAACAAGTGAACGCCGAAAAAAAAGGGAATGTCGAAAAAACAAGTGAACGCCGAAAAAACAAGTAAACGCCGAAAAACAAGTGAACGCCGAAAAAAAAGGGAATGCCGAAGAAATAAGTGAACGCCGAAAAAACCAGTGAACGTCGAAAAAACCAGTGAACGTCGAAAAAACAAATAAACGCCGAAAAAACAAGTGAACGCCGAAAACACAAGTAAACGCCGAAAAAACAAGTGAACACTGAAAAATTAAGTGAACATGGGCAAAAACAAGTAAATATCGGCAAAAATAAGTGGACATTTGCAAAAACAAGTGAACGCCGAAAAATCAGGTGAACTTCGAAAAATAAGTGAGCGCCGAAAAAACAAGTGAATTAGGGCAATTTTACGGGTTTACGAGTATTTAAGAAAATTACAAGATTTTACGGCGTCCATTTTTTTTTTCGGCGTTAACTTGTTTCTGCCGATATTCGCTTGTTTTTGCCCTAGTTCACTTATATTCTCGGCATTCACTTATTTTTCGGCGTTCAGTCGATTTTTCGGCGTTCACTTGGTTTTTTCGGCGTTCACTTGGTTTTTCGGCGTTCACTTGTTTTTTCGGCGTTCACTTGTTTTTTCGGCGTTCACTAGTTTTTTCGGCGTTCACTTGTTTTTGCCGATATTCACTTGTTTTTGCTGATGTTAATCTTTTCATACTTGTACGATCAAAATAATTAAAGTTCTATAATAGTACCACGGGCAATAAACGGTTTATTTATAATACTTTAATATTGATCATAAACTAATGATGCAACCAGGATCTTCTTCTCACAGAAAACTCCTTAATGGTCAATACCTTACAGAAGCCTTGCATAATTATGCTTACGCATATTTTGATAATAAAACGTGATATTCACCATATGACCCGATGTAGAACTAAGAATCGTCTCCATCCGTAGGATCTCTTCAACGGTTTTTGGCAAATACAATAAACACAGAATATGTTTACTAATTAAACATGATATCCATCATGAACCCACGATACCGCCAGGATCGTCTTCTCACCTGAGAACTCCTCAACGGTCAATAGCTCGTACACAAAACCTTGCATATTCCTATGTTTATTTAGATGATTCACCATGACGTATGTATATGCAAGGTTTTTTTGGACGATCTATTGACCATTGGAAAATTCTTACATGTAAAGACGATTCAAGCTGCAGCATCTGGTCAGTGACTGTCATGTTTAATCAGCTATATAAACGTAGGTATGCGGCGCAAAGTTTCGTGCACGAGCTACTAACCGTCGAAGAGTTCTTACATGTGGAGACGATTCTAGCTGCATATCAGGTCATGGTGATTATCATGTTTAATCATCTAAAAATACGTAGGTACAATGCAAAGTTTCGTGTACGAGCTATAAACCGTTGAAGAGTTCCTATGTGTGGAGATGATTCTAGGTGCAGCATCAGGTCATGTCAATCATATAATTGTATTGTTAACAGAACTGAACGTGTATGAAAAATTCTAGCTAAATCGTTTAGGAGGAACTAATAAAATAGCTAAAAATAGCTTGAAAAAATGGCACACAAAAGTGCGATTATTTCATGAACCCCATTCATTTCAAGATTGTCGCCATAATAAAAAAATATCAACATGTTATGATGCTTCGAATGAGATATGTTTCAAATCTGTTGGAGGGTGGGGACACTTTTACCCAAGGTCCTTTTATAAGAAACTCGTAACTGACTCGTTCGGAACTTAAACCCGCGATCTATGGCGTGCCGAGCCATCGCTTTACCAACTAAGCCACCGAGGAACCTGTTTTGGTTAAAATTACGAATTTCTTTCTTAACGTCATATAAGCGTTCAGTTGAGAAGTCATAGAAACGATATCACCTTTTTTAACATAACATAATATAGGGATAATAATAAGTAATGCTAAAGTAAGGACTTGTTGTGAGTATCTTACCTTAAAACAAGAAGCTCTGTATAGGAGCTGGACGACATGGCCTATGCTAGTTTTAGAAGCCTGCGGAAAATGAGGCTCCAGTCTTTGGACAACAAACATCACTAACACCTGAAACAAAAATATAATTATATTGTTTTATTTTATTTTCTTCGGGAATACAACAGCTCATATAACAAGACAAAACGGCAAGTTGTTAACTGTTTCAAAGTATTTGTGGAAACTCTAGGCTAAAGTCGAGTATTAGTAATTTTTAAGTCTTGTTATATTTTCATCTTCATCATCATCAGCCGGAAGACCTCCACGGCTGAATATAAGCCTCTCCCTATGCACGCTACTATTGTGCGCTCGTTGGAAGTATTTTATTACCACGCTGCGCCAAACACAATCGCCAAACACACGCTGCTTTTAATTTGAAAATGGAATACGAGTAATAATGGTTATACAATTGCTAAAAACATCCTGAAAGGTGAAATAAAACCTATTTTTACGGTTCTCGTTGCGCCATCGCAAACAGAAAAATTCGCCGCAGTTTTCCTTATTTTTCTCAGTCATTATTGTACATGTTACGAGCAGTTTGAAAGCGTTCATGAAACCTTTAAAAGTAAAATTTCTTGTTTAGCAACTGTTGAATCACTTCAGAATTATTAAAATAAACGTAACTTTTATATAAGTAACTCTCACAGGTTACAAAATGTTATTGCTGCGCTGGCTATTATTACATTGAGGTTTATGTAAACGGGAACGAATTTTGGTTAAAAAATATACTTATCTTTTTGTTCTACTCATGCACCAAGGAGAAACATTTTTTATGACAATTTTGATATATTTAAAAAAGCAGCGAAGTCGCGATCTTTACCGATAATATAATCTATTTCGTTCAGTTACCGCCAACTTACTTGGCCGGCCTGAAGTTAGGTTAAGTTGGATTGTTTGTGCAATGCGTGTTTGCATCCCTTTCCTCCTCACAAGCTCAGTTACTACCCCACACACGCACACTTCCTCTCTTATCACCATTAAGTCCCTAAAATGTGCACTGCGACGCCATTTGTGACTAACTTCACCGCGGCCTAGTAAGTTTGCTTGATGTAAATACGATGTCAGTAATTCTATAATATTTTCTTTCTTCAGTTAAAATTGCCATTATTAAAAAATTGGAATTGGAACAATGAACACGTCACCATGTCTCACAAAATTATCCACGATTTTACGTTAGATTTTCATTTATTCATAGTGCTTAAATTTTTACAGATTTTAAGTGTCGACAAAATGTTAGCAAAAATAATTGTACCACCTTGCTTCACAAAATTTTCTATCACAATGATGCCGCTAGAGAAAACTTGTTCGCTAAACCTAGATCCGGTATCCATCTAGATAAATTACGGTCTAGATAGATACACATAGATGATTATTTAGTGATAAGAGATGATGGGTCATTCGCTGAAAAAGCTCTTCTGAAAATCAGGGGTTTAACTTTCAATGACGGCGTATGACATGCTTAATTTTTTGCTAAATTTAAAAAAAGCCCTGATAAATAACATTTTACGGTTGTAACAGTTCTAATTTTATACCTTTCTAGACAGTGCAGATCCATCCTCTAAAGCCAGTAAGACTAGTTTGAGGACTTCTTCCTGCATCGCCGGTCCCAGGAACTGACACCCGCGCGCTCTCACCGCTGCCCACAGGTTGGCACTCAACTGCTGCGGGTTCTACAATAGACGTAACACCAAATAAGACTAATATAATACTTCAAAAATCATTGAGTTTCAATTAGGTACCTGCATACATTGTACGGATCTGATTGCTAAATTTTTATGATGAAATACCTTTGTGTGTATAATATGTTATGTTAGTGTTATAGTTTTGTGGGCTTATTTGTATTGATTTTAAATCTATATGCCCTTCTCTACAATACCAGTCTTAAACTTCCCAATCAAATCTGCAAAAACTCTTGGGTACATCCAGCAAACCCAGCAAGATCTTACGTGCGGCATTCGCAGATCACGAATGCCGCACGTAGTAGTATTCCTGCCGCTCTTAGTTGCCGGTAGTATGGACTACCGTCAAAAATTCTGGCGTTATTAAGCTGGGCCACTATGGGCCAACTTTTAACAAACACAGATATCATCACACGCGAATATTCACTACGTACCACACCCAAACTTATTTGTATTGACAACCAGTACCTACCGTAAACAGTTACGGTACGGTAGGAAACTGACACCGGGCACAGGCCCGGTGTCAGTTTCTAACCCTGGGTCCAATAGCCCAGACCAAAATTAGGTCCAGTCTGGTCATTTTTGCACTGCTGGCATCGCCGCCCTAGCCGACATTGTTGACAACCCTTATATGCAGTTTACCTGATGTTGCAGTATGAGCTCGGTGACGGTCCGTTCTCCTAGAGAGCGGGCCGCGCGCGCCGCTCTGCCGCGCCCCTCTTCGTCGGTGATGGCGCATTGTAGTAGCATCACCAACTTTCGCTGCATCGGCCTAGACAGCCGACTGCCGGCCATACTGTTATTAACTGCGAAATGTATTGTTGCGTTTTAGTTGGGTCTGTAACAGCCTTAAGGGTGAAATGTGATGTGATTAAAGAAAATTGAAGGGGAAATATGTTTTATAAATTGGGTCACGTTATTTTCATGCTCAAGTGATTATAAAGGTTTCGTTTCACTTTTAAGTTACAAAACCTGCAAGTTATTCTCAACGAAAAGGGATGTTGACTATTTACGTGTACATTATGATACAAGGGCAGCATAGCAATTGTCGCCGAGTGACATACATTGCTTGTCAAAGTTTCAAGAATTTTGGCGCAGTTCATATGCATTCAGCCACATTCAACTAAATAAGAATGATATAATTAATAGTTTAAATACTGTATAATTATTAATAATAGTCGATCTAATAATATATAAAAGTAGAACCTGATTGACTGACATATATGTACATCCTAAACGCTGAACCTTACAACTGAACATTTTTTTCTTAATGGAGGCCTTCATTATATAAAAGAAACCTGCCTTTTAATGTAGGCCTCCATTAAGGAAAGTTTTTTTTGTATCGTAGGCTCTTTTCCTTTCTTTTGAGGCAAATGAAAATTTAGATACGATGAAGTCGGGGGCACACGCTAACATCATCGTATCGCGCAAACCTGGTGGTTGGTTATATAACTGGCTGAGCTGAGCGCTGATATAATCCAAGCTATTTAAAGATAAGGAAAACATTTCTTCATAACTTCACTGCGTAATTAAAAAGAAATTATGCAAATATTTAACACAAAAGCGAAGGATTTCTGGACTGGAACTGGTTCAGCAAAGTTGTTAAAAAGGAAGCCCTGCGACGGCACGGTTACGGTTGGAACTAAGTACAACAAATAAAAAGTATTAAATAATCAAAGCAAATACGCAATACTTGGCCGTAAGTTAGCTAATTGTGGAATACTAGCTGTTACCCGCGACTCTGTTCGCATGTACTTTAATGATCCCGTGTGTCCCACCCGTTACCATAAAAGTGGTACTGTGCACAGTACACAAAGAGTAGCGCACAAAACTCTTAAAAAACGTTTCTTGTAACGAAAAACTACTTCGAAGAAAGGTAGTGCCCTTTCGCTTTGTTTGGTTCATCTTGGCGGGGGCACTGACGTGCCCCCAGATGCTTTGATATCGTTATTGGTAAAACATATTTTGTGTAAAAATTATAGGTTTACATGGGTGATTAGGATAGCAAGAATTATGGAGGATAAAATTATACCTAGGTTACGTTATGCCAAAAGATGAGTATGCAAAAAATTTGCAAAATTAAACCTTGTTTTGGGTACAAAGTTTCGACAGACATCTCAACACGTAGAATCGAGAAAACAGTCATGTGACCGAGTCTATCAGGACGTAAAAGTAATGACTATTCATGTGATACTAATATTCAATGTACTTCAAAGAGAGTGAAACAAAGAGGAAAATAGTTATTATTTATTTATGCTCGTCGTATTATCTTAATCTTCGTCTATAAAACAAACTTCTACGCGTGACGTAGTATTTGATTCATACAATAACAATAATAACATTGGTTTTTCAAGGTTTGATTTATCACAGAAAAGACCCAGTTGAGCAAAGTTGAGCTAAAGCAAAAATTTACCTACAATTACCACATCCTCTTACCATATCTAGGGCAGGCAAAGAGATCCTAATGGTCCTGAATTGGTAAACCATTAATTATTACCATGACGTTACTACCTATTTGCGTCGATCATACAACTAATATTGTTTAAATTTTATTGCTTTTTACAGCAGGGTTATTCAGGGTCAATTGACAAAAAATTATTAAAGAAACAAAAATTGTAGTAACACAGTACTTGAATTATCATCACAGAGTTGTCAATTTCCTCAATTTGTTTTTGAATGCCTATAATTTTATTTTTCCGATTACTTTTACCTAGGCCTATGATCCGTTTCTAGGTTGACGTTAATTTTTGGGACTCCTGTATAAAAAAAATGCAAGCGGTCATATCTTTACAAAACTCACCATTGCCACAATACTTGAGATAAACAGCAAGATGTTCCATGCACTTGACGATACAGTTGTACGCTTGTTTGTCATGTTCGGGCAGGGCCTGTATCGAGGGGGGGTGGTAAGGCTGCACAGGCGGCGTGTACCCGGCGAGCTGGAGGAGCGCTGTGTTCACCACCAACTCTTCGGGCTCCACTTGGATGACTGCCTGTAATTGCAAACATTTAAAAAATAAAAATATTTAAAACGCGTTTGTTTTTAGTTAAACAAAGCTTAAAACCATACCGATTGATTTCCGCCTTCAATTAAAAAAAGCATTGAAAGCGGTTCATTCTTTTACGAGTAACGATGGCATACACAGACGATAGTCTTTATACCTACTAATAAATAAATTAATTAAATCATCATAATCATAATAATCAGCCTATTGCCGACAACTGCTGATCGTAGGCCTCTCTTAAAGAGCCATCCTGGTCTTATGAAGCTTCTATAAATTAAGTACTTGTTCTAAATATACTAATTGTAAAATAGTTGTAGACAGGAGTAGAAAAAGAATCCTGGAGTACTTCTGGAGCCCCGCGGGAGTCCTTCGACATAGAGATATTTCTAGCGATTATTAATTAAATTCGTTAATAATCGAATTTATTGTACCTATCATTTTAGCCAGCTATATGGATTAAGATATATTTTTGCAGGCTTATTACTTTTTGATTTAAGTTGAGATAGCGTTATGATCGTTGACCGGTATGTCAGAGGTTTTTGGTTTAGATCCAACCTCAGAATTTTCTTAAGTTATGTGCGTATTATAAATTAATTATCACTAACTCCCTTGCCTTGGAAAGCACATAAAGCCGTTGGTCCTGCGACTGATCTCTCTCCGGGCGTGACGGATTGCCGTCCCATCGGACTATGAGTGCACCTGTGTTTGCGCACACACTAACTTGTGCACCATATCTCTTGCGTTGTTGGCTAATCTTCGTTGAAATTGGTCGCTGTGACCAAAAATTCGGTCACCAAAAAATGTATAACATAATTTTGTCCCCTCTCCTCTCTATTTTCGAACCATTGTCAGCAGGTTTGATAATTAAACTTTCCAGAAAAAATAAAATATGTTTTAGATTATAATTTTTTCGTGAAAAATATATTTTACTGTGAAATTCTAATTTAATCTCTCTCTGCCTTACTCTTTAACTATTCATGCTAAATTCTTTCTCAAAAAAAATCTCTTCATATTACCTAATTGATAAAAAATATATTATAGCCGATCCCTTCGATCGCAAAAGTTCGAAGATCGAAGTTTTTATTATATTTGTATAATGCAATATTTTTGTGTGACATAATGATCAGGGTGTCATAAGTCACCATACGATCAAATAACTCATCAACTCATCATCCATTATTAATGACATCAATCAATAACCCTATAAATGAAGGCACCGGCCACGCCATCAACAAATGCGCAAACTTATTATTTTATGGACTTATTTATAGCCAGCGACAATTATCGCTAAAAGTTAGTAGATAAATAAATAAATAATAAATATGAGTAATAATATGAAATTTTGATTGAGATTGTGGTATTATTTGGCAAGCTTTTGGTACGAGGGTCATTCAATAAATACTTAGCCTACAAAAAGTAAACGAAAATTTTGGAAAAGTGGCAATTTATTTTTCAACATAGTCTCCTTTTAGTTCGATACACTTAGCCCAGCGATGCTCCAACTTTTTTAACCCGTCCGAAAAATAGTTTTTGTCAAACTCTGAAAAATAGGCCTCCGTGGCGGCGATGACCTCCTCATTCGATCCATATCTATTCCCGGCGAGTGATTTTTTCAGATTAGGAAACAGAAAGAAGTCACAAGGGGCCAAATCTGGAGAATACGGTGGATGGGGCAGCAATTCGTAGCGTAATTCGACCAATTTGGCCATGGCAACGGCAGACGTGTGAACCGGTGCGTTGTCGTGGTGAAACAGCACTTTTTTCTTCGCCAGATGGGGTCGTTTTTTCTTTAATTCGGCGTCGAATCGGCCCAATAAATCGGCATAATAAAGCCCTGTAATTGTTTTACCCTTCTCGAGGTAATCGATGTAGATCACACCTTGTGAATCCCAGAAAACGGTGGCCATAACTTTTCCGGCCGATTTTACAGTTTTCGCCTTCTTTGGAGCACGTTCCCCGGTCTGGATCCATTGTTTTGATTGCTCCTTGGTCTCTGGTGTGTACCAGTGGATCCAGGTTTCATCGACGGTTACAAAACGACGCAAAAACTCCGCTGGATTCCGCTTAAACAGCGCCAAACACGTCTCCGATGTGGTCTCACGGTTGCGCTTGTTTTCTGGTGTGAGTAAACGCGGCACCCATCGCGCCGACAGCTTTCTCATGCCGAGTTCCTCGTGAAGAATATGATGCACTGTTCCTTCTGAAATGCCTACAGTCTCAGCTAGCTCCCGAACCTTCAATCGGCGATCTGCCAATACGAAATCATGGATTTTTTTAATGTTTTCCTCCGTAGCAGCTGTTTTTGGTGCACCTGGACGTGGTTCATCAAAAACCGACGTACGGCCACGTGCAAACTCGTTGAACCAATTCTTGACGGTGGCCATCGATGGAGAAGAGTCACCGTACACAGCATCCAAGCGCTCTTTGATTTCGATGCGCGTTTTCCCTTCCAAAAATAGGAATCGAATCACCGAACGATATTGCTCTTTTTCCATTTTTGTAAAACCGATCGACACGTTCGCTTCCATAAGTTGTCAAATTAAAACAAATGAAGGGATTAGAATGAAAATTTGAAAAAAGAATTAAAAAAGAATGTGCTACACTGTGGTAAAACTCTTTTGAAACTACAGCGCCCTCTGGCGATGAGGCTAGGTACTTATTGAATGCACCTCGTAGCTTAAAAACTGTATCTAAACATGAAACATGACAAGACACTGACTAACCGATGTAATAAAATTATAACAAACAACTCATAGGTGACCTACACACTTTTGCTATTCTGAAAAAGATTACTATTTGTACTACCTATTATTACATATTACTAGAGACTAGAGTTTACTCTAGTGCAACGCAACGTCGGTTATCGTGTAATTTATTCATAGGAAACTCAAGCTCAGGAAAATCAAAATTTTAATTTAGTTGTCGAGGATGTTTATTGTTTACTAACTAACTAGAGATCGGCTATTGATCGAAATGCAACCGTAATTTTATTGTACTTGCAATCGTCTTTATAAGCTCTTCAATAGATCATCTGCCTAGCCTTTTCCCAACTATGTTGGGGTCGACTTCCAGTCTTACCAGATGCAGCTGAATACCAGTGTTTTACATGGAGCGACTAAGCTCTTCAATAGCTATTAAACAAAAAATAATCGATACATAATAAAAAGAGTTTAATGATACTTAACTATTTGGTGTTTGCTTATTTGTAAATACACTGGTCGCCAAAACTAAGTAGTACACTTTTAAAATTGCAATAACTTTAAAAGTACACAAGATATATTTTCAAAATAAAAAGGATTAGAAAAAGAATTCTTTTTTGTTATTTATAAAGTTCATAGTTGATAAAAAAAATTAAGGAATGGCTAAAAAAAGGTTTACAAAACAAAAACACTCCTTTTCAAATTACTCTCTTACTTTTAACTTTTTGTTTTGTGTTTTTTTTTTACATTTATTTCTTGATCTATGAATTTGGATTCAAAAGCCTAGGTAACTACAGCACTTAAACTTTATTTCTCATGCCTCTTTGACCTTAACGATGTGCAAAAATCATGAAACTTTTCTAAAACTAGGCATCAGTATGTCGGAGTGTAAAAATGGTGGGTGTAACATTAAAAACGGTCCGAGAGGTAAAGGAAAGGTTCGAAGAAACTGAAAACCATCTGAAAAGATCTTCTAATGGCAGAGGCAGGTACACTAGTACTCGAGAAAACCACTATATTGTTTCCACTGTGTTGAGAAATCGCCACCTCAATGCAGTTAAAGTTCGGCAACAGGTTCTTCAGATGCGAAGAGACTACATCAGTGATAGTGTAGTGAGAAGAAGACTTGCTAAAGCAAACCTGAAACCCAAAAGGCCAGCAGGTTGCCCCAAACTCCACAGGGGGCATCGAGTAGCAAGACTACGCTACGCACGTAAAACATACAGGGGTGTGACTAAGAAAAGGCAAGATTTTATTCACTGATGAGTCTTAATTCTCACTATTCACTTCCAATTAAAGGTGAAGAGTCTACGGGTGACCTGGTGAGCAATACATTTAAGCCTTCTTTACAGAAAGAGCCCAATACGATGAAAGCTCTGTACACGTATGGGCTGACAACTTTTTAGATGGTCACACAGAGTTAGTGGCTATAGATAATGGCACCCTGACTGGAGAGAGATATGCTCAAGAGGTCCTTAAATGAGTATGTAGTAGTATTTAATAAAAATGGTTGATGGATCGATGCTGATGCAGGATAAAGCCCCGCCACACATCGCTCGGATCGTACAAGACATGCATTTATGAGGTTGTTATCAGCTTTATGACTTGGCCATTAAGAAGTCCTGATCTCAACCTGATGGAGCATACCTAAGAGGAACTCAGGAGGATAGTCAAAAGCAGCAAGCCACCTCTTATCGCCCTCAGGACCCTAAAACAAGCCCTATTGGAAAAATGGGAGAATATTCTCCAATATCGCCTCCAAAACCTAGTATTCAGTATGCCAAACCGGCTTGAAGCTGACACCAGAGCCCGAAGAGGCAATATCATGTATTAAAATGTAAATAAGGTGTAAAACATACTTATAAATGTTGTTTAAGTTTTTTGCCAGTAAGCAAACAATTGCTATATTTTTGGTTTTTTTCTTTTTTTAAAATAATAACGTTATTAATGTATAATAAACTATAGCTTCAAAGAAAGCTGATAAAATTTGCTATAAAACGTTCTATTATTTTAATACTCTAACTTCTATAGTTTAGGAGAAATTGCAATTTTAAAAGTGTACTACTTAGTTTTGGCGGCCAGTGTATACGAGTAGGTAATGGTGCTAAATACTGTTTTAGAAATAAGAAAATTCCACACACGACTATAAGACTAGTTATGTGGACTGGTTTATAACCTACCACGACGGTGCACTACCGCGGTATATCGATATAATTCGATTATAAGCAATATCTGACATTTAAAATTGAAATATGTTTAGTTATTTACCTCATTACTGAAGCAGGAAAATGGAACATTTCAAAGTATTCGATCAAAATGGTTGATTGTTTACCTATAAATTACCATACGTGATGATGGTAAATGAGCCATAGCATAGCAAAAATGACCGAATGATGTAACGAGGAGTGACTTGATTGTGATCGTTGGACGAAACCCAAGAATACACACATGACTTCACGCTATTCATGCGACTTGTATAAACACCATACCAAGGGTCAAATCACTTGGTCACTTCATGGCTTAGTGTCATTTTTTTATAGCAGGCAGCAGTGCGGAAGGCCCACAAAAAGTTGGCGAGATGTGCTGGACTCGACGGCTTAAAACATAGACCAGAGTGGGGAGGTAGCCCTTTGGCCTCCTAATATTAATAAACATAGAGGGTAACCTGATTGGTACAGGTACCTAACTGTTGTCTGAAAAGTCTTAGGTTCGAGCATTGAAGGCATAAATCCCTGACATTTGAAGCAATTTTACACCGAGAGGAAGACGTATAGGTATAGGCCATTATATAATTTTCATGTATAGGTAAAAAAACCTAACTTTCGACAAAAAATCACGACAAAGTTTGAGCGACAGAGGAATTATTATAACATCGTATAGTGTTAGTGTAACAGGGGACTAGTCTGTTGTCATAAACTATATCGTGGCAAGTTTTTTTTAATGGCAGGTTAACTACGGACCTTGTTGATGGTAAGCGTATTGTAGTCCACGGTAGAGCACACTTGCGTTTAGGATTCCTATTCACTCTCAATTTGATGATTTTAAAATTGTAGCGTGCTGGAAAGGTAGTTCCAGACATTAAAATGAAAAATCTTAATAATACTTCCCTAGGAATCGAGACCAGGACCGCGTGCTCATCAGTCGCACCACTAACGAGGAGGTAGTCATTAAAAGAGAATTATCTTCGGAAACACCATAACTGAGTATTTGATTCGACACATAGCCATAAAATAACATATAATCGATGAACTCAAATTGCCTTGAAATATATACCTTAACTAGCATTTTGCCTGCGACTTCGGTCGCATGGATTTTGAATATTTCATTCCGAATATACACTAGTAGAACTTAACAAAAATCATGAGACCATTTTGTCTTTAGTTTAATCAAAAAAACCAAATAATTTTATTTACGTAAGTTTATTGACTACTTGGCTTAAGCCATTTAAATATTCCTAGTTTAAACGCGTAGGTGTCCTAGGAAAGGGACCTTTCTGGTGAAATCAAGGGACATTTTTGGAAAGAACCTGAACACATATGATTCCGGAAAGTCGGTGAGACTTTTGCCTTATTTACTTTAGACTTATTTTAGAAACAAAAGTCACGTAAACTTTGGGACTGGTCAACTCATGGCTATTATGGTAATTTTATTAAAAGCGTAATTAAATATATTTAAGTTGTACTTATGTTTAGTCGACTGACATGGTTCTAACATAAGACAAACAATGACACAAACAAAACAGAAGAATGTAACCTAAATTATTGTAAGCCAATATTATATTTAAAAGAACAACCATGGAATTTCTTGCCAGATTCTTCTCCATTCTCTAGGCTGCCCTTGGAACTGGCAACTAGAGTCACTCTTACAATAAACAATATTAGAATTATGACTATTCGTAAGTGCCTTATGGTCGACTATCTACATGAATAAAAATATTTTGATTGTGATAGCATATAAGTTAGGTTAGACAAATTTAATAGTTGGTTTGTATAAATAACATTTGGTGTAAAAGTTTGTAATGGTATTTTGTTTTTTTTTTTTAATAATTTTATCGTTGATGCAGTATTGAGGCTTGCAAAGTGAATTCTGAATCTGTGTAGGTTTCAGAATATTCGCAAACATGCATTACTCCTCATAACCGCTCACGATGCCGATAGAATGTTCAGGAAGCGGAAAAGTATTCATTAGGGAGGAGCACAGAACGCCTGTGGTTTAGTTCCCAGGTAATTATTACAAATTATTGTAGAAAACTGAGCGGGAGAAGTACGAACAATATTTCTGACATGAAAATACATATGAGCGACGGAACTCCTAAAACAAAAACATTAAAAAACCATTTTAAATTGTAACAAATATACACAGAATAGATTATTTAGTCAGACATTGATCTGTTTGGAATTTAAATTGCTATCGGCTAGGGTGAGCCACTGAGGCCGAGGATATCATCGTAGGAAAGAGAACGGTACTATATCCATTGCTGTCGGAGTAATATCAAATTGCTGAGTTTCCTTAACATCTCTCAAGAATTAGTCGCATGATCGTGCCTGAAATCCTTTATTCAATGTACTAATATGATTATCTACGTTTTTTAGGGTTCCAGAGCAAAATGGTAAAATCGAAACCCTTCTAGTTTCGTCATGTTCGTCTTTCTGTCCATTTGTCACAGCCGTTGTACTCGCATACTAACAATGCTAGAAAGTATCTGCTTGAATAACTTGAATATTTATAACGCCGATCAAGTTATGAAATAAAACTTAATAAAAAGATTAATACCACACATGTAAAGTGGGTTTGATAAGTTTTTTTTCAAGTATAATACATTTATAAGGAAGAATTCTAAGGATTCTGGAACCATTTTTAACATATTTTTGGACTTATTACTTTCCACTCTACCTAAAAGTACGCAAAAAATTTCTTCCCTCCTCTATTTCAAGTCAGGGGGTCAAAACATCTGAAATAATTCTTAATAATAGCAAGTTCGTAATAATAGCATAAACGTTTAAGGAAAATTAAAATGAAGTTTCAAAGTTTTTGATACACTTTCCAAGAAAATTAAAGTTTCAGATATTTATATTTTTAGTGAAAAAAATATAAAACTGTAAAATTCATATCTTTGCCTTAATCCTTAACTATTCATACAAAATTATATTAATTGATAAACATTCTATTATAATATAATCGGGAACCCTTCCTACACAGGTCCGACCTGTACTTTTTTTTGGGGCTTGCTGATATGGAAAGAATATATTTTCTTTCTTTACTTTTTCAGATAATTTTCGAATTTCGTGACAGTTAAATTCATTTCAATGACGTAGTATTTATGGATGCAATCTTGGAAGAATAATCAAAGGCAAAAAAAATCTCTAAGGATGCAATCGTGATACATGTTGGCGTAAGGTTTTTGCATGGTTGGTGGTGGTAGACAAGTAACACAAGCAACTCAACGAACGACACATAATAATCACCGATCAAGAGCACAACATAAAAGTAAAACGAGTACGTACGTCTTCAAAATTAATGCACAAGTGAAACATGTTGTTACGGCGCGAAATTAAGCGGTAAGAGTTACACGCTGGTAAGAGTCC
The DNA here is from genome assembly GCA_936450705.2 of Protodeltote pygarga. NCBI lineage: Eukaryota > Metazoa > Arthropoda > Insecta > Lepidoptera > Noctuidae > Protodeltote > Protodeltote pygarga. Next base: position 17,930,846 of record OW388248.2, read on the forward strand.
GAGCGAATCATGAATCGCAATGACGTACGATCCTGCCGGCTACCAAGTTTGTTGTGACCGGGACGCACCGGCCTGCGCAGCTGGGAACTCTGTACATACTCGTAGGTATAACACCAAGAGTACTAAGTACAAATGAAAACTAGCAAAACTAACTATCAAAGTATTGTCAACAAACAGGAACGTGTTGAACCACACCGTTCAAAACGCTGACTAACACGTTACTAAGTCTATCTAAAGACGCTGCACTGACCCAATTCTTTTCTATTCTCAATAGATCCTCAACTCTAATGCCAATTATGGAGCTTACGTATTAAATTATTATTTTAGGTCGTAAATTTTTATTCTAATAATACTTATTACTAAAGCTTTATTTTATTAAATCAAATTGCAATTGCTTGTATCACCCCACTTCTGGGCAAAAGCCTCCCATGATTTCCATAGCTTTCTGTCCAAGACTATTGTGGAACATTCACCATTAATTAGATACCTACTAATTATTATATTATATTAATATTTAATTTCCCGAGTTACCCAAACGCGACTGCTGAGAATGCAATCCCGGGTTCGATACCCGGAAAAATGCCATTGCTATTAAGTATTTTAACAGCACGGAGTCTAGAACTGTGCCCGATATGTAACAACAAAAAGTCATTGTATAAAAGTAGGTAATTTTAAAGTACATATAAATTAAGCTTTACAAATTTAAAATGGTTAACTGGTAAAGGTCTTAAATTCTTACAAAGAAAAATATGAATTAATAGAAAGAAATATGCTACATTTTAAAGCGTATTTATACTCGTATGTAGGTACAAGCGCGTCGTTCTTTTCACTTCAGACATTGAGTTTAATCAGGTTAGGTCATATTATCACCCACATTGAGGAAAGGTTACGTAAAAACTGTTTTATCGTAATGAACGACGCATGATGTCTGGCGGCTCCCTAGTTATTAACATTTTATTTGACTTAAAGAAAATGGCATAAAATTGATTTTGCTGTTTTAGCTTCAGGTTTGTAACATTAAGATCGTACTGACCATCTGAGTCTCCTGAATTATGAGACTGCGGTGTACCTATGGTCTTTTTACACCTACACGTCACCAGCAATTTAAGTTATACCAAACGAGCTCAATGCTTATAGAACTGATAGATAAGTTACGTACCTCACATTTAGACATGACAATATAATCACATTGCTAAAATAAAATAAGTAGACAAAACAATACCTCAGTTTATTCTAGACTTATTTAACTAAGCAGATAAGGCTAGAACTTATAAGGATTCCGTATAATATTACTATTACAACAACAGCTGTTTTATTTCTATGATGATCATAACACCATTTTTATCTACCAGTTATACGAACGTTATTGAGACTCTTCTGACAGAAACTTCAGAGAAAGACTCTTCTGTCCTCCGTGTACCTATTCCCCCAACTCCGCAAAGCATTTTGTCGGGATCGGAGCGTAACGAGCGTTGACATAATAAATAGGTACGATTTGATTGTTCAAAATGCCGACGTCCGGCGCGGATAATGAACGCAGTTCTTTAGGAATCAATATAAATCAAGCAAATCCGAATGCTCCGTTCGCTCCGATAACTGACGAATACTATGCGCACCTCACATAGTGTATTTAATATGTCGCGTCGCATCATGACGTAGGCTAGATTGAATGCACGTCATTGTGTAGGTCACGTATACGATTTACGATTACGATTTTTATTGATTATAAAAAAAAATTTTTTGGTCTTTTTCACCCCCGACACCAAACGAGAGGTGTAACTTAGTTTTTTCTTTTTGCGTTAATTTGTCACACTTTACGACGTGCATGCACGGGTCTAATAACAGGTCGAAACTGACAACCATAATAAAAGCACCAAATGATATCTGTGCAAATGTAATGACGTGTGGTGAAAGTTCGCGCCCTCTATGCGGAATCTAGTAGGGGGTAATCTGTAGGAAAAACATTTGACAATATTTTTTTTTGCACAACGGGATACCAATCAAATGGTTTTCTGTCGTTTTCCATGAATAAATAAGTTATTATTTAAACTTCTTACTTCTTCAAGGTCCAATTTCACCATTTACTTTAAAAAACGAGTTTAATAAAACTAAGTTCAACCCTAGGCAAATTGCAGTTCTGAACTCAGTTAAACGCTTGAACCGAGTTTAACTTGATTGATCGCGTTTAGTGTCAGTGGTGAAATCGGCTCGGTTGTCCGTGACTTTCCGTCCCGTTTCATCCCGTGAACCGCCTTTATTACCTAGTGGTGTGAAAATAGCTTACGACTTGTTCTCAGCCCCCTAATTCCCCTTTTAGGGGAAGAATTGTGCGTTAATATGTCAGTCAGTTTCTTCTTTTATACAGCTTATTCTTCTCTTTTTATTTAGATTATTATTTTATTATTATTATGCTATAATATTTTTTTAAGGTTATGTACATAACCATAACGTAGACAAAAACTACATGCAAAATTATACCCGATTAATATACACATATTTAAACTGAACCAAACATCCTCTCATTCTTTGCCACGAGACCACCCCCGTATTCCGAAAAACATTTCTATAGAGTACCATATTTATCACGACCGTACTTAATAATATTAGGCCCCTTTACAAAACGAAAAACTTTAATTATCAAATTTATTTATACTCTAGTCATATTTTTAGTAGAAATAAATACTTATAAAAACATATTCACTTTATGACGCCTTTATAAAACTTTATTCGTTCGAAAGTCCCATTAATCACTAAATCAATGTTTAAAAAAATACGCAGCAAATTAAGCACCTCCTTATTTCTAGACGAAAAATCTTTTCTCTTTGTAATGATGATTTGGCTAGTACGTACTCGTATAATTACACGTTCGAGACGCATTGTAAAAACAAGGTGAACGAGTTTCATTCGTCACAATTCTTAACGGCAGAGATTACAAAACCATGTTTTAACTTTTGATATCTTCGCAAAATAATGTTAAAAGTTTTAATTATAAACATCGTAGATTTTGTCAATATTTACTCTACTTGAACCACATCGCTTCGAGTGCGACTTAATACTGTAGACTTTTCAACAGATATTTCATTAATTATGAGTTTTTCAGCGACCGTGGGCGGGATTTGCCAATCCTGCCTTGGGGTTGAAACACGTGAACGTAAAAATACCTACTGTAGCCATAAATAACTGTTACGCCACGGGATTAAGCAATTATCGTCATAATCTAGTATTTCGGCGTTGCCCTTTAACCGTAGATAAAATAGAAATCGTAGTTTCGTGGCCAAACGGCCGTTATCCGCCATCCGATGATCCCTTTCAGCATCTTATTTTCTTGTCAGATCTCTAAATATTTGTAGTTAGTTGGACTGACCTGATCGAACGGACATTGTTTTCTGTGCAAGTGTTTGAGGCAATGTCGACAGAGTGTATGGCCGCATCCGAGGCTAATGGGACTTCGGGGCGGAGCGCCAAATTCGCGGCAGCACACTGGACAGTTCAAATAATCCGTCCATTGAGGCGCCTGGATTGGCATTCTGAAACAAAAGGGTACAACATAAATATACCAGCCGAGAAACGCCCACAGCTAGCTAAGGCTTCCTCGATTATGACCTTGACATAAGCAGCTCTTATCCAGCGGTTTCATAGATAGTAAGAGTAAATATTATTAAGATAGTAAGAGTAAGAAAGGATAGTAAGAGTAAGTATTATTTCTAACTTATTCGCCAAAAGGCTAACACTAAGAAACTTATTGAGCTAAAACCACAGTGTGTTTTTGGCCCAATAAGTTCCTTCTGATCTAAGTATACACACTTTAACACTAATCACATTAACCTGTATGCATGATGTATGTATGCATATTATGTATAGACACTAAAAAGTAAACAAAACACTAACTTGACTTAAAACAGTTATCAAGACTTGATAACTGATATCATATAGGTGTTTGCTGGTATAAAAGTTTTAGGAAAATGTTAACAAACAAATGATAACAAATTAAAATTAAAATAGATTTAAAGTAAAAATTTATTGATTGGCGACTATTACCAATGCTGTGGGAAAAAAAGTAAACATGATATATTATTCCCTTGTAAACATCGTTTAAGTTACATCGGCCATCAGGAATATTGTTTTTAATAACTGAGTTTCAAGTGGGAAGTTAATAGAGGAAATTTATTAAAATAATCTAGGTCTCTTCAATGTGCGAGCGAGATACCTACTGGTTTAGCGAGTTAGTCGTCTTAACTAACTAACTACTAGTAATTAATTACTAAATATACATAAATAAAATGATGAGCAACTTTAATGAACACTTAAATAATAACAAACTAAAAAAATAAAATCACCCATTTTTCCATCCAACAGCTTCCCTTGCAATATTTGCAATGTACCTAGTTCATACTAGCCGCATGGGTCTTCGGCCTCTAACATGTTACGTTCGCGCCTAAATCTAAGCATTTTCATAAACTGTCGATGTCAATTAATCAATCTTAAACGTAGTTACCCGGATGTTTTGTGCGCAGAAATTTTGAAAAATGACTCTGGCTAATATCTTTTATTTATTTCAATCTTATATTCTAGTTCAAAATTTACCTTCGCATACAAACCACCGTTCGTCAACCATCCGTCAACCATCGTTCTTGCTACCAAAATGTATGGAAAGGTGAATTTTCATCTTGAATATGTATAGGATTTAAATAATGACAGGTATTGATCAGGATCCATCAAATTTTTGCAATTTTTTTAAAATTCATATGGCAACATCTATCGATGTTTAAGCTTATTCCCTTGAGTAAAACTTATAATAAATCTCAAGTAGGTATAATAAATACGGCTACCCCGTGACAATGTCACGCATATAACGAACTTATACAATCTATTAACCAAGAGACTGAAAACAGTCTAGTAGAATGGTTACATAAAACAAAATTAGAACTATTTCTAAATAGTTTTAAAAACTATATAAAAACTAACTTCTGTTAGACAGATTTATTTTGAAACATTGTCGACTCAGCTAACCACATCAGCTTTCGAATAATACAGCTATCTATTGTGATTGGGTAATTATAAAATGATTAAGAAATATTGAGTAGAAGTAAACATTGTTCTTAATATCAGCTTGAATATTTGGTATTTAGCCTATGGACCAGAACTCTGACACAAGGTTATTTATCCACATATAACCAATGAGAATCAGAATCAACCACTCAGATAACTGACAACAACTTGGATATTTCCGATGAATTATGAGGCGAGTGGATAATTTGATAATTTGAGAAGTCGAACAGGTCAGTTATGAATATGCTTGAGTGTGGCACAGAGACCTATAGCCAGAACGCAGAGCTATGTAATATTCGAGTGCGAGTGTATTTTCCGATACAAATTTAATTAAAAATTAAATTTTACGAATGGCGACAAATATCAGGTGTTAGCACAATCAGTAGAGCAGGAGTTACCATATTACGAAATTTGCAAAATAGATTTGAGTCGGGTAATGACCCGTCTCTATTCTTACAGTGGAGTAAAATCAAAAGGTATTATAATGGTGTCCACACTGCACACCGAGAGCCGCAGGCACACCGCAGGTCATGGCGTCACTACCGTGTCAGACACCATTTCGTTGCACTTAATCTAATTTATTTTGACGCGGAAGAGATGGGAAGGAAAATGTCAAATTCGCATCGATATCTACGCTTAAAGGCGAGACATACGCGAGAGGGTTCTAGTGACTGCGCCTTGCATGTTTCTTACACAAAACCATTCAGGTTAGGTAGATGCTTTAGCCGTAGATGCTTAACGCCGCTTTCCGCCATTTCTCGCAGATTTTTTTTTATGTCAACAATCGCAATCACGCTCGTGATGGTGGTGCCCGTTGACTGGCAAGTCAGTGGTCTCGGGTTCGAACCCAAGGTGCGCACCTCTGACTTTTCGTAAGTTATTTGCGTTTTATAAATTAATTATCACTCTCCGTGCCTCGGATAGCACGTTAAGCTGTTGGCCCCAGCTTACGGGTAGTCAGAAGTTCGAAAGTCTGACAACCAGTCTTACCAAGGGCAAGGGGTATCGTGTAACCCAGTACCTGAGTTGTGGAGGTCTGTTAAGACTGGAAGCCGACCCCAACATAGTTGGGAAAAGGCTAGGCAGATGATGAACAATCGCAATCACGCGAAAGATTTTCGAGAATTCTCGAGAAGACGTGCTACTCTTTTCTAGGGTTCCAAAGAAATCAGTCTGTCTGTTTCAGCCATTTTTCCAGTCTATCAATTCTAGAAAGCTGAAATTCGGCATACTTAAATATTATAACATGTTATGAAATAAATTAATAATTAATTATTAATTAATTAATTATTTATTTGTTTCAATTATGAGTTGTCGACCTTTGTTACTTGGAGAAGGTAATTTATTTAGTTTCAAGCACGTGATTAAGTACGTCTTTTGACAGGTACAGGGACATTGTATGAGAATCAGAAATGAAAAACTAAAGACCTAACGGGCCGTCAGCATCTGGTAGAAGCCACTCGGGATCAAAATGCTGGCTTAAACCTAGCTCAAACTAATTGCCATCTAACGTGGCAATGCAGCCAGCGTTTTGTTGACGTTGCCCACTGGTAGCGGTCTTTTAGATTGAGTTTTTCTTTTTAATTTAGTTTTAGTGTTTAGTAATAATATTAGATATATAGTTGTGAATAAATAACATATATATAGTCCTCCTCATCGGTTTCGATGACGGCGACCAAACTGCTATTCCTTCCTAGCATGAGCCCTAATGTGGCTCGCTAGACCAAACTTTGATTTAAATATGCGGTCGCAAGACTCGCAATAAAGTTGACCAGCAGAGTTAAAAGTGTATATTATGTAGGAGGGCTTAGGTCTTTCTATACGTATTTGGCGTTTTTCGTCAATTGTTTTGAGACGATTTTCTTCAAACAATTTTATGGCTTTGTGGACGGTAGAGCGCCAAGATGACCTCCGTGAAGCAAGCTCCTCCCAACATTTATAATCAATAGCGCAAGATTTTAGATGTCTTTTTAACACATCCTTATAACGCAAATGTGGACCACCTTGCTTCCGTTTGCCTTTTGCCAACTCAGAGTAGAAAACGGTTTTGGGTAAACGGTCGTCTTCCATTCGCGAAACGTGTCCACACCACCTGAGTTGTCGCTGCATAAGGAGAGCTTCCATGCCATAAATTCCGGAGCGACGCAGAACTTCAGTATTGGGCACGTGGTCTTGCCATTTGATTCCATTGCCATTTGTGAATAAATAATATGCACAATATTAGTCAACCAGCTTAATGAAGTGGTTTCTGCATTATCTTGTAATCAAAATAATTTGGGTTCTTTCTTTACAGATCGTAAGCAGCCCGCGCTACTTACGCCCTGCGCTGCTCCTTACGTGCTTTTGGTGTGTTACAGCTTTTACAGGCCAGAGGATAGAGAACACGCTAGTCAAAATAATATTCGTATTTACATTATTTCATACAACTTAGTTAATGTCTTGAAGAGTGAAGTTATTACAGCAGCAATTATTAGCAATAATTCTTTTAATAAACTTATACAGTTTTCGTGAAATAATAATGTATGTCTTACTCCACTACTCAGACTATAAATTAACTGGTTAAATTATATTGTAATTTTATACGGAAACCTTCGTGCGCGAGTCCAACCCGCACTTGGCCGTGAAGATAAAAGTTCAAAATATTACGCAAAATGACGTTTTAAAAAATTCACTTCGTTTCCCCTTCCTTCTCTAGCATTGTAAACTGAGCCAAAAGCGGTCAGTATTCGCGTGCTTTACTGTATTGTTCTGTTGACACTATTAGCCTTGACGTGGTATACACTCAAGATAATGTCGTAGGTACTATACCTTTTTATCAGTGTCTAGCTAACCCTCACGCGGCTTGGCACCCATGGATCTAATATTTAACAGGTAGGAACAGTTTGTATGGAAAAAAAAATAGATTTTTACTATTTTCCTCGCAGTTTTTTTATGTTTTCTCACCACTTAAACTTTCCCTGGACTTCCGCAAATATTTCAAAACCAAAGTTAGCCAAATCGGTATAGCCGTTCACGAGTTTTAGCCAGACTAATGAACAGCAATTCATTACTATATAGGTATAAAGATAGATTTACAACAAGAATTTTTAATTTCAGCTTTAGCAAGATCTAATATAGTGGTATTAAATTCTCTACAAAGGTCTATTGACTAGTCCTTACAGAAAGTGCATTCCGTCGTAAATACTGAAGGGAATGAAACTCCAATAAAACAAACATTTCATAGCCATTTCAGAGACTTTAAATATTTTATTTCTCATTTCACTTCAACGATAATATTACGTTACGTTCATTATTTAATTGGATGCTCGATTTAATAAATATGTGTGGATGAATCAGTGGATAACAGGCAAATCTAAATGCCAAGTATTAAATATTTGCAATATGCTGGAACACTTCCTTGGTAAACACGGCTACACATCAGACTATACAAAACCAGTATGAACTGACCTCGTTGTATAGGCTCGTCGTGCAACAAGATGTCAGCTTATACTGGAAATGGAAATGTATAGCTGGTTGTGTAGCCGTGTGTACACCTCAGGAAAGATCTCAAGAAAGGGCAAATGTTCAGATCTATTTAACTACAAGCCTAGTGCCATCACTTTCTTGCTAAGGCAGCATTTCCCAAACTATGGGTCGCGACCCATGGTGAGTCGCGACTGATTATTGGGTGGACCCTGAAATAGGACGATACGTCGACCAACCGGGCCAACAGCGTACATTTAGTTACATCTGGTTTTTTTAATAACATCAAAGTGATTCCTGGATTTGAAAGTTTTCGTTAAGTGGGTCGCGGTCCAGTCAACTTTGAAAAATACTGCTCTAAGGGAATCTATTATTAACTGGCAAATGCCTCTACATTTTCCCTACCCTAGGGGGAAAAAGGAAAAGCCTACAACTTATTCTTAAACCTATGAATTATCCACAAAAAAAAATTGCCCAAGCTGTTTCATAGGAGTTTGATAACAAACACTGTGACATGAGATTTTTATCATATTATACATATAGTATATATGTAATTGAGTGTTTGTCATTTAACTTGTCCTAAACGTCTGATCCAATTTGGATGACATTTGATAAAAATTCGAGTTTATATATTGAAAAGAACCTATATTAACAAGACACAGATATTTTTATACTACCTATCTAGAATTTATATCATCATAATATTATCATTGTTATCTGTATAGGAGACCATAAATGTTTTTTTTTATTTATCTATTAAATACCTTATTACAAAACCATGATGGTGTCTAAACCTAAGAGTAGGATAAATTACTGCTTTACCCAGAAATAGGGGAGGCCTTAACCCTACAGAGCTGATTATAACAAAAATGTTTTCTTATTTATAATTATGTGAAAGATGATAAACTAAGTAATGTAAACAGACCAAAATTTAACCTGTCAAGCTGTAGAAAATAAGACTAAAAAATCTACAGTTTGTGGCTGCCAGCATCTGTCCACCTTCTTGGTAGTTTGAAAACAAGTTTACAAGAGTGAAGTTATAAGTTAAAGAAATGCTGCTCATGTTATGAGTAAATTGGGTATTTTATATCAACAACCTAAATGTTAAGATAATGTTTTAACAAGAAATTGTTTCAGTTTATTTTTTATTTGCGAAGAAAGCTTGAATTTAGCAGAGATATTATAATCAGCATTTTAAAATTGCCCTTTCAAGGCTGTCAATTAAGTTCTTTAATTATAATCTGTGGTCAATACATTTGCTTTTTTCTCAAACATCCACTTCCTATTTCCTTTGTATTTAACTTATATTGCAGTTCATAAAATTTAGGCCTTCTACTTATAATCTCTTATAAATTTAATCATCTATATAGGGTAATTGAAATAATGAAACGAAAATGGTATGATTATTCATGAAATAATAATAGAATACCTACAAACTAGTAAAAAATGTAATATGTACCTACCTATATAAGTACCTAGTATTATTTTTAATGTAATTGCCATATAGTATTTTTTTATAAATTTCCAAAATAAAGGCAGACAAATATTTTAGAAATATTGAAATGTGAATTTGGCAGTGCGAGTAATTAACAATTTAATTGAAAAATAAATGAGTAGGTAAGGTAGGCAATTACCCGTCTAAAAGCATTACAACCTCCATGCTCCCAATATACTAAATAATTTTATATTGTAAACACAATTTTACCAAACAATCTAAGACTGATACTGAGTATAAACACAATCTGTCACAATCAGGTCTGAAATGCACTGCTAAGTTACACATTAATATTATTGGAGGTCTTGTGGACACATAAATCATGTGAACTGTCTACTATTTATAGTTATCTAAATATTTTTCTACCACCGCAAGCAAGGGGAGAAGATACAATATTATTTTTATATCAATAAAATAGTAATTAAGATGAAATATCTCAATAATTCTAAAAAAATTACAACATTACGAATAATTTAATATTTGAATATTTTTTATGAACTTCTTGGAACGATCTCATAACTTCATGGTATTATTGTCTCAATTATATTTTTTATATAAGCCTGAAATTAAGTATAATCGTAAAAGTGAACACTGTACAAAAATTATGACATCTGAAAATTGCCACCTAGGCAGTCGTCTGGTGGCCTGAACACGCCATGATTCTCGATTTTTCGTTTGTGTGTAGTACAAGAAGCATAGTGACTTTGTAAAAACAGTAGGTTTTGGTAATTACCTTACAAATAACTCGTACAGTCATCACAAAAGTAACACATTTATCTTCTACCCACTTCAAAACATGATCGGTCAGCAGCCGTGAAACATAGACTAGATAGAATTTTGCAATGAAATTGAAAAATCGTCTGACAGGCGAGACGTAAAAGCATAAAGAATAAATATGCTTTTTAAAAACTTGGTGGTTGCAGTCAAACTGTTGCAGCAATTATTTCTCCGTATCTTAACATTGAGTTTAAGACGTATTGGTTGCAATCGAGAAGATGTACGAGACCACACTTTATATATCATTTAAGTACTTAAATTATTATGTAATGATACGCCAGCCATTGTCCATAGCATAGACCTATTTAAAAAAAGGAGGACTGAGCACACTTAAAATCTAGCTTGGCAAAAAAGAGACTGACTGAGGCGGTGACAGCTGAACATAAAAATATAAAACTTGAAAATGAAGTTTGTGAGTACTAAAATAACTTAAAGTAATAATTTTCATTTCATTTTAATTTACAACTAAAAAAAAATATACATTACATTTACATTTTGTAATATTAAATTAAAACGTTCAAACCTCAAACATACGCAATTGAAATTTGGCTCTAGTAACACAAATTAAATGTCACAAATTAAAAAAAAAAACTCTACGTTACGGTCTACTCTACGGAGCCTATGATATTTTGTAAAATTTTGTTTACAATTATTATCTTTTTGTCTGCTGTTAAATTAGCTTGCTACTAATATATTAATCTGTGTGTTAAATATATAAAATTCCTTAACTTAGTTAATTTATCGCTTTAATTTTCATCTGTGAAGAAGATTTTAGAATTCATCATGATTTCTAAAATCTGCCTAACATTATTACTTTTATCATCCCTACCGTCGGTAACTTTACTGGTGAGTAAATCTTTTTGTTTACTGTTTTGAACCCTCAGTATTACCAATAGCTCTGCTCTTAAAACGACACTTATTCGTCATCATCATCATTATAATCAGCCTAAATTAGTCCACTGCTGAAGATAGGCCTCTCCCAATGCGGGCTACTATTGTGCGCTCATTGGAGGTATTTGCTCATAATCGCCACGCTGCGCAAGCGGGTTGGCGATCTCAATAGTAGATGATTGCTGTTCACAACGAATAGTGGTTTTACATTATTTTAATTTGAGTCCTGATAGCCTAGTGGTATGACCGTTGACCGGCAAGTCAGAGGTCTCAGGTTCAAACCCAAGGCTGCATCTCGGACTTTTCGTAAATGATGTGCATATTATAAATTAATTATCACTTACTCCGTGCCTCGGAAATCATGAAAGCCATTGGCCCTGTGTTTGATCTCTCTCCAGTCATGTCAAATTGCTGTCTTATTGGATTCTTAACAATTTGTGGTTTTGGGTAACTATGAAAATAGTGCTTTGTAAATTAAAATCTAAGAAAACCCAATGATTGAAGTGTGAAAATTTCAAAAGAAGTTTGTTTAAAAACAATCATCTTCCACATCCATCGCTTAAAAATCCTAGCCTAAGCATAAATCTATTTACGAATTGAATATGATAAAGGTTTATTTTGGATTGCACACAGATAACCATGAGCATACTGACCTGCGGGTCATTATCAATGTTGTTTTACCAATGGTTTTACTGGAGGCAAATCAAGGTATTAAATAGCAACATAGCTTTTATAATATTGAATGATGTTTTTATACTTGTTTTGGTTTCATTTGTTTTCAGCACTTACTTGAAATTGTACCCTTATTTTATATTTTATTCAATTGAGTAGTTCAGTTGGCATTATGAAAGCCAACTGAACTATTTAATATTGCATGATGCATGTTCGTTCACAAAATTAGTGAGGAAAGGTTTTAGTTACATCGATTTTAAATTACCATGTAAAAATGCTTATGGTAAAGTGGTTATACTTAATTAATCTGATGGTTCTGAATACCATCAAATTGATAGAAAGGCACATTTTTATAAATGTCGGCGGTGTCAGGAGTCAGGACCTTATGGTCCTGACACCGCCCGCCCATATAAACCATGCCCACGCCCATATGACAAACGAAACAAGAAATGTGAAATGTGTTTGAATTTGAATGTACAACACAAGTTCTCCTACTTACCTCAGCCAAAAAATATAATTAGGTACTATTACTTCGTAAAGAAGCGACACTCACCGTCCCCCGCCAATTTATTGTCCCCCGCATCTGCCCGCATCGAAAGAGTGGAGAAAAGGTGAAACAGAGCGGGAGCGCGGCTTATGGTATCGCGTTATCCTTATCCCGCTCGCTTGTAGTAGAAGGTAGGCTATTATACGAACACGTTTCTATGGCGTGTCACGGGTCTGCCTAAAGCAAAGATATTGGAAAGGAGGAGATATGCCCGTCTGGTATAAAATGTACAGGAACCTAGTGTCTCCAGTTTGTCCCTACCACTCGCCACAACTACACACGCAATTCAATAAACGCAATGTCTCGGACCAATCTCAGACATTCTCGCATACAACAACTCCGTGCATGCTGCACAAACAAATATGCACTTTATTACTTTATACACAGCGATCATGCAACATGCACTGCCCTTACTCAGTCTTACTCACACATGGATCTACAGCGAGTACTTTCGCGACCGATACCTGCGGAGCTACCACGACATAAATTCTAATGTTGAAAATATCGTTATGTTATTTTTACATTGCTTCGTTTATTAACACAGTATCGAACTGAGATAGTACTTAAGAAGCAATGTATTTCGTACAAAAATAATAAAGTCGTTGAGCTCCATGAAAACCAAAATAACATAATAAAGACAGCAAATATTTTTAGATTTGTTGATTTTAATGAATTTAAAGATAAATCTAATATAATTAATATGGTAAATGATTGTTTTACTAATTAAGTTTATTGTTTTATATCGATTTTTATAAGATTCCAGTAAACAACGCGTCATTTCGTTAAAATTACTCGGTCGCGGTCAAAAGTGTACTGGCTGCCGGTAACGGCTATTTAGCCACGTACGCCTCGAGGAGTCGTACGGCGTAGACGTGGGAACGCCCCCTTGCCACTTCTCCTTATTTAATATTTCTATGGCCTAAAGTTACTTGGTTGTACTTAACGAAATTTGTGTCTTGTAGCACATTATCATACTTCTGAAGTAGTGTGCAACTTTGACCCCCAACATACTGCTCCTCCCAACTAGCTGTCAGGTTTAAAACATCTCTCACAAGTTTATTGTAGCAATTAAGTCTCTTTGCTTGTTTGCAGCAGTACACACAGCTACTCATTAAGCTATACATTACCATTATATGGTTCTGTATAGCTTGATGTGTAGCTATTGTTATTTGTATTTTTTTTTGTAATAGGTATGTAAGCTTTTTTTTAGCATAGTTAGCTTATGCAATGTCAAATAGGTATGGAATGTGTTTGTCTTCAAATTGACAAAGGTTTAGAAAAACAAACAATCAACAAGGTGAGGATGGGAAAGTTATACTTACTTAAACATTTTACTCAAAAAATTAATGTTAGTTTTATGTGAATAAAATGTAGAGTTTGTTATTATGAGCAAACATTTAAAACTATATTTAGAAAACGTGTATAAAATAATACCTGTAAAAATATGTAAAAAAAAAAGTTTGGCTTGTAGTTGTCATTGTGCTTTTGTAACCGCTCTCCGAAATGGGACTATAGCCAGGCCCTTCTTTTATTTTTCCATTTGCTACTGTGAGTAAGTGCCCAGGGCCCCGAGACCCATGGGGCTCCATAGTTCTTACCAGATCAGCAAACGATAAGCATTTATTACCGATAAAATAATACCTATATTGTTTTTCTAAAACCACACGGTATTTACTTACTGGCATTTATAAAAAGCCTACATCATATACCTATACCTATAATAGTTATCTCTCCAATAAGTTAAGATGGCCCTGACTAAAGCTGTATATTCCATGTTGTGATATTATAGAAGAATATTGTATATATTTTGTAATTTGTTTTTTTAATATATTGTAGATAATTATGTAAAATGTGAATTTACATAGTATGTAAAGAAATCCCTGTCTGATACGAAATCTCCTTCCGGATATGGTTGCCGAATATTAACGTAGCTATTTAGAAAATTGAAGTATTAATTCCCAACTTTCTAAAAAATTGAAATCAAAAGATAAACGGACTAGAAAAGCCTGGGATCATAAGTTATGATCTTAGACACCACCAGCCACCAGCCACCCGCGCCGCACCGCATGCAATCGCAATAGCTAATGCTATGCCATATGTAGGTATATGTTTGACCATAGCGCCGGTTACCATCAGTACGCATGCCTTTTCATTAAAAAAAATATTTTTTGTTATTTTCCGAAAATTCGTGTAAATACAATTTACATAATTATTGTGATATCTAAATACAACCTTACGGATCAGATATAGATTTGTGTGTGTTATAAATTATAATTCTAGATAGTAATTTGACTTTTCAATCACGCCTAATTAGGGACGTGCAGTTCATTTAGGCAAAAAGGCACTGACAGATGCGACAGACTGTCGAAAAAAACTGTGCGCCCAAGTAACCTTTATTATTTTTCAAGTTTTGAGAGTAAATTGACGTTTTTGTAATGTCAAATTACTATTTAAATAAGATTTAAATGTACTGTTTGTGTATGTTGTGTACAAAATGTGTTAGTAGGTAGATCAATAGGCTGCAAAGAAGGTTAGTAGCACAGTTAAAAAATCATTTTGTAGAAAGAATTTAAAAATCGATTACGAACGGGGGATCAACTTTATCGACAGTTGCTCTGCCACTAAGCTAATCCACCCCTTGTTCGGAGTACCTACTAGAGCGCTGGCATGTTTAATGATTGTTATGTTGCAGTTATTGAACTCTCAATGCTATAATATCGTGATTATAAAGCATTTATAGGTACATTCTAAGCGAACGCTAAAGTTTCAAATTCAAATCCTAGATATTGAGTAAAAAAGTTATATAAATAATTTAATTTTGATAAAAATATGAATTTATCTTAAAACTAATTCTTTGCAACTTATCATAATTATATGTATGTATATGTATAAGTAATGTTTGACGTGCAAGATTGTTTTTTTGCTATATTATCATATCTGCTACTAGAAACTGTTGACCAAAATATTGTTAAAAATACATAAGTCAGAACGACACATAGGAACCCCGCGCACTATGTATGTACGACCACACCATCGCTTAAGCTCCGACTAACATGTGGCCAACCACAAGACCAGGACAGGATTGCTTTTATTTACCATTTATAGTGTTGAGCTCATTCGTGATCATGAAGGACATAGAAAGCTATCTTCTAGGTTAGAGGTTCCCAAACTTTGTCTTCTATTTGACTACCTACTTGGCGATATATTTTGTTTTGTGTAGACTTCCAAGCTTTAATTTTATTTCAGTACATGTTAGGGGCTCATCAGACTATGGACAATTCGTCCACGGACAGAAATTACCGGTCCTTTCATATCAATTTTGTGAAAGTCTGCCTAAATACGAATGTAAGTCAAGATCAAGTAAGATCATTTCTCGTAGACCTCCATTTAGTGCATGAGATGAAGCACCTTATATTTCTTTGCAGTTCGGTACCTATCGAAACCCTGAAGTCAAGATACATGGTATCGTGGTCGGCATGGTACGCCGAAGATCGTGGGTTCGAATCCCATGCGTATCAGTTGTTTTTTCAAATTTCTTATTAAATACTTCAATTTAATAAGCTAACATGTAAAAAATCACAAAAATGTCAAGATACACTTTGGAAATAACTGTCACAGATAACGACGGACGAAATGGTAATTTAGAATGAAAAAGCTATTGGATTTTTTTTTTTCAAATTTCTTATTAAATATTTATAAGCTATTGGATGTTTAATATTATATTGGATATATACCTATTATATTCTTACAAGTTTGTAGAAAATGTGTGACACTTTGATCTGAATGTGGGCGTGGCCGCGTAGTGCGCGGAGTCCTTTACACGTTATAATATCCTTCTATCGATCCAAGTGACAAATCAGCCAAGTCATTATCATTTTTTGTATTACTGGAACATCGTACTGCTACACTTTTATCGTACATCTAACAGGAACGGAGTTCACGGAGTTTAAGATCGAGATCCATGACTTCAGACATCACACAGAGTTCAAAATCGAGATCTGTGTCGTCGGACCTCTGTCGGAGTGCACAGGAGTCTAATGACGAGTGCAATGGAAGCTCATTAGTCAAGAGGAGTTTGACGCCAAAAATCAATGCTTGGCATCAGACTCTGACTGATTTTCGAATGCGCCGTCTTCTGACTCCTGAACTGGAGCTTCTGACTCCTGAACGGGAGCTTCTGACTCCAGAACGGGAGCTTCTGACTCCAGAACGGGAGCTTCTGACTCCAGAACGGGAGCTTCTGACTCCAGAACGGGAGTTACCTTCTATTATTGAAACTGCTGTGGCGTCTGTTGACTTAACGAGATCTCCTGAACCCACATCAACAACACAAAGTGAAGAACCAACTAGGTACCTGCGCGGAGGCGAGTCGCATATTTCGTTACGGAAAATTTCCCGTACTGAATATATGCGGCGCCGTGCTCTTGCGCTTGGCTCTTTCCCAAATTCAGATTTACGAGAGCAACGTCGTAAAAATTATACAATTTTTTTTTAAAGTCCGAAAACTTGAAAAATGTTTGTGTAGGTGTATGTTTTACAAAGTTTCTCTATTCAATGTGAATTGAGAATGTGTGGTTGTGAGGTTCAGCCTGCCACGATACCGACTCGATCACTGACCTATTTATTACAAAAAATAATTGGTACGTTTTATAAGTTTTAATTAACCCTCGACACAAAAAGAAAGGTTATATATATGTTATAAGTTTGACGTGTTTGTATGTCTGTCTGACATCGTAGCTCCTAAACGAATGGACCGATTTTGATTATTTTTTAATTTTTATTTGAAAGGTGACTTTATCGAATGTCTTTCGTGTAGCTTTTAGAAAAAATATCTAGGTAATAATAGTTCCTAAAATATTTTCCCGGTACCTCATGGTTTTGGATTTCCCCATACTTAACTGTCCCAGTTTTAAAACCGGACAAGTGCGAGCCAGTGTCGCGTTCGTAGGATTCCGACTTCCGTATAATATTATTATAGAATTTTAACCAATTAATTGCATTTGCCTGAATAATTAAGGTGTAAGGCAGAGATATAAATTTTAGTTTAACATTGAAACTTGAAACTTCGTTACAATTTTCCTTGAAATAGCAAGCCAACTATTATTGGAAAATTGCTGTGACAGATAGACAGTGACGAAACTATAATAAGGGTTCCTGGTTTTACTATGGAACCCTAAACCGTATAATTTTAAAATATATAATACATACCAAGTTACATGGTTCATTGCGATATTGTGATTTGGCGAGATTGATGGCCTACACTTGTGATAATATTATGTCCACGTAGAATATGATTGTATTGTATAATGTAAAATGGTTGTGTTATATAATACAGGGATGTTTAAGATTCAGAAGGTTATTCACCTTAAATAATTGTACCAAAAACGACAAAAACCATCGGAAAATAACATTAGTTTTCTATAGAACGTTTTATTTAGATATTATTTTAATTATGAAATTAAATTTAAAAAAGTAACAAACTTCAGGCTAATGCATTCAGAAGATACTTACATTTATTGTATCTTGTCCTATTAAATTCGTATCAACGATATTTTTTGCTATTTAAAAATGAATCTAATCTCTAATCTTTTACCTGGTTTAATCTATTACCTGGCTAGTGTAGGAGGTTGAAACTTAAAATCTGTTAATCATAATAGTATGTGTTACAGGGTTGGACAGGATACCTACATATTGTGATAATTACGTACTGATAATTATTATTATTTTCTTTATTCATTTACAATCATATAAAATACATTTAAAAATATAAAAAATTTACACTTTTATTTAAATTTTGGAGGTATGTAAGACAAATCAAGAAATATTTTAGATTCTCTTTTTAATATTGCATAGGATGTGATATTTTTTAGTTAGGCCGGTTGTCGGGGTATTATGAAAACACTGACTCCCTTAATCGATTTTTGTTGTGATAATGAAAAATTTAGAATTATCAATATATAAAAGTCAGCTTTGTCCAAGTCTGAGATATTATGCAGTCTTGCTTTAATATGAATACCTATTTAATTGCGAAAATAAAATATAAATTGATAAGATTAAGTTTATTAGTCTAAGTTCCTGGCAAATCGTCTCTGTAGCTTTGCTTCGAAAGTTATCAGATAAATTCGAAGATCGTTTTATAAATACCGATCTTGCAAGTAATGTCTAAGCGAATTACTTCGCTTATAGATTTCTGCCTAAGGCTCCAGCACGTTTTCGATGCTTATTCTACAATTTTGCAAAAATTGAAGGCGCCACTGGCACACTTTGAGAAGTGATATGAACATAATTGCAACTCAAAATTACACGCTATTTGGTATTTACATAATTATTTCTATGATGTTTTTTTATTGTTAGTACCAGCTGTCATACAGCGTAATTTTAGACCTGTTATAAATAAAAACTGGACTGAACAAAAGTTTAGATCGAAAATTAAAAGACTGCAAAATGGGTCTGTTCTGTGTTAAATTATGTCAGTATATTTTCAAAAAAATCACGTGTTTTATTAATTTTAATCTAAAAAGAATTTATTGTTACACTAAAGTTGAAAACTGGAGTGATACGTGAGATCTCAATAATTTAAATTACTACTTAAGTCTTAACAATGCAGGTACCTGTGTATGTTAGTAGTACCTAACTACTTAATTTGAAATGCCATCGCAATATTGTATTGTGTCCAGTAACTTTAAGCAACAGATCAAATCTATTTTAATGTAAAGCCTGACCTGATAAATAAAAAACGGAATTGCGATATTTCATATTCTGACATTACTATTATTACAGGTTAAGCTAGAGCAGGATTTTATATTTTACGAGTCAGGTTGTATAAGGAACATTTACAATAAATTATAAATTTTTACCCTGTTTATCATGAATTTAATTTAAAATTAAATTTGATTTCGACTCTAAGTTTATGATTATGAATGTAAGATATTTTATTTATAACTATTGGCGTTTTACAAGCCGGTTTAAGGTTAAATGAAAATTAAGAAGAATATTATCAAAATATTTTGGTACCTCTTTGTTACAGTTTGCAAAGATACAGGGTGGGCCATAAGGGTGTTGGCGGTTTAAATATTCGATTTAAAAAAAACTACGAAACATAACACAAATATATTTGTATTGTTAAAAAGTAGAAGCATAGGAATTTTTAAGACTTAAAAATAATGTTGTCCAAATGGCTTCCCTCGGCTGCTTGGCACTCTTGGAACCGAAGTCGCAAATTTTGGAAAACTCGTAGAAAAGTTGTTCTCGGTATTTTGTTACTTTCCTGAATAATATTCCTCTTCAGCTGCTCTAAATTGGTCGGATTATTCTCGTAAACTACCGATTTGAGGTAGCCCCATAGAAAATAATCGCATGGAGAGAGATCGGGGCTACGTGGGGGCCATTCAATATCCCCCCTTTTCGAGATGAGTTTTCCGGGAAAAACATTTTTCAGCAGCTCTATGGATACCCTAGCCGTATGACATGTGGCCCCATCCTGTTGAAACCACATCCTCGAGGTATTGCCTTGAAGTTCTTGCAAAGCTGGCACCAAAAAGTCTGTTATCATGTTGCAATAATTGTTAGCTCTAACCGTCATCGCTTGCCCTCTTTCGTCCTCAAAAAAGTATGGCCCAATAATACCGGTTGACGTTATCCCAGCCCACACGACAAGCTTAGGGCTGTGAAGTGGACGTTCATGCAAGCGTCGGGGATTAGTCTCGGACCAGAACCAACAATTTTGCTTGTTTACATGGCCATTAAGGTGAAAATTAGCCTAAATTAAAGCCTAAATTTATTGTTTTCGTAATACGCTCGGACACAAAATGCACGCTGCACTCCCGTGTACGGCTCCATGGCGACTAAATTTCCAGGAAGCGGCGCAGCGAACAACATATCCCCCCGCCACCCCGCGCCGCGCGTTACCGAGAAATTGAAGAATTAAATCGCCAACACTGATATGGCCCACCCTGTATATCTGTTTTATGACAAACATTTCAGAAACTGATTGTAAGTATAAATAATTTAGCTTCGGTAAACCTTGATAAAACATGAAGTAATGTAGAATAATTTACAAAACCTACCTGCATAATACCTAATTATATTGTGTCAGTGTAGGTACTATAACTATTATAATATAGTACTTACTTACCTACTACATACAAAATATGCAGATTTATCTATATTATATATTCTACTGCATGAACACAAGGTTTTGTAATGTAGGTATGTTGTGTTGTGTGTGAATAAAATCGATTCTGAAGTTGTTAGAATTGAAACAATGCAAAAAATATTCTGAATTGCATTGTGTTACATCATGATATTATAATGTGTGACATTTATAATGAATTTGCATTAATAATAATAATAGCCTTTATTTAGACATCATATGTACGTTACAATTTCATAAGGTTACAATTTCATTAACTATTATCTTAATCTAATATACCTAATACTAATTATTTAATTTATAATAAGAATAATCTGTCTGTGTGCTATTAAGAATAATGAGAGACTGATAATATCAAATATATGTGTGTATGTATGTAACTGATTAAACGCAAGACCTCGTGAGGTGACTCAGCCCAGAGTTTTCAAAATTGGCAAAAACAAATTGCAATTCCCATACAAATTCAATTCAAAATCCGCAGAGTCAAACGATATTTTTATAATTCTTGTATAAAATCCCTGAAATTAATGTAAAAAAATATTAAACAAATTAAGCATATTATGTATGTAATTTTGAATGCTAATAACTAAAAATCAACGTAAAACGACTTATATGATCTTTTTATACTGAGTGTACTATATATTAACATAATATACTATATAAATCACTAACATAATATACTAATTAAGTGGTGGTAGTATGTAATTAAGTAACATGGAGCCAGGGCAGGCAAAAAAAGTATGTAAGTAATTAAATGCATGATTAATTTTTTATTGTTTTCATTTAGGTTGATTTACTCTAGGACTTCTCGAAGCAATATC
Source organism: Protodeltote pygarga (assembly GCA_936450705.2). Lineage (NCBI taxonomy): Eukaryota > Metazoa > Arthropoda > Insecta > Lepidoptera > Noctuidae > Protodeltote > Protodeltote pygarga. The sequence goes on from OW388248.2 coordinate 17,952,712, forward strand.
TCAAACTTATTTTTGTAAAAAGACAATTACATAGATCTGACTTCGAGAATAACTAAAGTAAATGAGCCATTACGATCCCTAAATGCATTTCATCAACAACACATCACAGCACTAGCAGTTTGCTAACTTTGCAATTAATGAACTGCTTGAAAATTGCGTAGCATGCGACTTTATGAGTATAACATAACTTTATAGCTTGCTGGCGCTTCACCCGCGACTTGGTCCGCGTGGATTTCAGATTTTTCGCTAATGGGAAAAAAAATCCAAAAACCCTTCCCTTATCTACAGGGTTATTTGTAAAACACCAGCATCTTTAAAAGGGGTCATTAAACTCATCATTATGAACAACTTTTACTATGGGACGAACCCTGAAATCGCAAAAAAAAATTAGCTGTTCCATACATTTATGTTCACTGACTCAACAAAATGTATGGAACAGCTGGTTTTTTTCGTCAACGTCATCGAACGATCAACGTCTCAAAGTTATTTTAAAGACACATCACCAGTTAGTCAGTTACTACTCTTAGTTCTTACTCACAAAAAGTTCTTGTTCTGCGTATATTATTCTTCCTTAACAGCATGAATGATATTTTTACCTTAGGAAACATTCTAGAGTCTCGGGAGATCGAAATTAAGGCTCTGTCTACTTAGGCCGGATTTCATTTCGGACGAGTACCACATTGGGCGGAAGTACACTTAATAAAAAAATGAAATAATTGATCAAATGAAAATTAAAAATAAATTGCTTTGAAAAAGAGGCCAATAATAGAACATCATTCCCATATCAAAGCCAGGAAAGTTGAATTTATGTTTGTTAAATTTTAATAAACTGAGTTTCTTTTAGAAGCCGCATAAGCAGTAAGTTGATTATTTGAAAACATAAACAAAAGTGATGTTTATTTACAGTGCAACCTTACGCGTAGCTCTTATTTGGTATAGAGTAGTTTCTTTGATTATATATATGTCTAGATAGAGTGTCGCGCTGTAAAAGCACCCAAAAAAATGTGCCAACTTTTTATACTGGTGTGCGTTGACAGCTACGTCTTACACAACACGACTGTCATTCTGTTTTCCTAGTATGCGTGAATAATGATACCAGTTGTTGAAATATTCCCATTGAATTAGAGGAAAAATTCCATAGTGAGAATAAATTTTAATCTAAATAAATATTCTCTAAGACGAAAATAATAAATGAATTAGAATTCAGATATAATATAAACGTTTGTACGTTACGTTAGTTTATTTCGGAAACTTTTTGCCCAGTTTTGATGAAACTTTGAATGTACTTATATTAACTTCAACTATGTTACGATACATAATTTCTTAATGGAAGACCCATTCATACTTTTCCCGACACACGAATTGAACCCAGGACCGTGTATTCCGTAGTCGCGCTTGCGACCGGTAAACCAACGAGGCAGTTCATTGAAATTTTCAATGACTGGCGCAATTCGTCTCGCAGCTTGTCATATTCGTCACAAATATTATTTAAGAAATTTAAATTTCCGTAAATAATACCCATCTAATTTAATTTTTTCAAAAAATTACACTTCCGCCATCACTAAGTATGTATTAAACTACTGGACCACATGGGAGTTTGAATTCATAAACTGGCAACACGGACGTCAAAGACAAAATGTCGGAAAAAATATTAATTTATTTTCGAAATATTTCAATGGCTTATTTTGCTGAAATGAATACAAAATAATGTTGTTTACCGATGATATGTGACTTTTTTTGTTTTTTTTTATCGAACTTTGTAATTTCTGCATATTTTAATGGCACAAATCGTCCTTGTAAAAAAACATTTTTGCGATACAACTCGAGCATATCTCGTGACAGCGCAACTGACACTAAACGCGGCGAAGCGGTTTAGTGGCCAACAGTTGGTTACTAAATTTATCGACGCTTTTACAGCTTTGACTGTCTATCTAGACATATAAATAATCAAAGAGTAGTTTATATATTTTATGTTGAACAAAACATTTTTTGTTTCAAGTAATAAATGTAGGTAGGGAACCATCGCCCCTCCAGGTGGCAATACCAGTCTGCACCACCAGCGCCACTATTCCTGGGTGAGTTCAGATGTGCTTATTGCGTATAACATGTATTTTATCTTTATTAGCAACAAAAGTATCTATACCAACAAGCGCCACTACTCCTGTCTCCTAATAACAGTCTGTACCACTAGCGCTACTACTTTTGGGTGAGTGAATAAACTTTGCATCCTATTTAAACTGCCCGAGAGATACCGTTATCTGTAAGTACTAACGTAGGCACCTTCAGCTTCTAAAGATGTCAGTACCACCAACCAATAACTGGTCCTGGGTGTATTATGGAGTAATTGGAACTACTACAGTAATTGTAATAGTAACTCGGAGTCGCCCCTTGATATAGATATTATACTTGGAATTATCCAGTAATACCTACAATGTACCTAATCTTTTATGCGCGCCTAGCGTATGGAGTACATACATCATGGAGATCCACTGTGTCACACTGACAAAAAATGCAAAAAAATAAGATTAGAATGCTGGAATAAAGTTTTCCCGCACGCTGAAAAACAAAAATATGTGAATTATTTTGGCAGTTATTGACGATCATGTTGATCTCCTCGGCGTATCAGTCGACGGCGACGTTTGATTTCCTTCCCTATCATTTGCACGGATGTTACTGGCGAAGTCAAATTGACCTGAATACGCGGTCGCAAATAGCGCAGTGAAGCTGTCTGCTTTTAAGGAATTGGCATTTTGCATCAAGAGTTTGGAGCAGCTCAAAGCCATCAACGCCTTTTTTAATCCGTTCTTGTGGTGAGCTACAGTTAGTTAGATAAATGCCGCGTTTGTAATGGTACAGTTTAGGGTACTTATAATCTAGGAATAAATAATCAATAACTATTTTCACGTTCAAATCTGTAATTTATTATAAGAATAATTGGTAACATTTTGAGTTTATAATTTCAATATAGTTTGGGTTCAATATGAAAAATGTCTATTTCCTAAATATTGTAACAATGGTTATACAGGGTTATTTGTAAAACACCAGCATCCTTAAAAGGGGTCAATTCCTAATGAGTTTAATGACACCTTTTAAGGGCGCTGGTGTTTAACAAATAACCCTGTATATTCAATATCTCATTTATTATGAATATAAATTATCTTTATTATGAATTACTTATTTATTATGAATATTATCTACGTATTGGTTTTTTTATAAACATGCTTTAGACGCACTAAGGTTTATCGTAAAACACACTTACTGCCTTGTTGGCAATAACTAGTACTCACACATACTCAACTCATACAATGGTGCATAATTTTGTTGTAAAATACAGGCTGATGATGATAAACTGTGTTTAACAGGAAGACGAGATAATATTATTTAAGGGTTTAAGTGAGCTGTTGATGTTGAGTGGCAACAGCTAACTAATACGGGACGGTTTCATAAAACTAAGTCAGTTCAGATTATACGATCATTTTATTGTACGGAAAAGTGTAAGACGTTAGGTAAAAAAAGACTTCACTATTATATTCTATATACCCAATACTTTTTCACATTGCAGCCGTGGCAGATAATTTAGAAGCACATTATTTATTAAACACACAAAACACATTAATTAAATCAGTATACAATCTTATAACACTACAGTAAGTAGCAAATATTTGGAATATTCAGTTTCAAATACTAGGTTATTGGTGCACTTATCACTGCTATAAAAATAAATAACATTATACAGTGTAATATGTATATCATGTTAACTTATTTTATAAACCTGACCACGAAGCGTCAGTCTAATTCGTAAATTTTCTAATTACTTCCATCATACCGTGACGTAGCTAAGTATTCAATATTCTAAGACTTTTTACCTTAAACCATAATATTACATAAGGACGAAGCCACATGATGCGTTAACGGTGCTAGTAGTTGACATGAAAAATATTGGCCAATAAGATTTTTGCTATTGCTTGTTTCTCTAGTCGAAATAAATCGGGTTAGTAGCACTTACCGATATACTTACGATATTAAACCGCCCGAAACTAAAAGTCTCCTTTTTCGGGAGTGGTTTAACGTCGTAATTATGAAACTAGTACTGAGTGCCTTCAGTAACTTACATCCACGACGCCACGGATGATGTGTAAAACGAGTCCTAGTTAAGCATAGTATGTCTATCGTAAATGTTGCGTCGCTGTTCGCGAACCTGTCGCTTCCATTTGTCCTGTTGATGCGTCACCCGGTTGAGAACGTTACCGCGCGCACCCATTTGTTGTGAGGGCCCGCTGACTGTGCTGTCATCCTGAAAATATTCATTGGTTACTAACTTTTTTAAACTTAGTCCTTAGAGTAGGTAGTCGTTAATTCGACTTAATGAGTCGTAATTTCAAAGTGATATTTCACTTATAAGTATCTCCGTTAATCAATTAAAAAAAAACGAACTGTAGTGCGTTTTATAAAATAATTATCACTTGTGCCGTGACTCGGAGAGCACGTAAAGCCTTCGGTCTGCGCCTGATTTCTCTCCGATCATGTCGGATTGTCGACCACCGGACTACGAGAGTGAGGAAATAGGGAGTGCACCTGTGTTTGCGCAGACACTTGTGCACTTTAATATCTCCTGCGTCGATTGGCCAATCTTCGTTGAGATAGGCCGTTGTGACCTAAAGCCATCATAGACACGGAGTGAGTTACTCCTTTATTAACGCATTGCATTAGTCTTCAACCCCGAGCATATAGCTCTTGCGCTTCTGACCGCTAACTAAGGCAAGACCAGACTATTATTTTATACTCAATCAAGTGCAAATCGACTGTACAAGGACCGCCTATAACTCACATGAACATTAATACTAATTTCACAGTCCGCTGCTGATGTATGAAATAAAAGTAAGTCGTGCATCGCCAGAAGATTTATTTTCTATCCATCAGTTAAAATGTAAGGGATGACAAAAGTTGCTGGAGTATTTTTATAGTACCTAGGTACGTACAATAATATTTGCGCTTTAAATTTCCTTTTCAAAAATTACATAAGGATTAAAGGATTTTGTAATAGAATTTAATAGTTCATTTGTTATTTCTAAATGTTGCTTAGGTATCACATTGGTTTCTTGAGCCGTCATTTTTCTGATTAGTGGATAGATCTGTAAATATTCAATGACGATAAAATTATCTACTTAGTTTTCTGAAAAACGTCGCAAGTGACGCGTTTTTGCAACAATAAGTTTTGATTTTAATGATTTTTCTATTTTTGTTCATGGCCGCTGGCCGCAGCGATGTCGCAAAAAACAACGTAGCGATGCCGAAACAGACCATGTGGCTCTGCCTTATGCAGCCTTAGTAATAGAAACCTAACTATTAGCACTACCCTTCAATATTATTTAGCCTATATCATCCCTCTGCATGGCGTCCCTTGCCTCCTTTTACTTCCACCGTTTGGGTAAGGAAAAATATTGCACTTGGCTGCAAGGATCTATACGTCACAGATTATTACTGCTTTAATTACCTGAAGGCTAAGGAAGACGTGAAGTAAACCAAATTCGTAATGACTATTGTTTAGTAAACAGTTTCAAAGTTTAAACTAATAAAATGATAGTTTTGAAATAAAAACTCAGAAACACATTGTCCGATGTACGAATCCCGAACAATTTGTTCCATTAAGGATCAGTCGACCTCCTACCTACCTACAATGCCTTATTAACTTAAAATGGCGTATTTACATCAAAATGGATTCCGAATTAATAAGACTTCAATTATGGTTTCAGGTTTGGCCGACAGTGTTTGCTACTTAAAGTAACTGAAAAGTAATCTTCTTATAAGGCTACTATACTTAGGTCAGGATTTATGTCATTTTCTTATTGATTTTTCTTTAGAATGGCAGAAAACAATATGTAATAGTGAAATCATTGATACTAATAATTAGCATATGTGAATGTCAATCATCTACTCCAACGTTTCCCAAACTATGGGTCGAGACCCACTGGTGATATGCGAGCAAATATTGGGTGGGCCATGAAAAATATGCCTACCGACCGTGTCAACAGTCTTCATTCAGTCATGCTCCTTTTCGTTCTCATGACAGCTAAGAGGCGACTCCTGAATTTGTCAATTTTTGTTAGTTGGGTCGCGCTTCGGTCAACTTTGGAAAGTACTGATCTACTATATTCATCATCATCATTATCATCTATTATATTACCACGTATTATAATAATAACTTACATCTTCATTGGTATGTTCCTGGTAGGAGGCCTTGGCACGCTTATTAATTAGCGGGTCTAGGCAGATGAGGAAGCCCATGTACACCACCAGCAGCATGATGACCCAGATCACTATGATGACCACCACCTGGAAATGTCAGCAGACTTACTTAACAACTACTTTATTATCTTTCTCTATGGTATGATTGATGAACACCCTGGTAGGTATCAGAGTTTAACTGCTTGTGGGTGTCTGAAATGCTTTATACACTGTTGAAAACTCTCTCAGGTGTGCTGGTTCCCACACGATATTTTCCTTCCCCGTTTGAGCAAGTGATATTAATTTCTAAAACGCGAATGAATCCGAAAAGCCAGAGGGGTTGCCTGGGTTTCGAACCTACGACCTTTAACTTGTCAGTTCAACGGTATGAAAAAGTGTTAAATAAATACAACAGACTATATTTTATCTGTAATAATTCATATCTGTCAAGAATGTATCCGTCATTGATTATCTGTACTGTATGCACTTCCTACTTGCTACTTCCGATAATATACTCCATTTGTGATTGTTGCATCTGCTGTTTAATTTATTATTATCCAAACTATCAGTCGTCCATTTCCACAAATAGTTCTATTAAAAAGGCATATGTTTAACCGCTATCTGATGGTAAGCGGTGTTATTCCTACTGTCAGTGAAGAGAACCGGAGCCCTAATCCCCCTCAAAAGTCTGCAACGGATCTGCAATGCTTCTGGTGTCACAGGTGCCTATGGGCGGCGGTGATCACTTACCATCTGTGACCAGCCTGTTCTTTTTGCCCCATTTTTCTATAAAGAATTGTAAAAATCAAACAGGTTTTATGCCTTTTAATGAATATTTCTAGATTACTAATCACACACCATTTAGATTAAAATTTCAGGGCCAACTGTCTTATTTATTTTCAAACAGTCTTTTGAACACATCCAAAAGGCAAAGCAGAGTGGCAAAACAATTAAGTGTCGCGGGTACAATCCCCGGACCCCCCAATTAGTGTGATGCACTGATATTATCTCCTAGCTCATAATATGGCGCAAAAGACAGTCTTGAGTAAGGTGTTTGACATGTTCAAAATGTTACAACTATAAATATACCTACCTTGATAATAGTAGTGTTTCTGTTCTCATACTTGCACTCGCAGCGCGGGCAGAACTCCTGTTCCCGACCCTTAATTTGATCAGCTACACGAGGGAGGATCACTACCTCACAGTTGCTGCCCGAGAAGAAATATATTATAAATTAATTTGGGCTCTTCGGAGACACCACAATAATGGACTTTGTAGGTATAATATACTTGTTGCCAGAATATGAGTATAGTATGCCCCATGGATCTTTGTTTCTGTATATTACCAAAGTTCATATACAAGCCGATAAGCATCTGACGCGTTTTTATACATAAGTAGATTTAAACGCTAGTATTCTATGCATACACATAGCTAGTTTTGCACAAAGATCGATGGCGAGTATTGTACCTACATTAATTTTCTATGTAACAATGTTAACGTAATAACAATTGAACACACAATTTTTTCATAAACAAATATAATGTGCATTTCTTGTGCATTTGTATCTACGCAAACTTACATCGCAATTTCGCTTTGATAATATTTTTTAAACGTGTTTTTGTTAAATTGTCACTGGAGATACAGAGTAGACTTAGCAACATCAATATTGCAGCAGCGGATATTATTTGATTTTGCAGACATTAATAAGTAAGTAAACAATAAAAATAGCTTAGCAGAAAAATAAATTAGCAAAAAATTAAAAAAAGCATTAGCATCATCATAATCAGCCTTTGTCCTGATTTTATTTAGTCTCGGCAAGAAAGTTTTTCATTTTAAGTTATTGAACCAAAAAATAAATTAAAAAAACGAAAAAAGCGGGGCTTGAACCCGCGACTCTTTTCTTTTTACCTCTTTCTACCTTTGGTTATGGTAATTAGCATCAAAGCTACCTTGATTTTTACTCAAACTACATTACTTTACTCAAGAAATTATATTGTTAACTATCAATTTTATATTTCCTGATTATCAAAATATGGGTTTACTTAATGGCCGAAATTGTACATACATAATTAACAATTACTGTATTTATTAGAAACAACATAATATAACCTATAACCTTTGCACAGCCACTACATGTATTCTACCTACTAGACTACTAATTTAATAAATGTGAAAGTATGTAGGTATGTAGGTACCATGTTCTAAGTTTGTCCTTTAATCAACATACAATTGAACGGATATAGATCAAAAGGCAGATAATGTCTTCCTGACCGAATTTCGGTCACAGTGGCCAATCTCCAACTAGGCAGGAAATATTATAGTGCACAAGTTTGTGCGCAGACACTGGTGTACATTCTATTCCCTCACTCCCATAGTCCGATGGTATGGACATCCGACTCGACCGGAGAGAAATCAAGCGCAGGGCCAATGGCTTTACGTGCTTTCCGAAGCACGAAGTAAGGTGACAAGCACATAATATTATTATTTAATAAGAGAATCGCAAAAACAACTGTTAAATAAGATACGAAACCCGCAAAAATAACTGTTGGGCGGTGCAGCAGTTGTTTTTGCGAGTTTCTTATTAAATAATAATAAAAAAGTCAAGAGGCGCGCCTTGGTTTCGAACCTGAGACCTCTGACTTGCCAGTCAACGGTCATACTACTAGGCTATCACTACTAGGCACATATGGACGAAGCTACCTTTTATCTCGGGCTAATAGACGGCAGAAACTAGTAACACGTTAATCCAAGCCCCACGTAAGAGTTCTATAAAAGGTTTATTATATTAAACTAGCTACCTCGCGCGACTTTGTACGCGTGATTATTCTACCTCTACGCATTTTCTACCCTACCCTAAACTACCCTACGCTACTCTACCCTACCCTACCCAATGCAGTATTCTATATTGATACCCTCGCATCCGACTTCCGGCTGCGTTTATCATGCTAGCCAGTCGTTAAATTGCCACTTGTACTGCACTATTACTATCATACATACGGCAATTTTTCAATAAAACCTATTACTGACATGCAAATGATGCAAGGGACTCAAATACGTGAGTTAAATAAGTTACTCTCAGTCACTGACTGCATTCAATATACTTAATAGGTAAAATAAACAAACTTCTTCTTAGATTTAAGAAAATGGTGATGTAAATGAGCATTTGATCCTAGAGGATACAGGAATTAATGGTTTTGTAATAATAAAATCTAGCAGCTTTTACTTAATTATGTGCTGTAATAGTACACACAACTTAGACCATAGAAGCACCATGCTTTACCAACCCTTCTTGACAAGTGTATCTTAAGTAACTACTTTCCACCATATTTTTTATCATATTTTACTATGCAAGAAATAATCGCGAGTCTTTTGATGAAATTGAAAGATTATATAAAGATTTGCAAATAGCCGCAGCAAAGCAAATTGTAAAGAAATTGGAACTACAATTACGTGATATCAAAGGCGTTGCAAAGATGCTATAGATTTGCTACACAATTGATCTATTGTGTAAGGTTGCAGTGATCCGTACATTGATTGTTTGATTAAACTAGTCTATTCTATTGAATGGATGCACTACAGCATTGTGGAGCTATGCTGTGCCTTGGAGTATAAACAATGAAAATGAACCAAGAAAGTTTTTGAATTTAACAAAAAAAAAAACGTATAATATTTGAAGGTATAACCATGAACATTCCATGTTTTATTAAATTATTTAATGTCAAATACATTTTTATAATACAAATTTAAATTAAAAGTTGTGATTTCCTTATGATTTCAAATATTAAGACATAAAATATTGCTGTTGCAGAAGAGATGAAAGATTGTGAGTTCTATTACCAAAATCCCATAAATATCAAAATAAACTCACCATTTATTTGGTGGTACATTAGCTGATTTCATGAAGGGGCTCCTGTCAGCTCCCATTGTGTTGTTCAGCACAGCCGCTGGGCTTGGGCACACACATTTGCACCGGTTGTCTTCATAAGAATGTCCCTGTAAACGAGGTTAAGTTAATAAACTGAAATACTCTATTTCTTATTTATTCCTTGTCTTGTTAGAGATGACGTATATTCCAACCCATAGCAGAGATTTTTAAAGTTGGTGGGTTGTCTTAGTGTTAGTCTAAATAGTATAAAATCAAAGTTATAAACAAGTGTGGCCTGCCTCTTCCTTATTTTGCCACCTAAGTGGCCCTTGCCTTGCTGCAACAGTCACATTAAAGCTTAAATGCATTTTTAAGTCTTTAAAAGTATCAAGGTATCCATCATTATTTTATTTAAATGTAGTCACTGCTGTATTGAAATGGCCTGAAGCATTTTCAGGTCACAGTTCAAACTTAACATAACCAAACCTAATCTATAATATAGTTTACTTGCGCCTTTCTGTACTGTACTAAATCTGGGCTTGTGCCACATTTATTCCGATATCTTCACTCTCATTGTAGATAGATACTGTGATTTTAATACCTGGTTGATATTTTATTTGCCTTTCCTGTTCAAGGTTCATCTGAACTAAATTCGTGATTGCGGCCTTGCACACCAAACAGTCTTCTTCTTTAATGTACAACTGTGGTTAATGAACAACCTAGTATAATATATGTAAGTCTCTAATGAGCACAAAAGTGGTGCACATTGGGAGAGGCCTATGTTCAGCAGTGGACTATGTATAGTCTTATAACTAACTTGTAACAGCAGATGGACTGTTTACTGAGTGCAAAATAGAATTCTAGTATTATTATATTAATAGTAATGAATAGTATATTCCAGTTCCAGTAATAGTCTACCAATATTGAAAGACAATTTTTATATTACACGACACTGCAATGATTGCATGAACTATTTATAAATTGAATAAACCGAGTGATAGAATCTAAGTATGGGATTGGAATTATATATCTATCGTCCTGGCTGGGCACTACCGTGCCCCCAGATAAAGCGAAAACTGTGGGTCCCTTTTTAAGAATATTGCGCGCCGGAGGAGTGTGAAACGTAGCATAGTAAAAGTTTTTAAGGAGAAAAATGCAGAAAGCTAAAATGTATAAAAAAACAATAGAATTTTGACCACTGACTGGACCACTACAAATAAATATAAATAAAAATATTGTAGTACCTATATTATTACTTCTTGTAATACTCACCGATACAAATATTGCACAAGTCACAAACACCAACAACGAGAATTTATGATACATTTTAGACGATAGAAATACAACGGGTCAAAATATTAAATTAGAACACTTGGGAAATATTATTAAAATCACAATCACAAACCACAATAGATCTGCATCTGGGCGACAGCAGCCATTTTATAAAAACATACCAAAACCAAAGAGAAGAGCAGTGTTGCCAGATCCAATTTTTTTAAATCCGTAGGGTTATGGTCAAAAATCTTGTACGAATTTTTTGTCATCAAATACAATCAAATTAATCATTTTAATATTATTCAGATTTAGCTTTAAAAAATCTCCGTATAGCTTGGCAAAAAAGAGTCTTGAGATGGTAACAGCTGAAACTAAAAATAAAAATCTTAAAAACGATGATTCCGAGTACCTACTTATAAAACCTAAAAGCTTAGAGCATTAAACCAATTTTAATGCTCTAAGTCTAAAAGTGATTAATTTTTTGCCAAACTGTACAGATTGGCAAAAAAGAGTCTGGAAAAATTAGGGACGCCACTGGCTCACTTCTCAATTCAAAATTGCAAGTTCAGCTTATCAGCCCACTACTTTTTTCCTTTTCTATGGCTGGTGTAACTTTACTTTTGGCCTCAGAACAATAACTAAAGCACTTTTGGCCTTCGCCTTTTTTAGTCTTAGTAGTCTGTACTCTGTCGGTACTACCAGCGCCACTACTCCACTAGTCTTTGGTGAGTAGAGGAACTAATTACGTCGCGTCGTCGTTAAGTACAATATACGTTGTACGTAATCATAATAAAAATAGCGATAGTTTTGAGAGTATATTAAGTACCATCGCCCTTCCAGAGATGGCGATACCAGTTCGTTCCACCAGCGCCGTCTCTCCTGGGTGAGATTAAAACAAACTAGTTATGAATCAGATAGTGTTTGTACCCTCCAAAAGATGGCGATACCAGTTCGTTCCACCAGCGCCGCCTCTCCTGGGTGAGATTAAAACGAACTAGTTATGAATCAGATAGTCTTTGTACCCTTCGAAAGATGGCGTTATCAGTACCAAAAGTATGTCGGATTGTCAACTGTGAAGTTTTGTGTTTTGGACTCGTCAGCTATATGTATTATAATAATGTACCTACATTACTATAATATATTACCTACAATGTTTTGAGTAACAAACAGATCGTAGCCGACTGATGTTAATGGATGTCTATGAATTGTTGTGGTTAAAATTATACCTATACCTACCTACTAGGTACTCTTTGCTTTGGCTTTAAACTTAATTTTGGTAATAGTAAAAGGCAAAAACTCAACGATAGTGTTTTACTCTTAGGGCAAAAGAGAGTTTGCCATTGGATACGATAATCGGTCGCGGTATAACGTTGGTTCCGTGCGCTTATAATCGTGTCTAACGTCGACCCATATAGCTGATAGAGCATAACTTGTCGCAATGTTATGCTGGACTAAGCTGAGCTATGCACTATGCAGCGTTTGAAACAAAAACCTATATAGCTGAACCATCGTAACAGCTACAGTAAAGTGAATGATAGATACCTACGCGTTGCTGAAAGTGAGTGATTTTCCCATGGACGTAGGTACCCAGCTTTTGACAATTCAGAAAATTTTCCATAGTCTAGGTTATGTTATTTTTTTTTTACAATATTGTAGGCTACCTACATAATCTGGAAAGTCATAATTTTGTTTTTTTTACTGACTTCAAAAAAGAGGAGGTTCGCAATTCAATGCGATTTTTTTTGTTTGTATATTGATTACATACCTACTCATATTCAGATAAATACCTACAGTAAATAATCTCCTATTGGTATAAGTTTAAAAAAAAAAAAATTAACTGTAGGTATTCAAAACACTAAAAAGCTAGAAATAACATAAAAGCGTTCGTTTTGGAATCGGTGCCAAGCTTAAGCCGTTTAGTTTTATTATTTCTAGCTTTTTAGTGTTTTCAAGTCAGTTTTATTTACGAATATTCTCCTGTTACAATTTAAAGACTTACATTTTCTTACATTTTTTTGGTAAACTATGGTTGAGAGGTCCTAAAATTCCGTATAAAAAAATTAGTTACTCTGTAGTTTCGGATATGGGGGTGGCTCGTGTTTCGTATATTTTCTCACAAATGATGTAAGTATTATTAACAAATATAGGTAACTCATAACGAGACTTTGTATTTGATACGTCACGAGATAAGTATTTTAATTTTCTAATTGCCTGCACAAAATTAATCGCCAACTATACTTTTATTATCCAGTAGATTAAGAGAAAATCGGCTGTTCTTAGCCAAACAGAGACACGAGAGTCAACTTTGGTTGCCTAGGTACATCCGATAAAAAAACGGAACCCTTCCGTTTACTGATTTGTTTACAGAACCTAAAACCTTTTAAATTGTTCTTAAAGAGTACCTATCCTTAATATATAATGGATAATTTATGTTAGTAGGCACTAAATAATTAATATTTTCCTAAACTCTTTTATCTTTAATCTACGAGTTTGGGAAAATATTTCTGATGCTACCTATAGCGACGGTGTGTAACAAAATTATGTTTTAATTAGCTATAGGTATTTTTTAAAATGTGATAATTATTCTTCTGAATCGTGGATGGGTACGATTTACAGACTGATCTATTTTACAATCCACAAACACAAAGACTGAAATAAATGTCTGTGGATCATACTTTTAAAAAGTAGGTATACACAGAGACAAAAAATATCTAATCCATATTTATGTGTTAGATACTTTTAATTTAGTAGCAGGCTGGTTTTACCTACATCTTACAGACTACGACTTGCAAATTGCCAAGGATTATTTTGCAAAATCAAAAGACGCATTCATACTTAGGTACATGTTCAGGCAGTATCTGACTAATACCTGGGTGTGGCTTATGTACATCATTTCAAAGTTTTTTTTTTATTTATTCAAAGGAAAACCAACAGCTAAAAATACATCTTATAGTAAGTTAGTTAAGATACTAACCACCATACAATAATATTTTACAGCCGAATCTAAAGTAAACTAATCATAGCACAGAAGCAATGCAAACCCTATAATCCACGACTCGCTCTCTCGAGGTATTTGCAACCTAAAAATAACAGCATATGCGCAAGCCAATAGAGCAAGCCATAAAAAATTAATTACATTTTTAATCTACAAAAACGCGAGCAGAAGGTGGATTAGAGGGATTTTTTAATTCTGGAAGGGACAGTCGAAAATGTACTTAGATATGTAGGAGTGAACATGTACCTAGTTTTGTGAAATTGTAAAAAATGTACCTAGTTGTAGAGACTACAGACGCAGGCGTTCCGTTTGATCGCAGGTATCGTCCTCCTAGAGTCACATACCTCAAATCCATAAATGACGATTCATTACCACGTCCTTCCATGTTTCTGATTTGTCTTTTTTGAATAATGACACAATACGCTTACAATGTCCGACAAAAAACCAATAATAATATTATCTATTCAGTTCTTTGTTCCAGGCAACTTGCAGACTGTTTCATATGGACATGATATTGAGTTTGATGAGGGCATAGGAGCGACCTTGGAATTTTTTACGAATTACTTCATTAGTGACCTTGAACTTTTATTATATCCATTATTTTAGGCTTTGTTTTTGAAATATGTTTATGTTTTTATTTTTGTATCCTTAACTCTTTCATTCGCCTATATAATACCTATAGGTGAAAGAGATAAGGTTGTATGTGCAGATTAGACGATTTCTGAATTCTCATGTAGAATTTAGTCTTTATCTCAGATTAATTTCCAATATGGCTTTCTGTGTCAAGCATCGTTCTCGTAATACAGTTTTGCCCAACTACGCTTACACGCTTATTCACGTGCCTTTCCAGTTTCTGCGTACAATTTATCGCTCTGGCCACCCTTAGTAGCCCCGAGGCGAACACATCGGGCCCTAATGTGATTTTATAGGGACCATAGGATGCCGATTAGATGGTACTTGTTGGGGTCGCACTGCACTAATTTAATTTTATAATTTACTGTAATGTATCTTCGGTAACAAATCGGTTTCTTGTCTTTATTTGACATTGGTCAATTCAATTCTAATTTTGGTGTTCGTGAACTTGCGATCAATTATGTGATTGGAAGTTTAAAATATTTCCTTGTGGTAGATAGTTTTAAAAAGGATCAGGGATTGAGGGCTACTGAAGAATCACAGTTAGCTTTGTAATCTTTGTCTTTGACTCCATTAGAACACCCAGCTACGGTACGATAGGTAAATAATTATAAGTGCATTACCTCTCATCTCGTTTTTGGTAACAACCATATATATAAATAAATTACATGTTTCCTATAATGTAAAAAATAAGTAATTCGGAAATTTCGGAAAATTAGTAGGTACCTACTTTGAGGGGTAATCTAAGCAGTGTTGTATACATAAAAAAAATTAAAGCGTTTTTATTTCGACATTTATTTTAGGTAGAAACGTAGAAACACTGAACTTCACTTCACCTAAGCTATTTGTCACATTTCCGTAGATAATAAAAACTTTAATAATGCCTAAGTGGTTAATACCAAGAAGAATATACGTAATTATGTACCTACTTCAACATTCTAAATATAATCATTTAATCTGCAACGAGGTCCTAGTTAAAACAATACATAAGCGCTGCACACCTGTGACGGCCAAGAAAGTTGGCAAACGACTCCCGTGGCGACTTTACCAACTTAACTACGAAGTTACCACCTTAACGGGACGTGGCTACGAGTGTAATATTAATGTAGGTATGAGCCTAACTGTTACGCTGCGACGGCTGTAGGTACTTGTGCCCTTAATCACAATAACAATAACGGGATACGTACAGGGTGTGTGTTGTTCATTTTACTAGCTATATTGTCTTTTCTAGTTTCTGCTAGAAGTTTTTCATATGATATAAGAATATGAAGCAATAGGTATAGTAATATTGTTAGAGCTTATTGATTTTTTCTGCAATTTCTGAAGCTTCACAACGTCCGTTGTCATAAGATGATGAGGTATTGGGTTTTGTTATTATTATTTTTTTCTAGAGAGATCTACCTATCTAAAAATATAAAATTCAAATAGGTCCTGACATAAGTAGGAGTTATGACTTAACAAAAAATTATAGGTAGGTACAGAATATAATTTTGTTAACCTTTCCCTTTTTGAAGTCAGATTAAAATAGCTTTTGTAGATTTGCTTTTTGCGTACCAAGGTGTGAAAAACTTGGAAAACAGAGGGAGAGGCCTTTGCCCAGCAGTTAGGTGATATGGGCTGACAGTAACAGTAAAAGGTACCAAGAAATTATTAAAAAATCTAGTAGAATTCGATATTTTGTAGAGATTAGACAACAGACATTCCACATTGTAATGGCAAATCACTTAAGAACTAAGTAATAATACAGCCAGATTGATATGCACAATATAATTATGTAGGTACCTATACCTACTATTAAAGACATGCAACATCTTATGATATTCACATCTTTACTGTCTTTGTACCTACATAGCTTTATATTAAAACTATGACAAAAAATCAGACGTATTTCTTAAAAATTACCCACCCTGTAGTTGTCACTCCGCAACCCTATCCCAAAGGCAATTATGAAGGCGAGTGAACTGCAATCAAAAACGTAACAAAACCAAGTTTAGTCGAGAAATGCTAGTTAATATTTCATAAGCTATCGAATTAGGCGGCAAGTTAATCACCAGATATTCAACCCCTTATAATTACGCCAAAAACAACGGGTTTTAAACGAAAAAGCTTAATCTAATTTTAATTTTAATAATATCAACCCGCCAGGGATGTTACTGGATTTCCTCTCGCTTTGTTGTGGTGCTGAAATTAGTTTTTGTTTACAAGAATTAGGTAGATTACATATAATAAACACATAAAACAGAATGAAATAATAAGACTCATTCAAATAAGCCAATGCTTTACTTGCAACTTTTCGAACCTATTATTTGATATCGAAAATATCGATTGACTTATAAAAGACGAAAATCCGAAAGGAAAAATCTGGAGGATTGGCAGCAGCATCCTACTGCGTCATAGCTACCATCTGCTACTGCGATCACCAACCTGCTTGCCCACCTTCTAATGAGCGCACAAAATAAGTGGTGTGTATGAGAAGAGGCCTATGTCGGTCGGTTTGATACTGCAGCACGTCTGGCATGTTCGCTGAAGTGCGAACTAATAACTTTTATGCCATAATGAGAAGTAAGGCCTCTTCTTTAATGAGTAGGACACGTGACAGCGCCAACGGCATTTTTCAAACATTAAGCCAACAAGAATTCAGTTGTCTCTGCCTACCCCTCTGGGAAACAGGCGTGAGTCTATGTATGTATGTATGTATGTAGCCAACAATGTTTGGCAAATAAGTTTATAGTCAAGGTATTAATTTATTATTAATTAGGTATTAATCAATCATAATTAATAATTATTTATTTATTATTAATTATTATTTAGCATTACTAACCCTTAGTTAATAAGTATTACTAACTATTGGCCACTGTAGTCATTTAATAAACGATTATTATTATTTGTATCTCTTTTAATTCACGGACTGTCTTCCAAAAGCAAATGCCTAGGTCCTTTGGAGACTTTGCCTGGGGACAAAGGTCCATCACGTAGAGGCCCCTTTAAGAACTTTAATCTTATTATTTAAAGTTCAAAAAATGAACTGTAAACGATAACACACTGCAATACAACTTTAGTTTCACATAATACTTAGGTACTTCAGAAAATGTACAAAAAAACTTTTCTTTACAAACATTACAATCTTAAAAACTCCTTAACATTTCGAACAAAAAGAAAAAAGCCGTCAACTCAATTGATGTGACGTCATTCAATTACTTCTTACTTAACACCGTCCGCCATCCATCTTAACTCAAACTTTAAATGAACATAATATTTTAAGAGGAAACAGATCAGTAGCACGATCCATCTTTTTCCTCAGCTGCCTAACGCTCTATAGCTCCAGCAATTTGTAAAAGTTAACTCACGGTGTGCCAAACTTAGGGATCAACGACCACTATAACCTGGAACACCAAAGATGATACGCACCCCTTTCGTACTACAGAATTTTTGTTCACGCGAGAGGAGTGGAATATTTTCTTATGTTGGTCAGAAAGAAATGATGATTAGAACCATTTATCATTTTAATACGAATCCCGCCCTTGTTAATAGGGTGTTTGGGGGATTAATAGATGTAACATTATTTTCATTGTTAATTTTGTGGGTTTGTTATATGTAATTTCTCTGTGTCGGTCATCGCAATGAATTTATTATGAACGTATCTGAGTCAGAAAGGGTTAATTTTAATGTTCCTTCGTTTGTTTTGAGTCGAGAATTGTTAGCTATGTACTTATGTATTTCGGCTTTATAATAGATTACTTAATTTAGCCTTTATTTAACTTCACCTGTTAGTTCTATGGTTAGGTTAAATCTTGCAACTAAACTGATTGGACTGAAATTTTGTAGATATGATGGCAATATGGCATTAACATTTTTTTTGGCAATAACGTGATTATTTATTAAGTCATTCAAATAAATAAAGACATGTTATTGCCAAAAAAGGACATACACACATTTAAAAAAATGTTAATAGCGCATACATTTCGGGAAAGTAATATTTTATTATCCAAGTAAGTCTAAAGTTTTGTTTTCTTTTTAACATATAATATTTGGTTTTTGCCAAGTTTATACAGATTGTTTTATAAGGATGGTAATTTCACAATTATTATCAAGAGACCTTCAAGGGCCGAGCCGAAGGCGAGTTATATGGCCCGACGTTAATAATTGTCGTACCGCCCGTGTAACATACCATATTTTTTATCATACTTCCGATTAAATAAACAACAAAATAATGCACTATATATTTTGTAAATAATAATCAAAGTCATGGCCGGTTCGTATCGCGGATGCCTAATGAGCATGCGTAAGTAGTCTAAGTAGGTTTTGTACCCAATGTTTAATTGGAAATAATAATCTCATTTACTAAACGTGTCAAAGTCGTTGCACACAAATTTCTAAACGAGAAACCGTAGGACCACTAAACACATATTTTTGTTGTTGTATGAAACATGCAAAACATACCGTGCCCGTTGTATTTTATACGACATTTTGTCATCTGGCCACCCTTGCGGTACGTGGTCTGAGTGCGTAAGCCAAAATATCTAGTAACTTATGTATTTCTACTAAACTTTTCTTTTTTTGTACATCGCTTGTGTTTTTTAGCTGAAAGGGAAAATAAAGAATAAAAGGAACCTAAGTGTATGGCTTTAGGTAGTTGTAACTGTAAGTGAGACAGTGAGTAATTTTAGGGACTGCACAATTTATAGGTAGTATATAGGTAAAATTATTGGGAGTATTTTTTTTCCTTATCTTATAGTCATTTTAATGCCAGAGTTTAAACCGTATTCCTTAAAGCAAAGTTTAAAAAGTTTCTCAGGCGAGGCGTGCTAGCAAGTGATAATTAATTTCTAATACGCATAGGTAGTTCATTTCTAACATGAAGTTAAAAAGTCACCGTGTACAGGGTTCGAATAATTATGTAGTTTGACTTGGCTGTCCAATGTCGGTAGATAGGTCCTTTTTTGTTTAATACTAGCTCTTGTTTAGGTTTGCCCGCATGAAGTTTGAGCTAGGATAAAAGTGTTATCTATATCTTAGTTACCTAGATAGTGTAGGAAAATTGATGTAACATAAGTACCTACATAACATAAAAACTATGGGGGTAAACACATAACCTATTTGCATCTGTGTTTAATTTTATTGTCAACACACTGACGCGGAATAACTTTTAACAAAAAGATGTTTATATAATGTTTATATGCAAACTCAAAACAATATTAAATAAAATATATCAGATATGTAGGTACTTATTCTTAAAACAAGTCACATCCACTACAAAACTGGAGTAGCCAATGAAATATGACCAATAAAATATTCTACAAACGTCCTCTTTACCATACTCCATGTATCGGTTCGCGACCCGAATGCGATGTCAACTGTTTTTATTTATAGCAATAAATACGAAATAATGTTGGTAATAAACCAACAGCGTCTGGTGATGCGCACAGAAAGAAAGAGAAAGAAAGTAGTTGCAGTAATAATAAGTAGTGCCTACCTGACCGAATTTCGGTCACAGCGGCCAATCCCAATGGATTAGCCAACTAAGCAGGGCAGAAGATTATAGTGCTATAACTGTCCCATTGGGCAAAGGCCTCTTCTCATACAGAGAAAGATCAGAAGAGACAGAGAAGGATCGAGCATTAATCACCACGCTAGCTCACTGCGGGTTGGCTATTTCAGACTATTAAGTCCAGATTTCCTTACGATGTTTTCGAACCCATACCCACGTCTTGCAAAGCGGGTCCATAGCTAATGAGCCACCACGACACTTTTACGAAACGAAACTATAAAAATATAAACTAGAATGGCACTAGACTAGATTTTTCAATATCATGCATTGATGTAAGGAAAAATAATATAAATACTTTTTAAACTTTATAAAGTAGGTACACATACTCACTTTCTTCATAGATTCACACCAAAAATAGTTTCATTACGTAAAATAAAATGTGAGTGGCAACTTGTCCGTTCTTTGGTAACTAAAATTCGTCCACACTTGGTCCGTAATAAAACTTTCCTATAAGCTTGTTTACACGCGCACTTATTTACTATTTATGTACTGTAAACGGGAGTACAAAGGAAGTAGCCACATAGGAGTGAACCGCTGCTATTCAAACTTGGGTTCGTGCTCGGAAGTATGACAATGCTTCACTGTACGCCAATGTGAATACACCTTTAGGTACGGATGTCGGGGTGCTAAGACGGCGCTCGCGTTTGTTTTTGCTACAGTGTTGATTAGT
The DNA here is from genome assembly GCA_936450705.2 of Protodeltote pygarga. Lineage (NCBI taxonomy): Eukaryota > Metazoa > Arthropoda > Insecta > Lepidoptera > Noctuidae > Protodeltote > Protodeltote pygarga. The sequence continues at coordinate 17,973,923 of OW388248.2, forward strand.
TTTTTTTGTAAAAATCTGATTATGATTGATAAAGTTGTGGATGAGGGGTAATTTTCTGTAACATTGGCTTTCCACATTACTTTCAGCGCTCTACTGCTGTTTGCCAGTCTTGGAAATCTTCATCATTAATTAAGATCTGAGGACTTACTCTTGAATCACAAACGCAACTCTAATTCTGTTACTTTTCTACACAAAGTTCTTTAATAAACCACGTGTCCTGGCACACGTCACTCGAATTGCCACAACGCGCTGAAACACGAACGCAAATTCAATCCCAAATGCAGTCATTGTAAAGTGCGTGATGTGAGAGGCGTGTGCCAGGCCGCATCGTTTTCTCGTTGAATAAGATTCTTTTGTAAAGTGAAAATAAAACAGGATTGGTATTTGGTTTGTACCTATTTCAAGATTCATAATATAGAACCAGATAGATCCAATGTAGTGCCAGTAATAAATTGTAACAGAGATATCTTAAGACAAGCTTAAACTGGAATAAATAAACAAACCAGTCTGTAACTGTCTCACTGCAAGGCACTGGCATCTTTTCTCATACAAAGAAGGATCGAGCATTAATAACCACGGTAGCTCACTGCGTGTTGGCGATTTCAGACTATTAAGTCCTCACAATGTTTTTCTTCACCGTTAGTCAGTGGTGTCTCATGTTAGATATACGTATGACATTGAAAAATATGCCACATTGGTACATGCGAGGATAACACACACACCCCGTACGTAACCAATGCACTTAGGCCACTTATAAAACGTATAACATTATTCGTCAATTATGAATATTCGGCATTGCTGCCAGTCAGTATTATTATACCTACTTTAATAAATTACATAAAGACAACCGAAAATTAAAGTCGAACGGTTCGAGTAACCAACATAGAACCTGTCTAGCTTAGCTATGTACCTTTTTGTATAAAAAGCTTCGGTCGAAGTTTTCAGCGCAATCTTACCGCTACTGCCAACCGTTATTGTTCCCAGCGGGGCGGCGCGCGAAATTCAGCGCACTACGCCAACACACCTACACTTTGCAAACTTTATTGCTCACAAATTGTATGCATTATTTATTTAATTTGAAAGCGAAGAAACCCAAGCGCGATCATACGCTCCTGCGCGGAATGAGGGCGAGAGGATGCAAAAATATAAATAAGTCCGCAATTCTCTTGTAAAGGTAATGCCATATTGCTTTACATTGTTTTCTGTACATTTTAATGGTAAACACATACAAGTTTACTCTTGTTACTTGTGTCAAAGACCTGCATTTCATCATCAATGGCCAATAAAAAAGTTACAGACAGGCATTGCCAGAGGCGTAACTTTGTGTCGCCTCAAACTGGGTAGGATATATGAAATTAAATTACCACATGTAAATGTTTGAATTTGGATACCTTTCTACATATTACGTCTTGTTGACGTAATAAGACGCTATAAAGTAGTGTACTGTATAGCCCATGCGGCCGACAGATCTCATTACGTAAAATCTGGCTGCTTATCCCGACAGACTATTTTTTTAAAGCTTATATAAAAATGAAATTTTAAGCTATTAAGAGAGACATGGATATATATTCGAACCTGGCATGTGCAAATGTGACTTCTTCAATGTTTTATGTACTTCCTCAGTTAATCTAAGACACCACTGACTAACGGTGAAAGAAAACGTGAGGAAAACCTGGAATTAGTCTGAAATCGCCAACACGCAGTGAGCTAGCGTGGTGATTAAGGCTCGATCCTTCTCTGTTTGAGAAGAGGCCTTTGCACTGCACTGCGACAGTTACAGGCTGAATTTATTTATTAAGAGATTAAAGCCTTGTTCCACTGCGTCCTTGTGTCATTAAGTAATCTGACAGAAAATTTCATACAAATTCTATTCCATTTTTGAATTTACTAATTTAATAATGTGCTGCAATTTTACCTTTGTATCAATAAACCCACACATACGAGTACCTTTAATGAACTGTGTCGACGTTATCAAATAAACTTTTTACCCTTTAACTATGACTGAAAATATGTAATGTCATATTATGCCATGCCATTGTTTAATTTAAATTTGTACCTCCATTGTGCCTACGTCTTGAGTCTACTCGACAGGAAGGCGGATGTACGCTAAGTAACATTTCTTGTGACCCAAATGAGCTCCAAATCTTGCTTTCCATTGTAAAAAATCGCGAAACACAAAATGATATAGCATTCTGCTGGAAAAAAATTGTAAACTTAGAAATTATGTTGTGTCTAAAATGAGGTTTGCTTTCAATTCAAGTTTGCTTTCATTCAACATACCTATTAGTTTAGCAAAATAGTTGCTCAACTGTGTCGTATATATAATATATTTTAAGTGACTAATCTAAACTTTTATACTGAACTATTTATTTCTAGAAAGTTCTTACATAAATATAAGTCGTGTATGTATATATTTCTTATGGACTACAGGACTTTTTTAAGTGGGGTCCAACTTTATTTTCAGGAATGTAAGTACTTACGCAAGTTAAAAAATTATATAGAATTGACATTGGAATACCTAATAATTATTTTTTGTATATTATTTTCCAAGTTAGGGAGGTACATTAAGTGAGGAGGTAAAGATATTTATTAAATTTAATTTCGTAAAACTACGCGTATTTTGATCTGATCTGCACCACACTCCTTCAAATGATCAAGTTCAAAGGAACCAACAATACGGTTCGAATCTAATCTACCCGGACAGGTCAATGTACGGTCTATACCTATGTTGAATTGTCTGTATCGTTGGTGATTCATAGAAATAGTGCCGTGTCGCAGAGTTGCTCATAGTTCTCGTTGCTCAGTGGTCAAACATTGGCTTGATCGAGGGTACGATAAACTTATGTGTGATCCATAGATGATTAATTCGGTCTGATGAAAAATACCCTAGTATGGAGCAACATTAAAGGTGTTTGTACCTTTTCTGCGCACTGGGGTTGGTCGTTGGAGTATAGGGGTATAGGGATTTAACCAGGTAGTCGAAAGTCCACCAGTAAATTTTCCGCATAGGTAACTAGTTATAAAATTAGAAGTAGAACCTAGCATGAACTATCTCATTTTAAAAAGCGTTGACTTCAAAGCCCTAAAAAAAGTTAAAAAACTCTTTACATTTTCACCCCAGGGACATTCTTTATTCTAATACTTCCTGCTTTAGTTTTCTACCCATACTGAGTCTATATTAAGTGAAATTGCGTCGTTACCTACCATAATGAGTTAGTTAACCACACGATTGTTTTAATACAAGCTGGAGTCGGTGTAATGAACGCGATTTGTCTCGGACGCATTACCGCCCACCGCCATCTTGGATCCTTTGGAGGGAATACCGTGATGGATGTAAAGTGCGTTGCCGCGGGTAAACGATGCCTTATATTTTTGGTTATTAATTCATTTTCAAAACGTTTTTCAAACATTTAAAAAAATGCAAAATACGTGATATTTATTAGAAAATAATAATTTTAGAAATCGCTGGGAACATGGAGGCATGGTCGAGGCAACTATAATGCCCAAAATGCTGGTCTGTGGCCCAAAGACTGAGTATAGTAATTATTCAGTGTGGCAATACAGCCAGCAAGCATTTTGGAAACGTTGCCTACTAAGGTAGAAGTCTTTTAGATTAAGGCTTTATTTTTCTTTATTTATTTTTATGGTTAAGTTCTATTTAATCATGTCTTTTCTATTATTATCTAATCTAGAGATAACAATTAGTTATGACCATGGCATAAATATTACATGTTATTAAAGAAAACCAATCTTTTAATTTAAAAATATTGAATTGTAATTATTATTTATTTACGTATGTTGCATACAAACATACGTAAGGTGTTTAGTAACTTTACGTGGATTAACTAGAACAACCTATTTTATCAAACAACTGATTTTCTTAGCCTTACCATAATGGTTATAATCATAATCAGTCACTTGGATACAAATTGCAGACAATATTTTCTTATAAGACTATAAAAATAGCGTGTTTATTTTTAACTACTTAAAGAATGATAACATAATATTGGATCGTTTGTCTCTAATCATCCAACCATCTCCCTTCTTTTATAGATAAAATAAAATCGCGCGAGTAAATCTTGAAAACAGTAAAAGAATATTGCAATCTAAAAGAACTTTTATTGTTGCACCAAACGCCATTAACACAGAATGGTGTAGTACAACGTTCATGTTACGATGTTAAAGTGTAGCTTTTGAGGCTTTTTCAGTGCCAACTAGTAAATACTACGTATTTAACGTATTTAATATTATTATATTACCATGTATATTATTCAAAATACATTAATAGGCGTTTGTACAGATACATTTGAAAATATACTATAAACAGTAGCCCACCGGTATCCGGAACAGGGTAAGCTAAGCTAAGTGTGGCGTTAATCGATTTAAACCATGATGACGACGATACTTGCGGCTTCACAGACCCTAACTATGTCTGTAGGGACTCCGCATAGCAAGCCTTTCCATGCCATGTCCTTTATCCAGCAAATGCTGAGTTGGTGACCCGTTCGATTTGGGCATGTTGCCAGCACATACTTTAAATATAAATTGTGTTTTAACCTTTCTTTTAATTGTCTAATGTTTGTTTTTGTTTTGTAATACTGTTTTATTGTTTTTTTTTCTGCTGACACTGTCACATTTCGAATAAAATGTTTTTCTATTCTATTCTTTCTTTCTATTCAAGCACATCTTCGCAGCGATGTGGTAGAGGATATAACGGAACCCAAGACATCCTTGCGTGGATAGCAGCAATTATGAACTTTTAGATTCTATTTAACGAGATCTTCAAACAATACAATGCATTTGTGTGGCCGTGCACAGAAATTACTAAGTAAGCTTATACCTAGATGTAGTAAGTATATACAATTATTAGGCAAGTTTATAATCATCATCGTAAAGCACTAGTATAAACGTCAACTGACAAGTCAGAGGTCGCACGGACAAGGCGCGCACCTCTGACTTTTCATAAGTTATGTGCGTATTATAAATTAATTATCAGTTGCTAAAACGGGGAAAGAAAACATCGCGATGAAACCAGCACACCTGAGAGATTTTTCAATGGTGTGTAAAGCCATGTCAGAGGCCTACGGGCGGTTTAAACTCTGACACCAGGTTGTTCATCAACCACACGATAAGAAGAAGATCGTAAAGTAGTAGTCTATTTATATATTATGTATCGGTACCGGTGCAAATTGGAAGATTCAGGCCGTGTACTCGCGAATTTTAGTTTAGGTATAGGTAGTAAAATTGGCATCTGTTTTGATTTAATTCATTCTAAATCATTAGTTTTTTAAATAACTTGCAACTAACAACGTCAAAACTCAATTGTAAGTGATGAACAAACTCGTGAAATCACCGATGCACATCATAAATATCACACCAAACAATAAACAATAAGTTCCTACTTCAAATAACCCTCCTGTATCAAAAACTCGAAAAAATCATACTCACAATAATACGAAATATGATGGGGGATCCGCGCTAGAAATATTTCTGACAAAAATTCAAATCACACGCGAATTTCGACACTAATGCTTCATATTAAAAGTGCTGTTGTATCACTTGGGGTGCAAATAGAATTTGTTAATGTTTGGTATACATTTCTGAACATATGCATCCATTAAGTAGATTTTGAATCGTGAGCAAATTAATGTAAACAATACTATAGTTAGACAGAACTGAAAAGGTGATTTGATATTGTGTTTTTTTATACATTAAATTTTTTGATATTCCCGGCGGGAGGTCATTAACTGCTGTCAGTCTTTAGCCAGTCATGATGTCTGATTCTTTATTCCAATACAAGACATATCAATATAAACACAGACTATAAATTGGCCCTAGGTTAAGTGAGATTTTTTTTTAAGATAAGTACAAAATGAAAGCAGATTTTTTAATTGATGTTTACCTTTGTTGTTACGTTGATACTTATGTATAAGTACATTGTATTACAAGTATTACAGATTTGGTGTGAAGTATTTTTACATACCTACTTTGCGAAGACTACTGTTCGAAAAATGTAGAAAAAATTGATCACGAGCGGCATTTGAACCTACGACCTACTGGGTAAGAATAGGTATAATATGCTTCTTTAAAATAAAACACAAATAAAACACACCTTTCATAAATACTGTATAAAGTTTTTGCACCTAATGCGATTTTCATGTTTTACGCTGCCGCTTGCGCCTCGCTAACTTGTATTCCACTTATAATGACGCGTGACGGTGCAAACGGCATCGGTATAAGTCGGTATACATTTGATATGAACATATTCCTCTAAGATTTTTCTTAATAGAAAATCTCAACTTAGGATCTGTCAAACAGACCTACAGATTAGCACAGTTTAATAATGATTACAGTTTCCAGGACCTCAGTTCTCGATTTCCAGGTACTCGACCAAGAAGGCAATGATATATATGCCGTACTCGCTGAAAAGGGACAGAAACGACTTAATGTCAGGCATTCATATTATCTGTTTTCCAACCAACCGTTCACCGTAGTACTGCTGCTGTCAATCAATAGACGCAAAGACTAAAAAACGAGGAGTACCCTTTGCATGACGTTGGGCTCTATCAAGTCGTGTAGATAGATTTATGCCACCTGTCAACTTATATTCAACTTGAGCACGGACAATAGCAGAGGCGTCGTTGGGCGGTAAACATTTTTACCTGTGATTAAATTATTTTTTTAATTAAAAAAACTACTTTTACGTTATAAAAGTAAACTTATAATCTAAAAACTTAGTTATTATTATACTTACGACCCATAGAATAATATATAGGAGAGGACAGTCACACATAATATGGCTTTTTTAATGGTAAAAGAATTTTCAAAATCGGTTCAGTAGATCCGGAAATTACCCCCTACAACCTCACAAACTTTACCTCTTTATAATTTTAATATACATAGATAAATTCTATATTACAACATAGGTAAGTAATACATAATTACTCATACGACCGTTTCTTATACAACTCTTCAATCGGTTTAAACAAAGCCGGCGCTCATCCGCACAAAGCTAGAAACGTAACGTCACACGCTTGCACACTGCGGAGTAATCAGATCAGAGCCAAGTAAAATTGAATCGGCACCGACTTGACCCATACCTAACCAATGATTCAAACAAAAATTAACGTTAATATTTACTAGTAGAGTATAAAATTCAGTAAAAATTACTTAACTTATCGTTGAAGGAATTTGGAGCTTATGACTGGAGAATATAAGGTGGGAAGTTCATTGGAGGTTAGCAGATGAGTGTTTAAATAGGGGTGACCAGTAGATCAATGCTTATTTGTGCTTAATAGCAAAAAACAACAGATGCAGGCATTTCACGGGTATAATAATGTACTTAGTTGGATTTTTATGGCGCCTTTGATCTGGTTTGGTCTCAGTTGTCTTCTATGGGTCGCTGGTCCCCAGTGACTGTGTTGTTTGGACTGCACATGTATGAAATGAGAGTTTCTTGATGTATTTTTTGGGTGTTTTGAGTATTTCATTTGAAAAAATCTTGCTACAAATGCTTAAGACAAAAGTATTCAAATTATATTGCTACTTTTGAATACCTGAAAATCACCGGCGACGCGAAACAATTTTATTAATTTCGATTTGTATTTCATTTCTCAATGTTTGACGGAAATATAAAAATCATTAAAAAATTAATGAGGATCTGATCACCATGATTTCTTTGAATTAGAGGAATTTTTTTTTGTCTTGTTATTTTTTTAAAGTATCTATACCTAACAATAAAATTTTACTACTACAGCACGTGCTACAAATATTATAGACATCAATTAGAGGAAAACGGGCAAAATGGTGCCGCTAAAAAATAAAAATATTTACGTTTGACAGTAGCCGATCATATCATACGCGCCCTCTGACAACTGTGAATCCTTTTTCAATCTGGCAACTTTATCAAATATCGTTATTGGCTTTGGCGAGCTTTGACATGACTATGTGTGACGTAAGAGAGTTTATGAAGATTACCGAAGGGTCGAATGATCCTATTTTGAACTTGGAACTTAAATGTGATCGTAAAAAGGATTTGCTATGATTGTATTTTTTAAAATTGACAACAGGTTAGTGATAAAACAACTCCGAACTGTTGTTCGATCACTACGTTAGATTGTAGAGTCTGATATTATCTGTGATGCTGAAAATAGATTTGTAGAAATTACCTGAAATTATGGAAAAAAGCAAAAACTTTAAAGATAATTAAGTATTCTTGTCGCAACAGAAATAACAGGAACGATGACATTATGTCGGAGGTTATAGGTAATAATTCTAACTGTGAACGGATAATATTTGCGTCTGGATTACCGAATCCATAAATAATACTTAGCTCCATAACAAACCGTTGTTATGGAGCTAAGTATTATTTATGGTTGAGTTAGGATGAGTACGTAGACAATAGTTCTCTTCTCTATCTATAGGTTTACCTTTGGATTTCATGGGCAAAATATCGCCTGACCTATGTAGCTAATTACCCTATTAGCTACCAATTTTCTTTATTTTCAAGAATCAACTAAAACATATCTAATCCCCTCTTCATTTATGATTAGTTCGTTGACGACACTTAAAAATAATATGATTAATCATCAAAGAGATTCAGTTAAACATAAATTTTATAATGTACTTAATGGTTAAAAAGTATTAGATGAGATAAATTAAGGATCATAAAATTAACGCGATCAAATACAAATAATCGCGACCTTTCTACCAACCCCTCATCTCATAACGAGATGTAATATAACATAATCGATTATACGCCCTAAATTTATTTCTATTGCAACCCTATGAAACACACAATACAAATTTATCTAAAAAACCAAATTTGAACTCTAATGCCTAAAGAATAGAGCCATATTTGGTTTGGTGATAATTTTAGCAAATTTGATGGGTGATGTGCGAATAGTTGTAAGGTCTGAATGGCCATTTGTTGGTCCCTTAGATTATACGAATATGGATAATCTAATTTTATATTTTTTAAGTCATCGTTTTTTTTGTATTTCTATCTAGACGTAACAACTTTATATAAATAAGTTTTTTAAGAGATAAATAAGTTTTTGTATAAGCTAAACCTTATGATAAATTAGTAGGTTACATCCAGATTTGTGATCAGACACATATTCCTTCAACATGCATGTTTATGAATTGGTTAATTATCACTTACTCCGTGCCTCGGGAAGTACCTACGTAAAGTCGTTGGTCCTGCGCTTGATCCGATACCTATTTAAAATAAAATTAAAATGGTGGTGGTGATTAATGCTCAATCCTTCTCTGTATGAGAAGAGGCCTTTGCCCTATATTGGGACAGTTACAGGCTGATATACTTACTTTACTTACATTTTGTAGAACGCTCTTTCATATACACCCTGTTGCTTTAAAGACCTGCCAAATTTTAAGAGGTAATAAGGTCCATGAAATTGAACTAACTTCTATTTATAAAAATAAAACTAAGTATATAAAATTAAGGTTTTTTTTAGTTAGATATGGTACCTAATATTTATATATTAAAAAGATTTTTTTATCAATCCAATTTGGAAAATCATCGATGACTTCATGAACGATATAAAGGAGACATGCCAAAATAAAACGATATTGTGACAAACTATGATATTCTATAGTAGACTCCTTTATTCCTTCTAGGAATGAGGAAGTTTATTAAAGTTATTAAAGTGAGGTCCGCGACGCCGCCGCGTATATATCCGCTCTTGAAAATGGACTCCGTTTGAGTTCGAAACTATTCGGGCATTCCCCGAAAACAATACGTGAGTAAAGCCGTATCAATATTTATATATTTATTAAAGTGGTTTCAATTTAAGGACACACTTTCGATTCCTGCTCTTCTGATCCGGGTAGGCCACACAAAACGCTTGGGCGTTGCAGGTCTAATTTTATTGTTATTACACAAACGCGTACAATATGAGGGGAGTTTTTTGCTAATCATCATATTCGGTGACACCGGCTGACAGTTTTGGAGAAAGATGGAAATTAAAATAAGTTCGTAACAATACAGTATTTCACTTTAAGGGGTCTACTGGAAAAGGAAAAAACATCAATTGAATTGTAGTAGTTTATTTGACACTAGCTCTTGTACTCGTATAGCACTAGAATAGAACACGCGTCGTACGGCCGTATACATAAAAAAAAAACAAATTAAAATCGTAAGTTAAATCAATTAAGTATCTACTTTCAATTAAATTATCTGCATTTTTCAATTTCGTCATGTCGGTCTACCTATCACAGCAATTGTACTATAGAAGAACATTTTACTCTGCTAGAAGGCTGGAACTCGGCATATTTATATACCTACGCATTAACGCATGCAAAGGAAACTAAACTCTAATCATCTAAATATTTGTATCGAGTATTTGTCAGTACTTAATTACGTAGGCTACCGCCGGAGGAGATAAAGGAAACCAAAGTAATATAAAATAAAACTATATTATAATAAAATACTACAACTAATTCCTAAACCTAAGGTCGGTGACTACCGCTCGATGTAAGAAACGATAGTGCCGCTAAAGATTATCTGTTATAAAAATTAAGAATACTGGACGTGTGGAATATGCTAACGCAGCATATTTGGTGAAGTAAAGTCCAAGGTGGCACGAGTTGGTGATATGGCGACACAGCAGATAAATGTCGGCCAAAGTATGTGATCGACGGCACTCGGAAGCGTCGACTAATCAGATAAATCATCTTCACGCAATATAGCCAAAATGACGTAGGTAGAGTATGTAACAACTTAATTCGATTATTCCAAACAGTTGCAAATCCCCACCACTAGTACTTGAAGAAAAAACACTGTCTGAAACTCTGAGCCCTAAAGGAGTCGCAGTAATCTCTACGTTATATTGAAAATCAAAGCGAATTTTTCTCACGTAAAAGGGATTTTACTTAGTTCGCCGTCTTTATATGAGCCGAAGTAAGTGCATTGCATTTACGGGGCAAGGTATGAGATGTTACGATAGTTGAAAAATGAGTGAATATGCATCCACAGAGAACATTTATAAAGAAATAAAAATGTTAATTAAACTATTACGAACAAGAATAACTAAAATTAATTTGTTTATTAAGAACTTTTATTAATCAAGTGTAATGATGAGATCGGATGGTACTAAAACTCAACCTCTGCAATAGAAAATGGTACGACACGTTTTAACACCGATTAGGCACTTCTCGAAGGGGTTTTATACAAACCCGCAAGCTTAAAAAATAGAACATAATTTGTTCCACTTATAACTTGCACCACTTCTTCTTGTAAAAGGTGGCAGTGGCCACGTGCACCGGTTATTTGTCACTGGATGCTGGACGCGCAATTTCTCAAACAAAACCTACCTGAGTCGGTTAAAATTTAAATGATCTCCACTGTATGTTGTTATAAGTGGATTAGGTAGAAGAGCAATAAACATAAGTTGCCATGACGAAAGTATTTTTGTGCAATGTTCTTAGTGACTTTCAGATTGTACTATGATCTTTGGTAAGACGAAGATTGGTCCAGATAAAGTGCTTGTGTCAAGTACAGTGATTAGATTCAAGATGTGATTAAAAATGGGATAATAATATTAAATCCAAGACTACGAACATAGGTTTCAGCTGAATGCCTTTGTGTTACAAGTTTAGGTGTTAACGTGATGTGATATATTATGATAGCTGTTTTGTCAACTCGTAATATCGTCAATTGTCTTTGTCTCACATCAAAAGTCATAAAATAGGGTCATCAACTTAAAACTTATTTATTTATTTATTTATACCTTACGTACATCCACGTGTAAATTTTAGATGAACATTGCATTCATATATAAAAACAAAATGTCTCCTTTATTCTGCTTCAATGAAACCTACCTACTCTAATTCTCTTAATTTTAGCCATTACCTAAAAGAAGGTAGGAAACTAAATTCCCAAAATAGCCACAATTCTTGCTTGAAAACAAGTTTAGCAAAGATGCTCGCAGCTCCCAGCGCACCTAGCTCGCATATCATTACAATATACAAGCAAACTTTAGCTTCTAATTTGGTGAGAAAAAAGAATGCGTCAACGGCGCCTGCCTTCCAAATGGGATCATAAAGTGGCGTAATGGAGGGAACAGTCTAACGACCTTCAGAAAGAGTCTTAATCTGTTAAATAAAATATCAAGAAGAAATCAGGGGGCAACGGGTGTGCGTGGAGGAAGTTTATAGCGCGGAGATTGGACACATATTACAGCGAACTTTCTATCTACCTTTGTTTCGTTCTTGGAAGATTTTCCGCTTTTAGTTGTTAAATTTTCCGGGCTGAGTTTTATTTTGTTATGTTCGTAATTTAGTCGTTATGGCTACTTTTATAATGCCCTGGTAGTTCTCGTGCGGAGTAGAACAAGGTTTTAAGGTATATCTCTAAATTCAGTGATGGGTAGTAAAAATGGGCGCTGTCTGAACAAAAACAAATAAAAATATCCTACGTGGCTATGCAGCGCTTTGGGGACATTGCCCACTGGAAGAGGTCTTTTAGATTCAGTTTTTCTTTTTAATTTATTTTTAGTTTTAGTGCTAGTTTTTAATATTAGTTGTTATAAATTGAATGAATAAAAAATGTCCTTTGCTAATTAGGAAATAAATTATTTTTTAGAACTATATCATTCCATATCCTTAGCCTATCTCTCCGATAAAAGAAATCTGTGTTGCTGTGTGTTTTTTCACATTGCTCGAGGAACCCCTATATTTTTATGGCAATCGACGGCTCTCATGAATGTATTGCCATTCATATTTAAGGTTTATTTCGAATCTATTTCATGAACATGTTTTTTAAAGATTAACAATTCCTAATGTCCGCTGGCTAACTAGTTACGAGACGATTACTCTCTACAATATAATAATATCTCAACTATCTAAAACTCAATAAAAAAAAACAGAATAATATTTAAAACAAAAAAAACCTTTCTTTCCTCAGTTACGTCAGTGTATCAATTGGTTTTAATATGCAGGACATTCAAAGAACTCCCTTTGCCCTTATGGCAAGTTTACAAACTTTTGTACTTACTCAGTTACTCAGCCTTCTAGTTATAACCTTGCCTTTCAGGACCTCCCTGAGGACTATGAAATATTCTTTTTTTCTACCACAAAGACATAATTAAACCCCAAGGATAACAATTCGGTGCTTCGTACCGCATTCTCTTTTGAGCTCGGATTTTGAATTTTAATGCGCGCGAGTTTCGAATCTATGCTACTTGATGTATTAGAGAAATTAGTAGTAATTCAGGACTCAATTACAATAGATAGTTGCTTAGTAATTTGTTATAAATAATTAATCTGGGATTTTCTAATAGGTCTCCTGGCTTTACACAATTGCCCGCGGATAGGAAATTACCGACAATCTAACGACTTAATAAGGCAGAAAACGTAGTTAAAAAATATATTGAAAATTAAGCTTCGGGCTGATCCTACCGTATTAGTTTCCAACCTACAAGTTATTCCGTTTGACAGGACAATTTACGTAATTTTTATATAAATTAGTACGTAATAAGCCAACAGAGTGATGCTATTCAATAAAATATCCGTTTTGTGCAAAAATATTACGATGTCCTGTTAAAAATCTCGTCAAAACTAAGAGAAAAGTCAATTTTTTTAAAAGAAACAAGCAGTATATAAATATAATAATATTATAATAGTAATTCTTATATAACTTTCATTGATATAAGTAATTAGAAATACTATCGAAGGTGCAGTAGCAAAAATTTTTTTAAAAATCTGCAGATTGAAGCCTTATTGATTCAGGGAGCAATAACGTTGCAGAGAGCGGTGTTGAAATAACCTGTCGAAATACATAGGACATAAAATGTTAAAAACGAGTAATAAAGCTATTTAAAGTACTATTAATGGAAAAATAGACGGTAAAATGTAGTCGTTTCCTTTAACAATTTAGCTTACAATATGTTTTAACGCGCCCATCAAAGTTGGCTATCAACGAAAATTTGTTTGAAACGCCAAAATGTATGCAGTCTCAAGCACTCAACTGCCCCCGAAAATTACAACAATAAAGAAATAACAGATAAGTGCTCTTACATTAAAGTTCCAAGTGCCAAGTACCAGTATAACTTGATCGAGTTAGTCCTACAGACTTCGTCTGTTACACCCGGTTTCTTAATATATTAGGGAAGCAGAGGGGGTCAAGTGAATTTTGTCGAGTTGAGTAGGGTAAAAGCCCCAAATTTAGGCGCGTGGCTTACGCGTGCCTCAGAGTTTTCCCCTCTACAGCCGAAGTTTACATCACAATTAATGTCACCTCACTAATTGGTGATAGCGGTTTGACAGTTAGGCACAATACTACTAGACCCATGGTAAAGTTTCCTTGGTCGTCCATAGCTTGGATTAAGTAATATTGGAGATTACCGTAATCCTATCGAGTGACAACCGAATTACAGAAAACGGTAACAGTTGATTAAAGTTCAAGTACTCTCCCTCTATTCAGTTAATGGCTTAAGATTTTGTAAAATGAGTTTTTGATATAACCTATATGTACTGTCAGTCTCCTGGGCACGTTACCTGCGGAAGTCAGTGACGGGAAAGAAAAACTTGACTCCTAGGCGCAGTTTTTTACACATTTTTGTTTAATATTTTCATCTGAGAACTTTTCAAACCTTGTTTTATTTTAGGTAAATAGGTAGCATGAATATAAATAATGGAAGGTATACCTATACCTTCAATACCTAATAGTAATAATAAGGCATTTGAAGCAGGAGGACGAATATACTGAGGACGAACATATTTTCCAGTGGCTAAGGATAGATTTTTGTATGACAAGCCGAAATCATTCCGGAGAAAATAAAAAGCATATATTCAATGGGAATCCGGTATAGAGCCTACACCACTAGTACTTTCTAACTCACGCATTCTCGTTACCATGGAAACGTTACATCATGCAACCAATAATAATTTTATTTAAGGTTTCTTAGTTTGTGAATTTGTATGTTTGTCATAAATCTAATCACGACTAAACGGCTATACGGATTTAGATGAAACTTAATACAGCTGTAGTTTATGCTCCGTATTACAACCAAGGCTACTTTTTATTCCGAAATAAAGTAAAACCATTTCAGATTTTGATAAGTCAGTGGCTTCAAGGTGCCGATTCATATACAAATACGAAATACTGCGTATTCAACAAGGCAACTACAGCGTCTTTTCAAACCTAAATTTATTTCAAAGTAATCTTTCACGTCACCTCGGAGGGTGAAAAACACTAAAACTTGAATGTAGGGTTAAATAAAAAGGCCGTGTATAGAAAACCGATATCGTACGTCCGTTCAAAATGCATAATCTAATCTATTTGCTATCGGATCCGCGCGTGCCACATCACGCCAATTCTCCAGGGACACGGCTGACACTTTCGCGTTTTATTTCATGTGAGGACCGAAATTTGGTGTTTTCACCTATATGGCTTTAGAATTATATATTGCAAAGTTTTTTGGTGTAGTATGAGTAAAAACTTAAAATCTCATTAATCATTTGAGTACCTACTAGTTCAAGACGCACCGTCTTTGGTGAATTAGTCGTTAGCGCGGATAATGAGCAAGAAGACCTAAATTTTGTTGCCAAGTTCGACTAATTGTTGCGATTTAGAATTTTTCAGTATGCAGGATTCCAGAGATTTATAAAACCCGGGCCGAAATATGACTTGCTTTCGTTCTTCAATCGCGAAGGAGAGATATACTGCATGACATAAATAACTTTATTTCCCTTACTCAAACGTTTGCAAAACTACTACAGTATGTCATGGTCCTGTTTTGCAACTTCGGATAACTCATCAAATTTAAACAAAAATCCGAAAAATACTAACACAATATCCATATTACCTAAGCCCACAGTAACTAAGAAATGTATCAAATACTTTAATTTGTTACCAAACATAAATTGTGCGTCAAATTGGCGTAGTTATAATCTCATAAGCGTAAGTGTGTAAATGTCCCGACTGTGTAGTAAAAGATCCCCTAAAGTCCTAGCCACGTGGCCACCAATCAAACAAATAGAGACATGCTCGTTTGAACTTAAAAAATAATAATCAAATGTGAATTTGGACACCCTTAGGGTGGCTTGAATAGTGCTTGAATAGTAACTATTCAGTTGATTTTTACGCTCTTTTTAATACGAGTGTATTTTAGACAAAAACTCGTTAATACGCGACATTTTGTAACACTGTAAAAAAACAACTTTCGATTTATTTTGATCTGGAAGGACCTGAAACAAACTCTACACATAATGTTATACCATAGAGGACAATTTTACTTATACTTTTTCTAAGGTTTACATCTTAGAAAAAGTAAGGGCTAAGGTCTAACTAAAGTCTAAGAACTAAGGTCTAAAAGTAAGGTCTAAGGCTTTTTCTAAAGTCTACATCATAGACAAATAATATTCATCCAAGGTGAGAGAGAGATGTCCAATATATTTTGTCTTAGTGACGACTTTTAAATACTACTAAATTAAGCGAGCCATAGTTCAACCAACGACTACTAAAACCAAACCTGTATGATGCTGTGAGATGCAATATAAGTACGCCAAACTATGATATTGGTTCTTTAAGCTGAATTTAATCTGGTGTACCGCTGTACGGCAGACTATACAACACAAGAAATTGAGTTTTAATAACGATAATAATGAATTTGAATAATACCTTTTCACAGGTTACCGCTCTCAGCTTTGGCGCTGTACCCCGGGCGTTTTTTTACAACTTATTTTTACGTTCTTAAAACCTATGTTATATAGTCCACAGTAATTAATTATTGATAGTTCCGATTAGACGTACACAGAAAAGAACTAGAGAAAAACGTAGTTTTATCTCTACTAAATAGCTCTACTGCCTTAACTTTTTTTATTGGGAATTATGAATATTTAACCATTATATGACTATGAATTTTTAACGATGATCAGGAATTTTTCAATACTATATAAAAACTATTACCAAATATATTTTGAACTAACAGAAAATGGTACCAGGAAAAGTCTTCCCCTAAAAAATTAATACAATCATTTAAAACAATTTTGTACCACAATTGCGGTGTCGGCATGTCGTTACAGCCACGTGCCGGATCCGAATCGTATCCGGGATCGTTCCGGTTTGTGAGTCTAACGGCTGACATTAGAAAGAAGTGTTCCATTTATTGTTACCCCTCGATGTATTTAACGTTGGAACGGGGTAACAAAAAACATGTGAATATAAATAGAAAAGGGGAGTTTTCTGGATTGTATTTTCTTTCGAAGAAATATCTATAGCGATCAAATAGAATTTATTATCTACTGCTATAGTCGGCGACTCACATAAGCGTTCCGCTTGAAAATTCTTGCTATGTATATATTGACGTAGGTACCATTAAATATGTTTATTTAGTTTACTTTTCGCAAAGGTTTGTAATACTTCGACGTAGACTTTGGCTCTGTCCATGATTTTATCCTTTATCCTGTTATTTCATATCATATTACAGCTTGTGTCTAATCCTGACGATTTATTCTTAATATCATTCTTATGCCCCACCTGCTTTCCTGTCCGTCCTGTACAGCAATGTGTACCATGCAGGATCTGAACGAGGCTACGGACAAAGCTATTGAGGTTGCCACATACTGGTCAAATAAAATTTGAATTGGGTCTTGACTCGACAAGAAGAAGAATTCTTAATATCTGGCAATAATCTAATATCTAGTAGGTAAAAAACCGTTGCCAAAGCAATGGTCATCACAGATGTGACGGTTTTCGGTGCCGAGCTATGTTCTGCCTAGAGTTACAGTTAGGTTTCCCTGAAGGTACGAATGCCACGGACTAAGCTTCTTAGCGTTTTTGGTGAGTTCAAAGCGGTCATGTTTCAGAAAGTATATAAATAACGCGATGTTTGCTTTCTACACGCGAGGTAGGAACTCCTGAGAAACTTGAATGTATTCATACATTTTTAAGCCTTAGGAAGTACTTCCGGGTATCAGAATTTTGAATCAAATGGTAGTTATCAATTTGGAGATGCTAAAAACTTTATATCCTTTCTTTCCTCTATCCTTAATAGTCGTAACTCTTCAATGTACCTTTTTCTGGAGATAAACCTTGCCATTCAGCTTTCTCTCTCTTTCCCCGAACTCCTCGTCATGCTCCCGTCGGTATGATATGATAATATAGCGTGTGTCTTTATTATGTTATTGTAAGTGAATAGTTAAACTAAACTAGCTAATTTCACGGAAAGTCTATATTTATTTAAATCCATTACCTCGATTCAGTTCCGAGAATAAGAACACTGCGGTGTATATAAAATCGTGGATTTTCAACTTGACTTATGTTTATGTGCTCTACACATATTTGTTCTGTCCGAGTGTTCGTGCCAGTGAGTTATGCCAGTGACTACACCTGCAATACTGGAGAAATACGTGAAACTGCGATAGGATTGTTTTTATTTCTCGCTTGTCTAGTGACAATAATTTCAGCTGTTGTTTAGGATTCATCCCTGGTCAGACTAAGTCTTATATTTTATAGTTTTTTCGTCAATTTCTTTGCTCTTTTTTGTTGAACTGCCGTTTAATTGCGTGTAAGGGTTCATTATCATCATCAGCCTGTAATAGTCCACCGCTGAACATAAGCCTCTTCTGTGCTCGCCACTTTAGTGCGCTCATTAGAGGTATTGGCCCATAATCGCCACACTCGCTGAAAGGGGGGTTAATTTTGTGAAATAAACTAAAAGTTAAGACCCATTTATGTTACCGCCGCAATCAATAAATAAATACTTAAAATATTAAATAAGGCTAGGTAAGGCAAGCGTGTCTTATCAGTCTATAACAATTAACAAGTTTTTGTTTTTGTCAAGTTCGTTCAAGTGTCGGTTCAGTGATTTAGGCGTGAAAAGGTAAAAAACAAACTTATATCCTCATTTATAGTTGGCATTAATAAGTTAGGATAGGAATTTAGTACAAATCAAAGATATTGGTTAATATTTCTTTGGTAAATATCTGTTGATAGATACCAGAAATGCAATATTTTTGAATTTTAAGTATGCGTTTTTTTTTAAATTGGCTTTTGAAAAACTTTACGATCACGATAGGTATATTTTAGTTTCTGACTGTGCCATCTTTGCTTAGCTTGAAAATTGGCACTAATGCCGCATACACATTAGCGTACATGGATATCGAACCATTATCACCTCAGTACTACTAGTACGAATTTATAAATGGAACGAAAACGTAGAGGTTTGGTCAGACGAAATAAAAAACTGAATGGTTTTTATATACCCGAAAAGATATATTAGGATTAGAATAGAGAGACAGGCACGCTATACTATAGGTTACATTAACATCATATAGATAATTTCGTCATACAGGTTACGTCATAGGTATTACGTCATATAGGTTACTTTAAGTTACATTCTCGTGATGTATTTAACTATAGTACCTACTTGGCAACTAAGCCTATCAGGGGCCCGGAGGTCCCCTACTAAATGGTCTTCTTTTTTGGTGTTTTTGTAGTGAACATTTTGTAAAAAAAAGTTACTACGCTCGGCAGGGGAAGGACTTATCGAGATTTGAGGGCCTTCTCCGGGCCTTCTTCCTTAGTCCGCTAGACAGGGGTACAGCTCGTGTTTTGCGTGAAAATTAAGGTATACCTACTGCAACTGACGTAGGTACTTACATTAATCTGCACTTCGATCGTGAACCTTCGGGAAAGTTTCTAACCATTTGAATAGACAATAGACTAATAACTTTGCCCCAAAAACAGGTACTTCGAACATAAGCTACTATTGAAGTGTTACTACGTATTAGGTAGTACACGTCACTGAATCAGCTTATAATTAACAATTTAATATCACGTTAAAGCTTTGGTACCCTTTTTGTACTCCTTTGCAGTTCCTTTTCATAAACTACTTTATCTATACTCATGCAAATAGCTAATTAGGTACCTAACTTAGTAATATGGGTCATTTACCTTAATATACCGTAATCTTTTCTTGATTCTTCTGGTAAAAAATGATAGATATTTTCGTTGATGCTTACAAAATATCAGGGGAAGTTAAATTCTTCTTATTATTATACTGACGTTTTCAGAACTATTAAGCCCAGAATAAATTTTGATACCGTTAAACAACCACAATGATACAAAAGTACACAAACAATAATTATGAACATGGCGCCCAAACTCGGTTCACCGCGCATGCGCCCTGGCGCGCGCCCCCACAGATAACATAAAATTTGCAACAAAATGTGTATTGAAAACTCCTTGGTTAATCTAAAGTGTACTGTAATAGAAAAAAAAAAATTTAAAGCATTATTTTTGTTACTGTTTCTTATGGCAAAATTTTTCCTCTTAGGTTTCATAAAATAACTTTTAATTTTTTTTTGTCATTAAGGTAGGTTCTTACTATTTTTAATTTCAAATCTAGAACATTACAATAATGAGTGCAGATAAAAATATTTTTGTCACAATTGAAATTAGATAATATACAATTGAGACAAGAATAGTTTTTTCAAAAATAGGTCAATCGTGAGCAGTGTTGTGATCTACCATGGAATCCTGTCATTAAAGCAGAAGGATGGAAGCCGTCGCCGAGGAGATCAAAGTGCTTAGGAAGGTAGGTAGATAAACCATTGGCTACATCCGTTACCACTTAATGTAGTCATCATTTAGTTAATTTAGAAGCTTTTAATGTTACCAAGTTATGTTTTTTGTCACTAAACCAAACTGGATCAGCCTTAAAGAGTTTGGTTTGTGAGAAGGCTTCTGCTCAGCAATGGAAAGGTCTCAATTTATTATTCTATTTAGAAATATATTATAGAAAGTTTGTATTTTTGTTTTTTCACCACATCACGATTAAGCGGCTGAAAGGATTTAAATGATACTAGGCTCATAGAACATGGGCTTATTTTGAAATATTAAAAAAGTTGCATAACGTTGTTGTCAAATCTATGTTATGTATAAACAGTACCTATAACTTTGAGATAATTAATTTAAACGCAGTTTTTATTTGACAATATGATGCACATATTATGATGCACTTAGCATGTTTTTTTTAGCGAAGCATAGCAGCCTTTTTAACGAAACTTTGATTAGTAAACTATTCATAATAGTCAATCATGTCGAAATTTCCAAAAAGTGCACATAGCAGATATTTGTTTGACAACGACGATAAGCTTATATCATGATACGTTGCTATTGACGTCACGCCCTCGAGGCTTCACTGCCGTGCTTGCGACTTGCGACGAGTCTTCTGCCTTCATTATATTTTTTTTATAGACTCACGCCTGTATTCCTCAGAGGGGGTAGGCAGAGGTGCAGTACACCCACGTTTCGCCGGCTATGTTATAAGTCCCATGTAATAGGGGGCGAGCCTATTGCCATTAACCGGGCACAATTCCAGACTCCGTGCTGCTAATGAGAATTTCTAAATGGAAAAACCCAATAACACTTTGCCCGACCCGGGGATCGAACCCAGGACCTCGTGCTCAGCAGTCGCGCTTGCTACCACTAGACCAACGAGGCAGTCATTATATTTATAACTAGCTGTCCCGCGCGACGTTGTACGCGTGATTATTCTACTTTTACGCTTTTTCTACCCTACCTTACACTACCCTACGCTACTCTACCCTACCCTACCCTACTCCTACCCTACCCTACCCTACCCCTACCATACCCAACCCCTACTCTACCCTACCCTACCCTACCCCTACCATACCCAACCCCTATTCTACCCCTATCCTACTCTACATTTACCCTACCCTACACTATCCTACGCTACTCTACCCTACCTCTATCCTACCCAACTCCTACTCTACCCTACTTCACATCTACCCTACCCTACCCTACTCTACCTCTATCCTACCGCTCTATTCCTACCCTACCCTACTTGACCTCTACCCTACCCTACCATACCCAAGGGGTATAATTCCATTTTATTTTTCTTCGATTCTTCTATTATATTATAGAGGCAGAGACTAATCCATCAAATCAAAAACCATGAAAATCGGTCCAGCAGTTCTCGAGTATACCTACTAATTTTCATGACTTCAATACGTGTATTAGTTTTGCCAATTTTCCGAACCTACCGAATTTTCTACACAAACTTTCATCCCCCCCCCCACTTCCCCCCTAATAGGTAGAGTTTTCAAAAAGCTGAAACACGTCTTATTTTTAAACCGAAAAGCTAATTCTAAAGTTTAATGACGGATTTTCATAACTACAAACTTTAGTCCCCTTTTATATCTCCTTAGGGAGAAAAAGTCCAAATTTTTTGATACATGTCTTTCTTATTTTTAGCGAATAAGCTTAATACTCATTTTTACATCTGTAACTTAAAAAATAACGAATCTTCCATACAAACTTTCACCCCCTTTTTTATCCACTCAAGGGTAGATTTAAAAAAAAAAACAATGCTCGTCCTTTTATTTATCAACCGAAAAGCTGAATACTAAGTTTCATTCATTTAGCGTTAAGAACGACGGATTTACATACAAACTATTACCCCCTTTTTTACCTACTTAGGGGGGGAGTTTCAGAAAATCCTTCCTTAGTGCACCCCTACGGTACTTAAAGAATATTGTCTCAAAATTTCAAGTCCCTAAGTCCACCGGTTTAGGCTGTGCGTTGTCTGTCAGTCAGTCACGTTACCATTTTATAAGTATAGATTATAATATCTAAGTTTGAGTGCGTCTGTTTCAAACTGAAGCAGAAAAATGGTAATCCAGAAAAATGAACTGTACTACGTAGACATACAGTTTAGTTTCCTTTGTATATTTACTATTTTATGACCTTTTCAGTTGTTTAATTCGTTTAGAAAACAACCTTAATGTAATCCGTTGAATTTATATTTGTGTGAGTGGAATATTTTTTTCTAAACTACCAAAACCTTGCATGCACAGTGTTACAAACGTAGCGTAGGTACAACCGGGGAGCATTAATTGAGATTAGCGCTCGCTTTAATACGGAGTTAATTATGATTTTAATTGGGATACACGAATAACATATTTCCCCGAGTCCGTACATACGCGGCAGTACCGACAGCACAAAAATTTTACATTTTTTAGAAAAAATTGATGAACCTGAAAAATGCATACGAGCGTAACTATTGGTACTTCGGCACTGAGCGTAGTGCGAAACGCCGAAGTGCCCGTAACTATAAAGAGATACCGTAACTTTTATTATTAATTTGAATGTTAAGTTTTTTCAAATTTCTTAGTAAATAATTATATTTATTTCATAAGCTTACATGTGCTATAATAGACTTTTATTTATTTATAGACTCACGCCTGTATTCCCCAGAGGGGGTAGGCAGAGGTGTGCAGTACACCCACGTTTCGCCGGCTATTTTATAAGTCCCATGTAATAGGGGGCGAGCCTATTGCCATTAACCGGGCACAATTCCAGACTCCGTGCTGCTACTGAGAATTTCCTAATGGAAAAACCCAATAACACTTTTGCCCGACCCGGGGATTGAACCCAGGACCTCGTGCTCAGCAGTCGCGCTTGCTACCACTAGACCAACGAGGCAGTCTATAAGATGTAAAAAATTCACAAAAATGTTAAGTACCTATTCGAATTTTCCCGTAGCACTGATAGCCTAGTGGTATGACCGTCGACTGACAAGTCAGTGGTCTCGAGTGCTATCTCAAGGCGCGCACCACTGACTTTTCGTAAGTTATGTACCTACCTACGTATTATTTAAAATTAATTATCAGTTGCTAAAACGGTGGTGTCAGAGTTTAAACCGCCAGTAGGCCTCTGACATGGCTTTACACACCATTGAAAAATCTCTCAGCTGTGCTAGTTTCATCACGATGTTTTCCCTTACCGTTTTAGCAACTGATAATTTATTTAGAATACGCACATAACTTACGAAAAGACGCGCTTTGGGGTCGAACTCAAGACCTCTGACTTGTCAGTCGACGGTCATACCACTAGGCTATCAGTGCATCGTACTAATAATATAAACTAGCTACTTATAAACCAGCTTAAAACGTTCGCATTGATTTTTATTTTAAATTAAGCAAATTAAATTCAAACAACACATAACACAGTCCAGTAATATTAGTACTTATAACAAATACCTACTCTGTGCCTGCGGACGCTACCACTTTTACGTTTGTCGGAAGGGCTCGGTAGCTTCCGGCGGGTGTGGGGGCGCCGCCACATCCGGCGGAAGCTGCAATCCCCCGCCCCACTGTCTTGCCCGTCTCGTTCATACCTTTCCTGTTTTAACTTTTTTTGTTATGTAATACCTAATGTTGTTAATGCCCACTATGCCGCTTTGTTTAAGAAGATTTGATAATAAAATGGGAAAGAGAATCTGTATGTTTGTTGGCTCTGTTCTTAACCCACGGCAAAAAAAGAGGGCTGTTATTTACTCTACAGTCTGTGGACGATTGCAGGTCCAAAAGATCAGCGCATAACACACATAACATACTGTGGCATCATAGTCTCAAACGGATAAACTGATTTAGGTTCTTTTTTAATTTTAAATGTAACTTGATCGAGAGTTTAAGAGCTAGAAATGAAAAAAAGGTATGTGTATATGTGGCTTTTTAAAATTTTAAATTAAAACTTTTTATAATATGTTACTGGGAAAAGAAAAAAAAAGTGATGCCATAAGGTAGCACTTGCTTTAATCATGAACTAAGATGCTTTTTTCCATTGGTTATAAGAACCTTTATTGAGTGTGCATGAATAGTTTTTAATGTTCAGACATTTAATGTTCAGAGGTATACATAAAACGTTTAGTTTTATTATTTGATCGAGCTTTGGAAATTAGCCGTCTAAGCTCAGATGAAGGCTAGGAGCACATACCTGATAATATCTTAGATGTTTATGCATCTGACATTAAAGAGACATTATATAGGCAAGTATCGTTTTATACGTAATATATTAATTAAACTAGCTGACTACCAGGGGGTAGTTTAACCCAATAGAATACCTACCAGCCCTACCGGGGTCCAATTGTTGAAATAAACCATCCAGGGCCACTCAAAGACACACAAAAATTTCATCTAAATCGGTCCGGCCACTTTGAAGTGATGCACGGCATGTTAGGCAATTTTATTTTTTATTTATACATAGGTATAAAAAATAATACCAGATATCTTATAATATAATTGTCAATAATATTTGTTTATTTATTATCTATAAGTGTTAAGAGTACTTACAAACGAAATTCGATGAATATGTACTCGTACAAAAATAAAATTAGGGGGTTTTGTGCATCCCTCGCAAAAGTTTCTTTTAACTCACCCCTTTCATGACCTGAACATGTGGTGTCTTGCTAAACCAATGTTATTTTATCGTATCTACATTCTACCTACATAACAAACAAAGGGGAAAAATTGCTACCTACCATAAACTTGCCCCTGAAGATATAGTGAAAGACCACTTTTTCGAACTCTATTTTAAACCCAACACAATGAAACGGTGCTGATTCTTTATGGAATTCGTAATAATGAAATTTCTCTCTCTAACTTTTGTACTGCACCTATTTATGTGGCCGGTTCGAATTAGTGCCACCACTCAAGGTTTCCATATTAGGTCGCATAAATTTTAAATTTGCAAATTTTTTTTGGCATTTGGCATAACGTTTTTACCGAATATCTAGGTAATTAGGAATCTCTATAATTTTTGTTCTCAAAATAACCCGTAGCCCTATAATTTTTACACCAAATATGTTAAACTGACTCGGGCGGGACTTTAACCCGCGATCCCTGGCGTGCCGTGCCAAGTCAGTTATTTTTGCGAGTTTCTTATTAAATAATATAATTTAATAAGCAAAACATGTGCATACACATGTAAAAAACATACATGAAACATTATGTTTTACCAATAACGATACCTACGCAAACAATAAGTTATGTTAGCCTATATGACAGCCTAGTGGTAGCGAGTCAGAGGTCAGAGGCGTAAAACTCTGACTTTTCGTAAGTTATGCGCGTATTATAAATTAATTATCACTTGTCTCGGAAAGCACGTAAAACTGTTGGTCCTGCGTCTGATCTCTCTCCGGCCGTGCCGAATTGTCATCGTCGGATTATGAGATTGAGAGAATAGAGAGAGCACCTGGGTTTGCGCACACACTTGTACCATTCAACATTTTCTTCAACATTGAACATCAATCACACAATTAGCTAATTTAACAAAGATGAATTTATTTTAGGTCAAAAAGGAGGTTAATAAATTGGCTTTTGATAGAAAGAGCTGAAAGAAGCTGCATCGAGTGATCGAAATTTATTGAAATAAGACATCACAACCGAGTGTCTTTAATGAAATGCGGTCAAGTGGTAGGTACCTAACTACCACGTAGTTCAAGGCTATTAAATTTTTGTCGGTCAATTTCGATATTAAACGCCATGTAAATTAAATATCCTAAAATGTATTATAACATAATTATAATTTGACATTTCAAAAAAATTACGCCATAGTGAACTTTATTTCCAAGAGCTTTGAGTGATATGACGTCATGTACATTGTAACATTTATATTTTATGTACATAATTATTATTTGTTCACTGGAAATAATATCTACGCAAAAATGCGCCAAAACCGTATTTTTGTTCCCACTTCCCAAAGAATAGCATTCAAATAGATTTAAAACAAATTATGTTTGCAGAAAGTTTCAGGCAATTTCTAGCAATTTAGCCAGTATTCCGGTAATAAAGATTGCGATTCATTACCACTCTAATTCGCGATAGAATAGTTAATGTGCAGCTAAGTATGGCACGGCACAGTCCGGTCGTACTTCCGTACCTATCTGTGGTACCCTAAAAAGGGTACATAGTGAATCGCGGCACCATATCAAAAGCGGACAGCGATTTAGAAAAAAATAAAAGCTTATTTTATAAAAAAAATTATCACAGCAATTTAAACAATACTTTAATATAATTATTTTGTAAACAATGATTGTCGTACACGATTGGTATACGTATCGGGGTTCGATTCCCGCAAGTGACTAATATTTGTGTGGTTTACAGATATTTGTTTCGGTGTAGGTGTTTGACCTTTGTAAAATATGTCTGTAAATAGTACCCGCGGTATAGAAGAAAATCCTATTGTGGGACAACACTTTTTTTAAAAGAAGAACGAAGCTGGTTCGTGCCGAAACGGACGCGATTGCAGAATAATGCTGCATAACACTTTTTTTTAACACTTTAGGGAAGTATTAAGTAAAATTTTGTGTAGGTATTTGATTCGTATGGTTAATGAGAAAAAATAACTGGATTAAATGTGCTCGTCAAATTCGTTAACATCTGATTGTATGGAGCTTCAGCATTTTTTGTTTTTTTTTTTTTGGAAAATATTGTTCACGCCCGTCACGGATCTGCCGATCTTATACATGCAGTAAACGTTTAAGCATAATAAATAATAAACCAGCCTGTAACTGTCTGGTCTGATCCTTCTCAGACAGAGAAGGATCGAGCATTATTCACTATTTACGTAGTTAAATCATAGTTCTTGATTTTACGCTGACACTATTTAGTTTAGAGGCTAAGAGGTTAGAAGCTAATTACATTCTCTTCCTTAAAAATCTGGAATACCTAGAATATTACATTCATATTACCTACCTACATACAGTACCTAGTACGCCTACAAGTGATAGGGCACAGTATTATGAATATGATACAAAAGTGGTACAAATTGCAATTTAGAATTGGCTTCTTAAATATTTGTTTATGTACTAACATCAAAACGCTATCCCTTCTTTCTTGGCCCAGGCTCCACGAATCCCCGAAGGAGCCGCGGCGGCGATAAAAGCCTCATGCATTAAACAGGCTGGTCCGAAATCGAAAAATTAAAACTCCCGCCATCTGCCGGGTGAAAGCGTAATTACTAGGGCGTTTGATGCAGTACTAATTATGAGCATTGTGATACAATGGGTGGGTAGAAAGAGTTGTTGTTTGGTTCAAGTGGGGTTTATAGTTGACTAACTGACGCCCGGGTTTGCTTGTGTGGTATATCGATAAAAGTACTTAAATGCCAAGTTTCGTCTAAATTCGTTTGGCCGCGCTATTATTGAGAAACAAAAACCAGAACTCTCAAATTTGCAAAATAAAATAGGTAAATAGATAGAGAACTTACTCAGAGAGTACATTCTTTCGAACAAAAACTGGGTTACCCAAATCGGTATACTAATTACAGAGTAATCAGTGTACAAACCTTGTTTGTTTAAAGCATTATACTTATTGAGAACTTCCTCCTTTTTGAAAGCCAGTTAAATATCAAAGGTAACGTTTGCTTTCCATTTCAGTACAATATACGACCTTGACACTGACATAGAAGTGGCATCTCCAAGGTAAGAACAATCTTCTCAGTCCTACGCTACGATAAGCATATTGTCTCTTGAGGTAACGAGTTTACGCTGAAGGCTGCCTTGACGGCTAAAGCTTTTGATCTTACGTCACTGTTAAAGACGCTATTCTAGGCTACAACATTTTGTAGTACGCAACATACAAATACGTGTGTAGTTGTATTTATTTTCACTTATATAGTTACGTAGGTACTATCTAAAAGTGCGTCTGTCTATTTTAAGTTCTAAGTTTGGCTGTGTGACTAGTAAATTCCCGTGACCCCATCTCAGCTCGGAAATTAATTTCTGGACCGTGTTCGGCAAACGTAATTAGTATTTATTATTATAGCCATATATTGATAAGAAGTTTTGTGATTATATTGAAGTATAAACTCTTAACTGTTGGTTTGTTAAGTTTATTTTTTGTATAAAATTACGTTGCACGTTGAATTTTATTTTACCTTTCTTACAACGCAGCGCTTGTCATTTGCCTCTGTCTCTATGACTAGTAAATAAAGTTCATTTTCCAATGTACGCGCGTCTGTGAATCCTTTGCTATACAGTATTGAACTATTTGTGGAAATAACTTTAAGCCCATGTCGAATATCACAGAGACAGTCGGTCTGATTGAGCGATCAGTTTCAGTGCAATACTAAGATTTGATATAAGCCGATTACATCGGAACCTAGGTCCAAGCTAACTGATAGCTACAAGTCTGAGTATGTAGGTATAGGAAATAAATAAATCAGTCTATGCTGTCCAACGACTGAGCAAACACTAATCTTTTAAATCAATGATAGATGAAGATCAAAATTCGCATCAACAGGGGCCGCAATTTAGCAAGTGTAACGAGGCCAAAATGAATTAGTCAATCATAGCAATGGTTTGTTTTATATTTTTGAATATTCTAGATATGGTTGCAGAAAACGAAGCTACTCAAGCTACACCGCTACAACGCTGCGTAGCTACACTCCACCTGACTAATGAGCACCTGTTTAACACAATAATGATCGTTTGTCGCTCCCTCGCGTATCGATTATCACGCAATTAGCCGGCGCTGATCGTCACAGGCCATCCGTCAACCTTTTTAGAGAAGCGTGAAAAGGTAACAAGCAGCAGAAGTGAATGGACCAATTAAATAATTCAGTAATTCGTGAACCCGCCGCCGGCGACGTAAACATGCGTGAGACGGTGAGGGGGGCGGTAGGCGGGGGCGAGTGGAGGGGCGAGGGCGTGGCCCGTGACGTCACCGCGCTCCAGCCTCAGTCGGTCACTACCCGGCGAAGCGGACGGTCGCGGCACCGCCGCCTTTTCATACACCCGAAAGTACGATAAAAATCGCCAAAATTTTCGACCGGCAGTATCACTCACCTTCCAAGGTGTTAAAATTGGAGGACGACCCTTGGGGGTCATGTGCGATGTACTCACCGGACAAGATGAAGTCCGGTGGGGGGCTCATGGCACCGCCAGGCTGCTTCCCGGGCCGGTACAGCCCCACGTACCGGAGTTCGGACCCGCGGCGGTGTGTCCCCAACCCGTCCGTGAGTACCTTTTATATACAACCTTTGCTTTTCACAATCTTACGGTAACTTAGTGAAAGTTTCGGTTGTTGACGTCATCGAGTCTACAAGCGTTTGGAAAAGAAAACAAACCCGCCAAATAAAAATAAAAAACTTATCTACTTAGGCACAGATAAAAAAGAAGTAACAAGTTTAAGATATTTTTAAAACGTTTCAGGACGTCAACATTGGAAACTTGTTTGTGTACTAACTTTTATTTTCAGGTTGTTATGTATTTACTGTTGCTAAGCGATGTTTTATGTTCTTTGCCTGCGCGTGCTATGGCGACTAATGGAGCTCCATGGGGGGATTATGTTTTTTACCGCGAAATTGTTCGTGTGTTCATACTGTATAGTTTTCAGTGATTGATAATATATATTAAAATTAGGTTATATACATTCGTTAATAGTAATACGTAGGTATAGTTTCAATTTTCTATTAAATTATAATGAAAATAAATTTGACAATGTGTAAATAGGCACGAAATTTCATTATATCCGTCGGTTAAAAATCTAGAAGCTTTGTTCATTCATTCTTAAATTTTAAATTTAATCTTTATTAGGACGTGTGAATTTTGATAGGTTGTAGTTATCTAGGTATACTTCATGCTAGTTTTAAAATAAATAATAATGTTATAAAAGTTTTAACACACATAAGTTTAACTATCAACATAGTTAATTATATAATTTGTTGGCTACATAGGTACACTTAATATGTTTAGCAGATTTCTCGGCATTCAAAATTTGGAAGAAGTTAATATATACAATTAATATTCATAAAATTACTAAATTAATAATTACTAAATGAAATCAGATATATCAGGATTTAATACATTTAAATAACTGTGCATTTAAACAAATTAAGACATCAAAACGCAAAAAGACATCAAAAATACTTGCTCAATAAACTTTAAAATAAATATTTTTAACGAAATTCGTTCCTAGAAATGTTCGCAAATAAATTTCATTTGTTTTCAATAAAAGATAAAATACATTTTCAAATAACAGAACAAATCAAAGTAAAAGTGGATTATTACAGGTTCCCGAAGGTTAGAAATTACAAAGTTTGGTATCATTTGGCTTTGTGTGTAATAAATATTGCGGCGGGGCGCGGCGACGACGGCAATCGGCGGCGGCCGACAAAGCCGCCGGCGGAGAAACCTTTTGATCACAGTTAAATTTGTTCAGCAGTTAGTTAACAGCTTTACAATTGTTTCCAGTACAATTTTAGGTAAAATAAAAGTGAGGATTTTTTTTGACCGTAACAACGTTTTCCGCGGCATTAGTAATAAAAAAATTTAACCTTCTTTTTTATTAATAGGTAAGTTTACTTGTCTTAACTTTAATAAATTGTTAAAACTTATAAGAAAATCCAAAATCATTTTCGTACCTTTTTCGTATTTTGATCGTATATAAATATCAAGATCTGAAATTCTAACGGGGTAACGATCGATAGAATCGATTTGTGATGCAACAGCCCCAACGTATAATTTTAGTACCGTAGTAGTAGGTAGTATTTACGGCAAATTACTATAATTCCGTTCCGTACTTATGTAAGCGGCCGTCGGCTACGGCGTAGCCCGTAGCGTCGGGCGTAGCGGCATCCTACGCCCACCGTTAATACCTACATGAAAGCGGAGTCTAAAACATTTTTCTAAAGGAATAAAATAATTGTTTTATTTATATGGAACTTATTTTCTTTATCCTTTTTATTTTTAAACGTATCGAACGTGATCGAGTTTAAAATTTGAACATGTGTCAATCTTCAAAAATAAATTGTAAACTGAAAGTTTTTTTGTATAAAACCTATTTTTATATTTCACTTATAAGATGTTGGATGTATTGTCAATTCATTGAAACGTAATATTACCTGAAAACTATTCAAGTGAACACTTTAATTATGATTGGCGTGTTTTGTAATAGTCTTTCAGGTAGCAGTCGGCAGCCGGCGGCAGGAGTTGGTACCACAGAAATAGCTTCCAGTAATTTTTTTCTCGTAATTAACTAATTAATTAACTAACAGGGTTTCCTAAAAAAGGTGTGTCACATAGTTATGATTTACATTTAACGATAAAATGGTGGTTAATTTATATAGAGTTGGCCACAGAAAGGTCTTTTTCGGAGTCTTTTTTCGGCCTTTATTAAAATTAAAACCGACTTCATAACACAAAAAAAAGAAATGATACAAAAACGTTCGTTTTGGAGTCAGTGCCAAGTAAAGCGGGGTCCAGATTTAACCACCTCATATTAAGCTTTGGCATCTTATATTAAGCTTTTTGTTATTTCTAGCTATTTAGTATCGATTAAACTTTTGTAAAAAAAAAAAT
Source organism: Protodeltote pygarga (assembly GCA_936450705.2). Taxonomy (NCBI): domain Eukaryota; kingdom Metazoa; phylum Arthropoda; class Insecta; order Lepidoptera; family Noctuidae; genus Protodeltote; species Protodeltote pygarga. The sequence goes on from OW388248.2 coordinate 18,006,055, forward strand.
TGTTTTTCGATTTTGAGTGAAACATTTTAAAGGGTAACTAACCCCTTACTTTTTTGGATGTCGGTTATTAACAATACAAAAAACAAAGTGAAGTTAGTTGTAACGAGAGGTTTGCTAGTCTGATGAGGAGGTCCATTCTGTATCTCCTTAATTCATCATCAAATCATATCAATATTTATAAGAGACATAACAGAAAGCATAATACCCTGCAAAACAAAACAAAAATCCAAATTATTAGTTCAGAAAAGGCGGAATTATGAGGTAACAAACTTTTAAAAAATATAACAAATTGGGAGCGCCCTCCTTTTTTCATAAAATCGGAATCGAAATATAAATATTAATAAAAATCAACGTAATAAATCAATAATTAACTTTGATAAACTCCAAAAACTAAATCAAATGAAAACACTACCACCTAATATAAAAAAATGCGTCTAGTACGCATTTAAAATTATTTAACCTCGTGTAAAACATATATGTAGGTACCTATTAAATTTATTTAATTTTGACTTGACGCGTTGTAACAATGGTTATGGATCATTTATTTTTTGTGTGTTGTAATAAACTGTCATAAAATGCACGTGTTACGAAATTTAAAAGTATTTTTTATGTAAAGATAAAACGAACTAACTTTTACTTTGTTACAAATAATTTACGTTTTACGTGTAAAATTCATTTAATTTTTAATAAGAAAATTAGTACAAAAGTGTTATAACTCTTTGAATTGAATTGAATTAATAAAATTTTACTTCAGTCAAAACTTTTAAGTAAATTTTAATTAATTAAAAAAACTGAACATTTATTAATTTTGACAAAAAAGGGCATTACAATATTCTATCCACATTTTTCATGTAATCATTTAAATGTTTTATATCTCTGTTTCATTACTATCAACAGCAAATTCTTTTCGGAAATGATTTTTAGACTAGGGTAGGGAATAAAGTACACCACTCAGAAGTAGAAGTAAGTAAGAGCACGCACGCACCTTTTCGTAAGTTATGTGCGTATTATAAATTAACTATCACCTGCTCCGTGCCTCCAAAAGCACGTTAATCCCTTGGAGCTGGCTGTCATGAAGATCTTTGACAGTCGTTAAAAAGAGTCAGTACGCTCATAAAATCCTGATAATTTAACTTCAGAATATCCTACCCTTTTGGGTTGCGGAAGTCAGATAGGCAGTCGCTCCGTAGAAAACTGATATTTAGCTGTAGGTATCCAGTTAGATTAGAAGCCGACCCAACAAAGCTTGGGAATGGAAACTCTCGATCAAGTCACTTTTCAGATAAAAAAACGAAATCAAAATCAGTCCATTCGTTTAGGAGCTACGATGCCACAGATAGACACACAGGCACAACAAACTTATAACACCCCTCTTTATACTATACCCTCTTCAATAATGAATATTATGAATTATCTGTGCACGAGAATATCCGAAATAATATTGAATATATGATTACAAATAAAAGTGGTTTTGCAGATAGTCTGAACGCAGCCGTTTAAATATTTTATAACCCCATTATTTAAGAACGATACTTAAAAGCGCTTCAAAGTCAATTGACATACACGTCACCTAAGTCTAATTTCACCTCTATTCATTATCGTACAAAAATGACAAGGACAGATATAATGTAAAAGTAAGGGTGTAAATTTTCAATAAGCAGTTCTGGCTACTAATCAACCCCACGAAAAAAAAGAAACTGTTTAGCAGATAGTACGAAGGTGGCAGTTTAACTTATTAAAATTTCAATGAGGTGTTCTGGGGGTCCTGCCGTTTGGCAAAATATGTTTCGTCAAATTTCACTTACCAAAAAACTTATCGCATAGTTTCATTTCCCAAAAGAATGCATAGCAAATTTTCATTTCGCATTTTATTCACTTGGTCAAATATTCATTTGGCAAATTTTTACTTGCTCAAATTTTATTTAGTCAAATATACATTAAGCAAATGCTTTATTTTGTAAAAAAATATATTCCAAAAGGAAGTTCGTTCACATTTTAATTTTAATAAGGGTGAAAAATTGTAAATTAAAGTCTGATGTTTGGGTTTAGAAATAAGCATCCAGAATTTGAGTAATCTAAAGGTGTGGGGAAGTTATTCTTACGCCCCCTCAATCATTTTTTTTTTGTCAGAGACGCGCCGAATTTTTTTTCAAAATCGCGTCTATACACTCGCAAATTCGTGAAATAGAACGTAATTTTGCACCCCGAGAACGGAATACCCCGACTTGGTTAGGTTAGGTTAGGTGGTTTTTTTTAAATCACCCAGAAGTAATGTTATGGAGATAAAACATAAGCATTCCTTAACTTAGAGAAAAAAGTGAGGTTATGTTAGAGTGGGAAGAGTAGGTATACTTTTCAAACCATATTTGACTACCTAATATTTGGTAAAATGAAACATTGCCATGTAATTATTTGCTAAACAATAAATTGCTAAAAATAGTTTTGCTAACTGTAAAATTGCGAAAAGATGGTTTTGCCTTTGCCAAATGTTTTTTTGCCAAATGAAAATTTGGGAAACATACTTTGGCAAGTGTCACTTTGGGAAATGTTTTTGCCAAACGTCAGTAAACCGGTGTTCTGACTGCTATTTGTTTTTACGAGTACAATGAATCCTTTTTTTATAAATCTAGTTATTCTGTGAGACTTGCATTGACAAGGAATAATGACAGTCTCGGACGTGGACGATGGTATTCTTTAAAAGCGATTCATGTAATAATAACCTGTCATTATTTAATAACAGCCAGGTTTATAACGCTTCCGCGAAACAAAGAGAATTTTATAGACTATACTAACACTAACAATTCTCAGAATAGAACGAAACTTTAAATGTAGAAGAAAAAATATTTGTATTAGCTTGATTGTAACCATTTTATATTTTTGATTTGATAAAATTTTGTAAATAAATAATTTGATTTGATAACACCTTATTAAAGATTAAGAAAAAAAGATAAAATTTCTGCAATTCATTTTCTCATTTTATTTAAAATTACGCCTTTAGTAGAGCGGCCGGCATTTCAAACGCGCCATCATGAGCTGTCGTTTTTCTTAACTTAATATCTACAAAAAAAGATATATAAACCTTCTTATATGATTGTTCAATATTATTAAAAGGAAAAAAAATGTAATGATATTTAGGTTTTCGATTGCTTGCACAAGTCTTTTTATAAAAAAACTATATAAATTAGATTTGACACAGCTCTCAAATATTTCGGCCCTTTTTAAAATTTACAGAGTAATGATGACGTTTATTTATGATTATTTATGTATATTATGTAAGTCATGTAATTTAAATTGAAACTGATATTGTGTGAATAGCTCACACACACGTTACTTTTTCTCCTTCTCACAGATTTTATAAATGATGCTGTCCCAAAATTGCACTCTACACACGTTTGCCCAGTTTCGTTTTCTATGAATACGTCTGCAAACTTGCCAATTCGGAATATTTTATAATCATGTTTAGCAGACAATTGTCGGCATTTTCTTGCTGCATCTAATAATACTGACGCGGAATAATTGCAGTGTCATAGCAGTCCAATACTATCAATTGAATGTTGAAAGAAAATCTGAAATCAAAATCTCTTTTCTATTTCCTGTAATTTTTGTTATCATTAAAAAAAAAATTATATACATACAATAATATTTATACAATTTGTTATATAAGATTACAATAGATCCTATCTACCTATTGTAATCGTATATAACAACAGTACAGTAGCAGCAACAGTAGATAACAGCTACGGTCTCATTGACCTAATAGTCGCCGTTGATATTTTAAATTAAATGTTTATTTACTACTTTAGTACCATACATATAAAAAAAATTAAACCTACTTTTTTTAACTGCTTATTGTGCATTTGTAAAACACATGGTGTTGGTAACGTTTTCATCTTTCTCTTAAAATGATTATTTTTAAAAACATAAAATATATCAACTAAAAATAAAGTACGGCTAGTTTAAACCCCGCTTGTATCCTATTTCTTTTTTAATTTCCTCTAAAAAAGACAATAAATGGCCGCACACTGTATTAAAAATTAATACTTATATATGATTATATTATCAACCAAGTAGAAAAGTTCCTTAAGAACTCATTTAAAATCCATCGATACATGAAAAGCTACCCAGCAGAAAAATTGTAAACAGTTAACGTAAAATCGATTCAAACATTAACGTGACGGGCACCCGAGTAGCGTGACTGGCTGACGCTAAATTGATTCACTATAAAGTCCGCCGCACAGAGGATAGTAAGTTATTGTTCGATTACCGAATATCTGACTGTCCTTATCGTACAAATGCACACGTATTATGTAAGTGAATCTTTTATGTCGATTTTTCGGGGAAAATAGGATTGAGATTATTATTCTCTTTATGAATATTATAGAAGGTTTTCAAATATTTGAACCTCATTCGCTCTCAAATGCAGCAACAATCCCAAATACAAAAATAACAATTCTAAATTTAAAATTTAAAATTCCCCCGATAGCATTTTTTTTTATCTAAGAACATTCTCGTTCAAGTCACCTTTCAGATAAAAAAAACTTAATCAAAATCGATTACATAGATACACTCGTGAAACTTATAACATCTTTTTTTTGTCGGGGTTAGAAACAACTAATCTACCTTACTACTAATGATTAAACTAACTTCCACATCCACAGTGTTATAATATACATCTTCTATTACACCGTAGTCATGACAATTTGGAGAAGTAATTTGTCCAGAAGGAGTCACAAAGCTATTACCACTTTGAGGTTATTGGATAATACTCTTGTCATTCATCTCTCATGCTCTAGTCTATGAGATTGTAAATCAGAAATCTGCTGGATTTGTACGACAAATGATTCTATCTGACGAAAGAGATCACGTTAATTGTTCATCAGGCTCTCCGCCCACGAAACGATTTTTTGCACAGACTAAACTTTTTTTTTGAAAATCGGTCTTCTTTTGTAAATTAATGACGTTTCCGTCTCATCGTCGTCACCGGCAAAATAACGGAAGTGTGCTAAAGCCGACACAAAAAAGCCTATAAAAATTGGTGAAAAAATCAGTCGTGGCCTGGTATTGATGGTATAAACATCCAAATAGACATCAATCGATTGGCAGCATCCAATCTGAATAGTGACTTTAAAATAAAATATGAACATTGAATAATATGGCGGACAGGCTGACCTATAATACTTAAAAATAAGACACAGTACTAGGAGGGAAAGAAGAGTTCTTTATAATATGCGCTTATGAATAATAAATGATGACAAGTCAGTATTCTTTTTATACTTAAATTTTAATATTAGATTAAAAGCAGTTTTTGATCGTGTTTCCATGGTTACCATAACAAAACTTTTTTAAAATTTAAGGCAGGTACCAAGCCAAGCCAAGCTAAGCAGAATCCAGATTAAACCACATTATCCTAAGTCTTGGCAGCGTCTCCAAATCGAAGATTTTTGTATAAGTTCTAGTTTTTTAGTTAAAGTAAACTTTTTTGTTATTTTTTTTTTCAATTTGGAGGGGCACAATATCTTCAAAAGAAAATACCCCACTTTTTTGGAAGTGGGTTATCAACAACACGAATCGGACCAATTGAAGAGTTAGAAAAGAATTAAATACTCAAATCGGCCCACTAATCATGGAGTAATCGGTGTACAGACATAAAAAGTAAGCATCGAATTTAGATCCTCCTGCTTTTTAGAAGCCAGTCAAAACTAGAGTTGTTCAAAAAATTATTAATATAATTAATTAATTTATAGCGACCAAATGTATCATGTTAACAACATCCAATATTATAAAAGAATGACTCTTAAAAATATTTACACTACGTTTAAAAAGATGGCTAACTAAAAATGTTTATACACTGTTAAGGAATTTCTGAAATTTAATTGAAAATGATGAAATTGAAATAATTTTGATTGAAAACTGGTGTACTTATTTTGGTTTCATTGTTTTTATTGTTATAAGTATAAATTCCCATAAGATTCTTTGCCTAAAATTATTGTTTGCTCAGAATGGGCTGAACATCTGTCACATTACTAAATCAAAAACAATAAAGTTTATTTAACTTTGCTTTACTTATCTCTGCAACAGGTGCATTGTAGACTAGTGATATAATTAAACATTGGGCAGCAAATGTCCCCTGTATTTGGCCAAATCGTGATCGTAATTGAACTTATATTTAATTTAAGCATTTCATTTAGATATATGTGACCTAAAAGCAGAGCTGAATCTTTATTAAACATTTACACATCCACAAATAGGTAGATGTTATTTGGAACAGATAAACATGGTAGCTTTTAAATGAAAATGTGTGATTTGTATAACTTGGTCTCGTTAATTTTTTTCTTTTTGACGATTATACAACCTAATTTTTTAGACACTAGTAAGTAATAAGGTCCATGACTCTGAACAACTTTTCCCATGGAACATAGGTCGAAATCCGAAAATCGAAAATTGACTCACAAATTGACAAATTGAGTCACGTGACTTACGTCAGTATGAGAAGTAGAATGATAGTTTAAAAAATTTAATATGGTTTTTTTAAAACAATTTTAACCAAATATAAATTATATTTGGTTGACAAGCTTTTATGTATTTATTTATTTACCTATTTATTTTTAAATGTTAACATAAAGATAATTCAATCTTAGGTAAGTACTATATAATTAGCATTTTGTTTTGTATCTACTTATCAATAAACAAGTAATTGCGTTTGACATCACAGAGCAGCTAGCCTTGCGGCCATCCCGCTTCAAATTGTATTAGGTACATATTTTGTTTAAAAAATGTGCTTAAGTTGTTTTCAACTTCAGGCAGTAAGCAAAAACAACAACACACAGCTACACATCAAGCTATACAATTCCAATATTAGCTGGCATCTTGTGGTTCGAAGAGCCTATACAATGCGAGGTCAGTTCATTCTGGTTTTTTATAGTTTGATGTGTAGCCGCATGTATCTATGTATGTTAATCGCTCTTGTATTTTTTTGTAAAATCTAGCCTTGGTTTTTTATACTATTTTTATACTGGAGGTCAATTTTTAGATTATTTTTCTAAATGACAATGATAGCCTAGTGGTACAACCATTAGACTGCCACGTTAAAAGTCGCAGTTTCGAGTCCTGGCATGTGCCACTGATTTTTCAAATCACGTGCGCTTTATAAATGAATTACCACTTGCATAAACATTGTGAGGAAGCAAGCACAACAACAAACAAAACAAGGCTTAGGCGGGGGTTTAACCGGTAAACTCTAATGAGAGGTTGTTTATCAATTAAACGACATAGAAATCCAATGGTATGTAATACTTTTAATTTAAAAAAATACTCAAACAACATGCCTTGTTATTTTTTTTTGTTTAAAAGTAGGTAGTACCTAGATCAAAGCATTTCGTTTTGTTATGTAGTCTTAGAAAAAATTAAAACAACATCTATACCGAAGAGGTAGACCTATAAAGCAAAATATAAAACACTATCGTTTGTTATACTATACGTGATACATATTATATGAGCTATCATATCTATTTCCCGCATGTTAGGCCGATACTACCAAAATACCACGTGCAAATACCTATAGTATTAAAATAAACTGCTCCAAACTGTAGTCATTGACTTTTACAGGCGTAGTGAAAACGCTCACTTAATGGTATCAATGTCACGTAATCCGTTTACTCCGAGCATAAACAATACGACTGATAAAAATGTAAACACTAATAAGAATGACTCAACTTTGCCATTTTAAAAACACATTCACAAACAAAACCCGGCAAAATTCATTTAGAATTTTTACCAACTGCAACCAAATAATCAACATAATTATATCAAATTAAATGGAAATCAACACTTCTGAGCGGTATTTAAAAATAAAACTTCCACGCATGGAGAGAACTTTAACGTGGTATAGGCACAAATCTTTCATGTAGGCTTCTCTGTTTTATTGCATTTCTACCCTCACTCGCTATCTCTCTCGCACTTATTCGAAACCTGCGCAAAAGAGCGAGACAAATAGCGGCAGTCAGTGTTATTTTATTCATAGTCGCGCCGACGTAACACGAGACAAGTATAGCTATTTTACAATGAGAAAGAAAGGGACAGGTGACGTTTCTGAAGGCCGTCTTAGAACAAAACGCGGGCGAGGGAACTCTACCGATTGTTATTCTTATGTACGTCTGACGGTCATAAAGGAGGCATGCTTATAATAAAAAAATGCACTTATTGAATCGTAACATCTGAAGATATGTAAACAAGTTATATTTGGATCTTTGGAACTTATAAGGAAATATTATGTAGAAGGGTAGATAATTTTATTGTTTTGTAGAGTTGTTGTGACAGCATTTATTTTTAAGTAGGTATCTACCTATAACTCGAGCGTAACGATTTGAATGGTAATGCGAAACGAAAGCACACCTATAAATCATTATAACTATTTAGATTTTGTATTAAAGAAATAAGTACACAATTTAAAAACGAAATTTTAAGAATTAATCTAAACTTAACTGTCAGCACATTAACTGTTTCTTTATCGGTCTTTTTGACAAGCCAGAAACTGTAAGAACTGAACCTTATTCAAAATTAATATAGACAGATTCGGCAGCAAAGCATTGTTTCCATTTCTGTGGATCCATCGATATTAGCCGACTAATTCACTCGAATATAATTTTATTGTCTTAATCGATATTGCGAACTTCCAACGACCTAACTTTGTATTGACTTTTAGACTGACGAATTAGAATTCCGATTTAGGTTTGTTTCTGTATGATTGTTGTAATAGCAATTTTGGATATCGTTTTATAATTTAATAAGGATTTTTTTTTATAATGCTGATTTAATACAGCAAATATTGTAAAGGAAGGTTCTATCATAATGCTTTAACCAAAATAAATCAAGGAAATAAAAAGATGCCGTTTTATATATTCATAATTCTATTAATGATTATGGATAATGAAGTTGCCATCCAAAAGGCAGCCTGCCTTCATGGTATGAAACTCTATGGTTGCTTTAAACGTATTGGCAGAAAATCTGCACACCTGATTCCTCAAATAAATATAAAAGTAAATTCAAAAATAAATAATATTAGTAAAAAAATATTTTTACATGAAACGGTTTTGTCTGAAGGTTTGTACCAAATATCAAATCAATCTGTCAACAGAAAGGGGGTGAAATATCGATTACTAAATTTGAACCAAATAATAAACAGTTCGAGCTAAATAAAACCGTTTTAAAAGAAGCTCCATTAGCATAACGAGTAAGAATTAATCAACCACAATTACATTTGGACAAATATAATTAACTCTATAAAAAGCTAATTCAATATACCTACATGCTGGTTTATTTATTTACATGTGAGGCATATCCATAAATTCTATAGGAGCATCTGATAGATAAAGGTTTTATTTAAAATATTGACTTTTTTGTAGGATAAAAGTTTAGGCTTTGAATAGTGTAGAGGTCTGGTTGAGGTTATGCAGCTGAAAGCATTTAATATACGTAAACAAATAATAATTTAATCTGATTGACTCTTTGACATTATACTTTTACTCGAGGACCAAACTATAATGATCCATGATCCATGATCTAATGTTCCATGACCATAATAATGCTGTTAATTCTCTTGCGCACGCTCTAAACTCTCTAAACACGCTCTAGACTAAATTATAGTCTCGCCACCTATCTTTCTAATAGAAATCATGAGAAAAGGATAGAAGATATTTAGAGCTGTCAAATAAGTCCATTTGCGGTGATATCTACAAAAATTAAAGTCGCCATGTCATAGATAATTTCACGTCAATTACAAGGGCGGAGACCAATTTGACAGCTCTAATTAGACAGTTAATTTTTTTGTCCTTTTTCAATGGTGTTTATTAGAAACGGCTAGAGTAAGATTAAAAGTAATTAAGTGCGGTGTGCAAGAGAACCAGCACGAATATCTATGTATTTTGTTATACTTTTTTTCTTTCGAAACAATTTTTGAATTACGTGATTTTTATTTAATAAAATAACTTTTAATTTCTACAATTTTCAATTTTCAGTAATTTTTGCAATCTTCATCATCATCATCATCATCATCATCAGCCTGTATTAGTCCACTGCTGAACTTAGGCCTCTCCCAATGCATGCCATTATTGTGCGCTCATTGGAGGCAAATCTTATCAATTGCAATTTTAACCCAAAGATTTTATTTCATTTTTATTTATTTAATATTCTGATTTTCGACGCCTTAAGAGCACATAATTTAGGAAAGCAAAAGAGTGTTATAAATTATAAATGCAAAATGTCTCGAGCTTGACAAACGTAATCGATATCAGATATAGGTTTATATATTTAGGTAGTTAAAATACAAGCACCTGATACACCTTGTTTTTTTTTAATCCCCAGGTCAACATGGAAGCGAATATACACACTTATGTAAGTAGATCATAATTTTTTAATTATTTCTGAAATAATACGCTGGGGAAATGTTTAACGGAGATTGCCGTTAAACATTAATTATAAAAAGCATTTATAGAAAGCATGTCACAGAATCGTGACACTCTGAAGTTGTTATTGGAATGTCTCGACCGACAGTAAAACTGAGCGGAAGCCAAGTTACGTTGGACAAATTATTAAACATGTGATAAATAAATAAAATTAATATGTATTTTGTGTACGTAAAATTAAATTTTGAAATAAATGGGTGATCAGATGACTAAGTTTAATTTTTTTTAAATTAATAAACCAGGCGTGAAATGATGGTATACTTGTAATTCTAGTAACATGAAATTATTTTGAGTATAACTATAAATTTTAATTTTATCTTTATAATTTTATGAAAAATTTGGTTTTTATTGTTTTTAGCTAAATCATTCTCGATCACGACCTTTCAAATAAAAAAAACCAAGTCAAAATCGTTTTATTAAAAGATATTGTATTCATTCTTAAATCAATTTAGTTGCGTTACTAAAAAAAACGTAGGATCGTTCAGGATTTTTTTCTGCCAATAATAGACGAATTTGCTTATTGATCTAAAAATCCTGCAGACTGGGTTCTACTTAGAATACTTCACCTAAAAACTTAATTAAAGTTGTTCAAGTACAGTTCTTCAGTGAAGTTTCTCTAAGTCCTACCCTACCAAAAAAGTTGGAATACAAAATATTAAAAAAAAAGAAAACATTGACTACGTCAATCATCATCATCCTCGTAGCTCGTAGCAGTTTTATACGGAGCGACTGTCTATATGACCCCCACGACCCAAAGGGATACAATATTCTAAAGTTCGATCAGTTGTAAGGATTTTAAGAGGGTACTGACTCCCTATATTGACTGTCAAAGATCAGGGGCAGATTTATGACAGCAGGGGGGCCAACCGCTTATCATGCTTTCCAAGGCACGGAGCAGGTGATAATTCATTTCTAATACACACATAACTTGCGAAAATTCAGAGGCGCACTTTGGGTTCGAACCCGAGACTTGTGACTTGCCAGTCAACGGTCATACCACTAGGCTATCACTGTTTTTCTCTTCTCAAATGCATAAAAATACCTACCGAAGTTTTGTATAATTTTATATAAATAATCATTTTTGGAAGCCAACACCTACAAATGCACGTGTCTTCAACAACATTTTTAGATTTAAAAAAGCGTTTGCTAGTATGTGGTTAGTACGTTCAATTATGTGGTAACTGTACCCAATCACAGGTTAACTGGCGCTGTCGCTAACTGCACTTTTAATATTTAACTAGTATTGCGTTGCGTGACATCTACAGACGAGGCCACTAATTGTGGCGCGACTGATGAGCGGCCACTGGATTCACTTTATTTTACATTTTGGATTGCAGTTGACCTCAAAATTTATTGGTTGGACTTATATTTACCTACTTTGCTTTTGTTTATGTTTTGTATTTGTTTGTTAATTTACTAATCGTCATCATCATTTATTAACATCACAAAAACTCACAATCACAATCTGTTCAATAAATCTTGTTTTTAATATCTAATTTACCGATTTAAAGGAATCACGCACGATATTAAACTAGTGCATTTTTTAAATATAGCTTTTCATAGATAATTATGGTAGATTTTGCGAGCATATAAAATAAAACACTAAATATAATTTGAATTTGGAATGTAGTTCACCATAAGAGCCCGTCCAGAAAGCGCGATTTACGCGCGTGTCCACTCGCGCGTATTGTTACTATCGTATGAGGTTACGCGCGAGAGTATCTGGACGGGATGTATGTAGCTCTAGTATCTCGAGTACGCGCGAGTGCCTACGCGCGAGTGGATACGCGCGTAAATCGCGCTCTCTGGACGGGCTCTAAATCGTGTCTTTATCGAATATTATTCGTACTTTAGTTTTGGAATTATATATTTAATAAATACGTGTAGCGAAAACTGTGGATCCCTTTTTAATAAAACTGCGCGCTCGGAGGAGTGTGGAACTTAGCATAGTAAAAGTTTATATAGAGAAGAAGTAAAGTAAGTAAAAAACAAACACGGACAAGTTTTGATAACTCACTGGAGCACTTGTATAAGATAAAAGTGTGTATGTAATAGGCATTATTTTGAAAATTTTTGTACTGTAGACTCCATCAATATAAGTACCTACCTATTGTTGCGACATATGTGTCATGTGATCTGTGTACTAAACGTGGTTCACCCATAATTTCCAGTTTATAGAAGGTAGGTATACCTAAAGTATATAGATAAATGATGCAATCATCAAAATATACATTAGGCGTTTTTCAGTACATTTTTAGGGAAGTAAAACCAACATTTACATTAAAAAAATCATTCCACCCATCCATCGCGACATATACTTACCTACATAAATAAATACTAATACTTAGTAAATAATTGAACTGACATGAATAAGATTTATCGTTTGTGATCTTCCTTACGCGTGATAAATAAACAAACAGTTGTGACGAGACTTGACGAGATATTTAATCGTTTCTATATTAGGCCGTCTAGACGCGATGAGCCTCGGCCATCAGTCAGGACGGTTTAGTAAAGCCAGGTGTCAGGGTGACTTTACATGCATTGATGATTTGGGGTGCCCGTGTCAGCGGACATATTATTAGGTATAAGCGGTTAGCGGTGTTCATTACGATTTTGTTTTACATCGCGAGTGCTATTTATAAACCACTTTACAAGGATCTAAAAAAACTTGGGAAACTTGAGGCGTGAGTCTATGTATGTATGTATGAAAAAAAACTGGTTCGTACTGTGAGTGTGAGTTGTCAAGACTTTAAATCGCATGCTTTTGTAGAATGAAATATCTTTTTACAAGTAAACATTATGAAAAATGTTTAAAAGGTCTTTTGTCATTGCGTATAACGGTGAAGAAATTGATAAATGCTCTCGGTTCAGCGATGGTATGTAGAGCCATGTTAGAGGTCTACGACCGGTTCAAACTCTAAGACTAGCTTGTTTATTAATTAAACGATAAGCAATCACTAGACAATTAAGGTGTAACAAGACTTCGTATTAAATACGAAGTCTCTAATGAAAGGTCTTTGAACTCTAGCCACTCACGTTTTTGTCCCCGATGACTGAGATTCAAGTTCTAATAAGTGGACCCTGGCGAAAATATAGTAAGTTTTATTTAAAAATAGTTCTTATTACATTGTGGTATGGTGCATGTTAGTATGTTGATGATGTCTATTTTGTTGTTGATCATGTTGAGGTTGATTATTTTGTTGTTAACTATGTTGGTTTTCGTCAAAACCATTCGTATTTTTTATTCGTATTGACTATTTTGTTGTCGATGTTGACAAATTTGTTGTCGACTATGTTGATGTTGACTATTTTGTTAAAGACTCAGTTGATTTCGATTATTTTGTTATTGACTAGGTTGACGTTGACTATTTTGTTGTTGATATGTCGATATTGACTATTATGTTGTTGACTATGTTAACGTTGACTATTTTGTTGTTGACTATGTTATAATTTATTTAAGGCGAATTTATTTAATGGAATGATAATTATAATTATCATTCCATTTATTTATTTTCTATACATATAAAATACATTTTTAAATAAATATATAAAAAAAATAAAAATATACATTTAAAAATATAAAAATAACCGAAAAATAAAAGAATAACCGGTATCGGGAATATTATTATTATTAGCCAAAATTTTCCCACTGCAGGGCAAAGGCCTCCCTTCCCTCTTTCCACTCCTCGAATAATAATGTTTTTAGAAATTCGATTTCATCTTACACTGTGTACAATAAGAAGATTACAAACAAATATTTTCGATGAGGTGCAATAGCATAACGCAACAGAAGTTTGTACGCGTAGGTATAAAATCGTTATACAACGCTGTCAATGAGACCGCACCCTCATTAGCAATTCCCAGTGATGCGAATTGCAATGTCAGCATTGTGCTGAACCATCTACAGGGTTAGCCTTTGTGTAATACCGTATATAGACCTTATTATTGCAATTTGGAAGGTTTATATGATGTAGTTATTTCACATAACGTATGAGATATTTTACATAACTTAGAAATTGCTGAACGCTGACATTAGAAAGACGGGACGTACCTTTTTTACTTTTTTTGTTTATATTAAACGACAAAAAAGAGGGGTATTATAAGTTTAACTTGTGTAGGTACCTGTGGCATTGTAGCTCCCAAACGAATGAACTGATTTTGATTTTTTTTTGATCGAGTACGTATTCTTACCTAAAAATTAATTATTACGGATTTTCTTTTAAATTATATACCTACTTGTAACTTTATAGTGTTTATTTTGTTGTGTCGGAAAGATTCGCAAAAAAATAAATAAAAATGTTTCTGCACTGGATCTGAATTCACATGTTCCATTTTGAAAAAACGTATCACACGAGATCCATCAATCCTCGGATACAAGTAAAAAAAAATTGGTTTGATTAATTCGTTCAGCTCTGTTTTCAAATTTTCTTGGGTTCGACGACATTGTAGTAGCAAAATAGGTAAAGTTCCAGTTAGTAATGTTTAACATATATATATATGCTTTGACATATGTTTAACATCAATAAGTATATAGTGATAGCTTAGTGGTATAATCATTGACTTGTAAGTCGGTGGTCTCAGGATCGACCACAAGGCACGCACTTCTGACTTTGACTGACTGATCCGACTAATTTACTGCTCTGTCCCTTGAAGAGACCCATTTAAAGACGTCGGTCCTTCGCCTGATCTCTCTTTAATGCTCTCTCTTGATGCTCTCTCTGGTTGTAAATTCTCTTGTCCTCCTATCGAATTATGAGAGTGAGGGAATAGAGAGTGCACCTGTTTGCACACACACTAGTGCACTATAATATTTCCTGCATAGTCACTGTGACCGAAATTCGGTCAGGAGGCCAATATATAATGATATCGTTGAATAATTTTGGCTCTCAAATTAAATAAAACAATTTGTAAGGCTGACTGGCTACGCTGCGCTGCCTTATTTGATGCCGTTAATGTTTTATGCATACGTTACGTCTTGCATAAAAAAGAATGAATCAATTATTCCGAGTGTGCTTTGATTAACTTAGACCTCATTTCACCAAGATGGAGTAAATCTTACTCGAGAGTAAATTGATCCTCCGGATTTAGATAATAGTTTCACAGGAATATTATATTATAATTTTAATTGGTAAGCGGTTACGAAAAAAGAATTAATATTTTTATTCGAAAATCGAGTTTCGAAAGAAGAATTATTTTTCCGTTTCCGAAACTGGTTATCGAGCCTTAGTTTCGAATGCGGCCGAAGCGATTCAAAGAATAACCAATTTTTACGAGAACGAAGTAATCCAAGAGTATTATATGCAGTGTAACATACTTCCCGGAATAGTTATTTTCGAGAATAAAAAGTTTAATAAAATCGGACTTTAGAAGCAGACTGGGCACATTTTTTGAAGTTCAATTTCGAAATACGAATAATATTAAGATTTATTTTTTGTCGTAATGTTGTCTCCACTTTAACAACCTTGTCTTAGCTGTTGCATAGTCGGGTGAAAATAAACCTGACGCTGACTTAAATGTTAACGGAATTATTTATGAATAAATGTAGCACAATAATGAGCATAAATAGATCTGGAATCGGGAAATGGGAAAAGCTAAAAAAATAAGATTCAAGATCGATTAAGGCACGCCTTCGCGCTATTCTGCAATCTTGCTCGCTCTATACATATTTTATGTGGATTGGAAATATAAAATCAATGAATATAGTTATGAAAAATCGAAATAAACCAATGGAAGGAGAACAACATTACAAAGTTTTAGCAAAAAATATAGCTTGATCGAAACATGTTATCAAATAAAAAAATAGCTTTGAATGATTCTTTATTTTATGCCATTTCGATCAAGTTCAAATTTTTGCGATTTGATTTGATCCCGTGGTTCTAATTTCACCCGATCGCAGCGCCATCTACCTGTTCTAATGGTGAACCATCAATTATTACAAATAAGCTATTAGCCTGAGAGCTGATAATTAATTTAGAGGAGTGTTTTAGGCACTTTCAAACTAACTTAACAGTACAATTTCAAGTCCACTGAAACTGAAATCGCAGAACTGAATTTTAACGATAATTTTGCGATTGCGCGGTACATCAAACCATTTTGAGGTAGGTACTGCGCAGACGCAAAATTACCATAAAAACACCTACGAATTCTATAGAAGCTGTCGGGTTATTTACTTAAAGTTAGTAACGTGGGCTGTCAGTTGCGGAAGATGGTGGATTTCCAAACATAATTTATTAAAAAAATAATTCTGTAGGTATAATTTATTTTCCGTGATTTTTTCTGATATTTAAACAGTTAATCTGCTATTCGGGCCGTAGACCAATTCAGCAAATAAGAGACAATTAAAATCGGTCCAGCCGTTCTTGAGATAAATGGTGAAGTGTAACTAACCCGACTTATTTATTATAAGTACCTGTTTTATTTATTTAGATTATCTGTGAAAATAGTGAAAAATCTTTTAGTAGATCACGAATCAGTATTTTAATGTTTTTCCGTTCGTTCTCTCTGCTAATTCTAAACCAATTTCTATTCTTTGCCACCATGCGTTATGCGGAATAAAATTTACTTAAAATAATAAGTAAAATTATTCTAGTTTTTTAATATTATGTCAACTTCGTCAGTTTGATTAAGTAAAATATTTTTTAAGACTAAGTACATAAATATAGGTATTCACAAAACCGAGTTATAAGCAATCTCTCTATAGAAATTAGTCGCCATTCATGGTCATCGTGGGGCATCAAAAACTAACAAAACCTGGCCACAATGGAGCCACTGAAACCAAGTTTCGTTGCAAGTTCATGAAGTACATTCTACTGCGATAACAATGGCGCCATAGTACGCCGTACCGTATTCATAGCTTTCATACAAGTCCCACGAGGCCAAAGTTAATTTGAAGTTAGGCGGGAGCTGTGACGCTCTCTCATTTATTAAAATACTAACGTCTTGAACTTAATAGGTTTTGGGAACTGAGAAAGTTGATGAACGTGTGTTACGTTACATTATGTTTTGTTATGTTATAATGTTAGATGAAGTGGCAGCTTAAAGCGCTAAAACTCAAGAGGCTGATCATACACTTACATAAGGTTTTCATAAGGATACGGTTTAAAATGGCTATGGAATGCAATGTCACAAGAATCTCATAAATAAATAATTCGTTGTCTCTTTCTTTTCTCTCTTGTATACAATTTTATAAGACTAGTGTTAAAATCAATAGATGAGTACATGATTTAAAAATAAAAATTATAAAGTACCTATAATTAAAAAGCCCTTGATTTAATAAATAAGATTAGTGTTCAAATAAATAGGTACATGATTTAAAAATAAAAATTAAAAAGTTAAATCAAAAAAGCCTTTGATTTAATAGAGTTCAGGAAAAGGAAGACTTGTTGTCGCGCGTCATGTCAACTTACTGTTGTCATTTCTGCCTCTGAAAAGTAATAAAACATTTATTGAAAGTACTTTTGACAAATAAATATTGAATCAAACATAAGTACAAAAACAGTTGCACAACATCAGCTGATTTCGGAATGAGGTAAAAAAAAATACGTACTTACTTTGTATCTCAGAGAGTCGTGATAGCCTAGTGGTGGTGACCGTTGACTGGCAAGTCAGTGGTCTCGGGTTCGAACCCAAGGCGCGCGCACCTCTGACTTTTCGTAAGTTATGTGGGTTGTGGAGGTCTGATAGGCAGTCGCTCCATGTAAAACACTGGTATTCAGCTGCATCCGGTAAGACTGGAAGCCGACCCCAACATAGTTGGGAAAAGGCTAGGCAGATGATAACTTACTTGTATCTCGAGGAGACATTGTTCCTCTTTAGACAACTTTTACTAATGTCAAATAATGTTATAATATGGACAATTGGACATTAATTAGCAGTTTACAATTTATGAGATAACAGAATGCTTTCAATGTTATCGAATGTCAAATTTTGCAACCTTCTGTTGCTCCGGTCTTTAATTAGCAGTTCATAAGAGCTATTGAAATTCTTAATATTATGCTATTAATTTTATGCCGTGTGGGGTCCGGCTTAAGAATAGAACAAACCTTACTCGTCCCGCGGGTGTTGCAAGAAGCGAAAAAGAAAAAGATCCGGCAGCAGTATCATTCTGTGTAACAGTAATCATCTGCTACTGCGATCGCCAATCCGTTAGCCCAGCCAGCGTGGCGATTATGGGCAAATACGTCCAATGAGCGCTCAATAGTGCGCATTGGGAGAGGCTTATGTGCAGTGGACTAATACAGGCTGATGTAGATGAAGATGAGCTATTTGGTCCATTTTGTGAGATCAGGCTTCTGAGATACCTACCTAGTATCTTTATACCTACTTAGATAATTTAGGAGTCAATTATTAGCTGAAGAGAGCATCTTGTTTTGAAAACCATATTTTGTTCTAAAGGAGTCCCTAAAAAATATTCCTTTCACTATCTTATAAAATGAAATACTCAACCCGTATATTAGTGTATCTACATATTTTTTATGACTACTTTTATGCGTTATCTTTTTTACGACTTTCGGTCCTCGCGGTTGAAGGGCGTCGATAGGGTTTTGACCGATTTCTTTATGTAATACGATGAGATTTTATGTTTGAATATGATTTTGCGTTATCGATGTTATTACTTTTGAGTGAGTCACGAAGTTCGTTTTATTGAGTTAGTTTTAATAACATCAACACAATTATTATTGTATTATTAAATATGCATGCATATTTAACATAACTACTTTGCTTCAAATGTTTATTTAAAAGCTATTTTTACGAACTTAGATATTCTAGACTTTTAACTTAAAATAAGTTTTAAAAATCGTGGAATTTTTACTCCACATAGGTATGTAAACTAGCTTCTGGGACAGTAAAAAAAATGAAAATACCTAATTGTGTTTAAAATCGTGATTCATCCAAATATATGATACAGTTTAAGAGTATTTCAGTGTTTGAGATCTTGATCTTCTTGGCACCTATTTCTGTAAAGGCCGCTCTGCTAACTAACCTTAGAAAATGAACGACGACGTCGTTTGACCTCGGGACCGTTCTTTAACCTATTGATCTAAGGCGCGGTGGCCCCTTATCTAGGGGTCAATGAATTCTTCGTTTGTTTATGTTTTTTATTTGTATCGAATGTAGGTAAATTTTTTTAGGCTACCGTGTCCCACTGCTGAGAAAGGCCTCCCCGGCGCTACCCGGAACCAGCCTAACTACAAAAACCAAAAACCGACTTCGTACATTAAAAAGCTAGAAATAAAATTCGTTTTGGAGTCGGTGCCAACGCCAAGGCACAGGATGAGGTGGCTTAATCTGGAACCCGCTTACCTTTGCACCCGTTTCCAATAGGAATGTTTTTTTGTGTTATTTCTACTTTAGTGTTAGATTTTTTTTTAATTTTGAGAGGTAAATCAATATCCAAGAAGGCAAGAACTTTTTCGGGAAACTGTTATCAACAAAGTAAAATTAAATTACGCGATGTATGCTGTCATCCAATTAGGAATTATGTTCCTCCTAACGTGATCATCAAATCTTGACAATAGATATTACAATAGATATTGCCAAGAAACTGCTTTGTAATTTGGCACATAAAATTTATGTATCAACAGTGTATTCTTTTTGAGAAACAATAAATAAAAAAAGAAACAATGGGACCACCAGAGTATGATACTCTATTGTATGAAAAAGAATTTTCCAAATCAATAACACAGGGTGACAATAACAATAAAAACAAGGTGAAATACAGAGGAACAGAGAACCTCCTCCTTTTTTGAAGTCGGTTAAAAATGAGGCGGTTGATACGTGAATGTTACGTGTGCTCAGGATAGATGTACGAGTAGGTAAAAAAACGTAAAACACGGCTAAAATTGATTTTCTCAGAAATGAGACTTAATTGAATCGATTTTTCGCCCCCGTAAACATTATCTACGAAATCTATTCATCATTTCACACTAAGTAGTACCTACCTATTTTATTTTTTATTGTAATATTTTTATAGTCCGTATGTGGTTTGACATAGGTAAAAAACTAAATAGGTAACTAGGTAGGTATTTCGTATCGATCTTCTGTTTAGAGTAGGTATTTGATTATCCAAGAGACTTGATTGATATTAACTTAGGAGTACATGTGCTCTGAGGACTCCATTTAAGGTTTATCTCATATTTTTTGGTTCGGTCAGATTTCTAATAAAGGATTATTAATATCTAAGGCTGTCTATTGGTCAGAATCCTATACAAAATGAACCTGACCGCCAGACACGACCGGTGGTGGGTGGCAGCGCTGGGAGGTGCCGAGGTGTTGTTTTAAATGACCGTTAAAAAACTGTAAATCTAAAAACATTAATTTTTTTTTTATATGGATCTGGATAAATTGTATATAGTAGGTATATACTATCGATTTGTGTACCTAGGTATATATCGTGACTAGTAGCAAATTATCGAATAGTATTCATAAGATAATAGTTGGTTTACATGATGGTGGCATATGGTGAATCTCACGGTTGGTCACGCATGGTCTGCTAGCTGAGCTGAGAGCGAGAAGGGTTCAATTCTATCTATTAGGTTTATATAGGTTTTTTTGAGAACGTAAAAAGTGACGTTTCATGACATCGGGACTTCAAGATCGGGATTCGGGATTCGGGATCTTCAAGTTTCGAAAAACTCTGCTTTAAGATGCGAATAAGACACCTACAAACAATCTATTCATTATTTATTTACAAACTTATACGTTTCTTTCTAAAGATTTCGAAGTTTGATACCCAATGATTGAAGGTATCTGGAAATAATATAGGTAGACTACTCACTGATGTTCCCGGGCGCGTAAAGTAGTCTTACAATATCTTTAATTTTTTTAAGCTGACTTCTCGATGAGCTTAACATGAAAATTTTAAACCTAGTAGGTACCAAATTGGTCGATAATGCCATATTAGCTAGCTTTTGTCTGTTGTTTATGTTTATTTTTAGCCAATTATTGGTTTGATGATCGATAATTTGTGGTTCTTATTTAACCCGATCGCAACTTCACCTACTGGGTACCTATATAATACCTTAATTTTATTTCTTTTATTTATTAGGTTTAGTGTATTTATAGATTGTTTAATAATGTAAATATAATTTAATGTTTCATCATCATCAAAGACCTGTATACATCTACAAGAGATATTTAATATTTACTACTGCAAAAAATAATAAATACCTACTGGGTTTAATTGTGAATAAAATCCATCCACACATAAAAAAGTCAACAAAATCGTCAAGCCGCTTTTAAGTAAATCGCGAACAAACATTTGTGTCAATTAATTTTTATTATTTTAACATGCATATAAGATTCACAAAATAATGCACTTCCAGGCGTCTTTTTCAAATAGTACGGTTAGTACGGGAATAATTTGCTGTTACAAGCGCTTTGAACAATCAAAAGCAATTTTAGCCCGATTACATACTATTACGTTTTTTAAGTAAGAGGGTGTTTACAAATCGCTTGATATAATTTGCATGAAAATGGAATTTAAATGTTTTTGATTGTTATTGTTTTCTTTTGTTTGTTTTTTTAGATGATTAAATCTGACTCGCATGGACGGTGTTCCTCCGCGAACCTCTGGGCAGAAGCATGGGTTTCACAATACATGCCAAGTTTTGCTCGCTTACTTGCTAGCTGGGCATAAAACTGTACCGAACGTCGTTAAAATCGGTTCACGCACTTTCGCATACATTAAATTAGTTATGTGTCGACATTATGGCAAAGCCACATAACTTATAATTAAATGAAAAAAATGTGCTGTATTCTAGTACGAGTTTACAAACAATCATCATCATCATCCTAGTCTTATTATTTCCAAACTTTGTTGGGGTTCGCTACTTATCTAACCAGAAGCAGCTGAATATCAGTTGTTTACAAACAATGCAAATATAAATAAAAATTAACGATAACGAAAAATATCTACGTCGACAATGGGAGAGAAAGTAATGCGAGACTGAAGCTAACAAGCAGTTACCGCATATGAGCTCAATAAACAAGGAATGGCACTTGTAATGAGATGAGATGTAATGCCATCTCTGTCGTTTCCGAAAATTAAAAATAAGACAGTGTAAGGATTAAGGTCTGAATCCTCAAGAATAAAGTGTAATTTTAATATTGCTGACCTCGGGTGGAGCACGAAAGGAATCTGACAAACTCACCACTGACATAAGTCACACCTTATGGCTTTTAGTTAGCCAGACTCCTTACAACAGCTATATTAAGCTAGATTAACTAGAACCGGTCTTCACGCATTGGGTTTAAAGGGTACATTTTGGCCGACCCGGACATGACCAGACCACGAGAACTCGATGAACTGTACAGTAATTCTAGACATTCTACATTATAAATATAAATATTTTTTAAATAAAATATTTAGGCAACTTTGCCACGCAGGTTAGGGTCACAAACATGTAACCTGGGATAAAGTTTCTAACACTGAAACGTTCACTCCCATACAGTTAAGCCATCTTGATTGGACCAACTTTTATTGGTCTGTTACTTTACTTCTTTGAAAGTTCCCTTGCCGTTCCTGCCTTCCACAGAAATGTGCAGTTAAAATGTAGACTTAGTTACAATGAGTCGCAACGTCTATTTTTCATCGTGATATGAACATACTTAGGTTCTGATCTTTAAGCGAATTATGGAGAAGATTGTTCTACTTAAGTTATAACTTATATTATGTTAACTGTCAATTCTACGATGTCACAGAATATAGATAACGTAGGTACAGAACGGTCACTCTCTACCAATCACCGAAATTAGTTCCCACTCCACCGCGCACGTGTCATCAGCAACTTCCGCAAGTAAAGAAAATTGTAAGAACTTTCAATTGTGTCACTAGTGTGTCATTTTGCGCTCGTTGGAAGTATTTGCGTATAAACGCCACGCTAGGCAAGCGGGTTAGCAATCGCAGTAGAAGATGATTATTGTTACACAGAAGGATGATGCTGCCTATCCTCCTGATCTTTCCCTGTGTCGCTTCTTACGTAACGTACGTAAGACACCACATGGCGCAAAAAAATAAATGGTTAAAAGTATAAGATGTAGGTATTGTATTCAAAGATTGTGCCAAGGATACAAAGTATTTCTCCTCATCACTGTCCTTCGCAGGTAACGAGCCCAGAAGACTGGCAGCATTATAAATAAATAAATAATAGCTTTGTCATTGTATTTACTTAGCCTCGAGGATAAAGTTTATTTTTTTTTAAGTTTGATTGACGAGAGGACGAGTGCTGAAATTTGGGTATAAATTTTCAATCGGAAAAGAGAATCTGCTTCCATAAAAAACATAGCAATTTATATAAAAGCTTGTAACAAAATCTGAATTTTTCATTGTTCGTTGTTTAAAGTTTTATTTTTAATTAAAGTCACATTCGAATTCAGTAAGTGACATGTCATTTAGCTAACATCTAACCAATATTAATAAGACTTTTTCTGATTTTAACCGATTTAAAAAACCGACTTAAATTATATAATTTAATAAGAAACTCGCAAAAACAACTGACTTAGGTGGGACTTCAATCCGTGATGCCGTGCATAGCTTTACCTTTATTCGTAACTTCTATGAAGCGGGCGGGACTCGGTAGCTTAGTAAGTAAAGCGATGGCACGGCACACCAAGTTTCTTATTAAATAATTTCATTTAAGAAGTTTTACAATTCGAATACATAATTATATTTTTTCTACGTTCGCGCATGGCTCCAACATATGAACCGATCGGGCTGATTTGGTGTTGATAGAGAGCTCTTAACTGAATTTTTTGGTGAAGATTCGATCTAACTATTTTTTTTATACGAATGAACGAACTATGGTCCGGACAGTTTACAGTTTTGTTTTGTTTTTTGTTTTAGTTACAATTGAGAACTATATTAATTATGGATTACTGTTACATGAGTTTGTTGAACCAAAGGGAAAAACTGAATACCAGAACTATTCCGCGAACATTTTTCCCGGACAAAGTACCTATTTCTAGCGGCGAGTACTTTCTAGCCGTGCCCCCATCACCCCCAATCGTAAAGACGTCAAAATTTAAATTAATAATTAAATGAATAATGTCCTTTATTTATAATAAAGAACACTATTATTTTAAAAATCCTTGAAAATCAATTTTTTTAGCTAAGAATAATTGATCAGGTTACCTTTCAATTTAAAAAAACTAGAACAAAAATGGTCTATTCGTTAAAGAGCAGCAATACCACAGACAAACACATAGACGCGTTAAACTAACCTATAACACCCCCTCTTTTTGCATAATAAAATACTGGTAAAATTCACAATTAACATTGATTTTGTCTTCATTCCAAATTCTATAATAGGAGTGTCCACATTTTCTGTCTTGTTACTGTTGAATATACTGTCCAATTCATTCATATCTCAATTAGACAGATGCAGGCTAATGACAGATATAGATTGGACAGCAGTAATTGGTCTTCAATACATCTGATGTGTTCACTATTCTCGTAGCTTTTGATATCCTATTTAAAGTGGCACTATAATAAAGCTACGAGAATAGTGAGGCTCGAGGATTGGAATTGTGTTCGTAATTCAAATTTTAACATTTCAATTAATTTCATTCCATTTCAAATTTGTTTATGTTTTTTTGTGCATAATGCATTAATCAGCCAGGAACAGCGCGCTCTAGCAGGCGCATAGGCACCTTTCGAATTGCCACACGCTTCCATGGCCCTAATATTTTCGTGATAGATTATTAGAACATAGTATTTGAAGGGCGGTAAGAACTCAAATACTATCAAGGGACATTCAAAGCCCAAGCTGCAGGTGAAGAATATATAATTGTAATGGCCCGACGTTAGTAATTGTCGTACCGCTTGAGTGACATATAATGCTTGCATAATCCTGTAATGTTTTCCATAATACTTGCATAAACCTTCAAAATACGCCATCTTATTTTTGATACACTTCTGACATTATCTGCACATTTAAATTCCTACCGAGGATACCTACAGGTAGGTACATTCATTACCAATCCTCTCAACATAACGATACGTATCAATTTGTGGAGTAGGTTTAATACCTACAATATAATATTCATGTCTGATCCTAACTGCTTACCGACTGAGAGAGGAATACTGTCTAAATAGACATAAAGAATATTATAAATATGTATACATACATATAGGTACATATATATTTTTAAGAAGATTCTAATTTTTTTTGTAGAAATAAAAATTATTGTTGACACAATAATTATACGAAAATAATATCGACTTTAAAGTAATAAAAAATCTAGAATTAAAACAAAAACGTTTGTTTTGCAGTCAACGATTGAACGATTGCAACGTATCTTTAACCACATATCAATAACAATACCATCATATCAATAACCAAACTATTGGTTTGGTTATTTTAAGCATGTTGGTGTTTCATTGGTGTTAAATATTTAATGGCTTATCTCGGCTCAACTCTATTAATTACATATTTTTAGACCTAAAACCCTGATTCGAATGTTTTAGTGCTACAATTAAAAAATGTGCTGTTTTATAAATTGGTAAAATTTTTGTTCTTACGCCTCTTGAATGGTCAAGCAGAGTAGGGTAGTTGTGTAGAAAGACGACAGAAGGTGACGTAGGTTACCGATTTACATGAGGTAAGTAGAAGGAGTAGTAGAGTAGCAAATGGCGTAGATGTACCTATAGGTATAGGTACATCTACGCCATTTGGCTCAATTGATATCTTATTAAATATATTTTAATTAGAATCTGAGCATAATAAAACTAAAGTTAGGATATTAAAAATAATATTATTAATCAAGTTAATTTCAATAACGCAATATAACAAAACAGAAAAAAAACTCTTCGGACGTGAAGCACATAAAGTGCGGACAAATACAATATCATAAAACTGCGATTAATATTACATTAATGTTGACTATCCCTTACGCAAACGCTTCACTTCAAATGCCCTTCACTTACAATCGTTCCCCGACAGGCTGCGATTATAAATTGTTATGCGACAAATAATTAGTCGCACGTGTGTCGTGCGTTTGATTTGGGGCCGTCGCTTCCGGTGAAAAACACGCGATTGTGCGCATCGGTAAGGGTTCAGTAACTGTTTTTAATAATAAAAACCAAGTTACTATAAGGTTGGAGCTTTAGAAATAAAATAGTGTCGAGTGGTACCTTAATACAAATGATCAAACATTAAGTCAATTTTAACAGCTTACATTTTTGTACTATCAGGTTTGAATCCAAGGCACGCACTTCTGACTTTTGAAAAGCAATTTGCGTATTTTAAATTTATTATCACCTGCTGCGTGTCTTGGACAGCAGAATTAGCCAGTGGCTCCGACTATCATGAATATCTTTTATTTTTGATATAGGGAGTCACTACCCTCATAAAATCCTGCCAACTGCTCTTAATTTATAATATCGTATCAATTTGGGTTGAGGGGGATTAGATAGCAAATAGCTCCGTAGAAAATAGCATCAGCAAATAGCATCTAGTTACATAAGAAGCATACCCCAACTACAACAAAGCTATGATGAGGATGATGAGTTGCTCGTTTGTGATCGTATGATTATAATTATCTCCTCTAGTTCTTAACACGATCAGTAACAGGCCGGAGACGGTGCAGCGGTGGCGTAAGCCGTATTCCATACGAGCCTCTTAAAGTTTCTACGGTCGCTAAACCATCGCCGACAAGAGAGGGACCCACCTAAATTTGTGAGTCCAAACCTGGCGGGAGTACTGTTCACATGCAAGTCCTTTACTCCTGCCCAGAGGTTCGTCAAGGAATTTACCTGCCCTTGGTTTTGGGCAACCGAAACAGGGTTGAAAATGGTGATTCCACACTTATAAATAAGTGAAAGTAATAGCTCATAAACGAAACTCTTTTTTAAACACAAATTATGTGAACAAACAGAGTTTTTGTAATCTTAAATTAGTTGGAAGAAAAACATAGTAAAAAAGATTATAGTTGTGAAAATAAAATAGGACCTTGTTTTTTACACTGGACACCAAGAAACTTACTCTTATTCATTTTGTGCTTTACGCTAACCATGGCAGACATTGTGATTAACGCTTTTTCACACATGATCACTGGCTGTGACATTATTTTCTTTTAGAGTATGTCTTTTGGCCAACTTAGACCAATCATCATCATCATCATCATTTCAGCCATAAGACGTCCAATTAGACCAATATGTTCTTCAAAATCACTTCTTTTCTACGTAGTGGTAAACAATATCTAGAGATCGAGATCGAGATCATACTCGATTTGTGAGAAGTTGTGAACCATTGCGAGTATATATATTTTTAAAACATGTTATTTTCACAATACACTCAGATGAAACCAATCACTATCGGCTGTTATCGCGAAAATGTCGCTACTGAATTGTTAACAATATATTTAAACAAATAAAGCCTCGATACGCAGTATACCTACTTCAGGACATCCAGCTGTAAAACAGTTAATAGTCTGGTGAATTTATATTAAAAATGTCGTTTAAATTTTCACTAACTGCATTCCTGTTTCATTGATTGTAGACATGTGTGTTACATAATGTATTCTGACCACGGATATCGTCCTACTAGATTATTAGCAGCGCTTGCGGTCACCTACGTTAGCAATGCCACTTCCTGAACGTGCCGGAAACCATGTTTTAAATAAGTCTAGTCATCCCAATCGCGGTCGAGGTGGTGGCTTTCATTTCTGTGAACTTTGACATTTGATTACTATTATTTAGTCATGGAATTCTTGAAAGAATAAGTGTTCACATTTTGAGTAGTAGATAGATGGATAGAGTAGGTAGTTCTAAATCTTTATTTAAGACTAAAATATAGGACAATTCATTATCAAATACAGAATGTCAAAGAAATTAAAATTAATAAATAGTA
The DNA here is from genome assembly GCA_936450705.2 of Protodeltote pygarga. NCBI lineage: Eukaryota > Metazoa > Arthropoda > Insecta > Lepidoptera > Noctuidae > Protodeltote > Protodeltote pygarga. Next base: position 18,034,364 of record OW388248.2, read on the forward strand.
AACTAAGCCTACCCAAAATACAATGAAGCCCAAAATACTCTAATGTACCTTTTTTTTTTAATGTACTAGCGACTTTTTAAGAAAGGATAACATAATTAATACCCAATCAAAAACCCAATGAAATTCGAAATTTTGTAGAGAAAAGATCGTTACGAGTAGGATTACGAATATTTTAGTGTTCGCATTGCATGCATAATACTTCACAAAAGTATTGATGTATTCCAAAATATGTTAGACTTATATATCGAAACGAAATATTCAAGAAGGCAGCGACTAGTACCAAGAGAGCGTTTTAGCACTCTGTGGCAATCAATTTCCAAAATAAAAAGGTATTCAGTTGTAAAATAAAAGTTGGTGATATATTTATTTGTCTACTATCGATTTTTTGATATCAAAAATTCGAAAAGGATCTAAATGGTGATAATAGAGGGGTGAGAGGCCAGAAATGTCCCATGCCTTTTACATAATTGAATACAGTTTAATGTTAAGATTGTTCCAGTCATCGGTACTTACCCATAGAGAAAGTAAAAAGATCTCAGCACATCATTCAAACCCCCACGCTGACAGACTTAACTCCCGTCGACAGTGTCAATGTAACCAATAAATATGTCCAAACTTTCTAACTAGCTCCTGAACAAAATTTATTGATTTAAGTCCTTTGCCACCCCATATATCAGTTAGTTGACATTGATAGTCGGTGACAAGACCGGTGACATCCCCTACTACACCAATACACCCTTACAGTTAAACACAACATTTCAAACACAAGCGATTTAAAACCTTATGTTAACAGAATAAGATTCTACGGTTTTGTATAGAGTGCAAACTTAGGGTTGTTACAAAACTTGTGCCGTATCTAAGAAAATATTTTTCTTTGAAAATGTACCGAGGTTTCCGGTAGGAGGCTTAGCGGGTTTATTTTTTTCTCACTCAAGAGCTGCCTTTTCATAACTGTCGGGGAATAGGGATCGATTCGGTCACAAGATTTGGTTTCTTAATCCGATCTTATCCGTCGCTAGCTATAGTTGCTTGTTATGGCTGAAATCAGTTTAGATCCCTGTAAATAAAGATTATTTTTTTGTTGCGGATTTTAGGAGGATGGGTATTCTGGTTTTAACTTATGGAGAAGTAAAATACTTATTTAATATTCTTCTCTTCTAATGCAAAGCTGGTTAAAAATTATCTGAAGAATAGCTACTAGTATTATTGTAGAGTTATCAAAGAGGTAATAAATACTTTAAAAAGAAGAAAAGGGATAGGTATATTAAGTTACTTTTTTACTGTAAAAGATCCCCTAACAATATAGAACATAAAAATCACTAATAATATACTAGGATCAACTGACTACACAGCACTCGAAACTTTAAAAAGTATAAGAAAGTTTTGAAAGAAGTATCAGTTATATTACTTAACTATTAATAATAATGAACCAAGGAAATAGATTCCTTTTTAAAAATATTTCATATTATTTTGATACGCTTATCTGTCATATTTTATTGTCTGTACCTATCTTATATAGACCTAATTATATCTATCAAGATTTAAAGTTAAATTTTCTTAAACCAATTATTTTCTTAGACAAAATGTATGAAAACAAAATTGTTTCTTTTCACCGAGTTGTGACATGGATTGTTTTTGTTTTTTATTAGCAGCAGATTTGATTAATTTTGAGTTTTAAATAATCGTATTTAATAAAACTAAAAATGTAGTATTGTTTTGCTTAAAAACCAGTGCAAGTCTATTATGCTACGGAGTTCTGTATAGTGCAAAGGTTAAGATGGGTGGTATGGTAATCCTCGCCAATACCTATGTTGCATCCGGCCAGACTGACTAAGACAGTATTCAACACTTGGGCAGAATTCCAATTCGTGAAATTCAATATTATTGAATCCATACGGAATCAATTTAGTTCAATTTGTGATTTGATTTTAAAACCTATCTTAAGCTAGTATCAATATAAAATACGGATTATCACGCACACCGTACTTAATTACATTAGAAAGAGTCACACAAACGAATAAAAATTCATTGTAGATCATATTATACAATTCATTAAAAAAATTAACACAACACTTTCAAATTTAAACAAAAGTTGAAATATACAATTCCCGCACAAAACAAGCGAGCGATTAAAAAAAAACATTTACAACCAGCCATGTGCATAAATTTGAAAACAGAATCAATAGGGGCTGTCCAAATGTTTGCAACCAGTGCGCTCGCACCGGAAGTACGTAGTTAAACAAGATGGCCGCTGGCCGGTCACGTGACCACTACCCGGATTCACCCCGACTTCCGGTGCTCGAAACTTGTCAAGTGTATTGCAGGTAGTTATGACCAGATAATTATCAGCAACCATTATCTACCCCTTGAGTTGTGGATGCATCTGTTATGATTTTTTACTTTTCCAAGGGGTACCCTGTAGTTGCTAATTAATTTGTTTTGGACAACCCTGTTTTTTAATGTATGATGTTTACTGTGAAGCATGCCCTATTTGGCCCATACGTAACTTTATTTTACTTTAAGCTCTTTATCACAATAACTAAACGTTAACTGGTATCAAAAATACCTACTGTGTGACTATGAATTTATAAACCAGCAACTCATTTTATTTAAAACAGCAACTGAGCGCGATTGCCTGGAGTTATCAGCACATAAAAAGTTACCAAAAGCACCAAAATTAGACAAAAAACAAAGTAGATGAAATTCACCCTTTATACATCAGTACTAAGCAAATATTTAAAAATCATGGAGCAAAATTTTGCCTTACTTATTCTAAGATAAGAATACTTTTTTTTCCATAGTTCGTCCGGGCTAGAGTCATAGACTATACTGCCTCGTCTTGAGTCAAAGTATCTTTACAATAACTGTCATGATTCAGTTCAGTTCATTTATTAATATTTTTTATAATTGCAGGTCAAATTCATTCATACGCATTACAATAAAATAGATAGGTAGTCAATTAATTATTCATATTCAGCATTCATCAATAAGTTACTTAATAATAATTAGTAAAACAAAAAATAAGATAAAAAAAATATACATACAAAGTCTTGGTTATTATTATTGTATATATTCATGACAAAGTAAGAAGTGGCTACTTATAAGACTTAATTGGACAATTTGTGTCAACCCGTATAACACTTTTCGCACTATTAATTTATATTTACTTTAACAAATGCATTTTAGTTAAACTAAATCTAATAACATTCCATCGAAATTATCCAAATTTTGATCGAAATAACATCGTGATTAATAAAAATCAACAGCACTAAATGTCTTTTCAAATTCCCGCCAAAAAGTCAGATAAGAATGCACACATGTGTCACACATAACAACCCAGTAACTTGGCAACGGTTGCTATGGATACCTCATACATGAAATAAATTCTGGATAATATTGTCCGGAGCGTAGGTCTTGAGTAACAGTATAGCTCCGTCGCCCAGATATTATCAGAAACAAGTCGTTCTCCATGAATAAGAATAATGAAGAGACTGAGGAAATCATTAAATAGCATTCTGCTTACATCCACTCTAAAACCAGCATACACTCCTCCACTCCATACAACATACACATACACACCCTTACACAAACACCATACAAGTACACAACACAACACAAAACACAAACCAAATTTAACTAAATTTTTGATTTTTGATTTTAATTTTACCTACTTATAAGAACTTGATTTTAATTTTACCACTTAAAATAATTATGTTAATTACTGTCAACATATTTATAATGTCAACAATCTCTGATTAAATTGTAACCACGATGCAACTCTGATCCCCAAGATACAGGCTGCGCCTAGTTTGGGGGTCACAGTCAAAACCAATTACCAATGCCTTTTGGAAATAAATAATTTTGAATTTTTGAATTTTTTTTTGAATAAAAGTTCACTTCTAAAAAAATCAACTTAAGTAGTCAGTCATATAATAAAATATCAACATATTCCTATTGTCGTCGTTGTTCAGCTTATTATGGAATATCTTTAAGCTTGTATTTAAAAGAGCAGATAGAGCTTCTATTGACTTTTACGTATTGCCATTGACGATTTCTGTTCCCAGGGGTCAGCTATTGGCAGTTCTTATGCATCAATCCCCAGTCGCCGCTGCTATTAAATGTTCCATGACGGAAAACAATGCTGAATTTGGATAGTCCGAGTTCGATTACGTTAGGTGGTAGAGCGGCTGGTAGCTTTAAACAATGGGTCGCAAGTTCAAGTGTTTTTTGTATTCGAATGTTTCTTTCTATGAAGATTTGAAACTTTACAAATGTGATGATTCTGGTAGTTACATATTTTTGAGCTAATTTCTTTTCGACAAATACCCAAAAATGTGCAAAAAATATCCATTTACCCCTTTGAAGTCTGAAGTCCGAAATTTGCGGACCAAAAAACTTTAGAGGACATATCAATAGCAGGTTTGATATAGGATATTTAAATGTTTATACCTCCCTATGCAGAGTTCTCGTAAGATACTACGGATTCCTTAACTGCTCAAGTCCGACTGGCACTTTGTTTTTTGGTGATACATTTGGTGACAGGTTTATTTTTGTTATTATCAGTTCATTTGTTGCTCTTTGTGATACAAGCGTTTCGCTGCTGTGCTCTTAGTGGATATCCTAACTTCACACTGTAAACATTATAGTAACCGTAACAGCTGTCAGAAATTTCCATTCTGAAGCCACAGTGGAAGTTTTAGCATAGGTAGGTACTATAATTTTCAGCGTAAGATTATGAGGCTGCAAAAGGACAAGAGTATAGGATGTATTTGGTCATGTCTCACACACACTTAATGTTATGCGATACAATCTACCTCTATCACATATCATAAATTTTATATGTACTTAAACCAAGACACAAGAGACAAGATCAAATACATTTTTCCTTTTTTCAAGCAATTTTGCAGTCATCTGCCAAATGAAGCTCTTTAAAAAAACATTTTGTTGCTATAAAAAAAGCTAAACCAATCATTCAGTGATGATTCGTTCTATCGTTATTGTTTATTTAGCCATACAGACCGTGTCCACACCGCTCTTCTCTTGTCTAGACAGCCAGAACCGCCGCGTCAGTTGTGAACCCGGTGTATGTAACACCGGTTTTGCCCTAACCGGTTTTCATACTAAATGTCTGTCCGTTTTATTTTTTTTCTAATATTTAATGTTTTGATTAAGCCGTTTTCATAATGTGTACGCTTATTACATATTTACAGACAAATAATAACAGATACCGGATTTCCAAAAATGTGCCTAATGTGTTTAAATATTATGTAAACAAAGTCTGAGTAAATAATAAAAGAAGCTATTTATTATAAACAAATAGGCTCAAATATTCATCTATTGGTGACAATTATAATAGGTATATTTGTGTTGTTTGGGGTAGACAATGACAATAGATACAACTAAATAGCAGAAAACAAATATTTTGATTCTAATATTATATTATGATCTAGTCCTAGATGTCACCAATTGGTCGAGATTCGACCGCAATTTTTATCCAAAATTATTTATTAATAACACTACAGCACGTCAAAAACTACTCAGTAAATAAAAAAAATATTGATTCACAAACAGAGTACTGAACAATTTGGTGTTAGCCTATTTATGTATAGTTAGGTAGGTACTATATTTGTTATTATTAACACAAAGTTTTACTGAAACATCAATGCAATTATTATATTAGGTATATACACAAAAAAACCAAATTAAAGAACCACACACGTGTCAAACATTAACCCTAAAGTCTGTGTTAGAATTAAAACCCAGTGGTTCTGCAATAAAAAGTCGAACGCTGCGTCTGCCTGTCAGTTCGTTTGTGTCAATCAATTATAGCTAGGAGCGCAGATGAGGCACGCAGCGTCAGACCACGCCCACTATCGATCGTGCCCGCCCAAATGCGCTGAATAGCTTCGTGCGCCGAACTTACTCTTGTTTTTGTCGGTTATGCTTGGAGAACGTGATTTTTTCGGCGTTTTCAGGTGAATTTGGATTTTTTGTTGACAGTGTTTTGGAATTCGTAATAACTGTTAGGGATTTTTGAAAAATTTAGTTCACCACATCCACTGATAATGACGGTACAATTTTCTCATCAAGGAGTCATGCATGAAACCTGTAGTGCGTAAACAGTGTCTATATGCTAAGTCGTCTGGCGCGATTGTACACTTTAGTGACTATAGCCATTTTTTATACCAATGTCACACGCACGCTTAAAAACATATTTGTGTTCTAAATGGGTGGTTACAAAGTCAAATGAATGGTGAAGTTTTCTTCATTATTGTTATGTTTTATTCAAATTTATGAGCCCTTTCGAGTTGAGTTGTAACCTATTAGAAGTAAAGGACATTGACAACTCAAGAACATGCATCATTCTACACGCGAGGCTAATAACACCTCGATCGTACTGTAATTATATACTGGACTAGATCTTGACTGCGGCGTTGTTTGTGTTAATGCCTTTTTATGTTCTTGCCTACCTTACGAACACTTATTATGGTGTCATGAAGTAATAGATGCTTAGTTTCCAGTTTAAGTAAACACTGAACGTTTAACTGACATATTGGCTGGGTAACTAGAATATATTTCAAGAACTGTTACAAATGACAATACTTATGTAGTTAACGGGTATTTCTGGATCAAACCCGCGATGTCGAAAAAAAAACGGAATATCAAGCGAAGTTAGTATGAGTATGTTTGAAATTCGAACAATTGGCAACCTCTAGTGCTTCTAGTGTTTGTGTGAATAGGCACAGACAAAATAGTTAAGTACCTACTTACCGTTTTCTCTTTTTTGTTGTCTGTGGATGGGCGAATATTTGCGGCCATATTGTGTAGTTTCCGAGTTTTAGAAGACACGTAAAGCAGACAGCAGTGGACCACATTTACTACTTCATGTTGTAGTTGTAGTTGACAAAGCTATATGTTTTTAAATAAATAATAGATTTTAGGGGGTTGATAAAAATATCATCTCCACTTTAATACATGTAGGTATGGGATGATATTTATTTCAGATATTTACTATGGTATCTATCATTATAAAAGCTTGCTTTAAGGAATAAGAAAATATTTTTGGTGTGCTAAAAATGTGCAAAAATCTGTGCCTTTATTTCGAAAGCTTGCGGGCCAAAAAAAACAAATTATTTGAAGGAAATTTTTAATAAAGTTCGGCCATGTACAGTTTTCGCAGTTTCGTTTTCGTTTTTATTTAGCAACAATCATTATATGATACAAAAGTAACAGAATAACAGTGTAACTAGTATAGTGAAAGTAGCAGTTACAGCGTCGGTAATAACAATTACTGTAACATTTACCGTTACAGCTAACCGCTAATGTTACATTATTCTGTAACATAAAGCGAGACACTCACTGCGATTGACGACTATGCGATTAAAAGTCGGTTAAGAAAGCAGTAAGTGCTATTTGGTTAAGTAGCGGTCGCATTAATACTTAATACGATGTTATGTGTTTATTGTTACGTGGAATCCAAGTAGGTAGTCAGAATTAAGTGTAACTATAATAATTATTGTAGGAATAATATTATTTTATAAATACATACCTACATTCATAAATTCACCCCGCTTTTCCCATGGGGGTAGGCAGAAACTAAAGCACGCCACCTTCTACGGTTCCTTTAAACTCCTTTTGCCTCGTCCTTATTATTACATATAGTTATACACACGCGCCTGATGCATAAACAAGCGGATCACAATTACATTCAGCTTAAATAAAATGTTTAGTAGGTACTTATCTAATATTTTTAGGTTAAATTATTCCAACTGCTTAAAATAATTAAATTCTAATTGTACCTACTATAAATTGATACTTTCACTTTCTCAGAAAGTGTTTGTACTTACTCAACATTTTTAAGTTTAGTCCTACTAAGTGACAATTATTTAGACCCACTATTTAGTGGTCAACTATACCTACATAATTCTCCGGCACTTGCAACAATATCGAATTCACAGAGCATCTGTACGTGACTACTTACATTTTTCTCTTCAAATCATATTACTGAAGTGAAATATAAAAAATCTATATTATAGTCAGAAAAGTAAAACTCTCAATTAGGTTTAAAGCTGCATGTATGGCAAGCTTTATCCGTAGGAAACCACGGCTATATCGCGGCGTGAGTGGCGCGTCTCTAATGAAACTCATTAAGCGTTATTGTTATAGCTTCCCTGCTGATTACCAGGGCGCATTAACTGGGGAGGATAAAGCGGATATGTACACTGTACATCGCTGGCTGCGTTTGATTTCAGTAAATGTCTTGCTCAGTAAACAGGGTAATGGACTATAGACTTTGTGGACATTACGATGTTGAGAGAAATAAAAGGGATTTTATGATACGAGTGTAGGGAGGGGGTTGATTTTTGTTAGGTACTATTATAGTAAGTAAATATATAACAATTTGTATACAGTTCTAACAATGATAGATATATATAAAAGCTGTATATACAGTTTTTATCTAACAATAGGGTAGTTGCTAACTATAGACCTATTAAGGAAGTACCTATACATATTTAATATCACCATAGAGAAAGTTGAAGAATAACATGACATGTGAAAAAAATCAGTCGTTTGATGCCGACGTTATTAGTTTTCTAAAATTCTGAAGGGATTATTGAAACCCTCTTTCTTCAAGATAGGATACGTATGGAGTGACAGTTCTTTGACTTCGATATTAAACTTCTTTTCTAATTGCAAACAATTAGAAAAGAAGTTTAATAATTTTCAAGTTTAAAAACTACAATTAATTTGATTTGATTCCCTGTTCATATTAGGTAATATGAGCAGGGAATCAAATCAAACTCTTTATCTTCCTGTGAAAATAGGTTTACAATACTTACATACCTATAGAAGAAAAAAAAATTACTTAGTCCTATTGTTGTCATTGTTAAAATGTCAATAAAATATATTACAATTAAAAAATCAGTTTAGTTAAGTTGGGAATAATAATATGTTAATCTTAATATTCTTTATACTTAAGTTAATTGATTAACAATTAATTACTTGACAACATAATTCTGACGAAATCTTTTCACTTAGAGAATTTAAAAAATGGCCACTTACGTTGGTATAACGTAACACATAAAAACGTCCAATGCAAAGCTCGCCGAAATCCCGTACACACAGAATTCGGAAAATATCCCTTCGCTGTCAACTAAAAGCCTAAGTTCACACGCGATACGCGAGTAGGAAAATCCCTAAAAACCGAAGCGATGGAGTGCACCCAATTATCAATTCAAATCCCTCTTATACCCCTCCCGAAAACTCCGGTTCAAACATTAAATACATATCTTTAAATTGGTCGTAAGTACCATCGCCCTCATCGGGCATTTTTATCATTATCATAATCTTATAGTCGTCTCATTCGCTCGTATTGGATTTCAACAGCTTAAAAGTTTCCTTCTCACTCAGTCTTAAAGTCCGGTGAATTTAAGGCTCATTCTGTCGTATCAGATTGAATTCTCAGAGACTATTATGTTTATGTAATTGCAGAATGAGTTTCGTGAGATACTTTTTTTTGTTTCGTGTGAAAAATCGCAGATGTTTGACTGGTAATAGCAGAGTTTGGTTTTATATCATAACCATAAGTAGGTACTATCTATTGTTTGATAAAATGTTCGTGATTAAGTAGTTGGTTTATCAAATGGCAACACTTAATAAAAAGAATGACATGGAATGCCAGTGGGTTTTATGCGCGCGCACATTTGAATTTTATTTACGTATTTTTGTACAATTTGAAATTTTATGTTTTGGAAAAAAAAATATAACAGCATAGACGCCTGTATTCAGAGGGGTAGGCAGAGGTGTATGCAGTACAACCACGTTTCGCCGGCTATGTTATAAGTCCCATATAATAGGGGGCAAGCCTATTGCCATTAACAGACTCCATGCTGCTACTGAGAATTTTCTAATGGAAAAACCCAATCACACTTTGCCCGACCCGGGGATTGAACCCAGGACTTCGTGCTCAGCAGTCGCACTTGCGACCACTAGACCAACTAGAAGTAGTTAAAATAATTTTAATCTAGCATAATCATTGAATTGATATAAGCTTTCATTTTATATTTTAGGGTAATATGGTTTATTTTTTAATATTATATGGGGTAAAACGAAAATATTGTTTTTTAAGTTGTAATATGAACGCTGAACTAAAATATATTGAACGGAAAATATCGATACAAGGTACCTTAGAATCAAACATGGTTCACAAGAAACCTCCACAAAGTCTTAAACTAAGCTTAAACTAAGTACCTACGTAATCCCTTGCCTCAACTTAAAAAGCATTACCAAACTTCTTAGTCAAAAAATATTTACCAAAAACCATCTATTGATGTAGCTATGACCTGCACTCAAAATTGCCCTAAAACAAACGTTCAGTATTAAAAGTTTTCAGCAGAGGGTTGCGGGAGGAGGGTCGTTCCTCCCTTATTTAGTCACGCCATTAAACAGTGGAGGCAAAGGGCTGAGCATTAATTATTTAAAGCCCTTGTACAGGAGGAAGATGTCACTCAAAGCGGTAGATGGTCATATTTTGAAAACAGTCTGTTAATACTCTCGCTCGATTGAGAATGAAATCTTAGTATTGTATACTTAGGTATGATTTGATTTAGAACTAAACAAAATAAACAAACAACAAACCAGGTACTGCTCCACAACCATCATCCTATAAATAATTGTTAAATTATTATCGAGTCTTGATAGCATAGTGGTATGACCGTTGAATGGCAAGGCAGAGGTCTCAGGTTAGTTAGTTTTGTAATAGACCAATAGCGGAACGTCGTATTTTGTCTGTAACTTATAATTTTATTAAAGTCATTTATTTTTGCACAGGAAGTAAGTTACGTATATTTAGAGCTTCTATTAAAAAGTTAGAAAATTTAGACAGTTACTTTAAGTATTTAAGGTTTTTGCAAAAACGCATGACAAACCGTGAATACAAAATTTAAGTCGAAAATTCTGGTCGTGTGTGATTAAGTACAATGTTATCTTATAGTTATTAAGTTATTAGAAAGATTGGGTACATGGAACCGATGTTTTATGTCCAAACATTGAAAAACTAAGTATATATTAAAATTGTGTCCTCAATAAATTATGCTAGTGTCTGGAAATATTTTTAATGAATTGGTATTGTATATAATTATTTTGTTTTAATACACGTAACTAATATCTTGTGTATAAATAAATGTCTTTAATGAAAATTATAAGATAGAAACTTGCTTCTACTGTGCTATAAGTAATATGTGTGTTATAAATTAATTATCACTTGCTTCAAGCCTCTGAAACATATTTTGCGCCCACACTTGTGCATTATAATATCTGATGCGTACTTAGCTTATCTTCGATGAGATTGGCACAATCGGTCAGGAGTACATTATTATTATATCCCAAACTTTGTTGGAGTCGGCTTCTAATCTAACAATATTCAGCTAAATATTAGTTTTATACGGAGCTACTGCCTATCTAACCCCGCAATCCAAATGGATACAATATTCTAAAGTTAGATCAGTTGTCAGGATTTTATGAGGGCACTGATAACATAAATCAACTTCCAAGATCTTCATGATAACCAGGGCCATCAACTTAACAGTAGCAACAGCTTGCCGAGGCATGGAGTAGGTGATAATTAATTTTACGCCCATGACTTCCAAAATTTGGAGGGCTACTTTGGATATAAACCAGAGACCTCTTGCTTGTCAAGTAGTATCAGTCAACTGGGTTGCTATGTTTATCAAACATAAATTGAACAAATGAATGTATGGCTTTTTTTCTAAAAAAACAAAAACTTAAAGTAAATGTAGGTACTGGCATCATAGATTAATCTAACTTGTACTATCATATTCTCGTGTAACGTAAAGATTATGCAGACATTACGTTGTACACGTTCTTTCCAATATCTTTGTCGTATACTGAAGTTGTACATGAAATGCGCGTGTGAACGAATGTCAATTTGTCTGTGAATTAATTTAGAATATATTGTAATTAATAGTCGATATAAACCGTGTGGTTTCCGGCCTAAGAATAGAACTACCCCTTCTCGTCCCGCGGGTGTCGTTAGAAGCGACAAAGGGAAAGATCCGGAGGATGGGCAGCAGCATCCTTTTGTGTAACAGCAATCATTTGCTTCTGCGATCGCCAACCCGCTTGCTCAGCGTGGCATTTACGAGCAAATACCTCCAATGAGCGCACAATAGTGGCATGCATTAGGAGAGGCCTACGTTCAGCAGTAGACTAATAAAGGCAGATAATGATGATGATGCATGATTACTCTCAATTAGATTTAAATAGCCGGAGTGGAAATTCTGCAACTTATTTTATCAGTACATTGTGTGCCACTTTCCTACTTATTATCTGAAATTATGGCATTTTAAGTAGAAATCGTTTCGAGGAACGGACGGATTAGAATTAAAATAGTTTCTTGTAGGAGTAATATTCAAGCATAATACGTCGATTAGTACTTAATGTGTTTTCTTTTTGTATTATTATATTAGTTATCATTATAACTTAATAATTTCTATACCAACGATTTTGGAATTTATTTTTATGAAAAACTTAAACCAAAATCTACCTTATTATATTTTGCGAAATGTCAATATCATAAATACTGATATTGTATCAATAGACGCCTTATTTTCTGAATAAAAATGAACAGTTTAGGAGCTACAAGGTAACAGATGAACAAAATTATACTTCTAAAATCATAACCTTCCTTTTTTGTAGCTAGGATTTTTTTTTATACAAAAAATGATAGTACTAAAACCGGTAAGCTGACCATAACCTATAGACGTTTGCAACGCCAGGGAATCGTGTTGCCAACCCTATGCGGGATTATGTAAGGGGGTGGGAGATTAAGGTAGGGGAATTATGAAGAGGTGGGGAGGTGCTCTCACTGACCGTCCGATACACAAAATATGAGTAGGTATCTACTGTTATTTCACGTAGATGTTATGTGAGGCTCTAGATTAGAAATATGTAAGTACTATTCTGCCAAGGTCCATTAAAGTTAGATAGGTATCTAATTAGATACCTATAGGTAAATACCTACCGGTAGGTAGTAGGTACAACTGAGTTGCCGTTGTGACCATGTGGTACAACTGAAAAGCCATAAAGCAGAAATGGGCATGCTGGATTGTGGGCCAAAATAGCCTTAAAGTAGAGCCCTGATACTGCAAGTTGGCGTCTCGGGAGACCACGAAGGCAATGGCCCCGACGAGTACAACTGAGCAAGTACCGACTGGTCCACACTGGCTTAGGGTTGAAAGAAAATCAGGGGTTCAGCTTTGCTAATCTGTGGAATGATATGGGCTGTCATTAACATTAATATCTACAAGTACAATCCATCCGTCCATTCTCACAAACTTTCACATTTATAATATTTGTAGGATTTTAGTAATCGATGGAACAGGGCCTTTATATAGGTACCTACTAATTTTCTTCTTTTGCAATGCCCTAATAAGAACCACCAACCCCTGCATAAATAAATGGCCATACAAATTTGATTTTGATTATACCCAGAAGGCAAATCTATGGTGAAACTACGCAATTATCTGAAACGTAAAATTGTCCACAATATTGACTACATAATGAAAAATACCATTTATTTCCATTCTGTAAACAACGACTTTGGGAAAATTGTAAGTATTGACATCTACTCGAAGCTCTGTCGCACTAATAATGCAAACTTTAATGAAATAAACGACCGTTTATAGGTAAAGTAAGAAACAAACTACTTGTTATCAAGCACTAATGCCTTTTAAACGCTTGTGAACACAAGGTACTGCATACTATCGATACAAATAAACAAACAGCTGTATATTTGACTACAAAGTACTTTCTCATAAAGTCTGCTTGTTCAAGATTTTAAGTTAGCATTTTTACTGCAAATTTTGTATGATATTATTAGTTCAATGTTAATAGTAATCGCTCGTACAATCACTTAAGGATATAAGCAAATTTATTTAGCAAATAAGTAAATAGGCACAGCGCAGCGTTAGATTAATGACAACTTAGGATACTGTTAGGGCAACTAGTTATGGTTGCCCTAACATTATTTACTTATAACATTAAAAGCGCATAAAACAAAGCGTCTTATCCATAGTAGTATATAATTCAGTCTTATTTTTCATTTTGTGTGCAACTAACCTAACGCGACTGTTGCTGGTTAAAATATTAATGGTTGCATGTACATCGTATAACTTCAGTCTGTGATAATTTAAGGTGTCAGTTCTAAAGGTAAATTAGTACTTGATATGTAAGTGATAATTATGTTCGGGTTTATTAAGGCCGGATTATTAGGTTCTAATAGCAGATAATTGCAGTTTGAAATGGTTGGCAAATCGAACAAGTACAAATTCAAATAAAACGTAAAAATAAATGTAGTGTTTTATCAATTTCTGACATCAAAGGCTTGTTTCACTACATTTCTATAAATTTTTGACAACATAAATGGTAAATTAATTCATTAAAAAATTCAATTATTTATCCTATATTTTAGCCTAGTGGATCGTTGACTGGCAAGTCAGAGGTTTCAGGTACGAACTCAAGGTCTCTAACTTTTCGTAAGTTATATGCGTATTATACATTATTTATAACTTACTCCGTGCTTCGGAAAGCACGTATAGCAGGCTGTTGGCTCTACGCCTGATCTTTCTCCAGTCGTGTCAGATTGCCGTCCCTTCGGACTATGAGAGTGAGGGAATAGAGAGTGCATCTGTCTTGCGTTCACACTTGTGCAATATCTCCTGCTTAGTTCGCTAATCTCGATTGAGATTTACCGTTGTAACCAAAAATCGGCCAGCTTTGAAATAGGACCTAAATATTAATCAGGTTCTCAAAGTTTGGAAATTTCCTTGGTAGATTTTTTCCAACGGATTTACAGCTTTAGTGTACAAGTCAGACAAACAAAACATGTACAATAATCCTTATATCTACAAGCAAAAAGAAACTAGAAACCATTTATTGGAAAAATAATATTTTTTGGACGTATATTTTATGAAAGTGTCTGTATTTGCTTGTTTGTTCAGTTTTCGGTTTTGATTTAGCAAAGCTATTAAGCTGGGTGAGCTGCTAGGTAAGGATAAAGTTTTTTGTAGAAGTTTGCACGTGATTGTAACAAACCATTTAGTTTTGTTTTTTTCAGTGTTACCTTTTCAGAAAATATGGTAAAATGAAATTGTATTTATTTATTTAATACTTCTATACAGAAAATTGTATACGGCGGACTTATGCCACAGGCATTCTCTACCAGTCAATCTTTGGGTGATGTATTGATGACATGTTGAAAATATCACAACCTTATCTAGCGCCCCTAATTTGCTGTGTGTACAAGGTGCATGCAAAATACATGGTGTTTTTATAAGAACGAAGATTTTTCTTTCCAGAGTCGGATACTAGAAGATGCGTCATTGATGTGCAACTCATGGTCACCCAGGCACAATGTAAGTGTAAAATTTCCCATATGTACCCCAATTTTTCACGGATTTTATTTTCTTATGATTTCGAAGTTGCACTGTGACATGCTACGCGAATACGCTTGCGTCTATCTTTGGCCAAAGATGTAAAAATTTCATCTTTTTTCCTAATTCCGCTAAGCGATGACATTTTATTTTGCAAATCCTATTGTAACATGACTTGTTGAAACCTTTTTACTTAGTAGTTGAACCTTATTTTTAACTTATTTAAAATTTTGTAGAATTAGGTAGTGTGATTATAAAGTATATTTTGTTTTATAGATACATACATAGTTGATTAGACTTTGGCGTCTAACTGTGACGAGTATTCCGTATAACGTCACAGGTAATATTATTCAGTAGGTAAGTTTATATAAATCTAATAATCGGTTTGATAAATAAATAATAGTAAATTCTGTACTTCTAATTCTGTAATTTATCTACGAGACAATTTTTAACAAAATATTTATTATTTTGTTAAAAATAATAAATAATACAATATTTATTATTTTGTTAAAATTAATAAATATTTGTGGTAGTTTAGTTTAGTATTTGGCAGTTGTTTTTTTTTAAATTTCTTATTAAATAATTATCTATAATAAGCTAACATGTGCTATAACATGTAAACAATTCACAAAAAGACTTTTCGTAAGTAACGTGCATATTATAAATTAATTATCACCTGCTCCGTGCCTCGGAAAGCACGTGAAGCCGTTGGCGTTCTCATGAAGATCTTTGACAGTCGCTATAGGGAGTCGGTACCCTTATAAAATCCTGACAATCCTGGGTTGTGGGGGTCAATTAAGCAGTCGCCCCGTAGAAAACTGATATTCAGCTGCATCTGGTTAGATTAGAAGCCGATCCCAACAAAGTTTGGGAATAATAAGGCTAGTTAGATGATGTTTAATGTAATCTGTTTGTTTATCGACAGGTATAAGGTAAATAAATACGAATACGGATTAAGCTTAATTTTATCAGTATCCAACCATAGCGCATAGGCTCAGAATATATTTCAGATATTTAATGAATTCCAGCTACGTGGCTCGATTCGAGTTTAATTTATAATGTGGTTCCATTTAGTTATTTTATAAGAGGCTTAAAGGCCTTATGGAACTATTCCAATATTTTTTTTCTAACCATTACTATTCATATTTTTGTGAATTTTTGTACAAAATCAAATCACAAAAATATTAAGATATATTAGTGCAAAGTTTAGAGCATTGAGTCGGATACGTAATGCATTCCGATAGATATTACCACTCGCCCTAGGCGTAGAAAGAGATTTGAAATTTCAACTGATTCGTATGGGATACGGTGGCTCAACGGTTAAAGCGTCGGCACGGTACACCGGAGATCGTGGGTTCAAATCGCATCCGTGTCAGTTGTTATTTCAAATTTCAAATTAAATAATTATACTACTATTAATATCTACAAAAAGCTAGATTATCTTCCTTTCAGACTTTAGTAAGAAGATACATTAGATACCCACGGAAATTATGTTTATGAAAAAGTTAGACAACCGTTTATAAAACATTCATTATCAGCCGGAAGACGTCCACTGCTCAAAAAGGCCTCTCCCCTAAAAAGCCACAATGAGCGACAGCTTGCCGTGAAAAATAATATTAAAAAATTTTATTAGAAATGGAAAATTAAAAATGTTTAGTTTTAAACCGATTTAAACCGAAAAAAATTACGCTTTACCCACTGTGTTCTAAATCTGCTTAAATAAAACCTATTTTCATTGGTTAAAATGCCTACTAATAATATCGATATTCAATCACTATGGGAAGAAAATATAGGAGATAAAAGTTTGAATGAAATTCTGCCATTTTTAAAGTTGAAGTCGTGAAAATTAGTAGGTGTACTCGGGAACTGCTGGACCAATTTGCATGGTTTTTGATTAGTTGATTTGTCTCCAACTAGAAAAGAAGAAAAAAAATGGAATTATATCCCAAGGGTATGGTAAGGTATAAGTAGGGTAGAGAAAGAGTAGGGTAGGATTAGAGGGGTAGAGTAGTGGTAGAGAAGGGTAAGGTAGGGTAGAGTGGCGTAGGGTAGTGTCGGATAGGGTAGAAAAAGCGTAGAGGAAGAATAATCACGCGTACAAAGTCGCGCAGGGCAGCTAGTAAAGAAATCAAACTTGGCATTTTCTTTGTGATCGAGTTTTCATAGAAAATGTTCAAAATAATTTATTGATAAAGATATCGTGATATGTCAGGTGGACGGCAACTGAACCTTCCTAAAAAGATATTGTGTAATTACAACAAGAAAATGTAATTTAACAACAACCTAATTGTGGTTATTCTAGTAATACGGATTTAGTCCAACTGCAGATATAGAAATATTTCTTTAAGCATTTATATAGGTACTAGATTATTATGTAATGGTTACCGTGTTGGTTCCGTCGTGTAACCCATGATTATGTAATGGTTACATGAAAGAAGTAGGTAGGTAATAAAAAAAACTAGTATAATTATTTTAATAAGAAAATTTTAAAAAACATCTGCTACGGATGATGGTTGGGATACGGATAATAGTAAGACGATTTTTTTTATTTCAAGGCAGTGCAGCAACTGTCTGTTTACATAAATTGTTGTCAATTTAACCTTGAGTACCTATAGCGTTTAAGTATAGCGTTTCAAATATAAGTATAGCGTTTCTTAGCATTCGTTCAGTAAGCTGAAAACCAGTTTATGAATTTTTAGTTGGACAGTTACTAATGTCGTTAATGGTTAGTGTGTCGATAGTTGTTATTCTAGAGCTAAAATTCGATTATACGGAATTAAATTATAACTGTAACATATTGGGAAATATCATAATATAATTTCATCTTATTTGGGAAATTTATAATTTCATCATAAATTTCTTAAGTTCAATTCAAGTTAGATTTGAATACTCAAATCCAACATTATTATTATAAAACATTAATAATTAACGTAGGTACTCACTTATAATAACGACTCTGCTAAGGGAAGTGGAGATGTAAATATAAAACACATGAATTATTCTAATAATTAATCAAAATAATTTGTATATATTAAGATCAAAACGTAGTCTGAATCCCTTCTGAGCGCCCCTCTCGGTTATCGCGGGTACTAAGTGCACAACGCGCATAATCCCAGACGCAATGACTGATGTACTGTTGACAACAAAAGTGCACGAGACATTAGTCATATAACTTTCCTTAAATATTAGTCTACTTTTGGGAGTTTCATAATTATCATTGAAAATACAGAGTCAAGTAAAAAATCAGAATTATTTTATTTAATAAACAATCATTATTACCGCTTTACTCACGGATTGATTTCGGGAATCTCCGACTAGATTCGAACACAAGCGGTCCCTCACCGTGAAGTACACTCATAACTACACTCGCTCTTGAATATGGACTCCGTTTGTAATAACTTAATAATAGTATATCTCACGAAAATTAATAATTCTATAAAAATAACTTAAATAGCAGTGACAACGGCAATGTAATAACGATACTAATAAAAATCATTGAAATAAAAGTTATTTTTAATGATTCAAATTTAATGTAACTCAAAAACAAGCCCATGGCCAAATGAAAATTTTTGTCGGTGACGTTACCCGTACAGCGGACTAATCGACCGGAGCCTGTATCTCTGTGACATTTGATACAGTCAGGCAGGGATCATGTCGCCTCTTAACCCTAAAATGCTCGGCTGATGAGTAATAATAGCGAGGATTAGACGGGGACTAATGCTTTCAGCTTTTAGTGATAAGTTTCGGTGGGTTGTGCCCGTTTTAGGGTATAATTATTCGGTAGTTTGGTGCAACTGTGAGCCTTTAAACCATACTAATGTATTTACATTTTCCCAATCTTACAGGAAAGCTTAAAAGCGATCAAACATTAGTCTTATAAAAAATTATTGAAGAGGTGAAATTAAAAATATAGATATACGAGTATATTTATACATACATAATTAAAGAATTTAAAAGCATAAATTCATACAATATACATCGTAAGCACTTGAAGGACACTCAACTGTATATGCTTATAAGTTGATACGATTAGTTTCTTTTTACAATTTGAATTTTATAGATACGTTCATTTGGTTTTTACCGCGCTGAGAGAGCCGTAGGGTTGAAGTTTGATTAAATAAAAAAAAAGGTTTAGATGTGAATAGATAACTTATAGTCACGGTCGGACGTCTTTTATTAAATTTTTAGTAGGTAAATCAAGAGCTATTAAAATTATCTTCCGTTAATTTATTTGTAAATACAATAAATTGAGGTTTTTTTAAACAATTCACATTTCAGAATAATTTGAATATCGTTGCTCACATTCATAAATTATAACACAAAAAAAAAACAATTTTACTTCAGCGATTGAGAGTCCCTTTTTGTTTGCCGCATAACAATTGCAAATTGAAGCTGTGACAGTAATAATTGCTGTTTGACAAGGGCTGTAACTTAGTAATTGAATTAAGCTGCCCCTTCCAAATCCCCTTTGAATGTTATATCTAATTGATTAACTTATGCTAGTTTATTTTATGCTGACATCTATGAGTGTTCAATGGATGTGTACCAATAAAAAGATAGTGTAGATGCATTGTTGCTTTACAAGCGCATTAATTTCATATGAGTTCTTGTAAACTTCTGAGTTCTTGTATTGACCTGTAATCAAACACGTTAAGGATTATTTTTTAAATTGTAACAACGGTGTAAATTAATTCATAAATTAACATAATTGTTATAAAATAATTGATTATTAGTATATAGGTACTTAACACAAATAATAATTAATTAAGTAAGTGTGTCGCGATGTTTATTATTTTTCAACTAAATTATTAGAATAGCAAATGATTATAATTATACCCACTAATTTTATGAAACAACAATGAAATAACACTTTATGAAAATCGAAATTAGGTCAATCAATATTATGCGAACGAAGAGGACACCATACGAAATATTATACAAATTAATAATGCTCACAATAATTTTAGTAGTAGAAAATCGATTTTTATCACACGAAGTTACTCCGTAGAGGATTAATGTGACTCGTAATTCACATTACTCCATAAATAATACATCAACAACCAGGCGCGCGTCACTGAATTAAAATAAAACTAAGTCTTTGACACCTAACCCTTCTACAGCCGGCGGTACCCTGCGATAAATTACGCGACGCTACGCATCAAATGGGCACTTGTTAGCAATTACAATGAGGGGTTATGCGAACTAATGGCTTCAGTGAGGACGTGCAAACAACCTTCTATTCCCACGCTCAATTGCTTCGGATTATTTTTTCCATGTCGAACTTCGGACATGAGCTTTTAAGGGTTGATCATGTTTCTATTTTTTATTGCTTCAATGTATATTTGAACATAGATTGAAGGTACTTATATTACCCATGTCATTATATCAATAAGTCCTAAAATGTATTAAATTCACAAGTATTATATGTTTTTTCTTAAACTATCCATAAAAAAACACAAAGAACAAGTTCTAACCTAACCTTTTATTCTTAAAAAGGCACCCTTCACCCTCTCAAACTTACCACTTCCATTATCGCATCAAAACACCAAAAGGCAACAGAAAACCGAATCGATTTAAGCCCACAAAATTCCAATGCAAACAAAATCACCGGGGGCCTGCCAAATAAAACTGGCAGACGTGCTTGCCAGTACCAAACGTGCTGGCACTGGCAAACCGAAGAACTAGTGGCATTTTAAGAGGCCGGTGCCGTAAAACTGCCTGTTTGGAAGTCGGGCCGCGATGCGGGCATCTATCGGGACTTGGAGTCTCAAGCCACATTTACACTTGACTTATGGAATGGAATTGGACTTTTTAATGTTAAATGGTTTGGAAGAAAATTGTCTGCGGGCCGAGAATTAATTAAGAATTTATTTGAAGATTTTTAAGTGCTTTAATACTTACTTTACTTTAATTTATTGGTTTAATGACGACATTTTTCGAATCGATTCTTTGACTTAATTTTTTATATTTGCTCTCCCATAAGTTTTAATTTTGTAACTAATTGGCCGGTTATGGAATTCAAGATTTGATCAAATAAGGGTCTATTATTATTAGGTACCTACTTTAATATGCTTTAGGTAAGACTTATTATACCTTCGTTGTTTATTAATTAAAGGTTAGGTGATATACCTAACAGAATTTTATCATTCAGATTTACTAAAACACAAAAGCATGTAAGTATTTATAACAGAAAAAAACCTACAAAAGTAACCATTTGATTTGCAAATTAATAAAGTTAAAACTCAACACGTACCTATCAATTACGTTGACCAATTGAATTCAAAGTCGGGGCAAGTGTAAACGCCGCGCAAAATAACAAGTTTCGGAGTAACTCATGGGTCAGAATTTCTCATAAATTATTTAAAATAATCCGGGAAAAACCCCTGTCCGCGGCCGCCTTAGGTAGTTGTATTTTATTTATTAATGTACCACATATTGCGTACCAAATTAGTGCCGGTAAAGGTCCCAGTACGTTTTGCTGGTGTAGTAGGTAATATTTGTCGCAGCCGTGACAGAATTAATTTTCTTTGTAATGTAATTAAGGGATTTTGTGCTTTTTACCTTTAAAAATTAGGATGTTATTTCTTAATCGTGAAATTTGCAATGTTTTGAATTTTAGGATGTTGAAATTTTTAATGCACGATTTTGGATTAGGTAATTATTTTAGGTCCTTTTTCGAGAGCGTTGCAGTTAGGAGTTAGTTTAATTAACATACGAAATGATGATTATAATTATTTCATTAAAAAAATTGAAAAAGCAACTGATACAGGTGGGATTCGAACCCACGATCTTTGCCGTACCGTGTCAACGCTATGACCGCTAGCTAACCGCCCAGAATCATTTGAAATTTTAAATATCTTTCTACGCCTAGGGTGTGTGAAATGATTAATCATAAATCGACTAATTGACGATGTAACTACCTACATTAAACCTTTTATCTGATCCGTAATACTTACCCGTTTTTTAATTACTGTAATGGCTAGTGCCGGAAATTCGGCTACACCTAAGTTTAGCCGGCTATACCTAGGTGCAACTTGCCTTTGGTTTAACTTAGAATGTCTCCTACTTATTGGTAAAATTAAGTGTTCAACGCTACAATGTAGAGCGAGTAGTTTAGTTCTTTTAAATAAAAAAAACTATTATTAAAATTTCAGCTTGGTTTACAAAATTTTTTAAACTATTTATCCTAATTAGGTTTAAGATTTTATAGCTAAGGATTTGCTACATATTTTGTTATATACTTAAGATATTATTTCTAAACTGTAGGACAAGATTTAGTCGGCTCTGTTCAATCATCCCTTTCGAACATAACCTAACGCAATCGAAGTACCCGAAGTAATCGAAGTAATAGTAGTAAGTAAGAAGTAAGTAGTGTTACTTGGGATCGTCGCAAAATGTCTTCTTCTTCCATTCTTCTGTATAAATCGTCATCGGAGCATTAATTCCTTATTCATAACATCCCTCACAGAGTCCATCCCACTCTTCTTTGGTCTCCTACTCTCCCACTGTAACTCTTATTCATTACTTAGGTATTAATTACTTTTTTAATCACAATACAAGTTTCTATATGTAACCTTCTATATCTAATAAACTTATGTTACCCATCGGCAAGCGGACTTCTACTTAAGCCATAACATAATATAGTCTACAATACAAATCAGTTATTTTTACAATTTTGTGACGTATTTTAGACTATAAATATACATTTTTCTTTACCTGTCTTAAGCATGAGTAAGAAAACCTAAATTTTTAATTGCGTAACGAAAATAACGTTTGATTATTTGCATGATACCTAAACATAATATGCAACCTCGCAAACACAAAATTTGCCAAATGACACATTACACAAGTAAAGAAAAATAAATTAAATGCTCGCTCTATATTCGCGGTAGTATAGTAGTTTTGCAGCGTAAATCACGCAGCCGCCCGCGTCGTAGCAAATAGTAAGCTTGTTTAAAATATAGTTAATTATTAGCTAAGCTTAACGTTAGGTAATGTTTTAAACAAAGAGCTGTATTTTAGTAATAAACTAGAAATGTTATTTTGTAGTTTCCTTAATAATTTGTAGATTATTAGGTTACAATTTTATAGTTTTAGTAGATTCAATCTTCAATAGTGTTATGTTTTAACATGACTGAAGTAACATGGTTTTTTAAATAACGTGAAACGAGTAGCACGCGGTTTTGATTAAATTGGAAGTGAATTCTTCATAATTTTATAATTTTTTAAATTTATCATTTAAAATTGATCATGATAAATTGATGATGATGATGATGATAAATTGGTTATCCATCATTTAAAAATCTGTAGGTTTTTTTTTTAAATTTTAATTCATTTTGAAAAATATGTTATTTGCAAATTTTAACTAATTTAAAAAATCTGTATTTTAAACATTTTAATTCATTTGAAAATGTCTGTATTTTTTAAATTTTACTTCATTTAAAGAAATCTGAACTTTTTAAATTATTTACTAATAATATTTCACATAATTATTTGCAGCAATTACGTCGATTATTGTTATTTTAAATAATTTGTTGGACAGAAGCGGACTTAGTCTAGTGGTAGCGAGGTCGGGCAAAATGTTATTAGGTTTTTAATTAACAAATTCTTAATAATCATAGGTAGTTTTTATTAATGTTTTATTTATTATACTTTTTGCCTGCAATTGTTCTAATTGATTTTCATAATCATAAATTGTAGGTTCTTTAGGGCATTTCGTTTCTTTTTGCAGTCAAGTTATTTTTTTTAACTAAAAATTTTAATAATCGCCTTTTTCGTGACTTATTCATGATATTTTATTCACTAGGATTTTCTCCTGTATCGTGAATACCTACGATTTAAAGACATAGAATCAAATATTTGTAAAAATCGAACCTACATAAGCGTAGAAGTGGAATCGCTTAATCGCTACGCCGTGTATTCGTGTCCTCAAAACTATATTAGTCAATGTCAAATACGATTTGAAATGAAATGAACAACTTGACCTAAAAATCTTTTTCCACTACCTATTGAGATCTGTCTGACCTCTAGCGGTGCGGTCGTGATGATTTTAACGGTTTAACTTAGCTTGACCTGTTTATTATTTTGTTTTAGTAATCGATATTTCACCCCCTTCCTATTGACAGATTGATCTGATATTTTATATTTTTACTTATATTATTTAAACATGACACTACAGTCTATGTATGTATAGTTTACGAGACGATTGGCATAGCAATTAGGCGATTTGTCTTCTATGGTTGATGTCGGGGGTTAGATTCTTGCTCGGGACTAATATTTGTGTTATCCTTAAATATTTGTTCCGGTTTAGGTGCTATTGCATAATGCACCCACGACACAGGGATCACCCTAGTAGCCCTCGTTTAAAAAAATTGCTGATGTTAAATTGCAATTAGTTATATATTCCATTTATACATACATGTTAACGGTAACGTACATTTCACAGCAATGCTTCCCCCAAGTAATTAAGAGGACTAAACAGACTTCAAGAATTCTTAAGGCACTTGTCTCGCTAAACCGCCATGGCCATCTCGCTAGCAATATAATATATCGCTAAATATACAAAATTACTGTATATATTGTTGTGAAATATCGCAAAAAAAAAACAAGTTGGGGAGAATAATTTTACAAAGGTTCAGCAAAAATATCAATTAGATCGAAACAAGTTTTTATACATAAATCAAATTAATCAGCCTGTAACTGTCCTATTACAGGGCAAAGGCCTCTTCTCATACTGAGAAGTCCGTAACCACCACGCCATTTACCTAGATTAATAGTTGTAAAACAAACATTTAGCTATATTTTATGCATGAAAACTTGTTTCAATCAAACTAATATTTTGTGCTCAATCTGCGAGCGAGATAGTGGTTCAGCGAGACAGGCGCCCTAATTACTATTCCTATAGGTATTCATATTGTTTGTCAGTTGAGTGTAAAAGAGAGGCACCTAAAGGGACCTTCAAATCCACCATCATCCATTTGATGATTTCTTTGTAACCAGGGCGATCTCTTCGGGGGCCTCAACGACGGCCTTCTTAGCAGGGCAGAGGCGCTGGCAGCAGTGGACATAAGCAAGCACCAATCGGGACCACAACCTGGACCACCGCTGCCACAGCTGAAGCATGATATGGTGTACCATCATGGAGTAGGGGGACCTTCACCACATAATGCCAGACCACATCAGGTGCTTATTATTATTATTATTATTTTTAAGTTTTATAGGTAATAAGGTATTAACAGGTATTCAGTATTTGGTATTCTGCGGTATATCAACCAAACGATATAACTAGCTAGAAGCCCTTAGAGTCTTCAAAAATTCTTCTAAAGTTCCGGTTAATTTTTTTGAGTTCCTATGAGTTATAAGGTAAATGAGATTACCAAGAAAAAGAAAAACAACGATGTCTATTTCCAGTTTTAAGCTAGGAGATTATTGGTCTTCTAGATTTAAAAAAAAACAAACATTACCTTGTAGTTTCTTGCTTTGTCTTGTAAGAATATCTTTTATTTCAATTCCTTGTCCGTGAAAAACAAAAGCGTTAATAGAGACATAAGGCATAAGACTTTTTAGAAGACAAGTTTTTAACCAAAGCACAAACAAGTACAACTTTCACCAATTATAGCAGTTCAATATGTGTGAGAAGATAATTACACAGTTGTGGTAGAGTTGCCGATTTCTTATAAAAGTATATCACATCACATACGTACATATTATTAAACTATACACCCTACTTGAGACTCCCTCTGCAAATCATACAACATATAATACAAAATCGAATTTACCATCAATAAAACTAAGGCGGGCGTCGTAAAGTCTATAAAATTTTTCGCAAATTCGACCGCTCTACGCCTTCAAACCCGCTATAAAAAATACCCTCTTGGTATGGTGTGACTTATATAACGATTGGCAACACGCGTCATCATGGTTAAAGCAGTATATTGCGATACCAAAAATGTTATTTTTAATAACTTCTATTGTCTACATGCTACAGTTTAGTTCATAAACTTACCTTATAACTCTTTACGAGATTTAGAATAAGATCCCGAGATTGGCTTCAGATATCGTAAGATCATTATTTAAGCTTTTACACTGTAGAAATCTGAATAGATAGGCGTGGAGAATCGATCGTATGTGAGTCAAATGTCGCGATCTGTTGGCTTCATCACAAATGTAGCGGTAGATACCAAATACCGATAGCATCTACTTCTATTCTACTCATACAGGTTATTTGAGCTATACACAAAAAGTGGTGATAATGGCATTGTTATTATTAATTTAAGCTAAATATGCAATTAATACTTTTTCTCTGTATTAAGTCTCAGGATCACTCTAGCAAAGAAAATATACTAAACAACATAAATAATAATAAAGGATGTTCGGATGCATTTCTGTATGCGTGTAGAAAATCTTCAGTTATGTGGGGTCTTATTCCTTGGGGATCGAAGGGGATGTAGGACGTAAGAAATATGTGCTTTGTGCTATAAAAATGAGCTAATATTATGCACTATTTGTTGTAATGGGGTATGTTGTTCGTTGTATTAAGTTAAGGGTAGGTTTGTAGATGTGTAAGGGTAGTAGATATTTATATTTTCTTAAATATCCACCTAATTAAATGTAAAGTTGATTATTAAAAAGTGGTCTCAGCTCTCTGGTAAACGTCACGCACAGACATAGCTGACAGTTAGGGCCAGTTTCCGTTATCTTAACTTATAAAAAATTTCATAAACATTTTGTTCCATTTTTTAATTTACTTAGAACTGAAACTAACTGAAACGAAACGCGAAACGTAGATTTCAAGTAATGCACGTATAACTTCGCGAAATCATATACCTATAAGTATTATAATTCCTAACTATAAAAACCATTATTGATAAACATCGAATCGGTAGGTATTTTTAAATTTCATCAAATACTTATATTACCTAAAACGTAGTATGACTAAGTGACATCTTTTGACAACAACCGAGTTTCTAAAGGAAAAATTAATATATCTGAATAAAAAATAAAGCAAATAAAGATGGAACAAGTTCATAGAATCTGATTCCCAATATTTTGATATCAAAGTGCAAGTCGTTAGCGCCGACACCACACCACGTCATATATTTATTTCCACGTTTGTTTTAAAAAGAAATCCTCTTTTCTCGCGATCGGTGCTATAAAACAAATGGATGAAACAAAAGATTGAACATTCGCAACCAAAAGTTCGTTCGTAAAATAAAAATATAGAGAAGAACTCGACCTCATAAATTATTTAATGCTCTTTCTGCTTACAGAAAAATAGTTTAGAGTTGCACTGTGACAGATGGGTTGCAAATTTTTGTTTTAGTCTTTACTTGGTTCTCGTTTTGTTGACAGTTTTAGCGAGTTTAATCTAGCAATTGAAACTCGAAAAACTTATTTTTTTTTTATTAATGGAGACCGAGTCTTTATAAAACGTAATCTTATAAATTAAGATCAGAATTCCTTTACCCTTAATTGAGAAAAATCTGGCAAGAAACTCCAATGTTGTTCTTTAAATAAAACTCTTGGCGCCCTGCTGACCTACAATATTTTTACCTAAGTATACATTATTACACAATTTTATTTTCTACTGTTAAAATCAATATGCTTCAATACTGCCTTTAAAGTTTAGAGGCAGTATTGAAGGTTGCGTGATAATTTAGTGTAAACATTGTGCAATTATGATATTATTGTGACCCTTGTGACTAATACCTGGTCAAGATGACAACTGCAATATTACTCACACATTAACTACACCACTCATTAACCACATCCACATCATTATAACCACTTACGTGTAGGTACTTAATTATTTTAATTCCCAAACTCTACACAACAACGAGTACGTTATATGAAGAAAATGTATAAATAATTGAGTTCCCATGATAAACTTAGGCAATACAAATGTATTTGCAATTTTTCTCATCCTCCCCTCTGAAGGAGGGTTGTAACCCACGTAATGTGTTCTTTATAGCCCACGGAACCCAAACGGCAGTAGTTTGGGGTTCCCTACATGTCTCTAATCTGTAAATATAGTTGTTGGGGCAGTTGGGACGTTGTAAAGTGGAACCAACTAGTATTGATGAAGTATTTTATGGAAAACGTTTTAAAATTGAAGTTTATTTTTTGGTAGTGGTAACAAGAATTAATGTTTAGCTGTGGATTGTAAAATATATAATGTTATCCTGACCGAATTTCGGTCACAGCCGCCAATCTCAACGGAGATTAGCCAACTACGCAGGAGATATTATAGTGCATAAGTGTGTGCGCAAACACAGGTGCACTCTCTATTCCCTAACTCTCAAATATATTATAGAAATATCTATGAAGGTATGAAATCTATATTATCTTATTAAGGTAGTACATCAAATATTTTAAATTAAGTAAACACTATTCTGAATTATCCTGAATTTTAATAAAATAAAATAGTATAGACTATATTCTGCCATAAATTACCTGAGTTCTACATAATAAACTATTACTACATAATAATGATCCTAAATGGCGGGGAAGTTAGTCTTGCTGTAAGCACTTAGTTTCAGAATAAGCTGCACAAGTAACTTTGTCATTAAGGACTTAGAATTATTATTAATACCTGCTGGGGTGTTCTCTAAGATGTGAATTTAATAATACATAGATAATTATAATTAAATTCAAATTCGTTTTACTGCAATACATTACAATACCTGTATTTTGTCATAGGGTTAGTTAGAGGTGCTTTACATCCATGTGTAGTTGAATGTAATCAGTAATGTTTTTTCACACTTTTTTTTTCCTGTACCTAGTAACAGATATTTAAATAAAAAAATATTTAAACAACACAATATACCTATATAGATATAGATATTGTAATAAACATTTAAGTAGTTTAAAGTTAAATAGTGTTTATTATTTCTACCATATTCTTACAAATGATGTTTGTCCTAGTAAAGTTTTTAACTATTTTAAGTTCGTAAATCGACTTTACGCTGCATGACTTGTAGCCTTCGAACTATTAATTATTACTCTGGTAAGGGTTTGCGTTCACTGCAACGTTACAGACAGCACGGAAGAGAAAATAATTACCCATAGGTACTTCACCAAGCCGTGAAAGGCATATAGGGCATATTTTTTCTTCTCGTCCAAAATCAGTCCAAAATCGAAATATATTTTTCCTCGTAAACGGTCAGTTCGAACGAGAAATATTTTTAAGATCTCTCTTCATCTGCTAAAATAACTAGAAAGGAGAGATCGAAACAAAATTCTTTCACATCATAATAATATCACATACCTAATTATGCAATTATATGATCTGAATTGTGGTAGAAATAAGATTTTATTGAGTAAAGCCGTAACAACATTGTATAATATTTAGGATTTCAACATTACATATTTGAATTTTATTTATTTTTTTACGATTACGAGCTGAACAGAATCGATGCAGCTCGTTCTTTGGCTGCGATTCCACTAGGGATGCTCGAGGATGCTAAGCGGTTAGCGACGAAAAAAACCATAAATAACAGAGCTGCGCTTAAAAAGGCTAGGAAAATGATGTAGGTAATCGTATTGATTGGTATCACCTCTCTCGCTACACATCCTCGCACATCCCTGGTGGAAACGAAGCCTTACCGTAGGGCCTATACCTTTAATTCTACGTTCCTAACATTTCACAGTCCGCCTACGACCGATGTTCTATAAACGTGTCGATATAAGGTGTAATTTTATCGATTCTACTTTCTGGCTAAATTGAGTGTAATTTATCGGTTGTCATCAATAAATTTGTTCACATTGAGGAGGTATGTACGTATTTACAGTAAATATTTTGGAACTTAGAAGGGTGGATTTTTATAAAAAAAGACTTTTTTTTATAAAAAGGTTTCATTCAAATTTTGCAGTAATTATTTTTCAATGTGAAATAGATACTAAAGTTACGAGTGGAACTTAACATTCGACAAAAGGACCATGGTTTTGAAGGCGAAAGTTCATTTTTTACACGAAATTCTGGATGTCATTTTCATAATGGATGAATTTCGTCAATAACTCGTCGAATTTTTGTTTTGAGCCTCGGAATCGTGTGTGGATTATTTGCATGCGCAGTTGCTGCTTAGGCAGTCGAAGCAGCTGCTTGGTGGTGCTGGTTGATGGCTGGCACTGCTTCTTTGGCCTGCCTACCCTCACTATGACTCGTCTAAAGCAAACTGTTTTTATTTCGGTGTTTTTATAGTCGAGATACGAGAGCTACATTTATATATTGATTTTTGGTCAGAATCTATGTAGTGTAACTAAATTGTCCATGTAATATTTAAGTAGATATCTAAACTGCGACCTGAAAACGATAATTATTTTTTTAAAGAGATATAGGTTGTTGTAACCTGCATTTAAATAGATCGGCTTGACCGGAGATAAATCGGGTATCCCACTCTTTCATAGTTTATTAGCACTGATAGCCTAGTGGTATGACCGTCGACTGACAAGTCAGAGGTCTCGAGTTCAATCCCAAGGCGACCTCTGACTTTTCGTAAGTTATGTGCCTATTATAAATTAATTATCAGTTGCTAAAACGGTGAGGGAAAACATCGTGATGAAACCAGCACACCTGAGATATTTTTCAATAGTGTGTAAAGCCATGTCAGAGGCCTACGGGCGGTTTAAACTCTGACACCAGGTTGTTCATCAATCATACGATAAGAAAGAAAGATAGTTTATTGGCGTGAAATAACAGCATACGTACTGTTATGTTTTTTCGTTGGGTGGAGGAAACGAAAGGTGCAATCCCTTCCATCCCATCTCTTTCCATAATCTCGCATAGAGTCGGCAACTCGTCAGGGGAAACTCTGGTGGTGTATAGTGTTTAGTATGTATATAACATTATACTAACCGCGAACCATAAGGCGGGGCATAAGCTAAACATTTAAACACTATCTGTCTGTGAAGTTAATAAGTTAAAGTTACTAAACCTTGAATTTGAATAGAACAGACATAGACCACAGACATATTGAACCAATTCTATCGATAAGTATTGGTATAACACAGTTTAGGGTATGATGGGACTGACACACGTTCTTCGTGTAAAGTTCTTATTAAAAAAAAAGTATATGAAGTCTGCGGGTGACATTTGAATAGAACACTAAAAACCTTGGAAGAATGATCATACAGCAAAACTTTTCCTCTAAGCTAAAAACCTACAAATGTCACATAAAAATTCGTTTTGCATTCAATGTCAAAGTTGGTTTGATGAAATCTAAAACCTACTCGGTTTGGCGCCGACTCTATAAAGAAAATTTATGATATTTCTAGCTTTAATATATTTTTTGAAGTCGCTTCCTTTTTTTATAATAGATAGTAGAAAGCTTCACACATTTTACTTGTAGCAGCTTTTCTGTCCCCTAGAAGATACTAGCGCAAAGATAACCCTGTTCGTGACAAACGTTGGAACTTAAACAAAAACTTGTACAAAGGGTAAACAGGGACACAGGGGAGGCAGTATTTTAGTGCGCAATTGTCACGGCGGTCACATGGGACTTACATGCCAGGGCTTTTGTAATTTTGTTTAAAAATCAACCGTGTAATGTTTAGGGTTTACTGTGTAGGGTTTGGGTGGTGCTATTGTATTTTTTTCTGTAAAGAGTTGTGTCTACTATGTGAAACTTTCGTGATGATGGAAAAATTGAAAAAAAATGTTCATATTGATTGATGCCGTCAGAACATTGGGTTAAAAGTTGCGCATTTTTATTTTAATCGTAATATACAACTCTTAAAATAATACAATGAATGCGACCTGTCTGCTATTGAAAATAAATAAAGTGTAAGAGAATATAAAAGAAGAATATAATATAAAAGTAATAAAATAATAATATAGAAGTATAGAAAACGCGGTGGTTTATCATAAACAGACTAACTACTGTTTTAAACGGGTTGGACAAAGTATGATTAAAGTTGTTAGATCTTAGAATAATAAGTGTCGAGACTTATATATGTAGGTCCTACTATTTTATAAGTTATTATTCCGACTTAGTCACGACTTACGAAATGATTAAATTTTTATGAAATGGAGCTTATGGTCTCCATTTGAGTTTGAAACAAGTCAGACAACTCCGAAACCATGTCGCAAGTATATTAGAACATTACAAGGTACAAAGTAACTTATTTAAGTACATTAAACTTGTTGATGCACTATGATTTAGAGTTTTAGATAAATAAAAAATAGTACATTTATTATTTGTATAAATTTACCTGGAGGCGGTAAAATTGCACTAAGTCTAATGTTTAAGGAATAAAACTGAGAATTTATTCCTAATGTAGGTATATCAAGTGAGTTTGCATAAGTTCTTTAACTAAATATAGAGACTCGAGATATTTAATACAATCTCCAACTTTGAAGAAGAAATACTGCAATATTAATCTTACAAATTAAGTTCATACGAATCATACAAAGTTAACAATATTTGTAAACAATTCTCTTCTTTGTAAAATAAATGTTAACATACGATGGGCGTTTTACAATACATGCAATAAACTTTTAAATTCGCCAGCCACCACCAGCGATGCATTTCGAATAGCTAAGACCTCTGCCCACAGGAAAATACGTACAAATATATGCGACAACACGAAAACCCAACCAAGGAGGAGCAGTCAAACACAATTCAATAGTAATCTTACCGAATTTTCGAAGTTTGCTACGCAAAATTGAATCTTATTAGTATTAAAAGAAAGACTTATTGATGTTGGACTGGTTATGACAAGCGATTGTAAGCTTTATTTTGTTGTTATAAGAGCGATGTAGGTATTAAATTATATGGTGGTGTAATAAGTGAGGGTGGATGGTTATTGTGGGGCTAAGAAGTTTGATAATGTTGTTTAGAATTTAATGTAAGAATTAATATAAGTCTTAGACAAAGTGTACGAATTGGCTTAAAGGAACATTATAATATGGCTACTTTAAGTAACTGCCTGCAACTTCTACATCTATATTCCTAAATTATTTCCTGATCTATTAGAACTTAAAGTAAACCTTTCTTAACAGTTATATTAGCTTTCGCCACCAAGACACCCCTCTTAATTTTATTATAGTGGGTTCTTTATTGGTATGACAGTCTCAGTGAAATTACGAAAGCTTTTTTATGTATAAGTGACTCGCCTCGTTAAGTACAACAATATCATATTTGAAGAACAAATTTGGTTTTTAACAATTTCTGATTCCTTTTTACTGTGAAGAGTAGAAAGACGAAAATAAGAAAATAACAATAAAGTTTTTTTACTTACTACTGTCGTAAATCGCTTTATTCGCTTGTTTCCTAGCCATCCCTTCGGACAAATTTGGCCACTTGTCCCAATCATAATGCAGCGACACAAATCACTATTAAAGGAATATAATTTATTTAATATCCACTTGCAATCGTTTCCGAGTGAGGGGGAAACTGTCGATAAATAAAAATAATTTGATTATTCTTTGTCGATACATAATTATATGGTGCTGTTACATTAAAATATATTGATTTTAATTTGTTTGTTATTAAGAGTAAATTAATTTTAACTTTAAGCAAATTTTACATGTATTGTAAAAAAAGCAATAAGGTTTTTTTATCATAGATTATAATTATAATTTATATAATAGACAGCTAAGGAAGCATGGTTTGCAGAACTTTCCTACATTTGTGAAAGCCATGAATAGTATGATTCCTTTCTATGCTAATCATGAGCTTCCTGCCATTGTCCTAATTATTGATGGTCAGTACCATAGGTTTTCTTTTTCCATTCCTCTCTATTAACCGTCAAGTCAATGCATGTAAGTAAGTAGGGTTTTGTGCTAATTACACCTTCCAATAGTATTTAAGTAAATGTAGGTCGCTGCGGGGACAACGACCTAACTTACATTACTAGGAAACTTTTCTGTTGAACTGTAATTGGATAAGCTTATATAAAAGAAGGTCCTTTTCCATAATTAAATTCAAAGAAAACATTATTTCAAGAAACTGATTAGGTATTTATTAAGCTATTATTATCCAACATTTTAAATTCGAATGACGTCAATGCAAACCATGAATAAAATGAATCAACTAAAAGCAAACAGCGGTATCTGTCATTGTTAGTCGTATTTAGGTACAGTCGGCAAAGGAGTAAGGTTAGCAGGGCGGCTAGTTAGGGATGAAGTTAGTTTGTAGAAATGTTCATGTAGTTGTGTAAAATTGTTTAGTTTTTTATAAGTTTCAGTCATACCTTTTCAGAAAATATGGTAAAATAAAGTTGTGTTGATAACATCTTGAAAAAATTAAAAATTAAAACTTTAACTACCGCCCCTGCCAACCTAACTACTTTGCCGACTGTACCATAGGGTACTATAGATGTGATTGATTTTGATCTAATCTGATGTGATAATCTCTTGTCCTGTGTAATAGAAAAAAAGATAGTTTTATTTATAATTGTTAGAAGATTGGGAGTTACATTCCAAAAGTAGATAATTATGATGTTATTTTCAATATTTTTATGATTTTCTTTATATGCAAGAAGTTTGAATCTAAAATTCGGAAATAAAACAGTTAATTTTAAGCCTTAATTTATTATTGAATTTCCATCATGGAGTAGGGAAACCTCAAATAACTTAAGTAGTTCAATAATAAAATGTGTGAAGGGTTACTTTTTTAAACTATATAAACATAATTTAATGAATGAAAATGTTTAATTGAAATTTCATTTACCTAAATCAATTATTACGCTATCAAGAATATGTTAATGGATATTACTAAATACTATCTAAATATCTAACTAACTAAATATCTTGATAGCAAACCCTTAAATAATCTTGTAAAACCTAAACCATATTACTTTGAATATTGCGGTACTGAAGTAGAATCTTTAAAACTTTATATTATATGCATTTACAGAATACCTAACTCGAAAGTAACAATATTTCTACAACATCTTAATGATCTGCTTAACAAAATTTGCAAGAAAAGTAATAAAAAAATTATACTCTGTGGTGATTGGAATATTGATATGTTAAAAAATAATACCTCAACTAAGGAACTAACCTTAATACTCCAAAATTATAATCTAAAAAACCATATCAATACACCAACACGAAAAGACGGTTGCTTGGACTTAATAATTAGTAACTTACCAAATGTAACTGCAAAATTACATTATTTAGCCTTATCGGATCATGAAACAGGACAGTGCATTTCTTTTGAAACAAATATAAGTAACACTGAAGCACGTTACAGTCAATATTGGTTTGAAAAACGAAGGGATTACAGCACTGAAAATACTCAAAAGTTTATTTCCTGTATGTCTGCGCTTTCCTATAATGACATATATCAACTCAATGATGTTGATGAAGCTTTTGAGATTTTTCATGACACATTGACTCTTTTTTATGGTCTATGTTTTCCTTTAATTAACGTAAAAAGCACGAAAAAACCTATTAAATCTAAATGGATCACTAAAGGCTTAAAGATATCATGCATTAGTAAGAGGAAGCTTTACCTAAAATACCTCCAATCGCCACAAAATAAAATCACACATCTCAAACAATACAATAAATATAAATCAATTTTACATAAATGCACCCTTCAGGCACATAAAATACAAAATACCAATTATATATCTAAGTCTAAAAACACATGCAAGGCAGCATGGAAAATAATAAAAAATAACTTTGAATCCGAAATTGACTCTAGAGATATAAAACTGATAAAAGGAAATAATAACAATCTTACCAAACCACAAGACATAGCAAATGAATTCAACGAATACTTTATTAACTTAACTAAAAATAAAAAAGCTCCTAAACATAATGAACAGTTATTAAAAAATATTCCCGAAAACCCAAATACAATTTTTTTAAATCCAGTCGATAGTAATGACGTACTTAAAGTCATCCTTTCTCTTAATAACACTAACTCTACAGGATATGATGAAATTAATACAAAAATGATCAAGAATTGCGCCAAGAGTCTATCAGGCCCTCTGAGCCATATAATTAACTTATCATTTTTCCACGGTAGATTTCCAACACGTTTAAAATATTCAGTAGTAAAGCCACTCTATAAAAAAGGAGATAAATCCGATATGAATAACTATCGCCCAATTACATTGATCCCAATATTATCTAAAATTTTAGAAAAATGTATGTATAATTCCTTGTATAGCTTCTTAACAAAACATAATATTTTAAAATCAGAACAATTCGGTTTCAGAAAAAACTATTCAACTACATTAGCTTGCTTTACACTAGTTAAAATAATCACAGAATATCTTAATAACAAAGTCCCAATCACATCTATCTTTCTAGACATGTCTAAAGCATTTGACTACGTATCACACAATTTGCTACTAAAAAAGCTAGATAAATGTGGTATTAGAGGGAATGCTCTTGATTGGATTGAAAGCTACCTTTCGGGCCGATACCAGTGTGTTGAGATACCATGTTTGTCAGGACTATACAAAAATTCTCAAAAATCTGAATACTGTCTGAATGAATGTGGAGTACCGCAAGGTAGCATATTAGGTCCACTATTATTTCTACTTTATATAAACGACCTGCCCAATGCCACGACATATAAATGTATATTGTATGCGGACGATACAACTTTGTTAATAAATTGTAATGATAAAAAAACCTACGAATTCGAGGTAAATAATACTTTAAATAATATTACTAGATGGTTAGATAGCAATAATCTAAATATTAATATCAATAAAACCAAACTCATTCAGTTTCAGACCTACAACAGTCACCCTATGTCTTTACATATTACTCAAGATCACAAAACTCTAGATAAAGTAGATTCAACCACTTTCCTTGGTATCGTAATAGATAAATATTGCAGTTGGAAGCAACACATTGATAAAATTTGCTCTAAGTTAGATAGTTATGTTTACGTTTTAAACCGATTAAGACAAGTAACCACAACAAACGCTACTCTATATGCATATCACGGATATGTTTCCTCAATTTTGCGTTATGGAATAGTTATATGGGGTAATTCGGTTGATATGACAAGAGCTTTCATAGCACAAAAAAAATGTGTCAGAGCCATATGTGGAGCATTCTCCTTTACATATGATTCTGGCACTTGGGATAGTTGTGTGCCATTATTTAAAAAATATCGTATTCTGCCTTTACCCTGTTTGTATATCTATGAAATGTGTATATTTGTTCACAAGCACCCACACCTTTTTGAAAAGAACACAGCAATTACTAATAGAAGCAGTAGATTTCCAAACAACTTACATGTTAATCATCAACGCACTACAGTGTATAGCAGAAACGCTTTCTGTATGGCTATCCGTATTTTTAATAAATTGCCTAACAATTTAAAAGATCTTCGTTTAAATTTATTCAAACAAAAAATATTTGATTTACTATTAAGTAAATGCTACTATTCTATTAAGGATTACGTTGATGATAAAATGTTATAAATTAAAAAAAAAAGAATTTAAGAGAATATTATTACTAAGTTATTTTTAAAATTTATTTTTTATTAATGTGTAGCTAATAATTAGATTTAAGTTGAATATTTGTACGCCAGAAATGGTAGAATATAAGAGACATATTACCAATTGTTAACAACTTTTCGCACTATATTTTTACAAATAAACGTATTCTATTCTATTCTATATTCTATTCTACTACTTATATAATGTGATGATAATTATATGCTTAGATGATAGCATGTGGTTATACAATTATACCTATTAATATTTCGATACGACTTTATATTATAATAATATTAATATTTTGTCGATATCTATCATTTATTACAAGTCGCATCACTACACAATCATACGAATGTCCCCTTTTACACGCAGTGTATTAAAAATGAGGGGAATTACACAAATTACAGCCATATATTGCACCTGTGCTTGTAGTGTGGTTAGTGCCTTAATTAATACTGTTAAATTATTAAAAAGAGTTGTAATTTAACTGAATTGTGAATAACATGCAATTTTTTGTAAGATCTACATTTCTATGTCAAACGATTGCCAATGATTGCAGAAGACGAAATAAAATTTACTTTTAAAAAGTATTAGGTACATGTTAGGGGTTTTTGGACAAACTTTGCTGCGTTCGAATTTTAGATTCAAAAGTGTGGTTGGGCTTTAACAACATTTTAACCACCAAATATTTTGTAGTCTTATCTATTCTTAGGTATCTTGTTTGTCTATCTGTAGCGAAATGCAGTATAACAATGTAGGACACAGGCGAAATACTCTCACTCACTCTCTTCTATTAAAACTAAAATAGTAATTTTAATTTTGTCGGACTGGCAAATCAAAAGCCGCAGGTTAGATTTCGAGGACACATAACTGCCATTTTGAAATTATGATATCAAAGTTATTATATAAATATAAAAAAAGCCTTTATTCTACCATTTATATAACTTTATCTTACAATAAATTTATAGAACCCGCCACTTTTGCGTAGGCCTCCCCCAGTTTAATCCATTGTTTCCTTTAGCTTGTACCCTCCAACCGAATCTTCATCTTTGTCTAAATATATCATCCCATCGTTTTCGTAGTCTGTCTTTCGGCCATTATCCTCTCGAGATATCCACACAGTTACTCTCTTCGTCCAGCGATCATTGCCCACTCTAAGAAATGTAGGTGCTTATTGAAAAGTAATTTTCACTTTATAACAGCTAAGGAGGCTGAGGACACTTAAAAGATAAATTAGTTTTGTTATAAATTAAATGTTTTCGTACGTGTAAAATTCATAAGAAGTTAGGAGACGTATAAGGAGGTCAAGGAGTTGGCTCTGGATAGGGAGAGTCGAAAGAAGCTGCATGCTGATTGATGAAAATTAAATTATATACCTATAATTATAATATAATTTATTAAAAAAAATTAAAATACATATATTTATACAAAATTCCTAACAAGTAAATGAATATTTCAATGTACACGGGTTCATATTCTGTAATAGTTAATTTCAAATGTTTTTAATGATAGATAGTATAAAATAAATTAGGTTTAGCACATCAACTATTTTCGTAGCATGCAAATAAATGTTTTAAACACAACAAAGACAATTTATAATGCATGACTTGATTTAAGTAGAGTAAATTAAGTGTCGTTGGAACTAAAAAACAAGTTAGAGACTTAAAAACTAAAAATATATACCTGGTTTACATCTATCGTACCACGATGTAGTAGTAACGTGTGGATCCCTAATTGTGAGTTACTGCGCCCGTGGGACACAGGCAGACACGAACCCGGGAGTCCACGTAATAAATAGTGCACTTTTTATTTGTCTTACATTCTTACTTTCTTGAAGATATTGAAACTTCATTGTTAGTTTTTGTGAATTGGAAATAAAATTCTGATTCGTAAGTTAGAATTTAATAATAATAATAGTCAACCGTGTTATTGTTTAATAATTTAATTTTTATGATGTCTTATCGTATGGCTCTTAAAGTATCTTGTGTTGGCGCTTCAGCCTCCCATGTGATGTGGTTTAAATCTTTTTGATGAATATTTAAAATTAGGTAGGTACCTTTGTCTTGTCTTCCCTAGTCTGCGCATAGATAT
Source organism: Protodeltote pygarga (assembly GCA_936450705.2). Classification (NCBI taxonomy): domain Eukaryota; kingdom Metazoa; phylum Arthropoda; class Insecta; order Lepidoptera; family Noctuidae; genus Protodeltote; species Protodeltote pygarga. The sequence goes on from OW388248.2 coordinate 18,074,320, forward strand.
TTGCAAATAAGTACCTACTGAATTCAATTGAGGGTTGTCATTTGTTAATGCGTTTTACGACATAGAAAATATTCATAATGTTGAAACAGTAAAGTTTCATACAATAACACTTGATTATTCGACTTACAAAAGAGGTTTCAACATAAAAAATCAAAGCATAAAACCATCAGGGGACGCAGCGAAATATTTATAGCAAGCGCACATGCGACGAATACACGACAAACATTCATTTTGCCAACAATGCCGGTCAACAACTTAAGCATATTGGCTGAACACTCACTCCCAATCAACGTCACAACACTCGCCCCCATCTATAAAAAAACAAGTGTTTGCTCTCATAAAGAATGAGTGCAAATCTGCACAATGATTGTTTATGTTTCCATATCGTTCCAAGCACCATTGTTGCGCAGAGCACCCTCCTTTTATTTACAATAAAACGTACGATTTAACATGAATACAAAAGTTAATACGGCGGACGAGTATAATAGCGGCGACGCCCCACATAATCCTCTTAATCACTGAAATATTGACAGGGAACTAACGAGTGTTTCACTCCACAGATGGGTCACCATGGCATGGAAGGGCTCGACATGCTGGATCCTCTAACCTCGTCGTCGATGACCACCTTAGCGCCGATGGGCGAGGCGGCGCCACCGCACCACCAGCTGCACGGCTATGGCGCCATGAACCACGTTATGAACCACCACCACCACGCCGGCGGACTAACCCACGCTCCGCCAGCACACCTTGGTCACCCCTCAGCAGCACTCCACCCGGATACCGATACAGATCCCCGCGAACTCGAGGCCTTTGCCGAAAGATTCAAACAGCGACGAATTAAACTAGGCGTCACCCAAGCAGATGTAGGCAAAGCACTTGCAAATCTAAAGCTTCCCGGAGTTGGCGCACTCTCACAGAGTACCATCTGCCGCTTCGAAAGCCTCACACTCAGTCATAACAACATGATAGCACTAAAACCAATCCTACAGGCGTGGCTCGAAGAAGCAGAAGCACAGGCAAAGAACAAAAGACGAGACCCAGACGCGCCGAGCGTGCTTCCAGCCGGTGAAAAGAAGCGTAAGAGAACGTCGATTGCGGCGCCGGAGAAGAGAAGTCTGGAGGCGTACTTTGCGGTACAACCGCGGCCATCTGGAGAGAAGATAACAGCGATTGCGGAGAAACTGGATCTAAAGAAGAACGTGGTGAGAGTGTGGTTCTGCAATCAGCGACAAAAACAGAAGCGTATGAAATTTGCGGCGCAGCACTGACCGGCGGGCGGCGGCGCGGCTCTGCTGTATCCCGGCCCCGGGTACGGCTACTGAGCGTCGCCGCTCCGGCGCGCCCCGCCCCGGGCACGCCTCGATGAAACCCCACACACAGCAATAAGGATCTCATTTCGATCTCATACTTATACTCCCTTTGAGTCAAACAACTTAGTCTTTAGTGTAGATATTATACCATTTTTAAGTTTGTCTATACACGTTCTACGGATTCTTATATATTTTTCGAGACACAGGGTATATAATAATCAATTATATACATATCAATGCAGTGAGTAGATGTGCTTCAATCGAGGTTTTGTTCATGCGCACCGTCTTTTCAATGTTTTCGAAGCATCGAATATGTACATGAATAAAAAAATGAAATTCAGGATTTTTAAGAGAATGTGCCTTGCAAATAATCAATATTCTGTGTTTTAATGTTAGTAACTTCATTGCTGCGAGTCGCAGAAGTCGTTCCGGACAGCCGGATTTTCCGGTGTCCGGTCGTACACACGGTATGACGTGAGTGCTCGGACTGGACAGGTAACATGCGAGACTGAAGTATCCTTTTAAATGTAGAATTACGTATTAATTTTCCTGACTTTGCTCATTATTTAGAAGTGAACAAACTTCTCGCATTTGTTACCTGTCAGTGACCAGTGCACGGTCGAATGTTTAAATTGTATTTAATGATAAATTTGTTAGGCGTTTTGTTCTCATTATATTATGATATTGTACAAAATAATTGTAAGGAATTATAGTTTCAAATCTAAGTTGTAGTTAATACTCGGTAGAATTTTGTACTATATTATATAATTTGTGTTACTTTATGTTTGTTAATTTATTTCTATGATTATTAACATTTTCACGAAATGGCACAATTTCTAGTCTAAGAGGTTATTAGTGACATTTAGCCAAAATAGAATTAACAATTCCTTTGTAAATAGATCACACATTTCGATTAACAAGTAGGCATTAGTTTAAATACACATAGTTACTAAAAACAAAAGGAATTAGTACAACGCAGTTGGATTCATGCACGTCGTATAGATTATTTTATTTCGTATACGTCGTATAGATTATTTGATTTTACAGCAATTTTTGTAACCTAGATAAATCAAGAGGCGATGTATTACTATAATTAATCGATGCCAAAATTCAAGTTTGAAACGTCGATAAATTCTAAATTCAAATGCGGCCAAAGTATTGAGAATTTTTTTTAAATAAAGTTTAAAAACTAATTCCTAATTAGTTTTGGTTCCTTACTGCATGAATCCAAAAGGGTGTTATGCACCACGGCTTAAATAATAGAAAACCCGAAAAAAATACATAAAAATTTGCGAATTATAAATAATATTTTTAAAAGATATTTTGTAAATATAGATTTAATGAAAAGAACGTGCAATCTAGACCTCGGTAATTATAAAAATAACTGCTAGGAATTTATTGGATCTACCACAGACAAGAAAAACCCACGTTATACCTACTTTCTAAACAATCTAGTCATAGCTTTACTAAAATATCAACTTTACTATTGTTTAAAAAATATATTTTTATTGATTTATTGATGTTGAATTAATTTTATTTTTATGTAAAATTTTATTTTTAAACGTAATTAGAAAAATAATGGCAGATTTTGTTAACTTATACTTTATTATTTGGAACCTACTGGCATTGGTAAAATTGTTGTACAATACCTTACGTCACTGCTTAACTTATTATGAACTAAGATTCGTGATATTACAGTGTTAAATATTAGAGATAACAGCGCGAAATTTCCTATTTAAAAATTAGTTTTTACTTTAGTATAAGAAAAATTGGATTAGACGCTCTGAAACTGGTATTAAAAAATACTTATGGAATAAACCCTCTTTATGTAAATAAAAGTTTTTAATAAAAGAAAATAATGTGACGTAAGTTATGTACTTACTAAAAATAATTATTTTAATTTGTAAATAAAAAATCTGAATAATTAATAATAGACCGAATGTAACTATTATTACTATTAGTTCTTGTAACTAAGTGAGTAATAATTTTAAGTAGACATTAGAAAACGTTTCTCTTGCAATTATTAATTCTTAATTAATTATTATTAATAATTAAAAGGCAACAATCTTATTTCGAAAACCAATAAACAATAAATTGAAAATAGAAATATTAGTAACATGTGTTGTTTTATTATTATATCTAAATGTTAATTACTGCACAATTGGATAACATTGCTGGGTTTGAACCCCAGCTTAATGTATAAGTTATTCATCTTCAAACATATATATTTGAAAGTTGACAGTCTATCTCAAAGCAAGTATTTTGTTGCAAACACTTCTTGTCGTGACTACTTAAAGTATTATTTAGAACTGACGGAGTGTGTCCATGTGGATGAACTGTAGCAAGGAATTCAGGCGAATGTCTCGGCATGCCGCCCGCATCCACTTGTTAGCAAAATTGCAATAGAATCCGGTTTATAGGAAAATGGGAGTGTGAGGAAAGCTCCAATGAGTAACAACTCCTCATCATATCCAGCGGCATTCGAGTGAACGCAGTGCCGCTGAGCAAATGCCACGATTGTCAATACTCAACCGCATTTCGCAGGACCGCAATCCTAAATGTGTAATTGGCGCAAAAAGAAAATTAACTTTATTTATTGAACAGTCAAATTAAATTAAACTTATAATTGTAAAAGGTGCGTACAGACTGGTGAAACGTATCATGAAATGTATCAATCATGCTCTGAAAGAATTTGCCGTATAATTGGCAACAATTTTTCATCGATTGGATGTCTTGTGCGCGCGAAATGTGCATTTCACGCGCACGCTACGAGCATTTCGAGCGCACGCTATCCAAAATTTGGAGGTTTGTCGGACGAACACAAAGGGGCTTCGTAGAGAATTCGGGAGTTTCGTAGTGAATGTGTGAAACGGACGTGATTCGTCCGCGCTTGCAGCGAACATGCAATGAAAGGCTGATAAGTTTCATGTTACGTTTCATCAATCTGTACGCACCTTTAAGAATATATATTATACTCAGGTAAGATCAATAACAGATTCCGGATTCTTCCCGGAGTTTTGGTGTTCCAACAGTTCATGTGTTCGACCCGCAATAAGTTGATAGAACACTAAACCGATGTAGTTTTCTCGACTTAATGCTATCCCGACATGCAGTAGACCGACAGAAGAGTAGGTAGGCCGAAGAGTATCTCTTGTAAGTAGCTTATCAGAAGTTACCTACTCATAAATTACTTACATAAATTTTACGGAAGAATCTTACAAAAGTGTAACGGTGGTCAAACCTAAGACCGTAAGCAAACGGCGTATTTTAAACGTGCTTCAAACGAGATTCGAACCCAACTTTGTATCAGCATCTACGGTAAAGAAATTGCGCTTTTCTAAAACGCGCGTTCGTAAAACGCGCGTTGTCTGAGCGTTTAAAATACGCGATGTGGTAATCAAATCCTGAAATGTTTACTAGTTGGCCGTGATCTATTTGAATCCAAATGAATGAAAGCATTATCTTAGAACTGGTTCAATGTCACGGCTACTAGAGCTGCTACCAATATAGTTCATATGTCACACGTCAAGTGTTTCAAGGCCTTGTATCTATTTCAGGTTATTACCAGGAATAGACACAGATACTAGTCGTCGTGGGAAGCTAAGAGGTTTCAATCAATATTTTAGCCGATTAGGAAGTTTAAATCTAACAACTTGGTGTAGGAACTATAGATCTCCAGTAGTGTCAGAGTTTAAAACTTTAAACCGACCATAGATATTGGCTCTACGCATTACTTTTTTGTGAAAATTAAAATTCAGCATTACTCATGTGATTTTTTTTGCAACGTCAGCGGTAAAATATTGCATATTATTTAGTAACCATGGTTACCGTGGTTACGAGTTGATACTTCCATAATAAACTATTCAATTCATTATTTATTTTAGACATAAAAATTGTCGTGAAAATGATTGATTTCAACAAAAACGTTTCATTATACGAGTATGCAGGAATAATTGTGTTTCGCCATGCCACATCATGTGGTTTCCGTCCAGAATAGAACCACCCCTACTCGTCCCGCGGGTGTCGTAACAAGCGACTAAGAGAAAGATCCGGAGGATGTGCAGGATCCCTGTCTTTCACGTGGCAATCAGGGCAAGAGGCCATTGCCGTGCAGCGGGATGATATGGGCTGACAGTAACAGTAATTTCTAAATAAATAACCACTTGCCTAATATGGGTAAGGTAACTAAATGAAATTGAAGGTACTCGTAAACTGCTGCCTCTTTGGCAAGCGCGACTGCTGAGCATGAAGTCCTGGGTTCAATCCCTGGGTTGGGCGAAGCGTTATTGGGTTTTTCCATTAGGAAATTCTCAGTATATAACATTGCCGGTGAAACGTGTACTGCATGCATACACCATCGTCTGCGATGGTATGTTATTTTGTCATTGTAAGACCATAATCAAAAGATCTGGGTTACCTTTAGATTATATCTTCTGATTATGCAGCTTTAACAGATTACGATTCTGATGTGGGGTCAATATAGATCATAAATTATAATCTAGAATCTAGACATCGTTTCCCAACAGACAAACACCTAAGCGATGCACATGTAGATTTCCCCATTTTAAACTACTTTTTTACGAGTTCTGAGCACGAGGTCCTGGGTTTGATCCCCGGGTCAGGTAAAGTGTTGTTGGGTTTTTCCATTGGGAAATTCACAGTAGTACCACGGAGTCTGGAACTGTGCCGGTTATGGCAATAGGCTCGCCTCCTAGCACGACGACTTATAGCCGGCGAAACGTGTCTGTACTGCATACATCTCTGCCTACCCCCTATGGAGATTACAGGCGCGTTTATGATAATGTTTTTTTTGTTAATTTGATAAAATTATTACATAAATATAATCGTAATATCATCATACTTGACAACATTCTCAGGGATCGGATAGGGTCGTTTTTACAGTCATACACACATTTTAAATAATATCTCATGTAATTTAAATAATATTAATTTCTAATAAAGATGTAGGTAACAAAACATAATTAATGTAAGCTGTACAAACAAAGAAGAAAATACCTACGTTTTAATGTAAAACATTTTAGCCGCGTAGAACTACGAAGCTACGCTGTCTACGGCGTAGTAAGCTACGATTTTCGTAGTACACGAAACTGTACGAGTCCACGTTCTACGAAATTGTGATCGCTCGAAGCTTCTTGTATTATTTTATTATTGTAAAGATGCAATTATGTGAAAGTAACTTTATAATCTTGTTAAAATTGTGATTGTTTTTGGTGCCAAACATTTTTGCTAAAAATCGGACTTTGTTCCTATTATTAAAGGTTTTTATTTGCGCTGTATCCAAAAAAATCAAAATTAAAAGAAGCTTATAAATTTTGCTACCTCTTAGTGAAAGTTCTATCAAAATCGGTCCAGCTATTTAGAAAATTTCCCGAAATAAATAGTCTGAAAATTGGACAGATATAAAAATTTTAAAAACAAGTACCTCGCATAGGTACTTTGAATTTTGAAAACATTTGTTTTGTTTTGACCTTTCAAACAGAAACTTCAATTTTATTTATTAACTAAGTGAACTAATTAATATTGATGGCTCAAACAGGTTCAAACCTATTTGCGGTCAGCAGTTGTCACGTTAAAAACGTGATTGAAAGCGGTAAATTTCAACATCGCGAGATAGTCGATCGAATAGCGCAGGATGCTTTAACAGAATTATTTAGCCTTAGGCGCCAATCGCGCTAAACACTATCTTGCTCGCACATTGAAGATATAAATTCTTTAGACGAAAAATCGCAAAAAAGTTAAGGACAATAACAAGTTTCAACAAAAATATCAATTTGATTGGAACAAGTTTTCATTTATTCAAATCGATGAAAACTAGGGGTGGTTCTTTTCCTAGGCCGGAAACCACACGGCGAACGGCTAGTAGGTACATTAGTCATCACTAATTAGAAAGCAACTGAACTTAAATTAAAATATGTAATTATATAAGTGTATAAATAAATGGAATGTTTAGTAATTTGCTGGTAATTTCTTACTTTGTCACTATTACTTAGTGAAAATTTTTAAACAGCTGCTTGTTAATCATTATAGTTACTATGTGTAAAGATACAGCTGTTAATTTTCCTAAAATATATAAATAAATAAGTTTTCTTACAAAAAATAGCTTCAAATGAATTTTTGTAGCAGTTTTTATTAAGGAAAACTTGTTCTCCTTAACTTGTTTTTTTACGATGTTCATAACTATGTTCAGTGATTTTATATCTTCAATGTGCGAGTGAGATAGAGGTTGGGTGCGTTTGGCGTCTTAAAATACCCACTCTACATTTTCTGAGCTGAATGCTACATCTAATTTCGTTGGATACGTCGTAAAGACACGGGTAATCGCTTGCAGACAGTTGATTAGCTCAAAGCGCTCCGCTCCGCTCAGTGACCAGTTGTAGGTATAAGTTACTTTGTAGATATATATCTAGTGGATATTTCGGAAGATCAATTTCGATTTAATTGAAATTCAATCATTGTATTACAGGCTGACTATCTGTATTTGAATTCAAATCGAGCGACGAAATGAATGGCATTGTTAAATACGTATATGTACTGTGTGTAGCTACAAGGTGGTGGTGGTGGTTGTGGTGATATTGATTTTTTGCAAAGAGGTACCTACTTCTTTATAGGTACTTAGTTTATGTGCTGGAGGGACTTTGAACGACGTTTACACGAACAATTCTTTCAACTTTGGAACAAAAGTTCGTTCTTCTTAAGTCAAAAATTACACCAAAATAAAAAAGAGGTTGAAAAAAAATATTTCAAAAAATATATACTTATTAGCTTTTTAAGTTTTCTATCCAATCCTATCATAAATAAATTAACCAACCTGTAACTATCCTATTGCAGACACATAAGGATTGGCATTACTTACCACGCTAGCACATTGCGTGTTGGCGATAGGTAATAATTACTAAAAAAAAAAAGGAATTCAAACCAAGCGTCCGTACATGACGAGAAAAGCTCTTTTGGTGATATTTTACTTGGATGGAATGGATAATTATTTATAAAAACATAAATTGGTTAATTAAATTACATAGACCAATAGAAGCTTTTTAATAAAAAAAAAATTTGCTTCAGAACACTAAAAAGCTAGAAATAACATCAAAACATTAATTTTGTTATTATTCCTTTCTTTTCTTCAAATGATGATAAATTTTCTTACCTAGTGTGCGTGAGAGTAGTGCAAGGGAATATAAACAAAACATGCTAATGGATTAATGTCTCTAATTGTACCTACAATGTCTTACGCACATACATTCCACTAGGCGATAAATTAGCTTGTAGACCTCGAATTGCCAATTCCGTCAGTGTTCATTATTAATGCCATTTTGTCAGCAAGGTAACGTTTGAGAACTGTCGTATGCTCAAAAATTCTATCAAATTTCATTGGTTTACTCTTCACTGGCCTTTACACCATAGACCTAGTCGTTCTGTAAAACCATGTAGCAGCAAGGAGGCTCTACGGCTGAGTTAGTGCCGCCCCGTGCCATACGTCACCCGTCTCTGGGGAATACGACATAGTACGTAACTGGATACGTTTTTGGAAATATCGCTCAGGAATTTTAGTTGCTGTTGGAAATTATTTGTTTACTTAGCTATTTTTATTTCTTAAATTTTTAATATCAAATTAAAGAATAGACTTGTGTCCATTAAGAATAAATCTTGGATATATTAATAAATCGTGAATAGAAATTTCCAATGATTAATCACAACATCACAATTACAAATAACAAAATTATTCATTAAAATAAACTAAGATTATTGTTATTTTTTCAAAATGAATTCAGCCAATTTTTAAAATTTAGTCAAAAAGCCTATTAGCTGGTGATTGAGACGCCTGAACACCTAATTTGGTTCGACCTAAGACTATCGACAATATATTTTCGATATAGTCGTTACCTAACGCTCCTTTGTTTCGCTATTTTCGATTTGGAAAAGTCACTGTTGCATGGATTTAATTAATTGAAAAAATATATGACTCACTCTTGTCCAGCAGTTTGACAATACAGAATCTAGCATTCTGCAATTACGCCAGCGACCAAATATTACGTATTTTCCTGAACAGTTATATTTTTACGAGTATTTAGTATTTTTTTATCGCAATCGTTTACGTTCTATCGCAACCGCCTGGGTATCTTGGGCGATACATTTTATTGTAGGACGGCACCGAATTATGTTATATAACTACCTCGGTACTTATAGTTATGGGGCCTTCTAGAAAATAGCCTGTTCCTACACTTTCTACTTGTACTCACTGAAATCGTATGAAATAGCAAATTCTCATAGAATTACTTAATACCTAAAATCTTATTACGAGATATTGTAAGAAAGTAATATAGAGAAGATAATAGAGAGAAAGTTAAAGTTTTATTTTTTGCAACAACATGCACAACCAAAATATTAAGTTAAAAGAAAAAAAAACGGAAGGTAGGAAAATTTGCGCGTCGCAGCTGTTGCAAAAGAGAGGTCAGGATTACTAAAAAACTTAAACAATTAAGGCAATTAAAACTCCACCGCATCGCTGTCCTCGGGTAACGTGCCCAGCCCAGTAGAGGGCCAGAGAGACAGACGGAGCCTTGTAACTATCTAATCTTAAAAAATCTACATAAGAAAACCCAGTACAATGTTATCAGGTTAAATTCTACGTTCATAAATATTAAAAGGTTTTTCATTTTGGTCTACTTTCTTTTCAATTTCGAAGAATTATTGAATACAGTTTCAAACGTACATTTACATAATTTAAATGACCGTTCCTTTTTTGAAGTTTTTTTAAAATAAGTTTTTGTACAAAGCGTTCTACACGTTTGGTATTAAAGATTTCAAAACAGAAATATATTTTTAAAAAAATGCTTAATTTAAGACAGAACCATCGTGATACGTAAAAATTCTGTATTATAGACACACCGTTACCTAACTTGATTGCCTACCTCATTTGAGTGGATTAGTCAGTATTGCCTGTTAATATACCATATATACATTATATTCTATTTGCGCACGCATGCACCTGTATTAACTGACAGATATTATGCATGCATGTAATCTACTTAAGGAGAGGGCTTTAGTTCTGTAGAACAAATTTTAAGACCAGTATGCATAATAATATTTATTTTAATGTTGAAGGATATTCTTTCTATTAAATTGATAGTGCATTTTATATCGTAAGTACTTATTTGACTAAGACTTAGTAAACTGGCATAATTATGTCAGTTTACTAATTATATGAAATGAAATAAATGAAATTCTATTCTACGTTTGAATTTAAGTAAATTAATAATTAGGTAAAGTAATAAGCAATCTAGTATTGGAGGCATTTAGTCTTGTAGGATTTTTTTGACAAAGCCTGGTTTTGCGCCTGATCTCTCTCCAGTCGTGTCGTCCCATCAGACAATTAAAGTGAGGGAATAGGGAGAGCACCTATGTTTGCGCACACTCTTGTGGCTTGGAAAGCTCGGTTAAGCTGTTGGCCCCGGCTGTCATGAACATCTTTGAAAGTCGATATAAGGAGTCAGGCTGATCTAACTTAAGAATATTGTATCCCTCTGTGTTGCGAAGGTCAGATAGGCAATCGTTTCGTAGAAAACTGATATTCAGATGCATTTGGTAAAATTAGTAGCCGATCCCAACAAAGTTTGGGAAAGATAAGGCTAGGGGGATGATGATTTGAATTTATCTAGTAATGTTAATTTAGATTAATTAGCTGTAGTCTTGCAAATCATGAATAAAAAATAGTAAATGCTTGTTTGTAGACTACGAAACAAGCCCTTATGCTATGTCTTATATCCTACTTATTAAATTTACAGCATAATAATGTCGTAGTAGCGCACTTTTTTTTTTTTTTTTTGCAGAAGGGGAAATGCGCCTTATGCATACCGTCCCGCTCGGGGATGCGAGACGGTTATGTCGGGCTCTCCGGCCTAGAGATGGTAGGCGGCCAGCATACCGACTAAAACCCCTTCTGTGTCACCTCCTTTCCAACTCGTAAAATAATTTTTATTTTATTGTGTTGGATAAATAATAGATATATTCCTGGTGGTGCGCGGCGCGGCTGCCAACCGGTCTACGGTTTTTCCTTCGCTGGTTACTTTTAACATATTTTATCTATACAAAGGTGTGTTTAATTGTCAGTAATGGAGCAAGATAATGCCTATTTGGCATCGATTTGTGAAGAAACAGGGTCTTTATCCTTACCTGGTACATCAAAGCAGGTGTCTGAGCAGATATATGAAGGAAAGTCAGAAGCTGAGTTCGGTGAAAGTGGTGAAGAGGAGGAGTTCGAGGAAGCTATTTCTCGCAAAAGAATAAGGGAGAGATGTTCGTCTTCGGAAAGTGGTGAATGTGATGGGGAATGGTTTGAGTTAAGAAAAGGAAAAAAAGAAAAGAAGTTGAAAATGGTAGAGGCTTTTAAAAGTGGCAACGAAAATTGTCAGCTATATATTACTGGCAAAGATCCCCTTCCCAAACAGTTTGCATTGGCCCGTTTCCTTAAGGAAAATGAAATTAAAAACGTATGCAGAGTGAAGTATATAAGTCCTTTTAAGGTCAGAATTGACTTTGAAGATGCAAAGAGTGCTGATCTTTTATATAAATGTGAAAACATTGTGAAGAATGGGTGGCTTACAAACAAAAACGAAACAAACTTTTGTTTTGGTTTAATAAGGAATGTAGATTTTGATTTAACTGATGAAAAAATTTTGGAGAATTTAACTTGTGAAGGAAAAGTTGTCTCGGCCAAGCGTCTGATGTGCCGTGATCGTGGGAATGGGCAATGGCGCCCATGTGAAGTCGCTAGGTTGCGTTTTCAAGGATCGAAATTACCCCTACACGTTTACGTAGAGGGGGTACGTTTACGAATAAAAGTTGAGCCTTATGTCTTCCCTGTATCCCAGTGTTTTAAATGTTGGAAGATTGGACATAGTGTCAGAAATTGTCCCTCTAATCGATTCATGTGCCCGAAGTGTGGTGGTAGTCACGATAATTGTGAAACGAAAGTCTTTTCTTGTGTTAATTGTAAAGGGAATCACATGGCGATGGCTAAGATATGTCCAGTTTATATTAAAGAGCGCAGATTAAGGGAACTAATGTCCGAATTCGCTTGTACGTACAGAAAAGCGCTGACCCTCTACGTGACTCCAGCGCCCTTTATCGACCAAGATTTTGCAAACGATTGTAATGAACAACATTTCCCTCCTTTAAAGGAGCATATTTCCTCAATATCTGCTGAGAAAACAATTTCTGAATCATATAGTAGTATCCTAAAAAATAAAAATTTATTTGAGACTCATAGTGTAAAATCAAAAATTATATCTCCAGTACAATCCAAACAAAAAAAAGAAAAAGATGAGAGAGTTATTAGAAAGAGAGAAGAAGAAGAGAGAGAAAAGGCAAAAAGAAAGGGAAGAAGGTTCATGGCGAACGAGGAGGTGTTCGATTGGGGGGATGTATATGAGAACCGTGATTCGTGTTCGAATAAAGAAGAAAAGGAGAACGATAGGAAAGTCACATTTAGAGAGTTGATCTCTAAAATAAAAGATATCCTGTTTTTAAATAGTATGAGTCTTCAAAAAAAATTTAATTGTGTTGTTCAGATATGTATTGAGTGGATTGTTATATTTTTTACGGGTTTGGTTTCAGATTGGCCTTTGGTGAAAACTTTATTTACGCTTTTTAATAATGACTGTTCCTCCTCGACTTATTAGATTGAATGTATTTCAGTGGAATGCTCAGAGTATATTGGGTAAATTACAGTCTTTTGAGGAATTATTGAGGATTGAAAAAATTCATATGGCTGTGGTAAGTGAATCTTGGTTATTGGAAGATAAATTAATTAAAATTAAGGGCTACAACGTTTATAGGAAAGATAGGGATGACGGTTATGGGGGTTTAATTATACTTATTCATAATTCTATTAAGTCTCAAATGTCAGTTTCGAGCGTAAGAAACTTAGGTATAGAGGTGTTAAAGGTAAAGGTGTTTAATTGTTTTATTGAAAATATTATAGCAGTATACTGTCCTAGTAGGGTACTTACTTGCCAGTGGGATTGGGACGAGGTATTTGCTTTGAGTTCAAATAAAGCTATAATCCTAGGTGATTTTAATGGTCATCACTCCAACTGGTCTTGCAAGACTGACGGGAGGGGCATTCAAATCAACAATGCGATTATGGACAGTAACTTCCTACAGCTGAATAAGGGAGATGTTACTTGGATGAGACTGTCTAACAGTATTTTGCAAAAATCCTCTCCTGATATAAGCCTTGCTAGCTCAGATATTGCCTTGGATTTCGATTGGCGCGTCCTTAACGAGACTTTAGGTAGTGACCATTTTTTTATTAAAATTTCCACTGAACAGTCATATAGTAACTGTAATAAATTTAAAAAGAGGAATTTTAAAAACGCAGATTGGATAAAATACTCAGAATGTCTTAAAAATTTATTTAAAGATTATAGGTTTTTAGGTAATCTTCAAAATGATTATGATTCTTTTGTTAATTTAATTAATTTATCTGCAGATAAACACATTCCCTTTTATAAAGTAAGTCAAGTCCCATGTTCAGTGTTCAAACCAAAGCCATACTGGAACGCGGACCTTTCAAAATCTGTCGCTATTCGTAGACTGGCTTTATCTAAATTTCGACGAAATCCTACTCCTCAGAATCTAGATTATTTGAATGACAAAATAAACGATACTCGGAATAAACTGAAAATAGCTAAAAGTAATAGTTGGCGTGAGTTTTGTTCTTCGGTCGATGAAAGTTCCACCTCGAGTGAGATGTGGATGAAGATGCGGTGGTTGAAAGGAAACAGATCATCTAATCAATATGTTGACCCTATTTCTGCTGGAAAGCTTTTAAGGTCTCTAGCTCCAGATTACGTTGCTTCTCCAAATCCGATTCTTTCGTCTGATGAGTCAACTATTGGCGTTGATATTTCCATGCAAGAATTTCTTAAATGTATTAAGTCTAAGGATACATCTCCTGGATTGGATGGTATTACTTATTCCATGATCAGACTCTTGCCTCGCAACGGAAAAGAGGTGTTACTCGGTCTGTATAATAATTTTATAGCCCAAGGTTTTGTTCCATTTCAGTGGCGAGAAATTGGTATTGTTCCTATACCGAAGCCCGGACGAGACCCCAATCATATTTCTTCTCTTAGACCTATTTCATTAATTTCTTGTCTGTGTAAAATTTTACATAGCATTTTAAATAATAGGATTGAATGGCTAATAGAAAATAGGGATGCATTCTCAGTCAATACCGTAGGTTTTAGAAAGAATAAATCCTGTTTAGATAACCTAGGCGTTTTGGTAACTCGAATTCAAATAGGTTTCGCGAAGGGCCTGTCAACTATAGGTTGTTTTCTTGACATTGACGGTGCTTATAATAACGTTGATAATACGGTTCTTATATCGGTTTTAGATGAATTAAAAGTAGGCCACAAGATTTGTAACTATCTTTGGAATTTTTTGAAAGAGAGAATACTTAAGATTAGATTAGATAATAATTTAGTTTTACATAGGTACACTTCCTTAGGTTTGGCACAGGGTGATCCCCTGTCTCCTTTGTTATTTAACATAGCCACGATGAGCATTTGTAAGCTAATAGAAAAGGAAATTTTCATTTCACAATACGCTGACGATTACGTAATTTATTGTAATTGTGAGTCTGTTACAGAAGGACAAAGGAAAATTCAACAATCTCTTAATAAAATGAAGAATTTACTATCGAACGTAGGTTTAGAGATTTCTCCAAGTAAAAGTAAGATATGTGTTTTTAAGAGAGGCTTTAGAAGAGACTCTGTATCTATAAAGCTTAATGAACAAGAGCTACAGGTTGAAGATTCAGTCAAATACTTAGGTTTGTGGCTTGATCGTGGCTTACGATGGGGTAGACACATTAATGAAACGAAAGATAAGATACATAGATATATCAATTTATTTAAAGTGTTAGCAGGCTCAGGTTGGGGGATTCACACAACTCACTTAAGACGATTGTATATTGCTATTGTACGTAGTCGTATTGATTATGCTAGCTTACTGTATGATAATTGTGCCTTGAATCATTCAACGAAACTTGATAGGGCGCAAAATATCTGTTTACGCGTGATTGGAGGTTTTATAAAAAGCACGCCAATACATGTCATGGAGGCGGAACTGGCTTTACCACCTTTATCAGTCCGTAGGCGATATCTTGCAGGAAAATTCTGGCTAAAATCTAGATCCCTTAACAGTAATATTTTAAATGGCATTTTAAATGAATTGTCAGAACAATGTAATGGGGCTTATTGGCGAAACAGAAAGATACCATTACTTGTTAGCACTCATAACTTTCTAGAGTCATGTCCTTTATATTGCAGCAAAAAGCTTGAAATGTATTCACTTGACACTTGGGTAACTAATATAGATTTGTCGGATTCCTTAAAATCCAATATAGATGAGATTGATAAAGCAAAACGTGAATACAATCATCATCAATTGCAATCGTTGTGCGCGGAGACGTTGAACAAGAAGTACTCTGCTTTTTATAAAATTTTTACAGATGGATCAAAATGTCAGCATGAGAATGGATTAGCCTTCTTAGACTGGCAAACTAGAGATTTCATTAAACTTCGCGTCATAGCCAAAATTTCAATAATGGCAACAGAAATGATTGCAATCTTGGAGGCGTTGTCATACATTGAGAGTATTAATTCGATCAACTTTGTTATCTTTACAGATTCCAAAACTACTATTCAGCATTTAAAACGTTGTACTTATATATTTCGGGGCATTCCATTGGCTTATGATGTCATTAAGTTGATGAGGAAACTTAATTCAGCTGGTAAAAAGGTTATCATCCAATGGATACCTTCTCATATCGGCATCACGGGGAACGAGGAGGTAGATCGACTAGCGAAAGAGGCTGTGTCAGACGGTAGTTTATTTAATTATATTCCATGGTTCACTGATGTCCTTCATAAGGTTAAAGAAAAATGTTTAGAATTTTGGTCGGAGTATTTTGATGAACGATCTCTTACAAAAGGTATTTGGTACAAGACCATCCAACCTACGCTTCCTCGAGCTCCGTGGTTTTTTTTCTAGTGCGATGTGTCGATCGGAAGTGGTGATGGCATTGCGACTCCGTTCTGGCCACATTCCATTGAACAAGTTTGGATTTATGATGCGCAAAATTACTTCACCTAATTGTCACGATTGTAATGTAATAGAAGATGTTTACCATATTACAATGGAATGTGGAAGGAACGATGCTCTGCGCCGTCAACTCTTCCGATGGAACTGTCAAGTCGGTATGGTGAACAGTATCCTGGCCTCTCCTGATTCCGACGATGCAAAAAAATTATATAGTATAGTTAGTTTAGGAATTAGTAGTAAGGTAGTTTAGTTGTTTTTATTAATTTTTTTTGTAAGGGTGAGTATTTGGGAGTGTCACGATGAGGGTGGCATTTTTTTTTAAAAAAAAACCCTCTATAATTAATAAAGAATAAAAAAAAAAAAAAAACCTCCTTTCCGCATAGTGGCGGGAACGCGGTATCCCTAGTGTACTACATCCGCGAACCCGCCGCGGACGTCCGTCACCGGACCCTCCTTGGGGTGGGGTGATTGCCACACCCACCCACCGTGACCACTTAGAGGACCATGTGCAATGAGCGCCAGACGACCCCGAATCTGACGCCCATGGTCCTCACCTCGGCCGCAGAGGATAGGGAGAGCGGCGCATCGTAATACCGACACTCCTCTTCCCCTGCGGCCCCACCGTGTCCGCAATCCAGCGGTTGCGGCCCCGCCGAGGCCGCGGAAGGTAGGGAGAGCGGCGCACCGTAATACCGGCACTCCTCTCCCGCCGCGGCCCCGCATTCCTCAGCCGCGATGTTGTTCCTACAACACCGCGGCCCGCCTTAGTTGCGGTGCTGCCGGGTGCTCCATCCATGCAGCACCGCAACCCGCCAGGGCCGCTCCAACGCGGGCTTCCGGCTCAAAGCCCGCAGGAGCGGCGCCTCTTTGGGGTTCCTCTTAGCTTCGCCGTGTGCCCAACCACGGCTACTAAGCCCCCCCGCCACGACAAGGCGAGAACCCACATTCGGGGGGGGTAGTAGCGCACTGGATACTGACCTGCTATACAAGGGTGTAGGTTCAAATGAAGGCAAGTACGAATTTTTTCAAAATCAATGGCTGAGGTCTATGCCTAGAGCCTCTAAGCGTAGAGCCGACTTTGACTTTGCTAGTCAAACTACACTTACGGAAAATTGCGAAAAAAAAAATGGAAATTAATAGGTTTTATTAGTATTACGTCAATCAGCCCATTTTGAGCTTACAATAATTTTAGAAGAAGTAACTTATATACAAATTTAATCTAATAAGAATAAAACCAATGTTAGCACATCAATAATTTATAATCAAAATTTTTTTATTCCAAAATAATTTTACTTAACAGTGTAGAATCATTTTCCCGTTAGTCATCTTTTTGTACGTACTCTAAATAGTTTTAAGGGTTATTCTCTTAGAGATTGTGAAGTTAGACTCTACTTAGCAAAGACATGATGAAACTATAAAGTTTTTTATCATAGGATTTTACCACAGGACCCTAAAAACAGATATCAAATAAACAATATAGAATAAATTAATCAGTACAAAATTTAAAATAAATTTGTATGGTAAAAACGCTCGAGGCGTTTAGCAGTCGAACGTTTACCCCTCTTGCTGTCGAACAAGGTAAATAAATTTGTATGTTTGTTTAAATTTATTGGTTTCGTGTACGGATAGTATAGTGGTGTTTGTATTTAAAACATTTGCCGTAAAATTTTGCCGTTTTTGGACGTAGACTGAATTAACTTAGTTATAATATTACTGCTCAAAATATGTATTTCACCTTAACTAATTTTACTTACAAATAGTTATCCTACTAATATTATAAATGTGAAAGGATGTTTGTCTACTCTTTCACGCAAGAACAATACTTTACAGTAATACTGTATATAACATCTGAATAAAACATTTATGCTACAATTTATCAACATACCACGCAGGTGAAGCTGTGGACGGAAGCTAGTATTGGTTTAAAAAATGGCTCTTGCATTTGTAAAACAGGAAGGTTCCTACTGCTAACGTTTTGCTGTATTCCTTTACTCTTTTCGATTTCTCTTGTAAAGGGCCCTGAAGTCCTTTCGCATAACGCTAAATATATTTTCTTTGGTAACCTAAATGCTGAAGATCATCAGCAACATATTGTTTTGTTCTTTTGAGAGGTGCTGGCGTAGATCGAATAGATTTGTTTTCCATCTGCAAACGTCCGTGTGTAATTATGACATTAAACTGAGTGACAGCTAACTTATTACCGTTAATGTCTAGGGGACGACTGAGAAAGACTTTTTTTCATCAAGTGATGGAGAAAATAGGAGTCTTGACTTATCAGGAAGTCAAATAACATAAGTCAAATTTTTTTTTACGTAAAACGGTTTTGTCATCAAAACTAAAGCTGTTTATCAAATATCAGATCAATCTGTCAACAGGAAGGGGGTGAAATATATGATTACTAAATTTGAACCAAATAATAAACAGGTCAAGCTATATAAAACCATTTAAAAACAAGCGGAGGATAGAGAGAGGTGGCGATTGTTCCTAGCCTATCTCTTAAATATAGGAAGTTCAAGTTTTTGTCCATCGTTATAAATTTTAAAAGCCATAAGCTTTTGTCCTTTAAGTACTAAAATCTTAAATTGTCACAAGGTCGTCTCTTCCTCATTTCGTCTTGAGTGTTGGTGATTAGAACCTATAGGTAAATAAAACCAATTTTTTTTATCATTTTTTAACTTTACCTTCACCATTCTTTCAATGTTAAACATACAGTCTTGGATCAACAGTATTAGCCTTAATGATTAGCTTTAGGCATTCTATCCCCCACAACAGAGGTTGCCAAACATCGGTTCATCCAATTAGTCGTTGAGCAAACATCTGCAGATTAACCAAATAATGTTGTTGAACAATGGGTCCGAATACATTCGATATAAGGGGCCCGATCAGGAGCAAACAGGCGTCTATTGTAATAATATCTACCCACACAATAATTTTGGTTTCAGTGTCGGTACGTGGTAAAAGTTTCAACACGCTCCTAGCTTCGTGCGTTAGATTATAGCTGGGGAATATTACTGAAAGATATCTCAACCCTATATAATATGGCACGGTTAGAAGAACAAGTTACACCTAATTTGACCGAACCTAGGGTTACACTAATGATTTTGACTGTACATACAAACTGTTGATCTGTAACCGTGCCATATTAAGAGACTTGACTATATCACTGATATTGAACATGAACCAGTAAAAAAATAAATTAAAAAAAAACAAATTTACTAAAAAAGAAAACCGACTTCAAACAACAAAGCTAGAAACAACACAAAAACAATCGTTTTGGTGTCGATGCCAAGTTAAGCGGTTCGAAAATTAAAACACCTCACCTTATGCCTTGGCACCGACTCAAAAACTAACGTTTTTGTGTTTAATAGAAACTTAATTACGAAACCATCTAACGCAAAACTTACCACCAAGTTAACCCTTTGAACGCCACGCCGGTCATTGGTGACCGGCAAACAATAAAAATTGCATTGTGTCTGCGGCGTGGCAGTCAAAGTATTAATATTAAATAATATTTAGTGCTTTCATCAGTCATTTTGTTTTAAGTTCTTAAAAGAACAATCGAATAAAAGATGATTTTTAATGAACTGAAAAAAACAAACAAACGTGCGCACAAAGTTGTTGTATCAATTTCGGAGCAGGGCCCTAATGCTGATGCGTGCTTGAGATCGAACTTGAGACCAGGCTCATTCTTCATTACTCATCGTTACTCCTAAACTCTCTTCGCTGTTGATTAGGTTGTGAATAGTGCATTTAATTTACTAAAATAGTTGTGTACTAACTTAAACTGTTATCAGGTAAATATTACTGAAATCAATGCAGGATAACCGGTCATATGTCATCTACCCTTAACAATAATTCACACAACGGTTTCAAGTGTTTGCCTTTACACAACAGGGTAATTCGCTGGTGTGTCTACCACTTTATTACGCTGTGAATATTAGAGGGGCGGCCAGAAGTAGACCTGCTTTGATTTAGTATCTTTCATGGATAATGATTGAAGTATTATTGTGTACTTAAATTGCTTTTAAGGCTGTTAGAAATTTTAGTTTGTTAACATTTTTTTTATATCGTCACGGATTCCCTTCCTCTTGACCCTGATGTAGACATAGAATACTGGACTTTAACCAGCTAAAAGCACACTGGTATACGAGTTAATGAACTTTATCGATTCGAAAGAATCTAGTTCACTTTTTGAATAAATAAATGGTTGTTTAAAGCAGTAAAAGTGCATGGTTTAAGGAAAAAAACTATTATAACTATTGTTCCCCATCTACGTCAATTTATCTATATATATAAAAATGAAACCCGTTTTCCGTTGTCACGACATAGCATGAAAACTGCTAGACCGATTTGGCTGATTTTGGTCTTGAATTATTTGTGGAGATCCAGGGAAGGTTTAAAGGTGAGAAAAAGGGGTAGAGTAGGGTAGGGTAGGGGTAGAGTAGGGTAGAGTAGCGGTATAGTAGGGTAGGGTAGCGGTATAGTAGGGTAGGGGTAGTGTAGGGTAGGGTAGGGGTAGGGTAGGGTAGGGGTAGTGTAGGGTAGGGTAGGGGTAGTGTAGGGTAGGTTAGGGGTAGGGTAGTGGGTAAAGTAGGGTAGGGGTAGAGTAGGTTAGGGGTAGAGTAGGGTAGGGGTTGAGTAGGTTAGGGGTAGAGTAGGGTAGGGGTTGAGTAGGTTAGGGGTAGAATAGGGTAGTGGGTAGAGTAGGGTAGGGGTAGAATAGGCTTTGAAGTAGGATAATCACGCGTACGAAGTCGCGCGGGGCAGCTAGTTTTAAATAAAATAAAATAAATAGTTTATTTGAAAAGATACTAGATAAAAGTAAAAGATACTAGATAAGAAAGATAATAGATTTAATTATTTAATAAGAAAATTTGAAAAAACAATTGATACGGATGGGATTCGAACCCACGATCTTCGACATACCGTGTCGACGCTCTAACCGCTGAGCCACCGTATATATATATCCAGCGGTTAGAGCGTCGACACGGTATGTCGAAGATCGTGGGTTCGAATCCCATCCGTATCAATTGTTTTTTCAAATTTTCTTATTAAATAATTATATTTAATAAGCTATCATGTGCTATAACATGTAAAAAATTCACAAAAATGATAATAGATTTGTTCAAATACCATTCTATTACAATTTTACGAAATTTAATTTTGGCTACCAATGGGCAACGTCCATTCTGACGTCTGGTTGCCATGTTGGGGTGCAAAGCTAAGCCTTTGAGTCCGGTATTAGCCAACATTTTGATCCCGAGTTGCCTGGACCAGACGTCCCGATAGGTCTTTTACATTTTTCGGCCTTCCACCCCCCACGGTCCCAGCGTCTCGACCTCAAAAGGTTTTAATAAGTTACAAATAGTTAATATTTTTGTGAATTTTTTACATGTTATAGCACAATATGTTAGCTTATTAAATAATTCTAGTTATTATTTAATAAGAAATTTGAAAAAACGAAGATAGTGGGTTTGAATGCCATCCGTATCAGTTGTTTTTTCAAATTTCTTATTAAATATATATATTACAAATAGTTACCCTAAAAGTTTTAAGTACCTAACTACAAGTATTGTTGCAAAGAGACAAAGACTGCAAAGCACTCGGAATGTCAGGACTTCACAAGTAAATAAATGTTTTACGCGACGGAAATCCATTAAAAAGGTTGAATCATTAGGCAGACTCTTAGCCTGTCAATAGTTCTTTTTTGCAAGCCTATGGCCAATTATTTAAAATTACTAAACAACTTGCTATTCCTGCCATCTTTATAATCAACTATGGTGAATTACTCATACTATATTGTCTGTTGCGAAGGACACATCGCACACTTAATAATACATGGCCTATATTAAAGAAGTAGATTTTTGGGGAAACGCGATAAATCTATCTGTTATTAGGGTCTGGTCTAGTTCTTAGCAAATATCTCGAGTATCATTAAATGATTATTAGTAGCAGTACATAGTTATTATATAAAATTATAATAGAAATCATAGATGGAATTTGTAGAGGTCTGTGCGTATGCAAAACTCAATTCTATTGTCAATTAATCAAATCTAATTTTGTTGGTGATATTTTTTACCTCCGACGAAAGAGGGGTGTTATAAGTTTAACGTAGGTTTCTGTGGTCTATGTCATAGCTCCTAAACGGATAAACCGATTTTGGATTAGTTTTATTTAAATTTAAATTGAAAGGTGACTTAATGGACATTGGACAATGGACTTAGTTGACGTGTTCCGTCAACGGCAAACCTTGTAAATTTGATGATGAGCGCGAATGTGGCTTGCAAAGCCAACAGTGTCGTAGGTATAGGTGTAGGAAGTTTTTGGGGGATTCTTTCGCAGAAGGAGTTTTGCATCGAGATCTTTTAATCGATGCTTTACAAATGTTAGCCTTAATTTTAACCGTGTTGCGCCATGCGAATCTCTGTTGCGCCAGTTTTTCCCAACCCTTTGGAGGAATCTCATATGCTATAAGATGACGCTCGATTACGTCACCGGATACGGTTAAGAGGGCTATATAACATCTTTAAAAATCACGTCACACCATAACTAAACAAACGCAGCCGAAATCAACTAAAACAACGACTATCTCTATCAATTCAATTTAGAAAGCTAAGTAGTGTAGCAGGTACGGAACCCGTACTCACTATGCTATAAATAAATCAATTCAAAACCGCTTGGGGTGTCCACCTCGTCTGGGGAACCCTAAATTCTAGGAGGGTGTCACTAAATCACAGTTATTGTTAAATATACTGTTGCGAATGGTCAAAGGAATTTCTCTGTAATATTATTTAGTTTTGTTTATATTTCTCCTGTTTTTTTAGAAAGTATTAATGTATTTTTCCTCTACCGTGGGTACTGTGTATCGTGGCTTTATGTTTTACACTAGCAGTCCCCCGCAACTTCGTCCGCGTTAAATAAATTTTCCCGTAGACGTTGACAAAGCAGCCAGATTGACTGTTTATTTTTCTGACTTGACTCACTCAACTCGATTCCTACCGGCTTCCCATTGAAAAGTGGCATAGTCAATAATGCCTACTGACTATGTCGTTGTTTTTTCCCCGGGCTTGCTCTGGCTTACTTCTTGGAAAGATTCACCCTCCGCCACTGCTACAGACTCATAGCTCATAGCTTATTTTCATAAAAAAATAAATTAAGAATTAAATCTTTACTGAAAATAAATTGGAATTGTGATAAATGAGTCCTAGAATGTGGACCATAGGACTTCAACTCTGAGATTAATTAGGCTACAAAACCACGACGCCGATGTACTACAAAAAATAGGAATATGGCCATTAATTCTTTCTGATTTTGTCACTTGTTTGTGTCGGTTGACGATCGCCTGGCATCAGTTTAGCAACCTTGCAATCGTAAGACAATGTGCCGAGAGTACAGTCGTCGCCGTCGTCGTGCTGAGCCGAGACGAATAAAGTCTAAAGTAACTGTTTTAGTTGGCCGAATTTTAACTGTATTTAATTATATTGTGCATCACATATATCGCGCTTATGTATGAAAATTGATGTATTTACAGTATTACGTGGCATAAATCCTGTATTGATATTAATAAAATGCTTATAAGTTATGAAAAAAAGTCTCGGAAGTAAAGACCTTCTCGAGAAGTAAAGATCTATCATTTTGTTTGATGTTATTCAATCTGGAATAAAATTGTAAACTATCTATTCCATCTACTATGGGAGAACTAGATGTTAGTAGTAGTATGATGAAGAAGAAGATGAATAAAGTGGGCTTATATATAAGTAACAATTTATATAGAAACCGATCACAAGGAAAGGCAAAATGATAACGCCGTCATCAAATTATGGTTGACCAGTATCAAATTATAAATTATTATTTTTTTCTAAACATTATTTGCGTTTACCTTTCTACTGCTAGGCAAAGGCAAATAATTATCGATATAGAGACTATTCACTATAAACACAATCAAAAATGAAAAAGAAAATTGATGATAGAATATAATCTCTTTAAAAGATCGTTAGAATCGCAAAGAAAAAAACGAAAATTAATAAAATAAATTATTATCATAATGAAATGCTTTTCACAATCATCCCGTTTCTTTTATGCCAATTTATTTCTTGTCATAAATTTCAAATAATCTATAACTTTTGCCGCATAATAAAATTAATATTCCATGTTTGTTATATATAAGTATATAAGTTTAAGTTTAACTAGCGGGTGCTAAAAAGTTAAATTTAAACTTAACTTAAACTCAATCCTTCAGTATAAAGTCGCGATATAGTTATGCCCCTATGCATGATATGCTACGACCAACTTGCACGGAGTGCACTCGGTTTCAAGCTTCACCGACAAGGCTAGTGTGGGGGAAATGTCGGTACATGTAGCTTATCGATAAATTAAATAATATTTTGATAAGGTAGCATTTTCATTTATACAATGTATTATAGATTTTTTGCATTGTAAGTATGTAAAACTAGGTAATAGGCAAAAATTAGATACCTTTACTAGTCAAAACTTGGTTTATTGCAAGGATTAATTTAACAATCTTATTAATCAGCAAAACATATTTCTTACGATAGACGATTTCCTAGTCCATAACGTTATTGAATTCTAACTTTAAAGTAGTATCGACTTCAAGCTGTCAAGGTGCTTTAATAAAAGCACCTTGACCTCTGTCAACCTAGCTTGCTCGTAGAATGAAAAAAAGAATTTAAACCATGCTACAATTATGAATGCGTTGCATTAAGATACTGTCAAACGAATATAAAGGAAGTTTACCTACGTTCCAACACACTAAAAAACTAATGAATTTAAATTGAGATGCTAATGAATTAAATAATTAAAGGTAATTAACTACTCGTTGATAAGTTAAATCAACTTTTTTTTGTTTAGTATGTTTTAACAAAAAAAAGGTTAAATTTTGACCAATAGCGCCAAGACACTATAAATTAATTAAATTGTTATATGATACGTACATTAAGAGTCAGACGTAACTCAGCTTTTACCATTAAGCTAGCTTCAGGCTCTACCTACACAGGATTCTACACATATATCGATATCATTAAATGGCGATTACCCTCATCTCTATCCGCGTGAAAGTTTGATCAGGATCCCTCATTACGTTTTTTTCATGTGAATACTTCAGTAAGCTAGCCCGTGATTTCACCAAAGCTTGTGGCTGACTGACAGAATACGAAGTTAAGTTGTATTGTCCAGTTCAACTCTATTACAGTAACTATAAGGTTGAAAATATATCAATCGGATTTTCATGAAAGTTGTGAGAACTATTTTATATTGACACGCTAGCCGACTTCGGACAATCAATCAATGATATTTTTAAAATATTTACTTGCTATTTTGGAAACAATAGAAGTATCAAAATACCGTGCAGTGTGTACTTTTTTTTGTTATTTGATGTCTAAAAGTATTAGTAAAAAATTTTGTTTTACATATAAAACGGTTTTGTCATCAGAACTAAAGGTATGTACCAAATGTCAGATGAATCTGTCAAGGAAGGGGGTGAAATATCGATTACTAAATTTGAACCTAATAATAAACAGGTCAAGCTAAATAAAATCGCTTAAAAACAGGATTCTTTTTGTCTACCAGCTTTCAGCCAACCTTAGTTATCAAATACCATAATAGAATAGATAATAGTGAAAGTGGTACCTTTTTCTTAAACGAAATTGGTTGATAATCTCTATTTGATTATCTTATTACGCCTAAAATAAACAAAATAGAATCAAATAGGGGAAAAAGCGCAAATGTGCCTCCAATGTACCCTCCAGCAATCACGTGCCCCGCGCAATAAAAAAATAGTTACCACTGGCTTTATTAAAAAAAAAGTACCGACCACAGATTAAAAAGTTCCCCGCTTCTGTAAACTCCAATTAGACGCAAGTGAAAATAATTCCACATGGGGACAACGAATTTTTATTTCTGAAGTCTCCTAAGAAAAAATCTAATTTCTTTTTACGACATTAAGTTACTTATAAGTCGGGGGGACTGGGCGCGAAGGACTAATTAATTTTTTTTCCGAAACTGCCCAAATAACGGCCACAGAAGTTGGTTCCCGCCATAATTGGAAAATTTACGCACCGTTTCATTACTCCGGGCTCTTTTTTAATCGCCAGCATTTTTGCAATTAATTTTTACCAATTTTTTCGATTCGAGTTTGGAACGTGTACTTTTTAATAAGTTTTATAGCATTGATTTGGGCGCCTAAAGAGTTACGAGTTTACTAATTGAATATTTTACAGAATATTGAGTAATAAAGGGGTAATAAAATTGAGTACCTAACTGTATATATTTTATTGTTGTTTTAATTATTTTTTAAATATCGTACCTGCATGTATTTGCTAGACTGACGAAAAGTCGATCACGAGCGAGAATATGCATATAAAAATGTTTTAAGTGGTGGTCACATAATTTAAGACACCTTCTATTTACCTACATACAACTATATTTATATAGTATTAACAATGCGAAGATAAGTATTAATTCTACTTTAATTACGCCTAATCTTTACATTTACGCTTTATTATTAAAATGAAGACAATAAAAACTTGTATTTAGCAATAGTTGAGACCTTATTCGTTTTTTAAATCTTTCACAAACTTTTTCAATAAGCTTACTGCTGGCCATCTAATTAAAGACAGTTTATGTTTAAAGCTCCAATTTTTTTTTTCTTTAAAAACTGCCTACTTATTTTTATTTTATTTTGCCGGGTAGTAAAAGAAAAACACATTTAAACAATATCTAGCTTAAGTTTATTTCAAAAGTAATATCAATTTGATTATTTTCAACGAGCTACTATGGGAAAAAACAGAAGTTGCGATACCTCTACTAGAAACATTATTCAGAATTTTTATGACAATAGTTGGTCATATAGGAATGTTGCAAATCACTTGCGATGCTCTAAAGATATGTTTATTAATGCTAACAAGCATTTCAAGAAATTTCATATAACAGAACATGTATCTAGGAAACTGAGACCTAGAAAAATAACCCCACGTGACGACTTAAAAGTGATATTATTATCTAAAACAGAACTCAGAGCTTATTCGTTTTGGAAGTATTTGGTGCAAGAGGATCGAGAGGTGTGTCGGCAAGAACAATCAGAAGAATTATATAAGGCAAACTTATTTGGAAGAATATCTCGTAAGGTGCGTACTTTTAAAGAAGAAAAATATCAAAGCAAGATTATAGTTTGCAAAAAAGCATGAACACTGGACTGAACGTGAGTGGAAAAATGTACTATTTTCGGGTGAAATTAAAGTTAATATGATTAATTGTGACTAAAAACAATATGTGAGATGTCCTCCGAATAAAAAAATGGATCCAAAGTATAGAAAAAAAAAAGTCAAACATGGAGGAGAAAATATCAAGTTTGGGCTGTTTTTCCGGACATGGTGTTGGACCTGTCTGAAAAATTGAAGGCAATATGGATAAATTCCAGTACAAGAATATTTTAGACGAAACTATGTTACCCTATACCGAGGAAAGTTTGTCGGTGGTTTGGACTTTCCAACAGGACAATGATCCAAAACACACAGCAACAGTGGTTAAAAACTTTCTATGGAGCCAATTAGTAACGTCTTTAGATTGGCCTCCGTATAGTCCTGACATCAACCCTATTGAAAATCTGTGGTGCCATGTGAAGCAATGGTGACCACAAAACCTACCACTAACATTCATCAACTTTAAATAGCTTTTAAAGAAACATGGAAGCAAATTCCAATATTAACTTGCAACAAATTGATCTCTTCAATGCCAAAGCGATGTCGGGGTGTTATTGCTGCTAAAGTACACGCGACAAAATATTAATAACTTCACTTAATATGTATAAAATATGTCTATAATTTATTATTATAAAGATCCTTTTATTATTTACAATTTTCCTTTTTGTCTTAGTTAATTAGTTAGTGTGTCTTTAATTAGTTGGCCATACTTTTTTCTATTCAGACAGATTGAAATATGGTTAAACCGAATAAAAATGAAGGATGTCTCAAGTTTATTGAATATATTTAATTTTAACGTCTTAAAATACCTAAACGAATGATTTAAATACTGTTGCAAGTTTCTATTCTGTTTGAAATAAAAATAAATAATCAAAAATCTTAGTCAAGTTAATATCCCCTAAGTGTCTTTAATTATGTGACCACCACTGTATTTATTGACTGCACAAGCAGTTGACACGAGATATTCTTATTCTTAATGATGCTCAAGCGGCTGACTGTGTATGACTGCGCTTAGTATTTTTTGCCGATCGGTTATGTATCCATCGTGTTGTAGCTCCCATTTTGCATTTATATTTATCACTTCACTACATAGTACAAAACAAAGACGCTATCCGCCGTCTGTCTGTGCCTATGTATGCTTAGATCTTTAAAACTACGCAACGGATTTATAGATAGAGTGATTCTTAAGGAAGATTTATAATAAAATGTATATTGCACCCGTGCGAAGCCGTGGCGGGTCGCTAGTTACTAATAAACTAGGGATCAGATTACATCGCGCTCCTATTTAGCTTTTTCTCCCTTTAATTTTAAATGCTTATGCATTATACGTACTTTGATCAAATACTCCCATTTGTGCAGTTTTTAAAACAAAAAGTTCCCGGCTCACTCTCGCCGGGACCTACATTCATAATCTGATCCAGGATTTCACCCAAATTCAGCTCGCACTTAATTTGTTCAGGGAATTAGTTTCGTACGAACGTAATTAAGGAAAGTTTTTGGATTAACCACCTTGTTTTTCCACTTGTAACGACCAAATTAACTTGGTCTTCCAGTCCCCCCTTGGATTGGACAAGGTTTGGAATGCACGCGGTCCCTGTTTGGGGAACGGAAGCTCTATGAAAAACGGTTGTTGTCACAACATTTTTCGGCCACTTATTTAGTTTTAGTTTAGTTACGGTGTTTCGGAAACTCACCGCCCCCTAGACAGTGAGATATTTGCTAATTTCGTTGTTGTAAATTTGTTTTGTTGGCGGCTAGTTTTTCTCGCAGCTTGCGGCGACAACGGCTGTTAGCGGCTACATATTTCAACCGGAAACTTTATGGGATTTCGTTAAATAGCAGTTTAAAAAAAACAAGTTTTAGATTGCTTTTTTTTTCGTTTTTAGTCTAATCACCTAGTGCTTATAAGTTGGCTTACACTGAAAAGTTTAACATCGCGAGTACAGATTACTTCCTATTCATTCTAAAACGTACGTAGGAGTACCGACTTGATAAGTTAACTGCCTTCCTGTCTTTATTTCAAAAAGGTTTCATTCGTTTAGTTTAACTTAAATTAATTTTTTACTAGCAAGGCATAAACTCAGATGTAAGCTTGATGGACTATTAATTACCCGTACAAGATTTATCCTCTATTTTTAATCCCTTAAAGGCAGATTTTTAAAAAACGCTAAAATACGTTACTTTTTCTTGGTAATATCAATATCACAACTAAGGCACTAAGGTATTCTTCAAAACTAAGGTATTTCCCATATAAATTCTTACTTCCTATAGGTACCATCTTAAGGGATAAAATATTGATTTTCAATAAACACAAAATTGCTGTTTTTAAACGGTTTTACTTAGCTTGACCTGTTTGATTGATCTGATATTAGGTACACAGCTTTAGTTTTGATGCCAAAACCGTTTTACGTAAAAAAAAATTTTACTTATATTATTCATTTTCATCTGATAAAAATAATACCTGCCTCTAACTTCAAAGGTAAAGATTTAAAAAAAATACTTTTATTCGCTCCTTTTCTTCTTATAAAATAAATTACAAGATAATTTTATCAGTCTTGAATAGCTTGCTAGTTAAATAATTGACGACACATGTAGCGCACCCGCTTAACGATTGGGCTTGGACTTCCTAGCTAAGTCGCGCCGTTATTTGTGTTCTACAGTTAAACATAATTGTACCTACTATTTATATAATATAGTTTTAAATAATTAGCTCTAAGAATTTTGTAAGATTGAAAATTCATCTTCCCCTATGGTTACTAAGAACAATGCGGTTTGTATTGGAAAAATGAATTTTCAACTTGAATATAGCATTTTTTTCTTTTACAATGTTTATGTCGTCCGATTCCAAGTAACCTCACAGAATTCTTAAAGCTATTTTTTAACACCTCCAATAGAAGGGCAATTCTATGAAAATAAAATTTACCTAAAAACATACCTAAACTAGGTGCGAGCAGTCAAAAAGACGTACATGATAAAAGCTTAAGCATCGGACTCATCCAGGGTCTGCACCACGCGGGAAATCATGGTCGTACCGTGCTGGGAGCATATAGTGCGCGCCCTAAACGCGCCTTGTATGTGTGCTGTAGCTAAGGAGTGTGGATGTGAGCGTAGATTGCGGTGACCATACTTAAAAGAAAATGGGAGATAGTGAAAAAGGTAAGACTGGTAAACTTACTTTCAAGTTAGTTAATGAAATGTCATGGCAATTTGTTTTATGGTGGTCTAATAATATATTAGTTAATTCTTCGCCAACAAGGCCTTTTTAAAATTGAGATTTGTACGTTTGACAATTTTGTTTTTTGTATGTATGTTTATTTGATGATTATGAGATTTTGTAGTCAAGATATATAGGTACTTAGATTTATATGTGTCTCGATTAGTTATCAATCTGGTACCTTCTAAAATAGTTTATCTTACAATTAACTGCTACTTGATTCAACATTACGTTTTACACTTATAACCTAAATCTTTTTGATTTTATAGTGTTGGATATCATTCATGTTGGGCACTGTTTTTTGTCGTTATGATTTATCATAGTAGATACACTATTACCTTTTTTGTTATATCCCAATTTTTCCGAAATAACAAGCCTCCTACTCGGCGGGTATGCAAACGCGGGGTCCCACGAGCAGCACAATTTATGTCGGGCATTCCCTTGAATTTTCTTTTGTTTTTTTTTTCAAAAGTAACGCTACTCCTTGGCTATGTACTCTCCAGGGAGCCAGTTATGTAGAAATGATTGAAATAATATTCATGTCTGGATGCCACTGTACTTCTGAGTTGAATTGTGATTTTTAGTATTTGAAGTTACTCTCGTTAGTGTACTTTTCAAAATCATGGCCAATGAATAATCATTGGCCATGATTTTGAATCACAATCAGAAATCATAAGATTTAGAAATCTGAAACGGATACCTAACACAGAAAAAATTGTGGATTGCGATAGGATGAAATGTACATTAGAAAAATTGAAATTTAATGTAACTTGACTTAACATTTTTTTTACGTAAAACGGTTTTGTTTTGGTGACAAAACCGTTTTACATAAAAAAAATGTGTGTACCAAATATCAGATCAATCTGTCAACAGGAAGTGGGTGAAATATCGATTACTTTTGAACCAAATAATAAACAAGTCAAGCTAAGTAAAACCTTCGTCATTCGAAGATAGTCGTAATGGTATGTAATGCGGTGTTCGTCAAATAAAATACTTAATTTTGTCCATGTTTTATTACAAATAAATACTATTATAGATGCTACAATACAAATTAGATTACTCACAAATTATTTATTTGTAAAGAGCGTAATTGTAGTGTGTTTTATGTAATTGGGACGGCTGGCGTTATCTGGATATTCTCCATCAGTAAATGTATCAATTTAATACCTATCAGGGAATAAAAGAAATGCCATTTCTCCAAAGAATACTATTTTTATTAATAATTTTGTCCCTTTTGTATCAGCAAAAATCGCTGACCTTCTCAATTAAATAAAACACCTCAAATAGAAATATAGTAAAATATCTAAATAACACACATATCGTCAATTCTTTGGCGAACTTTAATAAGGAATATTTATATAAAACCAAATTCAAAAACTTAAACGTAATTATGAAAAACGTATGTACTTTATTTTCTTTTATTATGTTTATTTACAAAGCCACCGATATTATGGCACTATGTCTGGCAAGCCTCTAATTAATTATTATTATTTTTTAAATTATTTTAAAAATATTCTAAGTACAAAATGCGAAAGTAAATGCAGTCTGTTAGAACAAAAATAATCACAGACTTGGGGACAGCGAAGTTGGAATATTCTCATTAAGGCGTCTCGTCGCGCTAATCTGCTATTCGCTATCAATGAATATAGTTAGTTATGAAAAATCGAACTAAACCAATTGAAGGAGAACAACTTTGCAATACATTTAAGCTTGTTTCGTTCGTAACATGTTTTGAAATAAAAAATAGCTTTAAATGAAATTTTATTTTATGCCAGTTTTTATTTTGAAATTATTAATATACCTAATTATGTGAAAAACTATTTTTATACTTCGATCAAGCTGAAATTTTTGCTGAAACTTTGTACTGTTGTTCTCCTTTAATTAGTTTTGTTACATTTTTCATAACTATATTCATTGTTTTTATATCTTTAATTGACTTCAATTTGCGAGTGAGATAGCAGATTACAGCAAAGAGGCGCCTTAAATACTTTTTAGGGTTTAAAAAAGTACACAACGGGTTTTTTTTTAAAGTTTGTAGTTCATATTGTGAAGGTTTACTATTTAATATTAAATCTATAGTTAAATAAGGCACAGTTAAAGGCGAACGTTGTATTATTATTTTATAGTGTAAAAATACTTAATTAAAATGTTACAGTAATAGAAAATGTACTTGTTTGTATTTATTCAATGCCAAGCTTAATTGTAATGATCTTCAGTAAAAAACAAAAAAAATGAATTCGAAAATAAGTAAATTTTAAATTAATTTCTGATAAAATACATAATTTGAATAGAGGTAAAAAATATCATTAATTTTGTTTTATATTTGATTATCCGTTTCAAATTTAACAAAACGATATTTAACTATTAACAGCATTGTTTTCATGATCCATAGGTAGTTTTTAAAACGTTTGCGTCAGTCGCACGTCAAAATAATTCCTCCTTGTGCAAACTCGTACTAGCAGTACCGTTTAGTTTTGATTAAAGCCGACGAACAAAACGTTTTTCAGGACCATGACACGAAGTTAGTTCTAAAAATTTTCGGTTGTTTTTTTAATTACCCTCATTTTGTATTTTTCTTGGCATAAAATTTGGAATTTTAGTAGTTCACCATAATGTCTTACTCCTGCTAATGTTACAACCGATCTACCTAAAGTTGGCCCTACTAGGTCCCTCTGTGGGCTCCAATACAATCCTCTTGAAGCAGCCTTCGGGCAGTTGGTCTAGAATCTCCTTGATGTTATCTACTTCTAAACGTAGGTGGTCGTGCTCGTCTTCGTATTGTTTCATCCATCTGTTCAAAATTAAGATATTTTTAATCTTTCAAACATAAACTTAACATAGAATTACGACTGTATTCCCCAGAGGGGATAGGCAGACGAACGTTTTGCCGGCTATGTTGTTAAGTCCCATGTAATAGGGGAAGAGGCTATTGCCATTATCGGGCACAATTTCAGACTCCGTGCTGCTACTGAGAATTTCCTAATGAAAAAACCCAATAACACTTTGCCCGACCCAGGGATCGAACCCAGGACCTTGTGCTCAGCAGTCGCGCTTGCTACCATTAGACTAACGATTAGACATAGACAATCATTTTCAGTGATGTTTATTTACAAACCTTTGATGATTATTCTTGGCCTCAGTCAAACTCTTGATCTTTCCGTCCAAGTCCACAGCTATGAGGTCGCTTTCCGCTTTGTCTAAGCTTTCCTCTGAAATAAAAATTAAACTTGAGTTACTACCGAGAGCAAGAGAGCAAGTGAGAGTGGGAGCAATTTCAATTTACATTACAATACCATATTTTGCTATTACATTCTGCTTATTTTAGCAGTTCGTTACTGGTTACGACCATATAATGATGGTACGCCATAAAATCTTTATTAGGCGTCGAAGATACTCACGTAATCTGTCGAGGGCCTGGTCATCTATTGTAGGGAGATTCTGCAGCTCATCCATGATGACCTTTAAATCCTCGAGACCCTTGGATACTTGCTTTTCGGCTTCCCTAGCATCAGTGTTCGCTTGGCCAACCTGTAATCACAATAATAGGTATCGAGTTATAATAAGTTCATAATTTCGTTTAAATCGATCTGTTCGTAGGTATATTTTATAATTTCGATGTGTTAAGATAATATATTAATGTATCGGTTGTACTTCCCTCCCTTTAGGTTTAATTTATATATCGTTATAAAATTAAAAGGTTTTAAGACGTTCTAACCTTTGTTTGTGTTAACGTTGGCAGGTACGCTTATTTACGGAATATTTTATTTTAGCTTATGCCATTTAAAAAATAATAAACTTAGAAAAACTTAAAGTAACCAACGATCAAAAATGATAAAACACGCGCTCGATTTTGAGTCGGTTAGGACTAAGATTAGGCTTTTTTAGAATTTCAGGGAAGTAAATTAGATGTTTATTTTGCTTGGAATCATTCACGCTAGAACCAACACTCAAACATTCGTAAAATAAATCTATAATGAATGTACCTATGTGTGTTATTTCTAGCATTTTTAAGTTTGCTCTCAGATGTGCTTACAATGTTCAATCACAATCAATCAATGTACAAGTACAAGTACAATCTTAAGACACGTAAGAAAATTATATTAAATAATTTGAGTAAATAAGTATATTTATAGGCCTCCCCCAATGACTTCCAGATTGGCCGGTTGGAAGCAACCTGCATCCAGCAGCTTCCACCTTGCTTGCACCTTCCTGCGTCATTGGGGGAGGCCTATGTTCAGCAGTGGACGTCTTATGGCTGAAATGATGATGATGATGATGAAGTATATTTATATAAGTCCGGTTTTTTCCTACCTTCATCTTAGCGTCACGAGTGAGCTGCATATTGTCGGCAGCTTCCTTCTCCAAGCTTTCGATCTGTTTAGCGGTTTCTTGAACACGAGCTGTAAAATAATTATGTATTAATATCTGATCTAATACTCCTTGCAAATCTTTGAGAAACTTATTTACTATGATGGAGAATACCAATAAAGGCATAGTCAGGATCGAATTCGACTTACAAAGTGTTATAAACAAAATACAAGACGTATTTGATACAAGAAGCAAGAAATTAAAATGATTTTATAAATAACTCTATTTTATAAATGTCCCAATAGAATTTCGACTTTAGATAAAAAAAAAACCAGTCTGTAACACTTATTTTCGCTAAAAGTACTTTTAGCGCCATCTATGAACTTAAGTGGACATTACAATTCATTAAGATAGGACCGCTCTACGTAAATAAATTATAGATGGCAGTGTAATTCTCATGGATTATAAAAAAAAATATCAAAAGTTTTTTTCTCGCCGCGTCGCGCTAACCCTGCAAGCGGTATTACTATAATTATCGTGCAGGAATTTATTCCGCGACACCAAGCGTAGAAGGCGATTTTTTATCACTCAATAGTCTTTGAAACGAACTGTGCACTTTATAAAGTTAATATCTAAGAAACATTGCAGTCAACTGACTTTGGTTCGGTTACTACAAATAGGTAGGTTAGGTACTTAGGTATTTATCTGCTATTTACTGTAGGTAATACTTACTAGACAGTTTTTCAGCTTCAAACCTCAATTTGGAAGCTTCGGCTCTGGAGGTAGATGACTTTTTCCTTACTTCAAAGGCTGCCTGAAAAATGAAACGTGAAATATTTTTTTAAACTTCTGGTCCGTAACCTTTGCCTCTTGCGCTACAAGATATAGGTACTTATGCGATGTCGAAGGAATTCGATGGAAGTGGAGGGAAGTTTAAGGAAGGCGTAAACTGAATATTGTATGTAAGAGCTTCTAATCATTTAAACTTATTGTTATTAGCTTGACCCGCTTCGTACGCGTAACTACCGGATTTTTCTTGCCCTATTCCCCGTTTAGGAGAGGAATTTCTAAAAATCGTTCCTTACGGTGCTATAAGGTATAATGGGGTCATCTGTGGGTTCAATTAAACAAAGAATATAGCTCTAGATCCACACTCTCTAGGTTTTATGTTGACATTTAGCCACTTTTATGTTTTGTTGACTCTCAAGTTGTCTTACCTCAGACGCTTTGTTGGCGTATTCCTTCTGCGCTTGCTGTGCCAGGTCTCTGGCTTCTTTAGCCTTATCACTAGCAGTGTAAAGCTGATCAGTGATACTGTTGATGCTGTTATCAGCGGCTGCTATCTTCTGCTGAACTGCTGGCACGTCAAGGGCTGCCTGCTCCGCGGTTTGACGGGACTCTGTTACTTTGTCGCTAAATTCTGTTGAGGTGAGATAGATTTTATTAGTTTTAATACAGTAAGAAGAAGGTTGTCTGGTAGAGATGGTCATGTGTCACTGTTTTATCTAGATCTAGATTTTTGAATGGCTGTTTGTTGTCAGTTATCTGCTAATTTTTCTAAAATAAATAAATAATATGACCATATTTGAAATTCCCTCTTTCAAAATGAATACAAACCTTTTAAAGTCTTATAAATCTCGTTAGCGTCCTTCAGGGTCTGGTTGGTGAGTTCCACATCCTTCCTAGCATGTTCCTGCAGTTCATCTAGTTTCGCCAGCAGGTCATTTAACTCATCCTGTCTGTCATGACCCTGGTCTAAGAGACCGCGACCTTGTTTGATGGCATTCTCTAACTGCTCTAATGTATTCTCATTGTCAGCCATTAGTTTTTCTAATTCGGAAGCTTTTTCATCGATCTGAAAGAAAATATCGCTGTATGATTTTGTAAACTTAACCCTGGACCCTTCATCAATATTCTCTCTTGCTTTCCTGTACCCAAACTTCATCCAAACTAACTCGATATAGACCTATTTTACCCCAGCAACCCAAAGGATTATGATATTTCAGGGTTATAGGAGAGTTATCTAATGACTAAGGATGATTATCATGAGCGTTTAATGATTTAGTTTTAACCAGATTCCTCGAAACTGTGTATTCAAGTCTTATTCAATATTGAAGTTTACATCCAGAATTTCATGCGTTTTTCAGATGACAATTTAATTTTATATATACTGTAAAGTACTCAATGTATTGTGGAGGCTGGTGGTTAGCCGTAATAAATAGATATTCAGCTAATTAATATTAGATAAATAATGACAATACTTTTGAGAATAAAAAAGAGAGCGAGGATAAAGCAAATAAAGGAAATTAGCTTTACCGTCTTATTGATCTCTTTAGCATCATCTTTGAGTTTGTTCAATTTGATATCGGGTAACAACGTGGTGTTAACTTCAGCGTATAAGCCTAAAGCTTCTTCGTACACCTCTTTGGCTCTCTTGAGGGCCTGGTCTGCTAGTTCAGTCATACTGTTAAGTTTGCCTGAAGCTGCGTTTATCTCGTTGGTCAGCATTTGGACTTCGTTGCTAAAAATAAAGTGAAAAAATTATTGAAAGATATTGTATACTGTTTTACTTTTCTTATTATAAAGACTATACAGAAATGGAGTGATAAAGTGTAGCGTTCTGCATTCACTAGAGTAACTGTAAACGAATAATCACAAATAGTTGTTTTAAATATTAAACATGACGTGACATGGAGTAAATGATACTTACTTAATTGTTATTCACATAACTTACAAAATGTCAGAGGTGTGTGCTTTGGGTTTGAACCTGATATTTTGGTCATACCACTAGGCTATCACGGCTCAAAATACTCGGACACTAAATTCTCATCCAAAAAATTGCTCTAGCGACCACTTTACTAATGGAGTGGTCAGAAAAACTCACAGCTACAGTTACAGCAAGATGAGACTCGTATCGAAACTGGCAAAAAGGAGTTTGAGACACCGCACTGCCTAAGCCAACAGTACGTATAAATTAAAGTACCTACGTAATCTTCCAATTCTTTCAATTAGTAACTTACCTAATATTAGCCTGCTTAGTGATTCCATCTTTAGCGACCTTGTTCGCAGTGATAGAGGTATTAAATGCCTTGTCAGCAATTTCACGAATGTTCTTTGCTTCGGTTTCCAGTTTTTCTGCAAGAAGTCTTGACTCCTTCGCTAGAGCCGACATATCGACTGACTGCTTGCCGAACTGATCCGATCTGTTCCGAGCCTTGGATAAAGCAGCTGCGCCTTCGCCATCCAAGTATTCTAAGGCACTCTAGGGATAAAAAGGTTTGTTTGAAAAATAATAAACACTAGACATACTGTATCGTACCGCAAGAAAAGAGGTGTGGCAAAACAAGTGCGTAATAAGGAAAGTTCTGAAGTCTTGGTATTGCATTAGTAAACAGTAAACAGTCAGTCTTAATCACTGATTAAATTATCTCTGTTTGTCTCATTAGCATGCTAATAAATAGAGATGGCAAAAGACTTAAGTTTTGTCAATGAACTGTAATTATCGTTTATAAGGAACGTAATTACAGAATGACCGTGCCAAGTTCAGACAATAAAAACCTTGGTGACCACCATCTCACCTACTAAAGATTATAATGATCGAAATTCAAGTAGACTCACATTGATTTCCTTTTGCGCAGCTTCTATGGTATCTTCTGCTTTAGACACGTTGCCTTTACTCTTCTCTACTGCCTCGTTACCATCGTAGCTTTCATCTTCGATCTTGAACAGCATATTCCTTAAAGTTAAATAGGTACAGATTTTAACTCATCATCATCTTCCTGCCTTTGTCCTAATTTTATTTAGGGTCACAGGGAAATACTCAGAGATAACTAAGATTATAACAAATTTCTCCGTAATATGATCTCTTCTATAGAAGTCGTTTTCAACCGAATTCAACACTAGTACATCGTCAATAAATCTAGTTAACCTGTTACTGTAAATCCTAATTTAAAATTGTATTGCAAAAGTAAAATTTCAGCCGTATCTAGTATATAGGTATATTACAATATTATTCTTATTGTCAGTAGCCCTCAACCTACCAAACCATACCTACGCTAATATAATTATAATCTTACCTCACATCAGCGAGCCTGTCAGCCAACTCAGCGAGGTTATCCGTCAGACTGGCTCCAGGTCCATTGCCCAATTCAGCTTGAGCATCTTGGGCTAGCCGCTCGATCTCTCCTCTTACGTGCTGCAGTTCTTTGTCAAAGTCCGCGTTCTCTACGACTGTTGGTGACTTGGATATTTTGGCCAGGATCTGAAGATAAAAATGTATTTTTTATCATATTTTACTAACTACAGGGAATAAGGTTCTGGCTTATTGTTGGGTTAGCAGAGATAACAATACAAAAGTATAAAATAACCATGGAAAAGTCAGTATACTCTATATATTATACTTAATATATTATTATGAATACATGGAATCAATAAAGGCTTTCTACCATGTCATTCGACCTAAATCTTAGATGAAAAGTGAACGAATGAATTCGTTAGCCTGCATAAACATACAACTTTATTTCGGATACAATTGCAGCACTCACATCATCAAGTTCCCTTAATTCTCTTCTGTGCTGGTTTACGGCATCTAACACCAGGTTGTAGCAAGGTGGACAGTCTTCACAGCCCTGACCATCAGCACGACGCTTCTTGTTTTCCATACATCTGAAATATTTTAAAATTAGCCGGATACTCTGTTAAAAAATATATGAGAATATCTTTACGCCAGTAGATACTACGTAGTTCGAAACGTATTTTAGTGAACGTGAGTATTTTCCACATTTTTCAGTTCAGTCTCTTTAAACTTCAACATTTAGTACTGCCAATGTTTCGAGTGTTCTATATAGATCTTTGTTACATTGGCTATTGAGTCGACTTGAAGTCAACTTCGACCCATAGTAGTAGAACTGAAAGAAGTCCTTGTTTGTTTTGAATGCAAATAACATATTTAACCTGTCACATCGTCTACCCTCGACGTTCTCTTGACACGAACACTGTCCTGACATATCACACTGATAGTTGGTGGAGCCCCATTCATCGCAGTCGCAGTCTCGGCAGCCATCCGCTGAGAAACCGTAGTGGTATGCACGACAGCGGTCGCAGTGTTTGCTGAAAACATAATTTACTGTTATTTGAAGATTGAATTCGGTGACCATAATTTGAGCGTTGAGATTGTATCTACAATGAAGATAAGGGTTTAAAAATACGCCGAAAAACTTCACGTAAGTAGCAAATTTTTAAAATTTATTATAGTAGGACAATAGACAAGAGATCGAAATTTCATGACTGTTATTTTAATAAATATGCGGACGAATTCAATCAATTTATAAACAGCATAACTCTTACCCGTCAATACCAGGCTTGCAGTAACATTGTCCGCTGTACGGATCGCAGGTGTTGTTGTAAGATCCCTCCAGATTACATTCACAAGGCTC
Source organism: Protodeltote pygarga (assembly GCA_936450705.2). Lineage (NCBI taxonomy): Eukaryota > Metazoa > Arthropoda > Insecta > Lepidoptera > Noctuidae > Protodeltote > Protodeltote pygarga. Next base: position 18,114,935 of record OW388248.2, read on the forward strand.
GCAACCAGTTCCTGAGTTAATGTTGAAGAAACCATCCTTGGAAAGAATAGTGGATTAATATTATTCGATTTTTATGTTATAATCCACAAATAAGTGGAGGTGTTTATGTTGTAAGAAACGTTTTAAAAATGAATGTATACCGTTAATAGCGACTCTACGTTGTAAAAACAGGAAAGTGTTAATTGACATGTTTTATTGTATAGGTATAGCCATATCAGAAGCTTACAGTTGGTTACAATGGCTTAAACTCTGGCACTAGGTTATGCCTTTGTTATGGCGGGTGGCTGATCCCGGTACGCAGCCCGCCTTGCCCGATGTAGGGGCGAAGGCCATGGAGCGTATTGGGGCGATGTCCAGGAACCTGGACGCCAGGACAAAGCCCCCTGAGTGCATTTTTGAGCGGGCTTTCAGGCAGGCTCTGGACGTGGCTGTGAGGCGCGTTTGCGGTGCCCGGACCCGTCCGATACAGTGCGAGGAACACGCAGGGGGAAGACGTTTTTGGTGGGTGCGAGCCCACCATAACCGTACGTCCTCGGACGTGCGGTATGCGGAGGAAATTTTTTACTCTCCCGGCTACAAAAAAAAGGTTATGCCTTTGTCAGAACTTACCTCGCACTTATCACAGTTTCTACCAATAACGTGCGGGTGACAGGTACAGAAACCAGTGAGGCCGTCACACTGAGGAGGTCCATCCACACTCTCAATTGTACCAGCATCGTGACACTGACATGGTTTGCAGTCGCCTTTCTTCTTAGGATCGAGAGCATCGCCGAAGTAACCTAGGCAGGAAAACTAGTGATTATGTATGTCAGTAATGTGATTAAATCACTTCACACAGATTTATTTCGTGACTTTTTTTAAATACCATAAAGGTCAATGTCTATACCTTACATTTTTGATAGCTTAGGATACAATATTGCACTAATAATTTTCGTAGGAATCATTTTATTTAATGTAATATTTGGGCGTCTGGTCGAGGCAATAATAGCAAGAATGCACCCAGCGTTTTGGGAATGTTGCCTAGTCTAGTGACTATAATCTATACAGCCTACGTTTTACTCGGTAATCTTGCTATAAAATCTGTTATGTAGTGTTTGAGTTTAACCATTATTAAACAAATATACATAAATAAAATCTTTTCAGTATATAGTATATTTCAGATAAACAAACAAAATCATGTCACGTTGCGCATAAAAAATGCGTCTATAATAATTAGTTCTGTGTGTAAGAACTCTAGTGCAACATCTGAGACTGTCCATATCGATGAGAAGAGGAAGATGTAAAAGAGTTTTTAAACGACTTACCGCTCAGGCACCTATCGCAATGGTCCCCAGCAGTATTGTAGATACATTTAAGACATTCCCCGGTAGTTCTGTTGCAGTTGCCTACAGCGTTTGGATCGACATTCCCGTTACACTGGCAGAGTTCACACTGCTTGGGAGGGCCGAACTGGCCGGTTGGGTCACCGAAGTAACCGTCGGCGCAGACCTCGCATTTTGGCCCTGGAAATTAATACAAGATTCTGTTAAATTGAGTTGCGTCCGGCCGCCGGCGCAGAAACGACTGTCGGAGAACGCTTGCAGAATCGCGGCCGACAGCTATTTATTTTAATTTTTTGCCTCTTTTTTTTGTTAAACAGTTAAACCTCTTGACACGCTCAGAAAATCTGACGTATTTAGCCGCGTTTGTATCTGTTGAGATTGACCGCTGTGACCGAAATTGTTCAAAGGAAATCATCATTATTTTTGTGAACAAGATCTGGCTGAGAGACAGACTTTTTATTTACCTTAGCGACAATACACTTACCAGCATATCCCTCGGGGCAGTCAGTACATACAATGCTGCCATCCATAAGTTGAATACACCCGCTGTCTTTAGGACATGGGCAGGGTTTGCAATCGTCTGGGGTACCAGCGATTGCGTTGCCATAGAAACCTTTAGCACACAGCTCACAGTTGCTTCCAGTGGTGTTGTGTTTGCAAATACAGTAACCTAAAACATTAAAAAAATATATAACTTGAAAAAAAAGTAGTAAACCGCTACAGTTAATCGTATCATAATTAAAAACAAGTAGGTACCTAAAATAAGTAGGTTACCTTACCGAAATAAATCTTTAAATATTTTACAGTTTTTCAAAATGTTTGACTATTCAGTATTGTCAATTTACAAAGATATTAAACGAATGATTTATTAATTTTTTTGGACAAATATTTTTTATTCAACAATGTTTATACCCTACTAATTTCGTGTGATTGACCTGAGAGATTTTCAAGATTTTTAACGCTGTGTAAAGCTATGTCAGAGGCCGTAGACCTCAAGCCTTAGGCTTTTTAAACTCTGACACCAGGTTGTCATCAACCATACGATGAAGTAAGAAGTAAGTCGTAATGTAAAAACGCACCTGTAGCGGTGTGACAGATGTGTGCATGTCCATTACAGTCGCAAGGAATACATGTTGAATAGGGGCCTCCATTCGCCGGCTCATGTTTAAACCCTGGAGCACACTCTTCACAATTGTCTCCGACATAAGCCTTAGGGCAGGAACATTTTTCTACCCAGTTCGCTGGAGCGGAACCCTTCTCCCTGCCTATTTTCGCAGTTTCTAGCTTGAAGTTCATCATATACCCTTCACCAGGCTTATTATAGGAACCTCTTATTTTGATAGCAGTCAAGTTTTGGAGTAAAGACATAAACTCAAAGTTTGATAAAGTTGGGGACCACCCGTAGCGAGGGTCTTCGTGAAGCCTGAAGGAATACTCTTGTGCCTGTAACAATGTGGAACGTTAGAAAAAAAACGGATGACGGCATTCGCTAAGCAGGATACTTTAAGGTACTTTCTCTTGAATCACGAACCCAATTACATTTGTTACATTTGTTATTTTTCGATACAAAAGTTGGTTAAACACTTTGAAAATCTCTGGTTTGGCATGCGCCCCACGATACGAACATTTACTTGATCCCAAATTTTGTCATTGCAAAGTTTGAATCGTATTGCGGCGTGCCAATTTGAGAGTTATGTGCCAGGCCCTTGGTTTTCTTAGTGATTAAAAAAAATATAGAATAATAACATGATTATTAATTGGTTCATGATTAAAGATTAAATTGTATAATTGTTGTTATTTTATGATAATATATCGGCTTAATTCGCATCGCACACTCTCGTCTTTTATTCTCATATATTTATAATATTGTGATGTAAGTAAGAATGGAGAAAGAATCTTGAAAAATATTTCTAAAACTCAGATATAGGTATGCTATGTGATAGATTCAGTTGTTTTTTCACAAAATAACATGTTTACGTATTACGTAAAGCCGCAAAAATATCGCTTTGGCAACGCGCAGCACCGTTCCTCGCTAAACATTTGGACGTTAAGTTTGCGTATTATACGTAAAGGATTCCTTTGAAAAATTCAAAATGATGCGTCATGTGATAGTCAGACCATGGCCACATAGGGAACATTTTTTTTCATTAGTTATAGGTACCTATTGTGATTATTTGTGAAAATTATTGCCAAAAGAGAAAAGAATAGCAAGCAATTTTTTTATATCAGAAATAGTTATAAGTTCAAGCTTTAGGGTAAAAACCATTTTATAGTTCACGATGATAGACCACAGTAAGTACTCACCTGATTGGTAGGCTCCGGGTTATTCTGAGCATAAATGTTGATAGATACGGAAGCCCGAGGTCCTTCAAGAATTATGTCTTGGGCCGACGGATAGCCGCGTACTTCTTTGAGCCGCAAAGAGAATTTAAGGTCGTGGTTATAAGATGGACGCTGATCACCAAGGAACTGGTCCGATGCTATGAAATATAGTGTTTCGGCTCCTTGAGATGCGACAGCTGAGGAGAAATAAATTTTATTTATTGTAGGAAACTTAAAACTAATAATTTATTATAGATTTTATTGTCTGAACAGTTCAGTCAATTCTCTGTTTAAAAATGTTGAGTTGCACTTATAGATCAGGGCCTAGCAACATATAATTATATTGAGTTATGAAAATACTACAACACATATACTTACGCCCGACTTTAAACACAGAACATCTCTTAATGTGCTGCTATAATGATGATGTTTTTTTATTATTTTATGCAAATAATAATTAATTTGTAATGAAAAGTAATCGGTGGCTTAGGTTCGAACCTGCGACGTTTTTCCACTTGTTGTTTTTTGCTACATCTCTGTAATTCATACCTTGAGTATGTTTCGTCCTTAAAAGAAAATAGGTCTAATTATAAATCAGAATTGGGAACTTACCAATATTCTGCGTATTAGCATTAAACTGTAGTAGCGCAGGTCTTTCCTGGTCGTCCTCTGCGGTCCACTTCTCAGCATCTCTTATAAAGTGGGCGCTGATTTCAGCAGCCTGGTATTTAGGAGCTGAGTTGCATTGTGAAGAGTGTCCGAAGCAGAAGCAGGGGGTGCAGCCAAACTCATTGTTGATGTCCAGATTGAAGAAACCCGGTTTGCATCTGAGAGATGGTGATGAAATTAGAAAAATGGTGTTAAAAAGAAACAATCATAATGAAACGCGCGTTTTTCTGTAAACTGTCTCATTTGCGTAGCGACTGTAGGGGGTCCGGGTTGGTATCCTTGGTCAGTAAAGTGCTACCGGGATTTTCTATCTGAATATACCTATATTATACAGTCAATAGACTTCGGTCAGTTCGGGGTCTGAAACTGAACTCATGATTTGATAACAAGTTATACAATAGAATATTTTTTTGTAAGTTGGTCCAGGCAAACCCACCGGATCGAGTCTCGTTCTTTCAGAAGAGAGCTTGTGGATATATAGGAAACCATTATAATAATATACTATTAATTCACAAAAAAAATATACTAGTACTAAATAGTGACTAGACTAGATTGAACACATACAAAAAGTGACTAAAACAGAAAAAAGATCAAGACTATTTTAGTTTAGAGTACAGAATACAAAGTCAGAGCTATTGAGATACTGCTCGTTATGATATGAGAGCATTAAAGTTCCAAAAAAATCATCTATAAAAATAAAATTCAATTGCCACAAATGTTAGTCCGCGCATCAGTTCAAAGCGGTTGGACTTATTTCAATGATTTTTTGCATGTTTGTGTGGCTCCCTGGATGATTTATATTAACAATTGAACCTGGTAGATGGCGCTGCGATCGGATTAAATTAGAACAATGGAGGTGAAGCCGCGTAAGTGACAGCTAATTTAATATCATTATCTGACTAGCCTTTTCCCAACTATGTTGGAGTCGGCTGCCGGTCTTACCGGATGCAGCTGAATACCAGTGTTTTACATGGAGCGACTGCCTATCAGACCTCCACAACCCAGATACTGGGTTACACGATACCCCTTGGTAAGACTGGTTGTTAGACTTTCGGGCGTCTGACTACCCGCAACGACTGTCAATGATCTACAATTGACAGCCGGGGTCAACAGCTTAACGTGCTATCCGAGGCACGGAGAGTGATAATTAATTTATAAAACGCACATAACTTACAAAAAGTCAGAGGTGCGCGCCTTGGGTTCAAACCCGAGACCTCTGACTTGCCAGTCAACGGTCACCACCACTAGGCTATTTCACCACGATGGCAATCCATAGTCCTCCTATAAAACCGGCTCTGTGTGTAATCTCGGTCAACATCGAAGGGTTCTCACAAGACAAATCAGAAATTCTTTCTGATGTCTGCCGCAAAACTCACTGCGACATTCTTTGCGTCCAAGAGACCCACCGAGATGAAACGCAAAGCCGGCCACACATCGATGGACTCACGCTTATCGCCGAGATCTGTCACCCGAAGCACGGTAACGCAGTGTTTGTTGCTCCCGGCGTAAGCATACTTTCCACCAAGTGCTCAAACGATAATGGTATCGAGATTGTCACCTTAGATGTTGGCAACTGTACCATCTCTTCCGTCTACAAGCCACCTGGTACCACGTTTAACTTCACTCCACCAGAGAACTATAACAGCCAACCAATACAAGTTGTGATCGGTGACTTCAACAGTCGCAGCACCAACTGGGGGTACAATGACACGGATGCTAGCGGAGAAGCTGTCGAGGAATGGGCTGATGCAAATGATTTAACCTTAATTCATGATGCCAAACAACCATCTTCATTTAACAGTGGCCGCTGGAAACGCGGATATAATCCTGACCTTATCTTTGCCAGCTCCACTATCAGCTCACAATGCTACAAAAGCGTATGTGCGCCTATTCCTCGTACTCAGCACAGACCCATCATGTGCTGCATCAAACCCGTAGTCCAACCTATAAATGTGCCTTTCAAGCGCCGATTCAACTACACTAAGGCCAACTGGGAGTCGTTCACGCGGTCTGTTGACAAAACCCTCTTAAATGTCCTGCCAACCCCACAAAACTACGATCAATTTGTTGACATTGTAACTACCACTTCCCGACGTCACATCCCAAGGGGTTGCAGGTCTTCTTACATTCCAGGGCTGTCAACAGAGTCCACTGAACTACTGAACCGATATGAGATATTGTATAACACCGACCCTTTTTCGGAGGAAACGACGCTTGCTGGAGAAATGCTGCTATCAAATATAGGGCAAAATAGGCAGAAGAGGTGGATCAACACTATAACTAGTATCGACATGACTCACAACAGTAAAAAAGCTTGGAGCACCATCCGAAAGCTGACTAGCGAGTCTCCTCAACCCTCACCTCCAAGCCGTATCTCTGCCAACCAGATAGCACATCAACTGCTAGCAAATGGCAAACCAACAAGTCGTCCCAGTAAGGTTCCTAAGTCCCAAAAATCTGATGATGGTCCCGACGACATTAGTAAACCGTTTGACCTTACTGATGTCGTCGAGGCAATTTGGGGTCTAAAGTGTGGCAAAGCTTCCGGAATGGACGACATCTCAGTTGAACAAATCAAACAACTAGGTCCAGTTGCTGTATCGTGGTTGTTGCAACTATTTAATAACTGTTTAGAATCAGCTTCAGTGCCCCGTCTTTGGAGAAAATCCAAGGTCATAGCTATTCTTAAGCCAGGTAAAGCAGCAGACGACCCAAAAAACTTCCGTCCTATCTCGCTACTGTGTCACACGTATAAGTTGTTCGAGAGACTGCTGCTGAACCGTCTTACGAGTGTTATTGACCCGAAATTAATCCCAGAGCAAGCTGGTTTTAGACCCGTCAAGTCTTACTGCAACCAGACCCTTAAACTTGTGCAACATATAGAGGATGGTTTCGAGACAGGAATGGTCACAGGTGCTGTATTCGTAGACCTGTCAGCTGCCTACGATACAGTTAACCTCAAGAGGCTGCTGTGGAAAGTGGAGTCCTTAATCGACGATCAGAAATTTATCAAAATACTCCGGGAACTTCTCCACAACCGCCGTTTCCAGGTTCACCTTCTCTCGGAAAAAAGTCGTTGGAGAGCACAAAAAAATGGCCTACCCCAAGGTAGTGTCTTGGCTCCGCTTCTCTTTAACATCTACACCAACGACCAACCATCCAGCCCAAACACGACCCGCTTTCTCTATGCAGACGACCTTGCCCTCACTTCCCAAGCCACCACCTTTGAGAAGGCCGAGGTCAGCCTGTCTGCTGCTCTTGGTGACTTAACGTCATACTACCTCGCTAATTCACTTAAGCCCAATCCTAGCAAAACGCAGTCCTGCATTTTCCATCTTCGCAACCGAGAGGCGGGTCGTAAACTTAATATTGTTTGGGATGGGGTCCCGATCGAACATAGCAACTTCCCAAAATATCTTGGAGTCTCCCTGGACAGATCATTAACTTTCAGCAAAAACTGCAATACCATCAAGCAGAAGGTGCACACTCGCAACAGTCTCTTACGCCGACTTGTTTCTTCAAAATGGGGTGCTTCGCCTCACGTTTTGCGAACTACTGCGCTGGCGCTATCCTTTTCTGCTGGCGAATATGCATGCCCCGTGTGGAGTCGTTCAGCCCATGCAAAGTTGGTGGATACAGCTCTCAATGAAACGTGCCGGATCATCACTGGTTGCCTTAAACCGACTCCGGTTCAGATGCTGTATCCACTGGCAGGCATAGCGCCACCAGAAGTTCGCAGAGCGGTGGCAAGCTCTAGCGAAAGAACCAAAATGGCTTCAGACACACGACACCCTATGCACAGTAACACCTTAGTACCGCAAAGGCTGAAAAGCCGAAACAGCTTTTTAAAGTGTGTTACCCCACTTACTGGCGAGGGATCTAAGGAACGGCTGAGGCTGTGGCAAGACAGTGCATCCCTACCAAGCCCATTTATTTCACCTGCTGAAAGTCTTCCGCCTGGTCATGAGTTGCCATGGCTGACCTGGAAGTCTTTAAATAGACTCCGGACCCAGGTTGGTCGAAGCAAAGAAAACCTGCTCAGGTGGAGGTTTATTGATGACTCTGCCATGGAGTGTAAATGTGGTGCTGTCCCACAAACGATGGGGCACTTAATATCTTGCCCTGCATGCCCTGTCGTTTGTTCTTTACAGGAACTGATGGACGCTACTGGAGGCGCCAATCTCGTAGCCCAGTTCTGGGCTGACACAATTTAGATTGCCATCGACACGATAAGAAGAAGAAGAAGACTAGGCTATGACAGCTAGTTTAATATAAAGATAACTTACTCTCTACAACGCTTTCCTTCAACATTCTGCTTGCACAGACACACGCCAGTTTGAGGGTCACACTGAGGTGTGTTACCGAAAGATCCTGATTCGTTACAACCACAAGGCTTGCAGCCTTGGTTTGTAAACTCGTAGTGGTTTGGCGCGCAGACATCACACTTGTCGCCCGTGACTCCAGTCTTGCATTGACATTTGCCTTCAGCATTACACTGTAGACTGCGGGATCCTAAAAGGTAATAAACAGGTTATAGCCGGTAGTTACTATTAACACCAGATTAGATTGTCATCATTTTAGCCTTATTATTCCCGAACTTTGTTGGGGGCTGGTTCTTATCAGCTGAATATCAGTCTTCTTCGGAGCGACTACCTGTCTGACCTCCGCAACCCAAACGGATACTTTATTCTGAAGTTAGATTAGTAGTTAGGATTTAATGAGGGTACTGACTCCCTTTAACGACTGTTAAAGATCTTCATGTCAGCCGTTAAGCCGTTGGCCCCAACAGCTTAATCTGCTTTCCGACGCACGGAGCAGGTGTTAATTAGTTTATAATACGCACATAACTTACGAAAAGTCAGAGGTGTGCCTTGGGTTCGAGCCTGAGACCTCTGACTTTCCAGTCAAACGCTCATACCACTAGGCTGTCAGTGTAATCTCCACTACACACACAAGATTAAATAATATGAACAATGTCGTTCAAAAACTTACCTGTAGGATTGCAGTTGCAAGGCAAGCAGATATCTCCGGATCCTTGGAAGAAGTTCTCTTTACACCTCTCGCAGTTAGCTCCGTCCCTGTTTTCGGCGCAGTCTGTGCAGCGACCCCCGTGGCCCGTGCGTTCGTATAGGTCTTTATCGAACACGCACTTGTTGGAGAAGCCGTTGCAGTTGCATGCTGAAAACGAAGAGTATTGAAGTGTTGAGACGAGGTGATCCTCGTCAGGTATTAGAAACAACTATATTTATCTCTTTTAGATGTATAAAAGAGAGAAATATATCTCGTTATAACAGATATTGAATGCATGAAGATATCGCAGGCATTTGCTTTTGTTTGCGAGCGATAGATATTAATAATTTCGCTGGGCCGATTTAGTGACACGCTTAAAGCGAAGACAACATTTTTTTAATTTATGAAGTATTTAGCTTCTAATAATTCGCAAAGCTTGTATTCAAGGCAAAAAACTAGCTCAAATTTTAGTTTTCACCTACACGGACAATTATATTAATTTTAATCATAACCAGACGCAAGGCCAGTCCCACAGATTTTGACAACTCCACTATGTAATTATTAAGCAAACATTAGCGTAAAGTATTCAACATCAGAGATAGATAGATAGAATAATCTTTATTGTACACCATTCGACAAATATTGAAAACGGTTGGGAAAAAATCTAACTAGTGGTCCAGTGGTCTACATGAGACCGTATTTAAAAAAAACAGCTTTCTGCACATGTTCTCTACTTATATTATATACAAGTTTCATACTCCTCCGTGCGCGCAATTTTCTTAAAAAGGGATCCACAGTTTTTGCTTCACGTATTATTTTAATTTATCAGCTGGACGGAAAGGATGATCAACGAAAAAGTATTAGAAAAGGTAAAAGAGAAGAGAAGACTGATATGTTATATAGAAAACAGAAGAGGAATGATGGTAGGCCACCTTATACGCCACGACGCATACATAAATAACATTATAGAAGGAAAAGTCAATGGAAAGAGAGGAAGAGGTAGACCAAGACAAAGCTATGTAACGCAGATCAAAGAGAAAGTAAAGGTCGAGACTTATAAGGAGGTCAAGGAATTGGCTCTTGATCTTGGAGCTGGAAGAAGCTGCATCGACAAGAGCATAGCTCTTAAATAAATGATAATGATGATTAATTTAATAGATAAGTATATGAACAGAACTTCCGCTACTTCAGTAAGCTACCAGTTCCCCCATTACTTTTAAATATTCTTATTTTACCTACATCTTTAGCTTTTGAATTGCAATATGGAGAAAATATTATCTACCTAACAAATTTCGCTTAGAAACAACATTCGCGGTACACACAGCAAGTCAAGTGTTTAAAACTAACCTTTGCATTCGTGCACGTTTGTGGAGGACGCTCGGCCCCAAGGTGCGTCGTTGTAGAAGTCAAGGCATCTCTCACACTCGCGGCCTGCTGTGTTGTGTTCACATCTAGAAAAGTAAAATCACGATGTAACGTCGATTATAAACTCTGTTTTTGAAGAGATTCATAAGGGTAGTTACACACAAAGTCGATTCGGCACATTCCGTTCGGTATTTTCGAAGAAGTCCCGATGAAATTTCTTCTAAAATACCGAACCGAAAATGTGCCGAATCGACTATGTGACAAAATGCAAAAAAGATGGGTTGAATTCACAGAAGATTTCGTAAAACTTTGTTGATTAAAGGAAATATCTTGTTGGACAAATACAACGGAAAAAAGTGAAGGCAGTTGATGAGACTTAGGAAGTAAGTTAATCTGAACAACTTAGCAGCCTCAAGATTCCGTGAGACATCATTAATTCTTTATAAAACTTTATCACAAATATAATTAAAACACACTTTATACCTTTATACTTTACACTCTGACACTTACGTAATTTGATCAACCTTAAAATAAAAGCAGAAGACTAAATTGCTCTACATGATCTTGCCAATAATCACTTAGTCCATTATGATCATTTTAACAATTTAATTACCTGCAAGCCCTAGTCCTGGTGCCATCTGGCAGCTCCTGAGTTTCGCAAACAGAAGCGTGGCCGTTACATTTGCACCTCGCACCCACTGCAACATCAGCTATAGCGTACCAGTAAGACTGTAGTACTTGAACATCACCGAAAATCTCGTCTCCGAAGGTGTTCAGACGGTCCAGGGAGATTCTGAGATCGGTGGCAGTTACCCATTCCTGTTAAATTAATGGATTAATGGTAGGTACTTTACACATTGTATATGCACCAATGTTGCTCTGAATGAACACATTTCATTGTTATAGAGGTATCTATTTTACCTGTAACTCAGGGCTGTTATCAAAGGTGAAGGCTGATGGTCTTCCTTCCAACGTAGAGAACAGAACGTTTCCTCCAGACAAAGGTGAAATATCGGAATATTCACTGGTACAAAGGGCACGAGTTTCGGCTCCCAGTTCCGCTGCTCTCTGTTCTTGAACGCCGTATGTGTCGCGGCAAGACGCACTGGAAAATTGGAAAAGTTTAGATTGATATTAATGTTGGAAGTCATTGATAACTTCATTTGATAATATTTAAAAATGTCTGTTGAAACATTGATAATAATCAAAAGAGTAGCAATGACAAAACTATTAAAAATATATTTATTTTGGGTAGGTACCTGAAGTACTGGAACGGTTCCCAGACTCTATGTTCATCAGTCTTCTTGTAGATGGCAAAACTCTGTGGTCTGGGCGAGTAGAACACTATCCTCACGTAGGTTATATCGTATGCTTTGCCTAGAACATTCGACAGAAATCTATATATTATTGTCTGAATAAAAAGGACTGAATAAATAGACGTGTCGCCAAAAAAAAAAAGATTATGCCAGAAATAATGGTCAATAAAATTAAGTTTTCAAGTAATTGATTTTAGCAAATTATCTAAGCCTATGACTCTGGTGCCAATAATTAGGAAAAGGCACAAAAAAGGGTTCCTTTACTCTTACTTTCAGTATGAAGTATGAAGACTTAGCCAACTTACCCAAGTGCAGCGTCAAGTTGACCTGGTTAGGGTACTGGATGCCCTCCTTCATGGTCTCTGACTGCCACCAGGTCTGATTGTCTTGCTCGTAGTGCAAGTCTGTCAGGTAGTAACTGGAGAACTGGTTTGGCTGACAACTGTCGCATGACCTGAACAAGACAGTAAGAATCGTCACAGTTCTTGAATATTGTATAAAAAAATGATTTTAAATTAAAGGAACAATTTTGATTGAAACTGGGAGAATGAGGTCACCCTCTCACTTAAAAAAAACGGTTATATTTATAACACTAGTTACTAGTATCTATAGGTATCTATCATCGATGAGGATTTCTTTCTGTATCTCCAAAGGACCAGATCAAGGCAAAATATGGGAGAATTGAGATTACACTATTTCAAACATAGAACTAGTTATTCAAATCGGACGCCTAATCACAGACTAATCGGCTGACAAACATAAAGATATTTTAATGGTCTTATATATATTATGTTTTATTGCATTCGTATTATATCGAACCAACCTATAAAATATTGTTTAACCATTTAAAAGACATCATTATTTACTACGTCATAAAATCCACTTTCTTTCGTATCTATGTTACTCATTTTTACCTAGTAGAAGTACCAGCTGAGGTTTGGATGCAGAAGACCTTGACGCCGTTGTCTCCACAAGTATTGCTGGCTTCCATCTGCACCATAAACGCGGCGTTCTCGAACTCCGGTATACATCTCTAAGAAAAACAATGCATCAAACATTAAGTAACTATAAATGTATATAAAAAAAGACAAATTCTAAGAAAAAAGAAATACCTATAAATAATACATAAAACAAAATTATACAATACAATTTTTTCTAGATAAAAAAAGAAAAAATTAACCTGCCGGTAGCTTTGATCCTGTTCCCCATACATACGGTGGTTTTATTAAAAATGTATTTTATATTTAATGTATTTAAATAAATGAGAATTAACACATTCTATTAGTAAATAAGTACCTACTTACTAATTATAATGTATTAATTAACTAATTGTATTACGATCGTTAAGTTTGTGTTATTTCTACTTGGTTAGTGGGGTTCTTTTTTAAATGTACAATGTTTTTGTCATCAGAACTAAAGGTATGCACCGAATATCAGACCAATCTGACCAAATTACTAAATTTGAATCAAACAAATAACAAACAAGGCAAGTTAAATAAGTACAACCGTTTAAAAAATCAACTTTTGTTAATAATAAAACATAATTGTAGGTACTCAATATTAGATTATTGTACATTGATGTATTAGTAAGCGCAAAACGCTGTCGTAGTGCAGGAAAGGTGGGTGAATGTCCTACGACTCCATGCTATTTATAGTTGCACTATTTTGGCTGCCACCATGTCGCGATACTAAGCGAGTTTCCTTCTGTATCTTATACCTCGAATCGTTTGTTTACGTTTTTTTTTAATTATTTTTTTATTACACAATGGTTTTTAGCTTTCAATCAGTGTTGCTATAAATTGCTGATTCCAATTCCCTAGATGCAAAAGCTCTAAGTAGCTGGTGCGTTTTTTATCCTCTGATATTAAGTTACCACTTTCCTGCGGCTAGCCGTAGTTTTTTTTTTGTTAGAGGACACTTAATCTCTACCTAGTTTGTTTTTCAGGAAGTCTTGAAACCAAAATTGGATTGGTAAATCTTCACAAATTGTAATTTGTAAATTATAAATTGTAGTATGTAGTATTTAAATACGTAATACACACACGTAGTACTTCTGAAAATAATTTTACTGTCGATGTGGTTAATAGCAGAACTTTTTTTTAAGATTTGAATTTTTTTTACATAATATTATGGTATAAAAGGTACGGCCGTGAATTTGTCTAAGTGTGAGGAAGTTGGACAGACTTAGGGACGGTCAGACATAGAAGATGTAGGCCAATAGACCTTTTGTAACCAAACCCTAAAAGTAACAACCGTTCATATTTGTTAATTTGTTGTTATATTTATACTTATTCTAAAGGTATGCATCCTGCATAACACAATATACTACAATTCATAATATTGTACACATTGATCGTCTAAGCAGTGACAGTGTTGCGTAAAACCATTCCTCATGTCAAGAATATGAAATACTAGCTTTCGTCCTCGGCTTTGTCCGCGTGGTATATTAATAAATTCTAACCTTTCTATGTGTTATTCTGATGTGTTATTTATTACTTACTATTATATTATTACTGTAAAGTTTTATCAAAATCCGTTTTTGCGTGAAAGAGTAACAAACCTCTATCCATCCTCACAAACTTTCACATCACTACATTGTATAAAACAAAGTCGCTTCCCGCGTCTGTCTGTCCCTATGTATGCTTAGATCTTTAAAACTACGCAACGGATTTTGATGCGGTTTTTTTTAATAGATATAGTGATTCAAGAGAAAGATTTATAATATGTATAATATATGCACATTAGCGTAACCGTGCGAAGCTAGTTATATTATATTGAGTAATTGTCCTATCCTACTAATATTATAAACTAGCAACCCGCCCCGGCTTCGCACGGTTACGCTAATATATATGCTAGGCTTTGCACGGGTGCAACATACATATAAACCTTCCTCTTCAATCACTCTATCTATTAAAAAAACCTCATCAAAATCCGTTGCGTAGTTTTAAAGATTTAAGCATACATAGGGATATAGGGACAGAGCAAGTGACTTTGTTTTATACTATGTAGTGATATTTATACCTACTTAAAACGATTTTATGCAGCGATGTTGATCTCCGTTAAAAAATACTATATAATCACGCGAAATAATGTTTTCAAATAATATTCTCTAATTCCGAAAATATCAAAAAAGAGATACTTATCTGAAAACTCAAACTCGCAAAATGCAATAATTTGTCGATAACAAAGGATACGAGTACGATAAAGTCAATGTAGAAACATCAAAGTGACTAATAATGCGTATAATCGCTTCATCGACTACGTTCATTGAACACATTGACTATACAGTATACAGTGGCTGTATGGTCGATAACCGAACACAATATACTTACTATAGAGGTATAACGAATTACAAGGGGTTTGTCCATCACTAGGTTACTTCTCAGGCGCGTATTTACAGTGGACCAACTAAACATTATATTGTTTTTACATATTCTTTCAGATTTGTCACTGACCGGGGTTCTAGGAAGACCTGATGGACCTAATCAATTAAATAAACAGATAGAACAATATACAAGTGTTGCAATTGTAAATGCAATTGTATTCCAAAATTAGACAATTAATAGACACTAGTCTAAAAAATATTAATTATTATTTAAAAATAAAAAAGACCTTGACTTATAAGCCAGTCATATTTTATTACAATTACTAATATGGCTTCCTTATTTGTCAGACAAGTGTACATTTGTCTAACTTTAGAATTGACACTGTTCTTTCTTTTTTTTCTTTATAATACATTGGACAAAACATTCGGCAATTGATTTTGAAATTGTTTATTATTGTTTGATACATTATATATATATACATATATATTTATATTACTAATATTATGAGCTAACGTGATGAATGTGATGGATTAATGCTCGATCCTTCTCTGTATAAGAAGAGGCCTTGGCCCTGCAGTGGGACAGTTAAAGACTGATCTATTTATTATAATATTGTTTAGACCCTTATACCTAAAAGTCGTAGATTTTAGAAGGATGTATCGCATCATCAAGTTATAAGATAACTTACAAGCGACGTTTATTTCCAAACAAATGACTTTCTGTCGTCTATTGTTAGTTTCAAGACAAAAGGTGTCTGTTTTGCATTCTATAAAGCCTATCCAAGTATCCATTATAAGCTGGCTGACGGCAATGTAAGGAAATAAAGAGTTCCCTTTTATTATGGGTGAATTTGTACGGATAGCCCGATGGCCGATGGCCCCGACAAAATGGTCGATACATTCCGGACAAACTGTATAAAATCTACACTGAATACAGAGTCATGTCTAGGAATATTAGTAGTTTTGTTATTGCACTGGTATTGAGTTGGCAGTTTCAATTGTTTGTTTTATTCATTTGGAATATGGAATGGGTGAGGTAAATTGATTTAATTTGCATAAAATAGTTTAACAATTAATATTGTACCTACTGTTATTCAAGCAAGATGAAAGTGATTGACCCTCGGTTTTTATTCACTTACGATCTTGGTTAACCATTTACCAACTTTTTACTGTAGGTATGATATATTTTTTAAATAAAAGATAACAATGGTAATAGTTAATATTCTTTGGTTTAGTTTTTTAAATATAGAAAATGACATCTAAGGATCTATTTAATCTTAACGATGTAAGCGATGTAAAGTAAGTTTATTAGTTTAAATGACAATGCATTTTTATGGTAATCACGACCTAAATCTATATATCCAGAATTAGCTCCAGAACTCTTGAACACAGACAAAAAACTTTGCATAAAAAAATTGTTAAAAAACTAAATGTTACATTGTTATTTATTGATGTTTTTTGCACGTTTATGTGCTACATAAAAGATAATAAATTAAAAAATTGGTGGTATCGTTTCTATGTCTTCTAAGCTGAAATTATATTAAGTTACTATATCAAAAATTCAAACACCTCAATTGTGCTGTAGTCATTTGTTTTACTACAGCTTACTCCCTAAAGAAGAGGCGTGAAGCTACAATAATAATGACACAATTAAATGTTGTCTACACCAGCAAACGAGCATAACGGATGCGATAAGTAGGTATGTTCCGTTTGAACAGATAAACGTACATTAGGAGAGCTACGAACTCATTACTTTGAACCAACCTACTGTTTGATAACCTTAGATCTTCAAAAATGTCGATGGCAACGTGTACGTACTATAATCGGTAACTGCTAACAATCGTGTTTTAATTCATAGATAGTTTAAATGTCGACGGGTTACTTAGATGAAAACCTATTGGGCCCAATAAATAGAATGACTTAATGACACAACCTTTTTCGACGGATTCATCGCGTAAAAATATTTATTTATTTAAATAAATTTTTACGCGACGAATCCATTGAAAAAGGTTATTTCATTATGTTAAACGTTCGCGAAAGTTTGAGACAATAGAATGACTTCTTAGTGATTGCATAACCGTTTTTGTGAACCAGGTAGTGGTGTGTGACCTTAGGGTTTCAAAAAGCGATTTTGTCTGGCTACTTCGGCATATTTTTACTTATTTTAGTACAGTCGGCAAAGGAATTAGGTTGGCAGGGCTACTAGTTTGGGATAAAGTTATTTATAGAAGTTTGCATGTGGTTGTGTAAAGTTGTTTAGATTTGTTTAGGTTTCAGTCATACCTTTTCATAAAATAAAATGAAATAAAATTATATTAATAACTTCTTGAAAAAATTACAACTTTAGCTAGCGTCCCTGCCAACCTAACTCCTTGCTGACTGTACATTCAGATTTGATACCTAGTAGTTTGATATAATCTGGATTTAATAATGTTTTCTAACCAACCGTTCCTACCTTCCGTGATTTAGTGATGTGAATTTGGTACTAATTCAAGTTCTCATTGAATAATAAAACGAAAATTAAGATCAGTCGCCTTACTTTGGCTCGTTATCGCGATGCTTGCTTCTTGCAATTGAAAGGGATGAAGATATATGCATCCATATCGCCATCTTCCCTTCTCTTGCTCACACATTTATAGTATGAATACTAACTACAAACATATGCCCATTCGTATGTACCTACACATACAATATCAGTAAGACTGATTATCAAATTATCTAGCATTAATTTTAAAATTGCTTATTGTTTGTTTGTTGTGTTTTAGGTTTCCTAATGCAACGATTATAATACATTTGTTTTTATGTACCAATATACATTTATCTAATAATAATAATAACTCGGAATCTGAATGTCACGCGGTCAATGCGAATGTAGTCGCTAGCAATAACCAGTGTTCTGATAAAAGTTGATATAAAACTTTAAAAAATGTTTAAAAAATTAAATCTTTACTCCATATTTGCAACTCAGTGATGTCTACGTACTTACGTCACTACCTAGCGTCTGCTTCGAAACCCTCAAGAGCTTAGCAATTTTTTGTTTTTTCTAGAGGGGGTCGGGTTATTGCTGTCGACTGTCATAGACAAATTATACAGACTACGAAACGAAGCATTATAGGGAGGGCCTGGTCCAACCTAAAATTTATATAAGATCCTCAATGAGGAACTGAAGATGAACTGCATTGTTTTATTTAGAAGCTCAAACCTCATCTCGTAACAGTACCAGCGTTAGGGGGGGGGGGCGACGGCCCAGGGCCAAATTTGCGTGGGCGCCGAGGTCTGGAGTCTCCTGCCCCCCGTGGTCCATACCCTCGATAATGTGCTACGCCAGCAAACAAATTACATTCGATATTGATTTCCTTAGGTGGGCGCCGCCATATTTTTGCTCAGGGTGTCAGTGGCCTTAACGTCAGCACTGTCAATTAACACACAAAATGGTATATTATTCCTAGATAACATTAAATTTTACATCCATACTCACATGCAGTATGTTATAACTGGTTATTATAATAATATGACGAACCAATAGTAGTAAAATACTAGAAAGCAAGCCTTATAAATCAAATACCTAATTTAAGGCTTATAATGAGTACTCTAGTATACATAAAATTAAAGTTTGTTCAGTAAAGAGTTTAGTTAGTTAGTAGTCGCAATTTTGTCAAATGAAATAATCCCCAACCTGCTTCCATTCCTAATAATTCTTCCATTCCATCCTCTCCTAGTAATATCCGGAAGAAAGAGACAAAAGTTGCAGTTGCTGCATTAGAACCATCACTACAAATATTTAGGTCACCAGATCTTAATCGCGCAAGTTGTTCTGCAGCTGGAACCAATTGGTTCCAGCTGTTATATTTTTAGGCGTTCGCCTAAACGATTCGCGTATACGATTCACTGCATGTATGCAAATATGTCTATAACTAACTCTACATGAGCCAATCGAAATTTAGCTCCAGTCCGGTTTAAGGGCCAAGCATAGATTTAGAATAATTAGAATTATCTACTTACCGTAAAAAGAGGGCTACTTGTAAACCTGGAGGCTATTTGGAACTATGGGTTTAAATATTATTGAAACACTCTCATCTTACTTATTTCGAAAATCGTCTATCAGTTGTAGAATCAGTTGTAGAGTCGTGTTAGCATAGTGGTATGACCGTTGACTTGCAAGTCAGAGCTTTCAGGTTCGAACCACAGGGGCGCACCTCTTTTTGTAAGTTATGTGCGTATTATAAACTAATTATCACCAGCTCCGTGTCTCATGTGTTAAGCCGTTGGCCTAGGCTGTCATAAAGATCTTCGACAGCCATTATAGGGAGTCAGTAGTTCATTAAATCTTGACAACTAATGTAACTTCAGAAATCGTATCCCTTTGGGTTGCGGAGGTCAGATACCTACGCAGTCATTCCGTAGAAAACTAATATTCAGTTAGATTAGAAGCCGACCCCAACAAAGTTTGGGAATAATAAGGCTAAGAGGACAATGAGTTGTAGAATCCGCAAGAGTTTAAAATTTAAAATCTTGAATTTAAAATTCTATAGTACCAAATAACTTCTTGGTTTGAAAATTGTCCCGTTTTGCCGGTATCGTATCTAAATTCTATATCTATGGAGCCAACTTGATCTTACGCTCTATCAGAGTCCATCACAAACATCAAAATCTTTACAAGAGTCGAGATTCATCTAAATTCAAACTAGGGGGATGCCCCGAACTTTATTTTATTACACACACATAATAACGCTATAGATACACACGTGTATAATATGCACTAAGTACCGGTAGTAGAAGTAACTACCAATGTACAAGTTATTATGTCTAACTGTCAGTTGTAATATTATCTTCAGACTTCTCTGCTAACGGTTGTCTGGAAGAAATAATTGCCTTTAGCGGTAAGTTCGCTAAATGCACATTTTTGACATCATTATTTGCTTTGATGTGTGATTTTATAGTACTTATGTGTATTATAAAATTCTATATTCATCATTATTATTAGCAACGTCATCATTATTCCAGCTTTTTAATGCAATATTCTGATGTGAATGTACTGTGTTGTAAGTTCTGCTTATCAGACAGGCGCAAGTTATGAATCATTGCAATATTATTTTAATCATTAAGCTGAGAGCACATTGAAATCAATCATCGGATCAAATTTTGTAACCATGGGCGTAACCAGCTTTTGTCTTAGAGGGCAAATTAAAAACTTTTGGCCCTAATGGGAGGGCAGAAATTTCTTAACCAGCTAAATTTTCAGGCAAATCCAGTACAGGGGGGAAGCTACGTCATTGCCACCTGACACCTGCCACATGGAATCCCCCCCTGGGTATTCCATGTAGGTATTAATCAATAATTGTCTTATATTCTACGTAGATAGTGCCCTGATGAGATCTTTGTCAACTGGCATACCTATCCCTTTGGCTTGTGTAACTCAGATAGACAGTCGATTTGGTAGTGCGTCATGTTATGTAGAAAATAATTCCTACTGAGAAACTAAATTACAAAACCCAGCTTTACCCTCGAAAACACATTCTTCTTAATTATTCCTAATCATGGTTTAACAAGAACCTCAGCTTAAGGACCCATCTATCATCAATCAATCATTAGTATTGAGCAGGATAAAATGTACATAAATCACATTTATTACAGATAAATTTGGGTACATACACATAAGGTACAAGCCACAGGTTAAGTTAAAAGTTTAAAAAAATATACCTTCTGCTATCAGAGAAATCTATATCTGACTATTTTTAAAACAAATTTCCTTGAAAGATGACCACATCTGTTGTTTTTATTCGATAAAAAAACTCAGCTCAGCAAGATTTCTGCGATGCAATTGGCCAATCAGTATAGGTAGCGCTACTATAGCGCCCGATCTTTCCAAGCAGCAATAGCCCTTACGAATTTACGATCGTCACAGGTTAAGTTTCAAA
This sequence comes from Protodeltote pygarga, assembly GCA_936450705.2. NCBI lineage: Eukaryota > Metazoa > Arthropoda > Insecta > Lepidoptera > Noctuidae > Protodeltote > Protodeltote pygarga. Next base: position 18,136,182 of record OW388248.2, read on the forward strand.
GAATAATTATCTACTGATAAAATATTGAAGACACATACATTAAGCTGCTTAGAAAGATCAAAATCATATATAATTAAGTAACAACTTTGTAAACAAAGCTCTGTAACAATTAACACACATTATAACTAAAGTAAGTAGAATGGAACAATTGAATTATCATACATACAGAAGTATATATTGTGACGCAAACCCTTAATACACTGTCTACAAAAGGTTGAATATCTCAAAAGCTCAACATCCTAAACTTTTAAAACAACATAACATCGAGACGGTACAGTTAACTCAAGACCCAAACAAAAGTAGAGAACAGATAAAAAATATAGATTTACTAAAAGTTGTGCTTACTTGTGGTATTCCTTCACTATTGTAACACGAAGCAAGTTGTTTTGAGCCAATCCGGGGCGTATTGTAGTAATCCTGTGCTGTTACTGAGAGAAATATAGATATAAATGTGATAAATATTGGGGGTACCGGCGCCATCTTGCGCGACGCGACTTAAGCTAGCGCGCTGCGAGCGGGCACTGAGTGACGCGCGCCGTTTCACAACACTCGGACAAAGATTAAGTGGGCGTGTGAGAAAAGATGGGAACTTGCATCTGTGAGGCTCCGAACTTTAATTTTGTTAACGTTGCATTACAGGCATAGTAATTAGAGTTATTTATGAAATATGAATTATATAATTATTTATTTATGAAAGTTGCAATTGTCACAATATAAATATATTTTTTTAAAGTATATTGATAGGTTTTTCGAGGATAGTGTACCTAATTTAATCCTCATCATCTAATCAACTGAGTTTATTAAGATTCTATAAATTATGCTATTAAATATAGATCGATTAACCAAACCTAAATCAAATATGACAATCAATTAATTTCTGTTTATTTAAGTAAATAAAATATAAATCAGATCAAAATTACTAATTTAGAGATGTTTAATTTAGTTTAAATGAAATGACATACCTATACGGCTATACCTACTTCATACTCAAGAAACTAAGTTACTTTTACTTACTTTTGGTACTAAAATATTTAAAATAAAAGCTCTCAAGACTAGACGTCTTTGTTTAGTGATTATACTCAAAAATATATCTCCCACTACGTGAACGTAGTACGTAGTGTAATGTAGAATGAACTTATCTATTAAATAAAGAAAAGACTGACACCTCTACATGCCCCTTATTCTTTGCGGGCTCCGACAGTCACGGAGAACATGGCCCCATAACGACGGTTTTTTGTGAATAAACCTGAAAAGGCTCGCCTTTTGTTTTCTGTTAAAATGCCAACATGTGCAGTCACTCAGGGAAGGAGTCGGCGAGGCGTGCAAAAGTCTAAACTTCAACCATTAACAAATTTGACATATTAAACAAAGCTTTCTTAAAGCTTTGTATTTTCCTAGTTATAATTTGACTTATTATATGTGATTGTTTTGTTTCTTGTAGGTAGAATGTTAATGAGTGATGTTTCAAAATTATTTTCTGTATAATTATTATTTGTATGCCTGTTATGTTTAACAATGACATTGTATCTTTATTTTAACAAATAAAAAACAATAACATTGTCTACGTTTTTATGAAATACTACTTATCACACACAATTTATTTGCCATTTTAAAGGTAATTGTTATACCTACAATCTACATGCGATTTTTTAAAATTAATGTCATAGGTACACAATTTTGGTACTTATAATATTGTATAATTTAATTCTATATTAGGCTATACTTCAGTCTGCACTTAATAAAAATATCACTTTAAGTGCTTTAAACTGAGATAGTTTACCATAAATGTCTCGGAGGGTCGGAGATAATGTTCTGTCTGTCGGCTTCCTTTCATGTTTTATAGGGAAATACAATCGTGTCTCACAACTTTTAAGCGTCAAGATGCTTGAATATTTTTTTTTTGGATATGGAATAATTTGATTCATACTAACAAAATCTAGATGTTTTATTAATTAATTAAAATAAATAAAAAGTAGAACAAGGTCTGCTTTTAAGTCGATGTTAAAAAATAGTTATTATTATTAAAGTTTTATTAAAACTAATTGCATTTATGGAGAAAAAAATGATGTCTGTAAATTGTGCCCGAAAGTGGAATATTTCATATACTTAGTGTCGAGTACCTGCAAAATGGGTTACATAATCAATTTTACCGGGAAGTATTATAATATAGGTATATTAGTTGATATTAGTACATTTTTTATGATTCAGAAACTTTATTGTAACCATCGTAAAGTTTTAATGCAGATATAAATTTTAGAATAATAACTTTTGTGAGTCATACTAATATATTATTAATACAATAACGGCTTTACTCACGGATTGATTTCGGGAATGCCCGACTAGTATCGGACTAGTTTCGGTTATTATTTTATTACTACTTTTGTATGACGGGCTTTAGCCGGACTAAGGAAAAATGTATGGTAGGCAAGCCCCTGGTACTCTCATTACCTTGTATTTAATAAAAACTTACATTAATTTTGTTTATGAGTGAAGTTATTAAACTATATTTTATAATGACGCACGGGATTTTATGTTTTCGGTTTATAGAGTAATTAGATATATTATACATACGTTATGTAATCAAATCCTTATAATAACTTTCATTGGTAACGATAAGAAATAAAAATGTTGTCTAATACAAAATAAGAATCTTATACAATACTAGAAGACAAAATCCGACCGAAATTAATTAAATATAAATTATGCACACCGTCTTTAAATACATTTTAACTACGGCAAATCTATTACACTTTTCCTTTAAATAATATATGTAAGTACTTAAAAAGGGGTATCAAGATTTCAATTCAAGATTTCTATCTGATAGTGATACAAAACATCAATATAAATTAAAATTAAAATTAATTTAATACAAATTTTATAAATTCCTGTACCTGTTTTGTTTGGATTTAAAGTAGGTAAAATAGTTTTGAATCATTAAAAATAATATACGTGCATAAATTGTCACATCTGAAATTTAAGTTTTATTTCTTTGCCGTTTCCCTAGTCTGACTATGTAATTTTAAATACATGAATAAACTTCGACGCTTTACTGTATTACCAGTGACCAGTGCATTAGGTCATTCATATGGCCCTCTCTTTTTTTTCTATAGCATCACCTCGCTCGCACTGAGACTAAAAGTTTGGTGGTTGGGCTGAACCAAATGTTTAGGTATGCTAAAAAAATGCAGAGTCGAAAAAAAATAACGAATCAAACGAGAGCAGGCAGATATTATTGTCGTATATTTTTATTAGTATTGTACCTATATTTATTTGCATTTTTTCAGTATGGTATTGATAAAGGATGACACGATGCAGAGGTAAAGGTTTCTACTTTAATATAGCTAGGGTGCGCTGATATATTAATCAGTAGGAATTTAATATATCCCGATATCTAGTAGTAGCAAGCATGACTGCTGAGCACGAGGTCCTGGGTTCGATTCCCGGCTCGGCAAAATGTTATTGGGTTAGGAATTCAGATTCAATTCAGAAGTAGTACGGAGTCTGGAATTGTGCACGGATAATGGCAATAGGCTCCCTCCCTTTAAAATGAGACTAACATAGACGGCGAAACGTGGGTGTAGTAGTGCATACACCTCTGCCTACCCTCTATAGGGAATAAACTTAAAATACATAGTTCGGAATCTAAATATAATAATTAATTAGTATCCTAATGATTTTTTAAACTACTGCTACGTGTTACGGACATGCAGTCATGTAAGAATGAAATAAAAAACAAGGGAACCACGTTATAATCGACTACACAATAACACAGTTAAGAATTAAAATATAAAAAGTACAAACAAAAGTACTACAAGTATCTACAATCTACATGCTATCTTTGTCGTACTATAGGTACCTATCATTATAGCCAGCGTACTAATCAAGACATTTTGCAAGCCACGGTAGCTGCGATTTGACATACCACCTAATGAGACAGATGATTATAAGTAATTTGATTATGTTTACACGTTCATTGGAGTAGTTAGCAGAATTTAATGATACACTCTCAGTGTAACTTTACACTACATTGCAATTAAATTAACTTGAGATTTCAATATGGGAACCTACTAAAGTAATTAATTTGATTTTGATTGATCTACTTAACTATGATTGATTGATCTTTGATTTGACTTCTAATAAAAAAAAATTAAAACGTGGTATATAACTAAGGTAAATATCATTTTTAAATGAAACGAACAGTCATACTCTTTCAAAAATTTATTTATGGTTTGTTTTTTTAACTCCCGACGTAAAAAGAGGGGTGTTATAAATTTGACATGTCTGTATGTCTGTCTGAGGCATCGTAGCTCTGTAATAAAAATGACCAACTTTGATTTCGTTTTTTTTATTTGAAAGGGCTTTGAAAGTGTTCGAAAAAAATTTGAAGTACCTATTTATGTCAAGGGTTTATAAATCAATAAAACAAATTCATGCATGATTAGCACGTTTTAAAATAGATGCCCTTTAATTCTCTAGAGACTAAAATTCACATAATTTTTTTTATAGGCTCACGCCTGTATTCCCCAGAGGGGGTAGGCAGAAATGTGCAGTACACCCACGTTTCGCCGGCTATGTTATAAGTCCCATGTAATAGGGGGCGAGCCTATTGCCATTAACCGGGCACAATTCCAGACTCCGTGCTGAAACAACTGAAAAACCCAATAACACTTTGCCCGACCCGGGGATTGAACCCAGGACCTCGTGTATTCACATAAATATCTAACATATATCCTAAGATACGTGAGTAAGTCCTATCGAAGAGATGAATGTCTGGAAACTTATATACTAATACTTATAATACCTATATACTAATACTTATTCAATTACAAAAACTTTAGTTAACTCTAAGAACATGATTATGTATGATAAAACAAAATGTTACGGCACACTTTTTTGACTGTTTTATCTGACTTAACTGTTGAACCCCGACCTGTAGGGCCCCGAGATAATACGATGACGTAAAATAGACTATTTAGTTAAAACAATTGCCAAAGATTTGATACTTCGTTATCATTAAGACATTTACAATAATTTTAATAATTTTATTTTCCGTGCCTCAGATAGCACGTTAAGCTGTTGGCCCCGGCTGTCAATTGTAGATCTTTGACAGTCGTTATGGGTAGTCAGAAGTTCGAAAGTCTGACAACCAGTCTTACGAAGGGGTATCGTGTAATCCAGTATCTGGGTTGTGGAGGTCTGATACGCAGTCACTCCATGTAAAACACTGGTATTCAGCTGCATCCGGTAAGACTGGACGCCGACCCCAAGGAAAAGGCTAGGCAGATGATGACAATAATTTTATTGACCTAGAGACGAATATAAAACGTGCTAAAATGTTTTACTCACTCTTACGTCTCTTACGCTCTACTACGTGTTGTTACAACTCTTGAACTACCTTAATAATTAGGTCAGAGAATATTATATACCTTCTATTACTACGAATGTATAGGTACTATTGCTTAAGTACTCGTGAGAGCGGTTTCAATTTTAGGCAAAGTTTCGGTGTTGAAACTTATATATATGTACGTACGTAGGTACAAATCTTTTCCTTAAAGCTATTTTTTTTAATACATATATCATTTGAAACTATTTATTTCCTAATTAATGTTATTACCACCATACGACCGACCATAGACCATACGTATGACTGGGTAATTGTATGCTTGTTCAGATGTTAAGCACATGTGGCAGCATGATATTTTTTTTTTAAATCTAATTTAGACAAATATTTTACGAACGCGGCTAATGTCAAGACTTTAGATAAAGGAATCAAGACAATTTTAAATTATCTTAATTTTTCTATTAAACTTTTACACGCATATCTACAAGCAAACTTGAATAGCAACAAATAGCTCAGTTAGCAAAGCGGTTGAACTATTCAACCATAAAATCAGCTTCAAATCCTGCTTGTACCAAATATATATTATTATTGTTTTAATAAAAACTTGTATCAATCCTTTTTTTAATGGTTTTACTTAGCTTGCACTGTTTTTTTTTTTATTTATTTGTTTAGTTATATTTTATATTTTAAGCTTACTTTGTACCTACCGACTACCTATCTAACTAACGACTGCTTATCTGACCCCTACAACCCAAAAGGATACGATATTCTAAAGTTAGATCAGTTGTCAGGATTTTATAAGGGTACTCGCTATATTGACTGACAAAGATCTTCATGACAGCCGGGGCTAACAGCTTAACGCGCTTTCCGAGGCACGGAGCAGGTGATAATTAATTTATAATACTCACATAACTTACGAAAAGTCAAAAGTGCGCGCCTTGGATTCGTACCTGAGATCTCTGATTCGTAAGTCAACGGTCATACCACTAGGCTATTACTGCGGCTTAAGTCATTTGATTCATCAAAGGTCAAAAAATAATACACGATAGGAAATCTATTGTTACGTGTCTCTTATGTTAAAAATAGAAATCATTCAGGATGGCCCTAATTCTTATACACAGCTCTTAAAACTATTCTTTATCGTGTGAGATAAATCCAAAACGCCTAATTTTAGATAATACGTAAACTTAAACTGTTTGAGACACAATGATAAGAGGTCGAAGCACTCTCGCTGACATTATAAAGATTTATACGGGTTTTAAAGATTTAAACTCTTTACGGGTGTTGGCATTAGACGATACATTCTTTAGGCTAAGAAAACCATTGGTTACTAGCAACAATCTCAAGGCTAAGGAGATAATAGATGGCTTTTGTGCAGCATTGAAGACTTGCAGTGAATCTTGCGCCTGAAGTGAGGATGGTGTAGACTTGTTAATTGAGAGTGACTTTGATTTTTTTGATTGAACAGTACAACAGACCTCACCAGGACAGGAGGTCGCAAGACCGTGCGCCAACAGATTTCCATTCCATTCAAAGTTTAGATACCTAACTTTTTGCAGGGAAAAAATTTCAACTCGCTCATCACTTCCCGTTCATAGGATTTCTATAACAAATCATTAATGGCCGTCCTTAAAAAATGGTAAAATTTCATCGATACAATTTATAGAGGCCATCAGGCAGCTTTGATGAAATAAATAGGTTTGTATAAAGTTTTTATAAAAAAAACTGTTTTTTATTATTAAACGGTTTTATTTAGCTTGACCTGTTTATTATTTGGTTCAAATTTAGTAATCAATATTTCACCCCTTTCTGATGACAGATTTGTCTGATATTTGGTACATACCTTCAGTTCTGATGACAATACCGTTTTACGTAAAATAAATTTACTAATATTTTTTTTATAAAACGCAATGACATGACGTTGACAATAAATTATATTACCAAAATTAATTTTCATAATTTAATCGATATCATTTTTCATTATGTGCGACGTACGAAAAATATTATCATTTATTGAACAAATTCAACACTAGAAGGCGACACGTCTGCGAGAGCATAGAGCATAGATTATTTTTGAAATTACGGGTTGACGCAATGAAACGGTGACGCAGTATCCACACAGAAGCTTTATAGCGCTGATGTACAACTCATGTTCTTCATACTACATCACTGGACTGGTCCGGGACACATATGAGTCATTGCCTCTACGCACACATAAATCTTGGCGTTGCTGTTACTGAAATATTTGTAATAGGTACTACTGCCCGCGTTTCTTTTCTTTCAGGTTTTTTTTATTATGTTGATATTGGAAGTTGGTTTTATTTAGCTTGCCCTGTATTCAAATTTAGTAATTGAAATTTTACCCTCTTCGTGTAGACAGATTGATTTGATATTTGGTACATATCTTTAGTTCTGATGACAAATCCGTTTTAGGTAAAAAAATAATTTTACTAGTATATTATTTTTTAAAGTGTTCGTGTATTAATTGTGAATGCAACAGCGCCATCTTTCTGTTAGACTAAGTAATTACTTTTACTTGGGATAATATTCCTGTGAGGAGTGTACTACAAAGTCCACCTTCACCCCCGAAGAGGAGCAACCCTCTATGCGATTCAAGTTCTTTGGCATAGATGGCGCTTTTACTAAATAGCTAGGTATAGCTAACATAAAAATATACTCTGTATACATTTTCAGTTTAATTTCTGATGATTAATGATTAGCCCTGATTAGATTGGCCAAAAAACAACAATAATTTTAAAAAATAATGAAAATAAAATTAGTATAAAAAACTAAAAAAGCAATGATATTACCCGGAAAAATAATAAGTACTTATGTGTCTATGCTAATTTGAATTGTTTTCTAGTTATTAATTAATTGCGAAAATTCATGCTTGATTCTCAAGAGTCATCAATAGTCAAGGTCCAGGGATTGACATGATTCAATCCTTAACACCTACTGCTTCACTCGTCGCATTATACCTTCCAATAAAACCATGCAATGCACTGACCTTCTTTACGCTTTCAATCGGTAATCAGGTCACCATGTCCTTGTTAGGCCCCCTATTTTCACAGTTTTCTGCCCTCACTGTACCTATTATTTATTAATTTGCCTATAGACACGCTAACATTTTGAATCTTGACCTTCACTATAATAGTTTTAAGCTTCCTGTTTACTTTTATTAAGACGCGGATACCTACTAGATAATCTGCTATCCGGCTCGCACATTGAAGATATAAAATCAATAAACATAGTTATGAAAAATCGCAATTAACCACGTTATGGAGAACAGCATTATAAAGTTTCAGCAAAAATTTCAGCTTGATTGGAGCAAATTTTCATACTTAAAAGTGGCATAAAATTAATTTGAAGCTATTTTTATGTGTGAAAACTTATTCCGATCAAACTGATATTTTTGCTGAACCGTTGTAATGGCATTTTCTATAATGTGGTTTGTTGAGATTATTCATAACTATATTCATTGATTTTATATCTTCAATGTACGAGCGAGACAGCAGATTAGCGAGTATCCGCGCCTTAATGAAAGGGAGTGAACGATGGGTAACACGAACAAAAACATGTCAAGAGCAATGTCTTTACGAGTGCCATGACTCCACGACAAGCGTCGACAAGTGATATGACAAGGCGTAGTCTCCCATCCCCTGAGACTTTTTACTTTAATAATGTTAAAATAATTGTCCAAAAAAGTCAAGTTCGTAATATAAATATTTAATAAGAAAGTTCGTAATGGTAATCGGCACGAGTGTATGTATAGATGCATAAAGGTTGACAAAGCCAAAGAAGCAGATCTGAAAAGATCGTAAGCGCATGGCGTACTGCATTTTTCATGATGCCATATAGCGAACCTAGACCAAGAAGTAAGTTCTAGAATATGTTGGATGGTTGATTCTGAAGTAATGTTGACTTTGCTCAAGACCAAACCGGACTTAAAATTGCTTCGAACTTTGAGTCGTGATAGCCTTAGAGGTATGTCCGTTGACTGGCCGCCGGAAGGTTCGAACCCAAGGCGCGCACCTCTGACTTTTTCTAAGTTATGTGCGTATTTATAAATGCATTACCACTTACTCTATTATGCCTCGGAAAGCACGTAAAGCCATTGGCCCTACGCTTGATCTCTCTCAGGTCGGTCAGATTGCCGTCCCATCGGATTATGAGAGTGAGGAAATAGAGAATACACCTGGTTTGCGCACACTTGCGCACTATAATCTCCTGCGTAGTTGGCTAATCTCCGTTTTTTTTATATTAGACGTATTTAATACCAGTGGATGGGCGATGTAAAACGACCGCTCGTCTCACCCCTTTTAACAACCCACCTTTGCGCAGTTTTCCACTAATTACTGTGACACCCGTAGCAACATGTCATAACCCAAAATATAAGAAAATCATTTTTTATTGTGCTTCATTGACAGGCCTTTACCTTGATATCTATGGATTAACAATATTATTGGGTTTACATAACCAATATTTCCATTGTTGGAATCCAAAGTTACAACCAGCTGGACCAAGCAAAATAAAATCCTATATCCAGCTCTGATTAATTTATTATTGGATTGGAACTTGTTTGTATTCATCCAGTAACCATTCATTTGGTATTTGCAAGTACAAATCGAAATTAGGTATATTTCATCTTCTGATAAAAAGAGAAGGTTAGAAATAAAATAGTTAAGAACTTTTATTGTGTAGTTAAGGATGGCGAAATAATCTCGATATACTTTTAAGAACGGCTGGAGAGACTGCATAGAAAAGAAAAAAGTGGAAGGATTTAGGGGAAACCTTTGTTCAGCAGTGGGACAATATAGGTTAAAAAAAAACATTTGTAGTATCTTCTTATAGTGCTCTATTTAGCTATAATACGACACTGTTAACAAAGTCGACGGTAAAAGCATAATTAAACCATAATACAACTCGCATTAATTACATAAAATGTATGGCATCATAATGTTGTTTGTAGTGTAACGCGTGACTCGTGTATCAAATGTTTTAGTGGAAAAGTGGCTAAAAATCCTTTGCCCAGCAGTGCGATGGTGTAACCAAGTCCAGACTGGTGTAACATGTAATGTCATGTATGGTGAAATGTAATGTGAATAGTGTGGATAGCACTTGAACTTAACGCGAATCATAATGTATTCAAAGCTAATGATCTTCTATATGGAAATTTGAAACCGTTTTTCGGTCTGACGTATCAACGCTACCATACAGTCTAGTCATAGTAAACGATGCGATAAAAATATAAGTTAGCGATATATTTTAAGCTTCAGCTTAGGGCTTAAAAATGATATAGTAGAATGATGTAGATCATGAACAGGTCGCAGATAGAGATGAAGATGGATTAGCCTTTTATCAACGCTGATTGTGGTTCTAGATTTTTCTTAACTTAAAATATCAAAAATTAAAAATATGACGTGTGCCTCTTTCACAAGGATGCCTGGTCAATATACACCAGAAGCCGGCTCAGCAGTGACAGCCAGCATTGTCTACACCACAGGCAGCGATGGACGCTAAGGTACCTACTCCTTAATACTTATACCGGCGACATAATTGATAATAACTTTTTTAAAGTGGAAAGTCACTACACTATTATTTTACGGTGCTGTGGAGTAATGAGGCCAAAGTTTATGTGCAATCTTTTGTTTTTTGTGCGCTATGAGAGGTTATTTTTTACTAATACCCTATACTAGATTTGTGTTATTGAAAAACGTCGTACCTATATTGCATTTACCATTTTCTCTAGCTCGGCCTAATAGCATAAGTCCGTCGATGTTCGTTTTCTTTATCAATTATACAATTTAAGAAAGGATAAGTGGTCCTTAATTGGTTTTTAATAGGAATATTAAGTACCTATTGATGAAGCGATGTTCCGATAATCTTATTTTAAAATCTACTGGTTACAATGCGTGTGGGCCTCAATCAGATATTCCGATGCTTTTAAAACTTTTTTGTACCTACCTATGTAATAATAATAATTTTGTACCTCAACAGTTTTGTTATTTTGACATTTTAATGCAATATCTAGCTAGCGAGCTTTTTGTTTATCACCCTAAATGCTAAAAATTTTCACATAAATAATTAATTGATACTTTTCAAATATTGCCTATTCAAACATTTTAAACAGGCCAGCCTGCGAACCCCCTCAGGTTATACCTATCTACATTAATAGACACAACTAATGATATTATTAACTACTAGCTGATGCCCGCGGCTTTGCCTGCGTGGATGCCGGTTTCTTGAAAGCTTTGGCCCGATTTCTTTTCGACGCCTTCAAGAAATATCATTATATTTTAGCCAATATATACAAAAACTTGACAGATTATATAGTCATGTTATTCCTCAAGAACCACTCTATCCATTGGTGAAAATTCAAATAATCCCTTTGTCATATGCATAATTTTAGGATGATCGGTTCAGTGGTTTAGATGCGAAAAGGTAACAAACAAACTTACTTTCGCATTTATAATATTAGTTAGGATGTTTGAATAAGAACTGAACATTGAAAGAGAATAAAAATAATATGTACTATCGCGGACGCGAACGGTGCCACCACTTTGCAATCAAAATACTTTGAACGATACTACGTGCGTAGGGGCGCGTCTAGCGCTAAGTTCAAACGCGTAAGTGCAAGCGATTCTAACCTTAAGAGTGATGCACCGGCTTTGTCCACGATAGTACGTCAATATTAGATCCGTTTGGATGGCATGAAAGCATTACTGACATTGAAATCTTATCTCCAGGGTAGAGAACGTGGAATCCTGAAGCTGGAGCCGCGACCGAGGGTGGTCATCGACACCACTAAGTCAGAGCTAACTCCTCAGGTTTGTAGTTCTCTAAAAATTAAGCTATCTGTTGCTCTTTAGAAAATAATTAAACAAGTAAGTTTTCTTGTCTGTTGCTCATTTTAGAATGTGTGCCGATGACTAATTGACATGGTAATCCTTACCTACTAGTATTTAGAGTCTAGTAGTATTTAGAGTCGTGATAGCCTAGTGGTGGTGACCGTTGACTGGCAAGTCAGTGGTCTCGGGTACCTTTGACTTTTCGTAAGTTATGTGCATTTTTACCCGACTACAAAAAAAAGGAGGGTTATGATTTTAGCAGTCTATGTATGTATGTATGTAAGTTTGTTCATCTGTTCCCTCGTAGCTCCTAAACTATTTGTTGTAATTCAAAAAATAAGGTGTCTATCGATGCGTCTTAATGGTCTGCGGGTTATAGGATATATGAAATTTCGTAAAATCAAATAAGGTGGATTTAAAAAATAAATTAGTCAGCTCAAAAAAAATAAAGTTAAGGTAAATTTATCGTGTTTGATATCAAATGGAAGGTCTTGATGAGCACATTCAGAATCTGTATAATATTATCTATATATACTGGACCACTTCTTAGAATATCAGGCTTCTAACTACCCGTTACGACTATCATAAATATATGTAATTATAACACTGCATACAATGTGAAAACGGGATAACAATAAATATTTACTAATTAAATTAAAGTTTCTACACATCACTGATAAAGCTTGTTTTTAGATTTTAAGTAGTCGGGTTTTAGTTTTTAAACTATATTTTTTATAAATTAATTATCACTTACTCCGTGCCTCGGAAAGCACGTAAAGCTGTTGGCCCTGCGCCTGATCTCTCTCCGATCGTGTCGGAAAGCCGTCCCATCGGACTATGAGAGTGAGGGAATAGAGAGTGCACCTGTGTTTGCGCACACACTTGTGCACTATAATATCTCCTGCGTAATTGGCTAGTCTCCGTTGAGATTGGCCCTTGTGACCGAAATTCGGTCAGGAGAATATTATTAGTATTTATAGTGTTAGGGGAATTTTGGGAGGTGTTTGTAGTTTTGTTGGTTGAATACTGTTACTGAAAGAAGTTTCACACATCAAATGAGCAACGGACCCGTTTCCACTTGTGGAAAGTGACATAATTTTTTTTCCATATATTTTTTAGGGTGCCGTACCTCAAAAGGAAAAAACGGAACACTTATTATAGGATCATTTTGTTGTCTACGGACAAAAAGTTACGCGTTCTTTTAACTCAGGAACGTGTAGAGGTATCGAGTTGAAATTAAAACCATAATATACTCAAATCCCTAAATCCAATCCTATCCCTTGAATCTCTAAAAAATCAAACTTCTAAATTAACGTAAAAACAGATACGGCCGTTGATGGCCCTAATAAAACGTATATTTCGACACTCTCCAGAGAACCAAAATGTATAGGGTATTTCCCGTTGACCTAGAACTCCGAAATTTAGCAAGTAATATCGTCTCATACTACAAATACAGGGAAAATTCTGAAAATGATACATTGGTAACATAATCATTAGAAAAACATAAAGTGAGTTAACCGTGTCAAATGTGAGGTATCGTATGAAAGGACTACATCGGCACAAGCTTAAACAGATTCCAAATATTTTTTAAGATAGTTTTCGATTCGATGACCTAAACATTGGTACCCTTGGGGGACGAGTCCGACTCGCACTTGTCCGTTTTTAAACCACAAGAATGAAGTCAAGATAAAGATAAAAGTAGTAAAACAAGCAGGCTTAGTGGCGATAAGCCAATAAATGAAGACCCACCACATAAATCATACTGTTTACGTTGACAACCAATTATGTTATGATTTGTTCACTTAGCGCCTACTTTTAAGCTCAAATTCTGCGTATTTAGCTTCGCCATTACCGAGAAAGGTACACACGGTGTAATTGCACACAATCAGGCCACTCCCTGGCCTCTAAACGGTGCCAATTAACGAAATGTAATACTCCGATGTCGGGAAAGGTTTTTTCTGTTTTGTTGTGATTTTTTAAAGTAATACTTATTCATGAATACCTACTTGCAATAGACTTTTGCAGTATCGACGAATTTTATAAACTACCTTTAGGCACATGTTTAGTTTTTAAATGTAAATGTGTTTTGTATAATAATGTAAATCAATAAAGTATTAACCGAACCAAATAAATAAACCTTTACATTGAAATATACAAGCATAATTAATTGTTAAGTAAATTAATTTATTTCCGCTGTAAACATTAGTGGATAGTCGACGCGAAGCTTTAGCGGCAGCGCGAATTTGTATTAAATATGTCGCAGGTCGCAGGCGCCGCAAATTACTATAACTACCACAACGATCTTGATAATTAATAGAAAAGACTATCTACACAAATGTTTTTAAAAATTAGTTTTTATTATAAAAGGAATAGGTAACTGGGTTTTTGTTACTTACCTAGTGTGTGTGTGAGAGAAATTTTGTATTTATATTCTCAAACATGATACATTATAATGAAACAACTTTTTAAACGGATGGCTCGCGTAAATGTTTGTTTTTCAAAACACCTGACGTGAGTAATCCGTTTAAAATTGTTTCATTATGTTAAATGTTCGCGATAGTTTGACACTATATTATGATACATTTTGTTTGAAAAGTTTAAATAGTGTTATAAGTACATTTATCTAAGAAACTATGTACTTACCTACCTATAGTTCATTTTAACATCCGCCTCGTTGGCGAAAGTTGTGTGACTACTTAAGAGCTGGGAGAGTAGTGATAACAATTCCGAGGTTCCAATTCGTACCCAAGGCACGTTATTCGTTAAAAATACGAATCAATATTTTGCGTAGCAGGTTTGATTCCCGTAAGGTGCAAGTAGATGTTTGTAACTGCGTCCACGATACCTACTGGAGAAAAATCCTGGACCCGATACTCCAAAGAGACGAACTCGTATATTTGCCTGTAATATACGGTAATAACATGCTGACACATAAAGCGATACTTGTAGTAATAGTTATTATATCCTATCAAATAAAATATTTTTTTTTCAAAATAGTACATTGTGTTATAAGGGCGGTAAGGCTCCAATTATCTTCTTCATCATGGTTCATGAACAACCTGGTGTCAGAGTTTAAACTGTCCGTAGGCCTCTGACATGGCTTTACACACCGTTGAAAAATCTAATTGCTGCTGGTTCCCTCACGATATTTTCCGATATTTCCGATTTTCATAGTTTTAGCAAGTGATAATTAATTTATAAAACGCACATGAATCCGAAAAGTCAGAGGTGTATGCCTGGGTTTTGAACCTTTGACTTGGCAGTCTAACGATCATACCACTAGGCTATCGCTGCTTTTATTTACATTCAAACGCCGAGCCACATGCGAGGACTATAATGGCCTGACGTATAATTGTCGTATCATACATGTAACATTTTTCAAAACCTTGTACGTTACATGTATGATTTAAAAATTAACGATATTTACGAGCAAAAATGATGAAAAAAAGACTTTACCTAGGATATAAGGACAATAAAGGCGAATATTAAAAAACATTAAGTCATATCACACCCCTCGGGCCATAAGTCAAATTAGTCGAACACCTCCGAATTTTGTAAAAAATAATACCTAATTGTGCAAAAATATCTAGCTAAGCTTCCAAATAATTGATGCGATTACATAAATTATACTAATAGTCATTAACGTATCAGAAAAGCTTCTACAAATTAGTAGGATATCGATCGCTCGCTATCTGGTATAAAATCACTTCGTAATTATTATTCGGAGTGATATAAATGACGGGTGGCGGGCGGGCGTTCGATAATAATGGAATGAATGGTAAGGGCTGACACTTATAACATTGCTTTTTTTTGAATGTGTGTGTAAAAGTAAAAATGTAATGTTATTTATAAATATTATATTTAAACAAGTAATTTAAGAACACAAAATTATCGCTGTTTGATTGAGAAATAAAATTTTGTCTCCGCATTGCTCATTGTATTGGTTCAAAAGTTACCTATTAGGCAAACAATTTTTTAGTATTGGTCAGCTAGGAATAGAAGCATAAAAACAACGATTAACTTGATCGTTGTTACTTGTAAAAATAAAATTTTAAAAATATTGAGAACACAGAAGTAGAAAAAACACTACGAAAATCAACCTATTTTAATTATTTTTGATACCTTCAAATCCGAATCAAAGCTTAGTTTCAAATGAATTAAATTACTTTAATTTTACACAAAATAATAAATCAAATACAGATTTATGTCAAAATATAATAAATTTTGAGCCTTAAATTAAAAACTTGTTGGTAAATCCAATTTTACTTCCTACATTTATTTTGTGTTTTAAAGAAAATTTAAAGTCGTTCGCTTCTAATGTATAATTTGCTCCAGTGACTATTTACTATAATCCTTATTATTTTTATAGAACCAATAGAGGCACCAATGGGGTTTGTAAATTCACCTTACCTATTTAAAATAATTCATGAAAGCGACAGCCCTAAAACTTAAGTTAATCAGTACTGGACTCATTGGCACTGGAAGATGAACTGCGTTGTGTCACGGCAGCCGCCATTTGTGGCCAGTGGGCGTGACCCCTGCTTTGCATTCAATTTTGGATTAGCGAATATTCTTAAAAAATGAGCCTAAACTGGTACAATTAACAGCATGGTATTCCAAAATATAAGAAACATACAACCCTTACTTTTCACGAATTATTAAAAATGAATAATAATATTTAACACAAAACTAGAAAATTGCTCATCACTAAGTACATAAAAACAAAGTCGCTTTCTCTGTCTGTCTGTCCCTATGTATGCTTAAATCTTTAAATCTTGGCAACGGATTTTGATGCGGTTTTTTTTAATAGATAGAGTGATTCAAGAGGAAGGTTTATATGTATAATACATGCATAATTGCGTGACCGTGCGAAGCCGGGGCGGGTCGCTAGTTAATACAAAAAATACAATAAATAAACAATAAAAAGTATGGAGCCTATAGACAAAGTGAGCACAGCATAGAAGCATAGCATACCTATGTATTTTACAATAGAGTTTACAAATGCGTAATATTAAATATTACTAGCTGATGCCCGCGGCTTCATCCGCGTGGATGTCAGTTATCGCGACGTCACGTTTCATGAGATACAGCCTGGTGACAGAGAGGCCTGTCTCTCTGTCACCAGGACAGCAGAGTCTTAGTAATAGCCATGTCAGAGGCCTACAGGCGGTTTAAATTCTGACATTAGGTTGTTCATCAACCATACGAGAAGAAGAGTAATAGGGTCCCGTTTTTACGGTTGTACGGTTGTGTAAGTTGCTATATTCACAGTGACCGACAGCGATGGAGGGTTAAACCAATAAAAAAACAACACAAAACTTAACTTCTAACATGACTTTTTGTATACTGAAATGTGATCAATAAAGTAGGTACTATCTACAAAATATTAATCATTATTTTGTCTTCTCATTTTATTCGGGAACGGCGATATACGTAGGTAATGGTCGTCCATTTGTCTCGATTACTCGTCTTAATAATATTGTCATAATAAAAGATGGTATTTCCATTTACGGGTTGATTATATTATCTGTGGCGAACATAATTTCTAAAATATCGATAACTAGCTTTTGCCCGCGGTTACGCTCGCGTTAATTTAGAATTTTCAGTCCAAAAAATCAAAAAATTAAAATGGTGTATTTTTGATGTATAATGTGTACATTATAACCGCTAGCTTTTGTTAATGAAACTACACAGGTACATATCTCAGGTAGAGGTTATCTATTAAAGATAATAAGTCCCTTGTAATACGGGCGAGCCTATTGCCACTAACCGGGCACAATTCCAGACTCCGTGCTGTTACTGAGAATTTTCTAATGGGAAAACCCAATAACACTTTGCCCGACCCGGGAGTCGAACCTCGTGCTCAGTAGTCGCGCTTGTTACCACTAGATCAACGAGGCAGATAGAGGAAAAGGCAGTATATGAAACTATTTGTGTATTATTTGAAGTCGACGCGTATTTCTCGCCACGCCTTCCAATAACAGGCAACAGCCTTTATTAATTTAACATCTCGCGGCGCAACGCATACTGGGACAAAATAAAATATATTCTTGGTTTTATCAAAAAATAAATTGATATAATTATTATGTTTAAAAAAACATTTTTACTCCAAGCTTTTACATTATAAAAATTAAACGTATAAGAAAACCGTTGAGGAGTGCTCTCGTGAGGAGACAATTCTGACTGTAGTATCAGGTTATTTCTATCATGAAGTGTTTTGTCATTTAAACTGAATGTATATTTTATCCAAAATTTTGTCTTGATCGGTTTAGGATAACTGCTTTAAAATTCAGTTGTAAGATTTGACCTAAACATACCTACCATACATAAATATATATACATTGCAAGTTAAGTACATAAAAGTTTATTAAAAGAACGCTCTCTTCCTTTCACTATAACTATGTACCTTCAACTACTAAAGTGAAACTTGTTTTTAGTAAAAGTATACTTTATTGTTTTTGAAATAGTAAAACATATTTAATTGAGCTTTTATAGCTTTTCAACTGTGTTTTAAAAATAATAACCTTTGTTACCATTTCAAAATAATAATACTACTTTTTTAAAACAATTTATTAAATGTATCTTACGGAATAGCCATCAATTACTTCTTTAGAATGCATATTCTTTCAAAAGTACAAACTAGAGTACTTGCCGTGTGAAATCGCCATTCAAATCAGGTGGCTACCTATCTACAAATACAGGACGTACCTTCTAAAGATCTAGTTAACATAAATCGTATAATCTAATTCGTCAGTGTGCGGTCAGCCTTGCGTCAGTCGTTTTTCCGATAAGCCGCCGCAGTACCTCTCACCTATTGGTCTAAATAATACATCTGTGACAATAGTTTTCTTTTTTCAAAAATCAGCTTTATCGCCAACGGTAATAATTAAAAAAAAAAACAACTGAACAGGTTTACCGAAAGAATAATTATTAAAATAATATTTAAAACAAAACATTAAATAAGTAATATAAGTAAACAATTTTTTTTACGTAAAACGGTTTTGTCATCAAAATTAAAGCTGTGTACCAAACATCAGATCAATCTGTCAACAGAAAGGGGGTGAAATATCGATTACTAAATTTGAACCAAATAATAAACAAGGTCAAGCTAAGTAAAACCGTTTAAAAATAACATTTACGGAATTGACCAAATCATTAACATACACCGTGTAGCTAATTATAAATACAAAACCCAAGTAATAATTAAGTATGAAATGTACAGTCACGATAAAACGTGTTTTAATTAATATAATACTATACTACTCGCTATTATGTGACAACGTTAAAATTAAAAACTTTGTTTAATTAATTAAAATCTGACGTGAACTTAAGTGAAAATAATTAGAAGTGATAATAGTTTTACTAAGTAATGAAACTGCATTATAAAAACAACCATAATTATTATTATTGTTTTTGTAATTTACTAAAAGCTTCAAAAGCGGTAACAATTTTCTTTATTTGTTCTCAACTTGGAACAACACCTTACTATAAAATATGATGACTCATTTTTAAGGAATGATTTTTACGATAATAAGTACAATATTAATTACAATATTAAAACCTACAATTAGCACCATGTATCACATGAAAATACCACGATGAACTTTTTAGCTACTGAACTTTTCAATCATTGATACCACTTTAAAATTTCACCTAATGAAGTTAGGTACTAGTGTCTAGGACTAATTTTCTACGAACGTGTTCAGGGTTCCTGCGACCATCCACCATCGTCCCCTCAGCCGTCTGTAGATCGGCTGTCAGTGACGTGGGCTGAACCCGGCAGTATGTCCTCCTCAGGAGTGAACCTGTTCCACTTGCCATCGGAGACTCCTGTCAGCAATGAAGTCAAGTTCTCACCATCGGCTGGAGGTAAGGGATCGAAACACTTATACTTTTTAATTATTTATTTTCTGGAATAGAACTTATTCCCATACTCTTAAAGTTTAGTTTTCCTTACAATTTTAAAATGTCCTTATATTCTATCTATAATTTTTATTGCTTTGTGCAAGGCATAGAATAATTATAAAAATATAGAAAAAATATTGTAAGTTATCAATATCAATTAATTATATATTTTTTATGCTAGCGATATGCAATGCAATTTTTATATAATTTGTATTTATTTGCTGGGTGCAAAAGATGGTGGGAGACACAAAAACAATTAACAATCGACACAAAAATTGGTAAAGGGTTTTAATAGGGTAGATGACTACGAGCTACTGGCGCACCCCGCGCTCCGGGGTAATAATTTTGTCTGTGATCCCGCTGTGATATTAATCACAAAAAATCTAAAGGAAGAGTGACGAAAAATATATTTTCAAAGATAAAATAGTTTGCGTTTATCAAATCTTAAAATTAAGAAAATATCTATTTGTAGAATCATCCACGAAAGTCTTACTTATTAATACCCTGTGTGTGTCCATCACTGTTATAAACCAAAGTAAAAAACAAAATTCTCCGCAGCGTCTGTCTGTTCACGATAAACTCAAAAACAAGATGAAAATCGGTGTAGTAGACACCGATTTTCATGTTGTTTTCACCAATGGATAGAGTAGTTCTTGAGGAAGGTTATAGTATACATACACACATACACCCTCACATACTTTTCATTTAAACACAACACGGAAGGACGATTGGCTGTTTGACACCCGTGAAACCTAGGCTCCAGATAAAAATTAGTGTCAAGTACCTACCAGTACTTGACATAAAGCTGATCTAGAGACCTATTTGGTGCAGCCGTGAGACACAAACTCCATAAAATGGAATTTTTAATTGTTTATTTACTATTTTTATTGTTCTTGTTTTAATTTAATTTTTTTCTTATTCTTCTATTATTTGTTTGGTTTGTGTTCTTGTGTGCTGTGTCAAATAAAAATTATTTCATTTCATATATAATTTGTCAAGTTTTTGTATACATTGGCTAAAATATAATGATATTTATTGGAAGTATCGGAAAAAATAAGCTGGTTTGCGGAAACGGGATCAAAATTTCATGACTACTTTTGGTCGAAAATAAAACCTAACAACCTTTGTTGCAGAATAATCTAATTGAGTGTTTAAAACCCCGCGCTCTAAGCCCGTGATAAAAGCTATGCAATAGCTTAATTATTTACGTGTACCTAATGGTTTTATCAGAACTAAAGGTACTTATGTACCAAATATCAGATCAATCTGTCGAAGGTAAAACTTAAATTACACACAAATAAAAATATAATATATTAAGCAACTCCTTGTGTATAACATGTGGTAAAAAAATGTGGCGGGCTTCGCCGGATCGAGTGTCACTCATTTTCAATTTGAACCTACTTAGCGCAACTGAGTGTGAGCGTCACGTAGACGTACATGACTTATATTGGTAAAGAGAGTTTAAAAATGAATGCCACCCTCATTGTGGCTTTTAATCTTATAAATTAACCACAGCTTAGAAAGTTATTTTTATCTTTTGAACTAATTCTCACATTACACACCATATTTATTACATTATTACCATATTCTTTACCATATTCTTTAAATAGCATGTTTTCTACAAAAGAAAAAGCTACATTAAAGAAAATCTCTATAATTTCTAACAAGAGTCAGTTTCAGATGGGTCTGAAGACGAGGACTATTCTGCGAGTCTAAGCGCGGTGCTACGTCAGCGGCGAGCAAGCGTACGGAGATCTCGCAAGGGAAGAGCTCGTCGCCCTTCATCGCCGTTTCTCGCCGACGAGAACAGACCGAGAAGACGGTCATCCGTATTCACTACTAGCTCTGGAGAGTAAGTGTTTTGTTTAAAAAAATAGTCCGATTCAAAATTGGTGGTTTTTTAAATTAAACATAACGTAATATTTGTCTAACTGTCAACCTATATGTTATATTCAGTACAGCAATATCAATGGAAGACGGACAGCCTGCCGTGGTAACTCAAGAACAGATTTTTGAGAATATCCACCTTCATAAGGAGGTCCTTGGCTCCGTGAAACAGCAGCCTCTTGGCATGAGAAGAAAACTGAAGATCGTTCATCAGGTAACAACTATTGGTTACTATTAAATGTTAGTGTCATTTTCAAATACAACAACATATATAAAATACAATTTTAAATACAAGGTTATATGTAAAACACCAGCATCCTTAAAAGGGGTCATTAAACTCATCATTATAAACAACTTTTACTATGGAACCAACCCAAAAGTCGCAAAAAAAATCAGCTGTTCCATACATTTATGTTCACATAACTCAACAAAATGTATGGAACAGCTGATTTTTTTTTTGCGATTTCAGGGTTGGTCTCATAGTAAAAGTTGTTTAAAATGATGAGTGTAATAGATTTTTCAACTGTGTTTAAAGCTATGTCAGTGATGTCTTCGGGCAGTATATCTTTGACATTTTTGTTCATCAAACAAACGATATATTGAAATGATTTAATAAAAAGCTCGCACAAAACTAAATAAAAACTAGATAAATTAATAAATACTTAATTAATATAACCTGTTAAAAATCGGAGTGCCTTGTTACTGTAGTGGACACGAGAAACACTAGGGTCGTCCAAATTGTTGTGTGTATTGGGGTTTCCGATTGAAAGTTCTATTTTTAATTAATAATTTTTTTTTTTTTTTGGACATTAATAGGCTAAAGGCTACATCAAGCGTCATGAGGGTCAGCTTCAAGAAAGATTGGCGCAGTCGAAGAGCACCAGGGATATCTACGCTAGATTCAACATCTTACTGAATTCTGTAAGTGACAACTATGGTACAATTTTCAATTACAATTTCCAACAAATAGGTAAATCACTTGAATCCAATCTAAGGCATATAAACATGTAATTGGTTATTTTTAAACTATTGCCATTGTTTTCATATTTATGACGATCTTTAACTTCAAATATCTCGGAAACGTGATACTTTAGGACATCATTGCTAACATTTTTTGTTTGTTAAGATGTTTTCTATCCAAATATACTAGTCTTATCCTGTGCCGCCACTGTGAAAAAAAAACCACAGGTAAACACATAGAATAATAAAGGTGTTCGACACCTTTATTATTCTATATAGGTACATATAAACATTCTTTATCACGTCTGTTAACTGTCAAGACACCAGCGAGTAATCTGGCAATCATGGTAATCATGTATTATAATTATTATCTATCCAACATTTAAATTTTTCAATTTAATGTTGGAATTCAAAAATATCCACAGTGGCGAAGTGGTCTGGACTATATGGACTATATTGAGCAGGCAGAACATCTAACCGTTCTTGGAGAACGAAACGATAGCGACTTCTAATTTTTCCTGTGGCGCCATCTATTGTTAACATTGTTCAACTTTTGCATACTGCTAAAGATGCTTATTTTATAAAAATGTAGGTAGTTAAGCATTTTTATCGTGTACAATAACATAAACAGATCATTGTGGGATTATTGTTAACCGACTTCAAAATGAATGAGTTTACAGTTTTGCAAAAAAGAGTCTGCAAAAGTTGGGGGCGCCACTGGCGCACTTCTTATACTACAACTCAACATCACAAGTTATCTGGAACTTACATACTTCTATGGCGAATTTTTTGTCATCATATTATAATATCAAATTATTTACTTTTAAGTTGTTTTAGTACCTACTCACCGCTCAGACTCTTTTTTGTCAAGACAAGTACCTAGGTATACAAAAATACAAATTACAAGTACCTACTTATACTTGTTATAAATAACTCCAACATGATAACTAGCTACCACCCGCGACTTTGTCCGTATGGATTTCGTAATATCTCATATAGATTTTGCCCGCGGCTTCACCCGTGTGATTAAAAAGTGTGCCAGTTTCATCCAAATTCGTTTAGCCTTATTGACGTGATTGATTAATATCATCCAAATTGACAAACATACTAATTCACCAAATTCAAAGCGTTTAGCGATAGGTATTGGGTTTTAATTTTTATATTAGATATTGTATTTGTATGAGACCCCCGAGGTTTAACACCCATAAGCTATTATTAGGTACCTACATACCTATGCGGATAGGAATGGCCTTAGAGATCATTTTAATAGTTAAGCTTATTTTTTATAGGTACACTATGGTTGAGCTTCATTACATACTTTTAGTGAATAAAATAAATATTACTTTACATATATTAAATAATATTTTTTTTTTACCTTACCTTTTAACATAAGTATAAAATTTATAATTATATATACCTACATTATATTATATGTATCCCCGTCATTCCCGTTCGGTAACACCCGCCTGTCGACCACACTGTTGACGAGTGGGATTTTTTTTAAGTGTTGACGATCCTTCCCGATCATTCACACCCTACGTGACATTGTACAAGAGTCAAGACCTAAAAAATTGATTTTAACCTGACTTTCGAAAGGAGGGGGTTATTTTTATGTTGCTGCCATGGTTTAGAATCGATTTTATCGAAATATGCTTTATAGAATCTCATAAAACTTGAAGAAAATACTTTTGGATAAGGGGGCTGAAAGCAGTTGTACAATGTCGACAAAGGAGTTAGGTTGACAGGTCCGCTAGTTAGGAATGATGGTCTTTAAGGAAGCTTGCATGGTTGTGTTAAATTGTTTAGTTTTGTATAGATTTCAGATTTCATTTTCATGACATCTTAAAAAAATAATCTTAACTAGCGTCCCTGCCAACCCAACTTATTTGCCGACTGCACCTATACATAAGTATAAACGTAACATAAAAGGTATGAATAATTTAATCATTACATAGTATAAAACAAAGTCGCTTTTTCTGCCCCTATATCCCTATTTATGCTTAAAACTACGCAACAGATTTAGATGCGGTTTTTTTATTACAGTACTGGCAACAAATGAAACGTGAAGCAGCAAATACATCGAACCTTCTCATCCCATGGGAGCTGCGTATCAAAGAAATCGAATCTCACTTCGGCTCCGTAGTGGCGTCGTACTTTACATTCCTACGATGGCTGTTCTGGGTCAACTTGGTCATAGGCTTTATATTACTCGTCTTTGTTATCGTTCCTGAGGTATTACAATATTCTTTTTTTAACTGACGAAAAAAAGCGAAGCAGAGGAGCTTATCAATTCGACGTGTATGTTTTTTTTTGTATGATCACGCATAACTTTTTACAGGTCCGATTTTGATGATTTCATTCTTTATTCGATAGGGTTAACATTCAATGTGGTCCCATAAAAAAAACATAGTGATCTGATGATGGATATTACGCAGCTATAGAAAGAAACTCCTCATCCTCATCGGTCAACAGCAAAATTGTATTAATAACGATTTTAGCACTGATTATGCGTGACCTTGTTACCCAAATTCCGAAAAAGAGAGGGGGGGCCTCTCTTTTTCTGATTACCCCCAAAAAATCAGATTTTTGGAAATATTAAAATAAATAATGATAGTACTGAGTTAAAAATTATTAATATTTTTTTTACGTTTTAGTTCCCTTTTTTGTCGGTTTTATTTTGATACAAAGGTTTTTTATTGACTCATACTGGTCCATCGCCCTCCAAATAAACAACCAGTATGATACTCGGACACGAGGAAATCAATGTAATGATTATAACTGACTTAGAATGAAACTTATCGAAAAGGAAAAATATAAAAAAAAAGTATATTTCAGCTTACAGCTTTAGTTTGGAAACAGAATAAAACTATGAACTTTAAACTGTAACACGGCATTTGCAACCAACTTAAGCTCAGTTGCTTAACATGTACAATTTTTTTATGAGGTCTTATTATTGCTATTATATTCCCATGTTATGACAGGAACGCTTAAATGAACGGAAGTTATGACTAGACGCCACGGCATCATATAATAAGATGATGTCTACACGACTAAGTTGTTACCGGTGAAATGTTAATCATTAACACAGATAATCACTACATAGTATAAAACAAAGTCGCTTCCCGCGTCTGTCTGTCCCTATGTATGCTTAGATCTTTAAAACTACGCAACGGATTTTGATGCGGTTTTTTTTAAATAGATAGATAGAGTGATTTAAATGAAGGTTTATATGTATAATACCTACATGCATATTAGCGTAACCGTGCGAAGCCGGGGCGGGTCACTAGTATTATATAATTTAGGTCATAGCATAGCATAATACAGCATTGATAGCTTAGTGGTACGCCGTCGACTGACAAGTCAGAGGTCTCGAGTTCGATCCCAGGGCGCGCACCTCTGACTTTTCGTAAGTTATGTGCGTAGATTATAAATTAATTATCAGTTTCTAAAACGGTGAGGGAAAACATTGGATGAAACCAGCATACCTGCGAGATTTTTCAATGGTGTGTACTCGTAAAGCCATGTCAGAGGCCTACGGGCAGTTTAAACTCTGACACCAGGTTGTTCATCAACCATACGATAAGATGAAGACTTAGGTCATTAGTAATGTTTTAACAGCTTTAATTTGAATAAAGATATAAGTGCTAAGACAAACAAAAATATTTGAATAATTACTGTGCTATTGTAGTCATTATGTTAAATTACAAAACACTAAACAATTACTAATGACTGCCTCGTTGGTCCAGTGGTAGCAAACGCGACTGCTGAGCACGAGGTCCTAGGTTCGATCCCCGGGTCGGGCAAAGTGTTATTGCGTTTTTCTATTAGGAAATTCTCAGTAGCAGCACGAAGTCTGGAATTGTGACCGGTAAATGGCAATAGGCTCGCTTCCTATTACATGGGACTTATAGCCGGCGAAACGTGGGTGTACTACATACACCTCTGCCTACTCCCTCTGGGGAATACAGGCGTGAGACTATAAAATACTAAACAATTAAAATGATGATTATTATGATATTTTGTAACAATTTTTGTACCATATTCTTGGCACATAAATGTCTTATGTCTTATGATTCTGCTTTCCAGTACTTAACAGCGAATAAAGAGCAAGATGGTGAAAGAAAAATCATTATGGATGACGAGAAACGGAATGCTTCCAATCTTCTCACACTTTGGGAGTTCGAAGGAGTTCTGAAATGCTCACCCATCTTCTACGGGTACTACAGCAATGTCGAAAGAGCTCAATACCGAATGCCTTTGGCTTATTTCCTAACTGGACTCGCCGTGTATATTTATAGTTTTGTCGCCATACTGAGAAAGTAAGATTTTTTAATTAATTTTTTAGTAGTTTTATTTAAAGGTTGTTTTAGTACCAACACAGTAACTACAGTATAATATAAACTATTTTTTATAGTTAGTTATTAAGTGGTCTTTACAAAATCATTAAGTAGATAAGTACTAACAACTTATAATATAGGTACTACTAATGATATTAATTAATTAATATTTATGACTGATGATTAACATATATGACTGCCTCGTTGGTCTAGTGGTAGCAAGCGCGACTGCTGAGCACGAGGTCCTGGGTTCGATCCCCGAGTCGGGCAAAGTGTTATTGGGTTTTTCCATCAGGAAGTTCTCAGTAGCAGCACGGAGTCTGGAATTGTGCCCGGTTAATGGCAATAGGCTCGCCCCCTATTACATGGGACTTATAACAAAGCCGGCGAAACGTGGGTGTACTGCACACCTCTGCCTACCCCCTCTGGGGAATATAGGCGTGAGTCTATAAAAAAAAAAAAAATATATTTATTCTTTTATTCATTCACAATACATTTTTAAATTTATTAAGTATATAAAACATAAAAAAATACATTTAAAAATATAATATAATATTATGTTAATATTATTAGGGGTTAAAGTATGAAATTGCCGATTTGTACTGAAAAATTGTAATTCGGTTTTTTTTTAAATTTAATATATTTATTTAATCAAAACTATTTTATTATTATGTGATCTAGATTCGACAAACTGTGTGAAAGCATTTTGTTCTGCCTCCTGAGAAGAAAACTTTTTTTCACGTCCGTTAGAGCAAGATCTGTTGAATACGGAAGGTAACGAATGGTTTCTAATTGAGAAAATCACTCGAATTTTCGAAATGCCCATCTTTCTTGTATAAACTGAATAAAAAAAAGCAACTGAAAGTCGATAATCAAAATAATTACCATTACTATGCTGCACATTTTTTAAAAGAAGAACTTTAAAGTAAAGTACCATGTGAAAAAAGTTTCACTCAAAAATCTCAAACCATGAAGGTTCTATGTCAATTTGAAGTACCTATTACAATAAAACGGCAATTTCATACTTTAACCCCTTTTACTAAGATATATTTTATTAGCCAATGTGGCTAACATCTAATCATCTTTATTTTAATGTAACAAGAAATTTATTAAATGATATTATTTTAAATTTCCCTAGAATGGCTGAAAACTCCAGAATGTCGAAGCTCTCAGAAAAGGAAGATGAATGTATATTCTCATGGAAACTGTTTACCGGCTGGGATTTCATGATAGGTAACACAGAAACCGCACACAATCGCATTGCATCTGTCATTTTAGGCTTCAAAGAGGCTCTACTTGAGGAGGCTGAAAAGAAAAAAGATTTGAGAAAGTAAGTTTGTATAATTTTAGAAATAAATACGATTTTAATAAACAAGAATCTAGGTTATAAGAAGAAGCCTTTTAGTTAGTAAGGAAATGCATCGTGTTTAATTACGAAACCACCTGAAGGTAAGGTTGTGTTTTATTTATCCTTGCTGTAGCAAGAATTGTCTGCGCGCAAGTATTGTCTACGCTTTCCAATTAAAAAAAAAACTTTTTCAGTTGGCGCATTATATCTCTTCGTGCTCTTGTTAACATTTGCGTAGTCATACTATTGGCAGTATCAGCATATGCCGTGGTAACAGTAGTGTCTCGCTCTGATGATAACGTCAAAGTTAGAAGCTGGTGGCGTGAGAATGAGACAACTACAGTCGTCACTGTTATCTCGATAACTTTTCCCGTATTTTTCGAATTACTTGGATTCTTGGAGCATTATCACCCCAGAAAACAATTAAGATTACAATTAGCGAGGTATTGATTTTTGTATTTCTTATGCAAAATTATTTTAAATATATATAATTATATATTATAACAATTTGTATTTGTTTATTTTAGGATCATGTTATTAAATCTGCTCAATCTATATTCTCTTATATTTGCTTTATTTAGCAAAATCGAGGGTATGAGCAAAGAACTTGATACTTTAAAGCCAACGCTGAGTTTAAATGCGACAACAATATCAAATGGAACTTTAAATTTAAACGAATCTTATACTACAAGATTACCTGATTCTTGCATCGAACAGGAGGTTTCATGTGGACCTTGTGATATACAATTGACTTTGCCAATAAGATTATCAGATGGTATAATACTAAAGTCAGCTATTTCCCCATTTTCAAAAAAGTTAACATCTAAAATGCTTTTAAGACGTCCCCGTCAAGAATTATCTGTAGGATCAACAAATTTTATAACAGAAGATTTAGAAACCACAGAGAGTACAACGTTAAATAGTATTTTAGTGGGAATGAAACAGTTAGAAAAATTGAGAAATTTAAGACGCTTCCAACCACCAGTAACAATGAATGCTAATTTGGATGATAAAACAACAAATTTAGATGATTATGACATATCTTATGATGTAACTGAATCTTCTACAGCCACTCAAGCTGATACTACTCTAGATAATACAAATTTTGATTACTCTAATACAGTAGCTGATTACAATTCTATGGATTATACATCTACCGATACCACTTTTAGTACTGAAAGTTCAACTGTTTATGAAAGTACGGAAACGCCACTGTTTATTGATTATTCAAACAGATACACAGATGCTACTACTGACATAGAGGCAATGTTTACTACAGAGTTTCAAACGATATATTTTAGTTTGCCTCAATCAACAACTAATATTTTAGAAGAGAAAGATACATTAATTACAGATACATCAGTAAAAGAAACTACAGATACTACAACTGATTCAATAGCTATGACAACAAAAATAGATGATGCTGAAAGTACATTTAAATATACTCCTGATATTGATGTAATAGAAACTTCTAATTCATATTCAAGACCGCAGTATGTAACGCAAGTAAATGTCAACGAAAGAAATTATGATACTGCTACTGAAATATCAACGGAACCAACATCAACAACAACTATGAAGTCCAAAATAACAACAAATTTAGATCTTTGTCTTGATTTCACCTTCAATTGTACAGTTAATTGTAGTGGAAATAATATCAAACAAGTATTTTTCATGTCTAACTGTACAATAGTTAAGAGAGTATGTTATGTAAAAACTTGTTCTTTAAATATAAGTGATATAGTTGATAAAAAAAATTACACGAATACTACAACCATAGACGTAGTATATGAAGACGACAATCATAGAAAAATGTACAATTTGTCAATACCTACAAAGAAAAAGTTATTGAAATTATGCTGGGAAACCATGTTTGGACAGGAGTTGGTCAAATTGACAATGATGGATTTGGTACGATATTTTATTTTGTTAACTAGTTGGCTAACCATAATTTGTTTCATAAAACACCATATAAACAATGAGCATAATGTAAAAAGAGTCAAAATAAACCTAAAATGGTTTTTAATTTTTTAGGTTTTTGTACTTCTAGGTACCTTGTTCTTAGACTTCTTTCGGGCACTTTTTGTAAGATACATGAACCGTTGCTGGTGCTGGGACCTTGAGAAGAAATTTCCTGAATACGGTGATTTTAAGATAGCTGAAAATATCCTGCACCTCATCAATAACCAAGGAATGGTGTGGATGGGAATGTTCTTTTCACCAGGCTTAGTTGTATTAAACGTAGCTAAGCTGATGATAATGATGTACTTGCGATCTTGGGCAGTCATGACTTGCAATGTCCCACATGAAGTAGTCTTCAGAGTTTCTAAAAGCAACAACTTCTATCTAGCCTTATTATTAACTATGTTGTTCCTTTGCGTGCTACCAGTTGGATATACAATAGTTTGGGTTAAACCCTCATGGCATTGTGGACCTTTTTCTGAATACGATAAGATTTATTATATAGTGACCATCAATATTTACAAAATATTGCCAAAAAGTCTTAGTTTTGTTCTAGAATATATAGCATCACCAGCTATAGTAATACCCTTATTGGTACTACTTATTCTTATAATATATTATTTGACGTCACTAACAAATTCTTTAAGAGAAGCTAATAATGACTTAAAGGTAAGTATTTCCGATGCTGTTGTTGTAATTTCTGGTATACTCTTGTTAGTAATTATGAATAACATCAAATTACCACTTTTTATTTAAAAAATATCAATCAGACATTACAATTTTTTTTATTAAGTATCACTATCACTAGTGTGTGTAGATATAAGTAAGGACTTGGCATATATCAATGCAACTTTTTAAATATCAACTTTTATTGAAGTACTTTCTTAGTTAATCTAAGACTAACGGCGAAAGAAAACATCATGAGAAAACCAGGACTTTATTAGTCTGAAATTGCCAAAACACAGTGATCTAACGTGGCAATTATAGCTCGATCCTTCTCTGTATGAGAAGAAGCCTTTGCCTTGCAGAGGAACAGTAACCGGCTAGTTTATTTGTTTTTAAATCACACTATTGTAATTGTCAACGGTATTTTAAAATAATTTTCACATTATTAGATACAACTGCGTCGTGAAAGAACTGAAGAACGAAGGAAAATGTTCCAACTAGCTGATACAAGAAGAACTGGATCAACAGCTATGGATAATACACCTTTTGCAAGATGGAAAAAGGCTTTACCTTCATTACCAATGAGTAAATCTATTGATTCTGATGATCGCAAGACTTTAACCGAGGAAATGAATGAACCTGTTAAAACTGCCAAAAAAAGAGGTAATTACTTAGAGTATATAAGAAAAAAATAGAGCAACCCTATAGAAGTATGAACCGTGAGCACGGGTATGAACAACGCGGCCGCGACACGAGCTCCGTCCGCGATCATACCTCGATCGACTGCGGTTCAACTAGGCTCCACGAGCGAAAAAGTTACATTTTAGTTTATATCATGGTTAACTACTGAGTAAAATTTTGAAAAACGTCTAGAAAACTTAATTTGAAAAAATGACATTTTAACGTTTCTATGGCGAGACCTGCTTTCGCTCCGCACAAGGCAATGTGGTTGACGTTATCACTCTATATTTTCTTGAATACTCTATGGGTAATTATCATATTTCTGTCATATATCTCAGTTGTTCCTAATTTTATGGTATACTAGCTGCCCCGCGCGACTTCGTACGCGTGATTATCCTACTTCAAAGCCTATTCTACCCCTACCCTACTCTACCCCTACCCTACTCTACCCCTACCCTACTCTACCCCTAACCTACTCTACCCCTACCCTACTTTACCCACTACCCTATCCCTAACCTACCCTAATCTACCCCTACCTACCCTACACTACCCCTACCCTACCCTACACTACCCCTACCCTACCCTACACTACCCCTACCCTACCCTACTATACCGCTACCCTACCCTACTCTACCCCTACCCTACTCTACCCCTTTTTCTCACCTTTAAACCTTCCCTGGATCTCCACAAATAATTCAAGACCAAAATCAGCCAAATAGGTCAAGCCGTTTTCGTGCCATGTCGTGACAACGGAAAACGGGTTTCATTTTTATATATATAGATTTCAGTTGTACTGATATCAAATTTTATTTTAGGTGGTATATTCGCTAAAATAGTTGGTATGGCTCTGGATAAAAAATCTGACGTAGAAGCTGTTTCTGGAATAGATGTTGCATCACCTTCACCAAATAATATAGATGATGAAACAGATACAGATTTTCATGAGACACTGCCAAAAGATGTCTTGAAAATTAAAGATATCACAATAGTACGTCAAGAGCAGAAAAAAAGGAATAATGTTGAATTCAAAACGGAAGAGGGAAAAAAACGTAAAATTGATGAAATATTTACCAAAGGTTTAAAAGTAAAACTTGAAAAGGTTGACGATCGCACCGAAAAGAAAGCTGTAATTGAAAAACAAATGCAAGACGCAAATAAAGAAACAAAACCAAAAATTGTAAGTGAGATTTCTAAAGAAAAAACTGACAGTAGAAAAATTAATGAAAAACAAGCGTCACAATCTAGTACTCAGTCGAAACAATCCGATTCAGGGGGGTCAATTATACCTGTCATCACTATAAGTACAACAGAGAGTGACGAAGAAGTTTTGTCAACGAAGGATAAAAAAAATAAGAATGGGCAAAAAGAAAAACATAAAGAAAAAGGAGATGGTAAGCCGAGAAAAGCTCCTGATCTCAAGTCTTTGCGACGCCAGAGCAGTGTAGAAAGCATAAGCGAACATAAACCAGTGCAAGAGAAGAAACAAGATGATGGTCACAAATATCAATACTCGTTGTAACTTAATGTTAGTAGTAGTAGTAATTCAAATAAATGTTGAATACTTCGTAGTTTTAGTAATTCTTTTGTTTGATTTCAATAACCTACTAAAGCCAGTCTCAGACATCATATTGTTTCAACATTTTTGCATAAACCCTGGACGTAGCTTGGCCTTAAAGCTTGCAAAGATTCTCGCAGGTGATCTTTGCAAAGATGTCTAATTATGAATGTAATGCAATACGTTTTATTTTATATATATTTATTCTTAGTACAATAACTTATGTACCCGGCGGACTTTCCTTAGGTATTTTCTGCTAGGTTACCTTTGGGTGATGCAGAGATAGATGGTAGATGCAATGAAATGGAAATGGTTAAATTACCTCAATAATATTATTGAGGTAATTTAACCTATTAATGCAACTATTGATAACGTTACGCACATTAGCGGTATCGATTATAACAATATTTTTGGGTTATGTGGTCACTTGCGACTCTAGAACCGCAACATCAAGTCGTTTGTGGTGCTTGTACTATCTAAAAAACCTTCCTTTACCACGAGTTTTAGCCGAAGGATGTCCATTTCTTGAAAGGTTCTAAAAATGTATTCTAAAAAACGCCCCCTCTATTATTTGCTCCTCATCGGATAAAGAGGATGATGAAGACAAGCAGACTATTATTTTAAATCACATTCTCACAAATAAATCTCAAATCAAAACCCTCCAAATGGATTTCCATTTATCCTAGTTCCTTCTCTAATCGGGCGTGAAAAATTAACCATGGTTCACATGCCTTCAGTTACTACTAGGTAGATACTCTTGTAAATAAACCATACTTTATTAGTAGGTTTAAACTCGGACACCAGATTGCACTGATCATACGATAAGGAAGGCTACTAAAACAAATATTTTATGCTAGTTTTCAAGTTACGGTAAAAAAGCTCGTTAGCTAAAAATAAATTTATTACTTAAATATATAAAACAAATGCAAAGGAAACTATTAAAATATATTCCTGTTATTTTTGATGAACTATTACATAAATTAGAATCGCAGACACAGACGTGGAATCTTGCGTACAACGATATGGGCTTACTTAAAGGCATTAGAACAGCTAGTGGGCTGGCCATGCATCCTTCCGTCATTCCATATAGTAAGTATTCAATTTTCCTAAATCTGTGAGATGCAAAACTTGTCCCTCCTGTTGGTGGTATATGTCTACACCCTCTCTCGTTATACTGATCACCAATATCTAAAAATCTTTTAAAACAACCACCTACATAAGATGTTCCGGAACAAAGTACTGAAAAATGTCTCTTTTCATGCCTGCGAATCATATTTGGGCTATCGAATATATGGTAACATTTTGAGTCGCTCAGTTCAGTTTTGTTCAATCCACATTCGTAACATCGATTTGCATTATTTCTCACTAGATGAAAACTCGGAGATGAATTTTGGGAGTCTGGTGAAGCAGTGTCAAAACGTAAGTGGGGTGTTTTTGTTGGTTCTAAACTCTTGAATGTTATTTTTACATGATATGGCTCGTTTACATACAAAATGTTTTTATTATCGTCGTCTGTTTTATGTGTAAAATAAAGTTTCTTTGAAGATGATATGACCTGATGCACTTTATTAATAAAAACATTCTTATAATCCTCCATATGTAATAAATAAGGTTTTATGTAATTAGTATTTTCTTCAGTAGATAAAACTTTTTCGTATTGAACTTTCCCCGTCGTAAGAGGTAATTTGTACTGCGTTGCGTTATTAATAAATTTGGTTTTATTACCTTCTGTGTTATTTTTAAAAAAAGGTTCCATTGAAGACTGCACTTTATTAATATATAAATTTTCATTTTCCTTATTAAATGTTATAAAATGTAGTTTCTTTGAAAAAAGCTCTGAGCTAGGTTGAAGGTTTTGAGATTGTTGAACTTTTGGTGTATGACTAAATTCCTGCTCAAATACTTTATTAACAAAAAAGTTCTTGTAATCCTCGATATGTAACGAATAAGGTTTTTTTGAAGAATTTTTTGCGCTAGGAGGAAGTTTTTGAGTTTGTTGAATTTTAGGTTTAGAAGTAAATTCCTGCCCTAATACTTTATTAACAAAAAAAATCTTATAATCCTCCATATGTAATGAATAAGGTTTTTTAGAAGAAATTTTTGCGCTAGGAAGAAGTTTTTGAGTTTGTTGAATTTTTGGTGTATGACTAAATTTTGGCTCTAATACTTTATTGATAAAAATGTCCTTATAATTCTCCATGTGTAATGAAGGGTTTGAAAAAAGGTCTGAGCTAGGATGGAGGTTCTGAGATTGTTGAACTTTTGGTGTATGACTAAATCCCTTTTCTAATACTTTATTAATAAAAAAATTCTTATAATCCTCCATATGTAATGAACCATGTTTCTTTGAAGAAATTTTTGTAGCAGGAGGAAGCTCCTGATATTGCTGTAATTTTGGTGTAGGTTGTAATTCCTGCTGTAATAGTTTACTAATAAAAAAATTCTTGTAATCCTCCATATGTAATGAATAAGGTTTTTTATAAGACTTTTCTTCAGTAGGAACAGATTTAGACTTTTTCGTCGAAATAGGTATTACTTTAAGTTTCCAGGTAAAGTTTTGGTTAACATCGAAATTGGCAGGAAATGCTGTGGTAGTAAAATTCATTATCGTGATGTCTGTAGGATATTTTTTTAGGGTTATTGTTAAATTTGTTGAAATACTTGTAGGATAATAATACAGCAATGTACGTATTGATATTGTTGTGGAAAAATTATAATTCATAGTTTTTGTAGAAAAAGGAATATTAAAAGTGCGTGTGGGAAAGGGAATTATTTTCGTCTGTTTTTTTGTGGGAAAGTAAGTTTTCCAAGTCTTAGTGTACTTTGGTGGCGTCTCAGTACAAGGCGATTGTGTCAGGAGTTCTGTGCTAATTTTTGTCTGTGCAAATTGTGGAATTATTGTTGGCCAGTTTTCATCTATATCCTCATTGGATGCCGATGTAAATTTTTGATTTTTATGTTGGAAATCATATTCATCTTCGGTTTCAGGATAACCATATTTAGTCATTTTTGAAGTTCTTGTAGGAAAGTAACTTCTCCAAGTTTTAATGTAGCTTGAAAGAGAGGCTGAGACAGGCGAAGGGCTTAAAACTTCCTCATTATTTTGAGTAGTTTGATCAAAGATCAAATATTCATTACTGCTTTTGGTGGTTCGAAATAAAAGTGGAGGTCGTGTTGCCCAGTTTTCATCAATATTTTCGTTAGATGGTAATGTAAAATTTTGATTTATATATAGGTAATCATATTCATCCTCGGTGTCAGGATAAACATATTCAGTAATTTTTGAAGTTCTTGTAGGAAAGTAACTTTTCCAAGTTTTTATGTAGCTCGAAAGAGACTCTGTGACAGGCGAAGGGCTTAAAAGTTCCTTACTGTTTTTAGTAGTTTGATCAGAGATCAAAAAATTATTAGTGCTCTTGGTGATTTGAAATAAAAGTGGAGGTATTGTTGCCCTGTTTTCATCAATATTTTCGTTAGAAGGTAATGAAAAATTTTGATATGTATATTGGTAATCATATTCATCTTCGATTTTAGGAGAAACATAATCAGTAATTTTTGAAGTTCTTGTAGGAAAGTAACTTCTCCGAGTTTTTATGTAGCTCGAAAGAGAGGCTGTGACTGGCGAAGGGCTTAAAACTTCCTCATTGTTTTGATTAGTTTGATCAAAAATCAAATATTCATTACTGCTCTTGGTGGTTCGAAATAAAAGTGGAGGTATTGTTGCCCAGTTTTCATCAATATTTTCGTTAGATGGTAATGTAAAATTTGGATTCATATATTGGTAATCATATTCATCCTCGGTTTTAGGATAAACGTAATCAGTAATTTTTGAAGTTCTTGTAGGAAAGTAACTTCTCCGAGTTTTTATGTAGCTCGAAAGAGAGGCTGTGACTGGCGAAGGGCTTAAAACTTCCTCATTGTTTTGAGTAGTTTGATCAAAGATCAAATATTCATTACTGCTCTTTGTGGTTCGAAATAAAAGTGGAGGTATTGTTGCCCAGTTTTCATCAATATTTTCGTTAGATGGTAATGTAAAATTTGGATTCATATATTGGTAATCATATTCATCCTCGGTTTTAGGATAAACGTAATCAGTAATTTTTGAAGTTCTTGTAGGAAAGTAACTTCTCCGAGTTTTTATGTAGCTCGAAAGAGAGGCTGTGACTGGCGAAGGGCTTAAAACTTCCTCATTGTTTTGAGTAGTTTGATCAAAGATCAAATATTCATTACTGCTCTTGGTGGTTCGAAATAAAAGTGGAGGTATTGTTGCCCAGTTTTCATCAATATTTTCGTTAGATGGTAATTCTTCTGTCGTTTTTAAAATAGATTTCATTAATTTTTCGTTCCATATCGTATGAGTTGACTTATTGTTTACATGCGTCGGACTTTCTTGCGTCTCTGCCGAGTGCGTTGTATTTTTAAAATAGGAAATTAGATCTTTGAATTTATATAAATCTACCATAGTTGTACGCTTATAATTTTTTTTCGCTAAGTTCTCGTCGTAATAGTATTCCGTCATTATTATTTGAGTAGGTTTTTTATGCTTACCATACATAAATTTATCGATAAATTTACTTTTGTATGCAGGCATTTCAAATTCAAAATCCTTGTCAGTGTCTTCAAAGGAAGTTTCACTGTAATAACTTTCCGTTGTAGAAGTATATTCATAATCGTCATGGTATTTATCTGTTGGTATATTCAATTCATCTTCGTAATCTTCAGGAAGTATTATGTCTGTTGTTGCAATATATATATGGGGATTTTTCGTCACTTCAATAGGTCTAACACAACATGCTATTAAAAAAATATAATTATAAACTATTTTCATTATAAATGAAATAAATCATATTAAAATTAAAATACTCGTAGTTACGTTCTATTAAATCTTCATTAAAATATTTATTACAAAGAGAATATAATCATACGTGATTTATTATATCGTAAATGACAGTAAATGACATGCGTAGTCATCCCTAGTAAGTCTGTGGTAAATGACAGATAAAAGGACTAAAAAAAGCAGTACTCTCCAGACGTTGACTGAGTATCTTGTCCAGAGCTTGGAAGAAGTATCGTATTGCAAAATTTTTCCTCCATGCTCCAGAGAGAATCTGCAAAAGTATGAATCAGTATGTATGAATGGATTTAAATCATTATTCTTCCAAGGTAAGTCTATATCATTGACTGACAATCCGCAAAGTTTAAATGGCAAGCAATGATCGACTTTTTTACAAGCTTTTATCTTACAATGTATGTTCGGGTCAAATCTTGCAAGCTAAACCAAAAATTAGAACCATTTCCTCTGCTACCAAGAGTTGAATTTTTATGTTGATTGCAATTGTCTAAGTAAGTATATAAACTGTGTTACAAGTTGGAACTGTATAGTTTCATTGACATCATCATCATCATTTCAGGCATAAGATGTCCACTGCTGAACATAGGCCTCCTAAATTGTTTAATAAGTAAATATTGCCCTAAGGAAAACGCAAGAGATTTTGCAAGAGGTGCTGCTAATAGTTCAAATGCAAAGTTACGGCGCATGATATATGGATAGAGGAAACCTGAATAAAAATAAAATAACGATATTAAAAAAATATATCCACATATTTTGATAATAATTTTAACAAATTATTACAAAGTTTTTAGACTGACTTGTACAAAGAAATATTGCCTTGTATTACACTGAACTCTTATCAGACAATATTATCGGTATTTTATATCAGCTGTAACATCATTTGAAAGCACTCGAGCTACTACAGTGAGCGTTCGAGGTGCCTTTTGCTCCTAATTCGAGCGAGCCGGCGCTGTCACCCACGTAGCACTTGTTCTGCAACCTACACAATATTAGTACTTGTATTAAATTATTATCTTAGATCATTAAAACGATCTAGAATTACAATATAGATTATTTCTAAAAAAAGTTTGAATAGTCAAGTAATAACTTGACTTGTCCTAGAGGATTTTCTTTTTTTACAAAAAAAAAAGAATGAAAATGATGGATTGGATTCATGGAGAATTTTTTCGCGTTTGATTCTTTAAGGAAAATTTTGCCTTTGGTTTGATTCATTTATGAAGTTGATCTAGTTTGATGAGATTGCTTTGGATGACACTGACAAGACAATATTGATGACAAATCTTTGACAAACTTTGGTCGCGAATGGGTTATAATTAGATTCTGTTTATGTTACTTTTCCAAAGGTTTATTAGAGTTTATTATTATTGCTCAAAGAGTACATTTTTATTTTTATTGCCTTGCGGTTTTTTAGTGTTTACTTGTATTTTACATCATGTTTATTTTTACGTTTTGTTTTTATATTTTGTTTACATATAGTGAATTTTCGCTACAATATCGTGTGAAAAACCAAGTCGATCTATCACCTGACACAGGTTTAGATTCTAGAGGACCCCTCTATTACAGATATGAACCATTTGAAGGTAAAATCTTATAATTTTATCTTAGTTCTCAGGACCCAATGAAAGTCTGTCAGGGTAATGATAATAATGATAGCTTTAGTACCTAATAATTGTTGTGGCACCATGCACGCAGCCATAATATGAAACGTTATCATTTTATTAATAAAAAGTTCCAATAAATATTTTATAGAGACGGTTTTTAAATTTTACTTCACCGAGTAAAGAAAAAATAGAATAGATAATGTTTGTGTCTGTCAGTATCAAATCTTTTAGTTGTTCAGCAAATGTGTGTACTAGGCAAGAGTAAGGCTGCCAAAAAATATCGCGATCCAATATTAATTACAATGTATATCAACTTTTACCCTTAGATTATGTTTGTTACCCTGTCAAAAATTCAAACTACTACATTAACGTAAAAAAAAGAGACTGCAGTTTATACCACAAAAAACTATATTTTGACACACTCATTTTTTGAATTAATAGGTCTAGGGTACTTCCCGTAGACTTAGATCTATGAAATTTGGCAAGTAATATTGCCTTTTACCATAAATTTAAAGTCTGAGAAAAGTCTGAAATTTACGTACTTATTTGTAATTAAATAAATAAAAAAAATATAATATAAAACTTTTACTAATTTGTTCAGAAGAGAAAAATCTTATAGTTGTATATTTTTACTTAAATCACATAAAACAGGGTCTATAAGCAAGGAACGGGAGTCCAAATTTTGAAGTGTCATGTGGGATATTGTAGGACAGGGCTTTATTCGCACTAGCTTAAACAGAATTTTACTTTTTTTTATGATGTATAGTTTTCGACTCTCGATGACCTCGACGACAAAGGGGTTTGAACACTTTTAGCTGGCATAGCGGGCCGTCACCATTTTGATTTTTTTTCAAAGTGGCGGCGCAGTATGGGTCTAGTATTTACATTTGGATAGAGGAAATCTTAACCAACAAAAAATTCCAGCAACATGATGTCCTAAAGTGTCACGTTTCCGAGATATTTGAAGTTAAATATCATCAAAAGGAAACTATGACAATCATACAAAATGAACTAATTATTAAACTCTGCTTATGATTTTTGTTTCTCTGGTGCATTAAACCTGAATAATAACTGCATGCCAAAAGTGTTAGCTAGTGTAATGGGAATGGTTTGATTATATAACGGAATAAAACTAGGTGAATTCAGAATTTTTACACCATATAAAGTATATTAGCTGATAAATGCAGTGATTTTCCATCACGTGTTACAAGAGTGCCTTGGGCCATTTGAAAACGCTAATTGTCAATGTCAATGTCTTAGCTTAGGTAGTCTTAGATTAGTCACATAGAAGAGTTAGCTACTGATGTTATGTTGCTAAGGCCTCACGCCTGAGGAGCTATACACAAAAAAAAACATTGTTGTAATGACCTCCTAACCGATTTTTTCCCAATCTCAACGAAGAATTTGCTACTACACTCTCTATTTCCTCACTTCTATAGTTCAATACAACCGGAAAAAGATCAAGCGCGCCAACGGCTTTACGTGCTTTGTAGTACATGTGGTCGCGACACCATGGTATGGTTGTCAAACCGTTACGCGTATTGATATAAATAATTCACAGAACACTAAATATCGATATTTATTGATACATTTGCTTAAAACAATATATTGACGTGTTTAAAAGAACACAATCATTTAACGTCAATCATCTTAATAATCATGAAATATTCTTATAACTTATAGTAAACGATCGCTAATTACTGCCTTATTATCCTAACAGATGAATTGTTGGAAAGTGCCGTCAATAGTGATACAGAAATTGATTTTGAATTTGAAGCTCCTAACACGAGACAGACACTACTCGCAAAAAGTTATATAGAAAGTGATGATGACTATGAAATTCCTAGAAAATCCTCAACAGAGTATACCACTAGAACTAGTGCTACTAGAACTGATTCTGATATTGATTATGTACAATATAAAACTTCTAAAAAGGAAAAGTCAATAAAACTTGTCAAAAATAGTAATAAAAAAAACAAATTTGGAACTGAAGCTTCTGTAATGAAACCATTATTGAAATACATTAAAATCAGTACTACAAAAAATGACAATGGCGTTAAAATTATGAAGCCTACAATAACACATGAGACCAGAAGGAGTACTACCGCAAAAGACAAACAAAAACAATATCTATTTGAATCTCTTAAAAGACATACAGAGAAACATACTGATAAAGATAGTGCTACCATAAAAGATACACAAATTATATATGAATATAGACCTCTTAGCGGAATAGCAGTAAAACATACCGCTAAAACATTGATTAAAAGTACCACTAAAAGTGATGCAGAAATTAATTACGAATATAAAGCTCCTAAAATGAGACTGACTCAAACAAAACAAGAAGACAAAAGTTATACAATAAATTATGATGAATATAAAACTCCAAGTAGATTCATTCTTAAATATATCACCAAAAGCAGTACTACTACAAGCAACACAAAAGAATATTATGGTTTTGATTTTAAAAAGACCTTGACCAATGATGACGACACTATAACAAATGCTACAGAAAATAAATATAAATATCAATCTCCTAAAAAGAGGCCAACAGTAAAACATAGTCCTTTACATCAGCAAAAGCCCTTAATTTACCGGTCAACAACTCAATCATATTGGCAACCTTTTTATGAGGAAAAAGAAGCTTGGCCAAAAGTTGTTTTAATTTACTCGAGTACAAAAACAATAACTACTACAGGAAAAATCGTTTCAAAAACATTTTCGAATTATTTTCCTTACATATTCAAACCATTAGTTACACAAGACATAGATTTAGATGTTCAACATAATACATATGATGACACAACAAACAATGATGTTAGTCAAAAGGATAATGATAATCTTGAAAATCCAAGAAATTACTATGCTATTGGTAAAGTTACGAACTTAAGCGATGAAGTTATCAATACTGTGTCTAATAATTTATACAATGAAGATAAAAATGATACGAACGATGATGCTTACTTAAGAGTAATACATTTACTACGAGAACCAACTCAATGTAGTAGCGAAGAAACTAATACATCAACTATAGCTTCAACTACTACCACACCCAAACCACTAACAAGGACAACGACCATCCCACCAACAACTAAAACAATCATCCAAACAACAACTAATACGACCATCCTACCAACAACTACAACGACCATCCCACCAAAAACTATAACGACTTTCCCACCAACAACTAGAACGACCATCTCACCAACAACTATAATGACCATTCCACCAACAACTTCAATGACCACCCCATCAATATTTATAATGACCACCCCATCAATATCTACAATGACCACCCCATCAATATTTATAATGACCGCCCCATCAATATCTACAATGACCACCCCATCAATATCTATAATGACCACCCCATCAATATTTATAATGACCGCCCCATCAATATCTATAACGACCACCCCATCAATATCTATAATGACCACCCCATCAATATTTATAATGACCGCCCCATCAATATCTATAACGACCAACCAACGTTGGCGGAGACCAACAACTGAAACGACTATACCATCAACCACTTCCATAAAAACCACAATGACTACAACCACAACTACTACTCCTAAACCAGTTGAAACACGATGTTACCAATGCGGCTTGAACTTTACAGAAATAGCTGAACCTTCCTGCTACAATATTTTTAACAGCCCTGATCGCAGTTACGTCTCATATAAAAGACATCTCAGGGTAATTTGTAAAAATCCAAAAGCAAAAGCTAGATTGGTAAGGCGCGGTGCAGTTGACTTTGTGCCACCATCACCACACGAAACTTATAAAGGTACTCACTACTTCTTAAATTTAACTGTTGTTTACTAAAGTTGTTGCCAGAAATGTTACAATAACGACAAGGTTTGGTTACATTAGCGTAGGTT
This sequence comes from Protodeltote pygarga, assembly GCA_936450705.2. Lineage (NCBI taxonomy): Eukaryota > Metazoa > Arthropoda > Insecta > Lepidoptera > Noctuidae > Protodeltote > Protodeltote pygarga. The sequence goes on from OW388248.2 coordinate 18,180,012, forward strand.
GGGTTAGATTAGCAGTGAGCTGCACACGATTTCAGAAACTCAGGTATTTAAGTCATTTGCAAGCTCATCTTATATTTTTACAGTTTTATGGAATGTTTAAATCATTCGATAAAATCGTCACTTTTAACATTTAGTATTAAGCTGATTGTCATTCTAATTTAAGCCTCCAGAAACCGCACAAATATATCTCAATTATTGAGTCAGGGTCAGTAGATGATTAGTCTTTTGGCTAATAAGTACTTAATTTTGGCTAACTACAGTACCTATAGTGGTTTCAGTTGGAGCCTATAATTGATTGGTTCTCTTACCTTGTCAAGTCAAATAAACAATTTTTTATGTAGATATTTCAAGTAAGGGTTATCCCACCAAGCACATTTTCATGTAAATTGTTGCCAAGACTTCACCATATATGGCTCACACTGTAAAAAAGTTATCAGATCTCATGTAGAGCCAAGCTCCTAACACTACATAGCCTTACTAACATTACGACGGATTTTGTTATTAAACTCTGCAAGCCCTAACTTCTTCACGAACTACACACCTCAGTCAAAACTTCATGAGTGGACAAACGTCAAAACAGCCATCATAGCGTGGCGGTAGTAGGGGTTAAAATATGAAATTGCCGATTTGTATTTGATTGATTTTTTAATTTAACATATATTTTATTTAATCAAATTAATTACATTATTATATAAACTATCTAATAGGAAGGTCATTTATGCCTCTGATGATCTAGATTCCACAAAGTGAAGGCAGTGAAAGCATTGTGTACTGCCTCTTGAGAAGAAAACTTTTTATCACGTAGAAAATTACCCAAATCACTAAAAAATTGGTAGTCCGTTGAAGCATGGTCTGGCGAATACGGAGGGTGACGAATGGTTTCTAATTACAGTTCCTGTAGAGTCAAAACGGTTTCTCGTGCTGTATGAGGTCTCGCGTTATCATGGAGCAATAATGGTGAAGATCGATTTATGAGTTGTCGCTGTTTGTTTGCTAGTTTTGCTATCATTGCTATCATTGTTCGGAGTTATTAGTGTCTACTGTGCCGAACTCCGAACAATGATAGAAGATGTCTTGATCTACCGTTATTCCTTGACCGGATTTGAGAAAACTATAGTAAATAACACCATGCTGAGACCACCAAACAGTTACCATTATTTCATACTTTGATTATGCTATAGATACTATTATGCTCTAAAATCCCAGAGTCATAAACATGACAATGAATTCCCGGGAATTAAGAAATTAATAATTACTTTTGATTTGATTTTGATTTGAAATTGATAATACATTTGAACTAAATCATTATAAAGAAGAGTCTTGATTAAGATTTAAGAGTTCGGTCACAGATAATATTATAATAGGTACACAGTCACACGCCTACACATCAAGCCACTCTCGACCCGTGATACAACTGCGATGTCCAACTGGTTGTACTACGGAGAAGTAAATTTACCCATGGTTCAACCCTTTTTTATGATATTTATGATTATGACCCGTGGTACAACGGTGGAATTATGTCCAACTGGTTGGACCACGGGGATCAATAATATTTCAAATGGCATCTAACCAAACCTTAAAATATTCTATGCATGGTCGAGGGTGGGCTTGGTCGACGGACTTTTGGGTGGTTTATAAAAAAATAACCACGAAGGAGATGGCGGGGTCTATTCGACCCCGCCATCCCCTTCTAACCTATTACCAGTAGTTGTTCCATAGATACATTCATTCCCAGAAGTACAACTAGTTGGCCCAAGGAAAGAACAACTCACTCGAGTTGAACCATTGGTCAAGATATTTCCCCATAGAACAACCAGTTGTACCATGGGTGTACCTTGGGTAAATTTACTTCTCCGTAGTACAACCAGTTGGACATCGCAATTGTACCACGGGTCGGTCGCTCATCAAGCTACTCAAAACCAGTATGCACTGACATCGCGTTGAATAAGGTCTTCGTACAACAAGATGTCAGCTTATACTGGAAATGTATAGCTTGATAAATGTAGCTGTGAGAACTTACGTCGTTCGGTACAAAAACTGTTCAAATAATGAGCTTTGTTTTACATACAAATTTATTCTAAAATCTATAGGTCAAAGGTCCATGATTTTAAAATCCCGGGATTTAATTGATTTTTAACTTGGAGTATTCTTTTCTATGTGCAGTCTCCTTATAACATTTGCTTTACAGGTGGTTGTTTCAAAAGGTTTCTCGATAGTGGCGAAATTTACAATGAGCGAGGTTGCCGTACGATACCTCCATTACTGGGTGAAAGCTATGCTTCAGGCAGACTGATGAAGCTGGAGCGAACTATGTATTACATGAGCGACGGCTGCATCTCAAGTCCCCACGCCTCTTTAACACCCTTAAGCCGAGCAATTTCTTTGTTCGCTAGATACCACGTCTGCGTATGTACCGGGTTATACTGTAATAGATCTACAACTATAAAAGTGAATTGTTTGTCAGTTATATTTATAAATATAATTTTAAGAATATGAATTTAGTTTTTATTTTTATTTTTTGAGGTTTTATTTCCTACTGATCTACTTACCTATATCGGTAGTTAGTAGGATTTTTTATACTTTGTATAAAGGAAATTGAACCGCGTTTCCTTGACTGGACGTGTGTGTCCTTTGATTGTCTAGGGACATATGAACAAAGCAGTTTTAAAAAAACTCATTGGACGTGCCAGGTAATATCTAAAGTAGACGGGGAAGTCAACGTGTTAAAATGACATTGTTATGGAAGATTTGATTAAATATCGGTAATATTGACGATTTAATAGTTCTGAAATCGAATGAGTCGATCCTTAGAGGGAAAATTTTGCCTTTGTAAATTATTCTTCCAAAAGTCGATCAGATGTTCTTTTTAAACGGTTTTATTTAGCTAGACCTGTTTATTATTTGGTTCAAATTTAGTAATCGATATTTCACCCTTCACCCCTTAGATGATCATTCTTCCAAGCTTCACCCTTGACAAAAGAAAAATTTTTCCTCTAAGCTTCACCCCTTAGAGGAAAAAATTTTTTATGATCATTCTTCCAAGCTTCACCCCCTTCCTGTTGACAGATTGATTTGAAAGGTGATGGCCGAAATTTGTAGGGACCTAAGATAATTATGTGTGTACAGAAGTAAAATCTATGTCATTCAAAAGCACAAATCTTCTATAAAATAATTTAAAAATTGCATATAGCTATGCAGTCGTGGGTCAGAATTATAATGGTTTAATATTGATTTTGTCACTTTTACATTAGAAAAAATTAAATAAAATAGTAAAAATCGCTTAAATTCTTTAATTTTTAGGTTTTTTCAGCAATTGCTATGAAATATAATTAAATAGTACCTACTTATTTTAAGTTTTATTAATATAAATAAAATTAAAAAGTGTTTTATTTTTGCTCAACTTGGGGCAGATTTCGGCCGTCACTTTTGGTACACAGCTTTAGTTTTGATGATAAAACGGTTTTACGTAAAAAAAATTACCTATGTTATTTATGGCTAGCGTCGGCTACAGCCGCATCCAAGCGAGTCTAATCGAATCTCATTTCTTGTTATCTTATACTAACCGAGGTGAACCAGATTTCAACTAAAGAGTATTTATTCATATTCACTATTTCAAGAAAAATATTTTTTATTTCACAATATATTATTTGCCTTGTGGTATCCGGCCTAAGAATAGAACCACCCCTACTCGTCCCGCGGGTGACGTAAGAAGCGACAAAGGAAATGATGCGGAGGGTGGGTAATAGCATCATTATTTAAGATCTTATGTACCATATAAATTACCAAATACAAACTTACAAATAAAATATTTAGATTTGATAAGATCTTTCTGTGTAACAGTAATCATCTGCTACGGCGATCGCCAATCCGCTTGCCCAGCAGCGTGGCAACTATGGGCAAATACCTCCAATGAGCGCACAATAGTGGCACGCATTGGGTAAGGTCTATGTTCAACAGTGGACTTATACAGGCTGATGATGATGATGGGTATACATATAAGATGTCTCGATTGAATTAGGCTTCCTGTCTTAATTACGCGGTGACCAAATGAGATCGCTAAATTTATGGTTAATTTTCGTGAAATTCACCCTCCACCCTTCGAAGTGTCAGAAAAATTGCCACCCGAGTTATAGCTTTTTTATACTTATTGTCTATATCATCCCTTATACGCCTTATATACGCATAAAGGATAGATACTCAGTCAACGCTTATACGATGCTTATACGCTATTAACTCAGTCAACGCTATTGAGTCTGTGACACAGATTATTATATTAGCAAGCTAGTCTGTGATTAAAACCTGTCATGGCGTTGACTGTGTATCTTTATGCGTAGTCATATGCGTTAGTATCCCTAGTAAGTCTGTGGTAGTCATCCCTAGTAAGTCTGTGGTCATGGGCTTTGGGCTTTCACAAATTCACACGCCAGTCAAAAGGAGTGAAGTGAAGCGAAGTGTGTTTTACCAGTTTTTTTACGTTTTTACGTTGGCGGAGAATCCTTTTCTCCGTCAACGGTTTTTTATTTACCCATTTCATTATTTTAAATATGCTAAGAGATATTTTGTGTCAAAGTTTTTTTATTTTACTTTATTTTGATTTTATGTGTATTAACATTGAGTGTTCGTTATTATCGCGTTTTAAAAACCCAGTTGAACATGATTCTGCATTAGGGTACATGCAGCCGAAAAATGTTTATAGACTGGAGCCTTATAGAGGTATTTTATTGAGTTCTATTTAGTGAACGAAACAACTCAAATTTTAACTCATTAGTAAGAGCAAGGTAAGTGGTTCTATTACTGAGAAGTATTTCCGGGTATGTCTCTTCTCTTTTCATCTATTTTTTCGGTAATTTCTCACCACAGAACTCTTTTGAATGAAATCATAATTATTATCCCACCAAAAAAATATTGTAGATATTTAAAATATTAACAACATTCGCAAAAAGTTATGAGATCTCACAGGGAGACAAGCAAGTCCTCTGCCAGGCTACACAGTCTGACAGTTGACCGTTTCGTAGATTTATTTGAATTACAATCTCTTACTTTAACACTACTTATTTTTTGAATTACAATAAATAGTTTAGGAACTACGAGGGAACAGATGAACAAACTTGCATACATACATACATAGGTACATACATAGACTGCTAAAATCATAACCCTCCTTTTTTTGTAGTCGTAAACAAAGTTGCATTTACTTAGTTGTATAATTTTGAATTATGAACAAAATGAGATCATAATGAGATCAGATCATAATTAAATTAATGTATCAAGTTGTGCTAAGATAAGAGATTTAAATTTTAAAATATCTTTCGAAAGACTTGATATGTCATTGTACTTACAACTGAGTTAATCTGATAATCGGTGAGTGCTTTCCTAGGTTGTTATGATGTCGTGGAGCTTGTAATAACTTACAGGGTTTACGAGGAATTCTGGAAGGTACGTTTATATTAAACTTATTGAGCAGATCTGGACAATCAATACTGTTATTGAATAACTTATACAAGAATGTTAGGTTACAAATAGAATGGCGGGAATAGAGAGACGTTAATTTAAAATGTTTAAATCTTTCTGTATACGACTTTATATATTTAACTCTAAACCGATAGGCTAAGTGTCGAACCAATCTTTTTTGAACACCTTCAATTCTGATAATTAAGATAAATTAGAAAAAGCATAAGCGTCGGAGCAATTACTGGAATTGTCATATACCGAAAAAAATTGTTCGGCAAACAGATTAGATATTCCCTAGAATTATTTGCGTTTTTATCACCAAGGGTCATGTTTACATTTACGGAGATTTTTTATGTGCAGAAGTATTTCGGATGTCGTCTAATTGATTTTTCTTTGTTACTGTTACTGTTACTGTCAGCCCATATCATCCCACTGCTGGGCAAAGGCCTCTCCCTCTGATTGCCACGTCTTTCGATCCAGAGCCAGTGTGGTCCAGTTGCTATGTGTTTTGTCCAATTCGTCTCTCCATCTCATACGTGGTCTGCCGGGACGCCGTCTCGCTGTATCAGGGCTCCACTTTGTGGCTATTTTGGCCCACAGCTCATCAGGCATGCGACAAACGTGGCCGGCCCACTCCCATTTTAGCCTTGCAGCCTTTTGACCCACGTCAATGATGCGTGTTTTGGAGCGCAGTGTAGTGTTTCGAACATGGTCTGTTAATTTAACACCAAGAATACTGCGCTCCATCGTACGTTGGCAAACCTTGAGTTTGGACCTTTGTGTTTTAGTCAAAGACCAAGTCTGAGCTCCATAAGTCAAAACGGGAAGAACGCACATGTCCATAAGATTCTTTTTTAGCGATATTGGAAGTTCTCCTTTCATCAGATCTTTCATGGACCAGTAGCTCTTCCAGGCGTTTTCAGTCCGTCTTGCGACTTCCTTTTCTTGCCTGGACTGAAAAGAAACTAACTGGCCCAAGTAGATGTACTCGTTGACATATTGCAGTTCTTCTCCGTTTATTTTGAGCTTCTTTTTTGTGGTATTTGTCATCAACTTGGTCTTAGACATGTTCATCGTTAGTCCAACCTCAAGGCTTGCATCACTGAGTTGTTGCAGCATCAACTCTAGTTTTGCTGGTTTGGAAGAAAATATGACAATGTCATCAGCGAAGCGAAGATTTGTTAATCGCGCTTCGTCAACTTCAATGCCATTTTCCTCCCACTTGGTGGCTAGGTTTTTAAAAATCTCTTCTAGTGCGCTGTTGAAAAGTTTAGGTGAAAGTGGGTCTCCCTGTTTAACACCTTTTTGAATATAGAATGATGGTCCAGATGACTGTAGTTTAATGGAGGCTGTACTATGGGAATAAATAATACGGAGTAGGTTTATATATGTAGGATCTATTTCTTGGTTGCTCAAAGCATGGAATATGGCAGAATGTGTTAAACTATCGAAAGCTTTCGAATAGTCAATGAAAGCGAGATATAATGGAATGTTATTTTCTTGAAACTTTTCGATAATCTGGTTAATGGTTTGTAGATGGTCAGTAGTTGAGAGTCCTGGACGAAAGCCGGCTTGTTCAGGTGTTTGGTGTTTGTCCAACTGTGGAGCAATCCTATTTTCAATTACTTTGATAAAAGCTTTGTACATGTGAGAAGTTAAACTAATAGGACGATAATTATTAAGATCTGTTTTATCGCCCTTCTTGTGGAGTAATATTATGTCGGAATGGCAGAACCTTTCCGGCAATTGTCCTGTTTTTAAGATGGAATTAAAAAGATTTGCTACTTTTGGAAGAAGTGTGGGTTCGCCGATTTTCAAAACTTCTGTGCTAACACCATCCTCGCCTGGTACCCGGTTAAACTTCATTTTGCGGAGAGCTGTGTGTACTTCATAGCCTGTTATGGGTGGTATGGTATCAGGACAGTTGTAGTTTATAGATTGTAGGGATTCGTCGCTGGAGTATAAATACTTGTAAAACTTAGTAGCAATTTCTAAAATTTTTACTTTTTCTTTGTATTCAATGTAATCATTGTAACACTTTTTCATGAGTACACCACATTCTTTACTTAAATAATTGAATTCTATAACATCTAGCAGGTTATTATACTTCTTAATTTTGTGATGAACTTTGAATTTCTGTTGAAGTAATTTTTTAAGTTAATAGGAGTACCATGGTGGATATTTACCCCTGTAATACCTGATTTGAGGCACATATTTCTTTATTACTTCTTTGATAATAGCATAAAATCTATCGATCATAATATTAACATCAATGCATGACGCACATTCATACTATCAAGCGTCTTAGTTATTGATTCATAATCTGCCTTTCGGTTCGCAATGCGGTTTGTTTAACAGTATTGTTTGTATTGTATTGTAACAGTAGGTTTATTTTTATTTTTTACAGCTAATTTGGGCATAAATTCTATACCTGGGTGGATTCAGTCTAACTTCCTTGTGGGGCTAAGGTATCTACTAACTTTTAATAGGTGTATGTCAGGCAGTATAAGGTCAAGTATTTTATATCCTCACGATTCCTATAGTAGGCTATGAAGAACCTTATTTTTGCGTCTTCCGGGCTCGATTTACAAATAGTAGATGTGTTCACCGATTGAATATTGGTTCGAAATGTGGCATTTTAAGATAATTTCGAGTTTCTCTGGTTTGCACTCTTGTATAATAAATAACACCTATTACCACTAAAAGTATAATATAATAAAATACTGTATTCGGAGGCCTTATTTTATTATAAATGTCATGGGTATGTGATGGCCTCCGACTACAGTATTTTATTTCAAATCTAATAAGCTTGTTTTTAGATTTTAAGTAGGTTTTGGTTTTAAAACTATATTTTATTGTACTTATTTTATTTACATACATTTATGTTGCTTCGTTACTTATCACTCGAGCGGTATGACAGTTACTAACGTCTAGCCAATTTATCTCGCGCCTGCGAGTCGGGCTTTGAATGACCCTAAATTTATAGTAATTGTGTATTTACCGCTCTTATGTATGTTCTAATGTAGTATTGCCCGTCGATTTTCATGTCTAGTTGCACCTAATTTCCTATTGTGTGCACTGTTAAATAAAAATACGGTAATCGAGCCACTTGCGTTATAAATTAGTTGGAAATATTGTTTAGGTAATGTAGGCAATGTAACACCATACCTGAATTGACATTTGTATCATTGCAGGGTACAGAACATTGTGGAAACCCACAATGGCAACAACAACAGTAAAAAATAAAAAGTTAAGACCAACAATGAATGTAGAATACAAACCTTTACAATACCTTTTACGAATAACAGTTTCACAAACAACAAAACAAAATTATTGGCATCCTTTTTATGAAGAAGAAGAAGCATGGCCATTTATTCAATTTTTGTCGAGTACTGGAAAATCAACAACACCTACATTACAAAAAATTACCTATTTCAATTACTTTCCACTGAAATTCTCATCTACAAAAAGTAAAGTAGCCACAAAACGTCCCCATCCCACGTCACTCAGAAGTTATTATAAGATTAATACAAAAGCTAAAGATAATTACACTCCTGATTTAGAAGAAGAAAAGAGTATTAAAGAGAGAATTGAGGATGACTCAGAAGAAGAATTGCTTTTTGAAGAGCTGTATGCTGTTAAAAATCCGGATGATGCAACAATTGCTATATCTAAGTCGCTGTCACCGACCACGACATCCTCAACGACAACAACACTAACACATCCAACGACAACAACTACTACCACTGAATCAACTACCACAGTAAACACGACCACAACAACAATGGAACCAACAACCACGGAAACGATGACCACAACAACAATACCAACCACAACCACGGAAACGACGACTACAACAACAATCCCAACAACAACTACGGAAACAACGACTACAACAACAATCCCAACAACAACTACGGAAACGACGACTACAACCACAATACCAACAACAACCACGGAAACAACAACTGTAACAACAATACCAACAACAACCACGGAAACGACGACTACAACAACAATCCCAACAACGACCACGGAAACGACGACTACGACAGCAATCCCAACAACAACCAATGAATTGACGACCACAACATTAATACCAACAACAACGATTGAATTAATGACCACGACAACCATACCAACAACAACAACGAAAACGACAACTACAACAATACCAATAACAACGACGGAAACGACGACTACAACAGCAATCCCAACAACAACGACGGAAACGACGACTACAACAACAATCCCAACAACAACCACGGAAATGACGACTACAACAACCATACCAACAACAACCACTGAAACGACAACTACAACAATACCAATAACAACGACGGAAACGACGACCACAACAACAATCCCAACAACAACCACAGAAACGACGACCACAACAATCATACCAACAACAACCACGGAAACGACGACCACAACAACAATCCCAACAACCATCACTGAAACGACGACAACAACAACAATCCCAACAACAACTACGGAAATGACAACTACAACAATAAAAACGACGGAAACAACGACCACAACAACAATACCAACAACAACCACGGAAACAACTACTACAACAACAATACCAACAACAACCACGGAAACGTCGACTACAACAACAATACCAACAACAACCACGGAGACGACGACTACTACGACAATCCCAACAATAACCACGGAAACGACGACCACAACAACCATACCAACAACAACCACTGAAACGACGACAACAATGGAAACGACGACCACAACAACAATCCCAACAACAACCACGGAAACAACGACCACAAAAGCAATCCAAACAACAACGACGGAAACTACGACTACAACAACAATACCAACAACAGCCACGGAAACAACGACTACAACAACAATACCAACAACAACCACGGAAACGACGACAGCAACAATAATACCAACAACAACCACGGAGACGACAACTACTACGACAATCCCAACAATAACCACGGAAACGACGACCACAACAACCATACCAACAACAACCACTGAAATGACGACAACAATGGAAACGACGACCACAACAACAATTCCAACAACGACCACGGAAACGACGACTACAACAGTAATCCCAACAACAACCAATGAATTGACGACCACAACATTAATACCAACAACAACGATTGAATTAACGACCACGACAAAAACACCAACAACAACGACTGAATTGACTACCACGGAAACGACGACCACAACAACAATCCCAACAACAACCACGGAAATGACAACTACAACAACAATCCCAACAACAACTACGGAAACGACAACTACAACAATAACAACGACGGCAACGACGACCACAACAACAATCCCAACAACAACCACGGAAACGACGACTACAACAACAATACCAACAACAACCACGGAAACGACGACCACAACAACAATTCCAACAACGACCACGGAAACGACGACTACAACAGCAATCCCAACAACAACCAATGAATTGACGACCACAACATTTATACCAACAACAACGATTGAATTAACGACCACGACAAAAACACCAACAACAACGACTGAATTGACTACCACGGAAACGACGACCACAACAACAATCCCAACAACAACCACAGAAACGACAACCACAACAACAATACCAACAACAACCACGGAAACGACAACTACAACAACAATCCCAATAATAACCACGGAAACAACGACCACAACAACAATCCCAACAACAACCACGGAAACGACGACCACAACAACAATCCCAATAATAACCACGGAAACAACGACCACAACAACAATCCCAACAACAACCACGGAAACGACGACCACAACAACAATACCAACAAAAACCACGGAAACGACGACTACAACAGCAATCCCAATAATAACCACGGAAACGACGACCACAACAACAATCCCAACAACCACGGAAACGACAACTACAACAACAATCCCAATAATAACCACGGAAACAACGACCACAACAACAATCCCAACAACAACCACGGAAACGACGACCACAACATTAATACCAACAACAACGATTGAATTAACGACCACGACAATAACACCAACAACAACGACTGAATTGACTACCACGGAAATGACAACTACAACAACAATACCAACAACAACCATGGAAACGACAACTACAACAACAATCCCAATAATAACCACGAAAACGACGACTACAACAACAATTCCAACAACAACCACGGAAACGACGACTACAACAACAATCCCAATAATAACCACGGAAACGACGACTATAACAATAATTCCAACAACAACAACGGAAACGACGACTACAACAGCAATCCCAACAACAACCAATGAATTGACGACCACAACGTTAATACCAACAACAACGATTGAATTAACGACCACGACAATAACACCAACAACAACGACTGAATTGACTACCACGGAAATGACAACTACAACAACAATACCAACAAAAACCATGGAAACGACAACTACAACAACAATCCCAATAATAACCACGGAAACGACGACTACAACAACAATTCCAACAACAACCACGGAAACGACGACCACAACAACAATCCCAATAATAACCACGGAAACGACGACTATAACAATAATTCCAACAACAACAACGGAAACGACGACTACAACAGCAATCCCAACAACAACCAATGAATTGACGACCACAACGTTAATACCAACAACAACGATTGAATTAACGACCACGACAAAAACACCAACAACAACGACTGAATTGACTACCACGGAAACGACAACTACAACAACAATCCCAACAACAACCACGGAAACGACAACTACAACAGCAATCCCAACAACAACCAATGAATTGACGACCACAACGTTAATACCAACAACAACGATTGAATTAACGACCACAACAACAATCCCAACAACAACCACGGAAATGACAACTACAACAACAATCCCAATAATAACCACGGAAACGACGACCACAACAACAATCCCAACAACAACCACGGAAACGACGACTACAACAGCAATCCCAACAACAACCAATGAATTGACAACCACAACGTTAATACCAACAACAACGATTGAATTAACGACCACGACAATAACACCAACAACAACGACTGAATTGACTACCACGGAAACGACAACTACAACAACAATCCCAACAACAACCACGGAAATGACAACTACAACAACAATCCCAACAACAACCACGGAAACGACGACTACAACAGCAATCCCAACAACAACCAATGAATTGACAACCACAACGTTAATACCAACAACAACGATTGAATTAACGACCACGACAATAACACCAACAACAACGACTGAATTGACTACCACGGAAACGACAACTACAACAACAATCCCAACAACAACCACGGAAATGACAACTACAACAACAATCCCAATAATAACCACGGAAACGACGACCACAACAACAATCCCAACAACAACCACGGAAACGACGACTACAACAGCAATCCCAACATCAACCAATGAATTGACAACCACAACGTTAATACCTACAACAACGATTGAATTAACGACCACGACAATAACACCAACAACGACTGAATTGACTACCACGGAAACGACAACTACAACAAAAATCCCAACAACAACCACGGAAACAACAACTACAACAACGATCCCAATAATAACCACGGAAACGACGACCACAACAGCAATCCCAACAACAACCACGGAAACGACAACTACAACAACAATCCCAATAATAACCACGGAAACGACGACCACAACAACAACCACGGAAACGACGACTACAACAGCAATCCCAACAACAACCAATGAATTGACGACCACAGCGTTAATACCAACAACAACGATTGAATTAACGACCACAACAACAATCCCAATAATAACCACGGAAACGACGACTACAACAACAATTCCAACAACAACCACGGAAATGACAACAACAACAACAATCCCAATAATAACCACGGAAACGACGACCACAACAACAATCCCAACAACAACCACGGAAACGACGACTACAACAGCAATCCCAACAACAACCAATGAATTGACAACCACAACGTTAATACCAACAACAACGATTGAATTAACGACCACGACAATAACACCAACAACAACGACTGAATTGACTACCACGGAAACGACAACTACAACAACAATCCCAACAACAACCACGGAAATGACAACTTCAACAACAATCCCAACAACAACCACGGAAACGACGACTACAACAGCAATCCCAACAACAACCAATGAATTGACAACCACAAAGTTAATACCAACAACAACGATTGAATTAACGACTACGACAATAACACCAACAACAACGACTGAATTGACTACCACGGAAACGACAACTACAACAACAATCCCAACAACAACCACGGAAATTACAACTACAACAGCAATCCCAATAATAACCACGGAAACGACGACCACAACAACAATCCCAACAACAACCACGGAAACGACGACTACAACAGCAATCCCAACAACAACCAATGAATTGATAACCACAACGTTAATACCTACAACAACGATTGAATTAACGACCACGACAATAACACCAACAACAACGACTGAATTGACTACCACGGAAACGACAACTACAACAAAAATCCCAACAACAACCACGGAAACAACAACTACAACAACGATCCCAATAATAACCACGGAAACGACGACCACAACAACAATCCCAACAACAACCACGGAAACGACAACTACAACAACAATCCCAATAATAACCACGGAAACGACGACCACAACAACAACCACGGAAACGACGACTACAACAGCAATCCCAACAACAACCAATGAATTGACGACCACAGCGTTAATACCAACAACAACGATTGAATTATCGACCACAACAACAATCCCAATAATAACCACGGAAACGACGACTACAACAACAATTCCAACAACAACCACGGAAATGACAACAACAACAACAATCCCAATAATAACCACGGAAACGACGACCACAACAACAATCCCAATAATAACCACGGAATCGATGACTACAACAACAATTCCAACAACAACCACGGAAATGACAACTACAACAACAATCCCAATAATAACCACGGAAACGACGACCACAACAACAATCCCAACAACAACCACGGAAACGACAACTACAACAGCAATCCCAACAACAACCAATGAATTGACAACCACAACGTTAATACCAACAACAACGATTGAATTAACGACCACGACAATAACACCAACAACAACGACTGAATTGACTACCACGGAAACGACAACTACAACAACAATCCCAACGACAACCACGGAAATGACAACTACAACAACAATCCCAACAACAACCACGGAAACGACGACTACAACAGCAATCCCAACAACAACCAATGAATTGACAACCACAACGTTAATACCAACAACAACGATTGAATTAACGACCACGACAATAACACCAACAACAACGATTGAATTGACTACCACGAAAACGACAACTACAACAACAATCCCAACAACAACCACGGAAACGACAACTACAACAACAATCCCAATAATAACCACGGAAACGACGCCCACAACAACAATCCCAACAACAACCACGGAAACGACGACTACAACAGCAATCCCAACAACAACCAATGAATTGACAACCACAAAGTTAATACCAAACACAACGATTGAATTAACGACCACGACAATAACACCAACAACAACGACTGAATTGACTACCACGGAAACTACAACAACAATCCCAACAACAACCACGGAAACGACAACTACAACAACAATCCCAACAACAACCACGGAAACGACAACTACAACAACAATCCCAATAATAACCACGGAAACGACGACCACAACAACAATCCCAACAACAACCACGGAAACGACGACTACAACAGCAATCCCAACAACAACCAATGAATTGACGACCACAACGTTAATACCAACAACAACGATTGAATTAACGACCACAACAACAATCCCAACAACAACCACGGAAACGACGACCACAACAACCATGCCAACAACAACCACGGAAACGATGACTACAACAGCAATCCCAACAACAACCAATGAATTGACGACCACAACGTTAATACCTACAACAACGATTGAATTAACGACCACGACAATAACACCAACAACACCGACTGAATTGACTACCACGGAAACGACAACTACAACAACAATCCCAACAACAACCACGGAAACGACGACTACAACAGCAATCCCAACAACAACCAATGAATTGACGACCACAACGTTAATACATACAACAACGATTGAATTAACGACCACGACAATAACACCAACAACACCGACTGAATTGACTACCACGGAAACGACAACTTCAACAACAATCCCAATAATGACCACGGAAACGACGACCACAACAACAATCCCAACAACGACCACAACAACAATCCCAACAACGACCACAACAACAATCCCAACAACGACCACGGAAACGACGACTACAACAACAATTCCAACAACAACCACGGAAACGATGACTTCAACAACAATCCCAATAACAACCACGGAAACGACGACTACAACAACAATTCCAACAACAACCACGGAAGCGATGACTACAACAACAATCCCAATAACAACCACGGAAACGACGACTACAACACCAATACCAACAACCACGGAAACGACGACTACAACAACAATACAAACAACAACCATGGAAACGACGACTTCAACAACAATTCCAACAACAACCACGGAAACGACGACTACAACAACAATTCCAACAACAACGACGGAAACGACGACCACAACAATAATCCCAACAACGACCACAACAACAATCCCAACAACGACCACAACAACAATACCAACAACAACCACGGAAACGACGACTACAACAACAATTCCAACAACGACCACGGAAACGACGACTACAACAACAATTCCAACAACAACTACGGAAGCGATGACTACAACAACAATCCCAATAACAACCACGGAAACAACGACTACAACAACAATTCCAACAACAACCATGGAAACGACGACTACAACAACAATCCCAATAACAACCACGGAAACGACGACTACAACACCAATACCAACAACCACGGAAACGACGACTACAACAACTATACAAACAACAACCATGGAAACGACGACTACAACAACAATTCCAACAACAACCACGGAAGCGATGACTACAACAACAATCCCAATAACAACCACGGAAACGACGACTACAACACCAATACCAACAACCACGGAAACGACGACTACAACAACAATTCCAACAACAACGACGGAAACGACGACCACAACAATAATCCCAACAACGACCACAACAACAATCCCAACAACGACCACAACAACAATCCCAACAACGACCACAACAACAATACCAACAACGACCACAACAACAATACCAACAACGACCACAACAACAATCCCAATAACAACCACGGAAACAACGACTACAACAACAATTCCAACAACAACCACGGAAACGACGACTACAACACCAATACCAACAACCACGGAAACGACGACTACAACAACAATACAAACAACAACCATGGAAACGACGACTACAACAACAATTCCAACAACAACCACGGAAGCGATGACTACAACATCAATCCCAATAACAACCACGGAAACGACGACTACAACACCAATACCAACAACCACGGAAACGACGACTACAACAACAATACAAACAACAACCATGGAAACGACGACTTCAACAACAATTCCAACAACAACCACGGAAACGACGACTACAACAACAATTCCAAAAACAACGACTGAAACGACGACCACAACAATAATCCCAACTACGACCACAACAACAATTCCAACAACGACCACAACAACAATCCCAACAACGACCACAACAACAATCCCAACAACGACCACAACAACAAAACCAACAACGACCACAACAACAATACCAACAACAACCACGGAAACGATGACTACAACAACAATTCCAACAACGACCACGGAAACGACGACTACAACAGCAATCCCAACAACAACCAATGAATTGACGACCACAACATTAATACCAACAACAACGATTGAATTAACGACCACGACAATAACACCAACAACAACGACTAAATTGACTACCACGGAAACGACGACTACAACAAGAATCCCAACAACAACCATTGAATTGACGACCACAACAACAATACCAACAACAACGACTGAATTAACTACCACGGAAATGATGACCACAACAACAACAATATTTCCAACAACAATGACCGAATTAATGACGATGGATATGACGGCCGTATTACAAATTCCAACAAGAGCAATGTCAACAGAAACAAGGCCTACAGGACCAATTCCAACAAGAGCAATGCCAACACAAACAACGCCAACGGGACCAATACCAACAAGAGCAATGCCAACACAATTAAGGCCAACAGGAACAATGACAACAATTCCAACAACAACGACGGAAACGACGACCACAACAACAATCCCAACAACGACCACAACAACAATCCCAACAACAACAACGGAAACGACGACCACAACAACAATCTCAACAACAATTACGGAAACGACGACTACGACAGCAATCTTAACAACAACCAATGAATTGACGACCACAACATTAATACCAACAACAACGATTGAATTAACGACCACGATAACCATACCAACAACAACCACGGAAACGACAACTACAACAATACCAATAACAACGACGGAAACGACGACCACAACAACCATACCAACAACAACCACGGAAACGACGACTACAACAGCAATCCCAACAACAACGACGGAAACGATGACTACTACGACAATCCCAACAACAACCACGACTGAATTAACTACCACCGAAACAACGACTTTAACAACAATACCAACAATAACCACGGAAATGACGACTACAACAACAATACCAACAACAACCACGGAAACAATGACTACAACAACAATCCCAATGACAACCACGGAAACGACGACTACAACAACAATTCCAACAACAACCACGGAAACGATGACTACAACAACAATCCCAATCACAACCACGGAAACGATGACTACAACACCAATCCCAACAACAACATCGGAAACGACGACCACAACAACAATCCCAACAACAACAACGGAAACGACGACCACAACATTAATCCCAACAACGACCACGGAAACGACGACTACAACAGCAATCCCAACAACAACCAATGAATTGACGACCACAACATTAATACCAACAACAACGATTGAATTAACGACCACGACAATAACACCAACAACAACGACTAAATTGACTACCACGGAAACGACGACCACGACAACAATCCCAACAACAACCATTGAATTGACGACCACAACAACAATACCAACAACAACGACTGAATTAACTACCACGGAAATGATGACCACAACAACAACAATATTTCCAACAACAATAGCCGAATTAATGACGATGGATATGACGGCCGTATTACAAATTCCAACAAGAGCAATGTCAACAGAAACAAGGCCTACAGGACCAATTCCAACAAGAGCAATGCCAACACAATTAAGGCCAACAGGAACAATGACAGCAACAACAATGCCGGGGCCAACAATGAGAGTAACTTTAGAATCAGACTCAATGGCGGTATCACCTTCACCGGAAAAAACGACAACACCTTTACTGGCGGAAACGACAACCTTGATTACGAGTATGACGACAACAACTGCTTCTACAATAACAACAACTCCTACAAGAATGACGATGACGAGCTCCATTCCAGCCAATCGAGATGCTCGATGCTACCAATGTGGTTTAAATTTTACAGAGCTTTCCGAACCAACTTGTGAAGAAATCTTTAATTCCCCCGATCGCTCATTCTTTCATCTGAGAGCATATCTCAAAGTACGATGCGGGACGTCTGAGAGAAAACATATTGGGAGGGAATTTGTGCCGCCGCCTCCACATAGGCCTTTTAAACGTATGAACTGAATTAAGAACTTAATCACTAGTCGAATAGTTTGACTAGCGCCTTCAAAAGCTACTAATGTTTTGTGTCACCTACTGTTAATATCTAATTGCAGTTCTTTCTTTATCGTATGGTTGATGAACAGCCTGGTGACAGAGTTTAAACCACCCGTAGGCCTCTGACATGGCTTTACACACTCTTGAAAAATCTATCAGGTGTGCTGGTTTCCTTACTATGTTTTCCTTTACCGTTTTAGCAAGAGCTAATTAATTTCTTATTCGCACATAAATCCAAAACGTCAGAGGTGGGTGCCTGGGTTTTGACTTGGCAGTCCAGTCATACCACTAGGGTATCACTGCTTATTTGCAATTAATGCTAAGATTTCCAACTATCATAAATTGTAGATAAGTAGAATATATAGCTTAATATTTCGAGATATAAGAGGCAGATTTTGAGTATTAAGCTGATTGCCCTAAATAATACATTCACATAAAAAAAAACATTTAAAAATATCGATGGTAAGGGGTCTAGCTCTTCGTGTCTGGAACCCTCTTTCTGTTTATCAAAGCTCTTAGCTATATGATCATTGGCCGATAAAGCATCCATCGTAATTATATTGTTTGCAGAGTCCACAAAAAAGGCTTTTGCGCATAACAAATTATTAATCTATAAACCGTACCTACGAAGTCAAGGTAATGACGAATATTTGCGCTCTAATGGGGTACGAGAGGTAGAGGATATTGGACATTGGTATTACTGTAGATAAAATAATGAAGAAGAAAACCGACCAAGAGCGTGTCGGGCCACGCGCATAAAAATAACCTCTATAATTTTCTTTTAAAGTTAATAAAGTTCACTATCATCATGATTTTTACCAGAATTTTTAAACCAGCAGTTTAGCTTTTAGAAGGGGGAGATTGAAACAAAAATTTGCACTTTTAAGTTTAGTACCTATTTTGTAAATAGAGTATTTAATCGAAAAATAGTATTAGCAACCCTTAAGTCATTTTAAAAGACCTAATCAACATACAGGTGTTTCTTTGTAGCCAAACTGAATTCCAGAGGAATTCCATTTTCTCGTAGCCAAACTACAGCGGTAATTAATACTAAGTAATATTTATTAGTTGGTACATGCAATAGAATCTAAAACTAGAAAAAATATTCTTTGGGTACTCACATACATATAGGATATTCTATCTTTCCCCCCCAAAGGGGTTCTCGCCTTGTCGTGGCGGGGGGGCTTAGTAGCCATGGTTTGGATCCCCACGGTGAAGCTAAGTGGAACCCCGAGGAGACGCCGCTCATCCGGGCTTTTGGGCGAAGCGCGCGTAGGAGCGGCCTTGGTAGATTGCGCTGTATGTATGTGAGTGGTGGTTGTACGGACAGTACCACAACTGAGGCGGGCAACGGTGATCTTTAGGCGCACCGCGGCTGAATGGTAACGGGGCTGCGGCGGAAGAGGAGTGCCAGTATGACGGAGCGCCGCCGCTCTCCCTACCTTCCGCGGCCTCGGCGAGGCCTCAGCCGCTGCATTGCGGACACGTTGGGGTTGCAGGGGAAGAGGAGTGTCGGTATTACAATACGCCGTTCTCCCCGTTGCACATGGTCCTCAAGGTTGTCACGACGCACCTTGTGTCCTGGATTGTCGTAACTGGAGGGTCCGGCTACGGACGTCAGC
Source organism: Protodeltote pygarga (assembly GCA_936450705.2). Lineage (NCBI taxonomy): Eukaryota > Metazoa > Arthropoda > Insecta > Lepidoptera > Noctuidae > Protodeltote > Protodeltote pygarga. The sequence continues at coordinate 18,201,036 of OW388248.2, forward strand.
GGCGGGTTCGCGGAATTATGCGAACAGCGTTCCCGCGTTTCCGTCACTATGCGAATGAGAAGTGACACGGGGAAGGGGGTTTAGTTAGGGGTAGCACGACATAACCGTCTCGCACACCCCGAGCGGGACATTGTGTATAGGAACATTATCCCTCTACACAAAAAAAAGATATTCTAGATAACTTACTTAATTGCCTTAGCTAGATCTTGTAGGCCTTTAAATTCTAATTTAAAGGCCTACAAGTATGCGGCACCGAATCATAAGCCTTCTTAGTCTATCCAACATGTTGACAAATTCTTTCGGGAACGGCGAACCTGTTGACTAATGGCCATGTCAATGATCTCTTTAGTACCTACCAAGGGATCTACTCTTACATCCATTATTTATCTTACTTATGACATTCATACATATTCCATTACTTATGACATTATTATTTTATTTATTATTGAATGAAAATTCCTGGAGTTCGTGGCCTGGCCACGTTCTGGCGACCTAATTAGGATTAGGATGCCGAAGATTTTGTCTGTGCGATTGTGTCTGGACAAAGTTATTGGGTTTACACTATTGTTATGTAGTAGGCGCGCCACTAGGTTGTATATGTGAACACTGCCTACAACTGTAATACTGCCTTGTTTTCAGAAAATAAATTTAGCAATATTTGATAGTTAGTCACAAAGTAGTGAATATTAATCAGAAAGTGTTACGTCACGCCCTGCCAAACCACATTGTTTTTTTTGACATTTCGATCGATTGATGATTCGCATGGCGTGACGACATTCCAGACACCATGACAGTCTTGAATATTTTCAGATCCAATTTAAATCTGATTTTAAAAATGTTAATAATAATGATAACCTATGGTACTGGATACTAATGACCGTAAGGAGGTATGGCAGAGTAAAGAGCTACACGGGTGCTTTTTTCGGGCCCTTCATGGGCCTGATATAAATTTCTTAGCGTCCGTATCCTGGCTACGGTTCGGTGACCTCTTTGGGGAAACTGAAGGTTTTGCCTGTGCAATTATGGACGAAGTTGTCATGACGAATAATTATCGGAAATATATTGTGAAGGATGGCACGGTTGACATTTGTCGGGCATGTCATTGTCCGGGCGAGTCCCTTAGGCATATTATTTCTGGTTGTTCTCGACTTGCTAACGGCGAATACTTGCACAGACATAATCAAGTGGCTTGGATTATCCATCAGCAAATTGCTCTGAGATACAACCTTGTCGAGTTGGAAGTGCCATACTATAGGTATGTGCCCGACCCAGTTCTTGAGAATGGTCGTGCCACATTGTACTGGGATCGATCTATCATCACTGATAGGACTATTGTAGCAAATAAGCCTGATATAGTGGTGATAGATCGACTGGAGCACCGCGCAATGATTGTGGACATCGCTGTCCCTCATGACGGCAATCTCACGAAAGTCGAAAAAGATAAAGAAGTGAAGTATCTTGACTTGGCACGTGAGATTGTCGACATGTGGGATATTGACTCTGCAATCATTGTGCCGATAGTTGTATCGGCCCATGGCTTGATAGCCAAGAGCCTCGACAAACATCTGAAGAGGCTCTCGTTAGGCAGGCTCTGGATTCGGAGCCTGACGCAGAAGGCAGTATTGCTGGACACGGCGCGAATAGTGAGGAGGTTTCTCTCTCTGGACCCCTAACCACCGGTAACTTGGACCCTGTTCCCGATACCGGTGGGCTACTATATTTTATATTTTTAAATGTATATATATATATATTTAAAAATGTATTTTATATGTTTATAAATGAATAAATGGAATGATAATATTGTTTATATTGAAAAATATAATTTATAAATATATACGATGATGATGATAATTATAGCTAATGATATACATAGGCCTTAAGACTAACAACGTCTCTTTGGTTTAGCGGACGCAAGCGCAACTGCTAAATACCATGTCTTGGTTCAATCCCCAGGTCTTAACACCAGCTTGGAAATTAGAATAGCAATAGACTATTGCATGGTAGGTACTTACAACTGTAATATAATGTGAGTGTGCCATACATACATACCATAGTGTGTTCACTGATAGCCTAGTGGTATGACCGTCGACTGACAAGTCAGAGGTCCCGAGTTCGATCCCAAGGCGCGCACCTCTGACTTTTCGTAAGTTATGTGCGTATTATAAATTAATTATCAGTTGCTAAACGGTGAAGGAAAACATCGTGATGAAACCAGCACACCTGAGAGATTTTTGAATGGTGTGTAAAGCCATGTCAGAGGCCTACGGGCGGTTTAAATTCTGACACTAGGTTGTTGATCAACCATACGATAAGAAGAAGAAGTGTGGTGCCATAGCTACACCCCTACCTATCCTTCTGAGAGAAAATGTTCGCGTGGATATATATCCAAATCGTATATAGATATTTGGATATAAATGGATATATAGTTTTGGCATATGCCAAAACTAGTCGATAGCGCATTGTTCAACATTCCATTTATACCACTTTGCTAGATCCATAGATTTAGAATTAAGTACCTACGTCCCTAGATAGGCAATCGATAAAAAAAACAACATAGTATCTATTCTCGAGCATTCCACGTACTCGATATTGCCTATGATCGTAACGTTATCCATGAACGAAACTAATAAAGCCTAATTTTAATGCATCTCGGTATTAGACGCGACTTATTATATTATACGTGTGCAGTGTCCCGATGTCCCGATGCATCTCAGAGTGAAATCCCAAAGAATTGTGCACTCGTGCACACTTGTGTATATTGTTTTTAGTCTCGCCTTAGTTACTTCATAGCCAATCTATCTGAAGAATACCTTAATTCTATATTTTACATTATTCTTTAATACGGTAAACGGTATTATATCAATAACTCTTGCAAAAAACCTTCTCAAATTTTCGTTACATTCTTTATGGTGTTTAATTAAGTTAATACTTTCTCGGACTTTTTTTTTCGCCTGCCCTGGTCCCACGTTACTTGGGGTAAAATATCTTCTTCTTCCATTCCTCTCCGTCATCTGAGTATTTACTCCATTTTTATTAATATTAATGCTTACACACTCCATCCATCTTATTGTTGGTCTCCCTCTCCCCCTCCATCCATCAACACTTATATTCATCACCCTTTTAGACATGCGTTTCATCCGTCATCATCACATTCCCCTAACATTCTCATATACCTTTCCCTGACTTAATAGATTGTATTTTTTCAGATGGATGTTTCAAGAGGTTTACTGACTTTGGCAATGCCTACAGCGAAAGGGGCTGCCGTACGTTTCCTCCATTATTAGGTTTAAGCTATGCGTCAGGCAGATATATGATGTTGGAGCGCGTATTGGCTAACGTCGATGAAGGTTGTATCTCGAGCCCGCATGCCTCCCTATTACCCTTCAGTAGAGGGATATCTTTATTTACTAGATTCCACGTTTGTGTTTGCTCAAATTTATACTGTAATGCAGCAACTACTCGTACTTTAAAAGTACACATAGTGTCAATTTTATTTATAAATATATTGTTAAGGATATGAATCTAATTGCTTTCCTTTTATGGTTGTTCTTCCAATATTCGCCAATTGTTTAGTGTGCATATACCTTACAGTGATGATAACTGCAACGCCTTAAGCTCTGTCTTAGTTATGTAGGTAATCTTAGATGCGGTTATGATATAGTGTGTGTGTGGTTTTTTAATGATTCTATATCTCTATATCTAGGAGAATTTGATGCTGGCTGCAGATACTACATCTGCGGATAGAAGTGAATTATGTTTCAAATATTGGAATTACATTGTTTCGCTTCGTCTTTTTCTAAAACAATGATATAATTTTATTATTACTTTATTAACTTTTTATACTTAAAAGGTAAATAAAGTAATAATAAAATTAGAGGTTATTTTACTTGAATTTTAATTACTCAAAATGAATACCAAACACAGTGTCAAGGAAAGGAAGAAAAGACCAGCTATCCTTCTTCCCGCAGAAATCCCATCAATACGTAATTTATGATTCATATTTTTTTGTCCTAACACATCCAGACAGTCAATCTTACCTTACCTTGCGAAACAGGTTAATTAACACAATGGCCTCAGAGATTGACCTCCCAAGGTGGGAGCAGTTAATTGCATATAATTATATTCTAAATTGTTATTAGCAAAACCAAGTATACATCGTCGAATGTTTTAAAATCTGGTCCTTCTGGACTTTCGGTCTTGTAGTAACATTTAAACAAAGATAAGTTACTGTATGAGTTAAATGTTTGCTTTATCAGTGAACTTTGAACCTCTTATCAATGTTAAATGAGCGGTTTTTGACTGTTTTTTGCTCAAGTTTTGGGTTGATGGGCTGTTGCTCTAATAATCTCAATACTAGTATTTTTATAACTGAGTGAGTCGTGATAGCCTAGTGGTGGTGACCGTTGACTGGCAAGTCAGAGGTCTCGGGTTCGAACCCAAGGCGCCACTTCTGACTTTTCGTAAGTAATGTGCGTTTTATAAATTAATTATCACTCTCCGTGGCTCGGATAGCACGTTAAGCTGTTGGCCGCGGCTGTCAATTGTAGATCTTTGACAATCGTTACGGGTAGTCAGACGTCCGAAAGTCTGACAACCAGTCTTACCAAGGGGTATCGTGTAACCCAGTATGTGGGTTGTGGAGGTCTGATAGGCAGTCGCACCATGTAAAACACTGGTATTCAGCTGCATCCGGTAAGACTGGAAGCTGACCCCAACATAGTTGGGAAAAGGCTAGGCAGATGATAGTATTTTTATAACTCTCATTCTCTTGTGAGTCAAGAGCCCGGAAAATTACAAATAAAATATAATATTAGGTCCTTACATATGAAATTGGCGTTTATTATGGAAAAAGCAAAAGTACTTAAAAAATATGAAATTATGTATTTAATCAATCAAACTATGTACCATTGAACTCTATGCACTATCGCCATTTTATAGGTAAAGTTCATTGATTCCTTTGCTGAAAAAATTGTGGGAACGAGAGTCAATAAAATCTCTGAAGGCGGTTTTGACTGCCATGCCATTCATCGGAATTGATTTTTTTTCCTGGCAAGAAATTGTCTATATTCCGGAAAAAGTGGTAATCTGTTAGAGGAAGGTCCGGGGATTATGGTGGGTGTCGGAGACATTCCAATCGCAGCTCCTTTTAATTTGGCGACTATCTGTTGTGCAGTATGCGGTATAGCGTTGTCCTGAAGCAGCAGTGAGTTAGAGCAATTGACCAGTCTCGGTTGTGTAACGGCTAGTTTTGCCATTATGGTTTGTAATTGTTCACAATACAGATCTGCCGTAATCGTCTGGCCAGATCTTAGGCAGCTGTAGTGGATGACACCAGCACTGCTCCACCAGACACTTACTAGTACTTTTTTCTGAGTCAACTTTTTCTTGGGGCAGGATTTGGCCGGTTTTCTTGGGCTTAACCACTCTGATGAGCGTTTCCAATTATCGTACAGGATCTATTCTTTATCACAAGTAACGATACGATTCAAAATCCCCTAGTTATTATGTCAGGTAAGTAATGTAACGCAGCCCCCGACGCGTGTTTGTTGATGTGCTTCAGTCAATTCTTGCGGTACTCATTTTTCGAGCTTTTTCACTTTTCTAATTTGTTGCAAGTGAATTAAAACTGTATTACCACTCACACAGAAGTCTGCCGCTAATTCTGACGTAGTTTACGATGGATTCGCTTCTGCGATAACTCTTAATTCTTCATGGTTAACAAGAGTCTCCGGCCGTCCACGGGGTTTATTCTATAGGTCAAAATTTCCAGAACGAAAACGTTAGAACCAAAAAGGTACCGTGTTTTCTTTTGCAGTAGCTTCCGCATACACATCATTAATTATCCTTCAAGCTGTTTCTGCAGCGCTGGTGCCACGATGGAACTCATATTCGTAAAAAACGCGATATTTTAAGTTTTTCATATTGTGAACAGAACGATGTCAAAGAAAAAACAAATGACGCGTAAACAAATGAATCACTTAATTCTAAACATAAATGTACAAACCTAAATTTGAAATAAATTTGAATTTGAAATTCTTAACCAAACGCCAGATATTTGAGATCTAAGTGACCACTGACCAGTTCGACAAAACGCCAATTTCATATGTAAGGACCTAATCTTTGATTATTTATATGTCTAGATAGACAGTCAAAGCTGTAAAAGCGTCGATAAATTTAGTAACCAACTGTTGGCCACTAAACCGCTTCGCCGCGTTTACTGTCAGTTGCGCTGTCACGAGATATGCTCGAGTTGTATCGCAAAAATGTTTTTTTACAAGGACGATTTGTGCCATTAAAATATGCAGAAATTACAAAATTCGATAAAAAACAACAAAAAAGTCACATATCATCGGTAAACAACATTATTTTGTATTCATTTCAGCAAAATAAGCCATTGAAATATTTCGAAAATAAATTAATATTTTTTCCGACATTTTGTCTTTGACGTCCGTGTTGCCAGTTTATGAATTCAAACTCCCATGTGGTCAAGTAGTTTAATACATACTTAGTGATGGCGGAAGTGTAATTTTTTGAAAAAAATAAATTAGATGGGTATTATGTACGGGAATTTAAATTTCTTAAATAATATTTGTGACGAATATGACAAGCTGCGAGACGAATTGCGCCAGTCATTGAAAATTTCAATGAACTGCTTCGTTGGTTTACCGGTCGAAAGCGCGACTACGGAATACACGGTCTTGGGTTCAATTCGTGTGTCGGAAAAAGTATTAATGGGTCTTCCATTAAGAAATTACGTATCGTAACATAGTTGAGGTTAATATAAGTACATTCAAAGTTTCATCAAAACTGGGCAAAAGTTTCCGAAATAAACTAACGTAACGTACAAACGTTTATATTTTATCTGAATTCTAATTCATTTATTATTTTCGTCTTAGAGAATATTTATTTAGATTAAAATTTATTCTCACTATGGAATTTTTCCTCTAATTCAACGGGAATATTTCAACAACTGGTATCATTATTCACGCACACTAGGAAAACAGAATGACAGTCGTGTTGTGTAAGACGTAGCTGTCAACGCACACCAGTATAAAAAGTTGGCACATTTTTTTGGGTGCTTTTACAGCGCAACACTCTATCTAGACATATATATAATCAAAGGACCTAATATTATATAATATTACAAAGACCTATCTGGGCGTCTAGTCGAGGCAACTCTTGACCAAAATACTCAGTCAACGACAAAGACGGATCTGATTTTTGGCAATTTTGCAGGACGGCATTTTAAAGTTTTGAAACGACGTTTTATGTCATATTTTGAAAACGGCTTGTTCAATCTTCTTCAAATTATATATCCAAATTTTAAGAAGATTGAACAAGCTATTTTCAAAATATGACATAATACGTTTTCGGAGTCAGCAGTTTTCAGATCCAGCGGTTTCTCAAAGTACCTAAGTCCATAATTTACTTATGATGAGTATGGAATTAGCCTTGTGTCCAAATGTTCTTTATGTAAAGACTCGATTTTTATATGTGAGTGCGAACCCATAGCTTTTTTTTTCTATTTATTAGTTTATTACGAAGCAGAGCGTAAAGTTTATTATTAATAAATTTTATGCTCTGCTGCTGTGATAAAGTAGAAATAATCATTGCAACAATTAATAATCATTTTACTTATAAATAAATTTTACTTATAGATTTTGTGTAGTAGATAATGTGTCTCAAATAAAATAAAAACAAATAATAGTCCATAGTAACGTAATAACAATAATTGTTTTTTGGAGTTTTGGACGTAACTATGGAGTGGTGTTACTATAAATTCAAATTAAATTACCCTACATATTAACGTTTAATTAACGGATTCCCAAAAATAAATAGAAAACCTTAAATGGTATCGAGAAAGAATGGATAAAAATTTGTAAACCTGAGCTAAGAATAAGAAGTGTTCGTACTAAATTGATTTGTTTCAAGGACACTGACTTATTATATTAAAATAACGCACATAAGTTTTGTTTCTAAGCACATTATTTTTTTTTGCAGATACGGCCAATATCATTTGTTTTTGGTGGTTCGGGGTCCAAAACGAGGAATTCACAATTCGCACCTGTCTTGCAATATTAGTTACTGCTCCAGGCCTGAGAGTCTAACGAAAGTCTCTTACGATGTTTGTCATAACACTTGGCTTATTATTACTATTGTAGAAACACACTAGCAGCTAGTTTGGTTGATACTTTCAAGGAAGTACGTAATAAGAGCTGTCCAGGGCCCAGAGGAGACATAATACCCCATGCTCTTATATAATATTTAATAAGCTGGCATCACTGGTTACAAAAACTAGAGTTGACTGACATTTATCTACAAGCTACTAGTACCATAGAGATCATTATGAGAGGAGGGAGGCGAGTATTACCTTTACCATCCCTCAGTCAACGCTCCCTATTAAGTCTGTGATAATACCTGTCCATGGGCTTTGGGCTTTCACAAATTCACACGCCAGTCAAAAGGAGTGAAGTGAAGCGAAGTGTTTTACCAGTTTTTTTACGTTTTTACGTTGGCGGAGAATCCTTTTCTCCGTCAACGGTGTTTTATTTACCCATTTCATTATTTTAAATATGCTAATAGACATTTTGTGTCAAAGTTTTTTTATTTTACTTTATTTTGATTTTAGATGTATTAACATTGAGTGCTCGTTATTATCGCGTTTTAAAAACCCAGTTGAACATGATTCTGCATTAGGGTACATGCAGCCGAAAAATGTTTATAGACTGGAGCCAAACAGAGGTATTTTATTGAGTTTTATGTAGTGAACGTAACAACTCAAATTTCAACTCATTAGTAAGAGCAAGGTAAGTGGTTCTATTACTGAGAAGTATTTTCGGGTGTCTCTTCTCTTTTCTTCTATTTTTTCGGTACTTTTCACCACTGAACTCTTTTGAATGAAATCTTATATTATCCCACCAAAAAATTGTAGGTATTTAAAATATTAACAACATTCGCAAAAAGTTATGAGATGCAAGTCCCCTGCCAGTCTACACAGCAGGTCAAAGTTGACAGTTGTCCGTTTCGTAGATTTATTTGAATTACAATCTCTTACTTCATCCGATATCCGCACGATTCCTACAGAAGGCTATGAAGAACCTTATTTTTGCATCTTCCGGGCTCGTTTTGCAATTGTAGATGTGTTCACCGTTTGAATATTGGTACGGAATGTGGCATTGTAAGATAATTTCGATTTAACCATTGTAGGCCAGGTGGTTTGGCCTATGATTATAATAATTAAAAACATCTTTAGTTGTTGTTGTTGTTATATCACCTATTTTTTTTTCCTGACTAAAAACCCTCCTTGGTTATGATTTTAGCAGTCTATGTAGGTATGTAAATATGTATGTTAATTCCTTCGTGTTCCCCGTAGCATCTAAAATATTAAGAAAATTGGTAATATCGCATCGGTGTCTACTAAAACTGCAAAGTTTGGAGCACTGACGGGATACGTAATGTATTCCGATAGATGTCGCCACACGCCCTAGGCGTGTAAAAGAGATTTGAAATTTCGACTGGTGCCGGCCGGTGGGATACGGTGGCTCAGCGGTTAGAGCGTCGACACGGTACGTCGAAGATCGTGGGTTCGAATAACATCCGTATCAGTTCTTTTTTCAAATTTTCTTATTAAATAATAATTATATATTTATTATAATTAAAAAAATGAAGTGTCCATTGATGCTTCTTAATACTTTGCGGGCTTATGAATTCTCGTAAAATCAATTAAGGCGGATTTAAATAATAAATTAGTCAGCTCGAAAAAAATAAAGTTAAGGTAAATTTATCGTGTTTGATGTCATATGAAAGGTCTTGATGAGCACATTTAGAATATGTATTATATTATATATATTCTGGACCACTTCTGAGAATATCAGGCATCAAACTACCCGTTACGATTATAATATAGCGTGTAATTTTGTAATGCGACCTAAAGGAAAAGTACTTTTAATACTGTAGAATTGTAGATCATAGAAAATTTTACTAAAAGAAAACATTCCTTTATTTTTGAATAAAAAGAAAACTGCATTCAAAGATTTTAAAAATCGTGATCTAAAATGACACCAACGCCATCTAGTTATGAAAAAAATCTTATTTAATTAACATTATTTTAAATTTATACATAATTATTCCTAAAAGGGTTTATACTAGATGTCATTAGCAACAAATTAAGTCCAGTACTAGTGGTCAAAACTGAGTGGTTGCCGAGTTGTGACGGTTCTTAGATTTTTTTAAAATTTTGTGACTTGGCCAGGAGAACAATTCATTATGATATAACTACTGCACTCTTAACAATTGATTGATCTTTTTCTGAAAGCCAAAGAATAAGTGATTACAAAAAAAAATGCTTGGCTAAGTCTTGTGGCTAAGCTTGGTAAAAATAAAGTTGGCGAAAATTTTGTTACGTAATTTCAGAAATATTAGGTCTTTAGTGGCAAAACTTTTTCATTTTGGTATTTTTCCCGTAAATCAACGTGATTTTTTGGAAAAAAAAATTTATGGTAGTCGGCGTACAAATTAGTAAAATAACTAACTGGTTTCATAAGCTTTCCAAAAAGGTACAAATGTTATTAACTTTTTCAGCAGTTTTTTTTAAATAAGCAAAGGGAGCTGTATGTTACACTTAAAAAAAAATAAGGTCACACTTTTAAAATAGATTTGTTAATTTAATTCAGTAATTTTATAATTTGAATGTGAGGTTTTATACCCCTATTAAGGAATAAGTCGAATTTCCCTGTCACCTGTATAAGTATATACATTATAACACTTCATACTATCTGATAACAATAAATATTTACTAAATGTATATTTTTATGTTTTACTTATATAATATATATATTTAAAAATGTATTTTATATGTATTGAAAATGAATAAATTAATGTATCAACTCGTCACTTCCTATTAAATTATTTTATTAAATCCAAACTAATATTATAAATGCGAAAGTAACTCTGTCTGTCTGTCTTTGCTTCACGCCTAAACTACGGAACCGATTTGTGTGAAATTTGGTACAGACATAGTTTGGAACTTGAGAAAGGACATAGGATAGTTTTTATTACAAAAAATAAAATAAAAAATAAAATTTATTCCGGACATACAGCGCCATCTATTGGTCAAGAGTCGGCATCAATTCCGTACTGACTACTGAAAATTCATCGGAAAAATGTAAATAAATAGTAAAAAGGTATGAAATATAATATAATACAACTTTTAGTACAAAGAAAATGCTCTAACGGAGTATAGATAATTCTATTAGTACTATATGTCGAGTTGGTGATCGCGCAATGGTGTCGATCGTTACACGAGTTCGGTTCATGTTATTGTTTTAATTCATCGGAAAAAAGTAAATAAATAGTAAAAAGGTATGAAAAAATAATATCAATATAATAAAACTTTTAGTACAAAGAAAATGCCCGAACGGAGTATAGATAAATAATCCGAGTTGTCACTATGCTCGATAGATGGCGTTGGGATCGAAATAGATCGCGCTATGGTTTGGTTACACGCATTTGGTTGGGTATCGGCCGAGCGCTTCGGCACTAAATATTTAGAAAATAAGGGATAAGTAACATTTTCGCCATTTTCGATCGGCAATAACGGCTTTAATGCCCCAAGTGAGTATACATATATCTTCAATTCAAACGCAGAGCTCATTATGTTGATTTATGAAGAGTTCCCTAGAATATCTTCCACATTTAATTTTTAAGAGATCCCGCGAGATCGAGATCAGAACTATGTGGGTAAAACCAAAAATCTGCCGGAAGTCACTATTCCACGCGAACGAAGTCGCGGGCAAAAGCTAGTTATGTATAAATTTAAAATAATGTTAATTAAATAATTTTTTTCGTAACTAGATGGCATTGGTGTCATTTTAGATCACGCTATCGTTTGTCTGGTATTACCTAAGGTATTAAGGCTTACTGACGCACATAGACGACTCCGCACGCGACTCCTGACGTATAGAGATCGAATCCTCACGCGGAGCGCGCTGCTCTTTTTGTTTGTTTTGTTTTTAGTTATTATTCTAAACCAAAAAAGCTAGTATTTATTATTATATTTAAACACATGGCCTCCGACTACAGTATTTTATTTCAAATCTAAGAAGGTTGTTTTTAGATTTTAAGTAGTCGGGTTTTGGTTTTTAAACTATATTTTTTTGTACTTATTTTATTTACATACATTTTATGTTGTTTCGTTGTTTATTTCCTTGCAAATATGATGAAAAACATTGTACCTATGTCACTTGAGCTCGAGCGGCACGACAATTACTAACGTCGACTTAATTTATCTCTCGCCTGCGGATCGGGCTTTGAATGACCCTCAATAGTAATTGTGTATTTACCGCTCTTATAACACAAGTATTGCCCGACTATTTTCATGTCTAGTTGCACCTAATTTTATATTGTGTGCACTGTTAAAGAAATATACGGTAATCTAGTCACTTGCGTTATAAAATAGTTAGCTGGAAATATTGTTTAAAGAAAGAAAGAAAGAAAGAAAAACATTTATTTGGCACAAGGCGCTCGGACATACTTAAAGAAAAAAAAAAGAAAAAATTTTAGTAGTTTTAGTTAGTTTTTAGTAGTTTAGGTAATATAGGCAATGTAACACCATACCTAATTAACATTTGTATCATTGCAGGGCACAGAACATTGTGGAGACCCACAATAGCAACAACAACAGTAAAAAATAAAAAGTTGAGACCAACAATGAATGTAGAACACAAAACTTTACACCACCTTTTACGAATAACAGTTTCACAATCAACAAAAGAATATTTTTGGCATCCTTTTTATGAAGAAGAAGAAACATGGCCATTAATAATACGTTTGTCGAGTACTGAAAAATCAACAACACCTACATCACAAAAAAGAACCTATACCAATTACTTTCCAAAAATACTGAAATTCTTATCTACAAAAAGTGAAGTAGCCGAAAAACCCACGTTCACGTCAATCAATCCCACGTCACCTAGAAGTTATTATAAGATCCCAACAACTACCACAACAACAATCCCAACAACAACAACGGAAACGACGACCACAACAACAATCCCAACAACGACCACGGAAACGACGACCACAACAGCAATCCCAACAACAACCACGGAAATGACGACCACAACAACAATACCAACAACAGACAGACATATGACAGAAATTATGACCACAATAGCAATGCCAACAATGACCGAATTAAGTACGATAGATACGACGGGCGTTATATCAATTCCAAGGAAAACAATGGCAACACAAACAAAGCCAACAGAATCAATACCAACACCGACCACGACAATAATACCAACAACAACGACTGAATTGACTACCACGGTAACGACGACTACAACAACAATCCCAACAACAACAACGGAAACGACGACCACAACAACAATCCCAACAACGACCACGGAAACTACGACTACAACAACAATCCCAACAACAACCACGGAAACGACGACCACCACAACAATCCCAACAACAACCACAGAAACGACGACCACTACATTAATACCAACAACAACGATTGAATTAACAACCACGACAATAATACCAACAACAACCACGGAAACGACGACTACAACAGCAATCCCAACAACAACGACGGAAACGACGACTACTACGACAATCCCAACAACAACCACGGAAACGACGACCACAACAGCAATCCCAACAACAACCACGGAAACGACGACCACAACAACAATCCCAACAACAACCACGGAAACGACGACCACAACAACAATCCCAACAACAACCACGGAAACGACGACCACAACAACAATCCCAACAACGACCACGGAAACGACGACCACAACAACAATCCCAACAAGAGCAATGCCAACACAAACAGGGGTAACAATCCATACAACAATCATGGAAACGACGACCACAACAACAATACCAACAACGACAACGGAAACGACGACCACAACAACAATCCCAACAACAACCACGGAAACGACGACCACAACAACAATCCCAACAACGACCACAACAACAATCCCAACAACGACCACAACAACAATCCCAACAACAACCACGGAAACGATGACCACAACAACAATCTCAACAAGAGCAATGCCAACACAAACAGGGGTAACAATCCATACAACAATCATAGAAACGACGACCGCAACAACAATACCAACAACGACAACGGAAACGACGACCACAACAACAATCCCAACAACAACCACGGAAACGACGACCACAACAACAATCCCAACAACGACCACAACAACAATCCCAACAACGACCACAACAACAATCCCAACAACAACCACGGAAACGATGACCACAACAACAATCTCAACAAGAGCAATGCCAACACAAACAGGGGTAACAATCCATACAACTACCACAGAAACGACGACTACAACAATAATCCCAACAACAACCAATGAATGGACGACCACAACATTAATACCAACAACAACGATTGAATTAACGACCACGACAATAATACCAACAACAACGACTGAATTAACTGCCACGGTAACGACGACTACAACAAGAATCCCAACAACAACCATTGAATTGACGACCACAACAACAATACCAACAACAACGACTGAATTAACTACCACGGAAATGACGACCACGACAACAATCCCAACAACAACAACTGAATTAACTACCACGGAAATAATGACCACAATAACAGATGAATATGATATAATTCCAAGGAAAACAATGGCAACACAAACAAAGCCAACAGAATCAATACCAACAAGAATAATGCGAACACAAACAAAGCCAACAGAATCAACACCAACAAGAACAATGCGAACACAAACGTGGCCAACAGAAACAATGACCGCAACAACAATGCCAACAATGAGAATAACAACAGAACCGACTGAAACAACAACACCTACACCGGCTGAAACGACAACCTCGATTACGACGACAACGAGTATGGAGACGATCACTCTTGACCTAGATGCTCGATGCTACGAATGTGGTTTAAATTTAACAGACCTTTCCGAACCAACTTGTGAAGAAATCTTTGATTCCCCCGATCGCTCATTCTTTCATCTGAGATCATATCTCAAAGTACGATGCGAGACGTCTGAGAGAAAACAATATATAGAGAGGGATTTTGAGCCGCCGCCTCCACATAGGCCTTTAAAACGTATGAACTGAATTAAGAACTTAATCCCGAATCGAATAAGTTGACTAGCGCCTCAAAAAGCTACTAATGTTTCGTGTCACCTACTGTTAATTTCTAGTAGCAGTTCTTTCTTCATCGTATGGTTGATAACCTGGTGATAGAGTTTAAACCACCCGTAGGCCTCTGACAAGGCTTTACACATCCTTAAAAATCTATCAGGCGTGCTGGTTTCCTTACTATGTTTTCCTTCACCGTATTTCTAATTCGCACATAAATCCGAAATGTCAGAGGTAGGTGCCTGGGTTTTGACTTGGCAGTCCAACAGTCATACCACTAGGCTATCACTGCTTATTTGCAATTTTTGCAGTTAATGTTAAGATTTCGATCTATGTATAATAAATTAAATAATAAATTGTAGATAAGTAGAAGAGGAGTGAGGAGGCCTGTACTTCGCAGTAGGAAGACATAGGCTTCATTTCTTCATCATTTAAAAGAAAAGTTAATTCATAAGTTAAATTGGTTACATAGTAGGTAGGAATAATTGACAGTTTAATATTTTGACATATCAAAAGCAGATTTAGAGGGAGTCAGTAATTAAGCTGATTACCCTAAATATTACATTTACATAAAACAAAACAAAGGAATCGATGGTAAGGGATCTAGCTCTTCTCATAATCCGCACCGTGTCTGGAACCGTCTTTCTGTTAATCAAGGCTATCTTCTTCTATACTTATAAAACAGTACCGTGACTGACTGACTGACAGACAACGCACAGCCTAAACCGGTGGACCTAGAGACTTGAAATTTTGAGACAATATTCTTTAAGTACCCTAGGGGAGCACTAAGGAAGGATTTTTGGAAACTCCACCCCTAAGTGGGTAAAAAAGGGGAAAAGAAATTGTATGAAAGTCCGTCGTTTTTAAAGTTAAATGTTCGAAACTTGGTATTCAGCTTTTCAGTTGATGAATGAAAGACGAGCATAGATTTTTTTTTTCAAATCTAGCCTTGAGTGGATAAAAAAGGGGGTGAAAGTTTGTATGGAAAATTCGTTATTTTTTAAGTTACAGGTGTAAAAATGAGTACCTATTAAGCTTATGTGCTAAAAATAAGAAAGACGTGTATCAAAAAATTTGGATTTTTTCCCCCTAAGGAGATATAAAAGGGGACTAAAGTTTGTAGTTATGAAAATCCGTTATTAAGCTTGATAATATAATTAGCTTTTCGGTTAACAAATAAGACGTGTTTCAGCTTTCTGAAAACTCTACCTATTAGGGGGGAAAGGGGGGGGGGTAAAAGTTTATGTAGAAAATTCGGTATTAGTAAGAGACATCAAAGTGGCATAATGTGAATAGAAATAGGTGTTAAGTGGGGTAGAGTAGGAGTTGGTTAGGATAGGGGTAGGGTAGAGTAGCGTAGGATAGTGTCGGTTAGGGTAGATGTATAGTAGGATAGGGGTAGAGTAGAGGTTGGGTATGGTAGGGGTAGGGTAGGGGTAGGGTAGGGTAGGGTAAAGTAGGGGTAGGGTAGGGTAGAGTAGGGGTTGGGTATGGTAGGGGTAGGGGTAGGGTAGAGTAGGGCTTGGGTATGGTAGGGGTAGGGTAGGGTAGAGTAGAGTAGGGCTTGGGTATGGTAGGGGTAGGGTAGGGTAGAGTAGCGTAGGGTAGTGTAGGGTAAAGTAGAAAAAGCGCGTACAACGTCGCGCGGGAAAGCTAGTTAGCTATATGATCATTGGCCGATAAAGCTTCCATCGTATATTGTTTGCAGAGTCCACAAAAAAGGCTTCTGCGCTTAACAAGCTTATCTATAAACCGTACCTACGAAGTCATAGTAATGACGAATATTCGCGCTCTAATGAGGGGTAGAGGATATTGGTATTACTGTAAATAATTAATGAAAAAGAAAACCGACCCAGTGCGTGTCGGGCCACGCGCAGTGTAGGGTTCTACAGCAGCCCGTTTGTTTCCAATGTTTTGTTATTCAATGCAAGTCTTTACCCGTTAATCCGTTAAGGGAGAGGCCTTTGCCCAGCAGTGAGATGCCACAGGCTGATAGTAACAGTAACCCGTTAATCCCGTTATAAACTAGCAACTACTTCATTATAGTAACTTAAAAGGATTTTGTATTTGGTACAAAATTATCCAAGACCCAAGTTATACGACTTATTACTGCTAAACAAATAAATTATATAAATTATATAATATAACTATCATCATGAATTTTTCCAGATTTTTCAATACAGCAATTTAGCTTTGGATGGGCTACTGTAACAAAAATTTGTATTTTAAAGTTTAGTATTTCGTAAATAGAGCATTATATCGAAATATAGTATTAACAACCCCTAAGTCATTCAAGTCTTTTCAACTGCTAACGAGATCCGATGATAACTTAGATAAAAATAATTGAGTATGCTTTCTGAATTCTGGGTTGGGCGTTATAATTAGTTATTTATTTTCAGCCATTATCGTCCCACTGCATATGTCCCACTGTTATACTTATAGTTCATGTCAAATCTCTAGGTGTTTCAAACTGAATTCCGGAGAAATTCCATTTTCTCGTAGCCAAACTACAGCGGTAATTAATACTAAGGAATATTTATTAGTTAGTACATGCGATAGAGTCTTAAACTAGAAAAAATATTCTTTGGGTACATACATAAAGGATATGTTTTCTTCCCCCCCCCAAAGGGTTCTCGCCTTGTCGTGGCGGGGGGGCTTAGTAGCCATGGTTTGGATCCCCACGGTGAAGCTAAGTGGAACCCCGAGGAGACGCCACCCCTCCGGGCTTATGGGCGAAGCTCGCGTAGGAGCGACCTTGGTAGGTCGCGCTGTATGTATGTATGTATGTGTGTGGTGGTTGAAGGAACAGTACTACAACTGAGGCGGCCCACGGTTGTTGTTTAGGCGCACCGCGGCTGAATGGTTAATGGAGCCGCGGTGGAAGAGGAGTGCCAGTGTCACGGTGCGCCGCTCTCCCTATCTTAAACGGCCTCCGCAAGGCCTCAGCTGCTGTATTGCGGACTTGGTGGGGCTGCAGGGGAAGAGGAGTGCCGGTATTACAATACGCCGTTCTCCCCTCCCTGTGCGGCCGAGGTCTGGTCGGCGACGGGACCAGTAATCGTCCCGGCGCAAAGAGGCTTTGGGTCGTCTAGTCCATTGCACATGGTCTTCAAGGTTGTCACGGCGCACCTTGTGTCCTAGCCTGTCGTAACTGGAGGGTTCGGCTACGGACGTCCGCGGTGGGTTTGCGGAATCATGCGAACAGCGTTCTCACGATCCCGTCACTATACCAATGAGAAGTGACACGGGGGGTTGGTCTACAGGCCGGAGAGCCCGACATAACCGTCTCGCATAACCTGAGCAGTGGTAGGTATGTGGCGTCTAGCTCAGTCTGATTCCACTTGAGTATGTCGAATGAATACATCAGGACTGGCATAACCCAACTATTGAAGGCCTGATAAAAAGCTTTTAAAAACCTTTGTCAGGCGTCCAAAGAAGCGTTCTCTCAATGATTGCCTCACGTCAGCCGACTCCGACATACCTAAATAATTGTAAGTCTCGGTTGAGGAGAGCGATCTAAGGTGAATGTAGTCCGAGAGTAGAATTCCGTCGGATTCCATTATCTCACCTAGTGTCACATAACATGACTGCACACTTGTCCACACCAAATTCCATTTTGATAGAGTTACTAAAATTTTCTGTTACTTTTAGTAACTTTATCAAATGTGAATTGCTGGGGGCAAGTAATTTCAAATCATCCATGTAAAGGAGGTGAGATATAATCCAACCTCTTCTTCTCAACCGAAAACCCAGCCCTGACTCCTCCAGCAAAGTGTATTTACGTTCTGACGGCGACGAAATGCGCTGAGTCGAGGTGTCGCAAAGTCATCCGCGAAAACGCCGAAACACGACTCCTTTCGGCTTCAAAATTCTTCCTTCATGAAGGTTTCGAGTGCAATAGTTGGAACTCGCAGCACAAATGATTTGAAATTTACATTGTGATGCGAATTCAGTCTCAGAGCCCTCAATGTAAGGTCGGTTTTCGCCTGCATTTACTTTTTGCCTTCGTATTACGATGAAATCTGGACACGTACATATTATACACGTTATTATATTATACGTGTGCAGTCCCCCGATGTAGCTCATGTCCGAAAGTGACATCCCAAAGAATTGTGCACTCATACACGGACACGTTACCTCATTGTATATGATGATGATGATGATGTCTTCCTGGCCGGTTTCGGCCACAGCGACTGTTTTAACTGCAGGCTAGTAAATTTGGGAGTTAAGGTGCAGCTAGCTGTTCTACCCGTTGGTGCGCCCTCTGGTGACTCGCATACCCAATCTTGCTAACAAAAGTTCGAGCACACTTTGGGCAAGTTAGAACCGCACCAACATAATTGTAAATATAGGCCACTGATGGTCTGGCCAACATCCATGTTGGTCATGACTTCCGTCTTTTTAACACTTATTGTAAGGCCAAATTTAGTGCAAGCTTGGTCAAGACTCGAAACTAGGCTCTGTAGACTCTCCGCAGAGTTCGTGACAAAGCATAAGTCATCCGCGTACATAATTTCAGTCATAATTGCATGAGAAACCCTAGTACGGGATTTAAGCCTTGAGATCTTAAAAAGGCCTCCATCCATGCGGAAAAGAATATGGATACCTTCAGACAAATCCTTCAAAGCTTCCCTAACCACCACAGCAAAATATAGCGCAAATAATGTTGGTGCAAGGACACAGCGCAGTGCAGTAACGGAGAAATGCTCGGACTGCTCCCCATTGATGGAAACTCAGCATTTCATGTCATCGTGTAGTAGTCGTATTAGCCTCACGAACTTATCCGGGCATCCAAGTTTAGCCAGAACAACCCAAAGAGCTTTACGAGGGACGCTGTCAAATGCTTTTTCAAGATTAACAAAACATAGAAACATTGGTTGACCTTGCTCTTTGCTTTTCTCAAGCAGTTGACGAACTGAGAAGATGGCTTCACAGATCCCTCTGTCTGGTCGAAAGCCAAACTGAGTTTCGGGTAATATACTTTCCGATAACGGCAGTAAGCGATTAAGCAGAATCCTTGCAAATACTTTTCCCGGAGACGATAGGAGCGATATGCCCCGATCGATCGATCGATCGATCGATTGAGCGATCACCCTTGTTTTTGTACAATGAGCAAATACGAGAACTCTTAAAACATTCCGGGACAAGTTCTTCATTCCACATGCGTACAAAAAGTTTCCATAAGATATTGGTATTGGTATCTCCACTGTATTTAAGCACTTCTGCGCAGATGTTGTCGGCACCTACTGCCTTCTTGTTCCCCTGTTGTTTGATGGCCAAAATAGTCTCTTGTAGTGAAGGGGCTTCTACAAGCTCTATTTTTTGCGGTGATTCCAAGAGCGACTCTATGAAATGTAGATCAGCTGATCGATCTACATTGAGTAAATCACTGAAGTGTTGAACCCAACGATTCATAGCGTCATCTTTGCTGGTCAAGGAAACATCGTCTAAAGATTTTATTGGTACGGACGGAGCTATGCTGGGCAGGACGTATTAGTTTCCGGATTTCATCATAAAAAGCGCCCATCTGGTTGGTATCTGACAGCCACTGCATGTATTGAGACTTTTCCTGCCACCATTTGTCTTTAGCCTCACGGGTGAGCGTTCTGATTTCAGCATTGCTCTTTTTAATGCGTTCTAACACTCCGTCTTGATGTAGTCTATTACTTTGTTCTTTGAGAAGTTCTCGGTGTTTTCTAAGGGCATTAGAGAATGACTCGTCGTTTTCATCAAACCAGTCTTCGGTTTTGAAGGTTTTTAAGCCCAGTACTCGAGTACTTATTTCGATGATGAGTGTCGACAGAGTCTGCCAGGATGTTATAAGAGTTTCATTCTCAACATCGATCGACAACAAAGCATTGTCCAAAGCCTGAACATATGCCTCTCTTGTTGGGACTTGTTGAAAATCCTGTATATTTATACGCAGACTTTTTACAAAATTTTTCCTACGTGGACGCCGGAGGCAGATGTTTAGCTTAGTCAATACAAGACGATGGTCAGTCCAGCAGTTAGCATTTCGCATAACACGTGTGACACGCACTTGGGCAATATCTCTGCGGCGTACCACAGCGTAGTCGATGAGATGCCAGTGCTTTGATCGTGGGTGCATCCAAGTAGCCTTTTGTTTCATTGGAAGTCGGAAAAATGTATTGGTTATAGATAGACCGAATTGGGCACAGAGGCTGAGTAATAACTGCCCATTATTATTCGTATTTCCGATTCCATGTCTACCAAGAACGTTTGGCCAAGCATCGTAATCACGACCCACTCTGGCATTAAAATCACCTAGAAGTAATATCTGCTCACGAGACCGGATTTTAGACAAAGTTTGTGTCAACTCTTCGTAAAATTGATCCTTGATATCATCAGATTTGTCTAGTGTGGGCGCCTTAGAGTATTTATAGAATAGAGCAAGTCTACACGAGTATGAACCGTGAGCACGGGTATGAACAACGCGGCCGCGATACGAACTCCGCGATCATACCTCGATTGACTGCGGTAGAAGTACCATTCAGGAGCGAAAAACTCAAATTAAAGCAATAAAATGGTTAACTGCAGTGTGAAAGATTGCAAAAATGATTCAAGAAAACATACCAAAACAAAAGATAATATAACATTCCACCGGTGAGTAACTTTTCCTAATTATTTTGATTATTTTTAATCCAAATAGCGGGGGAGAAGAAGGCGTAAGGGGTGGGCATGCAGCGAGGGGCCGGCACACGGGGCCAGCGACGAATATACTTCACGAACCTGAGGCATTGACAGTATCGATAAATGTATCGATAGATGTATCGATAATTTTATTTCACCTATTTATTAAATTATGATGATGATTTAACAGTGAAAGATTATCTTATTTATTTGATAATCATTCACTACTTTTCATGGAGCAATTTTTAAATCTAAATGAATTATTATTATTTGATTTTTATGTTTATTTATTAGGTTTATTGTAAATAGTAGATATAGAATTTATTATAAAGTAGTTTAATAAATATGTATAATATATTAATTATTGTTTAGTTATATGAATATAAATAAATAAAACAAAGTCGGGTTAGTAACACCATTATTAACTCATGAACGGCTGGACCGATTTTGATGATCTTCGATTTGTCTCCGTCCCGAACAGCAGAATAATAATAACAGTAGTTAGTGAATTGTAATATAGTGTAGTGTGAATAGTGTGATATAGCGTACGTAGGGTAGGGTAGTGTAGTTAAGGGTATTGTAGTGTGATTTAAAATAAATTATTTTTGTAATCGATGTTAATGCTTAATTAGCATTTGTTATTCCTACTTAAAAATGTATGAGAGTAAGTGTATGAAACTGCACATATCTAACTAAGTATTAAAACATTCGTGTGATACAATTTAAACACACACTCGTGTTTTCATTTTCTCTCCCTCATTATGCAACAGTTATATAAACCACTATTATAATAGTATATTATATGTAAGCTGTTTTTTTGTGTATACTATAAGTAACTCTAATTTTTAATAAATATATTTTAAATCTTAATTTTTCTTTTTTTATCGATACTTTTACAGACACATATTACGACGATAACTTATATCGATAAATAAATTTGTATACGGTAAGTCACTAGTGAACCATAAATTATAGACGCATCTGTATGCTACCTGCTTTCGTTCGGCACAAGGCAATGTTGTTGACGTTATTACTCTACTATATAAATACTCTAAGGTGGGCGCATATACGCTTATAATATTTAGAAAGTTGTTATGCTCTAAATGAAGTCGCAGTGTGATGACCCGGTCCGAGACATAAACAGGGCATTCCTCGAAGTGCTCAACAATTTTATTCCTGATGGCAAAACCCACTCCAGAGCGTCTTGGTTCATCCACAGCGGTACCCTTCCAATAGAACGTGTATCCACCGCCATGTTCCACAAGTTCCCCTTCATCAGCAAGGTGTGTTTCACTGATAGCCGCTATGTCAATGTTGTAGCGATCCAACTCTCTTGCCACTATAGCTGTTTTACGTTCTGGACAAGAGTTAACATCACGATCGAGAAGTGTGCGTACATTCCACGCACCAAATATAACATTTGATTTTTTTGGGTTTTTTCTACAAAAAGCTTCATTAGTATTTCGACCACGCAGAATGGGATGCAAAGGCAACCGTGGTTACTACCTCCCAGTTAGAAGATGGAACAAGCAATTTTTAGAGCACCTTTTCTAGCTCCCTCCAAGGCCAAGCAAGGAAAGCAGTGCCTCCCTAAATAGGGCTGCTTTGTCTCACGGGATGCTGCCCAGTTTGAGCTGTTGTTCCAGTGCAGCTCAAAAACGACCACTCTCCCCGTGCCGCCTGTGTGCAGACCTCAGACAAAGCCCAACTTGCAAAGCCGGACCTCTCTACCTCAGTCCATCGCCACAGGGCTTTAAGTTTCGAAAAGCCAATATGCAGAAACAGTCCGATGCGCAGGATATATTATGGTGCGTAAGTGTTCGCTCAGACACAGACGCACCCTCTTCTCACTACTTCCCTTTACCCAATGGAACGGATACCCGCTACGATCGGAGGGGAGCAGAGCTGCAGTATCTGAGCGACGATAAAAGCGTCACTCTTCAGGCCATCTACATTGCCTAGCTGTCTCGCCACTGGGAGTGGATTGCCATTACAGCCAAGGCAGACCCTATGCACTACGCGGGGGCGACCGCACAGTTTGAGTGCCGAAACACCCAAACCCCCTCTACCAGGTTTTGCCCATGAGTCGACGTGGTTTCCAGTATGTGGCCGTTGCGTGCAAACAACTACGAGGAGCCACTGGTGAGAGTTGTAGGTATCAACGATTTTAACCAGGTAATCCCCCACCAAAAGGCCGACTGGGTGAATACAACGCTGAAAAAAACCCACTACATCCTAATATATATATATATATATTTTGTATATATACCTTTCCAGATTTCTTTTTTCGCCTGCCCTGGTCCCATATTACTTGGGGTCGGCGCAAAATGTCTCAATCTCAAATCTTTATTGCGTTCCATAATGTTAAGTACATAATAGTTGGTATACATAAGATAAGGTATCAATTATGAACCCTGTCGGGCACAGCATAGTTAGTTAGGACAGAGGAGGAAGAGCACTATATATGTCTTCTTCTTCCATTCCCCTCTGTCAGCACTCATCTGAGCATTTACCTACTCCTTTTTTATTCATATTACACACACACACTCCATCTTACACTCTCCATCCACCTTAACTTTCTTTTGTCTCCTTCTCCCCCTTATCCTCCTTATATTCATAACTCCTTTAGACACATGTGTTTTATCCTTCCTGATCATATTCCCCTAACATTCTCATATTCCTTTCCCTGACTTAATAGATTGTATTTTTTCAGATGGATGTTTCAAGAGGTATATTGACCTTGGCAATGCCTACAGCGAAAGGGGCTGCCGTACGTTTCCTCCATTATTAGGTTTAAGCTTTGCGTCAGGCAGATATATGATGTTGGAGCGCGTATTGGCTAACGTCGACGATGGTTGTATCTCGAGCCCGCAAGCCACCTTAATGCCCTTCAGTAGAGCGATATCTATATTTACTAGATTCCACGTTTGTGTTTGCTCAGATTACTACTGTAATGCAGCAATTACTTTAAAAGTACACATAGTGTCAATTTTATTTATAAATATATTGTTAAGGATATGAATCTGATTGCTTTCTTTTTATGGTTGTTCTTGCAATATTCCACAATTGATAATAACTGTATTTGAAAATATCTAGATACTGATTTATGATCGCAGCAAGCTATAATATTCAACACAATTCAAAAATCGTTGTGCTATAATATTTGATGGTATTTTGAATACTTTAAAAGAGAGTCGAAACTGTACGCACGGTAGGTACGGTGTAAAAATATGTTTTATAGCCTAACTGCATGGTTAAGTACATTTTGTGGCACTCGTACGCCCAAACTATTGATCGTACAAAAATATTGTTACAACATAAATTGTAGGAAAATTTTTCAGCTTTAATTTTGTCTAAGTGTTTTTATCGTAAAATGAGAAGGAAATGAGATATTGTCGAAAAACTGCAATTTGGCACCATATTTCCATGATGGCGGTGCGAGCGGCAAAGTTACAATTCTCCCCATGCTTTCTTAACGGTTGTAATCCTGTAGCGAGGTGAAGCGGTTCCCTAGCGCCAGCGGCGTGCGCTGCTGCGTGGAGTCCCTGGCCGCCACTCCGGCGCCGGGCAACGACGTGGCAAAGTTGAAATTCGGAAAGAGCATAATATATAAAAACACCAATTTTCAAAACTCCCTCAAAACTTTCCAGGTAACCCCTATTTTTCGTACCAAATGACTGTACTAAATGGTTCCGAATTGGAATAGTGTAGAAGTTTCAGGGATCCAAACGTTTTGAAAATAATATCATCAATATTGGTACTCTCTGAAAGGACACAAATAAAACAACTGATCAAGTATCTCAAGAAAAATATTTTATTTTATCATCGGCCTCTCTATATAATGTATATATCCTATATATCCTCCTGACCGAATTTCGGTCACAGCGGTCAATCTCAACGGAGACTAGCCAATTACGCAGGAGATATTATAGTGCACAAGTGTGTGCGCAAACACAGGTGCACTCTCTATTCCCTCACTCTCATAGTCCGATGGGACGGCCTTCCGACACGATCGGAGAGAGATCAGGCGCAGGGCCAACAGCTTTACGTGCTGAGTAAGTGATAATTAATTTATAAAACGCACATAAGTCAGAGGTGCGCGCCTTGGGTTCGAACCCGCGACCACTGACTTGCCAGTCAACGGTCACCACCACTAGGCTATCACGACTCAAATAATCATAAATCGGAATCTCTATAATATTGTTATAATTGAAAACACAACAGTACGAGCGAGCGTGGTTGATCAGATAGTAGGAAGATTAAGATGACTTCGTCCGCTAAATATTAACCTGTATAATTATAAGCCTGTTGAAAGGCTGTCTATTTTTCTTTAATTTTTGAAATTCAGCCGTGGTGGCATAGTTGCTTGTCCTCCACGATCACCAGACCTAAACCCGATAGATTTTTTCATCTGGAGATATTTAAAAAAAATTGTATACAGTCGAGAAAGTACGTCAGAGCGAGACTTACGACAAAAATTAAATGGCAATAAAAATATTAAAGCCTGTTGAAAGCAACAGGCTTAGAAGGTTTTTTTTGCGACGGTGCTGTTTCATATGCCTAGCCTTTTCCCAACTATGTTGGGGTCGGCTTGCAGTCTTATCGAATGCAGCTGAATACCAGTGTTTTACATGGAGCGACTGCCTATCAGACCTCCACAACCCAGATATTGGGTTACACTACACGATACCCCTTGGTAAGACTGGTTGTCAGACTTTCGGTCTTCTGACTACCAGTAACGACTGTCAAAGATCTACAATTGACAGCCGGGGCCAACAGCTTAACGTGCTATCCGAGGCACGGAGAGTGATAATTAATTTATAAAACGCACATTACTTACGAAAAGTCAGAGGTGCGTGCCTTGGGTTCGAACCCGAGAGCTCTGACTTGCCAGTCAATGGGCTATCACTAGGCTATCATGACTCTCTCATCGACGCGGCGACAGTGCTATTTATGCATTGAAAATAAAGGCAGACATTTCGAAATGTTATTGTAATAGCTATTATTTTGTCATTGTGTGTTGTTATCTTAAATATCCTTTATTTAACCAACTCCAGTGTTTTTATTTTAATAATAAAGTTGGATTTATTCAAATGATGTTATAAGCAAAAATTTACATTTTAAGTTTTTAATGACCTAGTGCATACAGTGTTCATTTCTGAAGAACTTACTGTAGTAAGAACTTACTGTTCAAGGTAGTTTTTACAACCATAAGCACAATAACTCTTGTAGTACATCTTATTGTCTCAAGAATCGAAAGGTCTAAAACCATGTTACGATTTTAGGTTAACCTTAAAAGTAGCTCATTGCTTGCTACCATGTCTATAGTAGGTACATACTTTAAGTACAATCACTTTCAATCTAAACAGGTTTACATGACTAAAGTAGAGATTTTAAAAAATTAAATTAAATATTCATAACTTCTAAACTACTGATTTTCGCGGAACATATTATGTTGCGTTTATATTAATCATTGGGACATCCCAATCAATCCAATCCCAATCCCCCTTAATGTAAAAAAAATCTTTGGAACACTATAAATGGGCCATCCTTTATAACATAAATATTTCAATTTATTTACAATTTTAAGTTGTTTGTTATGGTTGTGTACAAAATAAGTACTTACCTGATATTTCAAATTACCCATTTTTTTGGTATGTTTATTACGCTGGCATCACTGATTTTATAAATAAGAGTTGACTGACGTTTATACCTTGGAAGAATGAATGACAACAGAAAAATGTTTCCTTTAAGGGCTCTACAGGCTACTATAATACCAAAGAGATCATTATGAGACAAGGCGAGAGGCATATTCGGCATATTATACCCCTTAGAGGAAAAATTTTGCCGTATGATCATGTTATATACCCCGTTACCATCCTCTTTACACTTGCAATTAGTCTATAGATTTGCAGTCAACGCCCCCTATTAAGTCTGTAATAATACCACCCCTAATAAGTCTATGGATAATACACGTCATGGGCTTTCACAAATTCACACGCCAGTCAAAAGAAGTGAAGTATCATAACACCTGTCATTGGCGTAATTGTGGGCCTAAGGCTTTCACTCGCCATTCAAAAGAAGTGAAGTGACTATAGTGAAGTGAAGTGAAGTGAAGCAAATGTGTGTTTTACCAGTTTTTTTACGTTTTTACGTTGGCGGAGAATCCTTTTCTCCGTCAACGGTGTTTTATTTACCCATTTCATTATTTTAAATATGCTAATAGACATTTTGTGTCAAAGTTTTTTTATTTTACTTTATTTTGATTTTATATGTATTAACATTGAGTGCTCGTTATTATCGCGTTTTAAAAACCCAGTTGAACATGATTCTGCAATAGGGTGGTACATGCAGCCGAACAATGTTTATAGACTGGAGCCTTATAGAGGTATTTTATTGAGTTCTATTTAGTGAACGTAACAACTCATTGATTTGATGTCTTCCTTGACGTATCCGTCAACGGCGAACCTTGTCAGCTCCGGATATCAGAACGAAAATGACTAGCAAAACCAAACTTTGTTTGGAAAGTCCTTTTACATGGCACACAGTACAGTTGTCCAGAAGAATCATATGTATAGGCGTAAGTGGGCTTGGGACGGGTCTTTTTCTGAAGACGTTTGGAATCGAGATCCTTGAGACGATTTTCTTCAAAAGATGCTACTGACTTATTTATTGAGTTTCGCCATTCTGGTCTCTGTTTCGCAAGTTCTTCCCAGCCTTTACAGGGTAAATTGCACACGGTAAGATGACGCTTCAGTACATCCCTATAACGCAGGAACTGACCCCCGGGTCTGCGCTTTCCCTCCTTCAGTTGGGAATAGAAAATTTTCTTAGGGAGCCTCGAGTCATCCATACGCACAAGGTGTCCACACCATCTCAGCTGGCTTTTTATGAGCATAGCTTCAATGCCATTCAGGTTTGTTCTCCGCAGTACTTCTGAGTTTGGTACACGTTAGTTTAGTTTAGTTCAACTCATTAGTAAGAGCAAGGTAAGTGGTTCTATACTGAGAAGTATTTCCGGGTATATCTCTCCTCATTTCTTCTATTTTTTCGGTACTTTCTCACCACAGAACTCTTTTGAATGAAATCATATTAACCCACCAAAAAAATGTAATTCGAATAATTTCGAGTACCATTGTAGGCCAGGTGGATTTGGCTGATGTTTGAAATATATTTCCAATTTAAGATCATAGATCTCGATCTACCAATTATATTACTATTATTACAGTATCGCTAATTTGGATATTCGCTACTTGCTTGTATGTACTGTTATATGTATATATCATTAGGTATATGTACTAACGTCGAGTCAATTTATCTCTTCCCTGCGGGTCGGGCTTTGAATGACCCTCAATAGTAATTGTGTATTTACCGCTCTTTTATCATAATGTAGTATTGCCCGTCGATTTTCATATCTAGTTGCACACAATTTTCTATTGTGTGCACTGTTAAATAAAAATACGGTAATCGAGCCACTTGCGTTATAAATTAGCTGGAAATATTGTTAAGGTAATATAGGTAATGTAACACCATACCTGAAATAATACACTGTTAGATATATACACTGACTAAAGCAAGTGTTAGCAATGGTTTTACTTCAAGAAAGATGTGGATCCCCTCTGGGGTTCTCCAAGGATCCTTGTTAGGGCCTCTTTTATTTAATATATTTATTAATGACATGACCTCATGTTTCCTAAGTTCCAAAATATTATTATATGCAGATGACATAAAGGTCTTCAAAATTATTGCAACCATTGAGAACGCTATCTCTCTGCAGAGTGATCTAGACCGGTTTCATGATTGTTGCGCTAGAAATAAGATTTAAATGTCTCTAAATGTTATGTTTGTACATTTACACGTAAACCAAACCCTATCATTCATCTATACTTATAAAACAGTACCGTGACTGACTGACTGACAGACAACGCACAGCCTAAACCGTTGGACCTAGAGACTTGAAATTTTGAGACAATATTCTTTAAGTATTCTAGGGGTGCACTAAGAAAGGATTTTTGGAAATTCCACCCCTAAGTGGGTAAAAAGGGGGATAAGAGTTTGTATGAAAGTCCGTCGTTTTTAAAGTTATATGTACGAAACTTGGTATTCAGCTTTTGGGTTATTAGATGAAAGACTAGCATAGTTTATTTTTTTCAAATCTACCATTGAGTGGATAAAAAAGGGGGTGAAAGTTTGTATGGAAAAATCGTTATTTTTAAAGTTACAGGTATAAAAATAAGTATTAAGCTTATGCGCTAAATATAAAAAAGACGTGTATCAAAAATTTTTGATTTTTTCCCCCTAAAGAGATATAAAAGGGGACTAAAGTTTGTAGGTATAAAAATCCGTCATTAAACTTAGTATTTATGTTTTGCTTAACAAATAAGACGTGTTTCAGCTTTTTGAAAACTCTACCTATTATCTATTCCCCCCGAAAGGGGGGGTTGGGGTGAAAGTTTGTGTAGGAAATTCAATATTTGAAAGAAAATCAAAGTGGCATAATTAATTAACGGATATCTCGATATTCAATCACTATGGGGAGAAAATATAGGAGATCAAAGTTTAAATGAAATTCCGCCATTTTTAAAGTTGAAGTCATGAAAATTAGTAAGTAGGTGTACTCGAGAACTGCTGGACTGATTATCATGGTTTTTGATTTGATGGATTTCGCCGCCGCCTCCGCCTATGAGTAGGGTAGAGTAGGGTAGGGTAGGGGTAGAATAGGGTAGGGTAGGGTAGAGTAGGGTAGGGTAGGGCTAGCCTAGGGTAGGGTAGGGGTAGAGTAGAGTAAGGTAGAGTAGAAAAAGCGTAGAGGTAGAATATTATCATCACGCGTACAAAGTCGCGCGGGGCAGCTTGTACCTACATATAATTATATGAAGAGAAGACTCAAATAATATAATATAAAAAATATACTATGTCTACATTTCTTATTTTCAAACTCTCCTCTCGCAGGTCTGCTGGAAGAGATTTCTATTGAAATAAGCAGTACCTTTGTACTTTTTTTTCATGTTTCTTCCTTGTTCTGTCATTTTTTAAGTGTATAAATTATAAAATAAAAAAATATAATCATCATATTTTTTAACCTACTCAAGGTTATAACTCTGAGAAAATCCTTAACGGTTACAAAATGTTAGAGCAAAGCTATTAGGTTGGCACCCCTGCTAGATCAGGTTGTAAATTTTTTTTTTTTCAAATTGTCATCAATACAATTAACTTTTACCATATTTTCTGAAAAGGTATAACTGAAACCTATACAAAACTTAATTATTTTTACAATCACATGCAAACTTCTACAAAAAACTTAATGCTTAACTAGCGGCTCTGCCAACCTAATAGATTTGTTCACTTCTTGTAAGGGAAACTAAGAAATCTAATATCAGATTCTGACTTTTTTAGCGGTAACCGCAGGCATCGTATACTACATATGTATAAGTATTAGTATTACGTAATTCTGTTCATCGATCTTAAATCAGTATCCATCAATCATAGCTTTAACAAAATATTTAGCAATGAGATTGATGACATCATTATAATCAAAGATATTCCTATTGAATCATCAAAGCTCAACTAACCATGTAACATCAACATATTGGATTAATATTCAACTATCGTTAGAACAATAAACGAAATCTAGGAAATAAATTAGACGTGTGTAATAAATTTCTTCTTACTTAGTCTCCCCGGACAATAAAATACTGATTTTAAACGGGATAACCATCATATACCACATACGGCAAAAACGACTATACTTATTTGTAAGTTATAGCAAATCATAAGTACCTAAGTATGCAAAATCAGATTCTGCATCTACACTACTGATAAAAAAGATGTGGACCAAGGTTACAAAAGAGGTGGAATTTAGTCACCCAAAATTATTAAAATAACAGCGGCAAAATCAGATCAAACCGCTCCATCTGTCCTGACAAAACGGACCTGGGGTGCGAGCATGGATATTTTTATCGAATTCTGATCGAAAATATATTATATCAATATTAAACATCAATTATGACATAATTTAATGAACTTTATGTCAAACTTGACGTTTAGAATCGATAAACGTTCGATAAAAAGTCGACAAAAAGATCCATGCTCGCACCCCTGGGTCGGCCATCCCATGTCCTTGATAAAAAAAACAGGTGACAATCGTACACGTAGTGTGATGTTGCTGATCTGACCAAATCAGGCGTCAGATTATGTCGTGTGTATCGTTTAAAGTCTATTTAAATCTACATGCTTTTATAGAGGCCGTTCGAGCGATAGAGATTATATCGAAGCTGCGAAGGCCTGGTCGATTAACACTCAATGCACCTAGATTTACTAAAGCGTAAAAAAAACTCGCCTTTACGTATTTGTATGCAAGGCTCTGAGGGCCTGCTTCAAGTAACCTATACGGACATATCCGGATAGGGCTATGTTCCACCAAAGGCCCTACTAATCTACTAAAATGACAAAGTTGTACAGAAAAATGAGGTCAAATAAGCTCTTAGGCCGAGAGCCCGAGATCTATAGAGCGTACATTTTCTTAGCATAAACTTAAACTTATCGTACCTAAGATAGGATGTAAAACTTGTGAAAAAAATAGAAATTGATAAATATAATTGTTTAATAAGAAAATTTGAATTTGAAAATATGACGTACCGTGTCGACGCTCTAACCGCTGAGCCACCGTATCAGCGCGAGCGGTTAGAGCGTCGACACGGTACATCGAAGATCGTGGGTTCGGATCCCATCCGTATCAGTTATTTATTAAAATTTTCTAATTAAATAATTATATTTAATAAGCTATCATGTGAAAAAATTCACAAAAATATTAAGAAATTGATAAAGTTTAAGTTTATTTATTAGTCGACTAGCGGACTTTCATACAAACTTTCATCCCCTTTTTTTATCCTATTTCTGCCTTGTATCTTATTTTACATCCTATATCCTACTACATATTTGTAAGTAAAAAAGTTCGTTCCAGAGAAAAGAGGTGGCCTTTAAGAATGGAGCAGATATTATTAAAGTTCCAAAGATTGGTTCAATATTACTGTTACCCTACTGTATAAGATGGCTACAATCATGTAGACATTATGTAAATATATTTACTATCGAATTTGTATGCCGCTCTGATCCGGCCAAGATATTAGAAAATTTTGCTAAACCTTAAAACTTGCTAGGCTGCATTTTTTTTGTCGTGTGGAAAACTCTGAGGCCGATGCAGATGAATCCTCGTGGTAGGAGCATGCTGTTTCGTAATCTTCATATTGTCTAGCATAAAATAGTATATTCTCATTTGCATAATTTTCTAGGGGGACCTATGGGGCCTTCGGGGCCTGAGCGGCTCAGTTCAAATAAAAATTGATATTATTATCAAAACGAACACAACCAATATAAATAAATAAACCTTCCACAAAAAAAAATTAAGATCCAAAAATATACGAGAACAGTAAATATAACAAAGACAATAAAATTAAGAATGTATGGAAAGCGGGACTTGACAACATACTCGTATCTTGAAATCGAAATGTAACTCCCACCACCCACTGTCAACTGGTTACTTCGAAATCACAAAATCTTTCCCGTTACGAAAAAATAACACTTTACAGGGAAATAATCAGTTTCGTAAATTCAGCTTATTACTTTTTGCGTAGGTTGATACAGAAATCTGATTAAATTATACATTATTTTAAAGTATTTCTACATCAAAAAATAATACTAATTTAAAGATTTCTTTAAATTAACTGTAAGTTAAGTACAAAGACTTCTGATTTTTGTTTTATGAAGGTAATTTAGGTGTGAAATAGTAGTAAAATCCTACTTAGGTATATTATAGATGTGAACGGTTGTAATACGTTTGTCAATCAATCACGCCTTAACCGCTGAACGTATTTGAATCAAAGCACACAGGTAAAACATAGCTTGGAACGTGGGCAAAGCCACAGGCAAAAGCTAGTAATTATATATTTTCTCAAGCATCAATAGCCCGAGTTAATGTCATTAAGAATCTTGGGGTGATTTTAGACTCAAAGCTTTTATTTGATTCGCACATTAATAGTTTAATAAAAAAGGTTTATAAAGCACTAGGTTTTGTTTTTAGAATTCCTCTGATTTTAAGAACATAAAAACAATGAAAATTTTGTATTGTATTGTCCATAGACATCTCGAATATTATGCCTCACAGATTTGGAATCCAAATTATGATATTTATATAAATCGCCTGGATATACTGAAAAGATTTTTAAGGCACATCCAGTTTCGTGCAAATACATACTGGCCGAATTACGAAAGCCGCTGTATAAAAAATCATTTTCTTCCTCTTTACGAACGAAGAAAAATTGCAGATCTTGCATTCCTATTAAATATAATGAATGGATGGATAGATGTCCCTAAGCTTGTAGGCAAGATCGGCCTACGCGTGCCACATGCCTTTCTACGAAGATCGCATCTACTCAATATACCTGCGGTACGGATCGGTATTTACCGGCAGATCTCCTATCTTTTTAGGGCATGTCGTACTTTTAACAAAGAGTGTCAGGATGTCGATCTTGATCTTTTTAAAACTACTACCGTTAAATTGGAAAAGATTATAAGTGAAAAGTTTTTCGACTTAGAGTCACTTTTTGAATTGTTTTTTGTAAAGGTCATGTTTGATTTGTTTTTGTTAATATCCATGGTTTTCGCTGTCTTTAATCGTTAAATGTATTTACTATATATATGTTATCATGTATACTAAATGTGGAAACTTGTAATTGGCCATCTAATGAACATTGTACCTAATTGAATATCAAATTGTTTAGCTGTAAGTTTTCCTCAAAAAATAAAATAAAATAACATTTGTATCATTGCAGGGCACAGAACATTGTGGAGACCCACAATGGCAACAACAACAGTAAAAAATAAAAAGATGAGACCAACAATGAATGTAGAACACAAAACGTTACACTACCTTTTACGAATAACAGTTTCACAATCGACCAAACAATATTATTGGCATCCTTTTTATGAAGAAGAAGAAGCATGGCCATTTTTACAATTTTTGTCGAGTACTGAAAAATCAACAACACCTACATTACAAAAAAAACCCGTCACGTCACCTAGAAGTTATTATAAAAATAATACAAAAGCTGAAGATGATGACACTGCTGATTCAGAAGACGAATCGGGAACTCCTGATTTAGAAGAAGAAAAGGCCGAGAGTTTTAAAAAGAAAACTGAGGATGACTCAGAAGAAGAATTACCTCCTGATGAGCCGTATGCTGATAAAAATCCGGATGAAGCAACAATTGCTATTTCTAGCTCGCAGTCACCGACCACGACATCCTCAACGACAACAACACTAACATATCCAACAACAACGACTACTACCACTAAATCAACTACCACAATATACACGACCACAACAACAATGGAACCAACAACCACGGAAACGACGACCACAACAACAATACCAATAACAACCACGGAAACGACGACTACAAAAACAATCCCAACAACAACCACGGAAACAACCACGGAAACAACCACTACAACAACAATCCCAACAACAACCACGGAAACGACGACTACAACAACAATCCCAACAACAACTACGGAAACGACGACTACAACAGCAATCCCAACAACAACTACGGAAACGACGACTACAACAGCAATCCCAACAACAACCACGGAAACGACGACTACAACAACCATCCCAACGACAACCACGGAAACGACGACCACAACAACAATCCCAACGACAACAACGGAAACGACGACCACAACAACAATCCCAACGACAACAACGGAAACGACGACTACAACAACAATCCCAACAACAACTACGGAAACGACGACTACAACAGCAATCCCAACAACAACCACGGAAACGACGACTACAACAACCATCCCAACGACAACCACGGAAACAACCACAACAACAATCCCAACAACAACCACGGAAACGACCACAACAACAATCCCAACGACAACCACGGAAACGACCACAACAACAATCCCAACAACAACTACAGAAACGACGACTACAACAACAATTCCAACAACAACTACGGAAACGACGACTACAACAGCAATCCCAACAACAACCACGGAAACGACGACCACAACAACAATACCAACAACAACCACGGAAACGACGACTACAACCACAATCCCAACTACAACCACGGAAACGACGACCACAACAACAATCCCAACAACAACCACAGAAACTACGACCACAACAACAATCCCAACAAAAACCACGGAAAAGATGACCACAACAACAATCCCAACGACAACCACGGAAACGACGACTACAACAGCAATCCCAGCAACAACCACAGAAACGACGACTACAACAGCAATCCCAGCAACAACCACAGAAACGACGACTACAACAGCAATCCCAGCAACAACCACGGAAACGACGACTACAACAACAATCCCAACGACAACAACGGAAACGACGACTATAACAGCAATCCCAACAACAACAACGGAAACGACGACCACAACAGCAATCCCAACAACAACCACGGAAACGACCACAACAACAATCCCAACGACAACCACGGAAACGACCACAACAACAATCCCAACAACAACTACGGAAACGACGACTACAACAACAATTCCAACAACAACTACGGAAACGACGACTACAACAGCAATCCCAACAACAACCACAACAGCAATCCCAACAACAACCACGGAAACGACGACCACAACAACAATACCAACAACAACCACGGAAACGACGACTACAACCACAATCCCAACTACAACCACGGAAACGACGACCACAACAACAATCCCAACAACAACCACAGAAACTACGACCACAACAACAATCCCAACAAACACCACGGAAATGATGACTACAACAACAATCCCAACGACAACCACGGAAACGACGACTACAACAGCAATCCCAGAAACGACGACTACAACAGCAATCCCAGCAACAACCACGGAAACGACGACTACAACAACAATCCCAACGACAACAACGGAAACGACGACTATAACAGCAATCCCAACAACAACGGAAACGACGACCACAACAGCAATCCCAACAACAACCACGGAAACGACCACAACAACAATCCCAACGACAACCACGGAAACGACGACTACAACAGCAATCCCAACAACAACCACAGAAACGACGACTACAACAGCAATCCCAGCAACAACCACAGAAACGACGACTACAACAGCAATCCCAGCAACAACCACGGAAACGACGACTACAACAACAATCCCAACGACAACAACGGAAACGACGACTATAACAGCAATCCCAACAACAACAATGGAAACGACGACCACAACAGCAATCCCAACAACAACCACGGAAACGACGACTACAACAACAATCCCAACAACAACCACGGAAATGATGACCACAACAACAATCCCAACGACAACCACGGAAACGACAACAATCCCAACAACAACCACGGAAACGACGACTACAACAACCATCCCAACGACAACCACGGAAACGACCACAACAACAATCCCAACGACAACCACGGAAACGACCACAACAACAATCCCAACAACAACTACGGAAACGACGACTACAACAACAATCCCAACGACAACCACGGAAACGACCACAACAACAATCCCAACGACAACCACGGAAACGACGACTACAACAACAATCCCAACAACAACCACGGAAACGACGATTACAACAGCAATCCCAACAACAACCACGGAAACGACGATTACAACAGCAATCCCAACAACAATCCCAACAACAACCACGGAAACGACGACCACAACAACAATCCCAACAACAACCACGGAAATGATGACCACAACAACAATCCCAACGACAACCACGGAAACGACGACTACAACAGCAATCCCAGCAACAACCACAGAAACGACGACTACAACAGCAATCCCAGCAACAACCACGGAAACGACGACCACAACAACAATCCCAACGACAACAACGGAAACGACAACAATCCCAACAACAACTACGGACACGACGACTACTACAGCAATCCCAGCAACAACCACGGAAACGACGACCACAACAACAATCCCAACAACAACCACGGAAACGACGACTACAACAACCATCCCAACGACAACCACGGAAACGACCATAACAACAATCCCAACGACAACCACGGAAACGACCACAACAACAATCCCAATAACAACCACGGAAACGACGACTACAACAACAATCCCAACAACCAATGAATTGACGACCACAACGTTAATACCAACAACAACGATTGAATTAACGACCACGACAATAACACCAACAACAACGACTGAATTGACTACCACGGAAACGACAACTACAACAACAATCCCAACAACAACCACGGAAACGACAACTACAACAACAATAGCAATAACAACGACGGAAACGACGACCACAACAACCATCCCAACAACAACCACGGAAACGACGACTACAACAACAATCCCAACAACAACCACAGAAACTACGACCACAACAACAATCCCAACAACAACCACGGAAATGACCACAACAACAATCCCAACGACAACCACGGAAACGACGACTACAACAACAATCCCAACAATAACCACAGAAACTTCGACCACAACAACAATCCCAACAACAACCACGGAAATGACTACAACAGCAATCCCAACAACAACCACGGAAACGACGACTACAACAACAATCCCAACGACAACCACGGAAATGATGACCACAACAACAATCCCAACGACAACAACGGAAACAACGACTACAACAACAATCCCAACAACAACTACGGTAACGACGACTACAACAGCAATCCCAACAACAACCACGGAAACGACGACCACGACAACAATCCCAACAACAACCACGGAAATGATGACCACAACAACAACTATATTTACAACAACAATGACCCAATTAACTACGATGGATATAACGGCCGTAATAAAAATTTCAGGAAAAACAATGCCAACACAAACAAGTCCAACAGGACCATTACCATCAAAAGCAATGCCAACACAAACAAGTCCAATAGGACCATTACCATCAAAAGCAATGCCAACACAAACAAGTCCAACAGGACCATT
This sequence comes from Protodeltote pygarga, assembly GCA_936450705.2. Lineage (NCBI taxonomy): Eukaryota > Metazoa > Arthropoda > Insecta > Lepidoptera > Noctuidae > Protodeltote > Protodeltote pygarga. Next base: position 18,239,898 of record OW388248.2, read on the forward strand.
ACCATCAAAAGCAATGCCAACACAAACAAGTCCAACAGGAACAATGACCACAACAACAATCCCAACGACAACCACAGAAACGACGACTACAACAGCAATCCCAACAACAACCACGGAAACGACGACTACAACAGCAATCCCAGCAACAACCACAGAAACGACGACTACAACAGCAAACCCAGCAACAACCACGGAAACGACGACCACAACAACAATCCCAACGACAACAACGGAAACAACGACTACAACAACAATCCCAACAACAACTACGGAAACGACGACTACAACAGCAATCCCAACAACAACCTCGGAAACGACGACTACAACAACCATCCCAACGACTACTACAACAACCATCACAACGACAACCACGGAAACGACGACCACAACAACAATCCCAACGACAACAACGGAAACGACGACTACAACAACAATCTCAACAACAACCACGGAAACGACGACTACAACAGCAATCCCAACAACAACCACGGAAACGACGACTACAACAAAAATCCCAACGACAACCACGGAAACGACAACTACAACAACAATCCCAACAACAACCACGGAAACAACGACCACAACAACAATCCCAACAACAACCACAGAAACTATGACCACGACAACAATCCCAACAACAACCACGGAAATGATGGCCACAACAACAACTATATTTACAACAACAATGACCCAATTAACTACGATGGATATAACGGCCGTAATAAAAATTCCAGGAAGAACAATGCCAACACAAACAAGTCCAACAGGACCATTACCATCAAGAGCAATGCCAACACAAACAAGTCCAACAGGAACAATGCCGGGGCCAACAATGAGAATAACATCAGAATCAGACTCAATGGCTCCTACGATATCGCCTTCAACGACTGAAATGACAACGATGACTGCGATGACAACAACATCTACTACTACTACAACAACGACGACGACAACAACCACTCCAGCCACTCCACCTGGACAGCCAGGAGCTCGATGCTACGAATGTGGTTTAAATTTTACAGACCTTTCTGAACCAAGTTGTGAAGAAATCTTTGATTCCCCTGATCGCTCATTCTTTCATCTGAGATCATATCTCAAAGTACGATGCGGGACGTCTGAGGGAAGAAGTGATATGGAGAGGCCTTTTAAACGTATGAACTGAATTAAGAACTTAATCCCGAATCGAATAAGTTGACTAACGCTTCAAAAAGCTACTAATCTTTCGTTTCACCCACTGTTAATTTCGAACTATAATAAATTAAATAATAAATTGTAGAGATATAGAAGCGGAGTAAGGAGGCCTTTACTTCGTAGTGGGAAGACATAGGCTAATAATAATGATCAATATTGTAAAAGCCTAAGTTTATATTATGATTTCCGTGCATCATCATTCATTATTCAAATCATAAGTTCATTCTGTGTTTAGAAGTAAAAAAAATAGTTTCATTGTAAGTAGGAAAAGTTGTCAGCTTAATATTTCGAGATATCAAAGGCAGATTTTGAGGGAGTCAGTAATTAAGCTGATTGCCCTAAATAAATATATACACATAAGAAATAAACACTTTTAAAAATATCGGTGGAACAGGGTCTAGCTAGGAAAATATGCTACCATCATATAATCCTCGCCGTGTCTCGAAACCTCTTTCTGTTTATCAGGGATCATAGGTAGCTATAATGATCATTCGCCGATAAAGCATCCATCGTGCATCGTGTGTATGCAGAATCCACAAAAAAGGTTTGTGCGCATAACAAATTAATCTATAAAACGTACCAACGAAGCCGAACGAACGAATTTTATGGGAGCTACACTAAAAAAATATATTTTTCAAAATTATTATTTTACCACTTTGCCGCCGTAATTTATGTACACATCTGCATCCCTACAAAATTACAGCTTTCTAGTACTAACGGTCTCTTAGCTCGGACAGATAGATGAAACTATAAGGGTTCCTTGTCAGGACTACGAAACTCTACAAAACTTTGCTTCAAGCTAGAGATTTACATCAACCATTAAATCTTTTCAACTGCTAACGAGATCCGAGGATAACTTAGATTAAAATAATTGAGTATGCTTTCTGATAACATTCTGGGTTGGGCGCTATATTAGTTATTTATTTTCAGCCATTATTGTCCCACTGCAGGGCAAACTGCAAAGGTTATAATTATAGTTTATGTCAAATCTGTGTTTCTTCGTAGCGAAACTGAATTCCGGAGGAATTCCATTTCCTCGTAGCCAAACTACAGTCGTTATTAATACTAAGTAATATTTATCACTTTAGTTAGTACATGCGTTACAATCTAAAACTAGAAAAAATATACTTTGGGTACTCACATACATATAGGATATCCTAACTTTCCCTCCCAAAAGGTTCTCGCCTTGTCGTGGCGGGGGGGGCTTAGTAACCAAGGTTTTGAACCCCACGGTGAAGCTAAATGGAACGCGAGGAGACGCTGCGCGCCGCTTCTCCGGGCTTTTGAACCGAGTTTAATTGAATTGATCGCGTTTAGTATCACAAGTTTTATATTGTCTAAATATCGTTGTTGTTTCGCTATGGCGAGCTCATTAAGATGTTGCTTGACAAATCCACATGCATTTTGGTATATTTGTGGTGAATAAACTTTGAAGAGAACCGAAAACCCATAAGTGCGTGAAAAAAGCATATTTCGCTTTCTTCAACTTAAGTATTGAGCATCAAGATAAGCCTTGGGTGCCTCATTTTGTGTGTAAAACATGCAGTGAACATTTGAGACACCGAACAAATGGCAAAAGAAGATGTATAAAGTTTGGAATACCGATGATTTGGGAGAGAACAACAAAATCACTTCAACGACTGTTATTTTTGAGTGGTTAAAGTCGATTTCATCGGCATAAATAGAAAGAAAGAGGATTTATTTTGTCACTAAAAGTTAATAAAAAATTTGAAAAAATGCTACAATTACCTAAACTACACTAAACTTTTTATTTGACAGAAAACAATATCTTCAAAAATAACAAAATAGAACAAAAAATTAATAAGGAAAGAATATGACATCTTAATTATAAGGAGCAAAAAATATGAGTGCCTCATGATTGTGCCAAAAATAGAAACCAGTTCAGCATGTGCCAGACAGTGCCTGGTTCTTACATAACCTAAATGGTAAAAATCGAGGCAAATGGACATAGGTATCCTGATTTACCATCTGCGATAAAACCTGATCTCTTTCCGAAAGTGTATGTGTGATATCTTAGAGGAAGAATATAATGAAAGTCAAGTAAATTCTGAGAATGACTTTAATTACATAAAACGGTTTTGTCATCAGAATTAAAGCTGTGTACCAAATATCAGATCAATCTGTCAACAGCAAGGGGATGAAATATCGATTACTAAATTTGGACCAAATAATAAACAGGGCAAGCTAAATAAAACCGAATTAAAACGACAGGCAGACAGTTAGTTAAAAATGATAACTTTGCAAAATCTACAAACGAAACGGAACTCGCTGCGTGGAACTAATAATGTCTTGTGATGAAAAATTTTTTTGGTAATCAAAAGGCAGAAATTATGAAATTCTTGTAAACCAAATGCTTATCTTTTCAAAATTTGGGATGTAATAATTATGATCATCAAAGTTGATAACCTAGACAGCCATTTGGATTGCCCACATATCCTGGGTGACTTAAGTGAAGAACAAGTAGAGCGGTTTCATCAAGATATTAAAGTTATGAAGGATCGGTACCAAGGCAGATGGGAAACTCACATGATGGCTGATTACAGCCACTGGGCTCTTATGCGAGACAATCCAAAAGAAAAACGTACAAAGAAATCAAACAAGAGAAGTTTTTATATTCTAAATAATTAAAAATGTCTTTTTTGTATGAAACAAATCGTTATGAAACAGACTTACTAGAGCAAATTTTAATACAAAAAATCGGTGAATCAGATACTCTTAAAATCAGGTCTTAAAATTACGGCACCAAAAATGCTGTTGGCCAGTGTTATCATATCAAACCATAGCAGATCTCATAGCTAGACTCTCTCCTGAATTTTCGAAAATAGGAACGTACTTTATTGACAGTTTGTTGAACGTTCATGAACAATACATACCTACATGACTTAGAGGTAAAATTTTGCCTTTCTACATGATATCATACACACACCGGCAAATTTACTTATACTTAATATACTTAATATATATATACTTAATATACTTATTTACACTTGTGTATAATTGTTTTTAGTCTCGCCTTAGTTACTTCATAGCCTCTAGTCTATTTGAGAGAGTACCTTAATTCTCTATTTTATTCTATAATACCGTGAACGGTATTATATCAATAACTCCTGCAAAAAAGCCTTCTCAAATTTTCATTACATTCTTTATAGTGTTAAATTAAGTTAATTCCTTTCCTTTCCATTCCTCTTTATCAACCGTCATCTACGCATTTACTCCTTTTTCATTCATTATGCTTACACACTCCATCCACCTTATCTTTGGTCTCCCTCTCCCCCTCCATCCATCAATACTCACCACCACCCATCTTTATATTCATATTCATCACCCTTTTAGACATGCGTTTCATCCGTCCTCATCACATTTCCCTAACATTCTCATATACCTTTCCGTGACTTAATAGATTGTATTTTTTCAGGTGGATGTTTTAAGAGGTTTATTGACCTTGGCAATGTCTACAGCGAAAGGGGCTGCCGTACGTTTCCTCCATTATTAGGTTTAAGCTTTGCGTCAGGCAGATATATGATGTTGGAGCGCGTATTGGCTAACGTCGACGATGGTTGTATCTCGAGCCCGCATGCCTCCATACTACCCTTCAGTAGAGCAATATCTTTATATACTAGATTCCACGTTTGTGTTTGCTCAAATTTCTACTGTAATGCAGCAACTACTCGTACTTTAAAAGTACACATAGTGTCAATTTTATTTATAAATATATTGTTAAGGATATGAATCTGGTTGCTTTCTTTTTATGGTTGTTTATCCAATAATCGCCAATTGATGGTAACTGTATTTGAAAATATCTAGAAACTGATTTGTGATCGCAGCAAGCTGTAATATTCATCACAATTCAAAAATCGTTGTGCTATATTTGATGGAATTATTAATACCTACTTTAGAAGAGAGTCGACACTGTACGCACTATACACCATATACCAAAAGACTGTCATACCATGATACAGTTTCGACTAATAGGTACAGGACGGAGGTCAATCTGAATAAGTCTGAATCGAATGCAAGAGTATTAAATAATTACCTATTATATTAAATGTATGTGATCCAAAAAAAATTAAATACAATCTAATATTATATTGATAATCGAATCAAAACGAAGTAAATAACAGTTATATGAATCAAAATTTTTATATTTTACTATTAGGTCAAAAGTTTGTGCTTACGTATTCTTTGAATTAACTCCTTCACAGCTTTTATAACCGCAACACGGTATTCTTTTTTCCATATTCCATATAAAAATAAGTACTTAAAATTCTAAAAAGTAAAATATTTACGAAAAAATTTAAATTTAAGTTCAATAAAAATTTTGTGGTCAGCATTTTAACTTCAAAAGTTTTTATTGTGTGACAGAACTTATGACCAGACATCTCACCAGACATGGTATACTAGGTATTGTTCTTAATTCTTAATTCTTTATTGTACTTACACAAATAAATAGATAGGTACAAAAGGGAAACAAAAAATATAACGTACAAAGGCGAGCTTAACTCAGTGCTGAGTTTTTTCAATTATTGTTCAGTTATTGTTATTTCCTGTTATTTCAATTCTTTATTTTGGAATAATAAAATGTAATAAGTAGGTACCACAAATACATTAAAAGTGATTTTTTATTAGGATTGTCTAATTACCTATTCCGATTTTGCGTAGGTAAGTAATATTGTGTCTTAAATAAAATTAAAACGAATAATACTCCATAGTTACGTTATAACAATACTAGTGTTTTAATGTAACTATGGAGTGGTGTTGCTATAAATTCAAATTAAATTACCCTGCATAATATCTTGTTTAATTAACAGATTTCCAAAAATTATAGAAAACCATAATGGTATCGAGAAAGAATGTATAAAAATTTGTAAACCTGAGCTAAGAATAAGAAGTGTTCGTACTAAATTAATATTGATTCAAGGACACTGACTTATTGTTATTAAATTAAATCACGCACATAAGTTTTGTTTCTAAACCCATCATTTTTTTAAGAGATACGGCCAATATCATTTGTTTTTGGGGGTTCGGGGTCCAAAAAGTGTAATTCACAATTCCCGCCCCAGATACAGCAGAATTTAGAGATATTGTTATCTAATCTATTTTAAAAAGTTCAGAGTGTAGAGTACCATAACAATTTTTTTTAAAACATGTTTGATATCCATATACCTATCCTTTATTATTTATGTTCTTGGTTTTATACCCTTTTGCCTGCATTTAGTTAACCAAACACCTACTTTCAAGGAAGTACGCAATAAGGGCAGGGCCCAAAGGAGAGAGAATACCCCATGCCCTTGTATACATGGAAACCTCCATTTATTTACAAGTTTTAGATGTTTGTTATGGGTAGGTACGAAATAAGAGCCTGATTTTTCAAATTACCCATTTTTTTGGTATGTTTAATAAGCTGGCATCACTGGTTTTAAAAATGAGAGTTGACTGACGTTTATCTACAGGCTACTAGTACCATAGAGATCATTATGAGAGGAAGTGAACGTTAGTGTTTTTAGACATGGCGTGATTTTTCATTTTATTTACTTGAAATAATAAAAATACTTGACACTGGCAGAGTTAGTAGACTATAAGTCCACTTTGTTGCCAAAAATAAGAAGAAGAAGAAGAGAGGAAGCGAGAGGCATCAGTCTATAGATAAGAGATACTCAGTCAACGTACCACGCGTTAGTATACACGTAGTCATCCCTATTAAGTCTGTGGTTAGTATCCCTATTTAGTCTGTGATAATACCAGGCTTTGGGCTTTCAAAAATTCACACGTCAGTCATGCGTAGTCATCCCTTGGCAGAATTGTCCGGGTCGTATTACCGAGACTCAGTTGCCATTATAAAGAAATTGAATTGAAGTATCGACAAAAACTTAAAATAATTTTTTAAATAAACTTTATTTTTACCCATGTACACGACACTGGCAGAAATTGCTGAAGTCATCAGCAGATTGCCATAAACAAGAAAAAAAAAAAAAAAAAAAAAAGTCTGTGCGTCAGTCAAACGAAGTGAAGTGAAGAGGAGTGTGTTTTTTACCAGTTTTTTTTACTTTTTTATGTTGGCGGAGAATCTTTTTCTCCGTCAACGGTTTTTTTATATACCCATTTAATTATTTTAAATATGCTAATAGATATTTTGTATCAAAGTTTTTTTATTTTAATTTATTTTGATTTTATGTGTATTAACATTGAGTGTTCGTTATTATCGCGTTCTAAAAACCCAGTTGAACATGATTCTGCATTAGGGTACATGCAGCCGAAAAATGTTTATAGACTGGAGCCAAACAGAGGTATTTTATTGAGTTTTATTTAGTGAACGTAACAACTCAAATTTCGACTCATTAGTAAGAGCAAGGTAAGTGGTTCGGTTGGAGTGTAGCAAAGGGTGTGCAACTTTTTGATACGATTTTTTTTGCGAGTTAAAAAAAGACAGTAGGTATATTGACAGTAATAACAAAGTAAAGTATTTGGATGTGTAAAGTGTCTATCTAACTAACTTTTTTATGACAAATTTACTATAAATTGAACTCAGAAAAAATATTAGGGCCTATTTATTAAGAAATGGATTTTGTATCAAACTGGGTACACACGGGGTACATTGATACTTTGATTCACAGCCAATAAATCAATAGTTTAAAATAAATCTATTAATTAAACATGATTTTTAATTTTTTATAACATTTATACATATAATCATTATTTAGTATTTCGTTATTTGTGTATTTTTAATTCCAAAATAATTTTAATTTAAAAAACAAAGTTTCTTCTACTTTTCATTACAATTAAAATAAAGAAAAACGCTCCAAATACTAAAGTAGGGCAGCAAGTTAGATATGAAATTGAATTACGTGTGTGTGATAAAAATTTAAATAAAGAAATATTTTTTACTCCAAACCGAAAACTTTTACCTGAAACATTTAAAAAATCCAAAAATCCGTCGACTTTAAATAAAAAGTTATAACTTTTTGAAGCTGAACTGGGAGCCGAAAAATGATTACGGGATTTACAAGTTTCTGGGAATGAATAAACTGATCTATTGAATTTGGCGAAAAAGAAGCCTGGTACTTGGAGACGGACATAGACTATACTTCTACGATATATAGTATATACGATTACGAAACATATTTTAATAACCCGAAGTCGCAGGCGACAGCTTTGAAATAAATTTTAGTTAAAAAAAATACAAATGACATTGACTGAAAGTTTGAACCGAAGTTTACAAATCTACCTATTTAAGATAGATTTGTAAACCACTAAAAATAATTGAAATAAAATATAGTGTAAAAATTAAACCTGAATACACTTGACTGTTAGGTTAGGTTAACTTGCTGGTTGTGTTAGGTATTATTTTAACGAACTATATTTCGCCTATTTACAAAATAACTTTTTAAGCAAGCTGAAGCTGCGGTGGTGAGCGTGGTGCGTTAAAACCATCTGCGACAATGAGCTGGCATGGGGCCGCCCAAATCCCGCAACGCCGGAGCTGAGACAGAAACAAAGCTTGCTGCATGTTGCATGACTGCCTGCATGTTGCTTGCTTGTTTGCTCGCTGCATGCTTGCTTCAATGCTGCATGCCTGTTTGCATGCTGCATGCCTGCTTGCATGCTACATGCTTCAAATAGGCATAATGCAAACATGGTATAAAATGTTCGGTAACATAATAGGTACCTACTATGAATTTTCGGCTAATTGTAACCTCGGCAAAAAATGTTGTTCGACTAAATTAAACGTCGTGTCGGAGAAACAAAATAAATTTGATACTGTCTACTGATACAAGCTTTCGACGAAGTAATAAGAAAACAAAGCGATAATAATAGTTAAAAAGTTTTAGGGTATATGAAATTCAGCCAAATATTTTTAGAACTTATGATGTTTGACCATTTGTAAGTTATTGAATCGACTCGAATGTATAGTACATTTTAAAAATATTTAAAAACCTGTTTAAGCTTGTGCCAATGAAGCCCTTTCATACGATACCCCACATGACACGGTGACACACACTTCAAAATTTGGTTCCTTGCATAAAGGCCCCGTTTCTTCTTGTGATTTAATTAAAAATATTCAACTATCAGATTTTTCTCTTCTGTAGGGGAAAGTGGTTACCCTTCGTACACTTTTTAGATTTTATTTTTTTACTCTGTAATTAATTGTCGGATTTATCTTGTTTATGTGTCTAAGTCTAACAAATATATTGTAGTTTGTTACAAAAAAGTCCGAAACTATTAAGTCAACGGGTTAAAGGGTTATAGCCATTTTCCTACGGTAAGATATTTGTACGAACGTACCCCACGTATGGGGTACTTTCGTACAGTACGTGGGGTACTTTCGTACGCCATGGGGTGGATTCAGACAGGGTAAATAAAAAGCCTATAAAGTCTTTAATGTTTTTATTATATTATCAAAAATAATTATTTATCAAAGAACTGACTTAATCGTCGAATCCTGGCAAAAACAATCAATATTTATAATATTCCTAAACTGGTAAAACTAGCATATTTCGAATCTTTTACCGCAAAAAATATTACAAGTGGATTTGAAAAGCCAGGTATATGGCCGTTTAATGAAATGGCCTTCAGCGATAAAGATTATGCTCCCATTGACGTGTATGCTTCTAATAATTCGAGAAATATGCCACCTAATCCGGAAACAAGTACTGTCGCTCTAGAACCACAGCCTTCTACCAGCTTGCCATCGACTGATATGAATGAGGAGGATCAACTGTCTTCTACTGATATTTGTGAACGGTCGTTTCTTTTGATCCAAAATCCTCAAGATGTAGTTACCGGAATTGGCGAACCTTCCACAAATCCTCAAGATATAATTACCGGAATTGGAGAACCTTCCACCTCTGCGGCTGAGACTCAATCTGAACCGAGTGCTTGTCTGCCCGTTACACCAGAAGTCATAAGACCTTATCCTTCAGCTGTCAGAAACAGAAAATCCAATAAAGGAAGGAAACCGGGTAAATCCCGTATATATACAGATACACCTGAAAAAAATGAATTAGAAGAGAGGCATAGACGTACTCTGCCTCTCTTCTAATTCATTTTTTTCAGATGTGGAGATTTGTGGAAGGTTCGCCAATTCCGGTAACTACATCTTGAGGATTTTGGATCAAAAGAGACGACCGTTCACAAATATCAGTAGAAGACAGTTGATCCTCCTCATTCATATCATATTTCTCGAATTATTAGAAGCATACACGTCAATGGGAGCATAATCTTCATCGCTGAAGGCCATTTCATTAAACGGCCATATACCTGGCTTTTCAAATCCACTTGTAATATTTTTTGCAGTAAAAGATTCGAAATATGCTAGTTTTACCAGTTTAGGAATATTATAAATATTGATTGTTTTGCCAGGATTCGACATATGCCAATTGTTGAACGCTATTTTTAACTTTGCTTTGAATGGGCCGAACACTCCAACGTCTAGAGGTTGCAATCGGTGACTTGTGTGCGGAGGAATAGACACAAAAATTCATGGACTCTTCATCCACTTCTTGAGTACGCGTACCCTTTTTTTATATTTTCGCACCATGATTCTGCAATGAAATATGAATTGTAAGGTTTATTGAATAAAAATATTTTAATTTGTTAGAAGCAGAATATATCATAAAAAGGGAGAAAATGTTATTGCGTCGTATCGTGCAGATAGACGATAATTTTTAAAGTAATCTTAATATTTTATTTCATAAATATCAATTTTAGGTTAATAATAAGTTAAGGGGAGCATTCGTACGCGTACGAATGTGCCCCCCGTCTGTCTGTCCGAATGTACCCTATGGTGCAAGGCAAAATAAAAATACAAACTATACAAATTCTATGTTAGTTTGAGAAATATAACTATTAAAGCTCATTATGAACATTGTAAACAGTAATTAATAATCACCAGTATGTCGAAAACATGAAAACTACTTACAATCACGAAAAAAACTTAGGTAAAAAATTTACTCACCGCGCGCGAAAACACGTAACGTCTTGTCACCTGACACACTGATGTGCGACTGGAGCGACACTCCGCGAGAAACATGGCGGCCAGTATGCCTATGCACACAAGCAAAGGCGTCATTGTGTGCTGTTTAGTTGTTCTGTTATACTAACTGTACGAATGTGCCCCGCGTACGAAGGGTGACTACTTTCCCAAATTATCATAAGTTTTAAAAAATGTACATAAAGATTTGGTCACTCGTACAATTATGACCGCGTATACTTCAATGATTGTTTACGTACTATAAATAAAGATTAATTTTTAACCGACTTCAAAAAGGAGGAATTGCTGAGTTGCACCGAATTTACTATTGTGTGCACTGTTAAAGAAAAATACGGTAATCGAGCCACTTGCGTTATAAATTAGCTGGAAATATTGTTTAGCTAATTTAAGCAATGTAACGGCATACCTAATTAACATTTGTATCATTGCAGGGCACAGAACATTGTGGAGACCCACAATGGCAAGAACAACAGAAAAAAATAAAGAATTGAGACCAACAATGAATGTAGAACACAAAACTTTACACCACCTTTTACGAATAACAGTTTCACAATCGACAAAACAATATTGGCATCCTTTTTACGAAGAAAAAGAAGCGTGGCCAAAACTATTATTAGTTTTGTCGAGTACTAAAAAATCAACAACACCTACGTTACAAAAAAAAACCTTTTCCAATTACTTTCCTAAAAAAATGAAATTCTCATCTACAAAAAGTGAAATAGCCAAAAAACGTCCCCATCCCACGTCACCTAGAAGTTATAAGAATAATACAAAAGCTGAAGATGATGATACTCCTGATTCAGAAGAAGAAAAGACCGAAAGTTGGGATGACTCAGAAGATGAAGTGTCTACTGAAGAGACATATTATGCTGATGATGAAAATCCCAAAGATGCGACGATTACTAGTTCTAGCTCGCTTGCACCGTCCACGACATCCTCAACGATAACAACACTAACACCTACGACAATACTAACAAAAACAATGACAACTAAATTTACTACCACGGAAATTACGACCACGACAACAAGGCCAACAACAACGGTCGAATTCACAACGACGGAAATGACGATCACAACAACGGATGAATATGATACGATGGAAACGATGACCACAATAATAATGCCAACAACATCGACCGAATTAACTACCATGGATATGACGGACGTAATAACAATTTCAAAAAGAAAAATGCCAATAGTGAGAACAGAACCAGACCTTTTACCTTCACCGACTGAAACGACAACACTTTCACCAACTGAAACGACAACACCTTCGCCAACTGAAACGACAACACCTTCGCCAACTGAAACCACAACTTCTTCACCGACTGAAGCGATAACACTTTTGCCGACTGAAACTACAACACCTTTGCCGACTGAAACCACAACTTTTTCACCGACTGAAACTATAACACTTTTGCCGACTGAAACTACAACACCTTTGCCGACTGAAACCACAACTTTTTCACCGACTGAAACTATAACACTTTTGCCGACTGAAACTACAACACCTTTGCCGACTGAAACCACAACTTTTTCACCGACTGAAACTATAACACCTTTACCGACTGAAACGACAACATCTTCGTCGATTAAAACGTCAACACCTTCACCTAATGAACCGACAACACCTTCACCGGGTACAACACCAACACTTTCACCAACTGAAAAGCCAACACCTTCACTGACTACAACGCCAACACCTTCACCGACTAAAACGCAAAAACCTTTACCGACTACAACGTCAACACCTTCACCGACTAAAACGCAAAAACCTTTACCGACTACAACGTCAACACCTTCACCGGCTAAAATCACTACACCTTCGCAGAGTCAACCGACAACACCTTCGCCAACTAAAAAGACAACTTCTTCACCGACTAAAACGACAACATCTTCGCCGACTGAAATGACAACATCTTCGCCGATTGAAATGACAACAAATTCACCGACTGAAACGACAACCTCGACTACAACTAGGACGACAACAACAACAACTACTACTACTACAACACCGACGACGACAACCACCACTCCAGCCACTCCACCTGGACAGCCAGGAGCTCGATGCTACGAATGTGGTTTAAATTTAACAGACCTTTCCGAACCAAGTTGTGAAGAAATCTTTGATTCCCCTGATCGCTCATTCTTTCATCTGAGATCATATCTCAAAGTACGATGCGAGAGGGATTTTGTGCCGCCGCCTTTTAAACGTATGAACTGAATTAAAAAACTTAATCCCGAGTCGAATAATTTGACTAGCGCCTTCAAAAGCTACTAATGTTTCGTGTCACCTACTGTTAATTTCTAATTGCAGTTCTTTCTTTATCGTATGGTTGATGAACAACCTGGTGACAGAGTTTTAACCACCTGTAGGCCTCTGACATGTTTTTTTTTTCACACACCTTTACACACCCCTGAAAAGTCTATCAGGTGTGCTGGTTTCCTTATTATGTTTTCCTTCACCGTTTTAACAAGAGATAATTAATTTCTAATTCGCACAAAAATCCGAAAAGTCAGAGATGGGTGCCTGGGTTTTGACTTGGCAGTCCAACAGTCATACCACTAGGCTATCACTGCTTATTTGCCATTATTGCAGTTTATGCTAAGATTTAAGTATAATAAATTAGAGTAAGGAGGCCTTTACTTCGTAGTGGGAAGACATAGGCTAATAATAATGATAAATTGTAAAAGCCTAAATTTATATGTATAATGATTTCCGTGCATAATCATTCATTATTCAAATCATAAGTTCATTCTGTGTTTAGAAGTTAAAAAAATAGTTTCATTGTAAGTAGGAAAAGTTGTCAGCTTAATATTTCGAGATATCAAAGGCAGATTTTGAGGGAATCAGTAATTAAGCTGATTGCCCTAAATAATAAATATTCACATAGATATATTATATTCACATAAAATAAAACACATTTTAAAATATTGGTGGTAAGGTGTCTAGCTAGGAAGATAATATATATGCTACCTTCTCATAATCCGCACCGTGTCTGGAAACCTCTTTCTGTTTATCAAGGCTATTACTAAATCATTGGCCGATAACGCATCCATCGTATATTGTTTGCCGAGTCCACAAAAAAGGCTTTTACGCATAACAAATTCAGTTTGGCAAAAGAGTCTGGAAAAATTGAGGGCGCCACTAGCGCATTTTACGTACTACAACTCAAAATTACAAGTTATTTGGTACTTGCATAATTCTATGACGATTTTTTTGTCATCAAACGATTCTCTTTTAAGATGTTTTAATACTCACAAACTTAGCATTAAAGATTTTTATTTTTAGTTCCACCTGTCCACCACTAGTCTTAGACTCTTTTTTGCCAAGCTGTACTATCAGGGACAAACCTGGTGGACCACTTTGCTTACAAAATCGTTTGAACGATTCCCGCACGCACACTCAGTCACTTTCATACACGTCCATATTTATCATTCAAATAATAACCCTTGTTTCATTAAAAATAGAGTTCTAAATAGCGTGTACTCGGTGGATCGTATTAGTTTCGTAAGGACTTTGCGCATATCCGCTCCATATTTATCATTCAAATAAATTCCGTATTGGAGGTGCAAACAGAGTTCAAAATAGCGTGTAACCGTTAGATAGCTTCCGTCTTCTCGGAACTTAAGATGTGTCTGTGCGACGCGCCGCTGCTTGGTCTATTGTTTATATGACAACACAACGCAAGCCAAACATTTAGGAAAACCAGTTATTAAAGAATAATTCGCTATGGTTATGGTTTGTGTGCAAATATCCATTCCGGAACGATTTTTTAAGTAGGTGATAAGAACCAAATTTGAATGACGCCAAACAATTCACAGAGCAATAAGATTCGCACTCATTACTACTACTAGTTTTTTGTTTCTGTTTATTAATAACATTAGCACGATATTCATTGATAAGAATTTGATTTTTAGATGAATTTCAATCTACATTTTAAATATTGTGATACCTATAAATTATAGAGCTTTGTTTTTTGTAATAAGTAGGTATCAAATAATAGATACATGTGATAATTATGAAAGAAACTAAAATATCCGATCTTTGTGTCGGCTATCTTGTATTGTTTTATATTATTGATACTTACTTACTTATTATTGATCAGAACCTTTGTTGTTATTATGTTAAAAACATTTTAATTATTAGTCTCTATAAATATAAGACAATATTTTGAAGCTACCTATTGCATAGATTTTATCGCGGGCTTTGAGCGCGGCGACCGAATCAAGAAGTTCTGTAACGAAAATAAAACCTAAGACCCTTTATTGCAGAATAATCTATTTAAAACCACATTTATTTACATTAAAATTTTTGTAGGAACGACTATTTTGACTACAACATTAGCTGACATCATAGCTTTGCGGTTGGGCGAGCGCTATGAAAGTTTTAGGTTTCCAATTTGATCCTCATTTCTGTTTACAATTAAATTATTTCTTTTTGTATTTTTTTTTGTCATCGAGTTGAAGGAATTAAAATAATTACCTATGATTATAGACTCACGCCTGTATTTCCTAGAGGGGGTAGGCAGAGGTGTGCAGTACACCCACGTTTCGCCGGCTATGTTATAAGTCCCATGTAATAGGGGGCGAGCCTATTGCCATTAACCGGGCACAATTCCAGACTCCGTGCTGCTACTGAGAATTTCCTAATGTGTGTGAAAAACCCAATAACACTTTGCCCGACCCGGGGATCGAACCCAGGACCTCGTGCTCAGCAGTCGCGCTTGCTACCACTAGACCAACGAGGCAGAAATAATTATGTATTTTTGTGTTAATCAAATTGTTTACTTCTTAACAAAAGAATAAAATACTAAAGATTACCTACCACTACCATCTTGACCACGATTCTGTATTACTTACTTGCTGAAACCCGGAGGAAACATAAATGAGGAATTACCTATGCTTTAGCAATTTAATGCTAGCTTTAAAAAACGATAGTTTTCAATTCAGTCTTTACTTCGATTATAATTATAAATTATTAGGTATACAATTTTTTTTATAATTGCATAAGTTGATAAAAAAAGCCATGCAGTCCCCGAGTGCCACACGTTTTTTTATTTATTTACCCTATCGATCGCTCCAAGAAGGTTTAGTTTACTATGTGGCCCTAAACTGCAACTTTGGCTGTTTGGAAACCGATGAATAAAATTGGTTTTCCTAATCGAAGTCCACATCCTAATTAACATAACTTTGAAGTCGATAGTGATAATTATTATCTGCTATTACCTCATAAGAGAAGTATAAAATAAAAACTCAACACATTCTCAGTTGTATAACCACTGTAAAACACAATCTGAAAATAAGTATAGGTAATACAACTATAACGTTATTTTCTATTAGCAGATTTAAAGATTTTAAATTTTGATTGTTTACGCGTGGTTTCTAATACTTTCTCACTCGCTCACCGACTACTTGTTTCACAAATTCACAGCAACATTGATAGATAAGCAAAATACAAGTTTTAACATATCATCGACCCTACTATTGAAAAAGGCCCGAACACTCGTTTTTGCGCTCACACATTTTGCGCATATCCGCTCCATATTTATAATTCAAATAAATCCCGTATTATAGGTGCAAACAGAGTTCTAAATAGCGTGTAACCGTGGGATAGCTTCTGTCTTCTCGGAACTGAACTGAACGGATGTTGTGTGCGACGCGCCGCTTGGTCTATTGTTTAAATGACAACAACAAAGCAAGCCAAATATTTAGGAAAACCAGTTAATAAAGAATAATTCGTATCTTCAATAAGCAAAATGTGAACTTATGGATTGTGTGCAAATATCTATTCCGGAACGATTTTTTAAGTAATAAGAACCAAATTTGAATGACGCCAAACAATTCACAGAGCAATAAGATTCGCAATCTACATTTTTTTCTCATTACTACTACTAGTTTTTGTTTCTATTTATTAATAACATTAGCACGATATTGATTGATAAGTAGTATTTAATTTTTAGATGAATTTCAATCTACATTTTAAATATAGTGATACCTATATACTATTATAGGGCTTTGTTTTTTATAATAAGTATCAAATAATACATGTGATAATTATGAAATAAACTAAAATATCTGATTTTTGTGTCGGCTATCTTGTATTGTTTTATATTTCATTGAAATACTTATTATTGATCAGAACCTTTGTTGTTATTATGTTAAAAACATTTTAATTATTTGTCTCTATAAATATAAGACAATATTTTGAAGCTACCTATTGCATAAATTTTACCGCGGGCTTTGAGCGCGGCGACCGAATCAAGAAATTAAAACCTTATTGACTAACAAATAAGGTATATTTTATGTTGAAACATTAAAATCTTTATAGGAACGACTATTTTAACTGCAACATCAATTGACTACATAGCTTTGAGGTTGAGCGAGCGCTTTGGAAATGATAGGACCCCGTTCGGACCTCAGTTCTGTTTACAATTAAATTATTTCTTTTTGTATTTTTTTTTCATTCAGTTGAAGGAATTAAAATAATTATGTATTTATGAGGTAATCAAATTGATTACTTCTTAACAAAAGAATAAAATACTAAAGATTACCCACTACTACTATCTTGCCCACGATTCTGTAATTTTGTAATCACATTCACTAACATTGGTAAATTCTCAATGATTTTTTTATTACTTACTTGCTGAAACCCGAAGGAAACATAAATAAGTAATTACCTATGCTTTAGCAATTTAATGCTAGCTTAAAAAAACGATAGTTTTCAATTCAGTCTTTACTTCGATTATAATTATAAATTATTATACATTTCTTTTTAATAATTGCATAAGTTGATAAAAATGCTATGCTGCTTTACCGCGGCAGTCCCCGAGTGCCACACATTTTTTTTTATTAGGTATTTATCCCATCGATCGCTCCAAGAAGGTTCAGTTTACTATATGGCCCTAAACTGCAATTTTGGCTGTTTGGAAACCAATGATTAAAATTTGTTTTCCTAATCGAAGTCAGATCCTATTTAACATATCTTTGAAGTTAATATTAATAAGATATATTTATATTAATAAGATATAATATTATTAAGATAATTGTTATCTGCTATTAACTCATAAGAGAAGTATAAAATAAAAACCCAACACATTCTCAATTGTATAACCACTGTAAAACACAATCTGAAAATAAGTATAGGTAATACAACTATAACGTTATTTTCTATTAGCAGATTTAAAGATTTTAAATTTGATTGTTTACGCGTGGTTTCTAATACTTTCTCACTCGCTCACCGACTACTTGTTTCACAAATTCACAGCAACATTGATAGATAAGCAAAATACAAGTTTTAACATAACAACGACCCCACTATTCAAAAAGGCCCGAACACTCCTTATTTCTCATGTAGCAATAATAAACTTTATAATCATCATGCCAGAGTTCTATGTAGCGTGTTGCTGGTTTCAAGAAGGCTGTGTGATAGAGACACTAATAGAAGGGAAGCGTGTGTGATAGAGACACTGATAGCGGGAGGCGTGTGTGCGTGTGCGCTGTGTTGAGCGAGATTGCAAGCTGCCAAGCGATTTTCGCCTAAGAGTGTATCACCGGCCGTGTCCGCGATAGTACCTACTCGTATTTATCAACATTTTGCCTATTTTATATTTTTATTTACAAGTACACAGCAGGTAAGCATAATAACAAAAAAAAATTATCTCCTTACCGAACAAAAATGTACATTCGCAATTCTAACGTTAGAATGGCGAGTGTACCTACATGTATATTATTATATATCTTTTTACCAAAAGAAGTACACTTGATTTCATTAAAGGTACACCGAGGTACACTGCAGGTACCACCTTCCTGTAGGAAAGCAGCTTAATTCTGTGATGTACACTATTGTACACCCGTGGTCCTAACGCACATAGTCTTTTCAACTGTTAACGAGATCCGAGGATAACTTGTATAAAATAAAATAATAATAAATCAACCTGTAACTGTCCCACTGTGGGGCAAAAGCCTCTTCTTATAAAGAGAAGAGGCCTTGGAAGAGGATAACTTAGATTAAAATAATTGAGTAAGCTTTTTGATAACATTCTGATTTAGGCGCTATATTTTTTTTTTCAGCCATTATCGTCCCACTGCAGGGCAAACTGCAAAGGTTATAAATATAGTTCATGTCAGTGTGTCTAAGTGTTTCTTCGTAGCCAAACTGAATTCCGGAGGAATTCCATTTTCTCGTAGCCAAACTACAGCGGTAATTAATACTAAGTAATATTTATTAGTTATGTACATGCGACAGAATCTAAAACTAGAAAAAAATAATATACTTTGGGTACCTACTTACATACATATAGGGTATTCTATCTTTCCCCTCCAAAGGGTTCTTGCCATTCGCCTCCGTCGTGGCAGAGGGGCTTAGTAGCCATGGTTTGGATCCTCACGGTGAAGCTAAGTGGAACCCTGAGGAAACGCCGCTCCTCCGGGCTTTTGGGCGAAGCTCACGTAGGAGCGGCCTTGGTAGATTGCGCTGTATGTATGTGTGCGGTGGTTGTGTGGACAGTACCACAACTGAGGCGGGCCACGTTGTTGTTTAGGTGACATCGCGGCTGAATGGTAACGGGGCCGCGGCGGAAGAGGAGTGCCAGTATCACGGCGCGCCGCTCTCCCTATCTTCCGCGGCCTCAGTCGCTGCATTGCGGACACGGTGGAGCCGCAGGGGAAGAGGAGTGTCGGTATTACAACCACGCCATTCTTCCCATCCTCTGCGGCCGAGGTCTGGTCGGCGACGGGATCACAGAAAGAGGACCTTGGGCCGTCTGGAGTCCATTGCATATGGTCCTCAAGTTTGTCACGACGCAATTTGTGTCCTGGCGTGTCGTAACTGAAAGGGACGGCCACAGACGTCCGCGGCGGGTTCGCGGAATCATACGAACAGCGTGTATAAGGCACATTTCCCCTCAACCCAAAAAAAGGATATTCTAGATTCTATAACTTAGTTGATTGCTTTAGCTAAATCTGGTTGGTCATTATTTAAAATATTACCTTTTTTTAACTTAAGGCTTTGATTTGTTGTTACGAACTAACTTGTTTTTCATTGTTTCATTTTCACACAGTTTGGAATTTCAATGTAGTTTGGTAGGTATATGGGGTGCCACCAAAACATGTTGTTAATTTATTTTATTAATTTCACTTTACTGTACTTAACTCTTTTAGTAAATCTAAGACACCACTGACTAACGGTGAAGGAAAACATCGTGAGGAAACTTGGACTTCATAGTCTGAAATCGCCAACACGCAGTAAGCTAACGTGGTGGTTAATGCTCAATCCTCAATCAATGCTCAATTCTTTGTATGAGGAAGAGGCCTTTGCCTGCAGTGGGACAGTTACAGGCTGAATTATTTTTATTATTATTTTATTAATTTAACTTTACATTATTTGTTAGTAAATGAAAATAAATATATTATTATTAAGAATTTCCTAAATACTGCCTGGCCACGTTCTGGCGATCTATTTAGCATTAGGATGAACGAAGTTATTGGGTTTGCACTATTGTTATGTAGTAGGCGCGCCACTGGGTTGTATATGTGAACCTTAGTATTTGCTTCGTGATGTGAACACTGCCTACAACTGTAATACTGCCTTATTTTTGGAAAATAAATTTAGCAATATTTGATAGTTAGTCACGAAGAGTGAATATTAATCAGAAAGTGTTACGTCACGCCCTGCCAAACCACATTGTTGTTTTTGACATTTCGATCGATTGATGATTCGCATGGCGTGACGTCATTCCAGTTTTTATTGAAAAAAATAATTTTATGGATAAAGTAGTTATAAATGTATTCTATTAATTATCAATTGATAAAATTTTGTCAACAAGCCTATTACGATGATCCTTCTTGTCTTGTGGTTGATGAACAACCTGGTGTTAGAGTTTAAAACGCCCGCAGGCCTCCGATATGGTTTTATCACACCATTGAAACATCTCTTAGGTGTGCTGGTTTCATCACGATGTTTTCCTTTACCAATGATGATGATTATACATTACAAAGATAGGCCTTTAGACTAACAACTTGCATGCACACTTGTTTTTAATCTCGCCATAGTTACTTCAAAGCCAATCTATTTGAAGAATACCTTAACTCTGTATATTATTCTATAATATTCTTTAATGCCGTAAATTACGAGTAAACGGTATTATATCAGTATCTTGCAAAAAGGCCTTCTCAAAATTTCGTTACATTCTTTATGGTTTTTAATTAATACCTTTCCCAGACTTCTTTTTTCGCCTGCCCTGGTCCCACGTTACTTGTGGTCAGCGCAAAATATCTTCTTCTTCCATTCCTCTCTATCAGCCGTCATCTAAGCATTTACTCCTTTTTTATTCATATCATTGCTTACACACTCCATCTACCTTATCTTTGGTCTCCCTCTCCCCCTCCATTCATCAACACTTATATTCACATGTATATTCATCGCCCTTTTAGACACATGCGTTTCATCCGTCATCATCACATTTCCTTAACATTCTCATATACCGTGACTTATAGATTGTATTTTTTCAGATGGATGTTTTAAGAGGTATATTGACCTTGGCAGTGTCTACAGCGAAAGGGGCTGCCGTACGTTTCCTCCATTATTAGGTTTAAGCTTTGCGTCAGGCAGATATATGATGTTGGAGCGCGTATTGGCTAACGTCGACGATGGTTGTATCTCGAGCCCGCATGCCTCTATAGTTCCCTTCAGTAGAGCGATATCTTTATTTACTAGATTCCACGTTTGTGTTTGCTCACATGCCTATTGCAATGCAGCAACTACTTTAAAAGTACACATGGTGTCACTTTTATGTATAAATATATTGTTAAAGACATAAATCTGGTTGCTTTTCTTTCATGGTTGTTCTTCTTATATTCGCCAATTGTTTATTGTGCATATACCTTACAGTGATGATAACTGTACCTATTTGAAAATATCTAGAAACTGATTTGTGATCGCAGCAAGCTGTAATATTCAATACAATTCAAAAATCATTATGCTGTATTTGATGGAATTCTCAACTGGCTTGAGATAATATTTTCTCCTTTATTCATTTACAGTACATATAAAAACATTTTTAAATATTTTATAATATATAAAAATATACATTTTAAAATATAAAATATACTATAGGGTAGCCCATCGGTATCAGGAATAGGGTCAAGGCTACCGGTGGTCAGCGCTCCAGAAAAAGGAACCTCCTGACTATGCTAGCCGTGTCCAGGAGTACTGCTTTCTGCATCAAGCCATTTATCCAGCCATCTAACGAGAACGTCTTAAGGTGTTGATCGCGGCTCTTGGGTCTTAAACCATGGACTGAAACGACTATCGGCACAATGACAGCTGAGTCCACTTCCCACATGTTGACAACCTCGCTGGCCAAGTATAGATATTTTATTATTATTTTCATTTATTCATTTTCAATACATATAAAATACATTTTTAAATATATATAAAACAAAAAAATATACATTTAAAAATATAAAATATAGTGGCCCACCGGTATCGGGAACAGGGTTCAAGCTACCGGTGGTCAGGGCTCTAGAGAGAGGAACATCCTGACTATGCGAACCGTATCCAGGAGTACCGCCCTCTGTATCAAGCCCTTGATCCAGCCATCGAACGAGAGCCTCTTAAGGTGATGATCGAGGCTCTTGGGTATTAATCCATGGACTGAAACAACTATCGGTACAATGACAGTTGAGTCCACATCCCACATGTCGACAACCTCACGGGCAAGTCTAAATATTTTATCTGTTTATCTTTCTCGGCCTTTACGAATTTCAATTAATTTAATTTTCCATACCTCCTTTGTATCCAATACACAGGCATACGCCAATTCTCTTTAGCCAGATGCAACGGGGTAAGTCCCTTATCAACTGTGACAACATCTCAATGCATTCTCCCGACGGCCTTGAGAAAAAACTCCCTGAGATTGCACACCTCACGATTATGAAGGGACTTAGCATTGAAAGCCTCAAACCCCACACTTTCGTGGGATGTACAATCTCATTACCGATGACCGAGGGTGGTGCAACCGGGATAAAGTCAACAGTGAGCGGACTCATCTATCCAGGGCATTTAGCGCAGTCTGAGTCCATTTGATTATGCCGAATGAGTACATCAGGACTGGCATAACCCACCCATTGAAGGCCCGCACCTTATTTCCACCCGACAAACAGCTATTAAAAACCTTTGTCAGGCGTCCAAAGAAGCGTTCCTTGAATAATTGTGTCATGTCAGCCTGACTGATACCCAATGACTCCGACATACCCAAATATTTGTAAGTCTCGGTTCAGGAGAGTGATCGAAGGTGAATAGAGTCCTAGAGTTGAATTCCTTTGGATTCCATTATCTCACCTCGTATCACATGCATGACTGCAGACTTGTCCACACCAAATTCCATTTTAATAGAGTTACTAAAATTTTCTGTTACTTATAGTAACTTTATCAAATGTGAATTGCTGGGGGCAAGTAATTTTAAATCATTCATGTAAAGGAGGTGGGATATACTCCGACTTCCTCCCAGCCCTGACTCGTCCAGCAAAGTATTATTATTATTATTAAAATAACTAACAACTAGCTTGAAATAACTTATAACGTTTTGGAGTTGGTTCCTTTCCTACACAAATCATATTATATACTTTTTTATGCGGTCAGAATAATATTGTGGTTTGCTTAAAATATACCTTAATATAATAAAATTGTTTATTTAACCTTTCAACTTTTTTAACTCTACTCTGTACATTTGCCTCGTTATGTAGAATTATAATACAATATAATTATTTAAGAGGTAAAGCAATTAAATAAACACCTCCCCATATAGAATATGTAAGTACCAAATAACATTTGTAATTTTGAGTTGTAGTATGTGAAGTGCGCTAGTAGCGCCCTCAATTTTTACAGACTCTTTTTGGTTGGAGTGTACGAAACGGGGCACTGAGGAAAAAACACTTAGAAAAATTTAGACGAAAAAATTTTCTTTTTTTAATATCGCTTTTTTTCGATTCTATCGTATAGGACACCTAAATTTAAGACTAAAAGCATCTAGGTAATTTTTGTCTCCAACCATCGGTTCGTCGTAAAACTGATGAAGAAAGGATTTCATTTACTAAGGCGTTTGGGACTTAGAAAAAATTTGCCCAAAGAAATATTATTTTTCTAAAATCACTTTTTTTTCGATTTTATCGTGTAGAACACTTAAATTCAAGACTAAAAGCATCTGAGTGATTTTTGTCTCCAACCATCGGTTCGTCGTTAAACTGATGAAAGAGTTGCGGAGGCGAGCGTCATAATATGGTTAACACCCCGACTCAGAGTACCCCGACTCGGATAGGTTAGGTTAGAAGGGGATGGCGGGGTCGAATAGACCCCGCCATCCCCTTCGTGGTTATTTTTTTATAAACCACCCAGAAGTAGGAGCCCCGCGAAGCGGGGCTCCGTCGACCAAGCCCACCCTCGACCATGCATAGAATATTTTAAGGTTTGGTTAGATGCCATTTGAGTTAGTGGAGGTTCGTCAAGGTCATTGGCATCAAGGTCAGATTAATTGACACCAAGGTCAAGGTCATTGACCTTCAAGTGTCGTGTCGTGTTCCCCCACCCTACTACTCCCACATCCCACCGGGTCCCGAAGGCTTGATAAGGCAATAGTTTTTGGTAAAAAAAATTCTAAGTCTTTTTTTCATAGTGCCCCGTTTCGTATCCTCTGACCCTCTTTTTTGCCAAACTTAAAGTGCGGTTTGGGATTTTAGGCGCCATCTATGTGGTTGACTGAAGATAAAATATGCCAACGTGCAGTGGAACTCATGTGAACGAAGGTGCAATGGAACTCATTTCTATATCACAACAAGTATAATCTGCAGAAAATGAAGAAGAAATACTCAATCTTATTCTGACACCACTGAACAAAAAGTAACTTGAAAGCAATGTTTTTATAATGACAACTCTAGTCCTTAGACGATTGCGGAAAACGTTAAATGGCATTAGAATACCCAATAGCGGAAATAGCTTAAACCTTGGACGATTATTTTTTTTGCCTTAATATGATGATTCTTCCAAGACTTAAACCATTACGATGCGATGATACACGATTGCTTAGGAGACATACTTGTCAATGGAAGCCAGTGGAAAGGTACTGTAAAGTCACTGGCTCAAAAAATATTTGCGGGATTCTGTATGACAAAAATTATGCCATTGTCAATACACTGCCACTCTATAAATACGTTTTGGCGTTAGCAGAATCGGGCCCCAGGTTCCTCAGTCAAGCCTCTAAGGAATGAGAAGTCAAAAAAACGAAAGGTAAATTTTATGGGGATATTCAACCGGTCATTCCATCTAAACACTGGTTTTTGAAATTCCATCTTGATAAGAAGAGTATACTTGAATATTTTATGCAGACTTTGACTGGGGCACTCTTGGAAGAATGATCAAAATTTTTCCTCTAAGGGGGCACTCGTGCACTCCCGTCCACCTAGCTAAGATTAGGGTTAGGGACCACTCTATTTGTGAATGCGGTTTAGAGGAGGGTAATGTTGATCACATTAATTTCAAAATTCTTTGTATGATATCCTCCCCCATGTTATTCCTCGCACTATTGCGTTTAAATCACTTTTAAGTTTTGCATACTTTTTTCCCTTGGTTCGTATTTTATCTAAGTAGGTATATAGAAAGCAATAAAATTAAGTTGTAACTCTTATAATAATATCTGTTCTTATTAAAATATTTAACTTATTGTTTCTCATTATTATGTAAGAAAAAGTAATTCCCTTTTTTATGTTTCCCTAAATTTTATTTTTGGTATCTGTATGTAGCCTTCGTGAATTCCTGTCATATACCTGTCATGGGCTTGGGCTTTCACAAATTCACACGCCAGCACAGACTTACTAGGAATGACTACGCATCCAGCGCCAGTCAATAGAAGTGAAGTGAAGCGAAGTGTGTTTTTACCAGTTTTTTTATGTTTATACGTTGGCGGAGAATCCTTTTCTCCGTCAACGGGTTTTTATTTACTTATTTCATTATTTTAAATATGCTAATAGACATTTTGTGTCAAAGTTTTTTTATTTTACTTTATTTTGATTTTATGTGTATTAACATTGAGTGTTCGTTATTATCGCGTTTTAAAAACCCAGTTGAACATGATTCTGCATTAGGGTACATGCAGCCAAAAAAAGTTTATAGACTGGAGCCAAACAGAGGTATTTTATTGAGTTTTATGTAGTGAACGTAACAACTCAAATTTCAACTCATTAGTAAGAGCAAGGTAAGTGGTTCTATTACTGAGAAGTATTTCCGGGTATGTCTCTTCTCTTTTCTTCTATTTTTTCGGTACTTTTCACCACTGAACTATTTTGAATGAAATAATATTATCCCACCAAAAAATTGTAGATAAGTATGTAAAAGTACAGGGTTAAAATAAAGAGATTTTGACTTTGTAATAGATAAGTATAATCAACATATTTTTTCCATGTAGACTGTGCCTTTGCCTTTAGCTTCCTAGCGAATTGTAAGTTTAGTGCTGTTTAGCTTGAGGGCTGTCCAATTTTTTCTTTAAAATTATCTAACAACTTCTACACTTGCGCTAGGGATAGAACTGAGCTTCTTGATATTCTAAATTACACAGTATTTGTTACAACAATACATTTATATAAACGAAATGAATAAGTTTTATGGACCAATGATATGGACATTATTGTACTTACTAATAATTTTATGAGAAATTATAATAAAGCTTACGCCTAAGTTTATTTTTTGGCACAAAACTATGCTTAAAAGCTTTGATAGCATATAGAAAAGTCTTGATTGAAACATCTTTGATTACCAAATAATCAAAGTGAAACATAATACACAATTCCAAATGCAATAATAAGGCCCGCCGCTGACTGTGATTTTTAGTTGCCGCGACTTATTGTTACTGTCACCTACTGTCACCCACGATGCGCTCACTGAAACTGTTCGTGAGTGACAAATCCGGCTCATTTTTGTAATGGATTTCAAAGAGGTTGCTGTGATTTGTGCTCTTGAAATACGCAGAAGAAAAATTTATATATAATTATATGTACATATATTAATTTTAGATTATAGATTAGATTTTATAGAATTTTAGAATTAGATAATTAAAAATCTTCTTTTTAAAATAATATTGGAATATTCCTTTAATTTTTTTGCATATAATGCAGTCTCTTCTCTACCTCTTCTATTAATAACTCATTTTCAATAACTTCCTCTTGCAAAGAAGATGACATCGTTAAAAACGAAATACAGCCAAACTAAAAAAAACAGCATACGTCTGCTCCGAACGCGCGGAGCCGGCCGAGTGACAAAAAGTCACCAGTGAGCGGACTCCCACAGCAACGTACAGGTCGGCTGAAAGTCACGTCACTCGGATGTTGCCGGCCGCTGCAACTATTTGTCACCGTATTGTCACGTCACCCCAGTGAGCGCACTCTCATATATTTTCATTGCACTGAACTTAGTAACAAAAAGTCACGGTGACAAAAATTCACAGTCAGCGGCGGGCCTATATCATAGAAATATAATATATATTTTATAGTATAAAATAAATTATAATATGTATATTGATACCATAGTTCTGTAGTAAAGTCTATCGATATACTTATCTTTTAATCGATATATTATGTTGATTAGCATGATAGAGCATGATTTTACGCGTACACAGTTAATCATCATTTTTAATCATCTAATTTGCCAAGTACCACTTCACACTAATTAGTTATTGTAGAAGGACATCCAGCGACCTGATATAAAAACTTTCGTCAAAATGAAAGGAGTAAATTAAAATTTCTTTCTTAATAAGGATTGTTATTCCAATATTATATTAATTATTTTGCTTCGTTTCTGAGCAAACCAAAAATTATTAAAAATTAATAAATTATACTTTTTATACCTACGTAGTAAATTAATAACATAAGTCAGTCAAGTAAAACGTCAAATAGCTTGTTTACACTAATAAATACGTTGGGAGGCAAAGGAATCATCATTCAGCCTTTTAAATTAAATAAAAAATGCTTTAATTTTATTAAAATCATTATGCAATTTTACTATACCTATTCTATTAAATATAACCAATGCATACAGCCAAGAAAATGTCTCTTAGAGAATAGCATAGCAAGACGTGCGAGCTGGCCAGGCTCGCCCCGTCCCGGATAACGCAGCGTGCCAATGGCGACGCCGCGACGGGTTTAATTATTATTTGTAGATATCGCGTAAATCGGCTTTTAGTTTTTACTCGCTCGCACCCTGATCCAGCTCGCCATCTGTAGTTAGAAGTAAATTGATTCCCACCATTCTGTACATTGTGATATATACATAATTACATACTTAAACGTTTCTGGTGTCTTAGGTTTGAAGTTATAGTATAGCACAAAAATGTCATACCCGTAAACTTCTGCTAGGATTAATTATTCAGTTACATGCTCTACGAGATACGTATCAGTCATCGTAGTTTGTTGGGTATTCAAGATTTAACTCTTGCTATATCTGTGTGGACAACAAAACTATTTTTCGTAATATCTTTCTGTTGCATGTACTTTATATCCTCTTAGCACATACAACAATTCGCCATTCTTGTTAGGAAGACTCGTATTGCAGCACCGAAAGTCTCCTCTAACGGTCTGATCACGGCCTTTCACCCAATCTAATTCTCACGAGGTTTTCGCATTGCAGTATCGAAAGACCTCTTAATGTAACCGACTTCCTCTACACAGAGCCTAAGAGCATCAGAAACTTTCATAAAGTTAGGAAATCTAGAGTTTAGGCATTTAGGTGGGGAACCTCTACACTTTTGTCTTAGTGCTACCACTTAGCTTACATATCTCTCAGATGAGAGTCACCTGCTGGACGCCTCCATCAGAACTTTTTTAAAATATATTTATATATTATTTATTATAGGTACTTATTTTATTTGCATACATTTTATGTTGATTCGTTGTTTATATCCTTGCAAATATGATGAAAAATATTGTATCTACCTATGTCACTTGAGCGGTACGAAAATTACTAACGTCAGGCCATTATTTATCTCTCGCCTGCGGGTCGGGCTTTGAATGTATCTTAAAAGTAATTGTGTATTTACCGCTCTTATAACACAATGTACTTAGTTATTGCCCGTCAAATTTGTCGATGTCTAGTTGCACCCAATTTCCTATTGTGTGCACTGTGAAAAAAAAAACGATAATCGAGCCACTTGCGTTATAACAATTGCAATGTAACCTAACCTTATCTAAATTATCATTTGTGTCATTGCAGGGCACAAAACATTGTGGAGACCCACAATGGCAAGAACAACAGTAAAAAGTAAAAAGATGAGACCAACAATGAATGTAGAACACAAAACGTTACACTACCTTTTACGAATAACAGTTTCACAATCAACAAAACAATATTATTGGCATTCTTTTTATGACGAAGAAGAAGAAGCGTGGCCAAAACTATTATTAGTTTTGTCGAGTACTGAAAAATCAACAACACCAACAAAAATACTGAAATTCTTATCTACAAAAAGTAAATTTGCCAAAAGCTTTCCCCATCCCACGTTACCTACAAGTTATTATAAGATTAATACAAAAGTTAAAGATAATTACACTCCTGATTTAGAAGAAGAAAAGAGTTTTAAAGAGAGAATTGAGGATGACTCAGAAGAAGAATTGCCTTCTGAAGAGCTGTATGCTGATAAAAATCCGGATGATGCAACAATTGCTAGTTCTAGCTCGCTGTCACCGACCACGACATCCTCAATGACAACATCACTAACATATCCAACAACAACAACTACTACCACTGAATCAACTACCACAGTATACACGACCACAACAACAATGGAACCAACAACCACGGAAACGACGACCACAACAACAATACCAACAACAACCACGGAAACGACGACTACAACAACAATCCCAACAACAACCACGGAAACGACAACCACAACAACAATACCAACAACAACCACGGAAACGACGACTACAACAGCAATCCCAACAACAACCACGGAAACGACGACTACAACAACAATCCCAACAACAACCACGGAAACGACAACCACAACAACAATACCAACAACAACCACGGAAACGACGACTACAACAGCAATCCCAACAACAACTACGGAAACGACGACTACAACAGCAATCCCAACAACAACTACGGAAACGACAACCACAACAACAATACCAACAACAACCACGGAAACGACGACTACAACAACAATCCCAACAACAACCACGGAAACGACAACCACAACAACAATACCAACAACAACCACGGAAACAACGTCTACAACAGCAATCCCAACAACAACTACGGAAACGACGACTACAACAGCAATCCCAACAACAACCACGGAAACGACGACTACAACAACAATCCCAACAACAACCACGGAAACGACGACTACAACAGCAATCCCAACAACAACCACGGAAACGACGACCACAACAATAATACCAACAACAACGACTGAATTAACTACCACGGAAACCACCACAACAACAACAATGCCAAGGCTAATAATGAGAATAATAACAAAACCGACTGAAACAACAACTACACCGGCTGAAACGACAACCTTGACTACGACGACAACGACGACGACGACGACGACAACGACGACGACCACCACCACTCCTAAGCCAGATGCTCGATGCTACGAATGTGGTTTAAATTTAACAGACCTTTCCGAAGCAACTTGTGATGAAATCTTTGATTCCGACGATAGTTCATTCTTACATCAGAGATCATATCTCAAAGTACGATGCAAGACGTCTGAGAGAAAACAATATATAGAGAGGGATTTTGAGCCGCCGCTTCCACAAAGGCCTTTTAAACGTAAGAACTGAATTAAGAACTTAACCCCGAATCGAATCAGTTGACTAGCGCCTCTAAAAGCTACTAATGTTTCGTGTCACCTACTGTTAATTTCTAATTGCAGTTCTTTCTTTATCGTATTGTAGATGAACAACCTGGTGACAGAGTTTAAACCACCCGTAGGCCTCTGACATGGCTTTACACACCCTTGAATAATCTATCAGGTGTGCTGGTTTCCTTACTATGTTTTCCTTCACCGTTGTAGCAAGAGATAATAAATTTCTAATTCGCACATCAATCTGAAAAGTCAGAGGTGGGTGCCTAGGTTTTGACTTGGCAGTTCAACTTGCTCATACTGCTAGGGTATCACTGCTTATTTGCAGTTATTGTAGTTAATGCTAAGATTTCCATCTATAACAAATTAAATGATAAATTGTAGAGAAATAGAAGAGGAGTAAGGAGGCCTTTACTTCGCAGTGGAAAGACATAGGCTAATAATAATGATAAATTGTAAAAGCCTAAATTTATATTATGATTTCCGTGCATCATCATTCATTATTTAAAAGTCAAGCAAGTCTTTACCTATTAATTCGTTAAGGGAGATGGCTTTGCCCAGCAGTGGGATGATTTGGGCTGATAGTAACAGTAGGTAACCCGTTAATCCCGTTATAAACAAGCAAAGTTCTACGACTAGTACTAACTACTATTAAACAAACATCTACTACAACTAACTAAACACTCTACACATATAGTTGGGGAGCTACATTAAAAAAAAATATTTTTCAAAATGTTATTTTACCACTTTGTCGGCGTAATTTATGTTCACGTCCCTACAAAATTACAGCTTTCTAGCACTAACGGTCTCTTAGCAAAACCTCAAAAAGACGGACATGACGAAACTTTAAGGGTTCCTTGTCAAGTTGTCAGGACTACGAAACTCTAAATAACGTTGCTTCACGCTAGAGATTTGTATCAACCATTAAGTCTTTTCAACTGCTGACGAGATCCGAGGATAACTTAGATTAAAATAATTGAGTATGCTTTCTGATAACATTCTGGTTTGGGCGCTATAATTAGATATTTATTTTCAGCCATTATCGTCCCACTGCAGGGCAAACTGCAAAGGTTATAATTATAGTTCATGTCAAATCTCTAGGTGTTTCTTCGTAGCCAAACTGAATTCCGGAGGAATTTCATTTTCTCATAGCCAAACTACAGCGGTAATTAATACTAAGTAATATTTATTAGTAGGGTCCGGATTAATATGTAAATACATATTTTTAAATTACACGATTTTCGGTCTAGAATGTGTTCTCACATCGATTATCATATTTACAATGTGAAAAACTACTTAATTTTTATTTTCCATTTTTTTCCATATTTTAAGGTATTTCTAGGTTACGTCCATATTTTACAAAAATATATCACAATCATCCATATTTTCCATTTTTATATCATAGAACAAGAGTTAGTTCACAAAAATTTATATAATTTTACGTGTTTGCATTCTCGCCACCATACAGCCGCGCGTATTTCATTTCTCTCGCGCTTTATTCGTCGTATTTTGATTATTGATTCTAAGTTCATTCCACATTATGTATATGTACGCTCACATTACGTCATGTAACGTGGAAAGATTTTTCAGCCAATATAAAGCTATACATATACCACATGTATGCAATAAATGAATGAATAAATAAATAAATATTTAGATCAAATCGTCAGATTTATTTTAAAAGCATTTGATTGTCTACTGCAACCATGTAGTGTAGTGTAGTGGCTGATGTAGTGGAAGTTAATAAATGCAAAGCAAAAAATTTTTAATAAAAAATAAAACCGACTTCAAAAGGAACTAAAAAGCTTGAAATAACTTTAAAACGTTTTGGAGTCGGTTCCAAGTCAAGTTCTAGCCTCTTTAACCTTCTCATTAAGAACTTGACTTGGAACCGACTCCAAAACGTTTTAAAGTTATTTCAAGCTTTTTAGTTCCTTTTAAAGTCGGTTTTATTTTTTATTAAAAATTTTTTTTCACGATTTTTAGTGGTGCCTAAAATTAATCCCCCTCCCAGACTTTAGTGTGGCTAATATTTGAAATCCTTATGAAAAGCCCATTCAAACGATACCTCACACGATATTTTTTATCTTGGATGATTATAGGAGGGGGGGGGGGCTGACCACGTATCCCCCCCCCTCTTCCTCTTTACTCGTCAGCCATCGACTGTACGTATAAACAAAGCAATATTACTTGTTACGACATTTCTAATCTAGCTATAATCCTACGAGGAGTTCCGTTCCATATCTCGTAAGTCTATGATCAGATCACGATAATATTTCTATGGGACCACCTCGGGAGTATACCCTTTCGATTACAAAAAGAATTTTGAAAATCGGCCCACAACTGAAGGAGTAATCGCGTAACAAACATACAAAAAAAAAAAACATACAGTCGAATTGAGAACCTCCTCCTTTTTGGAAGTCGGTTAAAAACTATAAACTATAAAAAACATAGTATACTGTACTCGATCATTCCACGTACTCGTTACTGCCTAATATTATAACGGAGTTCAGAAAGTAGGCGCAATAATAAAAATAAATACACACATCAAAAGTGTCTAGGGATCAAGCATTTTTATGCGGATTTCTTGAGATTGAGATGTGGCTTTGTAATAAATTTATGATTTTATAAATTTATATGGATCCTTTTTGGTGCATTTCATAATTTGAATCAGGAACTGTGAATCAAATTCGAGTAAAAGATGAAAATCAGCTGTCAATATTTTCCCTATAAAAACATACAACGCATTGAAGACATTATTAGTGCTACTGTTTCCCTACTACTGATTAAAACCAACGTTATTATGGAGCGGCGACGTCATTTAAGCAGGGAAGAAATGCTCAGAGCCGTGGGAATGATAGAAGCTGGTTCCCGGCAACGTACTGTGGCTTTAGCTCTCAATACAAGTCAGAGTGTTATCAGTCGACTTTGGACACGTTACCGAAGCACTGGTACCGTGGCTGAGCGCCATGGAGGACGGTATCGCTGCACCACACGGAAACAAGACCGATACATTCAAATCTTAACTCGAAGAGCTCCAACAATAACCGCCATGATGTTAGCCGTGAGGCTTCATCACTCTTCAGGGAACTTAATTAGCGACCAAACAGTCAGAAACCGCTTGCATGAAGTGAACCTTCATTCCCGAAGACCGCTACGGGTACCACCTATAGCAATGCACAATCGTAGGATTCGATATCAATGGGCTCTTGAACACAGAAATTGGGCAGAAGAACAATGGCGTTTCGTGTGCTTTTCTGATGAGTCTCGTTTTGGTATGAGACCGGATACAAGACGTATACGACACTGGAGAACCCCTGGACGCCAACAGCGATTAAAATCCTGCCAGGAAGTCCATCCTTATAGTGGTGGAACCATCATGGTATGGGCGGGTATTTGGATCGGCGGAAGAACTGAGTTGATTTGGATCAGAGGCAACCTCAACGCTCAAATTTATGCTGAGACGATTGTATCAGACGTCATCGTTCCTCTACAAGTGCAAATCGGTCCCTTATTTCAGTTAATGCATGATAATGCACGACCGCACACCGCAAGAGTTGTAAGACATACTCTCGCCGCAGCTAACATCAATGTCCTGCCCTGGCCTGCTCAGTCGCCAGACTTGAACCCGATTGAGCATGCATGGGATATGCTACAGAGAAGAGCTCTGCCGAATATGGAGGGTATCCCGTCGCAAGAAGACCTTTTTTTGTTGTTGCAACGAACATGGGCGGCCATTCCACAGCGTGATTTGGATGAACTCATTTTGAGTATGCCAAACCGATGTTCTTGTGTTGTTAGTGTTCGCGGTAGAAACACGGATTATTAATTGTTTAAGTTACCCAATAAAATTTTAAAGAAAACTGTTATTTCAGTCTTTTTTTTGAACTTTAATGTTAGTGGTTCAAATGTCAAAAATCCCTTTATTAGGAAAATGGCAAATTTCTTCATTAATGCAAAGGTGACTTGGTTTATCGTTACTGTGACAAACGAAAACACTTTATTTGATGAATCCTTAAAGAAAATTTTAATTAATATCAATCAGGAGAAAAGTTATTGCAAAAATATATGTTGATCCCTAGACACTTTTGATGTGTGTATAACTTCAGCAGTTAAGACCAGCCTTAGAAAAACTTCCACAACATTCCCTCCAAAAAACAATGAATGACATTTTCAATCTGTCAGTTCCAAAATTTATAAAAAAAATACAAGTTAAAATTATTTATGTCAATGACGTTAGTTGTACCAATGAAGCAAAGAGTTTGTATATTAAATATTAATCCAGGTAGTTGAGGTAATTGTTACCATATGATTTTTTTTAACATTATTTTGCATGCCTATTAGACGTGACTTATTATATTATACTTGTGCAGTGTACTTGGGGTCGGCGCAAAATGTCTTCTTCAATTCCTCTCTATCAGCCGTCATCTGAGCATTTACTTCTTTTTTACTCATATCAATGCTTACACACTCTATCCATCAACACTTAGGTATATTCATCACCCTTTTAGACATGCGTTTCATCATAATAATATACCTTTCCCTGACTTAATAGATTATATTTTTTCAGATGGATGTTTTAAGAGGTTTCTTGACATTGGAAATGTCTACAGCGAAAGGGGCTGCCGTACGTTTCCTCCATTATTAGGTTTAAGCTTTGCGTCAGGCAGATATATGATGTTGGAGCGCGTATTGGCTAACGTCGACGATGGTTGTATCTCGAGCCCGCAAGCCACCTTAATGCCCTTCAGTAGAGCGATATCTATATTTACTAGATTCCACGTTTGTGTTTGCTCAGATTACTACTGTAATGCAGCAACTACTTTAAAAGTACACATAGTGTCAATTTTATTTATAAATATATTGTTAAGGATATGAATCTGATTGCTTTCTTTTTATGGTTGTTCTTCTAATATTCGTCAATTGTTTAGTGTGCATATACTTACCTTACA
The DNA here is from genome assembly GCA_936450705.2 of Protodeltote pygarga. NCBI lineage: Eukaryota > Metazoa > Arthropoda > Insecta > Lepidoptera > Noctuidae > Protodeltote > Protodeltote pygarga. The sequence continues at coordinate 18,275,915 of OW388248.2, forward strand.
GTGATGATAACTGATTAGAAAATATCTAGAAACTGATTTGTAATCGCACTAAGTTGTAATATTCAATACAATTCAAAAATCGTTGTGCTATATTCAAATATGAAAAGTATTCTTCTAAAGTATTAATAATACCATCAATGGTATAATGGTATAATGGTAGAGAGTCGACACTGTACGCACTATACACCATAATACCAAAAGACTGTCGTACCATGATACAGTTTCGACTAGTAGGTACCCGATGGGGGTCAGTCTGAATACGTCTGAATCGAATGCAAGAGTATTGTTAATTACCTTTAAAAAAAATTAATACAATCTAATATTATAATATTAGATTGTATTAATTTTTTAGATTGTATAATTTTTTTTTTAATTTTTTAGTATAATAACTAATCAAAACGAAATGAAATAAATAACAATTATATTAATCACAATATAATTGGAAATAAATAACAATTATATTAATCACAAACCTAATAACAAACTGATGATCTATATTAATTAAGTGCACAAATTAAAACGGTTGTTTCAATTATTTATACCATTCATAAACCAGTAAACTTCAATTCAAACACTAACATTATACAAAATCAGCCACCGAACAGACAATAGAACAACTAAAAAAAAGACGCTACCCCTGCGTGTGCGCACGGCATTCGGTGACGGGCCGCCGTCCGTGCAACATGGCGGGGCACGCAGGCCATGTAATAACGTTCCTGATAGTACAATATACGGTCCTAGTACACACAGAAATTTTAACTCCAAGATATTTTAACTTAGCGTCTAAGAAGAAGATTACTGCTACGGCCACCTGCGGAGATGAAGGACCAGAATTATACTGTAAATTAGTCGGCGCCAACGCAGATCATGATGAACATGTGATTCAAGGACAGGTAAGATTGTTTATATTTTTGTCTGCGTATGGATTTGTATATCTACTTTCAGTTGAATCCGTAAAAGGATATGTTTAGTCTTTTGGTTATTTATTTTGTACTCTTTATTTTGAGTATAAAGTGTTTGATGCATGGGGAACGTTTTGGTTCTTTGAATGTTTATATTCTAAATTTATCGATATGGGATGATTAGGTTTTAAAACATCTCTTGGCATCTCGTGGTTTAAGTTTTTTGTTCATCGTTTTTGACTAAATAGAGCGCAATAAAGCTTCAACTCGTGATAAAAACTCAACTTGTATTAGTTTGAAAAGAATTTGACTTTATTTTTTTTTAATTTGATCCCATTTGACTTAAATACTGCTCTACAAAGCTTCATATTAATTTTGTATATGAAAAGATGGTTCATATTTCCATATAACTGATATAAAGCTTTAACAGTTCCGGCACCTACGCCAAAAGATAAAATACTTAATTATAACAAATACTATTATATAAAACAAAGTCGGGTTTGTTCGAACACTTATAACGCAAAAACGGCTAGACCAATTTTCGTGGTTTTTGATTTGTTGTATTTGTCTCTATCTCGAATAGCAGAATAAATATTAAAATCAATGGAATTATACCCCTAGGGTAGGGTAAGGTAGGGGTAGTGTAGGGTAGGTTAGGGGTAGAGTAGGTTAGGGTAGAGTAGGGGTAGGGTAGGGGTAGCGTAGGGGTAGAGTTGGTAGTGGTAGGGTAGGGTATAGTAGTAGGCGTATAGATGGATAATCACGCGTACAAAGTCATGCAGGGCAGGGTAATTTTTAGAAAAACGTTAACATTTTCTTAATATATCATTTTTCTCCCATAGATTTAAAACCCAAAAATAGTTTTGGAAGGTTTATATACTATCTCAAAACCTGACAACAGGGGTGTAGTTTATATTTAAATAATAATAATAAGCAATATAATTGGTTTCATTCTTAACTTTGAGTGGAGGAAAATGATATGTACGCTTAATTTTTGACTAATTACTTGTAAGAATGACCCAGCAGCTAGTTATTAATATATATTAGCTAACCAGTACTAAACCTATCGTGAGCCCAAGCTAGTTCTAGGACCCCAAGCTACGGTTTAGGGAAGAAAATTATAATTATACAAAGAATGGTAATGATGGCACTCCCTGGCCCTTACAATTTCAAGAAATATTGAGGTGTACTTTCGGTAGGACTTAACAAAGATGTTGAGGAACCGAATAATCATTCAGTATATCCGGTACGAGTAGATTAAAAAAACAGAGCCTTTTACCATGTTACTAGATCAAGTTGGTCCAAGTTGGTCAAACAAGAGAAAATAATATATAGACTTTTAAGCCATATTCTCCCAGTTTTCTGCTAAAAAGCTGACTGATATTCAGGTGATATTATTTTCTTTTATATTGCACCGTTACAAAAAAATCTTAGTCTTTTAGGAAAAGACTTTACCTGCCACTAATCCGTGTAGGTATCTACGTCAAGATATTTAGTAGATACTTTACGACAATTGCTAATTTAGAACCTCTCGCGAATTGTACCTTTATTTGTTAAAATTGTATTTACTCAATTATTTAAACATTTGCCACGCTGCTTACTCACTTTTTAAATAAGAAGCGTGATGTTAGTTTATTATTTATTATATTTATATTGGTGTGTGGAACAAGCAGCGGTGGTTACTGATAAGCGACTGATAAGTTATCCCTGTTGGCCCAGCTTCCGATTGATAACGGGTTCGATGCTCCGGCAACGCCTGAAGCTCTGTCTTAGTTATGTTATCTTAGATGCGGTTATGAAATAGTGTGTGTGTGTGTGTTTTTTAAGGATTATATATCTCTGTATCTAGGATGATTTCATGCGGATGTTGTGGATAGAAATACGGATTTTCGAAATGACAAATATTGGTATTACATTGTTTCGCTTTTTCTTTTTCTAATACAAAGATAATTTTAGTATTATTTTATTTACCTTTTAAGTATAACTAAGAGCTAATTATACTTCAATTTACTGAAAAGATCAGGTATCTTTCTTCCCCCTTAGAAATCCCATCAATACGTAATTTATGATTCATATTTTTTTGTCCTAACACATCCAGACAGTCAATCTTACCTTACCTTGCGAAACAGGTTAATTAACACAATGGCCTCAGAGATTGACCTCCCAAGGTGGGAGCAGTTAATTGCATATTCTTATTAGCGAAACCTAAAATTAAATAAAATTTTCCGAAAATTAAAGCGATACATCGTTGAATGGTTTAAAAATCTGATCCTTCTGGACTTTCGGTCTTGTAGTAACATTTAAACAAAGATAAGTAACTGTCACAAGTTAAATATTTGCTTTATCAGTGAACTTTGAACCTCTTATCTGTGTTAAATGAGCGGTTTTTGACTGTTTTTTGCTCAAGTTTTGGGTTGATGGGCTATAGTTCTAATAATCTATTTATTATTATTTTTATAACTCTCATAAACAGCTTTTTTCTTGTGAAGAGGAGAAGCCCGGAAAATTACAAATATAATACAAAGATAATATTACAAAGACCTATCTGGGCGTCTGGTCGAGGCAACTCGTGACCAAAATGCTGCTCTGTGCCTGGCCCAAAGGCTGAGTATAGCTATTCAGCGAAGCAATGCAGCCAGCATTTTGTGAACGTTGCCTACTGGTAGTGGTATAGATTAAGGTTTTTATTTTTCTTTATTTATTTTAAGTTAATTATATTTGTATACAGGACCTTTTATTAAATAGTTGTATTTAATTTTGTTTTATCTATTATTACAAAATGTTGCAAATAAATGAAATTAAATACTATCCCTAACATTTATGATATAAAGTTCTTCCAATCCTTTCATAAACTTTAGATACTTAGGTATAAAATAAAGCTTTAGATATTTTTAGTGTTCCAACCCAAAGTGTGTCATTAGACCCTAATTTGCTAGGCCTATCTTATTTGTATGTTATCAGTCCTACCTTTAAAAGGCTCAATTTTTTGAACTATTAAAACATAATAAAACATTTATTACTCATTATTACATTTATTACATAATTAAACATTATCAAGCTTAGGCTTTGCTATCATTTTAACAGACATTAATATGTGTCTAGACTGCATAACAACTTAATTAATTCGAAACATAACAGTAATAGGAAACATCTGTACAATGTTACATGATACTACGACCAACAAAATCCCAAGTCTTTACTTTAGCCACTTCGGAGAATTTCGGTAAATGTCGGCGGTCCTCGTGGCCTTTTTGCGGACATGTGGCAACCAAATGCGTCCATTTCTATCTAACTTGTTCCTTTGTTTTATTTAACAATGGTTCAGAATTGGAATAGTGTAGAAGTTTCAGAGGTCTAAAAGTTTCGTAAATACAGATATAAAATTTTATCTAAAATTGTTACTTTTTTGCTTCCTTCAGCAGCAATGAAGTAACGGATCGACGCGAATTTTTGTATTGAAATAGTTTATGGACTGAAGAATAACGTAGAGTTCATAAAATCTCAGAATATTTTTTTTTTTATCGTTTGGTTGATGAACAACTTAGTTTCAGAGTTTAAACTGTCCGTAGGCCTCTGACATGGCTTTACACACCGTTGATGAAATTTCTCAGGAGTGCTGGTTGACTCACGTTGTTTTTCCTTCACCATTATAACAAGGGATAATTAATTTCTAATACGCACATTAAATCGAAAAGTTGGAGGAGCATGCTAGGATTCAAACCTACGATCTTTGACTTGGCAGTCCAACGGTCATCCATCATACCACTAAGCTATCACTGCAGAATAATTAAAATTGAAACAGAATTTAATTAGAATTGAACAGTTTACTGTTTCAATTTTAATTATTCTTACCGGACTTTAGTCCGGGTAAAAAATAGTACCTTTTAAAACAGTTGTTTGATAGAATGTTAGTTAGGCAGTCAGTGTGTGTAAATAAGTTAACATTTCGGAATTTCTACATAAATATATTTATCAAAGATCGCTATGAAGTATTTAAAGCAGGGTTTCACAAACTGTGCGCCACCCCAGGGGCCCGATTCACGTAACGATAAAACGTCGTAATAGAGTGGCAGTGTAATGACAATGGCATTATTTTACGTCTTATGAATAAAATAGCAGAATTACCTCCCAGGGGTGTCACGAAATGACTGACTATTGTAGCGCCGCCCGCGAGTATTCTGATCTTAGTTTCTAATAAACTAGCTGCCTAACGCGACTTTTTACGCGTAATCATACTACCTCTACGCCTACCCTACCCTACCTTATCCTACTCTACCCCTACTCTACACCTACCCTACCCTACCCCCACCCTACCCTTACCCTACCCCTTCCCTTCTCTACTCCTACCCTACCCTACCTTACCCTACCTAGCGAAATCGGTTGAGGTGCTCTCGAGATTTGCGCTTACCAACATTTAGCGATTCATTTTTATATTAAGATGTGAATTAGAGTATTTTTTTAAACTTCTTACTAGGCTTGAGCTAATGGTAAGTGCTTTTTGGCCACAGGTGACGCAAATACATAGCAAACTCCCAAGGGTGTCACAGAAAAAATATGTTTAAATTTTTTTTTTATAGACTCACGCCTGTATTCCCCAGAGGGGGTAGGCAGAGGTGTGCAGTACACCCACGTTTCGCCGGCTATTTTATAAGTCCCATGTAATAGGGGGCGAGCCTATTGCCATTAACCGGGCACAATTCCAGACTCCGTGCTGCTACTGAGAATTTCCTAATGGAAAAACCCAATAACACTTTTGCCCGACCCGGGGATCGAACCCAGGACCTCGTGCTCAGCAGTCGCGCTTGCTACCACTAGACCAACGAGGCAGTCGTTAAAATATGTTTAAAAATATTTATTATTTTCCTTTTCTTTTAAAAAGCCTTGATTTAAAGTATTTTCTATAAAAAGTTAGAAAAGTAGATAAAATTTAACTTGTTGCTGATTGTATATTTATATTTAGATTACACTACATAGATTATACACTACACAATACATAGATTTAAGATAGTACCTTTCTTTGTGTTCTTCTTCTTAGCGAGTCGATGACAATCTGAATTGTGTCAGAGTCACGGCTACGAGATTGGCGCCTTCAATAGCGTCCATCAGTTCCTGTAATGTTTCCTTGTATTAATGTTAAGTTTTAAAAGAAAAATTTCAGTAAGGCAACAATTGTTACAATAGTAAAAAACGCATAAATGAAAGGATTCTAATCTATGCATCATTTGTCAAAGGCGATGTCATTATACAGCTACTGCAGTTAGTGTTCAAACTCAGACACTCTGACTCTGGTGACCTATTTGGGGAAACTGAAGGTTTTGTTTATGCAATTATGGACGAAGTTATCATAACGAATAACTATCGAAAGTATATTGTGAAGGATGTCACAGTGGACATATGTCGGGCATGTCACTGACCGGGAGAGTCCATCCGGCACATACCTACATAGTTAGTTTTCGTGATTTTAATGTATTGCATATAAGGTTAGGTAGGTACATATTTATTAAAATCAAAATTACTATTATTTATTGAAATTACAACTCTTTTGTAAACAGTCGGTAATATTAGTTTTCAATATGAGGGCTTAAAAACCGTCATTACCGGTTCTACTATTTTACTACCGGTTCGACTGTTCTCATTCAACGTTCTAGCTATATCAAACAGAAGGGGATGGAAACACTACCTGTCTCCTACACAGTAAGTTAACCGAAACTCACTAGTTTTAAAACCGTTCGAGCTATCACCAGTTGCGGGTCAAAGTTTAAGCAGACCTCACAAACTATTTTAATTTAACAATTTTTGTATTGCTGAATTTAAATTCAATTAAATATTCGTTAAAAATCTTAGAAACCCAGTTTTATTGTACGAGCAACCAAAACTGGATAAAATGTGAGTAGTAGAGGAGTTTTTAATAGAGTATACCTAACTGTATGATAAAATAGAGATTAGATAGTAATAAAGGCATACAGATAAAATAAAACAAGTATTTTTTTTACGTAAAACGGTTTTAACTTCAGAACTAAAGCTGTGAACCAAATATCAGATTCAATCTGTCAACAGAAAGGGGCTGAAATATCGATTATTAAATTTGAACCAAATAATAAACAGGGCAAGCTAAATAAAACCGTTTAATAACAAAAATGCAATACATTTCAAACAATTTGATTACATTGCCGCTTATTGCCGCTTTCGCTATCAATATTTTCACGCATGCGCAAACTTTTTAAGAGAAATGTCCGTAAAATGAGGATTTCCATTTCCCATTTCTTAGATTTTAGACAATACCAGTAAATATTATTTCATTGCTAGGAGCTTTATTAAAATTAAAAATCTCAATAAAGAAGAAGATTTATATTGACCGTTAAATTGCAAATCAGAGAGGTCTCTGAACCCACAAAGCTACAACGAAGTCATGTGGTGTGTATGAAGCCTAAACAAACTCAAAGTTCGTTTTAAAGCTCTCAGCCTGAACCCTTAGTGATGTGGTCTTTTACGAATCAATCTTTAATTTTATTCTTCTTCTCTTCGTCATGTCAATGGTACAGATAATTTTATATATATATATATAGTTATTTTATATAGTTTTAAAAAAAATTACGCTACATTCAGCCACATCAATGGTTTCGTAGACTGCACTGACGTCGCTCATCGTGCAGACCAGGAAATGTGGCATAGTTTGAAGATCAGTGCCACATTTACACTTTTAAATTGTTTTTTTTTTCCGAAACCAAATAATAGTAGTAGCCTGTGCTTATGTTTTACTTGTCTAAAACCTTCAGCGTGGACGCCGGCGTCGATTATTATTTGATTTCCTTTTGTGTCTCATTTTTCGGTGTTTGAAAATGTCATATCTTACAAAATTTTGCTAGTTTACTTCTAGAGGTTTGTGAATTATAATTACTCAACCACATTCTAGCTAAAGTCTAGACCCCAGAACACATGAGCTCACCACAAGCAGGTGATTTAGATGAATGGTCAAATAACTTTACTTATTACTAACTTAACTTATTACTTTTAGGTTTGCGATATTTGTGATGCGACGAGCGAAGCAAAGAAACATCCTCCAGAATATGCGGTGGACAGCTCAGAGACGTGGTGGCAGAGTCCGCCTCTGTCTAGGGGGATGAAGTACAACGAAGTTAACTTGACTATCGATCTTGGACAGGTAAGAAGTCAAAATAACTTTATTTATTATAGATAACCTAACTCGATTAGGGGTCATTATTTGAAAATTTTTAACATTTTCTTGCCGTCACAGAGATTACAGTTTTAAATAATTATACTCCCCCTGTTGTTTAAAGATCTACAAAGTGGCTGGTCACGTGACTCACTTTTGTATGAGAAGTTCAATTTTCGTTTTCAGATTTCCTTGGGGAAATTTGATCAGTTTCATGAACCTTATTGCCTCCTAAAATTTGGCAGGTATTTTAAATAATATTTCTACTACCTCAGCATATGAAAAAAGGGAAGCAACTTGTTTAATTTTTTGCCAATATTTTAAAATACCTATACCTATATGTATATTTATGTCGGCAACACTGCGGTAGGTAATATTCATTGAGTCTTACCTATCACACTGTAGATAATGCTTCACGAATAAATGCTAAGTTCTTGTACCTAAAAGCGCTTAGGTAGATAAAAAGGTAAAAAACGTATCATATTTGTCATCTGCTGAACTATAAACTGAATAATATAATTGCACATATTTTTTTAAAATTAGACCACCATAAATATAGTAGACATTTTTTTTTTCTTAAAATTTACACAAAAATGAACATCTTATTAAGAAAATCTAATCGTGATGAGACATTTATTAAAAAGAAGTAGTAAAGAGAAGAGAAGAGAATAAGGAGAGAGTAACTTAGAGCAGCAGAATTGAACAAAAAATCTAATTGATAATTTTTTTTAAAAAGGTGATTTAACCATTCGTAATTTTAGTACAGGATTGGAATGATTTCATTTCAATGCACACAGCATATTGCAAGCTTTGATTATCGTATTGTGAAAATTTGTGATGATTTACGGATGTTTGTTACTCTTTCACGTAAAATCTACTGAACTTAAATGAAACTTTCAGTTAAATAGCTTATAATTATATCAAAGTAATACAAGCTACAATATAACAACATACCGGGCGAAACCGCGGACGGAAGCTAGAAGATGTACATAAGAACATACTGCTAACAAATCTGCGACGTCTGTTCCCATAGACATATTTCAGTCTAACCCGGTGACATCATTGCAAATGTTTATATATTGTCATAATTATTAATAACACAAGGTGATGAACTGCTTTGTACTGGTATACAATTTAAACTCTAACTTTTTTTAAATATCAGTTACATTTGAAATAGAATAGGCAAGGTGGCGTATTTTAACATTATAATTTGGGGATCTTCAAATTAAGAGTGAATAGGCATCTCAAAGGCAGGTGTACTCCATCGTAGACCACAAGGCCACTTACTATCAGGTGGGTTTGTGGTCAAACACATGTCTTTACATTATTATAAAAAAAAACCTTATAAGTCAGGACTCATTAATAAAATATCTTTATAATATACATTTAAAAGGAAATGTCACCGCCAAGACTAACCGCTTCAAACCGCTTAATCTAGAAAGTTGAATATTTAACATGTTGTTATGCTTATAAAGTGGACGTAGTTTAAGAAAAGATTTTGCTAAATCTAACCCCCAAGAAGAGATAGGAAGGAGACGGCAAAGCTTGTGTGGGATTTTTTTTAGTTTTGGTCCGATTCACTTGAAACTTGGTAAAAATAATATTCAATAAAATTTATAAAACACGTAGGGATTTTCAAAATTCTACCCCTAAGGGAAGATAATTTATCATGTTTAGGTACCTAGATAGATTTAACAACACGGGGAAAAGCTAGTAACAATATGGAAGGCACAATAATTGATGAAATGTCTTGTAGTAGACCAAGAGAGTTGTGACGTATTGGAGGAATCGGCTCTTGATAGAGTCGGAAGAAGTTGCATCAACAAGAGCTTAGCTCGTAAATTCATAATGATGTAACCATTCTCATAAATAATAATAAGCATCATAAAGAAAGTCTTTGTCTTGAAACTTAATGGGGAAGAATAAACTTCATGTTTTTTTTTAACTCCTGTTATTTTATTAGACCTGAGACTGACTCTGACTCTAAGAAATAAATAACTATTCGGAAAAATATCTAACTAAATATTCCAACGTACATTTCTTACTATCTGAATCATCATTATGCCACAAACGGTGTTTCTAATCCCCTAGAATTCCAAGCCATATGTCTCCACTGGCTATATGTATATTCAGGATAGTCCAGGAATAGTTAGCGAGTGCATCGACCCCGCTTACTTCATGCGATGTTGGGACATAAAATAATTATAGAACTTTACGAGCATACCCGAATCTTTCGCGGGAATTAAATCCTTTGAAATAAGACTCGGATTTCGGATTTCCCAGTAAAGATGAATTTTCCCATTAGGTTTTAACTATCGTATACTTAGATCGTATATCTGGTACAGAATAAATATTCTTCTTTTGTTTATCCGATGATCTAGGGTTTGGCCATACAAATACTATAAATCCGATAAAACCTTTTTAACAAAAAAAAACAATACTTTTTGGAAGTCTGTTATTAACAACACATAAAAAAGTGAAATTAGTACTTAATAGTAATTAGTTGGTACGAGATATACGCTGTCACTCAATGAGAAGTCTGGATGGCAATGTCGCGAATTTATTATTATACTAAACTTGTGTGTTAGGTTTTAATTAATTTGCAAAAAATATCATGAGCATGATTTTATGCAAAATAATTATGATATAGTCTGGAATGTATAGTCATTTTATACATTTGTCTTGTCTAACAATGTGAATGTAAATCCGGATGAAAATACAAATGTAATTTTGCTGGTTGATCAAAATACATTGTTTATACTCAAAACTGTTACTAATCAATCGTATTACAAAGTAACTTAAAAAAATTCCCTCTTGGTTGAGCAAACTGATATAATATCCAAAGTTAAAATAAATATTATAAGATTATTTTAGAATAATAACTCCCAAAGTAAAACGATGCAAAAAAATGTTTTGTATAATGTTTTTGCCCTGTGATTCTATGAATGATGGCAAAGCGAAATTTAATGCTAATGATGCGACGTCTGTAGATACCCGCTATGCGAATATGAGCAATGCTGATGTTTGAATAAATGTGTCATCTAACTACTTCATTGTTATGACTAGACAGTAAATATAAGACCTTCTCATGACCATGTAGGTACCTAGCAGTAGGAATAAAGGTTTAATGCAATTATTGTTTGAAATGAATTTGAAAAGTCATATTTTGGTCTTACAAAATATTTTTGTTACAAAGAATCTTGTATCTAGAGCTGTAACCTGAACGAAATCCTAAATAGTTCTGTCGTATATTATGTATTAGTTGCGAGTCATGCTAGTCTAGTGTAGGACTGTTGACTGACAAGTCAGAGGTCTCAGGTTAGAACCCAAGGTGCGCATTATAAATTAATTATCACTAACTCTGTGCCTCGGAAAGCATGTAAAGCCGTTGGCCCTGCGCCTGATGTCTCTCCGGTCGTGTCGGATTGCCGTCTCATCGGACTTTATGAGTGAGGGAGTAAGAGTGCACTTGTGTTTGTGCACTAATCTCGCTGATGAAAATTCGGTCAGAAGAACATTGTTGAGTTCTGTCTCTATCTTGGAATTGAAAATAGTGCATTTTCTTAACTTCTAGATGTAAGAGAGGTTTTTGCCCAGCTGTGTGACTATGTTATTTCTGTTTCATTTGTTTATCGACTAGAAAATGAAATTCGACAGGATTTTTGCAGCCACTTAACTACCTAACTTAGCAGTTAGTACCAGTGAAAAGTATATGCCGTCTCCATATTTACTGCTCTGCAATATTGTAACATTTATGCTAAGCGAACTTTTTAGGTAGGTAGGTACTAAGCGATTCTAGTTACCAGTTGCACTCATCGTAGTGGGTTTACATTATTTTTTGTATAATCATTTTATAAAGCTTGATGCCGTACCGTTGCATTGCAATTGTAATAAAAAGCGATACCTACACAAAATCACGCTCTGAAACACAACTACTTTTTAAAACTTTTATGATACAATTTTTACGGGTACGTACTCTTTAAACACTCACTGTCCGATTGTTTAATACAGGATTGTACCTTTTTAATATATAGTAATGTATAATATATGTATAATATAGATATTTAGTAATCTGTAGCCTGTAAAAAATAAACTGAATACTGATTTCATGACAAATGCAAATGAAATAGTAAAATCCGCAAAAGTGATATGAAACCCATTTCCTAATCGGATAGTTATCAGATCAATCACCTTATCTCATTCATGTTTATGTTAGCGCTGGATCACAACTTTTTAGCTGCTTCTAACTGTTTAGACTATTTTGGAATAATAACTTTCGTGACTCATACTAATATATTATTAAATACTTAGGGATTGATTTCGGGAACGCCCGACTAATTGGATTCAAACGGAGTCCTGAAAATGAAAATGGACTCCGTTTGAGTCCGAAACTAGTCGAGCATTCGTGAAATCAATCCGTAAACTAGTACTTATTAATATATTGTTTTCGGATGGCGACTTCAAATATCCAAAATCAAAATTAAATTTATCATCAAATTGTGGTTTCAAAAATAGTATGTCCATATATATTTTAAAAAATCCAAACAGTCAGTTTTTGTTTTGTTGTGTTTTGGTAAAAAGAATTCAATGCGTATTTTATAATTACACCAAGTTATTAGTTGTTTCACAGTATCAATGTGTTGTTGATAACAAAGTTCCCAAAAAACGGGGGAGGGGGCGAATAGGGTCTCCTCTTTTGAAAGGCTTAGGATTAGGTGGTTTATTTTGGGTCCCATTAACTTAATTGGCCCCGACTCCAAATCAAACCTTTTTGTGTTATTTCTAGTATGTTTGAAGTCAGTTTTACTTTTTTTAAACTCGGTATGAGTTGAAAAAATTAATGTAACATTATAATTCTCTAGTAGGGTAAAAATATCTTCTAATGTTCGTCATAATATCACACCAACAACGCATGATCCCGGCACATAGGATATTGCTGCCCCGATAGCGGAGTGATAAAACCTCATGTAGGTACCTAAGGGCGAGGTTACCAGTTCATAACGATTACATTATAAAAAGTCGCAAATAGATCCGTAGGCAACTCATAAAAATATATACGTAATCATTTTAACGAGCTGTATATTGGTAGACATAGACACGTGTCTCTATCTTGTAAATAGGTTTGATAAAAAATTCAAAATACGGCAGTTATATTGTTACGTATGATTCTGGAATGAAGATGTTTCTGAAATTCAATTCAATTCATTTAATCATTTGCTTGAAATATGGTACAATATAATATATTATGTGATTGCCATAGTATGCTGCGTAAATTGTTTTTATTTATCTATTAAGCACAAGACAACGTGTACAAAGACTAAATTAATATAAAATGCTACTTTTAATTAGGGCGGCCAACTGTTTCTCCTTAATAGAGGTTGCTTACCAACCTAGATAGGAAAACAGCAGTCCACCCATTATTTTGCAAAATTCATGCCCCCCATATGTATCCCATATAAGATAGGCATAAGTTAACTGTAATAAAAATTGCTTCAAATGATTTTTTTTAGGATTTTCATTAGGTCTTTCTTTCTTTCTTATCGTATGGTTGATGAACAACCTAGTGTCAGAGTTTAAACCGCCCGTAGGTCTCTGACATGGCTTTACACACCATTGAAAAATCTCTCAGGTGTGATGGTTTCATCACGATGTTTTCCCTCACCGTTTTAGCAACTGATACTAGGCACATAACTTACGAAAAGTCAGAGGTGCGCGCCTTGGGATCGAACTCGAGACCTCTGACTTGTCAGTCGACGGTCATACCACTAGGCTATCAGTTTCATTAGGTTAATTTGATTGAATAAAAGGATACCACAAGCTAAGTTACGTTTAATTAACTTCGCCTAAGTTGTTGTGTCTTGCTCTCAGGTCTTGACAGCATAATGCTGGGGAGTTTGTTATGTTCAGCAATAGCACTGAAAAGTGGTGATGGACCGTGTTGTGAGTGCTGTCCATGTAAAAATTGACGGTTATTAAGCGATACCATAGACTAAAATAAATATTTTACTTTGATTTTCATCCCTTGTTCGTCTTGTCATTTCTCGTGGCTAATGACTTCCCTATCCCAGCCTCAACAAAAGAAGCTATGTTTTTCCCGCAATCATAAATAATTATTTTGTCTCATCTGCAGGAGTTCCACGTGGCTTACGTGTTTGTAAAGATGGGCAACTCCCCGCGCCCTGGTCTTTGGGTGCTGGAGAAGTCCACGGACTACGGGAAAACTTTCAAACCTTGGCAGTACTTCTCTGATTCACCTCAGTAAGTTTAAATGTTTTTCTAGAAACAATGAAGTTTTATTTTATTGTATACATTTGAGAACAATAATGCGGCGAGTAACTGAAACTATTATGTACCTACCATGGCTAGGGAAATCAAAATAACATCTTGTGATTTTAAAATCCCTAATAGAGTTGAAGTTTTTAATGGACCTTGCGTTTAAGTATTTAAGATTTATTTTGTTGTTTTATTGTTGTTTATAGCTATTAGAGCCGTGTATGAATGGATCGGCTTGCCCAGGGTCGTACCACCCCTCACAGAATATCGGCGTGAAATAACAGTGTTCGTACTATTGTGTTTGTTGTAGTAAAGAGAACCGGAAGTCCGTACCCCACCCTTTCATATTTCTCTTTCTAAATTTCCTATCCCCTACCATAATCCCGACTGGGCAAATGTCTGTAGATTACAGTAGGTGCTTACCATCTGGTGGCTCTAACATGGATTGCCACCTTTTAAGTGTACACTGTAAAATTTTAATGATTGTTTTCTCGAAAAGAGGTCATCGAACCAAAAAATACTGAAACTTAAAAAATCTTAGATAATAAAACTGATAGAATCACTCCTTTGCTGTGTCGAAGATATCAGTTTTCATCTTCTTTGCCGACATTTAGATGAACATGGTTTAACATTGCTCAACTAACCTTATTTACTTTCAGGGATTGTGAGCGTTATTTCGGCAAAGAGAGTCTGCAACCTATCACAAGGGACGATTCCGTCATCTGTAGTACTGAATATTCTAAGATTGTGCCGCTGGAAGGCGGAGAGGTCAGTGATCTTAATTTAGAAATCAATTTAATAGATTTTGTTTGATATTTACGGGAACTTAAATTGAAATCGCATGAAAAAAACCGAAATCATACGCCGCGCGCCGCACTGAAACGAGTCAGAAATTGCATCTACATTTAATATTGTACACTTAAATATTGTTAATGTAGATATTTTATACCAGAAATAATTTTTTTTTCTCTACATCTAGATCCCGATATCTCTGCTGAATTACCGACCTTCATCGAACGCGTACTTCAACTCCTCAGTACTCCAGGAGTGGACTAGAGCTACGAACGTGCGTCTACGTCTGCTGAGAACAAAGAATCTGTTGGGACATCTCATGTCAGTCGCCAGGCAGGACCCCACTGTCACGAGACGAGTAAGACACAGAAATCTCTATGGTCTTGTTTCATAAATTGAAATCACAACAGAATTATATCGCTCTAACCTTGGTAATAGTGATAAACATATTATTGAGCCTTGGAAACATGGCGTCTTTAGAAAACCATGGTATACTTATCAATGCTTTGAGAAAGGAACACGAAGAGCGCATCGTCCTCTGGCTGTACCAAAGATATTGGAAAGTATTTCTATGGGCTGTACAGTTTCGGCGTATTCATAGTGTTTCGCTTCTTTGCGTTCATATTCGCATCTATAGTCAGTACCTATGAACGTTCTAAAACGCTTACGCTACACTTTACATTACACTAATCTTGGCGTCTGCGGAATCATACTATACTTTTGAACAACATGCGGTTTTCGAAACTCAGTTCAATGGAACTAAGTGATTGTTTTGGGCGCCCAATCTAGGTAATTTATAAATTTAATATCTTTGAAGAAAACAATAATTTCTTTAGCATTGATTCCTACCTCAGTTACTCGAGGCTTAAACATTAATAAATTAAACTAATTAACTTATAAAAAGAATGCGATAATTATAATATAATTATTGCAATCTTTTTGTAAGTTAATAAGGTGTAAGTAAAGTACGTAAGTGTAGCTAGCTAACAATAATAAATAATTCATTTATTTATTAATAATAAATTTTAATATGGAACATGTATGATTGTAGATAGATAACTATATACATTTAAAAAACCCCCGATACAAAAACACGTTATTTTTTTTAGGCAAAAACACTCTACATTAAGTTAAGTAACTTTTAAATAAAAAATCTGTAGTAATCAAAATCAGTTCATCTGTTTGGAAGCTATGGTGCCACACACAGACACGTCAAGTTTGTAAACCTAATATAACCCTCTTTTTGCGTCGTGGGTTAAAAAATCATGTGTAACGAAATATTTCTTTACAGTACTTCTACAGTATAAAAGATATCAGTATCGGAGGACGTTGCATGTGCAATGGCCACGCAGACACATGCGAACCAGCTGACCCAGCCACCAACACTAATATACTGGAGTGTGTATGTCAACATAACACATGCGGCTCGCAATGCGCGGAGTGCTGCCCAGGCTTCGAACAGAAGAAGTGGAGGATCTCGCAGCATTGGGACAGATTTGTTTGTGAACGTAAGTAATGCACCTTCTACAACATCGTTCCGAAACTTTATAGTTTTGATTGCCTCTTTCAAACCGATTATTAGATTTTATTAGCTCCGGCCCACAAGCATCGAGTGTAGGGGCAGTCGATAAGTGGCGCGCCGTATTCCGTGCTTACCTCTCAGGAAAGATTCGGTTAGGTCGCCGACGATATGGTGAGACCCGCTAGAGCGAGCGGGTGGTAACTGGCGGTAGTATGGTGAATATGCAAGTGATTATATAATATACTGCTGGCTAGAGGTTCATGGAGGAACACCCTAGGTGATGGGGCACCCATAAAGAGACTTCCATTCGGCAAAAAAAGTACAAAATGTGATTCTTCAAACTCTAGGCCCACAAAAGCAAATCATTGTAATATCTACGCATGTGATAAAATACACAATATTATATTTGACTCGCTTTGCAAGCAAGTTGGTGTCGGTTCGAACCAGGCATTTAAGTAGCAGCAGTAAATATGTAGGTTGGTACTTTTTTACGGGTAAAGGAAAACATCGTCAGGATAGCCGGACTTGAGTCTAAATTCGTCAACACGCATTGAGTTCTCGTGGTGATTAACGCTCAATCCAATTACAGATTTGATTAAATATTGTGTATATTTTTTTCTAGCCTGCAACTGTCACAACCACACAACGGAATGTATGTACGACCCTGAAATTGACCGACAGAGGCTTTCTCTGGACATATACGGACGGTACGAAGGAGGAGGTGTCTGCAAGAACTGCCAGCACAATACTGAGGGCATTAATTGTAACAAATGCAAGTCCACCTTCTTCAGACCATACGGCAAGAGCTGGAACGAGATTGATGTGTGCCAACGTAAGTGAATGAGGGGTGTTATAAATATGATAAGTCTGTGTGTCTGTGTGTACATTTAGTTTTTTTTTTATTTGAAAAGTAACTTGATCGAGAGTATTCGTAGCTAAAAGAAAATTGGGGTATTTGTCAAGGGTCAAGGGTTTTTAAATTTTCATCTCTTTATTCAGCTTGCAACTGTGACCTTCACTACTCTACCGGTAACTGCGAGGAAGAATCGGGTCGTTGCGAGTGCCGTGTAGAGTACAACCCTCCGAACTGCGACTCTTGCGCATATGGCTATTTCGATTATCCTGACTGCAAGCCTTGCACTTGTAACTTGAATGGCACCGATGGTGAACAGTGCACACCTGTTGATGGATTGGTAAGAAAAATCTATTAATCTATATTATAATCTAAATCTATATTTATAACTCGAGAACGGATCGATTTTTATGGTTTTTGATTTGTTGGATTTGTCTTTGCCTAGAATAGCAGAATATAACAAAAACAAGTGGAATTGTACACCTAGGGTATGGTAGGGTAGGGGTAGAGTAGACTACGTGGGTAGTTTAATAATACGAATAAGGTTTTAATTAAAGTTGAATGTGCTTCTTTTCACATATTTATAAAATTTTGACAGTGCAGTTCCATTGTATTGTGTGTTTGTGTAATTTATGTCTGTTTTTCACAGTGTCCCTGTAAATACAATTACGCTGGCAAGTCCTGTGAGATCTGCGCGGACGGATATTATTCTCCTGAATGTAAAAGTTAGTAATTATAACTTTGTTATTATTAAAAGTGATGGCCGAAATCTGCCCCAAGTTGTACAAAAATAAAACTATTTTTAATTATATTCATATTATAAAATAAATAACCTTAAATACTATCTAATTATATTTCATAGCAATTGCTGGAAAAACTTTAAAATAAAAGAATTAAAGCGATTTCTACTGTCTGTGTACTTACACTGTACTGCGTACCTAAGTGACAAAACCAACATTTTTAAACCTTTATGATTTTAACCCACAGCTGCTCAGCTATATGCAACTATGTAATTCTTATTATAGAAAATCAGTACTATTGAATGACATAGATTTTATTGCTGTACAATCATAATCACTTCTGGGGTATAGGTCCCTACAATTTCCGGCCATGTCTTTTCTTAGCAAAGTACTTAGTCATAGTACTTTATTGGTATTTGAGTAATTAAATACAGGTCCACAATTATGCATATTAACTACCTTCAACAATTAACATTAAGAGTATTTTACATTTCTCATTATCTTCTTAAGTAGGTATGTAGGTATTGTGTGTTTATTTTTAAAAGTTGCAGCCTGATCTACATAGACAAGTATCACCAGAGTCAATGTTTTGTAATTGCAAAGTGGATATTATAAACTTCTATTTAAAACAAAATCAAGGTGGCCCTTTATCAGCATACCAAAAGAATGCATTAGACTGCTAATAAATAAAAAAAGATGGATGAATTACTACTGCTATCTCTTTCTCTCTAGACTGCGAGTGTAACTCCGTGGGTTCAGTGTCACCTGTGTGCGACAAGGACAGTGGTAACTGCACATGTAAGAGTAAATACAGCGGACGTACCTGCAACCAGTGTGAGGCTGGATATTACAACTATCCGATTTGCAAACGTAAGTTTTGTTAATTTATTAAACTTTTATTGCTGATAAAGACTGCTGAGAGAACTGTCACTGTTTAGAGTCATTTGCTTATGATCAAATAAATAAATGTATAAATAAAAATACGACCGTGAAGAGGAAAATCCACCACAGCGTTACCGACCGTAGGTACTATCGTGGACAAAGCCGGTGCACCACTCTTAAGGTTAGAATCGCGTGCACCCGGCGTCCGAACGTAGCGCTAGTCCCGTCCCTACGCACGTAGCATCGTTCAAAGCATTTTGATCACAAAGTGGTATACCGTTCGTGTCCGCGACAGTACCTTAAGAAGTTGTTAGTCTAGCAGAATCCATTACCTCCATTAGGTACCTCCATACCATTGAAAATGAAACAACCACAAATGGTTCAATCGTATGATTATTTCCCAGTCTGTCTAGTGTCTGCGGTCTAGTCCTTCACCTGGGGTATATGACTCTTGAAACTAATGCTAATATTGTTTCTTCATTAGAATGCAACTGTGACGTCAGTGGAACGGAACCCAGTATTTGTGATGACGTCAGTGGCTCATGTATTTGCAAGACTGGCTTTGGTGGAGCTCGATGTGATCAATGCCTTAATGGGTAAGGAATTATTTTATTAAAACTATGATGCAGCAATTGTAAAGAAAGCCTGGGAGGTAACTATTAAACTACAAACGTAATCCCAACTCTATTTATTCTTTGCAAAAGCTGCAAATTCTTAACGAGCTATGGCGTGACATTGAGAGTTTGTAATATAGATTGGGATTAGGATTGATCTATCCGCCAAACAATCTTGCCGTCAACCAACTTTATCGAGTTCCAGCATGATGTTCGGTGAAACATGTCTGGGTGATGGATCTGGACCATACTTGCCACCAGGCGAGTTCGAGATAAAACACTTACCTTTTTCATAATAAAAAATAATCAACAGTAGCCCCCTCCCCCCCCCTGTACTAATGTTATTGTGATATTTAACCTTCCCCAATTTCGAGAGCTTGACAATACTTTTAGATGTCCGAGTACCGATGTACAGAGTCCATTTTACGTCCATTGTTGGTTAAATAAATAAATCAGCCTGTAACTGTCCCCTTGTGGGGCAAAGGCCTCTTCTCATACAAAGAAGGATTGAGTATTAACCATCACGCTAGCTCACTGGGTGTTGGCGATTTCAGACTATTAAGTCCAGGTTTCCTTACGATGTTTTCGTTTACCGTTAGTCATTGGAGTCTTAGATTAACTAAGAAAGTACATATGACATTGAAAAAGCCCCATTGGTACGAGTACATGCAGCAAAGGGGGTCCGTAACCAATGTGCTACCATGACATTGTTGTTTCATCATCATCATCATTTCAGCCATAAGACGTCCACTGCTGAACATAGGCCTCCCCCGATGACATTAACATTGTTGTTTAATATGTAATAATTAAATTTATATTTAGGTTCTACATGGAAGTTCGAGGTCGAGAGCGTCTTTGTGTACCCTGTAACTGTGACCCTACTGGATCTACATCTACCAGTTGTTCTGCCGACGGCAAATGCAACTGCCTTGCCAACTTCGGGGGAAAACAGTGCGACCAGTGTTCCCCAGGGTATTATAAGTACCCTGAGTGTTTGCGTATGTACATTTGTAACGATTTTAATAACATGTATGTCAGTTACTAGCAATCTCGTTGCAGAAGAATAATATAGTATACAAGATACGTCTCCCGCATGTCATTCTAATTGTGAAATAGTGATTTATTAAAGTGATTGCATTAGGTGAGCACGAGGCTCACCTCAGGTCACATTTCAAGAATAGTATAATTGGTTTTAAATCTGAAAACTCGAGCCAATCTTGTCTTTCTACATAATTTCGCAATTTAGTGTTCACCATATTTCCAGTACCTTTTATATAGCATAGTGTGCAATCATAATAATATAAAAATGAATTGCTGTTCGTTAGTCTCGCTAAACCTCGAGAACGGCTTGACCAATTTAGATAATATTTTGGTTTTGAAATATGTGTGAAAGTCCAGGGAAGGTTTAAAAGGTGAGGAAAAGGGGTAGGGTGAGTAGGGTAAGGGTAGAGTTGGGTAGGGGTATAGTAGGGTATGGTAGAATAGGCGTTGAAGTAGGATAATCACGCGTACGAAGACGCGCCGGGAAGTACTTTACAAATGTATGTACCTACTGTATTTAAATATGAAAAAGCAGTGATAGCCTAGTGGTATGACCGTTGGTCTGCCAAGTCAAAGGTCTCAGGTTCGAACCCAAGGCGCGCACCTCAGACTTTTCGTAATAAATTTATGTGCGTATTATAAATTAATTATCACCTACTCCGTGCTTTAGAAAGCACGTTAAGCCGTTGGCCTCGGTTGTCATAAAGATCTTTGGCAGTCGATATACCGTACCCTCATAAAATCGTGACAACTAATCTAACCTTAGAATATAGTATCCCTTTGGGGTGCGGGGGTCAGTAGGCAATCGCTCCGTAGAAAACTCATATTCAGCTGCATCTGGTTAGATTAGAAGCCGATCCCAACAAAGTTTGGGAATAATAAGCCTAGGAGGATATATATACAACTTTTTCTATCTTCTAGCTTGCTTCTGTGATGTGTCTGGGTCCATTGGATCGACGTGTGATGAGAACGGCCAGTGTCACTGCAAGCCAAACTTCGATGGAACCAAGTGTGACAAATGTAAAGAACAATACTACAACTATCCTGCCTGTGAAGAGTGTAACTGCGATCCTAGAGGAGTTGTCGCTAGTTTTGCTGGTAAGATATAAAAGAAAGTCGGGTTAGTTACACTATTTATAACTCAAGAACGGCTGAACCGATTCGCTTGAAAATTGGTGGGGAGATAACTTAGAACCAGGAGACGGACATAGGATACTTTTTATACGGTATTTAAACTCGAGAACGGCTGGACCGATTTTCATGGTTTTTTATTTGTAGAGGTAACGTAGGGTAGGGTAGGGGTAGAGTAGGATAAGAATAGAGTAGAGTAGGGGTAGAGTAGTGTAGAGTACGATAGGGTAAGGTAGAATGGGCGTTGAAGTAGGATAATCGTGCGTACGAAGTCGCGCTGGGAAGCTAGTTAAAATCATTTATGATTTTTGTGAATTATTTACATGGTTAGCTTATTAAATATTATTTATATAGTAATTATTTAATATATGAATATTAAAAAAAAATATCCTAGGCGTAGAAAGAATTTAAAAAAAGAAGAATGAAACAAATACTTCTGGGATTTCAATTGATTCTATTGTGTGACATGACACATTAGTTTCAGAAGCACTGCTTTAGACATATTCTTAATAACTCACATTTTTACTCGTAGTCTCCTAAATATTATAAGATCGGGATAGCTAGAACGATAAGGAGATAGTTGTCCTGCAGTGGGACTCAAGAGCATGAAAAAGTGGGACCACTGGTGAAAACCGGTCAAAATGCAGATAGCTCTTTTTACCTCCAAGCACAAGACTAAACACTTATTTTCAACAGGTTGCGGTTCAGTCCCTGCTGGTGAGCTCTGTCAATGCAAGTACCGGGTTCAAGGACGCATATGTAATGACTGTAAGCCTTTGTTCTGGAACCTACAAGAGTACAATCCTTATGGATGTGAAGGTAACTAATTCAAAATTATACATACTATCACTTTTAATAATTTTTGTAGGTATTTCATTAAGTGAAAAATTTAGTTAATTAGCGGTAATACATGAAATTGGAATGGAGTAGCCAATTGGTATGACAGTTGAACTCTAGCTTTTCGTAAGTTACGATGTATTAGAAATTAATCACCCGCTCCGTGCCTCGGAAACATGTTAAGCTGTTGGCCCCGGCTGTCATGAAGATCTTTGACAGTCGATATAGGCAGTCAGTGCCAATATCGACTGTCCTAAAAATCCTAACAACTGATCTAACTTTAGAATATCGTATCCCTTTGGGTTGCGGTGATCAGATAGGTAGTCGCTCCTAGAAAATTGATATTCAGCTGCATCTGGTTAGATTAGAAGCCGACCCAACAAAGTTTGGGAATAATATCAGTGATAAGATATTAATGAAATTTGTTCCACAGAATGTAACTGCTACCTGGCTGGTACCCTGGGTGGTCTCGGTGCCTGTAATACTCGCTCCGGACAATGTACTTGCAAGATGAATGTAGGAGACCGGCAATGCAACCAGTGCCAAGACGGATTCTATAAGCTTGATACCAACAACGTGTTTGGATGTACTGGTAAGGATTATTCGACTATACAATAATGTTCCACAATGGTTTATCTATACTTTTATACTTATATTATAAAGAGGTAAACTACGTATTTTTGTCGGGGGTCATCACAGAATCTACCGATCCGATCCCAAATTTTCTTTCATTAATAAGAAGCTACATTATCCCGGAGTTCTATAGACTATCTTTTATTCTGAAAACGATTTCAAATCAGAGAAAAACAGGCAATCTGGCTGCTATATCTAGTGTGTGAGTTTATGGGATAATTTAATTTAACGGGGACGAAGTCGCGGGGACGGCTAGTTTATTATACCTCAATATACACAGTTTTTTACAAAGTTTTCCGCGAAAATGAATCCAATGCCTACAGCAATACACGGGCACGGCAAAATGAGACACAGAATTACTTTATAACATTTTTCAGTAGCTAAACTTGTTGATACTAAACATAAACTCCCCACACCTGCACGTACATTATAATAACTAAGCAATACAATGTTGCATAGTTATCGAACAGTGTTGTTCACCAACTTCACAATTTCTAAAAACTGATGACATAAACTTTTCCTTCTTCTTAGAATGTGACTGCGACATTGGAGGCTCTATAGACAATAACTGCGACAAAGTCTCAGGGCAGTGCCGCTGCCACTCAAGGGTGGAAGGTCGTAGATGCGACCGCCCAATCCGCGCCCATTACTTCCCAACCCTGCACCAGTTCCAATTTGAAGTGGAAGAAGGTTACACCCAATCTGGACCCGTCAGATACAGAAACTCTGATGAAGTATTTCCTGGATACTCGTGGAAGGGTTATGTTGTGTTCTCTATGCTTCAGGTTGGTACTAATCTCTCCTGGAAAAAAATAAGATTGGATAAATGCTCTACAAAACTGTTTCTAAGTATAAAGGTAAGCGGATGTCCGGGTTCCGCTTGGAAAGAGTACTGCCATAATCTCAAATTTTGAGTACGATTTATGAGACCCCTAATTTAAGACCTGAAAAGGATTTCTAGGTCACGTTCGAATTGAGGGCCAGGTTCTCTGTATCACACAGAAAACCAAGATGGTACATTGTTAGTGTTAGTAAAATTACCTTCTGATTTCTCTTATTCACTTACAGTACTAATAAAGCCGGAAATACTTAAAGATGAATAAGATAAATTAACTGACACGCTTTTTAATGTTTCTGAGTGTTGTATCGACCAGACATAAAATTATACACATTTATAATATAATAAACAACCATCTACGCACGTGCAGATATCTCCGGAAACATCTTAGTAATCAGCCTAATTGTTTACTGATAGTTCCCCTGACTTTTAGCTTACAAATCCTAGAAACCTGGAAATAACCGATTTATTTTTTTCAGAACGAAGTCACTAACAGAGTGATGATCCCGAAGTCATCGTTGTATCGAATGGTCCTGAAGTACGCAAATCCAATCCAGGACCCCGTCATTGCTACCATCATTATCACTCCTGACAATATCGTCGATATACTACAGAAGTAAGTTTATTGGTGTCAGAGAACTGATGAAAACGAATTAATTGTATTTGATAGCTGTTTTCGAGCAATGGGTTATAGCTGAACAAAATATGAAATAAATGTATTTGAAAATTTAAAAAATGTGCGTTCTGAGAATCATCTAAATGTTCGTTGCATAATTCTAAATTTGGCTAAAGGACGTATTCTATTTGACCGAAGAAACCAGCTAATGTCAATTAATTCATGTGCGCGGGACAATTTCATACTTCAGATCAGGGATTTTTTGTAATTGTGATTTTCTTTCTTTTTCCTTAGATTTAGCGTCGCTCTTCGACCGACAGTACAACCACAGCTAGTGACAGTGGCTGGAGAGAAAGGAATTGCACCCGCTCCCTTCGTTATGAACCCTGGCAACTGGATGGTCACCATTAAAACGACTAAGGAAGTCATGATTGTGAGGTTCACAGTTTCTTAGTAAATTTAAGTTAATGTTGCGGTAACTTTTATATTGGTGCTGATTCTCTTGTACATCCCGCTAAACTAATTTTAGTCTATCTACTCTTTCTAATAAACACCATCGAAAAAGGACAGCAAATTGAACTATCAAATTAGAGCTGTCAAATTAGTCTACGTCCTTGCAATTGACGAGAAATTAGACGAGACCTCTATGACTAATTTGACAGCTCTAAAAATCTTCTATCCTTTTCTAAAGGTCTCTGTTAGAACGAAAGATGGCGAGTCTAAATTAGGTTAGAGCGTGTGCAAGAGAATAAGCACCAATTATCTCTCAATATTAGCCAGTTGAAGTAGCAATTAGCATGCCATAGGCTCGCAAAACCGACAATCACTACAACAGAGAATAAATGTTCTCGAATGGCGACAACGAACTTACTAGCATGTAGGCCTGTACTGTACACGGCGTGTAGGACGCCATTGATACATATGGCGTTAAAAAAAAAGAAATTTTAAAATAGGCAATACCTCAATTCATTACAAAATACAAAATAGGCAATTCAATTTGGCAATCTTCCCGCTAGTGGTTATACTAAATTGGCTAGTTAATATTTGCGAATACCTAACTCTAGAACTTTTAACTACTCGCAGGATTATTTCGTCCTGATCCCTGAAGCCTACTACGAGGCTACAGTGTTGACGAAGCTGGTTGACAAGCCTTGTGTGGTTGGAGACAAGAAACTGTGTCGCCAGTTCGCGTACCCGAGCCTCGAAGGCCGGCCCACTTCTGATGTTAGTGGACTCAGCACGTCAGTGACTGGGTACATCGATGATGTTGAGGTTAGTTCACAAAAGTTTTATACCATTAGGCATCAAAAAAATAGCCCGCCTGATGGTAAGCGTTTACGGTCACCTTTAGGATATAGATGGGTAACCGTCTTTTTAACTCCCTGAACTTCAAGTTCTCTTACGTAACAATTGAAATGCAGCTATATTATGTTGTTTAATTGCTTATTTATTTCAAGCTGATATTCTGTGAGAGCGTAGTGTCTCTCGTAGCCAGCCATCGTAGTCATCGACTGCCTCGTTGATCTAGTGATAGCCAGCGCGACTGCCGAGCACGAGGTCCTGGGTTCGATCCCCGGGTCGGGCAAAGTGTTATTGGGTTTTTCCATTAGGAAATTCTCAGTAGCAGCACGGAGTCTGGAATTGTGCTCGGTTAATGGCAATAGGCTCGCTCCCTATTACCTACATGGGACATTACCACGAAGCAATTTGCTTCGTGGACATTACATAGCCGGCGAAACGTGGGTGTACTGTACACCTCTGCCTACCCCCTCTGGAGAATACAGGCGTGAGTCTATAAATAAAATAAAAACAGTCAGCGATTAAGTACTAGCTAGGCTAGACTAGCCTGGTAGACCACACTATAAATCTCTAACTCTAATAAATACTTACGTGATAAAAAGAAAAAAGAATTTAACCTAAAAAACTATTCCATTTGGACACTTCATACTAACCCAGCATTTATTCCACAGCAACTAAACGAACTGCACGTGTCAGCAGACTCGATCCCAATTCTTACCAACGACGAGATTCAGTACAACATGAAGATAGACCCTCCTGGTTCCTACATCTTGATCATTGAATACGTCACACCTATCAACAGGACCTTTGAAAGTTCCAACGAAATCGAAAACTTTAACAGCTCCTATATATTCGTGCCTAAAAGCCCGTTGACCGTACGGTTCCAGTCCGGTGACGAACCGGAGACCAACGCCATTATGAATATGAATGACTGTCCGTATACCGCTGCGTGTAGGCAAGCTGTTGTTGATGATCTATCTAAAATTCAAGTGTTTAATGTACATGAACCTAATAATATTATTTATTTGATGGTAAGTATTGCTTTACAGATATTATATTAAAGATATTTTTCGAAAAGTTACGAATCTAAGGCGAAACCTTGTTTAAATTATGACCTAATAATAATATCTTCCTGACCACTCCTGTCTGAAATACGGTCACAGCAATCCGACACGATTGGAGGGTTGGAGCAAGTGATCATTCATTTTAAAATTTCAGAAGTCTCATTGGGTTGGGTTGGGTGTGGGGATATCGTTGGGTTCAAACCTGAGACCTCTATCTTGCCAGTCAACGATCACAGAACTATGCTATCACGGTCTTGACCTATAATAAACCTTGTAAGGATTGTGCTTCTTATAAAAAGATGCCGTGCTACGTTTATCACATTATTCTTTCTTCTAAATCATTCCATTTCATTTACATTTGTAAATTCGGCCGCCATAAATTGGGCGCCAATGTAAAGGGTGACTTTCCAATGTGAAGGAAGGTTAATGCTATTTTTTTCTGTAGTATGTTTACGATGCTTTAAAAAAATAACCAGAGCACTGCATATTGAATTTTAGGATCTCAAACCCAACAACCTCTATAAAGGTTTACATGTTTAGATTGTATACCATTCGGTCAAGTAATCACTGGCTGGCATTTGGCGCGTATTTTTGCACTGTTTAATATTAACATTATTGTTTTTTGTAGACCTAATTAACGCTTAGTTCGTTGTTACTTTGAATGTAAAAAAACTGATAAAAGTATCCCTAGAAACTTTAAATGACTGAAAATTTAATTAAATACAATACAAAAACACTTAGGTACCACTCGAAATAAAATGGACTTTTTCTTTCAGGGCGACCGCGACACCCTAATCGGTATTAAGTCTATTGTAGCAATCCCAGAGGCCGAATGGAACTTAGATTACATTACACCTCGTCCCTACTGCTTGAGACGTAATGGAAAATGTGAGCCAGCAGTCTTCACTGCCGCTGTGGATTCTAAGAAGGTAATGGTTGTTTTTTGTCTTCAATACCCAATGAAAGGTGCTACAAACAACAACTACTTATTAACATGCTAATAAACTTTAGCGTAAAAAATTATCATCTCCAGAACTTTAGATATACGTATGTATCTATATTATACTCGTATGCAATGCAGCAAGACTAAATGGAGAAAGTCTCCACAAAAATTTACGTTTATGTAATATGCATCTTATGTGAAAAAAAGTGAATATATTGGACGGGAGGACTTATCGAGATTTAAGGGTCATCTAGGAGCGTCCCCTTTCCCTTAATCCTCCCCCCTAATCTGCTAGAGTCTATATTGTGAAGTTTCTATCCCTACCAATACAAATACCTAAATGCGTGTGAATGCTTTATTCATCAATAAGCTTCCTTAATTTTTACTTATATTTTTTAAACCGATTGCTAGGTGGAAGTGGAAACTGGCGTCGGTGGGGATCGAGGCACTCGTCCCACTTACCTGGACAATTCGACCGTGGTGGTATACCTAGCTCCTGGCGTGGAGCCTCTGAAGATCGAGTCGAAGCTGCCAGCAGGAGGAAGTTACATGTTCCTTGTTCATTATTATCAGCCTTATAATCCAGGTAGATAAATTAAACAGGATCTTTAGCTCTATAATATAGTTTCACACCATACTAGTTAGACAATATTTACACCAGTTCGTAACATTTATAGGTAGGTATCTCATCTTTTTTGTGTTTTTTCTCTAAGTAGGTACATTATAGCACAATTAAATATAAGTAGTGGTTTTTTATAAATTTTAGCATTCTGCACTTCACATAATTATGGAGAACATATTATAAACTATTACTCTGCCAAGTTTCACACTCCTCCGTGCGCGCAATATTATCAAAAAGGGATCCACAGTTTTCGCTTCACGTATTAATATATATAGATTATTTAATAGGTATCTTATCATTAACTTTCTAGAAAGCACTATCGACGCAGTTCTAAAGACTGACGGTCAACAGTTCGACCTTACAATGCCGGTACAGCACTGCCCATCCACTACGGGCTGCCGATCGCTTCTGAAGCAAGCTGACGGTACCAACCACTTCCCCGTCACAGAGAATGTCAACATCACGTTTAATGTAAGATTATTTTACATTTCATGTTAGATTATAATCAATCTTTCGGATCTTTCCCTTTGTCGGTTTCTACAGCACCCGCGGGACGAGTAGGGTGATTCTATTCTTAGGCCGGAAACCACACGGCATTAATTTCTAACTAAATTCGATATAATTCACTGATAATTATGTCAAAGGTCAAATTACTTTTTACTGATTTCAAATAATCAATACCGTGCTTATTATGTTTTTATATTTAGTTTCTCGCACATTTTATCTTAATTAGTGTTAAAGCTGCCTAAATTCACCTGAATTCCTTCTCCAGGGCAACAGTAGCAAGGGTCTCTGGATAGACTACATCCTAGTGATCGCTTCACCAGACTACGTGGACTCTGCGTTAACTGAGGCCAATATCATTGACTACACCAGAGAGTTCATCGAGAAATGCGCCAACAATCACTACCACATCAATTCGAATGAGACAGGTCAGTCATTATTGCTTCTTCTTTGACATGGTCTCACTGCTGAAATGAAATGAAGACCAAATAATCGGACTCCAATGTTTTATAAAGTGTATTCCAAATCCTTATGATAATTGTACTATTTGATATTAATTTTGATATTACCATGGGCGTAGCTACAGCTTTAACATGGGGGAAGGGGGGGGGGCGAGGATCCAAAAATGTACCAAGATAAACTTGTTTTTGCCCGAGCTTCACACAGATAATTTCACAATATGCGGTGCGGTGGGTAAAGGGAGGTGCACTGAATGCACGTACTTACTATCGCTCGTAGTTGCGTTTGCGTCAAATATAACCCCCCCCCCCCCTATATACGTCCATGTTTTATTTGTGAATAATCCAACAGGATTCTGCCGAGACGCCATGTTCTCAATAACTGCGGAGTACAACAGCGGTGCACTGGCTTGCTTCTGTGACTTCATGGGCTCTACAGAGCTGGAGTGCGACACCTTTGGAGGCCAGTGTCCCTGCAAGCCCAATGTTATCGGGAGGTCTTGCAGTACTTGCCGCACTGGGTACTACGGGTTCCCCAACTGCAGGCCTTGCCACTGCCCATCTACTGCCATTTGTGATGATAATGGTAAGTATCCATATAAGGTACAATTCACCTTCTTGGTCGGTGGAATTTGATTTCTCTTATCTCCAGTAGAAACTTTTACTTGCTATGGTGACCATAAAATCTGTCGCGAAAAATTGTTATTCCCTTTAATAAAATAAATGAGTGACATTGTTGCATATAGCCATCGATTGAGTACCTAAATGCATAAAAAAGGACTTTTTATATTATAGGTTATTGTCACACAAAAAATTAAAACATGTATTTTATGTAGGTGTATGCATCTGTCCGAAAAATGTGGAGGGGGACAATTGCGATCGTTGCAAGCCCTACACTTTCAACTTTGACGTTCAACGTGGTTGTGACGACTGTAGCTGCAACCCGCTCGGTGTTATCGACAACCAATTGCAGTGTGAAGCCGACAGCGGTAACTGCGCGTAAGTTTTAAGACGTTATTTTAAGGCTTGTAGGAATAAAATCGAGTATGAACAGGATTCAAAACTGCTAATCTAACCAAATCAACTGTTGCCAAAACTTTCCAAAACCAAACAACGTTTCTTTAACTGTCTCAAAAGGTCTTACCTATGAGAATATTGATGGCTACTATACATAATATATAAGGGTCAGGTAACACTTTGGTGATTTTCGTTTTTTGATGCTAAGTGCTTAATTTTACCATAATTAATAATATGCAAAAAAAAACAGATTTATCGGTAGAAACAATACCTAATTTTTGT
Organism: Protodeltote pygarga; assembly: GCA_936450705.2. Classification (NCBI taxonomy): domain Eukaryota; kingdom Metazoa; phylum Arthropoda; class Insecta; order Lepidoptera; family Noctuidae; genus Protodeltote; species Protodeltote pygarga. The sequence continues at coordinate 18,306,952 of OW388248.2, forward strand.
TGTAGTTAAAAAGCATTGTAGCACACTTATTAAGGGGCCAATCAGTCATTTGAGACACACGATAACTAAAAAACTAAAAGAATATATAATTTCACTTAAACCTCGGACATAAGTGTCATAACCAGTCATAACAAATATGCAAAGTTTCATAAGTTTCAGTTTTATCATATTGAAACTTTGAGAGCCTCTACAGAAATGTTATGACTTTGCATTTTGGCCCATAAACATAGGACCCAATTAAAAGTAGTAAAACTATTCAAAACTAGTCATTACAAAAACTGCTAAGCCAGTTACTCCCCATGACGCCGCTGCCGACCGAAAGTTGCCAATATATTCTATTACTGTAATTAATTGCTGTAATCCTAAGCCTGAAAGTTATTCAATATTCGTTTAGCATTACACAAGACTCTATTTGTCACCAGTTGCCGTGACAACGTGATAGGACGAACGTGCGACCACTGCTTGCCCGGACACTACGCGTTCCCGGAGTGCGTGCTATGCACGTGTGACAGAGATGGTACGACAGACGACGTGTGTGACCAGAACACTGCGCAGTGCTACTGCAAGAAATATGTCACGGGACAGGTTCGTACTAATAAATTTTCAAAAAAGCTTAGCCCTTGTCCAGAAATTAGCCACGACCATAACATTATCCGCTTACCGTATTAGATCTTCTGTAGTGCACAAACTCGGGAATAGTGGATGAACCAGTAGTGAAAGCCCCCCATTTGGGCCAATAAAGATATTAACGTCATTCATCCAAGCTCTATGATCAAAAAGAGAAAACACTCCTTGTTCAAAACGCGATAAAAATAATTAAAAGGAAACATTATGTTGATTGATTCTAATCTTCATTTACCTTATTCAGGCCTGCGACACCTGCAAAGACGAATATTTCAATCTTCAAGCATCGAACCCTGACGGCTGTAACAAGTGCTACTGCTTCGGAAAGACCACTAGGTGTACCAGCTCCTACCTTACCTGGGCTGCCGTAAGAATCTTCAAATACTACTACTGCTTTTTGCTTGCTTGAACTTTACGAAAATAAAAAGTACTTACATTATATTTATACTAATAGGCAAAGTTGGGTTTTGCCAGCCACATCAGAGCCTATCACGATGATAATCACCATTAGAACGTAGAGACATGTAAGGAATCGTCATAGTCGGACACGGCGTGGAGTTATGATAATATTGTTTGTTACTTTTGACTTTATCCAATGCAAAATGATTTATATTTTATCTAATTTATATTTTCTAAAGACCGCCTGTTGGTCGGAACTCCGACCGTATTTTTTGAAAACACTTCTTCATCTACAGCCTCTCAATTACTGAAGGTTGTCAGTCAGCTTTTTTTGATAACAATAACAAAAAATCTTAAAGAAAATGGTTCTTAATTACTTTGGTTTTGTTTATTTTCATATTTTTATAAGTAATTTTAAACTGAACTAATTGTGGATATTCATAATTTGTAAGCGAAGGTACTGCAAATTCTAATGTACTAAGTTTATTGACACCATGGGTTATTATTTTGTTAATTGAAAATGGTGAAATGTGAAACCACTTTCATACATTTAATATGATTTTTTATTGAAAGTGTAATAAAAAATTATAAATCTAAATTGTAATTTGTTAATATTCAAGCATTTTCATTATAGTTGATCAGCACCATCTCTAACCGTTTCTTAACCCACCAGATCGATGGAATGAGCGACTGGTACCTAGTCAACGTTGACGCTAATCGAACCTTGAACATCTTCCCTCGCAACCTCGCACCGGTTATGGTTAACGACTCCGTCATCACTGCAGACCTAGTCGGTGATGACAGCGGCCAGAAAGTGGTTTACTTTGGAGCACCTGATTATTATCTTGGTAAGCTGCTTTGAAACGAATGCTTACGGTTTCTGCCCTAACTAAAGGCTTTAATTGACGCCATGCTCGTGCCAAGCTCACTAAGCTTGGGTCTAAGTCAAGGCAATGTCGTGCGACATAATTGTCGATCACTGATTCGCTCGCAGCGATACTTATTTGCCAAAAAACGCGGAGCAGTTGTCTGAAAGAACCCTATTATGTGAATTTCTGACATTCTGTAATCAACCTTATTCCTGATGTATATTGCGTTGATATTCGTGTAAGTGGAAGTTAGCTGACTTTAGTTAAAAATAATATACTTAATTTTACTACAGGCAAGCGTCTAACATCTTACGGCGGGTACCTCACCTACTCCATATTCTACGAGACCGGGCCTGACGGGAATGCGATCGCAGCTGCCGACGTCATCATCGGTGGTTCCGACGGGTATGTCATATTTTTATTGAGCATGGCGAACATTGCAAGCATTTCAGTACCTTGTTACCGAGGTACCTAACTAGGTAACTACCAACTTTAGATAAGTCTTGTGTAGTTACCTACCTCGAAAATAGTTAAACTTGGTCGGTGAAAAGTCTTATCAGGTGTTATCACAATTATGAAAACATTATCTAGAGGAAAATGCTATGAAGTCACCAAGTATGAGGAAAACTAATTAATAATGTAACTAACCAATCTTCTCTCTTTAGGTACCTAGTTCACAACAGCGTAGAACAGCCACCATCAACTTTGACCTGGACTCATCCTGTCAGATTATCTGAGGAAGAATTCAGCAATGCTGACGGCACCCCGGTCACCAGGGAACAGTTCATGAATACCTTGGTCAATGTCAGCAGCATATACATTAGAGCTACCTACTGGGATCATTCAGTGGCGACTAGGTAAGTGTCGTAATGTGCAAAAAATCAACTGTAATAATGGAGCCCTGACCAATATTGGTCTAGTTAAATCTGAATGATAAAAATAAATGTTTAAAAATATGTTTCTAGACAAATAGATTAATAAGATGGAACGGTGGAAAACTTTATTTTCTGTGGTCATTGTTTTATATAGGATGACGTATAGTAACAGATGTTTTCTAGACAATTTGTCTGAACATTTATTTGCGTTGTGGCTCTTAAATCAAACCCCACCTTCAGTTTGTGGATATTTAAGATGCGTCGCAATGATTCACTTTATTTTTACTATTTACAAAAATCTGCATATTTGACTGATAATATAATAATAAGGCTAGGAGGATGATGTCAATTTTAAGTTAACTCTTTATCTATCCATTTCCGTGACAAAAACGAAATGTCTTTCTCATGGAGATTAGGACATAAAGTTAAATCTGAAATAACAAGGACTCCTTGGTTTTCATGTCTGCGCCCTCATTTCTTATTAATGTCTTATCTCCTGCAGCCTAATCGCAGTAACCTTAGACATCGGTGTAGAAAACTTTGACATTGAGGAATATTCGAAACGCGCGTCTTCAGTTGAAGAGTGTCAGTGCCCGAAGGCTTACAGAGGCATGTCTTGTGAACAATGTGCGGAGGGATACTACAGGCTTCCTTCTGGGTTCTGTGTACCTTGCCAGTGTAACGGACACTCTAGAGAATGCGATGTCAATACTGGAGTTTGTTTGGTAAGTTTGCAGTTGTTTGTAGATTGGGACTGGGATAGTCTTGCTTATAGGATATTTATACATAGTTTCTTATCTAGGAGTGCACAGACAACACGATGGGTGATCACTGTGAACAATGCATCATTGGTTACCACGGCGACGCTACTGTGGGCACACCTCGAGACTGTCTCATCTGTGCCTGCCCCATGCCTTATGTTTCCAACAAGTAAGTTATTGGAGTCTTTCGGTATCATTGAAACTGTCGAAATGCGAGAATGTTAAAGAAGCAAATGGATCTACTTTTCTCGATAAGAACAAGATTCTTCTTCTTAGCGTGTCGATGGCAATCTAAATTGTCTCAGCCCAGAACTGGGCTACGAGATTGGCACCTTCAGTAGCGTCCATCAGGTCCTGTAATGTACAAACGACAGGGCATGCAGGGCACGATATTAAGTGCTCCATCGTTTGTGGGACAGCACCACATTTACACTCCAGAGCAGAGTCATCAATAAATCAAGATTGATAGATGGGTCACAATTATAAAATATTTCCTGAGTAGGTATGTGTTATAAAAATTGCTGTCTTCAGTATTTTCTATTTTTTTCATTAAGGTAATATTGTATTGATTGGACAAGACGGTCGAGGCCAATCGACAAGGAGTAGCAGTTTCATTGATGCCTTTTTAGGCAAGCTGTCCTTCATTCTGAATAGGACCTGAATTTTTCTTTTTCAGTTTCGCCATCGGTTGTGACCTTAGCGAGAACGGATCGCTCATTTCTTGTCAATGTAAGCCAGGCTATGGTGGTGCGAGGTGCGATTTCTGTGCGGCTGGATATTATGGCATACCAGAACAAATCGGTAATTATAATAAATATGCAAGGTCAATTTGGCGGTAAATTTTAAGCCTGGTTATCAAACAAACCATTTATCTAGGATATATTAATCTATGTTCCTTTCAAACCATGATAAAACATTTGATGACAAAAGACCCATATAATAAAAATCAAGACAAAATGGCAGCCAGAAATATAAAAGACTGCAAACTTCACTTGTTAGGCCAGTGTTGGTAATTATATAACGTATTTAATATCTCAATAAGTATCTAATATCATCTAATAACCTATCTAAGAGACAACCTTTTTGTAGTAGACCCTCGTCTGTCGGTACTAGATGGAAAGGCAGAAGAATAAATAAAAAATATCAAAATCAAATATCTAATCAGTTTAGCCCATACTTGTCTGCAGGCGCATAACGCGATGTCACAACATCTTGATATGTGTAACTGTACTCTGAATGATTTCTTTCTTTTACTTTATGCATAATTAATAGATACATTTTTGTTTATTATTAAGTTTGTATCTACACTGTTTTGGGTAGTACCTGTGATGATATTTATGTAAATTATGTGGTAGTAAATAAATAACTTTGGAACGAATGATACTTCTCAATATCCGCTAGTTCCAAACGCGTGTCTAAATAAAATTATATTTATATGTTTTATACATCAGGTGACTACTGCAAGCCCTGTAACTGTTCCGGTAACATAAATATCAACGACCCCAGCTCTTGCGACAGCATCACCGGAGATTGTCTCAAATGTGTCAACAATACTGCTGGAGCAGCTTGCAACCTCTGCGCTCCTGGCTTCTACGGAGACGCCATCTTTTCTAAAAACTGCACCGGTAACGTAACTAACTAGTAACTAATGTAAATAGTTCCAAAAAAAATGCAGGTTTGAACTCCTTCTGGATCAAAAGTGACAGCTTCCAGGAATGAAAGAAAGCAATATTTATTCAGCTCTAGAGAGGTATGACACACAACTGTTAACAAAAAACAAAACACTTTTAAAACAGAATAAGAATACGAGTACGGTGTACAATTTCCTCGCGTTTATGCTGGAAAGGTAAGTTCAGCGTATGCTAGACAAGTGCCTAGCGCTGATTTCCAACTGTGTGGTGACTCACGGTCACAAGCCTGAATCTACGCGACAGCTTTAAACAAAACAATAAATTTAGGACACACAAATTAAGCACAATTATGACGTGTGTGTTATGTATGTTTTTTACATGTAATTTATTAATAATTTCAACAATTATGTGCTCTGAATATGTAGGTAATGCTTTGTGGTTAGTAGGCGTAATGGCTAATCTATTTGTTTTCGTTTGGTAGTTAAATGGTCGTCAATTAACGCTTAACCTGTCAATCGAAAACACTGGGTCAGAGAATAAATTATGGTCCCCGATTCAACAAACTGAAGTTTAGAAGAGCCTGAAGATATATATTTTTTTAATGTTGGATACAAGCCTCTTTTGTTTACCTGTTCTTTTTCCTTCAGCCTGTAGTTGCGACGAATTTGGCATGGAACGCTGTGACCCATCAACGGGCACATGCGTGTGTCGTCAGGGAGTGATCGGCAATCGTTGCGATCAGTGTGAGCTGAACCACTGGGGGCTCAACAGTGGGCAAGGGTGTTCTCCTTGCGACTGTGACATCGCTTCCGTGTCCGCTCAGTGCGATGGTAACACTGGACAGTGCAAGTGAGTGCAACAGTTTTTTAATTTTTAGGTAATTAGCTGATAACATCCTAAATCGTGAATCAATCCTTATAATTATGTTCCTTTTCTTGATTGAATACCTACTATCTATTTTATAAAAGATACAATTTTACAAATTTCAAAAATCGATTTTCAAAGAAGACAAAATGGTACTTAACTATTTTGTCTTTGCCTATTATAAAGGTACCTAAGAATAGGTAATAGACAGGATTTCAGATATTTTCCCTACGATAACATCTCAACTTCTTATAAAAATATCAACTTGCTTGCTTGCATAAATGAATTTTAGTTCATTAGTTCTAAGCTGTGTTCTAAGCAGTCCATTGTCTATTTTCACAACTGATGATGAATAATATAAAATGACTTTTCCATTGCAGTTGCTCAAAGGGTGTGACTGGTAAACATTGCGATGTGTGTGCAGCTGGATATTGGAACTACACCAAGGAAGGGTGCGACCGTGAGTATTGACAATATCCCAAGAGAAAGTTAAATGCAGGAATAGAAGAGACATCTATATTCTGACCTCGTGTTTTACACATGTATATTTATAATGTCTCAGTGGGAATTAAGCTTACGGATTACCTGATGGTAAGCAATCACCGCAACCCTCTAACAGACTAATTTCTGCCTGGGCCCCCAATCCAAAAGGCCCCCAAATCTTGATAAGTACCCCCGCCGAACAAATTGTTTTTTTTTTACAAAACGTCAATATTTGAGAAGACCCTTTCACCGTATTCTGTGATTTTAGATTGAAATCCATATTGATATTTTACATCCAACCTAAGTAGGTATTAGGTACAATAAAAAATAATTGACTAACTTTAAGCCTTTTTCTTCAGACTGCAACTGTAACACTGGTTATTCCCTCGGGTTCACTTGCAACGCGACCGGTCAGTGCGAATGCTTGCCCGGTGTCGTCGGCGAGAAATGTGACAGATGCCCAGAAAGGTAAGCCGTAATTTTTATGTTTTAAAGAATTTGACACTGATAGCAGCAAAAAGCGCGTAGGATAAACGGTGGTTATCATCCTTAAATTAATCTAATGCGCTCAAATTCAGCATTCTCGTGCAATTGATTTGATTTGATTTCGCAAACATTATTTTCAACGGTTCTTTACGTTTACGCTAAACGCTAAACGTTCATAAAGCAGAACATGGAAACTTGAAAAACGGCATATTATTTTGTATTATTTTTTACCATACCCTAGGCTCGGTCTTAGATATTCTACAGCTTTTAATAATGTTCTTAGATGGGTCCTTATACCCAACGAGGGATGTTTGGAGTGCGACTCCTGTACGGATGCTCTGCTCATCACCATCGAAGACATGAGCGAACTGTTAGCCAACGAGACTACTGATTTCAAGGTAGGTTTTTAATTAATTTTAGCTTATAACTTAGATATTTAGGCTTACCAGAATTCAGCAAATAAAATTTGTCTGCCTTACTACCAGATAACTTTGTCTTGAGAGCGCTCTTATTCGCCAATGGATTTGCATGAATTCTATAACTGCTTTCCTTAATTAAACAGACTTACATTTCTGAGTACTCTTTGAAGCTTGAAAGAGACTACGTACGACTAAAGACATTCGTTTTCTGAAGCCTTCTGAAAATACATTGAATTGAAACCATCTTGCTGAAAAAAATAAATAAATAAAAATTATTCATAATCTTTCAGGACAAAGCAGACTCTTTCTTCACGACCCAGCGTCTGAACTACATCGCCAACCAGACCCAGTTACTCCGCCCGAAGGTTGCACAACTTAAGAACGTGGACATCGACGAAGTCACCACCGCTGTCAAGACTTTGGAGAATAGCGCTAAAAATCTGCTCAGATCTGTAAGTTAAATGAAACACGTAATTAAGAACTCATAGCTCTATTTACTTATGATGCATTTCTGGTACTATGATACCACAGTGAACACGATAACTTAGATAAGACTGCGTTTGATGCAGTCAGTCTGTGGATGAATGACCATTGATGCTTCATGTTCTGTATGTAGCTTTTATGGCACGTGAATCAGTGGAACCTGAAATGGCTTGATAAATTATTGGCAACAAACGTCCATCTGCTAACATTTCATTGTATCATCGTGGAGTATGTTCTATTTTCTCTCGAATTCCATATTTTTGTGTGAGAAGGTTACCGACTCTTTAGAGTGGCGCATTGGTGTGATTAGTTTTCATAGTATGTAAAGTAAAGTATGGTTTAAAAAAGTGTCTGCGTTAAAACTAAAATTGGCTCAGATGTGCTATTTTAAAATATAACTGTATCCAATGCTTTATTTTTATGTTTTATTTTTATTTTAGGCGGAATTTGCAGCTACGGACAGTGACAAACAAATCACCAGAGCGGCAGACTTAGCCGCTGACGCTGATAAGATCTTAGCTTCGGTTCGCGACAACAGCCAGAAAGCCAAGGCGACTGTCACACATGTATCTGACTTGGCCACCGGCTTGGAACTTAGTCAGCAACCTAAGGTGGATAGCGCACTATCTGAAGCTAGGCAGATCAAGAGCGACATTGCTGGTGAGTTATCTATCTATCTATGTATACAGGGTTATTTGTAAAACACCAGCACTCTTAAAAGGGTTCATTAAACTCATCATTATGAACAACTTTTACTATGGGACCTGAAATCGCAAAAAAAAAATCATCTGTTCCATACATTTTGTAGAATCATGTGAACATAAATGTATGGAACAGCTGATTTTTTTTGCGATTTCGGGTTTAGTCCAAGGGTTTGGTAAAAGATGTTCATAATTATGAGTTTAATGACCCCTTTTAAGGATGCTGGTGTTTTACAAATAACCCTGTATATAAATGAATTGCTGTTCATTAGTCCCACTAAAACTCGAGAATGGCTTAGAGTAAGGTAGGAGAAAATGTTTTTCCGTGTTCTGTCAGTGCCTGTACCTATTCATAATAAAACTTTCTTCCTTACAGACAAGGATCTGGCACCGAAACTATTGCAAGCCGCAAGCGCCTTCGCCAACGCCACTAAACAAATCGAGCGCATGAACGTATTCGTCGAACCGGTTAACGAGCAAGCCAAGGTATAATAAAAGATATGATATCTGAATAATTTTATTAACAGCACAGATTTTATAATGAATCCAGTATATAGCACATCAGATTAATAACTTAACCCACTCAGAATACCTTCAGACAAGTCAAACGCTTCCTTTTCACCATCGTGGCATAAAAATAACTAATATTCATCTTTCATATTATAATTTCTTCCAGAAATTCCACATTCTTGTGAATGACACTCGTGATGTGAAAACTAAGCTAGACGAAATGCTGCAATACACTGACTTGGCCCAACACACGGCAGACGAGGCTGAAAAACTTAACGCCAAGAACAGGTAATTACTAAAATTCCTTAAATGCTCTATGCCTATTATGACAATGGCCTCACTCTCCTTCTACTTTCCACCTTTTTTTTTACATGCTGATTTAAAGCCTTATTAATATTAAAACAAATTTATTTTGAGAAAGTGTTATGCTCACGACTCTAAAGAATTACAAAATTATGACCAATCTGTGAAGCGAAAATAATTCCAGGTCGTAAGAGATCGTTTTAGTCCTTACTGTATTGACTACCATTCAAATGAACTACTATAGGTATAAGGTCTTTAATAACCTTGAGTTCAGCCACGTTCGTTGATACCTATCTCTGTTTTTCACAAAAAGAAACACAAACAGCATAAAATTAATACTTACTGCACCAAAACATGAATCGTAAAGATTAAAACACTTTTCTTCTCAGGCAATCTAAATTCGGCAACAAAGGCACCTCAGTATTAAAACTGAACACAGCGGCAGTAAAGGATCTGATTGACGCCGGCTACGATATCGGAAATGGAACCTTCCACAACTTGGTGGCCGCGACTGTGGTCGTTAACTCCTCAAAAGCACTGGACGATATCCGTAAAGCCAACCAAGATATGGTCGATAGGGTTGATGATCTGGAAAAAATACTGCCAGACCTCCATAATTTGACTGAAGTTGCCGGCCACCATACCTACATGCTAAGGAATAGGGTAAGCAAAACGCGTACATATTCTGAATCTATTTTTGTAACAAAGTATCAATTAAAAACACAATTGTAGTAAAAACCGATTTTGCCATTAAAGCCTTGTGCTTGTCAGGCGTTATTACTGACACCGGTAAATAACTACTTATATTTTTTTTAGGCTTGGTATATTCAAGAAAATTCGGCCCTTCCAGAAAATCTAGCTTACATTTTACTGTGTTTGAGGAAATTTTTAACATTCTCTCATTTTCATACGTTAATACGTTGACTCATCAAAGTTTTTATATTCAATTCTGAATTTGTCAAACCTTAAACCCTTTATTAACCCTAAATTTTATTCTATCAGGCTGACAACCTCCGTGCTTTAGCTGAGCGTGAAAATAACAACTCTCGCACGCAACATGCCTTCACCGCCGCGTCAGCTTACTCGTCCATCGTGCAAGAGATAGGAGACGGCAAGAAGGCAGCCGATGACGCTGAAGCAGCTGTTAAGAACGTTACTGAACTTGTGAGTCTTTGTCTATTCCCTTAAGACCCTTTAATCATTGTTTCTAAAAAAAAAGTACCGCCTAAAATGTTGTCACTTTACCCTATTATTTTTCTTAGACAAATAAACTCGTCGACCAAGTGGGTCCAGCTCGCGACAAATCCCAAAGTCTTCTGGAAGGTGCTACAAAAGCCCAGAACACGGTAGAGCAGTCCTTAAGCCCGAATTTGACTAAGGCTGAAGAGAAACTGGCACAAGCCACAAAGACCATGGGATCAGCTGATGATGACAACAATGCTATACAGTTGTAAGTTTTATTAGTGGTGTTCGAATACTCGTATTTTTAGGAGATAATTTTGATATTTGTATATTTATCTGACTTACGAGTATTAGTCATCTAGCTGTTATGACTGGTACTGACTAATACTTAGGTACCTACTTTAAAAGTGTACTAGTACACTAGTACCTAGAAAACTAGTTAGTTTATTTACTCCATAAAAAATACTCTTTAATAGGACAATTATAGACATAATTTGGATGGTTTTGCTAGTCATCTTCGTTCCCATATCAGAAGCTGACCAGGTTCGCCGTTGACGGATACATCAAGGAGGACATCATCATCACAGACATAAAATACAATTTGTTATTTTTGTTATTATCAGGGGTAGTTTAATTTGTTGTAATTTTTCATCACTGTAGTCTAATTTGTTTCTTCAGTACCCTATTCTATTATTATTACATAATATTATGTAAGATTATAATTATTATAATCTTTTTGTCATAGATCTCTACCAACACCAGCACCGTTTTCTCTAGAAGGCGAAATTGCTAAAGCTGACCAGGTGAACAGTACAGTTAAGTCTACCCTGGACATTATGTCACAATTGGGAACCGATTTGGCTGCCAGCAAGGAATGGGCGGAGAGCCTACCTAAGCTCGCTGATGAAGCCCAAAAGATGTCCTCTAATGTAGCCAGCTTAGGTTTGTACTAACGTCTGATCTCACTCTCTTCTTACTTGAAGTTAAATTTAATAAATGTGATATATTTTTCACTAGCTTTTGCCCGCAGCTTCGCCCGCGTGGATGTTGAACCAGGATAAAATTTATATTTTTTGTTAATCCAGGAAATATGGTTTTTATGTTTACCGAGTTCTATTCAAATCAAAAGTGTTTAGGTAACAAACATCTTCACAAACTTTTATTAGTGCAGATTAGTAATGTTATGATATGACAGTTCAAGTCCGCCCAAGTCAGTTGTTTTTGCGAGTTTCTTATTAAGCAAAACATGTGCATAAACATTTAAATTATCCAAAATATTTATTATTGAAAACATTATATATTGCCATTAAACATTATCCAGGACGATGCAATGGATAGAGCGAAGGGGAAGCGAAAAACCCGAAAAGCAGACCCCACTATCATGTGGGAATAATTATTGCACAGGAGAGAATGAGAGATTTTTTTAAATATACCTATTGTATTGTATATGTTTTGCACATTTGAGAGCAATTATTCCAACAAAGATTAGTTTTATATTTAAGTCTTACTAATGTATAGGGCAAAAGAAAAAGTTATAAGTGCGCTTCGCATATTTTATTGCATAATTTCTGACCTAATAAAGCGAAAAACCTATGTAAAAGAACAAAAGTTTCGTATCAATATCAAATCCGAACCAGGATATTTAGAAAAACATACAGATTACTTTGTTTGTAGTTTTGCTCTCGGGAGCTAAAATGTACAGAGAGTCAGGACTGGTGACCCGAGAGCAAACGACTTACAGTCTATGTGAGGAGAAGCTGGTCCTGAGATCGACACCCGCAGACTTCTCATGGCGAAACAAACGCCCACAGGAAACTACACTCGCTTAAATTGAAAGGGATAAATGTGGAGAATTAGTGGTACATGGTGTAAACACTGTCTCGCCAATACCGAAACCCGTTAGAATTTGCGCCTTGATGATTTGCAGATAATTTACATTAAGCCATCAGGCCATCATTTTCTGGGTCCCTTTACACAATTTCAAAGGCGTTAAGTTCCGAAGAAGCATAATCGGGACACCGACCTTCAACTTAATGACGTCCGTCGGAAGTCCACTTGCAGTGAGGGAATTCAGGAATTTTAAAGAATAATGAGTGGCGTCATCTTGATTGACAACAGTGTTTATAAATGTGTAAAACACTTCATTCTCTTTCATTTATAAAAGAATGCATTCGTTGATTGCTGCAGCTTGATTATTTTTGGGCGTTTTGAGTTGGAAAATTCTTGAGCATGTGGATTCCTACTCAGCCGCCCATAATTATTGTCAAGCTCAACTTATGAATACAGGATCATAAAAATAATCGTTTCAAAGAACCATTCACCTCATCAGCCCCAGTTCCTCGCGTCACCACAGGCAGCGTTCAGTGGAAATTGCCGCTGAACATAACTGTGACACCACCCATTATGTGTTGGTTCCTACGGATGTCTTTTAGAGTTCTGTGTACCGCATCAACTGCTTTTCTGTTTGCCATTATACATTTATCCCATCATACGATCAAAGAACAATTCTTAAGCAAATGCCTGCCTTGTCACTATTTCGTGACACATCACAAACAGGTGTTTCGTTGCTCTGTAAATTGATGGGAATCCTAAACATGGTGTGCGCTGTTTTGTCACCAGAAAACAACGTGGCAGTAATCGCCGAAGACGCTACTGCAATTGTAATTTTGCCCTGCCTCCCTGCAAGGATGCCAGTGGTTATAAATATTTTTCCTGTCCCATCAGGAGTATCCAAGAAAATTATTTTTCCTCAGATTTAAATCGACTCCTAACGCCATCTAGTTAAGAAAAAGGAAACATTATGTTTTAAATAATAATAATTTTAATGCTTCAAATTAAAGCGGATTTTTTTTATAAGCTGAAATTTTTAAAAGTATAATCCCACACGATGCGCGTTGCTTCCTTCGGGTTTCAAATTGAAATATTTAAAAAAGAATTCCGCTGATCTAAATAGACTCTAACGCCATCTAGAACACTATGTTTTAAATAATATAAATTTTATAAATGTTTCAAATTAAAGTGGTGACGTTTTTTACATACATACATAGACTCACGCCTGTTTCCCAGAGGGGTAGGCAGAGACAACGGATTTCCACTTGCTACGATCCTTGCATACCTCGTTGCATATACGTTTTTTATAAGTTGAAAAATTATTAAAAAGCATATTTCCTTCGGGTTTCAGCCGGTAAGTAATAAAAGTCATTAAGAATGAATTACCACAAAAATACATATTAATTTCAATGACAAAAAAAAATACAAAAGAATCCACAAAAAGTTTGCGGAACTGGAGATCGAACCCAAAGCCTTACACTTCCAAGGCGTTCGCCCGACCGGAAGGCTATGAAGTCTGTTGACATATTGACAAAATAATCGTTCCTAAAAGATATTATTATGTTATGTTATGTAATGTTTAGCTCCTTGTGGATATAGCGTGATAATATTTTGTAAATTGAAATTTAATAATATTTTTCCCTACAACAACAACAATTCTGCAGCAAATTCTAGAAATACGCTGCTTACTACAATACTGCTCATCCCCCATAATTATAAACGTAATAATTTATACCCTATAAGTTGACTAAGAATTTAAAAAGTATATTTGCTGAATTTCAACTAAATCTGTCCAGTAGTTTTCGCGCCAATCAATTACATACATACTTCGTTACGATTTTATTATATGTATAGATATTCTTAATATTGCTTTTTTTTTCCATTTCCATTAAAATTCAAATTTTATTCCAATCTTTCATTAGGTAACTTCTTTAAAAAAATTAAACTGATGTATAACGAACTTTCTTTATTTTATTATCATCATCGTTCAGATCTGCTTCTTCTTCTTCTTATCGTGTGGTTGATGAACAACCTGGTGTCAGAATTTAAACCGCCCGTAGGCCTCTGACATGGCTGAGATCTGCTATGAAGAATATAATAGAAATAAAAAAAATAACGATCTACCTAATAGAAATGTATTTACTTCAGTCAAGGACATCGATAAGCTGAACCCGACAATCACGCAAACATACCGCACTGTTAAAGTGAGACAAGACGATCTCGAGCATCGCCGTAAAGAAGCTGATGAGAAACTACTCAAACTGAAGGAACTCATTGAACAAGTAAGGGATAATGTTGTTGAGATAAAAAATATATACTACTACTACTATACTATACTACTATACCAATTTTATACTACCCGATGTTTTATTTCTACTTCCTTTCAGGCCCGCACAGTAGCCAACCGCATCCAAGTCGGAGTCACCTTTGACCGTCTGACGACACTCCGACCGCGTCTCCCGGACACTGTGGATGAAATGTCCACTTCGACTCACGTGTCTGTCTATTTCAAGACCAAGGAGAAGGATGGTCTCATATTGTACCTCGGCAATCCTAAGGACACCATGTTGAGAAGAACTAAATCTGTAAGTACTCTTTTGTATTGTTTTGAATGTGGTCGTTACACATTTTTGGCAAAGTGCAATCTATACTGAGTATGCTTAAGTGTTGATTTAGAATATCATGATTTTGTTGACGTTCGGAACCTTTCAAACTATCTATGTCAGTATAGAATTATATTATTTACAAGGGACTGCCTCATTGGTCTAGTGGTAGCAAGCGCGACTGCTGAGCACGAGGTCCTGGGTTCGATTTCCGAGTCGGGCAAAAGTGTTATTGGGTTTTTCCATTAGGAAATTCTCAGTAGCAGCACGGAGTCTGGAATTGTGCCCGGTTAATGGCAATAGGCTCGCCCCCTATTACATGGGACTTATAAAATAGCCGGCGAAACGTGGGTGTACTGCACACCTCTGCCTACCTCCTCTGGGGAATACAGGCGTGAGTCTATAAAAAAAAAAAAAAAGGGGTCTGTTTTCTATTTTTCACAAATCTTTTTTCCCAGGATGACTTCATGGTAATAGGCGTACAAAATGGCTACCCATACCTGACGATGGATATTGGAGACAGCGCTGAATCGGGTCGAGAGCCAGCCAGGATCGGAAGCGACAAGTTTGTTGCTGACAACCGTTGGTACCAGGTCATCGTGGACAGGTATAGATGGAATACTTTGGTTTTTTTAAATTTAGTGAGAGGGTCGTTACTAGATTCTTTTTCTGGCTATCAAGAAAGTAGTTATTGCACCCACGTTTTCCTTGATTTAACATCGATTATATACCTATGCAGATATTTTATTAAATAAATATTAAATTATATTCGATTAATAATAAGAAAAAATACAAATTCAAAGAGTTAACAGTGGTCAAAAAATTTAAAAATATTGGTATTTATAAAACAGTATTATGGTTACCAGACGTCATATGTATAATATAATAATAATAATAATATCCTAACCTCTATATATATAATAATAAAATCCTACTATATAATAGGTAGACTGATAAAAAACAACTTATTTACCCAAATTTTTGACATAACTTTCTTCAGGGTCGGACGCAATGTCAAGTTATCAATCCGGGAGAGTATGGACAATGGATCCGCAGACTACATACACTCTAAAGAAGCAGTGTTGCCAGGACAGCATACGATCTTCAACTTGGACCGACAGAAGTCCAAGCTGTACGTTGGAGGGGTACCATCAGATTCCAAGCTTCAAGGCGTGAGTTTCCCGGCCTTTGAGGGGCAGATTGAGGAGCTGATGATCGGGGATACGCCTGTGGGCTTGTGGAACTTTGTCAGCGCTGATAACTTGAAGGGGGCTCGACAAAGGTAAGGTGGCTTGTGGTTGCTATAAATCTATTTATTTCTATAATTTTCATTCCTGATTGAATTTGATTTGAACAGTTAAACTTCGCATTTTGATGTAGGTACGTCCAGACGATACGCCTTTTTTAAATTATTTTTATTAATAGATAATTAATCTATTAATAAAAATAATTAAAAAGGCGTATTGTCTTCAAACTTAGTCAAATTCAATCAGGAATGAAAATTATTGGCAAATTATTTTCTTCATTTTTTTTTTCTTAATAATTATGGCAAATCTATAAAACCACAGAAAAAAAGCTTGGTAAATAGATGTCAATTCTTTTTCCAATTTCATATATTTATCTTCATCCACTCAGGGACAAGTTGGTACCTCCAACGACGGGACCACAAGAGTACAGATTCAACGGTCGAGCGCACGTAACCATGCCTGGCCGCGGCTATCTCGCTCCTCAGAAGAACCAAATCCTGCTATTCTTCAAGACATATGCTCCCAACGGATTGATATATCTTGTCGGAGAAGGAGCTTACTTCTTCTCTATTCAGATGCAGGATGGAAGAGTGTTCTTACAGGTTAGTACACATTATGTTTATTAAATTTGTCACAGCTGTCTTAAAATATATAGATCAGTACTACGACGGCCGGAGTTATAAGAAAAATTACGATTCTTTGTTTTCTTACTGATCTGTCTACTTCTGTAAAAGACTGGATTTTTTAAGAATAACAGTTTTTACTGTTTGGGATTTACAGTGGAGCAGGTTTTGAACTTTTTTGAAAACAAAACATTTGTCTTAATTTCTATTATTCTCCTTGCTCGATAAAAAAAACTGGTTCCCTCAAAGTATACGAAAATATTGCATTATCAAATATCATGACTTATTGGAACCTATCCACCGCCTCACAGGTGTCCCTCGGCAATCCAGACGACCTTCTCATAATCGGCACCACAAACACCTACAATGATGGAAAATGGCACAGACTCGACGCTGGACGAAGTTTCACCAAATGCTTACTCAAAGTGGACAGGGAAGTTCTCAAGATGGACTCTATCTCAACAGAAGATTCTATAGGAGCCCTAGATACTATGAACTTTGGAGGTGATAACAAGGGCATTCTTGAAGTTACAAGCCAAGGTTTCGATGGTTGTATTAGGCAGATCAGCATGGATGGTGTCAATATAGATCTGAGCGAAAATCTGGAGTCGATTGGAGTCGCTTACGGGTGCCAGGTTAGTTTAAGAACAAATTTCCTACTATTTTTCATAGAGATTGATAGATAGGTATCTTAAACGCCACGTGTTGCAATTCAATACAATTTTTTTATGGTACTTTCTGCTAATATGAAACTATCAAAACTGATTCGTAATTTAGGTAATGTGTTCTATCTTCTATTTACTCGTATTTTTCCTTTCCTTTATTTTGATATGCAGACAAGAAATATGTGACTAAAATCGGAAAAATAAATAAAAAATGACATATTTGAGGCAATGCCAATATAAATCAACCTTAAACCTACCGACTTAAATAAAGTGGAGTCTTCATCATATCTAAGTGTACTTATCGTTGTCTTCAAAGAAATTCAAATGTTTTATAACATCAATGAAAAAGACATTCTGGCAAAAAAGGAACTCATAATGCTCGCTATTATATAGTTCAAGCTCACTTTTATGTTCTCAATATACTCATATTGCTTTAGCTCCTATATTATTAGACAAGGCAACAAACAAATTTACGACCACAGATATAGACATACAAGCTGAGCACGCGAAGTAGATGCTCTTGCGTTATCTATGTACCTATATCTATATGTGTGTACGACCTAAACCTTATCCAGTTATTTATAATCGACTAAATACATCTAAATAAATTCTATTCCTCCACCAGTTCGCGTCGCTAGTATCATTATCAGGCAAGGACAGCTACCTCCGCTACGTGGACATTACGACGGAGAACCTTCAGCTCACGCTCAAGTTCAAGACGTCCAGTCCCGACGGACTCCTGTTCGTATACGTCAGCAGAACGCAGACCGCAGCTATGTCTGATAGCATATCTTTGTCACTAATTAAGGGTAAGGAACCACATTTTAATTTGTAACAGTGACTATAGACTAGTAACTAACAATAAAAATTAATTGTTTGGAACAGGTAAACTGGTGCTGGTGAGTCAACGAGAGCAGTTAGACACAGGACTGAGTACATATAACGACTCTCAGTGGCACGTCGTCACTGTGACACACAATAACAACGCACTCAGGCTCGTTGTCGATGACTTCGACTACTTCAGGTGAGCCTTTGTACTATAAAAGATATAGCAAAATATTTGGCAATAATTTGAAGCCGGTATAATAATTTGGTTGTAATTGCGAAAAATAACCCTTCCCGTTTTTCACCGTTTGCGATTGTCAAGCTTTTCGTTAACTTTTTATAATGTTTTATAAGTACCTACATTTAACTTACACTCTATATAAGATTTGGACACACCTAAAATAATATAATAAAAGAGCGTGTAAAAAAAAATATGTAAGTAGAATATGTGACTAGAGGGAGTAAACACTTCTATCCTCATTCTGCAAAATAAAGGCTCTTATCTATTAGTAATTACAGTAGTTACTTAATAGATAATTACAATAATAAAAAAAAGCTGTCAAAATGTCCAAACTTTGTTACTACGTATCATTGTTAATTAGTAAAAAATTATAAACAACTTTCAGTACGGATACAGCACCAGCCCCACTCCACATCTTAGACGGGGTATTGTTCGTGGGTGGAGTTCAGCCAGGTTACGTGGTAGGCGGTAAGGTTGGCACCAAGAATCCATTCAGCGGCTGCATTGCTGACGCCACCATCAATGGCCGGGTGCTTAACCTGCTGGAGCCTTTCAGTAACAGCAGCACAACCTTCGGAAGGTGTGGCACTACCACCACTACTGGAGGAGTTAGCCCAGGTATGTTTGATTATAAAGTAAAAGATTGTCGTTATATGTGCATTCCTGCAAATCTTGCAATAGGCAATCAAGCGTGTGTGTAGGTATGACAAGATCACTGAAGTATGAAATATAAATATAGGTAAGTAAGTCAATGGACAAGATACATTTATATAGATGACCTTTTCACATTTGGAAGGTAGGTACACAAAAGAATAAGTTAGCAATTATATTATTGTATTTGTACTTTTATGAACTGACTACTATAATAAGAAAGTAAGCAAGTTTCGTTTCTAATATTAACTACGCCTTCGAGTGATAGAGATGCTTTGAGTGCAACAACACAACTAAATAATCCTAGGAAATGGCATGATAATTATGTCATAACCTGAAACTGACCTCCTGTTAGGCTGGTTTTGTAGTGTCGAAAATAAATAGACCTTAAAAAATCTGCCTAATTTGTACCATGCGTAGTACGTCTTTAAAATCTGTGGTTGTACCTAATTAGTTACTTCTTGTTTTTGTTGACAGACCAAGCTCAATGGGCTGCCACTCCGCCAACAGACGTGCTGCCTACGCCAGGATTACCGGGATCAGCCCCTGAAGTCACGCCTATAAGTAATATTACTTATTACTTAATTTCAAGTGCATAATTTACTTCCTTTAACGCAGACAAGAATGAATGGTGCACATTTTCGTAGCATATCGTGCTAGCTATTGCGCGATAGTTGAATAACTAATTATTTTTTTACAAGTAAGCTTTAAAATACTTGTAAATAAAAAATATCTGCCTGCAACTGTTCCGTTGCAGGGCAAAAGGCTCTACTCATACAGAGAACGATTGAGCATTAGTCACCACGCTAGTTCACTGCGGATTGACGACTTCAGATTATTAAGTCCAGGTTTCTTTACGATGTTTTCCTTCACCGTTAGTCAGTGGTGTCTGAAATTATCTAAGAAAATACATAATGACATAGAAAAAGTCACATTGGTACAACTGTACAAGCCAGGTTCGAACTCACCCACATGCTTGAAAAGCGGGTCCATAACCAATGCGCCACCGCGACACGACTTGTAAATAATATAACATATTGTTGTTCCAGGAGAACCCATACTTCACGAGGTCCAACCAGTTCCCGCGGTGGTGGACACCACACCAGCACCACAGACTACCACGGAACGCTCCACAACCACCACTCAACCACCGTCCACCACCACACGCCGGCCGCCTCCGAAACCAGAGGTCGGGTGCGCCCTCGCTTACGACCCATATTACACGATGGGTGACCCCAACATCGGGTATAGATTTGGTAAGTCAGCCTCTTCTCGACATCAAATACCTTTGACAGAATCACGTTTATGGAAGTCTGATAAAGACAATTTATTTTTTATTTTACTTTTTTAAATTTTTCTATAATTTATCTACCTTTATCTTCTATATCTATCTAAATAATTATATATATCTATAATAGGTGTGTTTTTCCAGCTTCGGAATAGTTTTGATTTTGATTTATCTGGCAGATAATAATTTTGCATTTCATTTCTTTTTTTCTTTATTAGTATAAAAAAATGTAAACTAGTTAAGCGACTAGTAATGCGACTCACGATTGATCTTCATCCCGATTAATTGCAGTTATACCTACTCGTACCTACTTATATTAAATTACGGATATTTATTTTTAATTCAATTCTATTAACTATTTCTATCATAAATGCAAAATCACATAAATGGTTAAACTAAACAGTACCTACTTTTTTTTTTTTTTTTTGCAGTCAATATACTGTCTCTCTCTTGAATGCGCTAATATTTTTTAGGCACAGTATATCGCAGTCTGTCCACACAGTATGTCCCTTGCTATGTTTGCGTCTCGCTTACTCAATCGAAAGACTTACCTACTTCAGAAGGGCAAAGTCTAAATGACTGTCTCTAATAACTTTCAATTCTTCTCTAGGTACTCGCAATGACAGCCGCATAGAGTACTCGAGGTTGCCAGGCCGTCACCTTCAAGGCTTCGACCTGACGATAGCGTTTAGAACATTCGACCAGCATGGCGGACTAGTGTTCTATGCCGCGGCTGACAAAGACCCTAATCAGTTCCTCGCCTTCTACATGAAGGATGCTAGGGTAAGTACCTACAATACAAAAAAACGTGTAATGCGGAGAGGGATTGACTAAAAACAAGATTGATGCATTATATAGGTATTATAATATAAACGCGACTAGAAAGAGATTGAGTTCGGAAATTAGTTAATGTGATTGAGTTGGTAGTTCCAGAGTAATCTCTGAATTAATTTCTCTGTCTAAAATCTCTTGAATTTAATGTTGTAAGGGGTACATACATACAAACTTTACCTCTTCATAATAAAGATAAGCGTGATTTAAAATTGTAATTAATTTGACAGCTACATTTCACATTCAACTGCGGCGGCGAGACGGCGCTAATAAGCTCGACTCAGACCTACAATGGTACAGAGTGGCACACTGTGACGCTGACTCGTAGTGGAGGGCATGGCAAGCTGGCAGTGGACTCTGACCTCGTCGGTGAAACTAGCGTGGTCTGCAACGCACCCGCAGGCCTCACACCGCCATACTACTATGGAGGACTCCGAGATCTCAACGAAGTCATCTCTAAGAACCTCAACGTAAGTATTAGAGAAAGGGTAATCACAGCACTGATAGCCTAGTGGTATGACTGTCGACTGACATGTTAAAGGTCTTGAGTTCGATCCCAAGGCGTCCTCTGACTTTTTGTAAGTTATATGCGTGTTATAAATTAATTATCATAATATAGTCTCAAACTTTCGCGTACACTCAACATAATGAAACAACTTTTTAACGGATATAATTCGCGTTTTTATTTTGATAATACAATCCTGACGTTTCGAGTACTTTGCAGCACTCGTGAGTCGTGGTCGCAGGCAGACTGAGGTTGACAAGCGTCTGAACAGTTATTTAAAATTATTTTTGATCTACTACTAAAGTACTCGAAATGTCAGGTTTGTATTATCAAAATAAAAACGCGAATTATATCCGTTAAAAAGTTGTTTCATTAAATTAATTATCAGCTGCTAAAACGGTGAGGGAAAACATCGTGATGAAACCAGCACACCTGAGAGATTTTTCAATGGTGAGCAAAGCCATGTCAGAAGCCTACGGGTGGTTTAAACTCTGACACCAGGTTGTTCATCAACCATTTGGATACGATAAGAAGAAGAGAAAGGGTTAGAAAGAGTAAGAACTAAGTAATTTTAATGTTGTAATGAATAACTTTACCAGCAGGAATTGGATAATTTTTCGTAGACACGATGGGGTCCAATTGCTTCTAACTGATCTGACTGATGACTGATAAAAAAATGCTAATGGAAAGTCTTTAATACTTGCAGGGTTTTTACCAACCATTCAAGGGCTGCCTCAAAGGTCTGATGATGAACGGTCAGCATGTAACCGACGTATCTTTCCGCGTCAACTCGCTGCGCTGCGCAGACCACGTCGAAGAGGGAGTTTACTTCGGGGCATCAAATAACCAGCACAGCAACTACTTGAAGGTTTATTGCATCTACTGATCGTATTAGCGTATGGAGTATTTGTAAAACCTCATAGGTTATTGGGCCAA
Source organism: Protodeltote pygarga (assembly GCA_936450705.2). Classification (NCBI taxonomy): domain Eukaryota; kingdom Metazoa; phylum Arthropoda; class Insecta; order Lepidoptera; family Noctuidae; genus Protodeltote; species Protodeltote pygarga. Next base: position 18,329,787 of record OW388248.2, read on the forward strand.
TGCAAAATTAGGGCTGTGGGTTCGATCCCTGTGTCAAGAAAAATGTTATTGAGTTTTTTCATTAGGACATTCTCAGTCGCAGCACCGAGTCTGGAATTGTATCCGGTTCTCTGGCTCGCCCCCTATTACATGTGACTTATATTCGCCTACTTATAGCCGGCGAAACGTAGGTGTACTACATGCACTTCTGCCTAGCCCCTCTGGGGTATACAGGCATGAGTCTTTGTTATGTATGGTTTTTTATTAAGAGTATTTAACCTGAGTAACCACTTTAGTTTAGATATACCCAGTTTAATACCTCTTATTAAATTACTGATAATGAGGTTAGTTTGATTAAGCTAAGGTCTTAAACTGTCATAAATCACGTAGATCTTGTCAAGCGCCCAGAAATGAGAATCCATTGTTAAGCGTAGCCGGCAACATAAGATGATGTTAACAATATCTACTAACAATGCGTTCGCTTTTATTTTCAGCTCTTAGAAAACTTCAAAGTAGGAGATGAAGTGTCCATATCAATGGAGATTCGTCCTCGAAACAGCACCGGTCTATTGCTCAGCGTGCACGGGAAGAAGGACTACCTCGTCCTAGAATTGCTGGAGAATGAAGTCGTAGCCAGCGTGGAGAACGGAAACGGTCCTTTCCGCGCCAGCTACTCACTCGGAAACAAATTTTCCTTGTGTGACGGCAACTGGCATAAGATTCACGGTAAGGTCACTGGTACCGGAACATTGCGTATTTTTATTTAAATAATTTGTAATTTTTTTCGGCCAAGCCGTTTGGGTGGAGTTCGATAACAAGTGCTGTGACAAGAGATTTTTAGTTATTTGATATTATTGAATCTAATCTGTTGAATACTGTTGTGACGATTGTTGTTGTATGACTGACGGCATTTTCATTTGAGGATAATGAAACAAATTTTAAAGTTATAAATTTATTACAAACCGTAATCACGTCTTAATTTCTAAGATAAGCAATGTTCTAATTTTGGATAATTATACATCGACAGTAGGCATACTTTATTTCAGTTTACTGTTGAGGACACATTTTTTTCTTGTTCTACACGTTAATCACTACGGAAACACTCACACACACACACACTCGGGAAACGAAGCTAAGTCTTACAGATAACAATAGTATTGAATACAATAATAAAAAAATCATCGGTTAAACATTAGACCATAATTCATTTCTACCTGGTAATCACTACGGAAACACTCACACACACACCCTCACACTCGAGAAACACAGCCAAATCTTACAGATAACAATAGTATTAGATACAATAGGTAATAAAAAATCACCGGTTAAATATTAGACCATAATTCATTTAGGTATAAGAGCAAGAAAGGATTCTTACATTTCCACGCAGTATTTTATTTACTTAAGTTACTAAGTAATTATAAGTAATAGTTAAGTTACAATGCAACTTTAAAACTTACTACCATTTCAGTGGTAAAATCGCTGTACGTGGTATCCGTGGGAGTCGATGGTCACTTTTCGAAGCCGGGACTGGGCGCGTACTCCTCTACTGACACGCGGTCCGCTCTCTACATCGGCGGGCACGAGCGACCCCTCAACAAGGTCCGTGGTGTCAGATCCAGACGCGGCTTCACGGGCTGCATCAAAAACATCGTCATTGGAGAATCACCCATTAAAATACAACTCACATCTGCCGGAAGAAACACTCATATCGGTGTTTGTCCCGTGGACTAATAAATAATAATAAACCTAATTACTGATATTGATTTGTTTAAACCGGTATCAGTTTAATAATAAAAAATATATATTACCTAATATAACTTGCCTTTGGAGTTCTATTTGTTCTGAAAAAATATAATTATAATTATTATAAACGAAATCAATGTATTCCATAATATATATATAGATATTGTTGCACTTTTATGTTCTCTATTTAATTTCGAGAAATAATATTCGTATTCCGTGAAATAAAATCATGTAGGTTCCTGTAACTAAATAAATTGGAAAAGTATTCATTAATAAATGTTTTATTATCTTTTTTTCCCTTTTTTTGATTCCATTACTGTTTGAAATCGCCCTCAATACATAGCACATAGATAACACAGCTTTATTTATCTTACCAGTTATCAACACTTGGCCATAATAAAATTCCCAAATTCAAACCTTTTATCAGAATTGGAAAAAGTGGTCGCCATTTTGAACTTTTTAGTTACTGGAAAGCAAAGCAACCGGCCCAGGTAACCAAATAGGCCAAAATAGGGGGGGGGGGGAATGATATCATCATAGTATAAAGAGCTCTTTCCCTACAGTAGTCCAACGAACACGTCTAGACAGAGCAATCGTGCGGGGTGTGATCCAAGATGGCGGACGCGAGTTTTTGGTAAAAATCAATATGGGTATCGTTTTATAGGTTTTCGGGGGCGGTTATAGGTATAGAAAAAAAAATTACATGCGGACAAAGTCACGGGCAACAGTCTAGTCATAGGGCTTGAACTCCGTATATATTTGGTAATTGTTTCTTCCGTGTTAAGAAAATAAATAATACTTTTTTTTTGTTTTTAGTCCTGTGTCAACCCTAACACTTTTTACGTCGAGACGAATGTCTTGACGTTGTCGGCATTTTCGAAAACATCAAACGCGTTGACTGACTGTATGATATCCTGTGGTATCATAGTTACTATTTTCAAATTAGTAGCTAGATAAGGCTCGTTTGCGCAACAACGTATCACTAACATTACTCTCATATTGATCTCAGCCACAGATAAATGTACTAAACGCTCTGCTTCGCCCTTAAATTTTCTAGGTACGGTTATTATGAATAGCGGCTGAGTACATGTAGCGGCTGAGTAGGCATGTCGATTTTCGGAGTAATGTCGCCTTGTTGGACAGCAAGATTGAGTTTGCGATGCTCTAGCGTCCGTATCTGAATCTGTAAATTAAACGAACACCATTTTGATTAGGGCATAGGGGGCGAACACCGTCGATAAGACTCTTTTCTTAGCTCTAATGTCGATACAGCATGGTATCTGTAGCAAACAAAAATCTTTATACATATTTATTCAGTAACCACACAGTAACCACATTAATTAGCACTGAAATATCCGAACAACTAAAAATAAATTTAATTGGAAAAGTTTATTTTCTTGGTACCCATAACTGTATCTGTAGGTACATTAACGAACATTCATTCATTTATTTATTGCTTACATGTGGTATCTTAGGTGGTATTTATCTTAAAGTGCCGACCATGCACCCCGTTAGGGTATTGCAATTTATATTTTATATAAACTTACTGACTTTAAACTAATATTCAATCTATTAATTAACAAAATATCAACATCACTAAAATTTTTATTTTTATATCAATACAATAGTACTTAGAGACTTAGTAGTTAAGTACTCAATATTATTATAATCAGTCAACAATAATAACAATATCATATTTTATTATTTAACATCACTATTTCTTATATTATATAATTGTTATTTATCTTTATTACCTGGAAATTATATTTTGATTACCTATTATGTATGTATGTCTATGTTTCTGTTCTAAACCTTTGCTATTTATTTATTTTTCCTTTATTATTTTTTGTTCCAATTTGTTAAATTTTAATTTTATATCAACACAATAGTACTTAGACTTAGTAGGTATTCAATATTATTATAATCAGTCAACAATAATAACAATATCATATCTTAATAATGAATATCACTATTTCCTATATTACATAATGTTATTTATCCTTATTACCTGGAAATTATATTTTGGTTACCTATTATGAATGTATGTCTATGTTTTGTTATATACCTATGCTATTTATTTATTTTACTATATTTATTTTTTTATTTATTAATTATTATTTATTCTTTGTTCCACCGTCTTGATTGGGTAGGTATAGGCGTTGAACACCGTCGATGAGTCTCTTTTCTTAGGTCATAATTATATCGCCATAAGGCGATTCGCCATTTGAATAAAACTATTGTATCTCGTTCAAATCTATTATCATCACTAAGAATTTTCCATTGGGTTATGATTGTAAAATTAATTCTCCCCGCACCCGTCGGTCTAGTTATAACTGTGTTGATCGTGCTGATAAATGTATACGTAGTTACCTTGAAACAAACAAAATGATGTAAATCACAAGATTACTTTTAAAAATATATTGATTTAAAAAAATATATATTCAGAAAGAGTTTTTACACATGGACTTCAGTTCGTAAGCTCGTATGAAATGTTCATCATCAAGACGGGTAGATTCCATGGTAGCAAGTATTTAAGAAAATTTAGATCTTATTATAACTTATCTTATATGACTTAGCTTAATTTTTGATGTATATGTACCTGTTTAATGCACCTATCAAAATGTCGTCAAAAATATTTCACCAATAAATATCAGCGTCATCCTTTCTCGCATGATTTGCATCCCTACGAGTAATGAGTACTGAAATAAACAAATTATATCAATCACACGAAATTTGTAGGTTATGAACATAGTTCAATTAACTGTAATGTCTTTGTAAATTGGTAATACCTACCAAATACAATTATAAAAGTACATATACAATTATACAATTAAAAACACAATTATAAAAGCAACAAACTAAAGGTAACAAGATAAAAACAATGTACAAAGGCGAGCTTAACTCAACACTGAGTTTTCTATAGTTAACTATCAAAATGTTAGTAAAATACTCAAACTGCTCGGATCGTGGCAGTTTGATTTCGTTTAGGTATCTGCTTACTCCCTCCCGAATGTGGGTTCTCGCCTTGTCGTGGCGGGGGGGCTTAGTAGCGGTGGTTGGGCTCACGGCGAAGCTAAGAGGAACCCCAAGGAGACGCCGCTCCTGCGGGCTTTGTGCCGGAAGCCCGCGTTGGAGCGGCCCAGGCGGGTTGCGGTGCTGCATGGATGGAGCACCTAGCAGCACCGCAACTAAGGCGGGCCGCGGTGTTATAGGAACAACATCGCGGCTGAGGAGTGCGGGGCCGCGGCGGGAGAGGAGTGCCGGGTATTACGGTATGCGGATGAGAGGTGACACAGAAGGGGTTGTAGTATGCCGGCCGCCCAAAAAAAAAGGTTACTTGTTTTTATGATAATTCATTGTAGTTACCCATGATTGTTTCTTATTTCAGGATTCGGTACAGAAGGTACAATTTTTTTGCAAATTATTAACAAAAGTACAGTCAACAGCAAAAGTAGATGATCAAAATCAGATATTCAATACGAACGGAGTTCGCGTCAGAACTGTGTGGCGTCGAAGTGATTCAAAAGTATGTAATTGTAAATTATACCAAACATTGACTACTTAATTTCGCGAACTCCGTACATTAGTATTGAATTTCTGATTTTGATCATCTACTTTTGCTGTTGACTGTAGTAGGTACATCGTTATAACTATGTAGGTACTTTTGTTAACTCTTTGCAAAAAAAGCTTATTTGGTTCAATACATACCAACATAAATCTAATGTGCTGATAAATGGCCCATGTGTATTTTTAACAGTAAACAGTAACAGTAAAACAGTATAATATTGACGTGTTTACGACTGAAAATAAGCATCCAAAAAATTACATGATTTGTAATTGCCACAATATAATATACTTAAATTTATTTGAAGAAATTATCAAAAACGATAACGTATGACGGGGTTCATTCTTCTTTCTTTTTTCTCCTTCCTCGTCTGTTGACGAGTGGCGTTGGTGAAAAGGAAGGAGTTGGTCGTATTTCACAACCACCTCCTTCCTTGTCACCACCGCAACCTCCTCCGTCGTTTCCTCTTTTCCTTCCAGCCCCGCCTCATTAGTTTCCACCCAGAACTATCGCACCTGATATTGCTACGTTCATATCTCTTCGGACCCTGCAAAAAAAACGAATGTTATTTTGTGATAAAAGAAACCTTATTTTATTCGAATGATTCTTACCTGATGTTCCGCCGAGAATTAAGAAAAAAAAGGTTGTGATACATTCCATTTAATTTATTTATATTATTTTATAATATCTATTTTTGAATATCGTAAACAATATACCTAGCAATTGCAATATACCAGTATGTTATTTTTTGTTTGAGGTTAAAGTATAAAAATTGACGTGGTCCAGCTTGTAACTTTAATCAGCATGTGATCTTCGTGTGACGTTCTTTGAAGTGCCAATAGCTCAGATATTCTTCTTCTTGTATTGAATTATAACGTGCCCAAGATTCGAATTGATATGGCTTCTCTCATAGGATTCTGGGCCCTGAAAAAATAAATTGTTACTATTTTGAAATATAAATCTTAATCATACTAAAACTATTCTTACCTGATATCACGCGGTGAATTTCGAAGTAAAATAAGTACAAATACTACATTTCATGTAATCTGTAGGTAATAGCTCAAGTCATAAAAAAAATCCAGGACCAGATACTCAGTTAACGTCCAGGACTCATTCAGTTCAGAAATGTGTGCAATCCATTTACCAGATGTGTAACTAATTTATATAGCTACTTTGGTTGCACTATATTGTATCAACCAAAGGTACTCGTACCAAATAAAAGTCTTACCGATCCGTGCCTTTTCTGGCTAAGACGCATATCAATAACTGAATAATAATTAACATAGTTTACCTACAATTATCGTCATATAAGGCATCATCAAAGCTTACATCATCACCATCAATCCAAAAGCCATAATAATCATTAAGCTTAAATCAGATATGATAAGTTTATCATCTTTCAGTTTCATCATTTTAGTTCATTATAGCCAAACATATTTATTTCATTAAATTAAACGTAGTAATTATTAATAGAAAAGTTTCTTTTCCGGTTAAAGAAGCAAATTCATATCTTGCCAATCCAATCCAAGGCAAGTCACCAGCTAGGGTGATTTACCTTGATTTTTCCTCTATCTTGAGCTTTAGATTTTTTTTTTTCGTCTAAAGCCTTGTGCACTTGCGGATGATCTTCCTCGCCAGATTTAGCCCACGAGCCGACGTGGTTTGCCGGGGTGCGGCCGTCGCGTGCACTACAACTACTTGGAGCCACTGGCGAGAGTGCGGGGTATTGTAAGTCTAACCCATCACCCTCAGAGAGGGTCGGCTGACAGGCCACATCGTACCCCGCGCACCCCACCCTACCATAAATATTTTTATCCGACTTCTAAAGAGGTTCTCAATTCGATGCAATTTATTTTTATAAAAAATCATCTTTGTTAGTACCCTATGTTTTTTATCTTTTTAATTTTTTGCTATTTAAGAGAAATAAACTACGAAATTCAATGCTGGGGTTCTATTCTAATTATCCTGTGCTGAATCCATAGATTCGTAAATATTTAAGATTGCGCTAAGACAAATAAAATTAATGTAACCATATATTAATAGTTAATAGGTAGGTTATTTGAATAATTTATTCTGTTAAATATAATTATTTGGAGATATGTCATCGTTTCGTGAAAGTGCCAGCTGCAGCGTTTGATGGCTGCGTACGCGTGATTATCCTACCTCTATGCCTATTCTACTCTACCGTACTGTACCTCTACCCGGTGAAGACAAATCCAACAAATCAAAAACCATGAAAATCATTTTATTTTCCTCGTATGCAATATACTACTACTGCCAGATGGGCCAGAGGCGTTTTTTTAAAGGAGAGTTTGTAGAGTTTAAAATTTGTTAAAACTGCTTAAATCGAATAACATTTTTAGAATAAGTAGTAAGGTTTCTTTTGGATCAAAAATTATTATTACATCCTACTTTTTAACCGACTTCCAAAAAGGAGGAGGTTCTCAATTCGACTGTATGTTTTTTTTTTTTTTTGTTTTTTTTTTTTGTATGTTTGTTACGCGATCACTCCTTCAGTTGTGGGCCGATTTTCAAAATTCTTTTTGTAATCAAAAGGGTATACTCCCGAGGTGGTCCCATAGAAATATTATCGTGATCTGATCATGAACTTACGAGATATGAAACGGAACTCCTCGTAGGATTATAGCAGAATTGTCGTAACAAGTAATATTGCTTTGTTTATACGTGCAGTCGATGGCTGACGAGTAAAGAGGAAGAGGGGGGATACGTGGTCACCCCCCCCCCTCCTATAATCATCCAAGATAAAAAATATCGTGTGAGGTATCGTTTGAATGGGCTTTTCATAAGGATTTCAAATATTAGCCTCACAAAAGTCTGGGAGGAGGATTAATTTTAGGCACCACTAAAAATCGTGAAAACAAAAATTTTTAATAAAAAATAAAACCGACTTCAAAAGGAACTAAAAAGCTTGAAATAACTTTAAAACGTTTTGGAGTCGGTTCCAAGTCAAGTTCTAGCCTCTTTAACCTTCTCATTAAGAACTTGACTTGGAACCGACTCCAAAACGTTTTAAAGTTATTTCAAGCTTTTTAGTTCCTTTTGAAGTCGGTTTTATTTTTTATTAAAAATTTTATGTGTATAGGTATTGTTTATGTTTATGTGTAAAAAACAAAAACAAACAAATGAATGAAATAAATGTAATAGGTATGTATTAACACGAAAAAACATCGAATGGTAATTAAGTACTTAATAATATAAATAATTGTTTACCATCTCTAGGCCGGAGAGCGCGATATCACCGGCTCGCATCCCCCCGAGCGGGCCGGTACGAATAAGGCGCATTTCTTCTGCGAAAAAAAAGGTATTTATCTTAGCTTCATCTGGTAAAATTACAATTTCACAAAAACAAGGCAGCGAGTTTAATTTTGAGATCCAAGATGGCAGATCTGACTTTTTAAATAAAATCAGTATGGCTATGGTAGATAAATAAATAAATAAATAAATAAATGGCTTCGAGGTTATTGGGGAAACTGTTCATCTCGAAACTTAAAATCAATGTCATATTCGTAATTACCACCCCCGAAAACCTAGAAAACGATACCCATATTAATTTTTACCAAAAATTCGCGTCCGCCATCTTGGATCTCAAAATTAATGTCATATTCGTAATTACCACCCCCGAAAACCTAGAAAACGATACCCATATTATTTTTTACCAAAAATTCGCGTCCGCCATCTTGGTTTTCAAAATTAATGTCAAATTCGTAATCCCCACCCCCGAAAACCTAGAAAACGATACCCATATTAATTTTTACCAAAAATTCGCGTCCGCCATCTTGGATTCTACTACTACTGTAGGGACAGAGCTCTTTATACTGTGGTAACATGCTATAGATTAGGTAGCCTTACCAAAAGTTGTTTACGCGCAGATATCCATAATAGGTTTCGTCCGCCCTGGGGAGAGCGAAGTGGCATGTGAGATGCAAAGGGATACGATATTCTAAGGTTAGCTGCTTTCCGAGCCACGGAACAGGTGATAATCCTACTACTATTATAAAGGCGAAAGTTTGTAAGTATGGATGTATGGATGTTTGTTACTCTTTCACGTAAAAACTACTGAATGGATTTGAATGAAACTTCACCACAATATAGCTTATACATCAGAATAACACATAGGCTACAATTTTTGGACGAACCTGAAGTCCACGCGAACGAAGTCGCGGGCAAAAGCTAGTTAATTTATAATACGCACATAACGTACGAAAACTCAGAGGTGCCGCCTTGGGTTAGAACCTGAACCAACGGTCATACCACTAGGCTATCACTGCTTTTTTTTTTGCTGTTTATACTCATAATACTTACTTTTAATCACTCCGGTGATTCCACATCTCCTTTGGCTGAGGGTCGCTCGATCACAGTCGGAGTCTTTCGAAACCCTCGACTATTACAAGTACCTATTAAAGTGTGTATGGTTGTGAATATATGAATTTGGATGAAGGTGAATCAATCATGAGCATTGTATATTATGCATTAGAACAACAAGTAGTTGAAATTAAATTAATAAATTAAACTAGTCAAGCAAAATAGAGTAAGGCCACCCGGGGCTATATATATAGCTGATTGAGATATCTTGTTATAGTTGCGTTTTTAAATTGAATGTGAGTACATTTAGTTGGACGACACGATTGCTACGAGTCTCGAGTCTTAAACACTTCAACAACAAACACTTTTTAGATGGCTAAACTTGCTGTCTTGTTATTAATAGTAAAAAATAAAATAATGTTAAACTTTGAATTCAATTTTTAGTAGCTACGATAGTTCGGGTGACCTTACCTATACAATATCACATTATTCAATAACATCGCTTCAGTTTAAATTACGAATCTCTTACTTAACGCCGTAGGCGCAGGATATAGAAGCGGCGGGGCGCGGGACATATACAAGCGACGATGCGCGGCTGCGTTGCGGTGATTTGGACTGAATGTCCCGCGCCATTATGACCCGCCCTTTAGAGGCGTGTCGTGACATCTACCTCATATATTTTATATATGTTTAATATTATATTAAGTATTCGATTTTCTTACTTCTTATCATATGGTTGATGAACAACCTGGTGTCAGAGATTAAACCGCCCGTAGGCCTCTGACATGACTTTACACAACACTGAAAAATCTTTCAGGTGTGCTGGTTTCATCACGATGTTTCCCTCACCGCCTTGGAATCGAACTCGAGACCTCTGACTTGTCAGTCGATGGTCATACCAGTAGGCTATCAGTGCTATCAATATTATCAGTATTATCATTTATTAGTATTCAATAATTTCATTTAATAAACATCATATAAGACATACGTATAATTTTTATTTTTTTATTATTATTGATACAACTATTATTACCTACCTAATGCAATAGTGTACTTCTAACTACAACTAAGCACAAAACATCGAGAGTACAGAAGTAAAGCTACGTACATTGGGCGCGCGGGCAACGCACACATAGACAACGTTCACGAACACGAAATCTCAGACTGTCTCGGACGACCGCGTCACAACTGCGCTTACGAGTGGCACGCGCTGCAGATATGCATCGATAATATTTTTTGTGCAAAAATGGAGCACCGAAAAAAATGTTATTATAACTGTTGTGTTTTTAAATGTTTAAATTCGACTTTAAATAGTCAATTTTCGTTTTTTAAACTACCAGTTGTTTTAGAGAGGTATGTAGATTTGTAATTTTATGATTAGATACGTGAGTAACACAAAACACGGTAGGTACCTATGTGTTTATAACCTTTATAGGTGGGTACCTATAAATCAATAATTTTTATTTATTTATTATTACATAAAATCTATCTATTATCAGAAAGTAATAATGCATTGATTATGCTAAACATTATCTGCGCATAATATTAGATAAATGTTGAGTCTGAACTTGGCTTCTAGAAATTACGCGGAAAACAAAATCTTTACTTCTGTACTCTCGGTGTTTTGTGAATTAAGTAACTAAATGTCCTTTAAAACAACCACTAAACAACTAAATTTCATAACATATTACATGCATATTACCCACAGTGTTATCCTACTGACTTCGCTCATTATTATAATTATATAATATAATTATATATTGGTCTCAGATTGCATTAGTCTCTCGGTGTTTTGTGAATTAAGTAACTAAATGTCCTTTAAAACAACCACTAAACAACTAAATTTCATAACATATTACATGCATATTACCCAAAGTGTTATCCTACTGACTTCGCTCATTATTATAATTATATAATATAATTATATATTGGTCTCAGATTGCATTAGACCGAGACAAGTGGAAGGAGAAAAGGGAGGCCTTTGCCCTGCAGTGGGATAATATAGGCTAAATAAATAAATAAAGAATTATTATAATAACTATTTATAGCAGTTGCAGCGTAGCAAATATTCTAAATCTAAATATTAAATATAATTGTACCTGAGGTCAGGAGGTTAGGTTATAGCGCCTAGGTGTTATGGATGCACGCCCAACATTATCAGAGTAATCATCATCATCATCGTCAGCCGGATGAGTGACAACCTAATAATTACAAACAATAAGAAATAAATAATACTAATATTAATATTTATAACCCAGTAGTCGAAATACGATCGTAAATAATTAAAATTAAATATAACATATATCAAAAATTCAAAAAAATTAATCAAATTATAACTTTTTAAACAATTAATTAAATAATCTATTATTTGTACGAAAATAGTTCAATAGAAATGTTTTCGTGGGTATGTACGCATGTATGTGTTTTTGTGGAGGTATAATAGAAAATGTGTAATAATATTCTGAGTCTCTGGCAGCCATTTTCTAACAGACTTCTTTTTACAGGTAGTTTGTTTTAATGATTTGAATACTTGTTTTAATTTGGCTGGGTCACGGGTCCTGATCGATGATCCCTGGGTCGGGATTTTTTATTTGTAGTTTTTTCATCAGGAAATTTTCAGTAGCAGCACGGAGTCTGTAATTGTGGCTGTTAATAGGCAATGTGGCAATAGGCTCGCTCCCTATTACATGGGACTTATAACATAGCCGACGAAACGTGGGTGTACTGCATACACCTATGCCTAGCCTACCCTATTTGAGGAATACAGGCGTGAATCTATGTTATGTTTTAATCATATAAATTTGGGGCTAACTCAGAAGTCGGTGTTGATGACCGACATACATCATTTACATACATATTTACATTAAAGAAAAAATAGTGTTATGAGAGTTTTGCTATCCGATGAAGAGTTCCGTTGTGTATCTCCAAGTTTAGCATCAGATTATGTCAATATTTAAATGGCTACAATTGAATAATTCATATCCATCCACTACTAATAAATGTGCATCGAATCGATAACCTCCTCTTTTTTGGAAGTACCACTAATTACTATTGTTTTAGCCTTGTCGTAGCATGTCGAAGTTAAACAGAGTGTACAAATACTAGTAGCTCTACAAAATGAAATTTAAAATATTACAGATTTTACAAATTTCGGTGGGTAGAAAGTAAATTTTATAATTGTTATAAACTAAAACTACACACATAAACTAGGTCTTTCATATCACCTTTTGTATTCGAAACCGAGGGCAACACATCCAACAAGTAGTGTGAAATGTGCGTACTTAGTTCAAGTTTTATATTGATATTGATTAAAAATAAAAATAATGTACGCGAGATTGTTTCATTTGTTTTTACGAATAATCAGTGTACTAAGTCATTCCTGTACAAAATCAAAAGCGATTTTTATAATTGCAGTCCACGATTATGTAATAACTTACATACTTTTTTGGAAAGCTGATAAACCAATTTTTCTATTACTTTGTACATCAGGCGTTGTCAATTATTTTTATACCTACTAAACATTTTGAATGAAGTAATAGTAAAAATTAAATGTTTGATTAGTGATCTTCGCCAAAGTTTTAGTCATTTTAGAACTTTTAATCATTAACAAAGCTGCTACGGCATCGACTATGAGGCTACAAATGATTTATATAATAATAAATAAATTAGCCTAACTTTCCCAATGTAGGGCAAAGGCCTCTTCTCATACAGAGAAGGATTGAGCATTAATCACCACGCTAGCTCACTGCGTGTTGGCGATTTCAGACTATTAAGTCCAGGTTTCCTTACGATGTTTTCGCATTGATTGTTGTTGCATTTTAACCCTACTATGACGTCCTGCACGGAATATGTTGAGTTGCCAGTAATCCTGTATAATTTTTTTCATAGCACTTCGGACCCTGCAAAAATAATAGTAGATTATTAACCAAGGGCTGTATGACATCAATTGCATACGAGGTTTTTGGCGCCTGAGCGAAGCGAAGGCGCTAATTAACCCAAGTATGCAATTGATGCTTACGCCCGAGATAAATACTCTGCTTTACATATCGATTGTGAGGTAAGTAAACAACAAGACAGCAGCTGGTTTCAATGAACATTTATTAAGAAGAAAAAAATGTGTATTTAATTAAAATTAATAGTAAAATTATTACAATTTGTAAGAGATATGGTCACGTTCGTTTTAGGAATCTAGTAGACTGCCTTTTTTTTTTCACGCACGCATGCGCGTCAAATCTTGCTGGCCAGTTTGATTTTTAAATCGATTCCATCTAACATACGATGTGGAAACAAATAGTTCCATATTTAAAATAAAATCTTTATAAAATAAATTGTCTAGATTCCGATTCGAGTAATTAATCGATACCAAGAAAAAAAATATTAACTTTTTAAAAATATTCTTCGTGCAGTATGAGTATGACAGTTCTTTTTTCAAATTCCAAAACCTATGCTGTAATGATAGTCATACACCCCGGCATTCAGGGGTGTAAGGGTGTACTTACAGAGCAAGAGATATGTAAATTAATTTTATTATGTGAGAATAGAAACCTTATTTTAATCGAATGATTCTTACCTGTTGTTCCGCCAAAGATTATATTATCTATTTTTTTATTTATGTTATTAGATATGTGAAAATAGAAACCTTACTTCACTCGAATAATTCTTACCTGATGTTCCGCCGATAATTAAGAAAAAAGGGTTATGATACATTTCTTTTGAATTATTTATATAATTTCATAATATATTTTTTTAATATAGCAATTGCAATATAGTTTATACCAGGTCTGTCATTTTTATGTTTGAGGTAAACGTATCAAAATTGACGTGGTCCAGCTTGTAACTTCAATCAGCATGTGATCTTTTTGCGACGTTCTTTGAAGTCCCAATAGCTCTGCCCATAGATATTCTTCAGATGAGCTGGAGAAGATTTTAGAACAGAACAAGCAGAACTAGTTGCACATCACTACCTGGCAGATAATTTTAATACACCGTTGTCTTCTAGACGACGTGTCTTCTTCTTGTATTGAATTATAACGTGGCCAAGATTCGAATTGATATGGCTTCTCTCATAGGATCCTGGGCCCTGAAAAAAAAAATGTTATTATTTTGAAATAGAAATCTTAATCACACTGAAACGATTCTTACCTGATATCACGCAGGGAATTTTGAAGTAAAATAAATACTAATCTTAAATTTCATATAATCTATAATATCGCAAATAATTACAATACTTAGTTACATTATTTTATTTTCAAGACTCATTTAGTTCAGGACATTTCTGTTTACTAATCATGTAATTATTTTGAAAACCGGGTTTGGGTTTCGAACTTTCGATGCCCTAAACCTAGTAAATAATAATCATAAAAATTTAAGTTATATACAAAATGATTAGGCGTTAGACCCACGAAGCAAATTTGCTTCGTGGTTAGACCTTACTTACTCGACAGATAATTGAATTTAATTCAGGAAATAGAAATAAGTTCATCTAACGCCTCGGTCAATTCAATTAACTCCACCGCTCCCGCGTCTCAGTTTTAGTAGTGTGAGCCCCACATAACTATGCGTGTTGACCCCCAGCCACAATACAAAAATGGGTGTTTTCATAAAAATTTAACACAAATTTTACAATAAAAATTTCCAAGTATTTACATTTAGTATTAGAATAAATTTTATAATAATGAATAGGTATAAACAAACTAATCAAACTATTTTTTAAATCAAACCTATTTACTATTTAGGTACACTATAACCCGAAAACCCGGATTTTTAAAATCGCCTCGGGTTTCGTTGTCCTAAACCTAATAAATTATAATCATATAAATTTAAGTTATATACAAAATGATTAGGCGTCAAACCTTATTTACTCGACAGGTAGCGTGCCCAGAAGGCTGGATTCTTTATACAAAGATTAAACTAGCCTTTTTTTGGTCACTGGTGATTGGAGTGATTAAGAATAAGTTACAAACAAAAGAAAAGTGATTACAATACAAAAAAGGATGTTTTCATAAAAAATTAACACAAATTTTACAATAAAAAATTCCAAGTATTTACATTTACGAGTAATATAAGAATTAGAATAAATTACAAAATAATGTTTATATATACAAACTAATCAAATTATTTTTTAAATCAAACCTATTTACTATTTGCATAACCTAATAAATAATAATCATAAAAATTTAAGTTATATAATAAAAAAAATAAAAAACAATCTTTATTTTCATAAAAGAGAAATTTACAATCTGTACGTTTTACAAATAATCTTTTTATTATAAACATTATCAATAATGAGCTGCTGTGCCTGAACTAAGCTGCGCTTGTGTTTCAGGCCACAGTTCTAAATTTAGTGATAGAGGTACGAGTATGTAAACAAAAAACGTGTGTAAGAGGATAAGTGTGTGTGTAATTGAGGGTGTGAGGGTGTGTAGGTATGTGTAGATTGTGTGATGTGTTAAATTTAAGTTATATACAAAATGATTAAGCGTCAGACCTTGTTTACTCGACAGGTAGCGTGCCCAGAAGGCTGGATTCTTTATGCAAAGATTAAACTAGCCTTTTTTCCTGGTCACGCTTGCTGTTGTCTAGTCGGTAAATGGATATTGTTTTTAATTTTCATTAATCTGTGTTCAGATTTGAAGTCTTCCTTCTAATTACCCTTAGTTTGTCGCCGGCCGTGTCGACTCAAATGCATCAAAATGAGGAGATGCGCGTGGTTAGGGAGATGACACGGCCGGCTCCCTTTTCGCTTGGTGCAGGTGTTGTCCGGGTATGGTTGCTTTGGGGGATTACCTGTGCGTCTCGCTGTCGGCTGTAGTGCAAGCTGGAGCCGACAGCGAGGAGTATTGGAAGACTTTCGCGTCCTTCTGCGAGGAGGTCGTCTCGCAGAAGGAAGCGGCGAAGCGGCCGTCAGGGAGACCGATGCGCGCGCTGACCGCATCCGTCGCATGCGAAGGAGCAGGCGTAGGTGGCAGCCCTCCTTTACCCACCCTGATAAGAGCTGGCGGGCGGCTGAACACGGTATGCCGCCCGCCTTGCCTGATGTAGGTGCGAAGGCCAAGAAGGCTACAGGCAGGCACGGGACGGGGGGCTGCGAAGCGCGTTTGCTTTACCCGGTCCCGACCGATACAGTGCGTGGAACACCCAGCGCAGGGGAGAGATGGTTTTAGTAGAGTGAGCCCCACATAACTGTGCGTCTTGTCTCCCCCTAGCCACAATACAAAAAGGGTATTTTTATAAAAAAATAACACAAATTTTAAAATAAGAATTTCCAATTAAGTACCTACGGTCTATTTACATTTAATATAATGGTAGAGTAAATTATAAAATAATGAATATTATACAAACTATTACACTATTTTTTATATCAAACCTATTTACTCATCATCTGCCTAGCCTTTTCCCAACTTTGTTGGGGTCGGCTTCCAGTCTTACCGGATGCAGCTGAATACCAGTGTTTTACATGGAGCGACTGCCTATCAGACCTCCTCCAGTTACTGGGTTACACGATACCCCTTGGCAAGACTGGTTGTCAGACTTTCGGGTTTCTGACTACCCGTAACGACTGTCAAAGATCTACAATTGACAGCCGGGGCCAACAGCTTAACGTGCTATCCGAGGCACGGAGAGTGATAATTAATTTATAAAACGCACATAACTCACGAAAAGTCATAGATGCGCGCCTTGGGTTCGAACCCGAGACCTCTGACTTGCCAGTCAACGGTCACCACCACTAGGCTATCACGACTCTTACCAAACCTATTTACTATTTACACTAAACTTAACAAGTAATCATAAAGAAGTTATCATTAGATTTATCAGCCTCCAGTGCCCAGTAAGCTGGCAGATTGCTGGCGGAATGCTGATTCTTTGAGCAAAGATTGAACTAGTCACACATGCTGTTGACGAGTCGGTAAATGTATTTTGTTTTTAATTTCATTAATCTGTGTTCAGATATGCAGTCTGAGTTCCAATTACTCTTAGTTTGATTTCAGAAACTTGTCAAATACTTAGATGTGGAGAAAACAGAGACGATCATTACATCTCGATTTCGGCATTACCTTGTCGAACATTATTTTTTTAACTTGAAGGTACTGCAATAAACATTGCAGTGCCTATACTATATCCAGCATATCGATACCTATATCCAGTACCAATTTTATTCCAGTGATTTGCCACTTCTTAAACATCGGGATCTTTTCTTTAAATTCCAATTTATGGGCCTCTCATTCTTGAGCTTTGTGCACGAGCTGACGTGGTTCGCCTTAGTGTTCTCTCCGCCATAAATCGATGGACAGCTGGAAATATACAATACAAATATTCAGAAAACTTGTTTACACACGGTTTCCTTTCGTATCTATTGATTGAATATTGCATCATCGGTAGAAGAAGGTAAAACTAAGTTAATAACAAAGAAAATGTTACAATCACCTTGTTTAAAATGAGAATTAGTCTTCGCCTGTGAAAGTTTGTGTGAAGTAAAACTTGCTGGAGTCAAACTATTTGTATGCCTTTAGCTCTTGCCATTGAAGAGTATTCTAATATGACGAGTAATTTCACAATGGACCATAAATCCATTAGTTGATGATGATAATTAATGTATTATTGCCCATCAAATTAAACCTGTAAAAAAAAAGGTAGTCTAACAACTCAATTTGTAAGCAAAAAAGCTAAGGTTAATATAGGTTAAGTATAGTAAATAGGTTAAATAGGAATACTTTAAAAAAATAGGAATACTATTAGGTTAAGGCCAAAATATTTTATTATGTTTTTTATTTTCTTTTTTTTATTTGTTTTTATTTTTTATATATTTTTTTTGTTTTCATTTTTTTATTTTTTTTCGAGTTTTATATTTTTTAAATTTTTTATTTTTGTTTTTCATTTTTTTGTAAAAATATTATATTTAGCTAAATTTATTGAGGTCGGCTTTTTATCTAACCATATGAAGCTACCTCTTTTCTAAGGGAGATTGCTGATGGCGCATGCGCATCTCAATGGGAAAAGACTGGTAGTTAGCGTTATTAGAACTACTTATTCCCAATAGTCACTGTCATAGATCTTCATGACAAATGAGTGGTAAACGTGCACGACACTCAATAAACAAGCACAACACCGATACACCTAAAAGTATGTAATTGTAAAAAAGCATTTTAAGCTTACAAATTAAGTAACTTTTAAACTAGTAATTTTTAAATTAGCTTGAGCCACACGAATGTGACTCAAGCTAATTTTAAAATTACCTTAATGTTTCCTTAGATATCCATTTCGCCACTTCCATAAAGTGCCAGAATTTCATGGTATTAGCTGGTTGTTAAATTCCTTTGTTATAATTTAACAGTTCCATATAATTAGGATTATATCATAACGCCTCCAGGATATCTGTAAAAAACAAAAGATTAGTTAAAGACAATTAAGTTATCATCATAACTATAATTATCTTACGAATTAGATACACTAAACCTGATAAAAAAAACATAAAACTTGAACAGTTATACACAAAAGTTACGCTTAAGCGACAAAGAATTCCTCCTAATCACCGTCATATCTGTAGGTAGCGTGCCCAGGAGGCTGGCATCATTGCAATGCTGAATGGCAATGCTGATTTCTTGAGCAAAGGTTGAACCGGCCCTCGTCACGCATGCTTTCGATTTTTCTCCGGGGAATTTCCTTGTATATTTTTGTCGGTAAGTGGGTTTTAAATAAAATACTTACGTGAACGACTCTGACGTCCATCATCTTAACCATCTCGCGTTATCATCTTTAGACTTTGCCGTCTCATTATATTGCTCAAACGTCTTTAGTTTTGCGACACTCATCAACTGTTTTCACCATGGATATATTTATTATAAATTTTGTTGCATACTTTGCTTCAACTACCGTGCTGATCATAGTTTAAACCAACATAACGTCATAATTTTCTGAATATCGTTTTAATTCCAAGAATTTGACATCTTCATCAGCTGGGACACCATTTCAGGTTCTCGGCTTCTCGGTTTTTTTATTTTATTCCAGACACCCTTTCCATTTACTTATTTAGATAGATAGGTAGAGATATATATCTTTTTATCTTCGTTTACCTTCATCTTGTTTTGCTATAATTTTTTTGGTGTCCAATTTTACTATGATGACTTGGCACTTCTTAAACCACACGATCTTTTCTTTAAATTCCTATGAGCCTCTTTTTCTTGAGCTTTGAGTATTTCTGTTTCTTCTGAAGCTGTGTTCATTTATGGGTAACCATCCTCGCCAGACTAAGCCCACGAGCTGACGTGGTTTGCCTTAGATTTCGGTCCACCTTAAATCGATGGACAGCTGGAAATATACAATACAAATATTCAGAAAACTTGTTTACACACGGTTTCCTTTCGTATTGATTGAATATTGCATCATCGGTAGAAGAAGGTAAAACAAAGTTAATAACAAAGAAAATTTTACAATCACCTTGTTTAAAATGAGAATTAGTCTTTGCCATTGAAAAGTATTCTAATATGACGAGTAATTTCACAATGGACCATAAATCCATTAGTTGATGATGATAATTAATGTATTATTGCCCATCAAATTAAACCTGTAAAAAAAAAATAAGGTAGTCTAACAACTCAATTTGTAAGCAAAAAAGCTAAGGTTAATATAGGTTAAGTATAGTAAATAGGTTAAATAGGAATACTTTAAAAAAATAGGAATACTATTAGGTTAAGGCCAAAATATTTTATTATGTTTTTTATTTTCTTTTTTTTATTTGTTTTTATTTTTTATATTTTTTTTTGTTTTCATTTTTTTATTTTTTTTTTCGAGTTTTATATTTTTTAAATTTTTTATTTTTGTTTTTCATTTTTTTGTAAAAATATTATATTTAGCTAAATTTATTGAGGTCGGCTTTTTATCTAATCATATGAAGCTACCACTTTTCTAAGGGAGATTGCTGATGGCGCATGCGCATCTCAATGGGAAAAGACTGGTAGTTCGCGTTATTAGAACTACTTATTCACAATAGTCACTGTCATAGATCTTCATGACAAATGAGTGATAAACGTGCACACCACTCAATAAACAAGCACAACACCGATACACCTAAAAGTATGTAATTGTAAAAAAGCATTTTAAGCTTACAAATTAACTTTTAAACTAGTAATTTTTAAATTAGCTTGAGCCACACGAATGTGACTCAAGCTAATTTTAAAATTACCTTAATGTTTCCTTAGATATCCATTTCGCCACTTCCATAAAGTACCAGAATTTCATGGTATTAGCTGGTTGTTAAATTCCTTTGTTATAATTTGACAGTTCCATATAATTAGGATTATATCATAACGCCTCCAGGATGTCTGTAAAAAACAAAAGATTAGTTAAAGACAATTAAGTTATCATCATAACTATAATTATCTTACGAATTAGATACACTAAACCCGATAAAAAAAACATAAAACTTGAACAGTTATACACAAAAGTTACGCTTAAGCGACAAAGAATTCCTCCTAATCACCGTCATATCTGTAGGTAGCGTGCCCAGGAGGCTGGCATCATTGCAATGCTGAATGGCAATGCTGATTTCTTGAGCAAAGGTTGAACCGGCCCTCGTCACGCATGCTTTCGATTTTTCTCCGGGGAATTTCCTTGTATATTTTTGTCGGTAAGTGGGTTTTAAATAAAATACTTACGTGAACGACTCTGACGTCCATCATCTTAACCATCTCGCGTTATCATCTTTAGACTTTGCCGTCTCATTATATTGCTCAAACGTCTTTAGTTTTGCGACACTCATCAACTGTTTTCACCATGGATATATTTATTATAAATTTTGTTGCATACTTTGCTTCAACTACCGTGCTGATCATAGTTTAAACCAACATAACGTCATAATTTTCTGAATATCGTTTTAATTCCAAGAATTTGACATCTTCATCAGCTGGGACACCATTTCAGGTTCTCGGCTTCTCGGTTTTTTTATTTTATTCCAGACACCCTTTCCATTTACTTATTTAGATAGATAGGTAGAGATATATATCTTTTTATCTTCGTTTACCTTCATCTTGTTTTGCTATAATTTTTTTGGTGTCCAATTTTACTATGATGACTTGGCACTTCTTAAACCACACGATCTTTTCTTTAAATTCCTATGAGCCTCTTTTTCTTGAGCTTTGAGTATTTCTGTTTCTTCTGAAGCTGTGTTCATTTATGGGTAACCATCCTCGCCAGACTAAGCCCACGAGCTGACGTGGTTTGCCTTAGATTTCGGTCCACCTTAAATCGATGGACAGCTGGAAATATACAATACAAATATTCAGAAAACTTGTTTACACACGGTTTCCTTTCGTATTGATTGAATATTGCATCATCGGTAGAAGAAGGTAAAACTAAGTTAATAACAAAGAAAATGTTACAATCACCTTGTTTAAAATGAGAATTAGTCTTTGCCATTGAAAAGTATTCTAATATGACGAGTAATTTCACAATGGACCATAAATCCATTAGGTTGATGATGATAATTAATGTATTATTGCCCATCAAATTAAACCTGTAAAAAAAAAAATAAGGTAGTCTAACAACTCAATTTGTAAGCAAAAAAGCTAAGGTTAATATAGGTTAAGTATAGTAAATAGGTTAAATAGGAATACTTTAAAAAAATAGGAATACTATTAGGTTAAGGCCAAAATATTTTATTATGTTTTTTATTTTCTTTTTTTTATTTGTTTTTATTTGTTTTTATTTTTTTTTTGTTTTCATTTTTTTATTTTTTTTCGAGTTTTATATTTTTTAAATTTTTTATTTTTGTTTTTCATTTTTTTGTAAAAATATTATATTTAGCTAAATTTATTGAGGTCGGCTTTTTATCTAACCATATGAAGCTACCTCTTTTCTAAGGGAGATTGCTGATGGCGCATGCGCATCTCAATGGGAAAAGACTGGTAGTTAGCGTTATTAGAACTACTTATTCCCAATAGTCACTGTCATAGATCTTCATGACAAATGAGTGGTAAACGTGCACGACACTCAATAAACAAGCACAACACCGATACACCTAAAAGTATGTAATTGTAAAAAAGCATTTTAAGCTTACAAATTAAGTAACTTTTAAACTAGTAATTTTTAAATTAGCTTGAGCCACACGAATGTGACTCAAGCTAATTTTAAAATTACCTTAATGTTTCCTTAGATATCCATTTCGCCACTTCCATAAAGTACCAGAATTTCATGGTATTAGCTGGTTGTTAAATTCCTTTGTTATAATTTGACAGTTCCATATAATTAGGATTATATCATAACGCCTCCAGGATGTCTGTAAAAAACAAAAGATTAGTTAAAGACAATTAAGTTATCATCATAACTATAATTATCTTACGAATTAGATACACTAAACCTGATAAAAAAAAACATAAAACTTGAACAGTTATACACAAAAGTTACGCTTAAGCGACAAAGAATTCCTCCTAATCACCGTCATATCTGTAGGTAGCGTGCCCAGGAGGCTGGCATCATTGCAATGCTGAATGGCAATGCTGATTTCTTGAGCAAGGGTTGAACCGGCCTTCGTCACGCAAGCTTTCGATTTTTCTCCGGGAAATTTCCTTGTATATTTTTGTCGGTAAGTGGGTTTTAGTTAAAATACGTGAACGACTCTGACGTCCATCATCTTAACCATCTCGCGTTATCATCTTTAGACTATGCCGTCTCATTACATTGCTCAAACGTCTTTAGTTTTGCGACACTCATCAACTGTTCTCACCATGGATATATTTATTACAAATTTTGTTGCATACTTTGCTTCAACTACCGTGCTGATCATATTTTAAACCAACATAACGTCATAATTTTCTGAATATCGTTTTAATTCCAAGAATTTGACATCTTCATCAGCTGGGACACCATTTCAGGTCCTCGGCTTATCGGTTTTTTTATTTTATTCCAGACATCCTTTCCATTTAGTTATTTAAGAGTATATCTTTTTCCTTTTGGACGATCAGTTCGCAAGTGAAGTTCACTAGAAGCCTAAAAATTTTGAAGATTTTTGATTCTGAACTGTTGACTTGACTCTACTACTTCTATTACCTTTTCTATTTGAAACCCACGCTTATGTTTAAATGATTTAATTTGTTGTAGTCCACAAGTAAAGTTCAATTTAAGTAAAGTTCAATTTATTAAAATGTTTTTATAAGTTGTTTTATGATTAAAATGAACTTAAGAATTTTAAATAAATCATTTTCTCCCACTTCGTTTTTTCGTTTTCAGTCACTTTGTGCCAAGAGTGTCACGATTATTTTAATGACCATTCTTCAATTAGAATCAATTGTCTTGTGTCTTCTATTAATTTCAATTGTATTGAGTTATTTTACATTTTCGTATCATTTTCATGTTTAAAATTTATATAGGTAGATATATATCTTTTTATCTTCGTTTACCTTCATCTTGTTTTGCTATAATTTTTTTGGTATCCAATTTTACTATGATGACTTGGCACTTCTTAAACCACACGATCTTTTCTTTAAATTCCTATGAGCCTCTTTTTCTTGAGCTTTGGGTATTTCTGTTTCTTCTAAAGCTGTGTTCATTTATGGGTAACCATCCTCGCCAGACTAAACCCACGAGCTGACGTGGTTTGCCTTAGATTTCGGTCCACCTTAAATCGATGGACAGCTGGAAATATACAATACAAATTATTCAGAAAACTTGTTTACACACGGTTTCCTTTCGTATTGATTGAATATTGCATCATCGGTAGAAGAAGGTAAAACAAAGTTAATAACAAAGAAAATTTTACAATCACCTTGTTTAAAATGAGAATTAGTCTTCGCCTGTGAAAGTTTGTGTGTTGTAAAACTTGCTGGAGTCAAACTATTGGTATGCCTTTAGCTCTTGCCATTGAAAAGTATTCTAATATGACGAGTAATTTCACAATGGACCATAAATCCATTAGGTTGATGATGATAATTAATGTATTATTGCCCATCAAATTAAACCTGTAAAAAAAAAATAAGGTAGTCTAACAACTCAATTTGTAAGCAAAAAAGCTAAGGTTAATATAAGTTAAGTATAGTAAATAGGTTAAATAGGAATACTATTAGGTTAAGGCCAAAATATTTTTTAATGTTTTTTATTTTCTTATTTTTATTTTTTATATTATTTTTTTGATTTTCATTTTTTTATTTTTTTTCAAGTTTTATATTTTTTAAATTTTTTATTTTTGTTTTTCATTTTTTTGTAAAAATATTATATTTAGCTAAATTTATTGAGGTCGGCTTTTTATCTAACCATAAGAAGCTACCACTTTTCTAAGGGAGATTGCTGATGGCGCATGCGCAACTCAATGGGAAAAGACTGGCTAGTTAGCGTTATTAGAACTACTTATTCCCAATAGTCACTGTCATAGATCTTCATGACAAATGAGTGATAAACGTGCACGACACTCAATAAACAAGCACAACACCGAAACACCTAAAAGTATGTAATTGTAAAAAGGCATTTTTAGCTTACAAATTAACTTAAAAACTAGTAATTTTTAAATTAGCTTGAGCCACACGAATGTGACTCAAGCTAATTTTAAAATTACCTTAATGTTTCCTTAGATATCCATTTCGCCACTTCCATAAAGTGCCAGAACTTGATGGTATTAGCTGCTTGTTAAATTCCTTTGTTATAATTTGACAGTTCCACATGATCAGGATCATATCATAACGCCTCCAGGATATCTGTAAAAAACAATAGATTAGTGAAAGACAACAGTTATCATGATAATTATTATCATGTTAATATTAAGAATAGCAGAATAGAAAAAAAAGGGAACTATACCCCTAAGGTATGGTAAATCGCAGTCACTGAACCGTCGAGGCGATCCATCCGCATTTTAGTGCGTGATTAGGAAGCCGGCCCGGCCGGCTCTCTTTCCGCTTGGTGCAGGTGTTGTTTTAGCTTTGAAGAATGCACCGAGTGGCGAGGCGCGGAGAGACCCCTGTGTGTTTCGCTATTCTATAGATATTCTGCAGCTGAGCTGGAGAAGATTTTAGAACAGAGTTACACATTACTACCTGGCAGATAAACTCAATACACCGAAGTTTTCTAGCGGACGTGTCTTCTTGTCTTGTATTACATTACAACGTATCCAAGAATCGAAGATTTATGACTTCTCTCATATCATTCTGGATCCTGCAAAAATAATTAGTTTTATTATTATGAAATAGAAATCTTTATCAGATTGAAACGATTCTTACCTAATGTTACGCGGTGAACTTTGAACTAAAATAAGTACGTGAATAAGTAACTTTTCTTTGTTCCGGTTTCATGGAGATTTTTCAATGGTGTGTAATGCCATGTCAGAGGCCGCCGGGTGGTTTAAACTCTGACACCAGGTTGTTCATCAACCATACGATAAGAAGATGATAGAGTTCTGTTAATTTCTCATAATTTTCCATAATTTCGTAGAAAGGTGGGTGGGACAATAATAGCAAGTTTTTCCCAAGCGCCTCGGATTTTTTGTTGGTATTTTATCACTTCGTGTTCTTCAACAGCCAGTTTGATGGGTCAATTGACCGCCGCCCATAGCTTGGCTGACTGACAAAATGGAAGGAATAAAATGAATGGAAGACTGGTAAAATGTTACAATCACCTTGTTTAAAATGAGAATTAGTCTTCGCCTAGTTTCGCGAGATCGTGGTTTTTACCCAACCCTCCTCTTTTCTCATCCGGGCTTGGGACCGGCAACGGCAGAGTTAAACCTATTTTCAGTTTATGTGCTCAATGTTATTTGATATATTATACTTTTGTGTTTGCGTTTAGAGACAATTAAAGATACAAGGAATGAACTTTATTCTGGCACCCAACATGGGACAATTTGGGGCATGCAGCCCAAAATATCGAAATTTGCGTAGGCTCTGCAGAAAGCGAAAAAGACAACTAAGATCAAAACTGCACTGGAAACCTACTTGTGACTCAATCCTTTTAGCTGGAGGCCTTTAGGTCTCGCTAGAAGTCCGGTGAATCAGTCTGAGCTTCCTAGAGCTATAACTGAGAAAGACCACGATAAAAATCACCATCGCTACCTAACGTACTTCTAGTAAGAAGTTTGATGCTTGCCTTTGTAGGTAGGCATGCATTTTACTAATTGCCCTTGCATAATCAGAGGCCCTTGTTTATGCCCTTATTTCTTGTCTATAGCTGCATCAAGGCGTCGTGCTATACAAAAGCAGTCACAAATAAATAGCCTGACTGAAAGGTGTATCGTTGTTAAAGAAAGGTTTTGGAAAATAAAGGAATACTTACTCAGTTAAGTGACCCGTGGGTCAAGAACTCAAGATGGACCTGTAACCTACACTCCATGATTTCATACAACCTTGTTAATGTACTGCGTCGCTGTTGATTTTCTAAATAAATTAAGTATATTAAAATATAAATAAAACATGATTATGTAAGTAGTAAAAATATGTGTTTCATTCACACACTGCCCATTTATTACACAATCCTATATAGGTAAAACCTACACATTTAAAATAACAAGTGGTCCAGTCAGTGGTCAGTTTTTTCACAGACATTTTTGCTTTCTGCATTTCTTCTCCATACACTTTTTCACACTCCTCTGTGCGCGCAATATTAAAAGGGGTCCGAAGTTTTCGCTTAAATCAAAGGGATCACATTCAAGACGTAGCGACATACGACGCCGCTTTCTTGCTTTGTAATCTTCAGCGGTATCAGCGTCCAAAAACTCGAAAATTTTGCATTCTTTAGCCATCAACAATCATAATAGAAATTAATTACAAAGGCACTAATATCCTCACACTCATCACTAATTTGTTAGATTTACGTAACATAACACATTTTACTTGCTTTAAGTCACACAAAAATAATCTTTTGTATTAGAAAAATGCAAAATAATAATGGATCCGTCGCGATAGAGCAACTTTTTTATGACTGCTAAATTTGACATAAAAACAATAATGCTAGTGGTCTAAAGCCACCTCATGGTACGCATTGACTGAACGAAATAGGTGTGACGTCACCAAAACTGCTAAGAAAACAATATTGTTTCAGGCATAAAGTAAGCTTACTTTTAAGACGTCATGGTGCGATAAGTCAATGTAAGATTAAAGTAATACTGCTTTAAGAGGTTCTGGTAATACAGATTAATGAAATTTAAAAACGGAATCTATAAATAGAGAAACATTTTATTTTAAACTTTGTGTCTAATTTTAATAAAAATCCCTAATTTTTGTTTGATGAAAACATGAAAACGTTCGGCTTTTCGGCTAGAAATTTGAATTTTGTTATTTCATAACACACGGACCTGGAGCTGCTTAGGATAAGATGGAAAAGCAAAAGGAAGTACAAGTTACAGTGTCAAGCATGTACAATTAGATTCGTACAAAATTCTCAGATAAAATACCATATCCGAAAGGATCATTCCAACTGCTGAGCACCACACCTCACTGTGACCACAAAGAATTGAACGAAGTCTGGTACGAGAAACTCTTCAGAACATTGCGAAAAATAGTATTATTGTACCAACTTTGTAGACCCACACAAGTTGTGCGGTAGTAATTTAACAGCCAAATCAGCAATGACCATCGCTACCTAAGGAGGATGAACAAAAGATATAAAAGTTGTTCATAATGATGAGTTTAATGACCCCTTTCAAGGATGCTGGTGTTTTACAAATAACCCTGTATAGAGCAGACGAAGAAGTTTATATCTGAACACAGATTAACGGAATTTGAAAACGGAATCCATAAATGCAGAAAATTTTTATTTTAAAATTTGTGTTAAATTTTTACTAAAATCCCTCATTTTTGTTTTGATATTACGTCAGTACGTACATTCCGCTTTTCGCTAGAAATTTGAATTTTGTTATTCCATAACACTGGGACCCGAAGCTGCATAAGATAAAAAGGAAAAGCAAATTTTTATTTTCAAATTTGTGTTAAATATTATATTTTAACATTTCAATGATGAGACCTGCTCACGCTCCGCACAAGGCAATGTTGTTGACGTTATCACTCTATATTTTCATAAATACTCTAAGGCAATGACCATCGGTACCTAAAGGGCGATTATTACTAAACCTTTCCAACATTCAAACATCCACAAAATTTACAAATGGAGAAAATTTATATAAAATTTTTTGTGTTAAATTCTAATAAAAATCCATCATTTTTGTTAAGGCTTTAGCTGGAGGCCTTTAGGTCTCGCTAGAAGTCCGGTAAATCAGTCTGAGCTCCCTAGAACTATAACTGAGAGAGACCACGAAGAAAACAAATCCATCGCTACCTAAGGGGCGATTATTACAACTCTTCAAATCGGACGAAGAAATTCATATCTGAACACAGATTAACGAAATTTAATCATATTAGTATTTTTTTTTTTACGTAAAACGGTTTTGTCATCTTATCTAGTTTGTACCAAATATCAGATTAGTCTGTCCACAAGAAGGAGGTGAAATATCGATTACTAAGTTTGAACCAATTACTAAACAGGTCAAACTAAGTAAAACCGTTAAAAACGGAATACATAAATGGAGAAAAAAAATATTTTAAAATTTGTGTCAAATTTGTATAAAAATCCATCATTTTTGTTTGATGAAAACATTCGGCTTTTTGGCTAGAAATTTTAATTTTGTTATTTCATAACACACGGACCTGGAGGTGCAAAGGATAAAAAGGAAAAGCAAAAGGAAGTACAAGTTACAATGTCAAGCATGTACAATGTAGTTTTGTACAAAATTCCCAATTAAAATACCATATCCGAAAGGATCATTACAATTTGCTGAGCACCACACCTCACTGTGACCACAAAGAATTGAACGAAGTCTGGTACGAGAAACTCTTCAAAACATTGCGAAAAATCCCACAAACCCGCACGAGTTGTGCGGTAGTAATTTAACAGCCAAATCAGCAATGACCATCGCTACCTAAGGACGATGAACAAAAGATATAAAAGTTGTTCATAATGATGAGTTTAATGACCCCTTTCAAGGATGCTGGTGTTTTACAAATAACCCTGTATAGAGCAGACGAAGAAATTCATATCTGAACACAGATTAACGGAATTTGAAAACGGAATCCATAAATGCAGAAAATTTTTATTTTAAAATTTGTGTTAAATTTTTACAAAAATCCCTCATTTTTGTTTTGATATTACATCAGTACATACATTCCGCTTTTCGCTAGAAATTTGAATTTTGTTATTTCATAACACTGGGACCCGAAACTGCATAAGATAAAAAGGAAAAGCAAATTTTTATTTTCAAATTTGTGTTAAATATTATATTTTTACATTTCAATGATGAGACCTGCTTACGCTCCGTACTAGGCAATGTTGTTGACGTTATCATTCTATATTTTCATAAATACTCTAAGGCAATGACCATCGGTACCTAAAGGGCGATTATTACTAAACCTTTCCAACATTCGAACATCCACAAAATGCACAAATGGAGAAAATTTATATTTAAAAATTTGTGTTAAATTGTAATAGAAAATCCATCAGTGCTATTTATAATATATAATAGCCTAGTGATTATGACCGTCGACTGACAAGTCAGAGGTTCCGAGTTCGATCCCAAGGCTCGCACACCTGAGATATTTTTCAATGGTGTGTAAAGCCATGTTAGAGGCCTACGGGCGGTTTAAAGTCTGACACCAGGTTGTTTATCAACCATACGATAAGAAGAAGAAGAAGAAGATAAAAATCCTTCATTTTGGTTAAGGCTTTAGCTGGAGGCCTTTAGGTCGCGCTAGAAGTCCGGTGAATCAGTCTGAGCTCCCTAGAACTATAACTGAGAGAGACCACGAAGAAAAAAAATCCATCGCTACCTAAGGGGCGATTATTACAACTCTTCAAATCGGACGAAGAAGTTCATATCTGAACACAGATTAACGAAATTTAATAATATTAGTATTTTTTTTTTACGTAAAACGGTTTTGTCATCTTATCTAGTTTCTACCAAATATCAGATCAGTCTGTCCACAAGAAGGAGGTGAAAATAATATCGATTACTAAATTTGAACCAATTACTAAACAGGTCAAACTAAGTAAAACCGTTAAAAACGGAATACATAAATGGAGAAAAATTTTATTTTAAAATTTGTGCCAAATTTGTATAAAAATCCATCATTTTTGTTTGATGAAAACAGTCGGCTTTTCGCTAGAAATTTGAATTTTGTTATTTCATAACACACGGACCTGGAGGTGCAAAGGATAAAAAGGAAAAGCAAAAGGAAGTACAAGTTACAATGTCAAGCATGTACAATGTAGTTTTGTACAAAATTCCCAATTAAAATACCATATCCGAAAGGATCATTACAATTTGCTGAGCACCACACCTCACTGTGACCACAAAGAATTGAACGAAGTCTGGTACGAGAAACTCTTCAAAACATTGCGAAAAATCCCACAAACCCGCACGAGTTGTGCGGTAGTAATTTAACAGCCAAATCAGCAATGACCATCGCTACCTAAGGACGATGAACAAAAGATATAAAAGTTGTTCATAATGATGAGTTTAATGACCCCTTTCAAGGATGCTGGTGTTTTACAAATAACCCTGTATAGAGCAGACGAAGAAATTCATATCTGAACACAGATTAACGGAATTTGAAAACGGAATCCATAAATGCAGAAAATTTTTATTTTAAAATTTGTGTTAAATTTTTACAAAAATCCCTCATTTTTGTTTTGATATTACATCAGTACGTACATTCCGCTTTTCGCTAGAAATTTGAATTTTGTTATTTCATAACACTGGGACCCGAAACTGCATAAGATAAAAAGGAAAAGCAAATTTTTATTTTCAAATTTGTGTTAAATATTATATTTTTACATTTCAATGATGAGACCTGCTTACGCTCCGTACTAGGCAATGTTGTTGACGTTATCATTCTATATTTTCATAAATACTCTAAGGCAATGACCATCGGTACCTAAAGGGCGATTATTACTAAACCTTTCCAACATTCGAACATCCACAAAATGCACAAATGGAGAAAATTTATATTTAAAAATTTGTGTTAAATTGTAATAGAAAATCCATCAGTGCTATTTATAATATATAATAGCCTAGTGATTATGACCGTCGACTGACAAGTCAGAGGTTCCGAGTTCGATCCCAAGGCTCGCACACCTGAGATATTTTTCAATGGTGTGTAAAGCCATGTTAGAGGCCTACGGGCGGTTTAAAGTCTGACACCAGGTTGTTTATCAACCATACGATAAGAAGAAGAAGAAGAAGATAAAAATCCTTCATTTTGGTTAAGGCTTTAGCTGGAGGCCTTTAGGTCGCGCTAGAAGTCCGGTGAATCAGTCTGAGCTCCCTAGAACTATAACTGAGAGAGACCACGAAGAAAAAAAATCCATCGCTACCTAAGGGGCGATTATTACAACTCTTCAAATCGGACGAAGAAGTTCATATCTGAAAACAGATTAACGAAATTTAATAATATTAGTATTTTTTTTTTACGTAAAACGGTTTTGTCATCTTATCTAGTTTCTACCAAATATCAGATCAGTCTGTCCACAAGAAGGAGGTGAAAATAATATCGATTACTAAATTTGAACCAATTACTAAACAGGTCAAACTAAGTAAAACCGTTAAAAACGGAATACATAAATGGAGAAAAATTTTATTTTAAAATTTGTGCCAAATTTGTATAAAAATCCATCATTTTTGTTTGATGAAAACAGTCGGCTTTTCGCTAGAAATTTGAATTTTGTTATTTCATAACACACGGACCTGGAGCTGCATAGGATAAAAACGAAAAGCAAAAGGAAGTACAAGTTACAGTGTCAAGCATGTACAATTAGATTCGTTCAAAATTCGCAATTGAAATACCACATACGAAAGGATCATTCCAATTTGCTGAGCACCACACCTCACTGTGACCACAAAGAATTGAACGAAGTCTGGTACGAGAAACTCTTCAAAACATTGCGAAAAATCCCACAAACCCACACAAGTTGTGCGGTAGTAATTTAACAGCCAAATCAGCAATGACCATCGCTACCTAAGGAGGATGAACAAAAGATTATGCAAGATGAAGCAGACGAAGAAGTTCATAATCCTGAACACAGATTAACGAAATTTAAAAACGGAATCCATAAATGGAGAAAAATTTTATTTTAAAATTTGTGTTAAATTTTTACAAAAATCCCTCAATTTTTTTTATATTGCGTCAATTCAGAAAGCTTTTCGGCAAGAAATTTGAATTTTGTTATTCCATAACACCCGGACCTGGAGCTGCATAGGATAAAGTATTCAAAACAATGCGAAAAATAGTATTGTATTGTAATTGTAAGAATTCTGTAGACCCACACAGTTAGATCATATTCATCTGAATTTTATGTGGAACTGTGAATACGAAGTGAGAGAAGTGAGAGACGGTCCTTACCGAGTACATCGTCTACGGCGACTTTTTACGAACCACATTAATTACCAGAAACTGTCATTACAGATAGAAATCAACCGTTGCTATTTTGAGAAAGCTTATTTGAAATGGTCCGCCTATCAAATTGTAAAAAAGAGTTTATTTATTTATTCTTTTTATTTATTTTTATTGGTTCATCAAAAATTATTTACTGTTGAAAACTGGTTACTGTAAATTGTTTTTGTGTTATGATAAGGGTAACATCTAATAAATTTCATACATATAGTGTAACAATCACTTACAGGTAAACTCTGCATGCATAATGATACCTAAAAATTAAACAAAAGTATAAGTATAAGTTGTAAAAAAGAAATTAGATCCGATCAAGTAACTGAAAGAAATACATATCCGTAGCTGAAAACACGTTACAACCTTTATTCTAAGGGTACATATTTGAATGTCGAAAATTAAAATACCTACGACTAAAATGTCAACGTTCACAACAACGAAAATTTAAATATCGATTGTGTCATTATATCGAAAATTGTTAATTTGTGTTGAAAAATTTAGTTAACATCAACGTTGGTAGCTTAACACCGATTGCCTAATATTGCCTAAATACGCCGTAACAATGAATAATTAGAAATTCTTATTGTCGATGTAATTATCTTGGAAGTGTAAAAAATACTAAGTTCACTACAAGTTGCACTGGGAACCTAGCTAAATTAAGGCATAATTTTATAGAAAAATTAATCTGACCCGTCGAGTCCGCTGCGTGGTTATCAGATTAACAATATGTCTGGTCTGCTATACCTAGCAGTTATACTCGTATTAACCTTGATTATTTAATTCATCAGACTTGTTAAATTCTCGTAGCTCAGCAACAAAAAAACAAAGCATCTAACAATGACAACAGTTTGAACAAAAATCACTAAACAACCCATTAAAAACAAAACTATTTATTATTTTTCTATTTTTATATAGGATTTCAAATTATAACCACCGTCGATCGTCGTGACTTTAATGCAATAATCATTTATAAACTTATAAAAAAATAACTAATCTCCCAAAACCAACGACGTCGTAAAACATTTTGTCATTTTGCAACAATCACGACACTAAACAACCCGTTTAAAGCAAACATACAAATCTATTTTTTCTTTTTATTTTTTAACGAGAGTTTAAAATTATAGGTAACCACCGTCGCTCGTCGTGACTTCAATGCAATAACCATTAATATACCTACTCATAAAAAATAACTACTCTCCCAAAACCAACGACGTCGTAAAACATTTTGTCATTTTGCAACAATCACGACACTAAACCACCCATTTAAAACAAACATACAAATCTATTTTTTCTTTTTCTTTTTAACGAGAGTTTAAAATTATAACCACCGTCGCTCGTCGTGACTTCAATGCAATAACCATTAGTATACCTACTCATAAAAAACAACTAATATGCCTAAACCAACGACGTCGAAGAATATTTTGCCAAATAGCAACAATCATGACACTAAACAACCCATTTAAAACAAACTTATAAATCTTTTTTTTTCTTTTTCTTTTTAACGAGAATTTAAAATTATAACCACCGTCGCTCGTCGTATGCTTACCAGTATAAGTATAATAAATACAAGATATATATATATATATTAGATAATAATAATATCAATATAGCACAAAATTGTACCTACCAAATTTTTTTTTATCATATCTTACTACACACTAATGATTTTTATTAAGGTTTTACTATTGAACTAGCCAATGACAACTGTTAATATTTAAAATGTGTATGATTTAAGACCAATCAATATAGTTTTTACCCGACATATTGTTATTCCGATCCACGGGGGCCAAGCAATACTCGTACATTGAAACTGTAGAGGAAGTCAATTTTTACGAAAATCATATATCTACAAATCATGAAGCCGGAGCAAACACATAAAAAAACATATCTGGCAAGAGGTTCGCAACGACAAAACGAGCTCCATTGTTATATCTGGCCAATGGTGTTTATGATTGAGAGAAGAAACTGGAGGCATTCGAAATATGTTGCTACTGTTTAATACCTCGTATGAAGTCCTACGGCGCCGGGCGGCGTCCGGAAATAAATAAGAAACTCAAAGAACAATGACATGAATGCATGTTACAAAAAAATATAGTATAAAAACTAAAACCCGACTACTTAAAATCTAAAAACAAGCTTCTTAGATTTGAAATAAAATTCTGTAGTCGGAGGCCACCAAATTACAAAGTATTTACCCTTGGAAGATTATCTAGTACCTATTTACCTATAAATACATTAAGGCCTCCGACTACAGAATTTTATTTCAAATCTAAGAAGCTTGTTTTTAGATTTTAAGTAGTCGGGTTTTAGTTTTTATACTATATTTTTTTTCAATGATTTTTAGTGGTAAAGAAACCAATAAAATTCATATCAATCACAATTTTTTAGAATGTGGTAGTTCTTAAATAGGTAGATTTCTTTAACTGTCAACTTCGGTTCAAACCTTTAGTCAATGTCATGTATTTTTTAAATTAAATTTATTTCAAAGGTGTCGTCCGCGACTTCGAGCTATTAAAACATGGCCTCATATATTTCTTAGAAGTATACATGAAAAGTAGTAAGAAGTACAGCTTGGCAAAAAAGAGTTTGGAAAAATTGGGGGCGCCGCTGTCGCACTTTTCACACTACAATTCAAAATTACAAGTTATTAAGTGCTTACATATTTCTATGACGAGTTTTTTGTCATTAATTATAATCAAATGAACCATTTTTATGTTATTTTAGTACTCACAAACGTAGTTATTTAAGATTTTTATTTTTAGTTCCAGCTGTCACCGCCTCAGACTCTTTTTTGCCAAGCTGTATAAGTACACATGAAACCTTTTTTGAGGGATATCATCATAGAGAGTACATTTACCTAAAGTTCGAGGAAGTAAGTAACATGGAGTTGATAATACCTGCTCTAAAATCCCGAAATCATAAACATTACAATTAATTCCCGGGAAATAAGAAATTAATTTTACGTATAATCATTTAATAAGAAATTTGAAAAAACAACTGATACGGATGGGATTCGAATCCACGATCTCCTGTGTACCGTGCCGACGCTCTCGATCAGAATCAGTCGAAATTTCAAATCTCTTTCTACGCCTTAGGCGTGTGGTAATATCTATCGGTATAAATTAACGAGTCATTCTGGCGTAGTTAGAAGTTCATTGAACTTTTAAACTTATTATTTAGACACACTACTATTATTAACATTTTATATTTATATGTAATATTTACATCTCTTAATATTTAGGAACACTATTTGGCTTACTTTAGAAGATCTTTTCTATCTGATATATGGTCCACTTTTTATTTCAATCTCTTATTTATGGCAAACAGAGTCTTGGTATAATTTGACCCGGACTATTCTCCAATACTTACTAGAATAACTAGAGTCACTCTTATATTAAACAATATTAGAATTATGACTATTCATAAGTGCCTAATGGTCTACATGAATAAAAATATTTTGATTTTGATACGAAGAGTGCGTTATCAAAAAGAAAAAATAAAAACTTGAATGGATGACAGTGGAACTTAATGTGAAGGTATAGAACTTGTTTATAGAGGGTTTAAAATTATAACCACCGTCGCTCGTCGTGACTATAACCCATAATTACCCTAATATACGTCTAAACCACAACGACCACGTAGAAACATATTGCAACAATCACGACACTAAACAACCCGTTTAAAACAAACATACAAAACTATTTTTTCTTTTTTATAGAGGGTTTAAAATTGGGGTTAGGGTCTGAAATAATATCGTATTGTAACGGGCGCTTAAAAATTCAAGCATCGAAGCTGCATTGTCGCTACCATAGAAATATTAAATAAGGTCGCTACGTTTCGGGACCGTCTCCACGAGCGAGAAAATCGCGGCGATAGTCTCGTCGTGCCGTTAATTTTAAAAGTAACTGTACGAGTCTGTCTCCACACAGCGATACAATCGTCGAGTGATTTTATATGAAAACGCCGCGATTCTCTCGCTCGTGGAAACGGCCCTTAGTGGGCCCTTAGTTTTTTTTTCTTTATTGATTTAGGGGGTTTTTTCAATACTTAATGAAAATACCACCCCCATGATGTTACAAGTCATTGTTGTGTAAAAGTGTATTCAATATACCTTTTTTTTTTTTTTTGCAGAAGGGGAAATGCGCCTTATGCATACCGTCCCGCTCGGGGATGCGAGACGGTATGTCTTGGTTTGTTCAAAAATACCGTGTTCGAATCATTTACAAACCCCTGAGACCCGTAAGTACAACTATTACAGTATCATTTAAAGTTTGCGACCTACCAGCATTATTGCAACCATTAGTAACCAAAAATTTTACAATTTCTAGGCGTCTGTGATTTCTAGCAAGCGCTGAAATAATTTCTAGTAATTTTAATCATCTCGTTAAGTTACAGTCAACATGAACTTTTAATAAAACATTACATTACACACGCAAAAACGTTATTAACAAGGCAAGCCGGAGGTCTCAGG
The DNA here is from genome assembly GCA_936450705.2 of Protodeltote pygarga. Taxonomy (NCBI): domain Eukaryota; kingdom Metazoa; phylum Arthropoda; class Insecta; order Lepidoptera; family Noctuidae; genus Protodeltote; species Protodeltote pygarga. The sequence goes on from OW388248.2 coordinate 18,367,273, forward strand.
CTCGAACCCAAGACACCTCAGTCTGGTATAATAACTTTAAGAAATTTAGTTGGCATTAGTGGCTATAGCCGACGACGCGGAAGGCCAGAAGGTCTTTCAGTCGGACACTTTATCCATTTGTTACCTTAGTATTAAACCTTCTTAAACATTTTTTCGGCGTCTATTTTTCATTCTCACCTGTAAAAATGCCATCGGGACATACATTATTGATGGACGACATGGTGCGTGGCAAGGAAATATGATTGGACGCAGCTTCTGATTTGTTTTGTATTCAGTCTTAGAGAATGATAGACACTCATCAGGACTATAAAGAATCGGATAGCCCCTCAACCTTCGCCCAGTTGATTAACAGCTAGACCTCAGCAGGGCAGTATACAGCTCCAGTATTTGAAGTAGTTCAGCAGCAAACGCCAGTGGAGCCAGGCACCTCAATATAAGCCGTCATACCCAACTTGACAGAGCTCAGCTCAGTAGATAAATGAAGCCGTTGTACAAGTCACGATGAAGGGTTTATATAAGAAAAGGATATAATCGACAACTGTTCGTGATTGTCGTACCGCCATAGTGACATAAATGATTTTCATTTTAGGTACTTGAAAGAAAATAAATAATTAGGTAATTACACAACGTGTTACGTATTATGTATGTTTATAAAAAATATAAGTAGGTATAGTACTATTTTACCTACCTACTATTTTATTTTAAATTATATAAATGGGATTCGAACCCAAGATCTTCGACATACCGTGTCCGTGTCCATACTACCTAGTCGAAATTTCAAATCTCTTTCTACTATCATCATCATCATCATCATCATTTCAGCCATAAGACGTCCACTGCTGAACATAGGCCTCCCCCAATGACTTCCAGATCGGCCGGTTGGAAGCAACCTGCATCCAGCAACTTCCTGCGACCTTTATTAGGTCGTCTACTATAGGGTGCCTAGAATTTTAATTTCATGTATTTATATGTCTGGAAGTTTATAAATTGCATCAGAATGTAGGTAGTTCGAACTTTTTCAATACAAAACTTGGGAAAACTCAATGTATATTCATAGTGTTGTCGGAATTCATACTTAAAACTGCATCATTATATTTATTAAACACTCTTTGTTCAAAAATGTATAGGTATTCCAATAGAGAAAAAAAACACGACTATTTATATGAGGAATGACTTAATTATACTGTATACATCTTCCACATTAATTGCGCAGCTGCGCAATTAATGTGGAAGATGTATAATATTGCGATCTCGAGAAGTAAACTGAATTCAAATGTAAAATTTTAAAACTATACGAGAGTCATAAATCATTTTCATAGTTCTGAGGAACGAATCCAGGGCCTTGAGCCTTACGATCATTTACTCGTAGGCGTCGATTACATTTTTGAGTAAAGGTATTTTCTACAATCATTTGCTACAGTTTAAATTAAACAACATTTATACACATTTAAGATTTATTAAGTATTGCATAATTTGTATTATGCAGTGTATCTTATTGCTAAGCATCACGTAATTTATTGAAGTACAAATAGGTTTCAACGAACCAACAACCCTACCTACAATAACATAATATTTTATTCGTTTTAGACATTGCCACGGTTTAAAAACACAATTCAGACTACTCAATTTGTTAAAATTTTGGGCCCGCGCACATGTGGTGAAGCGCAGCGCAGAGCATTATTCACTGTTTTTGTTCCAAATTATTACCGTCTTTGAATATGACAATATAAGATCTAAAATGAAATAACATAACAAATTATCTCTGAGCATCGAAGCGACTGCAGGAGAATGGTAGCGCGCACTACGCGAACATGCCCGCTAATAAAAAAGGGCCTTTACACATCACGTTTTTTTACGCGCATCATCAGGTTTTTCAAGACGTTTTAGCAGATTTTACATATTTTTATCGATACTAACGTAAATGAAACGCGCGATTGTATCGATTCAAACTCGCGCTTAAGCGCGTTTTAATCGGATGTACCTAAAATGTACGCTATTTTTTTGTGTTTATTCTTAATCGCGTCGTCTGCGCATAAAAAAACGTGGTGTGCAAAGGCTCTAAGCCAACACGTTTGGTTTCTCTTAACAATTGCAAAACGAATTATGACGGCGATGTGTTTAAGCTGTCACTTAAGCAAATTCCTCATCAGATCTCTGTAGCGTAGCATAGCACTCGGCCTCTGACATAGCTTTACACTCTGTGATCTCAGGTGTGCTGCTTTTCCTCACGATGTTTTCCCTTAACGTTTTAGCAAGTGATAATTCAATTCGAAAACGCACATGAATCACAAAGTTCAGAGGTGGGTACCTGGGTTCCAAAACTTAGCACTAGGCTACCCCAGCTGACACATCCTGTATATAACCGAATATCTGATTCGTTCCGTATCGGATGCGGTATCGTAATCTGTCGTGTGTAAGTAGTACGGAGGCATTTTGATATTGTCACGTGATCACGACTCACAATACGACTGTATCATTTGATACACCATACGCGTTCCAACATAAGAGTTTGGAAACGACACAAATACCGATAGCTTTAGTTAGTACGTCTCGGGAAGGACAGAGACGAGTATGTTACGACTCATTAAAACTGTCCGTGTTCCTATGGTTAGATAACTCATACTAGCGATCTTCAAAGGGCTACGCAATGCCGCTACATGATCTCGGCAAAACATGACACACGTTCCTGACACGATACAGTATCGTAAGTATGGAGGTGGTTTTTGGCCCAATCCTCGAGCAATAAGATGGTAATACGGTGCAGTCGAACCTCCATAATTAGGATACTTACGTATACTCGATACGATATGCCTAATGTGGCCTAACCTAGCAACAGCAGCCTCTAACTCGCGGGCATGCTCTGCGTTTCGCTTCGCCACATGTGCCAGCTTTAAGTCAACATGCCTCTTTGAAATATGTTAGTACAAATCCAGTCCTGATAAAACAGAAAAGTATACTTCGTTACCCAGACCATTCTTGCTTGTTAACTAAAATTGGGTAAGAGTTTATAAATTGGTCCAAAGTTAAACACACTCATTATAAATAATATGATAATATGGGATAATATGGGACGTACCACCATAAACAAAGTAAATACAAAAAAATAGATATATACTAGTCGATATTAAGTACAAAAGTCGAGCCGCTGGACAGATACTGGGAATGAAGAATTTAGGCAATATCGTAACGATGTTAATAATAGTAACACATTATAGTTCAAGCCAGAATTGTTTATAAAGTGGCAACATCAAAACGTACACATGAAAAACTTAGGTACAACTTCATGGTGTCACTATTCTTAACTAGTTCAGTCAACAAATAAGAGCATTATCTTCACACATTATAACTTTAAATAACTTTTACTTCACTATAACTTGGTAAGAAATTAAGGATATGCTGAGCTGGGCATCCACCTCATGTTTAATTGAGGTCCTTGACAGAGGAAAATCATGACTATAAAATTAATCCACGTACCACATTTTAACAATAAAAAACTGAATACATTTAATCCTTTACTTACGTAGTACACACATAAATAAAAATTTAATTATACAATAATATTTGGTAACGCAGAAATTTTTTAACGCATTTTACTAGTAATTGGTAACTTTATTACTATTAAGTAACATTAATAACAATTAAATAACATTCAAACAAAATTATTGCATTAATAGAACTAGTACATACAGATTTATAAAAATACGTAGAAAGTTCATATGCTAAATTCTTATTTACTAAAAGTTTTAAAAGACAGATATTGACAATATCAAATTTTGAATTGACACATTTATTAAAAGAAAAGTACCGGGAAAATAAGAAAGAAATAAAAAAAATAAATAATAAAAAAGACTTAAATAGGCCACCTTGAATAAAGACCAATCAACCAGTCCATAGACAGGTCGTACAAAGACAGAGCAAGGCACAATAATTATTATCAAAAAAAAGTTTTACAAAATATGATACTATATTGCTTACAGAGCCATCAACTTAGTTGTGAAGTGGCGAAAGTTGGAACTAACGCGTTACTATACCAACACCTAGCAAATAACAGTTGAACCTTGGAAGAATGACGGCAAAATTTTTCCTCTAAGAGTTGAACTGTCAGGTGATTGACGTTTATAGAACATACAGCGCCCTCACTCATTTTACAGGTAACTTGGTAGGTAACGTTTGTAAGTTCGTTTGCTAGTGCAAAATAGTACCTACTCAGTCAACGGTCAATATCATAGAATTACATATTGACGTTCTTTGATTTGACATTACATTTACATGAGTCTTGTTTGTTTCTTAAAATTTGCCTCCATTTTTTACTAACTATCGATATTCTGTCAGACTTTGACTAATAAACTCTTAACTTTATTTTCACTCCTACGAACCATTGAAACAATGGGGAAATTAAAGTAAGCCATGGCACTAAGATTTTGATATTTAAATTTAACGAAAAAAGAAACCCAAAGAAGAAATTATCAACTGTCTTAAAAGTTATGAACAAACAATAATACATTTCACAATTTTACGTTTTTATTTAATTAAATTTTCATTTTCCGGTGACGTATTTTCGTAAAGGATTCAAAAATACTTGTTTATAACTGCCTTTTAAAACTCGAATTTAAATTAAGGAATGAAACGATTTGGAACACACAGATGTCGAATTTCAGTATCAATGATCTTTAATCTATAGAAAGTGATATAACATTATAAATAGACTAGCTGATTTGTATTAAACACTTCTGTGATTATATGACACTAACAGTTAAGTACCCATCAATTCCTAAAAGACGACAAAGTCATAAACGACAGAAGGATGCTTTGACGCGAGGATTTTTAGGGTCTATTGACCCTAAAAATTAAAGTACGGTAGCTACCCAAAACTAAAATCCACACGTCAAGTGTTTTCGAACCGCGCCGTAGACACATAAAACAAATATTTTTTCCCTTAACAGGGTCTATAACTTATTTAATTATTTATATAACTTATTACGACATCTGTATGTATGCATATAATTAAACCCATATATATAAACAACCAAATCTTAACGCTAAACAAATTATAACTTACGCTCTAATTCATTGCAACTGTCAAAAACACCATAAATTAAAACAACAGAAATTAATGTACTACTACATTTGACTTACATTTTACTGGCCCACTCGTAAAGTCCTTGTTTTCAATAGCTTTGAGCCGGTTCAATGGTAATCAAATGTGTGACTTACGGACTCTATTATGACTGGATCAATGGAATTTTAACAAGTCAACAAACTTCCCAGGTGTAACAAACATTTTGCATCCAATTACTAATATTAGATTTAACATTACGCATTGGTTCAGAAGTTACCAGTACAGCCACTGAAACCGATATATTTCAAAAACCTTACTTTGCAATAATATTGAAGACAGTAACGCAAACTGTTTACAATATCTGTGTGCAAAGCCATTGCAAAGGCCAACGGGCGCACGACGGTTTAAACTCCAACACTAGGTTGTTCATCAACCATACGATATAGAAAAAGACCGAAAAATTACGGTGTCTTAAAATTTCGGTAATTTGTCATACCGTTAAATAACTGTTATCGAAATATCACGATATCTTATTTTTTTAACACCCTCCTCTTAACATTGCCGCGACGCCTCACACGGTCACGCGATGTTTTAACCTAAACCGGAACACTGAATATGAAGGTGGTATCGCCCTTCTTTTAAGCAAATATTAGCTGCTCATTTATCATTTGAGGTCTGACCTTCAACTAAAGGTCAACTAAATAGTTAGTTTTTCATTAGTATGATTCTTTCGATCATTCTAAACGCTCCTTGACGTTTAAAAGTGCAAGTATTTCATGCTTTCTCATCATTTTTGTTGGTCCGATTTCCAACCGAAGGCTCTATCCAAAAGGAAGTTCTAACTAGCAGTCGATGTTCCTTAGTATGATCCTTTCGTTCATTCTAAACGCTCCGTGACGTTTTAAAGTGCATGTATTTCATGCTTTCTCATCATTTTTGTTGGTCTGATTTCCAACTGAAGGCTCTATGCAAAAGGAAGTTCCAACTAGCAGTCGATGTTCCTTAGTATGATCCTTTCGTTCATTCTAAACGCTCCTTGACGTTTTAAAGTGCATGTATTTCATGCTTTCTCATCATTTTTGTTGGTCTGATTTCCAATTGAAGGCTCTATGCAAAAAGAATAACTAGCAGTCGATGTTCCTTAGTATGATTTTTTCGTTCATTCTAAACGCTCCTTGACGTTTTAAAGTGCAATGATTTCATGCTTTCTTATCATTTTTGTTGGTCTGATTTCCAATTGAAGGCTCTATGCAAAAAGAATAACTAGCAGTCGATGTTCCTTAGTATGATTTTTTCGTTCATTCTAAACGCTCCTTGACGTTTTAAAGTGCATGTATTTCATGCTTTCATATCATTTTTGTTGGTCTGATTTCCAACTGGAGGCTCTATGCAAAAGGAATAACTAGCAGTCGATGTTCCTTAGTATGATTCTTTCGTTCATTCTAAACGCTCCTTGACGTTTTAAAGTGCATGTATTTCATGCTTTCTCTTCATTTTTGTTGGTCTGATTTCCAACTGGAGGCTCTATGCAAAAGGAATAACTAGCAGTCGATGTTCCTTAGTATGATTCTTTCGTTCATTCTAAACGCTCCGTGACGTTTTAAAGTGCATGTATTTCATGCTTTCTCTCCATTTTTGTTGGTCTGATTTCCAACTGGAGGCTCTAGCCAAAAGGAAATTTCAGTATCAAATTAGTTTTCATTATTAAGATTTAATATATTCTTGCGAACAGCTCCTTGACGTTTTTTTGTGCAAATATTTGCTGTTCCCTGTTCCCTTGTCATGTCATTTGAGGTCTGACCTCCACTGTTCGGGGCTGCGAGGCGCAGTTGTGGCCCCGTCCGATACAGTACGAAAAACACGCAGGGGGGTGACGTTTTTAGTGGGTGCGAGCCCCACATAACCGTACGTCCTCGAACTTCCTCCAACGTGCGTATGCGGCATTTTTTATTTCCCCCGACCGCAAAAAATAAAATGTCTGACCTCCAACTGGAGGCTCTATCCAAAAGCAAGTTTCAGTTTCTTCATTAGTATGATTCTTTTGTCGAAAAGCTCGTGTTTTATTATTGAGGTAAAAAAAAAATTTTACAAAAAAATATTGACTTCAAAATACTTGCTAGAAATTACACAAAAACGTTCAATTTGTCCGTTCGTTCGTCGGTGCTTAGCCAAGTTTTAGTGCTCTTTAACTTTCTCATTAAGAACTTGGCTTCGGTTCTAAGCCAAGTTCTTAATAAGAAAGTTAAAGAGAACTAGAACGTTCCAAAAAGTTATCCTAAGCGTTTTAGTTCTTTTTGAAGGTTTTATTAGACGGTTTTATTTTTATTTTTTTAATTCAAATTGTATTTCATCGCCACTTCCTTTTATTTACAATCATTGTTGCTTTTTTATGTTTCAACCCGATAGACAACTTGGGTCAAACCTATTTTCTTTACAAAGTTATTGTATAAATCCATATTTGTTGTTTATTTTTTATTTTTTTTTTATTTTTTTTTATTTTTTATAGACTCACGCCTGTATTCCCCAGAGGGGGTAGGCAGAGGTGTGTAGTACACCCACGTTTCGCCGGCTGTGTAATAAGTCCCATGTAATAGGGGGCGAGCCTATTGCCATTAACCGGGCACAATTCCAGACTCCGTGCTGCTACTGAGAATTTCCTAATGGAAAAACCCAATAACACTTTGCCCGACCCGGGGATCGAACCCAGGACCTCGTGCTCAGCAGTCGCGCTTGCTGCCGCTAGACCAACGAGGCAGTCATTTGTTGTTTATATAGATTCTTTTTACTACATGAGCGTGGTGTAGCTGTTTGCTCTGTAGATGTCACCCAAACACGAATGCTGCAAGTAGCACCCGCATTAAACAATAACTAGACTAGTGACAGATTCGACTCGATGTTTTTTCTAAATCAAGGCTACGTAGCACAGCGTAGTAAAACACTGCACTCGTTTTATTCGTAATCATTTTGGTACTCTAATATTAGTAATCCGGAATGGTGTATGCCATAAGTAGTAACTCCACGAAACGAGAAGATATGGCGAATATAAACATACCTGCTACAATGCCCCCAGAGAAGTTTGTGTCACACGAAAAGGGCAGTTAAAACCACTGACTAAATTTCCTTTTCTCGTTATTACGTTCTTTACAATAATGAAACGCAATATTTGCGATTCGTGCAATATGATAATCATTCCCTACATACTATTCGATTTGTTTATTTATCACAAGTTACTTTATCCTAAAAACATTACCGTTAGAAACATACTTCAAAACGGACATCGCCCCGAATAATATTCTTTTATAGTCAGTGATAATAAGCACCTAAACAAAACAGTTGCAATGACTTATCTTAGATATATAGACACTGACAACATTGCACATATCTAAGAAGTACATAACGATTTCAAAGACCGTAGGTATTTAATTAAGCAATACATTTTCATTTTTTTTAAAGTTTAATAATAAACGCGATAACGCGGAGGAATATTAAGTTTGGAAAAACAGTTACCAAATCGTGAAGACTTGAGATAGGTAAGTCCACCAAGTCTTGACAATCAGGCTGCTGTGATCTTAAGTAACAAAATAAAGTTCTGGCTATTGATAACCAGAGGTACACTAACTCTGAAATAGCATAGGTTGTAAGTCACGTGCTCACGGTCCAGCCTGGCATATGACTTAGCCACTATACTCAAAGTATATACATCAAAAATTTACCGAACACACCTTACAATAACATAAAATATTTACAACTCATAACCACCTAAATAAATTATACAATACTATTGCAACAAGAGGTATAAATGTCTTCCGCGTTCCGCGCCAAGGCTTGGTATTAAACGGTCACAGGTGTTCAGTTCCTGCAAGGAAAGCAATATATATTATATAGACCTCTTATATTTTAAACTAAACTCACGCAAGCACTATAGCAATGGCAGTAGATAGAGATGCGCAAATAAATGGTTTATAACAATTGCTTTTGAATAGTTGTCAACATTGCAAGGCAAAATAAATCTATATAATTTATATAAATTTGCATGGCCGTTAAACGAATGTTTCTGTATACTGACCCCTTTAGCTACTGATTATGGCTCTCTACGATCAGCATGATAGACTGGTGCTGTTGAGGATCCGCGTGGATGGTGGGCACGGTGCGTAAGCACTCGATCTGATGTGCCGCCCAGTCTTTCTTCTGGCAGTATGTGGAGCAATACAGGGTGCGCCGACAGAGAGAGCATTCGGCCGATGCCTCGCGGTTGCAATTCGCACACTGGATGGACAAACTTTTTTAAAAGGAATAAGAGGATTTTAGGATTTTAGCATACATTTGGTTAGGATATGACTTTGGGTTTAAGGAGTTTCTGTTATTTGCAAATGGAAGTCTTATTAAGACTTGGTAGCAGTCTAAAACATCAAGATTATGAGATTTTCTTTGAATACTTAACCTTTTAGAAACGAAGGTCCCCCAAAATCATAATGTTAATTATGTTAATGTTAATAGTGAGATGTGGCAGTACTTAATGATTTCGATGTAGTGAGTGCCATTTATTGGTTAATAGGGTTCAATCAAATTAGTGAGCAAAACTTTAAAAGCGTGCTTCGTATCGATAGATTACATAAAAAATAATAAAAAAATATAAAATAAACGTATTTTTTATTTTGTTTGGCACTTGGCACCTGGCGTACAACATAATATTTTTTTATTATTATTGTTTACGTAATCTATTAATCGATACCTGTGATGTTTATTTTATTAATTTACTAGCTACCCGGCGCGACTTTGTAAGCGTGATTTTACTACCTCTACGCCTACCCTACTCTACCCTATTGTACCAATACCCTACCTTACCCCTACCTTACTTTTTTTTCGCCTTTTTTAATCTACGAGGTATTAGAAAAAAAAAAATGAAATTGGAAAAGCTGTTCTCAAGTTATAGCGTGACCAGGAGATTCATGGGTTTCATTTTTATATAGCCGTTGCTTTAAAGGCCCATGGAACTGGAACATGGTCCATGAAACTGAACAACTTTCCCCAAGGAACATCGAAGCCTACTATACCCTACTCTACCCTACCCCTGCTCTACCCTACAGGGGTAGGGTAGGGGTAGGGATACTTACCCTATTAAACTTCTACTCGACTTTACCCCTACCCTACCATACCCTACCCCTAACCTACCACTACCACTACCCTACTTTACTCTGCCCCGACCCTACTTTACTAATAATAATCTACCCTACCATACCCTACCTTGTGTACCAGGGGTATAATTTCATTGTTTTAAATATTTATTCTGCTATTCTTAGAGAAAACGAATCCAAATCCTCTACCCCACCCTACCTAAGGTACTAGGAGTTTAATTCCATTGTTTTTCATTAATTCTGCTTTTCTTGGAGAAGACAAATCCAAAAAATCAGAGATCATCAAAATCAGTACAGCCATTCTTTAGTTTTAAATGATTCAAATAACCCGACTTTGTTTTACGTATGTAAAGACATACTTATATTTTTTAAATCATAGTAGTAGTCAGTAGTAATTTATTGGTCAAAGTAAAGAGCGTTTTGATACAGTCTATTAATTTGTAGCTGCCCCTACGGCACGCTACCTTAACTAACGCTACGCTACTTTAACTTTTCTTTGATTAGCTTCACGTCCACCATCCATGCAAAATATTCTCACAGGTAGAAATCGCTTTAATTCACAATTTTATAATTAACTAGCTGCCCCGTGCGACTGCGTACGCGTGATTATCCTACTTCAAGGTCTGTTCTACCCACTACCCTATTCTAGCCCTAACCTACTCTACCCCTACCCTACTCTACCCCTAACCTACTCTACCTACCCTACTTTACCCACGACCTTACCCCTAATCTAACCTAATCTAACCCTACCCTACCCCAACCCTACACTACCCCTACCCTACACTACCCTACACTACCCCTACCCTACACTACCCCTACCCTACCCTACACTACCCTTACCTACATTAACTCTACCCTATTATACCGCTACCCTACCCTACCCCAACCCTACACTACCCCTACCCTACACTACCCTACCCTACCCCTACCCTACACTACCCCTACCCTACCCTACACTACCCTTACCTACATTACCTCTACCCTATTATACCGCTACCCTACCCTACTCTACCCCTACCCTACCCTACTCTACCCCTACCCTACCCCTACCCTACCCTACTCTACCCTTACTCTACCCTACTCTACCCCTACCCTACCCTACTCTACCCCTACCCTACCTTACTGTACCCCTTTTTCTCGCCGTAAAAACCATCCTTGAACTCCAACGAACATTTTTTTTAAAAATTGGCCAAATTGATCCAGGCGTTGTTGAGTTATGTGCTTACCAACACATTTTGCGATTCATTTTTATATTATAGATTTTTTTGTTTTTTTTTTTTTTTTTAATTATTATCCAAAACTACATATTAACCCTCGACGAAAAAAGTTCAACATGTATCAGTATGTCTGTGGATCGTTTCTACTTTTCCCTTAGATTTTGATTTAGTTATTTATATTTGAAAGGTGACTTGATCGAGGGTTCTTAGCAAAAAAAACTGTATTGGGGTTTTTTTATTTTAAATTTATATTATTTTGTTCGTTTGAATATCGATTCCGATGACGCAAATGACGGTATATCAATAAGAGCGCAATTTCATACCCATTGCATTTAAAAAAAGCTTGTGATTGATAAAATCGAAAAAAACTTATAATATTTATTTGTAACTTTTAATTTTATCTTTCTTGTTTGTTATGTGTTTGATGATGTGAAATTTTGCACACATATGAAGTAGTGTTTAGATTTAAAATGGTATGTATTTTACTTGGTTACTATATTACAATACATTAAAAATCAAAATCAAATTCAAGTGTCAAAAATTATCCATAATAATGTGCTAGGAGCACATGACATACCTTTTATTAAAAAAGGTTTTTTTTTATGCTGTAGTCAGTTATTGCACTCAAGATCATTTTGGAACAATACCGTAGTTTGTGTCTTCGCCTGCAGCACGGTAGATAAAACTTGCTGTCTATCTCTGGCTTCGCGGCAACAATCCATCCAGAATATTTGCTACTATAAAACTGATATCCAGTTGCACCTGGTTAGATTAGAAGCCGACCCCAACAAAGTTTGGGAATAATAAGGCTAGGATGTTATTTTAAATCTCATAATATGAAAGTCCATATTCAAGATTGACAGTAAGGATAGGGTAAGATAGATTAAAATAGGATAGGATTCTGCAGGGTACTGCAAGGTAGGGTAGCTTTGGGTAGGGTAGTGTAGGATAGGGTAGGGTAGGGTAATATAGGGTAGAGTAGGATATGGTAGGGTAGGATACTGTAAGGTAAGGTAGGATATGGTTGGGTAGTATAGGGTAGGGTAGGGTAGCGTAGGATAGGATAGGGTAGGTTAGGGCAGAAAAGGGTAAAATAGGGTACATAAGATATGGTAGGGTAGGTTAGGATAATGCAGAATAGGGTAGGGTAGTATAGGATAGGGTAGGATAGTATAGGATAGGGTAGGGTAGTATAGGATAGGGTAGGGTAGTATAGGATAGGGTAGGGTAGTATAGGATAGGGTAGGGTAGTATAGGATAGGGTAGGGTAGTATAGGATAGGGTAGGGTAGTATAGGATAGGGTAGGGTAGTATAGGATAGGGTAGGGTAATATAGGATAGGGTAGGTTAGTATAGGATAGGGTAGGGTAGTATAGGATAGGGTAGGGGAGTATAGAATAGGGTAGGGGAGTATAAGATAGGGTTGGATAAAGTAAGGTAGGATAGGGTAGGGTGGATAGGATAGAGCAGGATAGGGTAGGGTAAGATAGAACAGGGTAGAGTAGATAATCAAAAAGAGATAGGCTAATCACACATTCAAAGTCGTCGAAAAAATATTCTGATAACGCAGCTAACGGGAACAATGTTTTTTTAAATATTATATATAATGGTCATGGCTCGGTTACGGATCCGTTTTGGAAGCATATGAGAAAGCCTGGACTAAATGGTCCAAAATAGTCAACACGCAGTGAGGTAGGATGGTATATGACTTATCTCAGGTCTTTTACAACTTGGTTACCGCACAGGCACAAAATGGCGAACTCCCAAAATGGCGGCACGCATGCGCTCGATGGCCTTATTTAATATGGCGGCGCACATGCGCTTGAAGGCTTCATCTAATATGGAGACCAACACTAATGTGTAATGTTTGACAGCTGAAGTCAATATGGCATCAACAGCGCAGGCGCGTCTGCATGAAGGAGTGACTCAAAATGGCGGCGCTTAATGCTACCAAGTTGAGCACCGCCATTTTGTTTTAAGGTGCCTGCCTTGCTAATCCGCTAACGTTGCACATTATAAGATATAAAATCACTGAATTTATTGCCTAACTCCTAACCATTAATACAAAATGCTATAAATTGAGAAAAAAAAATACAATATTTTCCGGAATCCTTGACTGGCACTTGTTTAGTTTTATTTATAAATAAATAACTCATTCTGAACAAACTGATATTTTTTTAACCTTTGTAATGTTATTTTTTTGCGATTTTTCATTATAATATTCAGTCTTTTTAAGTTCAGTGTACGAGCAAGATAGGCGCCTTAAGTAAACTTGCTTTGTATATCGCATATAATGGAGCAATCACTTTCTCTTAAAAAGATTTTATTAATACTACGCAAATATGAAAGTTAAAATATTGATGATGATGTTAGAAAGCTAGAAATGTATTTTTAAAGTAAAATCTCTAAGTCGAGTTGGTTTGATAATAATTCTAAAAATACAAAACCATTCCCAAAATTCTGTCATTTTTAGCAGACAATACCTATAATTTTAAACTTACCTTTTTTGCCTCGGACTCGTCCACGGTGTGCAGCGACACCTGTTCTGCATCGACGTGGGCATCCACGCTCGCGGCTAACAACGCGGTGGCTCGCTCCTGCTCCAGGCGCTCCAACTGCCTCGCGCTAACCACTCGTACATCTTCCACACACTGTTTCAGTTCCGACGCTAACCTCACCAAACCTTGACCTATGTCGTCCAGTTTTTTGAGCACGCAGCTCATATCGGGAAGCCCTACAAAATATTTTATTTTAATAAAGTGACAACGGAAACTAAGTCGATTATTTAAATCTATAGTAAAAGAGTATTTAAAATTTGATCCCGTATTAAGATAATGTCCTTTTTTTTTACTTATTATTATTTTTTATTTTTTAAATATTTATATTAATTTGAATTAATATTTATTTTTATAGGAAAATATTATTTTGAATTAAAGAAAAATCTATTTATTTTATTAGAACTACCTTCATTGGCTAACGCGTCTATTTTATATGGGTTTAACACAAAACGCGGTTCCCTACACGGCCACCTGCAGTCCCGGATGACCGCAGGCGGCCGTGGACACGACTACTCTCAGCGACGACCAAAACGGGAATAAAGACCAGGCTCCGGGGGTTCCTCCTTATATAGTGATAGAGGGGAAGCGGGAGACGTATTGCGCGTGTAATGAGGGATGTTATTCTTTGGGAGGTGTATTCATTTGTGTGAGTGATTGGGATGGATCATAGGGTTTGGGAGGTGGAGGTGGGAGGTGGGAGATGGGAGTTGTATTCATTTGTGTGAGTGAATTGAATTTGTGGGCGGTACGTTCAAAGATCTTGTGCCCGCCCTATCTAGAAGTGGCTTTTCCCGCGGCTTAGCTCTCATGATTTTTAGGAATAAAGCATAAGAATTATGTGCTAGAGAGTTACAGGCTCCGTAAATTATCTTTAAGCAAAAAATCATATCGTGAAAGAAGGACAAACACTTTCACGTACCCATATAATAAGACAGAGAACGGTATATAAGATTGCAAAGATATAAAAACGGCAACGCAGCTTATAAACTTATTCATACCCAGTTGAAATTTGTTGCTACGCAGTTTCGGAACAAAGACCCTTTCTCTGCAGCCGCGCGACCCTAAGGACCCTTATTGTTTGTAAACGTTAGGGTAGTTCAAGGTTGAAAATAAACAATTTGGGGTTTATTTTAAGGTGAATTTCTTGCCCTTTTAACCTTCAAGCTTTAAAGGGCTTTTAGCACAAATTGACCCCATCAGACGGGTATCAAAATACTAATTGAAAGGTAAAAAAAAAGCTACTGTGCTCCCTCTTGTGCCTCCAGCCACCCTGTCTGCCTGCCGGACAAAAGCATCAAATTACGAGGGGAATGTCAGACAGGTGAGAACAACCTTTTATTATACAAACTATTAATATTCTTTGCTTTCTTGGTTTCTTTCTGATGTTGATAAAGAGATTTAGACATTTTATTTACATGTAAACTTTTACTATCTTACAAGCCATCATACCTTAAATCAATTTTTAATATCGATGTCAAATAAATCACATGAAGACCAGGCTATAAATTACCTAAAGATGAACTGAATAGATATCACCTGTATCGCATAAATGAATCAAACGAAAAGTGATTCCAAAGGAAACCAGAAACAAGTTTGACACCTTTAAATAATGGGTTACAATCAGTCTTTCCGTTTTTACGACGTCTCCGTTGTGTAATTATAACTTCATTGTGCCCTGCCTTTGGTTTCCAACCCCTGTTTTAGTTGTTGTTGTGTACTTATAATGAAGCTATCTGACATTGATTGAAATTGAGTAGACATACGACGACGGGGTCCGCTAACAGTCACCGTCCCGTGCGTAGGTACTAATTGCGCTCACATAGACATGCAGACAAGTAAACCTCCACGCTCACACTCACGGTTACGGATTAATTACTCGGTATAGTGTGTTTGTTTGGTTATCTGGTCAGCATCACCCGCTATTGACCCAAGCCACCATAACATTTCAGTGAAAAATTGGTTCTTTTATACCGACAAAGGTTGAGAGGCTTATAAAATTCTGTCTTCATGGTCAACATTAGTTCACACGCGACATTTAAATTGTGAATAAATTGTTGGTAATTTATTCTTATATTTGGGCACTCCAACTCATTGACGGCACGACCAAGATAGCAACTACCTTCGTGTCAATTAGCTTTTAATCCAAAATTAATAAACAGTGTAAAAATAAAAAGTAAGCTAATAGTTATACACAGATAGTCTCTAAATAAACCTGTAAGTAAAGCAGTAATAATATATACTTATACGGTTCATCATAACTACATCGATGTTGGATAATTAATGTTAAATAATAAAAATTCAGCACTTAATCTTAATCCGTTACCAGCCTACACATAAATTAAATATTCTGCACATCATCGGTTTAGATAAATTAGCAACTAAACAAATATAAAAAAACACCAGCTTTGTCATTACACTTCTAACTCATTGATAATTTAAACATTATTTTTTCAACTTCAACTTCGAAAGATTTATAATTTTAAAACCTTGATAGGTATTTAAAAATGTACAAATTATTAATATTATTTTATGCCTGGTCCCTTTTCGCATGTTATCATTTTGATTTCAAAGCGAGAGGGTTCATTTATATGCAAAGAGCTTACATGGTTACTAACATAATAGGTAGTGCTCGCTGGCAGACACAGGTTGTACATACGGATCAAATTAATGTTGGGGATATTATTGACTTTAAAGGGGTTGCTAGATGGGTCTTGCACAGAGTAAAGTAATAATTGCGTATTTGACAAATTGTAATAAAAGGTTCCAATGCTGCATAGCGAATATACACATAATTATGATGTATTTTGAAAACAATCTCCTTTATAATAACGTTTGGTTGATTTGTTAAAATTTTCGAATTTAGGTGTAAACTTACAATATCTCCTACGTAGTTAATCTAATTTCCATTAAGATTGGCAGCTCGTAGAGAGTCGTGGAGAGACGTAAAAACGTCGACACATTATCCTGCACGTGCATTTCTGCATTTTGCATTTACATGCATAACGACCCACTTAAAAAGGTTATTAGGAGCGATGCGTATGCTTTGAGTTTGAGTATGCTTAATAATATAAGTAATTTTTTTTTACGTAAAACGGTTTTGTCGTCAAAACTAAAGCTGTGTACCAAATATCAGATCAATCTGTCAACAGGAAGGGGGTGAAATATCGATTACTAAATTTGAACCAAATAATAAACAGGTCAAGCTACGAGTAAGAAAAACCATTTAAAAATATGATTCCTATTAGAGCGAATTTAAATCTGCTCAGGGGAAAATAATCTGGATTTTTTCATTTTCAGGTTTTTCCAGGCAGATTTTCTTCTTCCGGTCGATTTTCCCAAAAAAACATTCATACGAACCTTTACTATTATTTGATTTAAGGTCAACATAAAAAACAGTTTTGATTTTGATATTACAAACAAACTTCAATTTTAATTATTTGTACATATAGATTTAAAATCGCCGACTGCACCCTATAAGCAAGGAGTGTGAGGTGCACCCCATGCACTCCTTTATCGATTGAGCCCGGACGAGCTGCGTTGCTTGGTTACGATAACATGGACAACGACTATATATATTGCACTAGTTGTGGTGGTAGGGTAGCCGGTGATGACGGGCTTTACATGGCATATGTCACCTGCAAGCGCAGTTCGAGGTAAGGGAATGGAGGCAATCCATCCCTCAATCTATACACTATACACTCAATCTATACTGTTATTAATTTTGCCCGGGCATCCAGCTAGCTCAAAGGTTTATTTTCTGAACAAAGAAACTTATTTTTTCGGCAAGTAGCCATTTAAAAGCCAAAATGAAGCTACCACGATACTCAGGAAGAGCTGTAGATTACGCGTATATAAGTCTTACAAATTGACTTTTTGGTAAAAAAAAAATATTTAATGAAGTTTTTCTTTCCTTTTAATAGTTTGTGTTATCAATGCATAAGTGCAATTTATCAGTTATACATATGTTCAACAAGGTGGAAATCATAAAAATTCTATTCTCATTCAAGAATTTGACCTTTTGAACATCAACCAAAGCCAACGATGTTAATCGTGTTACGAACGGTGGATAATACCTAAGTAATGGAGACGCCGCATCTGTCCGGCACCCTCTCTTTTAAGGTTGTACTTAAAACTTAAGCAAAAGAATGATCAGAATAATCTGAAGTAGGTATAATAACACTTAATAAAACACTGATTCGTTAACTGCTCTTAGTTCTGCAGCGCATCTCCTCACGGATTTATTCACAATAAATTATCCCACAAATTACCATTTGATGTTGTTAAATTGAGTGACAGGTTCACTGAATAAAGTTCCATTGCGTTAGCGTGATGTTTAACTATGTAGTAACTACAGTATTTTTTAACCAAACATAAATAACATATGATCTGAAATCATGTGATTTTTGGGAATAAGTTATCGATTAAAAAACGTCAAATAATTTACTTTGTAGGATAATAGTAAATTAATCTGTGTAATATTTAAGATGTATGTGATCTTTAAACTCATCACGTCACCCCCAAACCGGGAATAAATAAGATAAAAATCCGAAATAAGTCGCGAAAAAAAAATTAATTAAAAAAAAAACAGACTACTATATCTAAACGCGAAAGAAGTAGCGAATATAACTATTAAACTAACAAAAATGTGATTGGTTTAATCACTACATAGTATAAAACAAAGTCGCTTTCCGCGTCTGTCTGTCAAACTACGCAACGGATTTTGATGCGGTTTTTTTTAATAGATAGAGTGGTTCAAGAGGAAGGTTTATATGTATAATCTATACTTATAAAATGGTAACGTGACTGACTGACAGACAAAGCACAGCCTAAACCGGTGGATCTAGAGACTTGAAATTTTGAGACAATATTCTTTAATCTATACTTATAAAATGGTAACGTGACTGACTGACAGACAAAGCACAGCCTAAACCGGTGGATCTAGAGACTTGAAATTTTGAGACAATATTCTTTAAGTACCGTAGGGGTGCACTAAGGATGGATTTTTGGAAATTCCCCCCCTAAGTAGGTAAAAAAGGGGGAAACAGGTTGTATGTAAATCCGTCATTCTTAACGTTAAATGTACGAAACTTGGTATTCAGCTTTTCGGTTGATAAATAAAAGGACGAACATTGTTTTTTTTTTTAAATCTTCCCTTGAGTGGATAAAAAAGGGGGTGAAAGTTTGTATGGAAGATTTGTAATTATTTAAGTTACAGATGTAAAAATGAGTATTAAACTTATGCGCTAAAAATAAGAAAGACGTGTATCAAAAAATTTGGATTTTTTTTCCTCTAAGGAGATATAAAATGAGACTAAAATTGTAGTTATGAAAATCCGTCATTAAACTTGATAATTAGCTTTTCGGTTAACGAATAAGACGTGTTTTAGCTTTTTGATAACTCTACCCTTTAGGGCAAGGGGGGGGGCGAATATTTTGTGTAAGAAATTCGGTATTAGTAAGAGACATCAAAGTGGCATAACTATGCACGTATATTTCGATATTCAATCACTTTGGGGCGAAAATATAGAAGATAAAAGTTTGAATGGAATTCTGCCATTTTCAAAGTTGAAGCCATGAAAATTTGTAGGTATACACGAGAACTGCTAGACCGAGTTTTATGGTATTTGATTTGTTGGATTAGTCTCCGTCTATAATAGAAGAATCGAAGAAAAAAATATGGAATTATACCCCTTGGGTATGGTAGGGTAGTAGGGTAGGGTAGAGGTAGAGTAGAGTTAGGGTAAGTATAGAGGGGTAGGGTAGGGGTAGAGTAGAGTAGAGTAGAGGTAGAGTAGGGTAGGGTAGGAATAGAGGGGTAGGGTAGGGGTAGAGTTGAGTAGGGTAGAGGTAGAGTAGGGAAGGGTAGGGTAGGGGTAGCGTAGGGTAGGGTAGGAGTAGAGTAGGGTAGGGTAGGGCTAGCGTAGGGTAGGGTAGGGGTAGAGTAGGGGTAGGGTAGGGGTAGAGAATGGTAGGGTAGGGTAGAGTAGCGTAGGGTAGGGTAGAAAAAGCGTAGAGGTAAAATAATCACGCGTACAAAGTCGCGCGGGGCAGCTAGTACATTCATATTAGCGTAACCGTGCGAAGCTGGGGCGGGTCGCTAGTAAAGAATAATTTCAACTATTTTTTTTACTGACTTCCAAAAAGGAGGGATTCTCAATTCGATGCGTATTTTGTTTTATGTTTGTACACCATTAGTAGATTAGTAGACCGATTGGAATGATATTTTTTTGTTCGAAAGAGTACTTTCCGATTGGTCCCTCATAAATATTGACATATATCTAATGATGAACTTCGGATATACTTACAGAACGGAACTCATCACGATAGCAAACCTTTCACAACAACTATTTACTTTGTTTCTATGTATTGTTGATAACCGACTTCCGAAAAAATGGGGGAGAGGTTTGGGCTCCCCTATTGAATTTAAATTGCAACTCTAAATTGAAAACAAAATTGCTGCATCTCGGAACTGACTAAACGGATGATTATAATTCTTGTACAGGACATCTGGCCAATAAGTTATAATTTGTTAAGCAATAAAAGAAGCCTCAATAATGCACCGTTTTAAAGATATTTTAGTAAATAGCAATTGGCGGGGGCACGTGCCCCCCGATATGATTTACATTTAACAAGTGCGAGTGAGAGCAATATACCTATGCAACGTACCTCCGTAATCAAAGTGACAGTAGAGTGTAGGGAATAGGGTGTGTAGGACTAAGTGTTTAACTGGATTGCTACGCACAGAACTGAACGCATCCCATGGACATACAATTTAAACGAGAATGCGCACTCTGCATACCTAGTAATTGAAAAGTGACACGAGGTTTAAAATGTAATATTAGTCATATTTATTAGTAGGTAATTTTATTATGATGTGTTATATTTTTACCCGACTGCGCCAGAAGGAGGGTTAATATTTCTTGGTAATTTTCTAGGGCATGTCAGGCTTTTCGGCTTGTATGGCAGTAACACCACTGACGGGTGTTACGACAGTTTAAATAATTGTCGTACCACCTGTGCCACAAAGCCGTGTACCATTCAGCCTACCCTTTTAATATTCCTAGATAAAAGTTGCTCTACCACCCTTATAACCCGTATAATTATTGCCTTTTTGTACTTCCTACGTTTCTTTATTATTATTATTATTTTCTTTTTATATTTGTTTTATTTTTCTTATTGGTTTAGGACAGAGAACAGAGTTCCAGCATTATAAAATAAATTTTATCTTAGGAGGGGACTCCACCAAAGCGGAGATGAGATGTGTTTTCATACAAATGGCAACTCAAGTGAACTCGAGCGGCGCCGCTTGATCTTTCATTTGTATTGAAAGTCATCTCCTCTCCGCTCTTCTCCGCTTTGGTGGACCTTAGCGCTGCCTGATCCTAATTATTATTAAATATCGCGATACTGCTCCATCTGAACCCATCTAATCATAATACACCTGAGGCCATCTATCACTGCACGCCTAGGAATTGCCCGAAAAAGTAATCACGTGTATGAATGCATGGTAAATTCAATACAAACTCAAGCACATGAATGATATCAGACAACTTAGATGGATCCCTGCGCGCCCTCTGTAGCAGAAACAAGAAGATGGTGCTCATATCATTCCGCAAGAACTATTACGCATTTTTCCGCCCCGTAAGCTAAGAAAGTGCAAAGTAGGAGGACCCCATCCTCATTCTACGTAGCTACGCAGAATGAGGACGGGGTCTGATAGCTAGCAGTCCTCATTCCTACTAGGTACCCAGGGGGATACGGAACTTGACCTTGTGCAGCAACAAGTGCCTAGCGACTGTGCAATCATGACGTCACTTGATGTAGGTCGGGGTTCGTGTTTGGGTGAAACGAACTGAATCGTTTTCAGTCGCAATAAACCTCCATTCCTCCACACCATTCATGAAACTGAAACTTTGCTTGAGCGACGCGCGCATGTATGCCGATAGGATCTTGCTTGATTGCGCAGTTTTGCTAGGTATTCCTAATTCCTAGTCTCCTAGGTTCTACTAGGTTTTGATGTTTTGTAGGTTTGATATGATATGTACCTTAAATTTAAAGAATTATATTCTTATTAGATTATATTGTATATTATATTCATTTATTTTAATACTTCACAAATATAAAGGTACATTTAAAAAATATAAAATGTTCACAGGTAATATGTAGTGATTTTATGTCATGTTGACCGTTTTGGCGCAATCATGATAGACCCGTGCGCTTCTGCGATACTAGCGCGTCTCCGCGGCAGCGCCAACAACATTCTGAGTGTGTCAACGGATCGCTGGGAGTGTCTAATGCATTTTATTAGCATAATAATACTTCGGCACAATGCAAAGGTTAGCCTAAGTATCATTTGGACTAATTGTTTTGGCATAATTAAGAGTTGCATTAATTTTTGAGGCATACTATTTATTTACGCATATCTTCTATGGCGGATCAGACTCGGTTACGTTAGGTCAGCGGAGCTCCCGCCACAGCTTACTCGTTAGGTTTTTTTTTAAAGCATCAAAACCACTTGCATGCTCGAATAAACGATACCGGGGCTAAAAAGTTTTGAAAATAATAATAAAGTAAAGTAAAAATAATAAAGTAATAACAGAAAAATTTAACTCTTCCTGGCAATTAGTTAGCAGCAACGAAAATGTCTTTTAAAAAAAATGAAATTTTACAAGGTTAATGAGTTAATATCCTTATATTAAATTATTACCTATTTTTACGAGTGTAGATAAAGTAGTGAATGAAACTACACATAACCTTATATAAGGTTACTAGCTTTTCCCGCGTGGCTTCGCTCACGTGGACAATATTTTGAATAGAATTTATTTATTTAAATCGAATTAATATAATCTAGGTAGCCCATGAGAACAACTTGTACTGATTTGAGTCGATGCCACTACTTTTAGTGTCATTGTATAAGCAGAATTAGGTACAGGGCGAATAACAGTCAATTATAATGTCGGTATAGCAATCACAAATAGTCGCCTATAATCATAATCTAATTCTAAAAGATTTCCAAGGAATTTTCAATCAAGGTACACTTTGGCAAAAAAGAGTCTGTAAAAATTGGAGGCGCCACTGGTGCACTTTTCATACTACAATTCATAATTTCAAGTTATTTGTGCTTACGTATTACTAAAACGAATTTTTTGTCATCAATTATTATGTAATGAATCACTTTATGGCTATTTTAGTACTCACAAACTTAGTTTTAAGATTATTAGTTTTAGTTCTAGCTGTCACCGCCTCAGACTCTTTTTTGCCAAGCTGTACTTATAAGGTAAGTTTTTCTTTCAAATATAAAAGAACAAATAAAATTGAAATATCGAATTCTAATCCGATTTATATTTGACATTCCAATTTTAAAGGGTAATACATTGCACCAAGCCAGTTTAAATCAAAAGTATTAAGGAGTATTGATATCAACTTAGATGCAAATCACCCCCAAAATAACTTTTTACCCCTTTTTAACCCCGTTGGGCGATGAGTTTAAAAAAAACGAAACACGTGTTCCATCAATTTTGTAAAAGAATGTTTATGCAAAATTTGAAGTAGATTGGACCAAGGAATCACGTTGTCCCATACAAACTTTGCCCCCGTTTTTATCCCTCTTAGAGGTAGAATTTCGAAAAATCCTTTCTTATCGGATCCCTACGTCATACAAAGAACACACCCTCCAAGTTTCAGGTCTCCACGATCAGTGGTTTAGGGTGTGCGTTGATCCGTCAGTCAGTCAGTCATTCAGGACAAAGCATTTTATATGTATAGATACATATGTATAGATAAAACACTCTGTATACTATTAAAAACTACTTATTATTAAACTCACACTCGTGTTTTAATAACCCCTACTATGTGACAGTTTTATAAACGAAGTAGGTATTATTAAAAAATAATCACATTGTAGGGGTACCCATGTTTAGTGGGTTTACATTGTTCTCTTAAAAGCCCTCAGAATAATGTATATAAGTAAGTATGTAAAAGTATTGTAAGTAATTTATTTAAAAGAGCAACCATAGAGTTTTGTTGGCAGATTATCTACTTTATTACTACCACGAGCAAGATTAGGAAGGGCTCATTTGACAGTGCGGCTGGTAACTAATATTTCTCATAACCGTTTTTTTTTTTTTTGACATAAATTTGAATCTTTAACAATTTTTTTAAGCAATAAGATGCATTTCTATCGCTTTGTAATCTAGCGTTTTTTTGGTGGTATAAAACCACAAATATAACAATAAATATAGGTAACTTTAATACTAATATATATCGCGGACACAAACGGTGCACCTATTTGCGATCAAAATGCTTTGAACGACGCAATGTGCGTAGGGACAGGGCTAGCGCTACGTTCGGACGCCGGGTGCAAGCGATACTAACCTTAAGAATGGTGCACCGACTTTGTCCACGATAGTACATAAATTACTTTAATTTTACTGCAGCGTTACCTATTGGAACCGTAAATGCTTTTGATTCTAACATACATAAATAAATACATAATCAAAAACGAGATTTTTCAATTTCCGATTTTTCTACTTATTTAGACGTGATTGAAGGAAATACACATTTTTGTAGAAATTGGGGGTAAACCTACCAAAGTTTGTTAACCAATATTATTAAAATAAATAAACGAAAGTAAAACAAAAATTGCATATAATGTAACAGAGATGAGAATATTGTGATGAGTGTATGGACTTAATGACAGGAATTGTAGTCTTAAAAAGACAAGATCATACCTATATTTTTTTAACCGAATACCAAAAAGGAGGAGGTTCTGAATTCAATGCGTTTTATTCCAATGTGGTTATTGAAAAAACTTCTTCAAAATAAAAATAAACATTTTTGCAAAAATAATACCGACTTCAAAACACAAAAATGCTAGAAATAACACCAAAATATTGGTTTTGGAGTCGGTGTTAAGGCTTAGAGTGATTTTTGAAGTCGGTATTACACATTTTTGCAAAAACGATGATTATTTTTGCGAACGATTTAATGTTGATTAGAGGCCTACATCACAGATAAAGTATCTGTGATGTAGGCCTGATTCAATCAACAATGGAAACCTTTTTGGAAAGTAAGAGTAAAATGCTGGCTGCATAGTAAGAGCTGGAAAATTGACACTGTGCCAAGTACTACGTCATGTGACGTCGAGAGCGAGCATACCATAATCGATTAGTTGAGGGTAGTGGGTTCAGAAACAGACCTTGAATTTATGCGGGTACGGGTTGTTAAGATGATTATTTGAATGCAATCAGGAATTTAATGGTCAGGAATGGTTACGTTACATTGCTATCCTTAAGTGTTTGCCAATGTTATCTTATGTCAATTTATTGACTTGGCACCCTAAAAGTTTTTTTTCGTTAATTAAAATTCGAAAACATTCTAGAATATAAATGTATCTGTGTAAAATGAAATTGTATATACCCGCAATGTTCACGGTGCGTAGGATGTGGGGTGCGGGGAGTTTATAATCAGGGGTGGCAGGCGGCAGCCTCCCTTAGGTTTCCTTAACGAGCTCTGTAGCCTGGCAACGGGATACTGGATACTGCCACCTTCTCCATCCCCTTGCTCCACACCCACTGACCTCTCCCCAGTCGTGATTATAAGTACAAATTATATTCGATAAATTATAATATTTACGGGTGTGGCAATTAGGATGAGTTCGAGAGCAAAGAAAGCTATGCTAGGTTTTATTACTAAGTCAGGATCATTCGCGGATACCGGACGGTGTCGCATGAGGCCGCGTGCCTATTGGCTGGAACCCCCCCGTGGGAGTTGGAGGCGGAGGTGCTCGCCGAAGTTTATTGGCGGAGGGCCGAAGTGCGGGCGGATGGTGCCAGAGACCCTCCTCTGGAGGTGGTGCGGCATTGGCGCAGCGAGGCCCAGGAGGCGGTGCTGCGTCAGTGGAAGGCACGGCTGGCGGTGCCGAATCACGGTCTCTGGACCATTGAGGCGATCCGTCCGCATTTTGAGGCTTGGCTAGGGAGACGGCACGGCCGGCTCTCTTTCCGCTTGGTGCAGGTGTTGTCCGGGCATGGTTGTTTTGGGGAATACCTGCATCGAGTGGCGAGGCGGGAGGAGACCCCTGTCTGCCACCACTGCGGATTCGCTGTGGACACAGCCCAGCACACTCTCGAGCAGTGTCCGGCTTGGGAGGTGCAACGGCGTGCCCTCAGCGCGGCCATCCGCCAACAGGGCGTCTAGCTGTCGGCCATAGTGCGAGCTGCAGCCGACAGCGAGGAGTATTGGGAGGCGTTCGCGTCCTTCTGCGAGGAGGTCATTTCGCAGAAGGAAGCGGCGGAGCGGGTCAGGGAGCACGATGCGCGGGCTGATCCGATCCGTCGCGCGCGAAGGGGCAGGCGCAGGCGGCAGTATGCCGCCTTGCACCCACCCTGACAAGAGCTGGCGGGCGGCTGATTCCGGTATGCCGCCCGCCTTGCCCGATGTAGGGGCGAAGGCCTTTGAGCGTGTTGGGGCGATGTCCTGGACCTGGATGCCAGGGACATTGCCCCCCCGAGTGCATTTTTGAGCGGGCCTACAGGCAGGCACTGGACGGGGCTGCGAGGCGCGTTTGCGGTACCCGGACCCGTCCGATACAGTGCTAGGAACACGCAGGGGGGAGACGTTTTTAGTGGGTGCGAGCCCCACATAACCGTATGTCCTCGGACGTGCGGTATGCGGAAGGCATTTTTTACTCCCCCCGGCCACAAAAAAAAAAAATAAAAAAAGATTTTATTACCTACTAAGATCGAATCACTTAGGCACGTTAAATCAAAGGCCAGAATTCTAAGGAAAGAGGCATCTTTTATTTGGCAATTCCCCTTTTTTTTTCAAGAAACTAAACCAAAAAGCTTTCTCTAAAACCAAACGTTTAAGTGACTATTCGCGAATGAAAAGTACACAGATATTCAGGATTAAACGTAACAAGATTTCATAAAAATCTGAATTTCAAAACGTAGTTTAGAAACATGAACCTACTCCATGCCTTGGAAAGCACGTAAAGCCTTTGGGTCTACACGCCTGATCGTGTCGGATTGCCGTCCCATCGGATTATGAGAGTGAGGGAATAGAGAGTACTTACACCGTGTTTGTGCATACACTTGTGCACTATAATATCTCCTGTGTAGTTAATCTCCGGCTAATCTCCGTTGAAATTGGCCGCTGTGACTGAAATTCGGTCAGGGGGGACATTAATCAATAAGACGCTAGTAAAAATAGGTATGTACATTATTAGGTAACAGTAGATTTGTTTTCCTTTAAATTCATTTTTTTAATTACTAAATTTCACTTGGTTGAAGGTATACGGAACTTCACGATTGTTTAGGGATACGGAGCCAAGACATAATGAAAAATTATTTCTTTGAATTAATTAAGAAACAGGTATAGGTTCCCCGATCAGTTTTAACATTTGCCATTTAACGGTAGGTACGTTAGTGCGTTATCTGAAATATCCCCACCTTATCTATATAAATATCTACATAGATAGGGCTTTAGGCGTAGGTCAATACCTGCAATGCGGCGGAGACTGCGCAATGCACTCAGGTGCAGGGGGCCAAAGGGAAAGGGCCCCCCTTTCCCTATCGTCAAAGCTAATAATAGTCCAGCATTTATATGAGTTATGTAGGAAGGCACCGAGATGATAAAATATCGACCTAACCGACGGCGACATTAACGGATAGTAAAGATTAATAAAATAAAATTATATTAGTAGCCTAAATCCCGACTTTAAGTTAGGGCCTACTGAAAGTTACAATACATTTAATGTTTTTCAAAGTATATTCCCTCACAATTAATGCATTTTTGCATTCGCTGAAACCACTGTACAAAGCAGATAGACTAGTCTCCTTAAGGACCTCTTCAATGGCAAATGGAAAAATGAATATACAAATTTAAATTGGGGCTTCGAATATTATGCGACGCAATATGGAACCTAAATCACGTCATAAATCTATTTTACCCCATCGTGCATAGACATGATAAGTAGCTTATACACTTCTATAAAATGTTTGTATAAACATTTTAACAAAGTTAAATTAATACTTACACGTGTTTATAAAGTACTAGCTGTTCTTGGCACGTGTATTGCTTCTATTTTTAGCATATTTTTTTGCCAAGAACCTTCCTGGAAAGTTTCATCATAATCGGATCAATTCTTATTTAGGAACGTGTAGAAGAAACAAACACATACGAATCTTCATTTTTATTTATATACATACCTACATTTATATAATAGGGTGGAAAAAACAATGGGCCCCTAAAAAACCACTTTAAATCCTTAAGATAGATTATTTTACAAAAAAAAATTCTTCATTTTTAAAAAGAAAAACAAAACTGCCTTACAAAGAAACAAGCTTACCGTCTAATCCCTCACTTACCTGGAATCGAACCAGCTAAAGATTTAAAAAAAAATACTCGCTATTTTATTTCACTAGTCGATACAGTCAATGTTAAAGATAAAATTTCTCAAAGGAACATTAGGTCTCGTTGTGAAATCTAATATTAAGTACACAAGGGCTATTATCAACATTACTTAGACTAGAACTGAGTAAAAGGCACGTTATAATTATGTTACAACTCTAATATCCAAAAACATTGATCTATGAAGTACAATCTTGATATAATATGATATTTATGAGTAATATTATCATGTTTAATTATATATCTAAATAAATTTAGATAAGTATTGCCACATAAAAAAGTTACTCGCAACCTGCTCATTGCACTATAATTTGGAGCAAGTAGGTCCGTCAGCACATGGAGGATATACAACATCACATGAACCATGCCCCATTTATGATACTTAGCAGCACCTGAGCGAAGTATTTAAAATAAAAATCTGATTATGTTAATTTACACTTTTTTCACATTTCTTGTTCGATTTTCTGTATTGAAATCAATTATTCTATTTTTACAAGCTTTTTTTTAACTTGCAACGTATGTTTGTTAGGGTGGAATAAATTAGTACTTCCACTTCCTCTTATCTTATGGAGTTGAATTTTTTTGCATGTTAGTTCAGTTCCGATGACAATGCATTTTTATTGTTGGCATGACCTGAATCGACATCCAGGATAAGCTCCGGATAGAGGACTCTTCAGCTGTCAATAGCAGATACAAATTTTTGCATATACTCGTACGTTTAGTTTTGATATTCCAATATAACCAATATAAAGGCTTGGTTAAAAACGATGTTTTTATAAAAACTTATTTTATTTAAAATACAATCATATTTAAAGACTCTGTCACCACAAGGTGGCCTGCTCTCAAGGAGATCGTCACCAAATAGGACGATAAAACTACAGTATGTTCAAAGTTTTGTGTACCGAGCGTTGAAGGCATTAAGTCCTACAGCATTCAATTAGTCATGGTGAATTTCATGTGTACAACACAATAAACGTAGGTATGTGCAATGTTTCCCAACCGTTGCAGAGTTTCTAGATATGGATATGGATTCTAGCTGCAGCGTAAGGTCATGGAGAACAATTGAATATCATGTTTAAGCATCTAAATATATGTATGAATAATGGTAGATATATTGTTTTTTTGTTGCAAGGTCTGAAGATAAACTGTTAAAGGAAGCCTGGGGTCAGCGGGAGTTATAAATTATGATCTTAGACATTGCTACTCAACATCCACAGCTATTTACCCATTTTTAATTACTATTTTTTGTTATTTCGAGAAATATATCACATTAATAGAATCATATCATGACAGTGTCCTCACGAATCAGACAGTTTTTTTTTCAGTCTGTATACGATTTTTTTAAAACATTAGGGAAATGTGCTGTTAATCTGTTATACAGCGTGTAACAGAAGTCCGAAATAATACTTAAGGGCATGTATGTATATCATGAAGAGAATCACCTGTGAAAATATTGAATGCAAAAGAGGCTTTTTTTTCATACAAAATAATTCTTTTGATTTCATTTTCTTCAATAATGACAGATTTCATTATCCTACGCGTGCCTAATGCTAACTAAAATAATTTATTGAAGGTAAATAACTGGATTCGTGTTAATTTACTTTTCAGCAGATGTCTAGGTCTGTATTTGAAAGATTTTGGTGAAAACTTTGACCGTGGTTTACTCGAGAATTGTTTGGGGTTCGGTTCCTACGGTACCTATGCTCAAGGATTGTTTATAGGGTACCTTATACGCTCTTAATATATTATTTCGGACTTCTGTTACACGCTGTATAAAAATATCTATTTTTGCTTTACACGCGCTACCGGACAGAACCGCTATCAGACTTCACAACCAATATAAGTATTGAAATATTATCGAAATAAGTGTATTTACCGAGGAGAAATAAAAAATTCATTTGATGGCTAATCCTTGAAAATATACAACCTTAACTTAAGGTCTTAGCGGTCAGAGCGTCGACACGGTACGTCGAAGATCGTGGGTTCGAATCCCATCCGTATCAGTTATTTTTTTAAATTATCTTATTATAAATAAATAAATTAGCCTGTAACTTTCCCTATTTAGTGCAAAGGCTTCTTCTCATACAGAGAAGGGTTGAGCATTAATCACCGCGCTAGCTCACTGCTTGTTGGCAATTTCAGACTACTAAGCCCAGGTTTCCTTACGATGTTTTCCTTCACCGTTAGTCAGTGGTGTCTTAGAATATCTAAGAAAATAGATATGACATTGAAAAAGTCACATTGGTACATGCCAGGTTCGAACCCACACCCACTCGCTTGTAAAGCGGGTCCGTAACCAATGCGCCACCACGACATATATTTAAATTATCTTATAAAATAATTATATTTAATAAGCTAACATGTGAAAATTTCACGAAAATAATAAATTAATAAAGAAATATTTCAAGAATATATTAGAACTCAGAATATGAACAAAAGACTTAGCATTTCTACCCACACGCACTCTCCAGTCAACCCGCGAACATGGCGCTTACAACAGTGTCGAAATATCGGGAGCTCAATTTTATATTTAATCACGGTGGATATCCCATAAGTGACAATTTCAGTGCAATACTCGTAGCATTTTGGTTATAGAGTCGTGTCAATTTTGAAATGTTGTCAATTAAATCTCTGACGTAATCTATACATATAAAATGCTTTGTCCTGAATGACTGACTGACGGATCAACGCACAGCCTAAACCGCTGATCGTAGAGACCTGAAACTTGGAGGGTGTATTCTTTGTATGACGTAGGGATCCGATAAGAAAGGATTTTTCGAAATACTACCTCTAAGGGGGTGAAAAACGGGGGCAAACTTTGTATGGGACAACGTGATTCCTTGGTCCAATCTACTTCAAATATTGCATAAACATTCTTTTACAGAATTAATGGAACACGTGTTTCGTATTTTATTAAAACTCATCGCCTAACGGGGTTAAAAAGGGGTAGAAAGTTATTTTGGGGGTGATTTGCATCGAAATTGATATCAATACTCCTTAGTGCTTTTGATTTAAATTGGCTTGGTGCAATGTAATAAAATTTAAAATTGGAACGTCAATTGTATATCGGATTCGTAGAGGAAAAATTTTGCAGTTGACAAATCGGATTAGAATTCGAAATTTCAAATTTATTTGTTCTTTTATACTTTAAAGAAAAGCTTGCCTTATAAGTACCTACCTTGATTTTCTTTATAAATTCCTTAGAAATCTCTTAGGTTATTATTATTTAATAGCAAATATTTGCAATTGCTATACCTACCGGCAATATTATTAACTGTTATTCGTCCTGTATCTAAGTCTGCTTATACAATGACGCTAAAAGTAGTGGCTTCGACTCAAAGTAGTACAATTTGTTCTCAAAGGCAGTACAGTTTGATGATTTATCATTTTTCTATGTACCTATACTTAATACTAATTCGATTTAAATAAATAAATTCTGTTCTAAATATTCTATAGTCTACGTGAGCGAAGCCACGCGGGAAAAGCTAGTTAACAATAAAACGTTACAGAATGAATATTATAATTATAGTTGGTTTTATATTGTGGCCAAGTCTTTATCTTTATATACAAAAACGAAGTCCACTGACTGATTAAGACGTGAATCTATAATACAATAAATCCAACTAACTTGAAATTTGCGACTTTCGTTCTTGTACCTTATTATTTTGTAGTTCTGTATGTGTTGTGGAAATTAATAATAACTCTACGCGTTAAACGTATACATAATGTGGATGTAATAAGAACAGATTTTGGAAACTCCTTTTTAAGGGGGTAAGCAGAGCAAAAGGGGGTTTAAGTTTGTATGTAACTCTGTTATTTTCATGTCAGTAATTGAAAATTGGTACATAGCTTTTGAATTACATATTAATAAGAAATAATTAAAAACCTACAAGATATAAGTTCTTTTTGGTACCTATTTTAAATTTTAAACTAGAGCTGAGTTATCAAAATTACTATTAAAGCGATATCCTAAACTTTCACAAACCCCTGATTGTTGATTTATTGTGTTTAGCTGCCTTGATAGATGTAATAACACTTTAAATTGATTCAAATAAATAAAATCTGTACACTTATACTACGTGAACAAAATCACTAGTGAAAAGCTAGTACCCAATATCTATTATAACTATTATAATAATCTGTTTTGACTTATATTCATTTATAATAGTAGAAAAGCTAGAAAACAAACCAAAAAAGCTTGTCTTGGTTATAACCAAAAAAACACATGACGTTTATACGTTTATAAAACGCACAGCTTGTTTAAAACAAATAAAAGGCATGAATATTTATAAAAAATAAAACGCACAGCTTGATCATAACAAATCAAACAAAATGACATATAACTAATAAAACGCATGATATGATTATAACAAATAAAATGGCTTGGCTTGTATAAAAGAAAAAAAATGCATTGCTTTTTTTAAAAAACATAACAAAAATAATAGGTACACATAATAAATAAAAAAAAAACGCAATAGCTGATATATTTTAAAAAAACGAGTGCAAGTCAGACTCGCGAACGAAGAATCGTCTACCTGTTACCGTAATTTTTGAAAAAATATTTGTTGCATTTTATTCTGTTTTTAGTATTTGTTGTTATAGGGGCAACAGAAATACCTACATCATCTGTAAAAGTTTCAACTGTCTAGCTATCACGGTTCATGAGATATACAGCCTGGTGACAGACAGACGGACAGCGAAGTCCTTAGTAATAGGGTCCCGTTTTTAATTTTTGAATAAAGGCTTTTGAATACAAGCTTTGGATAAGACATGATCTCTGTCTTGCCGTTGAATTTTGATAGTTGCGTGACTGTGACAAGGATATACAGCTAAACACGTGCTAAGTGACTTAGAAAAGTTACTTAGTACAAAAAAACAAATATAACTTAGCCTAAGTAAAGTTTATTGGTCAAAGTTTTACTTGGCAGGTGCATAAAATAATTATATAGTACTTTTGCAATGGACTGTATCATTACTTCACTCGCTCATGGTCTGCTACTTTAAGCGCATAGCACAGCACTAGCTAAGAGGTATGACACAGGTGTGTGCCGCCGCCGCGGCGCCGCGGCCGCGCCAGTTGTTGGTTCTATGATTATATACCTACCTGTATGAAACAAGAGTAAAATCGGCGTACTTTCTAATTAAGTATAGTCAACATTGTATTATTTTTACTCTGACATCGATTTTACTATCCGCCATCGCAAAATATTTCTAGCACTTAGGCAAAAATACATAAACAATGTTTAGGACGACCTTTGGTTAAGACATGTTCCCGTCTCTTGTCTTGCAGTTGAAGTTTGATAGAAGCGCGACCATGACAGGGATTGGCAAAGCTAGGATAGGCTAAGCCTAAGCGCGCGACAAGTAACATTTATTTCGCTTTACATTTGACTGAATTTGGAGCCAAAGCCGCACTCGCTACTAATCATCACTTGGAATAATGAACAAGTCTTGTTATTTTAGGCTACAAAATAAACAAAGCGTCAGCAAACTTACTTCGCAAGGCATAATAATTTGCAAATATATTTTTATTTGTAAAATAGATTGTGCCTTCCATGCCCTCTGACCGAATTTCTATAGCCAACTACTCAATAGATATAGTGCAAGTGCGTGCGAAAACACAAACAGTACTTTTTAAGGTGTATTTACACTTACTATCTCTATCGTCTGTCCCTCGTATCTAGGCGAGTTTTGTAGGTACTTACTATATTTAACTAGTTTTAAAGAGATAGATTCGTATCAACCTATATCGTATCGTATTCGTATCGATATTTGTACTGAAATTAGTGTTAGTCAACATCTCAATTTAAAAACCCTCGATCTGTTGGGTAACTTTAGAATTTTAAAAAATAAATTAGCTTACACATCCCTTAGCATCATGATATTTTCAAAATAAATGATTTGTTTATTTTTTATATTCCTATTTATTTCTTTTAGACATATTTTATACTAGCGTTTTACCTATGACTTCGTCTGCGTAGATTTTGGATTTTTCTGAACCACGTATTTGTTAGTTTGTAACCAAAAAGTAGTTTAAGTACCAATTTTCACCTCATATCTTGAAATAACGTCTTTGTCATACAAACTTTCATCCCCTTTTTCCCTTTAAAATAAGATGAAACTCATCCCTTTAATTTTTTTTACCGAAGTAACCGGTCAAGTACGTTTAGGATATTGAAAGATTCCGTAGCAACTTTTTACTGTTCGTGGTATTTATTTATTTATTATTTTGGGAGCAAAAATGGATTACATCTCTATGTTAGAAAGTCAAAGAAATCAATAATAATTTATAAATAGCAATCTGGGAATGAAAGCAGACAATCTGTTCTTATCATGGCTCCAGGGCTGATTATGTTAAATAAACGTTATTTTTATTGATGTAATTATTAATCAGTAGGTAATTAGCGCGATAATTATCGTGATAATTTTCCCGTCCAAAACTCTAGGCTCCGGTACCTACATGAATTTGAAAAATATTTCTCAATATATTTTCGCGCTTAAAGCGCAAATGCTAATAAAACAGATACTAGGAGTGTTGGAGCTAGATAGATAAACGTCACAGGTTTATATTATTTTTATTAAAAGAACTAGGCTTTTGATCATGAATCTGATTCTATCATAAACATGCGACAGATATAATAAGGCACAGATTTGCTGTCACTCCCAGATGTTAACAAAAAACATTAACTTACCTGGAATTGAATCTGCATTGGTGTCTGGATTCTCCAACAAATGGTAGTCGGTGTTGGTTTCTAAGCCCTCTGCAATGGACTGCCAGGCTTCCTTAGAATTATTGCTGTTGTTGCTGCTTTGATGTATGTTGTCTACTTCCCCATCTCCCAAACTGGATTCTCTTCTAACCTTTGGTTTTTTCTCTTCACCATCCTGGTTATTCCTTCTCTTTCTTTTGTATGGCGTGAACAACCGAACCGGACCCATAGCTGAAGATTTATTATATTATTATTATTTCATTATTTTTCCCCTAAACTATTCAAAACCAGTAGATTTTGTAAGACTGTAGGTTTATTATTTAAGTTCAGATAGGTACCTATATGACCCTATTCATTTCATAAAAGTGAATATTTAGATAAATATATGTATATGAAATAATAGTAATGAACCAACATTTAGTTATCTAGTAAGTTATTTAAAACTATTTAGGTATTTAATAATTCCTAATTTTCAAGTCACATCTTAAAAATAAAGCAACTCTACGTAGATAACTATTCAAAAATCTGTTTTTAGTTTGACCGCCTTATATGTAAATAGTTACTTATTAATTTTCGCATTGCAAATACGAAAGTTTTTTGAGGATATTTAAATGGATGTTTATTACTCTGTCATGCTTTAAGAGTTGGTTATATTTATTGGTAAAATTGGCACCGAATGGACTAAGTCAAAGGCAGATAATATACAATATAATATGTACTACCCAATTATTGGCAATTTAAGCAATACGATAAAAATAAACTACTCATACGTTTTATATACAGGTATTAATTAATTATAATGTGGAAGTATTAGATATTTGTTGTGGTAGTGTGTAAGTATTTTCAGACGTAAATACATAAATTTTATAAATTGGCAATACTGAATAGTCAGTTATTACAAATAACTGTTCGAGTCGTGGCAGTATCATGCAGTCCATATTATTTGAAAAGAAAATTTGTTTCTTTTAGTTGCTTTTATGATTATTTTTTGTGGTTACATGATTATCCAAAAGTGCATTGCTAAAAATACTTCAAAGGGTGCCAAAAAATGGGTGCAGTACTAATGGATCTAATTTATAATTTTAAAAAAACTACTGTAATTGACGTGTTTACAGTTTGGCAAACAAAAAGTCTGCAAATACACAGACTTTTACATACCTACTACAACTCAAAATTGCTAGTTATTTGGTACTTAGTTACTTCCATATTACTATGACGAACTTTTTGTCATTAAATATAATCAAATGATTATCTCTTATGTTTTAGCACTCACAAACTTAGCATTTAAGATTTTTATTTTTAGTTTAAGCTGTTTTACTTTACTCTTTTTTGCCAAACTGTAGGTACGAATTAAAATACTGAAATATTATAGGTATAATGTAATTTCTACAATGTACAGGCTGACTGGTGAGACACTTTCATTACTGAAGGTACTGAGTACTCAGTACTCGATTCTCGTTATATTTACACCATATACAGGGACTTAATTTTTGGCCAAAATATCCTACAAAAAGTGTACAAAAAGTAAAGAATAGAAGAAGACCCGGCCCGTCCCTCATCACGTTGAGTCGATCACGCGGCAAAAAGCACGTGCCGTGGCGGCAGCCGCCCTTAGCTACTAAGGGGAAAGGTAACGTAAATAAATTGTAAAGTAAAATTATTTAATAAGCAAAACGTGCGCATAAACATGTAAAAAACATACATAACGCGAATGAGTACTCTCCTTCAGTAATGAGTGTCTTGCCAGACAGCCTGTAAAAAATTATCTAACCGAATAATATAAAACGCCTCAAGTAAATGTAGGTAACAACCGCAATAATAATTAAACGCATCTATGTATTAATGTATATCATGTTGAGAATCACCAATAAAAATATTGAATACGAAGAAGCATTTTTTTCATACAAAATAATTCTGTAATTTCATACGCTAATGAAAGACAATCCTAAAAACGAAAACCTACGCGCGCCGGGGGCAGTTTTAGGCTAATTGCCGCGCGCCGCTGTCGATACTCGATACCCTGTTTGTTTTGTCCGAGTCCAAAAAAATATCTTTCATATTAACTAGGTACGTTTGTTTGATTGTATGGATTTTATAAATAATATTTTTATGCTTTTCGGAACCAAATGTCAAGCGAGCTAGGATAATAAAAATGCCAAAGGTGCCAATATAAGTCAGCGTATTTGTCGGTAATATTACCGGGGTACCTACTCTATGTATTTTTGTCATAAATTAGTAAATTATTAAGTGTCATAAATTTGTAAGTAAGAGGAGTAATTTGTATATGTAACATTTAGAAAAAAATACATAATTTATTCTTTTGTAGTTTTATTTCGTTATTCAATTAAAAATTATATTTATTATCTTCAAATGTATGAAAATGTGTACCCATGTTTTTGAATTAATATGGAAATCATCTTTTCAGCCGATTTCTAGGGCTGTATTTAAAAGTTTTTGGTGCAAACTTGTTCTGTAGTTTACTTAAATACATATTGTAATTCCCCACTTTAGGGGTTCGAAAAACCTATGCTCAACCTTTGATTATAAGATTTCGGATTTTTGTTACACGCTCTATGAGGAGTTTCTTTTATCGTATTGCTATAACTGCCAATAATTGGCTGTAAACAGTAAGTAGGGTTATGGGTTTACTTTGGGTAAGTGTTATACCTAAATCACTACATAGTATAAAACAAAGTCGCTACCCGCCGTATGTCTGTCCCTATGTATGTTTAGATCTTTAAAACTACTCAACGGATTTTGATGCGGTTTTTTTAAATAGATAGAGTGATTCTTATGGAAGGTTTATATGTATATTGCACCCGTGCGAAGCCGGGGCGGGTCGCTAATATTTGATAAATAAACAATTATGGGACCTTTGATGTAAAACTACATTTATAATATTAACATTATTTTTATTTGAATCAACAACTGATGTATTCAATAGTTTTAACATGCCTTGTTAATATTAATACAGATTTTTCTACTGATTATATTGTGATTCCTAATGTAGATTATAAATTGAGACTATGAAATAATAATTATGTTAGGTATATAATCTAGAAATAGGTTAGTATACATAGCTATTCCATCTTTTACCACTACATTTTATACTTTATGATGTATCCACAAATAAAATCGATGGCTCCGATGCCTACTGAGTCATCTACAAAATTATAATTACACAAGAAAGTGTATCAAAGACAAACACACAACTTTTTTTAGTTTTTGTGCCTACTGTTTTTGGCTGTAGTTTTTTTTTTTCAATTATTATTTATTATCTTTCAATGATTATGTGGTTCATATAAATTAATACCCAATAATAATTAGTCCAGTCAATATCTAAGACATTTGAAATAACAAAAATTCACGGAAAACGAAATTTTGGTGGAGCTGGGGTTTACCATTACAAATAAAGATTTAAAAATTCCCATCGATCCCATGTGTGCAACAAGTTATTCGGGGTCAAAGGTCAAATTTTGAGGTCATTTAGATTTTTTCAAAAACGGCAAGTTTTATAAAAAAACACCCAAAAACAAAATTTTAGATCTTAAAATTCTCTACAAAAATGGTCTTTCTGATTTTTTCCTAAAAGTTATCATTCGTGAGTTATCGCGATTCTAAGAGTCACATTAAACAGACTGACAGACTGCATTAGAATTAACATTTTTAATTAACAGATTAATATTCTTAGTACTTATTTCAAAATTTTAATTATAAATGTCATTAAAATTTAATGGCAATGTCAATTTAATAATATAATATTCATAGTTAAAACATTGGCAGGGTCATAAGTTCGTAATCATCAAATATACTTACAAATCTAATTGATATTATGAAAAAAAAGATACAATGACTTACTGTGATTATGTCCCGAAAATAATAATAATTAGTATTAAATAATTATTAATACTGAAAGATTGTGATATAACTGATATATTTAGCAAATGTTGATTAGTAAAAATAACTTAAAGGTTTGCATTTATACTCCCAGATAGAAACTTAACTTTTTTTTCTAAATTACTTGATACACTCAATGAGAATACACAAAAAAGTTACTGTATGGGAAGTTACTCAGTAAGTTACTAGGAATTGGATAGTAATATTTAAAATAAAATTTTTGTTTGAATTTAAATTAGAAGTGGTAGAAGTCTTATCGGGTCACTCATAATCACAAATGAAATTTAGGAAAAATGTTTTTATTTCTATGTTACCCTAAATTATTATTATTTTAGAATTTTACTGCTAACATTACTGGGAATTTACTTGACTGGAGTAAACTACTGGTAACGGCACATCACTACTCAAGATGCAACACATTTTATGTTTATTTATTTTTATAATAAGTATTATATTATCTGGCCCGAAGGCTTAGCTATTCAGCGAGGCAATTCAGCCAGCATTTTGGGAACTTTGCCTACTGGTAGCGGTCTTTAGTTTCTTTATTTATTTTTAAGGTACCTAGTTAGATTTGTGTAAGTATATAGATTGTTTTATTTAGTATTATTTAAAAATGCTCTAAAATAATAACCATAAAAGACACTAATAAAACTATTATATTATGTTATATTTATATTATAATATTTTATATTGACAACACACTTCATAATTTGTATTCCTCCATGAGATTAATACCTAATCTTTAAATCCCTTTGTTATTTTTAAGTTTTGTGATCTAGATTAATAAAGGTCTCATAATTATCAAATCCATCTAATAGTCAAAATACCCAAGTGTTAGTGGACTTACTACATTTTGGAGCCATCGAAATTATATTGGTAATGATAAAATTCCTAAATACATGCATACCTACTGAATGAAATTCTGTGTAAAAATCTAATATTCAACTGCATCTGGTTAGGTTAGAAGCCAACCCCAACAAAGTAATGAGGCTAGGATGATGATGAATACTACATACCTTTATGTTTTCAATTTACAAATATTTATCTGGCAGTCAGAAAACTTTTTAGAAAAAGAAACACTTTTAAAGAAAGACTCATTCAAATAATTTATTGTAATATTTAATTACAATAAACTGTTTGTACCTATTCATTTAAAATATTTAAAATAAATAACACAAACCCTTTGCTATTTAGCAACAATAGAACAAAAATACATTCTAAACTTTAAAGGAATATTCTGATAACTTTGTGTTCATTGTTTCTTGTTAGGATATTTTTTAAGCCTGCTGTCAATAAATTGTGAAGTACTAGTTATTATTATTTTGCATGAATAAGCTCAGCTTCTTACTGACTTACTGTATCAATAAAGTACTGTCACAGTCCCCACCTGACTGATCATCACAGCATGCCCCACAAGTACAACTTGTAGCATGGGGAGTCAATATCCCCTCATCTATCAATGCCTGGATACTTCGCCCCCCAAATCTGATAGATCTCTTCCAGTCTTTACTAGATGCTCTTCCACAAAGAGCCTCAAATTCACTTGGTGTATACCAATCCATACCATATTTTATACATCTCCCTCTGCCCCCAGAACCAAACCTATCTTTATGAAGTGCAGCTGAAGTATTTTTACACCTAATAGATAATACGGGCATGTTAGCAGTCTCCGCCCATGAGCGCGCGCTAGGAGTACGCGCATTGGGCGTACTTGAGGTGCTTTCTTCTTGGCGTGTCACAGCCACAGGCGTTCGAGCATTCTGTATCACTATATGATTGGGCTTTATGTCGTCAGCCACCGGCCCACCTGATATGAACCCATTATCAACACATATCATAGGTTTAAAATGCGACAGCTGATCTGACGTTATCACGTTAAATGTCGTGCCAGTAATAAGTGTGCCCACCGGCAGAGATACTGGTACCGTGACCACGCCATTAGAATCACCAGACAATCGTGTATTTTTGATTCCAGTCGCCAAAACAGTACGGCTATCAGATCGTTCGACATCGTGATCGGCCCCCACCGACAAGGGATCGGCTTCGGATACTTCGGTAATGTCCGGCATAACGACGTTGTCCGAACCTCTATTCTCCGCCATATCTTGTATTCTTGTTTCAGTTTCCTCCCGCCCGGCCCCTGTGCACCTTCACGGTGTCGAAGATTTTTTTAAACTATCACATGAACGTATTATCACTTTAATGCGGTTACACTAAAATTATATTAACTTCGTTCACCCACCGTCCGCCATAATTAAATCGAAAAATGAGAAACTTTGCAGTACGTACGCGACTTAGGTTATGGCGGGAATTTTGAACCCTTCTTGTTCGAATTAATAATATTTCTTGCCCTTTTTCTACAAGTAGTCTCAAACTTATGTTTATTTTCAATTTTAAATTATAAAATGTAACGTCTTTTTAAACGCATTAGTAGTAGAAACTATGACAAAAAATAACGAAGGGCTCAGTTTCCACTTTCCAAGTCAAATGTCAAAGTTGAGCAGACAGAATAAAACGGAGCTACTTAAGTACTTTTATCACGCTTTCATCTTATATAAAAATAACTAATGCTTTTAGATCACCAAATTCAACTTATACATAAATTACCTTCAATCTTTACAAATTATAAATCAACAAATAAAAACTTTTTTAAGTTACAGAATAGGAGTGAGCGTTAAATAACATAATCGGTTACAATAACTGGTTACAAGGATAGTACAGCTTGGCAAAAAAGAGTCTGAAAAAATTGGGGGCGCCGCTGGCACACTTTTCACACTACAATTCATAATTACAAGTTATTTAGTGCTTACATATTTCTATGACAAGATTTTTGTCATTAATTATAATCAAATGAATCATTTTTATGTTATTTTAGTACTCACAAACTTAGTTTTTAAGATTTTTATTTTTAGTTCCAGCTGTCACCGCCTCAGACTCTTTTTTGCCAAGCTGTAACCGTACCTACACGTAGTTTCGAGTACCCGAATATAACGATTATTTTTCAATAAGCAGTTCTGTGCGTAACGTACTGTGTAACTATAAACAACAATTAAAATCGTTTCGGTAAGCATAAGCACTTCCCCGGTTGTAAAACTACATACTAGTTACAGTAGTTACTACATTAGTCGACTCAGTCGATTCGTAATTGTATTAACTTGTAAGCTTCATTCAACCGTTATATATTTTATAATCATAACTCAATGGTGCTAATTCTTTTGCACACGCTCTAAACCACTCTAAACTAATTTAAACACGGCATCTCTCTTTCTAACAGATATCAATGGAAAAAGATACCTACAAGATTTTTAGAGCTGTCAAGCTAGTCCATTTGCGTGTTAACAACGAGAATTTAGTCAGAACGTCATAGAGGTCTCGTCTAATTCCATGAAGTTATAGGTAAAAATGGAGACCACACTTCGAATACCTACTTGAAACAAAACCTATCTAACACTATTTCGCTCTCCCATGTATCACTATCTCGCTCTCTGTGGGCCGATCTCTCTCTCTTTCTCATACACTAAAAATAGAGGTCGGCCCACAGTAATACGTAGGTATTTGACTCAAGCTGTTGTTCCAAGTGTGGCCTCCATTTTTACCTTCATGTCTAATTCCACGCCAATTGCAAGGACATAGACTAATTTGACAGCTCTAATTTAATAGTTCATTGCTGTCCTTTTTCGATGGTGTTTATTAGAAAGAGATATAGTTAGACTAATATTAGTTTAGCGGGATGTACAAGAGAATCAGCACCAATGTCTCTTAATAGGTTTTTTGATAAATAACCATAATCGTTTAAATCAGTTCTAGTCGCACCATATTCTGAAATAACAACTTACAAAAATAGGCGGTTTCTAACGTAAATCTACGTTTCTAAAAATACGTATAATCAGTTACGAGTCAACCCACCACTATTACCGAGGCGGTGACAGTTGGAACTAAAAAACTATAATAATGGCAACACTGTTTTATTTGTCAACTGCAATTATCTTCCTTCCGTGCCATGCCATCGTTACGTGCGAGTTATTTTTCTAAAAATTTCAAAGATTCGTGTGTTATTTTTACATATTATTAGTTACGACTTATTAAAATCAATAAAACCGTTCGCAGTAGTGGAAAGTCAGTAATCTATCAAGTTTCCTTGGAAATGTTTGGCCGAATATGAAGCCGGAGTAAGCCACCAAGCCTTTACAAATCACGTATAAGTTGTTAATACCGCCAATGTACCATCTGTTCATAAATATAATGGTATCTGATAATATACACTTTCAATCTTTTTTGCTAAGCTGTACTTTTGATCGGTAAGGCTGTTGAGGATATAGGGGGACATGAAGAAAGAATCGATACGTTGTGGTATCAAGTATCGATTTTTCCATTCGTTTTCGTTTCGGTATAGTACACGATACTTTTACTTTGAGTACTTTTTGATAGGTATCGAATGATCTTGAAATTCTTAATAGCAATGAAAGGTATAACTAAACTATGTAATTATAACTAAATAATTAATGACTATAATATAATAAAATATGAATTGTATTTAATTGTATTGTATAAAAATATTAATGGGTGTGTACAGTTTGGCAAAAAGAGTACAAAAATTGGGGGCGCCACTGGCGCATTTATCATACTACAATTATTCAAAATTACAAGTTATTAAGTACTTTTATATTTCGACGAACATTTTGTCATCAAATTAATCAAATTTCACTTTTAGTACTCACAAACTTAGTTTTTAAGATTTTTATTTTAGTTCCAGCTGTCACCGCCGCAGACTCTTTTTTGCCAAGCTGTAAAGTCTGGCCAATGAACGTACAGCTTGGCAAAAAAGAGTCTGAGGCGGTGACAGCTGGAACTAAAA
The DNA here is from genome assembly GCA_936450705.2 of Protodeltote pygarga. Classification (NCBI taxonomy): domain Eukaryota; kingdom Metazoa; phylum Arthropoda; class Insecta; order Lepidoptera; family Noctuidae; genus Protodeltote; species Protodeltote pygarga. The sequence continues at coordinate 18,411,116 of OW388248.2, forward strand.
ATAAAAATTCTAAAAACTAAGTTTGTGAGTACTAAAATAACATAAAAATGATTCATTTGATTATAATTAATGACAAAATACTCGTCATAGAAATATGTAAGCACTAAATAATTGTAATTTTGTATTGTAGTGTGAAAAGTACGCCAGCGGCGCCCCCAATTTTTCCAGACTCTTTTTTGCCAAGCTGTACACGTCATTCTATAATTATTTGCAAACTTTTTATATGGCAATGTTATACTAATGTCAACTTCAATTTGTAAACACAAGATGGCGACTTTTTGGCGGGAATTCGAAAAGACATGGTGCTATCTTAAACTAATAACATATAGACAGTAAGTTCCTTGTAAAGTGACGTTATAAAAGTGTCTCCATCACGCACACATCAAAACAGCGTTGACGTTTCGGTGACGTATAGGTAGTGTTGCAACAGTAGGAATTTTTCCCCAAATTTAAATTTATATTTACTTGGAAAAATAAAATAGCAAGGGTTTTTATTGTAAATATTAGTATGATGCTAATCTTTTTATATGAATAATTTTATTTTTAAATGTTTTTTTATGCAAAAACATGCAATACATGTGCTTTAGCCATTTGGTTTTACTTTACATTTTTTACAATATTATTATGCAAGTTTGCTATATTTTAGAATACCTACTCATATTAATGTTGTATACATACTAAAACTAATATTATATAATGAGTTTCAAAAATTACCACAATTATTGGGTAATAATTTTGGTAAACTATTTTTCCCTATTTGGCAACACTACGACATCATGGCGTCTTTTTAAATTGTGTTTGAAATAATTTGTTTTGATTAAAGATTTAAGTACAAATATTTTAGTAAAACTTAACACTTACCTGTGGTATGATACATTATCACATTTTTTGATTCGTTTGGGCAAAATTTCACTGCGCAAGGCGCCATTTTTTTTTTTATTTGCGGAGCTGTGTTCTGAAACTTACGTCACCAAGCACTGAGACGGCGTCACCGCGCAGAGCGGTCCTCCACCAGTACTCCACCAATTGAAATGCTACATTTTCGGTGCGCGGATTGCACTTCTATATGTTATTATTCTAAGGGTGCTATTGATTTTTATTCGTGAAAATATGTTATTTCTATCTATTTTTTTTATAGACTCACGCCTGTATTCCCCAGAGGGGATAGGCAAAGGTGTGCAGTACACCCACGTTTCGGCTATGTTATAAGTCCCATGTAACAGGGGGCGAGCCTATTGCCATTAACCGGACACAATTCCAGACTCCGTGCTGCTACTGAGAATTTCCTAATGGAAAAATCCAATAACACTTTGCCCGACACGGGGATCGAACCCAGGATCTCATGCTCAGCCGTCGCGCTTGGTACCACTAGACCAACGAGGCAGTCAGTTAATTACTATATTTTAATTACTATATATTTTAGTTAATGCTACTAAGTATATTTTATATTTTTAAATGTATATTTTTTTTATATAGATTTAAAAATGTATTTTATATGTTTATAAATGAATAAATGGAATAACAATAAACCCCCTCTGGGACACGCGTCATCTCCCAATGATATTGACGTAAAACTTGAGGGTAAATTAGATAAGCTTTCTTCTTCATTATTCTCCTGACATAAATAAAAACTGTGTCATGGGGGTAAAATAGAAAGCGCACAAAACGCAGGGCAGCTTGCGGCGGGCTGATTGAGATTGGCGACACTGCGTTCCCGAATGCTCCAGAGAGTCGGTCAGGGCCTCGTCTCCAGTTTGCCCTAATTGGGTAGCTGGAGTGGAACCCCAAGAGCGCCTGCAGGACTCTCAACCCTGTCTTGCCTTAATTGCTGGTCAGGGAGGGGCCGCAAGAGCTATATGCTCGGGGGTGGAAGTGTAATGTAAGTAATGGCGTAATAACGGGGAAACCCACTCAGGGTCTATGACCCGCGATGGTGAAACCGGGGCCGCTCCTCTCGACACCCCTAGCCGCTCACACCAGTGTTGCCCCCTTGTTGTCTGTTATCAAGGCGGCCCATTTAGTGAGTTGGCGAGTCACCACCTGCCATAAAAGTTCAATTTTGGAGTTGAAAGGCAGGTGCCGTTTTCTTCCGGCTAATAGAAGTTAAACAATCCACTTATCACCCAACTCAATAGACTAGTTAATTTTTCCATTTTTCTTTTGCAATAGTCCTGCGTTCGCTGGGAATAATCCAGGACTGCATTCCTATAGTGTAACCGTGGGGAGTTCCCAGCTGTGCCCCATCCCATTTTAGGTTAAAGTTCTCAAAGGGGCCTCTGCGTGTTGGACCTGTGTCCCCAGGCAAGCCCTCCAAAGGACCGGGTCTCTTTCTTTTGAAAGAGAACCCGTAAATTTAAAGAGTTTATTGACCAATTAATTTTTTTACATTAGAACATGTTACTGGCGAGCCGCAAACTAAGCCTCGGCTTGTGTCTTGCTAGCTCTGATTACAATCGTGCATTACAGTTGATAAGTACAACAATATTATAATCGGAAACATTATGTTAAAAATTATAAAAAATAAGTAAGTTAAACTTAGAATAAAGTAAAGTAGTCACAAAAGAAAGTGGTCGAGTGGTTGAGTGTAGGGGTGTATGTATGAGTGTATGTGGATGGGTGTAGAGGGGTATGTGTATGTATGAATATATAAAGGTGAATGTGAGTATGAGAATGTGATTTGTGTCTATAACGATTGCCTATATTTCATGTTTTTAAGGTGGCTTTTAGTATGAAAAGCTGCCTAACGCGAAGGACTTTAAAGTCTCGATAGACATAGTCTGTAGTGTACCGGAAAGGCTTTTTTAGGGCGACTTTAATTAGCGCTCGTTGGGCTCTTTCTAATCTCAATAAGAAACTCTTTCCGGCACACCCCCAAATACCGATACAGTACTGTACTGTACAGTACTATATAACTGATTGGCATAGTCCATAATACACCATTCGTAAGACATCTAGTGGGGTAGTGTCGCAGTTTTTTCATAATGTGTATAAGCTTACGTACCCTAACTGACACTGAATTTATATGATCCTTAAATGTAAGGTTTTGGTCTATTGTGACGCCAAGATATCTAATATTTTGTGTTCGTTCAATAGGATTGCATAGCATTGGCATTGTGATTGGGTGTTGGAGTATGGTTGAGGAAGACAGGAGTGTATTGTTAGTGACATTGTATTTGGAGGGCTTGAAACACTGGTTTTACTGACATTCAAAGTTAGCAAGTTGTTATCCAGGGACTGAGCCACCTTACAGAGTCCCTGCTCCGCCTGACGGTACACAATCCCATGAGTTTTCATGAAATAACAAAGCTGTGTCATCAGCATAGGCAATTACATCAACTTTATATAGTGGGAGGTTTACCACATCATTAATGTAGAGTGTAAAAAGCGTGGAGATATACAACGTTCTGAGGTGGCCCGGAGACGATGCCGTCAGATGTGAGCGGCCGTCTTTCCTTCGCTGCTTTAATGATTTCGGCACGCTTAGTCCGTCGAGTAAATTTTATAACGATAGATCTTGGTTTCCGCTTGCTTGATCCGTGGCCCTGCGCGGAATACATTGTCCACATCAGCTTCTGTTCCACGCCGATTTTCTTGGCAGTAATCATAGCAATGTGTACGAGGCTCTCATGGTTTTGTTCGGGTATACCGGTTATTTCTAGTTCAGTTCTCATATTGTACTGTTCTTGATTGTTTGGCCTGTCTTGCATATCTTATCACGACTGTCTTAGCATTAATATTTCCGAGTCTTTATCGTTAATTCGTCTGTCTAGATCGATGAGTTTTTTCGTTAAGGGTATCCGATATCATAATATCTGAGTTTTGGTGTTTCAGGTCTTGAACTTCTTGTCTTAATTGCCTTATTTCGTTAATTAGAATATTTACATCAGTGTCAGGAATATCAGCTGAAACAGGTTTAACTCGAGTGCACCGTGACATATTGATAAAATAAAATGTAAACTTTTATAGGTATTTCTTCAAAATAAGCAATTGTGTAGCTTGCGATGCAAAGATAGAAGTGCGGCGGGGGACGACAGGAACGAAGTACCTACTTATAATATTGTTTTCTGTTATCAAACAGTCGTCCGATGCAAAGATAAGAGTGCAGCGGGGAGCGGCAGGATTGCGCGGGCGGGCACTGAGCGCAGGTGTTCGGGTCACGGGGTCATATGCGCACGAGCGACGATTTTTGGATATATCACTGCACTGCATTCACTGCGCAGCGCATTCATATACAAATTTTTTTGTATATCAATGGCGCAGCGTCACTGTTTTTGAGTTTTAACTCATGGTTTTAACGATTTTGTTTTTATCGAAGTTATTTTGTTAATACTTGTAGGTACACTATGTTGTAGGTTTCAGATGTTTGCACTAATCGTTTGCGTATTGTTTACTTTTTAATTTTTTTGTTTGGTTTTATTTTTTTTATTTTATTTGATTTAGTTTGCATTTGTTATAGTGAATATGAATGAATAGTGCAAAAGATGTAGTCGCATAGTGATGCATAGCGACGCAATTTGCAACCTTAAGTAATTCTACTACGACTGCAATTTGTCTATCCTATTTAGGATTCTATTTAGTTGCACTTCTTCCTAAATTGTACCTATACGATTTAGGTGAGTGTAATCAATTTGCAACCCAATGTAATTCTACTACGACTGCAAGTTGTCTGTCTAGATTATTGTCCTAATATTTAACATTATTTTTAGTCTAAGTTTTTAGTCTAGTGTAGGTAATCGCTGGCTTTCGATTTTCTGTTTCTTAATAGATTTTCTAAAAAGAGAATTTGTTGGTGTTATGCGAAGTAGGGTCGGTGATTTTGTTGTGATCCTGATAGAGATATACCTAGATCTGAAAAATTAATTAAACGATTAAAAGTGGAGTGCGGGAGATGTCGGTTCGCGTGATCTCTAAATTTGAAATGAAACAACAGGAGAAAACAAAACAAATAGAAACAAGCTTGTTTACGTTAAACACCCTCATAATAATGCATTATGGTTAAAGAGTCAGACCTAAATAATTTTATCATTGTAGATGCTATTCGTAACAAAATTAACGAATTTGATGTCGTCAGAAAACACGTGCCTACATTGAGAACTGTTAATGGAGTTTTAAAAAAAGCATTGGATTTAAATGATGCTAGAAAAAAAAGCGGCGCTTTTAAAGCGTTATTACTTGTGTTAATTAATATTAAGCGTTTGGAGGAAAATATAATCTGAGGCCTGGCAACATGTTTTCTTGAAGAAAGCTAGATAAATTGTGAATTGTTGATACATAGAAATAAAAGGAGTTTATAGTTATAATAAAAAGTAGTTTATTTTACACTTGAAATTCAATATAATTTCTGAAATCGAATTCGGGCACAAATTTAAAGCTACTTACTCTTGCATGTTTATTCTACAGGCACACATAGAATGGTTTAAGAGATACCTACATGATTCTGGAAAACTTAACCCCAGCAGGAAACGCAATTTCTGAAAAACCTAAAAGTGCACAAATTTTATTTTTGGAGCACATTTCATAACAAATATAGGCTCTCTGCCCATGCACAATATTTCTCTCTCCGATCATTTGAGACCTTTGCTATTAGAAAAATGTTATCTTAGCAGAAATAGTTTTTTCCAATACCACAACCAGCTCAATTTTTTAAGCAGCGCATACCTAGTTACAGCAAATTGCGCTCTAATTTTAGGTACACAGTATCACTTCTTCTACTCTAGGAAACACTTTCTTGCTGGGGTAATACACACGTTTTTTAATGAACACTCCGTAAAAAATAATGAAATACACAAAGAATTGACGTTAGAAAAAAAGAATCCAGCTATTTTTGTTTACATTATTTTCATCTAAACTAGTCTATTTTACTAAAACCATTGTTGATGTTATTAGAGAAAATAATCAAAATTGGCATTGTAAATATAATAAATTTCACTAGTAAGATAGATAATTTTATTACTTATGAATTAGTATAAACTAGAATTAACTACCTAGCTAGAATTAGTATCAACAAGTATAAATTTCACATAAATAAAATAAATAAATAAATCAGCCTGTAACTCTCTTGAACTCCTGAACCTCTTTAAAGTCGATTAAAAATATATTAATATCAAAATTAAAATAATGAGGTACTTAGTTTTTGTTGAGTTTCCCTATATAATGTAGTACCTACCTACCAATATTTTCAAAGTACTTCAAAAGTACTTATTATTAACAGCATCATAATTCAGTTCTGGTTCCCCTTCAAGAATACATAAATACCTACACGTCTTGAGCCGATGTTTTCACATCTTTTTCACAAAAATGTGGCTTAGTCACTCTTTGATGGGTAACACACCAAATCAACACTGAAGTCGGATAATGTCCACGTTGCACTCTGCTGACTAATTATGAAGCTTCTATCGAGCTTTGAGCATAAACTCGGTATTTTGCTTGTTAACATATTGCTCAATAGTAAACATTTTCTCGTCAGTAAATAAAAATTTATTGTGATTTCCCTTTCCGAGAAGTTGTTTTGATTTTACCATTCTATTCTTTAAAAATATCAGTTAAAGGGTGCAAGTCCTAAGTTATAGTAGTCAGGCCTGTGTGGCGTCGAAGTGATTCAAAAGTATGTGATTGTAAAATATACCAAACATTTACTATTAGTACAGCTGCCATTATTTCGCAAACTCCGTTCATTAGTATTGAATTTCTGATTTTGATCATCTACTTTTACTGTTGACTGTACCTATCAATATCCCGGTACACAAACATTCGACTAATAGGTACCAAGCGGATGGAGAATTTAAAAAATTGGAATTGGCACCATACCTACTTTGTGTAATGCTAGTTCTCTTTATCACCCTACTCCATTTTAATATCACAAAAATATTTAACACCGATTGGCGCGAAAATGAAAAAACACAACACAGACTTATACGCAAATATTGTCACACACTATCACACATGGTTCACATACAGCGAAGAATTTGTAGAAGATTACTAACTCCGACCGTGGCTCTCTTGATTGAAGTCTTTACAATATTTTTGTGTCGCCTTCTAAATCTTCCTCATCTTCTTTATTGTCTGTTATGAAATAAAATTACATTTGAACAAAAGTTATCAATTTAAATTAAAACTTTTAAATTATGAAGACAGTTTTAAAACAATTAAAGTACCTAAATCTTTAACCAACATTAAAATTAAAAAGTGTTCCAAAATTTCGTCCTTACTGATCCATTTTATTTCTTCGTCTTGCCATATTCGGCAACGATGAAACGAATAAGAAAGGCTGAGTAATGTGGCGAAGAATATTTGTAAAAGACTATACCTACTCCGAACTTGGCTCTCTTGGTTAAAGTCTTTACAGTCCTTATATAAATAGTCATTTGTCACTCTGTCAGTTGTCACACATGATTTACTAGTGGCGAAGAATATTTGTAGAGGACTTCTAACTCCGAACGTGGCTCGTTTGGTTAAAGTCCTTCAATCTTTTTGTATCGCATTCCAAATCATCCTCATCTACTTGGAATAAAAAAGTCATGAAATAAAAATACATAAATTAAACCAACTAAAATTAATTAACAATAAATTAAAACTTTTATATTATTAGGACAGATTAAAAACAATTAAAGTACCAAAATCTTTACCTAACATAAAACAAAAATTCAAGTAAGTGTTCTAAAATTTAAAATAACCTGTCCGTCCTTACGGCTAAGAAAGGCTGCATATAGTCAATCATCACACTGTCACATAACATGGTTCACTTGTGGAGAAGAATATTTGTAGAAGACTACTAACTCTAAACGTGGCTCTCTTAGGCGCGGGACATATGGTTCACTTGTGGTGAAAAATATTTGTAGAACACTTCTAACTCTGAACATGGCTTGCTTGGTTAAAGTTTTTACAGTCTATATATAAATAGTCAATCATCACTGTCACACATCACATCACATAATATGGTTCACTTGTGACGAAGAATATTTGTCATAATGTCATAAATCTTCCTCATCTTCTTAATCGTCTGTTATAAAATAAAAATACATTTTAATTATTTTTTTTTAATTATTAGGACAGTTTCAAAACAATTAAAGTACCTACAAAAATATTTCGGTACCCAACATAAAATATTATAAAATTTAGAATTACCTGTGCGTCCTTTTATTGTTTTGTCTTGCCATATTCGACAACGATAAAACCGCTGAAAATGCAGCGTTGAACAAGCTTTTACGTGTTAAAAGACGGATCCTGTTAAACAAATAATACTTATTTTGATTTATTTTTAGTAATTTTATTTAGTTAGGTGTTTCGAGATAAAATACTATGATCTTATCTCGAAACACTGTTAGGCTGACATCTATATAGCGTACTTTGCTTTTGCTTAGACCTAACTTAGGTAAATGTTAAAACTTACTTAGGTACTGCACGCCAAACAGAGAAGGATCGAGAATTAATCACCACGCTCGCGATGTGTTGGCGATTTGAGATTATTAAGTCCAAGTTTCCTCACCATATTTTCCTATATCGTAGGTAGTCAGTTGTGTCTTAGATTACCCAAGAAAGTAGGTACATTAGAAATTGTAAAAATCACTCTGGTTCATACCAGGTTTACAGTACTAGCCCTGACAGTCACTGACTGCCGGCGCGTTGCTGTCTGTTGGTTCTACATTACGATCCACTGGCAGGAATGGCGATGATGTGCTAGTTTTTGATGAACTTACCTGCATGTCTTTATTGTCAGTATGGTCATGTTTTTGCTTCCTTTTGTCTTATACTTTTTCTTCTAGTATTTGTCGACTTGACAAATACTGAAAAAGTATTTCTGTTATTTCTTTAAAATAAAAATTACCATCAAAAATTGCAATAAACTTACAATAATACCAGGATTAATAAAGTATTTATATAAAAGTTCTATGCTAACACTTTTCGTTTGATAGACAGAAACAGATTACGAGCGGGTTTTGAGCTCGTGACTTACTGGATAATGTAGTAAAATATCTTAAAATAATAAACATTATTTACCATAAATAAGATAACTTTAAATAAAAATAAATAACACTAAGATAACTTTACCTTGATACTAGTCCTAACATTCGATCCACTGGCAACCGTGCTTGATGTACTTGACAGTACGTCTTCAATTATTACAGGCTATTCAGGATCCTTTAGTCCAATTGTTATTACATTATCATACAGACATCATCAAATACAGACTTCAGTCAAACATCATCATAATTCAAATCTTTTTTTTTTATAATTAATCTACGATAATAGTGTTGGCACTGTGGTCCGAGTTATTTTGGCCCGGACCATGACCATGACTGCTGCAGTCAGCAGTTGGTGAATTCGAGCTGTCTGTGATAACAATTGTATCTGGAAGTTCCAGTGGGTTCGAGTGGACCCGCAAATCTAGTGGTGCAGTTGGTTGTTCGTCTGAATCGTCCCCAGTCAGGTCAATGATGTCAAATGGATTTTGGTGTAGGCTTGCTTGGTTGATGCTATCTGTTGATGCTATTAACAATAAAAATGTTTTAGAACTGGCGAAAGATTCCAAAAAGATTAAATAAATAATATAATTACTAACTTTATAATATACTAGCGACCCGCCCCGGCTTCGCACGGTTACGCTAATATGCGTATATTATACATATAAACCTTTCTCTTGAATCACTCTATCTGTTAAAAAACCGCATCAAAATCCGTTGCGTAGTTTTAAAGATCTAAGCATACACAGGGACAGACAGACGCGGGAAGCGACTTTGTTTTATACTATGTAGTGATGATAACTAAATTTATTGGGAGTTTTTTGTAAACTTTTTTATATAAAATTTGATTGCGGATTACAGAAAAATGTAATTCAATAAACCGTGATATTTTCATAAACTAAATAAATACCTATGATATTGAAAAAAAGTATATTCAATAGTAGACTGCAATAGACTGAGGTTTAATTTTGTAAAAAGCCTTTATAAATAAAAAGGGGTTGTTATATTTAATCCTTCTTAGTAACGCCCTACCTAAGCGAACCGCCGAATGATAATAGCGCAGCTATTGTACTTTGGCTGGGGAAATTTTCAAAGTTTAGAATATTTTTCTATTGAGCTTAATTCTGTCATAACATAAACTTGTTACACGAAACATAGCGAGCCTTTTTAATATTAGGTATTCGATAAATAAATTGTTTTAAATTTATTATTCATTTACAATAAATATAAAATACATTTTTAAATCTATATCATTTGTAAAACACCAGCATCCTTCAAAGGGGTCATTAAACTCATCATTATGAACAACTTTTACTATGGGACCAACCCTGAAATCGCAAAAAAAAAATCAGCTGTTCCATACATGTAAATATAACACACATTTAACAAATAACCCTGTTTATAAAAATCAATGCCACTTATCGTTGTTATTTTATAACTCAAGAACGGCTGGACAGATTTGGCTAATTTTGTTTCCGAATTATTTGTGGAGGTCCAGGGAAGGTTAAAACGGTGAGAAAAAGGGGTAGAGTAGAGTAGTGGGTAGAGTAGGGTAGTGGGTAGAGTAGGGTAGGGGTGGTTATGGTTAGAGTAGGGTGGGGGTAGGGGTAGAGTAGGGTAGGGGTAGCGTAAGATAGGTGTAGAGTAGGGTAGGGGTAGCGTAGGGTAGGGGTAGAGTAGGGTAGGGGTAGCGTAGGGTAGGGGTATAGTAGGGTAGGGGTAGAAGAGGCGTTGAAGTAGGATAATTACGCGTAGGCACGAAGTCGAAGTCGAAGTTGAAGCCCACCGGTATCGGGAACAGGATCCAGGACCGCAGGTCAGGGCTCCAGAGAAAGGAACCTTCTGACTATGCGAGCATATTATAACTAAATATTAATAAATAGGTATTATCTACTTATTTGTTCAGTACCGATGACAATGCATTTTTAAGGTAAGCATGAGGTTTTGACATTTTGACAATACGCGCCGCATACATTGATATACAAAAACCGCATATCATCACACAGAGAATACGTGGTTGTGTCAGGCTCTTCGGGCTAGACATGATAGGCTTATCGACCCCTCTATGTCAATTAATCTAATCCACATAGTGAATGACAGGAACGTGAGAACGCTATTTGCATTCTGATTCCGCGAATCTGCTACGGACGCCTGTTTGTTGCTGGATCCTCCAATGAGGTGGGGTAGGGTACACACCCACCTCACAGCACGCCAACGCCAGGGCCCACTGCGCGCCATATTAGGGGTTAATCACAGAGGGGTTTGACTACAATTACTTATTATAATTTCTCTGTCGTTGAAACTTTACAGTATGATAAAGTAATGTTTATGTTAGAACATATTAATAGGTATTATAGGTACCTTTTTTTGTATGTATAGGTAAGTTATACTTTGATAATACGTAATGTAACTATTTTTATTACTTTAAATACCTATCTCACTGCATAAATAAAATGTGCTGTTTATTTATAAATGCATCACTTGAGAGCGATTGGACCGATTAGGAAATATTTTTTATAATTAATCTGAATACGGTTAAAAGTTAGGTCCTTACTCAGAAAATTGGAAGAAAATAAAAGTGTTTTTTGTGGTAGTTAGATAATGAAAACTGGACAAAGGTGACTTTAAATTGTTTTAAAAAAGGAAAAAAAACCCACTTACGTGTTTTAGTAGGAAGGGTTATAGTGTACGGTAGTTTAGTAGTTTAGAGTAGGGTATTGCAGTGTAGGTTAGGGTAGTGTAGGGTAGGGCAATGTAGAGTAGGGTAAAGTAGTGTAGGGTAGGTTAGGGTAGAGTAGGGTAGTGTAAGAAGAGGCGGCACGAAGTTCGCCGGGGTCAGTTAGTGATCTTAAAAATTATAAGAAAAAGTAAAGATATATTTGATAACTCACTATAGATTTTACCGGTGCAGATGCGGCACTCACAATCTTGAACATGCTCCCATAAGAGTCCATGATGCATAAAAAATCTGAGACTTTTTCCGGAAAACTTTATGGTTTTCCTCCAGTCCCTAGATACATCTTTGCCGGCGAACCTTCTAAATTCACTTGGTGTAACCCATCTGCCCTGATATATGATGCATCGGCCCCGTCTACCAGAACCGAATCTGTCTCTGTGTAAAAAACCCTGGATGTCTTTACACTGGATTGGAACGACTTTCAACGCAGAATATTCTTTGCAGACGGCTGGAAGTTCACTGGCTTCTTCACTACTGTCAGATGTTGAAGACGAATCTTTAGAAGACATTTTTTGTACCTGTCCACGAAGGAACGAATGTTAATATTAGGTACTAAGAATTGTCACAAAAAAGTAAAATTTCTAGACCACAATCTTTATTACCTGTCTTAAATTATCTAGTTGAGGTGTATGGCAAGAGTAGGAGCCAACAACCCTGCCAATGTAAGACAGAGATGATGACGTAGGTATGTTTCGGGTACTCTTGGTTGACAGTGAAACTTAAAGGACGCCTGCAGGATGTTTTTTACAAATCACTGAAACAAACGCATAGATTATCTGCATAAATAAGTTGTAGTGTGTGTCACACCGCTTCCCTATGTAAGTATGTAGGTACCCGTGTGTAAGTTGAAGCTTAATTACTGTAACGTCCAAAATGGATGTATTATTTATCCAGTCATTGCAAAGTTAAATAAAACAAATACTATAACTAATAAAAATAAAATAAAAACATAAATTAACCCTCAACATTTACAGAAATAATTGGAAATCAGGTTGGAGTGTACGAAACGGAGGACTGAGGAAAATATATTTAATAATCACGATTTTTATTGGTGCCTAAGATTATTCTCACTGACTCGGGCGGGACTTGAACCCGCAATCCCTAGCGTGCCGTGCCAACGCTTTACCAACTAAGCTACCGAGTCCCTTCCGATCGGTCTACAATTGACTGAGAAATCGGGGAACATTATAGAAAAAAATCATATAGCTGAAAATAGACCCTCTTTTTGAAGTCAGTTAAAAATAAAACAAAGACTGTTTTTTAACAGTGATATTTACTTGATTGAGCTTATGATTTTAAAAAATCATAAGACGAGTAATAAGCCAATAACAATAATAGTAACACAGACCTACCTACCTGTAAGAATGTTATGTTGGATTTACAGTTAATGATACACTAAACTGACACTGTAATTCTTATTGTTTTGTAAATGGATTCAATCTATGATACGAAAGTTCAATAAGTTTTCAACATTTTTATTCAACTTATTTACTTATTGACAAATTATTATTAAAATTATGCAAATTATTCAATATTATTAGCCACTTTATTATTTAAAGTACAAAACTTCATTTGCTTCTTTTTTTAAATTTTAAATTTCTTTTAAATTTATTCAACTTTATTAGCACCTAAATAATACCTCAAAAAATTATTCAACTATTTCTGCAACTTAAAATGCTTCATTTAAGTAAAGGTAAGTATATTCGAAATTATTTTTAAAGTTTCGCGGGTTCTCTAGACACTACAAAGCGGAGTATTACCTTGACGCTCAATCAAGATAAACTGCCAACCAGGCAACCAATAGCCAATGATGTTATTGGTTATTGTTATAAGAAAATGTTACCAGGTGAAAAAAATACTATCATATTTATGGAATTCGTTTGGAGTGTAGACTTAGTAATGAGTCGGTTAAATACTCGAACATGAGTAAATGTCGAGTATAAATGAGTAAAACTCATTTATACTCGAGTATTTACTAAAATCTTGGGATCATCTATTCTGTTTAGTAATACGTAATCATTGGAGTATCTTTTTTATTAATGGTCTGGTCAACGAAAGCTGACAATACAATATAGTGGCAAATTAAAAAATATCTATCTAAATCTTAAAAACTAAGTTTGTGAGTATTAAAATAACATAAAAATGATTCATTTGATTATAATTAATGACAAAAAACTCGTCATAGGAATATGTAAGCACTAAATAACTTGTAATTTTGAATTGTAGTGTAAAAAGTGCGCCAGCGGCGCCCCCAATTTTTCCAGACTCTTTTTTGCCAAGCTGTACAGATAACTTACAGATTTTTTAAACTGGCAACAAGGATTTTCTCGTGTAAAGGGTGTCAGTACTGCTTCCGGCTTTCAGTATTGATTTTTCGAAGCGCAATTTTCACGCAAGCACAGATTATTTCAAATTAATAAAAGTTCCAACTTCAAAAACATCAAACTAATTTCGATAATTCGAGATAATCCCGCTTCCACTAACGGATTTTGTAATAAAATCCGTGCTTCTTACAGTTTCCATTTATAAGAAACAATTTTACGGGAGGCAAATATTGAATTGGAATAACAAGAATTATAATTCAAGAATTCTATATAAAATCGTTTTGTCTTCATATTTTAATTAAATAAGTTAAATTGTTATCAAAATATGAATTTATTGTGTTGTTGTTCCGTGTGTGTATGTTCTTCCGTGTACTAGGAAAGAGTAAGGTTTCGCGAGTGTTTCATTGTTATTTGTTTTGGAAATGGAAGAATTGCGAACCAAACACAAATCACTACAAAGTGCGGCTCATCATATTGCACTGGAATGCATTCATCCACAGGTAAAGATACTTATAAATTATTAAGTCATTACGAATCTTCATGTAAACTAAAACTGCCTAAATTGTTATGGTTTTTTACGTTAGTAAAATTTGTGTTTGTGTGTGTGAAATTTTAATCCGTGTCTCGTTTTAGGGCTTTCTTGGAATTTTTACCGTTTTATTGAAACTTTAAAGCGACACTGACCCTTGTCACTTCAAAAAGTTTCCATGTTAGGTCGCAAGATATTTTTTTAATGCTTAATTTTAATATTTGATGATATAATCGTCCACGGCTCTATAATTTTTACATAACTAGATATGTTATACTAATAACAACATCTATGCACACAATTTTCAAGCTTACAAGCAAAGATTGTATGCATTTGGCCAGATATATTTTAGTTCCTGTACAACCTAACCTACTGTCACAGTATACGCTAAAATCTTATAGTATTTTAGAGTACATATTAAGTAGTTGTTTGAATAATATGACAGTTGCATATAATTATGTTCATTGAAATAATGCCAACAAAAATGATGACAAGTTCAATAAATTATACCAATTAAATTGCTATGATCAATTGTTATGTGACAATAATTATGCCGAACATTTTTTGACAATCGAAATTAGGATAATCAATATTATGTGAACAAAGAGGACACACAAGTACCGTACAGTACTACAGTGCATCTACTGCTGGCAAAAATCAAAACTTAATGTAGTCACATTAAGTAGTAAATTATGATTATAATATTATTTTGTTTTACTTTTCTTTTTTTAAAAGGCCAAGCTACTGAAGAAAGAATGGAGATCATATCATTTCTTTTGAAGTGTCATGGAAATTGATATTAGCACTCTTGTTTTTACAGAAACCAACAGTACTTAGTCCATCAATAGTAATTATTTATGTGGAAATATAATGTAATGTTCATGAATAATACTCTTATATCTTAAATTTCAGATATGATTTAAGTTAAAGGATTTTCAGCAGAGAAATATGAAGAGCCGGATTCGATGGGGAATTAGCCAGAATGGCTATCACTCTGACTACAAAGTACTTCAAATTATTAAAATGCAATTTAGAGTGTGCAATGTACATAATAATATTGTTGAATAAACAGAGGTTTTATATTAAACTGACTTAATGCAACATAATATTCACTGTTGTTTTGTGTGCTTTTCATTATTTACAACCTCTGTTTATTTGATATTCACAGTGTGGAAGCACAATTTATTATAAGTTGGCATAGCTAAGTTTGTTAAAAAGAAAAACAGTACATATCAGTCTTAATTGTATAAAACAATCGTGTTTGCTCGAACACTTACAACTCGAGAATGGCTGGACCGATTTTGATTTGTTGTAATTGTCTCCATCCCTTATGCAGAATAAATATTAAAGGCAATGGCATTATAAATAGGCAGGGTAGGGAAGGAGCATGGTAGGGTAGGAGTCTTCTCCCAGCTAAAAAAAAAATTGAGTAGAGTAGGGTGATAAACGGAAGTAAAGTGCATATTACATATTTTAAACCCGCCGTTCTTTGACTAGATGTTATCAAGTGGTCAAAATTCAACCATAATTCTTATTTGTATAAAAAAAAACTTTTTTAATTCTTATTAAATAGCTTGTCAATATCTATACAAAATAAGACTATTCACAAACAAAAAAGAAAATGGTACTTAACTATTTTGCCTATTTATACGATTGTTTACATACTTAATAATAATTAAGCTCCTCACAACTTCTTTGAGATGTGGAATGCCACAAATTTAATGAGGGACAAAGATGACAATATGTTATTTGTGCACTTTATAGAGGCAAGGTTATAAATAATTTTACTCTTCTACCTGTTACTGTTAGAATATGTGTTAGACCCTAAAAACTGGGAATATGTAAGTCATTAGGCATGGAGCGTGTCCAAACAAGTTGGTGACCAAGACATGATACAAGGATTAAAGATACATAAGTACCTATATCAGCTAAGCTATGCCAATTCAGCATGGTTGTTCACAGTGGTGTTTGTCCACCTATGTCTGTACATTGGGATTAGCAGACGACACACGGGTCTCCATACCACGTCCACCCGTACCCTTCCCCCGTACGGCTCCAGCATGCGTTCCAGAACACCCAGCACAGCCCCAAGATGTTCCATCCGAAGGGGCTCAAGCCGCATCTCGTGAGTACACGCTTTCGGCTTTTGCACGCTTAAAAGAAAATATTTTGTCTGTCATCCTATAAGTATGTTATAATTATTTTACCTACTATAGGTGAGTTCTAGATTTTTTTAGTTCAATGAAAAAAAATATCTGTCTTGTATCCATAATTTGAGATAAAAATTGTCGATCCTTCTAAAAAGGTTCAGTTTAAGAAATGAATTAACAATCTGAAACCTTTTGAGCAAAGTGCCCTAAAATTGGTTGCTAGAGATGGTGAGTAACTATACTCAACATCTCTAGCAACCAATTCAAAAAAAGGAGAATTAGGTATTCCTATTGACACCCTGCTGTCTCTGCTCATGTGTAAAATGCTGCTTAAACGTAGCCAATATTATACCACGAAATTTTGACACCTGCTTTGTGTGTAAATCTTATTGGAGCTAAAAGCGCACTTTATCACTTTTTTTGTATTTAACTCTCACTCTCGCAATTAACGCAGTTTATGGGAGTCATGATGCGCATTAGCGCATCATGACTCCCATAAACTAGTGGTAGTAGAACTAATGTTCGGACCCATATTACAAGCACTTACGTTGGTGTGGGTTTGAACCTGGTATGTATGCCAATATGACTATTATTCAGTATCCACCTGTCACCACCACCACTGACTAACGGTGAAGAAAAACATCGCAAGAAAACCTGGAATTTAAAGCCAGCGTGATTAATGCTCTATTCTTCTCTGTATGAGAACAGGTCTTTGCTCTGCAGTGGAAAATTTATAGGCTGGTTTATTTTTCATGTCAAATCATCCCAAATTAAATTTGAGCAATAGTTTTGTGAACTTTTAATGAAATCTATTAATGAAATATACCTAATATTCAGGATCCTCGAGCTTATGGGACCCCGAACGACAGTCCTATTCTAGGGCGGGCGCTCTGCCTCACGCCTCGAGGGAGCCCGGTCCCGGGCAGGGTCTCGCACCTCAACGAAAAGTTCCATGACTCCTTGACCTTGACCTCAGACACTGATGCATTGGTGGCGAAGATTAGCGCCATGTTCCCGACTGTCAGCGAAACGCATATCAAGATTTTATTGAAGAAGTAAGTATACTTACATTTATGTATTGGGTAAACAGTTTTCACTTAGATTTTAGAATTGCGATTACTTGTTGCAAATTATTGCGAGCCGTTAATTTATCTGTACTGCTAGACTTTTAGAGTAGGTACTTAGGTACCTACAGTACTTTCTGTACCAATCCATTAAAAATATTGAAATAACCAGAAAGATGATAATACTAAAAATGCGATTTCTTATTCTTTACAAATTGCTAACTTTTCCTAAAATATTGTAGTCTTTCTTTATACAAAAGTCTTTTACTAGCGCTTCTCCCGCGACTAGTCATGTTGACATTTCTGGGTTCCGTACCCGAATGGTTCAAAGCAGAACCCTATTGCTGTCACTCACGTGTCTGTCTGTCCGTCGTCTGTCACAAAGGTTTTATAGCCAAACGGTTAAAGCTACAGTCTTCAAATTTTCACGGAAAAAGCATCTTGTTGACCCAAAGCCATACAAATTAACAAGACAGTTTTATCCCCTATTTTAATCAGTTGAAATTTCAAAAATCCTGTCTTAGCGCACCAAAAATGTTTCCTCCAAGTTTTAAACCTTTAGTTCGACTAATTTAGGCTGTGCGTTGTCTGTCAGTCAATCAGTATATCAGTATAGTAACAAGGACCAGGCTCGTCTAGCTATAGTAACCCCCCTTAAACATACTAGATCCTCCTAGATGGTACTAATTATGTTTACAACTGATTTATGCGATGCGAGCAATGCCACAAGCGTCATGTAGTTAAGTATATCTTGTTGCAGTGCACCTTGAAAATAACCTATTCTATCACAAACTTTCGCGAACACTTAACATAATGAAACAGCTTTGCAGCACTCGAAACGTCAGGATTGTTTTATCAAAATAAAACCGCGAGTTATATCCGTTAAAAAGTTGTTTCATAACCTATTCTAAGTAAAATTGTTATTATTTAAAAAAGATTTACGGAATCTAAGTTCGCGTTTACGACTATGTCATCATCCTCCTAGCCTTATTATAGCCAAACTTTGATAGGGTCGGCTTATAATCTAACCAGATGCAGCTGAATATCAGACCTCCGCAACCTAAAGGGATACGTTATTCTAAAGTGAGTTAAGACTAGTTGTCAGGATTTTATGTGGGTACTGACTCCCTTTAACAACTGTCAAAAATCTTCATGACAAACAAACGGCTTAAGCTTTAGGAGCTAATAATTAGTTTATAATACGCACTTAGGGAAAGTCAGAGATGCCTTGGTTTCGAACCTAAGATCTCTGACTTGCCAGTCGTACCACTCATATCACACCACTCATACTCATACCACTAGGCTATCCTTAGAGTATATATTTCTATGAGGCTATCACTGCACTCCTATGACTCCTACGACTATCCTACGACGACTATCAATCCCTTAATATTAAATTATTTAAATCTTTGGCCATTACACTGGAGCGTTGAATGTAATTGCGAGCACTCTGCCATGCTAATGTTCTATACGCATTCTATTGTAATATTTTATACAGAATATAAGATTTCAAGTAATACTTGAATTACCATACCATAAATTTAAGACAGTTTTTTGTTAATAGCTCAGCTAGTTGTTTACAAGCATTGCATCGTTAATAATCATAATTTTATCAACTCCCTGCGTATAAGAGCCATTAATTTATTCTTCAGATACCGGCAAACCTATTGAGGAGTGACCTTTGTGTTTACGAAATAATCTATTTGTAAACCTCTTTGAGGTAGAAATTTCTGCAAAATTAATGCGATCAGTTGATCTGTTGTGAACTTGCGCGAAATATCGGCTTGCGGTCTTTGTACACCATATGCCTAAGCGAGATTAAATCTTTTGCGCTATTCTTCCGTATTTCGCGCCATCGATCATACTATCTTCTACACGACAACTTTCATGTTTGCAGGTATTACAACAGAGAGGCAGTCGTAATATCAGCGTTACAAGTGGAAAAGCACCCCATCACTACTCCAGGGCCTCTAACTATGTCTCCTTCAGCCATGCGCCTTCAAAAGAACGCTTCAAGCTTGCATTCGGCCTTACAGCTCGCTAAGGGCATGTCGGGATCGATTCAGGGATCCACTCATTTCACACCGTTGACTGGCACGCCGCATGGTAAGATACTTTAGGATCTAAGATCTAACATATCTTGCATGTAGAGACTACGGGTGCAAGATAACTTATTTGTCGTCGACATACTCAGAGCGATAGATGTATTGAGAGAAACGGGTGGCGTTATTGGTTATGAATAAGTTCATCCACGAATCGCTATTATTAAGACTACAGACTAGCGAAATTTGACAACAGAGGTAGCTACTGCCGTCGTCGCCACCTTACAGGGCATTTTAAACAGAGCTGCTAGTGCATAGATGAACGGTAGCCGCCGACGATGGCAGCAGTCATGCCTATTGTCGATAAAGAGCTGATTGCCTGTAAGAGCCCTGACGCTTACATTCTTTTTTCAAATAAGAAAAAAGTTTTATTTACAATATATTATTGAACGCGTTAATAAAGGGTTGTAATTGTAAAAGTACCAAAAAGATTGTAAGAAACTTAACACGTTGCAATTCTGTAGTAGAGCACAAATCTTCTTGGTAGGGTCTCCATCACTCCTGCGGCCTGCATCAGGAGCGTCCAGTTACTATGGCGCACGATCATTAGACGGACAGCCGCCCAGACATCAATCTCCTAAGATGAAGCTGAAGTAAGTACAAGAATTAATGTAAATAGTGGTATTGGAAATTAGGGTGCCGATTTAATCACTTGAAGCATTGTGCAGTGTCAATCTTAAACAAAGGCGAAGACTAAATAAGACTGAATCGATCGTACTTAATTAAATTTTAAAATATTTTGTAGCCCAAGTCCTGGAGAAAGAAATAAGCTACTTTTTCGGTATATACGGGAAAGACCGAAATGGTTGTAAAGAAATTTGACAATCCGAATACTTTCGAGACGCGGACAAAGTCGCAGTTGACTGCTAGTTCTTAAATAAACTTAATTTCTACTAATACAGCTTATCCGACATCGTACGTCAGCCATAAGATATCTGGCGCTGATTTATCATTGACTATCTTTATTCTGTTATTGGATTTACTTCTTATCACCGAACAGAAATCCGTATTTACTGATTAAATTAACCACTATATAGAAAATATCGTATAGCGTAATAGTGCCGATTGTAATGTTCCCTTTTATTTAAAAAAATAATAGAAATAACACTTTAAAAATGCTTGAGTTACTCGAAAGAAAACTGTCGTTTAAACGTTTTTTTAGGAGAAATCCTATTCCTGAAATAAAGTCTAGTGTGAGTAAACGTGTAAAAAAACGTTCACAAAACATCTACATTGTTATTGGTGGTTTCGTTAAAAGGTATAAGTACATTTATACAAGTATAAATTACAGTGTTAAAGGTATAAGTTATTTTAAAGCAATGGTTTTTTTGTATCAAGAAAGAAAGTTGCAAATACTAGTAAAAACAACTGAATCGGGTGAGACTCGAATTCGCGATCCCTGGCGTGCCATCTTCAATCTTTTGTCTTTTATTTTATACTATCCATGGACTAAGTTTCAAGGTATTATATTAACACAGTATAAACAATATGCTTATTATATTAAAATACAAAAAACGTTTAATATCTAATTGACTTATATACCGGCTTTCATATCAAATATTTTACTCCCAACAGATATCTCAAGAGCATATTCCCAAAAGCCGATGAGACGCTAATTCTAGACGTTTTAGCGAACAGAGATAATAACGTACAAAAAGCGAGCGAGGAGCTGTTGAGCATGGGGTTTAACAAGAAGGAAACAATAGTCCCACAGAAGAAGGAACCGACGCCGCAGCCGCAAAAGAAAGTCGTCACTATTATGAAAACTTTAGCTGAGAAGAATGAATGTTAGTATCTTTTTTTTAAGTAGGTACATAAAAGGGCTGTTGTATGTCCTCCTGTTCATGATGCCCCTGGCCATGTGGGCTCTAATACAGTAGTGCTATATTTATATTTTTTATAAATATTTAAAAATGTATTTTATATGTCTTGTATTTATACAGGGTTATTTGTAAAACACCAGCATCCTTAAAAGGGGCCATTAAACTCATCATTAGGAACAACTTTTACTATGGGACCAACCCTGAATTGCAAAATAAAAATTAGCTATTCCATACATTTATGATCACATGACTCAACAAAATGTATGGGACAGCTGATATTTTTTTTGCGATTTCAGGGTTGGTCCCATAGTAAAAGTTGTTCACAATGATGAGTTTAACGACCCGTTTGAAGGATGTTGGTGTTTTACAAATAACCCTGTATATAAGAAATAAAAAACACGATAAACAAATACTAATCCTTACATCAATTCAATTTCCAGTAAAAGAGACACTCCAAAAGAAATACACCGGGATAGCTGAACGGGTGATATCAATTGCTTTGGAGAGCGTGGACTACAATGAAGAGAGGGCGGAACAGATACTCAACGCTGTGGTGCAGGAGGAAGCGGCTCCGAAGATCGCGAAGGTCGAAGTCAAAGAAACCAGGCGAACCAACACTGCAGATCCTAAGGGGTAAGGCGCATGAGCTGTTTGATGTTAGTAAAATTATTTGATATAACACGCTATTTGAGATAGTAAGATTTTTTGAAGATATTTATGCAAAATAATCGTGATTATATTATTTGAAAAATGCTATTATTTTTCCTTTATACTTTTAAAGTACCTACAAGTACTAGTCTATGCCCACGCTTTCCCCACGTAAATCTACGTTTATAACTAACTGTTTTATCCTTTAAATGATCATCCAAATTCTGTTCGGGCAAAACAAATCATGTTGTACCACCAAAGTGTTCAGTGATTACGAGGGATGGAGGAAGGGAAAAGGCGTTATTATTAAAAAAACTAGCTGGAAAAAGACTAATCCTAGAAAAAATCTAGCCAGATTTTTTCTTTCTCGGCGCGGCAGAACCCGCTTGTATTTTTATAGTGGG
The DNA here is from genome assembly GCA_936450705.2 of Protodeltote pygarga. Lineage (NCBI taxonomy): Eukaryota > Metazoa > Arthropoda > Insecta > Lepidoptera > Noctuidae > Protodeltote > Protodeltote pygarga. Next base: position 18,433,857 of record OW388248.2, read on the forward strand.
CGCTGTGTCTTAGACTAAAGCTTATTGCAATTCTGTGATGTTATGTTATACTGTAGGTACGATAGAGCCTTCTTATAGCATATTTCTCATACAATCTTACTATTTTGAATAGCGTTCTGGAATTGTATATTTATTAATTTAGCGGTGATTGTTTTGACTTGCTACATTTCCTCTAATTTCCGAACGAACGTTTTATGAGCAAATTATTAACTGTTCTTCTGATGTTCGCTGGCGGCGGAACAACAAAAGTCTGTATTGATTTCGAAAGATGTAATTAACGTACTAGGAACAATTTTATTTACTTACATACGCAATATACGCATATGTTTCGAATCGTTTAAAAATACAGCAACACATTCTCACTACGAAATTCTTGTGAAAATTGCACAAATTTCAACAAAATCAACAAATATTTTTTTTTTACTTCATGCAGAAATACTATTCTAGAAACATGTTAATAAATAATAATAGTAACTATAAACTTATTAGTAAATAAATATTGCTTATTTTTTACGTTTGTACACGTGTAATTAAGTTTTGGTATGGTTCTCCTTCCTAGAGGTATCTATACTAACTTTTAATATATTTGAGAATTAGTAAAACTAAAAATTCGTATACACTTTGGTTTTACATACAAAAATCGACCTTATGAACAATTCAGTGGTGACTAGAGAGTATTACTGCGTGAACAAACGAATACCTGTTTGAAATCACAGCTAAAGCTGATACTAGATACTATATACATATATATACTATACATATATATATATATATATATATATATATATATGTATATATATATATATACTATAGATACTATAAATTGAAGATACGCAAAATATCAGTCAGAATAATACAAATAGTATAGATGTCAAACAATCACTGCTAAAAAGCGCGCATCGAATATTCGCCTCAGTATACGAGTAAGACCGTAACAAATATCAATACAATTCGATGAGCAAACTTAAATATAATTAGAACGAACCTTAGTAAGTAAATACTACATAGATTCGTTCAATATTCTGTGTACTAATAAAATCTCTACCACTGTACAAGTGTACACTGTACAATTTGACCCTACTATCCTTCCGACAGTCGTGTTAAATTGTAGAATTTTTACGACATACCGTAGATACTCTGTGCCCACTTTACACAGATTACAAATTATAAAGATGCTTTCGTTTTAGTATTTTAATTAAAAATAAATTAATTACAGAAAAAATAGAGAATCTTAGCAAAATATGAACCTAAAAAAATTCATTATTATCAATGTTCACGCACTATTAAGATCAAATCTATATGGTTTGTAATCTGTACTTTCAGAATCTTCTGAATCAAACCTTAATCCTAATGCTTTTTAGCTTCTCACACTAGTGTTGCTTAAATATCTCGTTATTTCTTACAAAACAAGTCAGTATACTTATCGCAACAAGTTACTTTTCTTAAATTATTATCCTAATTTGTGAGCTATCACTGAGAATTGAGCTTAAAAAAATTAAAACTTAAGCACTAATTAAAAAGCTGAAGTTCAAAAGAATTTGAGAACGAATCCACTAAAAAAATCGTTAACAAAATAAATGAGTCTCTCGATAATATTTTTGCAACACTACTTACATACATGATAAAATTATTGTCTACCAGCGGAGCTGATGAGTGGAAAGTGGTTAGGCATGTTCTAACGTCGACCATTACACCATTTACCATTAGATGGATTTGTAGTCAAACATGCTATTAATAACAAAAAAATAATTATTAGTGCACTCTAAATAGGTCTAACTAATAAATAATAATAGTAACTATAAACTTATTAGTAAATAAATATTGCTTATTTTTTACGTTTGTACACGTGTAATTAAGTTTTGGTATGGTTCTCCTTCCTAGAGGTATCTATACTAACTTTTAATATATTTGAGAATTAGTAAAACTAAAAATTCGTATACACTTTGGTTTTACATACAAAAATCGACCTTATGAACAATTCAGTGGTGACTAGAGAGTATTACTGCGTGAACAAACGAATACCTGTTTGAAATCACAGCTAAAGCTGATACTAGATACTATATACATATATATACTATACATATATATATATATATATATATATATATGTATATATATATATATATACTATAGATACTATAAATTGAAGATACGCAAAATATCAGTCAGAATAATACAAATAGTATAGATGTCAAACAATCACTGCTAAAAAGCGCGCATCGAATATTCGCCTCAGTATACGAGTAAGACCGTAACAAATATCAATACAATTCGATGAGCAAACTTAAATATAATTAGAACGAATCTTAGTAAGTAAATACGACATAGATTCGTTCAATATTTTGTGTACTAATAAAATCTCTACCACTGTACAAGTGTACACTGTACAATTTGACCCTACTATCCTTCCGACAGTCGTGTTAAATTGTAGAATTTTTACGACATACCGTAGATACTCTGTGCCCACTTTACACAGATTACAAATTATAAAGATGCTTTCGTTTTAGTATTTTAATTAAAAATAAATTAATTACAGAAAAAATAGAGATTCTTAGCAAAATATGAACCTAAAACAATTAATTATTATCAATGTTCACGCACTAATAAGATCAAATCTATATGGTTTGTAATCTGTACTTTCAGAATCTTCTGAATCAAACCTTAATCCTAATGCTTTTTAGCTTCTCACACTAGTGTTGCTTAAATATCTCGTTATTTCTTACAAAACAAGTCAGTATACTTATCGCAACAAGTTACTTTTCTTAAATTATTATCCTAATTTGTCAGCTATCTATAATTAAAACTTAAGCACTAATTAAAAAGCTGAAGTTCAAAAGAATTTGAGAACGAATCCACTAAAAAAATCGTTAACAAAATAAATGAGTCTCTCGATAATATTTTCGCAACACTACCTACATACATGATAAAATTATTTTCTACCAGCGGAGCTGATGAGTGGAAAGTGGTTAGGCATGTTCTAACGTCGACCATTACACCATTTACCATTAGATGGATTTGTAGTCAAACATGCTATTAATAACAAAAAAATAATTATTAGTGCACTCTAAATAGGTCTAACTAAATCCTTCGTTTGTCCTTCCTTCCTCCTTAAAAAAAATTTAGAACTGATTTTTCAAGCGTTCCATACATTACTTGTCAATACGACAAATTTGTCACTCTAGTGCTGGTTAGAACTCGCATTTAAAAGTGTTTTGCCACCGGCGAGACAAGGAGTGGATGGGAGAGAATATTGTTTAGTAAAATTCAATTTTATTGATATACAACTGTATGGTTCAATATAGTAAGAACAATTATTGCATTTCTCGCCGTGAATTGTAGTATTTCTTCTTTCTCATTGAACCCAATTGCTGCGCGCATACAGTAGGTATTCGATAACTCTGCAACTCGCAATGCCCATCGAAAACTCGCGGACTCAACCTAGTATTTCCATTCACCGTGACACCGCAACCTATTTAAATTTTTGGTGGAAATGGGCAAGATTTCAATTCTCTCCCATTTAATACTCGTCTCGTATCGCCTTTGAAAAAGCACCATAAGTGAATAAATCAACCTTATAACCGCACGTAAAAAAGAAGAGTTAGATGACTAATGAAAACTACAAGACGAGTTTTTTAAATATTTCTGTCCAGTCTGAGCATTATCACATCTCATTACAATTATTTCCAATAAACTGATTTTTTTTTAATATTTTTCTTTACGAAATGGGATTTTGCTTCTAATTAAATTATTGGTTCTTTATGCTATCATTCGACAGCGACATAATTTGTATATCTAAAAAATAAATAAAATTCATGACTATATGTAATCATATTACTCATACATTAATCAAATCTGTCTTCATTTAAACAATAATAAATGCATAATTTATTTTAACATTGAGTCACTAGATTTTTATACCTTCTGAGAAGCAGAGACTGGGACCTACAGAGACACTACCTAAAAATACTACCTCCTCCTCCAAGACCACAGTGACCGCAGGGGCCTGTTTGGACCTTCTTTGTTAATAAATCTTTACCATTCCTACAATATAATGACTAACCAATCCTACATTACTAAATACTCATCGCCTCCGCTCCGCCACTCATATACCACCGTGCGCCAGTGTTCTCGTGGAGAAGCAATCGCCGAGCCCGGTACCCGCGCCGCCCGCTTCACGCCGGATCAAGACGTGGACCGAGCATTTGAAGTATGTTATCGTTGCTTTATGATGATGGGTCCTGTTTTACGTTAACCTTTCAGCTTCAAATAAATAAATATAAAAAATAAATAAAATAAAACTGTGATCGACTATAGTAGCAGTAATGACTATTAAGCCTTCATTACGATTTTACACAAGTGGTCTAAAAGAATTGAAGTAGGTTAGGTTAGGGTAAACTCCGATGTCACGAAAAATTGTAACTATGACGCATAACTGTTACTAATACACAAAGTACGTGGGTGTCTTCCGGCTGAAATGATGATGATTGTTACGATACAAATTTTAATTAGCCAAGACATTATTTATACTTACTTACTATATTTTGATTTGAGGACTTCACTTATCAGTTCAATTATGTCACGAAGATAATGAATCACTGACAATTAATACAAATTTTATTTGTCGGGGAGAAACAGTAGGTCTATCATTCTATCGATAGGAATTTTTAATTATTCAACAAGAATAGTCGTGCTATTTAATTTTTTATGCCAATAAAAATAAATAAACGTCATAATTACCAAACATTTATTTTAATAAAAAAGTCTAACTATAAAAAAAATAGATTTCCACATAAAAAGAAACAAATAGGACCCAACATCGACCCTTGTACAACGCCACATAGTGATAATATAAAATAAAATGTGTGTTTGTGATAAATTATATTACGATATTGTATCTCGAAGTTTTGTGAATGTCTTATGTGATTAGTTAGCTGTGTGTTTTATGCGTTCGCCAAATGCATGGTGTGTATATGTTTGTCAAAGGCTTCTGTAAATCCCGATTTTATTGTACCTACCGTTAGCATTGTAACCCTGTATTATTTTATATAAAGTGTGTATTTTGATATATATTTATATGGTTATATATCCATAACAATGATATTATCAAATTGCTGATGTTGAGATTTGATTTCGTTACGAGCATGCTAATACTGACATTAGGTTTTTTAATATTTTTTAATGTTTATTAGTAGTTCTATACTTAAAGCGCTTTTTAATTAATATTGTAATTAGAAATTTAAAAAAAACAGTGAATATAGCCTGAGAAATTAATATACAAGTATTTTTATATTATAATTTCCAGTAAATATGTAGTTATACTGTTAGGAATACTTGTAGAAATGTGTAAAGGGCTGAAATTCTGTGATTTGTTCTGTGATCGTTGTCTGATTTGGAATTGTGTTATATTAATTATTTATGTATTTGTTAATTTAATATAGATCCTTAATGTTTCAAAAGTATAGACTGATACCCATCATTTTATATTTTTTGACATCAAGAACATCATAATAGTTTAAATTCATCAAATAGATATAATATATAGATACCATTATTAGAAATACAATTAAATTGAGTTAGATCTAGAAATTATGTTTCTAAATAGTTTAAAAATACATTTGTTTTTAGGAAATAGACGAATTTCTACAAAAATTTCAGCAAATAGAACTAGTTCTTTCTAGTGCCATCACATTCATAATCATTTTATTATTATTTAGCTTCCTCAGAGTCACTCTTATCACCAATTATTTCAAAAGCACTATAGTTTCAAGATTTCTATTTAGATTATTAACTAAAGAAATAATAATAGACTTTTTTAGGAAAATTGCATGCACACTGTACCTTATTGGTGCAAATATTGTTTGAAAAGTGTGTGCACTGCGAATGTTGCAGGCCAATATTGAAGACTAGACGCAGTGTGGACTCGAAGTTCAAGTCGCAGTATTCCTCGCCTACCAATGGTCCTAACCCCTCCCTGCGACAAGGACCACAGGACAGCTTGCTATTGTATGTATTTCGTCTATAATTTTTTTTTGTAGTTTAGGACATATAGCTTCAAATTGCTGTAAAGAAATCATGAATAACTTATAAATTGTTTTTATAAATCTAAGTTGTAAGTTGTGTTGTATCCATTAAGTGGAAAATGTCGGGGTGAAACATACCTCATTGTTGATACAAAATATTATGCTATGATACGAATATTAAGGGCAATATAAATGTACTTTTTTCTTAAATAATATACTAACTTAATATTATATAATGAAAATAACGTCTTAATAGATATATTCTAAATGTTATTACTGTACAAAGTAGAAAAAAATATGCTGAAAATTTTATTGCTCATTTGCCCTCAATCAACATTATGATTTTGATGCTTTTGATTTTGTCACTTTTATTGTATTTAAGACTCAAGAAAATTTAAAGAAAATCTCAAGACATGAAGATTAGATGTATTTATTGGTGTGTACGGTTTTGCATTGTGCACAGTTTTAAAGTTATGCACAATGGAAAAGTCACACTCGTATTTACAAAAAACCATCATCAACAACACTAACACGGAAACTGTCGAGAATATCTTTTAATTTGATTTCTGGACGTTTCAGGAGGTTGTAAACATTGCTGTTGTTCGTTTTTTTTGTAAATCAAAAATATTATTGTACACAGGAATGTAATTTATCAATGTTTGCTAATCATTACAAGTTTTTAAAGATGAAAAAAATATATTCAAAATTGGTTCTAAATTGAGGGGAGGTTCAATCACTTTTCTTAAGCCGATTGAGCTCGAACAAAGACTAACATCATGAACGCGATAATTTTTTTTCTATTGGATGACACATGCAGGCATCGTGTTCGATGTTCGTGCATGTTCGTGCGTACCCGGCGTATCCACAATCTTTAATAACTCCATCACTTTAGTTTTTGAACATTATTAACCCTGATGATCCTTTAGTTGTCACTTCTACATTCATCTTTCATCTCTTTCCAGATTGGACTATATGCCTTGGACGGGGCCTGACCCCGACCTCCGCAGTGGGCAGGCCGTCAAAACCGAGGGTCCTGAGCATCGCGATAAGCCGTTCTCTCAAGCACGCGGCCCCTCTGGTCTAGCGAAAGGGTCCGCTGGCACCGCCAAAGGGTCACTTTATCAGAAAATCAATAAGAAATCTGCCAAAATGTAAGTTTTTTTACAATTGTACTATATTTTTTAATAAGGTTTAATAAGGTCCTTTCCTGAGGTAACAGCGCGGTGCGGGATATTCGGCTAATCACAATAGTTCTAATGTGACATCTATCACCAAGAAACCGACTGATATATAATCGGTACACCGGTAGTACTTACAAAGAAGGTCTATTGAAGACGCTAGTGCTTCGAGCTTAAAGACGGTACACTTTGTTGGTACAAAAACAAATGCGACGCCCCTGAGTTAGTCTCACTATTTCCGAGTAGGTCTCACTAATCCGAGTAGGTCTCACTTATCTGAGTAGGTCTCACTATTTCCGAGTAGGTCTCAATAATCCGAGTAGGTCTCAATAATCCGAGTAGGTCTCACTATACCGAGTAGGTCTCACTATTTTCGAGTAGTAAGAAAATCTAATATTGACCCTTTTTGATTTTCAGCATCGGCTAATCGAGCTTACGTACATCAACCGCCTATCTTCACCGTAAAGTATATTTTCTTATAAAAGTGGTTTTGTAAATGTAAGTATTATAGTTTAAGAATCAAAGAGGTTTTAATTTAGTGGCACGTAGAAGAAAACCTTTGAAATTCAATGTATTACTGTATTGTATTCTTAGCCATTTTGTCCTAATCCTGAGCAAAGATCTTCCTCCTTTTCCAGCTATGTTTTTTTTACTGTTGTTTTTTGATAAAGTTGATATGTTATTATTATATTAATTTTACTCTGATCACGTGACACATCCAGCCCAGTAAACATTATACAACTGTTTAAAAACATCGATTACGAGCCACTAAGTAACAATCTTGGTTAATGATTTATTTAATAAAAAAGATCTCATTTTGTATAACATTCCTTTGAAATGACTTGCTCAAGAAAATATTTATAATGAAGTAGTTTGCCTAATGTAAAACTTCTACCTGATTTATTTTAGTTACTTTACTGCGTTTTATAAATTATTTATTCATTTATTTGTATTACTGTAAATTAAATTTTATTGAACAGCAGTTTTATTGAAGACATTCAAGCAAAGTGAGAAAAAAAGTCAAATCTAAAATGTAGGAAATACAGTTATTTAATAAGAAATTTAAAAAAAAACAACTGATACGGATGGAATTCGAACCCACGATCTTTGGCGTTCCGTGCTGACGCTCTAACCGCTGAGCCACCGTATCCCATCAGATCGTGGGTTCGAATCCCACCGTATCAGTTGTTTTTTCAAATTTCTTATTAAATAATTCTCTTTGATTATATATATGTCTAGATAGAGTGTCGCGCTGTAAAAGCATCCAAAAAAATGTGCCAACTTTTTATACTGGTGTGCGTTGACAGCTACGTCTTACACAACACGACTGTCATTCTGTTTTCCTAGTGTGCGTGAATAATGATACCAGTTGTTGAAATATTCCCATTGAATTAGAGGAAAAATTCCATAGTGAGAATAAATTTTAATCTAAATAAATATTCTCTGAGACGAAAATAATAAATGAATTAGAATTCAGATAAAATATAAACGTTTGTACGTTATGTTAGTTTATTTCGGAAACTTTTTGGCCAGTTTTGATGAAACTTTGAATGTACTTATATTAACCTCAACTATGTTACGATACATAATTTCTTAATGGAAGACCCATTAATACTTTTCCCGACACAAGAATTGAACCCAGGACCGTGTATTCCGTAGTCGCGCTTGCGACCGGTAAACCAACGAGGCAGTTCATTGAAATTTTCAATGGCTGGCGCAATTCGTCTCGCAGCTTGTCATATTCGTCACAAATATTATTTAAGAAATTTAAATTCTCGTAAATAATACCCATCTAATTTAATTTTTTCAAAAAATTACACTTCCGCCATCACTAAGTATGTATTAAACTACTAGACCACATGGAGTTTGAATTCATAAACTGGCAACACGGACGTCAAAGACAAAATGTCGGAAAAAATATTAATTTATTTTCGAAATATTTCAATGGCTTATTTTGCTGAAATGAATACAAAATAATGTTGTTTACCGATGATATGTGACTTTTTTTGTTTTTTTTTATCGATCTTTGTAATTTCTGCATATTTTAATGGCACAAATCGTCATTGTAAAAAAACATTTTTGCGATACAACTCGAGCATATCTCGTGACAGCGCAACTGACACTAAACGCGGCGAAGCGGTTTAGTGGCCAACAGTTGGTTACTAAATTTATCGACGCTTTTACAGCTTTGACTGTCTATCTAGACATTTAAATAATCAAAGATAATTCTATTTAATAAGCTAACATGTGCTAATTACATGTAAAAAATTCACAAAAATATAAATACTGTAATTTTTAAAAATAATAAATAATTCTGTTCATCATATCTTTGGGTGTACTTCAATAAAATTGCTTAAAAACTTACCTATTTTTTATAATTATGTAGAATAAACCTTGTTTATTCTTTGCCAAAAATGTAACGTTATTATGGTTTATTAGTTTTATTATATTTAAATAATAATTATGTTTTATTAAGTCTCACAGATTCCTCTGATTGTTTTTGCTACATATCATTAGTATTTTTATCAAATTACCATTTTTTATTTTAAAAAACCAACCGCTATCGAACTACGTGTGATTATACATTTTTGTAGGAAACTCAACTTATTTTTCAATTTGAATAACGATAAGGGAAGTTTTGGATATTTTAGTACTTAAGTCTTTGCCCTTCCCCTTAAACATTTAAGTAAGTTGTTGATATGAATTTGAAAAATAATAAAGAAACAAAAATAATTTAGATTTAAGGGGGCGTTATTTTGAGAATTTCGACAATTATTGAGAAAACCTTTGATTATATATAAATAATCAAAGGAGAAAACCACTTTAAATAAAAGTATATTCTTCCTTATTTATTAGTGACGTAAATTAAACTGTATTTCATCGTCATTTACTGGTAGTTTAGTTACAATCTGTTTTTTAATCCTCTTGGGTCGTAACTTACAGCATACACGAAAAAAAGTTACCGTGTATAATTTTTTTAATATTTTCCCGTCATTGTCATTCATATTATGTGCATTTGATGGGGACTCACACTGTATAAAAAAAAATTGGAATCCGTATACGTTTTTACGATTTTCGTATAAGAATAATATTCAAAAACTGTGCCCCAGTACACGTCGAAACAGATGTAAGAATCCTAATGATATGTCAGTTGGTTTCCGTGAGAAATTTACCGATAAGATAAATAAATAAAATTAATAAGCCAACAATAATGTGAAATAACTTGAGTTGTGCCCAGTTCTTCCGACCTTTTGTGTTAATTTAACATTAGTTAATATATCAGGGACGTATCCGGCCAAAGAATATGTATTAGAAAAGGAAAGTAATATCTTGTGAGTATGAGAAACAAAATATCCAATGTATGTGTGTTGGGAGTGGATGTGTAAGCCAATATGATTATTTAAAGGTTTAAGACAGAAGTTCTTAATTGACTTTGTAGTAGTCTTTAAATGTGGTGTGTGGTGTACTTATTTTAACAATATAGCATTGTATATATATACAGGGTTATTTGTAAAACACCCGCATCCTTAAAAGGGGTCATTAAACTCATCATTATGAACAATTTTTACGATGGGACCAACACTGAAATCGCAAAAGAAAATCAGCTGTTCCATACATTTTGTTGAGTCATGTAAACATAAATGTATGGAACAGCTGATTTTTTTTTTGCGATTTCAGGGTTGGTCCCATAGTAAAAATTGTTCATAATGATGAGTTTAATGACCCCTTTCAAGGATGCGGGTGTTTTACAAATAACCCTGTATATTGTATTGTACATTATCTCCCTCTTCCCACCGCTAACATATCTCAGGCGGTGACTAGCACTTGCGCGCGGTCTATAATACTTGAGGATTTTCAATGAATGTAAGTGACTGTGTGTGTTCCTAGAGTTTTAGACCGACGTGACACCATGTTTGTTAGACCACTACAAAGTAGTATAAAGTTTGTAAATATCATAGTTTGTGAGAGATGAGCTGACAACCCACAAGACTATTTTTAAAGAAATACTTACCTAGTAATTTAGAGTCGTTTTGGTATCATTGTTATTATAGATGTAGTTTTCATAAGATATGCGACATAACAGTTGTATTACAACATTGGTATCCATAGCATTGGTACCTATAATATCATATAAGTATCCAATTCGAATAACGACAAAATAAAGTGCTTGCTTCTTCGATATAAGCATAACTTTGTTGATGATGTTATGTCATAGCTAAACATTCTTTAATTTTAGGTTCATTCTTTGAAAATATTAACATAAAACTAAGCAAGTCATTCAATGTCACTGAAAGTTTAAAATGGAATCAACTATATTGTTTATTCTCATTTATTCAATTAAATCACATAAATATAGAACACATTTTTGATGTATGGTTAGGATTTATTTATTTACATGCTTACAAAATTTATATTTTTAAATACATATAATTTTATTTTTAAAAAACATTGTTTACATTTTTTATAAAATACTTAAACCGCTTCCCTGCTGTAAAGTGCTGAGATTGTGGAAATATTATTTAAAACCAGAAATCTCAGTGACGATAAGATATTGAGATAATATTACGTTTTTCAAAGAGTGACCCTTTACATTAATGATTGAAGCTCAACTGTATTAGCTAAAACAGGATGTTTAATACAAATGTACAGATCAGCTGATCTCTTATGAACATTGAAGTAATCTGCCAACTTTTATAAATCCGTTCTAGCCATCGAATTATTAAGATTCGTCGCGCTTGCTAGTATAATAAATTATTTTTGTATATAGGCACGTTATTTAAACTATGATACTATTGCTATTTATAAATATGTACCTACCTATGTGCAATATCGGCCGAATGGCTTTTTTTAAAGTATACATTTGATTTTGTTTTCGTATAAAGAAAGTGTTTCTGGGTAGTCATTGACAAAGACTAGCTTATACAACTTACTGTGACTCTGGGACTTAAAGTGCTTTCTTTATAAGAAAAACTTCAGCTGTATCTGCGTTTAATGTTAACAAATACTGTTTACTAAAGTGCGAGATGTAGATGTTAAATATGTCTGCATTTATTTGTAGGTATGTAGTTTTTTATTCTATTTAGGATTGATTAACCTCCCCGTCACCTGTTATAATGTTGAGTTATATCAGTAGTTATGTTTTAAGTATAGATGTGGTTTCCCCAATGCCCCTAGTACAAGTTTGTAAACCACGTAATTACTGTTTTAGTTAGACGTAATACACCCATTTCTGTCCTTCCCAAGAAGTAAAAACGAGACGGGTATACTTTCACTTAAAGTCTGTAATATCGTATAAAATAAATAACCTAGCCTCAACTGGTACACTGGTATAGCACTCTGTTAACGTACAGTACAATGTGTATTAAACTTGTACTAGGTATTTTATTAAAACGGTGTACACTGTTTAATAGCCAATTTACTAAGTGTTATATTTTTTATACCCACACTAGTTGTTTCATTGGTTCGTTTCATCACATCTAATTTTAATAAGCTTTCTTAGCAATCGTATCAAAGAATTGAAAAATAGTTGTTTCGTCTGTATTATGTATTGCACGCCAAATAGTGACTTCTATTTGTAGAAATATCAGTCTATAACAATGGGGTAAGATTTAAAATTACTTGAAATGCACTTTGACAGATTGGACTAGGCATGTAGACCAAAAAATCGACGTCTACAATATTCGATTATTCAAAGATACCGATTTTGATCCTTCAGAGTTGGTAATAGGTTAATCACTACCTAAGTCATAGTAAATTATAACTGGATCATCATTATTTTTGTGGCGCCCTGCCACAAAATCCGATTCGATGTCTACGGCTCCCGGGTGGTGATCGGCGTCTTGTAGTTTGTCGATGACGGGTTGTCATAAAGTTTATACACTTATCCACACTTATAATGGGAATACACGGCTTAAGATTTCATTTTTTTTGCTGTTATGACCATCATAATTATATGTAGGATATTATAAAAGGCACTGATTTAAAGAGGCAGTTGTAAATAACGGTTTTGGTAAGTTAAAAATTATAAATGGCATGTTTAATAACTAGTTCAGCAGTTAAAACTAAGCAGTAAAGTAAACAAAAATGAGTAATAAAAAAAAATGAAATGGATCAGTGAATATATAATAATAGTGAGTAGGAAAATAATTAAATGGGCGGTAAAAATTATTAAACGAGCGGTTACGTGTGAGCAGTAATAAATCGGAATTTGTCGGTAAGAAATCTCATTCTAAGCAATTCTATAAACAATTCATTTTTACCGCTCATTCAGTTATTGGACTGCTCAATTATTTTTAGAATTGACATTGTATGATAAAATAACCGACTAATTATTTTTTTATTACTGTCCATGTTTTACTGTCGCAATAATTATTCAACCGCCATTAAATTAAATAACTGCTCAATATGTTTTTCAACTGATCATAATAACATCTCGAATGTTTAAATAACAGCTTAAAAAATTAGTTCCCATTATAAAACCGCCGCTACCATTAAAAACCCTCAAACAATCTATTCATTTGAATGTACCGATCTCTGCGTCGCCGCCGCCGGCGCCGCTGTAATAGTGGGCGCAGGACAAACATAAGCGGCGTCGGGCGCGGGCGCGGCGCCGGCGGGGCGCATTCAGTCCAAACCCCAACCGCACCGCGGCCGCGCCACGCCGCTTGTATATGTCCCGCGCCCCGCCGCTTCTATACAATTCATATGAAACATGTAATAAGCAGCGCCTCGCCCTCGCCCGCGCCCCGCCGGCGCCGCGCCCGCGCCCGACGCCTCTTATGTATGTCCCGCGCCTAAGAGGTTAAGGTCGATCAATAAGCATTAATTCGCGCTAAAGAAATCAACTAATGGAATATCTAGAGTGGGTTTTACGTTACCATAGTTTTGAAGTATTACTGTAATGTGCCAATATATTGATTCTTGATGTTTAGAGTAATTATTAATGCCAGTATATTCAGCGTCAGATTTGAGCTGCCAAAGTAGCCAAAATTATGTAAAGAAAATAGATGATTAGATGATATTTTTATGGTCGCAAACTTGTATTTAAATTATTGTAAGTATCCTCCCGTAATATAAGCAAAATGCAGAATGTCTTAGCTATTCGTTTTTAATATTTAATTATCTACAATGCTGCAATGGTGCATATACATTTGCAATTCATTACATCAATTTCTTGTGACGTCATTGACACGACTTTTGTTCTATAAAACTGTTTCCAAATATAAATATGAATACTGACCACTGGCGATGCTTACAATGTTTTAATTATTAGTTTGATATCACAAAGTTGAATTTATGTCATTAATTTGATTTTGACTACTTTGCAGCTCAAATCTATCTGGCACTGACAGTATCTTCCTCCTGAACATTCATGAAACTCATCTCCCGTAGTTTAAAATACATTTTTAAAATTTCATATTAGTGATTTCCGTAAATAAACTTCCTCTTTCTTACATAAAGTTATCAAACTTCCGCTGCAAATATAATATTTTATGACCTTTGAATATTTCTGCGGTCATGCTGAAATCGAAGGTAAACGTAAAGTTGACATTTGTATAATAAGTGTAAGTGACAATGTTTTTTAATAACATTCAATGCTAATACTAATAAAAAACTAGATACATAATCATTAATTATTGTAAGAACTAAGTAAATACGCAGTGACTTGCACATTTTTATATTTCTACAACACACTTGTACCGATTATGCGTGAAAGGATGTATTTTACTTTTCGCAAAACTAGTAAAAGTACCGAAGAAAATAACATTGAAATAACGAAGGAGTTAATTTTTCCAATTAAGTCTTTGAACGCCACGTCGGTTTCCGTTGTCGGACAAACAATAAAAATTGCATTGTGTCTGCGGCGTGGCAGTCTAAAATGTTAAATATAAATAATTCCTTGGTTTTATTTGAAATCGTGTGACTACATATTATATAATGTTATCGCGACGATTTGTAGACGTTTTTATGAAGTCACACACGCAAAGCTATTGTGCGAACAAAGTATATCTGTAGGTACTACCCGGTACCCGTGCGGATAAACACTGGGATTGAAAATGGCGTCTCCTCTTCATATAAGAACCTCCTGTAGGTGCGAGTAGGAATAAGATACATCAAAGAAATAGTGTGCGAGCGAGAATCAAATAGTTCTGGCGCCATCTTCAATACCATTCTTTATCCGCACGCGGCACGGGTAGTGCGTGCGTAGGCACACAGCGATACAGTGCGCATGCGACGCCACTACGTTTAGTTCGACCTACTGCTCACAAATGTGTTCACGCATGCAGTCATCTGCCCTCTAAATTTAATTTTAATTTTAATCTTCGAGACTTTAAAAGCACAGATAATATATTGAAAGAAAGTAATCTGGTTATTTCTAAGACCCGCGCAAATCCTTCACTTGCAAGTTGCACCCTAATGTTCATGTGAGACCACATTTGAATTAGACGTTTTCTCTAGCTGATTGTGTACCTATCTAGATTTTTATTAGTCATTAAAGCAATGAAGCCTTTTTTATATTAATCTTTGTTATAATGACATGATGAATGAGTGTAGTTGAGTGTAACATGGTAAGTAAGTTAACACCTATTATTACCTATTATTTCTCTAAGCAAAACTGCTGAACTGAAAAGTTGGCGCCATTTAATCAATTTATATATAACTAGCTGATGCCCGCGGCTTCGCCCGCGTGAATGTCGGTTATCGCAACTAAAAGTAATCGTGAAATTTTGATCTTGTTCCCGTAACTCCGCTTATTTTTTTCTGACACCTCTAAATATATCATTACATTTTAGTTAATTTATACAAAACTTGCCAAATTATATACTTAAACCTTCCTCGAAAACCATTCTATCCATTGGTGAAAATTGCATGAAAATCGGTGCAGTAGTTTTTGAGTTTACCGCGAACTGACAGACGCGGTGGAGGACTTTGTTTTATAATTATGTAGTGATAGTGATATAGTTCAATCAACTAGGAAATTCTTTGTATTGACACCGCTCACTGATTTCTCTATCACTAAAACTTTGCAGTGTAAGTAATGTTTATAGATAACGGTAAAATATTATCTAGGAAATGTTTTTGTCGGAAATTGTTTTTTTTTTACTTAGGTACCTAAACAAAATGAAAATTACTGATACCTATTCCGACCAAAGTCCATTGCAAAGTTTCAGCGAAAGAGGTATTATAAAATAATTAAACCCTTCAGTGATTAGACTATAATATTGTAAATATTTTTGACAATCTGGACATGGACACTTCTCTAAGTCAGTATTAGAATAATGATGTCAAAAATATAAATTCACATTTTATAGAAAAAATAATAGGATCTCGCCGTTATTTTTAAGCCATAATTGTATTGTTGTGCATATTAGTATTATGAAATGTAGACTTCGGCCATTGTGACATATCTTTTGAGGCTCAGTCTCTCTTTAGTGTAGTCCAGAATCTAGTCAATTAGGATAATATATTGTAGCAATCACACATTATTTTTTTGAAAATTGTCGAAATAAAATTGTTAGTTTTATCCAAGCAGTATTTTATTCATTCCTATTCTTTTAGCTATTGGTATGAGCCCAAAAAGTAATAAATAAGGTAAAAGACATTTAAAAACTGCAATTTATTAACTTCACACCAATTTATTACAAAAAACTTTATTTAAAAAAATACATTATTTTGCAGCATATTTAATCTAATTTTGTACGTAAATAGTACAGAACATTACCTAAAAGATTCTGTGGCAAATAAATTGTTCATATTTTTTTGCTAGATATATAATACTAAATAACACTAATATGTAATAAGTGGGAATTTAAACAAATACTTAAGAATTTCTAAGTCACTTATTAGGCACTTAGTTATAAGATATTAGATAATAAGATGGTATTTGCTAAAACTGACACAATTCGCGCTGTTTGCAGACTCGTGATGTAGTAGTCCTCTGAAGTGATAACGAAAAAATAAAGTCCTTAGTATATTAATAATGTCTATCAATCCTCTAAAAATTACATATGAAAAATAGAGTTCATTGAATACCCCGTAGGAAACGATGTTATTCGTAAATGTAAATGTAAGGGTTGCTTTCCACTAAAGCTATGTCTTTTTCCAACTGCTTAAGTTCTTGCTCCATTTTGGTCTTTTTAAGGATTTTGGGTATTGTATCTGTAAGCATCGGTAGTTGGAGGAACGCTTTCTGCATAAGGGCCCAGTTGTGCTTTAGATCCTGTAAAAAATAAGGTTGGAATTAATCTGTCGGAATTTTAAAAAAGTGTGTAACTGCAAAGACAATTCTAGTTTTCGTTCAATGACTTCTGAGAAAGTTACATTACACACCACACTTTTTATAGTATCAGCCACTAGGTGACCTAACCGTAATGTTTTTAATGTTAACCCTTACTTCAAGCAGTTTCTCGCGTTCTTCTTTTTCAATAAGCTTGCATAGACTTTCCTTTGTCTCTTCAGCGTGTCTTATTTTTTCTATCGCCTTCTGGATCCTTCTATTTCTCTTGACCAGATACGCTGGCATTTGACCAAAGTCTGGTCTGAGGCAGAATTCGGGGACTTCTCCAGAGCCCTTGATCTTCTTAATGTGTCCGTCCCTTGTGTCTACTAGCCTGTTGGTAAAAACCACGATAAGTAGCCTAGCAATAGTAGACATAATGTAGTAGAAAGGCTCATTTTATGAAACTAAGGTAATAAATTGTAAAAGCCGATACGATAAAGCAGGACTTTTCCGAAATTGGTGTAGGTACCTACCTAGTGTAGTAAAGCATTTTAGTTGTACCTATATGTTGGAACAAGGACAGGAAGATAATGATGATGATGTCAGTAAGTAGGTACCAAATTCATATTTATCTATAAGTATATTTATTATCATGATAACTACCTGGGCTCCACAGGTTTCCCCTTCGTTTTAATAGCTTTTTTTATGTTAATAACTCGAAAGTTCACAGTTGGTTTTTCATCCTTTTTTCCAGGTGGTGGGCGTTTAGGGACTGGAGGTAAATTACCGGAGACATAGCATTTGTGATCAGTTGTCTTGATAGGTTGACCTATTCCTTGTCCCTTTTTAAGGAACTGATCAGGTGGTTCAAGTGGGGTTTCAGCATAGCCAAACGTGCGACGGAGTTGTGGTCTTTTGGCTTCTTTTAGTTCCTTTTCCAGCTTAGATTCATATCTGTATTTATAAAAATATATATATATATATAACCGCCTTCAAAACACTAAAAAGAGCACAAAAATATTTGTTTTGGAGTCGTTGCCAATGCCAAACTAAGTCACGTCATCCTAAGAGTTGGCGCCGACTAGGAGTCGCAACTCCACGAATTTCTAGCTTTTTAGTGTTTTTACGTCGGTTATATTTATTGTTAAAATTATTTTATTTTACAATTATATTGTTATTTATATTATTTTATAGGTGTCTTTGAAGGTTGCTCTCGATTTCCGTTGGAACCTATCTTCAGATTCTGATTTGGTGACTATGGAACCAAACTGGAAGTAAACCCTACCGAACAAAGCAAAAAATTTCGAAATCAGATACAAGTTGGCGGAGTTAATATAGGCAGTGGAACATAGAACTTCCTCCTTTTTTGAAGTTGATTAAAATTAACAAACTATGTACCTGGGTAATTCTAGTCTTAGAGGCTGCATTATTGCTATGAGCTAATCTTTATTCAATGGAGCTAATTTAATTCAGTTGCCTTGATTCCATAGTGGTAAGAAATGGTATCTACGGGACTATTCCTTACCTACCTACCTATGATAAAATTACGTAGTCATGACACCTAGATTTGTTACCCTACGTGTTTATTTAGGTGCATGTAATGTATTCCCCACGAGGACTTCAAGTCCCATTCCAATTTTAAGGTAGGTACCTACCTAATGATACCTACCCTCATTTTCTTGATGGTTCTGACATTATCAAGATACCTAGTTTGGAGAGAAAGAAGAAACAAAGTATCTAGGTAGGTATTATGAGGAATCCCGGCTTTGGCCTCTGAATATAACTTTATCTGCTAGAGTTACGAAGTCAGCACATTTATTAGTTTCACCACGTAGTAGGTACCTATTGTAAAATAATTAAATCTTTCTATTGTTACAATATTTCTTTACCTGGGAGTTTTACATGGTTCTGGTGGTGGTTTGTCTAATATTGTATAAATTACTTCGTTATGATGTATTATTTCAACTACAGACATATTCTAACGGCTGTCAGGAGTAACACGCACGCTGGTTAACTAAAAATTGGGAATAAACTAATATAAAAACTGTGATTGTAGCTACCGAACCGGCAGGCGGTTACTTGGTTACTATAGAAACAGTTTTGTTCCGAAATTTAGGTAAAAATCGATATTATTTTCCGGCTTAGAGCAATAAAACGCTAGTGAATATACCTAATATTAATTATACTTTTTGGATAATACTATATTAGTCATAGAGAAGAATCTTTTGTATTTTGTAAGTAGGTAAGTACCTACCCTTTAACTACATATATCAACCAAGACAAGGTTTAACAAAATATTATATACTAGCGACCCGCCCGGGCTTCACACGGGTGCAATACCTATACATAATTAAACCTTCCTCTTCAATCACTCTATCAATTTAAAAAAACCGCATCAAAATCCGTTGCGTAGTTTTAATGATTTAAGCATACCTACCTACCTACATAGGGACAAGGAAAGCGACTTGGTTTTATAGGTACTATTAAAGTGATACTAGTGATCGTAGGTTTTTTCCGTGATATCATGCAATGATCTAAAAAAGAGTTTTCTTTCCATAGGTAAGATACCTACAATATCATTAGATAAGTCTAGGCCCTAGGCTATTGAACTAAACTTTGGCTTCATGGGTATTACCATATTAAATCCAACTAATCCATCACTGGTCCAATATGTAGGTACTTACTACCTACCTACTTAATTAAATTCTACTTTTCTTAAGATTATTGATTATAATCAATAATCTTTATTTACATAGAAGAATCACAAAGGCAAAAGTTTTCCTCCCTGGATAGGATTATTTGATTAGGATTGGTGATAGGAAACATTTTTTTAATATATTTTTAAGCTTATTACTTTTTGACTTCTACCAAACATATCTACCTAAATTAATCATAAAAAGAATTTTTCTACATACAGCTTGGCAAAAAAGAGTCTGGAAAAATTGGGGGCGCCGCTGGCGCACTTTTCACACTACAATTTAAAACTCTTTTTTGCCAAGCTATACTTATTTCTTTTTTCTATTTTTTTGTATTCATGTTTAATATCACTAGCTGCTGCTATCGTGGTACATATAAGGCAATTTTCAGGCACATTTTTCAATTACTTTACCGGCAAGAAATTACTAAACCTAATTGCTTGCCGGTAAATAATGCCTTTAAAACATCTCGGATTTTTGTTATAAACGGACTTAGAGTATTTAATATACTCTAAGTAAACGGATTTTTGAGCGTAGCGCTACCTACGGATTTTAAAAAAAAATCTCTGGCAACACTGGGACGACGTCCATAGAGAATATAGTCCCGTCAATCGGTCAATCGTCAATAACTAGAGATGTTATATTAGGGTCATATTTGGGTAATCCTATTATTGAATATATTAGTTTACGCATATTAGGATACCATACCTATTACTGGATATTAGTCAAATATTAGTGAACCGATTCATTATAGCTACTCAATCTATTATGCATATCTGCGTAATATCGGTAATAGTCTCCATAATAATTAATATGAAATACGAGATTCTACGAACTAGGCGAGTCGCCACGAGGCGCGATCGGAAATAATCGGAATCGCCGCGATCAGTCGCCTCGCTATTACGCGACCCTATTGACTAATACCTGGTAACCTATTATTCTTTAGTCGCATATCCTAATATGAATATACGTGGCTTGTATTATGATACCTGTACCTATTACGAATATATTAGTCACACCTCTATCAATAACAAATATCTCTGCTTCGCCTTGTTGATTATTTTTAGATAAATTTTACTTTTTCTATCGATGTAATAACTAGTTAATGCGTAATTAGTAAATACGATGTTGACTAAAAGTTTAAGAAGGGCTCGAGAGTATAACGCGTCAAAATGTTTAGGTATAGTGTGTCGTAAGTTTTCGAGTCGATTAAATGCATTAGACCATCAAGAGCGGTTAGAGGGATGTTTGTCGGCGTTGCCTGCAAAGGCGAAGGTGGTAATATGTGGCGGTGGAATGATGGGGTCAGCCGTGGCGTACCACCTTGCGCGCCGCGGCTGGGGCGACAAGACCATCGTCATAGAGAAAGAAAAGTAAGTAGACACTTTCCTGTAAATAACTACAAGGTACAACCCCTACCGGTAATATATTGATCCGATGTTTTGTGTGTAGGCTTAAAAAGATGGTTTTTTAAAACAGTTTATTGTTCAATCAATATTGCCATTGTTTATTCAGTGAATAAATTGAATTAAAAAAAACACTAATTCTGTTTATACATTGATGGTTTTTTGGCTGCTGTTCCTGGTTATGAATGTACAATAATAATCTTATATTAGGTAGGAGGTAGGAAATAACATAATTATATCTAAACAAGTCTTAGGAAATTGACAGACATATTCTTATTAGACAGACATCAGCACAAAAAGGTTTATGAAAAATTGTATAAACAGCCATTATTTTCCCAAAAACTTCAACTACTTTACAAATGCTACATTTTATTGCGAAATCTTTAAGAAGCAAAACAGAGGTAGGTACTTATGTTTGTACATATTTATTTATTTTATTATAGACAAGTAGCACAATGCTGATGTGTCTATATCATACAGTGTTGAAGTTATTTCACATAGGTAATTATTGTTCAAATTGTTGAATGAGTTATAACTAATGTTTAAGGAGGAAAATTTATAAATAAATAATATTATTACTAAAGATAGCTTGTTTGTGTGTAGCCAGATATCAATTAGGTTTTTAAAAGAGTTTAATGAGATGGCAGTAACTACTCTTTCAGGTACTCTATTCACTATTTCAATTGTGGACCACTCTTTCACCGCAGTATAATAATCATACAGTATCGTAACTACGTACAAATGCTCGAAACGGCATATTCACACAAACATTACAATACTAATATATATACAGTGGTGGTCATATAATTAAGAACGACTATTTAAAAACAAGCTTTTTTCAAACTTACGAGAATTGCACTTATTGCATGCCTTTTTGTATCTCTCTCGGTATCGCAAAACTATTCCACACTATCGTGGCATACAGTTGTAACATAATTAATTAAATAATATATAGATAAACTTTTTATATTAAACCTTAAGGGCCCTTGTTAACGAGACGGCTTTTTGCCGGAACTATGCACGGTTTTAACATTCACTGGCCGGCGTAGTTAATAAACCCCCATAGTGTCCCATACATAACTGTCGACGGTTATTAAACCGTGCTTAGCTCCGGCGGCAAAACCGTCTCGTTAACAAGGGCCCTTAGTCTTAACATATTTATAGAAAACTTTCTGGCTGGCCACATAATTAAGAACGCTGGATAGTTAATTTTTTTTATTCAAATTTTTATAGAGAACACTCTGTAAATAGGCCACTATTTGCGTAACTTTGCCACCATTTTGTGCTGAAAAAGTCAAAAAGTCGATTGTTTCATATAAAAAAAAAACGGGGAAAAATACAAGTTGTGATGAATGTACAAGGGAAGTGATAATAAAACTTCGTGATAAGAATTCATTATATAAAAGGGTAGTCAATCATCTGCAGTGCTCAAAAACGATGATATTTCACGCTGTGAAGCATTTTAACATGTAATAAACAACTTCAAATATTCCGTGGGTACCTAAACAAAGAAAGTCATCTCGGTGAGACGATCGAAATATCGTGCTTTTGGCAAAATAATACCCTTTTAAGGTGTCTAACGAGTTGAGAAAAGAATATTTTGGTGAAAACCCTTCAGCGATCTCAGCGCGCACTATCCAAAGGCATAAAGTAGAAGCGAAGTTGAACAGAAGGATAGCAAGAAAGGTACCCATGTTGAAACGGTGTTATAGGCAAGACCGGCTTGCATTTGCAATTGCAGGTATGAAAGCTGGACATCAAGACAGTGGAAAAATGTTCTTTTCTCTGACGAGACAAAAAGTAACAGAGTATGTTCTGATGGGAAACAATATGTTCGACGCCCTCCGAATACAGAATTCGACCCCAACTACACAAAAGTGACATTAAGGCATGGTGGTGGAAATGTGAAAATTTGGGGGTGGTTCTCTGGTCATGGTGTTGGACATGTTAGTCTGATATAAGGAAACATAGATCAATTCCAGTACAAAAATATACTAGAAAGAACAATACTGGAATAATTGGAAGCACGTCTTCAGTATTTATTTGGACATTCCAACACGACAATGATCCGAAGTACACTGCACGCACCGCTGAACTCCCATTTCAATCAGTCTCTGTCTTAGAATGGCCATCAAAGAGCCTAGATTTAAATACCCTATAACGCATTTTTGGTGCAAAGCCAAGAAAAAGGTTTCAAATCGACGATGTGGTAGTCGAAGTGAATTATAAAACTTTTTTTTTGAAGAATGGTGCTCTAATTCTCTTTAAAATTTCAAAAAGTGATAGAGTCAATGCTTGGTCGGTGTAAGGCAGTACTTAAAAGCCGTGGACACGCTACAAACTATAAACTTACAATAAAATGTATTAAATTGCAATTTTTAACATTATCACCGTCTTACTTAACGTGATTTTTTAAATCTATGTATCTACGGAAACAACTCTCGAGCAGCTTAAAAATCGTTCTTAATTATTTGTCCAGCTTTACTACTATTTGAATTTGTAACTATCGATAATAAATTAAATTTGTAAGAAAAATAGTAAGAGTTTTTAATATTTACTCCTAATCCCGTTTAATCTGTATAGATTAAACGGATTAGGAGTTGTATTATGGAATAGCTACATGTATATGTAGCTATTCCATAATACAACTAATTACTTTTAAGAAGGAACATAAAAGTACGCATGACATTGGTTTTAAAAAAAATTACAAGTATTACAAATCGTTCTTAATTATATGACCACCACTGTATATATGTTTATATATATTTGTATTGCTTATTATTGATGTTTGCAATTATGTGAGCTCCATGTAGTCTATGCAGTATAGTAATTTTGTCAAAAATATAAATATATTACTTATGTTAAGTTGACTGACATAAACTTCTGAATTGTTTAAAAAGAAAGTGATTAGATGACATCTCCAAGCTATCAGATACCTCAGCACCAGCTTAATAGCTGGTATAATAGCTTAAAAATAAAAAGATAACATTGTTCTCACATAAGACCTCAGAATATGTAGCCTAAAATACTACAAGCCATAAGTATATATTTAAAAGAGCGACCATGGAGTTTCTTGCTAGATTAATTTCTATGAAGGGTAGGCTGCCCTTGAAACTGGCAACTAGAGTGACTTACAATAATATTAGAATTATGAGTATTCACTATTCAAAGTACCTACACACAGTAAGTGGTCTACATGAATAAAAATATTTTTGAAATTTCGACTGATTCTGATGAGATACGGTGGCTCAGCGGTTAGAGCGTGGGCACGGTACGCCGAAGATCGTGGGTTCGAATCCCATCCGTATCAGTTGTTTATTCAAAATATCTTATTAAATAATTATATAAATAATAATAATTTATTTTGAATTCCTAAGTCTTTTTGGAGATTAACAGTGTGTGTTAACTACTGTGTTACCGGTTTGCTTTATATAACTCTCGGATTACAATACGGCTACAAAAGCCCAAATATTTTTGGATTGTACAATATTTATCCAGTGTGGAAATCGAACCCGCGACACCAAGAGCAGAAGACCTACCGCTTAGGTACTGCGCCAATCGTGTTGAATTTTAAATGCAACCTTTGTCAAACAGAGTGGGTATTGGCAGCCGCTGGCATTCCTCCGGTCTTGTTGGCTCCTTCAAGCCAACTCTCGCGCAAGTTCGCCTTACACAGTCATCGATTAGAATGTTACAAGAACTAGAGTCTAAGGGCAGGAAGACGGGATGGAAGCAATGCGGCAGCCTTCTTCTAGCGAGAAACAGAGACCGAATGACCGTGTACCGGAGAATGAAGAGTCAATCTGTGTACGTATTTGTATTTTCTTTTATATTTGTTATTTTGTTAACATGGCAAAAGCTTTACAAGCCAGACGATTTATGCGTGATGTTTAGCAACAGAGTCATCGTTACACACAACGTAGCATGGCGTAGGCTGCTTATAACTCAATTCCTACCGGCTTTTGGATTTTCTTCGGGTTGGCTCCAACTTACCTCTTGAAAAAAATCACCCTACGCCACTGCAATGTAGCATGACTGAAACAGAAAGGAATACTGAAAATTCGACGTATTCCTTGCAAGACGTGTACTAAGTAAACTCCCATACTGACACTAAACGCGATTCATTTACGAAACTCTGTTCAATCGTGTAACTGAGTTCAGAACTGCAAATTGCTTAGGGCTGAACTTAGTTTTATTATACAGGGTTATTTGTAAAACACCAGCATCCTTAAAGGGGGTCATTAAACTCATCACTATGAACAACTTTTACTATGGGACCAACTAAAAGAGATTTGAAATTTCGTCTGGTGCTGGTGGAATACGGTGACTCAGCGGTTAGAGCGTCGACTCTTCTTCTTCAAACGTGCGTTGTCCGCAAATTGACGACTTCATGCGCCTGTTTTGCTGTTTTTAGAGCGTCGACACGGTACGTCGAAAATCGTGGGTTCGAATCCCATCCGTATCAGTTGTTTTTCAAATTTTCTTATTAAATAATTACATTGAGGAACATATAGGGATCCATATCTAATTGACGTGTATTTTATTTGTTGTTACTTCACACAAATGTCCAAACAGTGTCCAAAGAGTGATGACTTTTGCGCCATTTGGTTAAAGACAAAGACGTTATTTTTATAAAACTTATATTAAATCAAAGAGTACCTACTATCATAATAATAGATCCGTCTGTTATAACTCCTACGCAGCTGTACCTAGAATTTACTGATACAATTATCTGCAGAGAGCTCGTTAACGAGAGGTGGTGTCACCCACCGGGATAAAATACCAAAATAGATAGCCTGACAGGTCAGGTCACTTATGACGCACTAGCTTCCTCCACCTACGACTCCACCCACGTACATGTATGGCATTTAATTAGCTTTAACTAGATATTACCTATTGTTAAAGCTTTCGAACTATTTATATTCTAAGCTTTATTTATACAGGGAGGAATTTTTGAACCGTACCTGGAGGAAAAGTACTATAAATACTGAAGGCATCTCTCACATAACACCTCAGAACAATGTATCCAAAAATATTGTAAGCCATTATTAAAAAGAGCAACCATGGAGTTTCTTGCCTGATTGTTCTCTATGAGGGGTAGGCTGCCCTTGAAACTGGCAACTAGAGTCACTCTTATAATAATATTAGAATTATGACTATCCATCAGTGCCTAAAATGGTCTACATGAATAAAAATATTTTGATTTTGATTGATTTTTTGATTTTGATGCGATGATGAGTACAACATATTTTACTAATTAAATTAGGAAAATTCTTACATGTGGTCTTTATCATGGAAAATGAACATTGTTTTTTACGAAATAAAAAAGAATAACAAAACAGTAATATAATATTAATCGAAACTACCTTAGTTCCAAGTAAGCTGAGCATCGGCTTACTACTTCTCGGAATAATCGGAAAAATAAACAAACATATCATTTCATAACTAAGAAAGCTCATTATCGTGAAAAATAACATTGTTTTTGAAAAAAAAAGGAATAACAAAACAGTACCCAATATTAATCGTAAATAGAATGCTAATAATGGCAACTAGACAAATTTTGTTTCTTTTCTAAAATAAAGGAATGTTTCGCTTAATTGAAATTTGCTATCTTCAGTATTTATAGTAGTTTTCCTCCAGGTACGCTTTCAAAATTTCACCGTGAATAATACTATATTATAATAAATCTTTCCCAGACAGTTCTTGGGGTATCCCCTGCGAGTTAGTAACCCCAAAGAAGTGTCAGGAGCTGTGGCCGTTGTTAAATGTGGACGACGTTATTGGCGGTCTATGGATACCTGGCGACGGTGTTGGCGACCCTCATCTATTGTGCATGTCCCTGATGAGAGAGGCTGTTCAGAATGGTTGGTGACCGTTATTTCTTTCTTGTTATTAGGCTGGCTGAAGTTTCACCATCAAAAAGCTAGGGAATTGTATATTGGTTTCAGATTGTAGAGGAAGGTTCAGTAGTTTTTAACTTTTTCATGACTCTGGGATTCCAGAATATGTAAAATTTAATTCCAAAAAAAGCACATGGTGAGATTAAGACCACATTTAGCTAAATTATGTCCCCACGCTTATATAGAAAACTATAATTTTTGTAATTTTTACATAATATGTAAAAAGAAAATTGGTGTCCACCTTTAAGCGTATTGCCAAAATAATCTAAAATGTATTTATAATTGTTTTTTATTTAATGAATTACAATCGAATTCGACCACCAATTTAACTTTTTCATGGCTCAGGGATTCCAGAATACCTACGTGAAATTTAATTCCAAAAAAGCACATGATGAGGTTAAGACCACATTTTGCTAAATTATGTCCCCACGCTTATATTGAAAACTAAAATTTTTGTAATTTCTACATAATATGTAAAAAAAAAAATTGGTTTCCACCTTTAAGCGTAATGCCAAATCTGAAATGTATTTATACTTAATTGTTTTTTATTTAATGATTTACAGTCGAATTCGACCACCTCTTATTCGTATTTAATTAATACATAAATAACATTAATAATAATACGAAACTAATCAAATCCGTACCTGAATCAAACCAAGGGGGATTGCCGGCTGGATACAAGTATATACCTACTAACTCACCCTTTACCAGAGGGTGAGCGTTGGCTCTCCCCCTTCAACAACTCGCAGCCTCGCAGTAACGCAGTCGGGTTCTAGAGTCGAAAGTGTCGAGACGCATTAAACATGAATCCTTGTTACAATTTATTATACAAAATCAGTTTTGAAATCAAGTAAAATTTCTGCAAAATCAAATCATTATTTTGATTTATAATTATATAATTATATTTTGATTTATAATTATAAATCAAAATCATTATTTTGATTTTTCTTTGTAAGAGAAGAGGCCTTTGCCCTACATTGGGACAGTTACAGGCTGATTTATAATAAAAGAATTTAAATTTTAAAAGTCATAGCGTGAGATGGCGAGTTAAAAATGCATTTTTTGCATAGGGGTGGGAGTGATGGAGGACTGTTCCATAACGGGCGTGGTGTCGAGGGAGGATCGAGTAAGCGGCGTGGAGACTAACCACGGCGCGATCGAATGCGAGTACTTCGTCAACTGTGCTGGATTTTGGGCACGACAGGTGAGGGTTCAATTTAGTTTTGTATATTCTAATTTCGCAAAAAATATTTCCTTATTTGCTTAGACAATTTGATTTTAAAGAAAGAAAGAAAGAAATCATTTATTCTCACTCAATATTGCGCAGGACGACGCTACATAGTTGATAAAATTACAAGCTTTTATGTATTGTATGTTCGGGTCAAATCTTGTAACTGAATTTCAAAGCAATTATCCTCAATTAATTAAGATTAAATTTTAATACACGTTTAGTTTGGATGGCATTTTTATGGTAATTGGTAAGCTTGACCTAAATCGATCGATCCAGGATTAGCTCCAGATAAAAGAACTCTTCAACGATCAACATCACAGATTCACAGAGACACGTTTAGTTTTGATATTCCAATATAAAAGATTGGTTAAAAACTAAAAGTTATTTTTTTTTAATTTATAGACTCACGCCTGTATTCCCCAGTGGGGGTAGGCAGAGGTGTGCAGTACACCCACGTTTCGCCGGCTATGTTATAAGTTTACATGTAATACGTGGCGAGCCTATTGCCATTAACCGGGCACAATTCCAGACTCTGAATTCGCTACTGAGAATTTCCTAATAGAAAAACACAATAACACTGCCCGACCCGGGGATCGAATCCAGGGCCTCGTGCTCAGCAGTCTCGCTTGCCAGGCAAGTTAAATTGTTTCATTCGTTTTTTGGCAGTTGATAAAATGCAAACAAGTTTTATTTCATTTAAGTATTTAAAATAAGAATAAGCTCTTTTTTGTATCGGACAAGTTTAAAGAATACTGAAGAACGAGTAACCAAGGTCAAGGACGCTAACCGTCGCCGTCGAGGGGACCAAGTACGAAAGAGCTACTTTAGTCTGGGGCAAATTGTATGAAATTACATTCGTCTGATTCGTTACCCGACCATTTTATAATTTTAAACAAGTCGAAGCTGTAAGAACCGTTATAGTTTTGCCATGTACAGTCGGCAAAGGAGTTAGTTTGGCAGGGCCATTAGTTTGGAATGAAGTTATTCATAGAAGTTTGCACGTGGTTGTGTAAAATTGTTAGTTTTGTTTAGGTTCCAGTCATAGCTTTTCATAAAATAAAATGAAATGAAATTATATTAATAACTTCTTGAAAAAATGACAACTTTAGCTAGTGTCTCCAACCTAACTTCTTTGCCGACTGTACACACTTACTTGCACTTTGACGAAAGTACCGCCAGTTTTCTAACGATTACAAACTTAAGGCGCTATCCTCCTAAACCACGATTTTGCTCTTACATTGAAGATATAAATCACTGAGTAAATTTTTGAAAAACCACAACATTAAAAAAACCAAAAATATCAGTTTGGTTGGAACAAGTTTTCATTCATAATTTTCCTACATTACACTCTGGGTAGGCAATGTTGGTTTTCAATCCAATCTGGAAGTCATTGGGGGAGGCCTATGTTCACCAGTGGACGTCTTATGGCTGAAATGATGATGAAGATGATGATAAATGTTTGTTTTTTGGTTCAAAAAAAATTCGAAACTGACGTCTAAAGTTTAAAAGAAATTACTTTTTTTAAAGTCTCTTATTAAGCTTTGAAGGCCAGTATTTTATATATTCAATGGTTTATCGAGATACGCGTCTTAACAGAACTTTTTTTTTCAGGTCGGCCAGTTAGCTCGCCCTCAAGTAAAAGTTCCGTTGTTGCCCTGTGAACATTACTACCTACATACCAAGCCTATTGATAATCTAGACCCTATGACTCCAGGTAGGTAATAAAACATAAAACTCTCGAATGTAAAAATTAAATTTGAAAAAAAAAAACAATTCTCCTTTATTTTTTTCTTGACATTTTTAAAGTATATGTCAGTATCTGTCTATCCTCACGGGAAACAATTTGTTGTGGCGTTATATTTATGTAGGAGTCAGTAAAATCACGGTGTTGAAGTTCTTAGGGGTAGTTAGTATTGATTACTCGGATCCAGGGAGGGTGCATCACGCAAATTAATTGGATGCACCCCGCCCGCGTCCGGCTCGCCCGGTGCCGCGTCCTTGCTGCCAATCGCCGCCGATACAAACAACAACTCGTTCACTGAGGGATGATCGACTCGACGAACGAGGGATGAGTGCTCTTTGTTTCTCCCCTTTGCACTCGTGATTTTTCAAGGATACTTTATTTGTATTATGGTGTGGGGCGAGGGTCGCAGAAAGGACACAAGCGAGCTATGGGGTGGGGTAGGGCGGGGCTGGCCGCGGGGTGGGTCGGGCTGCTGGTGTGGGGGTGGGGCAGACCGTTGGGTGGGGCCGATCACAGCTTCTCGCGTTAGTACTCCCAGTACCACGCTTAGAAGAGTTAGTTTTTGGTGTTGCTGTGTTTGCCGAAAATTATAGATTGATAATTATTGTCACGAGTTTTGAGATGGGTGAGGCTATTAAGTGTATATCTAGCTAATGAACTGAATAAACTAAAAGCAACTTGCGAATTGCTCTTCTTACTTAGTGGAACTCGGACCACAGCGGGCGCTGCTTGTGGAAACGTTTAGGGACTCTGATCTGACTGATGAGCAAGGATCGAGGACCCGGAATGTAAAATAAAATAGAAACGTGATGCTATTCATGTATAATGTTATAGAATAACATCAGATCAAGATTCAAGCTAACACACCTAATAGTCCGGTCAATTTAGACATTCGAGGTTACATAAATTCCCACCAAGCTAAAATCGATAATATTTTAACAAAATTTTAAAGTTTCTTTCCCTTGTAAGGAAAAAAATTTATTCAAGGTCAAAGGTCAAAAAAATGAGTTTCTCGCGATTTTCAGCAAAACGGTAAGTTTATCATAAAAATACTTCAGACAAAAATTGTAGATCATAAAATTATCTACAAAAAATGTATTAATACTTTTTTCTACAAGCCACCGTTTTTGAGATATAATATAATAACGATTCAAAAAGTTGTAAAAGTTGTAATCGTCATAATATGCACACGTTTCCTCGCCACCTATGAGGTAGTGTACTTAGCGCGTTTTTTTAACGTGGTTTCCTCAGTAGGCCTATAATAGGCCTTCCACGGGTCAGTTTTGATCCTGTTTAATTTGGAACTATTGAAAAATAATGGATATTAGCAGAGATTGAAAAGATGAAAGCAATTTAAGTTTTAAAAAAGTAGTGAAATTTAATCGTCCGAGTTGTAACTTTCAAAATCTTCTTCTTGTTCGTCTTGTTCTTGTATTAAAGTATTAACTTCAGTTCCCTTTCAAATCGATTCAGAATTTAAGGCAAAAATAACAATTAGGTATCAGATTTATAATATAAGTAGGTATATGTCTACATTTTTATTGTTTGCAGTAATCCGTGATCCCGACGGGTACATCTATTTACGAGAGAGGGACGGCTGTATTTTAGCTGGTGGCTTCGAACCCATCGCGAAGCCTGTTTATGAAGAAGAGAGTAAGTCGTAGGGTTAAAAAAATGGTTGAGTAAAAAAAAGAAAGGTATACGTACATATTTTTACAGTAAAAAAAGTTTCAGTATTAAGATTTGAAATATTAGGTTTGGACACATCACCACAGTGAGGGGAGGTGGCCAGACCCACTTTTTTGGTTTTATTTTTATTTTGGCTAGGCTCATACCTAATACCTAATCATTAATTTCCCATTCTATCTTTCCTTATATCTTTCCTTCGTATCCTTCCTTCCTATTATCATTGCAAATCCATCCCATCCGTGCTAATAAACTTTAATAAAAAAAAAAACGTCCTAAAAGCTTGCAGGGGTTAAGTACTAATGAATTAAATCAATTTTTGCTATGGGGTTAACTACGAAAAACGAAATAAAGGAAAATATAGCAGTTTTTTTATTTCGGATTTTTTAATAGGTCCCATAGTAAAGGTGGATTAAATTACTTGGTACTTCAACCCCTGCAAGCATTTAGGACGGGTACTATTTCACAGTAACATCGATGTCTCAACGATGCGTGCCCGAAGACTGGGATCACTTCCACGTACTTCTTCAACAATTGCTCAAGAGAGTGCCGAGTCTCAGCCAGGCAGTGTTGCATAAACTCTGTAATGGGCTTGAAGCATTTTCACCGGATTGCAAGTGGATCGTTGGAGAAGCTCCAGAGGTAGGTACTAATATAATTTAATTGAGGGTTGTCTTTTTTGACAAATTTTAAGCGTAATAATTATTAGTACCTATACAGTGAGTAACAAAAACCCTGTTGTTCCTTCTAGGGGCCTACCATTTATGAAATTAAATTAAATATTATTCATAATATAATTTTTGGCTGCGCCTGCTGCTCGTTTTATTGAACTTACCGTCTCTCTCTAGCTTTACGTCAACGATCCTACAGAATATTTGGAAAGGTAAAAAATCACTTAGATCTACAATTAGTCATGAATAATATTTAGAAAAAAAAAAAATTTTTATTTCGTTAGAATATCGATTCTGGTAACGAACCAGCCAACGGGAGCAACAGGGTTTTTTTTACACCTTGTACAATTACACCGTGGGAATGCTTTACAACAGTGTTTCCCAATTAGTGGTAGGTACACGAGATTGCATTAGGGGTATTCCTATAATCCTTTAAAATATATTTAATGTTCCTGCAATAAGGGGTACGCAAATTTGAGGTCTTTCTTGGAGTGGTACGTAAAATAATATAATTGGGAATCGCTGCTCTACAATATCTCTAACTGAACTATCGTATCGCTGCCCGCACCTATTAAATTTCAAGTTTCCTTTCTACATCGTTTTGAGAAGACAACAAATTATTCTACTCATTACAGCACTCGTACTCACAGCACTCGTCCTCACAGCACTCGTCCTCACAACACCCGTCCTTACAGCAGGCTGCAATTCTTGTATATGAGTATAAATTTATTGCAATATCAGTATACAAATATTGCAGCGTGCTGTAGGTAATAATCAAAATGACATCACCAAGCCTTATTTATAATCATAATTATATTGATTTTAATACCAACACGTTACCGCCATGTAATGCCTTAGAAAAACCAAAGGAAAGAAAGAAAGAATAGCCAGAGGAAATCGTAAAAGAGATGAAGACGACGCACTGTGCTTCTCACGAACCGTTCGATTTCGCGAATACAGCTGTTATAAAAGTAGCAAATTCGTGACATCGAACAGTTTGTAAGAGGCTGCAAGCACTGAAGTGTGGCAAGAAGAACGAAGAATTGGTAAATTGTTATAATTAATAATAATTAGGTATGTTAAGTAATGTTTAAAATTGTAAACTCAATCTGTAATAACACTTGTTAATAATGGGTTGTATTCTTGTCACTAAAACCTAAGTTAATCAAACCTCTTTTCTATCTTCTAAACTATCTTTCAGATGTTCAACTACCACGTGGCTGCTGGTATGAAGACAGTAGGCATATCAGCCGCGGGTGGCGTCGCGGAAGCCACAGCGGACGAGATCGTCGACGGTTACTCGAAGTATGATATGTACGAGCTAGGCATTAACAGGTTCCTGGGTCTTCATAACAATAAAAGGTTCCTGAGAGATCGCGTTAAGGAGGTACCTGGTAAGTACCATGCTTCGATCCAGGTTTTTGCCGTCAAAGCTACCTTTATTTGCTACATCAACCATGATTTGATAGTCGAGTTTAAACTGTGGTCAAAAAAAATGTAGCAAACTCCATGCAAGTACCAAAACCATGCAAACCCTTACTGCATTTTCTAAGTTATGATTTAAGCTGGAGGCTATTATCACAGTCTAAGTATCTCGAAGCCGTCCAGTCAGCAACCGTGCAGAGCGAGGTGGGGCGCTAACTTAGCGTATAACTGTTCCATATGAACGGCATAGCGACCAATTGCTCTGGTGGTGGCAGATTAAGATATTTAGTATAATGAACCGACCATAAAAACGCTTTCCATTAGGTCGAAAAGTAACTTAACAATCATGATACAATAAAGAAACAACTTATTCTTACAGGTGTCCACTATGGTCTCCCATATCCCTTCCATGAATTTGAAACTGGTCGTAACCTAAGACTGTCACCAATTTACCCAACCTTGCGTGACAATGGAGCTGTGTTCGGACAAGTCATGGGATACGAACGCCCGACGTGGTTCGAAACTGTAGGTGAGTTCATATGCCATTAAAAAAATAGTGGGTGTAAAACAAGTCTGGGTCTACAAGTTTATGGTATGATGATATTTTCTACTCAATATATGCCATGCAGATGTCAAGGAATGCCCGGACAAGCCGCGTCCGTTCAAGGTAGCTTCCACTAAGACATTCGGCAAGCCGCACTGGTTTGACACCGTACAACGAGAATACTGGACGTGTCGCGAACGAGTCGGCATCGCTGACTACTCTTCTTTTGCTAAGATGGACATACAGGTGATTATAATGCTACCAACGAATGTTGAAGTCATGACTCGAGTATTGTCTTATAATTTGAAAAATACTTTGGAAATCTGTTACTTTCAATTTTGTCCGACCAGATAAACTAGCATTTAATTTATAATGTAAGTAATAATATGTATCAGTAATTTTAAAATAAATTACTTGTTGTGCAACTTATAAGTTAGTCAGCATGTTAGCATAGCTTATTTGTTCACCGACAATGGTGAAATTTGTAGAACTAAAACTTATTGTAACATCCATAACTATAGACATTTCATTTATATGAATACTTCATACAAAAGCGGATAAATTAATGCAATTTAAACCTTATTCGAATTCCATAAGTTTCATTCTTCGACTACGTAAGTAGTAGTAAGTAAGAAAGTTTGAAACATGATTACGTGACTATCCGTGACTATCACTGTAGCTGCCAAATGACTATATATGAGTTTTGTTAAGGCCCTGATGTACTGTCGGTTGTCTAATTCCAATTTATCCACAGTCTCAAGGGCGCGAGGTGGTGGACCTACTCCAATATCTGTGCTCTAACGACGTAGATGTGCCAGTCGGCAGTATCATACACACTGGCATGCAAAACGATAGAGGGGGCTACGAGAATGACTGCAGTTTAGCCAGGATTACTGAGAATCAGTGAGTTGTTTCATTATATTATTTGAAGTCTCCATGTCCATTACAGAGCATCATCTCACATCTGTGATCATGCTCAAAGCCAGCATCAAATGACTCAAATGAAAACAGAATCCCTGTTTCTCTTCACAGCTACATGATGATAGCACCAACCATCCAGCAGACTCGTTGCAAAGCGTGGCTAAAACGACATCTACCCAAGAACGGATCCGTCACCCTATCCGATGTGACTTCCATGTACACCGCCATCTGTGTCATGGGACCATTTACTAGAAGTTTGTTGTCAGAATTGACAGATACCGATCTCGCGCCGTCAAACTTCCCGTTCTTCACGTTCAAGGAGATTGATGTAGGTCTCGCCAACGGGATCAGAGCGATGAATCTGACCCATACTGGAGAATTGGGATATGTTCTTTATATACCAAATGAGGTAATATTTCTATTTTGCTGATAAAATGAATCTCCTCCTGCCTTATTCTTTCCTCTTCCTTTCCTTTCCCAGAAGTTTGTTATCAGAATTGACGGATACCGATCTCGCGCCAATAATCCCGTTCTTCACGTTCAAGGAGATTGATGTAGGTCTCGCTAACGGAATCAGAGCGATGAATCTGACCCATATTGAAGAATTGGGATATGTGCTTTATACCTATTTAAAATGAGGTAATATTTCTATTTTGCTGATGAAATTAATCTCCTTTATTATTCTTCCCTCCCCTCCATGATCCCGCACAGAGTTGGCAATACGTAAGTATAATACTTTATACTGGTATTGCAAGCGTCCACAAGTTACAGTAACAAACCGTTTACCGCCCGGCAAGACTTATGCTTGTCTTCCACCTTTGTAATAAAATATAAAATTTCGAAAAAATATAATAATATTTTAACCCTTCAAGAAGACTTAAAATTAAAAAAAATATATACCTATTGTTAAATTCTGTAATTGAATATGTTTTTTTCAATTTGTGTTAATAAAAGAGTAATATTTCTAGTTCGCGCTCCACGTTTACAACCGTCTGATAACAGTAGGTGAGAAGTACGGGATCGCTCACGTTGGCTACTACGCATCACGAGCTTTACGCGTCGAGAAGTTCTTTGCGTTTTGGGGACAAGATCTAGACACCCTCACCACGCCGCTCGAGTGCGGCCGTACTTGGCGAGTCAAGTTCGACGTAAGTATAAAAACACAGCTAGATAAATACGCCACGTATAACGTTCGTGGCGTACTACGTGGCTCGAGCATTTCGCGTCGAGAGGTTCTTTACGACAAATCGCTGCTCCAGTCACGTTTTAATTTTGCTCAAAAAACGAGCACTAAAACTTCATCGTTATCTGAAAACCAATTACAAAATTGCCATGTGTAACATTTAATAAAGATTATTTTCATTTGTTTCAATAGAAAGACATCCCATTCATCGGTAGAGACGCTCTGCTTCGTCAACGCGACGAGGGCATACGTCGTCAATACGTTCAACTCCTACTTACTGACCATGACCATGAGTTAGATCTGTGGTCGTGGGGTGGCGAGCCCATATACAGGGATGGCAACTACTGCGGACAAACCACTACCACTAGCTATGGGTTCACGTTTAAGAAGCAGGTAAAAACTAAAACCTGTTATTTCGATTTCAAGGAGGCCCTTCTTTCTAATTGGTACTGTATGCGAGTGCCCAGGGCCCCAACATCAATGAGGTACCGTCATTCCTGCATATCACCAACCGATAGTCAATTATTGGACTGAAACCGATTAGTAGAATACTTATTTCGTGGTCTAGTCTTATGTCACTTAGAAATAGAATTCTTGCTGACTTAGTCCCGAAGAGCCTCACAAGATAGCGACAATAAACTAATTGTAATCCTCCAGGTATGCCTTGGATTCGTGGAGAATTTGAACGAGGATGGAGTGCCACAAAAAATCACCAACGAATACGTGTTGAGCGGACATTATGAAATTGATATTGCTGGTATTAGGTAAGGAACTGTTAATATATCTCTCTTACCTCTCTTAACATTTATTCTGCTCGAGGCGGACACAAATCCAACAAATTAGAAACCATGAAACCATTGATCCAGCAATTCTCGAGTTAAGTGTTGTAGGAAACACGAATTTGTTTTATATAAGGTGCTTCTAAATTATCAGCCACGGCTGCAATGGGAGATAATATTGGTTATTAATATTACAATAGTAAAGTAATTTTTTTATTTAACGTCATTTTTTTTTCTTTTGCCTACGTTTTATTGCGTAGGTCTAATTCTGCTCCATGCTCCAATTTTTTTTTACTGTTCCGGGGTACGAAATTTCTTCACTATTGTAATATAAATACCCAATACTTTCTCCCATTGCAGTCGTGGCAGATAATTTAGAAGCACCTTATATAATTATGTGTGGATGAGGTGTAAATATAACAATATAATTATATTTTATGTTTCTCAGGTACGCAGCAAAAGTGCACCTGCACTCTCCGAATTTGCCGACTAAATATCCAGACAAAGAACGCGACGTATACCAGGCGACCAGGAAACACCACGAGTCTCAGCAATTCTTAGGAAGACATTATCAGCCCTAACTTCTGATAATAAAGTCTTCATATATTTATAGTTTAAGATCCACTGCAAGATTTCTACGTTCATAGGCATAATCTTACCAGTTAATTTAATTACTTCTGCTGCACTAATGATTTATAGAAAACTTGCACGCCTCGCAAGTATTTTATAAATCCAAGCAAGATTAATTATAGAAATGTGTATTGCATTATACTGTACTGAGCATACCTGATTGTACCCGTTTGCCAAAAGGTTGCGGCAAAGTTACCAATAGCAACCTAACTTTTAAAGTTCTTTACTTAACTCTCTTTACAATTTATTTGAAAACGATGTGAAATAAAACTTGGGTCATATTTTAAATGACAACTCCGCACAAACACATTCTCTATCTATTCATGATAATTAGTGACAAAAAAAATATTTTGATTAAATACCTAATGAACGTAGAAATCTTTAAGTTTATTATTTATTGACAGATAAAGTCTCGATGTTAAGAATCAAGTGTCTTGACTTATCGCATATTTTGTAACCACGCACACAAAAATGATATGATTATAATTTATATAAAAGTTGTTGTCAAAATACCGAATATTGTGCCTGTATATTTGTTAAATGATCATTATAAAAAAGTCGAATATTAGTCAATACGCTATAGAAATAATATTATTATTATATACAAGAATTAATCAACTCTCCAGGCTTCTTCCAAGTTGAGTCACGGCTTCCGGGTTTAAGCCTGGCGCAGGCATTCCTCTGCCTAATTCAGGCGATCCGTCTGACATCTTAGTTGTCTATCAGTCATTAAACTCAGTGTTTTACAGCCACACATCACAACACCGGAGAAGCTTATGTAAAAAAAACACGAGAGCGGCTTTACCATTGTGCTGAAGCAAGATAAAGTTAAAAAACATAAAGTATAAGTTTAATGTTTTGTATTATTTTATTTATATTAATCATCTCTTGTTTATGGGGCAGCTTAAAATATTGTAATATCCTAATGCATGATTAGCATCGATATTACAATGTTTTAAGAATTCATCAACTCAATGTGATAATCTCGAAATTAGTCGATTTTAGGCCATAAGTTCGCTACATGTTAGCATAAAAAATTCCAATATTCGTTTAACTATATTGTAGGTCCATTGACTGCTTCAAATCATTAATAAGTTATTTAAATACTAATATCCAGCAGCCAATGGATCTTGAATCGTGAGCCTATTATAGCTGTTATAACAAATTCAATAAATATTTCATCTCTTACAAAAATATTATGTTTTATGTAAAAGATATTTTATGTAAATAATTTATGTAAAAGAACTTTTAGTACTTAGCTGTTATTGGTTTCAAAATTATAAATTCAAATTTAAAAAAAAGAATAGGACCTATAAGAAAAGTACCCATAAGAAAGTCTGGCCTCTTCTCGAACAATAAAATACTTACAAGTTAACAAGTACATTGTGCAAGGGCAATTTACAATCGAAGAGACATTGGAAGCCCGAGCCAGAGCCGAGGAATTAAACGCCCCGACGACAGTAATTGTCGTACCGCCCGCGCGCCCATATGACATACAATGATTATCATCATACTTGCAAGAAAATAATAACAATAACTTATTTTAAAAAACCGGACAGTGACACTCGCACACGTAGGGTTCCGTATATTTTAATATAATTTGAATCAATCAATAGTGTTACTGATCGCACTCGTGTTACTCGACTAACGAGTGAAATGGGCGCTGGAGTTATATGAAGCCAGTTTATTTTAATACTTTTTACAATCATGTGAAAACCGACGAACTTTACTAGTTCAACTAAACTGTCAGTACTTTTTGATTTTAGAAGACAAAATAGAAATCCAAAAAGGTGATGTTCAATGAGTTCGGTTCGTAAAATATAGCATTTGCATAGGGAGTTAAGCAAAACTTTTTCGGCGTTATAATTATGTATACGTAGTCGATCAAATTGCTTTATCACTTTTGACAAAAACTTCTATCAAAATTAATTTTCACATTGTCTAAATTAAATTTCACACGCATGGCAACGTTGTCTGTCACTTGGCCTGACGCAAAAATAGGCCTTGTTGTTTATGTATGTATACGTCGATATGCAAACGACATTCTCTCAAAGCAAAAGCAAAAAAATAAGTAAAAAAAAGCAAAGAAATTTTATGGTCGACTATACATTCAAGCCGAATTGCTGTTTCTATCGCGGAATTATTGCTGTTAAAGACAGACGGACCTGACGAAACTAAGTTTTTAATGATGAAACTATCCTGGTTTTACTACGAACCCTAAAAAACGCACAAATTTTAAAATTGTAAATAAAAAACTACATGGCAGGTTCGTACCGCGCGCATTTAGCCTGCCAGCCAGCAACATTAAATAAAATATTTTGATAATAATATTTTATTACTGTATAATTTATTAATGATAGTCGATATAATACTTTATCATAAAATAAAAATCTAATAATATTGATCGGTTTAAGCGTTAAAATTGTTTTCTTTTTTTTTTCATACAAGACTACATACCTATCAAGTCTGTGTTATTGTCGCGTATTCAAAATTTCAAACTCTTTGCTTAAACTTGCATTTTACGGTACCTATTAGATAAAAAAAACTATTACACTAGGGTCGTATTTTAATCTTTCGCTTTTCTAGCATGGAATAGCCCTTCATACGAGAATGATGAAAAATACTGTAAAATGCAAGCGTGCAGAGATTGAATGCTCGTCAAAAAATTGTTTTACACTTCCTTTATGTATTACATACTCGGCCGGGTTGAAGTTAGTCATGTATGGCGTGATGGCGTCGCAGTTCACATGTTAGGGACTAAACAGTAAATACCTAAATGGTGACAAGAGACGAGGTGGGTGTGCGGGTTGTAAATGAGCTAGTGAGAAGGGCAGAATATATGCTAATATTATTATAGAATATTGCGCTTATAATCGGAGACCTTAATTTCAGCCCGGCCAAGTTATTTTACACCTACTGTATAATGTGTCAATGTAAATGGCGACAAATTAATATTACTTTGCCCCGGAACGGTTTTTGGGCGTGTAAAGACGTGGCAGGCACCTACCCATTTTTTCGTCTCGCCTAAATTTTCAGTATTTGCTCGGTTTTTCAACTCGTAATACCCGCGCCACGGATCTTTGTGAAGTTGGCCTAGGGTCAGTGTTGCCACCTTGTTTTTGAGGCTATAAAGAGCTAGATTTGCTAGTTAACCCTAATATCCTATAAATAAACTACTTTTTTTAGTCATTCGACGTTTAATTATCTAAAACACAGATTATACCTACTATGGTTTTTCTGCAATATCCTGTAGTTAATTAATTGGTGTAAAACTCTTCAAATCTATCAAACAGCTCAACTAAAACAAAAAGTAATAGATCTTACCAAGGTGGCAATACTGATACAATACTCACAATCACAAATAAAATAAAAAATAACTCTGCTGCGGGTTAGTTTTTACCATGGAATGGTCAGCGTAACAGATTAATATCAAGTTAACAAAAATGTGTGCTTATAATTTTAAGCAATCATTGTAGATAGGATGTTATTGAAATAAAAAGATTATCTGTATAATTATGTTTTATTTACAAGCCACAGTTACCATTTTTAATGTTTTGGTGGGTAAATTCTATGTAGTTTTAGGTCTATATATTTCTAATTAAATACAATTAAAATAGATCTCCTTCATTAGGATAAAGTTTCAGAGATTGCCTGTAGGTCCCAAACTTTCAAGTGCTTTGTGCTACTTCTTCACGATTTTAT
Source organism: Protodeltote pygarga (assembly GCA_936450705.2). NCBI lineage: Eukaryota > Metazoa > Arthropoda > Insecta > Lepidoptera > Noctuidae > Protodeltote > Protodeltote pygarga. The sequence continues at coordinate 18,475,795 of OW388248.2, forward strand.
ATTTATACATATACCTACATAAGATTTTAGAATGTCAGAGGTGCATGCTTTGGATAACACCTGCAACAGCTGGCAGTCTTAATATAGAAGTACATTATATTATTAAGAACTACTGACATATATTAATTCTCATAAAAGTCTAGTATAAGTACTCGAAACCACATTGATTCAAACTTCAAGACAAATGTCAAAATTCATTTCGAATTTTTGTTCATTTGCAAGGATTATTAGGTAGACACATACATAGGTCATAGGTATTAAGGAATTATAATGATATCACTACATTGATATAATTTAAATTCATTAAAGTTAAAATGCCTTAAAAAGTTAATGATATAATATATGAGTCCTGTTACTGGACATATCAACCTATGGGCACTTAACTACAAGTTGAATATCTGATAGTAAAAAATCCATACAAAATAAATAATAACCAGTTTGAAACTACCACTGCCCAATATAGAGCAAGGGCTCTTCTCATACTGAGAAGGTTAATCACAATATTTTCCTTCACTGGTAGTTCATACTAAATATTATTATTATTAATTCCATTATACAGTTAACAAAGTTCTCGAAATTTATGATTTAACAATCTAACATTTCGAAAGAATTGTAACATCTTTTTGTTTAACATACCTAATACATTATTATTTTTACCTTTAAAATATTACAATGATAATAAGATACAATAACAAGCCCTAACATAGGTAATAGATTTTCACTTAGAAAGTTGGTGAGATAATCATTGTCTTATCAATTTGCAGATGATTAAAAACTTGTTCTCTTGGCACCTTATAAAAGTCTGCCATGCCCATTACGCAAGGTTTACTTTGAAAAACATCGTTTAAACTAACAGCCAACTAAACAAGTACCTCTACACACTCAATATTGTTTAGATGTGTTGCAACAGATGCCAGTGGCCTTAAACACTTGTCTTCTTTTATGTCCCATCTGCTTTATTTACACCATGTCTTTCTCAGCGCCGGTGTTAGGGCCATTGACGCCCTGGGCAAAAATATTTTGGCGCCCACATACGTGTTAATTTTTTGCTGGCGTAACACGGAAAACAGCCCGTCATACCAACACAGAATTGAGAGTATGGAGCAAGGGGGTTACGGGTCTTTCTTCTACTTCTCTTCAATAATATAAGTCCTACCACAAATGGCTAGCCCATTCTGAAAAGTCAGCACTTCACCTAGGCCCTAACACAGAATTTGAGAGGTAGTCATCCATTTGGACATACCTACCTTTAAACACTAATAATAATTATTCATATATATATATTTTTAAATGTATATTTTTTTATATACCTACATATTTAAAAATGTATTTTATATGTATGGAAAATGGATAAATGAAATAATTATTCATCAATCTAGACAGTAATCACTGTCTTGATGGTAAAACTACTTGATATTAATGAAAATGGTAGAAAGTAACTCAAATGTGAATTCGGACCAACAATGTAATTACTATTCAGAGTCGCTATCACTACTGATAGCAACATCCATTAATCAGAAAAAATCATGATATGTATTGCCGGTACTGTGCACAGGCTTCCTCTTTAGCTTTTCTTTAATCAAATCACATGGTGATTTTGTTGAAAAATCAAATCTCACAATGTTTGATTCTATTTTCTCTCGCATATATGGGGCAGCTACCGGTCGCAATCGTGAACACAGCACTTTGCCAAAAGCTGAGCACTTTCCCCTTTTAATTTTCTGTTTGAGCATGTATGACATATCTGTTACAATTGGTAATAAATCTGCCTCTTCAGGTAGAACATTAACATCGGATGTCGAGGGTTTTGGTGAATTTATGGCAAATGCTTTGCAGTCCAAAACTAGTGACTCAAACGAGCTGCTACTGCTAAGGACAGGCTCTTGATGCTGTACTGGCATTACAGGCTTCTGAACTGCTTTCATAAGGTCAATGACGCAATTCTTTTCTTCTAATTGCAACTTATTCATCTCCTCCTGTAGTTTCTCTTGTTCCTGCTCTTGTTGCTTTTTCAGCTCTTTGGCTTTGATCATGTTGGATATTTGCTCTGAGAGGACATTGGCGATGGGGCTTTCGCTCAAACTAAAGCTGGGAATAGGCAATCTTTCAGGCGGAGACGTAAGTCGTGTATCCGACGATCCTCTCTGGATATTTAACGTAGGTATGGGGAATGATCCAATCCGACCATCTTCACTTGGAGTGTCATTCAAATTGCACTTCGATAGGTGACTATCCACCAAAGCAAATAATGATGAAAACGAACTTGAATCCGTCATTTTTGTTGTTTTATCGTCTTATATCACTGCATTAGACAAACAATTTGATCATGGTATCATTCAAAACTCACAACACACACTGCAAACTACAGGTCACATTTAGAGGATAAGCTATAGAGTTTAATAGATTATGATTAGGAAATTTAATTTATCATAGGTAATCTTTTTGTTTACGAAACAAGGAAAAGTTGAACCATGAATAATTCAGTCACCATGAATGTCATAGATAAAGATACCTAACAAATGCGTTAGTCATCTATTAAGTCTGTGGATAACAATGACAACTAATGACGACCAGACGCACGCAGAATGACAGTTTGGAATTTTGTTGCCATAAATTTTATTGTATAACGATCGATATAGCTTGGCAAAAAAGAGTCTGAGGTGGTGACAGCAGGAACTAAAAATAAAAATCCTAAAAACTAAGTTTGTGAGTACTAAAATAACATAAAAATGATTCATTTGATTAGAATTAATGACAAAAAACTCGCCATAGAAATATGTAAGCACTAAATAACTTGTAATTTTGGATTGTAATGTGAAAAGTGCGCCAGCGGCGCCCCCAATTTTTCCAGACTCTTTTTTGCCAAGCTGTACATCGATACCAACGTGTTATCAAGAAACATAGATCGAGATACCAAGAAAGAAAAGCTATATTTATGTCCGGTTAGGTAGTTCTATATCCATGGAGGAAAAAAATTTGCCTTTGTCAATGTAGGGAGAAATTGAGGGCGCCGCTGGCGCACTTTTCATACTACAATTTAAAATTACAAGTTATTTGGTGCTTACATATTTATAAAACTAGTTTTTTGTCATTAATCTAATCAAATGAATCACATAAAAGTTATTTTAGTGCTCACAAACTTAGTTTTTAAGATTTTTATTTTTAGTTCCAGCTGTCACCGCCTCAGACTCTTTTTTGCCAAGCTGTAGCAATAATTCTACAAGTATGTCCGTTTTTTTGTGCTGTAATGATGTTTACAAATGCACGCACACTACCCTACCGTACTAGGGTAGGGTCAGTCGATTCCACGTTTGATGCCCTTTTTAGGCTTTATCACCTCTTACCTTAATACCGATAAAACTACCGTTACGTTACGGGTAATTATTGATTAACATAAAGGAAGTCTTAGTAAAGTAGCCACCGCTTTACTTTGACATGAATCATCATATTCATCATCACCATTAACATTAATCATCATCATTATCATTAATCATCATCATTAACATTAATCACCATCATCATACAAGAAGAAAATAAAAATGAAGTAAGACTAGGCAATATGGTCAAAAGCAAAAGATTATCCTTCCCTTCGGGATAAATAAAAAAAAAAAAATTTAAAAAAAAAAATTCTCAACAACGTCAAGTCAAGTCGTCGAAACGTCAAAACCAAAGCCAATTATTGTGTTTACGTGCTCTTTGAGAAATTGAGAGTCTGATTACGATTAGTCTGACCGTGCGTCCGTCGATATAACGAAGACGGAGCGATTTCTGAGTTGCACTAAGAAATCGTTAAACTTTATAACAAATAGTATAGTTATTTAAAAATTCTTTTCAACGAAAATCTTAGCTGATATGCGACATAGTGAATTTCTGAAAGCGGTTAATTCGTCCTGTGCTAACCATGCCAGGCGCAAAATATGAACAGCTGTCGTTGAAATCGGATGCTGATGAGGACGTGTTTACAGCTAAACCGAAGCCGAAATGGTCTGAAATTTGCGTCCAGAAGAGTCTTCTGTCTTTAGGACTGATTCTGCTCTACTTCTCGCTGTCCATCGGTCTTACATTTTACCAAAGATGGTTATTAACGGTAAGTGAGGCCTCTGTTATCAGTTTGTTTGCTCTTTTCGTGCTTCGTACTTATTTTCTTTTTTTTTTTGCTAAGTGATTCTATGTTGCCTGGCGTAGTTCGTTTTAAATTAGAATTTAAAGTTTGCCGTTTAGTTTTATACTTAGTAATGCATATTCATTATCTGTTTCATATGCAAAATTATCAGGGTAAACAATACAACCTTTTGCCTTGTTAATCTCATGTAGGATTCCCCTGATTTTATCATTATAATATGTCATGAAAAAAGGTGATTTTTTAAACAATTTGATACAATTTTACAAATGAAAATTTTATGGAAATACTATCAGATAGTGCCTTAATTAAAGTAGATTTTATCAATTTATTATAGCAATAAGGTAGATTCAAATGTAATCTTGATGAGACTGGATTCACAAGCATGTGGAACAAATACTTAATTTTGTAAGAATGTGTATATTATTTTGTGACTTTATATTTATTTATATAATTAAAGAGCCTTCCATGGGGCTGGCATAAGCACCAAATAGGAAAAAAAGATGAGTTCAATTAGCTTTGTCTTTGAACATACTAACTTTCGAAATCATATAATTAGCAATGTGATATTAATTAATCAACATGTCCAAAACTTTCCATATCAGAAGGATAATCTCATTAAATGGTGGAACTTTGAAAAATTTAAATTTTAAAATGTCTTTGTGGAAAAATACTTACTGCACACTTAAAAAAACTTACTAGTATAACATTTTAAATGTTATATCATTCTACTAGTAATAATATTTTCTAGTAGGCAAAATTCCCAAAATACCTACCTGCTGTATTTTGGGAATTTTGCCTACTGATTGTTTGCATTGCCACATTTGATAGTATTTTTCTGAGTTAAAGTTGTAAGTGCATTTTAGTACACTATCAACAAAACAGCGTATCACTAAGTGGGTTTGTGGTCAAACTCATGCCTTTATTTATTCAATTTAAAAAAAGTATGAGATTCTCAATTCGATGCATTTTTTTAAATGTTTGTAAACCTGCTATTAGGATTTTGCAACATCACATAAGTTTTTAAACTAGTTACCATGATGAACAACATGTCTAATAAAAGCATTGGGCCCACAAAACTTTTTCCTTTATTATTACTTAATGTATATTTTGTGGATCACAGATATATTTTAAAACTTGATGCTTGGCTACACATCAAGCTTTACAAATCCAGTATGAACTGACCTCACATTATATAGGCTCTTGGTACAACAAGATGTCTCCTTATACTGGAAATGTACTGCTTGATGTGTAGCCGTGTACAAGGTATTCATTCATCTCCCTCATATAATTTATTTTTTCACATAGGCAGTTGTTTATAAACACCCTATACTATACAACTATGTAACATTGTTATGTAAATTATATGATTTTGAATAATATAAATATGTTTTGAAATTGTTTAGTTGTGTTTTTGGGATTTATGGATGATATAGGTAGTTTATTGTTTACAATATTTTGTCTAATTGCCAATTTGCCACCTTGTTGGCCTCCTTGGATATTAATGTAGGTACCACTTAAAATTGAAAAAAAATAAGTTTACAAAAAAAAACCAGTTCAATTGCGCTAAAAATTCAGATTAGCTAATTGTTTGTTGGTAGGTATATAGCTGAGAGATGTAGTATTAAAATAATCTTCCTGATTCACAAACAAACAATATTAAGGACTGTCTGTCTGCTATAAGTACTATAGAGTACATGTGCCTGTCACTCTGATTTAAGGTAGAGGAAACAGTCACTTGATTAAAACGACCACTGTGATATGCACTATACGAATGAATGTACATAGTGCAATTTTTTTTGCGACTCAATGTAGGTGTCTATGCTACATGCATCATTGTTACGCGCATGGTCCCGTTTTTCCCCTCCCAAATTAATTTGGGAGCAAAAATCTACATACTGCACTTCTACACCTACATTGTGTACTGATCTAATATTATTACTATTTGTTCTACTAGCATTTCCCGAATTTTTTTATTCTTTTTGTCATTCCGATAATGTCGCAATGATCACTATATTTACGTACTAAGATTACGGTATTACGGGATTAAGATATCTGATTTCTCTTGACATATAAAAATATCACAAGTATTTAAGTACAAAATCAAGTAGGTATATAATTATACATAAGTTTCTTGACAGGTAGGACTAGGACATGGTCTCACAAAATAAGTGGTATGTCATATCCAAGAATTTGTTGATTTTCTAACTTTTAATCAAATCAAAAAATTCTTGGATACCAATCACAATCTCAATAATACTTCATCTTCTCAATTCAATTCCCAATCTTTATCACTATCATACTACAAAGTTTCTGGGTTAGAGGAATTAAGATCCATACATCATGAGGTCTTTTTTGGAAGTCGGTTAAAAATGCAGCGTAACCCGTGTCAGATCTATAAAATAATAGTTTTATGTTCCAAAATTTAATTTAATGACTTAAAAATTTTCGATACATGTTATCAAAGTAGTGAAGGCTATAAATAACAGTAATGACGTTCACGATAACAATTTAAACAGTTTTATTTTAACTACAAAACAATTAGAGCGTTTAATTCAATGGTGAATTAGTTGTATCAGAATATCGATTGATTGCCGTTGCAGCCCGATGTGACAAAGTTTTACAAAGCAATCATCTAGGTAGGCTATCCTATCGTAAATCTGACACCTGTAAATTAACTAAAATCAAACATCATCATCATCAGCCTACATTAGTCCACTGCTGAACAATGTTCAGTGAACATAGGCCTCTCCCAATGCGCCCAGTGAGCTCAATGGAGGTATTTACCCATAATCGCCACGCTGGGAAAGCGGGTTGGCGATCGCAGTAGCAGATGATTGCTGTTACACAGAAGGAATCTGTTGCCCATCCTCCAGGCAATAACATCCTTCGCTGTCGCTTCTTACGACATCCGTAGGACGAGTAGGGGTGGTACTATTCTTAGGCCGGAAACCACAAGACACAAAAAAAAAAGAAAACAAAACGAACTAGGTAACTAAAACTAAACATAAAGTTTAAAATATCTTAAAAATGTATGAATCTATTGAAGTTCTTATTACTCTTAGTATATGTAGTGTTCGTTGCAATATAAAGGCATCTGTTTATTTGCCTAACTCAGTTCAAATAAATCCATCATTCTCTAAAGACGTGTGCATTTTTTTACGAAGCCCTACAATTAATTTAGAACCTTATTCTCATCAACATATGGTCCAAACGAGCCGCATAGAAAAATACATTAGAAGAAATAGATAAGGACGACCCGGCGAGTCGAGAACAATAGACCGCATTCCTGAGCGACCGAGTGGCAGTTTTTTATGCAGTTTTTTTTTGCAAGATACTAATAAGTGCGTTATAATAACTTGTAAACAATTTTATTTAACCGCTTTAAGTGCGAATTACGAGTGTTTGAAGACGGATATAAGAAACAATGAGTGTTGCGTTAACTAGTGATCAACAACAATTAGTTAACTTATTAGAAGATACATATTTACTGCTACAAAAAACGCAAAGTAATTTAAAGAAATGTCCAAAGCAAAGACTGACAAGAGGTTATATAGAAACAAAGCTGCAGTGTCTTGAAGGATATTGGCTAACATTCAATACTACACATCAAGACTTAGTGAAGTGTACGCCTAAATGTAAACGAAACGATGTCCCTTATTTTCTTAACGAAGATTACTTTCTCGTTGAAGATTTGTACTCATGTTTGCTGGGTGACTTGAAGGACATGTTAGAGGCAACGTCATCGCCAAAAACTACAAGCGGTCAGATGTTAGTACAAGAAGAAAGGAAGCGTGTTAAATTACCTCGCGTCGAGTTACCTACCTTTACCGGGGGTTATGATGACTGGCCAACGTTCCGAGATATGTTCACGTCGTTAGTGCACAATGATACGTCTATGAGTAAAGTTGAGAAGTTACAGTACCTTAAGTTGAGCCTGACCGGTGAACCAGAAGCATTACTAAAGCATGTGAACATCACAGAGGCTAATTATGAACAGGCATGGAAGACGCTTACTCACCGTTATGGAAATAAAAGATCAATAGTTAACTCTCTTCTGAAGAAATTACATAGTCAAAAGAAAATTGTTACACCATCGGCTATACAAATAAAGAATTTGTTGGATACAACTTCTCAGTGTTTGAATAATCTGCAAATTCAAGGAATACCTATCGAGTCTTGGGACCAGATTATTATCTTCTTAGTTGTACAGAGGTTAGATGTAGATACACACACGGCCTGGGAAGAAGAGTCTTACAAAGAAGATGCTGATAAGCTGCCGACTTGGGATGAATTACAGAAATTCCTAGAAGCAAAGTACCGTACACTTGAGAGAGTTAACCCTCCAGCTAAAAAAGAGCAAACGTTAGCGAAGTCGAAGTCATTCCATGCTACGTCATCAGAGAAAGTGGTTACAGCACCGATGCCATGCAGTATGTGTAATGCCGAGCACGCCTTGTGTCACTGTAAGGAGTTTGGTAAATTAGAGCCGAAAGAACGAAGTGAGTTCGTGAAGAAAACCAGTTTATGCTTCAATTGTCTGATGTCAGGACACTCCGTTAAGAGTTGTCGTAATCGAATGTCATGTAGGAGATGCAATCGCCGCCATCACACGTTACTACATCAGACTAACGACAATCAATTAGAAAACATGAAGTCACATCACAGTCAAATTGAAGAAGAGCAACAGAACTCAGAACACGATGATGATGATGATAATGATGATGAACCTGAGATTGCAATATCTACCCACTTTGTGACGAAGAAGTCGACAGCGTTGCTCGCTACTGCATTGGTTGGTGTACGAGATGAAAATGGACATAGCACATTGTTGCGCGCCTTGATCGACCAAGGCTCGCAAGCAAATTTTATAAGTGAACGAGCAGCACAACTGTTGAAGGTCAAGAGATCCTCGGTAAAGGGAACCATCACTGGTGTTGGGACAACACAGACGACAGTTAATCACGTGGTACATGTCGAGCTTTATTCCAGATATAACGAAAACTTCAAGTTTGACATTAATGCATATGTAATGCCAACGCGATTAACATCACATTTGCCTTCCACGACAATTACGATGCACACCTGGCCGCACTTACAAGGACTCACTCTGGCAGACCCAAGTTTTTATTCACCAGGGCGAGTAGACATGCTGTTGGGTGTAGAAGTTTGCGCCCAAATTTTGAAAGCGGAAATAATCAAAGGTCCACCAGGCTCCCCATGTGCTCAAAATACAAGCCTGGGTTGGATCTTATTTGGAAAGATACAAGCACAAGCATCCGAAGAAAAAATATTGGTAATGCATCATGAGTTTAATATGGAGGAAATGTTAAAATCTATGTGGGAAGTCGAAACAGATACAAAAAAGAACCTTACCAAAGAGGAAGAAGATTGCGAGAGAATATACAAGGAGACCCATACACGGAATGAAGAAGGCCGTTATATAGTAAAACTACCATTTAAAACCGAAAATCCACAGTCACCATATGGTAACACAAAAGAAGGAGCGTTGAAAAGATTTCTACATTTAGAAAGACGTTTAATGAGAAATAAGGAGTTGAGAAAGGAGTATACGAAAGCTATTGATGAATATTGCGAAATGAAACATATGGAGGAAGTCCCAAGTAAGGATCGAGCTAAACCAGCAGTATATCTGCCACATCACGCAGTGATAAAAGAAGAAAGTGAGACTACAAAGGTGAGGCCAGTATTCGATGCCTCTCACAGAGGCATGAATAACGTATCGCTTAATGATGAACTGTTGGTTGGACCGCAACTTCAGGATGATATGAGGTCACTCGTCATGCGGTGGCGCTTGAAAAGGATAGCCTTTGTATCTGACGCAAAAATGATGTACAGACAAATACTCGTTTCAAAAGAAGACATAGACTACCAAAGAATTGTCTGGCGTAGCAACCCTAACGAACCTATCAATGAATACCGTCTCTTACGTGTCACCTTTGGTACAGCATGTGCGCCTTACCTTGCAGTCAAAACATTGCAGCAGGTAGCAAAGGATGAAGGCGATGGCATAGCAAAGGATACGATCACCCAAGATTTTTACATGGATGACTTAATGTCGGGTCAGGACACAGTGGAAGAGGCAGTAACCGTGGCTAAGAATGTAAAAGAAATTCTGAAAAGAGGGGGTTTTATGTTACAAAAATGGGCATCGAATAACGCAGACTTTCTTAAAGAATTTGATCCAGTCGAACTCAGCTCTCATGTGAATATAAACATTAAGTTAGATGGTTTGATAAAAACATTGGGCTTATCTTGGAATATGGGGGAAGATACACTGAAGTACAATCTTACGCTACCCCCTACATCTGAAAGCATCACTAAGAGAAAAATATTAGCGGAGGTTCAACGACTTTTTGACCCTCTTGGCTGGTTGGCTCCAGCACTGATCCCAGCAAAGATATTGATCCAAAAATTATGGCTACAAAGAGTCCACTGGGATGAAGAAATTCCACCTGAAACTAAAAATGAATGGTTAAATATAAGGAAGGGTTTTGAAGATATAAAATATATAAAGTTAAATAGATGGCTGAATACTACTCATGCAATTCTGAAGGAGGCCACTGTCCATGGTTACTGTGATGCTTCGACGAAGGCGTACGGAGCTGTAGCTTACCTGAGAGTACGAGATACCAACGGAGACTATCAGACAGGGATTATTGCTGCCAAAACAAAGGTTGCCCCTGTTAAATCCTTGTCCCTTCCACGATTGGAATTGTGCGGTGCAGTTCTCCTGTCAAAGCTATTAAAACATATTAGTGAGGCAACACGCATCCCGAAAACCAACATATTCTGTTGGACAGATTCTACTATAGTATTGTCATGGCTCCATGGAGATCCCAACAGATGGCAGACATTTGTGAGAAATCGTGTAATTACTATAATCGACAACATTGGCAGCAAATGGTACCACATACAGTCTCAACATAATCCAGCAGACGTCGCATCGAGAGGGATTTCAGCTCCTGAATTGAGAAGATACTTACTCTGGTGGCACGGACCGGAACATCTGAAACAGAAAGAATTATACATGGAAGCATTAATTAACGAAGATATAGACCTAGAAAGAAAGAAAACCATAAATACTTACCTGACAGTCGAAAGAGATGAAAGACACTCCGTCTACGAAAAATTTGAAAATTTTGATAACTTAACGGAATTATTAAAGACTATTGTTTATGCAAAGAGGTTTCTAAGATTAAAGAAAAACACTAATCAAGCCATAGATTCGGTGATTACTACTGAAGAACTCGAAGACTCACTACAGACCTGTATTAAAATCACACAAGAGGTAATATTCCACGAAGAAATTAGAGACTTAAAAGAAAGAAATAAAGTAAAGAATAAAAGCAGTTTAAAGACCCTTAATCCATATTTGGATGAGGCAATGATACTTAGGGTGGGCGGAAGATTAAAAAATTCAAATTTAAAGCACGATCAAATGCACCCTATAGTATTAAATAACAAAAATCCACTTACCTTACAACTTATTGCAGAAGCTCATAGAAAAACTTTACACGGAGGAGTACAATTAATGTTGAATTACCTTAGGTGTAGATATTGGATTCTGAAAGCTAAGGTTGCAGTAAAGATCTATATACACAAGTGCTTTGTTTGCGCAAGGTTAAACGCCAGATCTCGCACCCAATTGATGGGTGAGTTACCAAAGGTGCGAGTGACGCCAGCCAGACCATTCCTGCACAGCGGCGTAGATTTTGCTGGCCCCTATGACATTCTGATGTCCAAAGGCAGAGGTGCCAAAACTAACAAATCTTACATCGCCATTTTCATCTGCATGTCCACGAAGGCCATCCATCTAGAGCTCGTGGGAGACCTCACTTCTGAATCTTTTCTAGGAGCCTTCAGACGTTTTGTAGCTCGTCGTGGGAGATGTAGTGATTTGTGGAGTGACCAGGGACGAAATTTCGTCGGAGCCAACAAAGTTCTTGCCGAAGAATTTAAAGAAGCCAACCTAGAATTCGGAGATTATATATCCAAGCTATTGGCATCCGACGGAACTCAGTGGCACTTTATTCCTGCGTATAGTCCTAACTTTGGAGGCCTTTGGGAAGCAGGGGTGAAGTCAATGAAATATCACCTAAAACGGATTTTGAACACGAACCTGACATATGAAGAAATGACTACCGTGTTATGTCAGGTGGAGGCATGCCTCAATTCACGTCCTTTATGTCCAGTGGATGATTCAGACACTAACAATTTAACTGCTCTAACACCTGGACATTTTCTTATCGGAGAGGCTCCAGTTACGATACCATCACCAAGCTTAGAATATGCCTCCATGTCAAGTTTATCGCGTTGGCAACACTGTCAAAAATTACTCGCAACCTTTTGGCACCGTTGGCAAGGAGAGTATCTCTCCAGACTTCAACAAAGACCTAAGTGGCTAAAAAGGCAAAAGGAGTTCGATGTCGGTCAAATTGTACTTATAAAAACTGATAGTTTACCACCAGGCAAGTGGGCTTTAGGACGTATTGTAGATAAACATCCTGGACCCGATGGTATAACTAGAGTTTATAGTGTAAAAAGTGGCACTACTACTGTTAAAAGGCCAATCACTAAACTCTGTCTTCTACCAGTTGAGACCTCTGAGAATTAAAAATATAAGCGTTGGCTATTTAAAAAAAGTGTGTACTTAGCAATGTTTTAGTGACTCTCAATTTGTTTTCCAATGTAAAACTAAATGTTGTAGTCAAATTAGACAATTAGATACTTAGCGCTTACAAGATAATTGCATGTTTAGTTAGTAGATATAGTAGCATGATTTTACATTGTTTGTTGATTTATATAATTACTTGATAATTGTAAAAGGTCTAATAGCCCTTTTGCTGGGCGGTATGTTCGTTGCAATATAAAGGCATCTGTTTATTTGCCTAACTCAGTTCAAATAAATCCATCATTCTCTAAAGACGTGTGCATTTTTTTACGAAGCCCTACAATTAATTTAGAACCTTATTCTCATCAACATGTAGTTATAAGAAACCAACCATACAGGAGGATGGACCATGGGCATGGGTATGATCAACGCGGCCGCGACGCGAGTTACACGAGTACATTGATCGACTGCGGTTCAACTAGGCTCCTCGAGCGAAAAAGTTACATTTTAGCTTATAACATGGTTGCTGTGTTACATTTTGCAAAAATGACTAGAAATGGTGAAACTTGCTTACGCTCCCCACAAGACAATGTCGTTGATGATATTTAATACTCTATACTTTCTTCTTCTATTTTCTTATATACTTACTCTCAAGTTATTAACTTTCAATGACGTCGCGTACTTATCAATTCCAAGCTGAATAAATAAAAACAAAACAACACAACTATGCTGTTAACTGTTTAACCTACCATTAGGTATTTGTATTGTTGTTTTTAGTTAACCGTGGAATTAACAATACATATTAACATTAATCGTTACCAATTCACTTAGATTGTTAAGCATTAAATAGGTAGGTACTTAATATTTTTTTATAGCATTTACATTCATAGTTTTGTGATAATCTACGAGTATATAGGCACATAAAATAAAGTCGGGTTATTTACAACACCATAACTCGAGAACGGCTAATCCGATTTTCATGGTTTTTGATAGAAAACGTACAAAAATTTTGCAAATAGGTACATAAATTATAGGCAATTGTCTGAACTTTAATTATTTCTAAAGTTGTTTTATCGTAAAATGATTAGGAAAGGAAATATTGTCGAAATACTGCAATTTGACGCCATTTTTCCTTGGAGCATGCTCCATGCATTTTTCCAAGATGGCGCGGCGCGAGCGGCATCTTTTAGTCTAGTAAAGAATCTATGATTATTGAATGCGATTTACTATGATTATTGAACCATCCCTTCTTTTCTAGGACTTCAAATTCCCGCTCACAGTAGTGATGTACCACCTGATAGTGAAGTGGATTCTCTCAGTCTTCGTGAGGCTGGTACTCCACATAGCCACTGGGACCCCTCAATTAATGCTGCCATGCATGACCTGTCTCCGTTCAGTCGGTCCCACGGGGCTAGCCAGCGGCATTGATGTTGGCTTCTCAAATTGGGGATTGGAGCTGGTCACCATCTCTTTGTACACCATGACGAAGTCTACCACAATAATCTTCATCCTCGGCTTCGCGATTCTGCTTGGATTGGAGAAAAAGGTAAGATTAAACGAGAACGAAAATTTAACTTCTCATACAAAAGTGAGTCACGTGACTGTCACTTTGTATGAAAAGTCTATTTTCGATTTCGACCTATGTTCCTTGAGGAAAGTTGTTCCGTTTAATGGACAATCTTCTATAATTCGGCAGGTTTTTAAACCAACAAGGTGTATTATGTATATGCGAATTGTGATTCGTTAAATTAGGATTACGGATTAAACAAACAAGGAACACGCAAACCAAAAACATCGATCTGCTAAGTGTAGAAGATCGATATCCTAGATCAGGGTTCAGATCAGGATTAGAATAATAAATAATCCTCACATGGTTACCAAACATGGCCTTTGACGCGCGAACAAATATCTCGGCTCGGATTTTGCCAAAGGGCAATGGAAACGAGTATTCTAGGTATTAAATTAATAGACCGGGTGAAAAATATCGAAATCCGTTCCATCACCAAAATAGCTGTCGTCACTCAAAAATTTGTTACGCTAAAGTGTAACTGGGCCGGGTCTGACGCCCGCTCCGTCCACTTGGATCCATTGAATGAATCCATTGATGGATCCAAGTACACTTTTTCCTCCACCTGAGTCCATCGTACCAGTCAATTCCAAATAATGGATTCTAAGACACTTTAAGGTGCACTTGGATCCTCCAAAGAGTTTTATATGCTAATTTAAATTATACTTAGTTGATGGGAACTGGCTAGTTAAGAGGCCACTTGATTATAGATAAAATTATATGACAAGCATAACGAACGTAGAAAAAATAAATGAACATAGGCAAAAACAAGTGCATATCGGCAAACACAAGTAAACGCCGAAAAAACTAGTGCACGCCGAAAAAACAAGTGAACGCCGAAAAAACAAGTGAACGCCGAAAAACCAAGTGAACGCCGAAAAAACCAAGTGAACGCCGAAAAACCAACTGAACGCCGAAAAATAAGTGAACGCCGAGAATATAAGTAAACTAGGGCAAAAACAAGTGAATATCGGCAGAAACAAGTTAACGCCGAAAAAAAATGGACGCCGTAAAATCTTGTAATTTTCTTAAATACTCGTAAACCCGTAAAATTGCCCTAATTCACTTGTTTTTTCGGCGTTCATTTGTTTTTTCGACGTTCACTGGTTTTTTCGGCGTTCACTTGCTTTTTCGGCGTTTACTTGTTTTTTCGGCATTCACTTGTTTTTTCGGCATTCACTTGGTTTTTCGGCGTTTACTTATTTTTGCCGATATGCACTTGTTTTTGCCTATGTTCATTTATTTTTTCTGCGTTCACTCCTTTTTCGGCGCTTACTTGGTTTTCGGCGTTCATTTGTGTTTTTCGGCGTTCAATTGTTTTTTCCGCGTTTACTTGTTTTTTCGGCGTTCACTTGTTTTTTCGGCAATCACTTGGTTTTTCGGCGTTTACTTGTTTTTGCCGATATGCATTTGTTTTTGCCAATGTTCATTTATTTTTTCTACGTTCACTCCTTTTTCGGCGTTTACTTGGTTTTCGGCGTTCATTTGCCTTTTTGGGGGTTCAATTGTTTTTACCAATATTCAGTTGTTTTTGCCCATGTTCACTTATTTATTCAGCGTTCACTTGTTTTTTCGGCGTTCACTTGTTTTTTCGGCTTTCACTTGTTTTTTCGGCATTCACTTGGTTTTTCGGCATTCACTTGGTTTTTCGGCGTTTACTTGTGTTTGCCGATATGCACTTGTTTTTGCCTATGTTCATTTATTTTTTCTACGTTCGTTATGCTTGTCATATAATTTTATCTATAACCAAGTGGCCTCTTAACTAGCCAGTTCCCATCAACTAAGTATAATTTAAATTAGCATATAAAACTCTTTGGAGGATCCAAGTGCACCTTAAAGTGTCTTAGAATCCATTATTTGGAATTGACTGGTACGATGGACTCAGGTGGAGGAAAAAGTGTACTTGGATCCATCAATGGATTCATTCAATGGATCCAAGTGGACGGAGCGCTGACGCCTGTGTCAGTGTCATTGTAAGTGTAAGTCAGTGGCCTAAAATAACAACTAAATAGCAAAAGACATCGCAGCAGAGCTAGACGGAGATGGCGGAATGAGCTAGATTTTTTCCTGGAGGTCTGGGCCTGCATTGCACACGATCGATAAAAGTGGAAAGAAAGTAGGGGGCTTTTGTCCAGCTGTGGGACAGTTTACGCTCGTAATAGTATAATAATAATCCATATTTGCCAAAGTATTCATGTAACATCAATATTCATAAACAGTAACAAATAAAAATCAAACGCAATATTATTATAGCCTGCCAAATGTTGCGCACCCCACATTTTTTAAAAATTGTGTCTTTATTGTATGGCCGTGCATTCTATCTTTCAACCCAACATTCGAATTTTGTGTTGTGAAAGTTCAAAAAATGTTGTTTAGCGCTAATTCCATCCAGAACTACGAAAACATGTCTTCAAGAAAGATAAAAACGAGAAAAATAGATATAGGGCAACTCATTTGTCTTTTAACCGTCGAAAAAAGGTCTCTCAAGTGCGTGTATATTTGTTTAAAGCTATTTAATTGAGTTAATTGCGCCCTCACCATAGTTCCTGATCTATTTTGAATCCAATTGCAAAAAAGCACGTTAAAAATGGCATTGGATTACACGAACTCTAATAATCGACCTTACCTGATGGTAATTTTATTACAAATCAAAAGATGGACAACGAGACATGATAAAAAAAATCGCATAAGAAGCCTGCATAAAATATAACTATACAGCAAGAACTGTGAGCCCCAGCTTCATAAATTATTGATCATGTTATGTTGAGCAGCGCTTGAATTGATTCTACATCTTGAATTGATCTTGTCTGAGTGTAGCCACACGCGTATTTTAATACATACCGGGTGTAAGGGAAACGCTTCCGAAAACGAAGACAGGTGATAGTACTGGTGATTACTGATACGTTACCACAAAAAAAAAACCAAAAAAAAATTACATTTTTTTTATTTTTTTTTGGAGTTTTTCATGCAACATCAGCTTCGGGCAGTTAAATAAAACTATTTTTGCAAAAAAACCCCATCAAAATCCTTAATTTTTTAAAGTATGCAATGTATTGCAAATAAAAAATCAGCTGTGCTGCGCTGGGGTCAACGCACGTACGTTCCGACTAGCACGGCCGCGCGCGGCCGCGTAGCGAGCGCAAGTTAGGTAGTTTCTGTTTGCCGCCATAAAATACCAGCAGAAGTAGGTAGTAGTGAATCAGTGCTAGTATCAAAGCATACCGCTTCCCACTTTCTTATTACTTACATACCTACGTGACTTTAATTTAGGATCAATCAATCGAAAGTTATTAAATGTTGTAAAACCTTAAATTATCTCTGTAATTGATAAAAAAATTACAAAAATCACCTCAGCTAACTTTAGCAAAGGAAATGTAAGACATTACGTAACATTTAGGTACCTACAATACTTAAAAATAATAATTAAATCATTACACTTTGCCACAAACCATTTATAAAAAAATAGAAACTAAAATACCTACTTAAATTAACTCGTGAGTTTTTTAAAGACTTTTTAAAGTTTATTCAAACAATGAAATGTCGATAATAAAGATACAATTCATTAAAAACCGCCATCGGCCGGCGCTGTCGCATGTCGGGGCACCCGTGCCCTTAGAGTAGAGTACAATGTAGAATAGAGGCGGCAATCAAAAATTCACATCACTTTATGCCTTCGGTCGATTCAATGTAGACAAATGTCGTTCACAAAATTATTCATGTGTTTCCATTTCAAACCTTAAAAATGTCTAAATTTCTTTACTCAATTGTACACTTGTACAATTCTTAAACTCATTTCGTTTGTTTGATGAATTACCTATGCTTATCAGAGTTTAAACCGCTCGTAGGCTTCATTTACCGTGAAAAATATCTTATTCAAGGACGTGATACTAATTAAAATTACCTAAAACATACTTCGTAAAGGAACCTACGACCCTAGTACCTACTTACCTAGGTACAATTATTAGTATTTTGTAGGAAATGTAAAATGATTGCAAACAAGTTTATTAATCAAGCTACGTAGTATTTAGTACAGTAAGTACCTACTTACAATTTTACAAGATTGGAGTTCTACACGATTTATTGGTCTATGAATTATGATCAAAGATTGACCGCCATTTTTTTCGAGTTCTTTCTATTACAAGACTGCAGTTCCTAGTCGAATTTCGAACGCGCGCGAGTGAAAAGTTGTTTGTAGTTATTTTTTCAGTTTCTTCTTAGATTTCTGTTATTGTTTTGTTATGTTTTTGTTGTTAAGTTATTTTGTTAGTTAATTGTTGTGTTTTTATTCTGTTTTGTGTGATTTTATCAACAATGCCCGAGGCTTACAGTGCTCGTGAATACGGCAACATGTTGATGAGTTTAGGAGAAGCTCGGGGGAATGCTTCTCGTGCCCTGAGCATTTATCGAGAGACACATCCAAACGTCCGGCATCCGTCTGATTCTCGCATGATAACGGCTATTTAGCTATTTGACGACGGTTGGATCGGAAGGCTAGGGCCACACGCTTGGCCTCCCCGTTCGCCCGACCTAACCCCCTTAGACTTCTTTTTGTGGGGATATGTGAAGGAAAGAGTGTTCGATCGGGAGTGTGACAGTGCTGACGAAATGCGTCGTAGAATAGTGGGTGTATTCAATCCGATCATAAACGGGCTCGGATTTGCCTGGACATGAATGGGGCTCAGTTGGAGCCCCACCTCATCAGACCGCGGAGGATTTGATATGTAAGTTTTTATACCAACCTACCTACGATTTTGTTTCGTTGTCGCGAACGCGCTCGCGCGCTTTTGTACCTACCTACCCGAGTATTGTAGGTACGCTTTACATTGCGGGTTTGCAAATTACCAAATCACTAAAACATTAAGTATAAGGCAAATAGTTATTTGTATTCGATAATGTTTAGATAGTATATTACTCACGTTTCGGCTTCGGAAGCGTTTCCCTTACACCCAGTATATTCGGGAATATGTGGATGTTCTTGATCCAGTGCTTATTAATGCAGACGAAGTTAGGGGATATTTTTTATATCAGCATTTTGCCTTTGCGTGGTGGCCTGACCTTTAATACATTTTGTAGACGTAGCGTGACCGCTATCGGCCAACCCACACGTGTCAGCGCTTCTTCGTACTTATAAATTTTCGAAGTTAATTTTACGTATATACTACATTCTACAAGGTTGGCTATCCATCAAAAGATGAATAAATGGAATCATAATTAGTAAGTACAAGAAATAAAGACTGGGTTATAGTTTATATTATAGTAATGGTCTTTATTCTTACACATTTGCTACAATTTTAGTACCTAAAGCTTTGAACATCTACATAGTGATCATCGAAGAGCTGCTTCTGAAGTATAATGAGTGATCAAACAAACTTACCTGTAAGTGATGTTCGATCATCATTATATGAAGAACATGCTCTTCGATGATCAGGGGCCCACCCAGACCCCATTTGAAAAAGTTTTTTCAAGGACCCATAAAATTGTAATAAATGTGTAGCTTTTAAAAATGAGATTACAGGTGACAGCGGATTCGGCGGGAAAGTGTCAATCGCGTTTCAATATTTTTTTTTGCTGTTGCAATGCTTTAAAAATTCGTGCGTTGTGAATGAAAAGACGGGAGACTACATAGTGATCATCGAAGAGCATGTTCTTCATATAATGATGATCGAACATCACTTACAGGTAAGTTTGTTTGATCACTCAATACGTGATACCGCATCACGCGGTAGTACGCGAAGATAAAAGTACGACAAAATTACGCGTAGTATTAAATGCTAGTAGTGAAACGAGTACCGGGAAATCGTTAAATGATTTATTACATACTGGTCCAAATCTACAAAATGATTTGTTTCAAATAATCCTAAAATTTCGTTTGTTGCCGGTGGCAATTAGTGCCGATATTCGTCAAATGTACTTAAGAATATGCATGGATGGTAATGACACAAAGTTCTTAAGACTGCTGTATAGGTTCGATAATACTGACCCTATGACAGTGTTCGAGATGACACGTGTGGCGTTCGGTCTGTGTTGTAGTCCTTACTTAAGTATACGCACAGTGCGTCAACTCTCCCGCGATGAGCGTGTAGTTTTTCCGAATGCTGCCGTTGTAGCGGAGAAAGACATATACACGGATGATTTGGCGACAAGCTGTTCATCTATTGCTGAGGGTGTCGAACTCTCAAATCAGCTGATCGGACTATTCGCAGCTGGAGGTTTCGAGCTAGTAAAATTCTCTAGTAATTCACCTGAAGTGATGACAGGTATACCCAGTTCTCATCGTGTCACTGAGGCGGTTGAATTCAGTCCGGACAATCACCTAAAAATACTTGGTTTGATTTGGATACCGGCTGAAGACGTCTTCACGTTCAGTGTCAATAATCAGGCACGGGAGTGCACTAAGCGGAATATCCTTTCCACTATTGCCCGTTTGTGGGATTTGATGGGATTCGTAGCCCCTGTAACGTTAATGTCGAAATTAATAATAAAATCTTTGTGGGAAAATAATGTAGATTGGGACGATACTCCCCCGCCCCATATAGTGGCACTGTGGCAAAGAATTGAATCTGATGCTTTTTCAATGCTGTTTATTAGAAACAGAGATAGAGATAAATAGATTTTAGTTTAGTTTAGCGTGACATACAGGAGAATTACTGATTTTCTGGTACCTATGGTTTGGTAACCCTTCATTGTCCTTCAGAAAAACTCAGATTTAAGGTTGCAAACTTGTACCTACTAGGGGCACCGTTCATACCGTCAATATTATTAATATGGCTTCAATATTATTGTCAAACTCATAAATATTGTCAATAATATTCAAACGTGTCAACACACTTTGTTTGCGCACACACTTGTGCACTATAATAACTCTTGCGGCTAGCCTTCGTTGAGATCGACTGCTGTGACGGTTAGGGATAGTGTTGCCAGCTGTCCTCTTTTCAGCACTCTCAGGATAGGTCCTGCCAGCAAATTAAGCAGGAAAAAATTACCAACCCTAATTGAGATCTCAATAAAATCTGTGATTATGAATAAAAACATTGTAGGTAAAAATATACATATATAGCACTAATAGCCTAGTGGTATGACCGTCGACTGACAAGTCAGAGGTCTCGAGTTCGATCCCAAGGCGCGCACATCTGACTTTTCGTAAGTTATGTGCCTATTATAAATTAATTATCAGTTGCTAAAACGGTGAGGGAAAACATCGTGATGAAACCAGCACACCTGAGATATTTTTCAATGGTGTGTAAAGCCATGTCAGAGGCCTACGGGCGGTTTAAACTCTAACACCAGGTTGTTCATCAACCATACGATAAGAAAGAAAGATAAAAATATAACTTTTCCGTCCCTGTTTCTTTTATTTTCTTCTAAATCCCATTCTTTGGAAAAACGGATCTGGTGACACTAGTTATAGGGAATAAGTGTGTTTAATTTATGGAATCATTTCTTATTCAATTCGTTCATATTCAAAGTATTTAGATATTTAATTTAATTTAAAATTCTCAATTATTTACGAAACGTAAAATTAAGATTTTCAGGTCAATATTACAAAATACAGACATCAACGTACATTTAAGTACATTTTGTGGTTTCTAAACTAATTTATGTTAAACTTTGTTTCTAAACTAATTAAAGTTATGACAAAACGTAATTATTTTATCTCTGTATTTTCCGCCATACTCAGCCATAACCTTGAAAACTTCTCACCTTGCTTACTTAAACAGCGCATTATAATCAAAGCCATCTTGTTTGTTCCTTCAGTGTAGGACGGTTGTAACGCTTCAGTGCTTTCAATACTGTTAACTTTTTACATCTGTATTTTTTCCTGCATTCTGACAAAAAAAAATCAATTTGTATAAAAAATAATTACAGTAAACTGCTTCCGAGAGTGAATATCACAAAATCTTTCTTCGTTTTCCGTACCGTCCAAATGAAATTACGGGACAGATTACTAAGCGAGTAATATTATACAGTATACTCGTATGTATAGTCTTTGTTAATAATGGTTTTTTTTTGTTTGGACGCCACAGGGATACGCTACGAGACCGATATCCCATATAATAGAATAGGTATAGAATTACAATAGATAAATAAAAAAAATATGGAATAAAACACTGTAACTGATATTATCGCGTGACGGAACTGAAGACGGTACGGTTTATGAATGCCCAGAATTTAATATCATCATCCTCTTAGCCGTATTATTCCCAAACTTTGTTGGGATCTGCTTTTAATCTAACCCGATGCAGCTGAAGCTTGCTGTAAAGACAATATTTATAATCAATCAATGTATCTACTTTATCTTGTCAAAGTGGTCACTATTCAATTTAAGAAGCTTGTTTTCAGCTTTTGCATATCATCATAATGTGCCTCAGCATGTGCATAATAAGCCTCTCCCACTGAGCGCCACTTAACTATTGTGCGCTCATTGGAGGTATTTGCTCATAATCACCATGCTGGGCAAGCGGGTTGGCGAGCGCTGTAGCAGATAATAGCTGTTACACAAAAGTATGCTGCTGCCCATCCTCCGGATCTTTCCCTTTGTCGCTTCTCATGACACCCGTGGGACGAGTCGAAACCGACCGAAGACCAAAAACCACATGGCACAATCTGGCTTTTGCTCAATCTGGCTTTAATTTCAAAATTTTCGTCTTGAATCTCAATCTTTCTTACAATACAAGTCAAGATCACAAAAGCTCGTCGTCTTACATGGGGCTGGGTATTCACACAAATTAATGAGATGACGTAGGTAGGTAAGAAGTCCGACCCATTTCACCTACCCCTTTCTAGAACAGTGTTGATATATTCTACGTGGGTGGTTAAAATCACAGTGCGCTACTTACATGTGACAGATAGGTGTGGTCATAAAGGGTCGCAATTGGTGTCTGATATGAATTGTACGATAAAATATTTTGTAGTATTTTGAGAGTTCTCATCAGATACGATCCCTTGTGACCTGGGATCGGCCAACGTCTTCTTGTCGTCTCTTCTCTATCAGCCGTCACCTGTGCATTTACTACTTTTTAATTCATATTCCTCACAGATGAATGGAGGAGTCTCCTTCTCCCCCTCCATTCATCAACACTTATATTCATCATCTGATTAGTCATATGCGAATCATCAATTATTCCGACCCACAAATATATCCACACCTATCTTACGTAGTCTACAGACTAAAGTCTAGACTGTTAATGAACATTGTCTATTGTTTTCACGTTCCCTGTCACTATTTCAGCCTGTCAATGCGATTAGGAACACGTAGGCGTATTGTAAATGTGAATGACGTAGGTACGTGTGAGATATTAGGTTACATTAAAGAAAATTATAGATAATGGGCTGTTTACTTGTTTTGAAGACGGTTTACGTCATACTGTTTTGCCTAGAGGTATGACCTATGCCAAGTCAAAAGTTACAAATTCGGGTGTAATAAAATTAAAAACCCGAAGCACCTGCTACTTTTTGTATCGCGCCCTCCACCACGAGGATTCGTGCCACTGATGGAAATCCTCTCTTTGAAGACATTTGTAGATATTGAATAAGGGAAGTTTTGGGATAGAATTCTTTTAGGGATTTCTAGGGATAAATAGGTCTGTAAAGTGTGCAATAATTTTTATTTCAATTCCAATTCCAATTTTATTATACTGGCTTAATTTATGAATACCCGAATTTTAGTGGGAATTCTATTTGAAATTCTGATGGAATGCCAGACGGTCATCTAGTAATTCTAGGGATTTTTTTTTGAGTATTGCCATATGTATAGTAATATTATTACAATCTTAGCTATAATACCGAAAGCAAAAGGTTGACCGAGCGTCAGCGTTTACTAAGCGCTGCGGTTTTCGGCACAAACCTTTGTCTCCAGATTATTTGAACTTGGTTATACGCGGACTACTACTAGTACTACTAACTAACAATCACTGGTTTCGTATTTAACTTAAAGCAATCCTTGGCTTTGAATTGACTGAATTTCCTATTGTGTCTCATTTCTCGGTTTTTAACTTGTTGAGTAGTGTCGGCGTCGCGAATGCTCAAACTAAAAAAATGTGTTGTAATTTTGATGATGCTTAATAAGTTAAGAATTAATATAGGTACGTCTAAGGATAATTTGGATCTCTGTCTCTGTCTGTATGTTTGTCTACCAAGTGCCGGTTAATTATCTAGTAATCAATGTAAGCTGTGCGGCCTCGCAAATGAGTGAGTTCAATGGTATTTAAAATATGCCTTTGGTCGGGTTAGATCTGGACTTCTTCATCGTACATTAATTTTGATAGCCTAGTGGTATGACCATTGGACTGCCACGTCAAAGGTCGTAGGTTCGAAACCCAAGCACAGACTTTTCGGATTTATGCGCGAATTAGAAATGAATGATCACTTACGAAAACGGTGAAGGAAAACATCGTAAGGAAACCACACTACAGATTTTTAAGGGTGTGTAAAACCATGTCAGAGGCCTAAAGGTGGTTTAAACTCTGACACCAGGTTGTTCATCAACCATACGATATAAAGAAAGAACGTTAATCGATACTGCATCGCAATTTTGTTGCATACCTATTTTCACTTGATTTTAATTATTGAGACTATTTAGTAATTTATGCGTCTGCGAATGTTATATTAATTTGATAGTGTTTTTAAAAAGCAAAGCATTTTTTTTGGGCTTGGTACCTATGTTATTTGGCGAAATTGAGTGTAGCGAGTGATACTCATGTAACTGTATGGTTTCAATCGGTATATTAACACTTGTAGGTTTTGCTAGTAATTATTTAGATGTAAGTAGAATGTTACCATACAAATCTACAGATTTAAACCTCTCATACTATCATATTATTTAGAAATGTCCAAAAATTAGTGTAAGAGACGGCCTAGTTATATTTATGTGAATATTTAGTTTAAAATAATAAATAATTCTATTAGAAATATTTTTAAAGATTGTCTTATGGATAGTTTTATTAAATAGGTCCTATTTTCAAATATGAATATGTGTGTAAATCAAGTTCAATTAAAACAATTTGTTTCCAGTCATGGTCTCTCGTGGGCATAGTGCTCATGATCGCAGCGGGCCTGATCATGTTCACGTATAAAGCGACGCAGTTCAACCTCCTCGGCTTCAACTTTCTCCTCATCGCGTCTTTCGCGGCCGGCTTGCGGTGGACCTTCGCGCAACTGCTGATGCAGAAGTCCAAGCTAGGATTGCACAACCCTGTGGACATGGTGTTTCATGTGCAGCCCTGGATGTTTGTGTCGCTGCTGCCTTTCGCCATTGTGTTTGAAGGTATGTAATAAGCTATTGGTCATTTAGAGCTTTTTTAAACCCCGTAGCAAAAAGAGGGGTGTTATAATTTTAACCTGTCCGTGTGTCTGTCTGTGGCATCACTGTTGTTTAATTGTGTTGAAAGTATTAATATTTTTAAATTTATAATTATTTTGTATTCTGCATGTCACAAGCGCTATGATCTTGAAGTCCTCCAGGTTTCCTTGCGATGTTTTCCGCCACCGCTAATTTAGAAAGTTCGTATGACATTGAAAAAGACTAATTGGTGCATGCCATGTAATCACCACCACCCACGTAGTACTTGCAAAGCGGGTCCGTACCCAATGCTACGACCGTGCTGTTAAATAATGTAAGTCAATCATAAGTCAATTATTTATGTAGTTAGGATCGCTCTTGGAAAAAATGTAAGTCAATTATGTAGTTATATTGATCGCGGAAAAAGAAGAGGTATCGAAGACGAAATAAATCCTTGCGAATAATTAATAATACTAAGACAAGGTCAGCCTTTGTTACTAATGTTGTTCTAATTAACCTATTTTATTGCTTAAAATAACAGCTATAAGGTTCTTTATTATGAAGATTCGATGTACTTAATACAAACTTTTACAAACTAACACAAGAAATATAACACATTTTATTCTATTACACATTAACATAGGTAGTCTTAAACCTGTATTCTGTTACCTGTATATTGTTTTTAATATTTATTCTGCTATCCGAGGCAGATACAAATCAAACATATCACATCAAAAATAAATAACAACAAATCAAAAACCATGAAAACGATCCCGCAGTTTTCGAGTAATAAGTGTTGTAACAAACCCGACTTTGTTTTATATATACCTATGTATTTAATAATAATTAAATTACTTTCTACACGTTTTCCAGGGTATTCCTGTTTCGATCACCTGCAGAAGCTGTCCGTAGAGAAGCTGACGCCAACAATCCTGAAGGTGTCGGTGGGCGCCACGATCGCTTTCGCGATGGAGATCAGCGAGTTTCTCGTAGTCACCTATACTTCTAGTCTTACCCTCTCCATCTCTGGTATATTTAAGGTAAATATCAGAAGATTCAATATTTATAAGAGGTAAGCTGAAATCAATCAGCAGACACTACAAACTGTGTCATTTTCCAATAGCCAGCCGTTAGGCAACGGCGGACTTAGTGTGTCAGAGGCTCGCGGCGGCGAAACTAAAAGGGTCTCCTTGGTCTCCTTAAAAATGAACTTTTTGTAGTATACATACATTTTGTAAAAAAAAAGTTAAAATGCTGGTCTGGGGGGACATCGACATTTCGGGCCTTTTAGGATCGCGGGCCCGGGGCAGACCACCCCTTCCGCTCCCCCGCCATTAGTCCACTAAAGTAAGTATTCACTTCTGATTATTTGGCATTGGTATTTTAGGTAGCAGGGGAGTACTCTAAAAAAAAAGGGGAGTACTCTAACTGCTAACCCGGTGCAAAAGCTAAGCCGCGTCATAAAAACCAAAATCAAAATATCTTTATTTGTAGAACATAGGTGAGGTACCAATGATTTAGTTGTGTTTCGATTCGATTAGAAGTAGTATTTAAAGAAAACCCTCATTGTTATGTATGATACACGTTAACAGTAAGTCCCCTGGTAATTTTGAGGCAGAGGCGCGCCTTATCAACATTCTTAATCAAATTAATTTTAAGATCACAAAGAATTCAGTCCTGAAATAAAGTGTTCTTCAAAACGTTTCCAGGAAATGTGCATCCTAGTCCTTGCAGTGGAAGTCAGTGGGGACGTGCTTTCCCCAGTTAACGTGGTCGGTTTAGCTGTCTGTCTTCTGGGCATCATCGGGCACATCATCCACAAGGTCCTCTTTATCAAGTCCGTGGCTGGTACAGTCCACGCTGTAGACGAGGATTTCGATACCAAAGACTTTGACGCCATAAGAAGGACCTCGAAGGTAAAAGGTGAGCATGGGGAGCCGTTATTAGAAGAACAGACGTGGCCAGCTAGTGAAGATAGCGATTTAGACAGCAATGTGGTGCTATTCGAGGTGCTACAACGAAGGAATGGTAGGTAGATGGTTTGTTATCCGCCTTCCGATTGGTTCCGATTGTACTGGCTCGATGGGAGGAGGGGGCGATTTTTGAACGACTACAGTGGTTATTTTTCTAAATCTTAACCCAATAGAATTAAGTAGGTACAGATACCGGGAACCATCTTGCACCTGCGCGATAGAAATTTTCCAAAGTGTCCTAAAAATCGAATTTTACGCAAACAAGGCCTCTTGTCGATGTCAAGGTATTTGCCGGTAAATGTAAGATTTAAAAAAACATCCACCACTGTCGTCTTGTCGATTCCATGCATTTTATAGTATTAGAAAAAAAAACTGTTGTGTTCGATGTCTAATAAGTTGTCTATTTACTGTTTGGTTGGTATTTACGGTATGTAAACGCTATGTAATAATATTAAACTAAGATACAATTTGTCAAACACACAACGAAATCCGGTTCCAAATGAACGCACAATTTTGAATGTAATGTAAATTTAAAATAGACTAGCTATTATATAGATATTATATGAGAGTTCGACCGTAGATAAAAAATATAAAAATAATGTATACACGTTAAATGATTAAACCTAAATCATCCTTTCCTACCCGCTAAGCCAGTTTATATACATAAATGAGATCAGAGTAACCCAACGTATTTTTGTACAAAACATACAATATGTCATCAATCTTACTTTTCCAATCATAATTAATGTCCTTCCTCGTTGCCCGATGGCCGCGGCTGATGCGACTCATATAATAACTTTAAATATAATTGTACTATCTTATTAATAACACTTTCTCTAACTTCTACGATTTCTACCATTTTCTACCATTACTAACAATCTCTTTCAATTTTTAACTATCAAATAATATTATTAAAAATATCAAAAAGAATACAAAATAGTTTAAGCACATAGATAAATATTAAGACTGAAGAGAACTAAAGTTAATTACATGAGGAAAAAATTAAGTGACCGTTTTTTTCTATGGATAAGGATATCTTTCGGCTGAATCATTTGTTTACATCTTCTAAAAAGGCCTACACTCGCTCTTGATAATGGGCTGGCTTTTGAGCGTTTGAGCTAGAAACAAATCGAGTAATCCAGAAAGAAACCCAAAATAATATTTTTTAAATATATTGGTAAAATTCGAAATAAACTGTTTATCCATTTATCTGCAATATGTTCAGCCTTATAGTAAGGGAATCAAAAAAAAATAGGTCTTAATATACAAAAGTGAGATTAATATAAGAGAAATTACTATAAAGTTTATATTTGGTTCTAAAGACATTATAATGTGAACCATGTTTACTGTGCATCAATGTATTTTTGAATTGATATTCGATTCGTCGTAAAACTCAATCCGTTCAGGATCTTATTACTATTCAATTTGTAAGATGTGTGTTTTTTAATCAACATTCGTAATAAATATACTACATCACTCAGCTTTGACACGTCTGGTGCACGACAGAGCACTGCCAAGTTCGTTTAAAAAAAAAAAGTAAGTACCATAAATAAAATATTTTTTATAATTTTTGGATATTAAATATAGGTAACAAAAAGTTGATAAATTAAATACAAAAAGACAAAAGTTTTATTTATTATTAATTTACGTAATTATTAAAATCTAGTGTTATCTGTGTCAATTTGGTATCCAGATCACTTGTGTTCACTAGACATAACGGAACCAATCGGAACTTCCTATTTCGGAAACAAACCGTTGATATAAAATTCTATTTTTAATATATTGATATTTTTATACTAAGGCAATCTTAAATCTAAGTTTTTTAGATAGGTATTTAATTTTTTGTTGATTGTTGAACTTTTTTTTCTTGTTTATCACTAGACGCGTAAAGGTACTCTCAAAAGAGTAAAATATATTTTTTAATCCACATAAAAATAAGGTAAGTATTGTTGTTCTAATTTTATATTTCCCAAATTTCACTTTAAAAATATACGTGTTCAAAAAAGGTAAATCTAAAAACATTTTATACATTTTTGTATAACAACCTTTACAGGTAAATGTTGCTTAAAAACAGCGTATGTTATGATATGCTTTACAGCGTTTACTTACAAAAGTATTATGAAATGTGATTGTGCTATTTGTAATCTGTTGGCTTAAGGTGTATGGTATTTTGCACTATTTTTGTATACAATATTCAATAAAAATGGTATTAAAGCTAAACAAATACATTCGAAAAATTAAATTTAATATTTCAATTAAAATTTTTCGTTAAACAGATAGAATACATGGTGCAACTTGACCATTATATCGAAAAGTCTCTTCTTACGTACGCACCACAAGCTTTTTAAGTCTTACGCATTATTCAAATTGTTATTCGATGTTTTATGTCGTTTGTGATTGTAACATTCCACTATTCTTCAACATTATTTAACGTATTAAGTCTTAATTGAATTGTAATTTATCATAAACTGCTTTACATGTGTATGTAACCCTAAGTGTGTCTTATATCTTTAATCCATTTAGGAACTATAACTATTCTTTTAAGGCTTTTATAACAACGAAAATGATAATATTTTCTATTCTTAAATTGTAACTTGTAGAATATCTTCCGTAATTTTTGTTTGGTAACAGCCGCCGATATCCCGATAGTCAGAAAAGGATAGACAGATTTGTCGGGTCTTCATTTATTGGATTATTCATTTCCAATTGGAGGCCATTTCAAATTAAAATTACGGAGGATATTCGGTAAATGACCTCTACAAGTGTTTAAAACTGTGAAAGTTAAAATAATATTTTCTAATTAAAATTATAACTATTCCTTATAATCCTAGGCCTAATATAAATGTAGAGATTTTCTTACTAGCCATTTATTTCTACTTAAATATCTCATAAGACATTCGTATTCTAATTGAAAATTGTAAACCTTTTTATATAATGTTTGTTCGATATTCTGATGCTATTATTGTCACTTAGCCCTTTACTATTTACTTACATTAATTTCTTAAGTTGCGACCTTAAACTGTAGTCGGTATATTCTGTTGTTACCATCAATATTTTTAATTAATCACTTAATTCTGACTATTATAGTCCAGTTGAAGGCAAGAATAAAAAAAATATAGACCATACAATTTGTCAGGTGCACTACCGAGCACCCAAATATTCTTTTACTTTTATTTTTGATCACGTATTTCAATATCAAATGACTAAAACTTTTTAAGGCCGCAACACTTCGTTAGAATCTGTAAAGTCTTCTTCTCAACGAAAACATTTGTACAAAAATATACCTGAAAGCAATAATATTGTATGCATTTATGAAAATATTGTAAAATAATATTCTAGTGTCGTTTTAACAAGTTTTTACGCTCGTAAGAAGTCTAATCTGCTCTCAGATCAATTAATTTGAAAATGAGGCGAAGATTGATAACAGCAAATTATCTTTTAATACTATAACGCAAAGTGCTATTTTCGCCTGTCAGTCACTTATTCTAGACTACGCAACGGTTTTCACCGTCATTTCAAGATTTTCTTCTAGAAGATTTAAATGAACAATACATGCATATTATAGTAGAGAAAAGCCGTGACGAAAAGACTGCTTGTTGAATATTACGAACTCAAAGAACTCACTAACAAGTATTAGTATAAATAACATATTGACTATGTTTTTCTAGAGTTGAGTTTCCGATATTTCAGCACTGTTACAAGTAATTTTACGGCTTAGCCGAAAAAAGAATAAGAGGTAAGCACTTACAATAACAAGTTCCATATTGAGGTGCCTTTAGCTAATGATAAGATATTTAGCATTGAATATTAATAATTTTGTAAAAAGTTAAGATATATTAAATATTTTTGAATTACCTCTGTAGCGGATAGTCGAGGATGGACTTCCTCGTTATGCTGCCGTATTTTCAGAAAATAACCATTACTAACACTAAAATAGCTTGGGAAATAAGCAAGTGACAGAGTAATGTAGCATGAGTCATTCAAGCTACTGTTCCTATAAATTAACAAACAACAATTAAAAGTTAAATGACGTAAACACCACAACACAAATTTTAAATAGAGATGGTAATTGACTTAGGCGCCTCTTCGCGCTAATCTGCTATCTCGCTCGTACTAATCAACTTCAATAGATTGAAGATATATAATAAAATCAATTATTATTGGTAAGAAAAATTGAAATAAAACGATTGTAGAAGAACAAAGCGCGCACGTATATTCTGTTAAAAAGAA
This sequence comes from Protodeltote pygarga, assembly GCA_936450705.2. Taxonomy (NCBI): domain Eukaryota; kingdom Metazoa; phylum Arthropoda; class Insecta; order Lepidoptera; family Noctuidae; genus Protodeltote; species Protodeltote pygarga. The sequence goes on from OW388248.2 coordinate 18,507,598, forward strand.
CAACAATTTCGCCGCCATACATTAATAATATTGGATACGATACTCTTTCATTATTTCTCGACATCAGATGCATAAGGTCGGTTGTACAAAACTCTAATTTTACAGGAGAGAAAAAATTAAATTGATAGTCTTTTTTCTTCATATTTTTATTTAACCAAAAGTATTTAAATACATTCTTTGTTTAACATTTTGTAGACAATTGTAACTTTCGGTTCTAAATATAAGCATCATCCTAATTTATCATCTAAATTTTTGCTCTCCTGTAAAGTTAGTTTTGTACATCCGACCTTATGCATCTGATGTCGAGATATAAAATTATCAAAGTCGATACAACCGCTCATCAAAAGACTGCTCATTATTGTATATAATCATGCGACGCGAACACTAAAGTTTAATTTTTTTGTAGAAAGAAAATCGATTACGAATAGGATTTGAACCTGCGATGCTTTAAACCACCTGCTGTGTAAATTGAGATATTTGACTTCCAATTTAATCATTGCGCAATTTGATATAAGGCCGTATTTACAAGTTATATCTAATGTTGTCAAATAGGCTACATACGTGCAGTTTTAACTGATAAGTTCGTCTTTTCAGTTAAACCGTTAAACCGTAACTTTTTAGAATTGTACAGTTGAACTTTATGATTAAATTAAACAGTTAACTGTACAGTCAACTGCACACAAAACATGTAGTGGTAACAACTTGACATTAACAGCACCCTTATTGCGTAGACGTAAAGGTGCTTTTAGTAGTACAAGCTTAGAGTATAGATAATATCGCAGCGGAGTTCGTATCGCGGCCGCGTTGTTCATACTCGTGCTCACGGTTCATACTTCTGTAGGATTGCTCTATTCTATATGTACCTACTCTAAGAGTGCAAGTGTTACCACTGTCATGCGATTGACTGTTCGTGTGTAGCGCGCTTTACAGAAAAGCATTGCTAAATAAAATGGTTCTACAATAAATTGAAAGAGTGAAACTTTAATTTTGTTGTTTGAAGATGTGACGAAAAATCTTGAAGCGCACGTAAAATTCGCGTCTCTTTTATTTTTGTGAGTATAAAATAAAGTTGAGTGCGGCACTTGACCATTTTGAATATTATTAGGAAAAATATAGCACATTTTCTTAAATATTTTAATACATTACCTTTAGATTTTCAGCCCTTTAACGTTTGGGGTGTCTTGAAGTCGGCCGCAATCGACAAATCAGACTTAATGTAAATTACGTATCTAATAGGTTCATTTTGTAATAATTAAGTTTAAAAAGTATTCATTTGTAGTAACTACAAATAGTTTGCTAGTAGGGTAGGTTGACCTAATGTTGGCATGCCCCCAATTCATGGAACTCATAAAAAAATATGAACATTAATCAGTAAAATGTACCTACTTCAAAAGAAAATTCATTTATATACTATTATATGACAGCTGGAACTAAAATTAAAATCTTAAAATATAAGTTTGTGAGTTTTAAAATAACTGAAAGTGATTCATTTAATTATATTTGAAGACAAAAAATTCGTAAGTATCAAGTAACTTGTAATTTTAAATTGTAGTATGAAAAGTGCGCCAGTGGCGCCCCTATTTTTCGACTTCAAAAAGGAGGAGGTTCTCAATTCGGATGTTTATATTTTTTTTTTTATGTATGTTCGGGCATAACTTCGTCATATTTAAACGGATTTTCAAAATTCTTTTTGTAATCGAAAGGGTATACTCCCGAGGTGGTCCCATAGAAATATTATTGTGATCTGATCATAGACATCCCACGCGTGGCGCCAACAACAAAAGATAATGCACCAGTGCATATTAATGTAGGCGGTACTATGTATACGTCTTCGCTGGTAACATTAAATGCCTACCCGGAGTCGCGCCTAAGTGGAATGTTTAACGGCACGATCCCATTAGTGATGGATACGATGAAGCAAACTTACTTCATCGACCGTGACGGAAAGATGTTCCGTCACATACTAAATTTCCTAATATTATATAAATTCTATTTACCAAATAGTATATTGTAAGCGCTCATTACGCCTGCGACACAGGTTTATCCTACTGCAGGCACCTAACTATGTAATATCTTCATTAACATTAAGATGTATATTGTAATTTTGTACCTACCAAGTTTTAAATAAATTTATTATTATATTATTATTATGTATAATTACGAAGACTGTCTCAAATGTGTTACCCACACAAAGGGTTTATTAGAGTTTATTTTTGACCACAAAAAGTGATGGCTCATTCAGATTCATACTTAACTTAAAAAATCTTAACAAATTTATTACCACGCAGCATTTTAAAATGGAAGATATTAGGACATATTAGACATTAGGATTTATTTTTTTATTTAAATAAATAAAAAAATAAATAAATAAATATTAGGACAGTAACCAAACTTATGACAAAAAATTGTTATATGGCAACCATAGACCTTAAAGAAGCTTATTTTTTAATAAAAATTCATAATACAAGTAGGAAGTATTTACGATTCATGTTTGAAGGCGAAATTTTCTAATTTCAATGTTTACCGTTCGGCCTATCTTTAGCGCCGTGTATCTTTACTAACTTACTCGTTCTTGTTAGTACTTTGTACAGACGTTGCGCGTACATCCCATTAGTGATGGACACGATTAAGCAAACTTACTTCATCGACCGTGACGGAAAGATGTTCCGTCACATACTAAATTTCCTGCGCCACAAGAAATTATTCCTGCCGACAGACTTCGCCTATCTGGATTTGCTGATGCAAGAAGCACGGTATTTCGAACTGGACCAGATGGTATATGCCTTATCCGTGGTGAAGGGTGACCGCATACGTTTCAAGCAAGACCGGGAATGGCTGAGCCAGGCCACTGAGCGCCTGAAGCACGAGAGTGAAGTCCTTATGCGGAACCGCCTGCAGCAGAGGTGGTCCTGAATTTAGGATCCTGTGACATGGCGAGTCAATGCCGCCATCAAATAAGCATTCCCCTGGTGTCAGGCAGCAGTGACACCAGTACTAGCGAGAGGCTGAAGAAATGGATTCTGGAAAGGCTCTTGACTGGATATTAGAAGGCGGGCGGGTTACCCTCGGTTTCTAAGCTGCGGTGTGGAAGGCAAGTAGGAGAAACCACCACACTACATTTTTCCTAATTAGGAGCAATGGAAAAGTCAAAAGAAAAAGAAAATGTACTTGACAACGGGCTTCCACGATGTAATATTCCGTGGCGGTCTGAGTCCGGCAGGGTCAGGAGCAAGGCTGACTCGGTCGTCATCATGCGAAAGCCTTGCATAGCGGGGACATGGAATGTCAGAACTTTGTTGACACCGGGAAAAGTGGAAGAACTACAGATTGAAATGGAAAGATTGGGACTGGACATTTCGGGATTGAGTGAAGTAAGATGGGAGGGTAGCGGAGATTATTGGAGTAACAATTATAGAATAATCTACACAGGAGGAAAACAGGGGGCGAACGGTACTACAATAGTCTTAAATAAAACATGGGGTTTGCAAGTAGAATTTTTTTTTAATAAAAAATAAAACCGACTTCAAAAGAAACTAAAAAGCTTGAAATATCTTTAAAACGTTTTGGAGTCGGTTCCAAGTCAAGTTCTAGCCTCTTTAACCTTCTTATTAAGAACTTGACTTGGAACCGACTCCAAAACGTTTTAAAGTTATTTCAAGCTTTTTAGTTCCTTTTGAAGTCGGTTTTATTTTTTATTAAAAAATTTCTTTTCATGATTTTTAGTGTTATGAAAAGCCCATTCAAACGATACCTCACACGATATTTTTTATCTTGGATGATTATAGGAGGGGGGTGGGGGCTGACCACGTATCCCCCTCTTCCTCTTTACTCGTCAGCCATCGACTGCACGTATAAACAAAGCAATATTACTTGTTACGACATTTCTGCTATTATCCTACGAGGAGTTCCGTTCCATATCTCGTAAGTCTATGATCAGATCACGATAATATTTCTATGGGACCACCTCGGGAGTATACCCTTTCGATTACAAAAGAATTTTGAAAATCCGTTTAAATATGACGAAGTTATGCCCGAACATACATACTCCTCCTTTTTGAAGTCGGTTAAAAATATAAGTTTGTGAGTTTTAAAATAACTGAAAGTGATTCATTTAATTATATTTGAAGACAAAAAATTCGTAAGTATCAAGTAACTTGTAAATTGTAGTATGAAAAGAGCGCCAGTGGCGCCCCTATTTTTTTTTTCAGACTAATGTTTGGCAAACTGTGTTGTGGTTCCCATGATTACTTATTTTAGGATTCTGTACAGTTTCGTATTTTTATAACACTATCCAAAAAATATATTTGGTGCAACACGTGCCTACAATATGTCAATATGAAGATCTTTGGATCTATTTATAAAAACCAAAAAAAAAATGGAATTCTAATAACATATAATTTAAACCAAATTATCAAACGTTTCTAGTAAATATATACAGCTTGGCAAAAAAGAGTCTGAGGCGGTGACAGTTGGAACTAAAAAATTATAATAATGACAACACTGTATTATTTGTCAACTACAAGTAGCTTCCTTGTCATCTTTACGTATTGCGAGTAATTTTCTTTAAAATTTAAAAGATTCGTGTGAATTGTGTGTGATATTCTTACATATTAATAGTTGATATAGTTATTCGTAATGAATAAAACCGTTCGCAGTAGTGGAAGATCTGTTAAATATCAAGTTTTCTTGAGATGTTTGGCCGAAAGCAAAGCCGGACAAATTTTGTCTGAAATTGACAATGTTTACCTGAGAACTGCTCGAATGACAGGTAAAGTCCATGCATTTTTTCTTCTAGAATGTAATTAAGTCGTTATATTTACTTTCTGATAGCTATACCACCAGTTTTTGTCGTCTTGTGTACAAATCATTATTGAGGTTATGTTTTGTAATTCGACGAATCACGTGTAGTTAAACTGTTTAAATTGATACTTGAAACATATGAATAGAATTTATACAGAGTTATTATTGTTTATTTCAGGTAAATCTGAAAATACAATCAGAGTTATTGTCAATGAAGGTGAAAAAAGTAAGAGTTTTTTTCGACACCTGGAAAACACCGAAAAGGTCGCCCGAAGAAAGAACTTGATGATTTTAATTTATGTTGCAAGTTGCCGTTCGTTGTGGCGTTCAATAGGGGACGCCTTTGTTCAACAGTGGACGTTTTCCGGCTGATGGTGATGACGTAAATTTTTTGTATTTTAATAAAATCTAAAATGAAACAAGTTATTTAATTTCCCTTGTTGATAATGAAGATTTCTCCACTATTTTTTTTAGATTAATCCATAATCCATAATTGACTCACTGAGAGGCTCGCTATAATTCTAACTCTTGAGAAGACCATTCTCAAGAGTGAATGATAGCGATTACGTACTTACATTATGGGACTATGCATTGCGTTGTCAGATTTTTCTTATTCTACTTAGATTTCCCACAGAGTAAGCCACCAAGCTTTATATTACATATAAGTAGGTAGTTATTGCCGCCAATGTACAATCTTCCTAAATATAATTTGGTTACTGTTTTGTGCAATAACTACTACCAGATCATGACTATTACAAATAAAGTTTAAATCTTTCTTAATTTTAAATATGTTCAATTTACTTTTTTAATTTGATAAATATTGAAGACTAAAATTATCAAGTATCTTGTCACTTTTAGTCGTGGTATATGGGGTGGCCATTGTAGGAAAAAGGCGCCCTCAATTTATCCAGACTCTTTTTTGCCAAGCTGTAACGTATGAGAAGATTTTTATGATCATATTGCTACTGCCAACAATTTTTGAAATGTGGATTTTAAATATGAAAAATCAATATTACGGAGTTAATATTAACAATTCTTGACCACCTATAGAGAAAAGTCTTTTAACAGATTATGTATTACAACCTGTTTCCCCAATGCTAGTTTAATTAAACAAATACAATCATGACCCGAAAATATAAAACTAAGAAGTAAAATTCTACCATTTTATCAATTAGGGAGACTATTTTTAGATTTTACCTAACAATTCAAATTCATAATCGGGACATCACATAACTACTTATAATTAGGTATATATTATACGAATGCAACTTTCTTCGTGAACCTGTAACAGAGTACATACTACGACCATTTTAATAATGTAACGACGTAATAGACACAATGTTGAGCATTTAATGTTTTGTAATCGCCGACATAGCTAAAAAAAATATATTTTTTGAAACATTTCTGAGAACGAAGCGTGAAGCGTGTGCAACTTATTCTTTCGCTCGCTAAGAAATTAAACCATGTCGGCGATTTTAAGACTATTAATAATTTATTATAATTTGTTATTTAGATAAAGAACTGTGTTGCTATGCCATTAGCGTTGAAAACGATTTAAATTTGTTATTTTTAGATAATACTTCTTCTCTGCGCATATATTTATCATTTCTGCTTGAGATAGTGGATTTAAGAATATAATATTTTCAGACCAGATTTTTAGAGAGAACATTCTCAAGATTGTTCGACATCAGTAATTATGGTTATTGCTATTAATTTAATCAAAGATCTCGCAATAAATTCATGATCGTTTTCAACGTTAATTTTGACAGCTTTTGGTGTGGAAATATAGTCAATTTTTTTAAGAGGGTAGTTTTCAATCGTGTCGTCGCGACACTAATAAGTTGTCTTTGACATTATTAAGATTGTGATTTTGACTTATTATTTCCTAATGTAATATTTTCTTTTGTGTAAAATTACTGTAAAATAAAACTAAAATTTAAAATACTGTTGAATTGACAAAGTTACCCCATACCTGAAATTTGCAGTGTAATAATAGGCACTGGGCGAAATTGCTCACATTATGAGAAATATATATTACTTAACAAAATGAAGTTTGGCATTGAACAAAATGCCAAACTTAGTTTTGATTGTGATATATCGACGTTATGCCTCGTATACGAACATTCGTAACTATTAAAGAATTGTTGTCCTTTCAGTTTCCGAGCGCGCACCAGGGTAACTTATACTTCCATGAATATTAAACAAACTTTAAAGATTAGCGCGCATGTGTGAAATTTAAGAACAATATTAGGTAGTTCATTATATGCCGTGGCTGCATCTGCATGTTTGCAATGCGTACCGAAGCATCGATTGTTTTGCACGGTAAAAATTGATCCAATTATAAAAGTAATATCTGACTGGGATTCAGTGTCACTTTTAGTTATCTCTAATAAGCGCTTAGATACAAAATTGAATGAATTTCTATACCTATAAATAGGTAATTAAAGCTAAGCTATTCGTCGTATAGCATAGCATTTCGCAAGCCCTCGTTGACGTTCGGACGTGAATTTCTTTTTTACAAATCTGTAAACTCTCCTGCTACAATATACAAGCAGAATTTTAGATGTTCAATTAGGCCCTTTTGCGTAAAACTTCGTGCAGATACACTCAGATGCAGCCACATTAGAGGAGAGTCCACTGAACATTCTCCATACAAACTAAGTCTGGGAAGTTATTTGGGTAATACCTACCTATTCAAACTTCGTTTGTATGGAGCAATCTCTATGCGCTCGAGGGGCACTCCTCTTAACAGTATGAGATAACTTTGTTAAGTATGTACATAATATAATTATTGTACCAGTGTAAGGCGACTGCGTTTCATTTTGTCATATTGTGTAGAATTATATCATTTAAGAATTAAATTTGTTTCTTTTATTCGTCTACAATAAAACGGTATTGTCATCAAAACTAAAAGTACGCACCAAATATCAGATGAATCTCCCAACAGGAAGGGATAACATTTCAATTACTAAATTTGAACCAAATATCAAACAGGGCAAGCTAATAATGAATAAAATTCTAAAAAGAAAACATTTGTTGAGTCTTGTTCTAGGTACTAGTAGAACAAAGCGGAATTTGTGCAGATTTTTTTCCGTACTACTGTTCTACTGTAAGCTTAGTAGAACAGAACCACAGTATAATAATCATACAGTACGGTAAATACGTGCAAACGCTCGAAAACTCGCGTGTTTGATACTGCAGCTACTGCGGCGTTCGCTTTGGAGTCTCGTCGTTACGCAATATTACGCGTGTTTGTGTGAGTGTGGCCGTTTTGAGCGTTTGTACGTAGCTACCGAACTGTATAAAATATTATACTGTGACAGAACGGACTACACCCCCCGGTCCCACCCGTCGGTCGTTTACACTGTGGGATATTTTTTTTCAGTGTTGACCATCTTTCCCGATCGTTCTAAGAGCCGATTTCACCTCTGACACTAAACGCGATCAATCAAGTTAAACTCGGTTGAGTTTTGAACTGCAGTAGTGCTGAACTTAGTTTTATTAAACTCGGTTTTTAAAGTGAATGGTGAAATAGGCTCTAAATGACAGCTAGTAAGAGTCAAGATCTAGAAAATAGATTTTAACCGACTTTCTAATTACTTTTATCGACGTAAATATAGATGGCAAGAGAGAAGGGTAAACTAACAATCCAGTAATTGTTATTGCAGTGGATTTTATATGTAATAATTTAAATACATTGGCACGAGTCACATATTATGTCAAAATACATTATGGATTTAAGAGCCTAAAAAGGTAAAACCAGCTACGTACAAAACAATAGTATTTTATTATTCTAAAAATAATTTTAAGTTCATTTTGTAAATGCTAATGTTATTTCCCATATAAACATTTATTTTTGACAAAATATATTTGCAGTCATATTTATATAGGACTGATCATAATGGTGAAATGTATCGGCCAATTTAGTTTTTAAGGATGCCTGTGCTGAAACTTAGTTGTGACGGAGTTCGCGCAACTAGTTGCCCGCTTAGCCGGAACAGCTTTCCATTGATCGACGTCGCTGCTTCCATTTTCCTCAAAAACATGTTCTTACTCGACGTGTTCAAAGTTTTTTCCGTTAAGGTCTTATTCGATTCGGAATCTAAAGAATTGATTATAGAGTCTGCATCCGTATCCATATTAAAGATATTGGTATGAGATTCCTCACGCCATAGCTTTTGCAAGTTCAGCGCCATCAACTCTAGTTGGACCTGAGACAGCTCCCTGATCACGTCGATTTGAACCGACATTACATTATCGCAGGTCTTTAGTAAAGAATTGAGCGTCTCCAGAACGTTAGCACGTCTCTTCTGGATGCTGTACTGGTTATCAATATTTCTTTCAAAGAAGGCCAAGTGTTCATACAATTCCGCAAGCTGCAAAGAACAGGATATGTACTGGGCTGAATGATGCTCAAAGTCATAGTAGTGCTTTGCCCTCATCAGCCACTTATACGTAAAAGCGAAGAGCTTCCTCGCATCCTCGACGCTGCAAACGCTTTCTAATGGTACCTTACTCTCCATCTCTTTCAAATCTAGAGACGGGAAGGTGAACAATTTTTCTGGGGTGCAATCTCCCTTTCCGGACTTTTCTGCACCCAAATCTTTAATGTTTTCCTCTTCGAACTTTTCGGAGCTGTCCAGCCTATCTTCGAGTAAATCTACAGTCTTCCACAAATCTGCTCCCGTCGAGGGTTGCGTGAAGTATTTATTTAAAATCTTCTTTTTAGAGAGTTTGAAGAGCGTCAACCCGTACTTTACCCAATGGTGGCTCAATTCTAAGAAGTGGATTTCGAAGTCTGCCTTCTGCAACACGAACTCTTCGGGCATGAGTTTACAGTTGTCGTGACATGTTCTCAAAACGTGGTAGGCAGCACACAGGTGATGTCGTGCATTCCCAATCTGGTTCAGGTAAGTGAAGTAGTTCCCAAGACGCGCAGTTCTCAGAGCCCAATCTTGCGGTGTGCCTTCCTTCATCTCCAATTGCCTCCGTAATGCAGTATGGTTGTATAGAGTATATTTATGAGGCAAGTTCATTTTATTGTATAAAAATGCTTGCATCTGGACGTTGTTTGTGATGACTTTGTCTATTTTCTCTGGGTTTACACGTTTAATGTTGCTTATGGGTTCTGGTGTGAACAAGTCTTCAGCATCAAGGAACTTGTCGGGCTGTGATTTGCTGATCTGATCATATAGGTCCTCCATGCTCTCAAGGATATCGTGGGCAAGATTTATCTGGTCTAACTGTATCAGGTAATAACATAGAAGATTCTGAATTCTGAGTAAAATAAACAGACACTCGTCCCTTAAAGCATATTGCTTCATTTTCTCGAATGACATTTGGAGCATGTTTCTTTTCTCCATAAGAGATAAGGGTAAGGTTTTCGATGAAAGGAGGGCCAAGTAGCCCTCCATTGCAAGGGATCTTATGTACTGATCATGGTTTTCTTTCCCAAGGACCACCAATTCGTTGGTAAGGGTCTGAATATCCTTTTTCAAATTTTGTAGGCGTTCCGAAGAGTTTTTACTCTTTATACTAGATCTTACGTTCTCAAATGTACTCGTGATACGATTTAAAGTTTCCATTTCGACCTGCTATAATACTTATAATTTTTCATTTAGGAAAAGTGACATCTCACGAATAAAATTTTTTGCATTGATGATTCTTGGTCCTGTCAAATTTAATTTTCTTCAATGTTCTTTTGCCATATTTTTTTTGTGATAAAAACTCTTTTAAATGCCAGTATTTTTAAATGCTGTATTTTTATTGTTTGAGTTTGTACTTAGATCATTCAATGAGTTTGAATGAGTTTGAATGAGTCTTTATCAACCCAATAGTGCCCAACAGAGATAGCGTGATAGTTATCGCTTTAAGACGCAGTTGTAGCCTGAGCATAAAGCATGAAGTTTCTTCATTGTTTAGGTACCTTACCGAACATTTATCGAACCTAAATTTGTATTGCCACTAACTTCACAGCATTTTTAAAGGAATAAAAATAAAACAGTCATATGTCTAACTCCTTCTCGCATGGTCTGTAAGGAGATTACGTGAGTCCGAAGATCATCATGTCTCTATGTACTCACTGAACCACTGCATATATAAAACTTTGCCTTTTTTTTCGATTTTTCATATTCGCTTTTGAAATTGAAACGGCAATTAAACTTCCAATTCTTGGAGCTTAAAGTCAAACATTCCTACTTTATTTTTTCTTAATACTTTGCTTAGATGATACTTACTTTAGATGATATTTACCCATAGAAATATTAAATAAGTATTTACCTATAATTAAACAACATAAAACTCTTCATTATATTTATTTGAATATCCCCAATACCCCGAGGTTCTGCCTTTTGGACTATCTAACTTAGATAACGCTTGATAAATCTTTATATAATACTTTATATATTTCTAAAATCTATAAATATAGGTCGTTTTACATGTCTTTATATTTAATTTGATTTTATATTCAAGTTGTTAAGCTACAGTACTCTCAAGTCGTTTCCGGAGGACACAATAGCTCTTTGTGATGATAAGCGCTAAAAAACGAGATGAATGCTGTAGCTAATATTAGATACACTATTTTACTTTTTTATATACAAACGCACATACCTTTTCCTTTTTTCCAATTATCCAGGTTCGCTATATTTTAGCTTAAGTTATATTTAATGACAGTTGTTCCACACGTCCAAACGGCCGAGTCCACAAAACTTATAAAGCTATATTTTGATAAGTCACAATACTTTATTTTTACAAGCCATATTTATTATGCATTATAAAACAAAATAGTGTACCTACCAAAATGATGAGTTTTAATGACGAACTGTCGTTATTACTCGTATAAACTTAGTCGTACTCGTATGTTGGTTTAAAATGTACTGTAAGTGCTACCTAATTAAAGTATAAAGTGACATAAAAAGTTATTGAAATAGATGTAGGTATTTGTGTTAACAGTGGTAACTATAATAAACAATTATACAAAAAAAGAAATACGCAAACCTTAGGGAAGGTACAGCTACATAATAATATAATTAAGTTAGTTTTAATTTTAAATCAGACATGTAAACCGACCTCATGATGATCAACCTAACAGAAAAAAAAAACAAAAAACTTAACATTTCTTACTTAATCAGTAAAAACAAATTTAAGTACGTTATACGAGTAAAAAAGTAATAAATAAAATGCACAGAAAATAAATTCAGAATAGAAAAAAAAAACAAATTGTTACATTTAATTTTATATTATTATCTTCTCGCGCGATGTTTCCACTCCTGAAAGAAATATTTGGTATTAGAATATACATTATTATGATAATAATTAAATTCGCGAGGCAAAATAACAGCAGAGCAAACATGAAAAACGGGTACCCGACATCGCTTTGCTTGAATAGTTGTATGAATATTGGTTGATTTTTTAAATCATAAAACGATTTTAATTAAAAGAGCAACTAAAAAAATCTTAGATTAAAATTCAACCAATTTATTCAATCACCGCAACTTACATAATGAAACCGACCTAGATGTTCATTCAGTCTTGTCTGGGAACCGAGGGGTACCGTCGAAACGCCAAGGACTTTCTTGGGGAGGCACTGTACGCCCTCACACCAGCATAGAATTTACCCTTCTGAGTTATAACCTCCAGTCTAGCCGACGCTTCAGCCCTTCCATATTCATTCTCAATTGTAATTCTATAAATACCGACGTCTTCGATCGACACTTGTTCGATCTCGAGGATTCTTAACAGCTCGTCTTTTTCTTTGATGGTGAATCTAGCTGAAGGCGTAATGATTATGCCGTCTTTGTCCCACGTAGCCCATGGCGCGGGTAAGCCTTTGACCGCACATTTGAAGGTCACATTCTCCCCCTCTTCCACTACCTTGTTAAAGGGGTACGTATAGAAGGAGGGAGCCATTTGACGGGAAGGGCTGCAGACGCTACGAGTATCTGGACCTAAAACAGACAAATATAATTGACATCTTCAATAAAAGTAGCCTCACAGACTCAAAATTTAACAATGCACAAGCATCCAGACCGGATGACCGTTTCCATAGATCACACAAACGTTAAATTCTTCTAGTACGGGAATAACGCAGTGTCAATATAAATCATACATTTAAATAGCTCATTCCTAAGTTTTACTACACATCCCAATAATATTAACTCTAATACTACTTTATTTTTGCAGTAGTAATGTTCTCCTGACCGAATTTCTGTCACAGCGGCCAATCTCAACGGAGATTAGCCAATTATGCAGGAGATAATATAGTGCACAAGTAAGTATGTGCGCAAACACAGATGCACTTTCTATTTCCTTACTCTCATAATCCGATGGGACGGCAATCCGACACGACCGGAAAGAGATTAGGCACAGCACCAACGGTTTGCTTTCCGTGGCACAGAGTAAGTGATCATTATTTTATAATACACACATAACTTAAAAAATGTCAGAGGTGCGTTAGGGTCGAACCTGAGACCTCTGACTTGGCAGTCGACGGTCATATCACTAGGCTCAAGTTAAGGCAACTGCAATACCTAAATACTCCTACTACGTTTCGAGAAACACACTTACCAGGAGTTCTGGAGACGGATCTCGCGGGCGTGCTCCGCGGCGTGGAGCGAGGAGTGGATGCAGCCGACAACAACGCAGGAGGACGACGCAGCCGCTGACTTAGAGTATTCGGCTCACCGGGAGCTGGATAATAAAGTATTACAATGGTGCTGATTCTCTATATCTCTTTCTAATAAACGCCATCGAAAAAGAACAGCAAATTGAACATCAAATTAGGGCTGACAAATTGGAAATTAAACGAGATCTATGACATGCCGACTCTCGTTGACATGTCGCAAATGGACTAGTCAGCCCTAAAATCTGCTATCCTTTTCTAATGATCTCTGGTAGAAAGAGACATTGTGAATCTAAATTAGTTTAGAGCGTATGCAAGAGAATATGGATTGAATAGACTTCTGCGCATGATTATTTCCACATAAACGCGTAGCCTTCCTTGGGCTGCATGGGCTGTCATCGCCTAAATTGCTGACGTTGGAATAAAAACCTTAAAATATTTGGGTAAAATTTAGAATATTTTCCGGATGCATAGGAAAAAAAGAGAGTGAACGATCGGCAGTTGTCGGGGTTCCAATGGTGGACAGTTTCTGGGACTAAACTAGGACACTTCCGGCGAGTCCCAGACTGATGGCAGCCGTAGTCTTCCTGAATATAATTTAAAATACTTACGATAAACCACAAGACAGGCACTGGAAGTAGCTTTCCCAAGATTGTTGGACGCCTCGCACGAGTACGTGCCTTCATCTTCAGCTGTCACCTGCTTGATTTTCAATCGAGCTGCACCCTCTTCGAAAGAGGACTCGAAGTCTGGACAGTCACGGATCAACTGGGAATAAGATATAGTATGTCTTTTTACTGTATCGGTGGTAGACTTACTCTTACACACCTCATTTTAAAAAAAAGGTGCAGTCGTTTTTGAGCTACGATAGAACATCAATCAGTGGAAACATGGGCGTGCCGAGCCTAAAGTACTAGTCATAATCATAATCTATAATAAAAGAAAAACATTTTTTTGCTGTATATTATGTCCTACAGCAAAAATTTGCCAAATTTAGCCCGCGACCGTGTGTTTAGAAGAATATTTTTGTATTGATACGCACCTCATTGTAATGGAACCACCTGATGTCAGGCTCTGGGTTTCCAGTAACGTGACACTCAAACTCGATGGCATCGCCGTCGTAGGAAAGCAAGTCAGTCAACTCTCTCTCGAAGCGAGGAATAACTTCAACACGACTGTGAACAAAATACGTGTCTATTTCACTGTTTATGTAATTTTGGAAGTTTTATTTAATGCTTTCCTTTTAGTAATGTAAAATTGCATAACTAAAAGGAAAAAATATTTGATTTTGTCTCTTGTGTCTAAAATCAATGATTTTATATGTGGCTATTTAAAAACCTTACCCATACGAAACTTACCCATATCTAACGTTATGAGAATCGTCGGTTGAAGATGGATCTGTAATTAAAAAATAATTAAGTAGGTATATTATATAACTCGAGGTGATTAATGCTCGATCGTTGTTTGTTTTGTTTGTTGATCGATGTTTCAGTCAGTGGATTAACGTACAATGTACTAAAAAGGAGTGGAGAATAGTTGAGAATAGTTTTCATTGTCGTTCTCAAAACGTCTGTCTTCTTGTTTAAAGCAATAGAGTGCATTGACACCAAAAACATTTTATTGTATTAATTTTTTTAATGCCAAGATATTGTTTTTTTTATGCAGTATCAATTCATAACAAAGCGCCCAAACTTTGTTCTCCTGCGCCAGTCATACCTACTTGGGTACTTGGTACAGTCGTACTTGGGTACGTAGGTATATACCTTTTGTACCGGTATGTGGTTCGAATCTAAGGTGGCCCGATTTCATGTGTGTAGGTAACGAACAGCCGTCAGGGTCTTTACAATATTGCGTAAGGTAAAAAGTATTTAAAAAAGTATAGATGTCGAAATGAATAGTTCGAAAATATTGTCGTTTAATGGCTGATCGACCATAGAGTAATTAGATTCGATTATTATAATTAAGATTAGTCTTACCTTTAGCCAATATCTGTAACGATATTATGGCCTTAGCTTCGCCGTGCACGTTTCTAGCGACTACGGAGTAGGCTCCTGTGTAGTCAAGCTTGGCATGTGGGATCTCGAACCGGTACTCCGGCCCATCACCAACGCGTTTAAAGTGCGTTGCGTCGCGGTAGTAGTCCGGCTGTAGGTAAAAATTAAAAAAATCTGTGACAGGTTTTTTTTGAGAAGTGTGGCCCATTCTACAAGCACATAAAAAAGAGATTGTCGGTAATAGGGTTGAAATATAATACTATCGTTCCAGCGGCCGTCTTCGAAATATTCGAGTTTATTCTTAGGAAACATATCTAACTTCCGTCCCTATTCTACGTACCTAACAATAGTTAACCTACACATGCTACGACCTCAATAATAACTTACGTTTTATTATAATAAAAAAAGGCGATATGATACAACTGACGATGACGCCATCTCTTTAAATATAATTTTAAATGCACGAACCCTCAACCCTCCGCTTTCAACCCTTATAACACCGAATTAGTACTTCGACCGAACAACAGATGGCATTATAAAGTAAATTACTTAAGCCTTTTAAAAACGTAATAGAGGAACGAGAAATAAAAAGTAAGTAATTGTAAAAATTACAAAAATTAAATATAAACAAAAAGAATTATAATTGGATCATGCTTTAATGAATGCGTACATAAGGTCCAAAACTCTTGTATGTTTCCTACCTAACTTGAAGCTTAGGAAGCTTCTATCTAATTAGTTGTTTATAAATACTATGCCACAGATACTACTAATTACTTATTTAAACTTATTACCTAGTCTATCTATGTTTTTCATTTGCCAAACACTTTGGTCTTTGTTTAGCTTTTAAAATGTTTATTTCCCATTAATATCGGAGGATGAACATCAAGAAAATCAAATTAATCAAACTACAGAATACCCAATTGCAATAAACAATTGAATACGTGCAAAGGTCATAAAACTTAGGCTTGCTAAACTTATGCTCCCACAAAATTGCCTTTCTACAAACAAAAAGCATGTCAAAGAGCGTTGGAAAAGAGCAAGCTTGGCGTTAGGAGGTCTGACCGAATAAGTGACACAAAAATCAAATAAACACTCATGGAGATGGCGCGGATATAATATACGCGGAATAGAAAGATGAAGCAAACTAGTGAAGTAAACTAATAGACAAGAAAAGAAAACGTGGTCGACAGTTTCAACGATGGGGAGACGATGACAAAACTGTATCTGGACCTACATGAATCCTTAGGGAATAGCACCCCAGAACGGCAATGGATAAAGAAAAATAGAAGAAGTTGTTATTGCCTTTGCGAATATGGGAAACATAATATTAATGTGTTGAAGTCGTAAATTTAAATTTTATTATAACATAAAACATCGTAAAATCTGAATTAAATTATTATCGGAGGATGTTAAATGGATAATACCTTGAGGAAGTCCCGGAGCCAGTAGACATCAGGTTTGGGGTCCCCTATGACTTCACATGCGATGATAACCGTATCACCCTCACGAGCCTCACTGGAGCGCGGCTTGCGAACAAACATTGGCTCTTTTGAATATCTGAAATGAAATAATCAGGCTATAATAATTATTAGGTATTTTATTTGAAATATCGTCCAAACTATTATAAAATGTTACTACTATACTCGATCGAAAAAGAAGTCGCTGTGGTTTCATTACTTTTTTGTAAAAAATATGTTATTTACATAAATCAAATTTATCAAGGATTATTGTGTTAATGACATCATTAACACAATAATCCTTGATTAATTTGATTTTTTTCACTAGTCCCTACTAGTGCATAGGCTATTAAGGCTATGTACACTTGCAATCTGTGTATACATTAGAACTATTACCTGTAATTTTAAAGTCCCGTACTGTACATAGAATTAGGACCCTTGAACGATACAATTGTCTACTGAAAGCACGGTACACATAACGTATAATGTGTAGGTATGCTGTTGGTGTACCTACTAAATAAATGAATAGATTAAAAAACTTACGGCACATCAGGAGTGTGGATCACAACTGGTGGAGTTCTCTTTTCTCTTGGCTGATCACCTTCCACCACATCCACCTTTCCAGAAGTGGAAGCTCTTCCAACTTCATTAGAAGCAGTGCACGTGTATACTCCGGCATCTCGTCCTGTTATTGAAGCTAGAGCAAGTTCTATTTGGCCATCGCGGTCGAGGGTCATGATGGCTCGCCGGCTCGGACGAAGCCGGACACCGTCGCGGTACCAGGTAACTCCCACTGACGGGTAGGCTTCAACAACTGCTGAGATTCGAAGCTCATCGCCTGGAAGTGATTAGTTTGATGAAATATTTTCAGAAATATAGCTAATTTTGAATTACCTACTTAAAATATGTTTGTAACTAACTAGCAACCTTTTTATAAAACCAATTCACCTTCAGAAAGTCTGTAAAGCGGCTCCAATCCACAGCAGAACTCTGGTGCGACGTATGCCCTGATGCCCTTGTCCACAACTAGGCTGCACCTAAGGAGAAAAAAAAATATCTCAAAACGGTAGGTACTGCACAATACAGCTCATACATGGTGTTGATCTGCATCCGTGCCATATTCAAGGAGGTGACTATGCCACAGATACCAAAAAAAAAGATCAGTAAAAATCAATGTGAATAACTTAAAAAGAAAGTAAGAAAGAAAGAAAAGTCTTCATTTAAATAAATACCTACATACTAAAGGATAAAAAAATAAAAAACTACGTCAACCTACCTACAGCTGACAGCACCGCTACTGTTGCGGGCCATAGCTTCGTATACCCCCGCATCTTCCAGAGTAGTAGGCGCTATCTCCAAGGTATGGAAGTGCTCGTCCTGGTAGTTGCTGCGACGACCTGAAAGATTAAAATTATAAAGCTTTCTGCTCTTCTTCTCCATATAACTTTAACTATGTCAAATCTCACACTTCTCTCTGTGTGAAATATTATGGCTACTAAACAAAAAAATAAATAAAAAAAAACGATTCACGAAGCAGTGAAAATGGTAATGAACTATTTGTGTTTTCCTACAAGTAAAGAAAGACGATACATAATAAAGAGGAGACTCTTTCGTACGTGGCCAAAAAACGACCGGAAATCCTAAATTCGTGGTCAAAACGTCGAGAGCAAATGGAAATGTGATTTGACCTAAATATATGTTTGATCTCTTTGTTTTTCGCAGTATAGACAAATAAAATAAAAATAAATATGCGACTGCTTACTATCAAACACCACTAGTTCCCCATCCTTGAACCAGGTAAGTGTTGGCGGTGGGTTGCCAACCAGCTGGCAAGTCAGTCTGACTGGGTACGTCGCTTGAACACGACGGTCGCGAAGACGCATCGTAAACTGTGGTGGGTAGTCACCTTCCGCATCTTGGGAGCGCTCTCTAAACAATCATATCAATTATTAAGTAGGTCAAGTTATCAAAACGTATAAAATGTCAACGCGTGAAGCTTGCGATGACACACGATTGCATTAAGTCCGTAGCTAAAAATGAAAAGGGGTATGGTTATGCCCTTTCTCGAAAAGAATGGTTAGACAGTCTCCAAACACCGTCAAGGCAACAAAGAAATTACATTGGGTGTACGTTGGCCAGCGGTATTAAATAAAACTATTATTAGATACCAAAACAAAAACATTGATCTAATGACATTTGCTACGTAAATAACAGGCTCTCCCCAGCTGTACTAAATTAAATCTTAGCAGAAGCATTGAACACTAGCTGTAGCGTTATAAAAGGGCTGTAGGTGACATTATGAGGAAGTCAATAAGATGTAGTTTAATATAAACATTTATTTTTGTTCTATAGATACTCCGTAAGTATTATGACAACAAATTGCAAAGCTTGACTCACCTCTTAAGTTTAGCGTCGGCTTCCCACACCAATCTGTCTGTGACGACAGCCAACCTCGCATATGTCGACGCCCTTCCATGAGCGTTCGATGCTTCACAGCTGTACCGCGCCTCATCTTCGATACTAATGTCTTTTATAGTCAAAGAACAATCTTGACCATTATACAAAGTCGTTATCCGACTTTCATCCTCGATCTCGTGCCCATTCTTCATCCAAACCACTTCAGGCAAAGGCTTGCCTTTCACACTACAGCTTAAGTTCGCCGTCTCGCCAGCTAACACTTTCAGTTGTCCAGGCAGTATGTCGACAAACTCTGGCCTGTCACCAGCTAGGCCAATACCAATAGGAGAAGAAGTTTGTACTGATTCACCCCACCCGTATCTGTTTCTTGGAGTTACTCTGAAGTGGTATTCTTCTCCTTGTTTTAGATTGAAAGCGTCAAAAGAGTTCAGAGGTGTTATTCCGAGTTCTACCCAGCGCGCGCCACCTTCTTTGCCAAGTAGCCAGCTTTCTACCTTGTATGCGAGGACTGGAGCGGATTCCCGAGGGTCGGCTTTCGACCAGGCAAGCGAGACCCAGTTGTTGCCTCCGTCCACAACGCTCGGCTCACTCGGGATGCGGTCCGGCACGGCTAAAACGAGAAACGACGCGGCACTGACCTTAAAGAATACTTGACGTGATGCCAGGCGAGACTGCCAGATGACTTATTGTATTGATTAGAGATTGATCGAGCCAGAATTGGCAGATTAGGTTAAATATAAATAGTGGGTATGATCTTATGTTTTGTTGCTGAGTGCCCGGAACTGTCACTGTGACACTGTATGACGCGATGACGGTTGGGTTAAACTTTGGCGTGAAGAACCCTAGGTTTATTATTATTAACCAAAGTTTACTTAGCAAATTGACAACAATTTTAATTTATAATCGTCGTAAGTTGCAAGCATGATTGAATATATTATGCCAAATAATATAGGTAAACCTTATTATATCGATTAAGCATTCACCTCTGATCTTCTTCTTGTTCTTCTTTATTGATTTTGGCAATTGAGGCGGCTTCATCACACCTAGGCTATAGACAATGAGAACGCCGCGCCAGCAGTAGCTTGAGTTATGATATGAAATAAGTAGTCATTTTTTAATAAGTCATTGTCATACTTACATTTATATCTTCTTTCAGCGATAGATAGAGCAGAGTCATCCATAGGATAAGTCCAGTCTGATATCAGATTTTCGGAAGAAGCTCGTTGTCTTACCTAAGAAACAAAGCTTTTTTAAACTCAATGTATCGGTAAAACAACCATTGAAATGTATATTTTAGTAGTCAAAAACTTCACCATGGAACATTTACCATGGAACGGACACGAATTAAACGTAAAAAAAAATCATGCTAGGGACTTCTTAAAAAACTTACCACAACAGTTACGAACGCTCTGTCACATCCATAAGCATTCCTAGCGAGTATGCAATAGGTTCCAGCATCAGAGACCACAGATCTCTTCAAAGTAAACTTGACATAGTCATCAGAAGTCATCTTGCAAACTCGCTGGCTCGTTGTAATATCGCGGATGCCTTTCATAAACACCACTGTGGGAAGGAAATAACTAAATCAAATATTTATTCTGTCAGTCACACTATTTTCTTTTCTGTAAATTTTGTCTGTCAGGGGACTAAAACTAACAGGGGTGTGTTTTATTCTGGTAAATTGTTAAAAATATGACTGTATGTAAATCGAACAGGAAAATCTTTAAGGCATCGTTTAATACAAATGAATAAAATTAAAAACGATAGGTAGTTAGGTACTTAAAAATATTTTACCTTTAGGCTTTGGTTCGCCTTGGACCCTGAACGAAATATTGACATCTTCGCCAACAGATATGAGGATATCCTTCTCAGGTCTGCCAACAATAATTGCAGGCTTGCCATCCATCTCATTTGGAGGTACCACAGTAATTGCAGCATTCATATCAACGTTACCATGAGTACTCCAAGCCCTGCACGTATACATCCCTGATTCCATCTCAGTGACATCAGAAAGAGCTAATGTGTAGAGACCTTGTTCAACGAACGTTCTAGCATTTCTATATACTTCTGTGACAGATCGACCTTCTCGGAGCCATTCGACACTGGTAGGGCATCCCCTGATTTCAACTTGGAGCCCGATGGTTCCACCTTTAGCAACCTTGTAATCTGATAAAACATTAGTGAAATGTGGACGCCTAGATTCCAAAGCTTGTCGGTTGAAGCGAGATTTTTCTATAGTCGCTATGTTGGGACTTAGATGACGTTCCTTTCCTGAAATTAAATAATTTATTTTAAAGCTAATTATGGGAGTTAAAACGCTCCATCGTTAAATGTAACATTTAGCAAAATTTGTATGGTGTAAAACTACTTTAAACGTTAACTTTTATTTTTTTTATAAGTTAAGTGAGTTTTTGGTCATATCTTATATTCCGTAATGGAATGTTCTTGATAATTAGGTATGTTACAAATCTTGTTCAAGCGGCCGGCGCACGGTGGGCTGAAAATCGGCTTTCATAGACTTAGGGATTTCAATTTGCAAGTGCTTGTTTTTATGTACGATATCGCTTCTATTAGTCATTACTATGTACAAAAATGACACCCGAGTTAATTCTGCCCAAAAACGAAGGAAATATAATTTTTTTACGAAAAATTTGTATGAAGCTAGTATGAAAAATCGAATTATCTCCTAAACGGCTTGTTTAACGGTAATATCCTTGGCGGTGGTCATAGTGCTAATTATTTATGATTTTTTGGTTGGCGATCGGACGAAAAATTTAATGCCGTTTTTTTTTTAAAAATCGTCAAAATATTTTTATTTATTTTTACATGTATAACGATCCCTTTTAGTGTCCAAGTTAAAAAGTTCGATATGTTATTAACCCAAATATTAAGAACACACGAATCAAGAAAAATGAAATAAAAAAATTGCTGTTTTTGACACATTTATATTAATTTAAATAAAAAAAGATTATCAAATTATTATTAAAGTAACATAATTATATTATATACAAAATAATTTAATTTAAGGAATTAATACTACGCATTTGTAAAATAAAGTAAAACAAATAAAAAAAAAACCATTAAATATTACAAAAAAACCCAAACACACTCAAATAAAAATTTACAAATATGTACATATATATTTTTTTACAAATTTTCCTTATCACTCTCGTTGTCAGACTCCAATTCTGAGTCAGCATCCAGATTGGATATATCCAAAAACTCGAACTCAGTTTCCTGAAATTGAATTAAGTCGAGAGTTTCAGCAAAAAAGCTCTGCTTTTTCTTGGCATCTAACTTAGGCCTTTGTGCACTTAGCAAAGGATCCGAAGAAACAACAAGCATATTTAAAATGTCTTGATTAGAATCCTGCCTGCTTCTTTTCCGCGAATGATGTTCTCGAAACCTCCTAAAATCTTTGTTTCGAGACTCTGAGGCTTCTTCCGAGAGAGTCCCAATCGGCACAATATTATTTTTCTCGATTATGTCAGCCCCATGGATTAATAACTTATGAACGGTTGACGACATGTAGTACCAGTCGTATAATAATACGTACTTTTCTGCTGTTTTGCGAGCATAATCTCTAAATTTTATTATATCGACCTGCTCTCCAGATGTAATTGCTTGTAAAATTACAGCAAATCTTTTGATGAGGTCTTCATCCAAACCGGTTATAGCTGCGGTTTTATAAGGAAACTCAAAGAATTTTCTTGCAGTATTCCCGTCATTGGTGGTTCCCGAGCCTTGTTTTACTATATCAATCAACAGATTGAGCTCATCTTTGAATTTATTTTGAATTATTTTCTTCCTTGTCTGTAGCATTTCTTTGTGCTCATCACTTCTCGCTGCCCACCGTTTGAAGTCGAGCCTGTATGCAATGTGTAACAGACATTCCATACAATTTATACGGGCGTGTAGGGATGACAAGCCAAACTCATACAGGTCCGAACACACAATTTTTGATGTTACAGCATCTAAGCGGTTCATTTCTGTAGGCTTTGCTAAGCACAGGTAGCAGGATGCATTTGATCTAGCTTCAGAAAGGTAAGTGCAGACTTTAGCGTCGATCATCGTCATCATTAATTGATGAGTCACCTTATTATTATTATTGCACTCTGTGGGGATAAGGGCCTCAATTTCTTCATCCATTTGTTTTTTCAGCTCAAGGACAACTGCTTCACTCTCCTTTACAAAAGTAAACTGAACTGGACGACAATACAAAACTGAGCATGGTTTTGGGTTCGTCCATAAAATGTTGTCTCCATCTATGAGTTTTAGTGGCACCAAGGAGGTCATGAAAATGCTCGAGTCATCTTCCTCACCCTCAATTTTCTGCTTGTATCGGCTTTGGTTAGAAGCACCATCAAATCCCCACTTGGATATGAGCTTCAACTGCTTGTTATGCTCTTCGTTAGAAAGGCTTTGAAGGATTCTTGTAACCGTGATATCAAGTAAAGCTTGAAGTGTAATCCTAGCCGATGAATCAGTAACTGTCACTGATTGCTTCGGAGGGTAGCAATCAAGCTTAGTTTGTTGCACTTTATAGTAAGATGGATAAATATCCTTAGCACCTTCCCGAATGGCAGCCTCACGCAACGTAATATATTGCCACTTTGAGAGTTTTAGCGAAAGAAGCAATCCAAGTGCCTTTTCTGGCGTAAATATGATTGTTTTCGCTGATTTCTTAAGCGTTTCATTTAATTTAGCGGCTACTTCAGGATTTTTCATCATGTATTCGATGACAGAGGCGATATCACCATGCCCTTCTTCCTTTAAACGTGCTGCAGCTGCATATGCCAATTCACTGGAATCTTCGCCTGTGTGTTCATCAGATCTTCTTTTTTTTTGTTTACTTCCCAGATCTTCGAATGGTTTACGGGATCTTTTCGTCATTGTTCCAATGGACGTTGATGTCGACGGTTCTGGAGAGACTGAGGGTGCTCTTGGTGCCTTATCAAAACTTGGTTCTTGATTAACTAAAGTTTGCACAAAACTCGGCCAATCAATATTTGCTCCCAACCAATTCTCGTACATTCTCCTGAAATTATCAAGGAATCGGTTGGATTTCTGCCACCTTTGTAAAGCGGCTCGCGTAAATCTCCGACAAAATTCTTTGAGAACAACACGATCTTCGTCAGACAGGCAATCGCCTATGCGGGATACAACTGCACTGAACAATACTTCATGATCAAATGAAGTACTCTCACTTCGTAGAAGAACAAACAAGTCTAAATTGGTGATTAAACTTTCCATTCTAAGATTTTATAGTCGCTGATTTAGTGTTAGCAGTTACACAGTTGTGAACAAATTAAATTATAAAACAAAACTTTAGCCCTTTTATTGCAAAACGCCAATAATTATTTAACTACCCTCATTAGTTATCTCCTCATTAGCTAATGAAAATCTATAATTGTCACTAACTATTCTTAGAACTCATAGCACTGCTAATTAACAAATTAGCTTACTTATCAGGAAATGTTGAATGTAATCCATAGTTGGCATTGTCGTGAGATATTGAAAATCATTAAATCACCTATTAAGACTCATTAGAAGACCTAATCAGTGTAGTTACTTAATTACTTCTTTTTGGACTCATTAGAAGAGTAAACAATTGGTCATTTGGTTGTATGAAAAGTTTTAAAACTCATTTTGTGTTGATAATTATCTAGCTCAAACATAGTTGTCTACGTGTGGGTGTACTATAAACCTCTACCAACTCCTTCGAAAATATAGGAGTGATGCTATTTTATGTTATGTGTAGTTAAAAGTCCGTGTTCTTCAACATAAACACCAAAAGGAATCGTTTCATACGTGAAAACAAATAAAAATATTTTGACGATTTTTTAAAAAAATACGGCATTAAATTTTTCGTCCGATCGCCAACCAAAAAATCATAAATAATTAGCACTATGACCACCTCCAAGGATAGTACGGTTAAACAAGCCGTTTAGGAGATAATTCGATTTTTCATACTAGCTTCATACAAATTTTTCGTAAAAAAATTATATTTCCTTCGTTTTTGGGCAGAATTAACTCGGGTGTTATTTTTGTACATAGTAATGACTAATAGAAGCGATATCGTACATAAAAACAAGCACTTGCAAATTGAAATCCCTAAGTCTATGAAAGCCGATTTTCAGCCCACCGTGCGGCGGGCCTATTTCCGTATACCGGACATAATTCCAGATTTTGTGTTGTTACTGAGAATTATCAGGGGAAGAAACACAATAACAGTTTGCTCGATCTGGGAACCCAGCTCGTGCTCATTAGTCGCGTATGCAATTTGGATTACTTACCAGTAAAACTAACAATATGTGTTATTTGATCCGACCAGACGGAGTTCTCGGCTTTACAAGTGTATTTCCCACTGTCTTCTGGAGTAGGCGAGCAGATGGCCAACCTACATACTCCATCCGCTAGGTAGTAAGCCTGGTATCTCTCATTACTAGCTAGCGGTTTGTCATCCTTTAGCCATGAGATCGTAGGAAGAGGTTGCCCGCGAATTCGACATTCGAGGACAAGTTCATTTTCGGCAAGATGGTAAGTGTCTGTAAAAAGAGTATGTGTACATAAGTATGCCTGACCAAATTCGGTTACAAAGAACAAGGATGTGTATTGTGTGCGCAAACACAGTGCAATTTCTATTTTCTCACTGTCACAGTCTGATGGATAGTGATTCGGGGCTAGAAGAGTCATCATTTAGTTATAGTACACACATAAATTATATTAATCACATTTACAAAGTGATAAGTGCGTAACTCGGGTACTCGTATAAACATGAGACCATAATATGATATTATCACTTGCCAGTCAATAGTCATGGCTGTAACTGCAAATTTAAAAAATAACTAAATCATGTACTCACCACGAATAGATCTCGTAAACGTAGGTGGTATAGGCGAAGCTTCAAAACTGGGGTATACTTTCAAATTAGCAGATGTATTGATTGATCCATTCTCATTCTCAACAGTGCAGCTGTACTCAGCTGAATCACTCACCATAGCATTTAAAACTTCTAAAGTAATCAACCCATCAATATACTTCGTCCTGTATTTCAATTTATTGTCCAAAAGTACGCCATTTCTGTACCAAGTAATTTTAGGATCAGAAGATGAAAGGACGCTGCATGTAAGTTTAACTCTTGAGCCTTCAACTGCAGTTCTGTCAGTTAAGTAAGTTGAAAATACAGGTTTTCTTTTCAGATCTCTAGAAAGACCGGATCGTTTTTCAGAAATCAAGCTCCTAGCTTCACTTAAAGCCTTGGTTCTATGTCTATCTACCCGTTTTTCAGATTCACTTCTATCATATCTGTCCGCTCTTTTTTCAGATTCGCTCCTATCGGGTTGTGGTGGTGCGGATGATCTAAGCTGCGAGTCAAGTATGATAGTTTGCGCTTTGTAAATTGTAGCACTCCTACCTAAAGAGTCTCTTTCCGAATACCTTTCACGTTCGAACGTCTTTTCTCTGTACCCGGAAGGTTTTAAAAAGTCCATGGCGTAATCTTTATGATTGTGGTCAACAAATTTTCCTCTTTCATCTGACCTCTGCTTCGTTGGTTCGTAGTGGTATTCTTTCATGAAATGATCATCTCCATCAGTTTTATGGTGAAAAACATCGCCATTCTCTTTTCTTCGATGCCTAGATTCTGATACCCTTTCTGCCACTACACTAGGTCTTAACTCACTTTTGTCGTCGACTAAGTCTTTTTCTATGTTTCTTCGTCTCTCTTCCCTTATTTTTCTTTCAGTTTCCCGAATTTTATTTTCACGCGCTTCTGTTTCTTCCAGTTCTTTTAGAAGTCGAGCTTTTTCTTCTTCTTTCCTTTTTTTTGCAGCATCTTTTCTAGCCTTATCTGCTTCTTCGATTTCTTTCTGTAAACGAGCTGCTTCTTCTTCTTTTTGCTTTTTACGCATCAGTTTCTTTTCTAGCATGGCCTTTTCTTCTTCTTCGCGTATTTTTTCTTCTTGTTTTTGTTTTTCAAGTTTCTCAGCCTTTTTCTTTGCAATTTCACGATTCTTGACTTCTTCTTCTTTCAGATACTCTTCTTTTTCTTTAGCTGCACGTCTTTCTTTCTCCAGTTTATCTGACTCTTGACGTGCTTTTTCGGCCTCTTTTTCTTCTTTTAGAGTATTCTCTTCTTGTATTAATTTATCTTCTAATTTGCGTTTCTTTTCAGCAATTTTTTTCTCATGCTCGCGCTTTTCAGCTGCCTCTTTATCTTTTCTAATTTTGGCTTCTTTTAAAGCATCTTCTTCCTGACGTCTTTTTTCAGCTTCATCTTTTTCTTTCTTAGCCCTTGCTTCTTCTTGAAGTCGAATTTTTTCTTCTTCTTTGTGTTTTCTTGCGTTTTCATCTTTTTCTTTCATAGCCTTAACTTCTTCTTGTACTTTTAATCTTTCCTCTTTCTTTCGTTTTATTTCAGCCTCTTCTTTTTCTTCTTTAGCCTTAGTTTTTTCTTGTAGTATTAAATTTTCTTCTATCTTACGCTTTTCTTCAGCTTCCTCTCTTTCTTTTCTTGCCATTGCCTTTTCCTGTTGTTTTAACTTTTCCTTTTCTTTATATTTCTTTTCAGCTTCTTCTTTTTCTCTTTCAGATTTGATTTCTTGTTCTTCCTTATTTTTTTTCTGGACTTGACGCAATTTTTCAATATTTTCTATTTCTATTTTAGCTTTTTCTGTTTCTTCTGCCAGTTTTTCTTCTTGTAAGCGCTTCTTTTCGGAATTGTCTTTTTTTGATTTAGCATCTTTCTCTTGTTTAATTTTTTCTTCATCTTCTTTGCGCTTTCTTACAGCCTTCTCTTTATCTTTCTTGAGTTTGAGCTCTTCTTCTTTCTTGTGTTTCTTTTCTTCATCCTCCATAACTTTGGACTCTTCTTCTTTGCGCTTCCTTTCAGCCTCTTCTTTATCTTTTTTAAATTTATGTTCTTCCTCAATCTTGAGTTTTGTTTCTTCGTCTTCCTTAGCTTTGGTGTCTTTTTCTTCTTTGCACTTCTTTTCAGCCATCTCTTTATCTTTTTTGACTTTAAGTTCTTCCTCTTTCTTGCGTTTCATTTCTTCGTCCTCCTTAGCTTTGGTCTGTTCTTCATCTTTGCGCTTCTTTTCAGCCATCTCTTTATCTTTCTTGCCCTTGCGTTCTTCTTTTTCCTTAGGTTTCTTTACTTCGTTCTCCTTAGCTTTGGTCTCTTCTACTTCTTTGAGCTTAATTTCAGCTTCCTCTTTATCTTTTTTAAATTTGAGTTCTTCCTCTATCTTGCGTTTTGTTTCTGCGTCCTCCTTAGCTTTGGTCTCTTCTTCATCTTTGCGCTTCTTTTCAGCCATCTCTTTATCTTTCTTGATTTTGAGCTCTTCTTCTTTCTTGCGTTTTGTTTCTTCGGCCTCCTTGGCTGTGGTCTCTTCTTCTTCTTTGCGGTTCTTTTCGGCTATCTCTTTATCTTTCTTGCTCTTACGCTCTTCTTTTTCCTTTAGTTTCTTTTCTTCGTCTTCCTTAGCTTTGGTCTCTTCTTTTTCTTTGCGTTTCTTTTCAACCTCCTCTTTATCTCTCTTAAGTTTAAGGTCTTCCTCTTCCTGACGTTTCTTTTCTTCGTCCTCTTTAGCTTTGGTCTCTCTTTCTTTGCGCTTCTTTCCGGCCGCCTCTTCGTCTATCTTGAGTTTAAGGTTTTCCTCTTCCTGACTTTTCTTTTCTGCGTCCTCCTTAGCTTTGGTGTCTTCTTCTTCTTTGCGCTTCTTTTCAGCCTCCTCTTTATCTCTTTTGAGCTTGACCTCTTCCTCGTTCTTGCGTTTACTTTCTTCGTCCTTCTTAGCTTTGGTCTCTTCTTCTTCTTCTTTGCGCTTTTTCGCTTCTTCCTTTTCCTTATGTTTCTTTTCTTCGTCCTCCTTCGCTTTGGTCTCTTTTTCTTCTTTGATTTTCTTTTCAGCCTCCTCTTTATCTCTCTTGAGTTTGAGATCTTCCTCTACCTGACGTTTCTTTTCTTCGTCCTCCTTAGCTTTGGTCTCTTCTTCTTCTTTGCGTTTCTTTTCCGCGTCCTCTTTATCTTTCTTGACGTTGAGCTCTTCCTTTTCCTTATGTTTCTTTTCTTCGTCCTCCTTAGTTTTGGCCGCTTCTTCTTTACGCTTCTTTTTAGCCTCCTCCTTATCTTTCTTAACCTTGAGCTCTCCCTCTTCCTGACGTTTCTTTTCTGCGTCCTCCTCAGCTTTGGTCTCTTCTTTTTCTTTGCGTTTCTTTTCAGCTTCCTCTTTATCTTTTTTAAATTTGAGTTCTTCCTCTATCTTGCGTTTTGTTTCTGCGTCCTCCTTAGCTTTGGTCTCTTCTTCTTCCGTGCGCTTCTTTTCCGCCTCCTCTTTATCTTTCTTAACCTTGAGTTCTTCCTCTTCCTGACGTTTCTCATCTGCGTCCTCCTTAGCTTTGGTCTCTTCTTTTTCTTTGCGTTTCCTTTCAGCCTCCTCTTTATCTCTTTTGAGCTTCACCTCTTCCTCGTTCTTGCGTTTCGTTTCTTCGTCCTCCTTAGCTTTGGTCTCTTCTTCTTCTTTGCGTTTCTTTTCCGCCTCCTCTTTATCTTTCTTGACTTTGAGCTCTTCCTTTTCCTTATGTTTCTTTTCTTCGTCCTCCTTAGTTTTGGCCGCTTCTTCTTTACGCTTCTTTTTAGCCTCCTCCTTATCTTTCTTAACCGTGAGCTCTCCCTCTTCCTGACGTTTCTTTTCTGCATCCTCCTTAGCTTTGGTCTCTTCTTCTTCTTCTTTGCGTTTCTTTTCAGCCTCCTCTTTATCTCTCTTGAGTTTAAGCTCTTCTTCGTTCTTGCGTTTTGTTTCTTCAGCCTCCTTGGCTTTGGTCTCTTCTTCTTCTTTGCGGTTCTTTTCAGCTAGCTCTTTATCTTTCTTGCTCTTACGCTCTTCTTTTTCCTTAAGTTTCTTTTCTTCGTCTTCCTTAGCTTTGGTCTCTTCTTCTTCTTTGCGTTTCTTTTCAGCCTCCTCTTTATCTTTCTTAAGTTTGAGGTCTTCCTCTTCCTGACGTTTCTTTTCTTCGTCCTCCTTCGCTTTGGTCTCTTTTTCTTCTTTGATTTTCTTTTCGGCCGACTCTTTGTCTATCTTGAGTTTGAGCTTTTCGTCTTCCTGAGGTTTCTTTTCTGCATCCTCCTTAGCTTTGGTCTCTTTTTCTTCTTTGCGCTTCTTTTCAGCCTCCTCTTTATCTCTTTTGAGCTTGACCTCTTCCTCGTTCTTGCGTTTACTTTCTTCGTCCTTCTTAGCTTTGGTCTCTTCTTCTTCTTTGCGTTTTTTCGCTTCTTCCTTTTCCTTATGTTTCTTTTCTTCGTCCTCCTTAGCTTTGGTCTCTTGTTCTTCTTTGATTTTCTTTTCAGCCTCCTCTTTATCTCTCTTGAGTTTGAGATCTTCCTCTACCTGACGTTTCTTTTCTTCGTCCTCCTTAGCTTTGGTCTCTTCTTCTTCTTTGAGTTTCTTTTCCGCCTCCTCTTTATCTTTCTTGACTTTGAGCTCTTCCTTTTCCTTATGTTTCTTTTCTTCGTCCTCCTTAGTTTTGGCCGCTTCTTCTTTACGCTTCTTTTTAGCCTCCTCCTTATCTTTCTTAACCTTGAGCTCTCCCTCTTCCTGACGTTTCTTTTCTGCGCCCTCCTTAGCTTTGGTCTCTTCTTCTTCTTTGCGTTTCTTTTCAGCCTCCTCTTTATCTCTCTTGAGTTTGAGCTCTTCCTTGTTCTTGCGTTTAGTTTCTTCGTCCGCCTTAGCTTTGGTCTCTTCTTCTTCTTCTTTGCGCTTCTTTTCGGCCTCGTCTTCATCTTTCTCGACTTTAAGCTCTTCCTCTATCTTGCCTTTCGTTTTTTGATCCATCTTAGCTTTGGCCTCTTCTTCTTCTTTGATTTTCTTTTCAGCCTCCTCTTTATCTTTCTTAACCTTGAGATCTTCCTCTTCCTGACGTTTCTTATCTGCGTCCTCCTTAGCTTTGGTCTGAGTGAGAGAGAGCTTTGGAGTGAGTTTGAGCTCATCCTCGTTCTCGCATTTTGTTTCTTTGTCCTCCTTAGCTTTGGTTTCTTCTTCTTCCTTGCGCTGCTTTTCGGCCTCGTCTTTATCTTTCTTAACTTTGAGCTCTTCCTCTTTCTTACGTTTCTTTTCTTCGTCTTTCTTAGCTTTGGTCTCTTCTTCTTTGCATTTCTTATCAGCCTCCTCTTTATCTCTCTTGAGTTTGAGCTCTTCCTCGTTCTTGCGTTTAGTTTCTTTGTCCTCCTTAGCTTTGGTTTCTTCTTCTTCCTTGCGCTTCTTTTCGGCCTCGTCTTTATCTTTCTTGACTTCGAGCTCTTCCTCTTTCTTGCGTTTCTTTTCTTCGTTCTTCTTAGCTTTGGTATCTTCTTCTTCTTGGCGCTTCTTTTCGGCCGCCTCCTCTTTATCTTTCTCGACTTTAAGCCCTACTTCTTCCTGATGTTTCTTTTCTTCGTCGTCCTTATCTTTAATCTCTTCTACTTTTTTCTGCTTCTTTTCAGCCTTCTTCTTTTCTTTTTTAACTTCAAGCTCTTTCTCTTCCTGACGTTTCGTTTCTGCGTCCTCCTTAGCTTTGATCTCTTCTTCTTCTTTGAGTATCTTTTCAGCCTCCTCTTTATCTCCCTTGAGTTTGAGCACTTCCTCTTCCTGACGTTTCTTTTTTTCATGCTCTTTGGCTTTGGTCTCTTCTTCTTCTTTTCGCATCTTTTCAGCCTTCTCGTTTTCTTGTTTAACTTTGAGCTCTTCCTCTTCCTTACGTTTTATTTCTTCGTCCTCCTTAACTTTGTTTTCTTCCATTTTGCGCTTATCAACCTCCTCTTTTTCTTTCTTAACTTCAAGCTCTTCCTCTTTCTGACGTTTCTTTTCTGCGTCCTCCTTAGCTTTGGTCTCTTCTTGTTTGCGTTTCTTTTCGGCCTCCTCTTTCTCATTTCTTACTTTGAGCTCATCCTCTTTTTTATGTTTCTTTTCATCCTCCTCCTTAGATTTTATTTCTTCTTTTACCTTTTCAGCTTCTTTTTCTTTTCGAATTTCGATCTGTTCTTTTACGATTTTTTTTTCGGCCTCCTCTATTACTTTCTTATCTTTGAGATCCTCTGCTTCCTCACGTTTCTGTTTTTCCTCCTCTTTAGGTATCACTTCTTCCTTTACTATGCTAATCATGCTATCAGCTTCCTCTTTTTCTTTTTTAGCTGTAACCTCTTTCTCGGATGTAAGTTTCTTTTCTCCGTCCTCCCTAATTTTGGCCTCATCATCTACTATGCGCTTTATATCACCGTCAACTTTTTCTATCTCATGATTCTTTTCCTCTTCCTTCTTAGCTTCGATCTCTTCCTCTTCTTTGCACGTTTGAACATCATCAATTTGTTTCTTGATTTTTTCTGGTTGCTTTAACATTGTTTGTTCATCTCGTTTTATTTCATCTTCCTCTTTTTGTGTTTTAACTTGAATTCCGTCCTCTTTTTTGGGTTCAGCCTCAGCTATTTCAGACGTAGCTGTGGCATCCTTTTCTTGTTTCAGCTTTTTCTCTTTAAAATAGTCGTCCTCACTTGACGCTTTGTGTTTTTCTTCTTGTTTTTCAGTCTTTTCTTTTTCAAGTTTTGCGTCTTTTTGTTTTTTTTCATTTAATTGTGTCTCTATTTCATTTTTATCTTCTTGCGTAGCTATTTTGATATCCATACTGCTTCCAGTAATAACAGCCTCCTTTTTGTCCTTTTGTATCTCCTCAACATCTTGCATAATTTTTTGTTCCTCTTGAATTTCTTTTTCATCCGTATCTTTAGAAGTTCCGGCTATTTCTTGATCTTTTTCAGGTTTTGCAATTTTCTTTTTGGTAATAGATATTTCTACTTCTTTTTCTGCATCAAGTTGAATAGTATCATCTACTTTTTGTACTTTCTTTTCAGTATCTAAGCTTACTGTTTCAGTAATTTCTTTGATTACGCAGACTTCCTCCTGTTTTCTTACATCTTCGGATTTTTCTGCAAAAATTGATTCCTTTTCCTTTTCTATTACCTTGTCAACTTCATCTGTTTGTTGTAAAGCTATTCCTAAATTCTGGTGATCTATCAGTTCTTTATCTTGATCATCTTTCTTATCTTTTTCTATCATTTTTAACTTGACTTGTTGTAATTCTTGTTGTTCGAATTCAAAGTGCTCTTTACTTGTAGATGGTTCCGAGATTAACACTTCTTCTACCTGTTGTTCAAATAGATTTTCTTTTTCCTGAAGAGTAATCTTTTCTTCATCTTTATAAGTAACCATTACTTTAAGTTCATCGTTGGTAGGAATCGATTTATCTGTAGAAGGAGTATCTTTAGTTTGTGTCTCATCTTGATTTGCCGTTCTTTCTTCTTGCAACAACTCAGTTTTTTCTAATCCCATATCTTTGTCCTCTTTTTCTTCTTCATTAACATAGCTACATTCAGCGGTATCATGCTGATCAGATTTTTTTATAGTTTCTTCCAAATTTTCCTCAGAACTCATAGCCTCCATCATTGCAAATGACTTTTCTTCATCAACATGTTCTTTTTCCGTGACTAAAACACCTACTCCTTCAACCATTAAGGTAACTTCAGCGTCGTGTAAAGAAACCACTTCCAGAGTCTGTGATGACAGATCTTGTACATCAGGCATATTTTCCTCAAGAGATATTTCTCCCAAGTTTTGAATAAAAGCAACAGCTTCTGCAGCTATTTCAGTAACTAAATCAGAAGCAATTTGTTCTATTTCAGTTTTATCATCTGGTTCAGGTTCTTCGAATTTAATGCCTTTAACTTTTGGTTTAGCTTGGTCTACTTCGTTTATTTCAGCAATTTGAGCTGTACTTTCAACAATACTGATAATATCAAGTTTTTGTTCATCTTGCACTTCAACCAACATAAGTTTCTCTTTCTCTACCTCTACTTTGGGTTCCTTGGCTTGTGTTATTATTTCAGTTTTAATAAAATCAGTAACACTTGATATTATTGAAGATAGTTCTTTAAATATAGGAATTTTTTCCTTAACCTCTAAAGTAGATTTTAATTCTATATCAGCAAGGCTTTTGTTTACATATTCTAAGAGATCGTTTACTTTATTAATTGCAGTTGTGCCCAATATTGAAGCTTGTGGCACCATTATTTCGCAGATGTTTAATTTTAATTCTTCAAGGATGATTTTAGTAAATGCAGCGTCACTTGGTAATCTGGCAGTCTTATCTAGATTTATATAAAACTTTATATCTTCAAAGTGATTTAAAACCTGGCGAATTGACTTAGAAACTTGTTTCCAATTCTGTTTATCGGTACCATCAATTTTCGAAATAGCTATTATATTTTTGTTAGAATGAAGAAGGGCCTCAGAAGGTTTTCCATAATTTTCGAACATGTAAGACTTTTGTATGCTCATAATTGTGCCTCGCATGTTAGAAATACTTCCGTAAACTGAGTGGACTGCTGTTAAAATGTTATCTCTGGTTTCTATAGTAAGATTAGCTTCAGCTAAGTCCTTCTCAAGCATGAAGACTTTGTCTTCTAATTGATCTAGACTTTGTACAACATCCACGCCTCTTTCTATTAAAGCATCAGCGTTCCCCACGAAACTTAACTTCAATGTCTTGATAGTATCTTTTAAAATGCTCAAACTAGAAACTATACCCGATAGATTGCTATCTTTTAAATCAACTTCAGCCGCTACTTCCAGTAATTTCACGGTTCCTTCAGTGTCAATTGAACATTTTTCAAGAATTTTTTCATTTTTATTAAGGTCTACAGTTACAGTTTCTGCAATAGAAATGTCTTGCGTTTCGCTCATATTATTGACCAGTAATTGTAAAGTAGCACAGGCTTCTTTAAGTAGATCCGGAGGGCTGTCTTCATTAATTTGTAGTTGTACACTTCTTACACTGCACTCTAAGTCTTCAAGAGTCTCATTAAAAGTGTCGTTAGCGACCCCGTCATAGTCTCGTTTTAGTTTAATAATAACTGTTTGTACTTCATCGAGAGAATCTCTTAGTGACTCTTTCGATTCATCATCTTTATCAGTAGGTATATTAATTTTGTCTGTCACCTCTTGAAGTAATACTTCAAGTTGTTTAATTGTGTTTTCTTCCGTTACTGGTATTTTAACTGAAATTAAATAATAATGTAATATTTCCGAAATAATTTCCGATGATTTAAGATAATGTTACGTA
Source organism: Protodeltote pygarga (assembly GCA_936450705.2). NCBI lineage: Eukaryota > Metazoa > Arthropoda > Insecta > Lepidoptera > Noctuidae > Protodeltote > Protodeltote pygarga. Next base: position 18,543,036 of record OW388248.2, read on the forward strand.
TCTCGTTTTAAGATATGTAATATTTATAACTTATAATAATTTATTTTAGTTATTCTTACAACAGAAAAACAATTAAACGTACCTATTTCATCTGTCTTTAGAACTTCTGGGCAGCCAGATATGATAACAGTATTTAAATCCTCTTGTAAATGCGTGATGGCCTTTGACATACTTTGAAGAGTTTTGGAATTTACTGCTGGTTTAATTTCCTCCACGCTCTCCAATGCTTTAGTGTGTAACAATGATAAGGCATTTTGTAACTTTTGTGCCAGTTTAGCTTGCTCTACCTTAGCTTCTTCTAACAATTCAGGCTCTTCAATAATGGAAACAAATTCTACACTTTCTTTCAAGACTTTAGCCAAAGAAACCGCTTCTTTTAATTCTTGCGAGTTACTTAAAACCGCAATATTATCAACTGATTCTGCGATTTCATCAGATATAAACTCATCTATGTGTTCTATAAGACTCCCATGTTCTGAAAGTAGAAAATAGTAAGTATAGTATATACAATTATTATTATTGTGGTAACGCCTAAAAAAAAAAGAAGATGGCTAAATAACTACCCAAAGCATGTATTGAAATCTTACATTAACTTGCAATAATTAAGTATTAATAATTCATGAATAATTCAGTGTTTAATAATTTCCTAAAACTTTCGTGTAAATATAAAAAAGTATCTTAATTGCTTTTTTCGCCGACATGAAGAAATAATACAGTACTGCAATCTAGGGGGAGGTCATATCGCTATCAAATTGAAATGTCAAATCGAAACTACATAAATACTACTCTATTTTATTTTCGACTAGATTTTCGAATGGCATTTAATATTCTTTTTTAATGTTTGGGCATGTTCAACTGCGATTCTAATATTAGTTTGTGGGCCACAACCACAACATATCAAAGTTGATCTGTAAATGTCTTCTCAGTGTGTTCGATGTGTGTGTCTGCAATGAATATTTGAAAGTAGCATGTATATTATTGTAAATGTTATATTATTGTATGAATATGTACCTAATAATTACATGCATGTCTGTAAACGTTAATTTATGTCACATGTTATTTTAATTTTCCAAGCGATTTCTAATAATTCAAGACCGTAAAATAAGAATTACATTAATTGAAATAGTTGCGAATCTTGGCTACATTTTTACATGTGCTACACCATTGTATTGTGTAGAGAGCGCCTGTAGTGTTTGTGTTATAAATACTAAATAATTAATTAGTTTTAACTAATTTTATATTTTATTTGCGCACGTGCGTTTCTATGGTTTAATTTAAAAATAAAATACTTTCAATAAAAATGATACTAAAAAAAAAAAAAAAAAAAAAGGGTGTTAATATGCAAGAACTAATGAAAAGCCCGAGCTACAGGCAAGGGATATAAGGGCCAGACATTTGTAATATCGTACTCGTATCGTATCCAAGTGACTTGCAATAAAAGTATCAATATATTTTGACCATAGGTATAAATTCCAATATACGGTATACCTACAGAAACATGAAAAAGTATAATTTATGACATAATAACTAAAATAACTCCGAAATTATTAACGCACTTTATCTAATTAATTAATTATATTTTTTTAAGAACTGCTACTATTCCTACCAATAATATTTGGTGTGGTCGGTTTCAAGTAATAAAATAATTATTGAAATCCATGTAATAATATTCTGTTAATGGTTTTTTCATCGTCGCTCATAAAAAGGCCATTGCAAGCTAAAAAAGCGAAAAGCACATTTGTATATAATAATTAACCTATCAAGTTTATTTGGCACTATAATAATTTAATTAAATAGTACGGCGAAGCAATTACTTATATCGCTATTCTACCTATGTTGTCTGTATTAGGGTTGTATTAAATATGTAAATGAACATTTTGTAAATATAAAGAGTTAATGTACTTAAGGCAAAAGATATAACCCAACAAAAATAAAGCGTTGCGACCGTTGATGTTGTGAAAAAGCACACATGTTGTTGTATATTAATTTATTAATAATTATAACTCTTGCTTTTGCTTATAGTTAAACATATAAATACAATTAATTATGTAAAGCCTAAGGCTTAGTATAAAAAGGTTTATTTATACAATTATTTTGCTAATACTACAAGTCCCAAAAATAACTACACAGAACGAAAAACATCGAAAATGTTGTTGTTATTTTCATTTACTGATTGATTATTATATAATGAACTGTGAAGTTATTTCTTGGTTACATTAAGCTAGATAAACTACAACAAAATAAAATTAAGATGTTAAAAGCATCGTAACTATAACATTTATTATTACCAAAATAGATCTCCGTCTTTTCTGTCGGATGAGATGTATTTCCCTCAGAAGCTAGTTTCAAATCAATGTCGCTTGTCATTTCACTTGAAATAATAGTAGCTTTGCAAGGCTTTATATCCTCTGTAAGTTCTTTTTGGTTAATATCAGTAATTGATTCTAGAACTGAAGCAATTTCTATGACTACTGGGGGTATATTTTCAACAAATGTTTGATCTATTTTTTTTGCTTCTTCCATATTAGCATTAGCAGTGTTGCTGCTTTCGATAGCTAATGTTGGTGAACTAGCAATATCAATTGTTAACTGTTTTTCTTCTAATAGATTCACATCACTAATAGTTTGAGGAGTTTCAATTAATAGCGAAGATTCTTGTTCTGCATCGATTGTTCCAGCTTCACAAGTAACAATCGTATCTGCAACTAATAAGTTAGTGGATGAAAGTTCAATTGATTTACATTCTGGCTCTTTTCCTTGTTCAGTATTTGTTACAATTGAACCCTCTTCAGGATTAATGGGTGGTTCTGGTTGTTCTGTTAACTTTGTATCTTTCAGCACATTATCAGTGATTGTTACGACGCCAGCAACTTGTTGTCCGTTGTCCTGGTCACTTATTGTAGTTTCGTTATGCGATTTAATTATGACACTGTCTTCAGTAACGTCTGTTACCGGTAGATTGGAACTAACCTCTTCAATAAATTCGTTTTCTTGAATTGTTTCATCTGAAGTAACTATTGCAGTTTCTAGGCTTTGCAAAATCTTCTGTTCGGTTATCGTTTCATGAGGTTCTGACTGATGTTGTACTCTACTATTGTTTGGCTCAGTTTCTTTCTCTATGGCAACCTTTTCAAGATTTTCTGTATCTTGTTGATCATCAGTAGGAACTTCAAGTTTAATTTCTTTTAACTCATTTATGGGTGTTTCTAGATGTTCTGGTATTTTATCTTTCATCAAATTTTCAGTGATCTCAACTCCAGTGACTTGTTGTCTGATATCTTTGTTACTTTTTGTAGCTTCGGTTTGTGATTTATTTTTTTCAGTCGTATTTATGAAATTGTCCTCAGCAACTTTTACTAACGGTTGTTCTGTACCAACCACATCAATTGAATTATTTTCCTGATTTGTTTGTTCCTGGATTGTTTCTTCTGAATTAACTATTGCAACAGTTTCTATGCTTTGTAAATTCATCAGTTCTGTTAATGCCACTTGAGGTTCTGTCTCATCTTGTATGTTTGGTTTTCTTTGACTATTTTCTATGGTAGCAACTTCAGGTTTTATTTCTTTTTCTTTTTTGAAATCGTTGCTAGTTTCTTCTTCATCTAAGATTAACTGTTTTACTGCAGTTTCCATTTTTTCTGCTGATTCTAATAATTCTGGAATAAGCACTGCATCAGCGTAACTTTCATCTATACCTTTTAGTTTTGTATAAATAACATCTTCTTCTGTAATAACTGGAGCTGTATCTATAACTTCTAGAACTGATTTTTGCATAACTATGTGTTCGATTTGATTTACGTCTTGTTGCAGCGTTGCTGTTTCCATAATCACCTCTTCCTTTTTTGTGAAATCCGGAAGAGTTTCTTCAACTTTGTTATCGACAATAATTAACGCATTTTCTGTTTCTGCAGGCTTATGTTTGACTATTTCAGATATATTTTTATCTTGGATCAAAGGTTCCAAGACTTCTTCAGTTGCAATTATTGTAGTTACTGCACTAGCATTACATGTTTCTTTTTGATCAACTGATGTTATTTTAGGTTGTAATAGTTTTATTTCTTCTTCAATGGTATCACCTGTAATTGTAGCCAATTGTTCTTCAGTAGAGGAACAAAGAATAATATTTTTCCTTTCTAAAACATTTGTTTCGTTTCCAGATATATTCATTATGTTTTCATTTAAACTTTCTTTCAGATCCTCAGAACATTTTACATCTAACGGCATTACAGCATCTTTAGCAGTAACAATAGCAGAGTTTTCTTCTCTTTTGGTTTCTTCAATTACTGTTTGTTTGATTGTATCTTCCTTATATAAATAATCTTGACTTAATGGATCCTCAACTTTTTCAACCGTAGTTTCAACAGTGAGTGCTTCTTGAGTTATTCTGTTACCTACTGTTGATAATATTGCGTCTTCTTCTTTTTTAGTGATAACACCATCTAAACAGACCTCTTTTATAGTAACTGTATCAAGTAAATCTTTTGTATGTTCTGAAACCATTACCTCCTTTTCAAGTATAAGATTATTTACATCTTCACTTAGGTTTTCTATATTTTCCTCGAGTGGTTTTACTTCTACACTGTGTAATAATACACTATTTTCAGTAGACCGTTCTAATTCTAAAGGTTCAACTACCGCGTTCGTGTTTTGCTCGGTTTCACAAGTTATTTGATCTAATGTTTCAATTTCTTTTATAGAAGTATCTTGATTTGGTGTACTTTTTTTAGCATCTACAGTAGAAGCTTCTATCAACGCAGGTAAATGTTGTTCTGTGGTTTCTTTAGGTAAAGATTCAATGTTTTCAAGTCGATTTATAATTTTATTGCCATCCATGTCAGTAGTAATCTCTTTTTCTACTACCCCTTGATTTTCTATGATAACATTTTGATCTGGTGATGTAGTGTCGTCTCCAGTTGCAGAAATATTTTGAATATTATCTTCATTTGTAACTGCTAGACTAACTAAACTCTCAATACAATTAATATCTTGCAAAATAGAAGCTTCGTTGATAATTTCATTCTCATCCGTTGGCTTAGTCTTTTCAGATAGAATGACACTGTTTATAGAAACTTTTGCATTGTTTAGAGCTTCTATCGGCGTTGATTTTGTATCTAATACTATCTCTACCGGTCTTGCATGCTCTTCAGTTATTTGAGATATTACAGATGCTAGGTTAACAGATAAATTTGCAGTGGCATTAGCGACTTGTTTTAATGCCTCTGTTTCTATAACAGGAGCTAATTCATTAGTAGTATCCGCTAACAGTACTTCAACTGAAGATAAAGCCTTTTGTAGTTGTAATGCTAACAACGCTTGTTCATTTTTAATTCCTTCATTTGTAAAACAAAGTGTAGTTTCATTTAAAATTATACTTTCACGCAATACATTCGCAATTTCAACCGATTGTTTTGGTACATCGATGCTTACAGCTGCAGATATTTGATCAATTGTTTGAATAATGTGGTCGGATAAGAATTCATCGATGGTGTGTAACAGGGTTTCTGAAAATATATATTTGCATGTGTACTGTAAAAGGTATAAAGTTAGTGGAACAGGGTACATAGGTATGATAGTTGTGTTATGTCAGATTGTGTTTTATAATACGCTTACGGAAAGTTAAACATGTTAGCTCTCAAGGGACTATGTACCTTCTGTCTGGGATGACAAAACTAGAAGAGAATTTGGATGATACGCGCAGTATTACAATTAGCTTCGAGTTGACAGAGCGGCTGCTGGCTTTAACCAGAAATTAGGTTGCAGGTTCGTACCTGCACGTAATCAAAATTTTCTTTCTATCTAAATTAGAAAAAGTATAAATATACCACTGTGTACAAAGCTTATGTTTAGTTCTTTCGTGTAACGTTACAAAATAAAAATGCTTGTGATAAAATCTACAAATATTCGTACAGTTGTAATTATTGATAGTATATTGTAAGAAATATGATAGTGCAAGATATTGAATTTACCAGAATTATTGCGTTACATTGGTTATACAAATTTAAAAACGATGCAGCTTTGCCTCCGCAACTCAAGCAACTCTCATTCTGACTGACAGTATAATGAATCCATCAGATCCATCCATCAGAAAGCTTCCATCTTTCTCACTCTTCATTCAACATCATCAATTCAATTCTAAATTAAATTTAAAACTAGTTAATATGTGCTTGTTACAATAATTGACTAGTAAATCAAATTCAAAGATATTTTAATCGTATAAAAAATCAACTTTTTTAATTAAAAAAAAGTATTCTTAAGATTACCAGACTGGGAAAGTAGCATACCAAACTCTTACATGAAAATTATAATGTACCGATGAAATAAATTCGGTAATATTAACACAGATTTCTTTTAAACCACATACTAATCAGCTAATAATCTGGACTAATAACACAGTCTAAAGTTAGCAGCTAATCCTACAACAACAACCAAAAAATATATTTCTATTACCTATAGTTGCTTTTGCATGGGTTTCCTCGGTCTTTTGTACTGCATATATAGCAGGCACTTCCTTTACATCACTCACAGTTACTTCTTCTGAAGAAATAGATTTATCAACAATACTTGCTGCAATTTTTTCCACTTCTTCAGCTTCTGATGATTTGACTTTCACTCCAATTTCTGCTGATTCTAATACTTTGGAAGCTATAGCACCTTTTTCATCATCAGCTTGCAATGTGGTACTCTCAACTACTGGTTGTATTTCTTTTTTAACTGATTCTGTTACTTCAGAAACAGTAGATACTCCAGTAGTGACTACACTCTTGGCAATATCACTTTGTTCAGCGATAACAGTCGGCTCAACTTCTAACTTTGAAGGTCCAGCAACATCTGTTACAATTGTTTCAAGTTTGGTCTCCCCAGATTGGACAATTGCTTTTTCTTTTAAAATCGCGACAGCAAGGTCAACTCGTAAAGTCTCAGTAATGTCAGCTAAATGCTCTAAGATGCCTTTATTGATAGAAGTTATCTCTACCAAAGTATCTAAAGGTAAGGTTTTAAAAGCCGTAAGAGTTATATATAATTCTTGCGCCAGCTGTGCTCGTTGAGTATTAGCTTCTTCTTTTAAAACATTGCTAGTTTCTGCTTTTAAATTAACTTCAGAAGCAGCGATGTTTTTGCGAAGTTCTTTAGCAATAATAATTGATCGCTTTAGTTCTTCGACGTTAACAAGGTCGCACAATTCATTAATAGCTTCAGTTACATCATCTGATGTAAATTGATCTATGTGTTGTACTAATATATCTGGAAAAAATATATGATTTAATTGTATAACATATTTTATTAGGAAAAAGGTTAAGTACGTAGATGTTTTGTAGAAATTCCTATTTAAATTTAAGTGCAAGTACACAACACGACATGAAAAAGTAACAAATTCAAATTACCAATAGTAGCCTTAGGAGTTTCTTGTAGTTCAGCTTTTTGAACTAGTTCAACATCAACGAGCTTCTCATCAATTTTAACTTCATGAACCACTGGTCCGAGATCTTCAATCATAACGGCGCTTAGTGACTCGGTTTTTAAAGTCTCTTCAGTTGCGACTTCAAGAGCTTCATCTGTGATTGCTACTCCTAATTGAGCATCTTCCTTAGATACTGCTTCTACAGAAGTCACTTCAATTTGCTCCACGACCAGAGTCTCAGTGCTCTGGACAGCAATCATCTCTCCTGGTTGAGCACTAACAGGTTTTTCTATTTCTTGTATAGATAAAAGCTTAGCATCTTCTGATACGACAATTTCTTTAGTTTCAGCAACTCTCCTTTCTAATTCCTCAGTTGTAACAAATAACTGCTCAGTTGGTAATAACTGCATGACGTCACCTACTTGTTCCAAACTAGTGAGATCTGTGGTCGATGCTACCGTTTCGGATTCGGACTCTGTGACTTTGCAAATAGCACTCTTTACTGCTTCAACTGGCTTTTCTATTTCAATCATAGGCTCAGCTGGAGCTTGCAGGGCAATGTGTACACTAGTGACTGCGATAAGATCTGCTTGCAATTGAGCAGTTACTTTTGCAATTTTCTGTAATACTTCCGTGCTAAGTGCAGGTGCTAACTCTTGCGCGCTATCAAGCACTTGGACTTGCAAAGCGGATAACGCTTTATGGAGTTTTTGTGCTAATCTAGTTTGTTCTTCACGAACTTCCACCACTTTTTCTAGACAAACATTTTCGTTTGCCATCATTTCTGAAGCTACAATAGATTCACGCAACTCTTTTGCGATTTCCATTGTTTCTTTCATGTCGTCAATCTTTATTATTGCAGAGATTTCTTCTACTATTTCAATTAATTCAATGTATTGGTCGATATGCTGTATGATTTGTTTAGCTTTCTCTGAAAATTAATTATTTATTTTAGTTAACAAAAATAAGTTTTTATTTTATCAATATGTAACATAAAATAAAAAGCATAAAGGATAAATGCATTTTAACAGTGGTGAGATAAATATGACATGTAATGTTACTGAATTTTGATCAAAGAACACAGGTCTAAAATGTAATTTCACCGGTTTTGTTTAAACGAAGACACACATCGCAATATTAATTAATGGTTATAAATATTTCCAACCTTGTGCATTAAGTTAACGAAACACGTAATAAAAGGCCTATTAACGTCTTTAACGTTACAATTGCGTGTGTACAAAGCTCTGATTAATATCCATGACTAAGCCAGATTATTAACATCCACTCGAACTTTACCTTCTTTTACTTCTACATTATCCAACACATCAACTTTTTCTAACTCAGTCAATAGTTGATAGGTAGAAAGAAATACACATTTAATTTTTTCTATTTCTAATTGGTTTTTTCCGTCGTAGATGTCCGTACTTTGCCAATCGAATTTTGACAAAATACTTTTTAGACATTTTGTTTTTTCATCTTTGATTTCTGTTATTTTAGTCGAAACCAACTCTTCCGGGTTAAGTGCCAATAATTTCTGTAGTTCGGTTGCTATTTTAAAGCTATTGCTTAAGTCGGTCTCGGAAAATATGCCCGATGCGACCAGTAAGTCTATTTCATTATTCATGAAATTTTCTAAAGCGCTTTCCAAAGAATTGACATTCGAATTGATATCTATAAAAAATTGTGGATAACATGAATACTTTCGTATAAAGTTTTAGATTAAATTTCAAACGCTGTTGTTTTTGAGAAGCTTGTAAGGCTTTCTTTGAAATGAATTTATGTATTGTAATAAGCTAATTTTTCACTTTAAAATAACTAAGTACAGTAAAGTTAACACTCACCTTTAGGAATTTGGTCCTCTATGTAAATACTGACTTTCTCGGAAGACAATATACATTGAAGAGTCTTCTCAATTTCTTCCATTGGTTTTGTAATTTCCTTTACGACTTGACCAGCTTGCAAGCTTTCTATTGCCCGCAAGCTATCCTGTATTAACTGTATCTCTTTGTCAACTTCAACGATTAGTGAAACGTCTTCGTTAGCAATCGCCTCCTCAATTTTAATTCCTTCAATTATTTCTTTGTGTTTTTCAGTCATTGTTTGAACTAGAGATTCAGTTGTTGTTACGTCGACAGAAATCGAGTCTTCATCAACACCCCTAAGGACCTGTTCTTGAACATTAATTAATTGACTGTGAAGTGCATGCAGAGGTTCTAGCATTTCGGTCAAGGCTGCTTTCAAAGGTCCTTCTTCTATCTTTGGTTTTGAAATTTTAACATCTAAAAGACTTTCTTGTAAGACATCTGTGCAATCAGACAGACATTTTAGAAGAATCAATGTCTTACCCGTACCACATGCATCTTTGTAATCTTGATGTTTCTCAATACAAGATGAAATTTTATCTAATAGTTCTTTCGTTGCTATATCTTTATTAAGCGTTTTATTGGTTTCAATAAAAACAGTGAAATCTTCCATCATATTAGCCAAATCATTTTCGTCGGCTATTGCAGCCTCAGCGTTCTTGATTTCATTTATAATATTAACATGTATATTTTTCATAGAAGATTTAGCAGACTCTATTATTTCTACAAATTTTTTGACTGTTTCAACAATTTGTTGATTTTGTTTACTTTCTTTCTTGGCTGCTTCAATCAATTTGTCTGAGCTATCAAACTTCGCTAAAGGAGTTTCTATCAAAAGCTTTGCTTGAGAGTCAACTATTTTTACAAGTGAAGCCTGAACGTGTTGAAGACAATCATTGGAATGAAGCAAAAAAGTAGCTAAGCAGCCGTTGATGTCATCTGACAAAGTTAATTGATATTTTTTAGATTTAAATTCATTAATTGTACTTTGCAAAGAATTAAACTCTTGCAGCAACCTTATTATCTTTTTGTGAGTAGTTGCTTTTGACATTAGGCAGCGTAGAATTGTGAACTCATTTTTACAAGTCTTGAAAAAGTCTTCCACTATCATAAGATCAGCTAATGGCATCTCTTGTTCGGAATCCTGAACGACATTTACCGCACTATCTACTATATCTTCCATTAGTACAAGAGAATCAGATTCTATTTCAGCTGCCACTTGAGGTGAGGTACATATCAGGTCAGAAGCTCGTGAAAGGTCAACGAAATCATATTGTTCTAGTACAGCTATGTTACTTTGTATTTCATCAATAGTTTGAATTAGTTTAGCTTCTTGTGCTAATTTATCTGGTTCTTGAGGAATAAACTGTATCATCTCATCTTGTACGAAAGCTACTTTTTCATACAAATCTTCAGTAATAATTTTAAGTTGATCTATTTTTATTCCTTTTGATACATTAGTCGCATTAAGAAGGCTTTCAATTGTAATTTCCAAAGCTTTAAGTTTATCCGGTCTAGGAATATTTTTTTCGCCTTTAGTAGTTTCAATAATATCTTTTAAATGCTCGCACACTTCTCTTAGAGCGCCGACTTTGTTCGCTATTTCAACTGTATTATCAGCGGTTTGCATAGCGGGAAACACAGCGAGCATACATTTATCTAAATGCTCTTTAAATTCAGATAAACTCTGAATCACGGAATGTATTTTTTCCGTCGGCATTTCTAATATATTTTCGTATATTGGAATGTTACTAGTATCTAACACCGACAAACTTTGCTGGAGCTCCTGCATAGGTTCAGCAATTGCTATAAGTTTTGAAGGGTTGATAAAGGTTGTTATTTCATTCGAACCTTCCATTAAAACAGGATGCAAAACTTCTTCGATTCCAGAAAAGAGTTCACCTAAGCCAACGACGAATGATTTCAGACTAGAATAATCACTGACTTCCGATAAAGTATCTAATGCATCAATAATCTCGGGAGCTTGAAATACAGTAATGTGTTCATTCAATGTTTGCAAAGCTTGGGCCGTTGCAGTAGATTGAAATTCTTGGTTAAATGGTAAAATATCTTGCTCTACGGCAGTTTCTTCGGCAAACGGTAAGACTAAGCGATCAGATGGAAGAGTATCTGCAGTCGTCTTTATACCTGAGATATCTTCTAATGTAGACATCTCATCTGCTGCTTCTATTCCCGCTTGTTCTTCTATCATAACTATACAACTCTGTAGATTTTGTACTGCACTTGCCATGTTCACGCTCACATCATAAGGAGTAAGGTCTTCACCGTATTGAGAAATAACATCTTGTTGTATTATTTCCAATGTTGTGTGTAATTCATGCAATGGTTTAGCTAAAGATGTTATTATTTCACTATTGTCTTTCATGCTATCAATGTTTTCAACAATCTGTTGATTTAAAACAATAATATTTTGATTGAGTTCGCAGAGCGGTGTGGCAAGTGTATGAGCGAATGATGACATGTCTGAAAACTCTGAGACATGTTCTTCTTCAACACCTTCAGCTTTTACATAAGCGACACTCCGTTTAAGGTCCTCTAAAACAGGACAAATATTTTCCAATGTTGGAGTTATACTCAGTATCAAATCTTGTGTTGAATCTATTGCTTTCACATTTTCGATAGCAGCTATTGCATGATCTATACGTTCCAAAACTACTTTTGCTTTTGTTTCATCATACACATGAGGAATAAAGTCTTGTATGTGTTCAGACTCAATTTGCATGCTTACTTCTTCAGCATTGTTGATGGCTTCTTGTATACCAACCAACGTATCTGCAATATTGCTGAGAATTAAGCAATTTAATTCAGAATCAAAAACATTCGAAATGAACTGATCTTGAATTATTCTCAATGTATTATTAAGACTTGCCAGAGGAATAACATTTTCAACATCTAGATTTTTAATCGATGCATTGATTCTATTAACTGCATCACAAATCTCCATCAGAATAAAATACTTCTTGGATTCGTTACTTTCAATTACATTTTCCAAGATTTTGGTTAAGTTTTTGTGAAATGCAGTCATGTGCGTCTTGACTTCTGGCATTGGATCTAATTTTGGCAGATTATTTTCTAAGGTAATAAGAATTTGAGCCATTTTTTGTAAGGCATCTAACTTATTGTCGCTTTGTAAAACATCGTACACACCCACATTATTTTCAATGACCTCTATTTGTGATGATATTTTGTTAAGATTTTCTTTAATTGATGCCACTGCCTGTTTCAGTACAGTCTTATTTTCACTTCCAGAATCTGTAGGTAACTGTTCAAAGGAATTCCTAAGTTTAACTATGGATTCCATGACAGTTTCAATAATTCCAGTATTATATTTATGTAAGGACGTATTTGTTTCTTTTACAGATAAAGATTCTATTTGTTCCAAAGCTGTTTGCAAATCTTGTATGGGGCCTGACATGTCGCTAAGAATTACATCACTGTTCCGTATTTTAGCTATATCTACCATCTTTTCACTATCAGCACTTTCAGCGATATTTAGCAAAGAATTGAGAGGACTTTTTAATTCAAATACTGCTTTTTGAGTATCTCTTAAATGTTTTACATCTATAGAAGGTTCCTCTACTTTTATTTCACTGGCTTCACTGAGAAGATTTCTAGCTTTGATAGTATCGGCAGAAAATTTAATCACTGTGCTCATTTCATTATTCAATGACTCAATTTCTGTAAGAACTCTATCTTCTGTGAGTAAGAAATCTTTGGATGTAACAGAATTAATATCCGTTATTAGATTTTGCATCTCACTGCCACATGTTTCAATAAATGCTACACATGTTTTTTTAACAAGAGTTTTACTATCACTTTCCATATCAATGCATTTTTCAATAATAGTTAATGATTGATGAAGAGCTTTTAAGGGCTGAGGAAGGTTATTAAATAATGTACTGATAACTTCTTTTCTTTCCGATGCCGATTCTTTAGCGGCATCTGTGATACTATGTATCTCTGACAATGGAGTAATTAAACTACTGATTATTTCCAAACTTCTTGAAGCCGTAGCTGCCGACGACATCAGTTCTGACTTAAGTATAATGTCTCTTTCAATTATCTGTACGTCGTTTATAATTTTAGATAAGGAATTACTGACATTTACCATCTTTACTTTGAATTCATCATAAGTCATTTTTAGTTTCTTAGGCTTTTCCATTTCAAATGATTCTTTTTTACGAAGAACTTCTTCTTTAGCCTTACTTACAGACTTTTCACTACCTGAACTTGACCTTCGAGAACTACGACTAGTTCGGCGCTCTCTTTTAGGTTTAACGACTGGAGATGATTCAGCTTCTAATGAATGTTTCATGGCTTCATCTTTGAAAAGTATAGTCTTAGTAGGTTCTGATGACTCTTGACCATCTTCTCTTGATGGTTTTGAAGATTTTGACTTTGGTTTTCCAGAACTGTGTGCACTTTCAAAACTTTGCTGATCACTCATAGATATGGCTTGAGTATCATCTTCCCTCTTATCTTCAGATAGTGATTGATCTCGTGATAAGCTGAAGAAGTCATCGGCACTTCTTTGTGAGTCTGATTTTTTCCTGCTAAGTTTAAGTGATACATCTGATTTTTCATCTGATAATAATGCCATTGTTTTTTCCAAATAATCTTCCCCTCCGATTTCAATGTCTTGATCTAAGGATAACTGAGGTAGGCCATTTTCATCAGCTATCGATATATCTTCAATATCTGCTTCTGTTCGCATGTCTTCATCGGGAGAAACGAAATATTCCGGTGAAACATCTATTATAACTGCTTCCATCAACAAATTACCAGATGTTGATGTTTCCTTGACAAATCTTAGAGGAGGAAGCTCTACTACATTATGTTCTGTTATGTTCTCTGATAACTGATCAGCGTACATTTCAACTATTTGTAACGCTTCTTCTTCTGTCAAATCTGGAGTTTCATAAAGAGAAACGGATACTTCTTTTCCGTCAAATGAAAAAGAAATCTCTCCTTTGTCATCAAGAGTGGTGACGTCACCTACAGGTGTATCATACATCTGCGAAGTTCTCTCTTCATGTATTGTACTAAGAGATAAGTTTCTTTGCAGAGCTTGTTCTTCAGCTTTCTTTTTCTTGGCTTTCATGGAATCATCAAAGCCAAGTAGCGAGGCTGAACTGGCGGCTATACCCATACAGTTCTGAGCTTCGCAAGTATAAGTCCCAAGACAGCAAGTGCCATCTTGCCCAGAAATTATCCTATGGATATCACCGGGTTTAAGTTCTTCGCCGTCTTTGTACCATTTGAGTATTGGTTGTGGGACACCGATGACCTTGCACTCAAGGTTCACCGCTCCTTCTTCTGATAGAATGGCTTGTAGGTTCTCTAAAAATCTCGGTTTCTTATAATGTCTAGGTATGATTAGTTTGAGGAAACATGAGGTTACGCTGTGTCCGAAGTCGTTCATCGCGACACACTTCCATTCGGCTTGATCGAGGAACTCAAGGCTTTGGATGTCCAGGTAGAACACCCCGCGGTCTTCCCGGCCGTGGTGGCAACGAGATGACTCGTCCACTGGCTGGTCGTCTCGGTACCATAATACCGACGGTTCAGGCGGAATGGCGACTGGAACAAACAATAAGACACTTGACACTTATGTGTTATAATATAAGATTCAATGAAAAAACAAAAGGAATATTAATTGTATTCCCATTCTAAATATCTGCATAGTTTCAAAAGATTTTCAAAAAATAGATTAGAACGTTTTATTTTACCTTTAACAGTAAAACGGAATGGCTCATCAATTTTAGCTTCGACGCTCTTCAAGCCCTGAACGAACTTCGGAGCTTGATTCTTATCGAAGAGCTGAAGCTTCTCTTCTTCATTTAGCTGATTCTGTATATCCTCCACGGTAAGTTCAGCAGAACTGCTGGCTTGTCCCATGCAATTTCTTGCTATACAACAGTAAGATCCTAAAGAGTTGGTGCCTGTAAGTTGGTAGACATCGCCTGGCTTTAATTCTTGACCATCTTTGAACCAGCTGAGGACTGGAGTAGGGAAGCCTACGACCTTGCATTCGAAGGAAACTAATCCTTCTTCTGTCAACACTGCTTGTAGGTTCTCCATGAATCTTGGCTTCCGATAGTTTTTGGGCACTGCGGAAAAATGACAATAATGAATTAATATAACATATAATCAAAGAATATAACATACTTAACTAAATTAATTTTTAAAAAATTTACTAAACGGGCCATTAACATGTTACATGTAAAGGTCTCGGGTTCGAACCCAAGGCGCGCACCTATGACTTTTCGTAAGTTATGTGCGTTTTATAAATTAATTATCACTCTCCGTGCCTCGGATAGCACGTTAAGCTGTTGGCCCCGGCCGGCCCCGGCTGTCAATTGTAGATCTTTGACAGTCGTTACGTCAGAAGGCCGATAGTCTGACAACCAGTCTTACCAAGGCTTGTTGACAAACAAAAACATTTTTCCTCTAAGTAGGTACCAAGGGGTATCGTGTAACCCAGTATCTGGGTTGTGGAGGTCTGATAGGCAGTCGCTCCATGTAAAACACTGGTATTCAGCTGCATCCGGTAAGATTGGAAGCCGACCCCAACATAGTTGGGAAAAGGGTAGGCAGATGATGATGTCACGGAGCGACTCTGTTTCCAGCAACCTATTTATACTCAGTTAGGTATATAAAGTTAGAGTACCTAAGTAGCGTAACCTTTTTACCTTATCCTACTAAGCTGGATCAATAGATAAGACTATGGCTAATGGCTATGGCTGGCAAGACGCATAATAATGCGTCTTGCCTTCATAAGTAATATTAATAAAATATTAGGTATTATACTTGGCACTGAGTTATTGTTAACTTTACCAAAATAAAAGTGTAATCAGAGATGGAGCTAGTTGTTGCTGGAGAGCAGGTCCACGTCGTGGTTGCCGTCTGTGCGTATAGGTGGCAGTGGTCGCCATAGTTCAGTTTAGTCCAACTAGATGTCGCTGTCAGGTTTAAATTCAAGCCTTGGAGTATCGCTACGGTTTCGTTCATGTCACTCGATTTATATAGGTAGGACACAGTTTATGAGTAATGATTTGTAATAAAGTAAGTTTAAAAATGAAACTGAATTTGTATGAAATTTTCAGTCAGGTTAGTTAATGGACTTTAAGCAGAGTGATAGTCGTAGATTTCAGAATAACTTGAAATATTGCACATTAAATTTCAGAAACCCCAAAAACTAAACTTTATGAGCATGCTAGCGCATCGCCCGCGACTTTATCTAACCCGCTGAGGAGAGAAATATTGTAAATTTTATATACATGTTGTTTGCACAGGATTCGAAACGAAACGAATTCAAATCCCGCCCGTATCCAATTTCTTAAATAATTATAGTAAAATATCTAAGTAAGTCACGATTAGGCATTTTAATTTATTACCCGACTACAAAAAAAAGGAGGGTTATGATTTTAGCAGTCTATGTATGTATGTATGTATGTATGTAAGTTTGTTCATCTGTTCCCTCGTAGCTCCTAAACTATTTGTTGTAATTCAATAAATAAGGTGTCTATCGATGCGTCTTAATGGTCTGCGGGTTATAGGATTTATGAAATTTCGTAAAATCAAATAAGGTGGATTTTAAAAATAAATTAGTCAGCTCGAAATAAAGTTAAGGTAAATTTATCCGGTTTGATATCAAATGGAAGGTCTTGATGAGCACATTCAGAATATGTATATATTATCTATATATTCTGGACCACTTCTTAGAATATCAGGCTTCTAACTACCCGTTACGACTATCATAAATATATGTGATTATAACACTGCATACAATGTGAAAACGTGATAACAATAAATATTTACTAATTAAATTAAAGTTTCTACACATCACTGCCTATTAAATTATGATTATATTTTAAAATAATGTTAATTAAAATGAGATTTCTTTTTCGTAACTAGATGGCGTTGGTTTGCGGTTTTGTGGAAGTAAGTAACATAGAGTTAATAAAAATACCTCCTCAAAAATCCCGGAATCGTAAACATAACAATTAAATCCCGGGATTTTATTAATATGGACTGGATTTTAACCTATAGTTTTTATTAGAATTAATTTTGTATGTAAAATAAAACTCATTAATTTAACAGTTTTAGTACCGAACTACTTAAGTATTACATTATCTGTTACCGATGTCTAAAAACATAATAAAGACTTTTTATTATAATAATTTAGTTCATATGTATTTAAAACGTAAAATTAATATTTTGGAGAATTTATTACATGTTTTAACACATGTTTGCTTATTAAATATAATAAATTATTTAATAAGAAATTTGAAAAACAACTGATACGGAAAGGATTCGAACCCACGATTTCCGACGTACCGTGCCGACGCTCTTACCGCTGAGCCACCGTATCCCATCAAAATCAGTCGAAATTTCAAATGTCTTTCTACGCCTAGGGCTTAAATATAATACAGCTTGGCAAAAAAGAGTCTGAGGCGGTGACAGCTGAAACTAAAAATAAAAATCTTAAATAACTACGTTTGTGAGTACTAAAATAACATAAAAATGATTCATTTGATTAAAATTAATGACAAAAAACTCGTCATAGAAATATGTAAGCACTTAATAACTTGTAATTTGAATTGTAGTGTGAAAAGTGCGACAGCGGCGCCCCCAATTTTTCCAGACTCTTTTTTGCCAAGCTGTACTTCTTACTACTTTTCATGTATACTTCTAAGAAATATATGAGGCCATGTTTTAATAGCTCGAAGTCGCGGACGACACCTTTGAAATAAATTTAATTTAAAAAATACATGACATTGACTAAAGGTTTGAACCGAAGTTGACAGTTAAAGAAATCTACCTATTTAAGAACTACCACATTCTAAAAAATTGTGATTAAAATGAATTTTATTGGTTTCTTTACCACTAAAAATCATTGAAAAAAAATATAGTATAAAAACTAAAACCCGACTACTTACTTAAAATCTAAAAACAAGCTTCTTAGATTTTAAATAAAATTCTGTAGTCGGAGGCCTTAATGTATTATAGGTAAATAGGTACTAGATAATCTTCCAAGGGTAAATACTTTGTAATTTGGTGGCCTCCGACTACAGAATTTTATTTAAAATCTAAGAAGCTTGTTTTTAGATTTTAAGTAAGTAGTCGGGTTTTAGTTTTTATACTATATTTTTTTTTACTAATTGGCTTTAATTAAATTTGGATGACATCTCACCATCCATGGTGACATAGCAAGTGGAGATGCCGACGCGGCCACCCGTGCTGGTCGCGACACACTTCCACTCTCCTTCATCAGGCCACTCCGCTGAAGGAACCTCGAGCAGGTAGCCACCAGCACCATCTTCTAGTACATGGTACCTGAAATATTTGATGAAATATTGATTGATTTTGTATCCACAACCGG
Source organism: Protodeltote pygarga (assembly GCA_936450705.2). Taxonomy (NCBI): domain Eukaryota; kingdom Metazoa; phylum Arthropoda; class Insecta; order Lepidoptera; family Noctuidae; genus Protodeltote; species Protodeltote pygarga. The sequence goes on from OW388248.2 coordinate 18,561,703, forward strand.
GAACTGTTTTAAGTACCTACCTACATTAACCACTCCACTAACTGAGCTATTAATTTTATTATCGATCTTATTCACGGAACTGAAAATCTACAAATTTCTTATTAAAATGATATTGACGAACCGTCCCATCGGACTACGAGAGTGAGGGAATAGAGATTGCATCCGTGTTTGGGCACACTATGCGTTGTGTAATCTACGTTGAAATAGGCCGCTGTGGCTGAAATTCGAACATTATTATGTTAGCTTACTTTTCACTGGGCTCGATTTTTCCCTCTTTGTTGTACCAGACGACGCTGCGTGGCCACGGCGGCACCACGATGTGGCAACCCAGCGTCAACGGCTCGCAGATCCTCACGAATTGGTCCTCCAACTCCTTCGTGAAGATCGGCGGCGGTTCTGGAGTTACACTGCTGGAAGATTAAAGGAAATTAAAAATTACTAAAAAGTGATTCATTTAATGACAAAAAAGTAAGAACCAAATAACTTGTAATTCTGAATTGTAGTATGAGAAATGCGTAGGTAAATGGCGCAATAAAATCCTTACCATTTCAAATTTGTGACCACAAACTCAATTCTTTATAAAATATATTAAAGCTTATATTAGATTAATTTACCTGGAGCTTGGTCTCGCGGATCCTTCTCTGCTGCCGCGGCCCACGACATGGACTTTGGATGAGGAGTACGCCCTGCCCATACAGTTGACAGCTTCACACGTGTAAGTGCCGAGGGAGGTAGGATCCTCGGCGTTTGCTGTCAGGGCAAACACGTCTCCTGCTTTTATCTCGCGACTGTCCTGAAAGTGGTTGTAAATAGGGTAGGTATAGAAAAAATAAGGAATTAATCCAAAATTTTACTGCACAATACCTAATTATAAAAATCTAAGAAATAAGATAAAAAGATAAACTTAATTTAAAAGACCGCTACTTATAGGCTACGTTCCCAAAACTGTTGGCTGTATTGCCTTGCTGGATGGCTATACGTAGCCTTTAGGCAAGATCCTCCTCCTAGCCATATTATACCCAAACTTTGTTGGGGTCGGTTTCTAATCTAACCAGATGCAGCTGAATATCAGTTTTATACGGAGCGACTGCCTATCTGACCCCCGCAACCCAAAGGGATACGATATTCTCTAAGGTTAGATCAGTCACTCCCTGTATCGACTGTCAAAGATCTTCATGACAACCGCGGGGCCAACGGCTTAACGTGCTTTCCGAGGCACGGAGCCTTTAGGCAAGGTACATACCAGCATTTTGGTCACGAGGTGTCTCGTCGGTCCCAGTGTCTAGACCGTATTTACCGACGGATTTACCGTCAATGTCCGATAAATCTGTGTAAATTTTACAGCCGCCCAGCCTCCACAGTCCCAGCGTTTCAAACCCAAACGGCTCAAATATGTAAGAATAAAATATAGGTAAAAGGTGCAGGGATGTTGGTAGTACTATTCTCATTCGCATCTACAGCTGCGGAATATCCACAAAAGTTATGCAGAGCTTTTGCGGATGAAGATCAACGTCAGTTGTCTCGACAAGAAATTGTGAGCGTGCAGAGAGCGTGAGTGAAAATAAAATGCACCAACTTTTTTACTACTTTTGTTTAATATAAAGAAATAACAAAAAAGTGCATTTGTTTTTTAACTGACTTCATAAAGGTTCTTAATTCAATGCGTATTTTTGTTATTCTTTTCGAAGATGATTTCAATGTCATTGTTTTCAGTGTCCTAGTTTCTTAGGCCATTCCTCGATGTCGGTGTCACTTTTCTTAACACATTCGTATTTACTGGCTTCTCTACGTAGTAGGTACCCAACTCCTTTTATCTTTTAAATAATTTAAAAAAATACTTATAACTTATTATAATCATATTATATCATATCTGCCGCATGCCGGAAGAGCTATGGGCAAAAATTACCACTCAGTGGATCCCAGAGGGCGGAAAACGGCCGCGCGGCAGGCCCAGAAAAAGATGGCGGGATGAGCTAGACACTCATTTGGAGGAGTGGCCTACTAAAGCTTTGAACAGAGAGGAGTGGAAGGAGGGAAGGGAGGCCTTTGCCCTGCAGTGGGAAATGTTTGGCTCATAATTTTAATTTATTAATTATTACTTATAATACGGATTACGCAATTTTATAATTAAATGTGCATTTAATCATATAAGCCGCATTACGAGCCGAAAATATCATATAACCACTGAAAATACTGTTTTATTCGCAAAACGGGACAAATGACTTACTGCCAGGAATACTAGGAAATCCATTTTGCGTACGTACGGGCTTTTTACAAAGGTAAAGAATACCTACAATCAGTTAATACTGCTATTGTAAACTCTTGTATTAAGAGGTGAAAGATAACATTATAACTTAACTGGCTGAATATTTTTTTCAAATTACCCTCTCTATTTTATATCCACTAACAGCTACCGCCTGAAAAAATATATGTACCTTAACTTATGAATATTTTCAACTATTTTATCCGGTCTCATGTTTATATAACTGCAATTTGTTAAAATTGATTCCAGTAACATTTTACAATATAAATACAAAATGTATTTAAATTGTAACATTTACCTCTGATCTCTACATAAACAAACATTTTTTTCAAATATTTTTGTATAACTATGCGAAAACAGTTCGAAATGAAAATATTTTATTTTCATTTCCGGCCTTAATTAAAATCAGTGTTTGTGGCGATGTGTACAAAGGTACGGTATACTGGACTTTCAGGGTTCCGTACCCAAACGGGGCTTTATTACTACGCCTCCGATGTCAGCCGTCTGTCCCAAGGCTTTATCTTTAAACTATAAACGTAAAACTGTAATACTTTAAGTTTACAAACATAAAAATTGCCTAAAGTGTAAACTCTAAACTCACTGCGGTAGAAAATAATAAGGTAAATTATAATATAATGTAACACTATAATCTTTCGTACGCGTAGTATAAACAGTCACTTCCTTTCAGACGGGACGAGCTTAAATGCGATTTTCTTCTATTAAAAGAATGATTCAAAAGGAATTTATAGTACTTAGGTTAAATTAGAACCGCTAGTACCATAAATATAGAATTTAGATACTCATCAAATAGATCGGATTTAAAGTAACTAAGGCGAAACTAAAACCATTAAACCAAAGTGAAGAAAGATAGAAACACGTTTTATTTGTGTGTGTGCGAATCTATGCATGTGTGCATTGCACTCGTATAATATAATAAATTGGTTAATAGGCATGAAAACCCGAGATTTTTAAAATTACTGTTTATTAATTTAGTTTCATCACAGATTAATAAATAGTTACTAGGTACGTAAGTTTCGTTCATGAGTCACTTTCATAGTAGGCCGTATCGTGTACGTGGAATGATCTTGGCTTTCTCGGCTCTGACATACTAATATGTATGTTCTTTGTCTGATCGATTGCCTACACTACACAGGGCCGTAATTCTAAATTTGCGGCTAGTACTGTATATAGAACTGGAGATATTTACCTTGAACCATCGCAACACGGGTGTAGGGACGCCGACAACTTTGCACTCTAGCGAGACGGTTCCCTGCTCAGTCAGGAGCGCACGGAGCTCTTCTACGAATTCAGGACGCTTGTACGCTTTTGGCACTGCAGGAAAAATGACGTATTAAAAAATAGCATAAAAAGTACGATTTATACGTTAGACTTTAGCACAACACGTTTTTCTATGCGCAGACGACGCGCGTAGAATGCAATCAGGACGCTCGAGCTCAGCAATCGCAAGACTGAAGTCACAATGGTTACCTTTGCATACGATCCTTGGGTTGTACCGCACAAACGCGCTGTTACATCGCTACAAACGCGCTGTAAACGCTCGTTTTTAGCGATGTATCGCGTATCGATGGCGTCGCTCGAGACAACTAAAGCGGGTTGATAATGCGAAGAAGCGCAAATAAAAACGCGCGTCTTCAGCTTATTAAAAAAACGTGGTGTGCAAAGGCCCTTTCAATATTTTATTTGTGTGTAAGTGCTTTATGATGGTGTGAGAAGTTATTTTCGTGTTCTCTATCAACAAACCCTTCAACACCACGCAGTTATAATAAAAAATATATTGTTTGCGGTTCAATGTTGCGACACGCGTGTCAAAAGGCAGACAAATTGTTAAAAATAACAGTGGAAGTGCTAGGTCCGTGGGGTCGCTACTGCCCAACAGCTCGCCACAAGCTGCCCTGCGGGTTTATTATTATTATTCCATTTATTTATTTTCTATACATATAAAATACATTTTTAAATATATATAAAAAAAATAAAAATATACATTTAAAAATATAAAATATAGTAGCCCACCGGTATCGGGAACAGGGTCCAAGCTACCGATGGTTAGGGGTCCAGAGAGAGAAACCTCCTCACTATTCGCGCCGTGTCCAGCAATACTGCCTTCTGCGCCAGGCTCCCAATCCAGCTGCCTAACGAGAGCCTCTTCAGATGTTTGTCGAGGCTCTTGGCTATCAAGCCATGGGCCGATATAACTATCGGCACAATGATTGCAGAGTCAATATCCCACATGTCGACAATCTCACGTGCCAAGTCAAGATACTTTACTTCTTTATCTTTTTCGACTTTCGTGAGATTGCCGTCATGAGGGACAGCGATGTCCACAATCATTGCGCGGCGTTCCAATCGATCTATCACCACTATATCAGGCTTATTGGCTACAATAGTCCTATCAGTGATGATAGATCGATCCCAGTACAATGTGGCACGACCATTCTCAAGAACTGGGTCGGGCACATACCTATAGTATGGCACTTCCAACTCGACAAGGTTGTATCTCAAAGCAAGTTGCTGATGGATAATCCTAGCCACTTGATTATGTCTGTGCAAGTATTCGCCGTTAGCAAGTCGAGAACAACCAGAAATAATATGCCTAAGGGACTCGCCCGGACAATGACATGCCCGACAAATGTCAACCGTGCCATCCTTCACAATATATTTCCGATAATTATTCGTCATGATAACTTCGTCCATAATTGCACAGACAAAACCTTCAGTTTCCCCAAAGAGGTCACCGAACCGTAGCCAGGATACGGACGCTAAGAAATTTATATCAGGTCCATGAAGGGCCCGAAAAAAGCGCCCGTGTAGCTCTTTATTATTATTATTATTAGCCTGTACTGTCCCTGTATTATTACTATAATATTAATTATAAGTAATAGAATTTTAATTAATTAATACTTTTGGCGTAAGGTAGAGGAAAGGAAGGTAATGTGGAATACTGTTGGTAATTTGGGATAGCAGGGTTTCACAAAAACTAAAAGCGCAATCTCATTTTACGGACCATAGAATGTTTACAAGTAGCGTCATCTATCAATATGTGTACACGGATAGTCTGTCATTTTTCTAAGATAGCGCCCAGAGTTGAAAACGTGAAACAGCGCGCGAGCAATTTTTCGAAGTACGTGTTTAACCCATTGCCATCGCTAAATTTCCTTGTGATTGTGCTGTTTAGCTTTATGTGTACTATTAAATAGATAATTAATTTTGCATATTAGCTTTGATTTCAACGATTTGTATATTATAAATATATTATAAATTGAGGTTATGTCAAACTATGTCTTGTTGCTAATTTGGAATACCCGATGTGATGAATACCAAAATAGTATGCCAAATTACCTTCAGTCGGTTTAGGAACCGATTTTACATAGTATACTCCTATTCCAAAATACCTGCACCCCATTTCTAAAACTAAATTGTGCCATTTTGCATTCAACCTAAAATTTGAACCTGTAGGGATGTTTAATTGTTTTTGATAGCTTGCACATTGATAGTAAGATAATATTGCTTCAATTGAATCAAGGTTTTATTTCTTAATACCTCACGGAAAAAAAGTTGCAGGTCTAAAACAAAATGGTATTCCAAATATGCTGCAGTTCCTCTACAGATATAATGTAACACACACTCAGTTTTACCTACATTATTTTTCACATTAAGTGTGTGTGTTCATTTTCATAATCATTTTAAAACTCTCTAAAACTAGTTTGCATGTATTTAAATAATATTTAGTTGTGCTTGACTGCCTCATTGGTCTAGTTGTAGCATGCGCGACTGCTAAGCATGAGGTCCTGGCTTCGATTCAATTCCCGGGTTGGGAAAAGTGTTATTGGGTTTTTCCAATAAGTAATTCTCAGTAGCAGCACGGAGCCAGACTACGTGCCCGGTTAATGTCAATAGGCTCGCCCCCTATTAAGCGGGACTTTAACATAGCCAGCTAAAAAAAGGGTTAGGGGTCCCGCTTACGCTGTATACAGGCGGAGTCTATGTAATGTAGTGGTGTTTGTGTTTCTTTTATTTAAAGGATCTTATTCCTTAAAATCGGTTCCATATCTCAACCAAAGCTGCAATACACAGCACAAAGTCTTTAAAGTAAAGTTACCGGTATCGTGTTAGCCAGCAGCTCTTTGTAAAATATGAAGCCTTAATCAATGTCCCGATCTGTTTGATCACGATGTAAGCTTTGATTTGCTTTGAGACTGAGGTAAGCTAGCATTCGAAGCAGAAAGCTTTTGAGAAACATTTATACAGTTGTATGAGATTTTCTAAATAATGTTTGCAAAGCTTATAAATCAAAATTAAAAAGCAAAAATAAGTACTCCGATTCTGGACTCGTTTACAGAAAGCTGAAGAAAAAAACATTATGAAGATCGAAAAGAGATATGAGTTGAGTTGTGTTTTACTGTCTCATTGGTCTAGTTGTAGCTAGCGACTTCTAAGCACGAGTCCTGGTCTCGATCCCCGGATCGGGCAAAGTGTTATTGGGTTTTTCCATTAGGATATTCTCAGTAGCAGCACGGAGTCTGGAATTCTGCACGGTTAATGGCAATAGGCTCGCCCCATATTACATGGGTCTTATAACATAGCCAGCGAAACGTGGGTGTACTGCACACCTCTGCCTACCCCCTCTGAGGAATACAGGCGTGAGTCTATGTTATGTTACCTAAGAACAAAATGCTATTATTTCAACGAACTTAACTTGAATGCTAGACTTATTATTTTTATTTTTTTTATAAATTTCTAATCTTTTCCTTCGGTATAAACATTTTTATTAGAAGAATTTATATTATGCATGCAATGCGATCATGCGAACAGTATCTTAAGTTTAAAATTTTTGTACATAAAAAATATTTGCAGGATTTGAACCTGCGACTGGTAAAAGCCACCAGTCGCTCTGAAAAAAGGTAATCGTATGATTCTAGAGTAAAATTAAAGAAGCTTGCAACAAAACTATTATATATAGCACCATTCTGTTTCCAAATACTCACCAAGTACATTCAAGTGAGCTGAGCAGCTGGCCCTTCCCCCAGCGTTCTCAGCGGTGCAGGTCCATCGGCCAGCATCGTCCACACTGACGGCTGCTACATCTGCACACCAGAAGTTGCCATCTCGAGCCAAGGCTACCCGCTCAGCTTCTAGCAGACGTCTCTCGTTCCGGTACCAAGTCACCTACGAAACAACAAAAATATTGCATGATGTGGATGTCAAACCTGATATTAGTTGTAAGAATAAATAAATAGATAAATAAATAAGTGTATCAATCAAATATTCTATCAAATTGGCAAATCTTGTCCTTGTAGGTAGTAAATTGGGTCATTCCAATTATTATTATTCCATTAGTTAATTACACTCCAAATTTATTTTCTGAAATCTCTTTAAATTATTTATATTGTATACTAAAAAAAATTGTTTCCGTAGGCATCAAGGTATGCTTTAGTAAGGCCGACAAACAGTTTGAATCCCATTTTAAGTATTTCTTAGTAAACCCCACGAGATTTTTACATTATTGCCAACACCTGCTGTGTCAGGTCAGTGGAAGGTGGCTTAGAATAATATCAGTATGGGTATATACTTAGAAAAAGTATTATAAAAAATTTCATTCACCTATTTACAAACTTTTTAATTCGTACGTAAAATGGCGTAGGTAAAGCCTACGCCATCTTTGTTTTTCCGGGAGCTGACAGTTGAAGCGCGCGAACTCACTAACAGATTATAAATAAGTACTACGGATGAGTTTGAAATAGACGAATTATGTCACGAAGTGTTGTTGGACATTCCAATGTATCTCAAGGTTCTTGTAGCGCGTTAATGAAACTGTGTTACGGTGAAAGTTGGATTTCGTAATATTGCAATTGTTCTCTGATCGAGAATGTGTTTCCTTCCTTAGAAACATTATTATTTTAATTTGTAAATATTTAATTATTTAACCATTTACTTACTAAAATATGCTGACTTTTTATCAAGTCAGACACAATTAAAACGTATTGTTTCTCTGGCTGATCAGGCCTTATAAATATTATCTGGAAATTACAAATTTTTTACTCATCTTGAAATAATTTTGTACATATTATGTTTTGAGAAAGTTAAAAAAATGTTATAAGAAGTCCGAAATAATGAGGGCCAAGGATTTGCTGTAACAGAACATGAAAAAAAGTTTGTATAGGTAAAATCTTGTTTATTCTTAGTCTTGGTCGAATTTTTAAACGAAAAGGCCATTTTAAAAAATACAACTTGGATACATTAAACGCAATTTTAAGCTTTACCTCAATTAGGTTAGAATTTATATTTAAAAATCTATATTTATTTTTTTATTCATTATCTCGAATGATAAATATTTCGTGAGATGTGCCAAGATAGTTTACAACTTGAGTGAGGTAAGAAAAAACGAGATGGGTATAGAATATATATTATTACAGAGTTGCGAATACTGGCTGCGATCCATAAATATGAGTTTGGCTATAATTCAATGCTTTACTACATAGGTCTATTAAAGTGTTGTAAAATTTTGTGATGACAATCGTGTTTTGTAAATTTTCATTCAAAACTCTGAAAGTACAGTAATTACAATTAATTTATCAGAGATCGAGAAATAAGACACAATAAGATTTTATTTATTACGAGCTGCCCGGAAAATATTAAGTAGTCAAGTCCCTCTTATAGTTGAACGCAAAGATGTCTGTTTAAAATTATTCGTATTATAATATTATTTTGTTGTTAACGCACTAGCTACCTATATTAATCTAATTAATTTTTTAACAAATAAATTGGATTTAAAAGGAAAGTAAATAATGGATATTACTGTTTAATTAATGCACCAAAGATCAACTTGAATTTAGCAAAACACAAAATTGATTTGGTTTAATTGTTTCATTATTTCTCTTTATTCTATTATGTGCAAAAAAAGTTATTTACGGAAAAAAATTAAGTTATTTAAGTATGATGGATAACAGTTGCAATAACAGTGACATTTTACATATTGTCTAATTTCCAACCTTGTCTACAACGCATAATCTAGGCGCTATTTTGGAATCATAAATACATTTCTTTGTAATAAGTAATTAGGTACACTAAAAATGTTGCTTTCAATCTCTCTTATATTCGCCCGAATGGTTCACTTTACGGCTATGTAAGCCCTTAGTTGTAAATTAGAGAGTTAAAAGCTTTTTTGTGCCAAAATATTTGCGTTGACAGACATTGGCTCAAGAAGTCTTGTGGCAAATAACGATAGATGAAGGACAATACGATTACAAATTGAAATATTATTAACACTACTCAACGCTCCAAAACACGTCACTGGCGTAGCTCAAAAGGCCGCAAAGTTGAAACGAGTAAGCCGGCCAAGTCTAGGGTTGCCAACCGTACTCTATTGTGCTCTACATCATGTAGGCGTACTCTATAATCTATAACACTAATAGAGTACGCTAAAATACTCTTTTTTACATAATGTTTGCTATACATGTTATTTTGCCAGTATAAAATAAATGTACTCTTTTTTGTAAGTCCATACTCTTTATTTATCTCCTTTGAAATCAATATAATCTATTTCTTCTAAAAAAAGTTGGTAACCCTTGCCACGTCTGACGCTCGCTCTGGCCTGAAGAGTGGGCTTACCAACTCTCCCGGGATTTCAAATTTTAGCCTCACGAAAGTCTGGAACTAATCTTAGACATCACAAAAAATCGTGAAAAAATTATTTAATAATTAAATAAAACCGACTTCAAAAGGAACTCAAGCTTGAAATAACTTTAAGACCTTTTGGAGTCGGTTCTAAGTCAAGTTCTAGCCTCTTAAACCTTCTCATTAAGAATTTGACTTGGAACCGACTCCAAAAGGTATTAGTAAAGGTATTTGTATAATAAAACAACATCTTAAGTATGAAAAAAAGTTACATAAAACAAAAAACAATATTCAAGTACCTAAATTCAAATTTGAAATATGTTTTCAACCAAAAAATCTTCCTTTAAACGGTTTTATATAGCTTGCCCTGTTTCTTATTTGGTTCAAATTTAGTAATCGATTTTTCACCCCCTTCCTGTTGACAGATTGATCTGACATTTGGTACACAGCTTTAGTTCTGATGACAAATTTTTTGTGCCTGCTGCCAGCTTTAAAGAAGCTCCCATCCATAACCCTAAACTTAGTCCTGAACTCCTGACTGGTACGCTTGCGCTGTCTATCTCCTCAGTGCAGTCTCACGTTTTTAGACTACGTATAGGTATTAACATCGGTACAATTTTCTAAACTCCGCGCTGCTTTTGACAAGTTTCGTCGAAAAATTCGTTACACTTTATCCTATCCGAATAATCAAACACGAGTCTGAACCGTATTGGAATTTTCAATTCTTTTTTTGAATTCTATGAAAAACCTCTTTTGGTTTCGCCGAGTCCTGTATCCTATAAATCCGTAATGTATTATGGTAGAAATATATGATACTCGCAAAATATTAATACAAGAAAGGTGAGATTCGGCTTGATCTATGATACCTATTACAAAAGCAAGTAAGTATCACATTTTTCCCGGGGATGTGCCTAATAGGTGTTGCGCAGGGCAGGTTCCGGAGCTGGTCTCTTAAGAGGACCCGGGACCTCCCTCCATGTGCGGATGGTGATCACCGGGGTGGTTTTAGTGTGGTAAGAATCCCACACTTCCCGGTCTCTTCCCCCAGAGGCCTTTTGAAGGTTTCCTCCGTAAAAAAGGTATCAGATAAAAAAAAATGCAATTTCTCCTATTAAAGAAGTTTAGAGTTTTGAAGTAAAAAAAGTTTGATACTAGGAACGTTTTTATTTACTGTGTTTTAATCATCAACTTTTTTAAAATTAAAAAAAAATCTAAACCTCTTTATTTCAAAAATATATCTTGTGATATATCCCCGTGGGGATAAAGAATGAGATTGAAAATGACGATCTTAATTTGGATAATTTCGGTGGAATGTTATCAGATTTATTTTGACTAAACTGCATAAATGTTAAAGTGAATATAAATTAATAGTGCAATATGTGTTTTTCCGTGTTGACACAAATTGTCCAATTAAAGCTTAGTAAAGAATTTTTGACTATAATTAATTGTAAGAATCACCCCACCGCTTTAGATTTGCATGCATGGTAGGATAATGGGCTTTCTTACCTAGTTTCTACTTTTGATTCTAATTGAATCTAACCTAAAAATGTTGAAAAACGTTCGTCTCTACCCACTCAAGTGTCTGAAGTATAAGCCAAATATCTGAATTAATAATTCGCACCAGAAGCGGACTTAGAGTATAATTTTAATGTGAAGCTCCAGACGTTTCCGTTAATCCGTATTAAAACAAAAGTCTACAGACGCCTTGACACAGTCACTATCTTAATTAAAATATTGAACAGGATGAATTGAATTAAATTTTCTGTTAAGTAAGCTAGCGAGAACGAGAGCTTTCCTGACATGCGAAACAGGATATAAATCTTTTTTTTTAATAAAACGGGCCATCATTCTTTTAATTATCATAAATAAATAGATGCTTAAGGGTTCAAGTCCCGCCTGAGTCAGTTGTTTTTGCGAATTTCTTATTAAATAAATTCATATAATAAGCAAAGCGGAAACAATAGGGACTGGTCCACACTATGGCTCTGGGTCGAAAGACGTGGAAATCAGAGGACCTTTGCCTAGCAGGGATGATAATATATGGGCTGATAGTAACAGTAAGCAAAACAAGTGCATAAAACACATAATAGTGATATATACCTAATAAATAAATAAATCAGCCTGTAACTGTCCCACTGAAAAGGCCTCTTCTCATACAGAAAAGGATTGAGCATTAAATGCGAAATAAAAACATTATATTGTATACTAGCTTTTGCCTGCGACTTCGTCCGCGTGGAATAGTGACTTCCGGGAGAAAAGTATAGATAGCTGTGCCCGCGACTCCGTCAGCGTGTAACTCCTTGTGTGTTATTAAGTTAATGTATTGGTAATATTGTTTAGATCACGTTCACATGAGGCTTAAGTACCTATAGAACGAAAATACTTCAGCGCAAAGCTTCCGGGTAAACTATATTGAAAGTTGACCCGTCCACCACATGAACATAAAGATTTCTAGAACTGCTAACACGGGAAAGAGCAACGTATAACTGACCATGCGAGAAACAACTGACACCGAGATCTACTCCGGCAATACGAAATTAATTGTCATTGCATAACACACCGATAGGGAATTGCGTCCTTTTAAATTGGAATGGAAAATTATTTGGTATTATTGGTATTCTGGAAATAAAGACGGTTTCTCCTGCACCGCAACCTGTTAAAATTTGAGCCTCGATTATATTTTGTTGCAACTGGGTTACCCCGCCGCGAAGCACGTCGAGCGCGGCAACCGATACACAAAAATAATCCTTATAGCATGATTCTGTATTCACGTGCGATGACTTATTACCGTATTTCATGTATAACTTTGGTGTTTCTACACCGATTTATATGATTCTTTTTTTATTGAATAGGTAATAATGTTAACTTTTTTAAATTAGCAATGAGTGAGAGTGTTGTTAACGTAAGAGTAAACAAATATAATTAGAAAGCTCCGAATTGCTAAGCTATCGGGAGTTTCAGGTGTTATTGTGAGTCAACCATAAAAGATAGGCAAATATGCTGTCAAAGAATATATTTATATAATTTTAAGGTGAACATTTCCGTCATACATGATTTCTATGTAGCTTTAACCATTAAGGCTGCACACGCGACGGAAGCTTAAAAAATGGAGTAACTTCTCCCGCTTTCCCAATATTTCCCTTCACTGCTCTGCTCCTATTGATCGTAGCGTAGTGAAAAGTATACTATAACGTGCCCAGGAGTATGAAGAACAATTGTGCCAAATTTCGTTAAAATCCGTCGAGTAGTTTTTGTTTCTATAACGAATATACAGACCGACAGACAGACAGACAGACAAAAATTTTACTGATTGCATTTTTGGCATCAGTATCGATCCCTAATCACCCCCTGATAGTTATTTTTCAAATATATTTAATGTACAGAATTGGCATCTCTACAGATTTATTATAAGTATAGATAGAAGATAATTATATAGGTACATTATGACATTGAAAGCAACATGGAGTTTTAAAAAGATTAGAATCCTAGAAACAGGGCAGCGGGAAGCTAGTTTACCGCGAAAAAAAAGAATTACCATTTTCCCGAAACCTCTGCATTGGTTTTATTAACAGGAAATGATTTTGCCTCCCGATAGATACGAGTACGCTTTGAGTGAACGTAGCGGGCTTCAAATTATTTGAGATCACATCACAACTCGTTGCTACACGGCTTTGTAACTGGAGCTCCGTTATTAGAATTCTGGTTTTGATATTTTTGACTAAAGCTGGAAATAGTTTGAATATCGATGTTGCTTATTGAGTTCCGAGGCGAACGCGTCCAAAGAAATTAATTTAATTTTGCGCTGCAATAATTTATTTTTGCGACGTTACTGTATTTCTGCCGCATTGTTGCTCCCAAAGATATTGGAAAATATATCTGTGGTCGCTCTTAAACGGATGAACCGATTTTGATTTAAGTTTTACTTTTATTTATTTGATCGAGAGAGATTATAATAGATATAAAGTATTGAAGCAATCTCGCTAAAACTAGCAATCGTACACAGTAAGTCGCTGAGCAAATGCTGCATCGATGCAGTCGAAAAATTGGCGATCGCCGATGCTAAAAGTTAAGTCTTCTTTGGGTCTAAAAGCAACTCGAGTTGGTCTTTAAAAAGTTTGGTTAATTAGATAGGTACTAATGACACTACAGTTGCCGCGATTTTAAATAATCTTCCGAAATCTATGTAGGTACTGCGGGAAGCCATTTAGTGAGGTGCCGCTCGATGCGTTGCGGTGGCCGGTTACCCTTTTCTTCATTAATTTATTGATTTCTTCAGACTTTGTACCTATTAGGTATATTCTAGTCTTTATTCGTACTCACTTTACACTCAGTAGAGCTGATGATCTCGACAAGGAACCGCGTCCTGGTGCCAACCTTCACAGTGAGGTCTTGTAGACGTCGCAGGAAGGTCGGCGGGTCTTCTCCAGTCGGTGCCTCATCTGCCGACACCTCCAGGCGGACGCGAGTCTTGTCTGTGCCAGCTGCATTGCTCGCCTGACAAAAAGGAACAAGGAATAAGAAAGTTAAGCAGAGGTATCAGGTAGGTTACACTACAAAATAACACAGGGATCACTAATTAGTTTTCATTAGAAATCCGTTTTACAATTGAAAACTGTCGCGGTTGCGATTGGAATGTGATGTCAGGCGATCAAGCTAAATGTCAATGCCAGTGGTAGAGCGCGAAAATTCACTCCCCTTCCTCCTTTTTTATTATTAGTCAGTTTTTCTAGTGCAATCAAGTCAAAGTTTTATCATTATTCAGTAGATATATACCTAAATGTTTAAGTTTGGTTCAGGAATGCTTGTTATTCGATTACCTCCAAACCACTGCATGAATATGAATAAAATTTGGCACACATTCACATATTTCATCGATCTTTTAATATAAATTAAAAGGTTATTGCTAACTGCGTCACCGGTTCGAATAAGAATCGCGGCCCGCCATTTAGTGACCCCTGCACTATCTTTTAATTATTATGAGTTTTATGTGACAGGGGTGGTGAACTTGTTGCTATATACTGGGCACAGATCCAGAGGTTGTAATGACTGGAATTAGTTACCAAAATTACCTAACAACACGTTTGACCGGTCTAGTAATACGAACCGGGCGGCTCGTGCTTAGCAGTCGCGCTTGCCATCACTAGCCAACGATTTATTGTGTCTCCTGATGCGTGGGGTGCAGTTACAGACATAAATCAGTCGACCACACATTATATTTGTCAGGGATAAAACATTTTGATTAGTTTATAAAAGTTGACATCAACCTAAAACCTTTTATATGGTCTGGACATTAAGAAAATCCCCGACTGTACATTTCTGATAATAAGTTATCTAGGTACTTTTAATGTTGACTGTACCTAAGTACCAAGAAAAGTAATTTTCAATACCCGTGTAACTTTATTAAGTTACAGTTCACTGCGTCACAAGCAATAAACTACTAGAACTTCATTAAAAATAAGGCGCGTACACACAGCCTTGCGCAGTTACATTGCAGTTCATGGAGCATGGCAGCGAACAATGGCAAAATCTACTCATATATCTATCTACGCAATTACATGCAGGCTGGAACGATTTGGATGGATTAATTATACTTAAAATACAAACGCGAAACTCATAACATACATAATCGCACTACCTACATTTCAGCCCTTATTATATTTCAGCCATAGAAACCTCATGTATCATTGTATCTACCTAATAGAAAAAAAAAATATACCTAGATACAAATAAGTTTAGGTGCGGTAGGGGTAGCCGTTGGGCACCCCGATGCCGCGAATATTAAATCCGATTTCTGTCTAAACTAGTTCCCGACTGGTTTGGCCTAGGGCAAACTAATTTGATCTGAAATCGGTTTGGCCAAACTCAAACAGTCCTGTAACGAACTTACAACTAACACATTTAAATGTAGATAAACTTTTACTCTTCGTATCCAGCTTATAGTTTAGCTTCTGTATTAGCTTTAGGGTCGTGTCATACCTATCTTTTGAGCGCCAGGGATTTCTATAGAAGACGCCACGCCACAATTTATCTATCTATATGTACACTGATGCGTGAAGCAAAAACTAGAATTCTTTTTAAGAATATTTCGCGCACGGAGGAGTGTGAAACTTGGCATAATAAAAGTTAATGAAGAAGAAGCTAAAAATTTATAAAAAAATACGGTTGAATTTCGACCACTGACTGGACCAAGAAGCAATATACTTTGTATTTGCATTTGCTTCATTATAATATTTATTATTTGCTATACTTTGTATTTGCTTCATGGACTGGACCTAGTTCAAATAAAGACGTGGGATTAGGAATGCAATTTTTTGTCTTTTAGGACTGGAGCTCAAAAGGTTGGTGAACCACGTACTATCACACCTCACTAATATTATAAAAGGTTACTCACTTGCAGTGTATAAACATCGGTGTCACCGGTGCGGGCAGCGGATACCGTCAGTCGGACTCCGCCCGCGTCATCCGATGTCGTGAACCGTTCGTCTAAAGACGCTCCAGCGCGACTCCTGCACATCGCAAAACATTATTTATTATTGAAGAAAAGCTCTAAGACGCGCGACGAGTTGGTAAACATTATTTTTTCTACTTATTCATGACTGCTACATAAAAAAGGAAAATTCTAGTTTTATAAACTGAGTATTTTTTCTTTCTAGTTTCTTTCAATTAAGCTATAAATAGTATCATAAAAACGTAAGTAATAACTCCATAAAATAATAATGGAATCACGTCAATCTAGACGCTTTATTAATTCGGTTCTACTCTAAAACATTCTTTGTAATTCACATACGAAACACATAAAAAGATTAAGATGAGATATGAGATGACACTAATAAACAACTTGTGACGGTTATGTGACAACATAATGACTCATGAAACACTAAACTTAAAATGCTGACACTGAAATGAAGAAACATCTATCGAACACATTTTAGTGATGAATGAATGACCAGAAGCCTAAGGCAAGAGCAATCACAACAAAATAATGAAAAACTAACAATTAAACTATAAAAAAAACCTCAATCTTAAACCTCTGGACCGACTCAAAATTTGGACCGGTCCTCAATACTCTTTTATCAAAAATTATTCCAACAATATTACATCGTGTAAAAGAGGATGAAGTTATACCTACATATCAACATCTTTTTCTAGCAGAAGAATAAATTTAACACGTCAAGATGCAGCCACAGTAAAAAATAAGCAACCTTATTCAACAACATTATCCCCGGATGCGAATATGCATATGCAATATGCATATTTGGTTGTATTTACCATACAACCAAAGAGTTTCTTGCTAGATTCTTCTTCATGAAGGCTGGCCTTGAAACTGGCAACTTAGAATAACTTTTTAGTCTTTTGTCTAACTCATTAAGCTTTACAGCTCAGTCATCATCATCTATCCTCATCTATCGGTCCATCCTTAACATTTTGTCATTCGTTATTTAATAAAAGCCATTGATGTCGTTCACATGTAACAATAACTGATTCAGCGAAAAGGGTCCCCTGGTGGACAATCTCCTTAAATCAGAAACAACGCGAGCTAAATGCATAAAAGACCAAGGGAGCGTGATAAAGACAATAAAGGCGTCAAACATATAACATTACAAAGAGGTCGCTGTCTTGATGCATCTCACTTTCACACTGTTTTAATGGAGTATGATTTATAATGCGTCATAAAATATTCAGTCGAAAGTACGTCAAAGCTAGCAGTTTAAAAATAATACTTATTTCTATTATATCAAGGTGTAAATAGCTATAGATATGGTACTACTGATTTCACTTTCCGTACGAATTAAAAAAATCTCTTTTTAGGCTCGTTAGTTACATTCTCGACAAAAGGTTTATTTTGAGCTAAATTTGAAGTAGTTTCTTAGTAGTTTTGTAGAAAGAACTTTAAATGTTGTCCAGTAATTATAATATGCATTATGTTGAGTGGACTTCGACTTGTGGATTGAATGAAATGTGCCAAATTTGATAGATTTAGAGGCAATTAAGAATCCACCTCTTGGCTATATCAACAGATCAGCTCGAGCACCAAATTATTGTATTGTCATATATCTGAACTACATTTATACTTGTAATGTTTCACATTGATAAGAAGACATCTAGAAGTAGCTTAAAATAAACTTCCAAGATTTGTTTACATAATTACAAGTAAAGTTTATAATAGTGTGTTAAAAAAATTCGGCAGTTAAGATAATATGGATCCATAAAATTAATAAATATTCAACAAATAGCGAATAATAAGGTCAAAGTAAGTGTTGTTTCTGACAGCACTAAGACAAACCATACAAACTATGTATTACAAGACGCAGGTACTAAAAACTTAAATAGAACACAATAAAGTTTAACCGTCTCGTTTCAAATGAGGCGAAGATTATGCAAATAGCTCTAAATAAAGATGACGCGGTGATGAATGGAAGCGTTTGGCTACAGAAGTTTATTTATTTCTAGTTACGATGGCTGGTCTCGTGATATTTGACGGCCTCATCAGACTACTTCGACGAATACTTCTGAAATATTAATTCAAGCACAATATGTAAAACATTCAATATTCCTCCACTGAAACGTTACAGATGTAAATGCCTCCTTAGGTTGAAACCATCTAGCTCCTCAAACTAAAAATTGTGTTCGAATAGAACCTGCAGAATAGTTGTTGAATGATACCATACAAATGTACATAAAATAGCAGCTTGAAAAATATTTCCTTGCCTTGGAAACATTTCATTGAAAAGGAACGATTTTCCTGGTTTATAAAAGTTCATTTATTTGGTTTCTTAGTGTACAGTGTTACACGTGGCATCTAGAAATTGAACCTATTGGTCGTAGGAATACTTAGACATTCAGTTTTGAATTGTATTTTCAAGACCAACTGCCCAGCGGCCAGTACTGCAACTTGGAAGCGACCCGTGGCCTTGCGTCCCTTTCAACACAGCGGCCCCGGGCCAGTGCTCGCCCGAAATAAATTACATTGCGTTATATCTACGAGTCGCCAAAATTGTAGCCCAATTACTTCCAACTGATCAGAAACTAACGCCCTAGTTATCTGACGTGAGGAAAGTGATAAAGACGATAATAGATGTCTTTGCATCATCATGGTTCTGTATTATATTCTCCTTAGCGAAGTCACACGCGAAGTTTTGGGTTGAAGCGATTAATACAACTTTTGATTCTGCACACACGCTGATTGTTTTGCTCTCTCGTACTGTACAGGCCAGTAGAGTAACTATTTACTAATCTGTGCCAGTAGTGAGTAGGCTCGTGCAGTAGTTGATGACTGAACTTGGATTTGTGTGTTGTTTTTGATGCAGCGCCGACATAGGGTGCTTTTCCACCAATGATGTGCTATGCTACGTTGCTATGGATGCGATTGATAGCTACCAATCAAATTCATTGGTGCACGTAGCTTAGCACTGGTAGAAACGGATTCTACTAAAATATGTTTTTTATTTAGAAGGATGCGTGCTATTGCGTGCTGTGCCTCTCTGCTCCCTACTATCGGTACATCGCATAGCTCGAGCTGTGCATCTTCCTCGCACAGCTCTTTGCGGCGGCGCATCTTCATACCACATCTTACACATAGTTTCACAGCTTAGCTATTATAGCATTATCATAACATTACAGCATAGCTGTCACTGACTGTCATCAGTCATCACACTAACTGTCACTCCAGGCAAAAATATTGTGATGCCCACTTAAGGAAATTAATATTGAGTATTAATTTTTTGGTGATCCTTGATTAGACCTAGGCGCCCTTGCAAATTTGGGGCCCTGGGCTCTTTGTATTTGCTCCATGGAGACGTCCATGGGGCAAATATAATATAATATATACATTTGACGGAATTCAAGTGATTATTTATCTATCTGACCTACAGGTTCAGTTTATAGAAAAGTGAACTACCCGAATAAAGGTAAATATCTATTGACACCATAAATGAAATTATCGCATTTTAAGTAGTCTTAAGTACTTATGCGTTCTTCACTCACTCATTTTAGCTTGAGACTGTACGAATATAAGTATTTCGTATTAAGATGTACTTTAGTTAATCTAAAACACCACTGACTAACGGTGAAAGAAAACATGGTGAATAAACCTAGACTGTACCTAACAGCCTGAAATCACCAAAACGCAGTGAGCTAGCGCTGTTATGAATGCTCGATTGTTCAATGCTCACTGTATGAGAAGAGGCCTTTGTCCTACAGTAAGTCAGTTACAGAATTTTCAGTACTAGGTCAACCATGCTTTGTGAAGAACTAGAGCATAATCTCTCCTTATGCTTGCTGATACTGTTTCATACTCAACCCTAAATAACTCCACGTAAATTCGTTCTATTCTACCTACTAACAAAAATTCTCTATTAACAAAAAGTACCCATAGCTGAGCTAAAACGTTTCGCGAACTTTAGAACGTAAAACGTGCCGCGACTGGCCGCGAGACATTGCCAACAAGTACTGTCATATTTTTCAACATGAGTTGATATTTCCTCTATTTATAAAGAATTAATATTCTGTTTGGCTCATTTGATCATTGAGTTGATTGTTAAAAAATTGTATCGTCAAATGTACACTTAGTTTTAACCTGTAACATTTTAAATGTTTTTAAAATTGATTAAATACTTATCAGACAACTTCAAGAACTAAGTTTTGAGTCGGAGATCTAAACTAAGAGGAAAATAATAGTCATCAGAATTTATTAATAGAATTTCTTCATATAGTAAATTTAAGTATTTTCAATTCCTTGAAGACATGTAGGTGATACATATTTAGGTCAAATACTTAAGTAGATATTTGTATGGAGTTCTGTAGTCTGGTACCTACGTAAGTAAATTATGTATATTATATTCTTTGCCTGTATCACGTTATCTTGCAATTAATCTTCAATTACTGAAATGTATTTTTTGTAAACAAAATCCAAGTAATTTAGTTATAAAAGTTATTTTATAAATCGACAACAGTATTTGTACATAATATATGGATACAAAACCTAATTTTAACTAAACTCCTACTCTAAATCAGACGAAAGGGAAATATAATGGTAAACGACAAGTAATAGCATAAATATATTGGAACGTCTTGAATCGTCTAAAATTAATTAAATTATTTGAATACCTTTAAAATTGGAACTTATTAACTTTTTTATATCGAACATTATTAATTTCTAGTTTAACTGTACTATGTACTTTCTGGTTTAACATTTAGCACTTATCGAGAGTGAAATAAACATACATTAACACCGACCAAATGTTTGAATAATTATTTCACTATAATTTATTGTTCAATTTCAAGTTTATTTATATAGTGTTGGAATGAAGGGGTCGCTGACCCCTCCTAAATAGATCTTATAGATCCACGATACGGCTATAAGAATTTAGTGGCGTCAAGTCCTGACTTCCTATTTGTAGAAGCGATGCATTTTCGTTTTAAAATCACTCGCGTGTCGTGTAGAAACATGCTATTCACTTTACATAAATATTCAGCAAGCTTAAATGCGTTCTGCCCATTCTATGAGGTACTGGAATGGAATTGGTGGAATAGAGAATAATAGAGAAACAATTGACGATTCTTTATTGGGAATGAAGGAATTCAATAATCAGTAAAAGACACACTACCTATGTTCAATTTCCTTTATGCAAAAAAAAATGTGTGCAAAGGATATGCATAGACTCGCGCCTGTATTCCCCAGAGGGGATAAGCAGAGGTGTATGAAGTACACGCATGTTTCGGGTTATAAGTCCCATGTAGTAGGGGGCGTGCCTCGGAAAGCACGTAAAGCCGTTGGCCGTGCGCCTGATCTCTATCCGGTCGTGTCGGATTGGACTATGAGAGTGAGCATATTGTCATTAAACGGGCACAATTCCAGACTGCGTGCTGCTACTGAGAATTTTCTCAACGAAAAAAAAACAAAATCACTTTGCCCGACCAGGGGATCGAACCCAGCAGTCGCGCTTGCTACCACTAGACAAACGAGGCAATTATTTAGTTAATCAAACGAATAATAAAGAAATTACACTCAGATAATAAGACGTGATCGCGGCAGACCCGAAGATGAAGATGTACTGTGTAAAGTAGGTAGGTACAAGATCGTGAATATTGTAGAAAATGCAGGCGAGCCTTTGTTCAATAATGAACAGTGTAGAGCAATAATAATTAAGTTCAATAAATCGGATCCAAGAGATATGTTAAATTTAAAATTATGCTTATTAATATACTTAGTTATTAATACTCCATATTTTGCATAAAATTCAATAAAAAATTACATTTTCAGTATAAGCTGATATATTGTAGAACGAAGAGCACATACAATGCCGAATGTACAGTATTAATAAATCTTTAACATTTTTGTCCAAAAATACGCATATAATATTCAATTCCAACAACACATGAACACAGGACATTTCGTAGTAACAGATAATGTTGTTCATTTACTTTTTCATGTTGCTGTTAAAAATATTTTTCATCTGCGATATTTTCATGGAAAGATTTTTTGTAAAAGCCTTTTGTTTCTTCCTCGCTACGACAAGTTTTGCAGGCTTGTTTAGAATAGAACCTTCATCCGGTGCATTAAACCCATCAGATTATATTATACTGTGTCAGCTCAGTATAGTTTTTTGATAGAGCCTTGTATGCGAGCTTATGTGCAACACGAAAATATTGGGTTATTCTGGCAAACGTGATAGGATTATGGAAGTGGGCAATGGGCCTTCGCTAACACTGACTGTACAAAACGCACAGAATACTTTATTTCACAACAAGAGCACGGGTTCAAAAAAAAAATTAATCCCAAAATGTGCCTAAAGAGGCGTTTACACTCGTCGTGGTGGCATTGGTTACGGACCCGCTTTGCAAGCACGTGGGTGTGGGTTCGAACCTGGCATGTAGCAATGTGACTTTTTCAATGTCATATGTACTTTCGTAGTTAATCTAAGACGCCACTGAAAAAACGAAAACGAAAAGCTAGAAAAGTTCCGTTCCCCTGAAATTATTTTTAGGTAATTCTGGTTTTTTGGTTCAAACCAAACCTGGCATGTATCAATGTGACTTTTTCAATGTCATAATATGTATCTACTTTCTTCATTAATCTCAGACACCACTGATTATCGGTGAAGGAAAACATCGTGAGGAAACCTGGACTTCATAGTCTGAAATCGCCAACACGCAGTGAGTTAGCGTTGGTGATTAGCTCAATTCTTCTCTGTAAAGCCGAAGTTACATTATGAAATTAGTGGCATAAAATTACTTTCACGACACTAGTTTTATAAACAGTTTCACGTGTAAACATCAAGTTTTACTATAGTGTCTAACATTGTTGAGATTGACGAAGTTTTAATTGATTATAATAATATTATTTTAGTTATTATTTATTTTTAAGGTTTTAGATTATAGGTTTGTATAATTATAATAGTTTTAATTAGTCTAAATTAGTTTTTGAATAAATGATTTGTTGCTTTAATGACATTGTAATTTACCATAATTATGTTCTATTAAACATACGCAGCGCGTTTAATCAGAATTTCCATTAGAGGATAATTGAAAATTTAATAGTAGATACCTGTCAAAAACTGAAACATCAATTATTTGAGGGCTAGCATGTATTTAATCTGTTGATAATGATTCAAAATGTCGTCATTTATTACATCTACGTTTAAAATATAACATAACATAGACTCACGCCTGTATTTTATATGGCAAAGGTGTAAGCAGTACCTACGGTTATGTAATAAGTCCCATGTAGATAATAGGGGGCGGGCCTATTACCATTAAGTCACAAATCCAAACTCCGTGCTGCTACTGAGAATTACCTAATTGAAAAACCCAAAAACACTTTGCTTCGATCGAACCCAGGACCTCGTGTCCAGCAGTCGCGCTTGCTAGCATTGAACCAACGAGGCAGCCTCTTAAAATATCTACGTAGGTATAAAAAACTAGTTGAAATATTATCGATAATAATATGATTAATTACCATTACATTTTCTAAGGTCCGCGTTAGAAATCCTGGGTTCCGTCTCAGGATTTTTTTAAACCCCAAAACCTAAAAGTTGTGATTATTCAATACCGCACTCCTTTGTTTTTCTGATTGTGTAAATACTTATATAAAAAATACATCGTATAAGTATACTTATATAATTAGATTAAAAGCCGATCCGAACGCTTTTCGTAAAACTAGAGCAGAGCAGCGGGTCAGAGCAAAGCAAATCAGAAATTTCCTGTCAGTATGAGTAATAAATTAACCAGCTAAATTATCAGGCAGTCGACTCCAGGGCAGGGAAGGCAATATAATATTTACATAAGAGTTATACTTCACAAAGGAGTTTGACAATATAGACTGTAGTAATGTGTAGGTAATGTTTATATTTGAAAGTTGATCATAAATGTAGATAATTCCTCTAATTAATTAATATGGTAATTAATACAGGCTGTAGGTCGCTAAAACTTTGCAGTCTGATAAAGTAATGTTTATGAATAACTTTTTTATCTTTTTTTTTGTCGGAAGTTGAGTTTTTGCGTATACATTAATACCTATTACTGTATCTGTGAGTGTAAAGGTATTCAGAATTTTTTCGATTTCAGTATGTAAACACTATTAATTGGCTGCGTTATTTTTAAATGGAAAGCCGGTAGAATTCGAGTTGGTTTAGCCTCCGATACGGTACGCCCATGCATAGGTACTTACATAGTTACGATGCATACAAATTTAGACTGATTGAACGAATTAAACTACGTACCTACACAGTATGACGAAATGATAGGTATCAATATTATTAACACAAGGTTGTGTTGATCTTTCAAAGACAGTGACCCTATTGTAAAATATATTATAAAATTAAAACATTTTAACGTATAGCTATGATAATATAATGTTATTTTTTCCAAAACCAAAGATATTATCTATGTTCAAAACACTAAAATTTCTAAAAATAGCAAAAAAATAAATTCGTTTTGAAGTCGGTGCAAGACAGATCTGGAGTCCACTTGGCTTGGCATCGACTCCAAACAAACGATTTTGTGTTATTTATAGCTTTTTATAACAGTGTTTTGAAGTAATTAAGTTTAAGTTCAAAATTTAAGTCGGAAAGAACAGACACGGGTTTATTACTCCTCACTAAAATTCAGTATAATTATTTGCGTGGTTAGCGGACTCGTACTGAAGTGCTGAATGGCCATGAAACATTATCCGTAGTATTCTCTCGAGCCTCGAGAGAAATGCATTCATTATTTTAGTTGAATACCTGCATTATAATATTACTCGTCTGCCATGATTTTAATTGTATACCAGTTCTAACTAAGCCTTAGGCTTAGTTTTGACTTGGCGAGTAGATAATTTAATAGAATGGCAAGTAATTTAGTAGCTTAATAAATGTGTTTGGACAGCAAAAGATATATTTCGTGATTTAGCCGTGTCTATTCACCGTGTTTGTTTTTTTTTACCTTCTATTGCCTCCGACCACGAGTCATCATTGACGATGACGAGAGAGAGATCATTGACTTAATAAATCTAAGCTCATTGGTATCGTTTACTGGTAAAGTGACATTTAAAATCCTGGCTGCCAGAGCCACAGGTACCAAGTACAGAGCGACAGTAGGTATCAAGTATTCTAGTCCTAATAATACGCCACTCGTCTGAATTGCTAGCATCGTCCAAACTAAGCTTAAGGTAGACTGCCAGTAGTCCGCCTTTGTAAACACTAAATAAATAATCTTTGAACGTTTCAAATAAACATTTATACTTATGTACAATTGCAACGTTAAATATCTATAGTTAGGTAATAAAGAATTTAATTTAATGAATAAATTATATATATATATATATATATATAAAATAAATTAAATTTGATAGTCTCAGTGGGTATGTTTGTAAAAAATTGCTCAAAATAGTCAGCAACCACCGATTTATTAGAAACTAGTTTATCGTTAATTTTTAATACAGGTATACTATCAGTGGCCCTACGATTACCAGTTTCGGTTTTATTACTTTCCACGTATATATCTAATAATAAAAAACTGACCATTTTTTACGGTGAAATTGGTCAAAATCTTTCAAGTAAATGGTCATTAATCGTCAAAAACGGTAATTTTCAGTTAGGTACTTTGATTTCAGTATTATTTCAGACTTTTTAAAGTTCTTAGTTTTGTGATTGATAAAGTTACAACTCGAATCGACAAGATTGTTGATGAGCTACACCTCTTTATGTTTTTATTTATAAAATAAATAATTGTAATTCGCCTTAGGCACGGAAAAAGTGATTTAATAAAATTTAATTTAATAATTTAATAAAATGAATAATTTATATCACATAACTTGCGAAAAGTAAGAGCTTGTAACACAGATTAATAAATAGTTACTACGTGCTTTCAAGTCAATTCATACCACTAGTACTAGGATATGACTGCACCGAAAAGTAAAGTAACTAATAATAAAGTAGGTATAGCGCTGATGCTAAATTTTCTGCAAACTAAACTCGCCTGCCATCTGCATCTACAGAAAACACGCGCTACAGATTAAAAATAGTAGGTTACATTTGTCTGTGAGTTTCTGATGCTGAAAATGTTCTATTCGTCTGCTAAAAGCTTGGTTGTGATTTTTTTTTTTTTTGTGAATTTACTCAATACTGGCACAATATGTGCTGGGTACTGTTGAACGTTAGTTTTTTAATTCGATTTGTACCCAAATTTTTGTTGAAAGGATCGACTACACTCGATTATTAATACATTTTGTTTTAGTTTAACAACTACTGGTTGTAATGTTTCATGTGGGAAAATCCTAAACTTTTTAAAATTCTGTTCAGAACCTATACAGTATATAATTTGTTATTTAACAAAGGCCAGACATAAATAGAATCTTAGATCTAATGAATCTTAATTTTATCATTTATTAAACCGACTTATCTTTTAATAATTTTGCCAATAAAAATCAACAATCCCACCTTTTGATATGGAGTTCATCCACATATTATCTTGAAGCAAAATCTCGCACGGTATGTTTCAGTGGAGTTTCCTCCCGCTCTGATTGTTGAATCATATTTCCACTCTTGCCCAATAAATGCATGGGTAGCAACATCATGGGAAAAAGGCATATTGAATGTGTAATGAAAGGCATAAGTATGATGTATGTTAAATAGCTATAAGTTTATAAAAACCAATTCCCAAAAATTCCTCGAACAAAAACGTAAAACTGAAAAACAAAATTATACTTGGAATTTGGTACGCGTTAACCGACTTTAGTTTTAGTGCGAAATGCTCTTATATTGAGGCCGAAAAAGCGATCACTTAAAAAAATAAAGTGCTATATGTCTCTATCTATTGCGATAAATAACAGTTCAAACGAGTAAAAACTTTGGTTTTCACAAAAACGATTGATATAAAATATAATAACTCAAAGCTTGTGAAAATTCAAATCAATTTAGGTACTACAATTCAATTTCAATTATGGAAATCAGGATTAATCTTAGAGTATAGAATATATACTCTAAGGGATTAATCTATTTATATGCTTTTATTAGAATTATAATTAATATATTAAATTATAAATATAGAAAGTAGCGACGCTGACTGCGTTATCGGAAGCAGCCATTATATCCTAAATAATATCCTAAGATACTTCAAAAGCTTGGAAGAAACACTTTGTCCGTCAAATACTATAAAAGATCAGGGTCAGAATTCACTGAAATCCTATAAGTACCTAAGGAAACAAAAAAAAATTACCATTAGGACTTCGTCGCGTACCAGCGAACAAGAGCTTGGTGTTTACCGTCCATACACAGGATGTGCCCTAAATCAATCCCCTCTGTTAAAGAGAGTGGATAGATCAAAATGTTTGCTGCCCCGATACGCGGGTGAAAGGCACAAAATATTCACTTTACTGATGAAAAAAATTTCACGATTGGATAGCTCTACAACAAACAAAATGTACGCTCAAAGCTTTAAAAAAGTTACGCTACGGCTAGTACGACGTGGTCAACATGCTTCAGTCATGGTTTGGCGGGAGATGTGTTATCTTATCAGCTTAAGATTGGCTAATGTCTGGCCCGGATCTGAACCCTGTAGACTACAAATTATAGTCAATTTTAGAGGACATATGGCATATACGCCGACATTATTGTAATCTCTGAAGAAATCTCTAAATGTTAAATATCCCATGAAAACAGTACCTACGTAATTCCATAGATTCGGATAACCTGACAGGTTAATGGCATATTTTAAAAACGAAAGGTGACCATTTCGAATAGAATTATTTTTTATTTATATATAACCGAGACTTATACGTAGGTACGTACCTATAGGTTTTATTAAAATTACATCATTAAAAATATGCATTTTCATTTGTAACAAAATATTATAAATTATGACCAGACTAGGTATGTCAGATAATTAAATTTATATTTTGATAAATTGAGGTTTTCAGTATTGACAAAATGTAATGAAATTCCGAGAATCAATTTGTAGTAAGCAGATAACATAGAGCAGCTTCATATTGAATTTTGTGTTTCAATTATTTTTAAAACGTACGAATCCTTTTGTTTGTAGGTTGCTACTGTTGCTAGGTAGCAGTTTTATCATCATTCTTTTTTTTTTCAATTTATATGTTGTCCATTTATCAGTTCTGCAGGTTATCAAATGGAGCCAATATTCTGTATTTCTCTATTCATTCATGTCACAAAGCTTTACTGTATCGAAATGTGAAAAGTCCTGACAAAAGCCGGACAGATTTTCAGCGTATTCATTTACACGTCACGCGCAAACTGTAACTGTACTATTCTTTATGATAACACATAAATATAAAGCTTTTGCTGGAATATAAATGTTTTTAAATTTGGAGCCCATACCACAGATTACTAAATAGTTACTGCCCATACTTTCATACTGTATTGGTTTATTTAGCCACCAAAAACGCTGTAAAACATTACGCCATGAATCGTCTGCAATAGACGCAAAGGCCTTATATATATACTTTCAAAAAGTCTACTAGAGAGTGTCAAAAGAAGAACAACAAAATACCGCATACGCCATACTCTACGTAGAAAAGCGTAAGTAAAAAGATATAAACTCCTCACATTACGCCTCATCACTCCGGAAGAAAGACGTCTATACGTGGTGACCTCATTGGAACGTACGATCTTGTACAAACTTGAACAAATTATCTTTTGTACAATTCTAATTTGTGAAATGACTTTCAACACTGTGTGATTTGGACACTAGACTAAAGGCATTGTGATGCTCGTCTATAATAAAATAAATAAGTATTTGCGGATGCAAAAACAAATCTGAATATCCGATTTTTTTTAAATCCGAATAAGTATTTTGGCTAAGTTAATTGTCAAAACGCCATGGGACGGACTTGTGAATTTTACCACTTTTCCATGTTACCACGTTTCGCTTCACCTACCAAACACACCCTCAGGTTATAGAGCGAGCGAGGCGTTTTTTATTCAATTTGAACTCAAACGTTTTAAAAATTATCCTCCACTTAATTTACTCTTATTTAAAAAAAAACCGGACAAGTTCAAAGTCCGGACAAAACCTGAACAGTAGGCCAAAAAGCCGGACATATCCAGACGTTTAGTAACCTTAATCTAGTAGTTGTTTAATATCAGGCAATTCAATTTTTAATATAATCTATTTAAATTTTCAAACGTAATTTTCCTTTTGGAATAAAATATGAAAAGAAATGGTCTGCTTTAAAAACAAACTAAAATATTTAAAGAAATAAAATGTAAAGGGTTTGATGTCTCTCCCTTCCATTGATACCTACCTATACAAAATACTTCCTTTCGACATAGTTTGCTATTAAATTTTCATAATTAAATAAAGTTTTTCTATAAATAAATATCCATCAATCCGTGTCGTCGGAATAACAAAATCAAATTGATATTAATTTACTGAAATTGTGGTGACGCGCCACGGTGTGCTTCAATGGCATGTCACCGCATCAAACGCACTTACTAATTGAATTGCAACAACATTATATATTATTCTATATTAAATTTGATACCCTATAAACGCAGTATCTATGTGTTAAATAAATAACACAAAAGGGTTGTTTCATTGCCGCTTACTTTCATATTGCTGGCTCATCCGTTCATGCTTTATTTCATATTATAAATTCTGTTCTATTTTTTAATTTACCAAGCAATTAAATTACCTAGTAATTAATGTCTACTGACTGTGAAACAGTGTAGTCCATGAGGGAAAAAGTTTGAATACTTCTTTCTAGGTCTAGTCTAGCTAACAAGCATTACTTACATTTGTTTTTAAATAATAATATTTCTGTCTGTTTTAGGTTCGTTTTCTGCGCGATGGCTACGGCTAGTAGGTTTATTTCCTGTAGTTTTTACAGATACGTTATTATTATTGATAGTTCTTGCCCGCAGCTGGCGTGTGGACCGGGATAAAAATATCCTACGTCTCTTAATCTAGAATTTAGTCTATGTGTGTACTAGGATTCATCTAAATGCGCGGTGCAAACTTTTAATACCTAAATATTAATAATTTTGCAGAATTGGAAAGTTCTCGAGGATTTCATAAGCAGGTACTTATGAGACCTATAGCTTTGTATTCAAGGCTAAAATCGTATGCACATCGTTAGAGACGGAACGTCGACTGCAACAGTAGGCACGTGTATGTACTTAGCGAAAGCCGTTCAAGGAGCTTTGCCGAGAAAATGGAACAAGGAACCATTCATTTTGTATTCGGCAAAATGTGTTAGTTCACCCATAATTATATCGCTAGTAATGTTTTAAGTCAGCGTTTCCCATAATTTGACGGGTCGCGACACCGGGCCACGGGCTACAAAAATAAAATATCGGGTCATATCAGTTTCATTGTTTACAATCAAATCAATAACATTATCATACTTTCCGATAGCATCGTATATAAAAATTCGATTTTTTTGTAGAATGTAAAAAAATACTGGGTAAAAACCCGTCGCTCTGCCCATAAGCTAATCATAACCCCACCCATCGAAATAATCGATAGCACATCGAACGCACATAATCTTCTACGTTCAACCATCTCAGAGGGTAGCTTCATTAATTTCTCACTTAAATAATTAAGAATTTATTATGTTTGATATAATATGGTTAAAAGTTAACGATTTTTATACACTTACAAAATTATTGGACATTAAAATCTGTGTCATTTCCCCTACGCACGGAGGGTTGAAAAACTTACAGTGAGTCACGATGCGGAAACATTAATATAACTGGGCCAGGGCATAACGAACTTTGAGAACCGTTGTTTTAAGTCGAGGTAAGTTAAGCCTTAAGTTAAACTTAAGCACATTATTGCCAGTAACCGGAACCGCAAATCCAGACACTGTGTACAGTGCTAAAAACAACTACTTACTAACACTTCACCAGCGCGCCGGGAGATATTCTAGGAACACGCTAGACTAGTAAACGAACGAGGCAACTTGTATTTAGCTACTTCAAAAGAATTAATATAATAATTAGTACCTAAAAGAGGTCAAGGCTTTTGATAGAAAGTAATAACCCTTCACCAACGAGCCGGGAATTGTTCCAAGAACTAGCGCTTACAGCCACTAGACTAGCTACTACCTAGTAAACAAACGGAACAACTTAAAATGTATTTAGCCACTTCAAAATAATGAATATAATAAAGTACTATAAGGGGTCGAGGAATTGGCTCTTGTTAGAGAGCTGGAAGAAGCTGCTGCATCGACAAGAGCGTTCGAGAGCTCTGAAAATATTAATAATGATGAAGAGAATATACGTATCATAGTTCTTACAAGTATTATTATAAAAGCAAAAGCTTTATTTGTTTTATTTTTTAAAAAAATATTATCGTTGTTTTTGGTTTTTGTGTTTCTGCCCAAAAGGGAATTGGTTTTCTTTCTTTAAAAAGTAGGTATTTCCATTTAATTTTTTAAACGAATGCTCGACGTCCGCCGCCGTCTAATGCTCTCAACGTCTGAGTGGGCATTTACCTTTAATAAATATACCTTTCTATTTTTAGTTTTTTTCGTTAAAAAGTGCTCGATGGAATGCTTCATTTTAGTCGTTTGTTAAATTAAGTAAATGCCCGTTATCATTAATTATCTCAAATACCGTATTTGTGATTATGTTTATGCAATCAATATACCCTGATTTTTCTATGAAGACTTAACTAATTGCTCAGTAAATCTTTATAAGTGTGTATCAGTAATTATTAACAGTGATCCTCAACACTTACATGGCCCCACGTTGGGCGCCAACGTAAGGGTTGATAATACCACCGATCTCGGGCGGAGCACGTAAGGATCTGACAACCTTCCCGATTGACATAAGTTACTCCCTATGGTTTAGTTAGTTAGACTCCTCATAAAATACAATTTACAAAACGAAGATAGGTAGTCTAATTTTTTTGCTATAAGCATTTTATTACCGCGGTTACTGCGTGTTGCATCTCTCAGGACACGTCTTGCTAGCAACCGGAGCGGGATGCCTGAAGTACCTTTTTCCTGTCAGCAGGCAATTTAGCGTGGCGGGTAATACTTAAAAACGACTTAAAATGTAACCAAACCTAATTAAGAAGTGACATTGTTTTCAGAAAGTTTGTGATTTTGAATACAAGAATATTGTTACCATTTTCTTTTTCTTCACTGTGCCGTTCTTTTTCATTTAAGGCGTGGGATAACGCCAATGACCTTACCGCCCATACTGGCGTCGCGCGAGGGGTTGTGCACACGATTTACGAGTGTGAATTATGTAAAAAATAGTTAAAAATAATTGGGAAAGTCATTTGGAAAACTAAGCCGAAGGTTCTCTCGATGTAGCATTATTTAATATGCTGATGGCTATAAAAAAATGTTATAAATAGCTAAGGAGAAAAATGGTAGTACCTTCTTAAAAAATAGGGAACTTTGCATATTTATTTCTGATATTTAAAAAAGGAAAAAAAATCTGAGCTGAGAAAAAGCTGAGCGGGATATGCTCCAAATAGTGTAGATTAATCAAATATTTTTTAAATTTTATCAATGATCTTTTAAGGAAAAAAAGGTTTTAATGTACCCCTAATAAAGCCCAATTCACATCTATCCACGCCTTAAGTCCCTATATTTGGAAAAACGGACCTGGCAACACTGTATTTATAACACTGCTCAATGTTCTGCTTTAGTGTAAATTGCATTTGCACCAAGGATCAGAGAAACGGACGCTCGGTAAGTCGTAACTATTGATACTTAGCTATATAGCTGACTGATGAAGCCGACTCCAATACTCCGGAGATTAATAAAGATTAAAGGATTTAGAGGAAACCTAATGAACCATCACATACATACATCTCTAATACTAATGGCACCAAGATATTAAGTTTATAAGTACTTACTATTAGATATCATTTTAAAGATATAGCTTGTTATAGATTAGGTAATTCATTCCGTTTCGAAACCAAACCAGTATCGAAAACGGAAAAATAATTCTTCTTTCGAAACACTGTTTCTAAACAAGAATATTCATTCTTGTTTCGTAACTACTAACTGGTTAACAATAAAGTAAAATAATCCCTGTTTCGTAACTATTCGCGAAATCCCGAGGATTACAGTATAATAGGAGTAAGTGGAACTTTTTGTATTAAAACGCATACCTACTTAGTTAGTAGGTACTTAGTTTTGTAAACACTTCGTAAGCGCGGCGCATCCTCGTGTATAGATAGTTAATTTCACATGCAACAGAAGTCCGAAATAATACTTAAGGGCATGTATGTATTATAAAGACCTGTGAAAATATTGAAGGCAAAAGAGGCATTTTTTTTTGTCATACAAAATAATTCTTTTGATTTCATTTTCTTCAATAATGACCGATTGTAGGATAATGAAAACCTACGCGTGCGTAAAATTATTTAAGTAAGCACTAGTTACTTAAATAATATTAATTGAAGGTAAATAACCGGATTCGTGTTGATTCACCTTTCAGCTGATTTCTAGGGCTGTATTTGAAAGATTTTGGTGAAAACTTTGACCATGGTTTACTCGAGTATTGTTTCGGATTCGGTTCCAAAACCTATGCTCAAGGATTGTTTATAGAATACCTTATACGCCCTTAATGTATTATTTCGGACTTCTGTTACACGTTGTATATGTATTCTTAAAAAAGTTCTGAGTAATAAGGTGAGAGAAAGAAAGCCAATTAAAAAGTCAATTTGCTTTCCGCGCTTGATGACAATTTCTGTACAGAAAAAATAAACAAAAAAAACTACTGTAAAAGCTACGCTTTAAAAAAACTTGAAATTTTTTCGTTACGAATAAATAGTTGTAAACTTAACATTTCACTTTCACTTAACTTACTTAGTAAGTCGCGGGTTTGAACACCACTCGTAACCAATTTTTCATCGTCAAAAATTTTGGAATTTTTATGTACTCATCAAAGATAGGTACTATAAAGATTAGATTTTTATAAAGTATTAAGCGAACCGTAGATATATTTAATCAACGGTTCGCTTAATACTTTATAAAAATCTTTATACATTTATAGGCAATAAGTTACATCATAATAGCCTTGTTCTCTAACGGCAAAATTAGTTATAGTAAGTACTCTCTAAGTACTCCGAACAAAACGTTGATGTAACTACAATCTGTGATGCTTGCATTCAAGCGGTATTCTATTCTATTTCTAAAATAGAATTAAGTTGACACGTGTTGATTTACGATAGAATTTAATGGTAGAGCAACTGGGGGCAGTGACTTTACCCAGTTTTTAGATCGCCGATGCAAATCCTGCTTGTAATCGATTTATTCTTTCTACAAATATTTCAAACGTTACACCTACCACATGAGTAAATTTTATTTACTCATGTGCACCTACTATATTAAAATTTACGTAGGTATTTATAAGTTGTATGCCACGTTGTAACAATAGGACTGCGCAATACTAGTGCTCGAAGGAAAGTCTGAACTAA
Source organism: Protodeltote pygarga (assembly GCA_936450705.2). Lineage (NCBI taxonomy): Eukaryota > Metazoa > Arthropoda > Insecta > Lepidoptera > Noctuidae > Protodeltote > Protodeltote pygarga. The sequence continues at coordinate 18,596,483 of OW388248.2, forward strand.
GTATTCGTCTTCCTACTCAGTACCTATTTGTGGCAACTGACTCGACTTATTTCTATTTATAACAACTTTGAGTCAATATTTAATAGAGAAGAAATATTGATCGTACGTACTGATTGAAAAAATCGTCGATATATTATGTTATGTACTTACCTAAATGTCACTTCAAATAATTATATGCTCGCCACAGAACCGCATTCCAATTAATTAGTAATTAGTGGCCCCTACTCTGAAATTCGAATCACGAAGCTTCAACTAACTAATCGCACATTTGATTTACGTGTAGGTATATTGTATAGAAACATACATAAAATCATTATTTATTCGCTTTTAACGCGGGCTTTGAGCGCGGCGACCGAATCAAGAAATTCCGTAACGAAAATAAAAAACCTAACTCCCTTTATTGCAGAAGTGTTTAAAACCTTAGTAGGTAGGTAACAAATAAGGTATTTTTTATGTTGACACATTAAAAAACAAAACATTTAGAAATATAAACATTCGAATTTCGAAAACTAATTATTTGCTTAGATTTTTCAAGACGTGATTTTGTATTAAGTTTTTAAGCTATTGACTGCCTAAATAAAAAATAAATAAATAATTATAATTGCATAAGTTGATAAAAAATGCTATGCAATAGCTTTACCGCGGTAGTCCCTGAGTGCAACTCGTTTTTTTATTTATTTATTTATTAAAGTACAGTCACGTCACATACATTAAAGATACTGCATGCTGACTTTAAAAGCGCCCGGTGCCTCGAATACTTTTCAAAAATTGTCCATTTGTACTAAAAGTAGACAGTTTTGAAGTCTGTCAATTTAAGTAGTTTCCTTTTAGTCTAAAATTGTAAGTAGACAGGCAATATTCTAAAATGTGTGTGTGTTCGATTAAATAAGTACCTACATCTGAAATAACTTTTACCTATTTCATTTTATATATTTATGTACACAAACACAGACAAACACATAAAATAAATCAATATGTGAAAACTAAGAGGTACAAAGGGTTATCATTCTTGGACGACACGACGTTGGTGGTTAAAATTAAACAGTTAATTTGCTAATGTATTTGACAATTACGGCGTACGTTATAACACTAAAATATGTTGGCTATGGCACTAATAAAACAGAATTATTATTCTTAAAATAGCAATTTAAAGCTTGGTACGAAAATTTATTAGAACTACTACTAATTAAGAACAACAACGTACACAGGTAACAGATAAAACAAAAATAAATTAAGATTAAAAAGTGACTATTTCTATATACATAAGGTGCTTCTAAATTATCTGCCACGGCTGCAATGGGAGAAAGTATTGGGTATATAGATTACAATAGTGAAGAAATCTCGTACCCCGGAACAGTAAAAAAAAATTAGAGCATGGAGCAGAATTAGACCTACGCAATAAAACGCAGGCAAACGAAAAAAAAAAGTCGATAGACAAAAAAAATTACTTCACTTTTGTAATATAAATAACCAATATTATCTCCCATTGCAGCCGTGGCAGATAATTTAGAAGCACCTTATATAGTGACTCTGTTCAAGACGAACCAGCCCTCAAGCTGCAGGCGAATGATTTTTTTTTTAAACTATGCATGGAGTTTATCGTGAAACACGTCCAAATCTGGTAGGTATATGGATGGCTAAAGTGTGATATTCATTATTCTTGAATGGGGTAATTGTTGACCTAGATTTGATTTCGAGGCTCTATCAAAAAGTTTTTTGATTTTGCTTCGAGGATAATTGTAAAGGTCCCCTTTATTTAAATATTACGCACTAAGGTACCTATAATTAATCTTAATAGACTACGGAACGGATTCTGAGTGAGCTAGTCGGTCTCCACTTGAAAGATTTTTAACTTTAAGCAATTTTTATTACAACAAAATAAATAAAGAAAAAGCTTACTGAAGCTTAAATATAGAAATTTATACTAAAAGGCAGTACTTACGTAGGCAGTAGGTACTTGTACAATATTGCGCAGCAAGCTCTTCTCTTGAGAAAATATAGGTACCTACCTACCTACGTAAACATTATTACGAAGGATTTAGGTATGCATGCATTTATGAATTGCAACCTTAAATTCCAATTTTTTGTAGAAAGTTTACGTACCTATAGCTCAGTTAGCAAAGTGGTTGGTGGCTTGAGTAGGACTTGAAGTCGCAGGTACAAATCCTGCTCGTGATCAATTTATTCCTTCGCTACCTCTCTTGTCCAATTAATATTCCCACATAATATATTATGTACATGGTAATGGACTTTATTAGAGTCGGTTTTTCTTGTCCGCTTCCACTTCGCTTGGCCAAACGCATTATTTATTCCTTGTCTAAAATGTTAAGTTAAAGCCACCACTGAGGTATACCTATTATTAATATTTATAGATTTAAAAAAATCACTTTAAATATTACATAAAGGGTTAAATCAAATTAGTTGGCGAAACTTTACTGGAATGTTAGGTATCGATATAGATACCTACCTACTCCTTATTTTATTTGGCATTTGGCATCTGTCGTAGAACAGAATATAAAATATTAATTTTATTAAATTATTTTTTTAGGTATCCTGTATACAGTACGTTATTATCGATTCCGCTATTAGTTATATCCGATTTGATTAAACCACATACATTAATCACTTAAGCTGCTTTGGTGAGTGGTTTCTACCGTGGCCGATTGCTCCTTGCTACCAACCGACAAAGCCTGGCCGCTAAGTGATAACACTACTTACTATCACTTCAAAGCGTCAAAGCCGATTATTCTGATATAATTTTTGTGGATTTATAATTCAATAGATACCTAGTTTAAAATCACAATTTTATTAGACTCGGCAGGTGGCGCTGCGATCGAGTAACACTAGAACTATGGAGGCGAAGTCCCGTGAAAGTCAACGAGAAATAAAATAATAATTATTAATAACATATCATAAACTCACGCCTGTATTCCCCAGAAGGGGTAGGCAGAGGTGTATGGTATGTAAGTACATCCACAATTCGCTGGCTATGTTATAAGTCCTATGTAATTGGGAGCGAGCCTATTGCCATTAACCGGGCATGATTCCAGACTCCGTGCTACTACTGAGAATTTTCTAATGGAAAAACCCAATAACACTACTCGACCGACACTAGAAACCGAGAACCTCGTGCTCAGCAGTCGCGCTTGCTACCATTAGACCAACCATAGAAATATTAGACCAACGAAGCAGTCAATGAATAATATTAATATACCTAATATTTAGAAGTAATATATATAATATTTAGAAGGATTTCCAGCAGTGTCTAGAGTTTCTTTTGACCACGGTCAATGCAACATGATATAATTTTGTTCAAATAAGTTGTTATAAACATCACTAAAGGTGATTAAGATAACTTAAAATAAATATAATTATTTCAACTTGCTACTTATATTTTAAGCGGGTCATTCCGCAACGCAAGCGGACGCTCCAAATAAAGCCTTATACTATTAAGTATTCTATAAACCCATTCATATTTTTTTTAGAACGAACACACAAATTCCATTATGAAAATCTCAACCACACCGAAATGAAATTTTCGACAGCCGCGACTGTCGCCCGAACGAGACGGACCTCGATGTCCTATTTAGTAACTGCAACATGTGACGTCACTTTACTGACTATTTATGGATTTATCTGATGTAGCGGAATTTTTAATACGGCCATACTGAGAATCACTAGGAAGCGGATGCTTTGTGACCTAATTTCTTTACGACGGAATTTTTTTAGTTTGCTTTTTAATAGTTTCCTTATTTTGTTTTAGATTTTTCTAATAATTGGGTCTGATATTACTTTTTTTAAAGATTGAGGCTCTGTCTAATCCTTTAAAGCTTACTACTAGCTTTTGCCCGTGGCTTCCCTTATTGTCGTTAATTTAGAATTTGACGATCAATTCGGGTTGTATTCTGCTTGTTGTTTGCCCTTTGCAATCATGATTAGACACGTGGCGCCACCTATTATCATAAGAACGTTATTGTTGTTTTCCTCAGGAACAGTACTTTTTTCGGGATGTAAGGTACCTAATCTATATCCGTTTCAGACTCCTGACAACGTAATAAGTGCAAAATTTTCAGTATGATCGGTTCAGTGGTTTAGGCGTGAAAAGGCAACAAACAAACTTACGTTCGCATTTATAATATTAGTTAGGATTAGGATTATTGCTTACAGTCATACATTTTATGGTGCTAATCCTACTAGACCATTGTTTCTCGACATTTTTAAACGGTTTACCTGTTTATTATTTGGTTCAAATTTAGTAATCAATATTTCACCCCATTCCTTTTGACAGATTGATCTGATATTTGGTACACAGCTTTAGTTTTGATGACAACACCGTTTTACGTAAAAAAAATGTTTACTTATATTATTTTTACAAAAGAATCCAAGTTTGCTGCAAATTATCGCTAGGTATTATTTTAAAATATTATTTTAAGGCGAGAATGCTTCGACACGGTATCTAAGCCTCGTGTTAACTATTGAATGCGTCATGAAAGAGCAGTATGAAAATTACCGGGCCATGGTAGAAAAAAGTCTGGGAAACACTGTCCTATATGTGTAATCAAATTGGTAATAACATGCTTTGATTTTTGGACAATGCGAAATAATCCATTAGGCTGGTAATCGATGTCTTGACAACATATTATTCGCGAAATCTACAGTAGATTGTAGTAGCTCCTAATACGATCAGCCTGCTTTTCTCGTCTATTCAATATTATGAATATTATTTTATCATCATTGATCAGCGTTTTACAAGCTTTTACTTAACTCGCAGTAAATGTGTGTATGGGTATTGTATGTATAATTATGTTCGGGTCTATATTACATCTGAATTTTAAAGCAGTTATCCTCAACCGAATTTTGCATACACGTTTAGTTTTGATGACTTTGCATTTTTATGGTAAGCCTGACCTGAATCCAGGACTAGTTCCAGATAAAAGACCTCTTCAACAATCAACAACACATAGGTACACAAAATTTTGCATACGTTTAGTTTTGATATTCCAATAAAAGGCTTGGTTAAAAACATTGTTTTAAAAACTTATTTATATACAAACTTATTCCAATATTTTGCATGACTGTGAGCCAATGCGCACATTGTTACCTGGCTGTATATGAAATTTTAAATTTTTGCATTTTAAAATTAGATTGGCATTAAGTTTGGAAATCAAAAGTTAGGCACTGAACGAAAAGAATATTTTTAAGGATAAAATGAGCATCAACATCCATATAACTAGCTTTTATCCGCGGTTTGGCTAATTTAGAATTTAAAATTCAAACATTTTCCAACATTCTTATTCGTGAATTTCTTTAAAAATTCATGTTTAAAGATTAAATTTTTAGTTGTATAAAATATCTTAGGTAATTCAAATTCAAATATTTATTGCATTCCACAATGTGATATTTAGGCGGTAATTTAAAACTACGAGATCATCGTGGATCCTGTCGGGCACTGCAAAGTAGGAGAGAGATTTATTTTCTAATATATACCTGGTCCAAATTTGTTTTAATTCATGTGCGACTAAAATTATAGACACTAGATTTGAATGTTTGGCAAATAATATCTTAAAAATACCTACTTTTCTTTTACTTGATGATTAATGTTCCAATTCGAGTGATTTACTGAGCAGATTCACATAAATTAAACAAATGTTTACACAGAACAGTTCACCGGAATTTAATAACTAGTCATTTAGTGTTTTTACTAAGTAAATATTTTATAACCGCGCGGAATGAACCCTTCAAAGCAATGTAAATTCGAGATTCGCTTCGTACAGTATTTTGGGAAGTTTACCAACGTTGTGGGGCTTGTGGCATCGTAACTTATTTAGTGTATTCTAGATTTAATTAGATAGATTATATGGTATAGATTTAGTAGGTATGTTTCTGTATGTTGTATGTAAGTATGTAGTTTCAAGCTTTTGAGCTAATATTAAGTGGTATAAGGTGTCGAAAGCTTTCTTTAGGTCGATAAATAGGCCCAGAGCTATCTCTTTTTGATCAATCTTAGTATGTATTGTGGTTTTGAGGTTAGCGGTGGTTGCAGACAAGGTGTTAGAGTGCGAACGAATTCCGTACTGTTTTTATAAATAAAACTAGCTGCCCGGCGCTACTTTGTACGCGTGATTATACCTACTACCTCTATGTCCACCCTGCGCTACCCTACCCTATGCTACCCTACCCTATGCTACCCTACCCTATGCTACCCTACCCTATGCTACCCTACCCTACCCTATGCTACCCTACCCTACCCTATGCTACCCTACCCTACCCTATGCTACCCTGCCCTACCCTATGCTACCCTACCCCCATCCCACCCTACCCTACTCTTTCTCTTACCTCACACCTTCCCTACTCTACTCCTACCTTAGTCTACCCCCAATGTTTATTTCTAATGTTCCGCTCAACGTTTTTTTTTTTCATAAGAATAAATACAATAATAAATACCTACAACAACAAAAAAATTGCCAAATTGGTCCAGTCGTTCACGCGTAATGCGATAGCCAGGAGAAATAAGAAATTCCTTTTTATATTAATATAGATTAATAGCATTAAGATAATTGTCTCTGAATAAATTACTAACTCCATGGTTTCAATTTTCGTATCATGTCCCATGCTTTATTAAAATTGGCGCACACGCAAATAGCCATTAGGCCTGATAAATAATTTCTATGTTGCGTTCTATTGGACAGCTCAAATTGACGATACAGTTGACGTTAGTGGTTATGAGATAGGTATTCTGTTCTACTTGTGGTGGTTTCGATCCGATGCGACGGCGCGTCGTACAAATATTTCTGTGACCGATCCGGCCCGAATCGGTACATTGTGAAATTATATAGAATCACAATATAGAGGTATGTTATGCGCTTGTGATTAGTTCAACGTGATTTAAACATCAACACAAGTTAGTATTTAAATACTTTTTATCAGTCCAGCGAAGTAGGTACCTCCTTTTAACTTTTGTTAACGCAATTAGGTACTTTAAGTTTTTTTTAGTCGTCAATGCAAAATAACCTAACATCCACACACGTCCACAGGACTCAATATCGTTACAGCTAAAAATTATAATTTATTTTTTTGTATTTACTCACCTCGGTACCTTTATCAGAGACCTAATGCTTTGCTAAGGGCCAACCTCATTGTTGTAACTGCGGCGTGCAATAAAAATGGTACCTATTTGGTTTATGGTTATCTGATTATCTATGGTGTCTGTTTATGGTTTTTTATTTGTATTTTAGTTTTAGGTAGCGCGCGGTTTGCGACAATGAATGGGTGAATTGCACGAAAATTTACCAAAAAGTTAAGGATCTCATTCTTACGCGTAATTAAGACAGGAAGCCTATTGATTTCAGGTTAAATGCATAAAAAAGTAAATATTATCACGGCAACATACAGAAAAGTCTGACTTTCCTGGTATGTTAACAACGAATTACACTAATGAAGTGTTAAGAAATTGTTCACTTAATTCATTCAATTCATCCAAATATCATTCAATATCATTATCATTCTGTAATGTAATGTAATGTAATGTAATAAGTAAACGATTTGTACATTATTGTAGTTATTTGTAATCACCTCGAACTTTTAATGATCGATTTGCTAAGAACATAAACATTTGGCTTCCAATAGTGTGATAGAAGATTGACGAGATGGGATGCTAATGACAAGGAGTGCTATAAATTGGCCGCTGACTCATATTGCGCAAAGTATTGCGAAAAACCGGCCAAGTGCGATTCGGATTCGCGCAGTAAAGGGTTCCTAAGGCTGCCTGTCCACCGGAGCGGAGCTAGGCTGCGGAGTGGAGAAACTGAGAAATATTAACCAATAGGATTGCACAGAATCTCCAGAGCGGAGATCCAACCTACCTCCCAATTTTTAAATACATTTTAGTCCAAAAATACGTCTGCAATCGTATGATTTCTTTTACATATTAAGGATGGATTAAACGTTTTCATTTTCTCCTGTAAAGTTGACGTTTTTAACTTGCACGTTTATTCGATGTAACCATCGATATTATATTACCGTCCACATAATTGCTCGTTACCTCTCGTACTCACAACTCGTCAAATTACAACCATGCAAACGTGTATTCCGTTTACAATCAAACAAATTATTTTGTATTTTTATCGTGAAAAGCACTGGTAGTTATTTATCGGTTTCATATTGAAAATCAGTATACAGAAAACCGTTACAAAAGTTTTGGTTTGTATAATAAATATAGTTTTAGGGTTTCGTTTTCGTATACTATATGCGCAGTTAGTGGGGGCGCAGTTATGCCCCGGGCGGCATATGAAAGGGGGCGGCGGTATGCGATTTTAAATTGGATATTTAAAAAAGAACTCCCAAACGCACGCGTATGCTAAGTGAAATCGCAAGGGTGCGAAAGAGAGAAGGCGAAAAGTCTTTGATATTAAATGATTATGATGAATCTTTGAATGCACTGGAAAAACTGACTAATAATTAAAATAGGGCGAATTTTTCGTCTGCCCCGGGGCACTGAGCGCAGTGTTCATCTAGATTCGAAGGAAACAAATCTTATGAATTAGGTAGTTTAACTATATGAAATCCATTACTTAATATACCTAATACTAATAACTAATATGTAGGTACTGTACTGTACTGTGCGCCGGCAATAAAGATCTTTTTAGCGAAAACGTGTATGAGCAATTTCAACTTTGTAACACCTTTTTATACCATGTTTTCTCTGCAAATAAATGATTATTATTTATTTTTATTATTTAGTTTATAGGATATTGACCCCTAAAGAAATTCTGTAGTCTGTAATCATCACAGCATACGTTAGTGGTGAACTTCAACTCAACATTGAAAACTGCAAGCCAATTAAAAGTCCATGCCAACCAATATTATTTATTAAATCTTAAATTTCGTAAAGTACCTATCAGTTTTGGCGATTTATTTTAAAATCTATCCAGAGGATTGCTACGCCCACTGCTACTCGTTGAAATGAACAGAGAGTATTTTCTTTGTTCGCGGGTGATTTAAAATATTTCGCGACCGGGGGGTCCGTATCCAACCCCCGAACAAAGCATTGTTCATAAAGTTCATTGTAGATTATAATAATATGTTGTGATATGTGACTGTGTCACAAAGGGGAGGTTCTGGAAAAGGAAATAATTGTGTAATGCAGTATATCGGTTTACAGTGGGGATGTTCACTATAGATTTTTTGGAATATTTAAATAATGTTTTAATCATTATTATTGATTGAAATTTTCTAAAAAAAAATTAATAATACAATAAAAAATCAAGTTAACATCACTAATAGAGCTATTGCTTTTGAGAAAAATTAAATAATAAAATAAAAAATCAAGTTAACATAACTAATAAAGCTAGCTAGAAAAGAGATACTTAGGTAGTGTAGATTCTTTAGAGTTGGTATAAGAGGATTAGCGCCAGTGCCGCAGTGTCCGCATAGATGGCAAAATCGTTCTATGGGGCTTCTGATTAGGTACGAACTAAAGGTAAAATAAATAGTATTTAGTTTCCTGTCCCACCGTTGGGCTAATTTTGATCTTCAGAGAGCAACAAGTAGGTATGAATAAGCAATAGCAGATAGAAAACCACAATTTCGCAATATTCAAGGATCGAACTAGAACATCATTGGAACCACTTTGAACACAATTGCCATTCGACGTAGCAATGCTACGAGAAAATCGAGACGCGACGACGCGACGGACAGCGACGCGACGCGGCGTGCTTGTTGTAAGTTGCGAATGCTATATAGAACTTTATTTACTACACAAAAAGGTTTACTACACTTTTCAAAGAGCTGCCAATTAAAACTTTAAAAATGGATATATATCGTAAGGCATCTTGAAAAATCCGCGACGCGTACTCGCGTCTTGGTGTGAACTGACTCTTATATTGACGTCTAGGAGCACTTTTTGTGCATTAATTATGTTTAACATCAACATTCATCTACGTAAACGGATAATTTAAATAGTTAGATCGCATATTTTTATAAAATTAATTGATTTTTAAACTAAAAAAGAAGCATTAAAATATTTTTAGTGTACGCATTAATCATCTATTTCGGCTGCAAGGCCAATGCCAGTTGAAACTAGTCAGTTTAAATAATTAAAGTAGATTCGTACTTTGGGTTTAAAAAAATAAAGTAAGTATTGGTATAAAAAGAGTAATTTTATTCTTTATTCCTAGTTCTCATGGTTTTTGAGATGACATGGTTTCGTTGCATGAACAGTTGTAGGTAACAAATCTAGTCACTATCCACAACCTTTAATATCATCGCCAAAGACGATGAATCTATGGTAATATAAAGTCCTTTATCATAGAGTAATAATAAGTACCAAGAAAAGATCAGCCAGGCAGCCAGTGAGGGCAAAATAAAGTGATGGTCCCCGCTTTATTACTTTCCTAGATTATAAAGTAGGTACCTATGCTTACGCGAAATAGAGTAGATACAAAACTATAATAGTGAAGGCACATTTGTCAACTGTAGTGGAACCAAACAGTACACGTAACATTTCAAATTAACCGAATCACTTAATCAAATGAAAATGGATGTTTCCTATAATTTCAAAGTAGATACTAAAAGCACGACAAAATCATGTTAACTGAACCACTAGCTGCTGCAATTCAGACATTATCTGCTTTGACTAGATCCTCGAAACAAACTGCACCTGTACACTTGTACAGTTCGCATACCTGCGACACTCAATACAAATGAAATTAAAAAAGAAAATGAAATCAGTATTTCGGCCGGACCGCACGCCTTTTATTGTTTGAACATTTATATGGTTGCGTCGCTCGGTTTATATGTCTGTGTTTGAAGGGCGGGTCCGTTTTGAAGGTTTCCCCCCGTAATAAAAAAAAGTTATTATGTACGTAATTATAATTAAAGTGCATGCGTTACCTGTTTTATAAAGGACTGTAACATTCATTATGCAGTTTACAAATTTTGTATACCTACACTATTTGCACTAGACGAGTGGAATCTCTTACAAACTGGATTGCAAGCGAAGCTATTGTTCACGCTAAGCCTTTAGTGCCATCCCAGATAGTATTGGCCTCAGTTAACCCAAAATTGAGCTTAAGATAAGTGTCCCACAAGCGCATGGAGCGAGCTAAAGGAACGCTAAACGATCTTAAGTTACCTATATTACCCAAATAAAATCTATGAAATTTTGTAAACAATATCTAGAGTAATCTATATAGCGAAAACTGTGGATCCCTTTTTAGGAATATTGCGAATCTGAGCATACTCGTAGTAAAAGTTTATATGGAGAAAAAGTGCAGAAAGTTAAAATTTATTAAAAAAATACGGTCTAGTATCGACCACGGACTGCAGCACTTTTATAAATAACAAGCTAACCCTTACGAGGCTTCGCACTTGTTCGAACACAGCGCCACTTACCGGGTCCAATTGTGAACAAACCATTCACTCAAACACGAAAAAAATAACAAAATCTTCAAATCGCTTTGAAGTTATGGCGTGACCAAGGGAAACGGAATAATTTTCATTTATATACACACACACATAAGTTGGTAATTAGGTAATAAAATATTTTGATTTTATGGTTTGTCAGATTTCCTTTGTAATATTTTTTCTCAATCGAAATTCCATTAAATAATTATTTTTAAGAAATCTGTTGAACCACAGATATGATAGTCTTACTTCTTGTGTACAAGATTTAATTGATTTAAATTGATTAATATTCCAATTAAGGTCAAAGTTCGTATGTGACTTAATGAATAGAGCGCGCTTGGGCGCCATTCCTCTTAAATTAAATCCGATAATAATTGGTTTCTACAAATCCTTATATTGGAGAGTTCTCTCTTTTTTAATAATGAAAAATTTAGGTCAGCCAGCTGTAGATACCTACTTATTAAAAGGTTTAATCCCATATTATTGAAGTAGTCCAGTCCACACACACAGTAAATATGATAAGATGAATTCGAGGGGTATTAAAATTTGATGATACCTACCAATCGCCGCAAAGCTTTAAAAATAATTTAACTTTCGTGAGGCATAGTATTATTAAATATTTCAACGGTTTTAGTCATGAATGAATGACATCTTTATTTGCTAGAATAGGTTATTAGGAACATAGTGGTAAGAATCTTTTTTAAGTTAAACTTCTATAACTATTACAAATACTTATTCTAACCTAACCAACTATATGTAGCGTAACTACACTCACTCTTGAAAATGGACTCCTTTTGAGTTCGAAACTGGTCGGGCATTCCGAAAATCAATTCAATCAAATTCAATCATAGATTTAAACTTGAAAATAGTATTTTATTAATCTATGTCATACCTACTTATATATTTTTATTAATTAAATTGTTTGGGTGTGGTACCGACGCATATGGTACTTATTATTAAAATTAATTAAATCTTTTGATAAACTGAGTCAGATGGTAGCTTAGTATTGTAAGATATACATAAACATAGACTCACGTCTATATTCGTTTGATATTATCAAAGGACTATGCTGTGCGAAAGATGGAGCGGTCTATGAAAAACTGCATTCACAGTAGTATAATATTTTAATAATCTTTTGAAAAATACATTTTGAAATGTATAATTATTTTTTAAAACAATACATAATAGGTACACGTTACCCACTGTTGAAAAATCTGTGTTGGTTTCCTCTTAAGCCATGATTTCCTTCGTTTAAGCAAGCTATAATTAATTTAAGATGCAACAATACGACATTTGACTTCTCCAATGTATGACCACTAAGCTCACACAAGCTATATTATTATAAATATATAAAAAGATAAATCCCCTTCCTGTTAGCAGGTAAACATACGCCAAAACTATACCCACGATAATCGTTCCAAAATCATTTTAGTGGCGGTTAAAAATAGTTGGAGAGGTATGTTTATAAATAACTCGCTTCATAGAGCGGATCTAAAGGCCGCTCGATGCATATCTGTGCCATCCAATGATAAACAAATACGTATATAAAATATATTATACTTTTTGAAGTTGAAATATCTTTTACCCTGAATGGTCTACTATCAACGGCACGGCTGCTTTACAATGGCTTTCCTTTGTGTCTCATTTCATCGTTTGACAAGATAAAATTGGTCTCTTAAAGGTCTTCTGAATTCTCGATATTTTTAACACTTTTGCAAGTACTTTAAAAATGTTTAGTTGTTTATTATTTTTGTTAAAATGTAATGCAATATGGCAAGTCTAGGAGCATTTCTATGTACCATTACTGTTGACTGGAGAATGCGGGTGGTTAGAAAACTAAAAATGAATAAGAGCAGACAAACGGTAACCCTCTCTCGGAGTTTTTTCAATGAGGTACCCATTTGGATTTATATAGGAAAATTTTGAACCTACAATATGAAAAGCTTATAAGCATATATATGACTTTAAATATAAAAAAATCAATGTTAATAATTTCGTGGTTCGTGGCATTTTTATTTTTATTCGTGGCAAACAGCTCTTTGATCAAAGCTATGGTATTTATGGAAAAATACAAATTCTCCTTATGCAAACATTCACCGTGGTACGGAGCGAGATGTATTCGTTAAATACATTCACAAAAATTATAATATATTAAAAAAAATTATAATATATATATAAGCCTTCATTTTCGGGTAGATGTATTGTTAGATTTGAAATTTCGTAAGTTTTAAGTGGCAATAAAACTGGGAACAGTATAATATACAATTTAGGACTAAAGAATATTACTTAAAACTAGCATTTGTCCAACTACTTTTAAGTAATACTCTAACATTATTGCTCTTAAATTTTATAAATTATTAAATAAAATGATAATAATGACAATATGTAGTTAGTTGAATTTTTTCTAAATCTTTCATTGTATCAAATATGTTGGTCTAATTTATTCAGTGTTCATAGCAACTAATTTCTCTAATTATGTGTACCTAAAGCTTTAAATAAATGTTTTTTAAAAACCATAATTAACAAAAAGCAGCCTGAGAATGTCCCATATATTGACTTTTGGCAGTAGACAACTATTTTTCAAGCTTTTATTTACTTTCACCTGCCCTGTTGTCTGTAATGAAAAGCAAGTTAATTTTGACCCACTACCAAGGGTAGGAAAGAGTAATTAATTTAGCAAAGTATAAAATAAAAATAAAGCAGTGGTAGTGGTGTGACCGTTGCAGAACTGCCAAGTCTAAGGTCGTATGGTTCGATACCCAGGCACTCACTTCTTTTTCAATTCACGCACGCAATTTCATTTCAAGGCTCAACTCATGTGCGATTTGTAATTAATAATCACTTGCTAAAACTGTAAGGTAAAACATCGTGAGGAAACCAGCACACCTGAGAGATTTTTCTACGGTGTAAACCCATGTCCGAGGCATTCTGACACCAGATCAACAATTACCTACGACACGATAAAAAAAAGAAGATTCCAATTTACGGCTATCGGCCCGATGTTCTATAAAAAGGACCAAATAAAACTTTTTAATAATGCAAAAGCAACGAGCGTCAATAAAATTAACTTTTAACTTTGTTCTCATTTTTACTTCCTCGCGGTAAGCACTATAATAATATTTTGCTTTTTATAGAACACATTTTTGCCTAGGGCCTTACGAACGAAGTTAACCTATTTTGGTAAAAATAGCTCAACGTGTCATGCCAACTACCTAAAAATATTTACCTCGCTGGTAAAAAGGAGCGAAGCGCAGAGCAATTTTATTTTTGTGTCGATTAAAAAATATGGGTTGTCGCATATTCCAGTACCTAAGTAACTTATTTTACGACAGCATTTACTACACCTATATTATGAAACTAGCTGCCCCGCGCGACTTTGTACGCGTGATTATTTTACCTCTACACTTTTTCTACCCAACCATACACTACTCTACGCTACTCTACCCTACCCTAGCATTCTCTAACCCTACCCTACCCCTACTCTACCCCTACCCTACCCTACGCTACCCCTACCCTAACCTACTCTACCTCTACCCTACTCTACTCTACCCCTACCCTACCCCTCTATTCCTACCCTACCCTACTGTACCTCTACCCTACTCTACTCTACCCCTACCCTACCCCTCTATTCCTACCCTACCCTACTGTACCTGTACCCTACTCTACTCTACACCTACCCTACCCCTCTATTCCTACCCTACCCTACCCTACTCTACCTCTACCCTACCCTACCCATACCCTACTATACCCAAGGGGTATAATGCCATATTTTTTTTCTTCGATTCTTCTATTATAGGCGGAGACTAATCCAACAAATTCAATACCATGAAAATCGGTCCAGCAGTTCTCGTGTGTGCCTATAGTCCAGGCAACGAATGATTATGGATGGAAAAGTCGAAAGCAGAAAGTTTGACTTCAGAACATTATTTAAACTAGTTAGGAGATGAAAATACTAAAAGTCCCCACCCCTCCGAGGTGAGCCCGAGGAGGGGGGGGACTAAGAAGATCCCATTTTTAGGTTTTTTGCTTATATCTCAAAAACGGTGCGTCGTACGAAATTTTTTTGTACTACGCAATAAAACCTGATAAAATTGTCTACAACTTTGGTATTGATACTTTTTATCTATCTTAAATCGTTCCCTAGCTATGAGCTCCGAAAAACGGCCAAATTTCAAAATGTGTTAAAACATCACGAATTTGCAAAACTCAGTTTTTATTGCTCATCCAAACTATTATATAATAGGCACCTTACCCGTGGTGCCACCGTATGCTCCACTAGTGGGTCCACAGGTATTTTTTTTACATAAGCTGGGAGTACCTCCGCGCAGTGAAGGCGTTAACATTTCACTTTTAAACTGGCTAAAACTCCCAATAATATCTATCAAGGTGCTTTCGGGCTTATGCTGTTATTTTAATAATATTTATGGGCAGGAGGAACATTTAAAAAAATAAATATGTGTCTTGAAATCGACTGTCGCAGCTGAGAAAAGTAATGAAGCAATGTATGACAGAAAACGAACAGAACGAGAGTGTATTACACATTTTTGGAAAAATGACCGTTTTTAGAAGCTCATAGCTAGGCAACGGTTGGAGATAAATAAAAAGTGTTAAAGCCTTAGTTGTAGATAATTTTATCAGGTTTAATTATGTAGTACAATAAAATTTCGTACGATGCATCGTTTTCGAAATATAAGCAAAAAACCTAAAAATGGGACCTTCTTTGTCCCCCCCCTCCTCGGGCTCACCTCGGAGGGGTGGGGACTTTTAGTATGCTCATCTCCTAACTAGTCCTAACAAAGTTCTTAAGTCAAAATTTCTGCTTTCGACTTTTCCATCCACACCCCCTTTTAGAGCACTCATTGACTGGACTACTACTAATTTTCATAGCTTCAACTTTAAAAATGGCAGAATTTCATTGAAACTTTTATCTTCTATATTTTCTCTCCAAAGTGATTGAATATCGAGATATACGTGCATAGTTATGCCACTTTGATGTCTCATACTAATACCAAATTTCTTACACAAAATATTCGCGCTTTTTGATAACTCTACCCGTTAGGGGGAAAGGGGGGCTTTCCCCCTAATGGGTAGAGTTATCAAAAAGCTAAAACACGTCTTATTTGTTAACCGAAAAGCTAATTATCGAGTTTAATGACGGATTTTCATAACTACAAACTTTAGTCCCCTTTTATATCTCCTCAGGGGTAAAAAAATCTAAATTTTTTGATACACGTCTTTTTATTTTTAGCGCATAAGCTAAATACTTATTTTTACATCTTTAACTTAAAAAATAACGAATCTCCCATACAAACTTTTACCTCCTTTTTTATCCACTTAAGGGTAGTTTTAAAAAAAAAAAACAATGCTCGTCCTTTTATTTATCAACCGAAAAGCTAAATACCAAGTTTCGTACATTTAACGTTAACAATGACGGATTTACATACAAACTGTTTCCCCCTTTTTTACCTACTTAGGGGGGGAATTTCAGAAAATCCTTCCTTAGTGCACCCCTACGGTACTTAAAGAATATTGTCTCAAAATTTCAAGTCCCTAGGTCCACCGGTTTAGGCTGTGCGTTGTCTGTCAGTCAGTCACGTTACCATTTTATAAGTATAGATAACATTTTTATTTATTTTGACACATAACATCACGGCCTCTTATTTAAAGCTTCTATGTAACTTAATTTTAGTTAAGTACTGAAACGAATTGCTTATTGAATGTTTCTAATGTTTTATGTATTGGTAGCCTTTAAGTGCATTCTTATATTTGTACCATAGTTCCATAAAATGGTGAATATCTAGAGGAGAGATTTAAGTTACTTTTGGTTATAGGTTAGGTTAATGGCAATAGGCTTGCTCCCTATTACATGGGACTTTTAACATAGCCAGTGCAACATGGATGTACTGCATATACTAGAGGTATATAGGCGCGAGTCTACTTATGTAATTTCAACATTTTGATACCAAGTAAATTCCACAGGCTTCATGAAACTGACTCGATTGTCATAAGAGTAACTCAACTTGACACCTGTATTAGGTACATGTACTCATATTTATTTTTTCCTTTGTTCAGCAGTGGACGTCTTCCGGCTGATGATGATGATGATGTACCTATGTTATGTAGGTATAAGAGACCGACGAGCATACTACGCGTTTTTATGTTTTAGGTATTTTATACGAGAGTATTTTATAAGCAGATGCCACTCGCAGCTCATTTCATTCACAAAAAGATCCGTGCCTAGTATCTAACAACAAGTAAGCCCTGCAATACCTACTAAAAGGTTACAAAAATGTATTCCGGGGTTTCAGACCTTTGTAGCATCTCAGGCCGTCGCCATTTTGTTTTTTTTTCGAATTGGCAGCGCGCGGCGCAGGAAAAGACACTCAAACAAACTGGACAGAAGACACTCAAACAAACGAAAAATATTAACAGCATAATGTCCTGAAGTGTCACGTTTCCGAGATATTTGGAGTTAGAGATGAATGAACGCAACGATGAGAACATGGCAATCATGCAAAATGAACTAATTACCTACGTGTTTATTTAAGTATTTATTGGAAAACTAGCTGCCCCGCGCGACTTCGTACGCGTGATTACTATCCTACTTCAAGGCCTATTCTACCCCTACCCTACTCTACCCACTACCCTATTCTACACCTAACCTACTCTACCCCTACCCTACTCTACCCCTACCCTACTTTACCCACTACCCTATCCCTAACCTACCCTAATCTACCCCTACCCTACCCTACACTACCCCTACCCTACCCTACACCACCCCTACCCTATTAGACAATACCCCTACCCTACTCTACCCCTACCCTTCTATACCGCTACCCAACCCTACTCTACCCCTGTTTCTCACCTTTAAACCTTCCCTGGATCTCCACAAATAATTCAAGACCAAAATCAGCCAAATCGGTCAAGCCGTTTTCATGCTGTCGTGACAACGGAAAACGGGTTTCATTTTTATATATACACATATAGATTGTGCACCTAGGAGCACGAAAACAACAATTAAAATTAATTTATCTTAACACTCAAAGATTCTAAAAGTGCTAAGTCGAGTTGGAGGCCTCATGGCCGGCAAGATAACGTCTAACTGTAGGAGGCCAGAGGCCACAAGTCCACTTCTATTCGCTTAACTCTATTGTTAGAGATAGCTTTTGCTAAGGCTTTAGATTTTCTCGAAATCGTAGTAAGTAGAGTGTAACACACGGCGCTTAAATCTATTCAATGTAAGGGTTAGCTACACACATAGTCGATTCAGCACATTCGGTTCGGGATTTTCGAAGAAGTCCCGATGAAATTTCTAACTCTACCCTAACTCGGTTTCCTATGTACCTAGTCCTGAGCTTTCTGCCTTGTATGTAATATATACTTCACGTCTTCACCCATTTCAGTTGATTCTGTGCGGAGTTGTGGCATTCATTCATCGAATACTGAGAAATAGACTAATACCAAATGCAGGATCGTACCGCGGAGGTAAGAAGCCTTTAGATATAGTTGCTTCATTCATAACGATACGCTAACTTAATCTATCGTGGCTTTTACTGCTTACTGTTGCTAATAATACTAAGAAGGTGGGTACCTAGTAAGTACATATCTCGTGTATTTAAAGTGACTTTTTCGTAGATTCTTAATATTTTAAGCTTTTGAAAAACTGCCACCGTTGGTAGGGTAATAAGAAAGCAACCACCTAATTTATTAATTTATATTTTACATACATAAATATGTTGTACATAAGGCGGTCTTAATGCCATAAGGCATTCTCTACCAGGCAACCTTTTGGGCAATAGTAAAGCCCTCGAAATAGGCACAAAATACAAAATTATATACAATACAAATTAATACAAATTATATAATATACAAATACAAATATACCCATAAATGATATTAAATTTATCTATCAAAGTACACTTACAAATTCAATTCTTTATTACATGTATAAATTCTAAATAGGTGAAGCGAGTACCTATAACGTATTTATTTAAAGTGCCCTATTTTCCTAGATTCCCGGTGTTCCCGGTATACTTCATGCGTTTAATTAGTTAAGGTAACACGATATTGTATTGAATCCTGCAGCTGTCGAATTGTTTACAATACATTACAGTTTCTATCTACGTGAACCCGGTGAGGAAATCTACCTCTTGTTTAGTCGGTACTTACGGAAAAGCACAATAAAATGAATGTTGTTTGTTTGTAACAATAAGGGTCATCAAGCGATCGAAATATATATAATATATTTTTTTTTTTATTTAAAACACTTAATTCGTGAACTACTATTAAATAAAATAATCGATTCACAAATATAAAGGAATATGGTAACTAAACTAATTTGTCTTTGCCTCTATCTGCCCTCTATATCTCTCCTCTAGCTTGCTATCTCTAAATAAGTAGTATATACAACAAAGTCGACGTTTTAGGCTGTCTGTTTTTCCGTTTACTTCTTCTGAAACACGCGACGGATTTCACTATCATTTAAA
The DNA here is from genome assembly GCA_936450705.2 of Protodeltote pygarga. Classification (NCBI taxonomy): domain Eukaryota; kingdom Metazoa; phylum Arthropoda; class Insecta; order Lepidoptera; family Noctuidae; genus Protodeltote; species Protodeltote pygarga. Next base: position 18,616,372 of record OW388248.2, read on the forward strand.
GAATTTCTTCTGGAAGGTTTATAAGTATAAAATGGTACCTAGGGAAAAGCAGAAAATTTCGTGTGAAACCCTATATTGCAAGGATTTGAATAGGTTTTTACAATGAAATGCATATGTAGGTAGTTATACAACATTCTGTGGCTGTGCTGTTAACCAAGGAGTTCCCTAGTCTGGACCTAATCCTGTGCAAGAACCATGTCACTGTAAAACTTTAAACCGTCTCTTATAATAAAATGCTTCACAAAATGTATTGTCCGCGTTGTTGACCGTTGAAGACCCTTTATCTAGAGCTAATCATGAATGTCGATTCAGGTCTCGCTTACCATAAAAATGCATTGATATCAGAGCAGAACCAACAAGACAAATTTAACACTGTAGAATAAGAGGAAGTGGTTCTTATTAAGCTTGCAAGATTTGCCCTAAAAATACTAACATACAAACATTGCTATTTAGATAAAAGCTTGCGATAAATCATAATAAAAAAATCGTCCGAATACTCGAACCGGCAAAAAGTCCATCGATATGTACGTCGCGTCGATTCACAGAGACCTTTAGAATCCGTGTGACTAGACCTACTCTGTACTCATAATTATTATGCATGTTAGATCGCTAGATCGAAATACCTAATTAGTATTGACAGCTCGTTTCAGAAAATACAATGCAATGGTAACGTAACCGCGTTTGCTTGTACATCAGCTGTCAGCTACGGTTTGCACTGGAATTCCAGGAATAATTCCATCCGATACCGACAAACCTACTGAATTTGGCAATATTTCAGTTTTCACTGGTTTCAGTTTGTCGAAACGTTTTACCCCTAATTAGTTAATTAGTTTTCACATGAATTCAGCCGCTTTTGACACATTATTTGTAATAGCAAGTTGAATGCAGACAGGCTGGCGAATAGGTACGCATTTTACCGATGGAAGTTATTAATTTTGTTGTAACACATAAAACATATTAAAATTTATTGTGATACGTTTATAATCTTTTTAGTCGATGAAATATAATGAGCGCTATAATTGACATTACTGGTCTACCTCATTTATCATTAGTACTCCACTTTATTGACGTGATGATTGATGTGAAGCTTGGGTACGTCATGGTCATGGAAATGTCCAGATTGCGGTGGCGTTGTGTAGGTATCGGGTCGTTTGATTCTCTACAATATGGTTGAGTGAGCGAGATGGCGGAAGCCTGTCAAGTGTCAACGGGTACGTTATACCCGTGAACGACCCACCCCGAATGTTAGGACTGGTCAGCTTCATAGTTGTTATAGGAATTTTATTAAAAGTTTATATATAATTAAATACTGCCTATTTATTTATATTATATTTATGACTGCCTCGTTGGTCTAGTGGTAGCAAGCGCGACTGCTGAGCACGAGGTCCTAGGTTCGATCCCCGGGTCGGGCAAAGTGTTATTGGGTTTTTCCATTAGGAAATTCTCAGTAGCAGCACGGAGTCTGGAATTGTGCCCGGTTAATGGCAATAGGCTCGCCCCCTATTACATGGGACTTATTACATAGCCGGCGAAACGTGGGTGTACTACACACCTCTGCCTACCCCCTCTGGGGAATACAGGCGTGAGTCTATAAATATATAATTAAATTGTACCTACAGATTTTTAGTCGACGCACATTGTGCTCATGCAAATTGTAGATTCGCCAAACACTATCACCCGTACTGTAAACTCTTATTTCTTCTCAAGAGTTTGTCGTTCAATGTACTATTTAAATATTTTGGTGTGGAGATAACACCTGAATATATTACTGAACAATCTTACACATTTGGATTCAAGTTGTTTGATACCGAATTCGTTTACCAGCTACTCTTACTTTATAAATTGCAACCGAATTTTAAAAAAAATCACTAGAACACTCTCAAGAAGAGGTACTATCGTGGGCAAAGCCGGTGTACCACTCTTAAGGTTGCTACGTGCTACGCACGTAGCATCGTTCAAAGCATTTTGATCGCAAAGTCGTGCATCGTTCGTGTCCGCGATAGTACTTGCATATTATTGTTTTTAGTGAGCAGTGCACAGTGGTAGGTATCACTACAAAGTAAGTAAGCTTAATATTAATAAATATATAAACCAACCTATAACTGTCGCGTGTCCTATAAAGAGAAAGATCGAGCATTAATCATAAATATTATTTTTTAAAAAATTGCACTAAAATCAGGAAAATAATAATATGGTAATTTGTAGATATCAGACAACTGTTAAGCCAAACGCTTATATTATACCGACTCAATACTTTCGTGATTAAAATTAGAATAGCATAGAATACCTATCCATCCTACTCATATGCCTCTACCAAATTAAAAGAAGACGAAAAGACCTTGCATAACAAAATAATCTGGCATAGTGACCTATTTAAACACAAGGTTACAAAAGTGAATGATTTAAAAAACCATGATGACATTTATGCTTAGGTATATAATTAGATCTGAAGAATTGAATGAGAAAACATTTCAAGATAAAGAAATCTTGGCTAATTTAATAGCTTATAGCTTCTATCCGTAACAGTTGTATTCGAGCTATAGTTAATACCTCCATACGAAACTTTATAAATTGTAAAAGATCGGATTATTAACTTTGGCTTCATGTATATTTTACGAAATATGTTAATTTGTCAAAACAAATACAGGTTAAGGTTAAATAAAAATTTCCTACTACTAGGTACTAATGTTACAGTCAAAACCAAGGACTACATAAATCAGACCTTCTTAATAAAAAGCTACTCGTAGAAAAAATAAACACACTCGCTACTTCAATTCAAGAAAGCTTTAAAAAAGGGCTACTAGACAAAGTTTAGCTATGACAAAGTAAATGAATTATGTCAATGACTTCAATTACTTAGACATACTTTTATTTAAATGAATGTAAATATTTCAAATAAATGTTAAATGTCAAATTAATTCAATCCATCGAATTCGAGTGGAGTTTTTAATTTCAACGTCCACCAAAGTCGCGTATGAAATCCGTATGATATATCCGTATGTTATAAAAAATATTTAATTCATGTTATGCCGAAAATGGTTTGAAATAAACCATGGAGCGCAGTATTCAACAGAACGTCAATCAAACAGTGATCAAATTGTATATTGATTTTCGCTGGAGCTCGAGTCGTCGTGGCTCATTGTTACAGACCCGCTTTGTTACGTGGCTGTGGGTTCAAACCTGGCATGTACCTACCAATGTGACTAATTTCAATGTTATATATGTTAATGTACTTTCTTATTTAATCGAAGACACCACTAACGATGAAGGTAAACATCGTGAACCTGGATTGACATGGACCTAGACCTAGACTTGAAAACCTGGACTTTAATAATCTAAAATCGCTAACCAGCAGTGAGTACTAGCTCGATCCTTCTTCGTACAAGAAGAGGACTCTGCCCTGCAGTGGCAGTTACACACATAAATTCAAATAGTAAAGAACACTTGTTATTTATACCCGTATATTTTGTTTATATATTTTGTTTTGTTATTAATTTCGTATATTTATGATAGCTATTAAAAATATCGACCGCCAGAGGCAGTCGCTCCATTACGTAGAAAACTGACAGTTGCATCGATGATAATTTGTCAACATTGTAGGAGAATAATGCGGCTTTTAGGGTTGAAATATTAATTGAGCTGTTTCGACTAAGCACAGAAAGTTCAAGTTGATAGGTTTATTCAAATAAAATATCAAGTTTATAAATAAGTACTTAACCCTGTTGGAACGTATTACGTGTACGTAGTCGATAATTGTATAAAGCTCCAATAAAAAAAATCGAATAATGATATTTTTTATTGTATAGGTCAACTTAATCGTAAATTTTTCAGATAAATCTAAATGGCTGAAACTTTAGTGATATTGTTCCATTATAAATTTGATAAATTACAGTAGTAATTTAAAAAAATGGTTTGTAAATTCTCGTTTATAATTTATCGGAAGCAACATTATCGCCACAATTTTATTAAATAGAAATTCACTAGGCTAGCGTACTTACACCGAACTACAAGAGTGTACAAGAAAATCCTCTTATTACCAATAGTTTGGTAGAGTACGTTAGCCTATTTATATAAGTACGTAACATTGAGAGTAAATGGCGCATTTGTAAAATTTATTTCATTCATATTCATTCTCCACAAACAAGAAATACCTAACAGGAATAAGATCGCTCTAAGCATTGAAATGATTCAACATACTCGCTACACTAAAAAACTGAATAAAGACGTTATATTACATAATGAACTTTTATTCAAATCGCCATGCAATCTAAACAACGAAATTGTTCACTTTAGCGTCTCTTGGAAAAGACCGAGACAAAACGACCCAATAAATATCTGACGTCAATTATCTATAAAAATAACGCAAATCATAAAAATAAAAAATAAAGAGTGTGTGACACAAATAAATTAAAAAAAACGATAATGAACATAAATATTTATACACCTGTAGCGTCCGAAGGGTTAACAACAGATTTTTCACAGAAAAAAAATATCTTGACCCCAAAAAAATCGCATAGAAAAAAAAACCAAAAGCCAATCAAAAACACACGAAATTCGAAATCGATAACGTTGTTCGAACTCAAAAATCCAAATTCGAATGTTCCATTTTTTAACGAACCATGCTGTGAACTGGTACCCGACCACAATTACATAACTAAAGCTATACTACCTCAAAGCACAACACTAATTACACTGGTGCACTATCACTACACTACGTACGAACGAAAAGGTCTGAGGACCCAAGGTACGCCGACGAACTCCTGAAGTATGGTTATAGCCAGCAAGAAATACCTGCTGTATATAGAGGAGTTAGACCTGATAGGTCTACCGCCGGCATCGCCTTTGCAACAGTTGCTGCCCATATTGAGGGCGCATTTCGTTCGAATACCCGCGGAGCCGGGCGATAACTGCGCGCACGACGACTTATTTTTGTTGGCGCGACTCTAGCGCCTCTCTCGACACTGCGCGGTTTACAGCAGGCCGGCTACACACGAACGACTGACGCGTCAGACAATGTTGCGAGACTGAACGGTTTGGGTTTATGAATTTTATCGTTTAGCCATTTTAGCTTCAGTTTCAGGAGTTCCGTGTGCGCTGCTACTGAAACTAAAGCTTTATGCGAATGTTTGTATGACGGAATTACCTGCGGTGGTGCGCACAAACTGTGTAAACAAATATTTATACATACATATACCTATTATAATTTGTAAAAGTTTCCGCGAAGTATCGAAGTATCGAGTAAGAATCGTGGACTGCCTAAGCTGAATTGCTGAGTGAAAAAGGCACTTCTGATGACCTCGGTTTCAGGAAATTATTTTATATTCGGTAATAGGATGGTTAATACGGTAATGCGAATATACGTACATTTTCAGTAGATTATTTGCTTTTAATCAAACATACATTATGGACGATAAAAGAAAAGACATCAACGCTTATTTTTACAATCGTTTGTTTGTTTATTATTCAACAAAGTTTATCATAATTTTATTATAATTTTAACAAATAAAATTATGATAACAAAAATATATTATCGTAATTTTATTTGTTATTTTGACTTATCTCGGTCACTTCAAGAATAGATAATTAAGCCGATCTTCGTTAAGATTTGCTAATAAGATCAAGATTTGGTCAGGAAGACATTATTTTAAAACAAAAAGATAGATTTAGTAAATAGTAAATTGACACAACTTATTATTCACTGTCATAAACTAAACACTAAACCAATAAAATAAATTTAAAAAGATACACTTGATCAAAAGACCAGTAGGCAAAATCGCCAAAATGCATAAACATACATGTATAATTATTCTATATCAACAGTATTTAGATCATTATATCTAACGGCGCTGATGAGAATAATTAACAATAGGGCTCTCCGTTCGTAAATTAATGTCCAAATTACTATTACTATACATATTCTGCAGTACAGCCCAGATTGTTAATAATACAATAGATAGACGTACTATGTACATGTACAAGAGGAAATTATGTATTTGTAGTACATATTATATATAATAAATGTTACGGCTATAGGTACTAGTGGTCCAGTCAGTGGTCGAAATCCAGCTGTATTTTTTTGATAATTTTTAGCTTTTTGCACTTCTTCTCCATATAAACATGTACTATGCCAATTTTCAAATTCCGCGTGCGAGTTAATGATCCCCATAACGCCCATATAAGCTTTGTATGTATTTATTTATTTTATTTTTATTTATGTATGTTTCTTTATACATATGTAAGCAATATTCTTAAAAAGGGATCTACCTACAGTTTTTGCTTCACGTATTAATAACTATACATTATATAGTTTTCTCGAGAGACTACAGCATGGGCAAACATGGTTAAGTTTCTTCGAAGAGATGTTTACAGGATACATTAAAATAACGTGCGATGTTGGTGATAGCCTGATAGGTGTACACTAGCTGCCATATCAATTATAGGTAAGGGGCCCCCGGGACACGAGGGCCCCCGACGTGCGTAAGCTAATAAATATGCGTAAGTTAATAAAAACTTCCCAAATTTTTTATTATTACAGAAATGGCAAACATCAAAAAAGTAATTTCTTTTTTTCCCGCGTGCAGCATGCGTTCGAAAGTTGGCAACACCCTACATCGGTTATCGTGGGCTGTGGGATTTCCCCATAGAAATATTAAATAATATTAAATAATAATTAAATTCTTTCCAATATCTTTGGATTTCCCCGTTTAAGTCATTTACTTTTTTTGCTTTTTAGCATTAATTATGCGCGTCCTGGCAAGGCTGTTATTTTTAGCGGCCAGGCTGTCAACAACGTGACCCGCCCGGATGGCAGAAGTGGGGTAAATACACAAGTGAATCTTATATTTTGCCGAGGATTCTATATAGGGCTAGGGACTTTCCACCGAAAAAATATTATGACCGATATACCGATATTGATTATGATTGATCTCTCACATATTTTTACAATGCAGTTGTCACCCGCTTCTTGGTACGACTGAAATTAATTATCCAGCAGAAATAATACAAGTAGGTACTCTCTTTACACGGGATAGTGCACCTAACTTTCTATTAGCACTTAAAAGAGTTGTAAGGATCACTTTAATTGTTCGAGTGATTTCAGCTGAAAGACATAATTATACATTATATTTTGGGTAGACCCATTGGTTTTTGATGTGAATTTTGTATGTTCAATGGTAGGTATAATAGTGAAGTCATCAATTACTTATGGTAACATTATAAATAGAAAGGTAACTTCTTGAAATGAGAGCTTTAATTGGCCATTATTTGATTGCAATAATAAGGATATCGAATTAGTAGTACTTCAATTATAGTAGATTCACTCATCAAATACTTATGCTAACGTGTAAAAATATAGGTGACTATCTATATGAAATTAGAGTACATTGAAATTATTTAAAAGATGCAGTTAATACAAGAAGCTGACAATGCGTAGACATATCACAAATTTAGTGGAATAAGAATATTATCACCACGTTGCTTCATTTTAACAGTAAGTTGTATTACAATAGTTCTACGGTAACTTGAAAAGCATTTATTAGTTGCTAAAAGTTAGTCGCTGACATATTAATTCATTGGACAACTATTTATATTTAAAGATGGAATGACATTTTAAAAGAAAATATTTAATAAAATGTCGTTCACAACATAGATCTAGACGGTGCGGTTAATTATCTTAAAGTTTATAAGCCCGTATAAGCTTCTTGAGTTCTGCAAAGGAAGGACACAGGAAATCAGATTTCTTTCACGGTCCTATAAAGGCTATAAAGGGGTAGTTACAAACTTTTTCCTTTGCATGATGCAACCTCTACGTGAGCGTATCAAACTCGGTGATAAGTAAAAATAATCGCGGCATTCTTCAATCAATATAAGACTCTAAATATACGATCACCTAAAATTTGCATTTAAATTTCGTAATTATTTTAATTTTTGCTCCATGTCGCTCCATGTAAAACATTGGTATTCAGCTGCATCCGGTAAGACTGGAAGCCGACCCCAGCATAGTTGGAAAAAGGCTAGGCAGATGAATTATTTTAATTTTTGCAATATTTACATTAAGTTTATAACTAAATATCAATTATTTATTTGCTTAACCTACCTACTATTTACTATCCACATATAAGTCCGATCAATTTGCGAGAACATCTGGGTGCACTTTTGTGCAATATTAATATTTATGTTTTTCTTTTATTTATTCGGTAAATACCGGAAGTTCTGATGGCACAGACCAAAGCCAAGGAAAATACATTTTTTTTATTATCGTCCTAGACCACTGTAGGGCCGGTGCCCTCCTTCCATTCCTCCCGGCTAGGCTCTACGCTTTCTGCGGCCAATCCTTCCAATAACAATCTAGCTCGTTTTATGTAATAACAAAGTTACTTTTTAATCAGATTAGTCTAATAAGGCCCATTTTATCAAATCTTCTTAACTTCAACAAATTGTTATTTGTTTATCATATTTAAGACGTTAATCTTCTTATAACGTTCCTGTTAAAATCAATTGCTCATCATTAGCCTCGCAAAAAACACGATATTGAATCGTCAGATTTGCCTTTTTGTTTTGTTCGTAAATAACTAATAGGAAGTTTGAGTTTTGAATTAAAGATTTTGTTTTTACTTTTGTAAATACTAGTTATTCAAAATAAGGATTTGAATAAGATATGTTTATTGACATATTAAACAATACATTAAAAAATATAAACATTCTATCAATAATTTGTTTGAAAAAATCTATTACGAGCAGGATTTTAACCTGCGTTCTACTGGGTAATTATTGCCCTATGGTAACGCCGCTAGTTGCTCTGCCACTAAGATATTCAGGCACGGCTCACGTTTAAATTCTGCTCATAATCGATATTTAATGTCTACAAAAATTTAAAACCTTAGTGTTCTCATCGCATACATAAAATAAATAAATAAATAAATCAGCCTGTAACTGTCCCAATATAGGGCAAAGACCTCTTCTCATACAGAGAAGGATTGAGCATTAAAAATCACCACGCTAGCTTACTGCGGGTTGGCGATTTCAGACTATTAAAGTCCAGGTTTCCTTACGATGTTTTCCTTCACCGTTAGTCAGTGGTGTCTTAGATTAACTAAGAAAGTACATAATTTTTATGACATTGAAAAAGTCACATTGGTACAACATGCCAGGTTCGAACCCACACCCACGCGCTTGCAAAGCGGGTCCGTAACCAATGCGCCACCACGACTACATCATCATCTGCCTAGCCTTTTCCCAACTATGTTGGGGTCGGCTTCCAGTCTTACCGGATGCAGCTGAATACCAGTGTTTTACATGGAGCGACTGCGTATCAGACCTCCTCAACCCAGATACTGGGTTACACGATACCCCTTGGTAAGACTGGTTGTCAGACTGTCGGGCTTCTGACTACCCGTAACGACTGTCAAAGATCTACAATTGACAGCCGGGGCCAACAGCGTAACGTGCTATCCGAGGCACGGAGAGTGATAATTAATTTATACCACCACGACTACATACATAAAATAAATAAAATAAAATCGCTTTCTAAAATATTTGTATAATTTGCTTTGATTTTACAGACTGAGACTATGCTTAATTGCTTATCTATATTTTGAATAGTCATTCAAAAGTTCTGAATATTCGCAAAATTTTAGTACGAAAGAAACTTACTTAAACTTACATATAAATCCATGGCTCTACTGGCTTGGCGTTCTCGTACCCGAGTCTAAGTTGGAGTTCTATTAGCTAATTGGCATGCGTTACTATCTAAACGTTGGTGATCGATGTTTTTGCTCGACAGTCCGTGTTCGTGTGTGTACGCCCTAACTTTTATAACAAGTTGTCTATTTCTTTTCATATTGGTTTTATATTTCATTTATATTTCTACCTTTCAGTTTTTTTGCATTTTGTTTACTTAATATATTAGAGATGTCTTTAAATAACTAAGTTACATATTAGGGTTCTAATTGCATACAATTAGTAAACTGTGATCCTACTACGCCGCACAACTGAACAATTACAGCAAAATTCAACAAAGCCTGATTTGGAAGGACTAATAGGTAGGTATCTATTTTCTATTATGTAATAATCTAATAATCTATAAAAACAAAGTTATTGACATCGTAATAAGAATAATTGATGATCTCGTAAAATCCGAAAAGGATAAAGAAATTAAATACATGATTGAAAATCCACTCTAGCAATCATTGTACTGATAGTTGTATCGGCCAATGGTCTAATAGTCAAGAAAGAGGTGTAATAGGCAGCTGAATTGGGATTTCGGCGCAGAAGGCATACATTATAATATGGGTGTTGTTGTTATTCTCTGAAGTGTCCAAAATTATCACCTGAAATACAGTAAACAGATTTATGGTATTTATAGAAGTCTTTCATTTATAACGACTATTCGTCAACAGTTGGATTTAAATCGCAGATGTGCAGCCGATCTTTGGAAAAACCCTGGCACCGCACGCGAGATTATCATCGTCCATGATATCACACACAAATGCAATGAGCCAAAATCGTATCTATTATTGAATGAAGATTTAAATCAACTTTGTATGCACCAGTGGAGCCTATTAGCCACTTGATTTGGGCCCTGGTTGCCTATTTAAATGAGCCGTAGTTGTCACTTTATATGTGTCCTAGTGACCACTTCATATGGGCCGTAATTGTCACTTTATATAGGCTTTAGTTGCCACTTTATATAGGCCCTAATTGTCAGTTTGTGTAGGCCCTAGTTACCACTTTATATAAGCCCTAGTTGTTACTTTATATTAGCCATAGTTGCTACTTTATATGGGCCATAGTGGCTACTTTATATGGGCCGTAGTTGTCACTTTATGTGGGCACTAATTACCACTTTATATGTGCTCTAGTTGTCACTTTATATTAGCCCTAGTTGTCACTTTATATGAGCCTGTATCATCATCCTCCTAGCCTTATTATTCCCAAACTTTTGTTGGGGTCGGCTTCTAATCTAACCAGATGAAGCTGAATATCAGTTTTCTACGGAGCGACTGCCTATCTGGCCCCGCAACCCAAAGGGATACGATATTCTAAGGTTAGATCAGTTGTCAGGATTTTATGAGGGTACTGACTCCCTATATCGACTGTCAAAGATCTTCATGACAACCGGAGCCAACGGCTTAACGTGCTTTCCGAGGCACGAAGCAGGTGATAATCTATACTTATAAAACAGTACCGTGACTGACTGACTGACAGACAACGCACAGCCTAAACCGGTGGACCTAGAGACTTGAAACTTTGAGACAATATTCTTTAAGTATCCTAGGGGTGCACTAAGGAAGGATTTTTGGAAATTCCACCCCTAAGTAGGTAAAAAAGGAGATAATAGATTGTATGAAAGTCCTTCGTTTTTAAAGTTAAATGTACGAAACTTGGTATGTAGCTTTCCGGTGGTTAGATGAAAGATGAGCATAGATTTTTTTTTTCCAAATCTGCCATTAAGTGGATAAAAAAGGGGGTGAAAGTTTGTATGGAAAATTCGTTATTTTTTAAGTTACAGGTGTAAAAATGAGTGTTAAGCTTATGTGCTCAAAATAAGTTAGACGTGTATCAAAAAATTTGGATTTTTTCCTCCTTAGAAGATAAAAAGGGGGATAAAAGTTTGTATGAAATTCCGTCACTTTTAAGTTAAATCAATCAAACTTGATGTTAAGCTTTTCGGTTAACAAATAAGACATGTTTCAGCTTTTTGAAAACTCTACCCAATAAGGAAAGGGGGGAAGGGTGAAAATTTGTATAGGAAATTCTATATTAGGAAGCGACATCAAATGGCATAATTAATAAACGGTTATCTCGATATTCAATCACTATGGGGAGAAAATATAGCAGATAAAGGTTTTTAACGGATATAATTCGCGTTTTTATTTTGATAATACAATCCTGACGTTTCGAGTACTTCTGCCTGCCTGCGACCACGAGTGCTGCAAAGTACTCGAAACGTCAGGATTGTATTATCAAAATAAAAACGCGAATTACTTATATCCGTTAAAAAGTTGTTTCATTATGTTGAGTGTTCGCGAAAGTTTGAGACTATATTATCAGATAAAGGTTTTTAAAGTTCAAGTCATGAAAGAAAATTAATAGGTATACTCGAGAACTGCTGGACCGATTTTCATGGCTTTTGATTATTTTGATTTGTCTCCGCCTAGACTAAAGAAGAGATGAAAAAAAAATTGAATTATACACCTAGAGTATGGTAGGGTAAGGTAGAGGTAGAGTAGAGTAGGGGTAGAGTAAGGTAGGGTAGGGGTAGAGTAGGGTAGGGTAGGGGTAGAGTAGGGTAGAGTAGGGTAGGGTAGGGGTAGAGTAGAGTAGGGTAGGGGTAGAGTAGGGTAGGGTAGGGGTAGAGTAGGGTAGGGTAGGGGTAGAGTAGGGTAAGGTAGGGATAGAGTAGGGTAGGGTAGGGTAGGGTAGGGATAGAATAGGGTAGGGTAGGAGTAGAGAAGGGTAGGGTAGGGTAGGGTAGGGTAGAGTAGGGTAGGGGTAGAGTAGGGTAGGGTAGGGGTAGAGTAGGGTAGGGTAGAATAGGGTAAGGTAGGGATAGAGTAGGGTAGGGTAGGGTAGGGTAGGGATAGAATAGGGTAGGGTAGGAGTAGAGAAGGGTAGGGTAGGGTAGGGTAGGGTAGAGTAGCGTAGGGTAGTGTAAGGGAGGGTAGAAAAAGTGTAGAGGTAGAATAAACACGCGTACAAAGTCGCGCGGGGCAGCTAGTTAATTTATAATATATACATAACTTACAAAAAGTCAGAAGTGCGCGCCTTGGGTTCGAACCTGAGACCTTTGACTTAGCAGTCCAACGGTCATACCACTAGGCTATCACTGTTTCTGTCGATCTGAGACCTGTAGATCTACAATTAAATTATATTTTTTTAAATTCCCTTACAATTTGTATCAATCGAAATAGAACTGCCTAGTTTATCTCCTATCAGGCTATTAGGGATGAAAATAACCGCCTGCGCATATGCAATGAGAACGATGATATTTGTAAAATAAAACTAAACTATAGCAATAGTAATCAAACTCAACTAGCTGTTCGAATAATAAATGAATGTAACAAAATGTTAAATGCCCAACCAAAAGCAGCTATAAAAATAAACTGACACGAAATTAGTTCATGCTCGGGCCAACAGATGGCACTAAACAAACAAACACATTACTAGGTCACCAGTTACCAGCTTCTAACGTTTAAAACTAGGTGGCATTAGTGACGCTACGGTTTGATCATCCCGCGTTTATTTTTGGTAAGTAAAAGGTAAACCTTGGGTTTGCACTGGCAGGCGTCATTCTAAATTAGCTGTTTTATGTTATTCTGATAGTTCGAGAGAAATTAGAAAGTTCAATGACCTATGGCGATAATTTAATTTCAATATCTAGGGGCGCGAGCGCAGATAATACCTACCGCGTTTGCCCGGGAACGGAATTAAAAAGAAATGCTTCTTGCATTTTTCCGCACTTAGACCAGGTGCCTATATAATTTAACAATCAATCACACACTTATCCAATTATATTTAGATATAAGGTACCTTTACTTCCGAAGATGTTAGGTACGGATTACGAACACCCCGAAAGAGCATTTTTTTACTTTGATGGATTTTTGTCGGTGGAGGTTAGACTAAAAACTATAACAATAGGAAACAATGTCCTAAATTACAAATCCGTTCATGATTGAGTTTTCCTTGAACATGAAGCATTGTGTATATAAATATTGTAGTGTGTAGTGTGTGTACACGGACTCACGGCTTCACGTGCTTTCCAAAGCTTCAAAGCTTTGGAAAGCACGTGAAGCCGTGAGTCCGTGTCTTCGTCGTTGACGTCGACCGAGATAAAAAGTTCAAGCCTAAGTTTAAAGCCTGGATATAGTCTAAATTTCAACCAAGTTTTATCCAAATCCGTTATACTTAAGTAAGTATGTAAATTTGTTTAGTTTATAAAAGTTAATGTCTTAATTGTAAGTAGGTAAAAATAGTACATTTTTAACTTTATATTAGGATAAGTAGACTTACCTAGGTAAAAGTGTAATTATACATTATGATTATTTATTACATATTATTATAGTTTATATTTGTTTCGTGTACCTAGTACAATATTTGCATGCCTTTATAGGCGAATGTGTGGATTTATAAATATTTTATACTAGTGATCCGCCCCGGCTTCGCACGGTTACGCTAATATGCATGTATTATAGATACATATAAACCTTCCTCTTGAATCACTCTATCTATTAAAAAAAACCGCATCAAAATCCGTTGCGTAGTTTTAAAGATCTAAGCATACATAGGGACACACAGACGCGGGAAGCGACTTTGTCTTATACTATATAGTGAAGAACATTTTTAAACTTTTAACAACACTTTACTTGTAGGGATCAGCTGACCGGACAGTTATTTAAATTACGAATAAAGTCTAGCGCTGGAAAAGATGTAATTTAAGATTTACAAAACAGGTACAAAATCTTAGTGGATGATAAAGCTCAGTTTCATTCAAAGATCATTTTTATCTTCGCCCTCATAGGATGCAGCCAGAGACTAAAAACTATCTGTAGGTATTTGCATAGTTTGCAAACTCATACTTAGGGGACAGTTACCATAACTGCATCAGTAGTAATTTCAAGCTGCTTCATACTCTAATTACCCACTAATTACAATAATACATACTCTAATTATTAAGGAAAATCAGATTATTGGAATCCTCTGCAACATGGATTGAACAATATTTAGTATTCGTTGAATTGAAATGTAGATATCGCTTTTGACATGTGAAAGCTGATTAGACTCAATTAGGTTCCGTATAATATAATTTTAATCAATTAGAATAGCTTTTGCATTAATAATTAAGGAGTAAGGCAGAGATATAAATTTTACAGTTCTATATTTTTTTCACGAGGTGTTTAAATAACTTCGTTATAATTTTCCTTGAAAGTTTAGCAAGCCAGCTATTATAGAGAATTATTTTCTGATTTTTTATGCTCGTAAACTTCGCAAATAGAGGGGGGGGATGAATATGTTTTGCACATTTTTAGGTATAGGTAAGTCGAAAAGTAATAGTCTTAAAAATAATTATATATTATTATAAATATTTTCTTTACCCCTATCTATAGCAAGCCTTTTTCAGTGATACCCATCATAGTACCTATATGTATAGGTAATATCTGAAAAAAAGACCCTAGTTTACTTTATATCCCTACTTTACATGAACGGAAAGCCCCCTCAAATTAATCTTTTTATAAAATTTTATTTCTTAACTTTGTCGGCGTTATAATTATGTATCTTATTTAAATTTATTATTGTAGCTTTCTATCACTGATAGTCTGCGAGTAAAATTGCTGTGACAGACAAACGGACGGACATACGGACATAAAACTATAAGGGTTCCTAGTTTAAGTACCAACGGCACCCAAAAAGGAGGAGATTATGCCGTGATTATAGTATACCCGTTTTAGTACCTAATACCTATTTAACTTATTTATTTTTTAGTAAGAGTAGGTCTCTCCGATTGTTTCCATATAAATATTATCAGAACGTTAACTCCTTATCGGATGATAGGAATCATTCTGTAACAAATAATTTCATTTTGTTTGTGTGTGTTGTTCATAACCGACTCCTGAAAAAGTGATAACTGGAACCTGCTTAATTGCTTAGCTTAACGACTTCAAGCTGAATGTTTTTGTGAGTCTTTAAAGTCAGTACCAATTATTTTTGTAAAAATTACTTTTTTTAATACGCCTATCTCGCTAGGCCGCTTTTTTAGTCGCACATTGAAGATTTATATAATACTGATTAGTTGTAAGTACTATCGTGGACAAAGCCGGTGCACCACTCTTAAGGTTAGAATCGCTTGCATCCGGCGTCCGAACGTAACGCTAGTCCTGCCCGTGTACGTAGCATTGTTCAAAGCATTTTGATCGCAAAGTGGTGCACCGTTCATGTCCGCGATAGTACCTACTACAAAAAAAAGATTTAAAGTAATAACACTACGTAATAGTGCTGACAAAAAGTTCCTGCACTTGGTATATGTTGCATTATGTGAATCAGTTCTCGGTTACTGCATCAGTCAGTCAGGAGGTTCCCCTCTCTGGAGTCCTGACCACCGGTAAATTGAACCCTTCCCGATAACTTGCGCAACAAATGAAATATCTATCTATTTTTAATAAATAGGTATTTTTATATCGATTTAAAATGTATTTTAAATTATAATGATTGATTTTATTTATAAATGAATTAAATTATTGATTTTGATCTTCGTTTTAATAAACATTATAATAAATACACCAAGCGCCTCTATGTTTTAGTGTCGAAATTCAATCAAAAATTAATACAAAAGAATTAATTTGTCAAGTACCTACACATTATACATTGTATTATAGGTAGTCACATTTTGAATTCGAAAAATATAGGTAAGCAAAAGTTATACGGTTATTCGTTTCGTGAAACGATACAAGTTACAATAATATACTTAATATTTTCTATTTCCCAGAATTTGTCGGCTTAGAGCTGGCTAAGAAGGTAGGAGCTCCTTATATCTCTTGTACCTCAAAACGGTCAAGCCTTACAACTTCCTTTGTCCAAGATATACACCGGGACAGCGTTTCGCTCCACATGAGATCAGAGTAGCGTGTCTTGGCTTACACCGACGAAATCTGCGCCTTCTTATTTCGAATTAGAGAGAGCAAGAATATTATTTCTTTACTGTTTATTGTTGTCATTATGCTTCGATTTCAATTTGAAAAATAATAAATAAAAAAAGAATTGATTCTGTACACTTCAAAATAACAGCATATAATACCGAATACCCATATAGGCTTTAGAAATGTTATCTGTCTGCCTGTCTGTCAGAGGTTGGCGCAAAACTAGGTACCTACCTACTATACAAATTTAGTTGAAATTCGGCAAAAATATTTGTTAAATACCAAGGCAGGTTTTAGGATACAAATTATCAAAATAATTGTGGGTGATGAGCTTGTAATATTGCTGAAATGAAACCCACACAGACGTTGACGCGGGCTAGTTTTACATAAATGTTTATACCAAGAAGGCGCATTATTTTTCCATGTTATCGTTTTGTCCAACTGTATAATTTGTTGTAGAGTTAGAGTAAAGGGTATAGTGCGCCATTTATGCAGCCATAATGGCGCATATAATAACTAAGTATATGAGAAACGTCAAGTGTGTTTGTTGTATTGTATGTACCTACCCACTGTGTGTAACCCTACTATCGATCTGCATAGCGCACAACATGTCTACAGATCGATATTTCAAACGTTAGGAAATAAAAATATGATGTAAGTTTTAACTTCGTAGGCAGTCTTGGATTAGTAAATAGGCCGTATAGGCCGCAGCCTAAGGGCAGTGTCCTAAGGGCGGCAGATTTTAGAGGACGCTCACTCGATTTCGATAAAAGTCAAACAAGTTTACTGGTTTCCTCATGGTTTTTGACTAATTCATTCGCTTTAAATTTAACTTTAGTGCCATAAATTACAAATGGAAAATTATTATTAGTACCTACCTACCTTTCTACATATCCTATGTAGAAAGGAAGGTAGGGGCGGCGGAATGTAAGTGGCCGTACCTACAATCATAAAAAATATAAATCCGGAACTGAACCTTGCAGCTTGCAAGTTGTATCCTTGTAACAAACTACATACCTAACTATCATTTAAAAAAATAAACATACTTACCTATATCAGACTGAATAATAATCTAATCCATAATTTTAAGACCTAGGTATCTACAAAACGAGATTATCCACAATACTAAGAAAACAAAAAATTGTTTAGCTCCAGCAGTGTTTGGCAAACGACTGCATTACTCATACCCAGCCATACACATTTTATATACACACATGTACAAATACAAGTACCTACCTACATAGGTACCTACGTATTACACATGTATCTATCGATCGACAGATCTGAGCTGACATCAGAAAATCCAAAAAAAAACTTCAACGTTCAACAAAAATTTTATAGCTGCATTAAAATCTTATAAATATAATAAAGAAAAAACATTCCTGTTCCCATCTCGCGACTACTGTATCCCGTTATTATTTTTAATAACATTTCGACCATGCATTTCACCTGTACTAAACATTTTTCTATTGCGAAATGCCCCAAATTATTATAACAGTAAGCGTCAAAGTGTCAAGTGTCTTTGCTAGCTTCCTGGTGTTGTATTTATAATCGACACACGAAAAACAAACAACGCTTGCCGGCGCGGCGCAAGCGCACCCGTCTCATCTAACCTATACGTTATCGCGTAGAACATTGCGCGATCTATTGTGATCATAGTACAGGACTAAATTATAACCTAATTCTGGTCAGCTGGACAGAAAAAAATGGGTAAAAACTTACCATTGGTAGGTGAAAGGTGGTGTGCCGCTCGGCAAAGTTAGGACGAGAGTCGCATCGCTCCCGGGTGCCGCCCTGACGGTGAACAAACCGCCGGGAGGGAACGACGGGGGCTCCATAGGGCTCCAGTCCTCTCGGGCCGCGCGCGACTTGCCGTGTGCGCGCGACGCCACCCGCCCGCCGCCTATCTAAAAATAATACGGAAAAATGTAACGCGCGCGCCACTGAAATTTGTACGACGCGAATATTTTGCCAATACCACTGGTACGCTCGGATTTTGTACGCGATCAGCTGATCGTCTGACACCACGGCCTGTCGGATAGCCGGCAGATGTTGCTTTATGAACTCTTACTGCTCCACACAGCGTCACGGCGCGGGCGCAGTACGATTTTGAAAGTAAAATATTTTGTTACTAAGTATAGAAATAGTGAATGTATTGAATGATTGTTTTAACGGATATACATATTTTCTGTACTTATTATTATTTCTATCTCTTTCCATTTCACGGGATTTCTTTCTTCCAATAGAAAGAAATCCGGTCCTTTAGAAGGCTTGCCTGGTGACACAGGTCCAACACACAGAGCCTTCGAGAACTTTAATCTAAAATGGGACACCGGGAACTCCCCACGGCTGCACTATAGAATGCAGTCCTGGATTGTCCCCGGCAAATGCAGGACTATTGTAACCTTAAAGTTTCTTCTTATATACTCTAAGGGTAATACTAACTGGTCTATGGTATGTAGGTATACGGTTAACCTCTTTTATATGCCGGAAGAAAACGACACCTGCCTTTCAACACTAAAATTAAAACATACTGGCAGGTGGTGACTCACCAACTCACTAAATGGGCCCCCCAAAAAGCCTTTGATACTGGCAACAAGAGGACAACATTGGTGAGAGTAGCTAGTGGTGTCGAGAGGACCTGCCCCGGTTTCACCATGGCGAGTCGTCGAAATTAAAATAATATCTAAAATCATTTTTGATATCCTGTTGTTCTATCATTTTCCACTCCTTTTATAAAATTTACTCATGTGTTTTCCACCGCGCCCGCCGCGCCCGGGCGGACGGGTCGCTACAAAAAACAATTATTAAAAACTTACCTACCTGTTGCTACCGTTGATACGAGCTTCTGGGACGTTACATAATGCAATTATTTCTTTTACGTGATATGTCCAGTCAGACAATACAAGTGTACCTAAGACTATTTTTTTTTTTTAAGTTAGATTTAACGTTATTACTAAGCATTCACGTTAACATTTTTTCATAAGAAACGGTGGGCCTTTTGTAAAGAAAATGCCGAAGTTGCCCAGTTTTAGTTGTGGTTAAAATAAAAACAGTACCTAGGTAATGATCAGAAATATCAGGCAGTACGGTAAAATACAATTTGACTCCAAAAAAATACCGTCACTTATAAAAGGAAGCTTTTTTTCTCAATATTTGTCGAAAGTTTCAAAATAATGCCCCTGCGTCAACCCTACTAATAAATGAATATTAATGAATTATTCTTTAAGGTCTTAGCTACCAATAAATAAAATTATCAAATTCCTGTCCCTGATGGAACATTTGATATCAGCACTCTACATGCACTCTCCGGGTACATTCATTAGGTACTTTATTGTTTTATTTTTAAATTGAGTAACGTTTTTGGGTAAATTATATTTCATTGTCATTATTGACGGTGACATTTTTCAATGGGAAGCCGGTAGGAATCGAGTTGTACGGAGCCTCCGCCACTGTTGCCTGATATTTACAATCATTACTGTAATAAAAAAAAAAATTTTTCGACGATTTTTTAGTATTTTTCCCATCGATAAATTGACGCCTAGTTTTACTTACTTTTATAATGTGCACTTGATATGGAGACACACTGTATCAAACCATCCATCTACAATAGTTGAGTTTCGCATCAGGTAAGCTTAGTGGAATATCTATGTCCTAACCGCAATCGATGAACAGCAATATTTTGACAACGGCTCAGTCTTGCTCCATGGAACCAATGTATATAAGGAGGCTCACTCTGAATACTTTGGTACTAGATTCCTTTAGATTTAGACCTCTCATTAATGTGCTCTTTCTAAAATAAATGGCTCTGTGTATGAGCTTCTTCATTACCCACCAGTCCCACATGAGAGGGTTAAGGAACTGCTTTACAAAAATGTTTATATTTTTAAAAGAGCCTGATTTATTTTGATGCGATATTTCGTATTCGTAAGTCATAACTCTTATTAAAGTATCAGGAGCTCTAGCATCAGTAACGGCTCGTCGCAGAGCGTGCTGCGCACAACACCATAAAACTATTCATAAGATGCGCAGCTTGCTTTACTTTGACCTGTTGAGCCTCACGCGGTCTAGAATTACAGTAAGCGCAAACTTACTAAGCCGGGCTAACCAACAAAGGCAAAGACTAACTTTATTAGTCACAAAAGGCGTCGCATTAGGTACGCATTTAAGGTACCTACTAAAAGGTGACAAGAGGCGGCGTGTATGGGGAAAACGAGCTAGTGAGGAGGAAAGAGATGCGAATAAGCATATTGCTTGAAAAATCCAAGAGCCTAACTTCAACCGCCCGAGTAAGTTTGTGTTTGCTGTAGGTAGGTACTTAGGTACTGTTCGGCCCATCCATATCATCCCTCTCCCACTGATTTCCACGCCTTTTGATCCAGAACCAGTGTGGAACTTTTCGTTCTGTCCAATATATCCCACCATCTCGTTCGTGATCTGCCGCAAAGCCGTCTTGATTTATTAGAACTCGACTTAGTGGTTATTTTGGCCCACAGCTCATCATGCGACAGACGTGGCCTGTACTTACCAATGTTTAATATTTGACAATGCTCGACATCAGATGCATAAGGTTGGATGTAAAAAACTCTAACTTTACAGGAGAGCAAAAACTAAATTGACAATCTTTTTCTTCATATTTTTATTAAACTAAAAGTATTTAAATACCTTCTTTGTTTAACATTTTGTAGACAATTGTACCTTTCGGGTCTAATTATAAGCATCATTCTAATTTATCATCTAAATTTTTGCTCTAGAGTATTGCACATCCGACCTTATGCATCTGATGTCGAGATTATGATAGATGACTGCGATGGTTGTCCCGTCGTTAGCAGCCAGGTAAAGTTTGTACCTACCTAGTGCATATTTTAATATCAAGTTATGGGCGACGTCCGACACTCGATAAAGTCGACAAATATTACATTCAATGTGCAGCCGAGTTCATATTGAATGCATTGCAGACGTTACTCGAATACTTTGCGATATTTATCGGATAAAAATGAAGCAAGTGCCAGTAGTAGAGGTACCGATCGAAGATTCCAAACTCAACATGCCATTAAAAGTGAGCAATGCACCTAAGTATGTTTGCGTGTACGTAAATACCTCCTGCGGAGATGCCTATTTTTTATTTATTTATTTGTATAAGGCAACAGGTCGATACATTTCCACTTGCTACGATCCTTGCAAACCTCTTAGGCCTCATTCACTCTCATCACATTCTTCATACATGCTTGTCTGTTTAAGGTAGGCTGCTGACCTGACCTTTCTCAAGTATATCCCCGACTTGGTCATAGAATGTTCGTCTAGGTCTTCCCTTTCCAACTGTACCATTCACCCTTCCCACGTTACGTTACGTTTTCGTTTTCCCTACGTTTTTGTTTTCCAAATAGGGTAAAATACCCGATTATTGGGACTTTGAACAATACAATAAAAAAAACAGGGTCATACGTTACAAACTAGAGACAATTTCGATTATTCGTTCAAATCATTTATATGTTGTGGAATATACCTACATATTATATTACCTAATTTATAAAAGTCTTCTGTAAGTTAGATACAACTTCGTTCCAAGTGTCCCTGTTGAAAAGCAATGCTGTGTTGTCAGCAAGGTCTAATGGCCACAGTCTGTGTAAAAGTTTAAAGACACAGAACATTGTTAGAAGCTAGAATCAAAGTCGGACCCAAGATGCTGCCTTGCGGAACTCAAAAATATTTCGAACCATGTTCCAGTAGATCAATAGGTAAACAAAAACAAAACATAAAAGAGGTTTCAATAAATAACACAACATAGTTATTATTTTCATGATTACATTTATTACCTTCGACTAAAAGCCAGGGTCGTGAGGTGTACTAAAGCAAGACATTTTTTTTATTTTTGTCAATTCAAAACATTGCAATACACGGCCCTGGCGGTTACAAACTACAAGATAGATTATCTACTAAACATAAAATACCGCTAAATTTAGCGTTTTAAATTTCTAATTTAATACTTTCGATAACACAGAGTAAATATACGAACTAGATTTGGTTTAAATCATCAACAACCCTAGCGGTTGTTGCTTGTGAGAATTATTATTTTAACTTAACCCTAACATGAATGCTACACATCTGTAATATAAATTTATAATTGAAGGTAAATTTGTTATGAAGATGAAAATAATAAAGTTTACCCATAAAATAGGATAATTTTTTAACATAATAATA
Organism: Protodeltote pygarga; assembly: GCA_936450705.2. Lineage (NCBI taxonomy): Eukaryota > Metazoa > Arthropoda > Insecta > Lepidoptera > Noctuidae > Protodeltote > Protodeltote pygarga. Next base: position 18,639,204 of record OW388248.2, read on the forward strand.
ATTTAAAAAAAAAAACAGATTTCCAAACAGATACATAAAAAAAAATAGAACAATGCTTATGACAGTGCCTTTTAAATATGGACAAATCATTGCGGTGACGTCTAAAAGATTCTAAGATACAATGACAAATTGGCATTGGGTGTATAAGGTCAAAAATATAGTTCTACATTAGGAACCAGTATTTGCTTTAGTAGAAAACTAATTAGATAGAAATATCTTTTAGAAAAAAGTCGTTTTATAAAGAATATTTGGAGCTAAATATAGTTTGTTTCTTAAGTTGATCGTTAAAGACAGGGCCAAAAAGTCGTAGCGGACAAAACTTTCTTAAGCCAAAAGGACATTGTAAATAGTATCAGAAACATCAGACTAAAATTGCAGTCTTTTTAATAAGATACTAAATTTTAAAAAGAAAAGATTTTGCCTCAATATCAAGCAATACAAGTCCTACGTGTGGGAGAAAAAAAACAAATAATGTGAAATCATTAATAAATTCCACTCTAATACAAACAATATTCATTTTTTATATTAAATAATCACAAAATGCGCAAGTCTAACTTCCGCAGAGGGTTCCGCACAATGTCACAAACCAAAAATAAATCTCAAAATATTAAAAAATAAATGCTTATACGAGATCTTTAATTTGGACCCTTCGATTCCTTTATATAATTAAAGCAATAAAAATAGTTCACTTATACTAAACAAAATAAAGTACGGAACCCAAAAATCACAGTTCAAATTAAGTAGGTATAAATAAAAAAAATCGTATTTTTTCTTCTGGCAACTGTAAGCACGCGTCACAGATTAAACAATAGTTACTACTTAACAGACATCGTTCTTATATACTAAAATGACAAAAATCTTATATACCTACTACCCGTGCGGATAAAAAATGGGATTACAAATGGCGCTAGAACTATTTGCTTCTCGCTCGCACACTATGTCTTTAATGTATCTTGTTCTTACTCGCACCTACAGGTTATATGAGGAGGAGACGCCATTTTCAATCCCGTTCTTTATCCGCAAGGGTAGTACATTATAATACCCTACATCTACAATATTACGACATGGAATAATAAAACCAATCGTTCGCAACAAACAAATGCACAGTTGCACGATATTTATAATACTTATAGGTATATTATTTTTATGTAAGTACTAAAAAAAATCATACAATCGATTTGAGAACCTCCTCCTTTTTTGAAGTTGAAAAAGACTTGAAACTTTGGAATTTAATTATTCATTTGTAAAATATTATGTGTAAGTATTAGTTTTATAAAATGATAGATATCATTTGGTATGTTTTGCTGATCTAATAAGTTATAAATATTCGGATAGGAAGTTTTTTTTTATTTGTTTCAAAAAAAAAATACAAGTTACAATTTCCCATTATAGTAAAAAGCGAAAGTTTGTCAGCAAGTATGCAAGCATGTAAGACTTAGTTGAAAATAAAACTAAATAATAATTGTAACATCGCGCGTGTACCTACTGGAGTTATTCTAATGAAATTAAACACCAATATTTGAGATAAAGGTTAATGTATGTTATTTGTCTACTTTAACAACAATCCACAATAATTACGTAATATCAAAATTAATCAAATTACGGGAGTACTAGCCTTGCGAGCGCTAAGGCGTGCGGCAGGAAGCCCTCATGTCGCCTGCACGCGCTGCACAAGCATTTAGGCATAAGAGTGATGTAGCATTTCACGCGTGTTTTTTTTCAATCGTAGCATCGCATTCCTAATTCAATTTAAATTTTGGTTCAAAAACGGTCGCGTCCCTTTTTTATTTACTAAAAGAAAAAAACTAAATCCTGGGTTTTAAAATCTGCTCGTCACAAACTGGGAAAGTTACGGTGGGCCGCATCCTTCCTTCTTAGCAACCTGTCTGTTGTTATTAATACAGGTTACCCCGTGGCCTGAACCTGTTTAATAAACATGTGCGACAGGAGACAATTAGTCTTCAATGATCTAATAATTGAACGAGAGTTCGTATTGTGTAATTACGTGATAGTAATCCAACAAATGTCGTGTCTTGCTTATTAAACAGGCCCTCGAGTTTACCATCGCAGTTTTATCTGTTCTGTTGGTAATTCTCAGACCATTCTCACTGATCAATCTCGGCAAAAAATGGCTCCCCCTATTGTCTAACGAGCACTTTAAAACACTCAATTTATCTATATTTTTTAAGTTTATAATATGTGTATTTTATGATACACATGTGTTTCCTGTAGTTATTCGAATATTAAACCTCTCCTTACCTTTATTTCTAACATTAGCTCTCGTTCCGTGTTTATCAAAAGTAAATCAACCAATTACATTATTATAAAATTAAGTGTAGGTAAGCGGTAGGCCTCTGATTGGGTCTGATATGGCTTTGAAAAATCTTTCTCAATTAGCAGTGCTGATTTCCTCGCGATGTTTTCTCTCACCGAATTAGCTAGTGATCATTTCTAATACGCACATGTATTCGAATAGTCAGACGTGTGTGCCTGGGTCCGAACTGACGATCTTTAATTTGGTAGACCAACAACTGTCACATCAGTAGGCTATCACTGCAAACCGTGTTATAGTAGGTTCAGTCACAAGTTAAAATATGTGTAAGTGTAGTAGTGTGTAAGTGTAGTAGTGTGTATGTGTAGTAGTGTGTATGTGTAGTAGTGTGTATGTGTAGTAGTGTGTAAGTGTAGTAGTGTGTAAGTGTAGTAGTGTGTATGTGTAGTGTGTAAGTGTAGTAGTGAGTAAGTGTAGTAGTGTGTAAGTGTAGTAGTGTGTAAGTGTAGTGTGTAAGTGTAGTAGTGAGTAAGTGTAGTAGTGAGTAAGTGTAGTAGTGTGTAAGTGTAGTAGTGTGTAAGTGTAGTGTGTAAGTGTAGTAGTGAGTAAGTGTAGTAGTGTGTAAGTGTAGTAGTGTGTAAGTGTAGTAGTGTGTAAGTGTAGTAGCGTGTAAGTGTAGTAGTGTGTAAGTGTAGTAGTGTGTAAGTGTAGTAGCGTGTAAGTGTAGTGTAGTGTAGTGTAGTTTTTCAAAAGGTTATTTGTAAAACACCAGCATCCTTAAAAGGGGTCATTAAATTCATCATTATGAACAACTTTTACTATGGGACCACCCCTGAATCGCAAAAAAAAATCGGCTGTTTCATACATTTTGTGGAGTCCCGTGAACATAAATGTATGGAATAGCAAATTTTTTGTATTTCAGGATTGGTCCCATAGTAAAAGTTGTTCATAATGATGAGTTTAATGACCCCTTTTAAGGATGCTGGTGTTTTACAAAAAGCCTGTATATTTATTTTTGTATAAACTGAACCTGTAGGCCAAAAGATAATTACTTGAATTCTGTAAAATGTACATAATTATAATTTTGCTCGTGACTGTACTCAAATGATTGTTAAATGTAATTGGTAGATGTACTTTACGTTAACACGGGTAAGACATTAGCGACCTATGCCTAATAATGAGCGAAAAAAGCTCTCTTAAATACATTCTTTATAAAGCCATGGGTTACACATGGTCCTAATGTTATTATTTTTATCATATCAATCGCCCAAATTCATATCGTAGTGGAATGCAAAATGCAGAACACTACCTTCATAGTAAGTCTAATAGGCTTAAGCCGGCTACTTACACGTCTGCCGCAGGTGCAATCTAGAGGTAGATAATTTGGGTGGGGACTTAAAAGGTGGCAACGACCTTAGTCTTCTAAACTCATTCAAGAAATTGCCCCTGCAAGCCTATACACCACAAAACATAAGAGGCAATTAAGGGTCACCCCCACCAAAACCACCTAGATTGCCCCTGTGGCAGACGTGTGAGTCGCCGGCTTTAGTAATCATTCCTACCCACGTAGAATGCACAGCCATATAACAGTTGAACTTTGTTTTAATTAACTTATTACAATTACAACCCTAAATTTTTTATTAAAATAATATTTCTTTTAAACTGGTTACTTGCCAAAAATGTTAGTGTTTATAGATCAGATAACTTACACAATTTAAAATATATGTAAAACGCGTTTTTCTTTAAATATTTTAAATGATTTTTATCGACAAAAATAATAACAATAAATAAATAAATCTGTACATTCCCGTGTGGTAATTCGGAACACTGGTCTCGCAATTCTAAAAAGCGTTTCTTTATCATGGATGGTCTTTTAGGCCTGATAAATTATTTTGCGACACTATGCTAGTACTTCTGCATTTGCAACCACGACCCGCTTAGCAAAAAATATGTTATAAAAATACTACATCTCCCGTATTCATTTTAGTTTAAATTCAAAGTCTATATAAAATCTTAGACCTATTTAAGACAAAGGTTCTTATAATGACATTCATTGAGTAATAAATGTCATTGTACTAACGTTTGCTTAGACGAACTAATAAAATTCGTCTGCACAACCATCGCCTTTTCAAGATAATCATTGTAACAAAAAAAAATACGAATTTGTATATAGACAATTTTAGGCTGGCCTATTGGCCTTACATTTTAATACTGGACTAAATTGACTTTTATAGGTTGTTTGTTTATTTTTATAAAAAGGTGATAGTTGTGTAATAAAATTATTTCCTGCCAGTTTGAAACTACGTTTGAGTGTCGAACCTGGCCCTGGGCGGACAAACAAGCATCTCAAATCGGTTTGTCACCGTATTTTATCATTGATTTTTTAACCAACTTTTTGCAAATCGATTGCAGTAGGCGTTTCAATGTTTAATTTTTCGCCGGAATAAAATCGGACACCAATTATTGATCGGTCTGGGTTAGAGCCCGAACATTAATAGTTGTTTGTTCTGCTGCATCCACGCAGTTGCCGAGCCTCAACAACCCGTTACACACTCCAACGTGTGGTGAGGATATGGCTTGTCTGCACTTACCTTGCGATAGTACAAGCGTGATGGCCAAGCGTGTGGATGGATGGTCGATATTTGGCTTGCGAAATCTTTGTGGAAGCGTGAGTGGATGCAGCATTTAAATATTTTCATATTATTACTTTCCAGTAGTGAAATGGCGGGAAGTAATTAATTAATAATCTAGGAATATTATATTTGGCTAACATTCATCACGCGGACTAGAAGTGAATCATAACAATTGGTCGCAACTTGGCAGTATATTTCACTTTTGCCAAGTCGCAAAATCCAATTAATTCCTTTTGCTGATTTAATTTAAATTATCAAAGATTTAAGTAAACAAGTTTTGCTTTGGTTCGCTAAACTTCTAATCCGCTACACAAAAAAAGGAGAAAGGATCGCGTAAAATTTTGTGGAATGTGAGTAATAACTGTATTGGTACATGAAAGTGTAAGTACGGGTATTTTTTTTGTAACTTTTTTTTTAATACACATAAGACATTTACATTGCCTAAGAAACAATAATGTTCAAACAATATTTTTTTTATTTTTTCTTTTTTTTCAACATTTACTATTCTACGGTATACAGGGTGTAATACAGATTCTAAACTGAGATCCTTTCCCTCAACTATTGAAGACTATCCCTAAACATCGAATGGACCCACTATTTGAGCCCCAATACAATCAAACAATGATAAGATTCCGAGAAAAAAATTACGTCGCTTAGACATGAGCAATGTCTGGAATCTTGCGGTAGTTATCAACGCGCTTACCGGCGCGCTTCAAATCAATGTTGCCATTTTTCTCGACAACGGTATCTTTGAATATAATACCTCCGTTATTGTTGTTCTCGATAGTTGGAGAACGTAGAAGAGATACGTCTTTCATGACGGTCTCAATCTCATCCATGGCGACTGCAACGGACACTACTGTCTTCTGTTTTCCCTTTTCAGCAAACTGCACAACAACTTCTGCCGGCTCCTTTTTCTTGAGCAGCGGCATTGCCAGCTTGTCGGAAGACGAACTTGCGAAAAGCGCAGTTTTATTCAAGTAGAGATTACGGCGGGCCCCGCAGCGGCACGCCTTGAGAGCATTCTCGCGCCTGAAAAGAAAAGACTTGAGTACCGGTCGTTTACACCACAAAGAATTGCTTACACGTTTTTTTTTTCGGATAAACAATATAAAAAAGTTAAATGGAAAATCAGCAAGAAACAAAAAAAGGGGGCCTACTGCTTTGTTAATTTACAGATAAACATCTTTTGCGAATAGAGCGGACTATGAACGGACTTCGTTTGACTCGTAACAGCGCAAAAGCGGGCCTAAAAAGTTAAATCTTGAAAAAGTGAAGGACATTTTGTTAAAATATTTATTACCTAATTTATTTGAAGTTGTTTCTAAGTGAAAGGTACCCAGAACTTAAAAATTACAGCGCGGCCTACTGTATAAATGAGTTGAAATTATTTGGATAAAGAAACACTGCTACTTAAAATCTCATTATGAAGGTTATTGTTGGAGAAGTGATTGTCCTAAAATAATTAAATATTCAAGATCACCATGAGGTTTAACCTTACAACAAAATCAACTTAAAATTTACTTAGGTAAATAATAAGATTTCTAGTGTCCTAGTGTGGTTCCAGTTATAAGCTTAAAGCTCGTCATAGACACACACGGTAATAATTTATAGAATAGCAAGGCATACCTATTTACTATAAACTTTTTAGAATAATCTTGAAGTGAGCACACCGATAGCTCTAACACGTATTTTTTTTATACTTCTACTAAAATATAAAGTAAAAAAATACAAAAGCCTGTTACACACTAGGTATGTTCTAGCGCTTTGGCTAAAAAGGATTCGATCAACAAAAGCAAAAATGTTGAGCACAAAGTTACAACGCTGCAGAGTTAAGTGGAAACAACGGGATGCTCAGTTCACTGCATTTTTCATTTTCATTAATTGGACTCTAGCTCTGTGAATTACTGTCGCGAATGGAAAGTTCCGAAAACTGATCCAATATGAATTAAAACATAGGATACGGACGAGAGACAGACTGTTCTGCCCTTCTAGTTTTTAAACAATACGCAGGCTCGCTCTCATGCAGTTTCAAAAAAGAAAAATAAGGAATGATAAAACATTTTTGTTCCTAGTTTTACTAGAATGAACAAAAAATTGGTCAAGTGCGAGGAAAGGGTAATTTTTGTTAAAAATGTATCAAGCCTAATATCATTGAGAATTATATCAGATTGTTTGGCTCAATACTTATACCAGGGATGCACAGACTTATGAGAATAGGGGCCACTCGGGCAAATTATGAACCAAAGGTACGCTACAGTAAAAAAAAATACTAGGTAAAGTATTAAAATAATTTTATTATGTATTCTTTGAAAAACTTACAAATGTAATTATTTAGTATAGTTTAGGTTTTGGTGTATTTATAGTAAGTAGATTTAGAATGTAAACCTGTGTCAGAGTTTAAACCACCCGTAGGTCTGTGCAATGGATATTATACACCGTTGATAAATCTCAGGTGTGCTGATTTCCTCACGATGTGTTATTTCACCGTTTTAATGAGTGATAATTAATTTCTAATACGCATATAAATCCGAAAAGTCAGAGGTGCGTGCCTGGGTTTCTAACCTGAGACCTCTGACTAGCCAGTCAAAGGTCATACCACTAGGCAATCACTATATTCAGTTCAATGACTGAAATTAAAAGATAAATAAAGATTTTATGCAACAACAATAACAATTAGATATACTTGAATTATTTTAGAAAAATGATAAAAAACTGATTATTAAAAAAAATTGTTTCACTTTAACTACAGATGTATGTAATTCCTAAAATATTTTGTATTAATAAAATTAGATCTTAACTAGGTCGTACTATAAAATGCACCGACATAGTAATGCAAGGGCGAGAGCCGTTAATTATATTGTCAGCCTTGAAGTAATCCGAGATTCCCGGCAGACCACAACAATGTATAGGTACCTACGTTACATTTATACTTCCATATTAATAAAGGGGCACGGTTTGTATGTAGGGAGTTATCTCCGGAACTACAGAACTGATTCCATATTTTTTATTGCTGTTGAACAGCGACCTTTTATAATAAACGCACAAAGTAATTAGGAGCACTCAGATATTTATCCCTACTTGAATTAATTTATTTTGATATCCCATTGTTTAAGTATTGTTTAAATTAATTAAAATGTATTTATTTACTTTTACATATTTCCAGAATTGCTTGTGGGTGTACTGCAAACCCTTTGAAGCTATATACATATATTCTATATACTTATATTTTATTTGACATTTTACGGGAACGACGCGACGACATGAACGAAGTCGCGGGCGGCAGTAAGTTATTATTTAAGTCTAATAGTATAGATCGTTTGCGTTGGTCTGCCAAGTCAAAGGCCGCAAGTTCGAACCCAGATGCACTACTGAGTTTCCTTATGTACGAATTAGAAATAAATGATCACATGTTTATTACCAGTTACTTATTTAATTATTGTAGTAATAACAACAAGTATTTTTTTTTTAATTTATGGTACATGTTTGTGCTTTCGACTGTGCATTTAGTTCAGCAGTCGTACTTTTGGTCACTCAATCATCAGGCAGTAAAAGCACAAAACACTCTCAGTGTTTTGTGGTAAAAGTTACTACGATGAATATTGTGCAATTTCAATTAGTACAATTCTGAATAATTCACTTTAATTTCATTTAGTGATTCCAAAATTAAATGCGGTAGTATTTCTGTACTAAAATTAGTACTTACTTAAATTAAATTTACAAAATGCTTGCAAAATGTTAATTAAAACAATGGCTGAACAAAATATGCTGTAACTGAGTAAAATTATATTTATTATTAACAGGTACAGTCAACAGCAAAAGTAGATAATCAAAATAAGAAATTCAATACTAATGAAAGGAGTTCGCGTCAGAACTGTGTGGCGTCGAAGTGATTCAAAAGTATGTGATTGTAAATTATACCAAACATTGACTACTAGTACGGCTGCCATATATTATTTCGCGAACTCCGTTCATTAGTATTGAATTTCTGATTTTGATTATCTACTTTTGCTGTTGACAGTACACCAGTACCTAGGTGCTTCAGATTTGAGATTACAGCGCAATTTAAGGTATGGCTTCCGCAATTATAAAAACAATAACTCGCTTTAGAACAACTAGTTGATCAACGTATAGTACCTAATGTGCAGTTTTAAAGTATCTATTGACTAAATTACTTCAATTATTAATTAATAAGTGAGGTATCAATATAGTGCTATTACTTATTCACGAGAGCTTCGTAAATCGCGGGGGCGGCGGCGGCGGCGGCGGCGGCGGCGGCGCGGCGGCTCGGCGTTCGCTTCGCGTCATTGGATTTGATAAGTTCTCAATGAATAGTACTTAATATTATACCGCAAGCCGATAGGTTAAGGGTTATTGTTTGGTCAAACAATAACCCCTTAATATTAATCTATATGTATATATATAAATGAATTGCTGTTTGTTAGTCTCGCTAAAACTCGAGAACGGCTTGACCGATTTGGATAATTTTGGTTTTGAAACATGTGTGAAAATCCAGGGAAAGTTGAAAGAAGAAAAATGGGTAGGGTAGGGTAAGGGTAGAGTAGGGTTATGGTAGAGTAGGGTAGGGTAGAGTAGGGTAGGGTAGAGTATGGTAAGGGTAGGGTAGAGTAGGGTAGGGGTAGGGTTAGACTAGGGTAAGGGTAGAGTAGGGTAGGGGTAGAGTAGGGTTTGGGAAGAGTAGGGTAAGGGTAGAGTGGGGTAGGGGTAGGGTTAGAGTAGGGTAAGGGTAGAGTAGGGTAGGGGTAGAGTAGGGTAGGTGTAGAGTAGGGTAGGGGTAGAGTAGGGTAGGGGTAGAGTAGGGTAGGGGTAGAGTAGGGTAGGGGTAGAGTAGAGCAGGTGTAGAGTAGGGTAGCGGTATAGTAGGGTAGGGGTAGAGTAGGGTAGGTGTTAGAGTAGGGTAGGGGTAGAGTAGGGTAGCGGTATAGTAGGGTAGGGGTAGAGTAGGGTAGGGGTTAGAGTAGGGTAGCGGTATAGTAGGGTAGGGGTAGAGTAGGGTAGGGGTTAGAGTAGGGTAGGGGTAGAGAAGGGGTAGAGAAGGGTAAGGTAGAATAGGCGTTGAAGTAGGATAATCACGTTTACGTAGTTGCGCCGAGAAGCTAGCAAGGAAAAAAAGGAAATTGACGTAAATGTCACTTATGTCCATCTCCATTCATTGGCCACTTGATCAGTGATTTAGAATAACAAGTTTTATAAGTAAAAGTTAGTAATCTTTCGTATTTACTCTGCGATAATATAAAATATACAAATAGCTAGGAAGGCAGAAAGTTGTTTCATTTGGAAACTCTAGAATAAATTCCGTTGCAAAGTTCGATCCATGTCTCTACAGTAAGTTTAGAAAGAACAACTGTGTGCTATTAAACATTGTAGCTCACTAGTATCTAACACAAGCACAAAATGCAACCCGCGCGAGTTAATGAACATTAGTTCGTAGTCAGCTGCTATAGAAGGTAATTAATTAATGATTTTGTAAAGTACGCCTAGCTCGAAAGGATATAAAGCTTTAATTCTCAGAGTCCTGAATGAATTATAGAAACCAATATTTTTGGCAATTTTTTTACATAGCACATTTTAGCTTAAATTTCGACTGATGTTGGTAGGATACGGTGGCTTAGCGGTCAGAGCGTCGATACCGTACGTCAGTTCGTGCGCTCGAATCCTATCCGTATCAGTAGTTTTTTCAAATTGACTTATTAAATAATTATATGTTTTTAAACCAAAAATCGCTTGCAGACAACTTTCACACAGCAATCTGGAATAGTATATTGACCTACCTACCGTGCTGTTTTATTACTATAGTGAAAATGAAAATAAAATATCATTTTGTATAAAATTAATGCAGTTTTAATTAAATCTCTTCCATCAGCAATTTTCAAATTAATCCATATAAAATCCCATTGACGTACCACTGAATACCTGTTGAATTTACAATAATATCGGACACAAAGCTAGCAGTTCGTGGGAGGTTTGCGGGCATGGAAAGTATTAAGTCACTGAAGCTAGTTTAATAAAATAAAACAACTTTTTAACGAATGCTAACGCGATTTTATTTATCTACCCAGTACTCACTATTCAGATAATCGTACTGTATAGAAAAGCTAACCCATACAGACAGGTATCTTAACGTATCATGACGGTGATTCTTATCACCATCTTTGACAGTTAGCTATCGTAGCCAAATCTATGTTAAAGAGAGCTAATGCATCTACGATTCCGATCGTCTGGCAAGGGAATTTTCAACATGTGAAACAAGTTATACAAATAAAACATAAATAAAATAAACAAAAGTTCTCCAGCAGAACGATTTATACGCTCTACATTCCCATCGCAGTAGTCGCCTGAACTTTGCCACAGTTGATCGCCAACCTAATGTTCTACCAATTATCAAAGGGGTCAACTGACAGGTTTGGTATATATCTTAAAGCGTGCTTCGATCAACACCGGTGAAACGCCACATTCCCTTACAAGATGCTGGGGTCTACAAGACTGAATGTGATTCTGGGCTAGCATCTTAGAGTAAGTATTAGGCTAGCACACACAGGACAAACAAAACAAGACCACACAGCTAAAGCCAAGAATAAACGCTCAAGAAAGTCTGCAGTATGTGAACACATCATAGACAAACTTAACCATTATCTTCGTTTGAATCATCTACAAATCCTTGCAAAGAAAAACCGGTAAACTCCTACAATGCTCTGTGAGGCTATTGAAATTTAGATGTTCAAACAGGTGGCTGTCTGGAACTCGATCCTTAAAATAATAAAGGCCCAAAAGTCACGTCAAACTGTACGTAAGGAATCAAGACAATATGAGCGATTACTGCATAAAATGAAACCGGTCCGTTTTGTCATACTTTTTTATTGACAGTTGAGAGTGCTGCTGCTAAGTAAACAGTTTCGCCGTTTCTTCTCTAATATTATAATAATTTTATAGAATGGGCTAAGTAACTACTAAAAAAAATTCACGGTTGACCCAACCTAATTATATTATACCTAATCCTAAAATTTGAATTAAAAGCATTCGTCACGAAAGAGTAAAACGGGATTTAATTTTTAAAGCGCTATAGCATCCAACATCTATCCTATAACATACATATACATATAAGCAACCTATAACATCCTACCTAGTTGCTACATTAATTCATATAACCAATTGTGTTATCTTATACACCGATTTGTGAAGGCAGGAACGAAGCAAGGGGCGGCGTTGATGTTGAACAAAAATTATGCACAATGTACCTACTTCTGAAAAAGAAAATGAAAAAAGGAGTACTTACTCTTCAAGATCTTTTTCCCGTTGCTCGAGTTGAAGCCGGACGGAGCAGACCTCTAAATAGAGCTCATTAGCTCTGCTGAGCTGTTTTTCGTAGAGTTGTCTTATGTCACGAGCAATTCTTAGTTCTTCGCGGCGGTTAGAGGCCTCATCCCCTCCCTGCGCATTTTCTTCGGCCTTGGGTTTTGACCTAAAAATGCTGTACAATAAAATTACATAATCCTGACTACCTGATTTATCGAAGCAGAGTCTTATATACTAAATCGAGAAATTTGGAGTTAGGTTCCGTCATGTTCGCACCCACTATGAATTTTAGGATATTTAATATGACACATCTACTGTCGAACCACGATATTACGGGTGGTAGGTACGTATGTCTGATTAAAAAGATCCGGAGCTTTTTATTTAATATTTGTACTTTATAAACATTTTAAATGTATTTGTTCTACTCGTAATGTAGTGTGTAAAAAGTGAAAAGTGGGTGGAGGACTGCGTTATTAAAGGAGCAAATTGAGAAACTATTTTTTCGAAGTCGTTAAAAATCAAAAGTATCTTAAATCGACACTTGGAAGTCCTACTTAGTTTTTGAAGTCGTTAAAAATCAAAAGTATTTTAAATCGACACTTGGAAATCCTACTTACTAATACTTAGTTACTAATGAAATATAGAGTAGAAATATGCAATAAAACACTAATGACACTTTTTTGGGTTTAAAAAACACTGTGTTGTTGTGTTCTCAAAATGGTGGATAGCGACATTGCCCTGGAACGCAGTGGTTTTCTTTTGTGAAACCTTTATTTTGCAGAAGGAAGCTGCGGAGAGAGATCCCGAATTAACGAGCTCTCTCGAATTGACAGCGGGCGTACCAGGCGTCCAAGGGCTGATGTTACCGATTTGCGCTTTACGTGGCGCCCGTAGGCGGGACTCTTGACTGCCCAGGCTCAGGTTCTCTTGCGAAGACCGCAAAGAGTCATGGTGGTCAGGATCATTCGCGGATACTGTACGGTGTCGCATGAGGCCACGTGCCTGTTGGCTGGAACCCGTGGAAAGTGGTTTGAACCCCATCCATATCAGTAGTTTCTTTTTTCAAATTTTCTTATTATATAATTAGGTATATTTAATTTTATGAAGTTGAAATTATTTATCAGTCTAATTATTCGAATTATTCTTAAGGATTCTGGTGGGATACGGTGGCTCAGCGGTTAGAGCGTCGGCACGGTACGTGGGTTCAAATCCATTCGTATAGGTTGTTTTTTCAAATTTCTTAATAACTTTTTAATAAGCTAACATGTTCTAAAACATGTAACAAATTTCACAAAAATATTAATAAAAATTGGTAATAACGCATCGGTGCCTTCTAAAAACTGCAAAGTTTGGAACACTGAGTCGGATACGTAATGTATTCCGATAGATATTACCACAAAGAGATTTGAAATTTCGACTGATTCTGATGAGATACGGTGGCTCAGCGGTAAGAGCGTCGGCACGGTACGCAGGAGATCGTGGGTTCGAATCCCATCCGTATCGGATGTTTTTTCAAATTTCACAAAAATATTTATTAAGTTGGTTTTATTTTTTTCGCGAAAACGTCGTCGACAGGGGCTAAGTTTTTGAAATTTATGCGTTGTCGCATTAAAATCGTTAAAAGGTACATTTCTGATTTCCCTATTTATCGTCTAAATTTATATCGATGACTTACAGAACGAGCAGTATCGATAGAAAATGTCGCAAGACTTTATACAACTTTATAAATTTTTCTACCTAAAATTAAAATACTTTTTAGTTGACTTTGTTAGATATTATTATTATTACGCAAGTCTCGACGTATCATCGAAACGATAAGAAGATGAAGTTGATTTTGTTGCAATATAACTTTGGAGCATCCAAACCTAATACTACTAATAATACTAACTAATAAATTCTTAAATAAAAAAGTCATCGGTGAAATTTAAAAATCAGAAACAAATGCAAAAATTAATTTGATTTTGTCGCAATATAAAGCCTGTCTGCTTTATGAATGCGAAAACAGGTTCAATTTTATTTTATTCGAGCAAAATCGACGTCTTTAATTAAAATGTAACTTCAGGCTAACTACCTTTTTAATACCGCATCGATATTATATTTTTTTAAACTAACTCTTCGAATATAATTTAAAAAATACAAAAGTCATTTTTAAAATATTTGCTTTTCCAAAAAATGTACAAAATAAATTAGCGTTACACTCTCTTTAACCCCTGCATCGACATCCAAAAAAATGCATTGAAATAGTAAAATTAAACTACTTTTGTCACCGAAAATCTATAAAATAAAAATATTCACAACATACCTTGAAAAGTATCGCTTCATGCTGTCTTCAACTTCTTTGCGCCAAGCGGCCTGCGTTCTATTAAAACACTCCGTCGGAAAAGTTGCGAGTTCGTCGCCGGCTATCTCCAAGTTCGCGGCAATGATCTTGAACGGCGGCCTTTTAAAAGACAAACAAAACTCTCTTTAAACTAGTTATAAAACCGCAAAACACGATAAATTAATCGGAAAATATTTTTAAAGTTTTCAATATTTCATCAAATATTGAAAACTTTATCTTGCAGAAGGAACCGAACTTGCAATACCGAACGTGTTACGTGGCGGGAGTCGAAGATAACACTGACAGGAAATTTACTGTGGATGTAGTAAAGGTAGCGAGAATGCACCGTCCCGTCTGATGCCTGGGTGACGAGAGCTATGCGTTTTATATAAATTCGAATGCGCATGTGCGCAGCAAGGTTACTGTAAAACAACAAAACTAGCCATTTTTCATTTTCAGTTATAATTTTCGTTCCCGTACTGTTCGCCACTATTAGCATCACCAATCAGTACGATAATGAAATTAGATTATCGAAAGTATTTTTTATGAAATATCATATAAACAAAATATTGGATGTCGCGTAGGAAAATTTAAGGTAACTAAGATAAAGAAAGAAAAAAAGATGATTTTCCTTTAGGAGGTGTTGGGGGTGTTTTGGAACAGTTTTCTATTTTAGGATTTATGGGGGTGTGTATTGAGGAGGTATTGAGTACTAAAGTAGCTTATTAATGTTATGCTGTTTTTATTTATTGAAGGCTTATTATACAAGGTTAAAAGTATTGGAGTTTTTTAAAGTTGGTTTCGTTTACCTCATTGTTTGTTTTTTTATTGGTCACAGCGGCCAATCTCAACGGGGATTAGCCCCTACGCAGGAGATATTTTAGTACACAAGTTTTAACGTAAATACATGTGCACTTTCTATTCCCTCACTCTTAAAATCCGATGGGGCGGTAAACCGACACAATCATAGAGAGGTCAGACCCAGGACAAACGGCTTCACGGGCACTCCGAGGCACGCAAATCTTTTAGTAATTAATTTATTATAATACCCACTTAACTTATGAAAAGTCAGAGCTGAGCGTCTTGGTTTCTAACCAGAGAACTCTGTCTTGCCAGTCAGCGGTCATACCACTAGGCTATTACGACTCTAGGGTATACCCCATAGGGTACCAATGGGACCCAATTACTAAGCTACTGACTAGCCTACTACATAAATCCGTTTGTCTGACCGTCTGGCTGTATCATTTAAACCGTAATCGGTAGACACAAGCCATTTTCATAAAGAGTGAGTACTACGACTACGACCTCTATAACATGGGCATTTTCAGAAAGATATTAGCAAATTTTAATGTGTTGTAAAAAAAGGTGCTTAAAAAGTGATCTTTGCGTGATTTTCAAATAAGGAATCGTTAAACTTTTTTTAAAAATATTGATGTAATAGTAGAGTATTAGGGCCAAAGCACCTTTGGCATAGGCGTTTTACTCACTTGACGCGTCAGAAACACATAAATCACCTGCCTCATTGAAGCAATTTCTATCGCGCAATATCGGTACAGCAATCAAATGAACAAAGTCGAGTCGCCAAAACGTGATGATGCAGCAATGCAGTCACAAATTCGCTGATCCGCGATGCTATAAGTGGCAAATCCGCTTTGGCCTTTATTGATCTGGTAAACGAGATATATGTACTACTTGTAGTTACTACATTTTGCATGGTTAGAGTGGGCTCGGTTACGGTCCGGAAACTGAAAGTGACAGCGTCCGATGCCCGATGCGATTTTCCGAGTGCCTCTTTGAAAGCAAATGGAAATGACCAACAAGAATCGATTTATTTTTAATTCCAAATTATTGATTTGTGAAAAGTACGTTTATATTTAAAACCAGGTACGACAAAGATAGAATTAATTTTCCCGCTTTTGTGAGTTATTATTTCAGACTTATGAAAAGATTATGTGATCAAATTCACTATATATACATTTATATTTACATGGTGTTCCGAAAGGACATATTATAAATACAGAATAAATCAAATGAAGAATCCAATATGACAGTCAATATGCAGCACGAGGTCCTATATCTTATTACAATTAAATAATTGCATATTTTGATTTTTACTCGAACTAGATGCAAACCATAGAACAGCAGTGTGGTTGTGTTTTTGACTTGAGGTAAAAAAAAAGTGAGTACAATCACAAATCTGCCAACTAAACGCTCAACCAGTTAGGGCTGCCAAACGTGTAAAGCGAGTACCTATTTGTTTTATATTTTGTGTGAAAAAAAGCAAGCAGATTTACACTTTTAAAACGATATTTTATAACGCATCAAATTATTAGTTTTCGGTGTACTATACCCGGGGCACCTAGAATTTGTTACAGTTTGTAACTAGGTTAGACAATGAGAGTTTTGAAATTTATAGTGTTTAACAGAAGAGTTCAGAATAAATTGTACATGGTTTAAGAAAATATTGTTACGCACCTGTTCCTGGGGGTTCTATTCCAGCACTGGTTCATTAGTAGCTGCATGCTACTAGGACATGTCGACGGTATCGGGAGCGCAATTGTGTCTGTGCCCACTCCCCACATAATAGCGTGTGTCTCCAAGTTTTTATAAGGGATCTCTTGGGTAAGGAGCTCCCAAAGCACCACACCGTAGGACCAAACGTCTACGCGTTCAGAACACGGTTCATGTCTTATCACTTCTGGCGCCATCCAGGCCACAGTCCCAGTAAAGCTCATTATAGCACTGACATCATTCCACTCTCTACTGGTACCGAAGTCACTGACCTTTACCACAAGATTATCAGCGATGAGGATGCTAAAATGGAATTAATGGTTAATTGGAATTTAAATGAAGGAAAGCAGCCGAATATTCAACTGCTAAATTTCATTTAAAAATGTATTCTCGTGTTCGAATAATTAAATGTAATTTGTAATTATGTTATGAAATAAATACTAAACACAATGCTACAGCTTTGCAAACAACATTGTGGAGGTCTATGTATATAACAATCGATAGTTTACTTTAGTAGTACTGGTAGTGTAAATAAATTATGTTGAAATTTATTATTTAACCAAATTACAGTTTTATTGATTCACTTGCATCCAGTGGAAACCAGTTACAGTAGTTTCATAGCCTTTCAGTAAGCCTCTACGATACTTAAATGCAGTAGGTATGATCTTTGAAAGGACTTTCTACACAAGGCGCCTGTCGCGCTAATCTGCTATCTCGATCGCATTAAAAATGCAAAAAATGGCATGAAATTAAAATTCATTAAAATTTATTTTTTATTTGAAAACATGCTTTGATCAAGCTGAAATTTTTGCTGCAACTTTGTACTGTTGTTCTCTTACAAATAGTATAGTTCGATTTTTCATAACTAAATTCATTAATTTTATATCTTCAATGTGCGAACATGATATCAGATTAGCGCATATCCGCGCCTTAAAAACACTAAAATTTTAACGAAACGTTTAATAATTTGATTTGATTTGAAAATTAGTATTTAAATTTAAGTAAGTAAATTACTTTATATGTTAACTGGTAAAACACAGTAATGAATTTATCCTGGTTTAGTTTATATTATGAGATTGTATCTGTTTTTAGCAAAACGTTTTTGCGCGCGATTTTAATCCTGTTACAAGCTACGTTGAAAAATATTTTTAGCCAGCGTTCAAGCTGAAACAGGAACTTAACTTCAATTTGAAAAATTAAATTTTAAAAGCTTCAACACAACACAGAGACCTAAAAATAGTTTTCTTTCTATGAAATAAATGAAAATATTTTCTTATTAACGTTTCATGATTATAAGTTCCTATTGTACAATGTATCTTTTTATTTATTTAATAGTTTATGTACACACATAATATATTATTACATAAGGAAGGATAGGACATAAGAAAAAAAAATACAGAAGTACTGCTTGTACCTACTTATTATATTTTTTCACATATATTTCATATATTTTCACGATAAGTAAAAAGGTTGTCTCGTTTACAGAATTTTCAGTACCGATGACGATAAATTTCCATTCTGAAAAACTACTAATATAATTTATAGGACCCAAGGTTTAATTATCAATTAATTACTTATCCTTTTGTAAAAATGTATGCGTTTTACTAAAGAGAAACTAATAAAGTTCTGATAAAATCAGTGTAGCACAGCTAATAGCTAGCAAAAAGAAATTTAATTTTGCATTTTACGGTTATTTCTGGTAAAGAAAAATTATTACTTCTACGGTGAGATATTTTATACAAGGCTTTTATAAATGTGTGTGATTCTCTTCGCGTGTCAAAAGATTACAAATTTTAAACTAGATCTACTGTGGGGAGGAGCAATGGAGGAGCTAAATTATGAGAGAAAAATAGCTGTAAGGATTCTGATGTGATTATCTTAGATTTACACAATTAAATTCAGTTGATGGCTTGAAGGCAAAGCACATTATACTCTACGAGAAACATGATCTTGTTCATGAAGTGAACAAAGTACGTATTGAGTTATATTATAATAGATACTTCAACATAACTTTGACATCGCAAAGTTATGTTATAAAACCAACTGCAGTAGTTTGTTAAGAAAACGGAGTTTGAAGATAAGATTTCAAACTAAACAACATATAATAGAGTTACTACTAAGTATATAAATTAACTTTTAGTTTGCTTACATGTTGTCAAAGGCTCTTTGATAACTACATATACACTGTCAAAGTGAATGCAAGATGCTACAGTTTTCAAGTAATATAAGTAATTACAGTAAAACATCCCAAATTTCGTAAAGTACGTCTGTCTGTTACGACTCACAGCCATTTTACATGCAGTTTATCAATGCTAGAAAGCTGAAATTCGATATGAATATACATATTTATTAAGCCAATAAAGTGATTAACAAAAATATTAATTTATGGGAGCCACCCATACAAGTTAAGTAGGGACGATATTTTTATAAAGTATAGAATAGGAATCTTGTAAAAAGGTGTGTTCTAATAATTCTGAATGCATTTTTTATTTATTTATAAGATTAGGTAACAATTTCGATCTAATACATAAAATAAGTAACATAAAATTATTTTAATACTATCTTGTCTTGTCAGGCATTGTAGTAGTAATGTTATTGTACTTTGTACGAGTAATTATGGTTATGTGATCGGGGACTGTCCATCAATGTAATCAATACTTACAACTAATTGAATAGTGCGTTTATCGATTTTTCTTTGTATCGGAACAATAGAAAACAACATAAGCTTCTACCCTTTCATTAAGTTGTTTATTTATAGATAATAGTTAAAAAATTTCTTTAACAGTAATAAAGAAAGACCGCGCAACCCTTAAAAAGTGAAGGCTTCTTCGTCTTGCGTGGCGATTGACTGAATTTTATTCTTATTAAACGGTTTTATTTAGCTTGCCTTCTATTATTTTTTTTTGTCCCATGTCGGTGTCTCGCCACTTACATAATGTACACAGGGCGCCGTGATAGATGGTTTCGTATGTGGAATGAGATTCAGGATTTGGTCTTTGATGGATTCTTCTTCTTCTTCTTCTTTTCTTAAGGCGTTAGTATCTTAGCCAATATGGCCAAGATCTTAGAGAAAAAGTGAAGTGAAACAATTATGGAATTATTGCGAGCGTGAGATGTTATTAAAAGATGAATTGTAAATACGGTCTTCGGTTGGTAAATTATACTAGACTCGATGTTGTATAAAACCCTATTGATTTGTAATGACGCAAGCAAGCAACCTCAATTTAGATTTTACTGGGATATAGTTTGCATTGAAAATAATTTAGAAGCACTATACCAGCTAGGTATAGTTCGACCGTTTTAAATTGGGGCCACAAATGTCTTTTGTCTCTCTGTCTAGTTTAGACATGTTAGGCTTACGGAGCGCGGTGTTGTGGGTATTAGTAGCGAGCGGATAACGATACATTGTGACGTTGAGATTTTTAACTAGTAGAAATAATAGGTACCTCATTTTTCATCATCATTTTAGCCATAAGACGTCCACTGCTGAACATAGGCCTCCCCCAATAAAGAAATAATACCTATTCCTACAGAAAGCCAATTTTATACATGCTAAATAAGTTTTATTGCATAAAGATGTAGGTACCTAATATAACAAATTATAACTATAAATGTTTTATTATTCATCGTCATCATTTGAGTCATCCGTTGTCAGATATCACATGAGGTCTCTACAGAAGGATCTACCTGGCTCTCACAAGATACCTACTGTCCATCACTTACCTATCTCTTGTATACAACCTATCAGTGATCAGCGTGCGTAATCAAGATTACTATCATATTATCGATATTTCGCAAGTAATTGGCACATTAGGTAAGTACTATTGTTACTGACATATGATGCGACGACTCAGTTCTAAACAGCCTAACTACGTAAGCTAAGACTTTAATAACCTGGACCAGTGATTAGATTAATCAAAATTTACTGATTAATCTACGACATGTCGAGTTCAAGCAACATGCATCCGGAACCGTAAACGGAGGAACCTAAATGTATATTGCACGGATGAAAGGGCTCCGGTTCTGTCACAGAGTAAACACGAACGTCGAGCGAAGCTGCAAAAGCTTGTTTAAACCACAACTGTTGACTACTAATAGACTACTAAAACTCGAGCTTATTCGATTAAGATCGAAGCCGCTATTTCTTGTTTAGTTTCGATCATTCAACATGTCCTTTACAGAAATCATTCTTGAACTAAATCATAGAAAGAGGTGAAATAATATAGAAGCATTTAGAACGGCTCGCAGCAAGTTTTAATTTTGAGAATGTATAGACAGACGACGATGACGTTGCTGTGAATATTTCTTTACTGACGTGCTGGAAATATATTTTAAACCGTCAAATACCGAGAAATGAGAGACAAAAACAAATCAATTGTGTCTGGACGCCGCCGGGGTCCTTGAATCAAGGAGTATTCATCAGTAGCTCGATTCACGTAATCAAATCGTAACAATGTTGTAGCGATGGATATAGTCGTTTCGTTTTCCCATACTTACGTCAATTGAACTTGAATGGCACTAATTTAAACTCTTTGAATCGTATCCAGATAATATATGTTAATAGCCTTCAATCGTTTTATATTGAAGCGATGGCGATTGCTTTATGGTATTTTTATAACACCGATTACAGATGCAGACATTTTTTTTACATTAAGAATACCATTTTTGGGGTCGGGCACCAATAGCCAGGGGCAGTGATGGGGTTACGTCCGACACGTATCGATTAAAAACCACACGGCATTCCTCGGGGGGAGTGCGGTAGGCGTGGGCGGGAGTATGGAATTTCCCTGCATATTCACTGCATACAAAATAAAATATTGTTTCCATACCAGCGCGCGTAACAATGAATTTGCAATAGTATCAAATTTTTCGAACTTTGACGATTGAAGTACTTAATCAGAAAAATTAAACTGACTTGAATAATTAAGTAACTTAAATAAATTTCTTGCCTATACCCATTTTATTTTTAATACAATACATAGAGAACAGACACATTGTCTGGGAGGCATACCAAAAAAATTGTTGAGCACATAAAAGTTTGTCCTAGATGAGAATTAAACCCACGGAGTCAAAGTCAGTTACAAACCCTTAGTACTTAGTAGGCACTACCACTACCACCGGTAGTTAAGCAAATTTACCGATTATTGTGTATTTAAAGATTACATCCTATACCCAAAGTTAATGTCCTAGAATGTTATACTTATAGACTGTAGTTCGTCATCGTACTGATTCAATTCTTGTGTCGCAAACTCGCAATCACAACACAACATCATTATTTTTTCCGAAAAACTGACAGCCCGTAAAAACTTCAGTCTATTTCGTTTAAATAAAAATACAATTGTAGGTATTTAGGTCTGTTTACAACGCTTTCATGTTTTTCATTCTTTCATATAGGTATGAAATGTGATCTTTCCGAAGCGAAGGAAGAATTATTGAGAGGTTAATATTGACGAAGTTACGTTTTATAAATAGCTAAAAAATTGATCGTATTTTATTAGTAGGTAGAAACTGCAATGATGCAATAAATGTATTCTGGATTCAACGCGTAATAAGACCTCCACAAAACTACAAACAGCAAAAGTTCTAACTACAATAAAGCCTCTTATTCTCTAGGCAATAATTGAAGCGCAACACGTGACTTTAGTCTGGCCGCACCCCAAAACTACAAATGTTGTGCAACGTACTTTTGGCCTATCGTTACACGCTACAATTGTAGCGTAATGTACCGCTAATATACGCAAAATTTTAAACTCGTTGCACAACAGCACGCGATTTTGCCAGATGACGCGAAGGATGTGTGACATATGAGGGATGTCCGGTTCTATGTTCCAAACTTACGCGTCGTCGAGCAACATGTTGTGCCAGTTACCAGTCAACCGTTGCCTGGTAAACATGGCTTAGATAAAGCAAACTTATATTTCTAAGAGCAAAATGAGCTTAGCATTTCTTGGAATCAGTGTTCAATATTTTCTCTTTATAATATTATGAACCTTCTATAATACAATAATCCATTATAAAGACATAATACTTTCTTCCATGAAATGTTAATAATTTATTTTTTAATACTTACTTTGGAGATTTTAAATCCCTATGGATGATTTTATGCAAATGTAAATAAGACATCCCATGTGCAATTTCCTTGGCCCATTTGAGAATCTGCGATGGTTGGAAACAGGCCCCACTATGTAAGTATTCAAACAGGGGACCATATTGACAGAATTCCATAATAATACAATCGCATGGTCCATCCGTGCTGATCCCCTTGAACTGAACTAAATAGAGAATAAAAGAGGTAATGAAAATAAAAAGGTTATTACAAACATACACTGATATAAGAGAACTGTATGCAGATATGGTAGGGACAGATTTTAATTGAAGAGTACAAATAAATACTTAAAATATACATTCTAAATGAAAGATGAATCAGTCAACATAATTATTCCGTTTGATTCCGTTTGCTTGGTTAAAAGAGCTCTTTGATATGACTTTTTACAGAGTTTAGCATGGCGCAGGCAATCACATCAGAAGTAAAAACTTCCGTTCGATTAAGTGTATGCATTCGTTTAATACTTATTGCGTAATAGATGCGGGACGTCTATTCCAGGAATGTCTTCGGAAATTATTTCAAATACATAATATTTTTATTAGTGTAGACTAAACAGCGAGACCCGCGCTGTTTATAAGTATATAAACAGTCTACATATCGTTTGACTCGTTTGCCTTCAATATCGTTGATGAACTAATCATCCGTAAACAGGCAATCTGTAACTGGAAACTTATAACACCCCTTTTTTTCGTCGGAGGTTAAAAAGCACCGTTGAGTTTCTTGCCAGATTTTTCTCTATGAAGCGTAGGCTACCTTTGGAATTGGCAATTCGAATCACTCAAGATATTACAATCACGACTATTCTAAAGTGCCCTTTTTATAGTCGACAAAAATAAAAATGTATTAAATTGGTTTATAAATAGATTTGTTGTTGTTGTTGCCACTTTGGTGTCGATTACATCGGATATGAGACGGTTTACGGTTTAAGATATTTATTTCCTCAAAAGAATTACAATCACTTACAGAGAAAATACAATATTTACTATGTATACGTTTTACTTTTAAATCCGTATAACCTCAGATATTTTTTGATAAGTAGCCACAAAATGGCTGAAATGTAATGCCATGATTCGAAACCCCTCTAAATAAAAAAAAATAAAATCGATTAAGATAATTCATAATAACTAGTGGTCCAGTTATGTAGCACAGATCACAGAAAAAGTAAAGGTCGAGGCCTATAAGGAAGAGGAATCGGCTCTTTATAACAAGCTTTTATTTAACTTGCAATGTATGTTTGTTAGGGTGTAATCTTGCAAGTTAAATTTGAACCACTTCCTCTTTTCCTACGGAGTTGATTTTTTGCATGTTAGTTCAGTTCCGATGACAATGCATTTTTATGATATTATTATTTATTTATTATTTTCAGCCATTATCGTCCCACTGCAGGGCAAAGGCCTCCCTACCCTCCTTCCATTCCTCCCGGTTTTGAGCTTTCTGTTCCCAATCCTCCCAATAAGCATCTAGCTCGTCCCGCCATCTCCTTCTGGGTCTGCCGCGTCGTCGTCTAACGTTGTGTGGGCTCGACTCGGTAGTGAGTTTTGCCCACCGCATTTTTATGATAAGTATGACCTAAATCAACATCCAGAATTAACTCCTTATATAAAGGGACTCTTCAACGGTCAACAGTACAGATACAATCTTTTGCATAAACGTTTAGTTTTGATATTTCCACGCACCTGTGACTTTTCGGATTTAGGTATGTGCATATTAGATACTAATATCGCTAGCTGAAACGGTAAAGAAAAACATCGTGAGGAATCCAGCACTCCTGAGAGATTTTTTAAAGGTGTGTAAAGGCCTACTGGCGGTTTAAACTCTAACACCAGGTTGTTAATCAACCATACGATGAAAAAGAAGAAGAAGAACGTAGAAATTCAATTCAATTTCATTTCTACCTTTTGGCAACCAGGTGTAAACATGTTAAGTTACAATTATATTTTATTTGACTACGCTATGAACGTAGACATTTTGTAGTGGTATCTCGTACTATAAGCATCAACCAGCTTATACAGAAATGAATATTATAATAACATGGAAACTTCTTCCAAGAAAATTAATAAGTATAAGCCCGACTTCTTGAGCTTATAGAGTAGGTACTTTCAGGCTTCATTTAATGAAATATCTAGTAGTATCGTAGTCTATCTATTTCTGTACTAATATTATAAAATGGTATTAGTAAGGGAGGCCTAGAAGGGATTTTGGAATTTACTTAAGCGCGTCAGATTTATATAAGAGGGGATACCTAGCACCCTGTGGTGCTCTACGTGAATACCTCTACTAAATATGGGTTCTTTATGTACCGGGCTAGGCGTATCAGATAAATAGAAAAAATCCAACGTTAGAAATTCTCGAGCGCGTCAGATTATGGTTAGGTGGGTTAATTACGATTATGATTAATTTTAATAATCCCATAATAATTAGAGATTAATTATTATGGGACGATTTGAGCGTGACATTAGGAAATAGTTACTTTCATCTAATATTTTATTCAATAAAGCTATAAAGTTTCTCCCCTTAGCGACTACTGAGTATCGAGATTATCCTTTCATAAATTTTGCCATTTTTATACATCTTACTTTCCTAATAATTTTATAAACCCTTTCCCTAGTTTACCCCCTTACTTGATTTAACCTTTTGACCTCCAGAGTAAGGCACGCCAAGTTCTTATTTGAATAGACTAATAGCGGCGTGTGAGTGTTACAACAGGCTAGCAGTCTAAGTTTGTATAAAAATAATTAGCAAATAAATTAAATCCAGTCTTAACTTTTGTCGTCTGGAAATTACTTGTTCAATTTAAGGCCCTGCGCAGACGGCACACTTTTTGTGCGATCGAGTCTGCGGCGCACAAAAAGTCAGCATGGCGCGCAAAAAGTCGGTCGCGGATTTTTCACAGACTCAACGCACACGACGCACATCTTCTATCATTTTGTCGGCAGAGCTGTAGGGACAAATCGTGCAGAGATCGTGAAGATTGCCGACTAAAGTGTGCGCCGTCTGCGTTAGTGCGCGTTGAAGCAAACGTTCAATTTTTTTCACACACTTTTTGTGCGGAGCGGCGCGCCGCGGTGCGGTGCGGTCTGGCCGAATTACACGGATTTTTTGTGCGCCGGACTTTTTGCGCGTCGTGTGCGTTACTGCATATAATTGCATAGGTTCTATTTTCACAGACTAAAAAGTGCGTCACGGATAGTCTGTCGTCTGCGCAGGGCCTTATGCCAATAATTTTGAACAAAGGCCCTTTAATAGTAGTTGGACCCACATCCCAAGAGTAATTAAATGCAGCCAAGTATTAGATGTAAAATAGGTCAATGTCGATAGCACGTGTACAATGTACAATGCATGGATAATTCC
The DNA here is from genome assembly GCA_936450705.2 of Protodeltote pygarga. Classification (NCBI taxonomy): domain Eukaryota; kingdom Metazoa; phylum Arthropoda; class Insecta; order Lepidoptera; family Noctuidae; genus Protodeltote; species Protodeltote pygarga. The sequence goes on from OW388248.2 coordinate 18,665,711, forward strand.
CTTTTAATCAATTCGCGTGATTGCACAGCAGGAGTCGTAATTGCATGCAACTACTCATTTGACCAGGAACAATGAAAACCTTTCAATAATGTTCTGTGTGTTACATGGTGGGATTTAATTACACCTGGTTTCTAATACAGTTGCTACGTAATTTTAATTGTGTATTGGAACAGTACCTAGTAGTAATCTACAAAGATTTTTCGGGGCGTCTGATCGAGGCATCTCGTTACCAAAATACTGGTCTGTATCTTGCTCAAAGGCTAAGTATAGCCATCAGCGAGGCAATGCAGCAAACATATTGGGAAACACTGCCTATAAGTAGCGGTCTTTTAGATTAAGTTTATCTTGTTAATTAGTTTATTTCTCCAGATTTATATAGTTAGTTATTATTATTGTGCCCGACCTTATAATAAAAGAAGAAAACCCTTTATACAGGTAGAAAAAAAATTGTATTTCCTACGTATCTACGTTACTGTTAATGTCGTGAAATATGACCTAAATATTGTGAATTTTTACATGTAGCACATATTAGCTTATTAAATATCATTATTTAATAAGAAATTTGAAAAATACAACTGAACCCACGATCTTCGATCGACGACGTACCGTTTCGGTGCTTTGACCGCTAAGCTACCGTATCCCACCAGAATTAGTTCAAATTTCAAACCTCTTTCTACACCTCAGGTGGGATACGGTGGCTTAGCGATAAGAGCATCGACACGGTACGTCGGAGATCGTGGGGTTCGCATCCCGCCCGTAAGTTGGTTTTTCAAGTTTCTTATCGAATAATTATGTAAATATGAGCTATTCTCTTCTACAATTTATGTAGGTATAAATAATGTTACAAACATGTTTCTGATCAGGTATTTTAGGATGTTTGCACAGGACTTGAATGTCACCGTTTTAGTCCCGGAAAAAGTGTGTTATTGGGTCAATGTCGCCCCGCACCCCTACTTGTTGGATTCATTTAATCTCGCGCCGGCAACCTGTTTGATCGCAATTTTTGAAGTCTTACAATATTATTATTGTAAGACTTCAAATAATTAAGATATTCTTCAGATAATTAAGTTGAAATGCATTTTTTCAATTATATTTCGTGAGACACAACCTTACTTTACTTAAAGTAGCGCATACGCATACCAAACTAAAATTATCACCTATCGGTACGGAATTGGTATTAACAAGCTACAATATTATTTTTAAGCTACATAAATATAATGCCATAAATAATAGTAAGCTTTGGAAATATCAAATCACAAGAATTCTAAACAATTAATATTATTCTAAAGATACGATTTGACTGCTATCTCATAGGTTAGTATACGTACAACTCACCTACAAATGGGCTTACCAGAATCAATAATTATATATGTATTGAATAAATTTAAAACCTCCATACAGAAAACCCTCAATTTTTTTAGCTATGAACACTCGGTCAGGTTACCTCCCAAATAAAAAAACTAAATCAAAATCGGTCCATCCGTTTAGGAGCTACAATGCATGCGACAAACAGATACACAGGCAGTGAAACTTTTGTAAGTTGTGAAGAGGGTTACTTTTATCACCCTCTTCGCATCGAAGAATAAAAATCAAATTACCTTTATTATACAAAATTAAGTTATTACTTACTACTTACCAAGGATGGAAAAAAAATACGACACTAATTTCATAATCCCAAGTGGATTAAGAAATTTATTTGTTACCTAACTAACGAGTTCTTATAACTTAATATAATTTTTCTATTAATTTTTATTTTCATTTTTTTTTTAATTTAAAAAAAAATCTGACAATTTTATAAATTTTCCTGTCTCACTGACAGAACACTAAAATTTGAGACATGTCAGGAAAATTCCTGTCGTCGGGTTACCAACCCTACTTACAAAGTACATGTACAGTTCCCTAGTGGTCTCCCCTCGGCATTATCTGTCAATAAACTTCGCCCTTTTCCCTCTCGACCCTGATATCGGTATTTAGGTCAATGTCATGCCCTTTGAGTTTTTGTGAGTCATCCCGAGACTGGGTCAACATTTCTCAGAGGTAGAAAATCAATAAATCGTTTTGAAGGGTTGTCAAGTTGTCATGAATTTTGTTTAATTTTTTTTTGTTGTAGTTATTTTGTTTGAATGAGTATGGTATACTTTCCCATTGGTCCAGTATAAATATTGTCATCATTTGACTATGACGTCTGTAGATACAGAATGAAACTTTTCATTGGACGATAGCAAACAACTAATTTCACTTAGAAAGATTTTAAAAATATCCGGTAGGTACAATTTACCCGATAAAACTTTTACCGATGACCTTACAAATATTGTAACAAATTAATATCCTGCACGTGCACTTCAAATCATACAAAATATTCTTAAACACGCTAGAGGTATAATATTTTTAAATTACCAATTTTGGGTGTACGAAAATAATCAGAATACACAGTATTTTGAGTAGAAAAAAATTATTCACAACTCTTAAGACATTAAGATGTCATGGTGCGCCCGCGGGGGTTACTGATATAAAATAAAATTTCGTGCGTTTGTCTTTAAACTTTTTTATTTACTTTTTAATTGATATATGGTCCCTTGAAACATAATAAAAGCAAAATGTCCCGGGCCTTAGACATCAAAAAAGGTTGGTCTCTACTCTGGGCTACTGAATAGATAATAGTACTGCTTTTGCGCAGTGGCATTTATAAGTGTACTGGCCTGATACAAGCCGGGAACAGAATTAAAAAATCCTTGAAATGTTAATAGTTCATTGCATTATTCATCATCCAATTATTTCAATTCTACAAGCTTGATATAAAATTCGAAATATAGAAGCTTATGAAGTTATACCTTTAGCAGTCGTGCTTCCACGGGTAGAGTTAAGGAATCAATAAGTGTACAAAGATTCAATGAAGCTTTACTTATTGGCTCGGAAAAATGTATTTTATTCTAATTTTCATTCCATTAGTCATATTAATTATTATTCATAATGCATAGATTGAGTTATTCTGCCAATTATAAGTAGCAGGTTAAAATTATGCTCACTAACCGTATAAAAATATCCTATGAGTAGATTCTAGACATGCCAAATTTGAGCCAAATCCGTCCCACCAACGGTTCTTTAAAAACAACTTTTACATTAAATATTACTATATTTTTCCCAGAGCTTGGCGGCTCCCGTTGTTTTAATATTCCCGGAATAAAAGCACTGAATTTTTTACCGAATTTGCCAATTGTAATTCTTTTTTGGCTTACCGGAACTATATGAAAAATCGAAGCTCTTAGGGATCATCATGTCCGTCTGTCACAGCAATTTTATTTTACTCGTAGACTAATAATACTAGAAAACTGAAATTCGGTCTCGCTTGTGCTACCTGCCTTCTGAATACTTCCGATGCGGACGTGTTATTTATATATGGTGCTTCTAAATTATGTGCCACGGCTGCAATGGGAATGGGAGATAATACTGGTTATTTATGTTACAATAGTGAAGTATTTTTTTTTTATCTAACGTCATTTTTTTTTTCTTTTGCCTGCGTTTTATTGCGTAGAACTTCTTTATTCTGCTCCATGCTCCAATTTTTTTTTACTGTTCCAGGGTACGAAATTTCTTCACTATTGTAATCTATATACCCAATACTTTCTCCCATTGCAACCGTGGTAGATAATTTAGATGCACATTATATATTTGTATCGATAAGCGCGGGCCAAGCTGTCGCTCATAATTACTCGCCGTGACTTCCGACTTATGGCAATGAGCTGCTTAGGGTTCCAAAACCAATAGGCAAAAACGGAATATCTTTCTGCCCGTCTGTCACACACATTTTAATCGCAAAATATTAATGCATACAAAGAAACAAAGTCCCTGAACATTACAAGTTCTCAATATTTCCTAAGCATGACTAATTTTTACCATAAATTGCTGATCAAAAGTAGACGCTGAACACAGTTATACCATAAATTACTAAATACTACTAGCTAAGTAAGCTGAGTAGCTAAGTAAGCTCTGGTAAGTGATTTATGGCCAGATTTGGTGCACAGGTGTTTTGGAGTCTAGTATCTGCTAATCGACTTTTGTCGTTGACTGTACAAGTAATTTTCATTTCATTTATTTCATTCTAGATTACGAGTTGGAATAGTTGAAACCTTAGAGATGCTAAGAATATTTACTGATTGAATTGAAATATAAATACTTATTACAAGCTTCTTTTAGTTGGAAAAGTTTAAGAATATAGAGAATATTAAATCGCATTTCAAATATTTTTGTGATTTCTTTATATGTTAGCTTATTAAATATAATTATTTAATAAGAATATTTGAAAAAAAAAAACAACTGATACGGATGGGACTTCGCTTTTCAATGTTACGTAAAATACCTTAATTGTCTTTTGAGGGGTGTGACATTATTAAAATGCTACTACCATCATACGGAGCCCTTCGCACGCGAGTCCAAATCATACTAGCCCGAACTATCTTTCGACGAAAATTTCAAAGTTAAAAAACGTATACCTGAACTGCTTTTAGTTATTGGAATTAACAGAAAAGTCTTCCGTTTAAAACTACAATAACAGTCTAAATCTATAAATATCTAATATATAAAATTCTCGTGTCACAGTTTTCGTTGCCATACTCCTCCTAAACGGCTTGACCGATTTTGATGAAATTTTTTGTGCTTATCCGGTATCTATGAGAATCGGCCAACATCTATTTTTCATCCCCTTAAATGTTAGGGGTAGTCCACCCCTAAATTACGGAAATTATTTATATGGCAAAAAGGTTCAAAAGGTGAGAAAAAGGGGTAGAGTAGGGTAGGGTAGGAGTAGTGTAGGGTAGGAGTGTAGGGTAGGAGTGTAGGGTAGGGTAGGGGTAGATTAGGAAAATTTTTAAATTACTGCCCAACGAAGTGGGCACGGGTTAGCTAGTAAGTATATAAAAATGAGTTGCTGTTCGTTAGTCTCGCTAAAACACGAGAACGGCCTGACATGCTATGTGTGTAAGTCCAGGGAAGGTTTAAATGGTGAGAAAAAAGGGGTAGGGTAGGGTAGGGGTAGAGTAGGGTAGGGTAGGGGTAGAGTAGGGTAGGGTAGGGTAAGGATAGCGTAGGGTAGGGTAAAAGTAGAGTAGGGTTGGGGTAGAGTAGGGTAGGGTAGGGGTAGCGTAGGGTAGGGATAGAGTAGGGTAGGGGTAGAGTAGGGTAGCGGTAGAATGGGCGTTGAAGTAGGATAATTACGCGTACGAAGTCGCGCGGGGCAGCTAGTATCATATAATTATATAAATATGATATAGTAAAAGAGAGTTCTTTATACTATGGCTACAGTTATATAAATCAACCTTTTCTCCCACAGAGGACGAAGAGCATTAACGCAATACGTTCGATATAAACCCAAGCTAATACCGTGTGAACTTTTAGTGCAGGTCACACAACCAGGGTAATTACTTCGGAGCTTACGTTCTCGTAATCGGATCGGTAGCCATCCAAGTCACTTCACCGTCAATCCAGTCAATCCACTACCCCGTCAGTATAAACAAAGGCTGGCTAATCGTGTTTATGGTAGACTACACCGAATTCAAAGCACGGCTTCCGCGGCTTTTAATTTTGCATATCGACAGCACCTTGACCATACAAATATCGTAACAAAATATCCTCCGTGTGCAATTGTGCATTCCAAACATAACATTAAGATAACAGACTCACGGCTGTATTCCCCAGACAGGATGGCAGAGGTGTATTCAGTACACCTACGTTTCGCAGGCTATGTTATAAGTCCCATATAAAAGAAGGCTACCCTATTGCCATTAAACGAGCACAATTCCAGACTCCGTGCTGTTACTGAGAATTCCTAATGGAAAAACTCAATAACACTTTGCCCAACTCGGGGATCGAACCCTCTACCTCATGCTTAGCAGACGCGCTTGCTGCCGCTAGACCAGGGCTTCCCAAACTTATTTTCACTGTGACGATCTTGGGAGTTTGCCATTTCTTTGTGATGCAATGGCCAAAAAGTAACTACGAGTATTTGGCTCTAGTCTTGTAAGAAGTTATGAAAAAAACTCCAAATAATTACATTAGTCAGTAGTCGTATCGTTAAAGACAGGCAATCTGTGTGGATCGCTTCGCGATGCCCCTGGGGTAGTGCCACGGCGCCCCAGGGCGTCGCGACGCACAGTTTGGGAAACCCTGCACTAGCGAGGCAATCAAACCCAACACATTATTACTAAACAGACACAAAGATATGACTACTCTAAGGGCTAAGAGCAGTGGTTGCTGTCAAAATCATCTTGCCTTTTTCGGTTCGCGGCTTAAAAAGTAAATAGTGGCGCTTTAATATTTTTAAAATTCCTATTTTTGGTTGTAAGAATAGAACGTATTGGATATAATTATATGGACTCCGTGAGTTCGAAACTAGTCGGGCATTCCCCAAAATCAATGCGTGAGTAAAGCCGTATCAATTTTTCATACATAAGTATGACTCACGAAAGTTATTATTCTAAGAATAGAACGTATTTGTTTTTGTAATATTACGGGTTAAAGGGACAAAATAGACGTTAGAGAAAAATAAGTTTATTCACAATGTAACAAGTTAAAAAAAAATCTGCTCAGGGGTAAATACCTAATCAGGATACATTTTCTTTGAAATAATATTTTTTTCGTCGTTAATTAGACAAATCCTTCAAGGATTTTTAGTATTTTGAGTTGAAAAAACTGATTTTACAACTAAGCCTAAACTAAGCTAAGTTAACATAGGAAGGCATAAAATTCTACACCACATCCAGTTACGAGCTATGTAATTCCATCTATATACGAGGGCGGTTTGATAAATCAGTGACTTTGAGCAGAAGGAATATTTTTTTTTATGGAATTTTGTTTTATTTTTCTACATAATCTCCTTTTAGCTCTATACACTTCGACTACCGATATTCCAGCTTCTTCAATCCATCTAAATAACATTTTTTGTCAAAGCCTGAAAAATAGGCGTTTATTTCAGCTATGACTTCCCCATTTGATGAAAATCTTTTTTCGCCAACCCATTTCTTCAGGTTTTGGAAGAGGAAAAGTCACAGGGGGCCCAATCTGATGAATACGGGGGGTGCGGCAATAGTTCGTATCGTATTCGGTCAGTTTTGATGTTGCGACAGCAGACGAGTGAACCGGAGCATTATCGCCATGAAAAAGATTTTTTTTCTTTGCTAGATGCGGTCTTTTCTTCATCAACTGTGCATTGATTTTATCCAGCAAAGCAGCATAGTAAGCTCCAGTTATCGTCTTGCTTTTCTTAAAAAAATCGATGTGTTTTTGATCATATCTTCAGTGGTGATCTCAATCGGCTTTCCTGGGCGCTATGCGTCATTTGTGGTGGTATGACCACAACGAAATTCATTAAACCACTTATGCACCACTCCATGAGACGGAGCAGATTCCCCATAATATTTTTTCAGTTTAACTTCCGTCTGTTTAATTGTTTTACCATTTAAAAAGTAGTGTTTAATTAGCACTCTGAATTCGTTTTTTTCTATTTTCCCAGAATATTCCGACCGCAATTACGTATCTGTCGATAAAACTTTTATTTTCGCACCAATTAAAAAAATAATATTATGGTAGCTTAGTCAGAAGGTCTAAATTAAGAAACAAAAGTAAATTTAAAAAAAAGTTTTTATTTAATCTTAAAAGTCACGGACTTATCAAACCGCCCTCGTATTAGGCTTTCTAGATCTAAATACACTCCGACAAAGCAACCATTTGACGTCACCATGTCGCATTAGGCAGGACGTAGGTTTGCTTTCGAATAATGTAGCGTCAAATTTAGCCACGTATTGGAGCTAGTGATGGCAAATTCCCGAAAATATTCTCATGGCGAGAACTGTTTGCTTTCGAATAATGTAGCGTCAAATTTAGCCACGTATTGGAGCTAGTGATGGCAAATTCCCGAAAATATTCTCATGGCGAGAACTTTGCTGTTAAGTTCTCGAGAATATTCTTTTGGACGAGAATTTAGGAGAATTTAAAAATTGTATGACTTAATTGTATCAATCTGTTTTTAAACTAATAGTTTTGAACGTTTTAGGAGGTTTATGTCGAAATCTTCCCGTGCTCACTTTACTTCGGGTTAGTTGCACTAAAAATATTAACATCTACCCATATGTATTTAGAATAACTTGTCAATCATAATCACTGATTAAATTATAACTATCCTCGTCATAATTATGTATGTGTAACGGTATTAAAACACTCGTGTACCTATACTATTAAAGGCTTTTTAATTAGGATGTAAATTTCTATCAAGAGTCACGAATGATACTAAGACTTTCTGATAACCAGTGGTCGAAATTGTCCCTGACAACAAACAACTTGTTGTAAGTTTTTATAAAAACACCTAACTGTTATATTGGAATATCAAAACTTAATGTATATGTAAAAAATTGTATCTGTGCTGTTGACCGCTGAAGAGTTCCTTCATCTTGACCTAATCCTGGATCCTTCATTCAGGTCATGCTTATCATAAAAATGCACTGTCATCGAAACTGAACTATCAAGCAAAAATTCAACTCGATAGGATAAGAGGAAGTGGTTCTAAATCAGCTTGCAAGATTCCACCCTAACAAACATATATTACAAGTTAAATAAAAGCTTGTAAAAATCATTATTGTAAAGATCATTATTGAACTTAACACTATCATCCTCCTAGCCTTATTATTCCCAAATTTGTAGGGGTCGGCTTCTATCTAACCGGATGCAGCTGAATATCAGTTTTCTACGGAGCGACAGCCTACCTGACCCCTGTAACCCAAAGGGATACGATACTCTAAATTGAGAACAGTTGTCAGGATTTTATGAGGGTACTGTATCCCTATATCGTCTGTCAAAATTCTTCATGACAGCCGGGGCCAACGGCTTAACGTGCTTTCCGAGAAACGGAGCAGGTGATAATTAATTTATACACTAGCGCGATCGCCATCTATTATGCAGAAGTGCACGTAATGGTAATGTACATGTTGGCGAAGTTGCATTAGGGATGCTATGGTCCATCAAACTAAGTTAGAGCAAAGCTGCAAAGTGAGCAACACAAATTTCAATGTTGTGCGTGTATTCAATTAGTTAATTGGTCATGACGTTAAGCCTCAGCATAGCATAGAGCACAGCAAATGCAAAACCGCGTTCCAATTATCTTGACAGTTTATTAATGAACTTATGCTTAGTATGTTTGAGTGTAGATCTGTTAAAACTCTTTTAACCAGCAGTGGATATCAATATGCAATAACATCAATGGGTTAGGTTGACTTTTTTCATAGAAACAGCAATTATAATTATTTCCATCGTAAGAATATTAAATTAATTTCTAATATTCTTTTGTTTAAGACTCGTTAATAAATAAATATTTGTCTAAGTAATTAATAATAACTTAGTATTTCATTGCAAATTTCGTATATATTTAAAAATGAACTTTATAATGTCAAAATAAAATAATGAAAACATAATGAAATTGAAAATATGTTTAGGAATAGGATTATACAGTAGCTGCTTATGTCGTTGCATTTTCTGAAAATGAAAATATGGGATCACACAAAAGAGGCCAAATTAAATTTAATCCTTTTATTGAAGTAATAGTGAAATAACCAATATATTATATAATAGCTTTTAATGTTTTCAAGACTAATATTCACATACAGTCTACAATTCATCCGCTCAATTGACTTATATTTGACACTATGACAGCACTGCTCCTATTGATTCACATGCTACTGAAATGATTTACACATTCAATTAATTATCATAGATTTGTTCTGTATTTTGGGGGCAAATATAATTCTAAGTCATCACGATAAGCTAAACTTTTATCACTTCACTACTTGAATTCATTACAACACTTACACTAACCTAAACAAAACTTTTATTATTTCTCACGTAAAAGAATTGAAATTTCCTTGCCGGCACTCACGTTCATTTAGCTCATTGATTTGTTATTGAAGTAATATCAATGGTAATAAATCACAATTGAAGTAGTCGCGACGCGAGTATTTTTTGTCTTGAATTTTACCGAATCGCCAAGTTTAGTTTAAAATTGATATTTTGAATTATGTGTGCGTGAATAAATCCATTATATATAAAACATGATTAATTTATCATTCGTATTAAACAGCGTACAACGTGGATGATTTAAGTCATGAAAGTTTAAAAAGTTGTGTGTAAAATTATAACTAATTAAAAATGTACATGATTATTTAATTTACAAAAGCTTTGTTACAAATTATGATGAACCTGAAATAAAAGCCACAATCATTTCAAATCATGTGATGTAACGGTGAAGGTGGCGCAACATGAAGACGATGCAAAAAAACTCCGGACACTCCACCTAAAAACCTATAAAATTTTGTTCGGGCGCTCGGTATAGATAGTGACGACATCCGTGACGTAGTGAGTTAGTGACGTGACTTCACGTGATGACGTGACCATCCACGAAAAGGCGCCCACTCTGCTTCCTAATCGCATTCTGTAAAGCGCGCAATCTTCCTACAGCGTTTTAGCTCTGTCGATACCAGGGGCGTGCAGTTCATATAGGCAAAAAGGCACTGCTACTCTGACAAGTTGTCATCGTCAGTTGTTATGATGTTTGTGACGATGAGTTAGTGAAATTTAGGATCTATATGTATGCCTATTTGGTCGATACTCGGTATATTCGGCTAAACAAAGGAATCTGTCTACATTCGATCCTGTAAAAAACTAGTTCTTCGACTTACCGATATTATCGTGGTTCAGTTTTCGAAGATGTTTGATGTTGGAAGCTTCATTTCTGTCGCGCAGCTTCTTGACTGCGACGAGCTCGCCGCAGTAGTGGCCGGCGAACACGATACCTTGCGCTCCAGCTCCCATGTACACCAAGCTCGACAGCTTCTCGTACGGAATATCCCATTCCACCTCTGTGGACAACGTTTTTGTAAATTTCTAATGCTCTTTTGCCTATCATCTACACCAGCATGGATCGTTTATAAAACGGTTTGTGGTATCTAAACTAAAAATGTATGTCCTGACATATATACCGTTAACATTAACCACCATTTGAAAGTCTTTCAGTAGGACAAGGAAAGAATAAATCCGAAAATCATGAACTTTGGATCCAGAAACAAGATATAAGAAACTTATTAGTTATTACATTATTTTACATACAAAGGTAAGTAGATGAGTCCCGCAAGCTTTGTAAAATACAAATTAATACAATTAATAAAATAATATTCAAATTACGAAACTTATTAGTACAATACAAGTATAACAGAATGGTACTGCACTTAATATCAAAAAAACTAAATCGATCATTGCATGGGAAAAATTGTTTTATGTTAGCAAGCCAGAAACCTCTTACTTATAAACCATAATAAAATCAGTGAAAACCCAGACACGACGTAACTAAGTAGGATACTAATTAATTAATTTAATAATGTACCTAATGCACTAAGACATTTCTGACAAAGAATGTACCTACAACGCTATAGGTCAGTTTTAATACTGATTAAGAATTAAGTACTGATTAATACGACAAAGCGCTTCCTGGATCACGTTCGTATTATCTTCAAAGGATATTACATTACATCTTAATTAGAGAGAGTTAGTTTCAATATTATAGCAAAGGTCTGATGTGGTTTTATTCTCTTTGGTCTGATGCTAAGAAATACTCTCTGTAGAGATTCCCAGAGTAATAATCCTTCTTTAACTGAAAACTCCTTTTAATAGATTGGATATTTTAATAGTCTGGAATCTTAGAAAATTATTGGACTTAGTAATAAAAGACTGACTGCCTTCTAATGACGGCGCAAGTAAAATAGAAATTAGATTGTAATTTATCATTTATCGGAGAGGTTATATTTCTTTTTTTTAACCAATGGTGTTTTTTAGCCATTTTCTAATTCCGTGAATCGAATATTAATTTGATTTTATAAATATCGAATTATTAATTTGAAGATTTAAAGAAATTGTGCATCCTGGATATAGTCCGGTCAATTTAGACATAAAAAAAATAAAACCGACTTCAAAAGGAACTAAAAAGCTTGAAATAACTTTAAAACGTTTTGGAGTCGGTTCCAAGTCAAGTTCTTAATGAGAAGGTTAAAGAGGCTAGAACTTGACTTGGAACCGACTCCAAAACGTTTTAAAGTTATTTCAAGCTTTTTAGTTCCTTTTGAAGTCGGTTTTATTTTTTATTAAAAATTTTTTTTTTCACGATTTTTAGAAGTGCTTAAAATTAATCCCCCTCCCAGACTTTTGTAATGCTAATATTTGAAATCCTTATGAAAAGCCCATTCAAACGATACCTCACACGATATTTTTTATCTTGGATGATTATAGGAGGGGGGGGGTGACCACGTATCCCCCCTCTTCCTCTTTACTCGTCAGCCATCGACTGCACGTATAAAAAAAGCAATATTACTTGTTACGACAATTCTGCTATAATCCTACGAGGAGTTCCGTTTCATATCTCGTAAGTTCATGATCAGATCACGATAATATTTCTATGGGACCACCTCGGGAGTATACCCTTTTGATTACAAAAAGAATTTTGAAAATCGGCCCACAACTGATGGAGTAATCGCGTAACAAACATACAAAAAAAAAAAAAAAAAAAAAACATACAGTCGAATTGAGAACCTCCTCCTTTTTGGAAGTCGGTTAATTAGTGGTCAAATAACAATAATTCCCGGAAAGCCAAATATTGGAGAGCTGGGGTATATCATTACAAATAAAGTTTTAAAAATCCCCATCGATCCTGTGTGCTACAAAAGTTATTCGGGGTCAAAGGTCAAAATTTGAGGTTTTTGGATTTTTCTCGAAAACGGTAAGTTTTAAAAAACCTAACGCCAAAGTTGTAGATCTTGAAATTTTCAAAAAAAATGGTCTTTCTGATTTGTTTACATGACATGCACACATTTCCACGCTACCTGTGAGGTAGTGTACTCGGCGCGTTTTTTTTATCGTGGTTTCCTCTGAAAACCTATTCCACTAACTGATTTAGTATAATTTAAGGGAACAATTGCATATTTTACTACAAAAACAAAAGCAAGAAATGGAAAGCTATGTTCCAATGTGTTTATGCAAAGTCAGTCCCCCCAGATACATCATTCCTCATAAGGATGGTCCAAAACTCTCAGTTCCGTGCCACAGTAAATAAACGTTTACCAATCTAGCACCCTTCTAGAATATTATTTCCAAACTTCGTTGGAGTCGGCTGAATATCAGTTTTCTGCCTATATGACCCCCGCAACCCAAAGGGATACGATATTCTAAAGTTAGATCAATGGTCAGGATTTCATAAGAGTGCCGACTCAATATTATAGCGACTATCAAAGATCTTTATGACAACCAAAGCCAGCAACTTAACGTGCTTTCCAATCACAGATTACCCCCTATTACATACCACTTGAGTAATTTGTTCTAATTCGAGTTCACCAAATACCTAAAAGGGAACCAATGGTGCGCGCAGGGGCACCAAGTGCATTATGATTGGCTACTTCAACGACACAAGCCAGCGGAGACCTACCGTAGTGATTTGTAGGGACCTATCGACTTTCAATTATCGGTAGATTTAATAGAATAATTAAATTATGATGAAACTTCATTTTGCGAAAACATTGTAACTAGGTATCTACTTTATTCAACAAACAGGAACTTAATTTAAAAATCTTAAATAAAAGAAAAGTGTTACACGTATTGTTCCTTCGTATGATGTTGGGTGTCGGTGACCTTATCGGTCAAGTCAATATATTTTTAACATAATTAAGTAAATAGGTACCTACTTATTACTAGGTAGTACCATACGTATAGGGTTACCAGATGGAAAAATGAAAAGTCCGGAGATAAGGCCTGATTTCCATTTAAAAATCCTGAGATTTTGTTGCACTTTGAGAATTTTCTCTCAAACATACTTAACAATTTATAGTCATATTATTATTATCGTTTTTACACACTGCGTCTCGGAGGATATCGCTCACGCGCTGCACATCGCGCTCTTAGCAGGGGTGACAGTGCACACCCCTTATAAAACAATTATTAAAGAAAAAACCTTTCTTAAAAAGGTATCTTCGCAAAATAAATATGATCAAACCTTAGAGTTTCTATATAAATACTCTAAGGATCAAACTGATTAAGTACCTCACTACTTGGATAAATAAGTATTGATTTCAATTGTGCAATTATCACCAAAGTTAGAAAGATTATTTTTTGTTTAACTTTTTATTAAAAAGATTTTTTAAATTATTTGTATTTTATTGAAAATTTAAAAATCCTGAGATTTCCTGATATTTGCAAAATCCGGCCGCAATCCTGAGCAGAGTCCAAAAATCCTGAGATCTCAGGACAAATCCTGAGATATGGTAACCCTACATACGTACTACCTACTTAGTCGTATTACTTTAATATAAAATGTATTAAGTAACTTGAGTTTTAAAATACATATATCAATTTTTAGCAGCATTTTTAGGATCAGTTTTCCTGATCAAAAAATGAAGTAATATTATATCGATCTAATTCGACATTCGACTGATTTAAGTACGGATTAGTTTTTATTTATATTTTATTTTTTCTTCACCATTGTTGTGTGATTTCTGTTGACCAAAGATTGTTTTATGCGGAATATAGTAGGGGTAATCTGTGTTTCCAATGCACGGAGCAGATGATTATTTATTAATTTATATCCTAGGTACACTACACATCGAAAAATCAGAGGTTACACTTAGGTTATTAAGTAGTGCTTTAGCCCCGATAGCGAAGAAGAAGAATAAGGTCTAAAGACACTCACCTACGCAAATAACAAATTACCTGCAATACAAATTAGACATTTAAAAGATAACCCCCACAGACTAGACATTTAATAAATGTTACCTATTTAAAAAAAATTGTCATGTTTTGTTATTAAAATAACGGTGTAGCCAAACACTAATATATTCTACTGAATCGAGGTGCTGCATATAATTTCACAATACACAAACATCGCGCCCGGAACATATACCTATTTGTCGATCACACAAATATTTGGCCCAAGCGGGAATGGAGTAGGTAGGTACGAAACAAAAGGCGAATCTGAAATAAAATAATTTTTGTTTGACACAGCACACAAGAACACAACAAAACAAATAATAGAAGAAAAAACAAAATAAATAACATAAAACAAGAACAATAAGAAAAACGGAAATAAACAAATAAAAATTCCATTTCATGGGTTTGTAACCCACGGCTGCACCAAATAGGTCTCCAGATCAGCTTTATGTCAAGTACTGGTAGGTACCTACTTGACGCTGATTTTCATCTGGAGCCTAGGTTTTACGGGTGCCAAACAGCCAATCGTCTTTCCGTGTTGAGTTTGAATGATAAGTGTGTGTAATAAACTAAGCTAATAAACTGTGTGTACAATAACTAACTAAATAAATAAACGGGATTTAATAAAAACTAAAAGTAACATAAATATTATATACTAAGTATGGTTTTATTATGATTTTAAAATACAAATAAATAAATACGAATATATTGGGATATTAATTAGGATTAAATAAATATATAAAACTTAATTTATTTATTTATTTAATCATATATATACATTTCGATATACATTTCGTTGACAACACGGCCTGCCCACACGCGCGGCGACATCTAGGCGCCAGCGCCAGTGAAAGGTCACCCCTGGAACACAACACTCGTTTGTTGGCTCCAATGCGCAGCCAACCAGCAATCTCTTAACAGGTCCACCAATCATGTCATCATAATAATATTATGATGATATAGGTATATATATATATGTATATTATTATCTACATCCGCATTTGATATCAAACGTAATTAAATTTTTGAGACTAACAATTAATGTGGAATTTTATTACCTAGGTACTTCTTCTAAGTAAACAAGAAATGTTTTAGCATCGTATGACTAAAAAAATTTACGTCCTATACCTGAGAGCTGAGACTAGGCGTACACTCGGGCGAATCAGGTGCAGTGAAAAATCAAAAACCCAGTCTTCTCATGTCAATGTGACTAACAACACAACAAAGTTTCAAAGGACGTTCAATATCGACGCAGCAAAAAACCTAAATTTCAAAGCAGCGAGGAGTTGACGAAGCCTTTATGCAGATGCATTCGCGCAAGCTTATCAAAATTCAGTATCCTATCCTACTAATTCTATAGTTTGTGAGGATGTATGGATGGATGCATATTAATTGTTACTCTTTCACGCAAAAGTACCGAACGAATTTTGATGAAACTTTACAGTAAGTATGTAGCGTATACATCAGTATAATATTAGCTACAATTTATCAATATACCACGCGGGCGAAGCCGCGACCAGAAGCTAGTTATACATAATATGTAAAAGCCGATGCGACACCTTAATAGTCCAATTAAAAAGGAAAATCTTGTATGAACACCCCTTCACTAATTTTATGTTGACACAAACGGTGCACCACTTGGCCATCAAAATACTTTGAACGATGCTACGTTATTATATATTCGTTATTATGTATTCTAACCTTAAGAGTGGTGCACCGGCTTTGTCCACGATAGTACTTTGCTTTAAATGTAATAGATGATTGTATATGGTGTAGTAAACGCTAACGCCAGGTGACAAGTTTAAACAACGTTATCCAAGAACACGCGACAAGAGGTGCGACATTAACGCCTGTTGTATGCGAATGTATGTAAATGCGTTCCGCTTCATCGCTCCATGAGATGAACAACATGTTACGCGTCAATTGGTGCCTAGGTAAAATACATGACCTAACAATAAATGAAGTATTAAGTCAAGTAGAATGATAATGAATAAATTAATATTAAATATCTTTTAAGCAAAAGCTTCTTATCTTTATTATTCTTTCATTTATCAACTGAAAAGCTGAATACTAAGTTTCGTATATACTAACTACTGAATACTAACTTCAAAAATGACAGACTTTCATACAAACTGTCATCCCTTTTTTATCCACTTAGGTATTTAAAGAATATTGTCTCAAAATTTCAAGTCTCTACGTCCATCGGTTTAGACTGTGTGTTGTCTGTCAGTCAGTCACGGTACTGTTTTATAAGTATAGGTAGGAATAAAAGTTTGTGAGGTTGTATTGATGAATGTTTTTTACTCTTTCAGCAAAAACTTGGGCTATAAATCAACATACCACGCGATCGAAGCGACAAGTAGAAACTAGTAAATATCAAAAAATATTCTTTATAAAATAATAAATCAATATCAGGTTGTGTAGATCTCAGTAAAGAAAAAGAAGAAAACTCAGGGGTCATGTCCTCAGGGTCCAGCCACAGGTGTTTAAATAGATCTGACCTATTTTTGGAACTGGACTACATACTTTATTAACCGAGCACTCAAGCTTGGTTATGACTCAGCTTTCAAAGTAATTAATTTTTTAGTATGTATTGTTTGTTTTAGTAATGTCGTGGTGGCGCATTGGTGACGGACCCGCTTTACAAGCGAGTGGGTGTGGGTTCGAACCTGGCATGTACCAATGTGACTTTTTCAATGTCATGTGTACTTTCTTAGATATTCTAAGACACCACTGATGTATGGTGAGGTTAAACATTGTAAGGAAACCTGGACTTAATAGTCTGAAATTGCCAACCCGTAGTGAGCTAGTGCGGTGATTACCTAATGCTCAATCCTTCTCTGTATGAGAAGAGGCCTTTGCCCTACATTGGGACAGTTACAGGCTAATTTATTTATTTATGCATCTACATGGGTATGCAGTTTTATATGCAAAAAGGTATTGCCTACCCTGAATTTGTGAAACTATGTAGGATTTGTAATGACTGCCTACCCTGTCGAAAATGTCTGTGCACACCCCTGTATTTCGATAATTATTTAGTAAGTTCTGCAGCTTTAATTAGGTTAAAAACATATATGATTTTAACTGTTGTGTGTGTACAGTTACTTTTTGTTATGTTGCATGTTTGTATTTTTTATTGCATAATGGGATCAATGATAATTGAGGACTTTTGTTCATGCTGATAGTCTTTCCGATAAATATATTAAGTATTATTCCTGGTTTGATAGATCAATATCAGCGCTGAAAATCAGCGCTGTTGTGTTGTTATTGCCACACAGCAGCACATTGCTGAGCGGGGTACCTTTCTTTGTGACAGCTACGAGGCGCGTAAAGTGTTACTTGTTCTCTAAATTTTTTCTATGTACCTACATTTTATATTAATTTTTTATTTGTGCCTATTTTTGTTTTATTGATTTGGAGTGTGCATACTGTCTCAAAAATAAAACGTTTTTCTTTCTTCTTTCAATAATTAATTTTAATACATTGTTTTTTTAAGTATTGTAGAGAGGTGATCTGTATTTAAAACAAAGACAAAATAAAAAAACAAACAAATAATTTAACAATAAAAATAAAAACACAGCAACTCCGCCCCTAAAACGACACAGACCCAAGATTTAAAGAAATGACAACAAAAACCAAATAAATGCAAATATTTTAAATTCAAAAATAGATTCATAACAATACTTGCCCTCTCTTATTTCTTTGTGTTTGATAAAAACATTTATTCCCCCACAATTGGTAGAATGTAATAGATTTAACCAGGTCATGAAGGCGATTTATTATTATGAATAATAGCACAGCAAGCAACAAATATGACTTCTTTAGAAATATTTAACAATAACTGTCGGTGTCCGAATCTTTCTCTAAAATCAAGAATGGTCCAACTCCAATGCAGCAGCCAATACCAATATATCTGCGCCCAGCGGCAACGCATACACCTATTATGCATACTCTCACATGTCAATAAATAGCTCATCATTCAACCAACCTTCCATACCCACATCTTTTAGAATGCGTTATAGAGAAAAATAATGTAAACAATTGTATCTCACCTTGAGGTTTTAGCTCTGTCTGGTTGAACAGCGAGAAGACGCTGGAGAAGCAGTCCATCACGCCTCCCATCCATAACAGTTTCTTTTTATCTTCTTCGGGTTCTTGTAAGGCGGGGAAATATCCTTGGAGCCTACCCTCC
Organism: Protodeltote pygarga; assembly: GCA_936450705.2. Classification (NCBI taxonomy): domain Eukaryota; kingdom Metazoa; phylum Arthropoda; class Insecta; order Lepidoptera; family Noctuidae; genus Protodeltote; species Protodeltote pygarga. Next base: position 18,684,681 of record OW388248.2, read on the forward strand.
ATAAGCCCCGATGCATCAGGGTCGTCGGGTGGATTCCCGTCCATTTTATCGATTCGATCAAATTTATGCCCGTATACGTAGTTTTACACTGATAAACACACTTTTGCAATTAACAAATTAAAGTCCTTAAATGTCCTATATGTGGAAATTATTTGTGAAACCAGTTTTTCACAATATTTATTAACTTTATTTGGTTTGAGTTTTGGGAACAGTTTTGGTTTTGACCACAGACTATAAGGATATTTTGACTTTTAGAGGCGTGCAACATGGACTAAATTAATGTTTTTATTGTGTTTCAAAAATTGATAATATAGTTCCACCCCACCCCAAGAGATCTAATTTCTTTTCCGATCAATGATATTGTGGTATAGATTACAAGGTATTGATCGATCAACGCGCCGCGCAGTTAAGATCAACATTTCGCATGTTGGAAACCTTGTAAAAACCGACAAATAACTTATTGTCAACCCCAGGGCTGGACGTACAGGCTGGAGCAGGGGGGGTCAGCTTTCTTAGCAGCCAATGCCAACAGTGGCACGATTCGCAAAAAAACGATAGCGCTATACGAAAGAATGAGATAACCAAAAATGATGGCCCACAGAGTTCACAGAGTATACAGATGGCCCACAGAGTAAGGCCTTTCTGTCATAAGAAACTTTTTGGCGGAAATTCGAAAAGACATGTAGTGCTATTAATTTTTATTCGCGAAAATATGTAATTTCGATCTAAATTTTGATGATTTCGGTGGACTTTATCAGATTTCGTTTGACTAAAGTGCATTTGTTATAGTGAATATGAATTAATAGTGCGAAATGTGTTTTTGCGGGTTGACACAAATTGTCCAATAATTAAGTCTTAGTAAAGTAGCCACCGCTTTACTTTGACATGAATCATCATATTCATCATCATCATCATCATTATCATTAATCATCATCATCATAACGGAAGAAAATAAAAATAAGACAGGCTGTATGGTTGAAACCTTTGCCTGCTCTTTGGCGAATTATATTAACAACAACATTTGTCAACTGTCAACTTTTTAATTTTTTTCAACTCAAACTTGAAACGGAAAAACCGTTGATATGAGTTTTTTATCATAATTTTTACTGTTAACAGTTTGATTTTGTTATTGTGTTGTTTCCTGTGCTAGTTATTTATATTTTATTGAATTTTGAGATATAGACTCTTGTGCTGTGCGAAATTGACGCTTTTGTGTTGTGAATTAAAGAACCTACGAGATAAAGACTCATTCTCTTTGTGCGAAATTGACGCTTTTGTGTTGTGAAAACTTCTATTACGAGATAGAGACTCTTTACTTTGTGCGATACTGACGTTTTTGTGTTGTTTTCAAAATGGTCGGAAAAGGCAATATTAAGTGCGCCAAATGTGGTATAACCTCAAAAGAAAATCCTCTTTTGACCTTTCACAGGTTTCCTCTCCCGTCCATGCATGGATCTTTAAAGTAAGTAAATTTTGCACTAATTTAACCTACTAAGTAAATAATAATATTGAATTAAATACCGTTGTTCATTATATGATCTCAGTGCTATAACAATCAGGCGAGCAAACATTAATGTGACTTGGTTAACAGCTACTGTTAATATTAAACAATATTTTGTCACTTATTTTTCTAATAAGTAATACAAAAACCTTTTTCAGGGCCAGAGTTTGGGCAAAATTTTGTTTTCCCAATGATGATTGGACTACAGATGAATCATTGGTGAAGCTACACAAACAGCATAAGATGCTATGTTGAAATCATTTTGATGATGCATCATTTACTAGCAGTGCCAAAACACGATTGAATAAGTTTGCCATTCCAACCGAAGCTCAAAGTCTTTTGGTCCTGTTACGAGACGAACCACCTAAAAATATGGAAGTAAGTGTAATTTATATTAACCTAGTACTTACATAACATTGATCTAAAATTGAATGTCAATCTTAGAATGTGTTAAGTAGCTGAATTGCATATATACTATATGTGTGTGCCAATATTATAAAGCTGAGTAGTTCGTTTGGTTGATCATGCTAATCTCAGGAATTACTGGTTCTAATTGAAAAAGTATTTTAGCATTTGAACACCCATTTATTGATGAACCATTTAGGAAGTTTATAGTAGTGATGCAAGAAACTCAGTTGTTTAAGGCTTTTAAGAAAGACTAGAGTTCATTTAACATGACTCAAGTCTGAAAAGAAGACTAGAGTTTCCAGTCTTTAACAATATGACTCAGTCGTTTTACTAAAGGACTAAAAGACTTATACGACTCGAGCTGTTTATAAAACGACTCCTGCCTTCAGTCGTGCAAGTCGTGCTTGATATTCAATACACATCAATACAGCAATACATTCAATACAGCTCAAGCTCTAAGGTTAAAATGCGATGGAAATTAAAATTGGGAAGTTTGTATTTGATATAAAACCTGTATTAAAAAATGGGAAGCTATTTTATTAGTTATATTTTACATTGCCACTATGATTTATAACAGTTTTATTATTTAGTTTGTCAGTTTCATCATGTTAATCTGTGAGTACCTAAACAACTTAAAAGACTCGCAAGGCGTTTAAGGCGCAAGTCCTTTTAGTCTTTAAAGGCTTTTAGCTGTTTATGCCTTTTAAAGTTTTAAGTTTATGACTAAAATAATAGTCTTTTAGACCTGAGGTTAAAGGACTTAGCCTCAATTTAGACTTGAGTTTTAGACTTTTTACTCCAAGACTTAAGGTTTAAAAGACTAGTCTAGTACTGAGTTTTTTTGTTTCACTAGTTTATAAACTATAATAACATCATGACATGACTAATAATAATAATATATATATAGTTGGCTTCGGCCCCTCGTACGCCTCTAAAAGGTCCAGGACCACAGGGTCCTGAGATATTTAAATATATAATTTTAATTTTTAAATGTATATTTTTATTTTTTTTTGTTTTTATGTGCTGGACAAAAAAAACTGCTGGTTGTCTATTAAATATTACAATAAGCAACATTTCATGACAAGTAAACTAATCAATATGTATAAAATGTTTCAGTATACTGCACCACCGATGGATATGGAAGTTACAGCCAGTACTTCTCAGTGTGCTATGTCCATAGAAAACTCAACTTTAGTTGGCCTAGAAGTGACAAAGGTAATTCAATTAATATGTATAATACTAATGAGTAGATTGTATATTTATTGAGGTCAAACTGATTATTTATATAGATACTAATGCCATTTTTTTCCAATTTGTAAATCTAAACCATCCGGGACACCAAAAAAAACTGCTGGTTGTCTATTAAATATTACAACAAGCAACATTTCATGACAAGTTAACTAATCAATATGTATAAAATGTTTCAGTATACTGCACCACCGATGGATATGCAAGTTACAGCCAGTACTTCTCAGTGTGCTATGTCCATTGAAAACTCAACTTTAGTTGGCCTAGAAGTGATGAAGGTAATTCAATTAATATGTATAATACTAATGAGTAGATTATATATTTATTGAGGTCAAATTGATTATTTATATAGATACTAGTGCCATTTTTTTCCAATTTGTGAATCTAAACCATCCAGGACACCAAAAAAAACTGCTGGTTGTCTATTAAATATTACAATAAGCAACATTTCATGACAAGTAAACTAATCAATATGTATAAAATGTTTCAGTATACTGCACCACCGATGGATATGCAAGTTACAGCCAGTACTTCTCAGTGTGCTATGTCCATTGAAAACTCAACTTTAGTTGGCCTAGAAGTGACGAAGGTAATTCAATTAATATGTATAATACTAATGAGTAGATTATATATTTATTGAGGTCAAATTGATTATTTATATAGATACTAGTGCCATTTTTTTCCAATTTGTGAATCTAAACCATCCGGGACACCACAGAAACGCATACCAAAAAAAATATTCGAATCGGTCCAGTCGTTTAGAAGTAGTTCAGTGACAAACATTATTGGTGTTTTGGTTTTCTAGGACAAGTGAGTTAAACCCAGTGAAACAAATATCAACATGTTAATTTATTTTACAGGAACCATCTAAAAGCAAAGGCTTATTAAAGGACCTGGATGTTAAGAAGTTTTCGGAATTAACACCCAGAAAGCAGAAGTTATATAAAAAGTGCAGACAAAATTTATCTGAAATATTGAGACTACGAAAGAAATTCCAAAGTATAAAAAAATGCAAAAGGGATTTATTTACTTCATTGCACAATGATGATGCAGTGAAGAATTTAATGAAAAGGAAACTCGGCAGTCCATTTTATTTAATGCTACAAAGCCAATTAAAAAATGTGCCTAGAAAGTTAACCGGGCGAAGATGGACACTAGATGACAAAGTTTTAGCTTTAAGTATGTATAAAAAGTCTAGCTCATGTTATAGGCTATTAAGCAGAATATTTTGTTTGCCTAGTGTGAGCTCATTAAAGGCATTATTAAACAAAATACCAATGGTGTGTAGAATAAACCATCAAGTGATTGAAACTATTAAGGAAATTACGAAACAACGACAAATCAGTGATAATTTGTGTGTGGTGGCTTTTGACGAAATGTCAATTAGAAAGAATCTGAGCTATAACTCAAAACTTGACCAATTAGACGGCTATCAGGATCATAGTACCCAAGGCCGAACACAAGAAGTTGCAAGCCATGCCCTTACTTTTATGGCTATTGGAGTAAGAAAAGCCTGGAAACAGCCAATAGCCTTTTATTTTTCAGGAGACTGTGTCACAGCTGACCGATTAGCTGTTCTTATCAAAGAGGTAGGCTCTCATCTGTTATTTTGTTCTTTCCGATATTCTGTTTGTTTCTAGCTAAAATTGAATTATCATTAAAATATATGTCGGCGCGTCATGGAGTGACTCTACATCCGCTGATTTACACGTTATTATTATACAGTGGAATATACAATTATTTGGCAAACTAAGTGGTATTTTAAATTAATGTAACTCGTACATTTCATGTGGACCATGGGAGACAGTGACCTGGGCCATCCTGTACCCACATATACAATTCCTCAGTTCCTTATAGATTATTATCTTGTAAGAAAAAATAAGACTTCTGATTCTTCAGCAACCATAATATGAGGATATCATTGAGGTTAACCAAATTGAATTGAAATTTTTTCAGGTCTTGACTACTTGTTTTGGTGCTGGATTGGAAGTAATTGGCGTCATATGTGATTTAGATGGCGTTAATTTGAGAGCAATTAACTCATTAGGATCATCAAGAGATCGACCATATTTTGATCATCATGGACATGAAATTGTAACCATATTGGACCCGCCTCACCTGCTTAAATGCTTTAGAAATAATTTTTTAAAACATGATGTACAATATACACAAAGTGTTCAGCTAGATGGTCAACGAAAAACAGGTTTGTATTACTTATTTTGCTTTCTTTAGCAGTATTTTTTTCTTCATTATCTGTATATAGGTAATATGATCTATGTAATATCTGATCTAAACATATCTAGAATATTAGTTGATTATTAAATCTTCTATTGCAGGAGTAGCTAAATGGAGCCACATAGAAGAATTCTTCAATATAGATAGAAGAAACCCAAACTTTGTCTTTGCTCCGGCATTAACCCAGCAACACTTACAGCCAAATGGCAAACAAAAAATGAAAGTCAAGCTAGCTGCTCAAGTTTTGAGCCATTCTGTTGCAGCAGGATTATTTGCTAAAGTCGCTCAAAGTAAGTTTCAACATATTAATGTCTATAATTAAAATGAGAGCCAAGTTCAATATATGCCTTGGTTGATGACTTCAACGACAAAAGAAGTGATATCTAAATGGGTGCCAAGTTCAATGGTCAGTCCTGAAATTTATTTACAACATAAAATATTTTCTAACAACTTAAAATAATGTTATCTCAAACTTTCGCGAACACTCAACATAATGAAACAACTTTTTAACGGATATAACTTGCGTTTTTATTTTCTGTCTGCCTGCGTGCTGCAAAGCACTCGAAACGTCAGCATTATTTTATCAAAATAAAAACGCGAGTTATATCTGTTAAAAAGTTGTTTCATTATGTTAAAATAATGTTGCTTCTTAACTTAGGATAATATATTGTAGCCTAAGGTCTGACTTGGCTAGTTTTTAGTGGTTAGTTTATTAGTTTTGAGGTAGAACTCAGTTGCTGTGTTGGTCTGGGTTGGTACTACCGACAGTGGTATGTAGTATGACAGTAGGTAACCTATTTTAACATTTGACATTTTCTTTATTTTCAGATGAACTACCACAAGATGCCGTGGCGACAGCGACGCTTGTTTCAAACATGGACAATTTGTTTGACGCTATGAATGGTGACACGCCGGACAGAAAAAGGGGGAAGAAATTTCTCACAAACATGTCCTCAAACAGCCCTCATTTAGATTTATTTAAAAAAATGAAAGATTTTTTCTCTGAAATGATGTTTTTAGGGGCAAGGTGTAAGCCCCCATCACAAGATGGCTGGTTGAGGACGATTAACGCAATAGAGCGAATATTTCTAAATTTAAAAAAATATAATATTAACACATTATGTGTCCGAAGGCTTAACCAAGATCCTTTAGAAAACTGTTTTGGGTGTATTCGAAGCAATTGTGGTTGTAATCCTAACCCCACTTCAGTTCAATTTATTGCAGCATTGAAAACTAGCATAATTACAAATTTAATTAATAATAATAAAAATAGGAACTGCCTGGATGATTCCAATGATATATTAAATAATTTTAAAGTGTATCTTACTAAAAATTGTGAACAATCCACAAATGATGCAAACTCTTCTGCACCTTTTCCAGCGGAAATTTCTATTGAAGGTGTAGAAGAGTTAGAAATACCTCAGTGTTCTGGAGAAATGCAAGCATGTGCGTATGTGTGCGGCTTTATTGCCAGAAACATAATAAATAATTGTACCCAATGTAAAAAAATAATGCTTGCTGATCCGAACACTGAGGTATGCCATATATTTACATCGTTTAAGGAATATGACGATGTAAGATGCAGTTTAAAATACGTCCAGCCCAGTTTCATTAAAATGGTTGAAAATGCTGCAATAATATTAAATAATTATTTAAAAGAAAATTCCCGACTTAAAGGAATTAAATACAATTTAAAAAGAATATGCGAAAATATAAATAAAGACTGGCTGAAGGGGTGTGATGAACACCATATGCTGAATTTTAATAATATAATTAAAAATACTATCGAAATCTGCCTAAAACGGTTTTGCACAGTGTACAATCGAGGATTTTTAGAGGAAGTATCAAAAAAATCATATCGAAGAAAAATAAATATTTTAAAAAATGTTTAAAAAACTTGTTTAATTTAACATCATTTTTAACTTGCTTACGCGAAGAGTAAAGATTTTTTGTTTGATGTTATTGCAGAATATTCGTTATTTTTAAGTAATAAATAACAATATTTTAATATGCAAGAACAGGAAACGAGAATTCTAGACTCAAGATATCGGTATTTCAATTAGAGAAAGGGACAATTAATATACTGGAATATGTACAATAGAAATTAATGTCCATGACGCTAATTGAAATTCCGATATTTGTACACACATCTACCTATTAAAATAAAAAGAGGCAAAATATTATTCATAATATTTAAATCTCCCGCGCTCCCCATGTTGTCAAATGTTGCTTATGGCATACACGGCAGCGCTAGTGTGCGCCCGTGTAAGCATTTTAGAAGTATGTAGTTGACATTCTTTCCTTTAGGATATAAGTGTTCTGTGGGCTGGAGGCCCAGAGGCATAAAAGACTAGTGGAGGTCCCTTTTGACCACAAATTATTTTCGAAATAAAATTACCAATATTTTATATAGATTTTAAGCAATTTATTATAACACTAAATATTAGATTTTTAGGTAACTGTCCAACTGCAGGGCAAAGGTCTCTCCTCATATAGAGAAGGACACGAGCATTAATCACCACGCTAGCTCACTGGGGGTTGGCGATTTCAGACTAATAACCGTTATAAAGTGGTGTGTTAGATTATGAAGAAAGTTAGAACATTATTATGACATTAAAAAAGTCACATTGATATATGCCAGGTTTGAACAAAAAAACAAGAATTATCTAAAAATAATTTTAGGGTTAATGAACGGAAGTCTTCTAGCTTTTTTTGCCGAAAATGTTGAATATAGAGGAAAACAAACCTTTCCAAACAATCCTGTCCTATCACGTGGCCCGGAGCCTATTCTTTATTATTTTTATTTTTTAAAACGAGCGCTCTCCAATTCGTCACCATCAAAACCAATTTATCTTCAAAGCAATTTCGAGATTTGGAAATGTAGCTCTGAAATTTTGATCTTCTAGAATTTGGTAATAGATGAGCACCGGAGACTGATCTTTTTCGCAGTCCTGTGTTACATAGTTTATCAATGTCTCCCCCTGGTCAGCCCTTAACATTCCACTGCTAGACAAAGGTTCTCCCTCTCATTTCTACGACTTACCATCCTGAGCCAATGTGGACCAGTCACTATTGGTTCTATCTAATTCATCCCGCCATCTCGTTCGTGGTCTGCCGCGTTGCCGTCTTGCTATAACACGGCACAAAGATAAACTAAGAAAATATCTAGACTAGTATTAGGATGTGGACTCAGCTGTCATTGTGCCGATAGTCGTTTCAGTCCATGGATTAATAACCAGCCTCGATCAACACCGTATGAGGCTCTCGTTGTATAACTTGATGGTACTCGGCTCGCATAATCAGAGAATGAGGAAAGCCAATGCAAAAAGGAAAGAAATGAGGAGAGGAAATTAAGAGAGATATTGTAGCATAATGCTTAATGCTGATAGAATAACGACAATCCGTATCCACTGCAATGTGTGGGTTAGTGGGAATCCATAGCAAATCCTTAATTCGCATAAAAATTATTTTAGTACAGCTTGGCAAAAAAGAGTCTAAGGCGGTGACAGCTGGAACTAAAAATAAAAATCTTAAAAACTAAGTTTGTGAGAACTAAAATAACATAAAAATGATTCATTTGATTATAATTAATGACAAAAATGTCGTCATAGAAATATGTAAGCACTTGTAATTTTTAATTGTAGTGTGAAAAGTGCGCCAGCGGCGCCCCCAATTTTTTCAGGCTCTTTTTTGCCAAGCTGTACACTTCGTTTTTAAGATTTTTATTTTTAATTCCACCTGTCACCGGCCACCGCCTCAAAAAAAGTCTCTTTTTTGCCAAGCTGTCTATGCTAAGCTGTGGAGGAAAATTATTTGCCTGATTTTTCCAAGGTAAGTTCAAGGAACCAAGGAAGTTCCAAGATATGGCACCAAAGACAGTGTAAGGAAACACACTTTTTGAACGTAAGTTATTCTTATATACCCTTGCGGATAAAGAATGGGATTGAAAATGGCGCTAGAACCATTTGCTTCTCGCTCGCACACTATATTGATGTTGATGTATCTTGTCCCTCGCACCTACAGGTTAGATGAGGAGGAAATGCCATTTTCAATCCCATTCTGTATCCGCACGGGTAATACGTCAAATCGATGACGCAAGCTTGTCATCCGCTAAATGCTAATCGCTGGCTGAGGGCAAAAGTCAAACACCTGTGTTGTGTTCGGTTCTCTATATTTATTCGTTCACTTGAAATTTATATGATTTTGCATTACTTCTTTCATTGAATTAAGTACTGTACATAGTGTTTGCATAGTCACCATTTTATTTATGACAAGTTCAAGGCTTGGTTTAATTTCGTGTCAGTTAATTTGCTAATCGACAGAACGAACTAAAATGGATAAAGTATTATCTTTACAAGAACTTTACGCCATTTATAAGCGATGGGTGATAACTAATCCTGGAGTCGTGACGGACGTGGAGACCGTAGCAACATGGTCATCTTACTTCGTAGCTGGCAAGATAAATAAATCGCCGATAATATCAGAGTTGGTGTATTCTCTCTCAAAACTTGTGTCTCTGTTCAATGACAGGCTTATAAGAGAGGCTTATGGCACAGAAGAACCCTACTATGGTCTTCGAGAGCAGATCAAGCTATGGCTTACAGTAGTGCATTACTGTGAAGTGTTTATAGAGCTATTAGTAAAGAATAGATGGGGATCGCGTGGTAAATGGACAATAGCAACCATACTGCAGGTATTTAAATGCTCTTCAGCTCTAATTCTACTCTTCAGGTTCAAAGAGTTGCCCATAGCCCATCCCCCTATACCAGCATTGCAGAGGAAAAAGTTCACAGAAGGTAAAGAAACAGATGAGAACTCTAATTCGTTCTTTACTCTCCGGAGGTCCGGTCGTGTGATTCGTCGTGTAGATGGTGCGCCTTCAGTAGCTTTCCGAGACTGGGAGCCAATGAAGATAGTAGATGACAGACCAGGTGCCGCTGTGAATGTGCGAGATTTAATTTATGCTGAGTCACTGCATATTATGAAACCATTGATACATTTAGCTGCAATGAGAGTATTTGGTACTAAGGCTTGGAAGCAGTGGCTCATATCCCTCAGTGTAGATATTGCAAGTATGAAACTGTATGGCAAATACATGAAAGATTTATCATATGACCAAAGACTTGAAATTAGTCGCAGAAAGTTAAGTCTAGTTTTGTATTTGTTGAGAAGTCCTATGTATAATGGATACTCAAAGAATGTTATAGAAAATGCTTTGACTTCTATGTCAAAGAAAGTCCCTGCGCTGTCGTTTGTCTGTGGGCCTATCATACAGTACTTAAGCCACTGGCAAGATATCTACTTCTACATGTGGGCTTCATAAAAGGTTACAATATTTATGAATACAATAATTTGATATGAATTAATAATATTGAGGTGTTTTTGTAAAATATTGTAAGAAAACATTGTTGATGATCATTATAATGGCATAGCGAAATATATTACTCTAGTTGATTCTGAATGTTGTTCACACTCAGGTCTACTACTGCTCACCTACCTACTAATGACAGTCAATATAATTCCAGTGTCAATGTAGATACGAACATTACCGCTAACTTGGGATTAAAATGCATATTTGGGCATAAAAAATGTTTTGAATAATGATTTTAATTCTTTATTTATAACAATTGGTGATAAAGGATCTTAATTAAGTAAAGATATTTTAAATAAAATATATATTTTTCTGATTACCGAGTGTGAACCAATCATGATAAGTGATATATCTTGCATTGGTAAGTTATGTTAATAAGATATCTTAGCATTACCCTAAGTGGCTTACACTGATATAATTATGTTAATGCAAAGGCGAAAATATATGACAAATAAATATAAATAAGTACTATGTATAATTATAAACACAGATTATTCAACTAAAGGTAATGTGTTCTGTGATTCATGAACTCTTTTAGAGTCTTCCATTTCACTCTGTACCAATATTACATTACTTATTTACTTAGTCATATTACTTACCTACAAAGAAATAATATGTAATCATCAAGCTTTTTAATATTTTCATTTCAATATAATAATTCAACATTAAAATAGTAAATAGCTTCTACATATCTTTAGTCCTTTTACGAGTTGAGAAAGATATATTTCATTTCTTTTAAAGTTTAGTTAAGTATGGATAATGATTTATTATTGTCAGGTAATACGGGAAGGGTATTCTACGAATGTACTTTTAGTATGTAATGCTCTAAAATGTGTTCAACATTGTGTAACATTTTTCATTCAATTAAATTTGTTCTGTAAGTCTGTTATCAGTGTGACAGGTTGGCCATTGGACAATAAAGTCAGCATGCTGTCTCCTGCCAAAGTGACGTCAAATATCTCATTTTATAATTGATAAGAAACTATTAATTCTAACCAAAATGATAAGTGATATATTATAACAATCATCTAAATTGATATCGCACATACGTGGGATATGAATTTTACTTTCAGTGGGTTTCAATAATGTTATGTACTCGGGTTGTTGTGGGAATTGTCGAACGGCTCGGATCAACTTGTAAAATTTGATGATGTTAGCAATATTTTGTGTCATACGGTTTGTCCATATCAAATGGACCTTTTTTACTAAAGAGAATTGACTGTGACAAAATTACGTTCATTAAGTACTGCATTTGAATAAGCAATAATGTAAAATTGTGTAGTGTTTTGCTAACATCTACTTCCAATTTAAAACTATAGTACATAAGTACTGTATATTAGATTTTTTGAAAATTACGCACAGTAGGTGTGTACCTATTACAGGTATGTTTATAAGCAATAAAAATAATTAATAAAATTATTAAGGCTGTTCACGTCTATTTCCAATTTAGAAATTAACTTACAGCTTGGCAAAAAAGAGTGGTGCGGTGGGTGACAGCTGGAACTAAAAATTAAAATGTGAAAAACTAGGTTTGAGAATACTAATATAACTTGATTAAACTTCATGAGTCATTTGAATTTATTTCATGACAAACAACTCGTCATAGAAATAAATAAATGCCAAATAACTTGTAATTTTGAGATAAAGTATGTGAAGTGCACTAGTGGCGCCCTCAATTTTTGCAGACTCTTTTTTACCGAACTGTACCTACCTATCTACCAGTGGCGGAGGCTCCATACAAGTTGATTCCTACCGACTCCCCATTGAAAAATGGGACAGTCAATAGTGCCTACCATACTGCTGACTGCCATTGGTTTTTCTCCAAGTTAGCTCCAGCTTACCTCTTGGAAAAGTTCATCCTCCGCCACTGTCACCTAATGTAAATTAGTTGATTAACAAAATTACGCACAGTATGAAGGTACTGTAGGTCCTTTTAATAAGCAATAAAAATAATAAGGCTGTTTAGTAGTTCACTACTGCCAATTTAAAACTACCTACCTACTGTAAATTAGATTTTTATCAAAATTACGCACAGTAAGTACTATAGGTACCTATTTGAATAAACAATAAAAATAGTAATGTAAATAAATGAAGTATTATGTGCTGTTCACATCTGATGCCAAGTTAGAACTTTTTGACAACTGTTAATTAATTGTTTAACAAGATTACCTACGCAATAATTATGTAATAACTAGTTTGAATAAGTATTATTGTTAATTTAGGTATAGTAGACCATAAAATTGCTTTACAACCCTTATAATAGTCGATATCACAAAACAACAAGGTCTATTTTTGCTTCAAGAACAAGTGAGATAACATAACATTGTCATTATTGCGTGTGAAATTTAATTTGGACAATGAGTCTTAGTGAAATTTAATTTTGATGGTAGTTTTCGTCAAAAGTGGTAAAGCTATTTTATAGTATACTATACCTAGTGTTCTTTAGAGCTGTTCATATGACAAATTGGAACTTGATAATAATATAATTATTAAGCCCTGACCACCGGTAGCTTGGCCCCTGCACCCGATACTTGTGAGCTACTATATTTTATATTTTTAAATGCATATTTTTATGTTTTATATATATTTAAAAATGTATTTTATATGAATTGTAATTGAATAAATGGGTATAATAATTATAGGGATAAGGACCATATTGATTGACAGCACTCAACTGTCCTTGCTAAGCCAAATAACTTTCTCGTCCTGTTTTTTTCTAAACATAACTGAGAGGCGTTAGGCATGCTGCGTGGTACGTTAGATTGCTCTATCGCTAAGTGCGACTGATATAGACGGGTGGCCAAATAGGTGTGCTGTGCAAATATTGTGTGATTCTTGCTATATATAACAAAAATAACAAAAAAAAAAAAATCCGGCGTCCGTGTCGGTGCCAAGCTAAGCGGATTCCAAATTCCACCGACTCCACAATGAAAGTCTTTATTCTAGTTTTTAAGGGTTTTGAAGTCGGTTTTATTATTTTGCAATATTGATTGGTACATTAACTTAAAAAGGGAGACCAGTCCCCCCACCCCACTTTTATCAACAATACATACAAACAAAGTGGAATTAGTTGTTACGAGGTTTGCTAGCATCCAATGAGGAGTTACGTTCTGTATCTCCGAAGTTCAACATCGATCATAACTATATGTATATGGGTGATCGCATCCATCAGAGAGTATACTTATAGATATAAGTTCTACTCTTTCGAACAAAAAAATAATTTTCAAATCAGCTCACTAATCATGCGAACAGAGAACCTCTTCCTTTTTGGAATCGGTGAAAAATTGCTATGCCCTTTATCGGATCGAGCAAGAATTTTTAAGTTTCAACTAAACTACATTGACGACAAAAGATATTTCTTTCATTCCTCAATAGATAATTTGCAGAATTTTGGAATAAAAATAAATATAGCAAATAAATAAAAGGCCTTTACATATGCATTCCAACAATAATTTTCTAAGTTCCGTACCTAGAAGGCCCAAACGGGAATCTCGATGCCGCAGTTTCTTTTCGAATTGCCATAGGTAGGTACTGAACTTATAATAAGTACCTATAGGTACATAGGTAGTTACTAACTATGCAAGCGTATATTATATTCTATACATATTTATACCAGGCATGAACCAAGTGCCAATATTTCTATAAATAGGTACCTAATCAAGTATTGTAAGTTTGCCTATTTAACGAGGCTGACGGAAATAGATTGAATGGTAATAAATCAAAGATATGTCCATTGAGCTAATACTGTAAATTTTTACTCTATAAATATATCCTTTAAAAATATTTAATATATACCTAGGTATAGTGTTTAGTGTTACTAATTTATCTGTTTATAGTAAAGCGTCGCTAGTGACGAGTAGGTATAAATAATGTAATTTTAAAGTGCCTTCCGCTCAAAGCCGCTATCTCGCTCGCACATTGAAGACATAAACCATCACTGAACATAGTTAAGAAAAATCGCAAAAAAACTATGGCGAATAAGTTTAAATAAGTTTCAACAAAAATATCAGTTTGATAGGAAAAGTTTTCATACATAAAAAAAGCTTTAAATTGATTTTTGTTTGGATAATTACGTCCTTATAAAAGTCACCGAAGTTAATTGCTATCTCTATTTATTGGCATGTAAATGACAAGAACAAGTATTGAAATGTTTTTAAGATAGGCTCTTAGAGATAGCGGTTTAGCACTATAGGCGCTTTAAGAAATTTGCCATGAAAATCGTTTATGTAGTTCCAATTTTGTTCAACTGAACGGGTAAGTTAGGTATGCTTTTATAAGGAATATAGTATAAGTACCTAATGGTAATAATTATGTAAAATAAACATTACATTTCGGTTGAAAATCTTTAATAAATATACATGTTTTATTTTTGTTACTAAAATAGGTACGTAGGTAGTTAGGTGGCTGGTTAAAATTTAAAGCGCATGCTTACCATGACTTTGCTCTGGGGCTTGTTTACGGTATGACGTGTGGAATATATTAAGACTACATTGGTACTAATTCTTTTGCACAAGTTCTAAACTAATTTAAGACTCACTATTTCTCTTTCTAAAGAACATTAGAAAAGGTTAGAGGATTGTTAGACCTGTGAAACTAATCCATTTATATCAACATTAATTCAATACAATTTCTTATTTACCTATGGTAAACGAAGTACCTACTTATCGGTATAATTTGACCCGGAAAATTCAGTTAATGTCAGAGGTAATGGAAAAACGTGTGTTTTCAACAAGAAAAAATAAAAACTTGAATGGATGTCAGCGGAACTTAATGTGAAGGCATCCCGTTTGCGCGGTGTTAGTGCACCAAAACTAATAGATAGGTACATTATAAACAAATAAATAATATAAACAAGAATATGTCGGCATATCGTATAGGTATCTGCAATTTAGAACAATTTAACAGTTCAATTTGCTGCTCTTTTTCAATTGTGTTTATTAGAAAGAGTTCGAGTTAGACTTAAATTAGTTTATCGTGATGTACAAGTAGGTACAACAGAATTAGCACCATTGTAATGCTAAATTATCATGTAAGTGTTAGTATGTTCTTAAACTTGTGTAAATAGTTATTGTTATTCAGTCAATAAACAACGAGGTGATGGTATTAGGTGATAATTTGTCACAATATGTATTTTAGACATAGGTAGTTAGCTAGAAATGAACGAAGGCGCTTGTAAATAAAATACTAGGATTTTGTACTTATTAGATATACAATGTGTAAAAAAATAGTATGGGACTCTATGTTCTACAGTAGAACAGAACGGAGAAAAAATTACGTGAATTCCGCCTTGTTCTACTAGTAGAACAAGTGCAGTAGAACAGAACGGAATACACCGGTCAAACTACCTATGAAACTGTAGAACAACGGTAGGTGCAAAATTAGTAAAATTTTGATTCTTCATACAAAGAGCGTCAGATGATTGGCAATAATAACGTATGGGAAGTGTATTATGCAAACTGATGTTCTACAAGTTGTTCAATTCTATGAGTATATTGACGTCCAAAAGGTCAAGGGACATTATTTATGTTACACGTTGTATAACTTATCTTAATAACACGCGGGTCGATGTATATCGTAAACTAAAGTATTCAAATCGATGCTTGGGGAAGCGTTGCAGTTGTAGGCATGTGAGTGTCCAAGTTGAACACCAATGTCTCTTAATTTGCTTTAAATTACAAAAGTGCTACATTTCGAAAATGTTGAGCTCCTGATTGGATTAGTTGTTGACAGTGTTTATCATCAAATTCAAAATGTCTAACTTACTATACCTTTCTGTTCGGTCAGATTCTTAATCTTGATAAAAGGGTATTTTGGAATAGAAAGGTATATTGGCTGCTTGCCGATAAAAAAACTAAATTTGTAAGTACTAAAATAACTTTTTGATTATATTTGATGATTAACAAATCATATAGAAATTTGGAACCAAATAACTTGTAATTTTGAATTTACTAAAGTGCGCTAGTAGCGCCCTCATAATATCTACGGATAACATATAATGCTTCTTATTATAATTAATTTGTTTTTGTTATATTTTCACCGTGATTTCTAATTCATATTTTTTAAAGTATGTTTGACTGTAAGAATTGACTGTCAACAAATAAGTATATAAATAAAAATTAAAATAGATATTAAAAAATGCTGGTTATTTATTTATAATTTTCTTTGCATTGCAATAAGAAATTCTATTGATGCAGTTTACCTTCATTTTAATTTAAAATATTCAATTTACATTTTAATCGGCCACGCCCTGTCCTGTTGCCACGTGTCCCGTCGTTGTCGACCGTTGAAAAATATCTCAGTTGTGCTGATTTCTTCAGTGTTTTTTCTTTTCCGTTTGTGCAAGTGGTAATTATTTTCTAAATTAAAGCACATGGTTTTAAAAAGTCAATGGCGCTGTTACCATGCCTACTTTATTACCTAACTTTCAACTAAACTCAATATTCAAGCTTCGTGAGAGCTACGTTACGTAATTAGAAGTGAATAAAACAATACTGTTAATACACTAGATTTATTATTTAATAAAATTATTTTGATGACAACATAAAAAGCAAATTAGTACGAAAGGCTAGTCATCATTTTATTAATTATTCGTAACATATAGTAAATATTATTTTCAGAATCTTAAAAGTAAAAATATACAATATCGAATAACTATAAATAATCATAACATATTTTGTACATAATTATTTAAAAACGAAATTGATCTTAAATTTTAGCAAAATAATTAAATTAGTTTAAAAGAGGCCAAAAATATAATATATAAATTTAAAAACCTACCTAACAGTAGATCGATTATTGTAAATTCGATCTTTGATATATATAGACCTAAGCCTTGTCTCTAGACTCCCATACCTACCATCCAATTGTCAATATAAATTTTAAGCCTATTTCTGTACCGACTTTGTTCCCAGTTCTCACATGTCTGTCAAGACAAGGCCATATCGAGTCGATAGATGTAAATATATAGAATACATTGGATAAAATTTTCGTAAATTGTAAATAATATTTTAATGTATAACAATCACAAGAGGACGGTAATGGGTAGGAGGTGGAAGTGATAGCATGATGACTAAATAGGTATTTCTACGGGGATTCATCTATCGACATCGAATTACAACGTCAAACTACAAAAAAGTCAAGTCACAAAATAAATCCAATTGGTAGTAAGGGACTAATAAGACCAGCTCGAGAACTAACCAAAACCTACAACAGAACTAGTTGTTTAAAATACTTAGGAGATTTCGACAACATAAAAAACTAAACATCAAAATGATTACACCATTGTCCGCCGAAACAGAAATAATAACTAAGAAAAAGGTACTTTAAAAAATTGACTAACTTACAAAATAACATGGAATAACGCCAGTAAATGCCTAATTCAGCCAGGGCTTGGCTCACTTCGCTAAAGCTAAACACACTAGATATTCTATAATAAATCCAAACACGATTTATTCTGTGTTAGCAAAGTATTCTGCAACCAACACATGAGATGGTAGGTCATTTCGAATGTGAAATCCTTAAAAGACTTCTCGTAATGATTGATCTATGATATGTCAAATCGATTGCAGAAGTCAAATTAAACTATTAATTATGCATAATACAATCAACAACACTTCGATGGCCGCATCGAATAAACGTGCAAGTGAAACACTTCAACTTTACAGGAGAAAATAATAACGTTGAATCCTTTATATAGAAATCCTTAATTTATAAAAAAAAATCAAGTTCGATTGCAGATTATTTTTGGACAAAATTTTATAAAAAAAATTGGGGGGATGGGAATAGAAAAAAACGAAAAAAAAATTCGTGTAAGAGCTCTTGCACGTTTATTCGATGCGGCCATCGACTTAATGTGGCTGAGCAATAACACAATAACATCTACATCTAACACTGCAAACATTTTAAGGCGATGCCTTTCTTAACTCTTTTCAGTCACAGTAGTTTATCAATAAATAGTCGGATTTCTATCTGCGAGAATAATGTTGTAAGGAATGTTGTTAACCAGCAGGGGGCGGATGACAAACTTAAGTGATCGCCACCTATCAGTTACTCAACTTTTTAACCTAAAAATCCACCCTGTGATGGGTACACGGAAAAGTAAGCTTTATTATTTTTTATCTTTTACTTAAAAGTATATCCAAGTGTATCCAACCAAGCTTGGATAAATTATTTGTCGGACATGTTTTTACGTAGCCATCTCAAGATGGATTATTTGGAATGGATGGAGTAATCGCTCATTCGGCTTTCGTCATGCAAAAGAACAAGGCTGAGCTAAGTTACGCTCACTACAGCTGTCAAAAGTTGGTAAATAACGCCTCTTCACGTGATACGCGGGATATATCGCATTTTTTATGCAGGTGTAAATGCAGACTGAGGGTCACATGCACTGCAAGATAGATTTTAAAATTAGTATCAAACTTACAGTTCGTATGGAACTAGTGGAACTCTCTAGAAGTGCAAGTGGCTCTTCAGACTTCGCCTATTTAAAGCCAATGTTTTGATACCTATTAAAACTTTCTACCGACTTCAAGTTCTTAACTCATATGCTAAATATCAACGAGCATATAATTATCTAAAACATTCGCCTTAAAGATAAACACCGTGCTACCATCAAATGTCCACTCTTAAATACTAAATTACACTAATAAGATAAACATAGGCCTATTTGGCTCATTAAATTACTGCAAATAGGCCAGAATGGCTACTGGTGTACAGAGCGAGCCGCATCCAGGAGGGCTTAAATAATCAGAAGGTTTTGAATGTAGAGAGGACTATGTCGTCTAGAACACAGTGCTCCGAGTACGAACTTGCAAACTGCACTAACCGCGACACTTTTCGTGAGACGTAGTCATTTCCACTATACATATATCGCGTCCATTATAGTATGTCCGCGGTGTGGCTTTGCCCAACAATGGAACAGAAAGGCTGATTTATTAGGGCATGTTATCATAATAATTTGGTGTCAGTACTGTGTAATATTTAGCGTTTTTAGAAATGCTTTTAATTTTTAACTTTCCTCTTTTTACTGGACGACGGCATAGGCTTTAGAATCAAGGTTTAAAAACCTTTTTCCAGCCTTTGTTTATTGACAAAAAATATATCGAATTGCAAAAAATATGGTTAAAACAATACACGCAAAATACCATGATGTCCTAATATATATTTTTTAGTCTTTAATTGAAAATAGTTTCTTTTCTAAAGTTTAATTTCGGTACGTATATAATGTTTATTGAAGTCGGTAAACATTGTAAGTATTGTTCTAATACATTAAGGATACAATTAGTAAGTTATAAATGCGTTGCAACAATAAATGATATCCCTTTTTTTTGTACACGATAGGGAGAAATTATATCAACATAATTATTAGCCCAAAGTTGTGTTTGAAAAATGTACTAAGATTGTCCACAATTTATAAGTTATAAAAAATATTAAATATAAAGTTGAAATCTGTTAAATATAAATATTTATCGTCTTTTATTACGAAAATTTGAAACTTTTAGTTCGCATCATACAAAAATGTTTATTTATTGCATTGTGCTTGTTGCAAAGACTGCTAGCCTTCTAGAACTCCGTAGAAGGGGTGGATAGATTTCGAGAATTTCGATAGCACGGGTAAGGTTACTCAGTTGATAGAGCAGTTAAGCCTTTACCCCTTACGTCACGGATTCAAATCCAACTCGTAATAGATTTTCTTTTAAAAATATTTCTACAAAAGTTTACGATTTTAGTATTAGTATCGCACGCATAAATGCTTTATAAAATGTTTATATACATTTGTATTTCTATATTGCATTAAAATTGTCAGCAATTTAAGCACGAGATAATCCATCATTAGCATTGTGTGAACGGCTAAAGCCACTCCAATGAGTTCGTTACATTTATTGGCTTAGTCCTGGCTTAAACAATATACAATTTCGGTGAGGCCTGTATTGTCTTGTCAGTGGTTCTTTTTTCTTTTTATAGTAGCCGTGTTTTTTTTTCAGTTTCAGCAAGTATAGGCTCATTTGGTTATTTGATATTACTGTTCTAAGGATTTTCTTATGAATAGATTGCCATTGCAACATGAACATGAAATAGTCCTACAAATTTAAATTGATTGGTACGAATACAATGGTGCCTCACTATAAAAAAAAACACCAATATACTACAACAATACCGTCAATGTATACCGAATTTACGAAATCGTTAAACAATTTTGATTCATTTTACTAAATTAATTAAAAATTTGTTAACGATTTCGATTATATCTATATAGTATAGTATTAATACATAGTATAGTATATTTATAGTATAGGTAGTGGACAATATTTTGCATAATTGTTCATCTAATTTTGTGACATTCGTAATTTGGTTGTGTTAACTTTGAGACGTATTATAAATTTCTGTAAGTGGAATATTCAGGTTGTAAAAAAGTTAATGCTACCAAATTAAGAGTGTCACGGAATTAGATGGGATTTCTATAACTATTCATTCAAGTCACCTTTCTTTAATATTTTTTAAGGGCTCTTCATACTACGCTATAATATAATATCATATAGTGCATAGCATAACAATACGCGGATCATACATTAATTACGGACACGTTAACACGTAGCTGTACTGTATATTTATTGGTAACTATATGCTATATGATATTATATTATACCGTAGTTTAAAGAGCCCTTTAAGCTCTTCACAGATGTAGCTATAATATATATTTCTATTACGTCACTAAAATATGTGGGGCAATATAGCAAGACATATTAATATGACCTCATGTTGGCAAAAATGTATAATATTTTAGTATAGCTGCCGTATGTGGTGGCTTGCTAGATAATATATAGCACAGTATATTTATTATTATATACAGCGTGTAACAGAAGTCCGAAATAATACTTAAGGGCATGTATGTATATCATGAAGAGAATCACCTGTGAAAATATTGAATGGAAAAGAGGCATTTTTTTTTTCATACAAAATAATTCTTTCGATTTCATTTTCTTCAATAATGACAGATTTTATTATCCTATGCGTGCCTAGTGCTTACTTAAAGAATTTATTGACGGTAAATAACCGGATTCGTGTTGATTTACCTTTCAACTGATGCCTAGGGCCGAATTGAAAGATTTTGGTAAAAACTTTGACCGTGGTTTACTCGAGTATTGTTTGGGGTTCGGTTCCAAAACCCATGCTCAAGGATTGTGTATAGGGTACCTTATACGCCCTTAATGTATTATTTCGGACTTCTGTTACACGCTGTATATATATAATTATTAGTATATATTATTATAGCTACGTCTATGATGCGCTTGAGATGCTACATGATATACAACTGCGCATTTTATAATCGTCCAGAAATTGCTATACTAACTAAAGATCTCTATCTTAACTTTATTATAAAGAGTTTTTTCGTTTGATTGTAATGGATAAACTCGAAAACTACTTAACCGATTTAAAAGGAATAGACGTAGACTTTTACGTAATATACAGAAAAAATGGAAAGAGGGAAGGAAAGCACTGCAATAGAATGCATCAGGTTCATAATAATAGTAATAAATAATAAGCCTTGAATGGCTCGAACCAATGATATAGTATTCTAAATATGAAATAAGTAAAATAATAATACGACATACCTTTCTATCTATCTGGTCCATTGATCGTTTGTGTTATCCATTTACCAGAAATATATAGAAATCACAGGGGGAGGCTTTTGCCTAGCAGTGGGCTGATTTAAAATTACAGTAATACGAGATAATAATACTTGAATAATATGTGCGCGCTATACCTTCATTTTGCAAATAGCTGCAAGTGATTTAATATGTAAAACGTTGTCCAGTCCTCTAATTAAATATGTTGGTCTATAAATAGTTTTGAGGTTTTTTTACGAGAATGTTAAAGAATCCCAAGTATATAATAAAAAGGCGGTTGTACAATAAGGTAGTGGTAGAAATAGACACGGCCTTTTCTCACTGCTTACTCCAATCCTGCAAATGGACAAAATGTATTTTTTTTATTTTTTTATTTATAGACTCACGCCTGTATTCCCCAGAGGGGGTAGGCACTAGGCAGTACACCCACGTTTCGCCGGCTTTGTTATAAGTCCCATGTAATAGGGGGCGAGCCTATTGCCATTAACCGGGCACAATTCCAGACTCCGTGCTGCTACTGAGAATTTCCTAATGGAAAACCCAATATCACTTTGCCCGACTCGGGGATCGAACCCAGGACCTTGTGCTGTCGCGCTTGCTACCACTAGAGCAACGAGGCAGTCTCGTCGCATTTTATTATACTTATTAATTAGTCTCCCTTCGAACATTGGGGTTAGCTAATAGTTAGGTAACTAAGTAGTTACAGATCGTGACACGTCAGTTGAACCAAAATGGCGGTGCAATTATGGCACTGCACATTTACGCGTGCACGTGACGTGTGTGTGTGTGTCGTGTGCATTTATTGTATATATAATGTGCTTCTAAATTATCTGCCACGGTTGCAATGGGAGAAAGTATTGGGTGTATAGATTACAATAGTGAAGAAATTAAAATTAAAGAAGAAAAGAACAGTAAAAAGAAATTGGAGCATGTAGCAGAATTAGACCTACGCAATAAAACGCAGGCAAAAGAAAAAAAAAATGACGTTAGATAAAAAAAAAATACTTCACTATTGTAATATAAATAACCAATATTATCTCCCATTGCAGCCGTGGCAGATAATTTAGAAGCACCTTATATTTACGTTAACATCTTCTATAAACATTTGCATTGTGGAATTGCAAATAAAGAATATGACTATGAATATTGAATTGCGTGTTACATTTTATACTACACGGGCAATATCCTTCTTTCCAATATCTTTGGGTACTACAATAAAACTAATTGTATATAAATAAATGAATAAATAAATTAGCCTGTAACTTTCTCAATGTAGGGCAAAGGCCTCTTCTCATACAGAGAAGGATTGAGCATTAATCACCGCGCTAGTTCACTGCGTGTTGGCGATTTTAGATTATTAAGTCCAGGTTTTCTTACGTTGTTTTCCTTCACCGTTAGTCAGTGGTGTCTTAGATTAACTAAGAAAGTACATATGACATTGAAAAAGACGCATTGGTATATGCCAGGTTCGAACCCACACTCAGGCGCTCAGGAATTATATTACATATATATTTGTTTAATCACCTTGTCAGTTCAGTTATTGAGCCAGTCCCATGAATCATCATCGGAGGGGTGTCTCTTCTTGATGGTAATGTTCTTGATGTCGGGCGGAGGGCTCGACACGCCTACCTGAGACAGGTCGCGGGCATCCAAGTTGTTGCGCGTAGTCACGGACTCCTTCCAGGGCTGGGTTTGTTCATTCCTGGAAATTTTAGCGGGATTTGTTACATTTTGGCTACGTGGTCGGTGTATGAAGGTGGTTGATAGATTGACCATCTACTATGGTAGCAAGGCCTACTCAAAACAGGACAAAATAGAAATGTAGTACACAGATATGTGTCCCAGTTTGATTGTCTGTGCATTTTAAATTTTAAAAAACCGGCCAAGAGTGGGTCTGACAAGTCTACGAGGGTTCCGTCGTCCGCACCACCACACAATATATTTTTTGTTAAGGCTCCTATCTCGCTAAAATCATTGAAGAGGTATAGTTATAATAAATCGAAAAAAAAAAACAAACTAGGCTAATAACATTACAAAAATATCAATTTTATCGGAACAAGTTTTCATACATATAAATGCCAAATCAAAAATTCATTTTATAACATCAATATGCGATAGGCCTAAACAACACAAAATATTTATACCAAGTGTGAGTTCTACTCACACTTGGTATAAATATTTAAGATTTCGGTTTAAGAGTTTTTTTTTTCACTATAATCACATCTTAACACATTACGGTTTTAGAGCAAAACCAAAAACAAGACATTAACAATATCTTGAATTTAAATATAAAATTTCAAATCCATAGTTACAGTTTGGGTTGCAAGATAAAACTAAAAAAAAAACAGTAACACAACAAGAACCTAACGTAAAGTCGAGCCCGCCAGACAGAATATAACGCGCCTGTCGGATAAGTTGCCGGTAAAATCGTTCTACTAATCCGATGCCCGTTGCGTTATTGTGTTTAAAGACCGAATTAAAAGCTTGTAACGATACGTACCATTTCGAATATGGCTCTGAGGTGGAGCTCTTCATGGCGCCGTAGCTGTGCGATTGGTAGGAAGCACCCGAGTTTGAGGCACGGCGCTGTTCAGTAGTACCACCCAAAGCGCTCCAACCTCCTCGATTATTAACTTGGGTCTGGCACTATTTAAAAAAATAGGGATAATATTGTTTTAAGAAGATCACTGAACAATAATTATAATTTTTATGGATTGTTTTTTTTTTACATGTTTCTTCTGCACATGAGTTAGTAAAGCGATGGCACGGCTCGCCAGGATTGCGGGTTCAAGACCCGCCCGAGTCAGTTGTTTTTGCGAGTTTCTTATTAAATAATTTAATTTAATAATTATAATGTAAGTTATACATATGTAATTATATGAAACGACTTATTAAACGAAAAACTATCGTGTATTCGTATAAGTTTTAGTCTGACGCTCAGATCAACAAAAAAGAAGTAGATAACGCACCGCACGTGGAATATAAAAGTGAAGCCACATTTTTATCGACGTGTGAGTCAGAGTTGCTACTCTTAAAAAAAAAAACCCAAAAATTACTTAAGTTGGGAAAATATTAATAATACAACCTGTTGACTTGTAACCTATTCTGGGAGGGGACTGTATCCGGATACTGAACACGAATCAGTGAAAAAAATCCCAAACAATACATATTTGTAAAACCGACGAATCCTGAACACATACTTTCATACAAAAAGTGAGGTTAAAAATAAATATTTGACTCAACTTCCATGGTTTTTATTTTTCTGATTAGGTTTACCACATTTTCCTATGAAGATGAGGATATGAAATAATGGACTACTGGCAACACTCTATGGCATGTGAATCATGTCATAACAAAGGTGGTGAGCTATCTACCGATTTTTAGTTGATTTGAGGCCTGACGTATCCAAGACTGCAGTAACAGTAGTTGCATTAACCTATTTAATATTAACTGTTGTTTTAATCAATGATAAAAAGAAACGTTGATGGAACCACCATACCTATAGGTACCTAGCTAATGTTCCACCCCAAATTGACTGTTTTTGATCACAATGGCTTTCTATGGGAATGTCTAATGGGATCTAGATTAGAATATTTCTCACCTCAATAGCCGTCCCAACCTTCGCCGGCACGCAACGTGAACAAAAGAAAGCCAGTCAGAACGGTCAGTTTTATTATAAGAAAATAGTAAAAAATACAGTCACTTGTTTTCAAGACCTTAACAGTTAAATAAAGTTAAAGTTAAAGGTTAAGTTAAATAAATAAATCAGCCAGTAACTGTCCCACTGCAGGGCAGGCAGAGAGAAGACAGAGAGAGGGCAGAGGGGAGAAAACTATTAATACATTATTTATTTGAAAATCATAATATACTTAAAATACAAAAAAATAGATAGAATCTTCTTCTTCTTATCGTATGGTTGATGAACAACCTGGTGTCCGAGTTTAAACTGCCCGTAGGCCTATGACATGGCTTAAAAGAGTTTGTCAGCGGTGGGAGCATAATTATGAGCATATAACACAAGTAAACATTTTGAATTTTAATCCATAAAGTTCATCTTAAATGTGATTGTGCCACTGCAGGGCAAAGGTAGGCAAGGTTTCTTAATATCTCATTCAGAGAAGGATCGAGCAATAATCACCACGCTAGCTCACTGTTATTTATATTAGGAGAACCAACAGCTAATAAGTTACAGTGTAGAACTTAATATAGGTGATATTGAGCTAATTACAGGTCTCACGAATATCTTTTTGTACGTATAAATAAGTTATTTAAACAAAAAATTAACATTTAAAACAGAGAGGAACCAAGTACAAATATAGAAGTCGATTTAATTTACAATGAAATAGTGTTCGCTAGTGTCAGTGAAGGTTGTATAATTATGTTGTTAGGCGTTATAGGTAAATTTTGTACGTAATGTTGTACGTTTCTTTTATGGACATAATCGCCTACAAATATCGGTAAACATCTTCATAAAGCGGTATAGTGGGAGAAAGTTCACAACCAATCGTGAGCACCTGCGCGGTACAAATTTCCTCCTTCCTTCACAGCCACCAAAGAAACCTAAAAGCTACTACTGGGCAACTGTCAAGGTTGTTTGTGTACTCTATACCTTATAAAGCTTTTTAAGATTAGTAGGTATATATTCTTACCTTTTCTGTGACGGTGGTAGCCATTTCAGACATCTTTTGTGACGCCAGGCCACCGTATTTTACAGCACTTTCCGTAGCGCTGCGGGCCACCTTAGACACCGATGATGCAAACATCGACCAGCCCTGGGAAATTACGTGTACGGGTTAAAGAGACAGCGTGATAATGAAAAATTCCCATTATAAATTGTCACTTAAAAATTCAACGGAGTTTGTTTTTCTATTATTATTTTTGTTACTACCCGTGCGGATAAATAATGGGTTTGAAAATGGCGCCAGAACTATATGCTTCTCGCTTGCACACTATCTTTGATATATCTCGTTCCTACTCGCACCTAATAGTTATATGAGGAAAAGACGCCATTTTCAATTCCATTCTTTATCCGGACGGGTAGTAGATTCTGGCCATAAAATTACATTCACCCGTTAAAATCCTTATTCTTAATTTATTTATTTATCTACACTCATATCGTAAAGTTTTAATTATGAAATTAAAAATAGTACCATAATGACAGACTTTATTCACATGCATCTATTACAAATTTAAACAGTTATTTTATGATACAAACAAAATAATGCTATAAAATAACTTTTTTCTATTAAAGTACACTTCGACTTGACCAAGGAGTTCAATGCAATTTTTATAGCGGCTGTATGTTATCTAGGTGTCGCGCGTCAATGCGCATGCGCGGTAACTGAGTTTGGGCACTATGTTTTTAATTATTGTTTGTTAATTGTTTACTTCTTGATTATTGTGTTACTGTCGGTATAAAAAAAAAGTTCCGAAAATGTCAGTAATAATAAGAAAAATTTAACTCTTGGCTATTTGTTAGCAGCAACGAAAATGTCGAACACCTTTTACCACAAAAATCAAGAAAATTTTCGAAGGTAAATGAATTTATATTATTAGGTTAAGTAATTATCTATTTGCATGAGTGTAGATAAAGTAGTGAATGAAACTACACATAACTAGGTATTAAAACACTCGTGTTTACTATTAAAAAACTCACACTCGTGTTTTAATAACCACTATTATGTGAAAGTTTCATAAACTACTATTGTTTGTAGGTACTTCTTTCACGCAGCTACGAAACAACGGATCAACATATTTTTGGAAGAGTGACATACCGGTGAAGTAAGGACCACGCGAACGAAGCCGCGTTAAAAAAAAAACAACATTTGCCTATGAAATATCATAATAGGTACTTAGATATAATGCGTACCATCTGCATGAGCTAATAGTTTAAGATATGAACATATCGATACCATGCGATGCACATGCGAAGGTATACGACAACACTTTTATAAATAGGTACATAGATTTGCAAAGAATGACAAGGAATTTATGGCAGATGATCCCATATCTACAATAATTGACGACATAGGGAAAATGGTTTTTTTTTTCTCTGCAAAAGCTGTTATTTTTTCTCTGCAAAGTTCTTACATTGCTAAAAAGGTTTCCCTACGTACGCCCGTGGGTAAGTCGCCGCGCTACTGGTAAAAAAAATAGCTCATGAGCTCTGGGTAAGTCACTGCGCTACCAGTCACGTTAAAAAGTGTTCCATTGACTAACCTCGCTTTCAAGAGAGGTTTTTTTTATGATTGAGCTTATGGTTGGCACTGTTTTATTTGAACAATTAATTATTTATTAGAGTATATATTGGATTGTTAAAAATAAAGTGCTCACACTGGATCAAAACGAGTAGTTTTATTATTTATTTGAAACTTCGCTTAGAAACGTGCGAATCTATCATCCACATACAAGCTCATGAATTGATAAAAGTATACTTGAAACCCATTTTTACCTCACTGGTAAAAATGGGTGTAAGGTAAAAACATTATTTTAGCGTAGTTTCTTACTTTAGTAGGTTATAAAGTATACGCTTATGTGAAATAATAAACAATAGGTACTCTTTAGTTGATTTTGGAGTAGAACGTTGAAATATTGAAATCAAGAAATATCAAAAAGACTAATGCTATGCTATGAATTTTTAATTAACAGAGCCAAAAAATATTTATCTAATGGTAGTTGACGAAAAATAAAAAAAAGATGTTAGATTTCCAAGTATATTGCTCTTATAAACAATAATCATATAAATAATCAAAGACCAAAGATAATATATGAAAAATATAATACCATCTTTATTTCTGTAATATTACTTTTTTTTAAAGAAAGTTTACTGGGTTTACAAATTTTGATTGACTTTAGAAATGAGGCGCCTAGTTTATCCACTCAAGATTATTTTTCTTATTGCTTGTGGTTATATAATTTATATTCTATAGATATCTCCTACATCAGTTCAAAACATACAGTATTCAAAACATAAATATAAACATAACACTGTAAGTACGTATGTTTATTTTACCTCTTTCCTGTCACTTTTACAGTGACGTTTCTGTTTACATTAAGTATATCAAAATAAAAAGGTAGAGGTATAGAGATGATTGATTGAAAAGAAGGTCGAGCGATGTCATGCGATTGTTCATGGCATTACAAGATACACATTATACATACATCTCGCATCGACCATCCGTAAGACTTCTCTTTACTCGTCAACGACTGTCTCTCGTCACTAATTTGTCGGCGCAACCATCGGATCTTTACCTTAAGTAAAAATTATAATAGTGTAAAGTCTGTTTGATTTGGTATTTATGTCATTTAGGAATAGCAATTTAAATATCTATACTGTAGTATCTGCTATCTTCTTCTTATCGTGTGGTATATTATATTATATTATCAGTATAAATAGGTCTGTGCTATATTATATTATCAGTATAATATAGCACAGATCTGCTATTAATTAGTAGATAAGTGGTAGGTAGTGTAACACAGACTAGTCACGCAGTTCCAATATGACACATGTTCAGTCTCGCCATAAGCTCTCGTGTCCACTGACGTGGTTCGTTCGAGACAGTCAATTGTTTGTTCTATATATGTAAATGTATTTTGTGTTTATAACATTAATAAATAAAACAAATAATAAAATTATATTTAATCAAGTTCACTACGCATAAAGTAGAATTGGCGCTGCGACTTACTACGATTGTTTGGCTACGACTTTTTTGACTTGTTCAATAGTTGTATTAAGTCTTTGAACCCTTGACTTTGCGTAGACACGCGTCGAATAACAATTTATTTCCTTTTGTGTCCCATTTCTTGGTGTTTGTACGAAGGTATTTTTAAATACAATCCTTATAAAATTCATTTTTAAATATTATAAGTACTTACATAAAACAAAAAATATACCTACGTTGAAAAATAGTAAATAATTTGATGAAAATGATCGAACACATTATTAATTCACTTTAGTTAAAATTTTGATTGTATTAATGTACCTATAATCTTATTAGAATTTTTACATTGCATTACGCATATCGCAAGCATGAATTATTTACTTGAAAACTTTAACATCTTGGATGCACGTTAACAACTGTATGTACTATGTAGGTACCTAGGTACTATAATATCTTTATTAATGTCAGCCTGTTAGTAACTGTCCCACTACAGGGCAAAGGCCTCTGTTAGTCAGTGGTGCCTCAGATTATCTAAGAAAGTACATACGCCATTGAAAAAATTAACATTGGTACATGACCGGTTTGAACCCACACCTACGCCCTTGCAAAGCGGGTTCGTACACAACTTAGACACTAATTGACTACTACTACATATATCTTAACATATAAAATTTAAAATTCGATTATAACTACCAGTTTCTTATGATACCATCTTAGGAGATAAAAGAAACCTAAATGTATAAAATGAACCGTATTATAAGAATGTATTACATTGAAAACCTAAGGTAAACCTAAGGTCGGTAACTATCACATAATAAGTAAACAATTTTTTTACGTAAAACGGTTTTGTCATCAAAACTAAAGCTGTATACCAAATATCAGATAAATCTGTCAACAGGAAAAATATCGATTACCAAATTTGAACTAAGTAATAAACAGGTCAAGCTAAATAAAACCATATTTTTGTGGAATTTTTACATGTTTTAGCACAATTGTTAGCTTATTGATAATGTGTGCTTTTAAATTAAATTTCCTTTAATTGCCGGTAAAAATTACAATACAATAAAATCCTTCGATGACGATTGAATTGCCGCGAATGTTGCGATATAAAAAATCTCAATAGATAAATGTCGGATAAAAGTAGGTGATTAACGTCATCAGTATTATGATGTAAGAAGAACGTAACAAGACCTTCGAGAAGCTACGTAAACCATGGGCGGTCTCATTCAAGTGAATGGTAAAGTAAATTGTGCCTTTTAGAATCTGCTTTGAATCTCTGTAATCGAACACCGGCCCCGCTATGTTGGTACACTCGGCTACACCAATATGAAGTGACATCGAATATTGTATAGACCAGGGATAGGGAAATTATGGCCAGCGGGCCATCTCCGGCTCGCAAAGCGTTGAAATCCGGCTCGCGACCATCAAACAAAAATCAAGTACTATTTGTGACGCACAAAGATTTTTCAATAATGAAGCTAAGAATAAAATATTTCTTGGCCGCCATATATTGCGTTAGTAAATAAAGTTAAAGGAAAGGCACGGGAGGAAAGTTTCCCCATCCCTGGTATAGACTCTTCGTACAACAAGATGACAACATATACTGGAAATGTAAAGCTTGCTGTGTAGCCTTGTGTACCACCCATTCACAGCATATCGGCATGAATTAACACTATTAATAAATTGTTGTTGTGTTGTTACGTACAATCAGTGAGAACACCGAAGCCTCATTCCCTTTCCATAATCCTACAATATGACGACAACTCGCAAGGAATACCCCGGTGTAGAGAACGTCCATAAGTTACGTTTATAACAATTATAACTTAGCATCACTTAGCTCGTAGTATAAAAAAAAACTAGCAATCTAGGTTAGGTTTTGAACAATAGCTCCTTTGTGAACCAATCAGCCCAGGACTATCCCGACTATGTATCTGCTTCACAGCTCGATTAAGGCATATTGCAAATAGGAACAATGCAAGATTTCAGTGAACACAGACATAGAATCGAATTCAGGTCAATCGTTCCGAATACCACGGAAAGGGATGTGAGACGCGACAACGAACCGATTCGATCTATCGGACACACATAATAATATGCATAATATTGTTTGGCATAACTTTTTCGTATAATAATACTTTGGCATAATGCGAATGCAAATAATTAATTTAATTTGGAGTTAATTTAAGGCGGATCCAACTAGGTTGGGTTAAGATAGAAGGGTAGGGGTAGAGTAGGGTAAATAAAACCCCTTCTCATTTTTCCAGAAGTCGGTTATAAACACATACAAACAAAGTGAAAATAGTTGTTACGAGAGGTATGCTATCGACCGATGAGGAGTTTTGTTCTGTATCTCATCCTCATCAGATCATGATAATATATATTATGGGACTAATCGGAACTCTATGAAACAAAAAAATGATTACTCAAATACATACTAATCTCGTAGTAATTGGTGTACAAAAAAAAAAAAAAACGCATCAAATTGAGGACCTCCTTTTTTAGAAATCGGTAAAAAAATATATAAATTTTGCCAATTTTAATTAACTAAAAGGTAAAAAATATACACATGGCGACACTGAAACACTAAAAGCAGTTTAACCCAACAGCAGAAAGTATTTAATTAACATTAAGTTTTTTTTTATACACGATCCGGCTGCCGAATAGACGGGTAGCACCCCTTGTGCTGTACGGAAGACATAAAGAGCTAGCTAGTTTTATTCTTTCTACAAAATTTCATGCATAAATACTTAATAAAAATGTATCTGTATTTATACATATAATTTTTTTTTAAAGCATTTATAAAATTTTTGTAAAAGGAATTTAACTTTTTTTTGTTGTACATTTTTTTTTTCCTTTAATTAATAGCAATGTCGATAAGACAAATTGGGCCAGCATCTGCAAGGTATCTTATACACTGTATAAGATACCTTTAAAAAATCACTCAATAAGGGTATGTGTATAAAGGCGAATACCCGGCGCGCTCCATCTAACCAACATCCGGAACATGTGGAACGGGGCAAACAATCGTGAAAATCTTATTGCAATTTAACTGTTGTATTAAAAAGTATAATATATTTACCTTTGGAATTCGCCAAGGATGCTTAAAGGCGTAATAAAAAACATAAAAATTAGCTGTTTGATCTCACACGCAACGAAATAAGTAAGGTTTGTTTAATATTGTGTCTCAATATTGGGGCCATTATTAAGTTTATTCAGGATTAAGTCCAGATTCGAGCTGTCTATAACCGACATTTTTTTTTAAGTATACCTACTGATGAGATTTTAAGGGATATTTAGACATTGTAATAAAATGTTTATATCGAAAAAAGGGTAATTCGAAAATACGTAATTTTCGAGTTCAATTTTGTATTTGTAAGTACGAGCAAAATTGTGTATACATGTGGAGGAATTCAAATACGTCATCATCATTTCGTATGGCATTCATCCTGCGTGGATCAGATCTCTATATCCAAGTTTTTCAGCCAGCCTACGGCGGCAGGTGTAAGTTTGTGGACTTCCGACATTCCACCGGGAAAACAGCGAAGTGGGCATTCGTTTACCACATGGGAAAGGGTCTGGCAAGGTGCTCCGCAATCGCACTGTGGTGACTCCCTTAATCCCCATTTATGGAGGTGGTAATTAGTTTTTCCGTGGTTGTATTCAAATACGTAATAATTTTTTATAGTACAGAATTAATTTGCAAA
Organism: Protodeltote pygarga; assembly: GCA_936450705.2. NCBI lineage: Eukaryota > Metazoa > Arthropoda > Insecta > Lepidoptera > Noctuidae > Protodeltote > Protodeltote pygarga. The sequence continues at coordinate 18,718,436 of OW388248.2, forward strand.
AAATTATACAACCCAAGTATTAGTAAATATCTACTGATGCCATAAAAGAAATATTTTTACATTTTAATTAAGCGTTTTTCTAGAATAGGCTTCAAAAACTCTACTTGTTTACATATTTTTTAGAATCTAAGCCAGTTGTAACTAATTTCTAGCAACCCTGTGTATTTTAATTAAAATAAATTAAGTACTTACATTAGCTATTGACGAAAGAGTGTGATCGACCATTTCGTTGCCGCTACTCAACGGAGACATGGGTGTAGACTGCGTCTGCTTTTGATTGCCGAAGCCAGTGTAACGCCCGCTTCCATACTCACTGCTGTTGGTATAAGAAATTACATAAAAAAAAATTTTAATAAAAAATAAAACCGACTTCAAAAGGAACTAAAAAGCTTGAAATAACTTTAAAACGTTTTGGAGTCAGTTCCAAGTCAAGTTCTAGCCTCTTTAACCTTCTCATTAAGAACTTGACTTGGAACCGACTCCAAAACGTTTTAAAGTTATTTCAAGCTTTTTAGTTCCTTTTGAAGTCGGTTTTATTTTTTATTAAAAAATTTTTTTTCACGATTTTTAGTGGTGCTTAAAATTAATCCCCTTCCCAGACTTTTGTGAGGCTAATATTTGAAATTCTTATGAAAAGCCCATTCAAACGATACCTCACACGATATTTTTTATCTTGGATGATTATAGGAGGGGGGGGGGCTGACCACGTATCCCCCCTCTTCCTCTTTGCTCGTCAGCCATCGACTGCACGTATAAACAAAGCAATATTACTTGTTACGACAATTCTGCTATAATCCTACGAGGAGTTCCGTTTCATATCTCGTAAGTTCATGATCAGATCACGATAATTTTTCTATGGGACCACCTCGGGAGTATCCCCTTTCGATTACAAAAAGAATTTTGAAAATCGGCCCACAACTGAAGGAGTAATCGCGTAACAAACATACAAAAAAAAAAAAAAAAAAAAAAAACATACAGTCGAATTGAGAACCTCCTCCTTTTTGGAAGTCGGTTAAAAATACATTCAACTTCTTTTTTCTAATAAAAACAGCCTCACACTAGGATTTTCTTCTGTATTGTGGATGCACTTACAAACAATACAAACATACATCACAATGTAGGCAAACAAATAACTGATCACACACACAAATATTTGGCCTCGTACGGGAATCGAACCCGCGACACTAAGCGTAAAAACAGAATTCCTTAATCGCTGCGCTAATCATGTCTGTAACAAATGTGAAAAGACAAGTTGCCCAATCAAGTTCAATTTTGTTTTTAGTAATGACCATGTAGGTTACTGCATTTTTCTCGTAAATACTTAACGTTTACGAAAAAAAAATACGTTATAAAAGTACCTAATCGTAAAAATAGGTTTAAAAAATAGTAAAAAGTGGTAATCATTGCTGGCACGTCCAAAACCACCAGAAGCAGCTTGGGTGTTGATCACTGGTAGTTTGTGAACCTTGTACCATCATCGGTCCACTTTTACACAACTCAGGTCTTAAAATCGGTCAGGATATTATTTATTAGTAGCCAATGACAAATAATCTAATACGATGGGATTGGCGTAGTCGCAAATGCATACATAAATCCTTTAAATAAATAAAGATAAATAAGATTTTTTTTAAAATAGTCTAGTATGAAGCACTTACTGATAGCTGATGGTGTTATCGGAATCGCTGGTTTGGAAGGTACTATCACCAGAAGAGTAGAAGTCACGTGAAACGGCCCAATCCTGGGACTTTTCAGTGCTTTCGGGAGTATAATTGCTGTCACTCCAAGGGCGACCTTCCGCAAGCGTCGAAATCTGTAACAGAGAATTGTATTTATATCATTTAAATTTCAGTTTTAGTGAAAGAGAAGAAAGAGAGAGAGAAAATGAAAAGGACAGGTGTGTATGAGCTTAAATGAATATATGAGCTTGGTCATTGAAGATGAAATAATCTTTTAAGTGCAGTGTAATAATATAAGTTTTTTTTTATGTAAAACGGATTTGTCATCAAAACTAAAGCTGTGCACCAAATTTCAGATCAATATGTCAACAGGAAAGGGGTGAAATATCGATGACTAAATTTGAACCAAATAATAAACAGGTCAAGCTAAATAGAACCGTTTAAAAACAACTGATCACCGGCTTCTGATATTGAGCGAAAGAATATTTTCATGTGTTAAAAATAAAATCATAAATGCAAACCCACAATCCACTGGAGATCAACTAACCAACACTTCAAGCGCTTTTGAGAATTGTAATTGGCTTACAATTTTTTTTTTAAATAACTTTAAAACATGGTCAATAGGTACCTTTTTTTAATTATTTTTTTAAGATGAAAAGACATGTGTTTGACCACGACCCACCTGATAGTAAGTGGCGTTGTGGTCTATGATGGAGCACACCATTCATTTTCTTACCAATATCACAGTATAAGTGAAAACATTATCAATTTCTCCACTGTCAATTATAATTATGATCTTATATAAACTAATGGAATAGTGCATTGCGGAAATACCTGTAAAGTTACATCACAAAGGCTCTCAATAAAGAACATTCTTAGCATATTGTTGAGCAAAAGACAGAAAATCGCTGAAATGAAATTATAATTAATAGTTTACGACATTAATGGAATACGAAAACATAAAATTACAAAATAACATTTACTGAAGGAAGAAAAGCTGAAAATATAAAACACACAATAACACACAAAGACTATATTATAATCTATAAAAGCGCATTTTAAAATCATACACGCATTTTGTGTCGTCGCCAAGATCTATACGACTAAGGGTAGCTACACACATAGTCGATTCGGCACATTCGGCTCAGTAATTTCGAAGAAGTCCCGATGAAATTTCTTGAAATATATTTGGTATTTTTTTTTGCAAGTCTAGTATTTTTGTATTCCGGCCAATATGCAACCTTTAGTATAATTAAAACTCGTCAATGACGACGTATGAAATCCCCGTTTGATCCTTGAGTAAGGTAAATTACTGCAAATTTTCGAGGCCCAAATTAATAAACCCTGTGTCCGGCAGGATAACCCCAAAAGGCTTTTTAAAATTTTAGTTTTTGACAAGAATTTTATCGAATCACCAATCCGCGCAATAAGCAATCTTAGACAATAACATCCAGACTGATATGGCGAACTCACGTTAGCTATCATTCGCAGAGAACGGGATGCGGAGACGCTGCGGTGTCGCCTGCGCAACGGGACTGCCATCTCGACGGAGACCCTGCGTCGGCGACATGTAGGCGGCATAGAGGCAGAGCGGCGCTTGCGCGTTGGCATCTCGCACAATCGAGGCGTCAGGTCAACGTGAAATAAGCGTCATAAAACTTAAGTTAAACTACATACTCAGAGACGCACAATTTCGCGACCAATCCGAGCCTTTTTTATAATTGATAGGATCCCGTTTGACCCATTTCACCCGACAGCGAGCGATGATGCAGTCGACTATAGCCATTTTCTGCGACCTTCACTAAACAACGTGATATTCAGCAGCACAACCAAAAATTAACATTTATTAATTGCACGGAATCGCAAAGCATAATTATGCAATAACACAAAACTTATAACTTCGGCATTAAGTGACTGATTTTAATATTTTTTTCGCATATTCGAACCTCCGAACAGAATTACGGAAAGTTTGTGAAAAAAATCGGGAAATTAACGACGTTCTTACTTCCTTTCTAAGTGATAAAGGTCTTGCCCAACCAACGTTCATAAGATCATCAGAATCTGGTATTTGTTGGCCGTATCTGTTGGTACAACACGGTCGCTTTATCTTTGCCTGTCTGAAGTGCGCTAAGCGAGCAAGCGTCTCGCAATCTCTTTTTCTCGCTAATGTTCGGGCTTATATTCGACCCACTCGCTTAATGCAAGTGAACTGCTGTAGAATATCTACGCAGTTAAATCGTAGCTCGCGTAGGCATACCGTAGCAAACGTAGCAAACGTCGTAGACGTTGTAGCACAAGCGTTGTAAATTTTATTTTGTATGAGAAGCTTCCCAAAAATATATGACAGGGATATCACGGAATTAATATGTAGACAGTTTGCTCTTAACTTCTAACAACTGATTATAACGTATATTTGTATCGAGTAACAGTGTGACTCGATGCGAACTTTTATTCTCAACTAGTAATACTGATATCTAAATAGTGTAGCTCGTTCGGAAAAACAAATCCCTCCTTCAGTATTGAAAATGTATCACCAGTCAGACCATTTGGGTTGCGGACGTCGTCGTGGAAAATTGAGGCTCTGGTTGGATTAAAAACCTTCCCCAACACGTTAGGTTAGGTTATGTTCGAAGTTTCGAACCTGAGAACTTTGACTTGCCATTCAACGGTCATACCACTAGGATATTACGACTCAAGAATATTGATTACTAAAATAATAAACTAGCTAGCACTACAGGGGAAATGCTTCTTCTCATACAGAGAAGGATCATGTTTAACGCTAGCTCAATGGGTAATGGCAATTTCAAACTTCATGTTGGCTTACGTTTTTCTACACCGTTAGTCAGTGGTGACTAAATGAACTTAGAAAGTAGATTTGAATTCACATCCACGTGCTAGCAAAGCGGGTTCGTAACCAATGCTACCACGACACTAATTGATTACTATAAAAATAATATATCATAACAAATAACATGTTTGGACTACGACGGTATTTAAATTAAATAAACATTGAATGTTTACAACACAAAGCTAAAAGCTGGTATTTTATGTGAATTTGTTAAGAGTAATGATATGGAAATTCATAAAAGCATACCAACGGTGGAATTCTGATATTTGTAGAGTTAATTGATCACGGATGAATGATCGGAAACATGCAGTTTCATAACTGGAAATGTTCGTCCTCATTATCATTGCACAACAAGTATCCTATTTAATACACGAGGGAAGATTGGTTGCAGGTATTTAATAATTTTATTTCAAAACTATATTTTTAACGCGGCTTAGCTTTATTCAGAATTATTTTTTTCTTTCTTAAATAATATAAGTAAATTTTTTTTACGTAAAACGGTTGTGTCATCAAAACTAACAGACTTTAAAATTTTTATAGGTCTTATAAGGTTGGCCTTTAATGCTTTTATTTAAAAAATAGGATAATATTATAATATTACCTACGTATTTTATGACTTGAGACCGGTAAAAATAATTCTTAAATATAGTTAAGGATCACGCCTTGGCTAAGAAGGTATTACAGGTTTTATATCATTATTATTGAATTTTCTCGTGAACGGTCGACTTCACCGATACGTCAAAGTTGAACACTTTTTTTATTTTTTTTTATTTAACGAAAAAGGCTTTGTCGCTTAGCGACTATATCGCTTAGTATTTGCTTCGTGATATCGCCCAATACAAAAGTAACAAATATTAAGTTTACCTAAACAAGTTATACTAAATTTAATTTATTCGTGGAAGTAAAGATTTCTTTCTATATTTAGATCCTGTTTTAGGGTCTAAATCAGACATTAACTAACATTAACATTAGGTAAATTCAAAAATAGAACAGAATTTAAATATATTAAATTATCTGCCAGATTATTAAATGTCGCTTTACCAGAAAGTAGTGATACAGACAAGATACTAAGCAGTAATTAAATTTAATTAAAGCCAAAATATTTTTCCGTGTGAAAATGCTCTTTTGACCGATTTAGGAACGCCTCCTCAGACATAAAGTGAATAGGAAGCAGACCCAAGTACTCTCCACATGACCTCAGATTTTATAGGGTACCTACTTTCCTAGTCACGGAATTAAGGACAAAAAAGTCGCTTATAAAGAAACGCTTCAATATTTTCTGAGAGTTTTCTTCGTAAAGGTAAAGATGAAAATATTCTTGTACCGCCTACATAAGATTATGTTCAACAAATCTATTTTTATTTATTGAAATACTTCTAAATTGAGTGTGCTATTTTATCTTACATGGCTTGATAATTCATTGATATACTTGATGTTACTCTGTACGGGCAAACCCGTACATAATGCGTCTGTAGGCCTCACGGTCTGCAGAACATCTTCATTATGTACGGGCCGGTACGATCCGTACATGAAGAAGATGTTTTGCAGACCGTGAGGCCTACATTGTGGTGAATGCAGAATAAAAGATGTTGCTCGGCCGAAGATGTTTAATGCACTGATTTATTGTATTTTAACTTATTTCTAATACAGTTAGTTCGTGACGCATACGACGCGCTTAGTTAGCACAAAAGTCTAGGTTACACGTTCCTCATATTATTGCTAAACAAGTAAAATTAACTAGAGAAAATGTACGGGTTTGCCCGTACACTCTCTAGTTTTTCGCTGATTCTTGAATTGGCCAAAACCGAAACTCCTAATACTGTATTCACAATGTAGAAAGAAGTTTAAAATTATTGTCATACTACTTCTTGTTTTCGTGTCGATGGTAGAGAGATGGTATCTGTATTAATTGAGCACTGAGCGTGGCCACCCTATGGCACTGTCGTCGCGTCAGTTCAGCGGTGGCCCGATTTAGCTTAAGTCTCGTAAAGTACACTTCTTGACACTCGGTGCACAGGAGAAAATATGTCATAAACGGACCGAGAACATCACTCCGTTACTCAAAAACATATAATTATAAACTATAACCAGACTTCTTAAATGCTAATACTCATAACCCTCCCTTTTTGTAGTCGAGTAAAAACAAGCTTCCTAGATTTAAATTTTATTTTAAATCCAAGAAGCTTAGATTTTTTACGGGTTTACCGGGATTACCTCAACTTTTACAAAATAAACAACATATTTATATTATAAAAAACAAAGTGCAATGAATTGTTAGAAATTTTTTGCTATCATGCGACGAGTTCTGTTGCCAATCTTTGAAGGTCTTCATCAGATCTTCACCAATTATTTAATCGGGACCATTCATGAGAAAACCCTATCTAACAAAAATGTGCTTACAGATTAATTTATCTTATTTTTTAAAGCGGTCAAAATATATTAAAGTCAGTCACATAACTGTGTAGTAATAAACTTCTGAAAACTATTTAAAATTGGTAAGTAATTTTTTTTTACTAAGATTTTTTAAAATGAATGAAATGTTACTTACTCATAAGAAAAGTTAAATAACTGGAATTTAATAATCACACTTAATTTTAAATATATATTGTTAATATTAGCCTACTCTGTCCAAATCCTAAGCAAAGACTTCCCATGCACGATCGTTCAGGTCACTTTTATTTTATACTTTAAACATATTAAAATAAATAAATAAAGACGAAAAAAAATAAAAAAAAGATTATATTTTACCAGTAGGTATACAAAAATAAAACAAAAGTTAACCAAGAGCAATATTTTTTTTATATTATAACAAAAATTAAACAAACATACCAAATTAAAATAATAACAAAAATAAAACATAACTATTTAATTGCCACTCTTATTCTTTACTTTTAACAGTAAAATAAATTAACAAAAACCAAAAACTAAAAATACAATTGTTTGATAAAATGTTTTAACAATTAAATTAAAACCAAAATAGCTATTGAAATAAAATATCCGTATCATTTGTACTTACTATTAATAGCGTAACTTTTCAACTTGCTCCGCACTCGGAATGGAATCCAGTGCACAGGTATTTACGCGACGGTGTCCCGAGCGGAACTGAATTAGGGCAACGTTGGCGGACATTAATATAATAGTCCGGGCACAGGCCAACGCAGTAATTGGATCGTATTGTAGCTTAGTTCAGTCAAAATCAAAACTACCTTTCAGCTCCCTTATACCTATATCATCGAAAAGTGTTCTCTTTCAAGTTTTATGAGATTCTACAAAGTATACTAAAAAACGAATTATTTTATGTGTACTTTGAACTTTTTTTAAATCATGGCATTATGCGTGTACGACATTTGGAGTATCTGTCATTCAGCGTTAATGGCATTTTGCGTATTTGTCATTATGAGTTTCTGACGATTTGCGAATTTGACATTTTGCGACAAAAGTCGCCGATCTCACAATATGCGTGTCTGGCATTTTGTGTATCTGACATAGGGCGTGTAAATCCTATAAACTAGTATAGTGCAAAATGCCTTTTGAGGACAAAAGTTGAGTATTTACTCAAAGATTATGTTTTTGGATTTCAGCCCATGGCGTCGCTGGTATTAACTTATTCAAGACAAAGAGCTTGATAAAAATAATTTTACTTGTTAATATGGATCTTACGGAAACCAGAAAACCTAGTAGATGTTTTACAGGCCTACACGGTTTTTCTTTACTTTATATTGGCACTAATTCATCTACCCAGTGGTACTTTAATATATCTATTCTAGTGGTAATTTATCTATTCAGTTACCCATGTGGTAAAAGAATGCCCACTTCGCTGTTTTCCCGGTGGAATGTCGGAAGTCCACGAACTCATACCAGCATTTCAATGTCAGCCACGCATAGTTAAAAATGAAATCAATTATATTGCTACATATTTTTAAATTGTTTTTTTTTTTATTAATAGCCATTGACGAGCTTTAGTGTTATATTATGCAAGACAGTGCTAACTAGCGCGAACTATAAGAAAAAAATTGGACAAAAAGGTTTGAAATTACGGTCTTATTTCGACCAATAGGCGTCTTAGTTATTTTATTCTCTTTTTTTTTCTTGTATCCCTTAACGGGTGCCATCATCATCTTTTAAACAATTGTAGACTCGACATATTGTTTCCAAACAGGTACACCTAAGTCTATACGGCTTAAAACACATTAACGAAGGGTATTTTCAAATTTATGTTATTTATTATTATATTTGTGCCGTGTGGTTTCCGGCCTAAAAATAGAACTTACCCTACTCGCCCCGCGAGTGTCGTAAGAAGCGACAAAGGGAAAGATCAGGAGGATGATGATGACTATTTTCAAATATATTAATAAAATATTATGTTTATAATATTTTATTACAAGTAGTAATTTTCTTGCAAGTTTACAATTAAATAGAATAAAATTTTCCTTAGAGGGAAAAAACAGGATTAATTTTCCCAGGATATTTGTGAATAAGATTAAGTAACTTAAATTAACGGATTTTTTCATCTTGAATTTGGTAATGGAAGATCCAGGGTATAGGGTTTCTAAAACTGCAGGCGAAACTTTCAATAATGAAAGATATCCTTCTTAGGGTTTCAGTTCTAGGAACAAGAACAGATCGACATTCAACACCAGGAGCAGACGATTGCTTACTTCAATAAGTTCTAACTTAAATTTCATCTCGAATTTCGCCTGAAGAGATATATCTAAGAATTGTAGGCATGTAGGTCACTATTAGTTTTTTTATAGGGAAAATGGAGCTAACGAAAAGGCGGGTCACGTGATGTTCAGTGATGAGCCGCCTATAGGCCTGAAGAAATATATCTTAGAATTGTAGGCATGTAGGTCACTATTCGTTTTTTTATAGGCAAAATGGAGCTAACGAAAAGGCGGGTCACGTGATGTTCAGTGATCACCGCCGCTTATAGGCCCGCGAGAATCGCCCCCTCCCCACACATACACACACTTGAAATGGTGGTGTTCCGGGTGTTTGTATACCCACACACAACTTATCAACAACACATACTTGAGTTAAAAGGTTAAAATAGTAATGCAACATGAAATTCGTAGAAATTCGTTTTATACAAGAATAAATGCACGTGTTCGGAAGTTATACTTTGCTTTTAGAAAAGACTGCATTAAACCTTCAACTACCGCCACCGACGCCGGCGTTGTAACTATCATTCAAACATCTATTAGGCCATACTCATGAGTCTCAAGACTCTCGATTCCGTTCCGGCGTGAGTAAAAATAAAATAAAACACGAATACGTGTACGTTCGATAAGCAAGCACTTTGGCGGTCGGTCGTATCCACGTGCTGTATAATTTCAAACAATGGTTTCGACCCATGCACAATATCTACTATAAGTATAGTAAGGGGAAATGTCAAATAGAGAGAGAGAGATATAGCATATATTTTTTGGCAATACTTAAGGGGAGTCTCCCCATACAAACTAAGTTTCATCTTAAATTCAAATTGAAATGTCTTTAGTGTGGATCACATTCACAGGTATGCACATAATATTTTATATGCAGGAGTTAATCAATATTTTTTGATCAGCTACGTCCCGCTCTATAGACATACAGATTATTTTTTTAATTAAGTACGTAATAGTAATAAAAAATAAAGACGTGACTTAATACTCCAATATAGTAAATTATAATTATTTAATAAGAAAATTTGAAAAACAACTAATACGGATGGATGATGGATGAATCGAAGATCGTGGGTTCAAATCCCATCCGTATCAGTTGTTTGTTCAAATTTTCGAGAAATAATTACAATTTGATCTACATATTATGGGAATACTGATCACAAGATCTTCAAGATTTAGATAGATTATATTTCAACAGTGATTTGTCAGTTAAGAAGTCATTAACAGAGTGGTAGCAATTGTTCACTTTGAGGTCTTGGAGTATTTTTTTTAATGTTTTTATTTCTGATACACCAGTGCACGGTAACGCAGTTTTACCAGTAGTTCAGTTTCATGGGTAGATTGTGCTAATAAAAGGTCCCACTATTAATGTGCTTCTAAATTATCTGCCACGGTTGCAATGGGAGAAAGTATTGGTTATATAGATTACAATTGTGAAGAAATTTCGTACCCCGGAACAGTAAAAAAAATTGGAGCATGGAGCAGAATTAGACATACGCAATTAAACGCAGGCAAAAGAAAAAAAAATATATGACGTTAGATAAAAAAAAATACTTGTAATGTAATTGTAATATAAATTACCAATATTATCTCCCATTGCAGCCGTGGCAGATAATTTAGAAGCACCTTATATTTATTTCCGAATTTTAAATAAAAAATGTTTTTTTATAAACTTACCTTTCGGTGAGACGTCTCTGCATCTATCTACTGCAACCTTTTTTTCCGACCGCTGTATTTCTTTTAATTTTTACTTCCCTCGTTTAAATGCAATGTTGCTTTTAATTTTCCGTCATTCTTACAAGAACCGTAGATTTAATACGTTTTTGAATATTAAAATTGACTATTTTTAAAGATTGTTCGCATTATGATGATAGTTTATGATTAAGTACGTTTTGTAAATACATACCTACATACATATCAATAAAATATGTTGATATGAGGTTAATAAAGAACTAAACATAATAAACGACATTCACTTTTTACCCGACTGCGGCGAAGCCAAAAAGGAGGATTATGTGTTTGACCTGTATGTATGTATGTCCGTCCCTATGTTCCCTCGTAACTACTAAACGGCTGAAGCGATTTTGATGAATGATATGTCGTTGGATTCGTCTTTATTGCGCGAGTGTCACTGGGTATATACAAATTTTAAAAAATCGATATTGCAGATTTTTGGCGCCAAAAGGTATGATTAATAAATAAAAAACCCCCCAAACCGATCGTGAGGGGTATCAAAATGAAGAGTTTTAAAAGGTGATTACAAAAAAAAATATTATTAAAAAACAAAAAACCCGACTGCTAACTAAAAAGATAGAAACAAGTTGGTTATAGATAGATCATATTTTACACAGTGTTCACAAACGCAGTCGGAGGCATTGTTTAGGTAATATTCTTCTGGGTCTAAACCCAGAGAGAGAGAGAGAGAATGAATAGTTAATGCCTCCGACTGCGTTTGTGAACACTGTGTAAAATATGATCTATCTATAACCAACTTGTTTCTATCTTTTTAGTTAGCAGTCGGGTTTTTTGTTTTTTAATAATATTTTTCTCTCACTTTTTAGAGGCTTTTCAGAGTATTACTTACTAATATTCCAAGCAACACAACAGATTTACTTTAAATATTATGTTTTTATAGAACCGTTAAAACATCGCTGTAAAACATAACATAACATAACATAATTACAGCACACGCTTCCCATGGGGAAAACGCCACGTGTCAGTATAACTTAATTAAAACCTTGAAGTTATAATGTAATTATTTTACATTTTATTAAATTCTTTCCAATTGGCTGAAACGCCTTGTCCGTTTTCTTTTTCAGTTTGAAGAACAAGCTATATTTGCGTTGGTTAATTACGTATGGCTTCTTTCATATTTGTTAGGTGTCAGCGCTTTTTAACGCAGTGCTTTAAAAAAAAGTATATTTCTTTTGCAAGGCTTTTTTAACGCACACGTGGCATGAACTTTGAAGTTCTATTTTTAAAATGCATAATATAATTTTACTTGACATACTCTTTATACGTTTCTACTGAATAACTAATTAGGCATATTTTTCCCTCCAAAATTGCTGCATATACTTATGTTATGTTATGTACTACTAATAATGAATTAATGATATAGCTTTTTTAGTATAAAAATGATAGTTTAAAAAAATACAAGCAATAAATAATAAGTTGACATAACCTCAAACTATTTAGTAATCTGTAAGTACTTACCTCAAGCTTGATGCGTTAATAGTTTGGGCTGGCCGAACTGATTTTGAATTATTATTCAAGTAAATTAATATTTAAAATTAATTGATGAAATGCCGCAAAGTATTTTTCTCGCCGGCCTGCTTACTTCGCTCGCTCGGCTCGTGGGTTGTTAAGTCTTGGTTCTAACTTCTAACTAACCTAAATTAACAGTTTATTATATTTTATTGCAGCTTCGCCCCTCAGTATACAAACTAGTGACCTAACTTTATATCTAATAGTTTATCAATGTAGTTTCCGGCACTTGCAGACCGCTGCTAAGGCATTCCGGCCTAGGCCAAAATAGATAAGCCTTAAATTTTTAGGACAAACTAGGTAAGTTAGATATAAATTGTACTCTAACTACAAAATTAGGCTAGCCTAGGGGTGGATGTAACTACTATCTGAGTTGGCAGAATGTGGAAGAAGAGAATTTAGACAGCACGGGCGTATGTCATGAATAGATTAGTGGCAGAGCGAATGAGGGCTTTACCCACGAAGCAAGCTTTACCCATTAGGGTTCAAATCCCATACGTAATCGTTTTTTGTTACTACAAAAATATCATTACTATTTTATGCTCACTAAAGTTAATAGATAAAGCCCCAATATAATAAATGAATATTAAAAAAAAATATGACCATGTTCGATATGACTACAGTACAAACGATTCCGACAACAGTTATACAAAAATAAATTATGCGGAATCAATTCGTCTTCCTTCTTCAAGATATTATGCGAACCAAATGTAAGGATCTAAACGAGCCTTTAAAATTCATACCGAACGTTAACGTGCGTCGTTTATTTAAAGGTACTGCGGAAGACTACGATAGGTATGATCCGATAACGTATATACATATAACTATGGTCAGTACTGACTGTGGTTCACGCCACACAATTGAATATGCAACTTTTTTTTTCCTTACAGCCAGCGACGCGCTCAAGTGGCCAATCAGTATCAATCAGAGACCCCTTTATAAGAAAGAAAATGCGAAGCAAAAGAAGATTAATTTTGTTTAAGAATGTATTATATAATATATGTTACGCTCAAAGATCAAAAACGCTCATTGAGCGGAAAAATAGCTCACAACGCGTTGTGGTTACAGTAAAACATCCACATGGCGAAATTCGTGTTGTGGCTCTAATAAAAACACGCACGACGCGTTGTGGCAATCAAAGAAAGACCAAATAGCGAAATTCGTGTCGTGGCTTACATGTTATTCGATCTCAACACGTTGTGGCAATGAATAAAAGCCAAAAATATAGACACCAAAAATATATCTAACAATTAAGTATCTAGAACAAGGCCATGATAAGTTGTTGATACCTCTACTACGTAAGTATTGTATTATCTGTGCCTCTACCTAAACGCTTCAGTATAACTCGACTTCAAGTGTGGACCTCCGAATCATTATCAATTCATTTCTTGGTACAAAGTACTAACCTCCTTTTGTGTGTGTGTGTTCTCTTGTCTGCGCAGATCATGCAACTTCCAGACAATTGCTCTCTCGAACTGGATTACTAAATTACCGACTTATTGTTCAATATTTGCGACCTTACGCTAAAACTTTACAAAATTTGGCATAAAGTTTATGCCACAAATACAATACATTGGCTAAGGCGACAATATGCTGAACCACGAGGAAATGTTAAAAACCAAATAAATCCAATTCGGAATCCCGGTTCCTAGTTTGAAAAGAACTTTAGTACATAATCTTACCTTTTGACGGTACATCGCTGCAGCTTTGGTGTTGTACTTCTGGGGTATGGTTAGTCCAGGCTTGTAGTCCTGGGAGCTTTCGAAGAACTCGCGTGCTTTACTGTTCCCACCCACCTGCATAAGAATACACAACTATTAGACGAGGGTCCTATCTATCGTCATCCTAGATAGTATGACGATGCGCCACTACACCATGATGCACCACCACAGCACTGCAACGCCGATGCATTGCAGTGCTCTGGTGGTAGGACAATTGACTGGCTTATTAGAGATATCAGATCTAAAACTCAACCTCCGACTTTTTGTAAACCATCTGTTTATCATAAATATCAACTACTGCGTCGAAGAACACGTCAATTTGTCTCGGTATCGGATTGCCGTTCCATCAGACTGTAGTGTAAGAGAGTGCACTTGTGCTTGCGCACAAGCTTGTGCACTATAACTGCTTACGTAGTTGGCTAATCTCCATTGTGATACTGTGACCGATTCGATCAGTATGTAATTATGAATGTAGGGTTTATAAAGATTTGCTGGAGATTTTGACTATTTGGCAGGGAAAAATGATTAGGTCCTAAATAGATTTTATTTTATATGTAGAGGCTCCAGCATGGCATAGGTAAAAATACTCGTGTCCTTAAAAAAATGACGAGGACTTACAAAAATTCGTCAGCATTTAAATAATTATTAGGACCTCGGTCCCGCGACGCGTGAACAACTTTTAAAAGAAACAAAGAAGCGAATCAACTTAGGAAAATATGGATCAATTCAATATCCAGACCTATACATATCATCTTGAGTTGCACAACAGTAAATAGACAATTGACAAAATATAAGAAATAATGGAGGTGTAAACGTCGATTCCGCTCGAAGCCGCGATGAATAATGGCGTGATATTCCAGGACCAATCGTTTATTAAGCTGTTATATACAAACAGGAACTGATCCATTATTGTATAGTAATACCTGTCGCCGAGTATGCAATATTGTAATTTTCGAATTAACCTTGGTACAAGGATTACAAGGAGCATGCAACTTCACAGTACCTATATGATTAATTGTATTCGGAAATAAAGAGAGCGAGTATACCCTACTAGAACATCTCTAAAAGATAGACCTGGCTGTACGAGTATACTAGTGACAATTGAGATAAACGCTTCAAATAAACGTAAAAGTTAATGAAAAAGTATTTGAATTTGGTTCCTCGCTCTGAAAGTTGGAATTCTCTGCATAAGACAAAATGCAGACAAAATGAAGCTTGAGACGATTTCAAGGAATGCATCAAAAGGTCTCGAAGTTAAATTATGTGGACAATGCACTCTCAATATTGCTAATGAGCTTAACATTAATTGGAAATAATTGGGTGGGAACTAATTGGAACGTAGTCAACTTTGAAGTGTTTTTCAAAACGATGTTGAAGACGAGGGTTTATTTCGTAAATACGTTTTTGCGCAAACATTATGGCCCGATATTGGAAAAAAATATCATTTTTGTCTTTAACAAAGCATCTTATGGAGCTCCTCTTATTTATATTATATTATTTATAATGTATGATAACCGATTTCTATAACCTGAAACGATATCTTATTAAACTGTTAAAATTTTGATTAGGGCAGATGATAAGGTGATGATGACTTTTTATTTCCCCTCTCTCATTTATAAGCTAATAGAGAATAAGCCTTACAATTTTGGCCCAGACACCCTTGGTGGTAGACTGTACCTAAGGGGCAAGACACACTGAAGAGACGTAGGGCGAGGATAAGGCGCAGACGCGCATTTCTCTGTCGAACGCGGCCGCAGTTGGAAATGTATGGAGAAACGCGTCTTGTCCTCATCCTACATTTTATTTTGTGTCTGCTCCCTAACCCTTTTAACTCTGAGGAAGTTCGTGGACAAAATCTAGTTATGATATGATTTACACGATTTTCAAAGTAATGAGACTCTAGTTCGTGCTTGCTTCATTGAATAGGAATAGTTTTAAAGTCGATATCTACGACTGAGCCCTGAAGGTCTGAACACATCGTTACAGTATCAGACCGATCATTCGGTTTCGGTTTTAGCAAGTTTCGGCGCGAGATAGCAAGTTATTTCGGTTTCGATAGTTCGTGAGTTTTAGTTTAAACTTCAGCGATTGGCATAGTTAGGGGAGCGATGTCTTCACTTCCTCACAGCCTGTGTTAACTGACGTGCGGTATTTATATCTATAAAAAAATACCTTGAATGACTGACAAACAACGCACAGCCTAAACTAGTGGTCCTTGAGACTTGAAATTAGGAAGAAATAATATAGGTAACTATAATTATTTAATAAGAAAGGGGTTGCAAACATTTGTGTTTAGGAGCTGGCATAACGGGCCGTCGCTATTTTGATTTTTTGAAAATAACAACTGATACGGATGGGATTCGAACCCACGATCTTTGACGTACCGTGTCGACGCTCTGACCGCTAAGCCTCTAAGCTAAGCTAAGCTAAGGATACGGTATCCTACCAGCATCAGTCGAAATTTCAATTCTCTTTTCCTACGCCTTCGGCGTGTGATCTATCTATTGGAATACATTACGTATCCAACTCAGTGCTCCAAACTTTTCAATAGAGTGGAAAAAGCCTATTACTTTTATTTTCGTAATTTCGTAATATTTTGTGATCAGTGTAACGCCACTAAACTTTCGCTATGACGTCAGCACAGCTGTAACCATTAACCTTCGCATTGCAACACAAGCATAAGACAGCTACTTGACTCATTGTTGGCTAATATTTGTTCTCTATTTAAATTATGTCCTACAAAGAAATATGTTTACTGTAAAATTATAAATTTTGTTGTTATCCAACCATTCCAACCTAATTGGAAACGTACAAATCATTACTAAACTATTTGACATGAGGGTGCGCTGAAAACTATCATATATATTATAAAATATGTGGAAGTTTGTGATTAAACGAGGACAACGGATTTGAAACAGTAATCCTAGTATTTATTCTGGAAATCAGATACCTAAATCGTGCATAAAATCTAGTACCTATATTGTTTAATTAAATTATGAACCTTTTAGATTTAAAATACCAAAACAGAGCTGGAATCATTTTCGCGTGCAAATTATTGTAACAGTACTTTGTTGAGTACAAAATTAATAATAAATATACCTGCTAAATTGTTTTAATCAAAATATAGTTTTTCAAAACCCAATATCATTAATATTAAAGCTTGTGTATCAAGTTTTATCAAACGCCATTCAAATAGGGCACAATCTTATCACAATTGTCTGATTATATCCGCAATTAAGTAGAACTACCGAATGATTATGTTGACATCGTTGACCGACGTCACGATTGTGAAGTTTTATGTTTATGAGCTCTATTTGTGTACGTTAAAGTTGAATTTAGTGGATCTTAGTCGGTTGTCGAAATATTAAATTTCATGCGAATAAAAAGCTGGTTTTTTATTTCGCTTTATACTTTTTATATTCGTATTCGAAACATTTTTATTCATAAATTTAGTAGTGAGTAGACATTTTAAACCTAAAAATCTAAACAAAAAAATATATAAAAAAAGTTCACACAATATTTATTTTATAAAGCTCAAAGAGCCGAATTTTCTTCGGTATAGTGGACATACAATTATTTTCATAATGCTCAAACCGGAACAAATCAAGAATTGAAGCCGCGATACCGCGCAGAAGCCTAATCTCTTAACTGCTACGCCAATCGTATTGTCTATCTAAAGGCATAGTGCTTAACCAAATAGGTTCTTATGGTGACGTGAACTTTCGCACTACACACGTCTTACCAATCACCCTATGAAGGGGTGTACCCTCCTGCAGTTAAGCGCTATGCCTGTAATAAGTTCAAACACAAGCCCTAAGTTATTGCATATTTATTTTAGTAATAATAATCTATGCCATCTTTCTCCACAATCAGTATAAAAACATGATTTCACTAACATTTTAATTAAAAGTTAGCGTCACTATGAATTACACATTGTTGCCAACATATTGTGAGCAGGCACTGGGTACAGGAATAAATACAGGTTACTAGTCGCTATCGACTACTTGAACTAAATAATTATAAAAGTTTGGTTGTTCGTGGAATGGCAAAAAGGATGTTTGTACACAAACTGATTAGGACATATTATAGGATAATACTTTTATCCTGATCCAACCTCCATGCCAACAAAACTGTGTGCAATTAGCTGGTTATGAGAATAAATGACACATTTTAATTGATTCTTAACTTGCTGGTTACATAAACTTGGAATTTTATTCCAGTAAAAAAATGGAATTGAATTTGTTTCTGGTGTCATGTCTTATTCAAAGTCTAAACTGGAATGTGTGAAGATTTGTTGTTATTCCATGTTTCATTGATATTTTTATTACTAATTTAACCTAATATTCTTATTTACTAATTACTAATAACTAATTTTATACATTGGTAAATAAATTATAATATACTAATTTACTAATTTTCGAAAATCTTTATGATGCCATGGGCACTACCATTTCTGTATTTCAGAAGCTCTTATTGCAATAGATATTTGAGTCTGCCCTCACATATTCTGTATAGAAGTATTCAACAAACAAATCTTGCCTGATTTAATGCTACTTTAATAAAGCAATATGCTCATACAAGATCTATTTGAAATTTTTCATAAAATTTTATGTTTATTGTATTATTGGTATGTATTTATGTTATTTCGTAACATTGTTCTATGTATTATTAATTTATTGTTATTATAAACCTTTTCAGTATCTGTTCATTCTTTAGTGCATTTACCATGTTCTCGTCTCAGTGTTACCCTAACTAGTAGAAAACTGGTAAAAAAATACTGTTAGAAAATGCCTATAGCAATGAGTATGCCTCTGTACGGTTTTAACATGCATAGAGCGTAAATAAATAAAACAGAAAAATAATGGTATAAAGTTTTTTTACATCAAATTAATCATCAAATGATGATATAAAAAAACTGTCAAGATCCACTATTTTTTTTTTTGCTTCATGTGAGACTATAAAAGACAAGTGACAAGTGTGACTGTAATTCTCCAAAAGAGATTGACCAAGCAACTAAGGAATTTAGTGTCTTTAGCAATCTTATTGTGACACAATGAAATATGCATAAATATAAAGTATGATTTAAGTTCTTTTTAATATAGTAAACAATTTTATGATGACTCCCCATTATCAAGGTTTATTCACTCTAAAATTCGAACTTCTTGCTCATAACTGTTAAACTTCACCTTATTAGGTTTGAGACAGATGTGCTTACGCAATCCTACTGCTGCGCATTTGTTGGGTTGCTATGGTAACTTTAATAAATAATAATGTGGCGTACACAGTTACTGCTGTGCATGTTGCTATGGTGATATTGACAATTTCATATTTAGCGGAATCATTTCATATTTGATATTTAGCGATGGAGCTAGGTACTATACTAAAATTGGAATTAAAAAGTAATAATCCTACTTTTTTATTATGCCGACAATACAAAAACTTTTAATTTTATAAAATGCAGGAAAGATTCTCTATTACAAAATAAAATTCTTAAATTTTAAAAACAAAACACATCACTTAAGCGATTCTGCCTATGGCTATTCACTTTTGCACATTCAAATCCAGTACTTACATTTAAATAAATAAATAAATCAGCTTGAAACTGTCCCAATGTAGGGCAAAGGCCTCTTCTCATACAGAGAAGGATTAAGTATTATTCACATTAACACTAACTCACAGCTCACATACACTAGGCTTAGAAAAAAAATTTATTCTTCTTTGATTGTTTATTGGAGGCCATTTTCTAAGGTCAACCAATTAAGAGAAGACTTGGGTAGTGTCGTTATAGGGTGGAATACTCACACACATAGAAGTAAACAAAATTCAATTGCAGAAGCAAAATAAATTGATGCAGTTGGTTCAGATTGGACTTGAAATTGAAACTTATTCAATCATTTTTTAAATTGATTGTTCACACTTCTTCGCTTTAAAAATAATAGACAGCTAGCCTTTGGGTACCTACTCACCATCATTTTCTCAAGCTCCAAATCCTTCCACTTGTCCATGGTCACACTCCTGACGAATGATAAGTGCACCCCAAGGCTCCGGTGCACCCCCGAACACTCCAAACAAATCCATATGCCATACGTCACGGATACCCATTGAGGATTCAACGTACCGCATTCGAAACATTTCTGCAAAACATACGAAAATATTACAATCACACAATATTCCTGACATACGGTTATCGATATAAACACACGGTAACTTACATGATTGTCATCAATATTGCGTATGGAGTTAAGCTTCCTGCGGGTTCGGGGTGATGCCATTTCTTTACCAGCTTGATAAAAGTAAAGCAGATATTTGAATAATACGCAAACGAGTAAAGTTAGTAGGGTACACGTACGACCCCTTATGCTGCGAATATTACGTACGAATGTCAATGTCAATTATTTTCTTTCACAGATGTCCACTTGGCATCCATAGACTATCAATAACTTTTAATTTTGTGACAACGTCAGTAGAAGATCATAGACCAAAACTAGATTGGCAACCAAGGAAAATGGATACATTACAAAATTACAATTATTGAACATTTTTTTAAAACGTTGACCACTTGAGGATACATGCAAAGCTTTGATGTTCTTTCTTGTTGGTAGATTATAAAGAGCATCATGTAAGATAACGATCTCAAAGGTTTTCTTTCTTGCAACGTTTTTAAATTATATCGTAAGAAAGTGCTAGTGACTTTCTACTAAATGGTAGATTTTTTGTTTTGATCTGGTAAGCTTCTGACTATTGTAATCAACAAATATCACACATACATACCTAAATTTAAAATTAGAATTTTGAATAATTGCGATGGTCGATTATAATATTAAAATAGTAATAAAAATTTAGCAAAAATACTATTTAATTTTCGTATAATTTTCTTAGTTCTTTATGATTCAGCGTGGCAAAAAGAAAATTGTGGCGGTGACAGTTAGAACTAAAAATAAAAATCGTATACACTTAAGTTTGTGAGTACTAATAACTTAAAAGTTCTTAATTTTACTACATTTTTTTTGATGACAATAAATTCGTAATAAAATTAAGTAAGTACCAAATATTTTGCAAATTGTAGTATGATAAGTGCGCCAGTGGCGCCCCAACTTGCAGACTCTTTTTGCCAAACTGTAATTTGAATTTTTAATTAATTGACAATTTTGTAATTTTCTTTATGAAAAAAATGTAGGTACTTTGAAGTTTTCTATTGAGATTTGTGGTTAGAATATTTTTTTGATTTTTTTGGTATTAATACTACCATGGTAGAATTTGAACAAAGCAGGAGCGATTGTAAACAGAATGTGACAACACTGTATGTCTGAATCCGACCGACAGCGGTGCACTCATGTCGAAGGCCGCTATCCAGAACTACCTAAATCATTCTGATTTCGACGTTGATACAGTTGTTACGTGTTGTAATAAACTTTGCTTGCCATCTGTACCGAGCACTTACTACATAAATATTTTCTTAAACACCCGTTTCAATTGTAACTAACTTGAAAACTTTTACTGTTTGCGGTATTCGATACCCAAACAATACTTCGTTAGGAGTGAGCAAAAGAAGAAAACAACTTCAACAATGAACGAAAACGACTTGAAGACCAACAGAGTTGAGGAGGAGTACTTGGACATCGTTACCAGGAATGCTTGGGCCCTAGTTTACCAGGTACGTTGCGTAGGTGGAACGCGGTATGTCTGTGCCACGCGCTAAAAACTAACAACAATGCCAGTGCATAATGAACTTACTTCAACTCGCGATTTTGAATTTTTTCAAACTTTTATTTTAGGTCTGGTACATTTGTACTTTTTGCTAATGGTTTTAGCTGTGGCATAGATTTAAGTGCTTGCGATTATTTTTTATTTACTTTTGTATAATTTTTTTTTATTTTTCTTACTTTTTTTTTACTTTTCTTTTGACTTTTCGTTTGATAGGTTTTTTATATTTATGTTGTTATTTTAAGGGAGATTTTGTTTGACTGCCTTACCTACTACACAAACTCCATCTACCTACTCTGAGTGGTCACTCACTCACACACACTCTGGTAGGTAATTAATAATTATAATTAAAAGTATAATTCTGTCAAATCTATTGAAAGAATTACTGCCTCTAAATTTTTCTTTCATGGAATTACCTTGCTGAACTAGGTACTATAACTTAATATAATCTTTCAAAATAACATTAACAAAGTTAATTTACATTAACATTAGTTGTATTTTATTAACTATTAATTGTACATTAAATATATAATAAAAATATAACTTTATATTATTTGTTATAATATTATTATTAACAAATAATTGTTTAAAACTGCAACCACAACCTTCTTTTACATCTTTTTTGATGCCATCTCAGGTTTAGTATGCAATATAAGTTTTCTTTTATTCCTAAATTAATATAATAAGTAATATGAATAAATTAGAAATGAATTAATAGGCATCTACCTAATTATTAAAAACTCATTAATATTACAACTTTTTTGCGTGCCTACAAGAGCACCTTCATTAAAATTCTTTTAACTATAAAACATCTTTTTATATTCCAAAACTATCTTAAACCTTATTAACTAAAGGTGTTGAGAGTTTGCCTAGCGGTGGGACACTTGAGGGTATAATATTATTTTTAGGCATTTATTTTTAAAAAATATTATTTCTATTTTATATTTTATTATTTTTACAAAAATCAAAATAAAAACCTTATCCACTTTAAGAAAGGAACTTTAAGTTTTACTCAAACATCTAATTCTTCCTTACAGACGATCGGGATCGAATGCCAAGGCTTCCGTTTAACCTGGAATGAAGCCAAGAAACCCCAGAACAAGCCTCTGAATCGCTACCGTGATGTGAACCCCTTTGACCACACCCGGGTAGTACTGAAGCGTTGCGAGCGCGACTACATCAACGCCAACTTTGTGACCGTAAGTATTACAGCATGCCCTGGTCTCTGCAAAAGGTGGAAGGTGTTCAGCAAAGGTTGGTGAATTTTATTTGCAGGCCATATATTTTTTGTAGGCATTTTTTGAAGAACTAGGTACTTATCTCACTGCTACAGTTTAGAAATCATTGATAGGGTAAATAGTTAAGGTAATTAAATACTGATGTTATAAGGATAAAGTATATCAGGAAAAAGTCGTAAAATCTCTTAGATGAAGAATATTGGTACTTAATATAATATGTGATCAATTATTATAATAAATACATTTTATATTAAAGTACATTTTAGTCTAACAAATATACATTACATAAAATAAATATTATATAAATAGTAATAAAATCTTAAAATAACATTTCTGCACTAAAAGACCCATAACAAAAATTCAAAACAATTAAAAGTTGTGGCTTGTGTGTGGCTCATCTTTCCTCCCCGACCAACGTCGACCATCGCCCCGCGCGCGACGGCCGCACACGCAGCGCCATACGTCTGTTAGCGCTAACGTGTTGGTAAGGGACGCTTTATAGTAAGACATACTGTAGGCGCAAACTTACTTGGTCGGGCTTGTAATACTTAGACACAAACGGCGTCGCAGTACATATTTTAGGGACGAAAGGGTGTTAAGAGGCGAGGTGGTTTGTTGGGTTATGACTGATATAGTGAGAAGGAAAGACATGCGTATACGCATATTGTACAAACACTCCAAAAGCCTAACTATAGGCTGAGTTAGTTTTCTCCTACTGTACGTGGCGACAACCAGCGTGAAAAGACAACCAGCCTATTGAAGTGGCCGCAACTATGTACAAATTGTTTAGTCATTTTTATAATTATGTATATTTTATAGATGCTTTTCTCTAACCCACAAAGTATGCCTAACGTGTATGCCAACGAAACAGGTATGGTTTTTACAAGTTATAATTCATATTTAACAAATAATTAATTTCCAAGGTGCCACCCCGCTCTCAATGGTTATTTTTCCCAAAATCATAATAGACAATGTTATACAAACTTAACTTTTGACCTAATAGCATTTGACTTAGCACATGGTCTATTCAGCAAGTTTCATTCATTTTCATTTTGTAAGCATTAAGTTACATCTGTTCTAATTGCAAAGTTAGACGGCGCCAGTACTCCAAAGGGTACATGTAAATAACATTTAAGATGGTTAAATGTAGAAGAGAATTTCCATTTCGATATCACGGGCGGGGTTTCGAATAGCTTAGTGGTAAAGCGACTGGGGCCTTACCAAGTAGGTAGCGGATTCAAATCCCCCACGTAATCGTTTTTTTCTTTCTACAAAAATTTGCAACTTAAGCGTTCGCTTAGTATAATAAAAGCTTGATAAAAATGTAGCTACATATATACATTTCATCATTCATTACGCTTGATTGAGCATTTAGCATCTTCACACACTTTCTTATTTATAATATTCTCCGCTTCGTGGATTTCTTCCCAGTAAAATTTTCCTGTATAATTTTCCTGAATGTTAAGCATACAGGAAAATTATAGAACTTATGTCAATTCCTTAAATTTTTCTTAACAATTTTCAAAGAGATCTCTAACTTAATAATAAGTACCTACAGCCCAAGTTACTCGCTCACAATGTAGCTTCCAAAGTGGAAAGTTTAAGATTAGTTAAGTAGCTTATGAGTTTATGAATTACAAAAAAACATACAAAAAAAAATTTTACCAAAAAATAAAACCGACTTCAAAACAAACTAAAAAGCTCGAAATAACTTTAAAACGTTTTGGAGTCGGTTCCAAGTCAAGTTCTTAATGAGAAGGTTAAAGAGGCGAGTGGTTACGTTGACCGCGCCGTGATGTGATCGTGACCGCAAATCGGTGTAATCTTGACCGCGGTAGCCAATGGAGGGGAGCGGTAATGTCTGTGTGCGAACAGATGTAAAATTTCAGTCAATTTGACTCAAACATTACTGTCCACTCTTAACTACCATATTTAAGTACTGAAACTGATATTCAAGTTTAAATGAATCAACGTTACATAATTATATATGTATTTTAGCTATGAACCCACGAATAATCAGAGAATAAGACTGCATCAAAGTCCGGGAGTGGCGATGCATCGTTGCCATTTCGCCTATAAAGGCGCGGGCCCACCGCGGCGCATGCTGTGCACGGGCACGTGGCGCATTTTAGCTGCGTGTATTAATTAGTTTGACAACGTGGTCTACGTTTCCACTGGAGTACACGAATATGATCCACGACTATGTATAGCGTGGCACGGCGCACGGAGAGGCTACGCACTGCAATCCACGGACACGGGCTTCACTGCGGGAGGTGGGGAGGTGGGACGGGCGGGAAACCTCGATACGATATATACGAGAAACATGAAACGTGTCCGTTTCACAAGGTGTATGACTGAAAACTGCGCTGCGATAAGTGAGCTGTACACAGTCGTGGGTCATATTCGTGTACTCCGGTGGAAACGTAGACCCACGTCGACAGCGTTGAGTTATGTAACCGCCTATTCGAGCAAGCCATGCATGTATCAATGACGTCAATTCATGCGTAGCCTCTCCGTGGGTTGCAGTGGACGCAACCACATACATTTTCTTACAAAGCGAAGCTTAATACACGTGCGTAGCCTCTCCGTGCACCGCGGTGGGCCCGCGCCTTAATGCACGCGCGCGAGGTAAAATCATTACAAACACTATTTTCTTTTAATTTAGATTCTTTTAATGTTGTAAACATTAATCACAAAAACTAAGAAAAAGCTTAAAAAAATACTTCAATAGTACTGAAATCAAAGTGACTGAAAATTACCATTTTTAACAGTTAATGACCATTATTTGACTGATTTTGACCAATTTGGCCGTAAAAAACAGTCAGTTTATTCAGGCACTTTAGTCATTTTCAACACTAGTGCCGACCAATATCGTCCTTCGTGTGCTGACTTGCTGAGCTCCTAGAAGGCATCGTAAATTTAATTTGTGTGCAGACAAAACAAATTAAACAGTCCTCTATAGGACTGTTTAATTTGTTTGAACGGGAGACTGACGTTTGAAGCGCATATCTATAGATAGAATGCTGAATACAGCCTAGCTAGTAAATTGTGCAGGCATATACTCGTAAATACAAACTTTGAAACTTTAGTATTAATTAATCATTATAGTTCGGTAAGTAAAACATAATAGGAATTAATTTCATTATTCAATGTAAATTTCTATCAGAAATATTAAAACAATGTATAAACCAAATCACAACAAATAAATAATCCCAATTGCATAAAAGACGCGAAAAATAAGAGTAGAGCAGTCTGGAAAATCATAATAGACAATAAAAATAACCCCACGAATAAAACCGAAATAGAGTCTATAGAAGTTAATAAAAAACTATAACGATTCCAAATAAAATCCGCGACTTTCGCGATCATTATGTAAAACCCCAAAACATCGTAACATACGAAATGTAACAATAAGTACTTACGAATTCTACCCCACAAAATACTAAAACTATCTCTCTTTACACCAATATATAATAATTAAATATTAATACAATATAATTAATACAATATAATTAATACTTTTATCTACTCCCATGCTTTAAATCATTTCTCCGCGATATTTATATCAATGATAGAATTATTAATTGTAATAGTAATTAACATTTATTCAAGTGAATTCTAATAATTGCACCTTACAAAATATTAATTAAGTACTACTACAATAAATAATTGTTTCATTAATACTTAAGTAGTTTATTTATATTACTCAGTAATGGATGATATTAGGTTTCTAGGACTGACTGTTTTAATGTTAGCGGTAGGTTAAACCCACATTCGTGTTTTAATACCCCTTATTATACAACAGTTGCATAAATAACTATTAAAATAAGTAATCTATTCTCTAAAAAATACGCACTCTACCGGATGACGATATAAGCAGTTAAGCACTAAGGCAGTGTTTCCCAATTAGTGGTACGCGTACCCCCAGGGGTACGCGAGATTGCATCAAGGGGACCTACGCGCAGCAATCTCTTAACTAAAATATTAAATCCTTAAAAATATATTTAACGTTCCTGCAATAAGGAGTACGCAAATTTGAGGTCTTTCTAGAAGTGGTACGTAGAAAAATCAAATTAGGAACCACTGCACTAAGGTATTAAAGAAATCTGTAATACTTAACAAGCGCAAGATTCTTAACAATCGAAATCGTAGGTTTATTCAAATTTTAATGTCAGCCGGCAGACCCATGAAACTATTTTCCGATAAACAGATTTTATATGCTAATTTCGTCGCCCCGAGTGTCATACGCAATCATACCCCTAAATGAAATCATGCCCATCAGCCCATGTCACGGTTATCGATTTAGGATGCACTCTGTAATAAATGAATTTTGGACTCATTTAATTACTACTTGACCGGGCGCGGGGAACATTCAGTTTAATAGTTTTTTTTGACTTTACAAACTGATAGCTATTTTATTAACATCCAAAGTCCATATCTTCGTATTTATTATAACATTAATTAATTATGATCTAGGCCCTAGGGAGACATGCTATCAAACTTAAAATAGGTCCTCTATGTCCTGAAATGCAGACCACAAAAGCCTTTATCAGAGTCTCCCATAATGTACTTTTCCTATTGTATTTTGCTGTTATCTAACTATAAATTGTAATTTTTTAATGTTTATTTATTAACGGGAATTAGGTACACATTTGCGGCTATATATTCTCATCTATTATATCTTAAAAATATTATAAAAGAATATGTATAATATTTTTGCCGCCTTACAAGTGGGATTAGCTAGATAAAATGGAAGCTTATAAAAATACTCAAAGGACGTGTTCGTGAACGTGCTGTACCTTTAACAGCATTTCATTACCTAAATAAATCTTAACTCAAATATTAAAAAAATATAAGAAAAAGAAAATTGCGCGAAATACCCCAAATTTGCACGAACGGACGGAATGAGACACCCTACTACTGCCATTTTGCTAGATGTACCTAGCTGTAAGACTGATAGAGTCTTGTCGCGCTGACACGGGCACACCCCCTTACACTTTCTCCATGTTTCATATTTCTGTTATGACGTAGGCTCGGTGCTACAGTCGGTAACACTGGACATAAATTACTTTGTGAAGCCTACGCCGTAGAAGTCTACGCTCGTAGCCGTTAATTAAAACCCGATACATCGGCTAGGCGGTTTGCAACACAATCAACCGTTGCCGTTGGTAGTGACGTTGTATTACATTGGTTATTTGACTTACAGAGGCTGTCCGGTTTTCCATTTAGGACGAGAGGCTATGGGAGGATATTGCTTTGAATAAATAGACACAAAAAGGCCCTTAAAAGGAATAATCGAAAACGTTTTGTTGCAACGTTTAACAAACAATATCGTAGTTTCAGTATTTTTCCAGACCGATCGACAGAGGCACTTAATAGTTTGTCGGGCGTCCTTTCAAGCAAAGTGGATTATATACTTCGTCGAGTTTTCACTTAAATAAAGAACAAATGATTTATTTGATTTTATAAACGTGAAATTGTATTGAAAGTGTGAATGACGCTTCATGCAACAGTTGATCGTGATAGCATTGTATTTGAGTGGTTTTAGTACTGATAGAACATCTTGAACATTTTCGTTTTCGGAAAGCACCAACGCTTGAAAACTTAATAGAAGCAGTGGCGGGCCAACCATAAATTTTTAGGCATGCGTATGATCAATATTACGTCATTGATTTTAATTCGAGCGCATGAGAGCAATTTCTGAGAATCGGCTTCGTAAGCAGCGCGCCAACAATACGTACGGCAAGCGCAGGATCAATATATACAGTGGTGGTCACAATTAAAGACACTTAGGGGATATTCAGTTGACTAACATTTTTGATTATTTATTTTTATTTTGAATAGAATAGAAACTTCCAACAATATTTAAATCATTCGTATCGTATTCATAAGTATTATAAGACGTAAAAGTTAAACATATTCGATAAACTTGAAACGTTCTACATTTTTATTCGGTTTAACCATATTTCAAGCTGTCTAAATTAAAAAAAAAGGATGGCCAACTAATTAAAGACACACTAACTAATTAACTAAGAAAAAAAGAAATACAGTTAATAATAAACTAAAGTTTATAATAATTAATTGTAGACATATTTTAAAGATATTTTGAAGCTATCAATATTTTTTCGCGTGTCCTTTAGGCATTGAAGAGATCAATTTGTTGCAAGTTCCCAACTTGTTGGAATTTGCTCCCGTGTTTCTTTAAAAGCCACATAAAGTTGAAGAAATTTAAGGTACGTTTTGTGGTCACCATTTTCTTCACATAGTACCACAAATTTTCAATAAGATTGATGTCAGGACTGTACGGAGGCCAATCTAAAACCGTTACTGATTGGCTCCGTAGAAAGCCTTTAACCACTGTTCCTGTGTGTTTTGGATCATTGTCCTGTTGGAAAGCCCAGACCACCGGCAATCTTTCCTCGGTATAGGGTAACATAGTTTCCTCTAAAATATTCTTGTACTGGAATATATCAATATTACCTTCAATTTTCGTGACAGGTCCAACAAAACAGTCCCAAACATTGATTTTTCCTCCTCCATGTTTGACTGTTTTCTTTGTATACGTCGTACATATTATTGGTTTCTGTCAGAACTAATCGTATTAATTTTAGTTTCATCCGAAAATAGTACATTTTTCCATTCACGTTCAGTCCAGTGTTTATACTTTTTTGCAAACTCTAATCTTGCTTTGATATTTTCTTTCTTTACAAATGGTACCTTACGAGATATTCTTCCAAATAAGTTTGCCTCACATAATCTCCTTCTGATTGTTCTTGCCGACACACCTCTCGATCCTCCTGCACCAAATACTTCCAAACGAATAAGCTCTATAAACGGTTCTTTTTTGGCTAACAATATCACTCTTAAGTCTTCACGTGGGGTTGTTTTCCTTGGTTTCAGTTTCCTAGGTACGTCGTATGAAACTTCTTGAAATGCTTGATAGCATTCACAATCATATGACCTATATGACCAACCTTTGTCATAAAAATTCTGAATAGTCGTCCTAGTAGAGGAATCGCAATTCTGTTTTTTTCCATAGTAGCTCGTTGAAAACGATCAAATTGATATTACTTTTGAGATAAAGTTAAGCTGGATTTTATTTGAAACGTGTTTTTCTTTTAATACCCGGCTAAATAAAAGATATAAGAGGGCTGTTTTTAAAGAAAAAAAAAATTTGGAGCAAGAAACATAAAATGTCTTTAATTAGATGGCCAGCAATAAGCTTGTTGAAAAAAAATGTGATAGATTTAAAAAACAAAGAAGGTCTCAACTATTACTATAAATACAGGTTGTTATTGTCCTCATTTTAATAATAAGGCGTAAATGTAAAGATTAGGCGTAATTAAAGTAGAATTAATACTTATCTTCACTATTGTTATTACTATAAATATAGTTGTATGTAGCTAAATAGAAGGTGTCTTTAATTATGTGACCATATATATAGGTATGTATATCAATAGTCTACCCACCATAGAAATATTCAATATCTTTTTATCTCCATTTGGAATTAGTGCTGTCACATTTACAGCTTTGCGTATATTGTAATACAATGTTTTTGATTTTAATCTATAGTAACATAAATAGGTAACATTAAAATTTATGTTACATTCTAAACTTATTTAGTCGAACAATATAATAACCTAACTTCTTGTGACTTCCATTTATGTATAATCAAGTAGACTCATAATAGTACAGGTTTAAACCTCAGTGGTTTTTTAGTTGCTAATATAAGTAATTGTGTATTTTTTATTTGTAGAAATGATAAATGAAGAAAAAAAATTATAACCTTAAAAAAGTTTGTTAGACTATTAGCTGTGTGGTGCTAGGAACGCCACATGAATGTAGGAGCAAATTGATTTTAAACTAATCTTATATTTTATCTACATGTATAAGCTAGATCTAGAGGATGGGCAGCAGCATCTTTCTGTGTAACAGCAATCATCTGCTACTGCGATCGCCAACATGCTTGCCCAGCGTGGCAGATGGTTGCTATTACACAGTATTATCATTCTTCAGATTTTTCCCTTTGTCGCTTCTTAAGACACCCTCGCCGGGATGAGTAGGGGTGGTTCTATTCTTAGCAGAAGCGCGCAGTTTATATAGGCAAAAAGGCTCGGTCTACCCTAACAATACGACGTAGGCGGCGATTTAGTGAAACTAAGTAGGAGATGTATGTACTACCTACCTACCCTGTCGAAAATGCCTTAGCGCGGCACAGTAATTAATTTATCATTCAAAAATCCCAAATCATAGCATAATGTGATAGAAAACCAAATTTAATAAGTCAATTTACGTCGCAAAGTAGGTCACGGGTTCAAATCCCGATTGTAACGAATTTTTCTTTAAAAATTTCGAACTTAAGTTAACTAACTTACTATTTGATTGTATTAGGTAAACTAAAAGCTAATGGATAAAATGTAATATTAATATAATAAACGTAAATACATGTAAGTACACGTAAATGGAGTCAAATTTATGTGTTATAAATAATATGGGTAAATTGAATAAAGGATACAACAAAAACACAAATATCGCCATAGCGTGGAAACTAACAAAAAACTGCTCCTGAAAAATATGTTGTAAATGAAAAGTCCTATAAAACTAAGTAAGCCTGTAACTGTCCCACTGCAGGACAAAGGCCTCTTCTTATACAGAGAAGGAGCACGCTATCTTACGGGTTGGCGATTTCAAATTATTAGTCCAGGTTTCCTTACGATGTTTTCCTTTACCGTTAGTCAGTGCCTCAGTGGTGTCTTAGATTAACTAAGAAAATACAAATGACATTGAAAAAGTCACATTAGTACATGCCAGGTTCGAACCCACACTTTTCGCTTTATTTATTAGATGTAACTCAAGACAGGTGAGCAATAATATAATAGATATACTAAAACGAAAACTGTTTTATATTATTTTTATATTTTTTTTTTTATAGACTCACGCCTGTATTCCCCAGAGGGGGTAGGCAGAGGTGTGCAGTACACCCACGTTTCGCCTGCTATTTTTTATTAAGTCCCATGTAATAGGGGGCGAGCCTATTGCCATTAACCGGGCACAATTCCAGACTCCGTGCTGCTACTGAGAATTTCGTAATGGAAAAACCCAATAACACTTTTGCCCGACCCGGGGATCGAACCCAGGACCTCGTGCTCAGCAGTCGCGCTTGCTACCACTAGACCAACGAGGCAGTCTGTTTTATATCCTCTTCTTTAAGCCCTTTTAAATTGAATCCTAATGCAGCACCAAGATTAGCAAATGGCATTTGCGTGATAACCTTAAATGCAAGGTATGGATTGAATTTGAAAACTTGGGAGGTCATGATAATGAATATGATAAATAAATCAGGTCATTTGAGGTTCGGTGCGCGATGAGCCTCAAATAGATTTAACTTATTAACGTCTAAATTGAATTCTTAACTCAGATGGCATTTACGTGTCAGACTTAATGCATTGTGACCTTTGAAACTTTAAATTCATGATTAATAAATCAGATCTTTTGAGGCCCGATAGCCTAAAATAGTTTTAATTACCTGACGCGTGTGGCTTCATTTACTAGATATGTCGCTCAAAGGGAACCGAATTGTGGCCTTTGTCTTTAGCTAGAGGTTTTCAACAGATTCTGAACTAGCTCTAACACAGCTAGTTAGGAATTAGTTCAAAATAATTGAGTTAGTTTCATTTCTATTATGATACAACCGTGAGTAGTGTTGCTAGATCAATTTTTTGAAATATGGACTTAAATGAAAAAAGAACGGGACAGTTACGAAAAATTCGGAACGCAGGTAAATTGCACGGTTACAATAATTTTATTAAAAACCACAGGCTTATTAAAATCTTTCTCACTACTCAATAGGATTGGTTATTTTTATTAAAATCTATCTCAATCTAACTATTGGGTCGGTCGAAATGTTGGCGGGACGTGTCTTGAGATGGCTTAAAAGCGGGACAAACCGTAAGGCACTTAAAACCATTATTCTTTATTTTCCTTATTTCACAAATTAATTGAATACCTATTTTAATTGCTGAAAGGTCTCGTCAATAAGTCTCGATTCAACTATCAAATGAAACCTTTTTTTACAAACCTGGTGTTTGAGTTAAAACACTAATTAATTTAGATCAAGTTTGTTGACTGACGCTGCAGCACCACTCTAGAATTCGAAACAAAGTTAGCTTGTATAGACAGGCACGGCATTTTGTTGCAGTTTGCAGAACTTAAAGGCAACACTAATTAATTAAATCGATGTTAGTAGTCAAAGGTGTAATATAAACCATTGACCAAGAAATTGTGAAGGAAAACTTTTTTCACAATCTTTTTCAAGACTTAAACATGCGTTTTTATACAGGCTTTAGGACAATGTTATGCTACCTTTTTCGATCTAAAATCTGTAACGTTCTAATCTCTACTTTGCGTTTGTAAACTTTCATTTGTATGATCAAGGTAAGGTGCCCTGTATCCCTAAGAGGATGTTGTTGTACATAGGATTTCCGTGGTATTACAAATGTACACATCGTGGCATCGCATAGTGGGCACCATCTCAAAAGACCAGCTTATTTGCAGATCCAAACAATCGGATCCCTTTAGACCTTACCTAAGTCTTTCTTGGAAAACTACCTTAGTTGTATAATATTTTATAAGCCGTCCTACTTTCCACACCTTTAAAGCAGCTAGATTTTATAATTTGATATCACGTTCCTAGTAATAAATAATTCTTACACATAAGCTTATTTTAGCCGCAGTTACAAGTTAACGATGCGGTGGGCGTTGCAGTTAGTCACATTCACACGTTAGTACTGATTAAATATTAAAAATGAAAAGAAGTTACCTAGAATTACGTTGTCGACAAACGATCAGTTATGAAATGAATGTTGTTTTAAATATTAGTTTTAAAATATGCAATCATTACAAAAGAAAAAATATAAAAATTTTCTTTTGTATTATAGCTGGATGACGCTGCATCGACAAGAGCGTAAGCTCTTAAATTAATGATGATTATAGATGGAAACCTACAGTACGATATTTGTTTGGTTACTTTAATGTTGTAACTTTTTTAAATTTATAAAATACAAGCACTCGGCCAGTAGTTTTCCCAATCGCATAATTGCTCTAAACGTCCTGTAATAGTTGTTAGTTTACACGAATTTGGTCAATGATCATTTTCTGCGCTCTAAATCAATCCAACAATCATACGGTTAGTCATATATTGATTTTAAATTCACGTTAAAGGCTTAGAAAAATTTGAGGTAATTGAAAAAGATATAGGATACGAGTGGGGTATGAACCCGCGCTGTTTTGGCTCCGTTTATTACTTTTACTTTCAACGCGCCCGTCAAATTGTTTAGATTTGCAAACAGACACCCGAGACCCTTCTTTGTCTGATCATTTTGAATTTTGAAGCGAAAAAATATAGGTATTTTATTAAGAAACTAGCTTCCGCCCGCGGCTTCGCCCGCATGATATGTTGATAAATTGTAGCCTATGTGTTATTCTGATGTATAAGCTATATTGTGGTGAAGTTTCATTCAAATCCATTCAGTAGTTTTTACGTGAAAGAGTAACAAACATCCATACATCCATACATCCATACTTACAAACTTTCGCCTTTATAATATTAGTAGGATAGGATGTTTGACGGCACGCCTTGATAAACACATTGATTCTCGCTACCTAAAGGGATGCGATATTCTAAAGTTAGATCAGATGCCCGGATTTTATATGGTTACACTCCTTATCCAAACTGTCCAAGATCTTTTTATCTGCCGGTATCAACAGTTTAACGTGCTTTCCGCGGCACAATTAAAAGCGTCTATTCCACAAATGTTAAAGTTGCAAGGACATAAAACGCCA
The DNA here is from genome assembly GCA_936450705.2 of Protodeltote pygarga. Classification (NCBI taxonomy): domain Eukaryota; kingdom Metazoa; phylum Arthropoda; class Insecta; order Lepidoptera; family Noctuidae; genus Protodeltote; species Protodeltote pygarga. The sequence continues at coordinate 18,753,389 of OW388248.2, forward strand.
TTTACAAATTACTTTTTCCACCCTGGCTCTTTTTTTTGTAATTTAGTTAATTACTTTGAAACATTATTTTATTTTTTGTATGCCATTATCTACGTAAACGCAATAATGATTGTTTATTAATATACGATATACGTGCAGTAAACATGTTGTCATCGTGTACAACACTACTACGATTTGACGTTTAAATGACTGTCTAAAGTAACATGATGACCCCACCACCAAGGGTCGGTGATGGTGTGATGTTCGCACGGACTAAAAACTACATGGACGTCTGAGTATTTACCGCGCTACCGCCAAGTGTTGACCTACAGTTGTAGGCCGCCTGACCGCCACCGAATTTCTGTAAAAAGCGCGCGTGGAACACGACGCGATGTTCTTTCGGGCCTTTTAGACCGGCGAGGCGATAAGTTGGGCAAGAATTGAAATTTGTATGGCAAAATTTCTATGCCCTGCCTATTTTTGGTGTAAAAAGAGCGAGAAGATGTGCGAGACAAGAATTGAAATTCCAGCTCCTACTTGTATAAGAAGCAACTCGAACAAGAAGCGATATATCAATACAATTTCTTTTATGTGCGTACAACACTGTCAAATATTTCATCTGGGTATTGCTTCAGAATATAATGTCTATAATGTCTTCCTAAAGTTTTATAGTAGCCCTTCCTAAAAGTTATGTGTATACTTATTTTACACATTATGATCACGCAAAATATCTCCTTTCATTTAACTTAATTTTATTTTATTATTTGATGTTGTCCTTCTATTACGATTCAAAAGATACAGCCCGTGAACCCGTGGACAGACGAACAGACGGACAGTGGAGAACCCTAGAAAGCTATATTTTACATTATTATATGCTTTTCCAGCTCTTGTTTAGCATTAAACCTTTTAGTAGTAATAACTTTAATAACTGCATAACGCATTTCAATTACCATTTTATCTTTTTATTTTATCGGAGTGAAATTCTTTTGCAACAAAATATACAGGTGTTGCCTTAAAAACCTGCCATATTTTAGGAGAACTCTCCCCAAGGAACATAGGTCGAAACCTGAAAACGAAAATTTAACTTCTCAACAAGTGAGTCACGTGACCTGGCTGGTCACGATGTATGAAAAGTCAAATTTCTATTTTCAGATTTCGATCGATGTTCCTTAGGGAAAGTTGTTCAGTAATATTATGAACTTATTACCTCCTTAAATTTGGGAAGCCTTTAAAGCAACGGTGTATAACTTTCAGAATTCAGTTATCAGAAGTTTTTATTGGATACATTTTCGCTATTGCCAACATATTTTTTTTTATGCAGACTGCTAATTCGAACATTCTACTTTATATTGAATATTATCCTCATCTTTTTCTTTTCCTGATATTTTCATCGCATCTAGATTTCTTCTGACACTTTAATTTGCTGTCATGTCAATGCTTGATATCTAGCAGTGTCAAATTATTTTAAAAGGAATAGAAAACCAGGTTCTATCTTCTTTTTCAATAAATTTTCTCGCAATTATTATATGTATTCAAACATTCAAACAAAGTAATTAGTAATTAGCAATTGAATTTTGTTAAGTTTAATGTCAAGTTACACAAAGCTTTTTTTAAATAGAGATAGTAAACACCTTGTCATATGGTTGATGAACAACCTGGTGTCAGAGTTTAAACCGCACGTAGGCCTCTGACATAGCTTTACATACCATTGAAAAATCTCAGGTGTGCTGGTTTCTTAACACTTATTTACACTACTAGGCTATCACTGCTATATCATTAAAATTGCTAAATAATTATAAATATTTACAGAATCTGTAGGTAACTCTCAAAGAAAAAAAAATTACAATCAAGAGAGTTTCATCTTTAGATTTTTAAGAACGTAAACGTATTGAATGATAAACCCACACTTAAAATGTTCTTGTGAAAATAATATTCTACTACAATAGTACTTAACTATAAATATTTCATATGTGTAGGTTTATTTTTCCAAATATTCCTAAGGGAGTAAGCCGGTACTCTTACTTGGATCGTAGGTAGCTTAGTCTAATTGCCATAAAAGCGTTCTATTTTCGGTTAATATTATATTACTGTTTTGTTATTCTTTTTCATTTAGTAAAAAAACAATGTTCATTTTCCATGATAATGACCACGTGTAAGAATTTTCTTAATTTTAATTAAATTAAGTAGTAATTAGTTTAAGTAAATGTTGTACTCATCATCGCATCATGAAAGACTCAAAAAATTGTAACTCTGAAGCCTTTTAAAACTATTCGTGGAGTAAGGCAGAGATGTATGTACGTCCCAACTATTAAACCTCATGGGCGAACACATTATGCGAAAAGTATTGGAAGGATGGAATGGCGGCATACGGGTTGGAGGTCACCTTATTAATATTTTACACTTTGCAGACGACACCACCAGTATAACAGTTTTACATACGTATTCAAATAAAGATCCTTAGACTTTGTGATTTGCAGTTCAGGAAGAACTGTAGCTAACTTAAATGTAATGGGGTCAGTACTGAATAAATGATAAAGTCACTTCGTTTAAAGAAAACTACTTTAGTAGTATTATCCGTGCTTAGGTAGCATGCATTTTTCAGTCAATAATGATGGGTTAGCAAACTACGTAACTGGTTAAAATAGATTAACTTCCTATGGGAACGTAATTAAGTAAATTACACCATTATCGACTGAAGTGACGTTCTCACAATGCACTCATCGATCAACTGTGTCTTGTAAAGTCGATGCTAATTGTTGTCCAAATTGAATTATACATCTACTAGTTTCCGCCCGCGACTTCGCCCGCGTGTTGTTGACGCGTGATCATAAGAACTTTATTTATTTTTGTGATTTTTTTACGTGTAAGCTTATTTATATATAGACTCCTGTATTCTCCAGAGGGGGTAGGCAGAGGTGTGCAGAACACCCACGTTTCGCCGGCTATGTTATATTGTAAGTATATGTTGTAAGTCCCATGTAATAGGGGGCGAGCCTATAGCCATTAACCGGGCACAATTCCAGGCTCTGTGCTGCTACTGAGAATTTCCTAATGGAAATACCACCACCACTACCATAGGTACCACTTTGCCCGACCCGGGGATCGAACACAGGACCTCGTGCTCAGTAGTCGCGCTTGCTATCACGACCAACGAGGCAGTCGATGTTAGCATATTAAATATAATTATTTAATAAGAAATTTTCGGTGTATCGTGCCGACTCTAACCTCTGAGCGACCGTATCCCATCAGAATCAGTCGGGGCGTGTAGTAATATCTATTGGAATACATTACGTATCCGATTCAGTGTTTCAAACTTTGCAGTATTAGAAGGCACCGATGCGATAATACCAATTTTCTTAATATTTTTGTGAATTTTTTACTTGTACATGGTAGCTTATTAAATGTAATTATTTAATAAGAAATTTTGAAAAAACATCAAGTACAAATTAGGTCAGTGTTTCAATTCTTTTTTAAATTTTAACACTGAAACTTTCGTGATTATGTCTACATAGTAAAACAAAGTCGCTTTCTCTGTCCTATATCCCTATGTATGCTTAAATCTTTGAAACTACGCAACGGATTTTGATGGGGTTTTTTTAATAGATAGAGTTATTGAAGAGGAAGGTTTATAATTATTTATATTGCACCCGTGTGAAGCCGGGGCGGGTCGCTAGTATTGAATAGGTTACTTCTTGGTAAGCGGGCACTATTGTTGACCGAATTATCGTTTCTATTAGATAATAATACGGACAAACGCGAGCCTATTAATATTTAAAAAAATGTAAGGCTGTTATCACTTACATGCAATCGGAGAACGGGATTCCGTTTCAATCTTAACGAGGAATGACATTCCTTCGCGACTCCTACAAGATGCGATAACCCAGGCATTTTGTTTTTAAATTGAACAGACTGATAAGTTATAATGAATACGATTCGATTGGCGAAGTCGAAAAATATGGGTGCAGTCCAAACATTGTTTATGTTTTATCGCTATATTCTATACTAATATTCTAGTACTAATATTACCCTGTTCCCGATACCGGTGGTTTCCTATATTTTATATTTTTAAATGTATATTTTTTATATATATTTAAAAATGTATTTTATATGTAATTTGATTGAATAAATATATAATATAATATTATACAGCGGTAAATTTTGTAAGTTTGTGAATTGTAAAGTTGTAGGGGGTAACCTCTTGATCTTCTGAACCGAGCCAATCAAATATCGCCTCAAGTGTTAAAAAACAAGACTTTTCCCTTTTATTGCATATAATTTGGATTAATTGTTAAAAAGATAACACAATGTATCGTGCCTATATCGTAGCCGCGATCGTGTCGAAATCTATTTGTGATATTTCTATCATACGGTTTTTTACAAGCTTTTATTTCGTATTAGGTACAGTCAACAGCAAAAGTAGATGATCAAAATCAGAAATTCAATACTAATTAACGGAGTTCGCGTCAGAACTGTGTGGCGTCGAAGTGATTCAAACGTATGTGATTGTAAATTATACCAAACATTAGTACAGCTGCCATATATTTCGCGAACTCCGTTCATTAGTATTGAATTTCTGATTTTGATCATCTACTTTTGCTGTTGACTGTACAACACGTCAATCTATTTAGAAATAATAATCATTTCATTCATTCATTTGAAACCCGGTAATATAGCCTAATTGGCATGCAGATACATACATACAAATGCATTAATAATAATAATACAGGCTGATTTACCTTTTTGGCAGTCAGGAAATAAATCATAGCACTCAGTACTAACTGAACCACACATAATTTCATCGCAAGTAAAAATGTTTACCGCCCAGCACAGGTGAGCTAGTAAATTATAATAATAATAATCTATCCTGACCGTATTCGACCACAACGACTAGCTTCTAGCAATTGAGAGCTTCGTTGGTGTGCACTCGGGTGACTGACGTATCCTATCTTTGAAGCACATGTACGACCACATACGCCAAAGTCAGCACCCCTCAAAGCAATTATAATATAATGGCCGCGGGTGGTAAATATATTTATATATCCAACTTGTGTCTAGGTGGCTGGCTAGTGCCGCGCCGAACAAACATTTGTAAAAATCTACATCAATATCACGTAAACAATCCAATTTGATCGAATTTCAGTAAAATTTCCCACGATAGACTTCCGTGTGACCTACTGACTGAAAAATATTACAAAAATTATTATTGGTTTGTCCAATGGCGAAGGGTCAATTTATGTAAGCGCTAAACCAGAGCCAAATCGGAGATAACCCAACGGCACAGTCAGTAAACACAATTGAATGCCACTTTTACTGAATTGCGTGAAGTCTTCGCCACTGATAGTGGCTTAGTATAGACTGCACACCGTGCACGTAGAGTTGGGGACGCTTACTACGATATTTATCGAAAATTTATACACTTCTCATCAAAAAAATCTAAACACTTCTCAAATGTATGTTTTTAATGGATTATTAGGAAAATATTGTATTATACGGAAAAAAATTGAAATGTGATATAAAAGTAGGTAGTATAGGGTTTTGAATTCCGTATGTTAATGTTCCAAATTCAAATTAAGTTTTCTCATGCTTCTTGTTTTGTTTAACAAGTCACTTTTCACCTTTATGAAGATCTTATGAAATTTGATAAATAAACCCCGTAAATTAAAAAAAATGTTAACCTACAGTTTATTTAATAATGTGTAAACTCCCCCCGGGCCTTTATTACTGCTTTAATGCGGTTCTTTATGGATTTGATGAGCGTTACGACCACATGTTGTGGAATGTTATCCCATTCTTCTTAAATTGCCTTTTTCAGCTGGCCAAGAGTCTCTGGAGCGGGATCTCGTGCTCGAACTTGTCTTTTTAGTTCATTCCACAAGTGCTCTATGGGATTCATATCCGGGCTTCTTGCTGGCCATTCCATAATGGAGATGCCAACTTCACTGTGATAATCTCGTACGATTCCTGCGGTATGGGCCCTGGCCTTATCATGCATGAATATACAATTTTCGCCAATAACATGTGCACAGGAACCACGTGAGCCTCGAGACAATTTTGGATGTTCCGACGACCGTTTAATGTAGGCAGGCGTGGCCCAAAGTCGAAAGCAAGGTTAATTTTTCTGTCAGCATTAATTGCCCCTAAAAACTGTCCATGAACCGCCACCATATCTTACTTTTTCCTCAATGCAGCACTCTGCATAATGTTCTCCCTCTCTTCTGTATATCTTCTTCCTTCCATAATTACCATACAGCTTAATTTTACTCTCGTCAGAAAAGAGAACCTTGCTCCATTGTAGGTACGACAAATTGAAGTGCTCACGTGCAAACTGAAGGAGCGCTCTTCGATGGTCTGTTGTTAAATTCGGCCCATTGGGTGGGTTGTGTGGTACGAATCTACGTTCCTTTAATCTTTGTCTAATTGTAGAGTCACTTACAGTCACCCTTTGAACAATACGGAGCTGTTGCTGCAGTTCAAAATCATTAAAGCATCGATTTTGCAAAGAAACTGTTGCAATAAATCGGTCGTCTCGCTCAGAAGTGGCCTGATTCCTACCAGATCTTGGACGTTACGTGAATGAATCAGTCTCCCGATAGCGTTTGTACACTCTATAAACACACGAGAGGCTTAGGTGTAGTCTTGCAGCCACAACACGTTGAATAAGACCAGAATCCAGCAACACCACTACTTGGGCGGCTTCTGCGGGTGAAGTATCCATGTGTGGTGAAAAAAAGTCTTGGTAACACTCGTCACAGAGCTTATTAATCAAATTACAAACAGTAAGTTTTAAAGTAAATCATTATTTTGTGATTTTTCACACATCAATTAACTGTAGTCCGATTAGACGCTTTCCTTCAAAACAATGTTCCATTTCTATTTATGGGAAAAAAATCAAAAATTTTAATTTAAATTCAAAACTCTGTTACACCACTGAATAGGCCAAACTGCCAACTAATAAAATGATGACTTTTTTTTAAAGAATTGTTCTTATATTTTCGTTATTTATCGCCAGAAAAAAAATCTTCGTAGAGTTTCGATTTTTTTGATGAGAAGTGTATATCCAAAAAAATTGTGTGTTGCGAACCACCCAGAACGAATTTCGTGGGGCGAGGAAGATTATTTTACAGCTCTCATGTCACTATGATTATATTAGAGACTAGCTTTTCCCGCGTGGCTTCGCTCACGTAGACTATAAGATATTTTGAATAGAATTTATTTATTTAAATCGAATTAATATAATCTAGATAGTACTGCCCATGAGAACAACTTGTACTGCTTTGAGTCGATGTCACTATTTTTAGTGTCATTGTATTAGCAGAATTAGGTACAGGGCGAATGACAGTCAATTACAATGTCGGCATAGCAATCACAAATAGTCGCCTATAATAATAATCTAATTCTAAAAGATTTCCAAGGTATTTTCAAAGGAAAATCAAGGTACTTATAAGGTAAGTTTTTCTTTCAAATATAAAAGAACAAATAAAATTGAAATATCGAATTCTAATCCGATTTATATTTGATATTCCAATTTTAAAGGGTAATACATTGCACCAAGCCAGTTTAAATCAAAAGCACTAAGGAGTATTGATATCAACTTCGATGCAAATCACCCCCAAAATAACTTTCTACCCCTTTTTAACCTTAGGCGATAAAGCCCGAGAGGCGCCCGTTAGGCGATGAGATTTAAAAAAATACGAAACACGTGTCCCTTCAATTTTGTAAAAGAATGTTTATGCAAAATCACGTTGTCCCATACAAACTTTGCCCCCGTTTTTCACCCCTTTAGAAGTAGAATTTTGAAAAATCCTTTCTTATCTAATCCCTACGTCATACAAAGAACACACCCTCCAAGTTTCAGATCTCTACGACCAGCTGTTTAGGCTTTGCGTTGATCCGTCAGTCATTCAGGACAAAGCATTTTATATTTATAGATGATCTATTGTGACAGTGCTTCAAAGGACAAGTTTCAAGTCCATCATATTCAGACTATTGTCTGTATTAAGGACACTTCAAATTCTATAGACGGAGACCACTAAATCTACAAACGAATTATTTTATAAAAAGCCCTCCGCCTATAATAAAGAATTTTATTTCAAACATTAAAAGCTTGTTTTTAGCTATTGAGCAGTCTGGGGGTTTTTTAAACGTTAAGGTTTTCAACTATATTTTATTTATCTATCCGTTTGCTGGACTCAAGGTACAATTCCTTGCATCGCGGCCGATCGCACCCGCGCGCGATTGATCACGTGCGGCTGACGCGCGCGGCTGATGCGACAATAGTCGTAATTTCCGACTTTCCGATGTTTCAGACGCGCGTGGCCGGCAGACGTTTAAGATGTATTTTTAACCCCCAACGAAAATCAAAGGGTGTCATAAGTTTAACATATATGTATCTCTGTGTAAATAGTACCTATCAGGAAGTTTTATAATTATAGACCATACCAGTCCAACCTTTTTAAGGGTTACGTAATATTGGTTTATTAGGTACTATATTTATATGATGAGCTTCGGAAAAATATATGGTAGATGGCCCATGGCGCCTCTCTCAAAAGATAGCATCTTAGTTCCTTACAATTACAATTCACTCACACAATCTTCAAACTGTACTTCTCTTATCGCATGGTCAATGCATGGAGACAGCAAGTCTAAACTGCGCATTGCCGATACTAATACACGCGACAATGAGACGGCAACGAAGAGATAGAATCTACCTACCTTATTAGTAGGGTCAGTACCTACACGAGCTTACGTTTTGCTGACGCGACTGAAAGTAAGCAAGCCAGTACTGACCTACCGCAGTATTCGCAATACTGTCCCAGTCAGCGAAAGTTACGTAGGTATACTCACGTCAAAATTAGATGCAATATGATAGAAGTATATCTTAATATACTTTAAATTATGCAAGCATTTAAATGTAACCTAGACAGGGTTTTCATTATAGTTGGGTCATAGTGAACTGAGTCGTATGGCCACAAATATTTTTTGTCTATCTGTCTCCTTGCATTCTTGGCTTATGGGGCGCATTAGTCATGTGGCTAATAGTAGAAAGCGGATATCGACAATGTTAATAAAAATAAAAAACCAAAAGAGTAAGGCAGTGACAAGATAGATCAGTTGATATATAAGAGCTGCCCGTGATACAGCAAAAACTCAAGCCCCAATAGTGTCTATATTAACCTCATTTAAATTTGTTTTTAAACTTATAACGACCGTAAGTATTAATAAAAAATCATTATAAAATTATTGACTACATTAAGAATAGCTTTACAACGCAACAGGACTCGCTCGGCCATAATTCGCTAAAACCGCGACAATATTTGACCTTCTCTGCTAATAGGTCAGTACAGGGCATCAAGTTCATATCAACCCACAATATTGATTGATATAGCTGGCAGGATTTGCGGTCAGGAACAATGTGTACGGAGCATTGATTGAAGCATATAATTTATCCACATGGAGACATCAAATTGGATTCTTTCACCATGCTATTCTATCTCTAGTCAGCTGGTATGACGTCATGTAATTTCATGTCCCCAATCGTGTATCATGAAAATTATTTCACATTCATCATTGATTCCGGCGGGTGTGTGGCTAACATCAACATTTATCATTGCGTCCATATTTACACTGTAAATGTGATACCTATGTCGGTGAGCGTGGACTGTAGATAACTAGGACTAAAAATATTCATTATTGTCTTCTTTTGAAATGCCATAATCGGAATTCTTATATTATTTTTCTTTCTATCTTATCCTTCAGCTGTGAACCGTGTCACAATTATTTCCTTTAAGTATATGCTTTGTTTACTAGTGTGCAATAATAAATAAATTATACAGTAGATATTAGCATATTTATAAAAATTACATACATCTTGTTTGAAAGGCTAAAGTTGAAATGTTTTAATTCTTTAATTACCTATTTTTGCATAATAGCTTTCGTGATCTTATATGCAGGGTAAAAAAAATAATGGGCCCTGGAGGGAAACCACTTCAAAGCCATAAGATTGATTATTTTAATTAAAGGAAACGTTACTTTATTTTTTGAAAGAAATAAAACTGCATTCACAGATTTTTCGACAAGCTTACGTAAACCGGGAATCGAATCAGCTAAATAATAAAAAAATAAAGACTCGCTATTTTAATTTCACTAATTGATAGGATTATTGTTCAGAATAAAATCTCTCTAGTAAATATTTGGTATTAACTCGTCATAAAAAATAATATTTTAAGGTTTAGGTAAGCTTGTCAAACAATCGGTGAATGCAGTTTTGTTTGTTACTTTAAAAAAATAAATGAATGTTTCCTTTAAGTAAAATAATTTATCTTAATGATTTTAAGTGGTTTCCCTCCGGGGCCCATTGATTTTTTCACGCGGTATATCATTACGGTACGCGAGCCTCACCCACGGGTGAGGTCCAACTAGTCGGGCAATTCCGAAACCAACTTGTGAGTAAAGCTGTAATATAATTAATTGATGTTTAATTTCCTATCATTGATAAGATAAGCCACTTAACCCGCAACATTTGCCGTACCTTGGCACGAACTGAGCTGCCGAATCGCGCACCTATCGAATTTCAAGTTCTCTCGTCGAAGAGACGCCTTCGTAAATTCAATTTCCACAAATTATTTACTCAGTGCAAGTGCTATTGCAGCTGACAGCGAAACGACATTACCAACCTTTATTTAATACAGACACAGATACACAAGTTGAATATAACATTAAGTACTTTATTTTCCGTCGGAGGTTAAAAACCGGACAGGTGCGAGCCTGAACATTACAGATATTCCTAAACTTTGAAAGTAAACTAATTAAAGATTAAGTCAGATGTAGGTACTATACAAGGCTTTTAACATTATTGTATTTTATGTAGATTTATTTAAATAGATAAAAGGTCGAGCACAATAATAATAACTAACTAAATATACACCTAGAAATAAATGTCGCGTCATTAAGTGTATGTGTATGTAAGGCGCGCGTCACTGGTGGTTAACTTACTGCAAAATCTCTTCAACTGCAGATTGTTTTTAATAGCAAAAAAATTTGATATTACTATAAATTAACTATTTCCGACCTCCAGAGCATTAATTAGTATTTAATATTACTTTCAACTTGATATTTCCATGCATTACTGACAATAAGGATCTTGACAGGCAGATGGATAGTTAGTGGTCCTATCTTTTGAGGTACGGAACCCTTAAAACAAAAAAAAAACGTATTTTTTTTAAAATTAGACCCCCGCAACATTTCTGGTAAACATTCAGTTTAGTATAATTGATACACATTGAGTTTCACGAATAAATGACACACCTTTTATCTGGAACTGCATTAACAGATTATCAACGTCTTTAATTGCTGGAATTCCCCATTTCCCCGAAGTTGGACTGTCAATTCAAAGCATTCCAATTTCTAGAAAGCCATTTCATTTTAAGTATTGGTATTGGTGTATTTTCTGTTGTTTTTCAGAATCAACAAAGAATATCATTTTAGTGATCTCTTCTTAAAAGATACGCCTTTTTGGTTGTAAGTAAAAAAACTGTCAAAGTGCGAGCTGAAAACGTTCCGTAGTTTGTTACTTTTTTAGATTAAGGCGCCTCTTACCGCTAATCCGCTATCTCGCTCGCACATTGAAGATATAAAATCAATGAATATAGTTATGAAAAATCGAACTACACCATATGAAGGAGAACAACATACTTAACTAAGTTTCAGAAAAAAATTCAGCTTGATCGAAACATGTTTTCAAGTAAATTTTTATTTCATTCCATTTCTATGCATGAAAACATGTTTTGATCAAGCTGAATTTTTTGCTGAAACTTAGTAATGTTGTTCTCCTTCATATGGTGTAGTTCGATTTTTCATAACTATATTCATTGATTTTATATCTTCAATGTGCGAGCGAGATAGCGGATTAGCGGTAAGAGGCGCCTTAAGTTATTTTTTTACGAACAATGTATTGTCAGACTTTAAATGCCAAAATGGCATTGCAAACTTACAACTTGAAGATGATGGTCTAAAATGTCGTGCTGACATAATTAAACCGTCAAACACCGAGAATTGAAACAAAAGGAACTCAATTAGTAGAAAAGTTAAGCCCTTGTTGAAAGAAAAAATCGATAACAAGCAAGATTTGAACCTGCGACCTCCTGGGTCTTTTACCCAGGAAGTCGTAACTTTGCATTATACATTATTACGTAATTTATATACAGTTACTTTCCACCAGTAAATTTGCATATAAATAAACTGTGTTATTTAAAATATGATAAATAAATATTTTATAAGGTCAATTGTGACAATACCACCCTTATAACAACAATGTACTATTTTTGCGTCTTTGTCAGTCTCTCCGTCCACCTACGCGCGCAAAACCAACGCAGGTCGTCGCGCGGAAAAAAGAAAAAATATAATTTTTCACAAATACTTATTTGTATATAAAATTCATTACTCAATGACGACAGAGTTATCTTTTAATCACAAAAAAATCAACTTAAAACAATATTAAATAAACCTACTTATCTATTAAATTAGATTGTATAAAATAATATTGTGTTTTGAGATTTTTTTCCTCACTTAGTCATGCACACATGGCTCTACACCCTCGCTTTTAGCTCTTAAAGCTTTTACTATCATTCAATCACCATTTTAAATGTCTGTACATGTTATGTAATTTACTTTGAAAACGTTTTATATATTTTTTTTAATCTTTACTTAAGGAGCTTTGTCAAAGAGACTATTTCGCTCCATAAGGCCCTTAAGATAACATTTTACATACTTATACAATATTATAAATACAATCTCTTAAATTACAAACACAATTATATAGAAAATAACTCCTATCGCCTACGCAAACCTGCACAAGTGTATATACAGTGCTCTGGCCGTTTCCGACAGAACACTGTTGCAACCCCCTATTTGTCTTGAATTTACATCATACTGAAACTGCAGCACTGATAGCCAAGTGGTATGATCGTCGACTGACAAGCCAGTGGTCTCGAGTTCGATCCCAAGGCGCGCACCTCTTACTTTTCGTAAGTTATGTGCGTATAAATTATCAGTTGCTGAAACGGTGACGGAAAACATCGTGATGAAACCAGCACACCTGAGAGATTTTTCAATAGTGTGTAAAGCCATGTTAGAGGCCTACGGGCGGTATAAACTCTGACACCAGGTTGTAAACCATACGATAAAAAGAAGAAGATCATACTGAAACAGAAATGTGTCCTCAGATCCTCGTTCCGAACACACTTCACCACAATATGAAAAGCATCTTCTACTTTGCCACATTGTGACCAGTCTGGTGCAGTTTTATATTTTCAAATTATGATACTTGTTGAATAATTCTAGTTTTAAATTAACAGGCTGGCAGGCACGTCTGCTTACAGAATGGAATTTTCTTTCTGTTTTCATTCTGTTGAATATAAAGTGTTGGTAAGAAAATTCCACACAAAAACAATCATGATGTTACTGACGGCGTGTAACGAATGAAACGAAAGGCGCTGGAATTGATTAAACCACAGTTTATTTTGAAATACTCTTAAATAATCTTAATACAAAGGTGAACCCGCATGAACTCCTAGTTTCCCCGTTGTCATTACTTTTTTGAATTTAGAATACAAAATAGAAATCCAAAAAGGTGATGTGCAAATGAGTTTGTAACTACATCTCAAATGTTTTGAAATGACTTTTTTTTGTGTGGAATTCTCAACATGGTTAATCAAACTCATAAGTTGGGAATGTAAAGGACCAACCAAGCAAAGAATAATATTATACATACAATTCAAAGATTTTCTTTCTTTATCGTATGGTTGATAAACAGCCTGTCAGAGTTTAAACCGCGTCGTAGGCCTTTGACATGGCTTAACACACCGTTGAAAAATCTCTCAGGTGGATGGTTTCCTACTACTACTTTATACTACTAGGCTATCACTGTTATATCATTAAAATTGGTAAATAATTATAAATAGAGATTGTGAAACTCTCAAAGACAGTTTCAGTCAGTGTAGGTAGTTTTCATCATACGATTTTTAATAACAAAAAACGTATTTAATGATATAAGTACCCACACTCAAAAGGTTGTTACGAAAATAACATTCTACTATAATAGTAAATATTAATGTATTCTTAATGTATGTATGTTTTAGTCTGTCTGAGTATCAGCTTACTACCTACCTCTCGGAACGTAGGTAGTTTTGTCTAATTGCCATTATAAACATTCTATTTTCGATTAATATTATATTAGGTACTGTTTTTTATTTCGTAAAAAACAATGTCCGTTTTCCATGATAATGACCTTTCTTAATTTCATAGGTAATGATATGTGTTTATTTTTTCGATTATGCCGAGAAGTAGTAAGCTTATACTCGGCTTACTTGGAACTAAGGTAGTTTGGTCTATTTTCTTCTATTTTCGATTAATTTAATTTTTAAAAAAAACCTTTGTTTAAACGATGTGGAATAATGAAAGATGAATAAAAAAAAAATATGAATTATAATTAGTTTTAATAGTATTTAGACATCAGAGCGAGCGCAGTGTGGACTGACGCGTGGAACGTATTATGAGATGTGTAGGTACCTACTATCTAATTAGCCTAATAAGCGTTCTTTTCTCGATGAATATGAATTTGGTATTTTGCTACATATTTATTTTGTTTTTATGAAAAACAATAATATTTTTCCTTCTTCCTACATATTAAGTCCACGTTTAGGAAAATTCTTAATTTAATTGGTACTTATATGTTCTAAGTATCTACAATTACTTACTCCAGTGTTCTTCAACCTTGTTCATTACACGGCCTCTTTAGTATGAATAAATATTTCGCGTTGCTACCCGTTGCTTTTTTTCATTATTTTATTTTATAACAGATTAATGTTCAATTCAACATATTTATATATTTTTTATATAGAGTAGAATATATAGAGTTATATACATTTTTATTTATTGAACAAAAACACAAACATAAAACTATTAAAATACAATTAAAACTAAAACTAAAAACTAATACTAAAACTAACGCTAAAACTAAAATAAAAATAAAAATATTTATTCATTTTCATAATTATGTCCTTTAGTTAAAATTTTTCGTAATAACTCTTTTTAAACTTTATTGTTTTTTTTACTGCAGTAGCTTTCCCAACCTTTTACAACTTCTATAGAACTTTTATAGAAGCTTCGCGACCCCCTGGGGGTCGTGACCCACAGGTTGAAAAACACTGACTTACTCTATAGTAAATCTTAATTTCAATCTGAACTTGGCGCATAAACAATTTTAAAGAGTTTGGATTGCATCGCAGTTTGGACTAACGCGTGAACCATGATAATGTTCAAAAGTTTTGTTTCATTTATAATTATTTAATAAGAACACATAATAAATAATAATGTGTAAAAAATGCTACATGTAAAAGTTCACAAAAATATATAGTTTTTTACTTTTTTACATGTTTGCTTTGAAACTAGAGACGGAATAGCGCGTGATGTTTCCCGTGGCCTTTCGGCGTACTTTCACGTGTCGATCGCTTACCGGGTATTAGGCTCTGAAGTTTTCTAGAATTTGGGCGAAGGACAATTAGTGTATGGCGTTATCTTATTTCATACTAAGTAAGTGATGGTTAACATCTAACCGCTGATCATAAATGATCAAATTAATAATAGTTCATGTTTAAACGTAGTGTTGTCGGTCATTGTGGAAAGTTTCGTAATAACGAGTAACGGGTTATATCATACGTTTCCGTTTGCCGTCACGCGATATGCGCCTCTGAGTTACTCCTTAACCCGTTACTAATGTATAGGTTCTCGATGAGTATTCATTCGAGCTCTAAAGGTCTCAACCAAGTTTCGCTTTTGAACTGAATTTTTAAAGTTAGTCTAATTAAGTTAGGTTGATAAAGTTAATGCAAAATTTCTTCCTATATCAAGTGTAGTTTTATATAAATGTGTGATTATGTGTTACACAAATGTCAATCAAAAACGTCATCATTCGCGTCGATGTTACCCAGACTTTAATTATTGGTTTATCAGTGACGAGTTTTTGGCGGCCAGCTATTAACACCGTTACAGCTAAAACAAGTACAGAGTCTCCATCACTTATTAATTAATTATCATACCCGCTTGTGGCCTAGCGTGAAGCTATGTCTCAAACGTAGTCTAATTTATTCACTTAAACCAAGAAAGTAAAACACCGTGCCCGGTTTGATTCGCATTTATAAGTACATTTTTTGTTTACAAAATATGAGTTATGCATCGGGCGTGGAGCGGGACAACGTAAAGTAGTGGGCGTATTGTATGCAGTATTGCACTTAGTTTCAGTCAATTCTATACCTACAAAACAAACCCATTTACCAATACGAATAAAAATACAGGAAAAATCAACTTTGAGTGCTTCTTTCATCTCTATCTTTTGCACATAATATCAAAGAATATTATACATTATTCTTAAAATTGCAAATGAAGTTTGGCACTCCAGTCTCCTGACTTAGTGAGTTTATAATAATTCCCAGACTGTAAATGAATAAATAGTAATTAGTAGATCATCATCTTCCTGCCCTTTAGAAGATGGCGTGACGAATTAGATAAGACGAACGATCAAAGGTCCACAATAGCCTTGGACAGAAAGATACGGAAATCATAAAGAGTCAAGCTAACCGTAAGCTAATTAGTAGTAGTT
Organism: Protodeltote pygarga; assembly: GCA_936450705.2. NCBI lineage: Eukaryota > Metazoa > Arthropoda > Insecta > Lepidoptera > Noctuidae > Protodeltote > Protodeltote pygarga. The sequence continues at coordinate 18,770,022 of OW388248.2, forward strand.
AATAGTAATTTCTTGATAAAATAAAATACATAACTGTTAATTATGCCGTAATATCAAAATAGTCTTGACGTGGAAATGTCATTTTCGCAGAAAGTCACTTTCGAACAATGTCAATTTCGAAAAAGTCATTCACTGCAAAGTTAAGTTTGTTTGTAATGAATATTGTTTTTTTTCGTTAACCAAGAGCATTAAAATAAACGTATAGGTACCTACGTCATGTGTCCATCACTACTGGCTTTTCGATACAGCACACGCCATGATAACAAATTAAATGTAGCTATGATGCTAGCCACCCTCGCTAATAACTCTAAACCGATTACATTATATGCAACTACCACTAATGCACTGTTGGTTTACGCGCGACGTTAGTGATTAATTATGTTTCTAGGTACTGTCCTGATGTCCAGTAATTGGAAATTAGGATTCCTACGAAGGGAGGAGTCCACCTGACTGGCTACAATATTAGATTTACCTGTGACCGTAGTTAATAGGGTTAGCTCGACATGGGATGATGGGAAGGTCTACGCTCTAGCAGCCAATGTGAAATAATAACATTATGTCGTCGCCTTTTACATGTTCAGTAAGCAGACAGTTACGTCGGCTCCGTATCATTGGAATTTAATTTCAAGATTTAGATTCAATCAGTTAATATTCTCTGCATCCAACAACAACAACAACAACTCTTTGTGTTATACGTATGAGTTTAGTGTATTTTCACTATATCGATGGGCATTTTTTTCATTATAAAACGCTAGTTTTAATAAACGTTGGAATAAGTTTACTCGTGTTAAGTTTTAATAATATCTGGAATAGTAATAAGTATGACGCTACTGTGTATTTTTATGTTGTTAATATTTATTAATGAGAAGGTTTGCGCCCTATGGGCCGTAACGAGTGCTAGCAATGTTAATGTCTTCTTAGTTAGTATCTCTAAATTAAGCTGATCATTAGGCCATTGTTCCCCTAAAAACCGTAAAACTATATTAGGTCCCAAGTAACATTATATTTGGGAACGGGCGGTCTTAGCTTAAATAGGCCTTTCATAAAGCGCTTTAGGTAATCATGCAATTTTTTTTGGAAAAATTAAGTTTAAATCCGATTTATGAGAATTTGATGTGCCATACTTTAAATCATTCTGATAAAGTGATAACATTGTGTTAAAAATCAATAATAATTGAAACTGATATGACATTACAATTGTTTTTCAATTGTTAACAATAACTAATCCTTAATTATTCTTATTGAATCACTTCTTATTGAACTGTCATACTGCTTGTATTTATTATTTAAAGACGCTAATATAATATCTATTGAGGTTTGTGTCAATGATTTTTGCAGTAACGCTTGCCGCTTTACCACTTTTGACAAACATTTCCATCAAAACTAAATTTCACTAAGACTCAGAAGATTCAACGTTATCTGTCACTTGGTCTTGAAACAAATATAGACCTTGTTGTTTTATGATACACAAACGACATTCTCTCTAAGGGTGGTAAAGCTATACATATATGGTACCAAAAATAGTTTTCATATGCATTATCTGTTAGTTGTATATTGCGAACTTATTGCCAATTACATAAATATATGGAGAATATAAAAGATGCTTCTGTTTTGATGCCCTTTCCTGTCTGTGAATACGCGGTACACAACATTTATTTGATCATAGAAATGTTCTAGTGATTCAACTCCATCGGTGCATTATTTCCTTTTACCAATTCAATTCCTTAGACTAACGCTGTGTCCTTTACATACATACATACATACATACCTAGACTCACGCCTGTTTCCCAGAGGTGTAGGCAGAGACAACGGATTTCTACTTGCTACGATCCTTGCATACCTCTTTTGCCTCATTCACTCTCATCACGTTCTTCATACATGCTCGTCGGTTTAGGGTACTCCTGACCTGACCTTTCTCAAGGACATCCTCGACTTGGTCATAGAATGTTCGTCTAGGTCTTCCCCTTCCAACTGTACCATTCACCCTTCCCATGTACACTTGTTTTGTTAGTCTTCTTTCATTCATCCTTTCTACATGTCCAAACCACCTCAGCATTCCTTTCTCTATCTTACTGACTACATCCTCTTTCACACCACACCGTTCTCTTACTACACTGTTTCTTACTTTATCTTTTAGGGTTACACCGCACATACTTCTCAAAGCTCTCATCTCAACTGCGTTTATTCTACTTTCATCCTTCTTTTGCCACACCCAGCTTTCACTTCCATACATTAACGTTGGCACTAACACTCCACCATGCACGGCCAATCGAGCCTCTTGCGAGACTTGCCTGCTACTCATAAAAGCATGTAGTGCCCCGTTTACCATGTTACCCGCATTTACTCTCCTTTCAATATCTTGTTCATGTTTACCGTCCCTTGTAAACATAGTTCCCAAGTATACAAATTCTTTCACCTGTTCAACTTTCTCCCCTCCAATCACTATATCACACGGCGTCATAAATTCATCCTTTTCAAAAACCATTACTTTCGTCTTTCCAACATTTACTTTCATCCCTTTCCTTTCAAAAGCTTCATGCATAATAGTTACCATTTCTTGCAGCTCATCTGCCGACGATGCAAGCATAACTTGATCATCGGCGTAAAGAAGACAATTAATAAGTAACTCATTCATCTTCAATCCACACCCACTTTCTCTCAAGTCTTGCAAACAACTGTCCATAAATAGGTTAAACAGCCAAGGCGATGCTACACATCCCTGTCTAACACCCTTTTCGATGTCAAACCATTCAGTGTATGACCCATTTATTCTTACGCAAGCTCTGGAGTCCCTATAAAGAGATTTCAGAGCCCGAATAAGACTGCTGTCCAACCCATACATGGCTAGTACTGACCAAAGTTCATTCCTCATCACTTTATCATAGGCCTTTTCCAAGTCTACAAAAGCACAGTAAACCTTTTGATTTTTAGCCAAGAATTTTTCGGCAATTCCTCGTAGGGAAAAGACCTGATCTGTACATCCCATTCCCTTTCGAAAACCCGCTTGTGCATCCCAAATTTTCTCGTCAGTTTCTTTTACAACTCTTTCAATCAACCAATTCTATTATATATATATACTAATTTTACCAATTCAATTCCTTAGACTAACGCTGTGTCCTTTACATAATAATATATCAAAACACGAGTTGCCTTTATAAAAGCTAGTTTACTATTTTGTTGTTTTAGTTGACTTGTTGAAGTAATAGTACAGCCCTGGGTCAAAGAATAATTACTATTGCTACGTAAAGAAGCGACACTCACCTCCCCCCACTAATTTACAGTCCATCGAATCGTCGCATCGAAGTATTAAGCGAGATTATTACTCAGTCTCGTCGCTTAAAGGTGATTTTAAACCGGCGCGGCGTGGCGTGGATGAGCCGAGCATGAATTAAAATCACGCTTACCCTACCCCACACCGAAAGATGTCCATCGCTATACCGCGCCGACCTTCGATGGCACATAGACTCTATTCTTAGAGTAATAGACTTTAATACATATAGTACTAACTAATATTTCAATTCTCGCCACGCACATCCTCGCGCAAATAGACTTTTTACACCAATGATGGGCAGGGCGTGGATTGAAATTTTGCCGTACAAGTTTCAATTCATTCTCGGCCCAGCCACGCCGGTCTAAAACCACCTTTATTGTGTGTAGGTGTTACAAAAGATAGATGTTCCGTCTGGCTGCGACCCGGGGGTTGGTTCTTGTGTAGAAGTAAACAACAATCTATTCACATAAAATCCCTAACACGTCATGATCATTAAAATATGCTACGATAAAATAACATTTTACCTGAAATAATACTTGTTCTTGAGAATAAAAAATCATTGTATAGAAATCTGACAACAGAATCAGATATTATTTTCTAGATCTTGTTCACAAACATTGATTTTAATTGGCTAATATTCAAATTAACAGTGTGTCGTCAGTCATGGTAGCTCATTGGTTAAGGGCACGCTTTCCGGAGACTGGGAGACGGACGGAGACTGGGAGACGGACGGAGACTGGAATTGTAATTGAACCCACACTCACGTGGGGTTCAATTACAATTCCAGTCTCCGTGCTGCTACTGAGAATTGCCTAATGCAACACACAACACTTTACCCGCCCCGGAGATCAAACCCAGGACCTCGTGCTTAGCAGTCGCGCTTGCTACCACTAGACCAAGAGGCAGTCAAAAATAAAATAAAATAATAATGTATATTTTTAGTAATTTTTCATTTAGAAAAAATTACAATAAACTTTTTTTTATTACAAAGCGGGGTGGCAAGCCTGTATATTTATAGTCATGTTAGTCTTAAGGAGTCTTCGCGCTAATCTGCTATCTAGCTCGCACATAGAAGTTGATTGAAGATATAAAATCAATGAATACATAATTATAGAAGTTCTTAAACTTTCGCGAATTGGAATCATGTTTTAAATATTATTTCGGGTCTATTCGCGCACAGATAATTCAAAATAGTCATTATTGAACTAACCTCGACGTTGCATTGACCGTGGTCACGAAAAGACTCTACATAATTATAGTTATCAAAAATTGAATTTAATAAAATTAATTTTACATCTTCAATCAACTTTAATGTGCGAGCGAGATAGCAGATTAGGGCGAAGAGGCGCCTAACAGTATTTAATGTATATTTTTTGTCAACAGATGGAGCGTGCAAACCGACGATACATTCTAACACAAGGTCCGTTAGCCTTCACCATGGGCCACTTTTGGTTGATGATCTGGGAACAAAATACAAAAGCTATATTAATGCTTAACAAAGTTATAGAAAAAAGCGAAATTAAATGCCACTGGTATTGGCCACAAGCGGCCGGAGAAGCCCATAGGATGACTTTCAATGATGTCCAGTTAGCCGTCGAGCTGGTTAATGAAGAAGATTGCAACTACTATTGCACTAGGCTTTTCAAGTAAGTGACTACGTGAGACGAAGTTAAAAAAATTGCATTGTGTTGTAACATCGTGAGTTAAGTTTTAGTTTTATCGTGTGGTAAAATGCGACAAAGGGAAAAATCTGGAGGATAGGTAGCAGCATCCTACTGTGTATTATCAACCTGATATTGTCTGATATTGCGATCGCGAACTCGCTTGCCCAGCGTGGCGATTAAGGGCAGATACCTTTTGATGAGCGCACAAGACAAGTGATGCGTATGAGAAGAGGTCTATGTCCAGCAGAGGATTGATACAGGCAGTGTATGTAATACATACATACTGTAGTTTATATAATACACACATCAAAAGTGTCTAGGGATCAACATATATTTTTGCAATAACTTTTCTCCTGATTGATATTAATTAAAATTTTCTTTAAGGATTCATCAAATAAAGTGTTTTCGTTTGTCACAGTAACGATAAACCAAGTCACCTTTGCATTAATAAAGAAATTTGCCATTTTCCTAATAAAGGGATTTTTGACATTTGAACCACTAACATTAAAGTTCAAAAAAAAGACTGAAATAACAGTTTTCTTTAAAATTTTATTGGGTAACTTAAACAATTAATAATCCGTGTTTCTACCGCGAACACTAACAACACAAGAACATCGGTTTGGCATACTCAAAATGAGTTCATCCAAATCACGCTGTGGAATGGCCGCCCATGTTCGTTGCAACAACAAAAAAAGGTCTTCTTGCGACGGGATACCCTCCATATTCGGCAGAGCTCTTCTCTGTAGCATATCCCATGCATGCTCAATCGGGTTCAAGTCTGGCGACTGAGCAGGCCAGGGCAGGACATTGATGTTAGCTGCGGCGAGAGTATGTCTTACAACTCTTGCGGTGTGCGGTCGTGCATTATCATGCATTAACTGAAATAAGGGACCGATTTGCACTTGTAGAGGAACGATGACGTCTGATACAATCGTCTCAGCATAAATTTGAGCGTTGAGGTTGCCTCTGATCCAAATCAACTCAGTTCTTCCGCCGATCCAAATACCCGCCCATACCATGATGGTTCCACCACTATAAGGATGGACTTCCTGGCAGGATTTTAATCGCTGTTGGCGTCCAGGGGTTCTCCAGTGTCGTATACGTCTTGTATCCGGTCTCATACCAAAACGAGACTCATCAGAAAAGCACACGAAACGCCATTGTTCTTCTGCCCAATTTCTGTGTTCAAGAGCCCATTGATATCGAATCCTACGATTGTGCATTGCTATAGGTGGTACCCGTAGCGGTCTTCGGGAATGAAGGTTCACTTCATGCAAGCGGTTTCTGACTGTTTGGTCGCTAATTAAGTTCCCTGAAGAGTGATGAAGCCTCACGGCTAACATCATGGCGGTTATTGTTGGAGCTCTTCGAGTTAAGATTTGAATGTATCGGTCTTGTCTCCGTGTGGTGCAGCGATACCGTCCTCCATGGCGCTCAGCCACGGTACCAGTGCTTCGGTAACGTGTCCAAAGTCGACTGATAACACTCTGACTTGTATTCAGAGCTAAAGCCACAGTACGTTGCCGGGAACCAGCTTCTATCATTCCCACGGCTCTGAGCATTTCTTCCCTGCTTAAATGACGTCGCCGCTCCATAATAACGTTGGTTTTAATCAGTAGTAGGGAAACAGTAGCACTAATAATGTCTTCAATGCGTTGTATGTTTTTATAGGGAAAATATTGACAGCTGATTTTCATCTTTTACTCGAATTTGATTCACAGTTCCTGATTCAAATTATGAAATGCACCAAAAAGGATCCATATAAATTTATAAAATCATAAATTTATTACAAAGCCACATCTCAATCTCAAGAAATCCGCATAAAAATGCTTGATCCCTAGACACTTTTGATGTGTGTACATACTATGTATATCGTAGGTGGTTATGCCTTGTTGGTTCCACTGTATATTCGTTCTAGCTTCGACCAAATAACAAGTCTTGTTGATTCAAGGTAAACACAGACTAAGTTTACTAAGGGTGGCTTGTAAGATTTATGTAAATAGATGCAGCTAGCTTCCGACAACACGTGTAGAAGTATATAATTACATAGTGTAACATATTTCTATTGCTAAGTATTAACTGTGAATCTTTTAAAAATATCTGTTAATGTATAGTCAGGGCGTGATTTTACGTATCATTGAAAAATCTCTCCCCTTCTGTGGAAAAAAAGGTCTGCTGGATTCCCCACGATGTTAAAAGGCACTAATGTAGTCACATAAAGTCTAATTCCAGTTCCTCCGTAAACGAATGAAACGTGATGTTTATTCGTTCACATTACTATTAATTATTTATTGCTATTAGCGAATTAGCGAATTATTGCTATTTTAGTGCAGTGATAGCAATAAAAATCAGGCAAGTACAGGAGAGATTCGCGCACGAATGGTTCCGTATTAGATTAGATAGAGATTAAATAGAATTTTTATCAATTAATTTTGTATTAATAGTTAAGGAATAGAGCAGATATTTAGCAGTGATAGTGACCAAATCAAAGGTCGTAGGTTCAAAACCCAGGGACCTCTGATTTGTCGAATTCATGTGCGTATTAGAAATTATTTATCACTTGCTAAAACAGTAAAGGAAAACATCGTGAGGAAACATGTCCGAGGCCTATGGGCGGTTTAAACACTGACGCGAGGTTGTTGATAAAGAAAATCATTGATAAACAAATATCTTTGACAATAAATTATTTTATTAGAACAAGCAAGCCTTAGTAGGTAAGGTTTGTCGATAGAAAACTTAACGAGCGCTGAATCCTAGGGTGCAAGGACCGATTTAACAATTTAGTGTTAATTAACACTAAAGTAAATACTATATATTGAGACAAATGTTTTTCGATGTAAGTATCTTGAAAGCAAGTGAAATGTTTCTTGAAAAATATATACTGTTTCATTTACATTGCAAGCTCGGCAGTTCATAGTTTGCATGACAAAATTATAATTATATTCATATTCTTTATTGCGCAGTTCCACAATGTAAATTAGATGGTAAAACATAAAAATAGGTTTTATCACGGATCCAGATTGGGCACAGCAAACATAAATAAATACTAGAAAGATAAATTAAAATATCATATAGGTACCGAATTAGCACCCGTGGGTAAAAGCTGGTGTCACGTAAAACTATATTTGCTTTAGTCTTTACAGAATCCACAACAGTGTAGTGGTAGTCAAAAAATTAAATCATATGGATTTAAACCATTAGATACAAAATAAAATATGCCAACATCTAGTCCACGGTACTTCTACTAGCATAGCATATCATCAATTCGACGTCAAGGTCGCGCAATACCGGGTCCCCGCGCCAATTGTACTAGGATCAAATTTAATTGTTTTATTGACTTCTGATTGAGACAATGCTTAGAAAATTTTTAGATACAGGATTTAGGTTTGAAATTTTATTAGTGACTAACTTGAAGATAAGTTTTGATACAAACGATATATTTTTTTAAATGTTCCATCAAGCGAGACAATACGACACATAACTAATACTCGTAAAGGACACAGAACATAATTATCAATATACATAGGTAAGTCAAGTTCAAACAAAGTCGAGTTTGTTCGAACACTATAACTCGAGAACCGCTCGCCCGTGTATGATTTATTGCATTTGTCTCCGCCTAGAATAGAAAAAATATGGAATTATACCTCTAGAGTATGGTAGGGTAGGGGTAGTGTAGGGTAGAGGTAGAGTAGGTTGGAAGTAGAGTAGGGTAGGGTAGAGGTAGAGTAGAGTAGGGTAGAGGAAGAGTAGGGTAGGGTAGGGTGAGTATGGTAGGGTAGAATAGGCGTAGAGGCTTCGGCCGACAAAAAAAAGAGAAATAAATATTATGTTTAAACGTATGTAATAAAAATTGACCTCAGGTATAATATTTTTTCCTATAATGTGTAAATGAGCTTATGTCTTGTTTTTCAAAAAGCAGTATATTTTGCTTAGATCTTAGATCCTGAAACTTAGATCCAGAATACGCTTTCGTTCATGGAGAGTAATCATGTTGAACTTTTTTAAATTTAACAGAATCCCCGATGAAGCACATTTATCCATTACGATTTCACGAGCTGTTATAATTAGGTATAGCATTGAAAAAAAGTTAAACTAGTAAACTGTGTTGTCTTAAAATGAAAAATGTAATTCTTATAAAATCGGGAAAACATTTTTCACTACAAAGTTAAGTTGTTTTTCGTTAGTGAAGTCCTTATTTAATTAGTTCTGATTTCTAATTTCTCAGGTTGTACGATTTAGAAAGCGGGACTAGCCGCGACATAATGCAATACCACTACACCACATGGCCGGATTTCGGTGTCCCCACTTCTCCCGTTGCGTTCCTCCACTTTCTCAAGAGAGTCCGGGAGTCCGGCGTTCTTGATCCCACCGATGGTCCCCCAGTGATCCACTGCAGTGCCGGCATAGGAAGATCAGGCACTCTCTGCCTGGTGGACTGCTGCCTTGTCATCGTAAGTAACTTTAAACAATTTTTAGATATCAATATGTGTTGTAAAAATGTGATGTTTTTTCTTAATTTTTGTATTGCATTGTATTTTATTCGAAGTTGATGTACGTTAGTGTTCCAGAATACAATGTGACGAGATCAAAACTATCGACGATCTTTTATTTTCTTTTTATTTTACTATCTTTGATATGTATGGCTTATCTGTCTTTTGTGTCTGTATCAAATGTGTTTTCAGTTAATCCTTTGTGATGTCATAGGTAAGCTTGTTTTTTTTTTTCAATCCTGCATGCTTGTGTGTTTATGTACGCATTGTAGTGCTTCGCGGAGAGCACGGAAAGAGATCGGGCGCCGCTCGGTTCCAGCGCCTTGAGGTGCTTGGCGTTTTATCGCTAATCAATTAATTACATTTACATTAAAACTAACAATTCGTCTTATTTCGGCGAAATATATTATACACTATCAGCGTCGTTACTTTACTAACAAAGTAACGTAAAGTAGAGACTATAATATATTATTCTATATATCAGTTCACGATCTCGACTATAAAAATTTAATTCGGTCAAATTTGTCTTAGGATTTTTAATTCAAATTTCCCAGGTCGAGAAGGAAGGAATCGAAAAACTAAACATTCAGGAAACCTTGCTGGAAATGCGTCGTCAACGAATGGGGTTAATCCAAACACCTGATCAACTTCGGTTCTGCTACCAAGCGGTTATTGAAGGCACTAAGCGCTTGAACCCTGACTTCGTAAGTATATTTTGAATATTTTAGACTGACCTGACCTCTGAAAATGCCAGCTGATAACAGACATTCTAATGCTAAAATTAGAACTCATAGAGTACTAATTAAGAAATGAAAGACATGAGATGGATCGAGTTCAAAAGTTAATAGACATTTTGGAAATCATATTTGCGAACAAACTCTTTTATTTCTTTAGATTGTAATCGCGTTGTGTTTGATTTGATAATTTTGTTCTGGGACTGAAAGGAATTCGCGCAGAAACATTTGATTTTCATGACTGCTTTCTTTTCTCAGCAAGAAGATGAAGATGTGTATGAAGATACTATTTTCGGTGCAACTGGCGTAGAGGAAGCTCCCCCGCCCCCTCCACCTCGCGCGGAGAGTCTCACTCGCGCCCCCGCTCGGCCCCTACCCGCTATACCAACCAGCGAGTCTCTAGGTAAATTTCGGCATATAAACAAGTGAACGCTTTGCTCATTTGTTTTGATTATTATATCACTAGGTTTTGTTCTTTTTTAACCCTCCAGACTTCCTTCCGTCGCCTTAGAGTGAAAACCTCTTATATGCAAAATATATAACTTTACAGGAGGAAGAAAAATCCGCACCCTAAGATTTTTCTAAGTTTTTTTTAATGTTATGTTAGGTACCTACTTTTAAATTTATGAAATTTGGCTACGTTTTCATATCAATAATAGTCAGAACTTATGTTCTTATTAATTTAACCAACACGTTGCGCACCCTCAAGTTTATAGCATGACTGACACTCGGGTATTTCTCTTTAACCGTCATAGATGGCGTTGTAGGTTAAAATGTTTTTATTTGTGACACTAGGGCGTGCATTATTATTATTACTTTCTATTGCATTTTTAGTGCGTTATTATTTTCTTTTCGAAAATATAATCCTACTACTATTATAAAGGCGAAAGTTTGTAAGTATGGATGTATGGATGTTTGTTACTCTTTCACGTAAAAACTACTGAATGGATTTGAATGAAACTTCACCACAATATAGCTTATACATCAGAATAACACATAGGCTACAATTTATCAACATATCATGCGGGCGAAGCCGCGGGCGGAAGCTAGTACTTAATATAAAAAAATATAGTATAAAAACTAAAACCCGACTACTTAAAATCTAAAAACAAGCTTCTTAGATTTGAAATAAAATTCTGTAGTCGGAGGCCACCAAATTTACAAAGTATTTACCCTTGAAAGATTATCTAGTACCTATTTACCTATAATATATTAAGGCCTCCGACTACAGAATTTTATTTCAAATCTAAGAAGCTTGTTTTTAGATTTTAAGTAGTCGGGTTTTAGTTTTTATACTATATTTTTTTCAATGATTTTTAGTGGTAAAGAAACCAATAAAATTCATTTTAATCACAATTTTTTGGAATGTGGTAGTTCTTAAATAGGTAGATTTCTTTAACTGTCAACTTCGGTTCAAACCTTTAGTCAATGTCATGTATTTTTTAAATTAAATTTATTTCAAAGGTGTCGTCCGCGACTTCGAGCTATTAAAACATGGCCTCATATGTTTCTTAGAAGTATACATGAAAAGTAGTAAGAAGTACAGCTTGGCAAAAAAGAGTCTGGAAAAATTGGGGGCGCCGCTGTCGCACTTTTCACACTACAATTATTCAAAATTACAAGTTATTAAGTGCTTACATATTTCTATGACGAGTTTTTTGTCATTAATTATAATCAAATGAATCATTTTAGTACTCACAAACGTAGTTTTTAAGATTTTTATTTTTAATTCCAGCTGTCACCGCCTCAGACTCTTTTTTGACAAGCTGTATAAGTACACATGAAACCTTTTTTGTGGGATATCATCATAGATAGAGTACATTTACCTAAAGTTCGAGGAAGTAAGTAAGTAAGTAACATGGAGTTGATAATACCTGCTCTAAAATCCCGAAATCATAAACATTACAATTAATTCCCGGGAAATAAGAAATTAATTTTACGTATAATTATTTAATAAGAAATTTGAAAAAACAACTGATACGGATGGGATTCGAATCCATGATCTCCGGTGTACCGTGCCGACGCTCTAACCGCTAAGCTACCGTATCCCATCAGAATCAGTCGAAATTTCAAATCTCTTTCTACGCCTTAGGCGTGTGGTAATATCGATCGGAATACATTAATTATCCGACTCAGTGTTCTAAACTTTGCAGTTTTTAGAAGGCACCGATAGATATTACCACACGCCCTAGGCGTAGAAAGAGATTTGAAATTTCGACTGATTTTGATGGGATACGGTGGCTCAGCGGTTAGAGCGTCGGCACGGTACGTCGAAGATCGTGGGTTCGAATCCCTTCCGTATCAGTTGTTTTTCAAATTTCTTATTAAATACTTTATTATATTTAATAAGCAAACTTGTGTTAAAACATGTAATAAATTCTCCAAAATATTAATTTTACGTTTTAAATACATATGAACTAAATTATTATAATAAAAAGTCTTTATTATGTTTTTAGACATCGGTAACAGATAATGTAATACTTAAATAGGTCGGTACTAAAACTGTTAAACTAATGAGTTTTATTTTACATACAAAATTAATTCTAATTAAAACTATAGGTCAAAGTCCAGTCCATATTAATAAAATCCCGGGATTTAATTGTTATGTTTACGATTCCGGGATTTTTGAGGAGGTATTTTTAACTCTATGTTACTTACTTCCACAAAACCGCAAACCAACGCCATCTAGTTACGAAAAAGAAATCTCAATTTAATTAACATTATTTTAAAATATAATCATAATTTAATAGGCAGTGATGTGTAGAAACTTTAATTTAATTTGTAAATATTTATTGTTATCACGTTTTCACACTGTATGCAGTGTTATAATCACATATATTTATGATAGTCGTAACGGGTAGTTAGAAGCCTGATATTCTAAGAAGTGGTCCAGAATATATAGATAATATATACATATTCTGAATGTGCTCATCAAGACCTTCCATTTGATATCAAACACGATAAATTTACCTTAACTTTATTTTTTTCGAGCTGACTAATTTGTTTTTAAAATCCACCTTATTTGATTTTACGAAATTTCATATATCCTATAACCCGCAGACCATTAAGACACATCGATAGACACCTTATTTATTGAATTATAACAAATAGTTTAGGTGCTACGAGGGAACAGATGAACAAACTTACATACATACATACATACATACATACATAGACTGCTAAAATCATAACCCTCCTTTTTTTTGTAGTCGGGTAAAAATGACCAAAATTGCATTTCCGAGGTTTTGACTCTAAGGCGACGCGTTTTTCATTGTAGGATTTCTACGTTTATCTTGTATTTTATCAAAATACAATTTTAATAAATAGTTATGAATAGATGAACATGTTTCTGCAGGGTTTAAAATGATGCTTAATTAAATATATTCTTGCCAGCTAGTACCTATAATTAATTAAAATTAAAATAATTTAGATTATCTGCTTTTCAAATAAATTATAATTCATTAAACAAAGCTTATGTAGAGACCGTAAAAAGTTTGGATTGCCAATGCTCAATTGGGCGCGACGTTTTGGCAACTGGGTTTAAACAGATATAACGTTTCTTCATAAATTATAAATATTTTTTTTTTCTTAAAGTGGAATACGGTTGCCTGCCATTGTAAAGTGGCTGCAAGTTGCCAGTTATTAAAGATGAATAAAAATGAAATGGAGTAAAAATAATGAATTATTTTTTGTAGTTGTTAATGCATAGCTGAGATCTCATTTTATTGTTATTAAGTAGACATAAAAAGTTTTTTGAAAACTATAAAAATAGTTATTTGCAAGTAAAATTTAATAAAAATTAAAATATAATATCTAATTAAATTTCGGAGATACACTAAAATTATTAGCTTAACAATTTTTCTAAATAGTTATTTTTAAATCGAATATTGTTACTTGTTTGGTTTAAATTGTATAACTATTAAAGCATTTCTTCTGAATAGATCGCCTTGGAGACGCAGCTGTGGACAGATTTCGGTTTATAATATTCTACATTTTTGTCTTCTAGCAGGCGTAGTATGACCAATCTATGTTTACTTTATTTAACGATCTCATACTCAGGCGACCTAAAAACTCGAGATTTGTCGTAGACCGTTAAACTGAACAATATTCTGTGTATATTGACACACAGAATATTGTTCAGTTTAACGGCGTATTTCTATGTACGTTTAAATTTTTACTAAAATATAATATCATATTGGAATATCAAAAGTAGTTCCGTCTGTGCTGTTGACCATTGAAGAGTTCCTTTGTCTGTAGCTAATCCTGAATAATGACGATTCAGGTCGTGCTTACCATAAAATAGCATTGCCATCGGCACTGGACTAACATGGAAAAATTCTAATGTTAGGCATATTTAATCCGTTCGCATTTGTTTTTTATACGTATCCTAGTTAAAAGGAATTAAACAGGGAACAGAGCCAGATTAAGCATGTAGCAAGAAAGCAATTGCTACAGGCCCCGCGCAAAAGGGGGCCCAGCGTGAGCGTAATTTTTTGAGTGAAACTTATAAAGACGTGGACTTGTGAAACCTATTGTGGTATAGAATTGTTTTTTTACCACTTTGTACATAAGAACCCATAGCAGAAAACAATTCTTCTTTTCAGTTTTCTTATCTCCTTCTTCTTTATTCTTTATCATATGGTTGATAAAAACCTGGCGAGTTTAAACCGCCTGTAGGCCTCTGACATGGCTTTAGACACCGTTGAAAAATCCTTCATCATAAACAAACACTGTCACTGTCTAATATGGTCATGCTACGCGTGCAGAAGTACTATGTGTTATAAATAAGGGTCTTTATAACTAGGAGTCTGCTTTGTTGTTGTAGGTTGATAAGAGTAATTAATTAGAGCTTTAATAATATATATTGATCTGAAATTAGTTTAGCGTCATCGCGACTTTCATTTGTGCCTAGGCCTTACACATCGCGATAAAGCTAAGATTCGCGTTAACGCGATGGGAGTAGCCAAGTATTCGAGTATATTTCGGAGCTTCGTGCGTAGTCGCAAGGACTTCGCTCCGCTGTCGGTAAATCGCAGATCACAGCGTTTTTTCGCGATGAACTTCGTTTGCGCGGCCACACTTGTCTCGGCATCCACCCTTCGTGCGTAGCGGACGTGTTGTAAAGTGAAACTACAGTGCATATTAGCGTACCTAACATAGATTGGATTAATGATAAAATTTTGGAATTTATTGCAAATTACCAGTCTGAGCCGATTTTATGGAACCCGAATGAAAATGGCCATAAAAGAAAGGATCTACGCTATAACGCTGTGCAACCGCTACGTCCATTTTGTTGTTTGCGTTTGTACAAGTACATCGCTCGTACATCGCGATTTACATCGTGCATTATGTGGCCGTGGTGCTTCGCCGTAGTCCGAAGACGAAGTTTATCGCCCGAATTGTTATCGCGATGTGTGTGGCCCAAGCTTTACAGTTTTTATATGCCTTGGAGTCCCATAGGTTAGAGTAGTTGCATGGATAGGTTAGTTAGTAGTTGCATGGACGTACCCAGATTTTGCAGTATAATTATAACTAGAGTTCGCTTATTGGTTGAAATTTAATCTTATTTTTTTTTGTTTTTCCAATTGTTTTTTATTGACAATCAGAAAAGGAGATGGTGCTGAACTAGTTTATATATTAGAATAAAATCGTAAGGGTCAAAAATATGTAAGACTTTCTTACGAAAATTAAAAAAAAAAAAAAAAATTAATTAATTAAATTATTAATTTAAAAAATTATAAGTTGTATCTATAACATAACGTGACAAATGTTGGAAGGACTTAAAACTAAACTATTCCAGTCACTTAATTCTATCCGGCTAAACGTTAGATCGGCTAGCCGCAGATTCTACAATGGCTGTGACATTTACGAATAAAATGTACAGTCACGTTCAGCAAGTTCATAGTATATAATAGGTAGAACACTACCTTTTCTGCCACGAGGGCGAAGCCGCGGTAAAAGCTGGTTTAAATAAAAGCCTACATTGTTCACGTAAAACTTATAATTATGTCAAATAACGTTATATAATTTTAACAGGAAACTTGAATTTTTCCGCACATCAAGATTCCAGCTCGGATGAAACTTCTATTACGCCACCCGCCCGCGAGTCGTCGACCCCAGCATCGTCAGCTGACGACGAAGATGATGAACCTACCCCTGCTATACCTGAAAGGTATGTATGCGATTTAATAAGAAGGGCTATAAGGTGCGCCTGTATTGACAATATGAGGAATAATGGCTTGAACTGTGGAAACAACAGAATTGGTAATAATGATCAAGGAAACTAGGTGGTAGGTGTTAGAGTTACTAACCATCAGGAAATTTCTTGATTATGTCCGGAATACTGTACTGTAAAAAAGGTACAGTTACAAGGAATGCGAAAAAAAATATCAGACGCCTAACGCCGAAGATAGTCTGTCTAAAATTGTAGAGGGGGCTATAATCCTCTTCCCGCAAAATAGGAATATGGAGTAGCATAATATAGAGAGTAGAATATGGAATGTGACATTAGAACACATTACTCAAATGTTCTTTTACAGTGCCGTCTCGGTCTAACATAAAATATTCAACCCTTTTAACTTCGTTTTTTTTAGAAGATTTAGCTAATATACTATTTCTGACGAATAAAAATATAGTTATCCGGAAGAAATCGTCAATTTGGTTTCTTTTTTATTAAGATACTTACAAAAAAAAAATGTAGAGCATTTCTTTTGTAATCGGTAAGTACCCTTTCGCCACTATCTTGCCTGATAGCGATGGGGTTGCCTACTACAAAAAAAAAATTAGATTAATTGTCAGTAAATTTAGCATCCGATATTTTGTAAGGAAATTTCACAATACCATAATATAATAGTACTAGTACTAGGTCTTAAGTCCGCGAATTATATTTTTAACAATACTTCAATACATCGAATCCAAATAAATAATTAATTATAGGGATTACATTTATATATTAAAAATTTTATCATACGTAAGTTAAATTTGATTATAATGATAAATAGGTATAAGATTGTATCTTAATACAATTTATTGCAGCTATTGCATGGATGTCTGGTAAAATAGTTTATAATACATTTACTTGCGTGCACGCAAATTAAATATATCACTTTTGTTCTAGTCATATTAAGAATTTTAGTACCCAGCTGTCGAAAAAAGTCAAAGCTGTATAGTTGTAAAAGCAATGCTTTCTTTATATTAGTACGGTCGCATGAATCGTGTGTGTATTTTGTCTCGGCAAAGCCTATTATAGGAAATACGTTTAAGATTATTCTTATAAAACTTTGTACTGCCTTCTCTAGATCTGATGATTGTAATCAATTTCACATTGATCTGACCAGTTTTGTTACCTCGTTTAAATAAAATTCATGGAATTTTTTCATGTATCAAACAACAACTTGTTGTATGTTGTTGCTGTTGTATGGGTCAAACAACTTATAGAAAAAGAAACATAAACATTCTTTCATTTTGATTTTTTTAAGCTTATTTCTGTTTACAGCGTCAGTGGCGAAACAATGGAGTTGCGCAGACGGCGTCGGGAACTTGCGGATCGCGTTTCCACCATGAAGCGGAAAGCGCGCGAAGCGGAGCGGTGGCACGCGCTCAAGAGGTCGCTCTACAAACCACTCACTCTCACCTTCGGATTTTTGCTGGCCGGGATCATTATTTATACATATGTTAAACATTAAAACTACAATACCCGACTTTTTTATCCTAACATTCTTGTTTTTTAACGAGTTAGTTTCGTCTCGACTTGTATGTTTTGGTACATAATTTTTACTTATAAAGGATATCTTAATTACAACATGTCGCAATGTCAATCGTCTCAGTAATAAGTCTTTACCCACTTACTCAATAGTTCTATCTTTTAATAAATTGGATTCTCTTAGATACGCTAACTGTTAAATTATAATTTAAAAATAACACAGGTCATGAGAAAACGGTATTACCTTAATTATTAGGTACTAAAAAGGTCGGGCTCTCAGACTTCGAGTAAGACTGCATAGTTTTGTATTTAACTTATGTGTCCAAACACCGATATTAGTCCAATCAACTAGAAAATTCTTTATATGGACATCCTTTGACTTATTCTTCAGTCGCTCAAACTTTGCAGTGTGATAAAGTACTTAATATTTATCGATAACATTAAAAATATTATAAGTTATACGTAGAGGATTTTATAAATTAGTGCCGCTCCCAAATCGACAAGTTTTTCACCGAAAGATATCAGTCATTTACATGTTTAGGTAAAATAAATCCTAGTTGACAGGGGCGTGCTTAGACATTTTCAACAGGGTAGGCAGCATAGGTACATGATACAAAAACTTACTTTCATTGGGAAAAATACCACTTTTTATGTTATAATACCTACTACCACTACGTCGCGTCGGCGTTGTACCCTTTAAATATAGTTGTGTAAGTATGTGCGCGCATATTTCCAGGCCGAAAACACACAAACATCAACGCATCATCGACCGGCAAGAAAATAATCATAAGAACAAAAATAGAGTATCTATCTTTGTACTGTAAAGTGTATTTCATTAATAAAGACATACCTGAGCAGATAGTTATAGTCTTGTGGCGACCACCGCCACCTATACGCTGAGACGAGCATCACTACAATATCAAGAGACGACTAGCGCCATCTCTTCACAATGACGAAACAACTCACGACAAGCCTACATCGCGCAATCAAAGTTCGCACAACAACTCAACTTAATTACTACTACCCTACTACCACCGTTGGGCAAGTGCCCGCCAGGCAGAACACCCGCCTGGTCGGAGGATCCTCCCTTGTAAATGGAGGAACGCCTCACCTGACCCCGACGTGATCACCCTTAGTGGTGATCCCGAGCAGAACAGCAGCGCAACCTTCGAAGACTCATCAGGCTTCATCGTCATCGTCGTCTCTCCTTCACTCCCTAGCAGCCACCTCTCCAGCAACTTGGATCGAGCAGCAGCAGCAGCAACTCAGCGAGGTAATCGAGCCAGCACCTGGGCACCATGGGTTTCCTGACCACCTGCCTGCAGCGAACGTGCAAGACTGGTCAGATCCGCAGACACACCAGCGACTTTGGCACAGCACTCTGCACTTCGGCCGGTCTCTAGCAGCGCACATCGCTCCTGGTCGACGCAGCAGCCAGCCGCTACGCAACACTGCACCACCTCGACTCACTGAGACATCATGTGCAGCATCACCTCGACTCACTGAGGACATCGCCGCTTACCGTCCCGACGCGTGGACTTCGCGGCACTCAAGCCTGGCCCTGGCAAACTCCTGAGAAGCATCGACCTCCGGTCTTCGGGGGGGAGTGATGTGGCGACCATCGCCACCTATACGCTGAGACGAGCATCACTACAATATCAAGAGACGACTAGCGCCATCTCTTCACAATGACGAAACAACTCACGACAAGCCTACATCGCGCAATCAAAGTTCGCACAACAACTGAACTTAATTACTACTACCCAACTACCACCGTTGGGCAAGTGCCTGCCAGGCAGAACACCCGCCTGGTCGGAGGATCCTCCCTTGTAAAACGCCTCACCCTGTTCCGCCATAGTCTTCATAGAAAAATAAGGATATTGATTGCATAAACATATAACAATGATACAACAAATACCTACTGAGTGCGGCGCGACTCGCGCGCGGCATTGACCGGCCAAAAAATAATACAACAATAAAACTCCACCACTTATCTTTGTTCTGTAAACTGTATGTTGTTTATAAATACTTTATCTAAGTCAACTATGTTGATCGAATTGACTTACCAATATTAACTTTTCTATAATTTGGTTTTTAACGCAATTTAACAAACGACAAACACAGAAACACTGTAGATTTTAACCTCTGCAAACAGCCAGCACTCCTCAGTATTTTGATATAATTTATTATTATTCATGTATAAAGGTAAGTTAACAGACTAATCAAGTAATTAAAATCAATGAAAATTATACTAAATAAAAGTTCAATTGAAAAATTTTGACATTTCGCATTGTAAACAGCTGGTATCACAGAAGCGATGTGATTGGTTCTCCGCGCACAAACTTGAAAGTAATTCAACCAATCATATGTCAGTCTGAATATATTCAGATGACATGTGATTGGTTGAATTGGTAGAAAGATCCACGTGAGTTACTGCGCGCATGCGCGTTATAGGATTTGGTCTACGAGACGATTAGCAAAAGAAGTTGTGCTGGACTTGCAAGTAGCAACGTTTCTTTGAAGGCGACAAGCGATGGATTCGGTGTTTACGTGCGTAACGTGCCAACAGATGGCCTTAGGGTTGCGAATTGATCTTATTGAGCGTTATAATCGTGAAATTCTGTGTAATTATATTGCAATTTTAACAATTAGATACATTAAATAGAATATATTATAATAATATTAAATAGAATTTTATCAGGGTAGGCAGTACCTTTTTGCCTATATGAAGTGCACGCCCCTGCTAGTTAATATTTATACCGTTATCTACAAACATTACTTTATCACACTGCAAAGTTTCAGCGACAGAGGAATTGTAACTTAGTCAAACGCCTCAGTGATTGGACTATATTGGTACGTTTTGGTCATAGCGCAAGTATCACAGTTAAGTTATGTCAATACAATTGGACATGAGATTTAAGTACAATTGACAATGACAGCTAAACAAAACTACCTATATGGATATTTGCACCATTTCTGGAGATAGATAAATAAATAATCTGTAAAGATTTTGTGGTGCAATGTTCACGCTTTTGTTGTCGACTGTACATTGAAATCGAGTGCTTTCACAAAATCAGGCTAGTCTTATAAAAAATGGCCGAATACTTCGGACACATTAGTCCTTTTAACAAATAGATTATGATTTACCTTCACTTGGACTTAACACTGTCTTAAAATTTTATTGTTTTGAATGAAAACGAAGCGTTTAAAAAGTGATGACACGTGTTTAGTATAGACACAGTCCTCATTTTTTCACAAAAATTTTATATTTTGACAGTAGTCGGGTAAAAAATTATAAAAATGGTAAAAAAAAAATACTAATCGTGAAAAAGAAAAGTACTTTTCGAATCACGCATTATAATGATCTTAGGTGAGTATGTAAAACGAACAAATCGCGCATCGTGCGTATGTTTAACTTTAGTTTAAACTATGTTTGTATTTTCTGCTTATGGTGACTCACTTCAATGTAGTTTTAAAAAGTGCCGAGAAAACAGCATGACTGATGTGAATTATTTAGACTACTTATATATCAATATGGTCACATACGAAGTCAATTTTTTTATATCATGTGTTAGAACTTATTTGTTTAATATTTTTTATTAAAAGATAGTGATCAGTTTTTTATCTTTACAAAATTAATGAGATTATTCTCAATTTGGAGAATCTATTGAGATTACTGTTAGATTATCGCCTTAGCGATAGGGTATTTGTATTTTATTAAAGACGGGTGTATAAAAACAGGCGTGCGGGATAGAGCTCTGCAGTCCACCACGATTTGAATTATCAAATGCAGAGGGGAATCGGGATGCTCAGCTTTACATTATTTTTTTTTATATTGTACCTTATACTAACTTATTATTCATTATCTATTACTTTTAATTCTTCGAAATGATCGTACACTTTGACGCGATAAATTAACTATGTAAATAAAATATCATGATTTTTCAAACTTAACGATGAAATGAAATTATTCCGATAATTTTCTTGGTTGCACAAGAAAGTTTTAATTATTTATTTAACAAATTGGGAGCGTTTGTGTAGCGCTCCAGTGCGAAGACTACGTTTTGTCTCAAAACAGTTAATTAAAAGACAGAGCCGTGTTTCACGAAATGAACCGTGAAACTTAATATAGTGATTGATATGTAGGACTGACTGCGATGACCGCGGAAAAGGAAAGTTGTCGAATGTAATAGGTGCTAAAAGATTACAAAAAAAAAGTTCTCAGACACACAGATAGTTTGCATAATACGTCCCAAATAAAATAAGTTTTAGATTGGGGTTAGAAATCAACATTTTTGAAATTCGGTTTGTTAATTTCAGGTTTAAATCGGAGGACGATAAGAAAGAACCGTATGAAGACGGAGAGTGAGGCGATTAGGTAAAAAAATAAAAAAGTATATAAAATTTGAAATTACATATCCTCGGGATAGTGTCGCGTAAGGTAGGAACCGAATATCAGGATTGGGCGTACTGTTTTAAGTAGACGTTTGGTTAGGAAGAACCCTAACATAAATAAGAAGTATAAAAAATCCGTTAAATGCCGTCCGATTTTTTTTTCAATAAAAAATATGCTGCTTGTTATCAAAGATGATTTTCTTTTTATTTGACGTCACTAACGGGATTTTTATTTTTTTTAAATCGTTTGTAATCATTCAAAAAATCGTGCACCTATTTAGTATTCTCTCTAAATTTTCCAGCAGTATACCTACTATAATAGTACATGTTTTAAAAAAACACCCGTTCCTTTTATTCTTATTGTTTGTTTTGAGCAGCTTTTTTTTGGATTTTGGTTCCCCGATTATGTTTTTAGGGTTCCGTACCTCGGATGAAAAAATGTAACCCTTAACGTTCACTCTTGTCAGTCTAACAACATATTTTCTCAGAATCTATTTTACAAGAAGTTGAAATTTGGAACATAATACTCAAACGAATTCTAATTTAAACGTCAATTTTGTAGGGTGAATTAGAAAATTGTAAATAAATACTTGTATCAAGTGCATTCACGTGAAGTTTCTAATGATAACTTAAAAAAATGTCCTAAAATTGATAATTTCCCCCACCCATAAGGGGTAAACACAAAGCTCGCAAAGTACATAGCTTAATTTAAAAAAAACTAATTTAAATTGAAAAACTTAACGAAACTTTCAAGCAGGCGCGTGGTCATTTGGACCTGCAGCGATCTTGACCTTGAAGACCTATTGAAGATTTTAATAATTTAGAACGCCAAACAATTTATTATTATTATTGTATTATTATTTTATTATTTATTATTCAATTCAATTATTCAAAAATTCAATAGAAAATTATAACAATTAATGTTTCTGTTAGGAAACCATTTAGCACAAAAATCACAAATCGAACTAATTACAAATAAATGATTAGTTGAAAAAGAAACTCTTTTGTGTGATATAACTTTGCTGGTTGAAGCACAAGTGGCCCTTAACCCGGATAGTAGCACTCTCGACGGACTAGCGTCTCACAAATTATCGGCGTGCCCAGAAATAACCACCGAGCGTCGAAGAGCATCCTTTTATTTATTCCTCTCCCCTTTCCACAATCCTCCTCAGGGGTGAGCAACACGCAAAAGACATTCTTAGTGTCAAGTGAGCTTAGTTTACGGTAACGCCTTACCATCAGGATACTGTAATTGTTTGCTACTTGAGCGGGCCGAACACCGCTTACCTTCATCTAAGTTTGTAGTCAAACGTCAAACTCTTCTTCTATAATAGAAAAAAAGTTAAATTGATGTAGTAGCTACAACGCCTTTCAAGGGCGTCGGCGGGGGTCATAGAGAATCAAAACAATGTAGTCCTACAATTATATTTTATCCTAAGATAATTTATTGAAAGTTCTATTAATTACTATGTTTACAAGTTTGAAATTTGTTTGAAGAAGAATTGACTACTTTTATTTTTGTATTTTTTTTAATGATATAACCGTCAACCGACCGTCGGTTTAGTATATTGTACGTTTCCTTCTAAGGTACGGAACCTTGAGAGCGCCAGTTTTACTTGCACTCGCAGTTTCTACTTAAATTGCACGGGCGACATATAAATAGTATAAATTTACATTTATTATGTACCTATTGTTTACTTTTAAATAAATTAGTCTTCTAAATACTGTATTTATAAATCCTTAAATTGTAACGCCCGTGCTATTTATTCCACGTTTATAGCTTATGTAAATACATCTAAACACTAGATTTAAGGTAACGAATATTTAAAAAATAGTATAATATAGTTTATAATTATACTTTTATTGGGGAAGAATTATTTCTAAACGAAATTTATTTGGAGAGATTTTTTTTTTTATATTGTTTTAGATAAAGATTGTAATTTTGATGCTGGCATGGTGATGACGTGCCGCCTCATTATTCGGTATTTTTGTTCTTCATCGTCTTGCCACTTATGTGTTATATTATTTGTAACCCATGACAATAAACCCTATCCTTGTTCCCCAATGGAGGTAAAATTGAAGAATATTCTAGATACGTATATGATTTTACGGACATTCATTATTAATGTAAGCATTGCCAACGTTACTTGGAAATGTTGCCAATGTCGACGCGAACGCATTAATTTGTAACACACACAGTTAAAAAGATAAAAAGAGAGAAGAAATCATATTTTTGTCACGATTTTATACAGATAATCGGAATATAATTAGATTGTATAAAGTAGTTGTAACATTTAATGCGGAGAAGAATGAGACATGCATATATTGCTATTTTTATAAGGACTCTAATGTAATAACTGACATATATGTGTAAAGTTTTTCGATGTGTAACATGGTTAAGATAAATATGTACCTACTTAATGAACAATGGCACACAGCTGTTGACTTTTCTACGACAAAACAATTTTATAGAATCCTCATTTAATTGGATTCTGCTTGCATTAACGCCATCTATTTGTGGTTAACAAAGATCTTTTCTACCCTTAGGTTATACTTTCAGACATAAATGGCGAAATTGGAAAACTGATTTTAAAATAATAACTACTTAATAATATGTTGCTTATCAATGAATAATGAATGAATGAATAAAAATTTGAGACAGCACACAAACAAACAATAATAAAAGAAACAAACAAAATAAGAGAAAGAAAAAAAAAACATGAAACAAAAGAAAAATAAATCATGAGGATTGTGTCCCACGGCTGCACCAAATAGGTCTTCAGATCAGCTTAATGTCAAGTACTGGTAGGTACTTGACGCTGATTTTCATCTGGAGCCTCGGTTTCACGGATGTCAATCACTGAGTATTGGTTTTTAACCGACTTCCAAAAAGGAGGAGGTTCTCAATTCGACTGTATGTTCTTTTTTGTATGTTTGTTACGCGATTACTCCTTCAGTTGTGGGCCGATTTTCAATTTTTTTTTTATTTCGAGGGTAGGTCGTTTTTTTTGTCTCTATTGGTTGGGTAGGTTATCTTGGTAGTTTACGTCCAAATTTATTTGAAGAGTTTTTGTGTTAGGGTTTATATTTTGAACGCCAACT
Organism: Protodeltote pygarga; assembly: GCA_936450705.2. NCBI lineage: Eukaryota > Metazoa > Arthropoda > Insecta > Lepidoptera > Noctuidae > Protodeltote > Protodeltote pygarga. Next base: position 18,795,380 of record OW388248.2, read on the forward strand.
ACCTACCAAGCTCCAGAAGCCACGCAAAAAAAAAACGAAAAAATCTTTATATGACGTCGTGGCGTAGAGGGCATTCATTTGTTTTATGTATATTCCTATCTAGGTGTCCGTGGCTACAACTAACATTAACATGCGCAATCACTTTCCCCACTGCACTTCATTAAACACCTGCAGGTCCAGTTTGGCAAAAAAGAGTCTGAAACAAAATGATATAGAATAGTTCCATTCTCAGACTCTTTTTTGCCAAGCTGTAAAATTCACACTCATTCGCACTTATCATACCTTTCATACCTAATTTATATTTATCGACTATAACGATTGTAATTCTGGTATTTCAGTCGTCTAAAACATTATTATATCTTATTATAGCTTTATTATTCCCAACTTTGTTGCGATCAGCTTCTAATCTAAGCAGATGCAGCTGAGTATCAGTTTTCAACGGAGCGACTGCCTATCTGACCTCAGCAACCCAAAGGGATACGATATTCTAACAGAATGTTAGATTAGTTATCAGGATTTTATGAGCGTATTGACTTCCTATATCGACTATCAAAGATCTTCATGACAACCGGGGCCAACGGCTTAACGTGCTTTCCGAGGCACGGAGCAGATGATAATTAATTTTCATAACTTATGAAAAGTCAGAGGTGTGCGCCTTGGGTTTGAAACTGAGAGCTTTGACTTGGCAGTCCAACGGTCATACCACTAGGCTATCACTGCTCTGAGCTCTCAGTCGTCTAAGACAATAGTTGAATAATAAATGTTTCAAAACGTGTACCTATTAATTTATTTAAAATTGCCCTTTATACTTAATGCAAACGTACCTATACAACAGTTGTGTGAAGCGACGTTTTATAGAACGTTTAACACAGAGCCAAGAGTTTACTATACCTATAAAAGTAGGTAGATATTTTCGTAAACATGTCTACATGTTCTCCTCTTATGATCTACAATAAACATATATGTCACTTAAAGTAGCACTAATACTATGTAAGTACATAAGTACTGTCTGTAATCTAATGAACATAATAAATGTTATTAAATTACACATTTGTTTATTTTACCTGGCAACTCAGATTTACAGTTTACTGTCAATTGATACATGGCAGTACTTTTCTATGCATTCAATTCGTATAATAATTTATACCACTACACGCTTACGATCAATAACATTGTGAGAGTCTGATACCATTATTTTTAAACGTTAAATCATTTTTGTAGCTGGCAACATAGCATAATAAAATGGCAACACTTGTAGCAGTTGGCAACACACGGAGGTGTGGTACCGTAAGTACTGTCTGTAATCTAATGAACACAATTAATGTTATTAAATTACACATTTGTTTATTTTACCTGGCAACTCAGATTTACCATTGACAGTCAATTGACACATGCTTACGTTCAATAACATTGTGAGAGTCTGCTAACAGTATTTTTAAACGTTAAATCATATTTGTAGCTGGCAACATAGCATAATAAAATGGCAACACTTGCAGCAGTTGGCAACTCACGGAGGTGAGGTACCGTCAAACCACAAGCCATGTAGTGGGGCTTGAGCGATGTGTATTATGAATTAATTATTAAATATAGGTACTTGAAAATGTTACTAGATGAGAACAAAAACTCGAATCGTGTCACACTGCTACTCGATGAGATTTGTTTTTCCGAACGAACACTATTCATCCATCCAATCATATTTGTAGCTGGCAACATAGCATAATAAAATGGCAACACTTGCAGCAGTTGGCAACTCACGGAGGTGAGGTACCGTCAAACCACAAGCCATTTAATGGGGCTTGAGCCACAAAACACCGAGAGTACAGAAGTAAAGCTACGTACATTGGGCGCGCGAGCCACGCACACATAGACATCGTTCACGGACACGAAAACTCAGACTGATTCGGAGTACTGCGCCAAAACTTGGCACGCGCTGCACTACACGCATCGTAATATTTTTTGTGCAAAAATGGAGCACCGAAAAAAAAGTTATTACAATTGTTGTGTGTTGAAATGTTTAAATTCGACTTTAAATAGTCAATTTTCGTTTTTTAAACTACCAGTTGTTTTAGAGACGTTAGTAGGTTTGTAATTTTATGATTAGATACGTGAGTAACACAAAACACGGAAGGTACCTAAGTGTTTATGATTTTTATAGGTGGGTACCTACCTATTTGCCTATAATCTATTTGCATTGTATTGTATTAGGTATCTACAAAATGAAAAGAAGTGTTTATCATAATAGGTACTGTTATCGAGAAAGAGTCGCACATCTTTTTACGTAACTATTTAGCTTTTTTGTGTGGGTCGCTAGGAAATAATGTACCTACTCGTATCTACTATCTACCTAGGTATTTAGTGCAAATTACTCTTACGCTAGTGAACCAATAAACCGTTTGCTCAATATGTATACTCGATGATATCAGTTTTACAATATTATATGTACCTACAATCAATCTAAATAATAATATACCTACCTACGCTCGACCCGCTCGCCACGGAAAGATGATGGAGCGGCGAGCGCGGCATCCCTAGCGCGACCGCCGAGAGTAGGCATAAAAAACGCAGTACATACATGAGCTTTACTTCTGTACTCTCGGTGTTTTGTGCTTGAGCGATGTGTATTATTTATGAATTAATTATCAAATATAGGTTCGTTCCAGTGTTACTAGTTGAGAATAAAAATTTGCATCGAGTCGCTCTGCTACTGAGATTTGTTTTTCCGAACGAATAACACTATTCACGTTGGTACGCAGGGTTGGATTTTGTACGATAATTATCGTATTTGTATTTCTGACAAATACTATATTTTTAACCTTTTTATGCTATCCTTTTTAACGTACCCAAATCCAACCCTGTTGGTACGTGACTACGTGAAGTTGAAGTTTAGGCTTATTACATTGAAGGCCGTGGTTAAACAGGATGAAATATAGGAGTAGTTCGGGGCATAATAATAAACAACGTTATTACTACGTAAGATCAGTTTTATTTGAAGAGCTATGAGTCCATCATTTACCATTGAAAAGGTGTTAAAGGCTACAGAAAATTAACATCTATTACAATAATTTACAAAAGGTATCTCTTCAGTCGATAAAGAATGTGTAGACAGTCGACAAAAAAGCTATAAACTATGTAAATAAATTATTCAAAACATCTATATAAGTACTTACTTATATAAAACAAAGTCGAATTCGACCGATTTTCATGGTTTTTGATTTGTTGGATTTGTCTTGACCTAGAATAGCAAAATAGAACAAAAAATATATATGCCCTAGGGTATGGTAAGGTAAAGGTAGCATAGGGTTAGGGTAGTGTAGGGTAAGGTATGGCTGTTGTTTTTTTTTTAAATTTAAGAGCTTTACTTTTATAGTCAATAAAAATCTACTTAGGTACAAAACTAATCGGAAATTGTGACCAAAAATATTGGCCACTTCTACATCGCTTTCTTGAACCATGAAAATCGTTACGTGTTTGTTAATGGACAAAATTAAATAAGTAGGTAGGGCCTACGTTTACGCCTAAGATAATTAGATTACCTACATAATTTATAGCTTCTCGTGACATCGAGTATAGATGTTATATTGAAAATAATTTATTTAATTATGTTATATTGCCTATAGGCATACATATTATAAAGGTATATTAGACGCAAACTTATTTAACATTTATAAGTAAACTCGCGCTACACATCGAATTATTTGATATTTATTTAACATAATTTTATTATATGAAAACAAACTGCACGACAATCGGATAGTAAGTATATAAATACTGGTCATTCCTTCGACGTTAGGTACCTACACGCATAATTTTGTAACTGCAACACCATTTAAGTAACTGGTGACCAGACATGAATTTCGTAGTAGGCACTGCTCTGAGCAGCGTAAGGATAACGAAGCCTAATATAATAATTAAATTTCTTTACATGACTGATATAATTGCACGATGAATGAGAAACAGTAGCAGTCCAGATCATGCTGGTTCAGATAATAGCGACTAGCGCGCATTTCGACTAACTCTATTGCCTGTCATTTATTTTTTTATAAGAAACAGGCTCAATGTATATGGACTGGTTTGTTTCCAACATGGACTTCAATTTTGTGGTAATATTCTGATATTCATACCGTAATGACTTGTCTTTTTTAATTGACATGTTCTCAGGCTAAGAGCTCAGTCTCAGTGCCATTCACACAGTCACTTCGACTTTCTACTCAACGACATGTAGGTATAATATTATGACGAATAGTATTAACCTCGCATTCGCGTGCAATGCACCTATTCTGTCAAAAGTACTCAGGTTCACTGATGACCACGGACGACAATTATAATTTCTCAACAGGAAATTTTCAGCGCGCTATGGAAAAACTAATGCGCGGGGTTTCTCTTACGCCAGAGAACTAAGGGCACCCACATTGCGGCATGGGCCAGCCATGTCTACATAAAGACAGACGGTCGACGGAGCAGACTTGTATTAGAGTGGAGACTGCGTTTAGGAAGACGTAGTGGAAGACGCCCTGCGGCACGATAGACTGATCATTTAAAGAAGGTGGCTGGCAGCGGCGGATGGATGCGGGCTGCCCAAGACCGGGATGGTAGGCGCTCTCTAGGGGAGGCCTATGTTAAGCAGTGGACGGCGATAGGCTGATGCGTGGGGATGAACAGGAAATTTTCGATTTGCAACTGGACCAAGTTGGATACGCCTAGAACATTGATAAAACTTGAAAAAAAAATGCCTTTTCTACCACATTATATACCAATAATATAAGAATATTATTTTTAAGATTAATCCTAAATCGACTAAATTACGTGAAGCGGTCACTTGCAATTCGTAAAGGGATATGTGCCTTTTGTAAATAATATGTAGGTATTCATATGATATTGTTTTGTTCTACTCTCTACACACATTGTATTTCTACATCGATTTTTAAAATATTCTTAGGCCGAGAAAATAAACATTGATTATCACGAGCATCGGCTGACATGTTCCCGTCTCTCATGACTTGCAGTTGAAATTTGAAAGTTGCGTCAAAAACAGGGATACCGCTAAGCCTCAGCCAGCACGAGCTAAGAAACTCTATTTATCTCGGCCTTAGACTTTGCCTTACATTATAAAACTTCGGTAAGTATACATACCAACAAATTAGGTCTTGAGCTGATTGCAGTACGACAACAGGTAAATCTAAAATAACTATTATATATGTAAAATTTTACTGTTACAGCCAAATATTATGTAAAAATATGCTACCATATAAATTTCTTCCGAAATGCCTAACTATCACATCAATAGAAAAATACAGATATTTTTTAAACGGTCCATGATGTCGCTCTATGTTGATAGGTAATATTTGAATATTAGAGATATGGGTTTACAACATCATAATAGTGGCCTATAAAACCGTCAGGGCCTGTCTAAGTTAGGTACCTAACCCTTCTTGGAGAGAGTTAGTTTTTACGGACACGAAGAGTACAAATAAATAATAAATATAATGTTGTTGTGAGTTCATTTAATAATCATTTACTTAGTGTAAATTTCGCACTTGAATGTTTAATATCGGGAGATATGTTTACGAAAGACTGTGCAAACATCCATAGCTAATATAACATAATTAATAACATTAAGGCAAAAAAATATAACATTATGATAATAATAAACCAGCCTATAACTGTCCCACTGCAGGAAAAAAAGCCTCTTCTTATTAGCATTAGTTAATCACCACATCAGCTCTATTAAGTGATTGAAGACTTAAGTTTGTGCAGGTTTCCTAACGATGTTTTCCTTCACCGTTAGTCAGTTGTCTTTAGATCATCATTATCCTCCTAGCATTATTATTTCCAAACTTTGTTGGGGTCGGCTACTAATCTAACCAGATGCTGCTAAATATCAGTTTTCTACAGAGCGACTGCCTATCTGACCCCCGCAACCTAAAGGTATTATTTTCTAAAGTCAGATGAGTTGTCAGGGTTTAAGCCTCATAAAAGCTGGCTCAAAGATTTTCATGACAGCTAGGGCCAACGGCTTAGGTAACGTGCTTTCGGAGGCACGGAGGTGATAATTAATTTATAATATGCACTTAACTTACGAAAAGTCAGAGGCCTTGGGTTCGAATCTCATACTCGCCAGTCAATGGTCTTAGATAAGACATATAAAAAGTATTTTAATTAGAGTAATGAACTGACCAAACGATTTGTATAGGTTAATGATATTAACCTGCAATAGGTGTCGCTGGTTCGATTCGATATTAATGTGAATGAGAGATATTTGTCTGTGAAAAAAATATCCCACTAACTGCACCATCGACATAAAAAAGTCAGTATGGGGAGCTACGTTAATTTATAACAAAAAAAAAATTGCTTTACCGACTTAATTTTTTTTTATATTTTAAATTTTCCGGATTATCTATGGTTTTTCTGTTCGGTCATTGCTTTCTGTATATTAGTTAATTTTAGGTTGGTAAGATGACTGATATTGCGTGTAATTACGATGATATAAAATAAAGAGTCAATAATATAAAAACTTAAAATAAGTACTTCATCTTTTTTTTTAAGGAAAACATGATTAGGAATCCTGGGCTTAATATTCTGAAATCGCCAACACGCAGTGAGAATAGTGAAATAGCGTGTCTGGCAGTGGAACAGTTACCAGCTGGTTTATTATTTTAATCTTTTTTTTTAAAGGAATCAGGAATTGATGCATATGTGAGACGATATTAACATATTCAAGTTTTCAGCTTCATAATAAAATAACATGCTTAGGTACTCATCGGTAATATATACATAATACATTTTCTCGATATCAGTAATCACAGAAAATAACACTTTATGTTATTACATATTACACAAGTTATACCCGTTTATGGTTTTAGTATACATAATTATATAAAAGTATACTACGTACAAAATGTGCTCAAAAATGGCATCATATCGTAAGAGAGAACATCTTTACTGCTATAATAAGCTTACATTAACGTTCATAACATTTAAGTTCCTTTCGACACTTTAATACTTCCTAAAAATCACATCTTAAAACTTTTATAACGTTCGAAGATTCCAAATTTATTTTTCGCAATCTACAAAATCAACTCATCTGTTGGTAACCAGCCCAACGAACAGACAGTTACAGTTCTTGCGCTGTAACTTCGCGCCTCTGAAATGTCACGTCAATAGCAATCTTCACATCTCGCTACTATGTGGATATCTGACACTAACTTCTGAGATTTTAATTGCAAAATTATGGCGGAATAACGGTAACTGACGTTCGTAAAATATGCAGCGCCCGCCCGCACTTGTAACAGATGAGTTGCTTCTACGTCCCTTCTCATCATTTTAACAGAACAGCCAAAGGGCCACCAACAATCGTAAAAATCCAACTCTTTTTTAAAAACTTTTCATACAATACTTTTAAGTAGTAAGTAGCAACATTCATCGACTGATAATGGCAACACAGTCATTTTAAACCCAGATTATACATATATGTCCATAGACAAAATATAATCTCGATTTATCAATAGACAAAAGTCTAATTAGATCTATTTACAAAATGGATAGGTATATTCTACCGTGTATGTCATTTGATACATTTATATTTACGTTACAATGAAGGAGAATATAGTTACTATAACATACATTTACTTGCAGCAAGAAGTACACATAAATGAACTATTTGAAATATTTTAGAAATTCTTATAAATCTACTTTCAAAAGACGTTTATAGAATACTTCAAAACATCGATACTTCTATATTCATTGATAATTATAAATTATTAAAGATATGAAGAATCATTGTCTATGACACGCACACTTAGAACTAATATCGATGTACACATAACACTTATACATTTAACAATGCCGATCGAAGAAAAAATGCAATAATTAAACTTTACCCCACTACGGTTCATCAATCGATATCGAAAAATAGCAACACTAGTCCGTAAAAGGTAGTGTTGTAAACAACATTCTTATTTAACCTGTCGCACCTTTAACGTAAAACTTAACTTAAAATATATTCTGCCCCCGATAGTTGAAAAGACGTATCTGACAGTTTTTCCAAAATTGAGTTATATATACTGCCAGAATCAGGAAAAAAAAGCGCATCTGCTGGTATTTTTAATATTTCGATATCTCGTTCCGTTAATGATTTAGCATAACGAAAATTGGCGCAACTGCAATTTTTTTCTACTAGTTAGAAGAAGAAAAGACGGATTTCATTTATATTAATTGAAAAGGCACATTTACTTAGAAATGCCATTTAGTGTTATAATATTGATAATCTATTAGTGTTATAAATGCTTAAATGAAAAGACGTATATAGCCATATGCGCCTTTTTTTCTTAAAAGTGGAAGGTAGCAAATAAATTTGAGAATAAGTCTAAAAGTACATAAATAATCACACGTTGTTGAAATTTGAAGGGCGTTAATGGTTATTTGCGTCCTTTTAATTAAGCATAAGACATTTTAACCTATTTTTTTTGCTAAGATGAAAAGGTTTTTTAATAATAGTAACTAAATGAAAGGTGCAATGTTGTTTTAAACTAATGGGAATCAAAGATGGATACTTCGGCCATCATTCAGCATTCATTTTTAAAAATTTTAAGGCTTTTTTTAGAGACAGCAAAGAATTTCCCGATTTGACATTCAAACATTTTTTTCTCCATTTTACCTTTTTGTTAGATGCGTCTATTCAACTATCGGGGGCAGTATTATTTACAACATTTTTTTTTCTAAAATATAAAATTTTATCAAAGAAATGGAGAAACATGCTTACTAATTATTTGGAACGGATATCGTGACGGCTAATTACCTTTATACAAACATTTTGAAAGATAAGCTCATACATACCCCACTAAGATAAAGTTCAAGTAAATTGACCACACCAAAGACAAAGTACCTATTGTACGTAAATTGTTTCTTTAAATATATGATATATATGATACTGTACACAGCCAACCGCTCGCTACTAATAAGAGAACGTGTGACTTTATTTTACATTGAATATTATTACGTCAAGAAATATATTGATCTTTTTTTATTACCCATGCAAACGACATTTCTACGAAATGACTTGATGATACACCGTGTTGTTGATATTTGAGACTCAACTTGTATTTATTTTTTTGTTATTTTTTTAACTTTCTTTTACAACATTAAATTTTATATTTTACGTTAATATTTATTAATTATAATTATCATTTAATACGGTATAATAGCCAGATAACCTATACCTATCTCAGATTATGTTATAATCTTATTGTTTAATCTGTTTTTTTTCCACTACATTTTAATCCTAACCATGTTTGAGATCCGGAGAAGTAATTACACATATTATAACACCAATAACATTTAAAACACTACATTTGAAACATTAAAATTTAGGATAATAGCGATATTAGTATAGTTTTGTACTTATATTAAGTACGAACGGTCGACGACTACTTTTGACACTTTTATATTACAAGTGAAAAGCGACCTTCGAAGATGTTCGACATTCTAGATGATTTTACACAATTATATTATAATTATTATATAATATATATACTTTTTATATCCAGTGAAAGAGAAAGTAGGAGTCAAGAAGAAAAAAAGTATCAAGTAGAAAAGACAAGCGGAAGATAGAGAGAGGTGGCGATTGCTCCACCAATTAGCCTAGTCCTTAAATATTGACACCACACATATAACGAGAAAGTTTCGAGAAGGTTCCACAACTATACCGGAAAAGTTTAAAGTTGTACACCGAGATATTATCAATAAAGACTCGTATAAGGTAAACATCGAGATTATCATATAGTTTTTCAAGAGATATTTGCTAACGAGTGTCCTAAATGGTGCATATAACGTGTAAAACAATGCCAGTAATGATCCTGAGCATTTTACATACAAGTTAGATATTTAATTCCACCATTTCTTTGACAAGCGCAACACAATATCATCTATCTCTTGGCTTCACCGAGCGTTCGCGTTAGAATCACTTTCAGGGCCGTCATGGTATTCGTGGAAGCAAGGAACGATGCACAAGTTAGTGCGGCATTCTGGGCAATGGTACTGAGTCTTCCGCCGTAAGATCCTGCCGCACTCGTCAACGGTGTTCCAGCAATGGTTGCAGCTGAGCGGCGGCCCCGACCTAAGCAAAAAATACTTATATTTATACAGTTTTTACATACCTACTTCTTTTCTATATCGTATGATAGCCTGATGCTCTGACATGGCTGACACTGGTAAGCTGGTTGTGGTTTCCTCACGATGTTTTCCTTCACCGTTAGCAAGTGATAATTAATTTTTAAAACGCATATGAAGTCGAAAAGTGAGAGCGTGCCTGGGTATCGAATCTACGACCTAAGACTTCACAGTCCAACGGTCATACCAATAGGCTATCAGTGCTTAAATACTATGGCTATCCTACTAAGAATTCATGACTTAAGAGGGCTCTTATTCATTTATGTATATCATCTGTACTAGGGGAAAGATTCGGAGAATACTAATTATATTAGATGGTAATTAAATATTACTATGTATTTTTATGAGCATATTCTTTCTTATGGTTTTTTTAGGTAATCTGTCTCAGATATAGCTCTAGGGAGCTCAGAGTAATTAACCGGACTTCCAGCAAGACCTGAAAGGCCTCCAGCTAAAGTAATTAAACTAAAGTAATAACAGCTAAGACGTAATGGGACCATGAAAATGGGACTCGAGCCTCGACTTAGGGTGTTGCTTGGGGACATCATGAGGACTAGCTGTATCTGATTTTTATTATTTTGGGAACGTTTATGGGTACAGGCTCAGCCCGGGCTATGAGCAAGAGTTGGGGAGGGCAATTACTCGGTCTTCACGATGAGCCTCGTCGAGTCGGGCGGTGGACGGAATATCGGGCAGTATTCTTATGATTATATTATATGTAGGTATCTTATGGTTCTTTTTATAGCATACTAACCTTACGGCGGGTGTATGGCTTGCTCGATGCGTTTGAGAACCATCGGAAACTGAAGACTCGAATGACAAAGATGTTGAGGTCGCGGTGGTCGTGGTCGAGGATTGCCGTTCGTTTCCTGCTACTGCCCTGATGAGAAGTGTGCTGAATTCTGGTTCTACTCGAGGCTTTCGTGTTAGTAGAGGCTGAAAGTTAAAGTATTTTTACCCGACTACAAAAAAAAGGAGGGTTATTAGTTTATAATTTACTTTATAAATATGTACATCGTTAGTCTAGGCATACACCATTGCGTTTTAAACATCATGTGATAATGTTCTGAAATAATGCGGACACCAGCACACTGAGGGATGTCTATAATTGATGGTGTGTTAATCACCACCCTTGTAACACAATGTTCATTGTAGCTCGCTTAATAAAGATTTTTAAATCCCATAGACCAGAGCTTCTCAAACAGTGCATCGGGACACGCTGGGGCGCAGCGGCATTTCCCCAGGGTCGCCTAGAAGCGATCTACACAGATTACCTGAATGACGTTCAGAAACGGAAGACTAAAGTCACGATGTTACCTTGCACACCGCTAAAACGTGTTGATAACGCGCGTCGTCAGCGCATAAAAAATAACATGGTGTGCAAAGGCCTTCAGTCAGACATCTAACTGATTTCCATAATAATTTCTAATGACAATAATATACTGACCACTAGCGACGACCTTAACTGTACAGATAAACTTTAGTTTGTGGCCCTTGTGGTACTTAAAAAGTGTCTGTGCCTAGTTTTTTAGTCGTAAACCGTCATAGCGCAGTACTATGGTTCTACTTGATGGCTTTGACTTTTCGTAAGTATTATAAATGAATTATCACTTGCTCCTTGCCTGGGCAAGCAGCTAAAGCCGTTGATCCTGCGCCTTTTCTCTCTCCGGTCGTGTCATATTGCATCCCATCAAACTATAAGAGTGACGGAATAGAGAGTGCACCTGTTTCCGCACCCCCTTGTGCACATTAATATCTTTAGTGTAGTTTGCTATACTTCGTTGAGATTGTCTATTAATAATTACCTGATCGAAGTTTACCTTAGAAGCGGTATATTGCGGATAGGACTCGTGTTTCTGCAGCGTGGGCGTTGTCCTCGGTACGACGGTAGCGGTAGGATGCGTAGGTTCCGAAGCCTGCTTCCGTACCCCGTCCCGCTCGTCGGGTACCCGTGACTGACGCTTGAAATGCTTGCTGCGTCGGTGTCGACTTTCAGGACTATGGCTTGCTGAAATTAGGTAGAAAGATGTCTTAAGCATCGACGCATCGTGGATACTGGATGCATACAGGTGGATAAGTCTTAATTCGCAATTGACTATAATTTATACTAATACAAGTCTAAAGTTAAAGCTTAGTCTAAGTCTAAAGTTAGTGCCTAATTTATGAAGAAAGATATTTAATACCTGTGTTCAATTACCTGGATGCTAAGGTGACCGACCCTTATATGACAGATATCAGCAAACATCTTAACAGTTGCGCAGTAATAGATTTTAGGTCCATTCGGTGGACCGAAGGAGGAGCTAGGGCGAGACTTTGTACCGCACACGCGAGTAGCTGTTCAGTAGTGTTCAGTCACCAACATTCGCGATCTTTCTCCCACTACGCGTGCCGTTATATGTTCAAGATATTTTATCTACTTTCTATCATAGTGATTATCTTCCGCTTGATTATTCCGTTTAACTATGTCATATCTACTATGTAGTTAAAATTGCTGGTTTTAGCAAGAATGGGCAGGCTAGACTAGGGTCATACTACTGTTAAAGAATATCGGTGGAAAAAACAGTTTTCGTATTTTTTATTTGGTACGGTCAGGAAGAGTCGTGATAGCCTAGTGGTGGTGACCGTTGACTGGCAAGTCAGTGGTCTCGGGTTCGAACCCAAGGCGCGCACCTCTGACTTTTCGTAAGTTATGTGCGTTTTATAAATTAATTATCACTCTCTGTGCATCGGATAGCACGTTAAGCTGTTGGCCCCGGCTGTCAATTGTAGATCTTTGACAGTCGTTACGGGTAGTCAGAAGCCCGAAAGTCTGACAACCAGTCTTACCAAGGGGTATTGTGTAACCCAGTATCTGGGTTGTGGAGGTCTGATAGGCAGTCGCTCCATGTAAAACACTGGTATTCAGCTGCATCCGGTAAGACTGGAAGCCGACCCCAACATAGTTGGGAAAAGGCTAGGCAGATGACGGTCAGGAAGATCACCAGAGGGCCTATGCCCCCAGCCCAGGGGGTACCATCTTAAAAGTTAAAGGCCAGCCACGCACCTGAAATTCAACAAGTTATGCAATAAGGATAGGAGGGGTAAAGTAAAATTAAATGTTGTACAAAATAATCAAAAGTTTTTATTATCTATTTTGGTATAGAACAATGTTTAGTGCTACGCACAAAATTCATTAATTTTGCCTGTTTACGAACAACCTCTTGATAAACCAAATAGTCGTGACCATTGACCTAATACGAAGCGTTTTAGAACATTATAATTATTATCCAATAATATTCCACAAATGCAGCAAGTCTTACTACGTAATTCAAGTTTATAGGTAACATATTAAATATTTAAAAAAGGGAGTAAAATATCAATATAAATATTAGGTCAATGGTCACGTCTACCGGTATTTAGTTCCACACCTATACAATACTTAATAAACTTCTCATGATTAATACTATGTTCACAAACACTGGTACCTATAACTCATTGCCTCGTGTGTGGGTGCGTGTGTGCACGTGCGAGATGGCGATGACGCCTGTTTTGCACCGCGGTAGTTATCTAATACATCAGAGGTATCTAATACATCCATTTAATCTATGTAACTGGCGACGCGATGCGATTGTTAGAAAGTACTTATTACAGATTACTTATCGCGGATTGTAAGTTAAACAAAAATGACGGTTGTCCGCGCGTAGGTAAAGATCGCAATACGTAACTTGAGTTATAGGCTTGAATGCGAAGTAACACATTTTCGGGTCTTAATCAATGTGCGGTATGAAGTGCGCCGCGAGGGGGCACGTAGTCTGCGCCGACAATCTTCATTTTGGTTTAACTGCCGATTTGGTTTGGTGCCGTATATCGAATTTATATCAGAATTGTTTTAATAGAAGTCCATTCTGAATATTTTAGTCTTTTAAATGTAGTTTTGTATCATCTTTGCTTATTCCATTATAGAAATTGACCTGTTATTTCTTCGCATGGTTGCCAAAATAAAATAATTATCTCAAACGTTACCCACACACGAGTTATAGTAACTAAATCATTTTTGTTATCTGGTAACATCGATATTTCACGGCCAATTATTTAATGACCATCATAATACTTTGAAATCACTTGGATGGCACTTACTCAAGATAGAGAGAAAAATTAAAGAAAATTCAAAACTTCTATTCTATGGTACTCTCTATAATCTGAGTACTGATAGAAAAGTTTTATCTAAAGTTATTAAAATAGTGAGATGTAACACTAAAATAAGTCTTATTAAATGAAAGTTAAGAGAAAACAGTTCAGAAAATCCACAAAATGTATACCGGAGGAAAGTCGCGTATATTATTTTCGGAATACTCGGCTAGATTGTGATGAAACTATAAAATATACCACGCGGCTACTGTCAGTTTTATTGTGACGTAAACATCCGTCTCTGAAAGGATAAAAAAAAAACACTACAACTCCTACAAAGACTACTGACATAATTATTCCTATTCCAATCGTCCGGCAGACATATTACGAAGTGAAAATTCACAGATCAAATGTAAACCATATTCCAGATTATAAAGATCAGCTGTACAAATAACATAAACCAACTCTGAATACTGAACAGTCTTTCTTGATACTAGTGAGAGCAACATTCCAGATACGTATTCAACTATATACATATTATATTTACAATCGACCTCCGATAGCAGCTATGTTGCCAGCCTAAACGAGAAAAACTTTCTAAATTAAAAAAAAAATCAGTCGAAAATTACAAAAAAAAGTTACAGAGATCGCAAACACCGAAACTGATTGTTATCGTTGTAAATCTAGGCGAATAGAAAAATATAATACTCCTTAGTTTATGTGTTTAAAAAAATAAAAAGTAATACTTCTAAAACGACGGTAGTGTCTAGATCACAAATTGTGCTCGCGGGCGGTTTGACATAATATTAACTTTATATGCAATCTGTATTCTATTTATAATATATGTATTCTGTATAATAAAAAATATAGGTAGTTAACCTTTATTAATTTAATTCTTCCAATCTGTGTGAATGACTGACGGAATGGACTGCCCATAAACAAAATCGTGTAAGAGGAAAAAATATAAAGTACGTACTATCTTTTTGCATGTGAAGTTAGCTGCGGATTGGTTTTTCTAAAAAGGCACGTTAAAAACGCATATACGCTTTCCACGCATTTTTATGCACACATACAGATATTTGCAAACATCTACCATCGGCGAACATGAACCGGCGCAGAGACAAAGTTCGCGCAGGATCGCGACTGTACAACCAATCGCAAGCGACGGCGCGGTACAAATTTTAAACGCAATTATTCCATGGAAATCCATCCCGCAGCCAGACTAACTTCACAGATTTACAATCCGTGGCGCGTACTGTATTTATGAAATTACAAAAATGCAAAATAAACCACGGTAGTCAAATACCGCTCGCGAGACAAACCAAACATTACAGCGACCGCACCGCTCTATATCTAACTTACACTATAAATGCATGCTTATCTAATTATTTTACACGATAGAGATCTCTGGTAATATTGTTCCTGTTGCGACATGCTGCCAGTGACGTGAGTATGTCGCAGGAATTCATGTAGCCGTTTTGGTGACCAACGGAATGATTGAGTTGTAGGTGGATAATAGATATTTTTATCAATTGTTTTAAAAATCAAAAAGTAATATTTAGATGCTAAATGTTTACCAATTTATTATTCAGTTTTCAAGACACAGAATCCAAGACAAATAATAATGGTCAGGCATCCTGCCAACAAAACGGCTGACTACTTTCTCGATTAATTTCTGTATTCATAATTAGGTACTAAATAATTAAACATAAGTATCAAATTGTACCAAATAGGTATTGTTGTTGAATTTGACATGTATCTATTACTAACTTGGTCCAGTAATTCTAATGATCATCCAATTTGGCTTCAAGTTTTTCACAAAATGGCGGATTTTGGACCAGATAGAACTAAAGATATAATGTCTCTACTATAATTGTTGACAAGAGTCAGCTCGAAGGCCAATTAACCAAGAAGAATGTTCGTACATTATATTAAAGATTTATATCTTTAGTTGTATTAGTCTTTAGTTGTCTGTAGATGTATAAATTAACGAATTGATGCGACATATTCACGACGACGTTGTATGAAATACGTCTAGATATGTGCTGGTAAATAAAGAGTGAAACGAATCAGTCTATAACGTAAATGCGAGATAAATACTGGCATTAACTATCACTGAATAATAAAAATTATAAACTAATAAAAAGCGGGTATAAAATGTTTTTTTTTGTAACCCTAATCGGTATTTACAGCATGGCGATGTGTTGATATATTTTTAAATACTTCCTAAAACATTTACAGTACCTACATGCTTAATGTAAAAAATGCATGCTTTATTATTTTACAAAGTCATGCAATTAAAAGGCACCTGATTTTAGGCAAGAAAAATACTTTACAAAAAGATTGGATTAAAAATGCGTGAAATCGATTAAAATTATACAAATGGAATTATGGAATTATTATATATAGAATTATAGATAGTTATTATTATTGTGCTCGACCTTTTATCTATTTCAATAAATGGTATTATTATTATAAATTGCATTCAATTATAAAAGACATAAAATAAAGAAAAAAACATAATTATATAGTACATAACCTTTTTTTTAGAATCCGTTATTGCATAAAAAAATACAAAGTTGCCAACCCAATGGTAATTACTTGATGTCAACAGGTGCAATAGTACATCGGGTACTAGTTGTACACATTTTTCATCATACTTGCTAGTAAATAGGGCTATTGCATTTTTTTTATAGCTATTGCTGCTTGCTTACTCGACAAAAAAATACATCTGTGTCCTTAATTTTAATGATTTGAAATTTAATTTATTAGAACGATTATCTTCAATAAATTATGCACTATAGCAGTATTATACCAATTTATTCTATGTTGCTGGCCGACAGGCTAAATTCGAATACGCATGCGCAATAGACGCTATTTTGTTAAATTATTTTAAAATGTGCATTATTTTGTTGCTTATTTACTCACAAGAATGATGAAAAAGAGAAACAGAGAGATACAGACACTCTCGTTTGGGATTGGCTGCATTTGCGAAACTTGGCTTTGCCTTGCCTTGAATTGACAATGTAAATAATCTGATATGGCAAGACGCGTGACGAAGTAAAAATAACAATGTGCTGGACCCGCAGCTAGGGAAACTGATGTATGGTGTAAAACAAACCTAGAACGGAGACCATGGGATCGCAAAAGACCGATAGAAAGAACCTAAATGAGATGGAAAAATTACATACTCAAGATGGCGGGCAGTAACAGGATGCAGGCAGGAAAATAGCCCAAAACGTTGTTTTGAATTCGAGATGAGAACCTACACCAATTTGGTAAAGAATGACTTTAGATGATAATGAAAAACATTGATATCACACGGCCGGTACGACAATTATTACGTCGGGCCATTATAGCCCTCGCCTTTGGCTCGATCTTTAAATGTCCCTCGATAATAATTAAGGCTCATAAACAATAGTGTAGTATTCAAAAGGTAACTGATGTAAGACTAATAAGCGTATGTATTTTTTATATCGATGGTGGATATCTCAATTGACAATAAGATTTCCACCATCAATTTAATTATATTGCGACATGTAATGCTGCTGATGATATTATACTTTTGATGCATCTCAATAAAACAAAGAGTATAACATATTTTTGTGGACGCGTTTCATAAATTAAGTAACCTTTAATATTATGGGGCAGGGACCAATTTATTGATTTATTAAGTCTATATATATATAAAATATATAATTATAAAAGAAAGTCGAAAATCGTGTTAGTTACACTATTTATAACTGAAAATTGGTGAGGAGGTAGCTTAGAACCAGGAGAAGGACATAGGATACTTTTTTTTAAGAATGGCTGGATTTATTTTCATGGTTTTTGATTTGTAGAGGTAGCGTAGGGTAAGGTAGGGGTAGAGTAGGGTAGGGGTAGCGTAGGGTAGGGGTAGAGTAGGGTAGGGGTAGAGTAGGGTAGGGGTAGAGTAGGGTAGGGGCAGAGTAGGGTAGGGTAGGGGTAGAGTAGGGTAGGGGTAGAGTAGGGTAGGGTAGGGGTAGATTAGAGTAGGGTAGGGGTAGATTAGGGTAGGGTAGGGGTAGAGTAGGGTAGGGTAGGGGTAGATTAGGGTAAGGTAGGGGTAGGGTAGAGTAGGGTAGGGGTAGAATAGGCGTTGAAGTAGAATAATCATGCGTACGAAGTCACGCAGGGCAGCTACGATAACCCCCAAACACTATAAAAGGCAAATCATTTTTAAGACGCTACTTCAATTTTAAATGGTTGACGTTTCGATGACTGATTAAGGAATTTTTACATTGTTAAAACAAGATTAGGGTTCAAGGAGTTTACTCACTTAAAAATAAGGTTGCGCTTTTTCTATATACTTTTTAGTGTTTCTCTACGATGCGAGAAAAATGTATAAAATCATATACGTTTGAATAAGATTTCAAAAATCAACTGCATCGCCATACTTACGCACTTGTAGTATAAAAACATACTTAAGGTACATTAACTCAGGTGACTACTAAAATAATTCGCAAAAAAAAGATACATAAGTACTATAAAAAAAATACGTATAAATAGAGGTAGTAATATGAATGTAACCTGCCACTCAAACTTAAAACTAATTCTTTGAAGATAGTTCCCATGTTAAAATTTTCGGTTCTACTTCTAAAAACGACCAGTGCATTTATTGCTTAATTTGATTATGTACGTGTATTATGTGTAAAACAAAATTCGCACGAACTCACCATTCTCGATAAAACTCAAAACAAATAGTTTAATTGAACAGACTTCGAATATTGAATCGGAACACCCAACTAATATCAGTGTTTACCTAACAGTGCAACCGACAAACTTTAATGCGGAATCATATCTAAAACTCAAACGCTGGGAAACTGTGCCTGATGCTAACAAAAGGGAGTGTAACGTGTAACACGCAAAATGTCATCGTGAAAAATTTGGTGCATTTTGCATAATGTCACTTTCGCAAAACGTCATTTTCTCAGAATGATATTCAAACCATTTTTTTCTCAGTAAATTTGATTGATATTTTTTTTGTATATTTGTAATAGTTTCTTACTCTAATCAAAAGAGTTATTGTTAGGTCTCTTTTGAGATGAAAATGGCTTGAATGATGATCTGCGGAAACGACGTCTTGCGAAAGTAACATTGTGCAAAAATGACGTTTTGCGAAGGTGGCATTATGCGAAATTGACCAAATTTTTCTCAATATCATTTTGCGAAAGTGCCGTTCCGCGTCAAAACCGTATAAATTCGCTATCATATTTCGATTCAATGATTATTTATTTAACGCTAACAGTTGTGCACTTCCCTAATTAGGGTCTTGAGTTACAGCTATTTTCGATTCGTATTATATTTTTAATTAAAAAAAATAAAATAAAATAAATTTTTAAACATAGTTGTAAAAGTTGACTACAAAAAGCGAATAATACGCCGGCAAGACGCACGTGACGTTATTAACAAATCTGCCGTTTCGAGCCGAACATATAAAAATGTTGACGATACCACATTGAGATTTATCGGGAACCGTTGGCACGTTTGTGATGATGACATAACTTTAAAAATATAACGTAGTAAACAAAAAATATAAAACTTATGCACGATCTATCCAGTAATACAAAAAAAAAATGGATCAAGACCCTAATATACACTTGTTTACCGAACAGTTCATAACTTACGGTTCTATTGAGATCTACAAAATACATATTTTTTCATGGCAATACTACTGCTGTAGACACAACCTAGAGGGTCGCGTACCAAACACTTTGAGCACATAACTTCGTATACTATATGTACAGCTTTACATTGATTATGTTTCACGTATTATGCCAATTATATAGCGCATTATTAAGTACACAGCAATAATATGGTATACCTTAAATAATTAATAGTTATGAATTAACATATGATATAGTTCGTAACCTCTCGCGTTGCTGCAGCGAGCGTGTCATCGTTTAATTAAAATGGACACAATAACCGCTGTAAAAACGGAAATAGCTTTGATTTCTTTGATTATTACTTGACCAGAACGACGACACGCCCCAGCAGCAGTATAATACTCTTACAATACCTACAGCTTTACAAGTCGCTATCGACCCTCGAACAAACGACACTAACTTCACTAACAATATATCAATGATAAAGTCTAGTGTGTATCCCACAGGCAATACCGATACTAAGTACGTTGTTATGTGTAGTATTTACAACGCGAGATGCATGTATAGGTCATATCGCGGTTGGGTGCGGGCGGCGTGCGGAGTCGAAGGCGCTATGTACGGCGGGGGCCCGTATTCTGCGCCTTGCCACTCGTGTCACAAAGAGTAGAACTCATTTTGCGCCACGCCGCAGGCCGCGTTCTATTGCATCGAGTTAAAGTTAACACCGAGGATATTGAGGGGCGAGTTGTGCGGCACGCCCTGCAACGGGAATCCGTGCGGCGCGCTCTCGATGAATCCGGGCGGCACCTGGTGCGGCGGACACAACAGCATCTGCTGCTCAGCCTGCTGCGCATGTGCCGGTTCCTCCTCCTTGTGTTCGGGTGGCGGCGTCGTGTGTTCACGCTTGATTCTACTTTTGATACTCGGTCGGTTGTTCGGATAACCCTTTTTCTTGTACTCTAGCCAGAGCGTCCGGTTGTTAACCCCGAACATTCGCGCCGCTTTACAAAAACCGATGCCTCCAAAGCGCACCGCCTCGAGCGCTCGTTGGAAATTCTCCTCGGACTGCGGGTTGGTGGTTCGGCGTCGCTTGGGCGCAGGTTGCGGATTCTCTTGCGAGGCCGGCACGTCCACGCACGAGGGGCCAGGGGACGGGCCCGCCACTCCAAGCCCCTGTCCGTAATTGATGTCGGCATCCATATGCGGGTTGATCACATTATTAATGTACATGGGATCGGGCTGCAGCGCGCCTGCGCCAATGCACGCGTTCGTGTACCGCGGGTAGGAATGCTCCATCATCGTCCACTGTCCTCCTGGGAAGAGAGATAAATGTACGTGTTTTAATAATATTTTCTAAGTACAATATAATATTTTTGGTTAAAGTTTTTACAAAAAGTTTCTCATTGATCTCCCTTCCCTGGAAAATAAAACGTTGGCCCGGTTGTGATACGAAAATGTTTATATAAACATATTTGGAATGCGTTTATGCGTTAAATTTGATTGAATTTGTGTATTCGTAAGTTTTTTTTACGAATTTATCACGAAAATTATTTTGTAACTTTTAATTGATGCTTTTGAACCGGGTATATCGCAGTATTACATACAAGTACCAAGTGGTACATGTACGGTACGAGGAGAGCTATCTAACACGTATACGGTACATGCAGAGATGAAGCAAAGAGTAAAAGCATACCCAAAAACGAAGGCTTGAATCACTTAATGCGAGTCCCAAAGGCTAACCCAAATTGAATACATAAATTGCATTGATCTTTTTTATTGTTACTTATATCTTCTTAAAAGAGTATAATAATCAGTGAAAAAATAATGTATATTTTCTAAAAAAAATACTAAATTAAAAAGGTTTAAACATTATTTGTTAAAAGACAAAGAACTGTCCATCCATACAATTTTTTTTTGCGTGATGAGGATAGCAATAACCTCTTCAGAATTCACAAAACTTATAACTTGCCGGCAGTAAGCGACTGGTCGTATTTTTTCGCCATGTCGTGTAATTTTTTAACCTTTATTATTCATGGTTGTATCAAATATGTACACTTTGTCATCAATTGGCAAATACCCTATTCTAAAATAACACAGAGACCATGAATCCCTCTTTTTCCTGGGTTTATGATCATAAGGAACCTTACACAAAGTGCTCCAAATCTCGACTTTGCAGTAAAAGTACTATACCAAAATATTCATAAAAGTTTGCGGTATTACTGACTCGCGAGATTAGGGTTAGCATTCATTAGGTATAAAGCGATTGGGTTTCCATTTTTGGGTATGGCGTATGTTTTCCAGAAGATGCAAATGATGGGAGTGTTACTTTGAGAGATGAATGAGAAACAGATGAGAGATACTTTGGTATGATAAATTCATACGCAAATTAAACATAGGGTACATCAAATAAAAAAAAATACATTCTGCGGGTTGCAATAATAAACTTAAATAAAATTATTGAAGGTTGTTTCACAGATTTAAATTACTACAAACAATTGCACTAAACACCAAGCATAGTCTACTGGGACATTGTCTACACATTAAATAAAAAATAATAATGAAATTTAAAACACATTAATGAGATTAAAGATAAATAAAATATTGTGTGATGGCGCCACATTACGACATTATTTTAGCTGTATAAATAAGTTGTTACATTTATTTTACCTGATTCATTTGATTATAATTACTCTTTACTTACACCCCACCAAGTGCTTTCGGGTTGACGGTCGGACACAGACTGAGTCCCGTCAACTCAAAACTTGTGACGTATACGCCCGAGATTAATATAAATGTACCCACATCCGCTATAGTATTTGTTTGTATTTACTTTTTACGACGTACTGCACGATGATTAGTGAATTAGCCATCACACAACGTCTACGAGGTTACATCTATATTGTCGAAACAACGCATCAATTGGGTATCAGAAACGAAACATTTACTGCAGTTCTAGTTACAAGTATATAATATTAATTATAAATGAGTGGAAGCTCGTAGTCTCGCTAATATAAGAAGCGACCATATAAAATCATATAAGCGTTACCTTGTGGCATCCCCCCTGTTGGAGCATTTTCCATTCCCATTTGTTCGACGTTCATGTTTTCCGTTTCAGATGTCTAGAAATAATACAAACACTACATAAGAGACATAATTACAGAAGAAAAAAACTAATGGAAGACGTTACGACAAACATACAAATATGTACCAATAATATTGTGCTAATTAAAAAGAGGAAATCGAAAAAGAGATAAATAATGAGAACGGTTGAACGGATTTTGATGGTTTTTGATTTGTTGTATTTGTCTCCGTCCCGAATAGCAGAATAAATATTAAAAACAATGGAAATATACCCCTGGGGTAGGGTAGGGGTAGTGTAGGGTAGGGTAGGGGTAGAGTAGGGTAGTGTAGAGATAGAGTAGGAGCAGGGTAGGGTAAGGCCAGGGTAGGGTAAGGCCAGGGTAGGGTAAGGCCAGGGTAGGGTAGGGTAAGGGCAGGGTAGGGTAGGGTAAGGGCAGGGTAGGTTAGGGTAAGGGCAGGGTAGGGTAGGGTAAGGGCAGGATAAGACCAGGCCAGGGTAGGGGCAGGGTAGGGTAGGAGCAGGGTAGGGTAGGGTAAGGGCAGGGTAGGGTAGGGGTATCTTAGGGAGGTGATTAGGGGTAGGGTAGGGGTAGAGTAGGGTATAGGTAGATTAGGTGTAGGGTAGGGTAGGGTTAGAATCAGGTAGGATAGAGTTAGAGTAGGGTAGGCTAATGTATTCATTGTTGTCATTTACTCCAAGATTAATTAGATTTTATATTATTAGTTTCCTTTGCGGGCTGCGACCGGGTATCTCAATACCCGTTGATTGATACAGCCCACTGTTGTCAGGACATCTGGAAAAAGGTGTTATCTCGCAAATCGGGATTTGAGATTACTCCACCACGCTAACTCAGAGTGTGTAGCTAAAGGAGGATTTGTAGTAACCCGCTGTTGGATTAATTTGCTTATGCAACGATGCTTAATGACTTCATGCAGGTCCACTAATCTAATAATACAAACCTTGCCTTCTATAAGAAATCCTCATAATCCTACAAGTGGTCACCAATCTCTGGATATACAGTATCAGCATTGTTTAACCTCAATTAAAGCACGTATTAAAATAAATTAAAAATCCAAGTGTGTACTAACATCATCTACCTGCTGAGAGTTGTCGATAGTCCGTATTTCGTGGTACTCGCGCATGCGTCGTTGTTGTGGCACGCTACTAAGAGTGATGGCTTCCACGGTCTGCGCGCCCACGTCCGAGCGATTCTCGTTCTCCACCATGTTTAGTGATGTCGATCCAGTTGAACTTTTCCTGCGCCTAAGAGATGGTAGTGACCATACAAAAATGACGACTTATCTTATTAAATATATATACGAAATCTAATGAGATCCTTGTAGGATTTCTGCTACATATCTGTTGTTCACTGTAGCTCCTAAACTAATCGACCGATTTTGATAAATAGGGTTTAAATATATCGTGCAGATCACGCCCGTGTCATAGGCTATTTTAGAATGACAAGGGTGTTGAACTAGAACCACAAGTCGGGTTTTAGTTTATGGTGAGGTTTCATCACTTGAAAGTTGACCAGAGGGGAATTAGTTTTTATTTTTATTTCTATTTGCCTTTCGAACCAGTTTACACTGAAAACTGCTGTAGATTTTGAAGTCACAAGTGGTAACTTCAAGCACTAGGTACTGCAGAAATACTAACTAGAAGTGTTTATCTGGACTGGAGTGGTGTCTTTTGTGTAGTCGCTGTCACCGATTCGTACAAAACCGTAATTTCAGAACGATGCTAAATCAAGAATGTCCTCTTAAAACTACATAATTATATGATTAAAGAATGGTACTTAGAAGCAACGATACTGTACTAAATACATATTTCAACTCAAATTTATTATAAAATTCGTTTTAAGCTTCGTTCTGGAATACATTGAAATTATTGAACATAATACATTAAGTTGTAAAACTGATTACATCTTTTCCTAGTGTTTTTGCTAGCAAATTGAGAGTTTCAAAACTTAAATAATAATCAAATAAGTAATAATTAAATTTTTCAAATAATCGGAATAAAAGTACCTTTTGCGTTTGTTAGAAGGCGAAGCGGCGGGTGAATGTCGCTGCGAATCCATAGAGTCGCCCTGGTTTTGAAACTCTGCGGAGGTGCCTTGGGACCGAGTTAGAGAGGTTGAGTCCGGCATTTCAGTCAGACCCTTGATCTTTAGCAGCTTGGCAGTGTCCAGCACCTAATGAATAAAGGTGAATTTTAAGTTATTTATGATTACAAAACTGGTCTGTCTGTCCGTTTACCAAAAGCAATAAATTAAGCTATCTTTTTAGGGTTCCTTAGAACAATAGGAACTCTTTTAGTTTTGTCTTTTCTACTATACTAATATACTTCTAATATATTTACTAGAAAGCTGAAATTCTGCACATTTTAGCGTCGTGAAATAATTTACGTGGGTATATGTCATTTGTCATTTATTTTTATAAATACGTACAACAGTTACAAACTTGGTGATTATTCAAGCTAACAAGAAACCATGAAAGACATTCTAATATTTAGTTTTTTTTCTTTACCTTGGGTAGCTGCTCCTCGGTAACGTTAACCTCGCCACAATACATGAAGTCGACCATGGTGCGCAGGTCAGCGTACGTCACATCCTTAAGGATCACTATAGGATGGGGCGACGGGTTATCCACGAACAGTGACTGTAATGAAAAATCATATCAAACTGTTTTATCAAAATTTGTATCAAACTTTGTGCTG
This sequence comes from Protodeltote pygarga, assembly GCA_936450705.2. Lineage (NCBI taxonomy): Eukaryota > Metazoa > Arthropoda > Insecta > Lepidoptera > Noctuidae > Protodeltote > Protodeltote pygarga. The sequence continues at coordinate 18,821,075 of OW388248.2, forward strand.
AATTCACAGGTATGTACGTATGACTCTAATTACAATTTAGATGCCAGATGCAAGGACATTAATAAAGACTTTTTTTATTAATTTTAATAGGTCACTAAGGCTTAGCGCATAATTCTCTCAATAATTCACTCATATGTTTAACAGATACAGCAGCTTATAAATAGGTACTAGGCTACTGCAAAGTTATAGGGCCCATGGCTTTCATTTTTCGTTTCGAAATTATGTGCGTGTTTAAAAAAAGCCAGCGCATTTAATAGATTCTCTAGATATTCCGTAAAGCCATGTCGAACCCTACAAGCAGTTCAAATTATGAACAAAATAATACTTCGTAGTATAAAACTATCTATATATGTATACAAATCTAACTGCCTTAAAAATAAATAAAATAATTAACATTTTAATGTAGTTTTGATTTTATTTCTAAATGTATTATTAATTGTTAATTCCTGAATAAATATACTTGAAAAAAAAAAATTAATCAAATTGCTTATCAATCAATCAATAAGAAAATTTACTTGGAAGTAAGTGCTACAAGCCGACAACACGACTTTGTGCGCGAGCAATTGTTTCCCATCGGCAGCCAGAGTCACATCAACTAGGGTCTGGGTGTTGAGGAGAGTCGTAAACATAGATATGAAGTTCGGCTGGTGGTTGTTCCACCTTAAGCTATACTGCTGCGACATTTTGGGGGCCTGCGAAAGATAGAAAATAACAGTTTAATATTTATTCGGCTTCAATTGGGGTGTCATTGCCACCCGCCGTCATTTTGTTTTATTCTCAAACTGGCAGCGCAGGATGTCTAGTAGGTTCATAGGGATAGAAGTCATTGCAACAATAAAAAAAAATTTGCAACATGATGTCCTATAGTGTCACGTTCCCAAAATATTTCGAGTTTTAACTCATAATCAAATATTTTTATTGATGTAGACCATTTTAGGCACTTATGAATAGTTATAATTTTAATAAATATCATTCATATGAAAACAATGGCAATCATTCAAAACGAACTAATTACGTGTATACACGCTTTACGTGTATATATAGTATTTAAATAACAGTTCTCACATGATTTACCTATTTATTAAAACATTTTAAACTTTATGCCTAAGAAATTTGTTAAAAGTTAAAATTAAAATATGTTATACAAACAAATTACATTAATTGTCGAGGTACGTATCGAGTGAGCAAATAGCGAGGTGCTTGGCCCGGGCCTTGGTAGGTCTCCGAGGGGCGCTACAAGGTCAATCTCAACGGAGATTGGCGGTGATAGTTTACTTTCTAGATTCTCACTCTCAAAGTACTATGACACGGTAATCCGACACGACCCGAGACAGATCAGGCACAGGACTAAACGTTTAGGAACTCTCCGAGGCATGAAGAAGGTGATAATTGATTTATAATACATAGGACACTACATAGAACTATCGTGATATTAATTTCAACGTGCGGAGTGTAAAGTAATTTTAACGCAATTTTCAAGTTTCTCGACCTATCATAGGATTTTGAATTGTTTCTCAGTGATGCGACGGCAACGGAAATATCGCTTCGATGAATACAGGATGCCGAGAGAAAAATGTATGTATCCACTTTTTATAACTTATAAATAAACAATCAATACATTCATGAAAGCAGAGGGCGCGCCGTGCGCCGCGATTTATTCTGCGCGTAGGTAGACTCATGAGATCATGACGTCTTTTACATATTGTTATTGATATAATCTTTTCTGAATAAATCAGCACAAATACTGAAATAATTAATGTCAAATAGGTAATAAATCAATAGTACGTTTACAAGATCTCTTGTATACATAAATTAATAGGACAACTTTTCCACCAAGTTTTGAACCAAGTTTTGATGAAAACCTACCTGCATCAGAAAGGCTGAAAAGCAAGAGTACACGTACACCACCGCTGGCAATTTAATTTAATTTTTTTTTTTTTAAATTTAATAAAAGTAAAATGATCTACAATACGTAGGTACATATGTAAATAATATTGCTAAATTGGTAAAAAAAAATTACCTTATGCTAAATAATTTTGTAATACATCTGATTGTAAAAAATATAAAACTTTAAATAAGTTATTTTATTTTTTTACATAGGTACTTTATTATTATGTGAGCACCCGAATTAACAATTGAAGCGATTATTGCTGCAGTTTGAGTATGTCACGATAACTTTAATGTTGTAATGACCGCCACCATTAGGACATTGAAGTTAGCGTGACATACTCGGACATGCAGGTGTACTTTTCTATATAACTAGGTACTATAAGCTAGCTAGGCGATGCATGCGTCATACCTGTCGTCATAACGTTCAGATGGGTGTCGTTTGTTAGGACCGCGCCGATGTGCTCATAACTTGTAATGGCATCTTATCTTATTTTAATTTGACTTATATTGTTCTAAATCACAACAAAATGTCAACACACATAATAGTAATATTTTTAAGTCCTGTCAAAATATCTGAGGAGGAACACCATTGGAAATGGCAACTCAAACCATTTATATATGTATAAGTTAGGTAAAAAATCATCAATGAAAATGTTTTGCACCCTACATATTAAGGTGCCAAAACAGACGACGCATTTTGTTCATTGAAGGTCCGAAAATGAGACACAATAGGAAATACATTGTTACGTGCCGCCGGGATTCAATAATCTTTCATAAGTAGCAACTGACTGACAGTAGGGTAGGGGTATGGTCGGGGTAGGGATAGGGGTAGGAGTAGGGTAGGGTAGGGTAGGGTAGGGTAAGATGTTGTAGAGTAGGGCAGGGTAGGTGTAGAGTAGGGTAGGGTAGGTGTAGAGTAGGGTAAAGTAGCGTAGGAGTAGGGTAGGATAGGTGTAGAGTAGGGTAGGGTAGGGTAGGGTAGGGTAAGATGTTGTAGAGTAGGGCAGGGTAGGTGTAGAGTAGGGTAGGGTAGAGTATAGTAGGGTAGGGTAGAGTAGAGTAGGAGTGGAGTAGGGTAGGTAGACTAGGCGAAGAGGTAGTATAATCACGCGAACAAAATCGCGCCGTCCAGCTAGTCGTTTAAAAAAACTGGCATTATATTTCAGGATCCTTCCATTTGAAATTCATTAACCGTTCAGACATGAAACCTTTCATGCAAATGTTTCGAATATAATCCATATTTGTTCACGTTAAAGAATGCCAGGACGTATACTGTTAACAACTTTGACATTGATCGAAAATCTAGATTTTAAAGCATATTTCAGTCACATTGTTAATGGTTTGACTGATATAAATCTGCAGTGAAGCTTTGCATTTGTGTCGTTTATTTTTGGTTAACCTTTAGCCTGGTTTAAATTATTCCAAGCCGAAGATCAATGCCACAGTTCCAAAATTCAGTGCTTTCAACCGTGGCGTCACAAAGAAGTAAGGCGACAATATCGTATTGCACTGAATATTTTAGATCTATCTGATGGGATAAATATGTATAGTGGAAAAATAAATATTGTATTTATGCATCGCCGTAAAACGAGGAGAACTTCTTACGTACGTCATTCGATAAATATTATCATTTCTGTAAGGGAAATTTTACATCACACAATAAAAATTTATGTCAATTGCAATCGCGATGACAAACAAATTTGCAGATTTTGAAACAATTCTTAAAAGTTTCAGGAGATTTAAATAGATTGTTTTGATCATTCTAACTTTGTCGGCATGAAAGTTTATTATATATAGTTGTATTAAGAATGAAAATTATGAGGTTCTTACAGGTTTTTCACAAAAAGCTAATAGATGGGAGCTAAAATCATTATTAACTAATTCTCAAGATGCAAAAACATTCTTACGTTTCGGGGAATACAATGCTATGTCTGAATGACATTTCATTTGGGACAATAATAAATAATATCGGTTATTTATTTTGTGATAAATAAGTACTAGTATATACTGAATATACGTAACACGCATCGTTAAAATAGTCAAGTCAAAATATGTAACAAATAAATTTAAATTCAGAATGCCTGATTTTGTGGACACGTTAAATATGTATTTCCTGCAGCCGGCCGGTTTTATGTCTTGTTGTGGATTTAAAAAACAATTTAGCTACACGGTACAGGAATTAACGTTAATATACCTGTTGAAGCTAAACGGTTGAAGTCTCAAGTACACAGGCGCTGCATTTAATAAATTACGTTCGGGGTGGAAAGCTCTGCACTCTCTCTGTACTTAATCATTGAATCCCTTAAGTGATTAAGTAAAAGACCATTCACCAACAAGACCATTACACTCACATTCTAATTTAAATGTTTCATTTTATAGTGGTTTTTAGAGCAGGTATTTTCAAAATTTTCATACAACAACTTTGGATCTCGAGCGTCAGTAGGTACTTACAAGTACTTCTGACGTCTTGACTAATATAACGGGGCGTGCATAGTCATTTTCGACAGGGTACATCCAAATAACATTGAGTTCCAAATTCGTCGTCTAAGTCGTATCTACGTATAGGCAGTGCATTTATGCCTATACGAACTGCACGCTCTTAAATAATTAGTAATAGTAATAGTAGAGGAGAAAATAAACACACGCACACATTGATGCATTTAGAACCCCATTTATAAGACGCTACAGGGGATTGGAGCTGAATCAATATCATCGCTTTGCTAATTAGTGGTTGCAAGGTTTAAGAATAATACCCAGCACAAGCGTACACCCTCAACAAAGAATACTTAATATATTATATTACATTGATTGTAGAACAAGCTTACACACTTACACAGCATGTTTCTATTTTACAACGAATCAATATTAAATATTATTAATTATGTACTAAAATATTATTTTAAGTACGCTATAATGTTTCATAAGTTAAGATTTTCTATCATATTTTGTCATGACTACTTGTGATAAGCTACTTTTAATTTCTGGAGAGAATACATGGCCTCAACAAGTTCCATTGCGAACAAAAAAATGCATTTCCAGCACCGTCACTCACACTCTCACGCCAGAAACATACGAGAACAGAAATAGACTATAAAACATATTTTTAAACAAACAAAGACAAAGTGAAACATGAATCTATTCAATCAATCAGTCAATCTAAGTCTAATCAATCAGGGCCGAGTATACTCGATCACTAAATACTGCGATAATTTATAATGCACCATTTTGTTACCTCACCATGTTATTTTTCGACTTCCACGCGGACAAAAGTCGCGGGCACAACTAGTCTACAATAAGCATAAAAAATTAATCTACTTAATTAGTAGACTTGAAATAAGTCCGGAGCTTAGCGCCGTGATTCTTTTCTGTTCAAAAGCCAGTCTAAAGGTCTTATAGATTTTCCTGCTATCTACAGCGTTTATTCATCGTAATTGAGAGGTTTTAAAGCTCTTATCCAATCAACCTTATTAAAAATAGAACTCGGTTTTATTTTCCGCCTTTAAGTTAATTTAGAATTTCAATCATGATTTGAAGAGATTTTGATTTTGATTTGATTTGATTTATATGGAAATCATGAAACACATTTCATCATAATTACTTATAGCCAACATTCACCCCCATTTTGCAATATACTTTTTTTATATTCCTTTTACGAAACTTTTTTATAAATTTTGCTTTACGTGAAACCGTTAATAGCGGTTACCGAAATGTACGGATCAAATTAAGAAATATGTACTTATTCTATTTTTAAACGTGGCATGTGCCCCGTGTACCCTTAAGGTAGGATGACAACTGCAAAATTTTTCCTCTAAGGGTAGGTAGATCGGTAAATATTTCACTGAACATTGATTTGACATTTTACATCAACGCCGCTTAACGCTTTTACATGGTAAGGTTTACTCACCATCTAGATCATTATTTCAACTTGAGAGTTTTCCATTATAGATCATGCAGGTTGAAAAACGCATAAAAGAAATTTGTTAAAGCCTTATTTCGCAGCACACTTGTATAAGTGAGACTATACTTGTTGTAGCGAGAGAAAAGTACCGATAGTCTCGTTGTGCATCATCATATTTAATAGTAACTATTAGATACGAAGCTGTTTCCACAAGGCTATATAATAATCTTCGAGTGATTTTGTATGAAAACGCCGCGGTTATGTCGCTCGTGAAGACGGGCCTACTTCTGGTGCGAGACATAGCAAAGGTTTTTGCGTATAAAAGTATACGGTATACCTAATTTAATTATTGTACATAGTTTACTTTAATTGGCAAAGCTATTGGATGTCAACAGCCTGTCAGGTGTCTTGAATTTACAATGGATGGTTCGTTCAAAAAAAATAGATTTCAGAATCATCGATAAAACTGAAAAGATTATCATAAAACAACTTTTTATTGTATTATAAAGAATTTATATTATTTATAAAGAGGCGCGATGTATCGTTATTTTTATTAAAGTTGTTTTATTTTAAGTAGTACTCCTGCAAACCTAAAACATTATGAGATAAATATGAGAGAAATTTATAGAATATAATGCTCTTACTGACTTAAACCTGTACTAGACAACTATACAGTTGTTGAAGTTTACTAAGAAATAAGAAGCTTATTACTGAGTTCCAGGAAATCGACGTAAGTACAAAGATAGAAATTGCTTTGTTCAAAGCAAAATGTAACACTGATAATTATAAGTAGGGTGATAGGGTGCTTATGGAGCAGCGAAAATAGACAAAAGGAAACGGAAACGGAAATTATTTATATACCTATTATTATTAGTGCAATTTAATTAGAGAGAAGATTGGCACTAAGGAAAGAAAGAAGGCTAACTCAAGTGGGCCAATATGAACTGAAGATGATGTGATGATAAATGCCTATCTATCTATCTATACTATAATAAAATCGTAAAGGTCGAAAAGTCTGTACATAGAATATTTTTTTGCAAAAACCAGCTAGGGAGGCTAAAAATAAGCAACAAAACATAAATCTATCTTTTTTAGAATTCTTGTCTGTCTGTCGGTCTGTCTGTCTGTCTGTCTGTCTGTTTGTTACCTCATCACGTGAAAACGGCTGAATGGATTTTAATGAAATTTTAGGAGTAAGTAGGTATTAGCTCAACTTAAAAACTGGTGTTTGTTTTATCAAAATCGGTCATGTGAATCAGAAGATACAGCTTGACCCCTCTATTGTATGCAGTTTCCTAGAACGTAGGGGTCTTGATCCACTGGCAAATCAATCCCGGACAAACCATTTTGTGCCGATTGTAATAAAAATTTACATGGAGATAGCTTGGGACTTGGAGACAGGGATAAGCTACTTTTTAACCGATCTTAAAAAAAGAGGGTAATGATTACCGACATCCCATTGACCTCTCTACTGTATGCAGTTTCTTAGAACGCTGGGTTCTTAATCCACTGGTAATTGAAATTCGCGTCGCCGACCGACTAAAGCCGAGTACCTATACCAAATTTAGCGTTCGACGCGGGCACAGAAATCTAAATAATAATTTAGATTTCTGTGGACGCGGGCCTGTTTCATCTGATAAACTAACAACTTTACCTCTCTTTTATTAAATACCTATGTAGTTTTATAAAGAGGATTTGATGTAATAGACATTGAAAAAATGATGATTTCTGCATTTTAATTTACATAAATCCGTATAGGTGCCTAATGGTACATGATTGGTGTAGTGTAGTGTGTATATATCACCTAGACGATAGGTACCTTCCTTTAATGTGTGGATGGTACCTACCTTACTAATTAAAGTTTTAACCTAGATTTTTAAACGACCTACCTGCTTTTCATCTCAATGTTTAATCCGTTTAAATCTTAGTACCTGCCTAAAACAAAGGTATTGGTAAAGTAAAGGTACTACTTCTATTGTAACAATTCTATGCAAAGTAATTATAATTGAAGTTAATTTTTTTTTAAATTATATTATTGATGTATATAAAAAAGTTCACTAGATGGTGTTAGTCAGGTCTATAATTATAATTTGATATCAAAATAATATAATGTTGTTATAATCGCACCTACTTATGAAAATAATTCTAAAAAAACATAACCCTTCCTGACAGTCGGGTATAAGTAAGTTGCATTTACAGAATCGAATATTGTTCAGTAGCTAGGTATGATTTTGTACAAGTGTAGTGTACTGTGTATTTTTATGTTGCCGAAACTAGGTGCATAGTTGCATACGTCGCGCGTCGGCGTCATTCGTTGTCTCTCCATGATATTTTTCGACTTCCACGCGAACGAAGTCGCGGGCACAGCTAGTTTAACCTAAAGTTTTAAATTTTTGTAGGTCTCTTTTTGTAATTGCTCTGCTACTAAGCTAATATAATATTATAATATAACAAAGTACAAGAACCAAAAGAGATCTTTTAATGAATATTTATTTGAAAAATATAGGTATGTTGTGTAGTTTTTGAGATATTAGTCAACACGAATTTGGTGCCTGAGTTTTGAGCACCCGGTTTTGATATTTTATACCTAATTAATAAAATAAATTATATTTTTATCTCATAAAGTTTGCTTTTGTAAGTAACCCTCTTTTTTGCTTATTAAGATAGTTAATAAGCATTTTTGGCATAATTCGTATATTTTTAAATCATCGTATAAATTACAAAAGCAAACTTTTTTTATAAATAAATTGAGTTTTTGGTTATTTTTCGATGTAAACAAGCAGACAACAGTCATTAAAATACAGATACAAAAAAAAAGATTTTTCTTGTTGTTATAGGGTATTTTCGGTTACACCCTGCTTTACCGAACTACCGAAATTTTACCACCTTTTTTATTGTAAAAACGTAATCAAAAGATAATCTGATAAGTGAAGCTTGGTGGTCAACACACCGTTAACCAACAGCCGCCCCCGCTGCAAGTGCTATCGTGGACAAAACCGGTGCACCGGTTAGCGCTTGCAACCGGCGTCCGAACGTAGCGCTAGCCCCGCCCCTATGCACGTAGCATCGTACAAAGCATTTTGATCGCAAAGTGGTGTACCGTTCGCTTAGAGTATAGAATGACCGTTCGTGTCCGCGATAGTACCTATTGCTAATTTGCTATAAATTATGTTCCCCTGGGGCAACGAAATGACAGAGGCGAGCGCCTTATACAATTTGCTGCCGAAAACAATATGGCAATATCAAACAGTTTCTTTCAAAAACATCCGCGAAGACTTTACACCTGGATAACACCTGATGGGACCTACAGAAACCAAATAGATTATACCTAGTCAGGTCATAAATTCTGTCACATGTTTAATATAAAATCATTGGAACAAGTTTATTCATTATGTAACCATTTATATACCAAAATGAACTTAACAAAACATAGATTCTTATGACACTAAAGTTTATTCAAAATGACCTCCGTGATTTTGAATACAGGCCTTCAATCTGCGCGGTCAGTCGTCTATCGCAGCACGAACGAGGTCCATGTCAATATTGGCGGCTGCCTTAATCAAGGATGTCTTGAGTGACTCCAAATTGGGATGAGGCTTTGAGCATGCCTTTTCCTCCAAATGTTGCCATATCTTATAATCTAACGGATTAAAATCTGGACTGGAGGAGGGCCAGTCTTCGTGCCGGATGAAGTCGATTTTACGCGCCGCCAGCCAGTCTTGTGTGCTCTTCGCTCTATGAGCTGGCGCAGAGTCTTGTTGGAATACCCAGTGCCTGTTATTGAACATGGTATGAGAAACAGGTTCCTCAAGGTTCGTCAGGACTGTATTTTGATACACAACTGCATTCGTTTTTACACCTTTCTCACAAAAATGTACCTCTGTTAAGCCCCAATGAGATACTCCCAATCATACCATGAGCGAGGATGGAAAATGACCTCGTTGGACACGTGGAATACTGTTGCTCGCTTCTTCACTACTGTATGCGTACACGTTATCATTTTGTTTGTTGCAGCTCTCTTCTACGGTAAAAATTTTTTCATCCGAAAAAAGAATTTCCCGATATTTTTTTCCCGCGTATCGCTTCAACAAAGCGCGGCATCTCTTCAGTCTCAGGTCCATTAGACGAGCATTCAAACGATGTCCTGTATTTCTTCGATATGCCCGAAGCCCTAAGTCTTCATTTAACACCCTTTTCACCGTGGTTCTGCTTAACCCCATCTGAAGGGCCAACAGTTTCTGCTTACGTTTGGGATTTCTTAGAAATTCGCGCCTTCACAGCATTTATCACTGCTGGAGTTCTAACAGACCGAGGGCGACCACTTCTTGACCTGTCATCTACACTAGAGTCTTCATGGTATCGTTTGATGGTACGATAAACGAATCTTTTGGTTATATTCAAATTTTTCAGTATGTCAAAAATTTGAATTGGCGCGTAACCACAACGATGCAACCCAATAACTGCAACACGGTCTTCTTTAAGCGTCCACTCCATATTTAAAAATGAGTAAAATTCTATAAAGTATACATTTTTATTTTCATGAACAATTCGAAATTCATATTCAATAAACTTTTTTGTGGCCAACATTCTAAAAGAAAAGTTTTTACTGTGTGACAATACTTATGACCTGACTGTGTATCTTGATTGGAACACGCTGGCAGAGTTGTATTAGAAATGCTCATACACTACCTGGGGCAGACTGCGGCTTAGATCATCAGCTTCTTATCGCTAAAATGCAAATCAAGCTTAAAGCAGCCAGAAAAACAGACCAAATGCGCAGGCTAGAAGTCAATGACAGACCTAAATTTCTTTCATGTATAGAGCGACTTTGGCCCAAATGGAAAAGTGTAGACTTTGCGGGTGAGACAGTTGACCAATTATGGGATCACGCTAAAGATTTAATAGAGCATGCAGTTGCAGAGTCAAAAAAAAAATCTCTAGTGTATAAGCGGCAGCACTGGATGAGTAATACCACTCTTAAACTCGTAGAAGAAAGGCGGGAACTAAAAGCATTGGGAGCTGAAGTCAAAACCTTGAATGAAAAATCTGCTGAAATTCAAAAAGTTTGCAGACAAGACAAAAATGCTCACCTTAATAACATATGCGCAGAGGTGGAAGCTCATGCTAATAAGTACGAGTCCAGAGACCTTCACCAAAAAATTCGTTCTATCACTAAAAACATTTCTACTAAAACGTGGGCTATCCAGAACTCTCAGGGTGAAACTGTTACCGAACTAGATAAAATCTCAGAAGTATGGAAAGACTATTGTCAATCACTGTTTGAGGACTCACTATCACATCGTTTTGTTTCCACCATACCCAAAATCGAGGAAATGGAACCATCTATTCTTTTTGATGAAGTCCGAGCTGCAATTAAACATCTCAAAAACGGTAAAGCGACCGGAAAGGATTCTATCCCAATAGAGATAATCAAAGCCTCTGAAGCATATGGTGTCCAAATTTTTCATACTTTGTGCAACAAAATATGGCTGACAGGGACATGGCCTTCTGAATGGGTTCACACAGTGTTTGTGCCTTTACACAAAAAAGGGTCTACAAAGGTGTGCAACAACTACAGACTCATTGCGCTTATATCACACGCAAGCAAAATTTTACTACATATCCTCAACGAACGCCTTAAGTCCTACTTATCAAGAGAAATTTCAGCAGAACAGGCGGGATTTGTGAGAGGTAAGGGCACGAGAGAGCAAATCTTGACAGTACGACAACTTATTGAAAAAGCTAGAGAGTTCAACAAGCCGATCTATATATGCTTTGTTGATTTCTCGAAAGCGTTTCACTCAGTCAAGTGGCCGAAATTGTGGCAAACCTTACTCGAAATGGGAACTCCAAAGCATCTGGTGCACCTTCTAAGACAACTGTATGAATATGGTACAGCATCAGTTAGAACCGATGATATGCTATCAGATAATTTCCACCCGAGTGCTGGGGTACGTCAGGGATGCATTATATCACCATTGTTATTCAATATCTATACAGAAGTGATAATGCGGATCACCCTCGAGAACTGGTCGGATGGTGTGTCAATTGGAGGGTCAAAAGTAACAAACCTACGTTATGCTGATGACACCACCTTGTTTGCAACTAGCATTTCTTATATGCAAGCTCTTCTTGGCAAAATGGAGAGTGTGAGCCTAGAATTTGGGCTAAAAATTAACCGCAGTAAGACAAAGATGATGATAGTGGACCGTGCAAATAATAACTCACCTGAAGTCACACACATTGCAAACTGTGAGGTGGTCCAAAATTACATCTACTTGGGAGCACAAATCTCTAATAATGGCGGATGCGTGGATGAGATCAAACGCCGTATGGCCATCGCCAGATCTGCAATGGACAAACTGAAGAAAATATGGAGAAACCGAAACATCACAAAAGCCACAAAAATTCGACTAGTCAGGGCGCTCGTGTTTCCCATATTTCTTTACGCTTCAGAAACATGGACCTTGCGAGATATTGAAAAGAAGAAAATAGATGCGCCAGAGATGTGGTGCTGGCGAAGAATGTTGGGGATATCATGGACGGACTTTCGCACAAACGTATCCATACTCTCCGAACTTGGAATCACACAACGATTGTCAACCGTGGTACAATCCCGCATCTTGACTTTCTTCGGGCATGTCATAAGACGTGACGACAAGTCTATAGAACGACTGGTGGTGCAAGGCAAAGTAGAAGGCAAAAGACCGCGCGGTAGATCCCCAATGCGATGGACTGACCAAGTTAAAGGCGCAATTAAATGTCCATTGCACTCATGCGCTAGGAAGGCATCGGTACGGGAAGAATGGCGGCGGATTGTGAGAGCAGCTACCACCCACCCGACGTGACGACCACGACCACTCTGTCAAGAGTGTAGCGACTAAGAAGAAGAAGAATGTTCCCCTATTGGACAAATAATCTTTTTTTTTTAATAAAATCATATCGTGATACCTCCCACAGATCGGACAGGGATTTCTTTAACGCCTTTTTTTATTTAAATTTTCAATGAGATAACGATAAAAACTATCATTATTTTTTCGATTTTGCAATCACTGTTTGTTGTTTAGAAAGCATGTTATACATATAGCTCAGGGTAGAAGCCTTTAAAAATAATGTAGTAAGTAATGTAATAGTGAAAAAAATAATAGTAGGATGAAACCCATTGGAAATGGAGGAGAATATTATAAAAATGACAGGAAATATAATTTAAAGGCAATCTGAGTTCGAGAAGTGGGGGGGTTAAAGGGTAAGAAACGATTTATCTCGATTTCCGGCAAAAGTCCTATAGAAAAAAGTCAATGGCAAAGTTGTAGGTAATAAAAAGATCTACAACTTAAGTATAAATTGCACTTTTTTCACAAAACCTCAAAAAATTTATAGACTCACGCCTGTATTCCCCAGGGGTAAGGTAAGGGGGTAAGGGGGTAGGCAGAGGTGTTCAGTACACCCACGTTTCGCCGGCTATGTTATTAAGTCTTACGTAATAGGGGGGCGAGTAACCTCAAAATATATGTGAAAAATTCAAAAAACCAAGTTTTGGTTACGTACCTACTCCAAACGAATGTTGGTTTGCCCGTAATTGGCTAGTGTGTAAGCACTGGACTTTATAAATTAGTACTAAGAACATATATTGTATGCACAATCTGTGGGAAAGAAATAAGAAAGAAGTTAAGAAAGAAAGAAATAAATTTTGAATTATCTTTCTATCCATATCCTAATTTTAGACTCTACAATAGACTCTATATATAGTACAACATACGCGTAATATAACCCTATAAATATTTAAAAGGCAAAAATTATAAAATAATTTAAAGGGACTTACCGGTGTATTCAGATCTCGTCTAGTTGAAGTCTTGATGGGCCGCTTACTGAAAAACATTAAATAAATCAAATTAATAAGAGTAAACACTAATCCAAATCCCTAAAAAAACAAAAAAATGAACCTCATAAATATATATTTGGTTTAAAATAAGACAATTAAATTTGTTTTAAATTGGTATGATATCGATCTTATCATACATGACAAAAACCCTATTTAAAAATAATTAACGAGCACTCATTTGATTAATTACGATTAAAATTAGATCCCGGATACTTTTCTTGTCCAATAGACAATTTTCGAAACACAAAAAGCCTCAGAAAACCAAAATTGAAAAGACAAATTAAAAAACAAAGAATTAAGAAACTATCACACAACATTGCAATAACAACAATAATATACTTCACAAGTACTATATTCTATAAGGACTTGACGTCTGTATCCGATATTGTTCTTGCATTTCACACGGAATTACGGAATTTTCACATTAGAATTACGGAGCTTGACGAGCCACATCAACGGAGTCAATTTCCAACTAGCGCGGAAAAGCTTCCTGTCACGAGTACTGCACAGGGATCATAAGCTCGTCTGAAGGTAGGCTTTGCGAACAGGTGCGCGAATTTGCGAGAGCAGGACGCTTGTATATCAAACGTTAACGAGTGACTAAGATCGCGAATCCCGCCCCCGACGGAATTGCTCCGCCTACCACCACTTGTAGCCAGTTTAAGTTTCCGATACTGTAAGCTGTAGACTCCCTGCACACATCTACCCTGTACCGAGACCGCAACGTCACTACTTATCTACGTAATTAACTGAAGAGTATGCAAGGGGATGTACGTCATTTATTTCAAAATGCTTTGATGTAATAAGTCAAACCTCGAGAAATTAAGGAAATCTATTGTTACGCCTGTGCGGCAATATATGGCGTGCTATTGTAGAATTAGGTGCCTATATTATATAAATTTTAAATGCATATGTGTTTATGAAATGGAGATACTTTTATTTGGCTGTTTTAATATATTTTTCATCTAACTTTCTCGTAAAAAGGACTTATAACATAACATAGACTCACGCCTGTATTCCCCAGAGGGGGTAGGCAGAGGTGTATGCAGTACACCCACCCGGTACACCAAGACTCTGTGCTGGGAATTTAATCAAACTTTGCCAACCCGGAGATCGAATCTAGGACCTTGTGCTCAGCAGTCGCGCTTGCTACCGCTAGACCAACGACGCTTATACATACGATAGTCGGTCTAATAAATATTTTAATTTAAAAAATATTAAATCGACTATTGATAATAAACTTTACAGTATTTTTGTATATATATATATATTATGTATTTTTTTTTTCAATAAAAATAATATTTAAATTATTTATTTTGCATTTTTAGAAACAATTTTAAATTGGCTCTGAACACTCAACACTGTCACGTGACGTCTTAAATGACGTCAAGCCATGCAAAACCTTGTCCGTTCTGCGATATCAATAACAAATGACGGGCAAGGTTTGACGTCACACTTTCTGATTTATGTTATCACGTGACTGACTATCAAATACCTATTGCCGAATTTATTTTCCAAAAATATTATTGATCTTAGTTTATTTTGAGAAATAACTTTGTTATTAGTTATTTTTGTATTATGATTAATCAGTAGAAATTTCTATCCTCCTGATTTATTCTTAGTGGACACAAACCTATTCTTGTCGAATTCTTGTCAATACTACACTATGCATTTTTTTTTAAATTCATTGTTAACAACATGCAATCGGATATTAAATATACAAGTTTGTCATATGTTATACAAATTTATTAACGTCTACGTTATGTTAAAAATTTGTTAACATAACATACATTTCATTGCTGCTGACTGTAGATTGTTTTGTTATTTATTTTCTTGCAAATATAATAAAAAGCGTTGTAGGATCACTCGAGCGGTACGACAATTACTAACGTTGGGCCACCACGCGTGCGACTAGCGCTGTAAATGTCCCTCGATAGTAATTGTGTTCTTACCACTCTTGTACACGGAATCATTTTGGTTTTCTGGGCCGATATATTCATGTATATTAATTACGACAATTAATCTTAAGTTTTATGTCTATAAATTGACGTAGAGAATGAATAATTATAATGGTTAGATTGGAGTTATACTATTGACAGCTTATTGAGTTTTTTTAAAGAAATAATTTGTAAAGAGTAAATTATTATATTTTATAGGTATATGGTACTGCTTTTATTCAAGTTGTGGTGCGCTACAGCTTTGGGTTTTAGTTAATCCATACTTTCAGGGTGGTCTAAGAAGAAATTATTCGCTCTGCAACAATAATAATTCGTTTAGGCCACTAACATCAAAAGCAAAGAAATAAATTAAGTTAAGAATTTTCATGCAACAATCAGTAGTGGGTCTGTAAGCTTGCCCATTTCAGCCCAATAAAAAAATAGTACATAAAATTACTTTTACGAAGAGTAGTAGATTAAAGGAGATGATATCAACATGTCATATACATAATGATATTATATTATTTATGACAATGTCACTAGAACTTGAACTTGGTGTACATGAAATAAATTTATTTTATATATACTTATATGAAATTTGAACAAATATTCTTAAGGATTTTTGGAAATCAGTGTCAACTATTATTGGGAAATCATACTATTACTCACTATTAGTAGGGGTATTACTGGGTCCACTTTAACAATTTCTAGTACTAATGCTGTATTGTTGACTGTACCACCATTATACATTATACCATTATACACAAAAAGAAAAACGCAATAAAGAAAAATTAGTTTTTTTTTCTCTAGGGCAATGTCTTAAAAATCAATATAAGACACGATAAAAGAGTCAGCTCCAAATAGATAGTTTTTTAACCAATATATTATCCCACTGTTGGGCAAAGGCCTCCACCAAATCCATCCTCTTTTTTTTTCTTGACTCTTACCAGTTAGTTTATACAATTTTTTTTTTTTTTTAATAGCCTAAGTGATGTCCCACTGCTGAGCAAAGGCCTCCCCCTTTTTTTTGTTTATACAATTAAAAATTAAAAATATTAGCTAAAGCAGACAAGGCAGTATAGGAAGAACATTCGCAACAGGAATGATATGCAGTTCGAAAGTGTTGTATTTCTCAGAGTTGTAACAGTATCTCAAATTGCCTGATATACTGGCTGAAGATACATGATTCATCTTTGTGAAATACAAAACAAAAGTGTTGCAAGTACAAGTGGCACTTCTTCTCATAAATTTCTATACCTACTATTATATTTATTTAATATCATCAATTAAGGTGTCTGTGTACCAATTTTTACATAACAGATGTGTATTTAATTGAATTTTTTAGTGGCTTTAATAATTAGCAAATATTTAAATCGTTTTAGAACTCATTTTAGTTCTTTTTTCATTTGTTAACTTGGTTTGTTCTAGATAAACTGTTAGCCACATAACAAGACCTTTAAAAAGCACTTCTTTATTAATTTAATTAATGTTCTCCTAACAAAGCTTTAATGAGATGTATTTAATAGGGAATTATTGATTTCTAACTAAGTAGAGCTTTGCCGGGAACGTTGTCCCGTGGATTTAAAATTTATATTTCCCTGTTGAATCGCTTAGGAGCGAAATCCCCAAAAACCCTTCCTGAAGGTGCACTTCAGGCTACTCAAGGAATTATTTTTAGTCTCAGGTACCGTTATAATTATAGAAAACAGTATAGATTAACAAATATGATGACATTAATAAACATAACCCTTCCTGACAGTCGGGTAATTAATTCATCAAAGGCGAGAAATAAAAAAAAACTTATTGTTGCCGACATCACTTGACACTGGCAGATTAGTTGACAAGAGTCAGCTCGAAGGCCAATAAATAAAGAAGAAGAAGAACACCATACCGTACCACTTATACACCACTTATACCGTATTAACCATAGAAGTTAAACAGGTTAATAAAGCTCATTTATATCATCATCATTATTATGGAAAGAAGCACCACAAAAATTGCAAACTGCTTTTTGTTCTCAACACACACTCAAGCTATACTTTGTTCAATACTAAATGCTAAGTACTAATCTACACATGAGGGCAAGCTAACAAAACATGTTTGTCATTCACAAATTCTATCTATTATACTCCATTTAGTCATACCATGTTTAATAATGTGTATTCTGATATTCTGCACTGAATTAATTTTAAATAATTATGTTTAATTTTAAACAGTGCAATGTTTTTGTTGTTTTAACTGTAATGTTTTAAATATTGTATAATGCATAAAATGACTGTTATACATAAACAACAAAGACTGGGAATAACAAGGCTCGGGGGATAGTATGTTGTAAACAATTTTAGCAAATCTCTTGAAGGAAAAGAGCTTTTCCAAATATAGGTTATATTTAAAGCAATTTTAAGCTTTAAGTACCCTCTATTTGGTGACAATTGGTTTCGAGAAACCATCGTTTTATTTATTTAAAAAAAATGTAAATGATTCAGCGGATAGTATAAAACATTTTGCTCTTAAAGAAAAATATCACTTATCTAGATGGTTGTAGTGAATACTTGTTTACCTGACTCGTAATATGTAACGATTGACATAAGAAAAAACTTTTTATAACTACCTACCTTATAATTATTATTGCTAGTGGTTGAGGAATAACACATTTGTTAGGTTTTTATGGTGTGTTCGGATTGATATACTGTTATTTTCATGTTTATTGTAATAAATAAAATAAATAAAAACTTAAAGTTAAAAAATTACATTGTTTACCTGTAACTTCCATGCAATTATTTTTATTTTTATAGCATGTGGGTATTAGCAGAATTAGGTCTTAATTTTATTAACAATGCAAACTGCTAACTTATTGGCTTATTGGCTGCCAGAATTAGAATTTTGGTAAAACCCAATTTAAATTAAGGAAATAGTATATTCATTCAAGCCACTGATCATTTTTCATTCGGACGAAATGGGCAGACTTGGACGATATTTTATACTTTAGTGGACATGAAGAAATAAATCTAGATGGATAAATTAATTTCAATTATCTGCTTATTACAAAAGGCGGTGATCGCGTCATTGGCTATTATCTCACGGTACACAGCCCTACAAAGGTACAAACCGCAATATTCGTACTACATCACTCTCATACAATAACAATCACCATATTACTCTAAATGTCAATTTGCACAATAAATATAATTGTAATCATTGAAATTTTATTATATTCACCAACCATCGCTTTGCTCCCAAAATCTTACTCCTTTAACCAAACACGTTTTTTTAGAATGCACCTGCACAAATAATCCAAGACGTAAAAAAAAATAAGCTTCGCACCGATAGACCACCCCGAAGATGACATCAATCAATAACAAAAGAAGATCGCGGAGCTTAATTTAACGTAAACCCAATTTTAACTCACCCATGCTGCGGCTTATAATTTTATGGTAATGTAGTAGTAGTAGGTAGTGCACTTTTTTAATAAATTTCTATGTAAATAATTATCAATCAACCCACGCTAACAAATAATCATCGAAACCCACGCCGATCTGAGTTGCCAACTTAAAATTATATTGTGTTCAGTTGTGTTGTATTGGTTTAGAGACTGCGGTTGTGCTTGTGATATGTGGCCCGTGGGCCGTGGCTGATAGAGTTGACACCGTTAAAGTTTTATTTATTTAACAGGAGTTCAGGACTGCTTACATAAATCGGAGTCAGAATATCGGTAGAAAGAGAACTACATAAAATCAGCGGTGTCTCTATCTAATACGGTGACTACAATGTTTCCATGTATTCATTCCACTCTGTAGTTTATTACATAATAATTAATTTAATTGATCAAAAATGTTAATAAACAAACGGCTGGTGAAGTAAATATCTCTTAACATTCTTACAAAGGACCTTGGGTAAAAGTGTCCCCACCCTCCAACAGATTTGAAACATATCTCATGCGAAGCATCATAACATGTTGATATTTTTTTATTATGGCGACAATCTTGAAATGAATGGGGTTCATGAAATAATCGCACTTTTGTGTGCCATTTTTTCAAGCTATTTTTAGCTATTTTATTAGTTCCTCCTAAACGATTTAGCTAGAATTTTTCATACACGTTCAGTTCTGCTAACAATACAATTATATGATTGACATGACCTGATGCTGCACCTAGAATCATCTCCACACATAGGAACTCTTCAACGGTTTATAGCTCGTACACGAAACTTTGCATTGTACCTACGTATTTTTAGATGATTAAACATGATAATCACCATGACCTGATATGCAGCTAGAATCGTCTCCACATGTAAGAACTCTTCGACGGTTAGTAGCTCGAGCACGAAACTTTGCGCCGCATACCTACGTTTATTTAGCTGATTAAACATGACAGTCACTGACCAGATGCTGCAGCTTGAATCGTCTTTACATGTAAGAATTTTCCAATGGTCAATAGATCGTCCAAAAAAACTTTGCATATACATACGTCATGGTGAATCATCTAAATAAACATAGGAATATGCAAGGTTTTGTGTACGAGCTATTGACCGTTGAGGAGTTCTCAGGTGAGAAGACGATCCTGGCGGTATCGTGGGTTCATGATGGATATCATGTTTAATTAGTAAACATATACTGTGTTTATTGTATTTGCCAAAAACCGTTGAAGAGATCCTACGGATGGAGACGATTCTTAGTTCTACATCGGGTCATATGGTGAATATCACGTTTTATTATCAAAATATGCGTAAGCATAATTATGCAAGGCTTCTGTAAGTTATTGACCATTAAGGAGTTTTCTGTGAGAAGAAGATCCTGGTTGCATCATTAGTTTATGATCAATATTAAAGTATTATAAATAAACCGTTTATTGCCCGTGGTACTATTATAGAACTTTAATTATTTTGATCGTACAAGTATGAAAAAATTAACATCGGCAAAAACAAGTGAATATCGGCAAAAACAAGTGAACGCCGAAAAAACTAGTAAACGCCGAAAAAACTAGTGAACGCCGAAAAAACAAGTGAACGCCGAAAAACCAAATGAACGCCGAAAAAACCAAGTGAACGCCGAAAAAACCAAGTGAACGCCGAAAAACCAACTGAACGCCGAAAAATAAGTGAACGCCGAGAATATAAGTGAACTAGGGCAAAAACAAGTGAATATCGGCAGAAACAAGTTAACGCCGAAAAAAAAATGGACGCCGTAAAATCTTGTAATTTTCTTAAATACTCGTAAACCCGTAAAATTGCCCTAATTCACTTGTTTTTTCGGCGCTCACTTATTTTTCGAAGTTCACCTGGTTTTTCGGCGTTCACTTGTTTTTGCAGATGTCCACTTATTTTTGCCGATATTTACTTGTTTTTGCCCATGTTCACTTAATTTTTCGGTGTTCACTTGTTTTTTCGGCGTTTACTTGTGTTTTCGGCGTTCACTTGTTTTTTCGGCGTTCATTTGTTTTTTCGACGTTCACTGGATTTTTCGGCGTTCACTTATTTCTTCGGCATTCCCTTTTTTTTCGGCGTTCACTTGTTTTTTCGGCGTTTACTTGTCTTTTCGGCGTTCACTTGTTTTTTCGGCATTCACTTGGTTTTTCGGCGTTTACTTGTTTTTGCCGATATGCACTTGTTTTTGCCTATGTTCATTTATTTTTTCTGCGTTCACTCCTTTTTCGGCGTTTACTTGGTTTTCGGCGTTCATTTGTGTTTTTCGGCGTTCAATTGTTTTTTTGGCATTTACTTGTTATTTTGGCGATCACTTGTTTTTTCGGCAATCACTTAGTTTTTCGGCATTTACTTGTTTTTTGCCGATATGCACTTGTTTTTGCCTATGTTCATTTATTTTTTCTACGTTCACTCCGTTCATTTGTCTTTTTGGGGGTTCAATTGTTTTTGCCAATATTCAGTTGTTTTTGCCCATGTTCACTTATTTATTCAGCGTTCACTTGTTTTTTCGGCGTTCACTTGTTTTTTCAGCTTTCACTTGTTTTTTCGGCATTCACTTGGGCAGATGTCTACATATTTTTACCGGTAATACACTGTTTTTTACCGATATTCACTTGTTTTTGCCGATGTTAACTTGTTTTTGGCGTTATTCACTTGTTTTTGCCAATGTTCATTATTTCAGATTTTAAATGATCAAAATAATTAAAGTTCTGTAGCAGCGCAGGCAATAAACGAAGTAAACTTAAGTATTTGCCTACAGAGTTTCGTAAATGTGCTAATAAGCGTTGAAGAAATCCTGCGTGTGAAGACAATTCTTGGTGCAGCATCAGCTCATATGGTGAATATCATGTTTAAACCTAGGTATACGCAAAGTTTCGTGTACGAGCTACTGACCGTTGAGGAGTTCCCTCGTGAGGAGACACACATTGGTTTTTGTAGTTTGAAATAAGCTTTCTTATTTTCTTACATTACTGTTATCCTATTAGTAATATATTTTTATACAAAAATGTACATAATAACAGATTTTTTATGAAAAATAATCATAAAAGTACCCAAACGTTTTGTCCTGTAAAAAAAAATCTCCATTGATTTCGCTCTTAAAACAGGTGGCTTGCCTTTCTATGGCTCCTAACAAACATGTTGACATATAGCCCGTGACTGTTGGGGGGTGGGGACAGGGTCCATACAAAATCCCCCATGGTCCTTTCCATACCATATTACAAATTATTATTCAGAAGATTTAAACAAACACATTTTATTAATATTGTTATAATTCGGCGCTTATTAGTTATTTCATCACATTAAATTAAAATGCTATACCCCATCTGCATTTTGAAATGCCTATGTAAATGAAGTAGGTAAATGCATCAGTATTGTACCTACTTATTAAATAAAAAGAAAAACAAATAGATCGTTAGCGTACTATTGTATAATAATTAATAACATTAAAACATATAATTACGTTACATAGGTATTATTTGTTTGGAGACTGCCGAAAAGGCTGGAGCACGACTACATATGATTTGTACGAATGGACTCACGATCGAAAAAATTGTTATTGTGACTTCAAAACATCTAAAATACACCAAGGTTGATAAATAATAATAGATAAAGATTAAGATTTAATGAAATCGCACAAATTTGTTTTTTTTATTTATAGCAATAGTGGTAGATAAATTGATTACAGCTTGGCAAAAAAGAGTCTGGATAAATTGAGGGCGCCTTTTTCCTACAATGGCCACCCCATATACCACGACAAAAAGTGACAAGATACTTGATTATTTTAGTCTTCAATATTTATCAAATTAAAAAAGTAAATTGAACATATTTAAAATTAAGAAAGATTTAAACTTTATTTGTAATAGTCATGATCTGGTAGTAGTTATTGTACAAAACAGTAACCAAATTATATTTAGGAAGATTGTACATTGGCGGCAATAACTACCTACTTATATGAAGCTTGGTGGCTTACTCTGTGGGAGATCTAAGTAGAATAAGAAAAATCTGACAACACAATGCATAGTCCCATAATGTAAGTACGTAATCGCTATCATTCAGACTATTGAGAATGGTCTTCTCAAGAGTTAGAATTATAGCGAGCCTCTCAGTGAGTCAATGGGCAAGATGACAGTAAGACAGAATCATTAAAATGTTGTGTTTATCTGATAAAATATTGTGTATGTATTGTGGAATAAATCTCCATTTTTAGATTTAAGACGAGATTAATATTTTATTTTAGAAAATAAAATTACAAAATACTGCCATCCGCCATGTTTTTTAAAACACCAATCAAAGTGTGTGACGTCAGCCCTCAGTAAACATTGTCACTGTCACCGAATTTACTTCGAGTTTCGACTATCTCTTGAGTTTTTACATTGTTTAAATTGATTAAAAGTGGTATCATAAGATCTGTATCGGTCTTTTGCTTACTTTATTAACTAACTAAGCCATGGAACTAGGATTTACTAAGGCAAACAGTTCTAATTTGCCCCGAGTGGATTTGTTAATGCTGGGAGAGTTCCTGGCGTCAAACAAAGATTTCTGTTCAGCAGAATTAAGAAACGTAAAAACTGCAGCGTAAGTACTATTATTACTGTATGAAATTTTAATAAATTTAGAAGATATTTTGTAAAATATCACAATTGTATTTGAGGTTATGTTTTCGTTATGAGAATATGTTTTGTGTATGTAACCTACGATTAAGTATTTAACTCTCTATTTACAAATCGTTTATTTTTGTTATAGATCCTCCAGGCCATCGTACGGTGATGATGCCATAAGCTATGTCCAGTTAAAACGCGATGGCAATCTGTGTGTGGTGAAGTCAAAAATCTGTCCAGAACATAAGGTCCATGGAAAGTTATATGGAGTAACATTAGTAGTTGATGAAGTCAATGAAACAGTTGTTTCGGTGGATTGCCATGACTGTGTTGCATCACAAGGAGGCTGCAAACATGCCGTGGCTTTTCTTATGTGGGTGCATCGCAGGAGTGAAGAACCATCCGTTACATCAGTTGAATGCTACTGGATGAAATCTAAGTTGTCGAGAGTTGGGACTACCATAAAATACTTGACAGCAAAAGATTTATCTAATGCTAAGCCTAGTTTGCCATCAAATAGTGTAGTATTAGAGAAGTTTATTGAGGAAGGAAGGAAAAGGCAACTTCACAATTGTGAATTGCTCAAATTTCAGGAAGATTATGTGCCTGATATAGTAGTTACATTCTCCATGCACAAATTAGTATTTAAATATAAGGAAAAATCCTGTGACACTTTCTTAGAAAAGCTCATGTTAACCGATGCAGATGTTAAACTGATTGAAGAAAAAACAAGACAACAAAGTCAAAGTAGTCTTTGGTACGAACTAAGGTATGGCAGGATTACTGCTTCACGCGCTTATGAATTTAGTAGATGCAATACCAGTGATGGAACATTGATTGCTCTGATAATAGGTGGAAGAATTCCAGACACACATGCCATGAAACGTGGCAGAATGTTGGAGGATGAAGTAAGGGAAACCATTTCGACTAAACTTGGAAAAACAATAAATAAATGTGGCCTGTTTATCAGTAAGAAATATCCCATGATAGCAGGATCACCAGATGGGGTCTGTGAAGAAAGTATCATAGAAATTAAATGTCCAATAAGTAGTAAGACTTACAAAAATTATGTTAATAATGGGAAACCAACAAAAAAGTATTATGCACAGATGCAGTTACAAATGTATTTGTCTGGTCTTAACAAAGGCTACTTCTGTGTTGCTGATTGCAATTATAATATAAATAAAAATGTAAATATGATTTGTGTGAAATATGATGAAAAATATGTTTCAGAATTTATTTTAGGTTTAGTCCATTCATGGAAGTATAATGTGTACCCACTATTGTACCAAAGTGTTGTTTAGTTAGTCATAATATGTAAATAAAAAAAACAAAGTTAATTTGTACTTTTATTTTTTCCTAATTAAATCATGATAATTCAAAAAGAGGTTAATAATCATAGGTTACTTATTTAACTAAAGAATCCTGTAAATTAATTAAACCACAGGCGATGTCATCTGGTTTATAATATTAACTTCAGTTTGAACGGCTTTGCTCCTGAATTTGTGTGTTATGTAAACTTGGATGGATTTATTAGCAGTCTTATTTTTTTCTTGTGTAATACTTTCTGTATTTCCATGCACAGCTGAAAAGCAAACACATTAATTAATATATCTATTGTAACTTATAACCCCAAACTCACAAAATGATTTGATTGTGAAGGTAATCCATAATGAGATACACATATATAATGAAATATTAGTATACACATTTAGTACCTCACATGTAAAGTATAAGTGCCCATATTGTCTTAATTAGGTACTACAATTAATATGCGATACAATTTACACAAACAGAATAAATTAAATTAAATTTACATTTTAAACAGGTTTTTTCTTTCTAGTTCTTTTAGTTGTTGTTATGCTTATAGATTACAAAGAAACTACAAATAAGCATACATATAAAAATTGATTGGTAGGTACCTGAACTTCTAAATGATGTCTCTTCAAACTCTAAAGGTTTTTTTATAATACTTTTATCTTCCAGATCTTTTATAGATTCTTGAATTCATTCCTGTCTTTGTTTTTTTAGAGTATATGGTCGTTCGGTGATATCAGATGCTCGTTTTCTCCTATCTGCTTGGCATTCAAATTTAGTGGGTTTACAACCCGGTTTCATACGAATTTTCAACACAGAACCCATGATATGATATTCCATGTAATTATCCATATCATTTGGCAACTGGAAAATGAATAAAGTAATCAATAATCAATGGTGAATATAGAGTCGATAAACAAGTTCTATTCATTTTGAGGTTAGATTTACTACCGAAAAACTTGTTATTAATTTGTAGTAAGTAAAACAAAGTCGCAGAATATTATGAATATATGGAATAACGTTACAACTTACGTCAAAGTGATCTTCACAGAAATAAATAGAAGTATCAAGACTAACAGCTTTAGGATCTCGCCGTGCCAGAGTTAGCCACTTATATCGCATCGTTTTATCGTTTGGTACGTAAATAAACACTTTGTTAGGGGTTTTTAATGACGTATTAGTGCACTGAGGGCCCGCACACCACTTATATCCTTTGGAATTCATATTTAAATAATATTTAATAAGTTTTATTTGTTTCTTTGACTCAACACAACTTAGGTACAAGTTTAGTGTTTACTGAGGGTTGACGTCACAGCAAATGTCAACGCCGGTGACTGCGTTTTGGCGCGAATTTATGAACGTTTCATTAAAATTTCATTTTTTTCAATAATAAGATTATAAATTACAGAAATATTATATTTTTTAGAAATAGTAGATACTTAAGAATATTTTAAAACATATTTTCAAAAATTGTCATCTTGCCCATTATGGATTATGATAATAAATCTTCATTATCAACAAGGGAAATTAAATAACATGTTTCATTTTAGATTTTATTAAAATACAAAAAATTCAACGTCATCACCATCAGCCGGAAAACGTCCACCGTTGAACAAAGGCGTCCCCTATTGAACGCCACAACGAACGGCAACTTGCAACATAAATTAAAATCATCAAGTTCTTTCTTCGGGCGACCTTTTCGGTGTTTTCCAGGTGTCATTCATTGACAATTGCTCTGATTGTATTTTCAGATTTACCTGAAATGAACAATAATAACTTTGTATAAATTCTATTCATACGTTTCAAGTATCAATTTAAACAGTTTAACTACACGTGATTCTTCGAATTACAAAACATAACCTCAATAATGATTTGTACACAAGACGACAAAAACTGGTGGTATAGCTATCAGAAAGTAAATATAACGACATTAAATTCTAGAAGAAAAAATGCATGGACTTTACCTGTCATTCGAGCAGTTCTCAGGTAAACATTGTCAATTTCAGACAAAATTTGTCCGGCTTTGCTTTCGGCCAAACATCTCAAGAAAACTTGATATTTAACAGGTCTTCCACTACTGCGAACGGTTTTATTCATTACGAATAACTATATCAACTATTATTATGTAAGAATATCACACACAATTCACACGAATCTTTTAAATTTTAAAGAAAATTACTCGCAATACGTAAAGATGACAAGGAAGCTACTTGTAGTTGACAAATAAAACAGTGTTGTCATTATTATAATTTTTTAGTTCCAACTGTCACCGCCTCAGACTCTTTTTTGCCAAGCTGTACCTATTGATTTACAGTTGTAGTAGAACGGTTCATAAAATAAATTGATGACTTGGAGCTTGTCAAGTTACCTTCTAGACCCGTAGGTTCATTTTATTTCTTTAATCATTGACGATCGTCTAAAACCAAAGCCAAAGACAGATAATGACAAATATTTAAAATTTCTGAAAAATGAATAGGTACCTACCTATTTATAAAAATATAAATAACACTGAAAATTAAAAACTGTTTTATTTAGGTATTGTTGATAGTATTTTTCCAAAAGTAAAAGGAAAAAATGAATAAAAATTACATTCTAACTCGAAGGAATTCCATCCATCAAAACAAAAAACTTAATTTAACAAAATTGTGGATACACCACCAGTCATTTGTAAAATGCCGCTTTGTATAAAGTACTTTCTTTGTGTTTTGTCTGTGAAAGAACTCAAAGAACAGTCTACAACTACAACAAAAAAATTGCCAGTTAGTCAATTAATTAAATAATCGATCATTAACCATTGTATTTCATAAAATAAATAAATAAATCAGCCTTAAACTGTCCCAAATAGGGCAAAGGCCTCTTCTCATACAGAGAAGGATTGAGCATTAATCACCACGCTAGCTCACTGCGGGTTATCAAAATAAATATAATAATAAAAACCTAAAATATAAAAATAATTGATTTAAATATTTTATATAATATGCCGTTGTTGCCAACGTTAAAATATATAGTTATACGTTTCGAACCACGCATTACTCCTTGGCTAAAAATCAAGATAAAATAGCGTGATGAGGTTTGAACAAAGCATTTTGGGCACGCGGTGAAAACATCTGTGTAAACCTTTTGCTGTGAACACGGAACGTAATACAATAAAAACGTCAGTGACGTCATTCTTCGGGCTTTTTGACCTTGTAAGTAAACAGTGATTTTAAAATTTACGCACATAAATCGACAGCTGAAACAAATTATAGTGTTCGATAATTAATTTCCCAGGTAATGTTACATTTACGTGTTCTGAAATGCCGAGCTTTATTAATAATAATGATGAGATATAAAATTTACATCAAAATACAATAAAACGCGTAATAATTTATCTAATTGCTTGCGCGGTTCGCAGCGGTGCTCTATAATGCGCCAGTAAGTACCTAATGTATTTTTAGTGTGTACCTGTCCTCATTGGGAATCTCTTTTATTTTTTCTTTATGACCTTCTCAGTAAAGGAAGGTCATAGCCATAGAGTATGTTTTTATATAGCAGCAAGCAAGTCATAGTCATATTTATGTAATTATGAATTTTGCAAAGCTAGTGCGATCACTTATTAGCGGGTTGCCCGGTCCTAGTGCGCTTTCGTAGATTTTTATTATTTTATTATTTAAAACACCCGGTTGTCAAAGAAGCCCCCTTTAGTTTACTTACTATTTTTAGATCCATAGAATTTCGAAGTGGACTTTAGTATTGATGTGGGCGCTTGTTGCTTTAAAAAAACAGCAAAGAGTGAAAAATATCACATTCATATACAGTTAAATAGGCCACTTGTGTTTTCAAAGAGGTGAGTGTATTATATTGACATTTATTTATCTCGTTGCTGGCCACATGATAACAAAGACATACTTACAAAGGGTAAAGCTTGAACTCATCAAATTTTTTCTTTTTATAAAGTACTTTGTTTGAAAACAAAAGAATGCTTGTACCTAATTTTGAGGCAGTGCTCGTAGTTTTATATTAATTTTACATATCGATGATAGGTAGGACACAAAATTTGAAATTACCACCAACAACTTCGACTATCGCGCGACATCACAATCGCGGTTTCTGACCTCGACGTCATAAGTTCAATTTCCAGTTCTGGATACGTGAGGTGATTTTTTATAATGCGTAGGTAATTTTGGATTTATTATAATTAAAACTAGTACAGACAACAAAGCCTAGAATCACAGTAAGACAATCACACAGACAAACTATGTCAAACACAATAATATTTATTGTGTTTGGAATGTTTTTGTTTAGAAACTTGTCCCAGTTCTCTATCGCTATTTTTCACAGTTTCTTGCGGAAAAATACCTACGTGATATTTCAAGCCGATAATATTGGTTGACATTCGGCGAGATTCCGCTCTACTACGACGTACCTAATTATGCCTACGGAATGACGCCCCTAAGGAACGTTCTTTGTTTTGTTTTAATTATTTACAAACACAATAATACCTACCTACAAAAAAATAGTAATTCTTTCAATATCTTAAATGGAACAAAGAAACAAAAATACTATCGAAGTATTCGTCACGGCTGAAGTTAGCTGTGGGGTGATTTTTCTAATGGATGAAGTCTCGTTTAAAACTATATCAAGATCAAATAAAAAACCCGGTAAGAATCATACGAGTTTCCATGCATTCTAAGCGTAAATACCACCACCATCAGCAGCAGCAGCTAGCTTCACAAACTTATGATCCGATCCGTGGCGTAGTACTGTTCTACCTAATACCTACCTAGAGAAAAAAAAACTCATAAGCGGAGTTTCGGTCGAACTTCGTTTTACCGATTACCGTCAGATGAACACGGAACGGCAACGTAAGTCGCAATTTCTGACTCAGGCGGCCAGAAGTCGCGACCTTTGCGTTGCCGTAATTTGGAGAATCAGTTCTATCTATTTGTCTTTAGTTACGTTGTCATCAGTAGAGCCCGGTATGGCCACTCTTGAAAGCTTCTGTCCCATATTTTTGACAAATCTCGCAATAGTTTCTGTTCACACTGTTTTCGTTGCCAGAATTTGGAGAACCAGTTCTACATGTCTCCAGTCACGTTGTCATCAGCAGAGCCCGGTATGGCCACTCTTGACAGCTTCTCTCCCATATTTTTTCACAAATCTCGCAATAGTCTCTGTTCACACTCTTTTCGATGCCAGAATTTGGAAAACCAGTTCTACATGTCTCCAATCACGTTGTCTTTAGTAGAGTGTAGAGTCATAGTGAAGTATAGGTGTCGTAAATATCTACACCCATTCCTCCCGTTACATGTTCATTGAATGAATCCAAAAATGTATCGTTTTTCGTTACTGCTATTTTTCTTCGATTTAAAAGCCACATTGCAATAATTGTTCGCAATCCATTTTAGAAATTTTGCACGAGATTGTAGGTATTTTGCTACTGCTGAAGTGCTGAGCTTCGTGAAAGTATGAACTTTGGCTTTCCTTGGTTCCGGGTATCCGGCTACCGAAATGTAGTACCTACCTTAAATTTCCCGGACAACTCATAAAAAGGAAGGGCAAGGACAGCGAAGACAGAAATGGAGAATAATATTGTAAATTCGCAATAAATCGTAACATACTTTTTTTAATGGATTTATTTTCCAATGGTTCAACATAAATATTATTAAAATAGATAAAAGGTCGAGCACAATAATAACAACGATGTATATGTATATACACCTAGCAATAAACTATCTAAGTAAGTATATATATCAACTAATAAAAAGATAAACTTAATCTAAAAGCCCGGCTACCTGTAGGCAACGTTCCCAAAATGCTGGCTGCGTTGCCTCGCTGGATGTTAATACTTAGCCTTTGGGCAAAATACAGATCAGCATTTTGGTCACGAGATGCCTCGACCTCGAAATTTTACGGGCTGCTTTATTCGCAATTGAATAAAATTAACCAAAACCTTACGAGTGCAGTTCGGATATCGGTATCGATTTGCTAGCTCAAGATAAGCAGCTCGTTTCCCTCGACTCGGCTATACTTAAAAATATCGGAAAGAAGATACCGCTGGCCAAACATCTTTGTCCAAGAATCAAATTTATATAAGTAGTCAAATGTTTTTACATTCACCGCTCCCAAATCGAAATATTCCTGGATACCGTTATTATTAATATGTATGTAATACGTACTAACCGTAAATAAAGGAATTTTGGACGGGGTCATTTTACAGCGAGAGATATCAGTAATTTAAAAAAAGCCTTCGAAAACTGCCGACAAAAAAATCCTATGTAAAGGAATTAGTGAACGGGTGTCCATACAAAGAATTTCCTATATTATAGTTGATCGTATTATCAGGTCAAATGATAAATAAAACAACAATAAAAACATAGATATCTTTTTCATCGAAAAACCACATTCTTTTTAAGTTTACAAAAAGAATCACGTTAGTACCTATGTAAAACTAGGTCTAGAAGGATCCCAGCGCAAATAATATCTAGCAATTTACGCCTTATGTTCAGAACGGATGTCGGCTATTGGCGACAATTGAAGCTTGCAAATCCTGCAATTTATCACTATTGCATATTGTAGATGTCAATCACAATCAATCTGTGCATCTTGTGGCTTTATAAATGATTATATTCACGCTAAAAGGATAATAACAATCGCGGTAGAATCACAAAGAATAACAACTGATGCTATTCATAGTCGAAGTTTAAAATGTCTGACCGCTTATAAATTAGTCCAATTAACTGTACCTAAACAATTCATTTCGTAGGAGGAAAATTAGTGTAGGTACCTATCAGACGTACCTACACTTACATAACACATAAAGTAGATCAATATGTAGGCAACATAATGAATAGGTCCTATTTTTATAAGCATTTGCAATTTTAAAAATTCTTTTTTTACAACGCATTTTAAAGAGTTCTTTATACTGTGGTAACAATTCTTGCATTATCCCATCTAAGTTAGAACATCCTATAATATGTGCCATTTGATGCTTTACCTTTTAACGCGCGCGCGTTTCATAATGCGATGGACGGCCAAAAGTAGCCCACACAGACCATAAAAAGGTGACTCAATCCCTGGCGTCCATAAACTAATTCTGATTTTTGAAGCAATTACATAACTTAAATAAGTTTTTATAAAAACAAGCAAAAATTTGTAAATGTGCCCGTTGAAGAGTACCTTTATCTGGAGCTAATCCGATTCAGATCATGCTTACCATAAAAAAGTAGGTACTCGTCAAGACAAATCAAACGAGCCTAAACTCGATAGGGTAGTGTCGTATTATTGCGGAGTTCCTATGGCGACCTTTCAGCTCCAGCATCAGATCAGCTCCATGTCATCATTGTCACGCAATATACACATTACACACGCATCCTAAATTTCAGCTCAATCGGAAATCGGGAAGTGGGTCGAATTTAACTTGCAAGATTTCGTTACAAACAACGGGACAGGTAAAAGTAAATATAAAAGCTTGTAAAAGCTTTTGTCTTTCGACATATTATATATTAATATGGTGTAATTACGTAATTAAAAATGTCATCAATTTACTAAAAGATAGAATTTGGGAGAATGTGTAACTTGTCACGTAATCATTAGTACCCACTTGATTACCCCGTTTAGTTTCG
Source organism: Protodeltote pygarga (assembly GCA_936450705.2). Lineage (NCBI taxonomy): Eukaryota > Metazoa > Arthropoda > Insecta > Lepidoptera > Noctuidae > Protodeltote > Protodeltote pygarga. Next base: position 18,853,624 of record OW388248.2, read on the forward strand.
TCAAGTAATTAGGTACGTGATTGGGTATTGACTCATTTAAGATCATTAGCTTCCGAAAATAAACACGTTATCACCTATTTATAGAATGTTTTTATGTTTTGTCTTTGTGTAATACCTATTAGGACGGTTTTATTCACTTTTCGGGGTCTTTAGCTAATGTTTGCTTTTCGGAATGTATAGGTATCTATGTTGTATTCACCACAGATACCTAAACTAAGAGAACAAAATCTAATTAAATTTCTATTCAGTAATGAGTAAATTTATCTAAATAAATAAATAAATCAGCCTGTAACTGTCCCAATATAGGGCAAAGGCCTCTTCTCATACAGAGAAGGATTGAGCATTAATCACCACGCTAGCTCACTGCGGGTTGGCGATTTCAGACTGAAATTATAAGTCCAGGTTTCCTTACGATGTTTTCCTTCACCGTTAGTCAGTGATGTCTTAGATTAACTAAGAAAGTACATATGACATTGAAAAAGTCACATTGGTACATGCCAGGTTCGAACCCACATCCACGCGTTTGCAAAGCGGGTCCGTAACCAATGCGCCACCACGACTATAAATTTATCTATTTAATAAAAAAATTGGGGTATAATTTAAACGGCAACCGAAAATATTTTTAAGACTAAGCCTAGGCACCAAATATTATTTTTGGTTCCTAAAATGGATTAACGGTCACCAAATTCTATCCAACTATGCAATAGCTAATGCTAGCAAACTATTGTTAACAGGAGAAACTGGATGCAATCTGGACTTTAGGGCACCCCGACTCGGACAGGTTAGGTTAGAAGGGTTATCCCATCCCCTTCGCGGTTATTTTTTTATAAACCACCCAGAAGTAGGAGCCCCGCGAAACGGGGCTCCGTCGACCAAGCCCACCCTTAGCCACCATTTTTATGGCAGTCAATAATACGATAAAATGGATTCATTTCATAATATTTTAGGAAACGTTATTTGGTGACCATTTATCCATTTTGGTAACCTTTTAGATTTTTTTTGGTAGTAAAATAGGTAATTTTTTGGGTGACGTTTAAACACAAGCCAAAAAATTGTTTACATCAACTTACCTTTTCACAATGATTTCAAGTAATATAAAATATAAGTCAATGCCTTTTCACCATATTTTTCCGGTATAACAATAGTTAAATCAATCGCTTTTCTATTGACCTCAAATTTTTTTTGAGTTTGCCCCCCGGCGAAAAAAGAGGAGTGTGATCGTAGCTCTCAAACCGATGAACCGATTTTGACTTGTTTAGATTTACTTGATCGAGTGTGTTCTTATAAACAAAAAGATATTTTTTTTTGTATAATAATTGTTGTTAATGTTTTTGTTATCTTGCATACCCTTTGTGACTGGCAAGATACTAGTTTCCCTTTCTTCAGAATAATGTGTGACTTCTCGAGCGACGGACATTGTTTCCGTTGAGGAAATATTTTACAGATCATTAGTTATTTGACAGTTATTAGTTACATACCTACATTATATCTTCACGGCGCTATTGTCTGTAAATGAGGTACGCAGTAAAATTTAATTTAGTTTAAACTGAAACATGAATATTTGAACAATTAGCGATTTTATTATTATTTTCTTTTAATATTCGATACTTCTCGGTTCCTCGTGAAGTCTTGCTAGGATATATCCTCCCCCTGATATTTTGTATGAACTGCAGACATTATTTATCTAGTTGAATTTTGAAATTTTCAATTACTTTTTCTATTTATAGATCAAAATGAGTAAGCTGTGTAAACAAGTTTCCATCGAGTCCCCTGGGCCAACCCTAAAAGAATGCGTCTTCAGCTTCGATATCCCCGTGCCTGACGTACCCATGTACGGAGCCAGAATCAGAGTTGTTTACGCAGGAGCATGCTATAGGGCCAGCAGGACACGGTCAGCCTCTGTCTGCAGTACATCCTCGGTATCGTCCATCGGCAGTCTGTCAGGAGAAATGGAGAACTTTGGCATTCACACCCAAACGACTCCCGCACATATAGGACTCAGAGACGGTGCCTTATTCCCCGGGTACGAAGTCGCCGGCGTGGTTGATGCCATCGGTAAAGCGGCTGAAAGACTCGACGGTATTCAGGTAGGAAGCAGGATAGTGTTGTACCCATACGAAGGTGTCCCGCACGGATACGCAGAATACATTGTCGTGCCAGATTTTAAGTGTTTGGTGCCAGTGCCCGAGGAGTTGCCTTTAAGTGTGGCTGCCATGCTTCCTACTGGTGCGTTATTGGCAATGAATACTGTGAACACAGCTGGGGAATGTCTGAAGAGGGTGTTAGATGGGCCGTCGAAGAAGGAAAGTACGACGGTCCTTATCGTAGGCACCGGTGGACTGGCGTTGTGGGCACTTCGCATTGCGACTCATTACTTCAAACACGCCTCTTATAACAACCGTATCAGGATCTGTGTGGCGACCCTCAAGGACGAAGGATTCGTTTTGGCCAAGGAATGTGAAGAGTAAGTTTCTTTCTATTTATTTATCTATGAATTTTGTTTCTTTTATTATTCAAACAGGACTAACGAATAAGTGCAATTACTTCCAAGTTGAGTTCAACATTTCCGGATCGCAATGACAGCCTTTTTTATTCAAATCTGGCTTTTTACTTCTGGCCAAATACATACAAGTCTGTCCAGATTTAGGTACAACCAACCCCGCCTCGCCAAGAGATGTCGAATGAAACGAAAACGCGCGAGCGACTCACGCGGACACACGTCTCGCGATCTCGCACTTAAAGACAATTTTTTTTAAAACCAGTGTGTCAGGTTTTGAGGGCAAAATGTCTAAATATGAATCTGTGTTCGGCTTTTCTATTTTGAGCCTGGCAACCCTATTCGCAATGGCACTTAGGTAGTTGCATCTCACAATGGCTCGGCATCTCACAAGTCAGCATATAGATAGCTAATGTGTGCAGATTTAAATTGGAAGAGTCCATAGTTCTCGCTGCATTGTTAATGCACAATGCGATGATCAGTTTAGTTGGGTCGGTTTTATTAGCCAATTGACGAATGGTTTTGTCGGTCTTTATCGACATAATATTCACGATAATGGAATGATTTGTGAACAGAAATGGTTAATTTGCACTTCAACTGCAAAGTTCACTGACATTCTTATGCGCTAATAAAAATTACCACATTTTTAAATATTTATTCATTCATTTTATTTATTTATTCATTTTGGCTAACAAGGTTTTCAAGAAGCCAATTACAATAATCAAAGGCAATGGGAACATAAAACTCATAATAAAGTAACCAAAAATATACTCGTATTATAATAATCAGGATACTAAACAAAATAAAAATTTTACACTACGAAATTTAAATATAATATATATATACTTTGAGTCTCACAAAAATCTACGCATTCAGACATTTTAATCTTCAAATTCATCAGGGAAAAGTATACTTAACTAAAATGTTATAACTAAGTATAAAGTAGTTTAGTATGTTCTTGGAACGCAACTCCTTCGAAGATTGACGTCCAAAGCGGTTTCTGAATCTTTGTATTTGTCTGAATCCAAACAACCGATTACATCGGTTCACAATTTTACTCTATTCTTAACGAAACGCATGGGTCAAAATCAAGTCATAGACATTACCATATGGTTCCTTTTTGTATATTTTACTATTATATAGAAACTCACAAAAACAACGGACTCGAGCGGGAGTTAAACCTGTGATCCCTGGCGTGCCGTGCCATTGCTTTACCAACTAAGCTTCCGAGTCCCGCCTGCTTCAGTTGAAATTATGAATCTCTTTCTTAATAAGGCGTGTGGCTTACGCACGGCCGGTCCCATGTTCCAAACTTTGCAGCTTAGAAGACATAGAAACCATATCACCAATTTTTTAAATATATTTTATGTATATTGTTTATATGTTTATGCACATGTTTTGCTTATTAAATGAAATTATTTAATAAGAAACTCGCAAAAACAACTGACTCGAGCGGAACTTGAACTCTTTTTGTGTTGCTACTTGCTTTATCTGTATGACATACGAATAGGGCAGACTAGGCTAAAACAAACATCATTATAGAATAATAAATAATAATAATTATAATTTACCACTGAATCCGTCGCCTATCTTTCCTGCAGAGTGAACGTGGTGCAATGGACCGAGGATCTATACGAGAAGCAGCTGATTGAACGCACTACAGATTCGTGTGGCGGTCCTGTGGATGTCGTTCTTAACTTCGGCACCACCTCCAGATCATTGCATCGCTCCCTGCAGTGTCTTGCCAATGTAAGTCAAAACTATTTTGCATCCTGCTTAAATGATAATATTTATAAATATCCTTGACGTTGGCGAAGGATGTCTAGTACCGCTCAGAGGCGTAGCTTGGATCTCGCCTCCTCTCTTTCGCACCCTTGCGGTTTCGCTTGGTTATTTATGTGTTGGTTATATGTTTTTTTAATATTTTCAAAATCGTGGCGCTTACCGCTGCCCCTTTTCTTATGCCACCCGTGCCCGTGGGCACCCCGTGCTCCCCCCACGCTACGCCACTGCCGTGACCAGCTTTCTATGCTCCCGCGCAGGTGCGGGCTTGTAGAACTGCACCTATACATGACTCAAAAATTTCGTCCTGGTCTGGTCATTTTTGCACCCCTCCTAAACTCTACTGGCACTGCCCTAACTCTGTAGACTAGTGTATATTAAACGTAATTGAATGGTCTGCAACTAAAGAGACAATCATAAGACTACTTATTTAAAACAGTACAAAGTTCAGTGTACGATGGGTTTCAGTAACCTTGGCAGCCAATCTCGAATGCTTGGGAGCATCTGCATGTTTCGTTATACAACAGTTGTCCATCACAAATTGGACTACATTTGTTAAATTGAAATGTTAAGACGGCTATTTAATTTAAAACAGATATAAAAACATTGACTTACTTTAAAAAAAGTAATACCTAACCCATGCAACTGCTTCAATAAAATATATTTATGAATGGAAATTCTTTCTAATCGAAACACGCTAATCTGCTCTTGCTCGCACACTGACAAACCCTTTTTTTTTTTTTTTTTTTTTTTTTTTGTGGCCGGAGGGAGTAAAAAATGCCTTCCGCATACCGCACGTCCGAGGACATACGGTTATGTGGGGCTCGCACCCACTAAAAACGTCTCCCCCCTGCGTGTTCCTAGCACTGTATCGGACGGGTCCGGGTACCGCAAACGCGCCTCGCAGCCCCGTCCAGTGCCTGCCTGTAGGCCCGCTCAGCACACTGACAACCTGAAAAGGGTTCATTAAACTCATCATTATGAACAACATTTACTATGGTCAACTCTGAAATCGCGAAAAAAAAACTGTCATTAATATATGGTCATTAATATTGATTAATGACCCCAAATTCTTCAGATGAAGAAATTTATTAAAAAAGTATTCAATTTCTTAAAGAATTACTTAATCTTGTATCTAAAAACTTTAACCATAAAAATATGTTTCGGATATTTAATGCTCTTTTTCTATTAGGGTGGCGTAGTACTAGTCACAGAAGATGTAGGAGAGAAGCTATTGCCTAAGTTTGCGAAGAAAGCCGAAGAGATGAACGTGAACATAGAGATAGTCCCCAACGGATCGATAGAACAGCTCAAGGAGTTGGTGTCGTTGGTGGCGCGAGGAGAAGTAAGTAGAGTATTTTATTATCGTTACAGATCTGATAATTGGATCCTACCTAAAGTTAATTTTTGGCTAACAAATTATGTTTTTTTTTTTTAAATAAAATCCCGGGTTTGCTCTTAATCGTATGTACTATCGCGGACACGAACGGTGCACCACTTTTCGATCAAAATGCTTTGAACGATGCTTCGTGCGTAGGGGCGGGGCTAGCGCTACGTTCGGACGTCGGGTGCAAGCGATTCTAAACTTAACAAACACAAACAAATTGAAACAAATAATCGATAAAGAATTGGACTTCGTACAATTTGATTGCACAAAGGGTTTCGTACAATTTTATAATATCATTTTGTATGAATAGTTACGGAGTAAAATTTTACAATCTTTTAATTAATTAACGAAAACTAAAGAAACGTCATTTTAATTCCTTGAAAGTATATCAAGCCTGTAGGTAGGTAAGTATAGTAATCTTAAAAAATAAAGGCTTAAGAATTCTTAAAGTTGTTTCTTTTAAATGAGACATATATATATATATATATACTTGATAATAACTAGATATTCAAATATTTTAAAACCCACAACACGATTAGGTAAACTTAAATTTTTTTTAGCTAAAAACAGCCTCGAAAAAGTCACCAAGTTCAAATTTAAAAAAACTCAATTAAAATCAGACTATTCGTTATTCGGATTCCCTTATTTTACATGTATGGGAGGCCCCCTAAAATTAATATTTTTATTAAATTGTACGTTTTCTGATTTTGTCGGCCTTATAAATATTGAGTATGTTCGCATAGTATGCATAAATGCGTGGCAAATTTGTACCTAAATATTATGTAAAGAATTGCCATGCAATGCTTGATTGTTTGTGTGACCTAAACCTATCTACCGCTGAACCCTTCTTTTTTTTTGCAAACCGAGATAGCAACAATGTATGTAGTGATAGCTAGCGATAGACTACATCCCTACCACTGCATATATATCGAGTTCTTCAAACTCGCTGCACTGATTGATTCACAAGGGGCAATTCGCTCCCTCAATGCAAGACCAATTTAGGCCAATTTATCCAATTGCAGTGTTAGCTTTCAATCACGGTATATATTTCATTCTCGACGGTGCATGTTACCAGTGCATTCGCTCTGTTGTTTCCATACCGGTAACACTTCTTGAAGTTTAAGTGTCTCTGCTCCCGGTTGACCGATGAAGCTATTTGCGTGAGTCAATTTATTATTTTTTTTTGCAATTTAACGATTAATTTTCTAAGCTTTTCTAGATTGTAATATTATTTGTTAGGATTGTTTGTTTCGGTGTTATTATTTTTTTATCGTTTTTATTTAATGTAAAACGTTTTAAATTTGGCATAGATTTTTTTTATCCTTTACTTTTTTTTATTTTGAATGTAATGTAGGTGAAAAGTTTCTTGGCAGCAATTCCTTAAATTTCATTAATATGGTTTTACACAAATAAAATAGTAGTTCAACTGTCTTTTGCGGGATACAAATATTTTCTTTAAATTTTTTAAATATTTAAAATAATATAAGTAAAATTTTTTTTTACTTAAAATGGTTTTGTCATCAAAACTAAAGTTGTGTACCAAATATCAGATCAATCTGTTAACAGGAAAGGGGGTCAAATATCGATTACTAAATTTGAACAAAATAATAAACAGGTCAAGCTAAGTAAAACCGTTTAATAAAACCGTTTAATAAATTGCATACCTACGATTGAAATACTTTTACCGATAAACTTAACCATTTATAGCGTGTTATTTTAAACATCATGGATGTAGTATGCGTGTTATTATTTGTAGTATACCTATAAGATGTTTAGTTATCTAACAAGGTCGCGATTCAGTGTTCGAACATGTGTTATGTAGTATTCGTAAGAAGTTAAATAATTGTGTCATTGAGATTATTTAGTAGGTTAAAATAGTGCCAACTTATTACGTAATTCATACTTGCTGGGTTTTTATTGTTGTTGGAGTTAAGAGTTAGGGAACGATCAAAACTCCAGATATCATTGATTTTTATTTTAAAATCCAATAAACTTGAAGTATTCGATGTTGAAGTGATGATGTAGAGGTCATACCACTAGGCTATCACGACTTACTCATCAAGATATCATTGTTTGAAATTATTGCTAACTTTTATGATTGTCCCCGTTTTTTTGGTTAGTGGCTAAATCCTCCATATTTTGCCATTTTAAATTATTGTTGATACTTCTTACTACCAACTCATAATGAATACCAAGTTATCTTTAGCTAAGGGTGAATTTAAACTGTTATGTCAATGCAAAATTAATGCGTGGTTGCGCTGAAGTCTAACGCCCACAGGATGGCAACTCCTAAAGACCGGAGGTCGTTAATCGCTCTCCTGCGCCCTGTGCGATTCCTGGACGCGGGATACAAGGCAGTTGTTTCTTTCTCTGGCTCCGAGCCACCTTTACGGACTATCTCTTCGCAAAATTACGCGCCATCATTCCACGCTATCTCTAAATCTGGAACACAATCGCAAATCGGGTCAATTTTTGTAAGAATTAAGCCAGAGAAAATAATTAGTTATTAATTAGAACTTATCGAGAATTGGGGCCCCCTCCTCCGCCCCCCTAGTCACAAAGCCCACAGGAACGGTGCCTCCTTGGGGTTCCTACACTACTGCCGGAAGCCGGTAGAATCGAGTTCTATGGATCCTTCGCCACTACTGTACTAGGATTGAATTTTGGGAGCGAGAAGTACCGACTCATCATCTGCCTAGCCTTTTCCCAACTATGTTGGGGTCGGCTTCTAGTCTTACCAAATGTAGCTGAATACCAGTGTTTTACATGGAGCGACTGCCTATCAGACCTCCACAACCCAGATACTGGGTTACACGATACCCATTGGTAAGACTGGTTGTCAGACTTTCGGGCTTCTGACTACCCGTAACGTCTGTCAAATATCTACAATTGACAGCCGGGGCCAACAGCTTAACGTGCTATCCGAGGCACGGAGAGGAGCGAGAAGTACCGACTGCGGCATTTAATACAGCTTTAGATAAAGTGTTTCTATCTGTGCGTCAACCTACTCTCGACTTGTATAGAATGCCTATGGCATTAAGTCCGTCTTTGTACACTTCTTGTCAAACTACTACAATCTGTCAAATTTCTTTAATAGATTTTCAACTTTCTCGCAAAAGCTATAGGTTTAAAGTTGATTGGAAAAATTTGACAGTTTGGGGAGCTTGATATGACTCAAATATTGTACAATAGTCTACTCTTCACTACCTGGAGTACTGGAATTTGTACTCAATTTTATGCAAGTTTAAATGAAGCAACGTTATATTATATTTAAGCTGTAAGCGCACGAATCATGAGAGAATAAGACTGCATCAAAGTCCGCGCGTGGCGATGCAACGAATTCGCCTATAATGACGCGCGCGGTGTAGAATCATTACATAGGTACCACTTTTTTGTTTCAATTTAGAAGTTGTAACTTTTATCAATCACAAAAACTAAGGAAAAAGGTACTAAAATTATACTGAAATCAAAGTCTTCTTCTTATCGTGTAGTTGTTGAACAACCTGGTGTCAGAGTTTAAACCGCCCGTAGGCCTTTGACATGGCTTTACTCACCATTGAAAAATATCTCAGGTGTGCTGGTTTCATCACGATGTTTTCCCTCACCGTTTTAGCAACTGATAATTAATTTATAATACGCACATAACTTACGAAAAGTCAGAGGTGCGCGCCTTGGGATCGAACTCGAGGCCTCTGACTTGACTGTCGACGGTCATACCACTAGGCTATCAGTGCTCTAAATATCTAAATAATTTTTGACAGTTAATGTGCCTGAATTTGAGATTTCAGAGAATGATTTTGATCAATTTGACCGTAAAAAACGGTCAGTCAAATTCAGTCACTTAAGTCATTGTCAACACTATTCATGACCATCCTTTTATTAGCATTGTTATTTGAAATTAATTAAATATTTTGTTTTTATCAGATCGAACCACCACCTCACTCAGTGTTTCCCGCAGAAGAAGCCCAAGAAGTAGTCAGAAAGCTCTGCAACTCCGAGATCAAAGGGCGAGCGATCCTGAAGTTTCACAACATTGATTAGCCGAGCAGAAGGCGCATACGAGATCTGTGACAAAACGGTTTATTTCTGTTAGATTAGACGTACGCACGAATAGTTTACATCTGTGGACATTTGAAGATCGGAGGTTTATGATCGAAGTCATCTCCGTGCCCTTTTAGGGTACAAAACACCGAGCACTCGGAGATCCAAGTATCGTTTTGAAGTTGAAAGACAATTACAAAGTGTATTCAAACCTCGTGCGTGAACTTTATCGAAGTTTTCGACACCTTCCCTTCGGTTGAGAGTTTTGATACCAATTGACTGTTGAAATTACTATTTACCAGCAAATAAGTTTATAACTACTGTATAGCGATAACCAAAGTTCAAGAAATAATTGTTAAATTTGTAAATTATAATCCGTTAATATCATTTCATATCATATCAGTTGTTAATATCATTTCCTTTTCTTCGGGGCACGGTATCTAAATCTTCAATTCCGCTGAAGAAAATACCACTGTAGATATTGTAGCTTGACGCGAACTTTTATATGACTTTTATATGCAAAGCGAACAGTTAAATTAGTTTAGTTTATGCGGGCTGGCGCTGCTGGCGCTTGATAACTAATATTTTAACTGCTGGGCGGTATTTTAATAAAGACTAGATACTTGATAAAAGGGTATTACTCTAAAACAGCATGACTTTCAAAAATATAGTTCTGAAAATATGGAACATTATTGTTAGGCGATTTTCTAAATTCGTTTAAATTCGATTCAGTAAATTGTTGACTCATGTCTTACTTTTCTAAGGCATTCGCTCTGTTATCAAGCGTAGAAGCTACTTGTAGTTTACTCTCGTTTCATGTAATTATTATTACTATTCCTGTCGAAGCTGAGCCATTGATTCAAAACTTTGAAGAATTTGGAACTTTGGAACAAAATTGTTGAGCGGTTCGTATCATTGTTTTTAAGCTAAAGATAAGCTTTCAAAATGAGTTCTATCATATTCAATTTGTTTATTATCCCATTATTGATATTTTTAGGCATATAAGTTTTGTACAAAATATGGTGTACATTTTTAAATTAAGCAATCTTGCGGCGCTAGGAACAGACACTTAAAATAATACTTCTTGAACTAACATCATTGCAAAGTTATTGCTAATTGGATCTAATAAGCTCCTCTGGGGTAGATAGAATCCATATTGTTGAAGATTTGTGGAGTAGATAGGTTGAACCAGTTCTGATGCCATGTACATTTACGTTCAAATATCTATAACGATTTGTATGTGGTGGCTAGCTAACTTCATTTGAGTGTACCGTTAACTTTTGGGCTTCGGGAAATAACTAATTATTGCCCAATTCTTTGGTCGTGTTCAAGTATTAAAGTTTGTACTGATAAAAGCACTGAATAGACCGGAATCGTAATGAATAATACAACAAGAGGACGATGTGTAATCGTCAAAAAACCATTCATTGACCTCAACCTGGACAAAGACTAAAGTGTTGCTAACTATTATTTCAAAAAATTACCGTTGAAAGCTACGCTCATGTTAATTATAATAATTGAAATAATAGATACCTATATAATTATTACCTTTTATACCGGTTTTAATTATTGGTCAAATCGTAATTCGATCCGAAGCCGAGAAATGGATAGCTCGGGCCTCGGAGATTTGGAAATCATAAGGGAAACTTAGGGCGTTTGTTCACCGCCACCGAGATCGAGTGGACCAGGCCCGAGATCGTGTTAAGCCGAAATGCTTGCAATATAAAACTTGTCAACTACATCCGAGATTGGTGGCACTACCAGTGCACAACAGCGAGAGTAAGACTGATCCACTGACAAGAGTTTCGACCCATTTCGGATCGAACTATTTTCGATAACGGCGGCGAGGAACAAACGCTCTATGGTATAGTAAGTTAATCTAAATTCGTAGTATAGGTATTTGCGACCGTAACATTTTTGGATCGGGCATAGGGCTCAATTAGACAAAGTAGAATAGGTTATAATGCGGTTGGCGCGTTGGACGAATTAATCGGGTATCGATCAAATTGTTTGAGGTCTTTTGAGAATTGTTTGTAGGACTATATTCAGTAATATTATATTTTTTCCTCTAAAATTGCAATTAAGTGATCATTTATTCCTTAAGAGTTTGTAGGTACATGGTTTTTTAAACTAAGTAGAGGCGAGCAGGTTGTAAAATAATTATAAAGTGTGATTTGTATTACTGGATGATTACAACCTCTAGGTTGTAGGTGTAAAAACAGACAGGAGGTGTAGACGGAAGGAATGAGGAATAGCCATGATAAGGATGTGGATTGTAGTCATGAATGGTTAAAATCGACTAGCGGAGACTTAAGACAGGTGAGAGACAAATTAAGGGGTTGTAATTTATAATCAGACATGAGAGTCATTGAAAAAGCTGAGATCAGGCGATGTAAAGGGAGCTGTACTGCTTCCAATAGTACTGGTGTACAAAAGTATGTTAGTCCACTACGGCATAAAATAAAAGGTTCGTAGTAAGTAAATTAAGGTATGGCGTGTAAATTGATTGATATGATTGACAGCAGATTATGAGCGCGTTAATTTATATAGAATTTAGAAATCAGCTTTCACAATATTATCTACCGATATTTCTCAGTTTTCTGGTTTGGTGGTATCGTTGTTCGGCTATTTTTGCGCCGCCCGTACTATTCAATTAATAGAAATGGCTGAATTGAATTTAAACATATAATATTTAGAAATGTAAGGCGATGGCTGGACGAGCTAGATATTTATTGGGAGGTTTAGCTGCAGATTGCGTACAAGCAACCGGGAGGAATGGAAGGAGATTAGGAAGGAAGAAGAAAAAAGAGAGTTTCTAGAGAAAAAAGTCGTTGACCGTGACCCAGAAAGTCTTGAGAACGTAATTATTTTTTATTTGCAATTTTACAATTATCTAAAGTTTCAACCAATAATAATGAATATTAAATATTTAAAAAATAATTATCTATCAATAATATGGCTATGTTAGGTTAACATTAATAATAGGATAATACGCATATCGGGTACATCTGCATATATTTTAACCTCCAATACAAAAAGAAAAGTATTAATAGTTAGCTTTTATCTCTCTAGTGCATCTCTTAAATGTATAAATCGATTTCAATGCGAATTATTTTATTTGTAAGTTGATTACATCGGGATACATTATTTAATTATTGCGTACAAGTGGTTTTACATGGTATAAAAAATTGCTATAAATTATGAGCTCGAGGCTATGTTAAATTATTAAATTAATAATCCGTTCATAAGAAAGGCAACAAAATGAAATTTAAGTTGTGCGTTAAAATCTAACAAATTCTCTTATACCGTGGCATATAAAATAAATAAATAAATATAATATCGTAAATAAAGAAGCAAGTGGATTGTTCTAAATATCTTAATCAATGCAGCACGACATCAATTCACGTATAAATTAATAACAATTGGTTGGATTCGGATTTTAATTGTTTATTCAGACAGATAGGTCAAAAACGAACAGATTTATTGTGGGCGAAATTGGTTTGTTTTTATTGTCCACTTAAATTAAACATCTATAAGAAGAACGAGCACTAGATTGTTCTAGATAGCATGTAACACCATGTCAGAATGATTACGGGTGGCTGTATAAAGAAAACGCTTATTTTTAATAACTTTTAATTTTTATGTTCATATTAATGTAAATACTTCATTAATACGTAACTCCAAAGATATGGGTATTTTGAGTAGGTACAGTCGTATAATTACCATTTCGCACATAAAAAATCGGCATGCCATCTTCCGAGCTCACCCTTCTAAATCTCAAAATTCACTCCAAAATCTTAATATCAAATAAGAGTATCTAACGGGATTAATTGACTACCAAATGAAACGGATGCCGCGGAGAATGAATGTATGAATAACAACTGTTTTGAATAAATGCATTCACGAATCAGTGTCGTAGAAATTCAAATTTAACGAAGATATATTATTGATCGATTGCCTTGTCTCCTGCATGGAAGTGTAAATAATAAACAGTTGTACTGAAAGAAGAGAGATTCTGAATCATTTAAACGTATTGTATATTGTTTTCAAATGAGAATATGGCTGGATGAACTGGTCTGCTGCAGGTAAAGACTTAGTCTTTAAGCTGTAAGTGTGGAAAGAAAATCGAAAGCTAGGGCAGTGATTATTTATAATAATATTAGATAAAAAAACAATAAAATTTGCAAAAAAAAACTAGGTGTAGAACGCGCGTTTTTCAATGCTTTTTGTTAGCTATTAAATATTTACAGTTAATTAATTCGTTTATGTTTTATTCTAACACATTATAATATTGTCTGATTGTTTCATAATTATAGAAACCAAAACAAACGAAAAAAAAAACAATTATTCGTACGAACGATAATTTAAATTTCATCAGTTTTCGCCATAGTCAATGATCTCCAATTAGTATTTTTAATTATAACGGATAAAAACTTGGATATTTTCTATATTTCATTTAACATTTTGAAAACGTATAAAAGCTCATCACATCACTAAGTTAATAATAAATAGGTTTACTTGATAGTACGTAAACGTGTATGTACGTGTGGTATGTGTATGTATCTAAAATGTGCTGTTATTTTTTATAAAATTACGCTAAAGAGTGGTATGAGAATGTTTTTAAAATCTGTGGGGTAAAAGAAAGGAAGAAATGAATACTGGGTATGGTTAAAAATATCTTGCAAATTGACTATTTGGGGTAAGAAAGTATTTTTGAGTGGAGAAATATATCAAAATGTGGGGTTTAACATCTAACAAATTGATTGAGGTTAGTTGATGATCGAAGTAGCATGGGGTTTGACAAAAATATGAGTGGGTTTAGAATGTGTTAATACGTAATAAATAAATTGGTAATATAAAACTTTTGAAATAAATTTGATTTGAATTTATAATATAAACAAGCGAATCACAATTCATTTGCGCAGTGGTTTAGCGTTACTTAAATTAGGTCTCGCGTTTTTAGGGATAGCGCTAATTAGGGATAAAGTGTAATTGCGCATCGCGCGTAAATCTTATAAAATAAAACAGCAGAAGCAGTTGTGATAAAACCATTAAATTATAACTATCCATTTCTAATATCACCTCACGATTCATTAGAAATACCTACGAGCTCGCGTTAATATAATACGTAATAATTAAGATCATTTTGTTTTTTAAGTCATAAATAAAATCACTACAAAATAAACGTCATAAAAGGCTAGAACTCGTGATAAACATTGAATGACCTATTAATGTCATTCCTAGGTTCGCTTCGGAGTGACGTGACAGCTTTGTCCTTCTGCTATTCCTTCGGCGGGGCTTATGTTTGGTTCGGAGCTATTGATAGGTAATAAGGAAGGATAGATAAGTACGCAAGTTTTTGAGTCTGTGTGCCAAGGACGAGTATTTCTACCAATTCGATCGCGGGAAGGGTATGGCGCCATCTAGTAACAATAATGGGAAATACAATTTTTGAGTGCAAGTTTTAAGGTTCTTGAATTTGAAAACTGTGGCGCACATGATTGGTTGTTTCAAACTTTGTGATTGGTTGTGGTGTAAGTTATTCGAATCATTTAGTGGAACTCGCACTTGGCACTGAATTAAGAATTTCCGAGCGGCCGAAAGACCGTTGCGCTGAGCGAGCAACAGGGATGGCAAAATGTTGCTTGGCCAACATTGCCATGTGTAGCACATTTACGTTATAATCAAACAACTTCCACGCCAAATTAGCCCATGGTCTGTAGTGTCCTAGAGAAGTACTCTCCTTATCTTAACATAGCCTTACCTACCTACTCGAGCTTCTTAACAGTAACAACAGTGCACAGTGGTATCCGTTAGGCGTCGTAGCTACTCGGTGACTGGTCCGGCGATGGTGGCCTTTTCTGGATCTGGTATTGAGGTGGCGTAGGGTTGAATATTGAGTTGGCTGAAAAACCTCACCGCGACTAGAGCGCGACGTTCGATCCGTGTTATCGAAAACAGTTTAATTAAATGGTCATTTGAAAGCACCGCTCTCGCGCCTCCGCTTAGCCTGCTGTCATAAGAAGCTTTATTGTTGAGATAAGCGCCGTCAGTTATTGGAAAGTAGACAAAGATTTTAACGTTACTTTTAGCGTGTAGTTAGCGTAATTAATAATTCAATAAGATATGCTTTTTAACTTTTTTTTAGGCTTTTAATGTTATCTAGTAAGGCAAGTTTTCGTGTGGTTTTCTTAGTCCGGCCGCACATCGAAACTACAAATGTTGCGAGTCGAATATTTTGCCAATATTTGCGCCGCAATTGTAGCGCTTATACAGCGTGTAACAGAAGTCCGAAATAATACATTAAGGGCGTATAAGGTACCTTATAAACAATCCTTGAGCATAGGTTTTGGAACCGAACCCCAAATAATACTCGAGTAAACCACGGTCAAAGTTTTCACAAAAATCTTTCAAATACAGCCCTAGAAATCAGCTGAAAGGGGAATCAACACGAATCCGGTTATTTACCTTCAATAAATGTCTTAAGTTAGCACTAGGCACGCGTAGGATAATGAAATCTGTCATTATTGAAGAAAATGAAATCAAAAGAATTATTTTGTGTGAAAAAAAAAATGCCTCTTTTGCATTCAATATTTTCACAGGTGATTCTCTTTATGATATACATACATGCCATTAAGTATTATTTCGGACTTCTGTTACACGCTGTATAGACGAAAAGTACGATGCACAACATTTCGCACACTTAAAACACATTGGCCTATCTCAAAGAACTAGATTTTTGGGGAAACGCGATAAACTTATCTGTAATTAGGGTCTGGTCTAGTTCTTATCAAATGTCTCGAGTATTATTAAATGATTATTAGTAGCAGTACATAGTTATTATATAAAATTATAACAGAAATCATAGATGGCATTGGTTGGTCTGTGCGTATGCAAAACTCAATTCTAACTTTGTCCCAATAGGCCAGTTTCTTATTAAGCATGCGATTTGTAGTTTTAGAGTTAGGCTTGTGTTGAAAAGACTGGGTTATCTGTTTCGCTTTGTTTATGGTGTGGGTGAACCCCATTCGAAGTTGTCGGTATAGGAAAGAAGTTTTACGTAATCTGTTCAGACTTTTAGAGATTTTGTCAGAACTCGCAAAGTGTGAGTTTCAAGTATGTAGTCTAAGTCGTAGCACCTAAGTCTTTTCGGATTTATGTGTGTATTATCACTTGCTAAAACGGTAAAAGAAAACATTGTGAAGAAACCAGCACACCTGAGAGATTTTTCAACGGTGTGTTGCTACTGGCTATGTCAGAGATTTAGAGCGATTTAAATCATACGGTTGTTCATCAACCATACGATAACGAAGAATTATGACGTAGGTAATGTGTGGTAGAAAACCTGCAATGTAATGTGAACTGTAATGGGAACGGATTTTTGAACAAATACTTTTTTTTTTATTAATATTAGTTTTGTAGCTAAAATATAGTTCGGTAATTTACTTTTAGGTTTGTAAATACCCATCCCATGATGAGCACTGCGGCAGCATGCTTTAACTATTCTTTTTTTAAAATTTTATTTGTTATTTTATTAGTAGGTATGGCAATCATGGGGAAAAGCTTTTGCCCAGCAGTGGGATGATACTAGCTAACAGTAACAGTTATTTTGTCTGGCACAGCCCCTTAGCACGAACAGGCCTGAAATACCAGTAGGATTCGACTGTTGTGTTTTGTTTCCTCTTTTTTTATCTTCACCGGGTATGGTCCGCTCTCAAAGTTTTAAGCTTGGCTCTGTCTTAAGCGCGGACATCGCTAATGTACTATCATCTATCTCGCTCAAACATTGAATACATAGAATCAATGAATTTAGTTGAAAAATCGCAACAAACAAGTTATGGAGAATGACATTACAAAGGCTCAGCAAAAGTCAATAGCTGAATGTTTATTTATACAATTTTTATGTATGAAAACTTTATTAATTTTATATCTTCAATGCGCGAGCGAGCTAGCACATTAGCGGATGTCCACGCCATAAGTACCTATCAAATTCTAGATTCTCATATCGTGGATTACTTATTTGTATTACATTCTGGAAGAACTCTGTAGGTGACATGCACTTTACTGTCTCCATCGTTCTCCTTAGTCAAAGTGGCTAAGGGATCATGGCATGGTGCAAAAGTTAGTCGTGTCTGCTATCCATTATTATTATTACACTTATCGCCTTTTCTTTCAAGTCGAAACATTCAAGTATCAAAAGTCTGTACTATTAGGAGATAATAATATAGTTTTTTTTTTCATTAAACGGTTTTGTCATTAGTACTAAAGCTGTGTACCCAATATCTGATCAATCTGTCAACAGGAAGGGGGTGAAATATCGATTACTAAATTTGACCCAAATAATAAACGGGGCAAGCTAAATAAAACCGTTTAAATGGTACATCAGATTGTCAGCAATAATAAATATAAGGTCAAAGCGCCAGCAGTGCAGCAGTAACCAATAAATAATGACGATATTATGTTAGGTTAGAGGTGCAGCAGGACGTTGGTCATAAAGTTACCATTTACGTAGAATTCTAAGCCAACAGGCTAGAAACCCAATAGATATTTAGCGAGGTAGAACTGAAATTAGCCTTCTTGTTAGTATGAGCTAAGCTTGAGAGACTGTGTTAACACAAGTAAAGTGATTTTGGATTTTTTTAAATAATCTTGAAGAAGTGGTCAAAACAAATTGCAACAAAAGTCATATTGATAAAATGAACAAGTAGAATGGAAACTATTTTGAGATAATTGTACCACGATTGGTACTGGCCACTAGAGAATACATTTGATTAAAGAATATAGATATAAAAAAAATAAACAACTTTTGTAAGAACGTAAATTTGTACCGCGGCTGTACGCTCTTATTAACAAGCTTAGTTTTATATTTAACCGTTTTGCGAGCTTAGACATGACATTTAATGGAATTACATTGTGGCGTTAGACTAAGCGTTTGGCTAAGTTGAGACAATTTGTGGAAATAGCGCTCAAAAAAAATCAATATGGGTCACATCATTGTGTACATCACAACATAATAAGAACATATTTTGTGCAGCATTGGACCAGAGCCAGACTCCAGTGAACCTTTGTTCTTGGTACTCAGTCATGTATTTTTAATTAGTTTGGCATGAATAAACTTACGATCAAAAAAATTTGTTACTACTTAGCGGTATCATCTGTGGTAAGGTTATTGGGTAAGGTTATCAAGATTAATGTATTAATTGTCTGTATTGCTCGCGAAAAAGTTAAATACGAACCAAAAATATTACTATTTAAGTTACTGATTAAGGATTAAGTATAGAAATAAATTAATTCAGGAATGGATAAAAGCATCTAAGTTTGTTATTGCTCAGACCCGTAAATACTTTTACTTCTTCATTTAACGTTTTCCTCCACGATTTTGAAAAACGTTTTTATAATAAATAGGTGTTATACTAATGTCTATTGTGTTGATACGAATGTCAATATCTTGATAAACATATTTGATTCATTATTTAAAGATTTATTAGTCGCAACGCCAATAAACCCAATGTAAGACATAATCACGCATACCTTAATGTTAATTTCGATGTAATACATTCGCGTCTTGATATAACGATGCAATGGTATCACAGTTACCTAGAGAACTTTATTAGATTAGGTATAAATTTAGTCGATAAACGAGTTGCATCTAACATGTAGCTTTAAGATTGTAGTACATACAAACTGGTCCCATGTACGCAACGTATGCAACGCATTTTGTAATTATTGCCCCTGGAAACATAATTATCTAATATTTACTTATCCTATAAAAACGCTATCACAAGCGGTTCATGCAACGTCGATCGCGATTGACGTAAAAGGTGGATGTATATCAGTCTATTCCTAGATTTCATCATCATCACCATCATCATCATCAGCCGGAAGATGTCCACTTTAAGCATACCGCGACATAATTCAATAGAAATAACGCAAAACGTAGGTTGTATACGTAGGACTAGTTATCTATTTTTATTTAACTATTAAGATATCGTTCAGCAATATAGTTTGTGTATCTTTAAGCAATTTAGTTTTACTGGTATCATCATATACCTACTATAAAATAAGAGCATCGAACGTCACAAATAGCGCCATAATAAATGTCATTAATATAGGGCATAATAATAATTAAGATAAATTGTATTAATTATAAATAATATTACTGGATTATAATCGTTAATTAATACATAAGACGTGATATGCGTTCATCGTGTTGTTAGTTAAGGCTTAGTCGCAAAACGTCTCTTTTGCAAAATGTCTACTGGTCGTAAAATGTCTCTTTCCTATAATGTCGCTTTCGCAGAATGACTCTTTCTCAAAAGGTCTCTTTCTCGCTATGCCTCTTTCGCAGAATGTCTCTTTGAATGAACAAAATGTCGCGTTAGTAACTTAAAATTTAGCCAGGTTTAAAAAAGGTTGTATTTTCCAATTTCTTATTAAATGTTTACAAGTTTTACAATTTATTCGTCAATACTAAAATGTAGCATATAATAAAATATGTATAAATGGATATAAAATGAATTACGTCATCCTCAATATTTTGCGACATTTGGGACATGGGAAAGAGGCATTGTAAGAAAGTAACCTTTTGAGAAAGAGTCATTGTGCGAACGCGACATAATAGGGAAGAAACATTTTACGACCAGTAGACTTTTTGCGAAAGAGAGGTTTTACGACTAAGCCTTACTTATTATGTTATTTCAAATTTTATTTTTTATATTAGTATACGAAATTCGAATCCAAAAAATGTCACGTCTAGTCACGAACCATTGATATCATTGGTAAAAATTAAGTTTGTCTATAAAATTAATATAAATGAAATACTAAATAATTGTTGTACGTTTAGATATAAGTTGACTAATCTACATCTGTAATGTGTATAATCTTTATTGAATAAATTCATTTAACCTTTGATATATTTGTTTTTTATTTTATATACTTTGCTCGCGAACTTGAAAGAGTGGGGTCCTCTTTCTATCGTATGGTTAATGAACATCCTGGTACCAACCGTAGGGCTCTGACATGGCTTTACACACCGTAGAAAAAATTCTCAGTTGTGCTGGTTTCCTCACGATATTTTCCCTCACCGTTTTAGCAAGTGATAATAATTAATTTCTAAAACGCTGATGAATCAGTAAAGTTAGAGGTGCGGGCCTGGGTTCGAACCACAGACTTACTAGGGATGACTAGTTCGAACCTACGGGCTTTGATTTGGCAGTCTGACGGTCATACCACTAGGCTATCACTACGTTAAAAGTGGGATAAGGTATGGATTTTGGTGAATTGTAAAATTATACGTCTGTAACTTTTTAGGTATGTGTTGTCGTCGACACATACCTAAAAAGTTACAGACGAGTTGTGTTGCCCAAAAATATGTTAAAAATATTTTCGTCATCTTTAAACCTTTTTGAAATTATTCTCATATCATATATAAGTAGGTACTAGGTAGTTAGTACCGAAAATATCTCATACATACTCAACCCACTTGGGAAGCTTCATAAAATATATTTCATAATTCCATCGGCGTTATAACTAAATATGTATTCTTGCAGAATTTCAGCTTTCTAGCATTGATGATCACCAAGTATGTAAAATGCTGTGTATGACAGACTGGCATGGATACTGTAAGGGTTTCTGATTTTACCACAGAACCCGAACATTTGAGTTTTCTTAAACGTAATGTGAATAAATCAGAAGCTAATAAATAAAACAATGAGTTTCGGGATAATTTATTAAAAACATAATAAACTGATTTAAAAGTAGTTTAACCTACGTACCTATATACCTATACCTACCTACATTAATTTCATAGGTTTATTGTGACTCACGGCTCTTATTGATTTGAATAAATATAATGATTTAACGTTCTTCTTTTCTTCAGGACTCATCGTAACTTTCTGTGACTTCTTTTTGGGACCTTTCTTCTCACCCCAGATATCGACCACTGTTCGTATTTCCTGATTATTTTGGGCGTGGAGGACTATCAGGACGGTTGAGGTTCCTATGCCTCCATTCCTGATCGAAGCACTGGCTCCACACGTTTTTACAGCCAAATTATCCACATGTATATATTTAATTATGTAATCCGGGAAGTAATTCTCGTACACGTATGTTTGTCCTTCACTTATAGATACTGCTCGGTTTTCTACAACAGCGGAGTCAATATGTTTAAGGTAATGTTTCCACTCCCCTAATTCGAGAGGAGCCAGGGTCTTTTCGCAAAACATTCTTGCATCTACGGTGATGGCCAAGAGGATTAATAACAACAGGTCCATTTAAGAGTATTACATTCGCGCGATTGAGCGAAAATTTGGACTTTTTCACAATTGAACACCTGCTTGATTTCTTTGAACAATGGATTGATAAGGACGTTGCGTAGATCGTATGTTTTTTATTCTTTTGGTAGAAAAATACTTAGGATTAGATTAGGTAACTACAGTTTTACACAATCCTGCGTAAACCTATTCCTACCAGTGGCGGAGGCTCCGTACAACTCGATTCTTACTGGCTTCCCATTGACAAATAGCACAGTTTTTAAAGGCACCTGACTAAAAACCAAAGGTTTTTATTACCTTCTAAAAAAATCACCCTCCACCACCGATTCCTACCAAATATTTAAGTAGATCGGTAATGTTCGTATAGTTCCTTCACGATTCTTGTAGAGACCTATGTTAAATATCGCTTGTTTGAATGATTTCTCGCCCTTTGACCCAGATCCATACAACCATAATGGTAGATGTGTAGGAACTATTACCACAATGAGGTAAAACTTCAGAGACAACTACCAAAATGATTGTACGTGTTCTTTTAGAATAACTATGTACTTAGGTAAATGCCACAGATAAATAGAAGGAAACGTACCTATATTGAGAATTAAAGCTTGGCTTTTGTTTTTCCGCATTTTCATCTTAGATAGATAAGAGAGAACGTTAGATTAATAAGTTATGATAATATATTCTTATTAGTCAAATAAGAGGATGAACAACATGATGGACATGTTTTATAGGGTAATTAAAAAGAGATAGTCACAAGCCGGTTTTGAACCCGTACACTTGCCATACCATGGCCATTCTCTCACCAACTGATCTGTATTGTCTCTGCCCGCATCCATCTAATTCAGTTTCCTTTAATCGTCTGAAGAAGATGCATGTAAAGGCACAAATGTGTTTATAGCTTAAATATCTTGACTGCCACGTTGGTCAAGCGCGACTGTTGAGCAAAAGGTCTTGGGTTCGAGCCCTGGGTCGGGCAAAGTGTTATTGGGTTTTTCCATTAGGAAATTCTTAGTAGCAGTCGAACTTTACAGTGTTAAAACATGTAGATGCAACTTATTGCTTTTGTCGCATTTTATAAAATGTAAATTAGTGTACATTTTATATTTTAATGCTTAAGTATATGAATTTCTTAATAACAATATAGTTTCCTTTATTATATAATATATATATCATTTATTATATATTATAGAATATAGTTTAACTTTGTATTATTTTGTGGTTTTAAAAAATCGAAACTTACGTTGCCATTCAAAAATAATGAAATATTTAAATTCCATCCAAAAAATCTCGCAATTATAGGAAAAAAACAAAGGATTAAGACGAAGGAGAATAAATAAAATACAAATTCTTCCAACGGCAGGATTTATTGAAGACTTTATAATGGTCCCTTAACGCAAAAGAAAACGTCGGAATGGTACCTTAAAATTATAATTTACAATAGTTCCAGTTAACAATAATATTAATCATGATAATTGAGCTACACTCACAGACTCTTATCGATGGCGATTTCAGCTCTTTGGTGTACAGATTTACGAAAAAAAATGATTGTTGTGAATAAAAAAAAAATAAAAAAAACATCCCAAGATAGTTTAACATACGTTAATATATTTTACATAATAATATCACTATTTTATAACACTAATAACACCAAACGACATACGGGTTTAATTTAGGCCGCAATGCACTTCGTACACGACTGAGTTCCGTAAGAGTTTATACAAATAAAACCGCATTGCCTAACCCTAAGACCATTTAATGGCAATAAATGTATAATTTTTATTAAATATAGATGTGTAAAACTACAAATTTAATTACACGTGAACATTTTGTAAAAGTTGTTATGTATATTGTTACCCTTCACCCGATAATGACGTGAATATGTTTCTATATAAGTTTTCAAAATCTCACAATCAAAGAGAACACATTAATTTATTATCAAATAAAAAATCACTAACCAATGTTAAGTATATAGAAATAGAATTTCAATTTAACAAATGCACAAAGTTATCAAAATATTAAATTAAGTAAGTAAATTGCCAATTATTGCAGAAATGTGTCCTAATCTTTGATGTGTAAAAAAAACATGTTGTAAGGTATAATAAAAATAAATTGCATTACGAGATTTTTAATACAATTATAATAAAATATTTGGTACTTTGTTCCCGCTATTTCTAAAAATATTTGTGTGCACAAGAGCCAGTGTCGACACAGCAGTCTTCATCTTAGATAAATATTTTAATTTAAATTGCACTTGCAACCGGCGTTTGTGCACTGTAAAACACTAAATACATAAAATTAACTACAATACATCAGACGTTTTACAGAACTTACAAAACTCACATTAAAGTAAAACAACTACAAACTTATTCCAATAATGATCTAAATAATTAATTTATGTATTTTATTTGATGTTTTATTTCTTCTCCATAAGAGTTTCAGTTATTCTCCATAAGTGATTATAAAACCAATTTACAGTTGCACTTTTACACTTTTCTTACTAAAATTACATAAATAGGAGAAAAAGTACCATTATTTTCAGAAAATATAATTGATTTTATGCTTCAGCAAACCACATAAATTATTCAGAAGATTTAGTTTTGTACATTTATATCTAGTCATCTATTTATAATGCTAATTGATATCCCACTGTCAAAGTAAAGGATGTTGGTTAAAATTGTTCCTCTGTAAAAGCCGTTGGTGACAATTTACTATGGCTACACTCGATATATTTTAATAATATTAATTGAACTTTAGGAAATTAAAATACGCTATATTTTTACCAAACGATTAAAGCAAGTGATATCTATTTCAAACACCCTTTACCAATAAGAGAATACGCGGTGACCGTAACGGTGACGTAAGTGCGACATATAGGAGTGAAAAAACACAAAATATTATAAGAAATTAAAGAAAATGACCATTAATTACAATGTGAGCGAGTAAGGCTACGTTTAAAGTACTCTTCAAATCGTAGATGTAAATTGTGACTTCAGAAACTGTACAAATTAATATTCAAAACTCACTGGGCGTACCCAAGGTGGGGTGTGCCCACCAAAAAAATGTACTTCATGGGATCACCTGGGACCCACCATTACAAGTACATTTTTTTCATACATCTTGTACATTATTTTTAGTTTACCCTTAACATGTCCTCTTACCATCTTGATTTCTCCTGACAGATCGGTTGACTACGTCGATATGACGTTTTAATTTGGTAAAAAAAGGTTTGGTGAAAATACGAGTATAACTCTATTTAGCACAGGATGTGAGATCATCATAGTGCGTGTAGAAGATCTCTTTTAGCATAAGCGATGGCTATCTTCGCACATTAGATTCAGGCGACTAGTAAGTCCTATACGGTTGAGTCACCGCGTAGCTCACAAATATTTATATGGTGACCCGCATTCCTAGCTACCAGTTGTAACGCGCCCGCGACTAGTGTGTCGCCAGCGGGTTGTGTCCTCCACAGTTAAATTTGAATTATTATTTCCAATTGTAAACTAACAATATCTAACTGCTAGTGCATCTTCATCACTGGAATTACTTGACATGATTAAAATAATGGTTTACCCAGCACAAAATGCAATAAATTTTGAAATTTCAGTGTCGCAATGGATGAAAGTCTTCTACCGATATTTTACTTTAGAATCGTATCTTACGAGTATGTAAGGGAACTTGCACGTTGATAACGTGATAGTACTTTCAACCGACACATAACAGATAAGTTGGGTCTAATCAGGATATACATCTATGATTTGAAGTACCTTACAGTGGCGAAGGGTCAATTTTTGTACGAGGTTAGACGAAATCAAACCTGAGATGCAAAAGTTAACATTACTGACTGTACCATGTTTCAAAGGGAAGCCGGATAAAGTAGAGCCTTCGGCACTGGTAGCTTATACCTCGTTATCACTAATAAAACTAAAAAAAGAAACAAGCAGGACGGATCCTCAATACTTACGGAACTCTTAAAGGCACAAACATTCATATGAACGAACGAAATTACATGTGATGTGTAATAAATTAACTTATAGAACAAAATTATGTAAATATATCTTCATAGCTTAATATTGCTAAATAAAAATAATCTCAACTCGATACTTCAGTAAATAAAATAAAATTAGATATTTAACTCTAATAAACACAGCTGCTCTGTATAATTTCGTTAAAATTAAAATAAAAAATTATAACCTTTTGTATAAAATATAGAAATTTATATTTTGTTTGTTCTATAAGTTAAATTTTATACAACTTTAAGCGATCAACATAACGTGCTAGCTAAATAAAATATACGAAAATAAAGGCATTCAGAGATTCGAAATAATACTTTGTCTAATTTAGTAAAAAGATTGGATTGCCACTGAAAACTGGCGTAGAGATTCAAAAATAAACTATATTATTGATAATTTTAATATTATTTAATTGCACTGTAGTCAATTTGATTGAAAAATGAAGTATTTTTATTCAACTAAGGTTTTTATTCGACACATTGTGAATATAATAATATTATTAGTTATGATGATTGGGTTGCATTTTTCAATATTAGTCACAAGTTATAAACTCAGTACGTGACGAGTAGCGGTGCTGTCAAGCTACTCAATTTCAAATAACTACCACGACCACTCTGCCAAGAGTACAACGACAGAGAAGTGTGGTGACACGCATTCTTGCATTAGAAATTATGTTCATAACCTTATATAATGCAGAAAGTGACAATAACATCAACTTTATTATAACATACTCGTAGGTACTTATGCAGATTCACATTATGACATAATAATAATAATATTTTTTGTAATATTATAACTACCAATTAAAATGTGTAAAATTTTTCAACTGTCATTATTATGACTCTACAGTAAAATTTTATAATATAATATTATAATATATATATATAGCGGCATTCAGTTCGACATAATTGTAAATATGTTCTAAACGATATATGTGCACGCTGGCCATGTATAACAACTCTGCATGTATGTATATAATATATGCTGAGAAGATATAATAGAATAAATTTTTTACACATTTTCAAAATTTTTACGTTACAAATCACTCAAACGATGTGATATGTGATTGTTTCACTAATAGTCTACATACAATATTTCTTGTCTTGCATTTGTATAGGCGTAGCCAGAACCAACTTATCGGACTTTTTGTACATAATTATATTGGTAATATAATCAGCTTTTCCAAAGTATTAAAAATTTATTATGTTATTTCTAAAATCACATGTAAGATCAAGATTAAAAGCGATCTTTCCAGCGCTTTAATATTAGTTATTTTGCTAGATAAGTATACAATTTTTCTGACCACGCCTAAACCCTAGATATTTTTGTTGCTTTTTCAAATAGTCTGACTACTCGTATATCCTAGTTTAACAATAGTTTATCAAACCTGTGTCATCAGCTAGCACGTTGCGTGATGCGCGTTGCGTTGCACATTGCGCTGTTGCACGTTGCGAGGTGTTTACATGTGGATGGTGGCGGCCGTGTAGCGCGCCTCGCCGCGACGCCAGTTCCATTGAGAAGGCCGGTACTGAGAGTAAATAAAGTTATGTGTAACGCAGCTGTATCTTTTTTTAATAATTATTCTTTTCATACTAAACGTAAATTTAAATATTATAATTTATAAAAACAGTACAAACATTAAAAAATATTCTTGAAAACTATACACTTCTTGAAATATATACTTTAATTATAGAGGAAAATTATTTTTAAGAAAATGTCAATTTTTTTAAAGTAATAACCCAATTATTTCTTGATAATCTATCTACAAATGGGGTAAACAAATTTAATGCAGTCGGAGTCGAAAGTAATGGCTAATAAGATCATAATATTATAAAGTTACCTTAATAAGCAGTTGTCCGCTACGTGTGTGGGGGTTCTTGAACGCGTAGAAAATCCACGAAGCAGCTGCACAAACGAGGGTGATGGAGACGAAGGCCGCGACCACGCCGCCGATGGAAGACCTCGCCTCGTGCGTAGGAGTTGCTTGCGGTTGACCCATTGCGGGAGCGCTCGGCCTGCTTGATGCTGACGTTTCTGGTACTGGGGGAAATTAAATATTTATTTATTCTTTGTACAGAACTGTGTACAAGGTGGACTTAATGCCTTAGGCATTTTCTCCCAGTCAACCTTAGGGTGACGCAGAGATAAAAATATGTGTTGTATCTGAGTATGATATATGAGCTTATAGCTTCAGTTGGTATCATGTTCAAGTTACTGAAATCCAAAATTCTGTTATTGCTAATATAAAATTACCAGATTTTATACAATGTGTTACAGGACGATTGACATTCCTGTAAACCACGTAAAGAGTACCATGTTCTTTACCCGTATACAAAAAATCAATCAAATTCAACAAATACTTTAGCCACAGAGTAGATCTGAGTCCATAATATTAACGTAAACATTGTAAGGTCAAGAAACTGCAATCGTGCTACTTGAAAGACAGGTAAAGGTGTCATTCACTCTGACGCGCACTAAACGTGTTTACGTTATACGCAGTTGATTCTGCTATTTATTGTGTCCGATTTTAGAAATGTTAAATCTTCTAATAACTACTGATTTTTAGTTTTAAAATGTTTAGATGGACTAGTTCTATGCTTGTTTTAATTTAATGTCGTACATCCAGAGCCTATGCAGTGAGTCCTGGCTGGGATTGCTGGTCGCTGCTGCGTTGGAAGCTTGATAAAATGTACCTTTGCCGACACACACTAGGTCAGGCTATCATTATTCAAGGGCGCTATTCTAATTGACAATCTCTAATGCCGACACTGTTAATTGGAAAAATATCATCCTAAATAAAAGAGGTGTTTTGTTATTTTGAACCACTCACAATATGAAATATTTCATTTTTCTTTAGTTTGCGCTCCTAGTCAACAAAGACGCTACTATTTAATACTTTGTTTTAACTCAAAATGTTACCAATTTGGCATGTTAATGTAAGATTCAACATGAAACTGTTTTTTAGTATTTTACATAAATATACAAAATTGGTAACATTTTGAGATAAAACAAAGTTATAAATAGTAGCGTCTTTATTGACTAGGAGCGCAAACTAAAGAATAATGCAATATTTCATATAGAAAGTGGTTAAAAAACCCAAAAAACCTCTTTTATTTTTAAATTTCCCGCCGCGATGGGACCATCACCCTTAATTGGTACTCTTGCTTCGTGGTTAATCCGGCACTTTACTAGATTAAAAATTTGATCTTATTATAGGTACCTGTGTTGATGATGGTATCATGTCGCTCGTTTTGTGTGTCGGTGGTGTAGGCAGTGTTGTTAGTTCCATTCGCGTCAGTGGGCACTTCTGTTCGCGGCATACACGCTGTAGCGTTCACTATTGTGGTTTTCTCGCATTCTGTGAAGAAAAGGTTAATGGTTTTGTATTCGGTTTTATTTTACATGCCAGATTTTGTATACATTAGATAGGTATATTTTCAACTGATTATAAGCTGTAACCTGTTACTAACGGTCCTTAATGAGGAGCTCTGTGCTTCATCATAGGGATCTGTGCGTGGAGAGTGTCGACACAGTATAATGATCATACAGCAAGGTATTACGTATAAATGTTCAAAACGGCCACATTCACACAAATACGTGTAATATTGAGTAACGACGAGACTCCTAAGCGAACGTCGCGGTATTTGTATTATCAACTATGCGTAGTTGCGCATATTTGCGATACACAATATGCGTAACGACGACTCGTTGATGCTGCGAGTATCGTGATGTTTGCTTAGGAGTTTCGTTGTATGAGTGTGTCGTTTAGTGCGTTTGTACGTAGTTTTCTTATTGTTTTTTTATTATACTGTGGTATCCCGACGCCAAGCGCTACCCGTGCGACCTGGGGGGTTAGCCAAGTTGATTATCTACAATCGCTAACGAATAGAATACGAAAGAAATGTATAGGATGACATTACTTTCGATCGATATGTCACGTGACATGAAATGTCATCCTATACATTTCTTTCGTTTTCTATAGCGTTAGCGATTGTAGCTAGTCAACTTGGCTAAGCCCCTTGCTGACGGACGCCGCCCCCCCCCCGGACTGACGCCCGGGCAGCTGCGCAGCCCTCACACGCGCGCTGCCCGACCACGCACACTGCACACGACCTCCCCACGCCCGCCGCCGCCGCGCGCCTAGGTTCACATAGGCGCGAGCCGAGCGGCGCACACACGCACCACCGCACATGCGCGTAGCACTCACGCGGCGTCTGTCCCCGCAGGCGCGTGCGGGCGCATACTATACATTTACAAATACAAGCTAAAAGGTTGTATTTGTAAATGTACTTAGGTTTGTATATATATATTTTTTTAATATTTTTATAGACTCACGCCTGTATTCCCCAGAGGGGATAGGCAAAGGTGCAGTACACCCACGTTTCGCCGGCTATGTTATAAGTCCCATGTAATAGGGGGCGAGCCTATTGCCATTAACCGGGCACAATTCCAGACTCCGTGCTGCTAATGAGAATTTCTAAAATGGAAAAACCCAATAACACTTTGCCCGACCCGGGGATCGAACCCAGAACCTCGTGCTCAGCAGTCGCGCTTGCTACCACTAGACCAACGAGGCAGTCTATTAGATTATTTTAATTAGATAATAATTGATGTTTTAAAATGAATAAATGAATATTAGCTAAACTAGTTCCTATTTTAACAATTAAGCCATGAGGCACTCACACATTGTTCCTGTTATTTTAAATGTCCTTTCTTTTTGCGTTATTTTAATTTTATAATTAATTACTTATATTTATTTCTTATCTTATTATAAGCATCCAATATAATATTACACTGTAACTTTCTCCTAATGCAAATAACATAAATAACATAGTATATATAATTACAAAATAAACAATCCAAAACAAATTCAAGCTGTTGTTTCAAAGACCTGCCAAATTAACGAAAATTTAACTTCTCATACAAAAGTGAATCACGTAACCAGTACTTTGTATAAAAAGTTAATTTTCATTATCAAATTTCGACTTTCTTTGGGAAAAATTATGCAGTTTCATGGATCTATTACTTCCTAAAATTTGGCAGGTATTTAAAACAATAGGATTTATATTATATCAAAATACCCACTTCTTAATAACCAATCTTGCTTATTCCTGTCAGTACCACTTGAACATTTCTGGATCTGCGGACACCATGTACACTGAAAGGTAAACAAGAAGTATTATTAAAACAAAATAATAATAATGTTCTCCTGACCGAATTTTGGTCACAGCGGTCAATCTCAACGGAAATTAACCACGCAAGATATATTATAGTACACAAGTCTGTGTATGCACAAACACAGATGCACTCTCATAGTCCGATATACGGCAATCCGACACAACCGAAGAGAGTTCAAGCGTAGGGCCCAACGGCTTTACGTGCTTTCCGAGGCACGGAGTAAGTGATAATTAATTTCGCACATAACTTACGAAAAGTCAGGAGGTGCGCGCGCCTTGGGTTCGAACCCGAGACCACTAACTTGCCAGTCAACGGTCACCGCTACTAGGCTATCACGACTCATTACAAACATAACCACTCTTTAAAACCACATTAAATTAAATATTTTGTTAGTAAAAGTTTGTTAATAAAAGTTTAAATAACTCTGGAATTAAACCTACATTGAACCCGGTGTCATGGTTGAGACATGCGTCACACGTGTCGTACTGCAGGCAGGTCGGGAGCGCCACCATCTTGAGAACAGTGTTGTTGCTGATAAGATGATCTTTGTACGACACTCGGTGGTATTCGTAAATCGTTTTGCGCCGGACATCTGTAAACATTAAAAAAAAATGAACTTTATGCTTTCTCTGTGATTTCCTTTTAGCAACATGTTGTCCTAGTTGCTTTAAAGACCTGCTCAATTTTAGGAGCTAATAAGGTCCATGATACTGAACAATTTTCCCCAAGGAACATAGGTCGAAATCTGAAAACAATAATTTTACTTATAATTTATTAAATAAAAAAAATCTTATTAAATACAATACAATACTCTATATATCCTCTATATTGCACACCAAAATATACATTTCAAAATAGAGAAGAGTACAATTGGCGGTCTTATCGCAGCATGGCGATCTCTTCCAGACAACCTTAAATAATTATATTTAATAAACCAACATGTGCTATATATAAGTCTATAACAAGTAAAAAATCACGAAAATATTAAGAAAATTTAACTTCTCATACAAAGTAACACGTGACCAGTCACTTGGGCAAGTCTCTAAAGCAACAGGGTGTATACAGATTGTCCTTGAGAAGTCATTAAGCTACTTTTTATTTCTTATTAATTATTTATTAATAAAAAATATTTATTAATTAGAATGTATAATCGACCATAAAATTGCTTAATTATTTAGCGAGGTTTGAACTTGCGACCTACTGGGTAAAGCCCTAGTAGTTCTGCTACTAAGCTATTCTTAATCCTGCTATCGGAATTTTTGACCTCCGATGCAAAAAGAGGGGTGTTATAAGGTGTCAGTGAGTCTTATGTCTGCAGTATCGTAGGTCATAAACGAATGGACCGATTTTGATTTAGTTTTTTATAATTTGAAAAATTAAATGATCGTGTTCTTAGCTAAAAGTATTAGTGTCGAGATTTTGAAATTATTTAATTTATAGTTAGCATATGGCGTAGCAGGTGGCATTCTGAAGTTGCTGCCTACCCCCACAGGGAAAAAGGAGTGAATTTATATTTGTTTATAAAGATGATAAAAATATATTAGCACTCACAAAACACAATCTTATCGGTGAGGTAGGCGTCACTGATGCCAACTTTGACTGGATGTTCGGTGTCATTGATCTCCTGCACGTCGACTGGAATGTCTTTGTACGCGAATATGATGTCTCCGTTCTTGTACAGAGTGACAGCGAACGTGAATTTCTTCTCCATACTCTCTTGTAGTGTCACGTTGTCCCAGAATGCTGTGAACTTCTCGCCTGAAAGGTATATTTTAGAACTGTTAATGTTTAAATGAGGAGGCCTATGGTTAGCAGTGGACATGTTATGGCTGAAATGATGATGATGATGAATGTTTAAATGGTAGCGTCAGCCTAGATAGATTGACATGTCAAAGTTCAACACTGACTTTTAGTAATCACGTATTCCACCAAACCGTACATACCACGAAGCAAATACTAAGAGGAGATGGCATAAGCATCGGCGCACTGATACCAACCATACTACATTGGCGCACAACCCGCCCCCAGGTAGTGGGTGTGGCTTATCAATCTAACTGCAGTCGTTCTACGAGTACTACTAGCGTCACTAACGAAAGTTCTCATAAACATTTATCGTTTTCTTAAGTTAAAGAAAGAAAAACGTGAAGTGTTGTGTATTAGACTGTAAGAATTACACAGATAGACATCCTGATACAAAGAATGTCATCTCATTTCATAGGTAAGTATTTTTAAACGTAATTTATGAATAGACTTCTAGAACATTTCTCGAAATTTTTCTCTAGTTTCCTGTTGATTTTAGTTTTTCGGCCTGGAGTTCGTAACCTATGCTAGACACACTAGTGACACTAGCGGCAAATAGCAAAAACATTATGCAGTTTTGACATTTGTTATACGAGATAGTTTTGCTAAATACCGCTAGGTGCGTGGGTGTTGGTGGGTGGAGTTAGCGGAGTCTGAGACTGTCACGCATTTTATCGTTGCAAAATTCCCTTATGCCATCTCCTCTTTGTATTTGCTTCATGGTACATACGCAATGTCAAAAAGTCATCAGATCTCAAGTAGAGCCAAGCTACAAGCCCTAACTTTACAAACTTCACACCTCAGTCAAAATATGTGGCTTGGCCATATCGCTACATTTACATTCACATGGGCGAAAGATGGAAAATTTATTCACTGTTCATTACTTTTCTGTTATACATTAGTTCTTGTAGTAACGAAATGGTCATCAGCTGCCGAGATTTTATACCTTATTACTATACTATATGGTGCCGGGTGGTTTCCGGCCTAAGAATAGAACCACCCCTGCTCGTCCTGCCGGTGTCGTAATTGAAAGATCCGAATGATGGGCAGCAGCATCCTCTGTGTAACAGTAATCATCTGCTACTGCGATCGCCAACCCGCTTGCCTAGCGTGGCGATTATGGGCAAATACCTCCAATGAGCGCACAATAGTGGCGCGCATTAGGAGAGGTCATTGTTCAGTAGTGAACTAATACAGGCAGAATACGCAAATTTAGTAATTATTCAAAATGGCGACTACTTAAAAATCTTGCTCATAACTCACCATCATCATACAGTCTAATTTTGCTGTCGTTAGTGAGCGTGGTGTCAAAGTTAGCCATCAATGGTGCGATGTACTGAGTGGCCGCTAGCCAGTTGTGGACATGTTCGCCGGTGTATATGAAGCCGCCGGTGGCCACGGTCACGTTGCGAATGTTGTGCCCGTAGAATGGGAAGTCGAACGACAGCTGGATAGACTGTACAAACAAAAAATCATTTTTTACAAAAATATTAGCTTTACCGAGTTTAAAACCGTGTTAGTGATACCTACAGTAGCTCTCCTATGTGAATTGCTAAGAACTTGGTGCACTTCAGCTTTCTCTATGGTGATGTTTTTCCAGTAGTCCTTGAAGAAGTCCAAGTTGCCGATGAACGAGCTGTTGTAGAAGTTATGGTTGTCCTGGAACGTAGTAAATAGAGTAAGAAAATATTATATTCATCAATCCATCTTATGTGTTAAGGATGCTACAACCGTCCAAATGGTGGGGTTCAATTCCAAAATCTCGTAAAGGTAGTCTATGCTTTTTTAATATCCGCGACAAAACTTCGTCGACGACAACGTGACGCTTTTGTGCATTTGTCTCGTTTTTGCGTGCTGACAAAACTCCCAGAATTTCTTTGAAAAATTGGGCCAAGAGTTAACCGTGTCCTTACAAATATTTAATAAGAAATTTGAAAAAAAAATTGAAAAAAACAACCCTTACAGTTCACTCAAAGTTTAGAATAGAATTAATTACTTATATTGCTAATAATTATTTATATTATAATTAGCAATTTGTCGTTTGTTCATTACAGGAACTGATGGACGCCACTGAAGGCGCCAATCTCGTAGCCAAGTTCTGGGCTGACACAATTTAGATTGTCATTGACACGCTAAGAAAATTTATCAATAACGACAATAACACTTAAACTGCTTCTCTGTTGTGTCATAATACAATTGGCAAATTATTAATAAGGTGACTAACAACTTATTAGGCGATTAACTACATGGTTCCAAAAAAAATAATTTGGTAGTGATTAAATATTTTAGCAACAATTATATTATAATGAGCTACAAAACGTAAGATGTATAAAAACTAAATAACGGCTGCCACTATAAGATAGCAAATATATTAAACAGGAAAAATGAAATAATATGCGAGGCATTAAAAATAATGACTTGGCAGCTAATATTAACAGTGGGATAATAAACATTGTATTATTAGCAACAATTGGCTTCCATATAAAAAATGCACTTTCGGGTAGTGATTTGATTTGATTTGTAAAATTAAAACGGGTCCAAATTTTAAGTATTAGGAGATCAGAATTTTTGTTTGTAGACTCATAAAGTATTAAAAGAGCGACAAATGCGTTGGTTGTATCGAAGCAGAGCGGAGGCAGCGGCGTGGGAGGTGGAGCGCCAATAGGAAGGAATCATTAGGTCTAACGTTTAATATGTATATTGATTTATTTAATCGAAAATCATTAGGTCTGACGTTTAATACCTATATATAAAAATATCATAATATGGTTAACACCCCGACTCAGAGTACCCCGACTCGGATAGATTAGGTTAGAAGGGGAACCACGAAGGAGATGGCGGGGTCTATTCGACCCCGCCATCTCCTTCGTGGTTATTTTTTTATAAACCACCCAGAAGTAGGAGCCCCGCGAAGCGGGGCTCCGTCGACCAAGCCCACCCTCGACCATGCATAGAATATTTTAAGGTTTGGTTAGATGCCATTTGAAATATTATTGGTCTAGTTTTTACCTTAAAAACTAGACCAATAATATTTTTTGCATGCCGCAATTTGCTTTATTTAGACCTTATAAAATGTCTCAGAGTATGTTTTTTATGACCATGTGCATATTTTATTCTCATCTCAGTTAATTTTATAAACAACCTCATTGTATGAAATATAAAAGCCTATTTTCTACTTTATATTCGCCGCCAAGTTGTCGCCTAACTATAAATTCAGTTGCTTCACCAAAAAATCACTGCCAATTTAATTTTAAATAAAGCGTAGAAAGCTGCTACTTTATACATGAAATGCTATTTCACCGTAGCTGCCAACCCATTATTTTTCCTACCCGTTTTAATTATTTTTTAAATCCTAAATAAGATTAGTTCGTCGCCGCGTTAAATACATGCCAATACAATTCAGTATTACAAGTTATTTGGTATTTACATATTTCTATGATGATTTTTAATAAATATAATATAATATAATCAAATGAATCACTTTTAAGTTATTTTAGTACTCACAAACTTAGCATTTAACATTTTTTATTTTTTGTCCAGCAATACCTTTTTTCTAATTTGGAATATTACGAATACAAACATTAAAATAAAAAAATCAGCCATTCTGAAGTGATGGTGTAACCAAAGAAGCATTTAATTTTTTCTTATACATAGATAGATAGATTATAATGGCTTCAGCTTGAAAAAACTTACATAGGTCAGATTTGCTAGATTTTGTTCTGAAGCGATCCTTTCAGGCGTTTCTTTGAACACATCAGTGAGATCTGAAAAAGAAATAGTATTGAATTTAGATATTTTTTAAATAGACTGTCACTGACATGTCTGTATTGCCCAGAGGGGAATGTAGTACACCCACGTTTCGCCGGCTATGTTACAAGTCCCATGTAATAGCCGCGAGTCTATTGCCATTAAGCGGGTACATTTCCAGACTCCGTGCTGCTACTGAGAATATCCTAATGGAAAAACCCAATAACAATTGCCCAACACGGGGATCAAACCCAGGACCTCGTGCTCAGCAGTCGGGCTTGCTACCACTAAACCAACGAGGCAGACATTTTTTATCTTACGCCCATGTGAATGTGAAGGCCAAGCTATGTATAGTCGACCATAAAATTGCTTTACCATTTTTGACAAAAACTTCCACTAAAATTAAAATTCACTAAGACAGTGAGTCTTAGTGAAATTTAATTTTGATGGAAGTTTAAATTGAACAAGCATTAATGCCAACAAAATAAGCTAATATAGACTTTGTTTTAGAATAATAACTCTCGTGAGTCATATTAATTATATAAAATATTGATACGGCTTTACTCACGCATTGATTTCGGGGAATGCCCGACTAGTTTCAAAAACATTTTGATAATTAATTCAAAATTAATTATTAAATATTATATTATTTTTATTCAAATATTACATTAAAATTATTATTTATTGGTATCCAGTTTATGTCCTAATAAATGTAATATTATTCTTAATTAATAAAAATATTATATTTTTCTGAAGTAGTTCTTTGTATATACATATAATAATAACTTATTCCATCATAGTTGTATTTATACTACGGCATGGGCAAGTTACGTGTACCGACAAGTAGAAATAATACATTCACAATGAGCTTGAATAGTGTACATTGTACTAATCTACAGACCAACCATTGTTAGCAACCGTTACAAATTCGACAATTTTCCACATCGCGACGTGAAAGTCTGATAGATTTCACTTTTATCAATCTCTCGATGTACCTTGACGGAATTGGTGATTTTTAATTTTAATAGAAATTAATTAATTTGTAAATAGTATAGATATTCTTGTAATTTTTGAGATTAGATTTTTATATAGCTTACTATTCCATAATATTTATACTTATAATAATATATAATATTAGATGTCGCAACTCGCAGCCCCAAACCACTGAACCAATTTTGATAAAATTTGGTACAGACGGATGGACCTCGGATAAAGACATAGGCTACTTTTTATTCCGGTAATCCCCCGGGAACGAGTAATTACGCAGGGTAAAACCGCGTGGCACAGCTAGTAATTTATAAACAGTTTATAATTTCTTGGTTTATATTTTTCAGTTTAATTATAAACTAGCGTTATTTACAATATTTCGATGACAAATACAATGTATGATATGGTATCGTCAATCGTGTGAAAATGGGCTCGCTAATATGGGAATGAATAGTGTGACAGTAGGTATATGGTACGAGATAATTTAAAAAGTATAAAGATAGTCTCTTCTTTGCCGAAGTCCCCTTTCGTATGCCGCCCGGGGCCAAGGCCCCCCTGTACCCCCCACGCTATGCCACTAAATATATAATATATAAATATAATATATATACGACACATTAGCGCATGAGACGTTGAGGCCTTAAGGGTAAATTTTCTTGAAAATATATCAACATTTCTATAACAGATATTTACGAATGCACAACTAGCACTAAATTCGAAAAAGTCGATTCGAATCTGCTCGTAATTGTTTTTTTCCATACAACAAAATGTTGATCTTTCATTTCTTGAAAATTTACATTAAAGGTTATATTTACGACTTATATTTCTCAATCTTTTTATGGAATCTCGTACTACCGATAAGTAGGTACTGATAAATGCTTATAATAGATTACTTCGGAGAATCACTTTTGAAAACAATGCGATTCGACGGAGACATTCCGCGAACATTAACTTGAGTCTGTTTGATGCGCACTTAATGTACTGTAACCGGCACGTGAGGATGGGATGGAAAAAGTATATTTTTAGGGTTCCGTACCTCAAAAGGTAAAAACGGACCCTTATAGGATCACTTTGTTGTCCGTCTGTCTGTCTGTCTGTCTGTCTGTCAAGACCTTTTTTCTCAGGAACGCGTGGAGGTATCAAGCTGAAATTCATATCAAATACTCAAGTCTATGGTCTCTTGGAGCTGTGAAAAAATCAAACTTCTAAGTCAACGCGATCAAAAGATACTCCCGTTTATGCCGCAAATTTTCGACACTCGCAAGGGAATCAAAACCTACAGGGTACTTCCCGTGAACTCAGAATCTTGAAATTTGGTACGAAGCAACGTCTTATAACACAGATAAAGGAAAAATTGCGAAAAGCATAAATTTTTAGTTACATCATATAATAAACGGAACCCTCGGTGCGCGAGTCTGACTCGCACTTGGCCGGTTTTTTAAATATTAAATTCCTTTTAACACCTACTTACTTTTCTTGGTTTAAAATGTCAAACATGTTAAAGGGGTTCGAACCTTTGTGGCATAGCGGGCCGTCGCCATTTCGATTATTTTCCAAAGTGGCAACGGCCCGCTATGCCAGCTCCCATACAAAAATGTTCAAATCCTTTTCCTTCTTTTTTAAATGATGTTTAATTTTGTGATTTCAAAGCCTTTGTTGTAAACATTTTAACCCTGTAAATGCGTCGTAAAGTCGTAAGTGATAGCCTAGTAGTACGACAGTGATGAAAGTTACAGGCCCCGGCTAACACCTTGAACAACCGATTAAACTATCGTCGAATGCGACGCCGACGCCGCGACGAGCGATGGCGCGGTAATTAGAAGGGTAGGAATTTTCTCACCCCTCCTTCGGTCCACCAAAGACCTAAAAATCAACTACTGCGCAATTGTCATTGTTTGCCTTAATCAGTAGTTAGATCTACATGTACAAATAAACATTCTCATAATTTTTAACGTAACAGGTATAAATACATACTATCATCTGGTACGATTGGATCGCTGACTTTAGGCTGGTTGCCGGTTAGGTTGAGAGGCAAGTGATCTGTCAGATTGACGTGCAGTATCCCGGAGCCGTTCTGACCCAACAGTGGCATTTGAGTTACCGATACCGCCGTGGCTGGTGCTGCATCTGAAAATTAGAAATTTTAAATGAGCTAAGTTAAAGGTTGTTAGATTAGTGTTATTAGTAGGTCTTTGTAGAAATTAATAAAAGATTGCATATTACAATTTTAGTAAGAACTAGCGTTTCGCCCACGACTTTGTCTGCGTGAATTTAGGACTTTTTATCCCATATTTTACCCGCTTAGGAATGGAAATTCCGAAAACCCTTCTTTAGTGCACCTCTAAGGCACTCGAATTTCTTCAAATTTTCAAGTCTTTAGGTCCACCGGTTTAGGCTATGCTTTGTCTGCCAGTCAGTCACGGTACTGTTTTTTTAAATATAGATAGATTAGTGTACCGGTCTCGTTTTTATTAATAATGAAGGATATATTAGGTCTCATTAAAACCTTCAGTTTTTCGTGGTTTAACAACTCGTACTAGAGTTACAGGAAAACAAATTCTAACAAAAGAAAATAATGGTCAAAGTCAAAGTAAAA
The DNA here is from genome assembly GCA_936450705.2 of Protodeltote pygarga. Classification (NCBI taxonomy): domain Eukaryota; kingdom Metazoa; phylum Arthropoda; class Insecta; order Lepidoptera; family Noctuidae; genus Protodeltote; species Protodeltote pygarga. The sequence continues at coordinate 18,893,921 of OW388248.2, forward strand.
CGCAAGAATGGTCTTCTGGATTAAAGGTTGCCGCGCATGCGTGATTGGTAAGTTTAATTACAAAGTCAGACCATGAGAACAAAACCACTTTGCTTTCTGTTAAGATACAATTCAATTACTATCGATTTACGATCACCTCTCAAAGAGTTAAAAAAGATGCCTCTCAAAGAGTTAAAAAAGATGTTTATATTATGTTAATGCATCTGTTGTGCCGTGATGCGCATCAAAAAAGTATTCACACCCACATACGAACTTCTGCGTCACTTAAAGCATTCACGACACTACACTGTAGTAAGAATCTGGCTTTACGTTTCTTTCTAGAAATTACAAGCGCGTTATCATATGTGTCATTTCTATTTTTGTATCAATTTCATTACATATATTAGGCACATACAGATACAATGTAGCATAACCGCATAATATTATAAGTATTTGACAAGTATGACATATACTCAGACTTATGTGTGGGCTACACATAACGTTCGCTCTTTTTCTTATGCTTAGATATCACATAGCGCTATTTCGCTTCTAACACAAAGGTATCAGGTGCCTTATGAGCCATATTATAATAATTGACAGATTAAAAATAACATTGTCTATCTGTGTATTGCTTTTCCAATCAGAGATCGCCAGGATTACGTGACTAATTTTAAATAATTATGTAATTTAACTATGAAGCCTAACCCTAAGGCCTATCTTGCACATTGAAGAGTGAACTGTATATAGTAATAAAAAATCTTAAAAAACCAAACTAAGGAGAATAATGTCCTTCTAACAGAATTCCGGTCACAGCGGCCAATCTTAACGGAGATTGGCCAACTACGAAGGATATATTTCAGTGCACAAGTGTGTGCGAAAACACAGGTGCACTCTCTATTGCCTCACTCTCATAGTACGTTGGGACGGCACTCCGACACGACCGAAGAGAGATCAGGCGCAGGGCCAAGAGCTTTGCGTGCTTTCCGAGGCACAAAGAAATAGATCATTAATTTATGAAACGCCACTTACGAAATGTCAGAGGTGCACGCCTTGGTTTCGAACCCGAGACCACTGACTTAAGGAGAATAACAACACAACGTTTCATAGAAAAAAATCTTAACAAGTTCTCATACATAAAAGGAGTACAACCCATACTCAACTAAGTCAACTAAGTAGTGACGTAACACTTGATTTCTTGTTATCTCTGTGGTTCTACTAAATAAATAAAAATAAAAGTAACAAAACTTGTCAATTCTCCGAGACTACAGCTGAAAGAAACAAATAACATTGTAAGTATAAACAAATACGAAATACTTCTATGGAATTGAATGTTTTCGTTCATTGCACTTCTGAGAACAGAGATAAAGTGAAGAAGAGATTGCGTTACTAACATCAGGAATTTTATACAAACATTGTTCTTATTTGATGACGCTTCATGGGCTAACAAGGACAGCTAAATGTATGGAGCCAGGTAAGCTTTGGCCTTTAAACAGCAGAGGAGGCTAATTTAGCAGAGGCGAGACATATTTTTATTTATTTAAGTTTAACATTTAATTACATTTTTTATCATCGTTTTTTTTAAATCTTTAAACTCGACTAAACGACTATACTTAATCAAAGTATTTTTCAAATTAAAAAAAATGAAAATCAAAATCGGTTCCTCTGTTTGGGAGCTACGATGCCATAGTCACACAGATAATTAAATAAACACTGAATACCTACATGCAACATTTTATTTTATAATTTAAGGTAATATTGACACCTAAATACACCCGTAGAAAGTACATCAGTAAGCTAAAAGATGGCTAAAACTTACATAGCTAATACAGCCACGTAAAGATGCTACAATAGAAACAAAGCCGCTTAGATATCTCTCTGTACAGATATGTATTTGTGTTGCAATATTTTGACGACACGATTACACGATATCGATAGGGGCAGTTGACATGACACGGGTTCATTTCCTACTCGAATCACAGAATAAAATTAATCGCTAACGTAAGTTTATCTCGTTACGGGTTTTAATTTCGGTTTTTTCTATTATTAAGGTAAACAACCACGCCAATTAGTGTACCTAAAATCTATCTAATTGCTATGATGACTGTACCTCAATTAAAGACAAAACGAAAGAAACAAAATGAGTCATATACCTCTTTATCTTTTATCCTGATATCAAGATCGATTTTAAATAATACATAATACTATTTTTTGTTAAGCTAAATATTTGTTAGGTACAACAACAATGTAGCTAATGTTTCAAACATTTTCGAACCACTACAGATAAAATTATACATACACACAAATTGTTTAAAGTAACGCAACATGTCAACGGTAGGTTCACTCGTTCACTCCAACTAAACTCTCACCCGGGGGCCATACTGTCACCGTCGTCAGTCAACCTTGAAGTATTAGGTTACCAAAACGTTCGGACGTTCGGTACAATACGTTTTGGTAAGTATTAAGGCGCTGTGCACAGTCAAGTTTGGTATTACAAAGGGGGTGAAGCAGGATGAAGTGGGAACGAGCCGCCCCGCCCATGGGTCCCGCCCCTTCCGTCTATTGCAAGCTTGAAGCAAAATAATAGATTGCGAGGCATCGCGCAAAACTCGCCATTGCGTAACGTCCATTATAAATAAAAGCGTAATTTCGTCAGTAATATCACAAGTGCATTTGACCTATCGTGGCAATGGCCCGCTTGAAATGAGCGTGCCCGCGGCAACCTCTAGGTTCGAACCCTATCAGACATCGTATATTTTTGAATTTTTATAATACGCAATATAATAATTAGTAATTACCTACATATCTTCTTTTTGTTATTTTTAAAAATATTTATGTTCATAATTTTGTTTTCTTATTTTTAAAATAATGAAACAATAATTGTTATTTTCTAGAAAAGATTACATCAAAAATGTGCAAAATTGAAAAAAAAACTGTAAAATTTTAAAAATAATTATTTATGTACATATATTATATTTATATCAAACAAAAAAATAGACAAAAAGTAAAAAAACAATTTATTTAAAAAAGAAATCTTTTTACTCCAAAGAAAAACCATTAAAATTGCATTATAATTGTTTAAAAAATAAGAAAATCAACAAAAATAAAAAAAATAAAATAAAAAAAAGTAAAATAACAAATAAGAAAATCAGCAAAAAGTAATGCTCGATGCAGGATCGAACTCTACTCATACACTATAGTGGTTGACTACATCAACATTCTAGTCCGCTAAACCATTTAGACAGTAATGGTAGTGACCAAATTACATTTCTCCTTGATGGTCAGAAGCTTGAATAAGGTAGATGTCTGATTTGGATGTCAGACATCGTACATTTTTGTATTTTTATAATACACAATATAATAATAAGTTGGTACTTACACCTACATATTTTCTTTTTGTTATTTTTTAAAATATTTATGTTAATATTTTTTTTTTCTTATTTTTAAAATAATGAAACAATAATTGTTATTTTCTAGAAAAGATTATATCAAAATTGTGCAAAATTAAAAAAAATGTAAAATTGTATAAACAATCATTTTATGTACCTATATTATATTTATCAAACTAAAAATAGACAAAAAGTAAAAAACTATTTATTTAAAAAAAAACTTTTTAGGTACTCTAAAGAAAAGCCATTAAAATTGCATTATAATTGTTTAAAAATAAGAAAATCAACAAAAATAAATACTGAACATTTATTTCAGACAAGAAAATAGAAAAAAAAGTAAAATAATAATTAATAACAATTATTTCAAATAAGATAATCAACAAAAAGTATCACTCGATGCGGGGATGGAACTCCCAACCGGTCGCTCTCGTAGGTCACATGTGCAACGTTCAAGACCACTAAACCAATTGGACGGTATTGGTGGTGACGAAATTACATTTCCCAATATACAGCTTTCAACAACAAACAAGATACGTAAATAATTTCTGAGCGGGGGCGGAACAAAATGACATAGGTCCATCTAGCAGCGCGCCTCAGCGGTCACTGTCGCTCCGCGTAGAAATGAAAGAGAAGGGATAATGGCGTGACGTTTGGTTCGACTCGTCCGAATTATTTATCAGTAAATATATTAATTCCTACTAATATCTTATTTCAATCGATAAATACAAGTGAGGGCTCCCTTTATTATTATTTATTACGTAACTGTTATAAATTTCATCAAGATTGGTTTATAAATAATAGAGATAAAATTGCAGGAATGTTAATTTTAATGGTTGTTTTATGATTTTTTTTTATCGAAAAAAAATACCAAAAACGTGTTTTGAAGCCGTGAGTTCTCTCATAAATATGATCGAGAATAACATATATTTTTTTTGCTACTCTAAAATGTATACATTAGGCTAAAAAACTGTTTAATTAAGCCTATTTTGACTGTGCACAGCGCCTTAATGCTATTTGGCAATAAAGTCCAATCGTATTCAACGAACTCCTTCCCTTCCAAAGAAGTTGTACTATTAGTGGGAGGGCTGTGCAAATGATCTCGACCTCCGAGTTGTGGGGGGGACAGGCCGTTGCTCGAACTTTACTAGGCCGAAGAAATAAGTATCGGTATCGTATTGGCACAACCGCGTACCATATATACTTATTTATTATTATAAGTAGTTCAAACAAACTATTCTTTAAATCTCCTACACTACCACACCATAACTACACGCGTTGTTTGTGTCTGCCATGTTTTGCATGACTTGAGGTGATCAGTCACTTATGTCCATGGAGTGATTTATCTAAAATCACTCTTTGCGGAGCTCAACCAAATCTGAGGGAGTCAACTTCAACTTCCAAGGAAAGCCCACGAAAAGACTTGGTAACAAACTGATGAAAGCGGTCTCGGTACGAAAATGAATCGAAGGCATTTCTAACCTATATTTTAATGTTTTGTGTATTTTACCACTAATATTCACATTCCAATAATTAGGATGAAAATGTCTATAGCAGAGTTTACACGAAGCCAGTAATGCTGGCGCCAGTCACTGGCTAGAAAAATAGACGGTCGCTCTATTCTCGCCAGCGTTGGCAGCCAGCGCTGGCTTGGCTTGAAAAACTGATTACACAAGGCCAATACCAAGCCAGCACTGGCTGCCAGTCTTATTGGCAGCCAGTGTTGGCTCCGTGTAAACTATGCTTATATCCAAATCCAAGTAAACCCATTAGGATATTTTTATAAGTTAATTATTCATGTTGTGCGGTTGCCAAACTTTCTCTACAGAGTTACGGGTTGTTTATCAACAGGCTTTTCCTTGAAAAGTGATAGTAATGTGAGACGCAGTTTTATCAGTTTCATCCTGTCCGTCAGTCTGTCACTAGCATTTTACTGGCAGCTTTAGGATTGCCAAAATTAGATATGTATTGTATAGTATTGTACTATATTTCGGATCGGCGTAATATATACTATAGTTGATTTAGATGGATTAATGATATTCTGCAACACCGAAACCAAAATAAATTAATCACTTTTAAGATATTTTAGTACTCATAAATTTAGTTTTTAAGATTTTTGTTTTTAGTTCCAGCTGTCACCGCATTAGACTCTCTTTATTCAAGCTGTAATGTGTAATGTATAAAACATCTCATATTTTAATTAAAAGAAACAAAGCCAAGTCAAAACCATCCGAGCTCCGAATTCAATTTGATACTATTAGTTCATGATCCGAAGATAACAAACGTCAGAGAAAATAATCAAACTTATTCATGAGAAGTCTGTTGGTCTTATTATTTTTTTTTCGAAAAAAAAATAGAATACAAGCAGTTTCATTGTAAGTACCTACGTTGTAATGACCGGCCTCTGCCCACCCGGTTATGGATAAGCATGAACCTGAGTTACATATCAGTGATTCAAGTTACGCTTCATGTGCTCAGATGACAATTTAAATATTATTAGATAGAAGAGCAACGGAATGCATTTTATGTCATTGTTATTTAATTGTTTTAATAACGCATTGTGAGGAATATCTGATCACGTATTTTTGATTACAATATCCACTTAGTAAAAATTTAATTAATACTTTTCATAATCCCCGAAATAGTTTCATGGTTCGGCTTTCGTTTGTTTTTATTCCATCCTAGTGCCCAAAATAAAATCTGTAGTTAATGTCAATTATGTAATATTCTTTGTTTTTTTTAGTTTTGGTCTTTGACTAGGATGTTCGCAGTAGCCAAACGGCCAGGCGCAAATGACTTGGTTAGGTTAGGTACGAAAGGGCTATTAATATGCAGACAGCGAAGCGGGTGAACTAAGGCCCTGCAATAAATTTTACTCACAGCTTTACTTCTATTTTCAGACTTCAAGTTTCACTTAAACCGATGGACCTACGACAACCTCGAAACGTATATTGTCTCACACCAAGTAGGTAACCAAATAAGTAGTGATACAATAACATAGCATCGATTTAGCATAGCTTCTGCATCGCTACTAACGCGTGACGTGACCGTTTTGGGCAACATTGGGTAAAGGAAGAAGGGCTGCCACCAAGGGAGTGCCTTTAAATTTCCAAAGCCTTTTTTTGTTTCGTGTGGAAACCCCCTTATGGGTACTCCACCACCAAAGGGCCAGTGATGGAGTTATGTTCGACTCGCACGGATTAAAACCCACACGGTGTTCCTCGACGGACCTCTGGGCGGGAGAACGGGGTTCACTTGTGTATGACCAAAGCCCGTTATAAAAATGTAGTTTATTACTACAAAAATATTTTGTAATACATTTTTTTACTTTAATATTACTGTTAAATAGGGACCTTTTTGCGATTGTGTAGTTACTGAATGAGTGGGCCTTCCTTAGAACATAACTACGCGATTTAGAATGCTGATCTTTGTCTAGCGCTCATAGTATCAGTTTCTATTGTATATTGTTACTTATAACAAATTGTTGTGGTTTCCATATTAATGAGGAAGAAATACGGATGACCGACCAGAGAAAACAAGAAAAAAAACAATAAATGTTAGCAACTATTGTTTTCCTTTTGCGTCACTCAAGGCTTTCTTTTATGTTAAGGAAATATTTACATAGCGCTTAATGCTGTGACAATATGAGCGTTATTTGAGAATGTGTAACATGTAGCTAATGGCAAAAGAAATCTACTTAATTGAGTTATTTTTTTATGTGGTAGATATTGTTTCTAAGATGTAGATCTCAAAATCCGATTATATCATTACTATGTCTTCCCCCTACTTACAGACGCTGAAACAATCAATATCAGAGATGATTTTCATACGTATAACGGCCCATCATAAATAATCGTTAGAGCATTGCAGCATGAGCAGTTCGGTAAGGCCCCGTATACTGGCGTAATTATTTTTTTAGAAATCTAGTCTAGATTGATAAAATAGAAAGAATGAGATGGCATAATAATAAGCTCAATAATAACTTTGAGAATTATTTATTACTAGTATCTCCTCTAGCTAGTAGTGGCGAAGGGTAATAATTTAACTTAAACTTAAAACTTTGCCATTTTTCGATGGGAAGCCAGTAGAAATCGAGTAGTAGGTAAGTATAGAGCCTTCGCCACTGCTACCTAGAATAGGGGCACACGTAAGACAAAGGATTCTTAGATTAACGCATCACGATGTGTTTGACATTGCATGCGATGTAGCAGCCATAATATTTACATTGAATCGCGTGTAAACGGATAGTAATACATTTATAATCAGTAATTCGGTACCAATTTAGAGGCACACTAGTACGCCTTCTTACTTAGCACAATTTATTTTTGTGGCCGCGGGGGGGGGGGGGGTAAAAAATGCCTTCCGCATACCGCACGTCCGAGGACGTACGGTTATGTGGGGCTATCACCCACTAAAAACATCTCCCCCTGCGTGTTCCTCGCACTGTATCGGACGGGTCCAGGTACTTCGTACTCCTGAACGTTAAGAACACTCATCTAAAGTAATGAGCTGCGAATCTGCGATTGAAGCTGAACCAGTAGTCAATATATAACAAGATCTGTCAGTTTTAATATTTGTCTATAGATGACGTGCCTGGTACTTAATACCCGTGCAAGCCCAACATTTTTAAAGGTTAAATTGAAGTAAAAAAAAAAACAGAAGACACGCCTCTTATCTATGTTAAGTATCTACTGATGTTAAGTAAATTAGTATCTATGTATTTACGCACGACCGATAAGTACAGCTACTCCATATTATCGAATCTCTAAGTAAATTTTAATTGTATTCGTTTTATTTTTGTTTGCTTTTTTTTCTATTTTTTTTCCTATTTTTGTTTTGTTTGTGTCCTTGTGTGCTGTGTCACATAAAAATTATTCATTCATTCATTCATATTTGACTACAAGCAATGATAGCCTAGTGGTATGACAGATGGACTGCCAAATCAAAGGTCTCAGGTTCGAACCCATGGCGCGCATCTCTGACTTTTCGTAAGTTATGTGCGTATTATAAATTAATTATCACCTGCTCCGTGCTTCGGAAAGCACGTTAAGCCGTTGGCACTGGTTGTCATGAAGATTTTTGATAGTCGATATAGGGAGTCAGGACTTTCATAAAATCCTGATAACTGATCTAACCTTAGATTTAAAAAAAAAGGTCTAATTGACCACGATAAAACTAATAGTGATACATAATGAAACAACTTTTAACAGATTATTCGCGTTAATGTTTATTTATTTGTCAAGAAACCTGACATTTCGAGTGCTTTGTAGCTCTCGTGGTCGCAGGCAGACTAAGGTGACAAGACTCCGTGATATTTTGTACTGCTGGGCAGAATACGTGCGAGATAATATTTAGTTATTTATATTTTAATTAAAGCATCGCATGTATTTTGCCTACCTCTGCATACGTACGTCTACGTTTAATTGTTAGTCCACAAACATGCACAACATTAAAACACGCCGCGCCGGTCAGTCAATCGATTGTGTACAATTATTTATAAAGTGTCCTACAAAACGATCGTAGCCCCAACGCACATCGAACTTTCTGCTGGGTTAAGAACCCTTTAAACTGTTAAGACTGAATTAAACTGAATTATACTTATACTGAATTAACTGTTAAAACTGTATAGCACTGATAGCCTAGTGGTATGACCGTCGACTGACAAGTCAGAGGTCTCGAGTTCGATCCCAAGGCGCGCACCTCTGTCTTTTCGTAAGTTATGTGCGTATTATAAATTAATTATCAGTTGCTAAAACGGTGAGGGAAAACATCGTGATGAAACCAGCACACCTGAGATATTTTTCAATGGTGTGTAAAGCCATGTCAGAGGCCTACGGGCGGTTTAAACTCTGACACCAGGTTGTTCGTCAACCATACGATAAGAAAAAGAAGACTGTTAAGAAGTTAAATATTTATGTTATACCGAAACCAAAATAAGATAAGTATTTTTTTTTTATGTAAAACGGTTTTCTCATCAAAACTAAAGCTGTGTACCAAATATCAGATCAATCTGTCAACAGGAAGGGGGTGAAATATCGATTACTAAATTTGAACCAAATAATAAACAGGTCAAGCTAAATGAAACCGTTTAAAAAAGTCGTGATAGCTATCCGTTAATGAAGTGATAATGGTATGACCGTTGACTAGCAAGCCCAAAACGATACCTCATAAGATGTTCTTAAGAATAATATTATACAACCCAAAGGGATAAAATCTTCAAAACAGCCCGGCCAAAGGCAAAAAAATAATAATACGCACATAACTTCCGAAAAGTCAGAGGTAGCGTAGTAGTAATCAGTAGTAATAGGTGAATCAGATTCGAACCCAAGGCACGCATCCTGGATGATAGATTTTAAATTATAATAAATAACTTTTGATGGATTTTAACGAAATCAAAACTTAATGTTACCTCATTTCCCTAAAACCATTTCAGTAGTTTTCATTTGGTTCGTGTACCATCGATAGAGAAAAAATTCTTAAAATGAAAAAATAAGTCCCAATTTTTTTTTGTTGCAAATAGGTACGATAAACTTTCGTATTACACAGAGTAGCCGACCCGACAGACGTTTTCCTGTCAAAATTGTAATAAATTAGTGAAGAAAGCACATTCAACCATAATTAAAATCTTATTCGTATATTAAACTACCCCCATCCTACGGTACCATATCCTACTCTACTCTTACCCTAACATACCCTACGGGTATAATTCCATTTATTATATTTTTGTTCTAGGTATTCTGCTATTCTAGGCGGAGATACATTCAACAAATAAAAAACCATGAAAAACGGTCCAGCAGATCTCGAGTTATAAATGGTGCAAATAACCCGACTTTCTTTTATGTATGTTGATTAAAAAGAAAGAAACCATTTATTCGCTTTTAGGCAGAATCACAAAAACCAAAAACAAAAACAACGACAATAATTAAAAGAAAAGAAGCAAATTAAAAGATAAAAATAAAAACAATATTAAGTGTATTAGTACAATATTTGTTTCGATAGTAACAGTAATTAACTTGTTTTGTTAGATGATATCTTTGTTTTCTCAACAGGAGTCTAATTAACGTCTAAGTCTAATATATTATTTCCAATTCGAAAGGTTTGTTTACGTTATTTGAGAACGTTTGTTATTCCAGAGCTGTGTCTAACGACTAATGACGATACATTATACTTGAGAATCGAGTTTCTTATTTAACGTCAATAATGTTTTGTTTATCTTGTATTGTAAGGAAAATTTTCTCGGATATTTTTAGGTCTTTTAGATTAAGTTTTTATTTATTTATTTTTTATTTATAGACTCACGCCTGTATTCCCTAGGTAGGCAGAGGTGTGCAGTACACCTACGTTTCGCCGGCTATGTTATAAGTGCCATGTAATAGGGGGCGAGCCTATTGCCATTGAGCGGGCACAATTCTAGACTCCGTACTGCTACTGAGAATTTTCTAATGGAAAAAACCCATTAACACTTTGCCCGACACGGGGATCGAACCCAGGACCTCATGCTCAGCAGTCGCGCTTGCTACCACTAGACCAACGAGGTATCCGCGACGTCCGCGCCGCCGCGTATACACGGGCGCTCTTGAAAATTGACTCCGTTAGAGTTCGAAACTAGTCGGACATTCCCCGAAATCAATACGTGAGTATAACCGTATCAATATTTAATATAATAAGTATGAGTCACGAAAGTTATTATTCTAAGAAAGCGTTTGAAAGACATTTCCTTTTCTCATACTATTCTTCATCTTCACTTAGCAAACTTCGTAACAGTCGCAGGCACTCAATAAATGCAATAGAAGGACACTTCCTTATTTGAAGCTCATCCCGTCACCTCCGTTTGAGTCTGATGGGATGTCGCCTGCCATTTTGAAGGACACTTGATTCATTAGCTTGGCTGATTGGTCGTCTGACATGCGACAGATATGTCCAGCCCGTACGTGTTACCGTTGTCACTTCTTGTTAATATGGGTTATTTTAACTGAAATTTTAAATTGAGTACGTCAATCTTAATCCGCTTTTACCACAAAAGATAATCCGGGTTAAAATACGTGTCAGAATTAATAATTGCAATTATTGAGCGTGTCCATATATACGCGTGAAGAGACTGACGCTTATTTATACATATACATTTATACTATAAATGTTTAAGGAGACTACATGATGTTTCTAATGCGTACGACAAACATTAATTTATTATTCTTTGAACTAACTTATAACCCTCCTAATATCACTGAATAAATTAAATAAGAAACTAGCTGCCCCGCGCGACTTTGTACGCGTGATTATTTTACCTCTACGCTTTTACTACCCTACCCTATACTACCCTACGCTACTCTACCCTACCCTACCATTCTCTACCCCTACCCTACCCTACGCTACCCCTACCCTACCCTACTCTACTCCTATCCTACCCTATGCTACCCTACCCTACCCTACTCTACCCTACGCTACCCTACCCTACCCTACGCTACCCCTACCCTACCCTACCCCTCTATTCCTACCCTACCCTACTATACCTCTACCCTACTCTACTCTACCCCTACCCTACCCCTCTATTCCTACCCTACCCTACCCATACCCAAGGGGTATAATTCCATTTTTTTTTTCATCGATTCTTCTATTATAGGCGGAGACTAATCCAACAAATCAAATACCATAAAAATCGATCCAGCAGTTCTCGTGTATACCTACTTTCATGGCTCCAACTTTGAAAATATATTATATTTTCTCCCCAAAGTGATTGAATATTCTTACACAAAATATTCGCCCCCCCCCCTTTCCCCCTAATGGGTACAGTTATCAAAAAGCTAAAACACGTCTTATTCGTGAACCGAAAAGCTAATTATCAAGTTTAATGACGGATTTTCATAACTACAAACTTCAGTCCCCTTTTATATCTCCTTAGGGGGAAAAAAATCTAAATTTTTTGATACACGTCTTTTTTATTTTTAGCGCTTAAGCTTAATACTCATTTTTACATCTGTCACTTAAAAAATAACAAATCTTCCATACAAACTTTCACCCCCTTTTTTATCCACTTAAGGGTAGATTTAAAAAAAAAACAATGCTCGTCCTTTCATTTATCAATCGAAAAGCTGAATACCAAGTTTCGTAAATTTAACGTTAAGAATGACGGATTTACATACAACCTGTTTCCCCCTTTTTTACCTACTTAGGGGGGGAATTTCAGAAAATCCTTCCTTAGTGCACCCCTACGGTACTTAAAGAATATTGTCTCAAAATTTCAAGTCCCTAGGTCCACCGGTTTAGGCTGTGCGTTGTCTGTCAGTCAGTCACGTTACCATTTTATAAGTATAGATTATGTTGGAGTATTCTAAAGTGTTTAGGAATAGCAAATTCATATGTGGCAAACTCTGTTTTGATTCTAAAATTGACACATTATGTATATTCAGACCTATTCCGTAAAATAAGCAACGGTATTTCTTGTAATAATATTATTTCTTGTATGCTATAGTAAATTCCTACTATAAATATATTTATACCTACATACATTAAATTATTTGGATACCTACGCTATGAAGTAATTTAACGATAATGAAAGATATAATATAATATAAAAAATAATTTGATAGTATAAATATAATTCTGTCATAATAATTTCTTTTTATTGTAAGAAGTGATATTAATAAATATAAATAACTGCTATAATAATATTGAATAAGCAATAATAATAAGACGCAATAATAAAAAGGGTAGTCTAAAATATTAACTATTTACATATTAACTAACACTAAAAGTACTGGTGATGCAATTATTCCTTTCATAACATTTGAACAGAATCCCAACAACATCTAATTATAATTTTAAACGAAAATATTACATACAGCTAGGGCTGCCATCCATCACCTTAGTTACCGACGCCGGACAAAAACCTTAAAAACCCAGGACATTTGAGTGAAATTGACAATTTTCCCGGATGCCCCTGAACAAAGTGAGCACGATCGGCAGTTGTGGCGATTGCCAGGGCCCCCGCCCGAGCTTTCGGTCGTCGTCGGCTATCTCGCAGCGCCATGAGACTGCGGGAGCTAGTTTGTGTGCAACTTACGATTCTTTCTTTCTTATCGCATGGTTGATGAACAACCTGGTGTCAGAGTTTAAACCGCCCGTAGGCCTCTGACATGGCTTTACACACCATTGAAAAATATCTCAGGTGTGCTGGTTTCATCGCGATGTTTTCCCTCACCGTTTTAGCAACTGATAATTAATTTATAATAGGCACATAACTTACGAAAAGTCAGAGGTGCGCCGCCTTGGGATCGAAGTCGAGACCTCTGACTCGTCAGTCGACGGTCATACCACTAGGCTATCAGTGCTATACGATTACATATAACTTACGATTACAAACAAGTTTTTAACTAAGAGGTTTATTTTAATATATTTATATCAATTAGGACACCACTCACACAAAAAGTAGACTGGAACTACTTACTAGTACTATTCCCAGACGGCCCGCGAACTCCCTATAATATAAGACAACTCCGGGGGAGAATCCCTGACGGATGGCAGCCCTATATACAGCGCGCATTAAAATACGTTTTCTTACACATAAAGCATAGTTCGTGTAAATGCTGCATATATTCGTGTGTAGCAATTTAATATGCACGATGCGTCGGCGCAGGTCAAGATTGTAGTTCGATTGAAAATTAAATGTTTTGCGTGTAATGTAATCGCGAGCTCAGTGGAGCTGATTGAGTTGTTCATACCACTCTTGTTGAGTTAACTATGCAGGTCATAGTATTATGAGTTTGATGAACAGCATTTCAAAGTCCGAGTCATGAAATTAATTGCCTATTTAGGTATAGATGAGTCTGAACCATAGTGAGAGGTTAAAAGGTTAGGTTGTCGGCCGCGCTGACAGAGTGGGTTCGGCACTTGGGCTAATTTTTCAATATTAAACAAAAGAAAATATCTACACATTTATTTATTTTTATCAGGATTATAAGCAGTGGTAGGTATGACCATTTGACTGCCAATACCCAATTCAAAAGTTGACTAGTAGGTTCAAAATCCGGGCATGCACCTCGGACTTTTCGGACTCAGTGCGTATTAGAAATTAATTATATATCACTTGCTAAAAAGGCGAAGGAAAACATCGTAAGGAAAACAGGACACCTGAGACTTTTCACAACGGTGTGTGCCTTGTCAGAGGCCTATGGGTGGTTTAAACTTTAAACTAGGTTGTTAATCTTTCAAACGATAAAGAAAAAAGATCAGAACTCCCAGTCAGAACATCCAATAACTATAAAACAATTAGCACTTGTGTTTGCTAATTATGTATTTGACCATCGATTGAGCAGAGTGACAAAACTTTAAAAGCCTTGAAAAGCAGAAGTAAAGGTATGTCTAAGTAAAGAAACCATTAAATGCAGAGCTAACAAACATATTCGCTACAGCAGCTATGCAAATAACTGTACTAATTGTTGGAAACAGCCCGATCATTCATATTACTTAGTAACTAAATTAGGTAAGGTACAACAATTAAAGTCTTAAATTAGTAGGTATAATATAAATTAATATAACCTACGATATAGGTATAATATAAATTAATAATATGACTTATATTGTAGGTACATAACCACTAACGGCGCGAGCTTCGCGGCAGACCACGCACGAGATGGCGGGACCAATTGGACAAAACAAGTACCGACTGGACCACACAGGCTCTGGATCGAAAGACGTGACAATCAGAGATAAAGGCCTTTGCCCAGCAGTGGAATGATATGGACTGACAGTAACAGTATATCTACACTAATATTATAAAAAGGAAAACTTTGTTTGGTTGTAATGAATAGGCTTAAAAACTACTGGACCGTTTTAAAAAAATCTTTCATCATTCGAAAGTTACGTTATCCACGAGTAACATAGACTAAATTTTATTTTGGAAAAAAGATAGGGTTTCGTAAGATATTTGGGTTTTTCGGACACAGGGTGTAAAAAATCGACCAGAAAAGTTACTTATTTTGCGTAGGTACGCTGCCTAAACTATAAAAGATAGAACCATAAAATGTTCTAATTAATTGTAGATCTTATAAATATCTACAAAAAAAGTCCGCGAAACACTATATCTATCTATGTTGAGTGAGGCACAAAAACCATTTTTTATAGATATAATATAAATGGATATAACTTAAATGATTAGTATTTATAATAATTACTCATAATAGGCAGTTAATGTTTGACGAAGAGATAAGATGTCATATTCTTAAGTTAGTACAGGTGCAAGAAACTTTGTTTAGTTAAGTAGCAGTATTAACTAACATTATGTACGACCGTGGTACGACAATTTTCAATGCGTTCATTACTCATTACTACTCTTGTACTCTATATGCTCGAGTAGTAATGACTAAGTAGTAGTTGTGAGAATTTAATAAGACGTAATACCTGTCTCTGTCCTTCCTGGAGTGTAAAAACGAGGTAGGTATATTTCGTTCATCTCACCAAAATTGTACTAGGTTTGCAAACTCGTACTAGGGGGTACTGATTGCTTTTTTCACAACTTAGTGTTGTTTATGAATAGCCTTATATCAACATGCCTTCGAGAGCACTGTAAAACCTCGTAGTGTTAGTGAACAATGCATGTAATAAGTGAACGGAAAACGGAAGATTGTTGTATGTTAAATTAGTACTCAGCAGGATGGATGGAATATTATTTCAATTCATTATGCGCGCGCAAATGATTTAATGTATCCAAATATACACTTCAAGGTAAACTCATGCAGCCACCTCGGTCAGAGCCTAAACTGATCATGGCCTTTAAAATAAAGCCTACATAATATACCATCCTGTGCTCAATATAGAAGCTCGCTTATAGCCCAACTTAAAAAACACTCGACTCGGACGTACGAAACCGCAATAATATCTCAGTCACATAATGAGTATTAATAAAAGGATAAGTTAAACCAGTATTAAGTCGATGCACTGCACTGACCTTGATCAGATCTATCATCGAGGCCATAATATTAACGCTTACCCACATACATATTGGTGCTGATTTTCTTGTATATCCTGCTAAACTAATTTTAGTCTATCTATGTATATCTCTTTCTAATAAACACCATCGAAAAAGGACAGCAAATAATTAGAGCTGTCAAATTAGTCTACGTCCTTGCAATTGACGTGAAATTAGACGAGACCTCTATGACATGCCGACTAAATTCTCGATGATATCACGCAAATGGACTAGTTTGACAGCTTTAAAGATCTTCTATCCTTTTCTAATGATCTCTGTGAGATCATTTGAAAGATCTCTGTGAGAGATGGCGAGTCTAAATTAGTGCGCGGATCAAAAAATCTTACTCTGAGTTCGTATCTAACATTCTAGGATATGGTAAACTCTCTCCCATGTCTCTCCCAAGGAACTATATTTAAGCTATAGTTTAGGCTGTGCGTTGGCCGACTGTCAGTCAGTCACGCTAGGTACTGTTTTCTAAGTAGGTATAGATATACCAATATTATTATACCATATTTGCCACCAATGAGATGTTGCAAAGTCTCAAATAAGACGTAATACACAATGCATTAATGTGTAGCTGCTGGAGTCCTTATCGCCCGTAATAGTTTGATGTAGCTGCCAATAAGGATTCGTTGATACTAGTACGTATCGTACGTACGTACGTATATTAGAACCTCCTAAACACAAACCTTCCCTTTTTTTGATAAGATTTCGTGGATCGACTAATTAACCCATTATGATTATGATTTGAGACAAGCAGAACGGGTATCGGGTAGGTAACCTGATGACTTTATGTTTGAAAATCTGATGAACCAGGAGGAATGAAGATATTCTCAAATTTATTTAAAAAGTTATTTATAGCATTCAACAATCGAGTTTTAAGACAGTTGTTGATCATTGCTTGACATGTGATCACATGACATGATTATTGATTAGTAATCGATTTACGATTACCAATTCCAATTTTCCATAGAAGGAAAATAATGCAGTGAACAGTAGGTCAGTGTTATTGGAAAATCGTACTTAAGACTAACGAATTAAGATACCACAGATTTGCCTTTGACAGCACGTAATTACGAAGCATGCAACACTGCTAGCTTAGTTATATCATTCGCAAGCTATGATATTGATGTTAACTGGTTTTTTTTCTGCCTGGACACCTTACAAGCTGTTTGTTACATGTATACATTACACTCTTGTTACTGAACGTGTAATAATAACTAAGTTCAATACTTTCTTGTGGTGTGAGTAGGATAGCTTACAAGCCTTATAGATAGTCTACACAGCCACTTTTGTTAATTTTTTATAGGTACCGTATAGTATAAGGTATAGACAAAAAAAATACTAAAGCCGTGTCGGCAGTTATTTAGCCTCTTGGATTTTTGTGTTTTTTTTAACCCCCGACGATAAAAAAAGGTGTTATAAGTTTAACAAAGGGTTGTTTTGTCTCAACAAAAATTAATTAGAAGCAATTTCTACTAAGCTATTTGTGATCTCCCTAAGTGATGGTGGATGTTAGTTACATCCACCCTTTATACGGAATACTAGCTGCCCCGCGCGACTTTGTACGCGTGATTATTTTACCTCTACGCTTTTTCTACCCTACCCTACGCTACTCTACCCTACCCTACCATTCTCTACCCCTACCCTACCCCTACTTTACCCCTACCCTACCTTACGCTACCCCTACCCTACCCTACTCTACCCCTACCCTACCCTACTTCTACCCTACTCTACTCTACACCTACCCTACCCCTCTATTCCTACCCTACCCTACTCTACTTCTACCCTACTCTACTTCTATCCTACTCTACTCTACACCTACCCTACCCCTCTATTCCTACCCTACCCTACTCTACCTCTACCCTACCCTACCCTACTCTACCTCTACCCTACCCTACCCTACTCTACCTCTACCCTACCCTACCCATACCCTTCTATACTACCAAGGGGTATAATTCCATATTCTTTTTCTTCGATTCTTCTATCCATGAAAATCGGTCCAGCAGTTCTCGTGTATACTACTACTAATTTTCATGGCTTCAATTTTAAAAATGACAGAATTTAATTAAAACTTTTATCTTCTATGTATATTTTCTCCCCAAAAGGATTGAATATTAAGTGCATAGTTATGCCACGTTGATGTCTCTTACTAATACTGAATTTCTTACACAAAATATTCGCCCCCCCCCCCTTTTCCCCTAATGGGTAGAGTTATCAAAAAGCTAAAACACGTCTTATTCGTTAACCGAAAAGCTAACTATCAAGTTTAATGACGGATTTTCATAACTACATACTTTAGTCCCCTTTTATATCTCCTTAGGGGGGAAAAAAACCAAATTTTTTGATACACGTCTTTCTTATTTTTGGTGCGTAAGCTTGATACTCATTTTTACATCTGTAACTTAAAAAAATAACGAATCTTCCATACAAACTTTCACCCCCTTTTTTATCCACTCAAGGGTAGATATAAAAAAAATAACAATGCTCGTCCTTTTATTTATTAACCGAAAAGCTGAATACCAAGTTTCGTGCATTTAACGTTAAGAATGACGGTTTTACATACAAACTGTTTCCCCCTTTTTTACCTACTTAGGGGGGGAATTTCAGAAAATCCTTCCTTAGTGCACCCCTACGGTACTTAAAGAATATTGTCTCAGTCACGGTACTGTTTTATAAGTATAGATTTAATAACTATAAATTAAAAAACCCTCGACACAAATATTCCTAATATAAGTCCATTCGTTTAGGAGCTACGATGTCAAAGACAGACACACAGACATACAGAGCCACAGAGATACGTCAAACTTATAAGTTATAACACACCTCTTACGTCCAAATCGATGATTTGATTGATATAATCCGAGAACACAAATAAATTTCGGCGGGGCCGAAGTTTCGGGCGGTATCTTGCCGAAACCGAAACTTCTGGAAGTCACACACAAGTACCGTAAAATACTATACACATACATAGTGTACACGGCACACATAGTGTGCACACATATTGAATAATCAAAATTTGTGGGGAAATAGTGACCTAGACGAAGACCATGAAGAAACGCTACAAAGCCTATCTCTGCGGTAGTATTGTCGTATCTGCTGCTGTATCTGCAGTAGTAGTATTGTCATTGACATGACATACTGCTAAACCTTAACACGTGTTAAGAGTTAAATATACATATTTTGGGTTTGTCAGTATTTTTCGGGATAATACTCGTATATTAATATCTCCTGCTATAACTTCGGAGACCGTTAATGAAAGTGACCTTTCTGAGGGCAACCTATAAATTGCCGCAATAGCTACATCCGACGCTTATCTCAGTATCAAGCAATTTGCATTTTGAAACACCGGTTGAGTGACCGAATAGTTTTATATCGAAACGCATGTAACGCCATTGTTTTTGTTAATTACCTCAGTGGGACCATTCAGAAAAGGTCTATTGGTTACTTTAGTTCTGCTGGATCTGTGTCAGTGATAGAAATACAATGGGCAAGCCCAATGACTTTATAAGGTTTATTTCAATAAAAAAAGAATTATGTATATTGATAATTTTTTTAGGCAAGCCGGGTTTTTAGGCTGTATAGTACGCCACTGCATTCACTCCAAAGGTTATATGATGTTAGTAGATATGATTTTGTTTTAAATATATAAATATTTACTAAGCAAGGAAATCAGTTAGGCGATACCGAAAAAGTATGTCAAGAATTTACAGTAATAACAAGAACAGCACGTTCTTATATAATATTTACTGATAGTTTGAAGGTTGTGACGAGTCAAGTGCTGCTGCTTTCTTTTATTTTCATAATACCTGTATACATAAGAAAATCTATACGCTGCATCTTATTTGTTGTTTATTGAAGGAAATTATGGCGTCGAGTATTCCAGAAAAAGCAATTTCCTGGTACTTCCCGACTGTCAGTCTTGAGAAAACCGTCGCAAGGAGAAAATTAAGGAAGGAAGAAAATTATATTGTAAAATATTTTTTTTAAACAGTTTACGGTCATGTAATTCCCATCATAACGTAACAACATGTAAATAAGATAGGTGCGGGTGGCGACACGATAGCTCATTGCTACGTTTTAAACAAATTGATAACTGAGAACTTTATTCCGTAATATCTAAGTATAATCTACAATACCTTAACAAATAATTCAAAATCAAAATATTCGGCTCGTCGGATAGTCAGGGAGTAAGAATAAAAAAACCAGTTGTATAGGCAAGGCTTTCAATGAAAGGAGCTCTTCCATTCTGCTTCTCTATTGTAATGGGCGTTCCTGCACGCCTCTAGTGGTATGTATGATGTTGATGCCCCCTTATATTTAAATCTTAGTCAGAACTAAAACGTTGCTGCTCTACTGACAATAAAGAAGGGGCCATCTTTTCTTGTGTTCTCTTTGTAGCCATGTCTCATACTTTTTAATAAATGTACGTCTCTTGCGATTACACGAGATCCAATTAAGTACACACAGTGGGACAGATCCAATTGTTCCTTAAAGTACACACATTATGTACGACAGAATAGTTTCAATTCGTTATTTTATTTTCTGTCAAATCAACAGCTTTCACAAAAAAATCAAATAACATAGCAGGCTGTGAAAAATAACTGTTGTTTGCTAGAAACGTTAAAATGTCCAAGTTGGTACCGAAACGTTCCATTAAAACATGAAAAATAGAACGTTATAAAGTATAGTTAGCGCGCAAAAGTGCTAAAAGCTACTGATAGAATTAAATTCATACATCCTATTTATATGTAACTACGTTAATTAACAGTCGCTAGTCTGTTAAAGCTCATGTCATTAGTAGGTATCAATATAATTAAGCCATAATCACGGTGATTAACAAATGCCTTAGTTCTAGGAATGCAATTTTGTAAAAAACTTTAAGTAATATTATAATTGTTTCTAAGTACTGTCGTCATAAGTCATTAGGAAGCTATCAACTAACAATAGTATAAGTAACGATAAGCAACTTCATTTAACCACGTCAAAGAATCACATACCAAAATTTAAGTTTGTTACGCGCTTAGCGGCACCCAAGGGTGCATGAATTGAATGTCATCATGATCGCCGCGTAAGGTACAAAAGCTAGCGAATACAAAGCGAGTCAGCACCAGCCCTTCAGTTCATTTAGTTTTACGCGTGGAGCTACTAATACCCTCCATACGTTAATATTACGTATTAGGGAGATATACCAGACACATTGTTTTTTTCTTGTATTAAGTTGCACTGTGCGGCTGAGAGAGTGAAATAACAATGACGAATCCCTCTTGCAGAAGACGCACCGGGCGGAGGGTCACAGCCTTCATGAGTGGCCGGGCTGTGAGTCGCCTGATCAGAGATAGGCCCGAGTAACCAATGTTTACTACGTTTTGACAAAAAGTCTCGATTGATTAGGACCATTTTGTTTCGTCGAACGCTTTCGCTACATCGAAATAGCATACTCGTCATCATTTTGGTTTAAAAACCAACACTGATGTGTTCGACAATGTGGTAGAAGTAAGAATTCTTGGTTCGAAATCCAAATGCTTATCAGGCAAGGAGCTCTGCCTCTTAGATTCGGTATAATACTTAAGTTTCGATACGATTATAATCCTTAAGTTCGTATAAATATTGAGAAGACTAATAACGTAATAATGACTGGTAACTGGACCAACCGTTAAGATGCGGGCTTGCGGATCCCGATCACGGTAACTTCTTTCCACGCTTGTTGAAAGCGGTTGTGATTTAATGATGCATTGCAAATGGCAGTCTTTAGGATGATGAGCCCCCGCTCAGGAGCGCGCACTCGGAAGCCATGACCCTAGATATTCAACCTCAATCTGCCTTAAGAAATAGCCTTCAACCTATGAACCCAATTCATATAATGACTTATTGCATACATAATTAGTTATCTACATAAACATACCTACCGCCAATGTGATACAAACTGCTCCACTAGCTGTAAATTTTATGTTATGAAAGTACATAGCTTACTATAGAGGATGTGTGTGATCCGATGCGCATTGTCTGCTAATGTTTGACAAACATCTGTCTTATTATATGCGCACCTTTCTTTCAAGGTGACGAACATGTTTATATTTCTTAATTTATATCGAACTAGCTGCCCGGCGCTACTTTGTACGCGTGAGTTTCCTACCTCTACGCCCTCTACCCTTCACTACCTTATGCTACTCTACCCTACCCTACCTAATTTTTTTATTCCTAACTGAAAAACCCTAAATACTTACTAATTTTCATAACCTCAACTTTAAAAATGGCATTTTCATTCATACTTTTATCTCCTATATTTTCTCCCCATAGTGATTAATAATATCGAGGTATCCTTTCATAAATAGTGCTAGGTACTTTAATATCTTGTAGAGTTTTCTAGAAAGCTAAAATACAGTATTTGTTAACCAAAAAGCTAAACACCAAGTTTAATATTGATTTAACTTAAAAAATGACGGATTTTCGTAGAAACTTTCATCCCCTTTTGTTTAGGGAGAGAAAAACCAAATTTTTGGATACTTGGAGGGCTTAAAATTATTACACCATCTGACAAAGATATTAAAATAGATTAATTAATGTCGAAGATATTACGCTCTTGAAATATCTGGAGATGGTAATCGCTATCTTTATCCCGCGAAATGTCAATCGTTTCGATTCGTATGAAGTTGGTCTGGACGGTAACGTAGTTAGTAATCAGTGGCATAGCGTGGAGGATGCAGGGGGAGCCATAGCCCCAGGGGGCATACGAAAGGGGGGGGGGGCAAGCGACTTTTAAAATTGGAAATAAAACAAAAATAACATCAAATCGCGCCCGTAGGTAAATGTTACATGCCAAGCGAAGCTGCAAGAGTGCGAAAGAGAAAGGCGAGATTAAGTTTCTGATATGGAATGATAATATTATCTTTACTTTACACTAAGTAACTGTTACATTGAATAGGTATTTTTGGAAAAAAGTAAGTGCTACATGTTCGATGAACGATGCTGAAGCTGTATATGTAGTTTTTAAAAACTTTGTCTGTTTCTTTGTGTGGCAGAGATTGACGCGAAAACTACTGGACAGAGTCAAGTTCGGTACAAATTATCACAATAATTATTGGAGATGTGCTGTATTGTAATAAGTAGGGTTACTGAAATCTACGCAGACGTAGACGCGGGCGGAAGCTAGTGATATCACTAGCTTCCGCCCGCGTTTTAACGACTTTTATCATATGATAAAACTATGACTTCTTATTCTTCTTATCGTTTCGATAGCAAACAATTTTTTTTACACTATGACTTGATTGCTCTGGAAAAACTGACTAATTATTATAATATGGAGAGGGGTGGGCGAATTTTCATTCTTCCCCGGGCGGCGAAAACCCGCGCTACGCCACTGATAGTAATGACGTCATTTCTATTTCTGTCAAGTAAACAGTAATTAACCAGATTTATTCACACTTTGTATTATACTTGTATTGTAACCTTCATTAAGTTGATAATACGAATTTATTTTTGACAGTTATTATGTACCCTGATAAATATTTGTCATGACCGGATTCCGATCATACGTTTCAATCTTAACGGAGATAAACCAACTACGCAAGATATAATTCGCAAACACAAGCAACACAAGTGCAATCCCCTCATTCTCATAGGCCGGGTCACCAATCGCAAGACCCGAATGTTTTACGTGCTCTCCGAGCCACTGAAGCAAGTGATAATACTAATTTAAAATTCGAATACTAATTTATAATTCAAATACTAGGTAGTTTATAAATCGAATACTAATTTATAATTGGAATACTAATGTATAATTCGAATACTAATTTATAATTCGAATACTAATTTATAATTCAAACATAACTTACGAAAAGTCAGAGGTGCGTTCCTTGGGTTCGAGGTTTCGAACTTGAGACCTCTGACTTATCAGTCAATAGGCTATGATGACTGCACTTCAACCAACCTAATATTGTGCTACACATATATTGTTATAAACCAAACAATGTGCACTATGGGAAGATTTCATTTTCTTAGAGGTTCATTTTCTGGAAGGGAGGCCTTTGCTCTGCAGTGGAACAAAATTGGCTTATAATACCTCCGGTAGCTTGGACCCTGTTCCCGATACCGGTGGGTTACTATCTAAAGAAATAAAAATCATAAGCCACAAATTTTTTATGTATGTTTTTAAATGTTAATGCACATTTTTGCTTATTAAATGAAATTGTTAAACTCGCTAAAACCACTGACTCGGGTCGCAGCTGTATCTAGATATTTACATTTTTAAATGTTTATTTTTATTTTCATTTAAAAATGTTTTTTATATGTCATAAATTGAAATAAAGTGCAGATAAGTATAAACCCTATATACTTTAAATTGTAACAACATAAAACGCAAGCGATTGGTCAAACGCACAACAATAGTCATGTTCGCAACAGCATTGATTTAGTTCAGAGGTGTGATCAGTCAGGAGTACCCTAAACCGACGAGCATGTATGAAGAACGTGATGAGAGTGAATGAGGCAAAAGAGGTATGCAAGGATCGTAGCAAGTGGAAATCCGTTGTCTCTGCCTACCCCTCTGGGAAACAGGCGTGAGTCTATGTATGTATGTGATCGCAGACATGGTCAGAGAATTGAAAAAAAAA
Source organism: Protodeltote pygarga (assembly GCA_936450705.2). Classification (NCBI taxonomy): domain Eukaryota; kingdom Metazoa; phylum Arthropoda; class Insecta; order Lepidoptera; family Noctuidae; genus Protodeltote; species Protodeltote pygarga. The sequence continues at coordinate 18,918,862 of OW388248.2, forward strand.
TCTCAATATCGGTTCATTCGTTCAGCTACGATGCCAGAAACAGAAAAAGATACTTAAACGTTAAACGTTCGTCGAAAAGAAAATTGTATTATAGCGCCTACTTGGCCATTACTTTCAGTTAACTATACCTTTTCATAATTGTTGTAAGATGTAAATAATTTTTGCACGTCTTCTAGAAAAACTTTTGTCTTTTTTTTTGTATAAAAGATATTCTAAAATGGTTTACTACATAAGCAGGTAAGAAACTATAATTTTAAAAATCCACGAAACTATTAATTCTCAATTTTTTTAGCCAACAACACTCGCGATCTTTCAAATACAAATAAACTGTATCAAAATCGAACTATTCGTTTAGAAGCTACATGCCCCATACAGATCTGTATTTTTTACGTCGGGGATTAAAAATTGAGTATAACAATAAATAAATGTGAAAAAAAATCTGGAAACTATTAAAAATTGAAATTTATAATGAGGATTATCTTTCAAATGTATTTTTAGTTCAATAAGAAAACTGAATTAATTAATAAACTGCTAACACACAATAATTCTAACATTTAGATAGGTACGCCGAACGCAAAAATAGCATAATTTTAAATTATGCATTCATTGACACGATTGATGAATGACTTCGACGTCGACTAATTTGGATATATGTCCCACGCATCTAAATTTTCCTTCGTTTATTCAACATAATATATTTTTTATTAATAATATATATATAAATTATTAGGAGGGTATTTCTTAGAAAAAAATTTACAAAAATTAAGCGTACCTCCACTTAATGATGAATAAAATCAATTAGGTATATTGTCGAGGAATTATCTAGGAATAGGAATATCTAGGTAGTAATTCTGTAACTAGTATCTCGTGGAGCACAAAATAACTATATACCTACATATAAGTATAACATCTCGTACATTAAAATCAATATTCTTTTTAAAATATCATTCTGGCACCAATTAAATTAGTTTTTAGATCTTTTTTACAAAATTTCATGGATTTTAATATACAAATCCTCGTTTGTATGGATCGCGGTCGGGGTATCTACTCCTTTTAAATTTCTTGCATACGTGGGATACCTATCCGTTTCTTTATTTGATCTTGTTCAATAAATAATGCGTCTTAGAAGCGAAAATTCAATGGGAATAATTAATCCGCAACTGAGTCCTATTCTCAAAATCGAACATCGATGTTCCGGATCGAAACGTAATGAATATCTATCGACTATCAAAGCCCAAACCTTACCACCGAAGTTTCGTTTCGAGGTTGCCTTGACTTCACGACTCAAAGATCCGTGTCGCGTACTACACCATCAAACCGAGATAATTAAACACTTTGTTACATAACATTATGTAACATACACACGACTTATTCCCCTCTCTGTCTTGCCGTTGAAGTTTGCCAGTTGCCTCTATGTCTACATATACTCACAGATTTTTGAATCTCACTATTAGTGTCTGCATTTTCAAACAAAGCATAACATTAAAAAAATATATCTTTAAAGTAGCATGCGAAGTAATGAATGGTTTTTTAATAAATAATATTAACGTAGAAATTGGAGGGAGAGGCCTTTGCCCAGCAGTGGAATGATATGGGCTGACAGTAACATAGAAGATTTTTTTAATGGTTTTTACTGTGTTTTACCTCTTCTCACCACTATTGAAAGGATTGATATTGATTCTGGTAAATATTACTCCAGTCATCAATCCACTCGCAAGTCCTCAAATACCAATCGCCACATTAATATTATTTATTATCATTGGCATCAAAATTAAATTCATAATACGTACAAGGTGTGCTGAAAAGTAAATAAAAAACACCGAGCCAGCATGACCAAGCCAATTGCAAGCATACAGTTAAAAGAAAATTCGCAACGGCAAAGGCAACCTACCAAAAAAACATCAAACAGCTGTGTAAATATAAATACTGATAATTATAATTTTGCAAAACAACTTATCATACATATACCAGTGACGTATAATGTAATAAGTGTATCTGAATTAACTGATGAATCATTCTATGTAGTACACACAGCAAAGCTATTAGCTTGACAGGGGCGCTAGATAAGGTTATGATTACAATACAATTTAATTTTACTAAATTTTCTAAAAAGGCATTACAAAACTAAACGATTTTTCACGATCACATATAAATGTCGTGGAGGCGCATTGGTTACGGACCCGCTTTGCAAGCGCATGGGTGTAGGTTCGAACCTGTCAATGTGACTTTTTCAATGTCATAAATGTACATTCTTAGTTAATCTAAGACACCACTGACTAACGGTGAAGGAAAACATCGTAAGGAAACCTGGACTTTAATTGTCTGAAATCGCCAACCCGCAGTCAGCTAGCGTGGTGATTAATGCTCGATCCTTCTCTATATGAGAAGAGGCCTTTGCCCTACATTGGGACAGTTAGGTACAGGCTGACTTGCAAACTTCTACAAAAATCTTCATCTTTAAGTAGAGGCCCTGTCAAACTATTAGGTTGGCAAGGCTTTTGTCACAGTATATAATATTATTATATATTATTATACTGTGCCTATTGCTGTGTGTACATTGATAGTGTAACACCTGTGTTAGGTAGTTAATTTGTTCCCGAATGTTGCCTTATGGTTTTCTTTTTATTTATCTTATAAATTTTATTAAAGTATCTAACTATCAAATAAAATAAAAAACGGATTCATTTAAAACTCTGCTCCATGTTCAAAAGTATGTAATTAAATGATTAAATATTGCTTATTTTTTATTTCATGAATGCCAAGACATTATTTGCCTATTTAAAAAAAGAAGTGACAGGACCACTTGTACATGTAATACTGTCATGCCAAAAGAAAAATAAAATATGAATACGAACGGTGCTTGAACCCGCGAACTTGCCTTACCGTGGCAACGATTTTACCAACAGAACTATCGTATAGGTACCCTCATTCATCTATTTAATTTTCAATTCCTTTATTTCAATTTTAGTCTAATACAGAACAATAATTAATATTACTGATTAAGATACTGATTTTTATAAGGAAATAAATCTTACTTAAGATTTCTCTGAACTTTCCTTTATTCACGGCAGTTATCAGTGAAAGATGACGTCATTAAGACAGGTTGTTGAAACTTCTGGGATTAATAGATCGTGATGTCAAAAGTTAGTTGTTTGTGGCCTAAGTTTGAAAGAAGTAAAAAAATTTAATACGCTAACCTAGGACTTAAGAAAGGACTTAGCTTACTTACTTACGAGAAAGAGAAAATTAAACACATAGAAATGACATTAGAGATAGAGTAGTCTGGGTATTGGAAAATAGGCTAATTTTAATATACAGAAAAGACTGACATCTAAGATATTTTTCAACTGAGGAAAAGCCATGTCAGAGGCCTACGGGCGGTGACAACAGGTTGTTCCTTAAGCACACGATAAAGACAGAAGACTAAAAGGTTGCCCGCCAGGTCCCGGGCAAAAGGGCAAAGGCTATAATGTAAGTGATTTACGAGAAAATGAAATTTCACGTGGTCGAGGTCGCGGGCATAGTATTATCATAATAAAGCAAGCATAATAATGGGTAATGTATGTCTTTCACGACTATTACATCTGTAATAAGTCACATCATCACAATGCAATTCATCGCGAAATGCATAACAATATAAGACAAATTATTTAAATTCGCACAATTGACTCAGCTCAGACCATCATCACAGTTTAAACATGTAATGTCTCATAATTATCAACATAATTATATTAATACACCAACTAATGCCAACGACAAAGACTATAATAAGCAGTAGGTATGAAGAAGCCAAAGTAAAAACTAAAATAATAAAAGCTTTTTCCAGAAACACTAGGATAGATTTTCAAAATATTTAGGTAATTAAAAAAATTTACATCAACGGACATAATTCAAATACTTTAATTTGTGGACACCATTTGGACCGAACTCTGTCAATCTCCTTTGCTGTATGTACAATATGTAAATGAAAAATTGAAAAAATACTTTATATTGACAGCTATGACGTCACAAAATGACGTCTATGAGTAGCACATTCTTATTTGAATCTTTTTTTAATACGTTGCCTTACACTAGAAATGTCTCATGTAGGCGCAGAAGGCGGATCGTTTAACCACTGCGCTAAGCGTGGCACTATTAAACGTCATTACTAGCTTATATATTATTGCAAACAACACAACGACAAAAACAGAACACTTACTTTCAGAAATATTAGCAGTCTTGTTAGAACCAGGCGTGGCGTTCGGTGAAGCGATGGCGGCTGTTGGGGTGGGCTCTGATGAAGCAGCTGTGGGAGCAGCGGCTGCTAGCCCCACTTGTGATGGTACAGGAGGCACGTCCCTTCGCTGACGGCTATGGTCCAGAGTCACTATGTCGTAGCGAAACGCATTCGAACTGCCGGCGTCCAGCACGTATTCAGAGTTCTTTGCTGAAATAAAATATTAAAAGTTGTTTAACTGATTCTCGTTTAAGCACGCAAACATAGCCCAGTGGTATGACCGTTGGCTGGCAAGGCAAAGGTCTCAGGTTTAGGAGGAACTAAGGCATGTCGAACTAAGAAAGCACTTTAGCTCTACGCCCCGGTAGTCATGAAGATCTTTGACAGTCGATATATCCTATAGGTCAGACTCAGGGAGTCTGTACCCTCATAAAATCCTGACCTACCAACTTCTAACTCCTATCTAACTCTCTAATCTAACTTTAGAATATCGTTTCCAGATGGGATGCGGGGGTCAGATAGGCAGTCGCTCCTTAGAAAACTGATATTCAGTTACATCTGGTTAGATTAGAAACCGACCCCAACAAAGTGATAATAAGGATAGGAGGCTGTTTCTCACGATTTTATCTGCGTGAAGGCAGATATTCAAGAATATATAAAACAATTCCTTCCGCCTGACAATGACAAAGGAATTAGGACTTGAATGGATTCTATATAAAGCATAACAGTAATCATGTTATTACAGCATGATTTCTATTAAGCAAAACTGACAACTTAATACGCTCTGACGCGATGAACTAGCTCGTACAATTCCGCTAAATTGCCACTCAAGCCAACTTACAATAAATGTACCCTTAACAAGTGGGGGCGTTGTTGTTGATAGTGTAACATTGTAACATTTCATATTTTTAAGATGCATGTATTAAAATGTTATATAAAATAATATAAGTAATTTTTTTTTACGTAAAACGGTTTTGTCATCAAAACTAAAGCTGCGTACCAAATATCAGATCAATCTGTCAACAGAAAGGGGGTGAAATATCGATTCTTAAATTTGAACCAAATAATAAACAGTTCAAGCTAGTAAAACAGTTTAATTAAGACACCCTTTTTTCAGGTTTAAAAATATTATGTACTTTACATTCATAATTTCAACTTTGAAATTCTAAGTGTTGTAAAAAGACAAGAGCCAAATGACGTCATATGTACGGTGGAATGGCGATTTAAGCTTTCTTTCCTACTGTCCTATGACCCGACAAAAATACTGTTCGATGTCAGTATGCTACTTTTAAATTAATGACAAGACGAGTTATATTATAGGTTGGTACCTATAAATAACTCGTCTTGTCATTTATGTTTTCATTTTAAACATCGGTAAGGCACCCTTGGTTGGAACCTAACCTGGAACCTACGACTCTTGACTTGGCAGTCCAACGGTACCAATAAGCTGTCACTGTTTCATTTAGACTCATTAACGGGATTTCAAAATAATATGTCAAGACTCAAGATACATACATATTATAGTACCTTATTCAATCAACGTCGTAACATGATTAATTAATGTAGGGCGTACACCATAGAAATATTAAATTTCTTTCCAATATCTTTGGTCTACACTATAATCATGTTACGACGTGTACATTATAGACTAAAATTTAAAAACCCCCGACACAATTAAGTAAACCCCTATTTTTAGGGTTCCATACCCAAAAGGTAAAAAAGGAACCCTATTACTATGCCCCTCTGTCACCAGGCTGCATCTCATGAACCGTGACAGCTAGACACTTTTCGAATAAAAAAAAATTAAATCAAAATCGGTTCATTCGTTAGGGAGCTACGACGATGACGATGGGATACACAGACAAACAGAAACACAGAATAACACCCTTCTTTTTTATCAGGGGTTAAAAAGATAAACAAGAATTTAAAATAAATAAATCAGCCTGTAACTGTCCCAATGTAGGGCAAAGGCCTCTTCTCATACAGGGAATACTATTTTATTACTTATTTATTTTATCTTAAGATTATGCGAGATGAAATCACGTCATAGTTTTTCCCTGAATAATTTTCCATACACCTCTGATATTTTGTATCATTAATTCAAACTTCCTCTTAAAGATGGAATTTTTTAAGGAAAAAGCCCGATAATTATGTCTTCAAAGTTGCAGTGTTTACTTGTCATAAGGACGATCGCGCTACCTGGAAAATTATGAGCACCGATCAAAAAACAGCTGATCTTATCATAATTATTCCTAGTGGTATGACCGTCGGTCGACTGACAAGTCAGAGGTCTCGAGCTCGATCCCAAGGCGCGCACCTCGACTTTCGTAAATTATGTATCAGTTGCTAAAAGTGTGAAGGAAAATAACGTGATGAAACCAGCACATCTGAGAGATTTTTCAATGGTGTGTAATCACTGGAAGCCGACCCCAACATTGTTGGGATAAGGCTAGGCAGATGTTATGTGTAATGCCATGTCAGAGGCCTACGGGTGGCTTAAAACTCAGACACTAGGTTGTTCATCAACCACACGATAAGAAGAAGTAGATCATAATTTTATGAAGGTACGAGTATGTTAAAAAATTGGTGATAATAAATGCTTTCTAAGATGCATTTTTCACTTTTCTAAATGCTGCAAAGTTTGGAACATGGGAACGGCAGTACTCCGGTAGATGTCACCACACGCCTTTAAGGCGTTAAGAAAGAGATTCGTAATTTCGACTGAAGCGTGCAGGATTCGTTGGTAAAGCGATGGCACGGCACACCAGGGATGGCGGGTTCAAGTCCCGCCCATGTCAGTTGTTTTTGCGAGTTTCTTATTAAATAAGATCATAATTATTAGGCCATAATATCTACGCGTTCTGCTTATGAACAAATCTACGAATGTTTGGATAACCCACAGTTCACACGAGTCAATGACCACTGTTATGATTACATACATTTCCCAGTCATAACACGAAATTAGTTCGAGTGTGTGAACTATCGTCATAGTTTAATTCACATTAGGGTATTTCCTGTCTTTTCAATTAAAACGTTGACAGCTGAGTGCATAGTAATTTGTGTGGGTATGTTTATAGTGTGGCAATTGCGTATAATTTATAACAAGTGAATGTACGCGCCACGGATCTCAAACTCTGTGATCTATAGATCGTAGTTTGACTTACATTTCCAATGAAGATTGTTTTTGTATTGAACCGTATTGCTTGGCGATAGAATTGAATTTTGGCAAATAATTCAAATTTCTCTCCTTTACAATTTATTTTTCATCTTGCCGTTTGAATATCACTTAATCAAAACTCGTGCACTCTTTACAAAAATATCCTGTGTATTTGTAAATGAGTGTGGGTACCTATCAAACTGGCAACCCTCAGCGCCACGTCGCCAATCGTCCGAGTAATTAACACCATTTCAAAATTTACACGACCCTAAAACAAAAATATTATTTCTATATTTTCGTATCGTAAGTTTAAATTTTTTTATTTATATTTTGAGAATAATCATGTTGATATTACGAGCAGCCACTGGAGTACTCTCTTTCAAACAAAAAAAACCCAGTCAGCCCAATAATCAAAGATTGCATACCTAGCAGTCGAATCAGCGGACAAACATAAATAGGAAGCATTGAAATAAGAACCTTCTCCATTTTGGAAGTAGGTTAAAAAGTCGTCTGACACCAAATTTATAAAAAAAAGAAAGTAGGTACCTAACATCAAAATCATTGTTTTCGCATTTCACATTTAACGACTGCGTCAAGGCGCCATTTTACATGAACGACAACGTGATTACTACAAAGCTACCGCTTACAGCAAAACTTTTGGTAACCAGCTGTTACAGAGTGACATGTTATATACAAGGTGTGACAAGGGCGAATGAAATAGAATCCGTTTTTGTCGCTCTACACTGGCGATAATCAGTAAAAAATAAGTAATAGTAAGTAGTGACAGCCTAGTGGTATGACCGTTGGACTGCCAAGTCAAAGGTCACGCACCTCTGACTTTCCGGATTCATGTGCGTATTAGAAACGAATTATCGCAACTGTGAAGGAAAACATCGTGAGGTAACCAGCACACCTGAGATTTTTCAACAGTGTGTAAAGCCATGTCAGAGGCTTAAGGGCGGTTTAAACTCTGACGTCAGGTTGTTCATCAACCATACGATAAAGTAAAGAAAGTAAAACTTAAGAAAATAATTGAACTATTTAATTTTATAGGCCTGTAGATAGAAAGCCTAAAATAATAGAAATATGAGAAATACATAATTATATTGTAAGTATTCATTTATATTTCCTGAAACTTAGAACTTAGCTAAAAAATTACACAGAAATGTTAGTTCTTGAGTCAGTGCCAGGGCTTAGGATGAGGTAGTTTAATCTGGACCCACTTAGTGTTTATTTATAGGGTGCTTCATGCGCTCGGGGGACTTAATGAAGTACTTGAATGTTTCCTCAGTTAATACAAGCTTCGATAGCAGGCCATAATTTCAAGTGCAATACAACCATCGCTGCATCAAACTTCAGATATCGACCAATTAACTAAACAACCCAGCAATGTACGCAACTTATCATTGGCTATCCATACGGGTCACAATCATTTAAGATTATAGGCAGTCGTCGAAGAAGGAAAATGTTCGGTAAAACGCTTCATGGGTAAAACCCATGTTTTTTGCTTTTGTTTCCTTTAATTAGAAAGGGTAAGGTTTCATTGGAGCTGCTTCACGAATTTTTTACTTCTTCCAGCTTTTTCTATCAAAAGACAATTCTTTGACCCCCTTTACGTCTAGACCTTTGCATTCTCTTTGATCTGCGCTACATAACTTTGTCTTGGCCTACCTCTTCCTCTTCTTCTATTGACTTTTTCTTCTACATGTTATTATCAATGCGTCGTAGCATATAAGGCTTACCATCTTGCCTCTTCTTATTAGTTTTCTCTTCTCTTTTACTCTTCTTAGTATCTTTCTTCATCTTTGTTAGTTAGGCAGCCATTATTTTGGTTTTCTTCTTATTGTTCGATCAGAATTCACTTCGAATCACATGATTGATATCGGTTTTAAGCAAACAGGAAATATACGAGTACCTCACTACAACGTTCAAATTGAAAAACTAAATACAAAGTTACGGTCTTATTAAGTGTTGATTTTATACGCATTTTGCATATCCATTGATTAGAAAATCATTGAAATAGTTTTATCTCGACCTATTGTAGTGCAATGCACACTGCGGGTTTTTTTCAGTCAACCATACAGGTCATTTTGTATTTTACGACATGGCAATTATTTTAATCGAACGTTAAATCATTCATTAAACTATAAAATACAAATAAGATTGCGTTTCTCTACTACGTAAGTAGTGTCCTTACAAAAGACAGACCTACCTACCTACATTAATATAATAATAGAAAAGTTTTGCAATTGCGATTGATGGAGCACTGGAGCAAGTGCAACTGCAAGTAACTGGCACACAGTCCACACAGTACATTTGCAAGTTAAACTTGCACAAGGCAGTTCACGAGACAGTACGTGTCAGTTTTACGCTTTTATTTCTCACTGGAAGATACGAAATTAACTGAATAATTAACCGACTTCCTATCATAATTAATTCTACTAGTAATAGAATATGTAGCTAAATTAATGAAAAAAAGAAGAAAAGAAAACGACGAATTTTGATGAAAGATTAGATTAGCAGAAGGGAAAATTTTGGAGCAAGTATTTGTGTGCTTACAGAAATGCGTCAAGAAGATGTAGGTGGTAACAGAAACCATATAAGAATGCTTCCAGAAACATTTGATGCACTATTAGCAAAAATGGCATGCATGTTGCTGTCTTTGACTTTCACAAATGCCAGTTTCAGTCAGTCAGTATGCACAGTCGGCATGACATTACATTTAATGTCGTGCTATCTACTTGCTTGCCAGATACAGGTGTGCCAGTTATCGTAAACACATGACAATAGGTGGCACGTGCAAGCAACTGGTATGCAAGTGTGCAAGTTACAGGCATATGTATTCCCGCCTCAATAGTGAGTCGAGTAGATGAACGAGCGACATGTTTTAATTAATACTTAATTGCACGCTATTCTCGGAATAAGAGTCCTAGTCGGTCTAATAGAATCAAACGCCATGTTTATTACTTAATAACTACAAACATGACATAGGAGTTACAAATGTTTTGTTTATAGTTCATTTACAAAAAAAAAGAAACGACATTATTTACTGATCTAGGAAACCAATCGAGGGGTCACCAAACGGCGGACCGCGGTCAATCACATAATTTTCCCGGAATATTCTTACACTATCGAGAATGATATTTTGCAGATGTTTATTATTTCGGTCTTCTTTGGAGCTCAATAACCAGGGCCCTCAAAGCCTATAACGTGCATTGCGAAATAAGGACATCATCAACACAACCTAATTTTAGAATAGGTACCTAATTTAATTTTCTTAAATGACTGACAAAGTACACTTCAAAAAACGTTATCATGTTGTTATTTTAAGAAATGTTAATGTCTTGGGAACACAATTACCTACCTAAATCGTTGAATTTATTCATTTGTCGAAATCTGATGGCTTCGAATACGTCAGATTAGCCTGGAGAAGAACTGCACAGCTCATAGGTTTGTAACGTCGCCGTCGGGAATTCATAACCGCTTTCATCACAAGTGTAATTGCAATGACTTTTGACACTAATTGTTACGGTAAGAAAATCTCAAACGAAACTCTAATACATATCATAAATTCATCAACTGCTACTTCTATCAGAATTTATCTTTCAATTTTAAAGAAATTCTTAGTTTGTCTCGCGATAAAATCGGTAGAATCGCACTTATATAGGTACCTAGGCGTAACTATAGATTCCGGAACGACCTTGTGTGCACATTGACAATGCACGTTGCTCATCTAGCGCACGTATGTCGCAATTAATATAAATCAGGATAGGTACATAATATATGGTTAGATGGCGAGGTAACAATGGGTGCTTGGTTGTGATAATGATCAAGGGGTAGCCGACATCCCAAACGCGTACCTATCGTCTATTCTAACTTCTATTAATTAAAGAACCCAAACTGTTGTTAGGTATAATGTTCATCATCAGTCGGAAGGCGTCCACTGTTGAACAAAGGCCTCCCCCATTGAACGCCACAACGAACGGCAACTTGCCGCTTGCATCCACAGGTTGCCCGCGATTCGCGACTTAAAAGAGCAGCCATGGAATTTCTTGCCAGATTCTTCTCCATGAAGAAGTAGGCTGCCCTTGGAACTGCCAACTAGAGTCACTCTTACAATAAACAATATTAGAATAATGACTATTCATCAATCATCCATCCATCATCAATAGTCTTCATGAATAAAATTATTTTGATTTTTGGTTTTGACTATCCAACTAGTCAATCCAACTAGTAAAACCAACGTTTCATCTTTCAGTTCGTGGTCGCCACTCGAGAATCTTTCTTCCCCATCGATTATCGGTTCTTCGAGCCATGTGGCCTGCCACTGCCTCTTCAACTTGCATACTTTGAGAGCTATGTCGGTGACCTTGGTTTTTCGGCGGATATCCTCGATTCGAATTTTATCGCGTGAGGAAATTCCGAGTATAGTTCTGTCCATAGCCCGTTGCGTGACTCTGATGTTCTCAGAGGACAGCAGTTAAAGATAAAGACCATGTGTCTGTGCCATAAGTCAGCACTGGCAACACACACCGGTTATAACCAGAGTCTTAGGCACCGTGGAGTTTCAAACGATATCGCATAATTTCTCGAAGGTATAATGTTAATTGCAAGTAATTATTTTGCGGAAGATTTGTAATCGATTGTGATGTGCGTAGATTAGTATTTACTTCACGGAAAATGGTTAGAATATATTATACATATAGGTATTATACGTGGCGTGTCTGAAGTGCATCTATGATTGTATTTGTTCTGTTATTGTACGTGTAGACGTAGACATATAGGTACGTGTAGATATATAAACATGATATAGTAAATAAGTAGATCTACTAACGAAAGCTAGCAGTTATGAAACTATTTTATTTTTTATACAAACAATGAAATCGGGTGAAATTTGTTAATGATTCATGTTGAATAAAATAAATAAGATATAATTTATTAAATGCGATAACAGCTTTATATATTCTTAATATAAAAATACATAACCGAGGAGCACGTACGTTTGACAATAACAAGAGATAAACATAACAACGCTAAAGTGTAAAATAAAAAAGAAAACATTGTACACGATAGCATAATAAAAATGCGCAGAGGTGAATTGTTTATCTGTGCAGGCAGACTGATAAAATATCTTTGGCTTATTTTTTTGTCTCTTACTTTATCGACGACTTTGGGAAAGTCTTTAAAAGAGCGAACGTTGGTGAATTTAGTAATGAAAATAACATTCAGTGGTCGCATACGCAATACGCATGCAATTTGACATAACCAAACGTATAGTGCGCGGCATGGCTCTCTAACTCTGTGAAGTTAGCTGCGGGTGCGTTTATGGGCTCTATAATTTAATCTCAGTTAATAAAAAATAAGTTCACAGACTGAACCAACGCGCATACTGCACGGCGCCTGTAGGTATGATTGAGTAACAAGCCATCTTCAGTCACCACAGCGCAATCGCTTAAAATGGTACAGACCTACTATGATCTATATTATCATAAACAAACGTATTGACTCTGTTGCTTTTCAAATACCCAACAGTTAAACGGACAGTCGATTTCAATACAATATCTTTCAGTACAATAAACCGTCAAGTTAGGAAGTTACCTGACAAAAACTACGTGCCATAAATAAAGGAATTTTACTGATTTAAGTAAGCGATTTAATTAAAGTAAGCAATTTGAGTAAAGTAAGCGGTTTAATTAAATCCAGCAATTTAATTAAAGCAAGCGATTTAAGTAAGGTCATATCGCAGATAAGACTACTATTGATTTAGATAAAAAACTGGTTCCACTACAGATATTTGAAGAGAACCTGACTATGTGGGAACCTAACTTGTCTACCTACAATACTGGAGTCTACCTTTATTATTATTAGATGTATTTGAATACAATCTATCTAGTATTTTCTATGTAGATTATGTTATACCTTCGGGGCGCAGAGTTGGTCATCAAAATTCCTCTCTTAAGTTTGTTTGCGATGGAATGAAGTTTTGTCGGAGTCTGACAGACAGAATAAACTCGACACAGATTTCAGATTTAGGCCTTGCAGCTGCCAAGCTTAAAAGAACTATGGGCAATAATACCACACAAAGGATCCTAAAGGGCAGAAACCGCCAGCGCTGCAGGTCCAGAAAAAGATGATGGAATGAACTGGACTGTCATTTAGAGCAAAGAGAGAAGTGATGCTTTTGACTGTAGTGGGACATAGTTAGCTAATTATAATAAATAATCCCGCATCTTCACTAATATTTATGAAAAGAACATATATTATTTTTTGTATATTTGTTTGTAATGGATAAACTCAAAAACTACTAAACAGAAGTTAAAAATTCTTTCACCTACAGAAAGCTACATTATCAGCAATTAACATAGGCTGTATTTCTTTTTAAATTCTCTACAAAAAATGTTTAGTTAAGAGTTTAGAAACCACGTACTTAAATACTGGTAGTTTTGGTGTCCGTCATTTTCACTTCCCGGAAAAGATGAAGAGATATTAAGACAGCTACTCTTTAGTAATTAAATCCTCTTAACTTAGAGACAAAACCAAAACACGAGGAAGACTTATCAACCTTGAGATGTCGACCTCTACTACGTCAGATACCTATAGTCGAGCCACACTGTCAAAATGATCTCAGTTTATCGACCTCAGGCGGTGGCAGCAAAAACAGAAAAAAATATAAAGGAATATTGATATAACAGAAAAAATTAAAAATAGTAACTGAGATCTAGAAAAAGTAGGTAACGAACTTGATAACTATTGGCCGAATTGAGTACCTCCTCCTTTTTGGGAAGTCGGTTAAATAAACCGCATTAAAATCCGTAGCGTATTTTAAAGATTTAAGCATACATAGGGATATAGGGACAGAGCAAGCGACTTTGTTTTATACTATGTAGTGATTAGGGAGTCAGTACTCTCATAAATTAAATTTAGTAAGTAACATTAGAATATCGTATCCATAGGCATTCGTTCTATATGTAGAAGAAAACTGATATTCAGCTGCATCTGGTCAGATTAGGTGCTCCAACAGAGTTTATATACACTGTCTAACATTAATAATGCAAAATATTTTACGGGGTAGATCTATAGGTTATTAAGATGCTTTGTAGCAAAAAAAATCTTAACATTAACCAAATATTTTTCATAATGTTTAAAATTAATTCAAATGAATTTGGCGGCCACTGAAGTCACGTGACAACAACACTGGATACACAAACCACTACCTGATACTATGTACCTACATAAGTAGTTATACAACAAACTAATTTTGCACGCGGACGCGACGTATGGTTAAAGCTTGCATAGAAAATACCAATCTACGGATACACAGACTACGAGTAGGTACCTGAACATGGTGCCTTGTATTCCTGATAACGGGGAGAATTTACAAATAGCACAAATCGTCTTCCTGGATCGTTTTTGCACCATCCCTGTGTGCATTCATCATGACAATCACCGCACGCCTTTCTTTTCTATGAAAACATTATTGTATTACTATCGTATTATTGATACATTTGAACATACCTACAACATATCAACAGGATGCCTATATCCGTCTTTATCCTTGTTTATACAAGGATCGTGATTTTTTTAAATTGACCAATTAATTATCAAAGTCCAGTGCCCTGTTTATCAAAACTTCAAGCCTATTATTACAAGCGATTTTCCTGTAAAAAATTTCATTATGACTAATAATAACTGGTTCATATTAATAATCACTGCAGTCTGGTAAATGTAATGAATAATGTAACCTTTAACTACCTAATATGGTTAAAATACTTCTTAAAATTTGTATTTGTAAAAGTTGTATTTGTATCATCCCAACAAATTTAACTATTTTTTTCTTTCTACAAATTCCTAATTTTAGTGTTCGCATAGTAATTACCTATGCTTAAATTTTTTAATGTAGTAATGTTTATGTAAGTAATTTAAGTAATGTTCGATTAAGATATATTTTTCTCCTTAATTGTGGGTAACTTTATAGTAATAAAAAAACTTCCAGACTGGCATAAATATATCTGTCGATTACACAAATGTTTGTGCGAATGAGGGATTTCAAATCCGCGACACTAAGCTCAGAATATGACTCACCTAACCACTAAGGCAATCGTGTCATCCTCAATTTCATAATAGTGCATCTACAACTACCTTTTAACTGTGGTGGTTCATACTTCCATCTCAGAATAAAAAAAACCCAGATGCCGTCTACTCGCAAACAAGTAAAGCATCAGAAATTCTAGTAACTACAGAAAAAAAGGAGATAGAAAAATTAGTAACAAGTGGTTACTTAAGAGACAAACTAGGAGAGAGTAGAGGTTCGTATAAAATGTTGAAGACCCCTTAAATACTGCAATACGTGAACTAAAACATTAATAGTAATAAGAATGTTTTACAACTCCATCGCTGTCATGATTAATCATGAAAATGGCTGACTTAATTTAATATGTGTATCTCATAGCATATAATTTTTAAACCTTTTAAAATTTTGATGGTAACTACACTATTTAGAATCTTTAACTAAATTTTTTAACTTTTTTTCTTTCTTCTTTACTGTTTGGTTGATGAACAACCTGGTGTCAGAGTTTAAACCTCCCATAGGCTGCTGACATGGCTTTACACAACATTTAAACATTTCTCAGGTGAGCTGGTTTCCTCACGATGTTTTCCTTCACCGTTTCAGGAAGTGATAATTATACACACATGTATCCGACGGTTTGGAATCTACAACCTTTGACTTGGCAGTCCAACGATTATAGGCTATCACTTCTGAATGGTGTAATTAAATATGTACTGAATACTATTTAACAGTAGGGCACTTTATTAGAAAGATCCGGAATTCACAATCGGAATATACATAATATACTGAAACATAATTGCTACAACAAAAGGATTAACATCTTCAAGTCCAGACGTTACATAAAATTGTGGGAGCATGTCAAAGTAGGACATCTGGAATTACCTTTTATAGTAATGCTGATTCTGTTTTGAGCTGACTAGTAACATTACTCAGCGGACTAGATAAGTCATAATAGGAAAACTATACTAAGCATTGACATATTACACATAGTAGGTACTAGATATTTCCTGCCTGTGGGCGTCGGACTTAAGGGCGGTCTGACTCCCAACCAGCAACAGGCCCAAGAAGACGACGCGTCGTGTTCCACGCACACCTCTCAAGAGGATTCGGCGGCGGCCAGGACACCGAGAACGGTGGGACCTGCCATTGCCATTGTCAAGACCTGGCGGGAGAGGGCAATGAATACACAAGTGAACCCCGTTTTCCCGTCCAGAGGTCCATTGAGGAACACCATGTGGTTTTTAGTCCGTGCGAGTCGGACATAACTCCATCACTGGCCCTTTGGTGGTGGAGTAACCATAAGAGATTTTCCACACAAAGCAAAAAAAAGGTACTAGATATTGATTATTGTTTGTTTTTGTTTGTCTGTTGTCCTATAATTTTATCATCCATACCATAAGGTAAGGACTTTTTTAAATCTTTATTTATTTACAGGATAAGTGTGCGTGTGCGACTATGACAATCCCATTATACTAATAATGTCAAGCTTCAGGACTAGTATAAAAGAATATAAGGAAAATGGATATCTATTGTCAATAGTTGTTTTTGAAACCTTAGGCATTTAAAACAATGCTATTTGTTACAAATTTACATTTGACTAACCTCATGTTGTGTCATGTGACCAAATTAATTGTATTTTTAATGTTGGGAACACTATAATAAAATATTTTTGAAATGATTAATGTGCAAGATTTTATTTAAAACATCAGGACCTTGGTCCTAATGAAATAAGAAAATCCAAAGATGTATATACCAGTACATGTGGTGACAATATCATAACACCTAGCCCCTGTCCACCAAATTATGAGTAGGTAAATTTTATGAGTTTAAAACTATAGGATTAAGGTCTTGACCTTTGAATAAAACCCATAAGCATTTTCCATCAATATTAGGTACATTGATGGAAAATGCTATAATTAATTTATTGCTATAATCCTATAGTTTTAAACTACCTACCTACTACATAAATGATTTTGATAAGCCAAAAAGAAGCCTGGCTAAGAAAATTTTATAAAGCATCTTAAGGAAGAAATGTCTAAGAGAAATAAACTAAGTAGATAGGTATATAATTATTGTGTTAGATTGAGCTATGTATATGTCCTATAATATATTGACCTATACCAATAAAATTGAATTTACTACTTGCTGGTTACAAGTACCTAATGTTGCAATCTAATAGCTGCATCCAGGAAGTTGAGAAATAATCCTTAACATGATAGGTACATAGGTAATATGGCTCTCTAGAATAACCTTACATTCTACATGAAGTGTAGTGTCATGTCATGTCTAAAACAGAACAAAGCCAATATTGAAAATAGATACAAACATTATGTCAAGAACATCACAATTATAATGAATAACATTAATAATAAACACGAAAGACCTGTTGATCAGGTACAATGACATCGAATAAAGACATGATGGTTCCTAGCTACAAAAGTTTGTAATACAACACTTTGCCACTAAGTTTCCAATATTAAAAATAAAAATGTAGCGTGATCAACTTCATGAATGATGACGTATCAGTGCTTGCTAAAAAAATAGTCAACTCAAAAGGCTTTCAAGGTTTCCTTTGCTTCTAATTTCGAGACAAAAATAGTGACCTATAAAAACTTTTCCGCCGAGTGTACTGTCCGATTAAATGTTTCGAGAAACATTTTACGCTCCTGATATTTTATAACGTCACAATAAAATTAGGTTTGCAAAAGTTTTAGATGGAAATGCATTCAAAGATAAATAAAACGGTGCATTGTTTTCATTACGTGGGCAGTAAAGTTGCTACATACCATTGGTCGACTGGCCGACAGCAAACACCAACAGGAACACACTTAATAAATGTCTGAAGTTCACACGCACTCGTAAGCGATCCATTTTCTCACAATATAATAAAATGGACGTTTAATTTAGCATAGAATTGCGAATGTCAGTAACGTCATTGAAGCACTGTGCTAAACTGACTGACTCAACTCGATCGAGCCAAATGTACTCTGTGTGTGAAGTGAACCGCTGTGAACCTGTGAACTGTCTCATAAACTGACTGACGGATGAACGAACGACGGAACGGAAACAGCAAGACTTTTCCTCTATGCCGCAACTTCGCAAGTCGTTGACATAAATCGCAAGACGATCGCAAGTCGTCGTGCGTCGTGTGACTGTGTGACTACGGACGTCGGACGGACTCACAGAGTACAGCTTGGCAAAAAAGAGTCTGAGGCGGTGACAGCTGGAACTAAAAATAAAAATCTTAAATAACTACGTTTGTGAGTACTAAAATAACATAAAAATGATTCATTTGATTATAATTAATGACAAAAAACTCGTCATAGAAATATGTAAGCACTTAATAACTTGTAATTTTGAATTGTAGTGTGAAAAGTGCGACAGCGGCGCCCCCAATTTTTCCAGACTCTTTTTTGCCAAGCTGTACTTTATAATAGACGGACTACGGGGCTTCGGCGCGCAGTGCGCACTTCATTTTTCTTTTCTTCAGTTTGTCCAACTTGCTTTTTTTTACCACGAAGGGAAGAGTCTTTTGATGTCTTTTGACTTTATTGCCTAGTCATACTGAGTCATACGTCAGCCTTGTCTTATTTTTATTTTCTTCCTATATGATGATGATGATTTATGATAATGATGATGATGAATATGATCATTCATGTCAAAGTAAAGCGATGGCTACTTTACTAAGACTTAGTTAATGGATAATTTGTCTCCACCTGGAAAAACATATTTCAATAAACTAAATCGGGGGCCCGATTCACGTAACGACAAAACGTCTTAATAGAGTGGCAGTGTAATGACAATGTAAATTTAACAATGTATTTTACGTCATAATGGTATTCCGCAAGTACTTTTTTAAGGCCAGTGACATATATAGAACAATGGCAATAGCATGGTGTCAGAATGGACAGTTTCGGAACATTCTATCGAAATAATCCTTTAGATCGAAATAACATATTTTTGCGAATCAAAATCAACAGCACCACATGTCTTTTTGAATTCCCTATGAAAAGACCCACTTCTTGTTTAACTGTGTGTCTGTTTTTTACTTAGTCCCTGAACGGGACTGTAATAAAGTCAAACTTATTATAAAAATAATTAAATAATTACTTAATCATAGAATAATCAAAGAATAGACATAAAATAAATATATATCGACTAAATTATATGTATCTTTTTTGAAAGTTATCCACGAACTATTATCCGTTCGTTCTTTCCCGTTGACGGCAGCCCTTTAAGAATTATTCAGTCTTGGACTCTTGGAAGAATTGTCCTCTAAGTATTCGGTCAACGACGGGAGGTAGAGCCGTTATGTTGCAGACCCTGATTTCTGTGTTGCTGTATTCGATTTATACAATTTCCCTGAAATGACGGAAATAAGCAGAATGTGAAGGAACTATCATAGCCCATATGTAAAGTAGTTAAAAGAATACAGGATGATGCACGAAGCAAATACTGATGGGTAGTAATCGAAGTTACAGCGGCATTTTTTTTTGTAAATTCTATCAAGGCAACTAAAGTTTTCAGTTCATAATTACTGAAATTAAATAAATGAAATGCTTTAAATTTAATTCTCTTATTTGTCTTAGATTGCAAACAATTTTGGCACCTACATAATTATTCGTATCGGTGGCCAAGACACACTTTGAGTCGCTGAGCCAACGGAGTAAGTAAGTAAGTATATAATTATTAAAATTCAGAAAGTGCAGTTTAAAAATTCATATAGGTTTTCGACATATAAAATCTATAATAATGTCAAATAATAGGAAAACCATGGAGCATATACAAAGTTTCGCTCCCTCCTCTTTGTATATGCTCCATGAGGCAACTGATACTTGACAGGCAACATTATTTGTACTTATAACATAAAGGAAGTAGATACTCAGTCAACGATATAAAAGACAGTGATGTAGCGTGGGGGGGGTGCAGGGGGCCTATTATGGTACCGGTTGGCATACGAAAGCGGGCGGCGGCAAGCGCAACGATTTTTAAAATTGAAAATTTCTTGGTTCTTTCGCAAGAGCCTGCCACCGCTCTGTGATACAGCATCTGAACCGGAGTCGGTTTAAGGCAACCAGTGATGATCCGGCACGTTTCATTGAGCTGTATCCACCAACTTAGCATTAATTTTGTTTTATTAGTTACAGCTTGGCAAAAAAGAGTCTGAGGCGGTGACAGCTGGAACTAAAAATAAAAATCTTAAAAACTAAGTTTGTGAGTACTAAATTATCATAAAAATGATTCATTTGATTATAATTAACGACAAAAATCTCTTTATAGAAATATGTAAGCACTAAATAACTTGCAATTATGAATTGTAGTGTGAAAAGTGCGCCAGCGGCGCCCCCAATTTTTCCAGACTCTTTTTTGCCAAGGTACGATGGGGTTGACATATCTATCGGATAAAAGGCCCTAAACATAAATAAAGATTAAAAAAAAAGACTTGACTTAAAGACAATTAAAAAAAAAAAACAAATTGACTTTCAAGTCAGCTCATCAGCTGTCAAGCTGTCATTGTCAATTTGTCATTGACCTTGATGTCTGTAGTTGTATTGATTTTATTTTATGTTTTGTTGGTTGAAAATTTTAAATCTTTTGGTTCCTTTTCCATCCTTTTTCTTCCCGTCTTCCAATAGACAGACATTCGTGAATTATTGTGGAATCACTGAACTTACGACAAAGCAAGAACACTATGCTAGTAAAATAAAATAAGAACTGAAGTGATGTGATGTGAACTATTTTATTCGTAAAGTAATCTATAATATAGATCTTTTTACCTTTTGGTTTTAGCTGTTATTTTCAATTACTAGATTGATTAAATTAAAATTTTGTTGAAAATGTCCGACGAAGAGAGATGGAATCGAGATAGCCGCAGTAAAGGTAAGTTCTGCTGATTACAAGTAGTTTTTTTTAGTATTGAGAGTTCAAAAAGTGTCTGTGTCTGAAAAATGTAAGTGATAGATAACTTTGATAGTTGTTAATTCATCTACCCGTTCAGTGGTTGCGCATGTTTCATAATTGTTATCTGGTTGTATCTAGCATATTCTACATATAACTGCAAAACTAGACATGCTAGCTAATGTAGAAAAGAATTTTGATAACATAGCTTAGTGCATAACAACACGTAGCCTAGGACAAATTGAGTGACTTGTCACATCACAAGGGATGTGACCACACTCCATGTTTTTCACCAATGCATCACCATCCAAAACTTTTTAGGGTTCCACACCCAAAAGGTAAAACAGGACCGACTCTGACATCCATCTGTCACCAGGCTGTATTTCATGAACTGTGATAGCTAGACAGTTAAAATTTTTACAGATGATGACGTATTTCTGTTATGTTATAAACTAAAGTTAATACTTAACACGTTCACTGCGTTACGGGGTCTTTTTAACCCCGTACGATGCTTTCATTCGGTGCGGGAGTAAAAAGTAGTGTCTACTCGCTGGTGCGGGAGCTGTATCTCTGGAATTTATGACTGCATGACAGAGATAACTGTATATTTGTGTAGTTTGGCGATTGTAGAAACAGGTGATATTTAAAAAATATACGGGGTTTTTCAAACCCCGTTCCGACCAGAGAGTAAAAATTACCTTTTAGTGCGATACGGGGTTCAATGAACCCCGTGTAAAATATTGTGTACCCGTACGGGGTTGTGAGCTTATTTGCATTAGTGCAGTCAATAGCACATCACGTGATCTTAATAATTTATCGATAATAAAGCTTTCGCGTCATATGTTGGAATTGTCATAAATAAAAAAGATGGCCAAACTTATTTACCTTATTTTTTATTTTTTTTATCTCCATTGACTAGTTTTTACAATTATAATTGATACATTTTGGTTTTTTTACTTATTATTTAATAAATACATACGTACAAACTAAGGCCAAAGCTTCTAATTAAATATCTCTGTTACCTAATACTTTGTTACCTATTTTCATTATTCCGAAATTAATATTTTCGTTAAGACTATCGTTTTATTTATTTCCCATCACTATCATTTCATCGATAAAAATTTGTTTTGTGCGTTACGGGGCACTATTACCCCGTATTTTTAGCATTTCTAGTGCGATACGGGGATAAAAAAGCCCCGGGCATTTCTTTTCCTTATATCTTTATCAATTTTAGCCAAATCTACTGGCGAAAAGACTATAACATAGCTTATTCAATAGTCTATCAATTAAAAAAATTAAAAATTAAAAAAAGTGGAAATTCAGGTAGATAGAGGTATATAAAGCAATGAGGGTGTACGGGGTACTTTTACACCCGTAACGCACAATGTAGTAGCTCATCACGGGGTGCATTTATTCCCGTAACGCACTTGAATTTAGTACGGGTTTTTAGGCTTACGCAGTGAACGTGTTAAAGGGTTCTCCATACAAAAAACCAGTTTTTTTTTTCATTTTTGTATGGCACCCTTTGTGTGCGAGTCCACTTGGGCAGTTTTTTATACAATTCCTCCACAAATTTTTGTGTAAACAACAGATATTCTGGTTTGGGTGATAGAGCATTGTTAAATTTCATCTGTTACACCCACAATATAGGAGAATGTCTTAATATGTGTGTGTATGTATGTATAGGTTTTTTTTAAAAAAAATAGATTGCTATTGACTTTCTCGTTGGTCTAGTAAAGTAGTCGGGCAAAGTGTTGTGAGTTTTTCCATTAGGAAATGTGGGTGTGCTGCATACACCTCTGCCTATACCCTCTGGGGAATACAGGCGTGAGTTATATGAGTCAATAGTATTTTCATAACACCATCCGGAAAAAGAGAGCCTTAAACATAAAAATAAAAGTTGAAGGAGAGATACTGTTTGCTATTAAGATTTTTGTAGGCGGTTTATTTTTGAGTCTTATTGATTCACTATTAAGACTACCAACTAATTCAGGTTTAAAGAATTTATTTCTCATATGAACTTATGTACCTACTAGTTCGCTAACAATGAGATACTTATATCTAAGTTGTATAATTCTAGAGAGTTGGGAGTGTTACAGTGAGTAAACATACATTTTTAGTTTTTTTTTGAAGACATTCAAATGTGCTTTCAAATTAGATATTGAAAAATGATATTCCAAAATTGACAAGTTAGTTTTATCCTTGAGCTACACCGGGAACACTATGTTAAAAGGAAAAATGCATGTTTGAGTTTTACATCACTCACTTCACTTTATATCAACGTAAGATAGCAAGTCAATTATTGAATAATTGATGGTTTTAACTATGGATCAGGTACCTACCTATCTGCTCCATGGTTTTAACTTTTACCCTAGTGTGGCTCTAGCATTAAGAGGAGTGTTCTTTGAGCGTGTTCTATACAAACAAAGTTTGATCTTAATTTGTATATTACCTAATTAAAATCAATAAAATTTTATAAACAAGATCTTGACTGTGGTTTGCCAGATTTCTTAAAAATAATAATTCGATGCTTCACGGCCAAAACGGGATAAGCGCCATTTTAGAAACTTTACAGGAGAATGGTTTAAAGTAAAAAATAAACGAAAAAAATACATAAAAAACTTTCTATTCATTTTCAAACCTTCAAAATTAAACTATACAGTATTTAAATATATCTCTATGAAATGGTAGTATCAATTTAATAGAAATCATTCTTTTTCAACCATTTACTGTCGGTTATCCTAAAACGTTCCTAAATTTACTAACGGGGAGAACATCCTAAATGGAAAAAATTCACTGATTCACTTCCAACCCTAATGATTTATCAGAATCTTTGATTTTATTTAATTTCAGCATAAAAGTCCCAAAGCGAATATTTTTATTTAAGTAAGATATAACCGGATGAGTTGTTTATGACAGATGTATAGGAAAAATGTAATGAATAAAATAATATGAAAAGTTAACAGCCCTTACAAATAATTGGAGAAAGCAGTAATGCCATTAAGGCCTATATATAACGTAATATACTACATGATTGCTCAAGAATTGCTACAACCTTCATTTGGAGACAAGGATAGCTATAATTTAAAAATATGATTTTGCCAAAAAAAATTTTTCTCTAAATTATTAAGTTAAACTTAGATAAGATTAGTTCGATACACGACTTTCCTACTTACGTTCCTTAAGTAGAAAATTCATATATGGAACTAATCTTTAATATTTTTAAAAACAACAAACTTAAGATTTATGTAAACATAACTGCAAGCCAAAATGACTCACGAGTATGCGTGGCGCTTGTACCGCGTAAAACCCAATTTGTGTCAAACAAATGAAAGAGATAACCGACGTGTTTTAAGTTTGTTGTAGGTATAATCTAACTGCCAAACGTTTAAGTTTTATTTCGTGTAACCTTTCATATTCGTTTTACCATCTTATCTAACCACCATACTTCTTACATTTTACGCCAATATTTAATACATTTACACTAAGCGCCAACGATATTTAATTGTAGTGACAAGGAAAAAAAGTAGTAAACACCAAAAGTGAGTCCTGGAAATGTGGCCTAAATCATGTAAATGACAATTACCTATTTATTATAAAAAATCTGCCATTATATCCTAACCGAAAGGTTAGTCATGAAAGATACAAGCAAAATTTGACTAACATATATAATTTATCAAAAGATATTTTTAGCCAAAAAAGTGTAACTTCAATTTTTAAAATTACATTTTCATCTAAATACCATAATTGAAAAAAACAACAAAAAATTAGTCGTTTAAGACGAAAAAAATACTCTTAATGCCCTTTTTTTATAACCGCCTAAGCGACAAAATCTTTGTCTTAGAATCATAAAACTTAGACCAAAAGAAGCAGAAAAAAAGGCGATTCCAACCATGTATATAAGTCTATTTTGGAAAAAATGTCGCTTATCCCCTTTTGGCCGTGAGGCATCGTATTTAAATGGAATTTTGACAAAAAAAAAATCAAACCACAGACACATATTAGTTCTAGATGTTGTTTACAAAACTTTTATTGGTATCATTGATTGAAAATCATTCTTAATTTGCGTTTAGCGTGCTCCATCCGCCGCAGGAAATGTAAAATACTAATTGTAAGCAAAAAGTCTAATTTGATAGCATTGGTCTTTAAAAATAACTTGTTTTTTATTTATTTTTCTTGTGTAAACAACATAGTATTAAAGCCAGTATTTGCCCAGCAGTGGGACATTACCTAGGCTATAAAAAAAATTGGATATAAAAGCTGACAACATCATTTAATGACAACAAGATCTTCATGTGTAATTATATATAAGTACTTTCAGATCAATTAGGCCCTCACTAACCGTATATGAAACCTAGTATGAATTTGCAAGCTATGTGAATACCTACTGAAGAGTTCATTATCCTCAGCCGGATTACGTCCACTTCTGAACAAAGGCCTCCCTCCATAGAACGCCACAATGAGCGACAACTTGCCCTTTGCATCCACCGGTTACCCGCGACCTTGATAATGTCGTCGGTCCAACTGAAGTGTTAGTGAGCCCCTGGCCTTGTCCTTCCGGAGGAGTAAAAATACACCGCACATTAATTCTCACTAAACCTGTTATTATTTGTTTACTAGGT
The DNA here is from genome assembly GCA_936450705.2 of Protodeltote pygarga. Taxonomy (NCBI): domain Eukaryota; kingdom Metazoa; phylum Arthropoda; class Insecta; order Lepidoptera; family Noctuidae; genus Protodeltote; species Protodeltote pygarga. The sequence continues at coordinate 18,944,823 of OW388248.2, forward strand.
ACTAGGTACTCGTTACTTTATTGGCAATTTTTTTTACGACTGAATCGCATAGGGAGGCCCGATCGGCCAGGATATAAGATTTTATTTCTTTCTGTGAAGGAGGATTAAGGTTCATTACTGATTCTTCTGGATGGACATGAATAAATTCTATACCTATTCATCTTTCCGCGGCTAGTTTCCTACCTTTATATATTTTTTGTTTTTTGCGAGTCATGATAGCCTAGTGGTTGTGACCGTTGACTGGTAAGTCAGAGGTCTCAGGTACCCAAGGCGCGCGCGCACCTCTGACTTTTCGTAAGTTATGTGCGTTTTATAAATTAATTATCACTTACTACGTGCCTCGGAAAGCACGTAAAGCCGTTGGCCCTGCGCCTGATCTCTCTCCGATCGTGACGGAAGGCCGTCCCATCGGACTAAAAATAGAGAGTGCACCTGTTATTGTGCACACACTTGTGCACTATAATATATCCTGCGTATTTGGCTAATCTCCGTTGAGATTGGCTGCTGTGACCGAAATTCGATCAGGAGGATATTATTTTTTTTTTGTTCACACGTCTGGGTCGTTATAATGGAGACATTTCCTACCGGTGCGCGGCGGCGTATTATTGATTAGATCATAACTGTTGCTGTTGGACAGTACGGGAGTAAATATTTTAGTAAATATCTGTCGTGGTCGCGTAGGTATTGGTTACGGACCCGCTTTGTAAGCTTGTCACAAAGTCATATTGGTACATTGTATACCTACCAATGTGACTATTTCAATGTCATATTATCTTTGTGTGTTATTATTATTCAATGTGTCATAATTATGTACTTTCTTAGTAAATCTAAGACACTACTGACTAACGGTAGGTACTACTAACGAGGACGGAAAACATTTGAGGACTAGCTAGCGTGGTGAATAATAAATAATTAAATTCATTTATTCAAGCAACATTAACCCAATACATTTTTTTTAATATGCTATATGCTATAATGCTCGATCCTTTCTTTGTAAGAGAACAGGATTTTGTCCTTTGCCCAACATTTTTTCAGCTGATCATCATCAGCCTGTATTATATTAGTCCACTGCTGAACGTAGACTTCTCCCAATGCGCGCCTCTTTGGTGCGCTCATTGGAGGTATTTATCCATATGTGGCCCATAATCGCCACGCTGGGCAAACGGGTCAACTGATAATAGTAATTTATTACAACTAAAGCATTGTTGTGGAAAAGCAAATTGACCATCCATCAAACTGAAATATAGTTGATAAAGAGTGTACCTACTATATACTATATTATATTTCTTCAGCAGTAGGTAGGTATATAGTAATAGTAGGTACGCAGATCTGAAATATAGTACAATATTATACTCTGGCAACCCTGTTGTAACAGTCCTTTGTCTGGTACAAAATCTCCTGGTAATTTGAGCTCCTCAACACGTACCTATTGCGTATTCGCGACGTATTGATCCATTTTTCTTGCGCAGTTAGGGGAGCCCACAGTACGTTTTGGTCGGGATAGGTGTTCGGTGCTTTGTTGTTGCTTCGGTGGTGTAACGTGTGTCGATGGTCACAGTTATAAGCGCTTTTCTCCTCGCGTAGCAACAGTTACAATTACACCTACTGACAATTATTACGTTTTTAATTTGAGTGCAAATGCTTGTAAAACATGTTCCTGTTAAGGGCGGATATCTTTGGATGTATAAGGTATCCTATTGTACTTAATTTAGTTATTTTGTATGATATTTTTTTTATATATTTTAGAAAAAATCTAAATAACGATATGAAAATATATAGAAATTGTGATAATGAGTTAATTTGGCCGGTCAGGTACTCCATGTTGGCAATCAATTCCTCTGCGACGCAAGCGTCTAAATTACATCAGTTTTCAAAGGGTCCGAGAAACTGCAATGTGTTATTTTATCATTTGTCTATTATTGTTTGTTTGTATGTTTATGTTTGTTTAATAAATTGTGAGGTATGTACCTACCTGCTGTTGTGGTCTGGCAGTATGCATACGTCACAACACTCGCAACGCCGCGGCCGTCTGCAATGTTAGAACAACCAATAATAAATGTAGACTATTGTATTTTACAAATCCTTATATCTACATTTTTCATTAATATCTATTCATGTCGTGCCATATGTACTATCTTAGCCAATCTAAGAGACCACTGACTAACGGTGAAGGAAAACATCTTTCGGGAACCTGGACTGATAATAGTCTGAAATCGCCAACCCGTACCCGCCATCTTCTCTGTACGAAAAGAGGCCTTTGCCTTGCAAATCTTGCAATGGTACAGTTACGGGCTGATTTATTTATTTATTTATTTATCGAGGGTATTATCTATCTGGAATCGATTTTTGAATATCATTGGTGATCATATTCGAATACAAAACATTTTGAATTTGAATGATTTAACTCATGAATTTGTTAGCGAGTATATTTTTATATATTTTTGAATAATTCGAAACTGTGTTGCCCCAACTGAAAAACAAATGATTTATTCATTTCACTTAAAAAAGGTTTTTTCCGATCTGTACCGAACTGTATCCGGAACATAAACGGAACGTAAAACGAATTAAATAATATGATGCCTGTCTAGAAATTAAATTCTAGGGGTAAGCACCAATCGTTAGCTAAGTTATCGTGCATAGATATTGTTGAAGATAATTATGATATTAAAAAATGTGGTTTTAAGAATTCGTACCTACGCTTACAGTTTTTTTTTTTAAACTCAAAAATCACGCTAGGCGATACAAATGGTGCTAATTCTTTGCACACGCTCTAATTTAATTAAGACTCTCTGTCTCTCTTTCTAACCTAAGATCGTATGAAACGAATAGAAGATTTTTAGAGCTGTCAAACTATAGTCCATTTGACAACCACTAACAGCAGTATATGATATTTTGTGATGTGACTAAAGTCTATGTTTATTTTATATCTTTAATAATAGTAACGAGACCTGTATTTCATTTAGCACATGATCAATCCGTTCCATAATAGTCATAGTCTATAAAGAGACAATTATACTTTTACTTTTTTTATTTTATAGAGTCGTGATAGCCTAGTGGTGGTGAGCGTTGACAGGCAAGTCAGTGGTCTCGGGTTCAAACCCAAGGCCCGCAAGGCACCTCTGACTTTTCGTAAGTTATGTGCGTTTTATAAATTAATTATCACTCTCCTGCACGATAACCTGTTGGCCCCGGCTGTCAATTGTAGATCTTTGACAGTCGTTACAGGTAGTCAGAAGCCCCAGTCTGACAACCAGTCTTACCAACGGGTATCGTGTAACCCAGTATCTGGGTTGTGGAGGTCTGATAGGCAATCGCTCCATGTAAAACACTGGTATTCAGCTGCATACGGTAAGACTGGAAGCCGACCCCAACATAGTTGGGAAAAGGCTAGGCCTTAGAGTATAGATACTACTCTAAAGGCTAGGCAGATGAATAAAACAAATCGGTAATGTAGAAATTCGTAGCAGTATGCTACAAACTTATCACTTTCGCGTAGCACCTAAATTACTCATAAGGTTGGACGCCGGCAGGTCAATTTTCCATGTATCAATAAAATAGAAGAATATATCTGTACTATACAATAAGTTCCACGTTAACCATGGCACTAAAACTCTAGTAGTATTTAAAAAATAAATGGATAATATTGCAAATTTTACTACGATCGAAGTTGGGCATTAATAAAATAATAAAAATTATAATAACAAAATTGAAACGTTTTTATACTATAAGTACTTTCACCTTGAATTTCCATAGCAAAAAAAATCACAAAAGTAATGTATTTTCGAATATTTAGTAAGATCTAACAAGCAACAATTGGTGTCGTCTCGCGCTGAGTGGAGACGTATACTGCATAGTAATATCATACAAATTTTCATCCCCATTTTTAACTCCGGGTAGATTTAAAAAAAAACTATGTTTCCATTTGTTAATCGAAACGCCAATCAAGATTAATACCAAGTTGCATACATTTAACTTCAAAAATGATGGACTTTCATACAAACTGTCATCCCCTTCTTTCCCCTTTGGGAATTTCCAAAAATCCTTCATTAATGCACCCCTAGGGTACTTAAAGAATATTGTCTCAAAAAAATCAAGTCTCTAGGTCCACCGGTTGAGGCTGTGCGTTGTCTGTCAGTCAATCAGTCACGGTACTGTTTTTTTAAGTATAGATTTATAAGTATAGATTATCACTTACTCCATGTCTCGGAAAGCACGTAAAGCCGTTAGCCCTGCGCTTAATCAGTCTCCAGTCGTGTCGGATTGCCGTCCCATCGGACTATGCAAGTGAGAATAGAAAGTGCACCTGTGTTCGCGCACAAACTTGTGCACTATATTATCTCCTGCGTAGTTGTCTAATCACCATTGACATTGGCCACTGTGGCCGAAATTCGGTGAGGAGTACATGTTAATATGGCGTAAAACGTGGACACTTTATAAAGTGGTAATAGTGGAAATTGTAGGAACATTATTGGAAGTTCACACATGTGTATGTACACACACACACATAACGGGCGTGCACAGACAATACATACAAATTAATCCCACTTAGTTCCCCTAATTCGTCGTCTGCGTCGTATCTGTCAGGGTTGGCCTTTTTGCCTACATGAACTGCGCGCCGCTACTTATCATAGCACGCGAAGTTCTGACAATCAGAATTATGATTATTTGTATTTTATATTTATTTGTAAGAGGCTCACGCTAGGTAGTAATTCCTTTTTCTGGGGACCGGTCGAAGTCATCGCATCGGAATCGACGAGAAGGACTATTAATAGTTCCTAGCTAGGTATTTATAATTATGTCGTTCTTTATCAGTGTTGTTTATACCAGTACTACTCACGAGAATGGTACCTACGGTTTGATTATACTGAAGGACAAAGGATTGTTGATCTGTTCAAACTGTTGTTTGTTTTGACTACAAAAATCCATCGAGGTTCAGTTAATATACATATAACGCGTATAGGTACTATTACTACTAGTGATGTACTACTACTGTAGTACTATTCTAGTGGTGTTGACCGTTGACTGGCAAGCCTCTGACTTGCTCTCTCAGGTTCGAACCCACCTCTGAATTTTTGTAAGTTATGTGCGTTTTATAAATTAATTATCACTCTCCGTGCCATGGATAGCACGTTAAGCTGTTGGCCCTGGTTGTCAATTGTAAATCTTTGACAGTCGTTACGGGTAGTCCCCGAAAGTCTAACAACCAGTCTTGCCAAGGTATCGTGTAACCCAGTATGTGGGTTGTGGAGGTCTGATAGGTAGTCGTACCATATAAAACACGTGTATTCAGCTGCATCCTGTAAGACTGGAAGCCGACCCCAACAAGTTGGGAAAAGGCTAGGCAGATGAGTACTATTACTACTACTACTTTTTGGGCACGCGTAGTTAGGCAAAAAAGAGTCTGGAAAAATTGGGGGCGCCACTGGCACACTTTTCATACTACAATTCATAATTACAAGTTATTCGGTACTTAGATATTTCTATGACGAATTTTTTTATCATTAATTATAATCAAATGAATCACTTTTAAGTTATTTTAGTACTCACAAACTTAGTTTCTAAGATTTCTATTTTTAGTTCCAGCTTTCACCGCCTCAGACTCTTTTTTGCCAAGCTGTAACTCGTAAGGTTTGGTGCCGTGCAGGTGGCGCATTTATTACGGACCCGCTTCACAATCACGTGGGTGTAGGTTCGAATATGACCTTTGCAATGTTATACGTATTTTCTTAGTTAATCTGAGACACCACTGAGTAATGGTGAAGAAAAACATCGTGAGGAATCCAGGACTTAATAGTCTGAAATCCAACACGCAGGGAGCTAGCATGGTGATTAATGCTCGACTTTTCTCTAGATGAGAAGACCCCTTTGCCCTGCAGTGGGACAGTTACAGGTTGGGTTTATTAAAATAATTATTATAAGGATTCTCGGTAGCAAGGATGTAGTAGATATAGATACTTGTAAAAGATGTTTGTATATTTTATTATTTATCCTACTTCTACGCCTATTCTTCCCTGCCCTACCCTAACCTACCCTACTCACCCCTTCCCTACACCTGCTTTACCATTCCCTACACTTCCCTACTTTACCCCTACACTACCCTATCCTACTCAACCCCTACTTTACCCTACCCCACCCTACCCTACTCCTACCCCACCCTACGCTTCCGTACTTTACCCCTACCCTACCCAACCCTACCCTACACTATACCTACCCTACCTTACACTACCCCTACCCTACCCTACACTACTCCTACCCTACACTACTCCTACCTTACACTACTCCTACCCTACACTACCCCTACCCTATCCTACCATAGGGGTATAATTCCATTGTTTTAAATATTTATTCTGCTATTCGGGACGCGGAAGACGACAAATTCAACAAATCAAAAATCATGTAAATCGGTCCAGCCATTTTCAAAGTATCCTATGTCCTTCTTTTGGTTCTAAGCTACCTCCCCACCAATTTTCAGCCAAATCGGTTCAGCATTTCTTCAGTTATAAATAGTGTAACTAAAACGACTTTTGACTTTCTTTTATATATTAGATTACTTTTTTATCTGGATTGGTGCGACTTAAAATGGCAGACTACACTCCGCGAATGCGTGTACATTTTCCTTTGTTACGACATAATACCTAATACCTCTTTCGGGAGGTGACTCAGTTCATTAAACATTTATGAGATTCGCAAAAAGAAGCAATTGGACAGACTGCCTCGTTGCTCTTGTGGTAGCAAGCGCGACTGCTGAGCACTGGATCTTCTGGCTGGCACTTTCAACACTAAAATTGAACTTCTATGGCATTAGATTTTATTATTACAAAAGCAGCACTGATAGCCTAGTGGTATGACCGTCGACTGACAAGTCAGAGGTCTCGAGTTCGATCCCAAGGCGCGCACCTCTGACTTTTCGTAAGTTATGTCCGTATTCTAAATTAATTATCAGTTGCTAAAATGGTGAGGGAAAAACATCGTGATGAAACCAGCACACCTGAGAGATTTTTCAATGGTGTGTAAAGCCATGTCAGAGGCCTACGGGTGGTTTAAACTCTGACACCAGGTTGTTTATTAATCATACGATAAGAAGAAGAATTACAAAAATATTAAATAAACTAGCTGCCCCGCGCGACTTCGTACGCGTGATTATCCTACTTCAAGGCCTTTCTACTCCTACCCTACTCTACCCCTACCCTACTCTACCCCTACCCTACTTTACCCACTACCCTACCCCTAACCTACCCTACACTACCCCTACCCTACCCTACACTACCCCTACCCTACCCTACACTACCCCTATCTACCCTACACTACCCCTACCCTACTATACCGCTACTCTACCCCCTTTTCTCACCTTTTAAACCTTCCCTGGACCTCCACAAATAATGCAAGACCAAAATTAGCCAAATCGGTCCAACCGTTCTTGAGTTATAAAGTAACAACGAAAAGTTGCATTGATTTTTATATATATAGATGTAGTGGACATGTTAACTTAAATATAAAAGTTAGACATATGCTGTCGTTGACTTTTTTGTAGGTATTTTCAAGCTCCACATCTTTTCTCTAGAACTCAAAACTATATCTTTCATAGTTCCGGCAGCGTTCGTAAGAAACGCTTTCATTCGACCGTTTTTTCTCCGATTTACTTTGCAAAACGGACTACCACGTAAAAGCCTTTTTATTTTTCGGTTTTATATATACTCACTCAGCAATAATGTGGCTTTCTATTGGTGAAAGAATTTTTAAAATCGGTTCAGTAGATCCCGAGATTACCCCTTACAATTTAACAAATATACAAACACACAAACTTTACTTCTTTATAATAATAGTGTAGATGTAGATAATAATAACTAGACCCATAACCTTATTCACATCGTCAAAAAAGATCCATATCTGTCTAAAATTAGCGTTGTGTCATTTGAAAATATTACTACGTCTTAAAGTCTCAAATTGATTTTTAACTACCTTCTAAAAAAGAGGTTCTCAATTCGTATTGCGTATTTCACAAGCTTTTGACTTGCAATGTATTGCGAAGTCAAATAATACATCTGAATTTTAAATCAGTTATCCTCAACCGATCGCGACGCAATTTCGTATTTACGTTTCTTCTGGATGAAAATGCATATGGTAATCATGACCTGAATCCGTCATCCAGGATTAATTCCACATGAAGAAATTCAACAGCATTGACGCAAAACTTTGCATATAGGTACCTATGTACAGACGCCAGCACATCAAGCTACTACAATCTGTCAGATTTCTTTAATAGATTTTCAACTTTATAGCTACAGCATAATGTTCAAGGTTGATTAGGAAAATTTGACAGTTTTGGGTAGCTTGACCTGCTGGCGTCTGTACTATCGCCGACATAATTATTACACATAGTTGTTATTACATATTGTCGTGATAGCCTAGTGGTGGTGACCGTTGACTGACAAGTCAGAGGTCTCGGGTTCGAACCCAAGGTCGAACCTCTGACTTTTCGTAAGTTATGTGCGTTTTATAAATTAATTATTACTTACTCCGTGCCTCGGAAAGCACGTAAAGCTGTTGTCCCTGCGCCTGATCTCTCTCCGATCGTGTCGGAAGGCCGTCCCATCGGACTATGAGAGTGAGGGAATAGAGAGTGCACCTGTGTTTGCGCACACACTTGTGCACTATAATATCTCCTGCGTAATTGGCTAGTCTCCGTTGAGATTGGCCAGATTGAGATTAGAAATTCGGTCAGGATAATATTACTATCGCCGATAAGAACGGTGCAGCACTTTGCGATCAAAATGTTCCAAGCGTAGGGGCGGGGCTAGCGTTACGTTCGGACGCCGGGTGCAAGCGATTCTAACCTCAAGAGTGGCGCACCGGCTTTGTCCACGATAGCACGTTTAGTTTCGTTAATCCAGTATAAAAGCTAGTAGTTTAAAACGTTGTTTTGTTGTTTGTACACCGCGATTACATTGCGATTAGTGGGTGGGGGTAATTATTTTTTTATTAGAAAGAGTGTACTCTCAGATTGGTCCCACACAAATATATTTTCACGATCTGATGATGAACTACGGAGATACAGAACGTAACTCCTCATCCGGCGATAGCAAAATCTCTCATAAAAACAAATTTCACGTTGATAATATCAGACTTCCGAAAAATTTGTGGTTGGCCTCCCTATTTAAAGTTAACGTGCCATCAAAATTGAACGAAATGTACCTACAAGAAACCTGTTTATAGTTATTATTAATATTTTTTGTTAATATTTAAACTAACTTTATTATTTTCTAAAAAAAAATAAAAAAACGTCTTCAAAACACTAATAAGCTAGAAATAAAACAAAGGCGTTCGTTATTTATAACCGACTCTAGTCGGTGCTAACTGCTAAGGCTTAAGATGAGGTGGTTTTAATCTGCAACCCGCTAAGCTTGGCACCGACTCTATATTGAACGCCTTTGTTTTATTTCTAACTTTCTTGAAGTAGCTTTTTAATATTTTTTTTAGAAAATAATAAAGTTAGTTTAAATATTAATAAAAAATATTTATTAATAATAACTATAAACAGGAACGCCTCATATGCAAATGTCAGGCACTGACACAGATATTCTGATACCGTATTCTGTATATTGTTTACAGATAGACTGTACATCGTTTTTTTTATTGATTAACATATTATCTACTTATAGGTGCGGCGGAAAATTTGTCCGCCATCTTGGTTACCTTATAAGATGCTAATGGAAACTTCCAGACTCGCATGAAATGCAATGCGCATTTATTATGCTTGGTACCCCTTGGTCCGCACCCCTCAGGCGCGAGTCGACTGAAGGCCCGGTAGAGTGTCTGTGAGTGCTGGTTGGCCATCGGTACTGGTAGTTAATTGCATCTCTGCGATTTTATTGTTTCATTTTGTGATGTGATATTTATGCGACATGTACCTTTGACAATATTCCTGTCACATAAATATTTTTTTCACATGGTTTTTAATTTTTTTAAATAAGTTTTTGATTTTTAAATTTCTTTTTTTTTAACTTTACAAACTCGTGGATGATATTAGATTAGATTTTAACTAAATTGATGGTCAAGCAGGGTTCAGCCTGGTCTATGGTGAAACTTACAGACCCGCCGAAGTCACCGGGCCTCGTAAGGCCGACGGTGGATGGTGTTACCAATTTAGTTTGAATTTTTTTCTTTATAATTTTACATTAGTGTTCAGTGTCTTCAACTCCTGTAAGCAACTACCCACATCACTGAAAAGCAATCATCAATATTCCGCAGTTTAAACGTAAGTAATGCACTCTTAGTAAAAAATAATTTAAATATGAAATGAAATGAAATAATTTTTATTTCGATTAAATAGCTGTGCCTGCGACTCCGTCAAGTGAAAATTGTAAAATAATATTATCGTTACGGCGGGATGATATTACTTTGTCCTTACTCCGAAACCGGTATATCTAAAAAATAATTTAAATATGAAATGAAATGAAATAATTTTTATTTCGATAAATAGCTGTGCCTGCGACTCCGTCAAGTGAAAATTGTAAAATAATATTATCGTTACGGCGGGATGATATTACCTTGTACTTACTCCGAAACCGGTATATCTAAAAATAATTTAAATATGAAATGAAATGAAATAATTTTTATTTCGATTAAATAGCTGTGCCTGCGACTCCGTCAAAGTGAAAATTGTAAAATAATATTATCGTTACGGCAGGATGATTACGGAGTAATAATAATAATATACCGGTAGCTTGGACCCTGTTCCCGATGCCGGTGGGCTACTATATTTTATATTTTTAAATGTATATATATATTTTTTAAATATATTTAAAAATATATTTTATATGTATTGAAAATAAATAAATGGGAATGATAATAATAATAATAAGAAGATGCAGAAGGCGATACTCCTGGACACGGCTCGCATAGTCAGGAGGTTCCTTTCTCTGGAGCCTTGACCACCGGTAGCTTGGACCCTGTTCCCGATACCGGAGGGCTACTATATTTTATATTTTTAAATGTATATATATATTTAAAAATATATTTTATATGTATTGAAAATAAATAAATGGGAATAATAATTACAAGCACACAACAAAAAATAGCAGCATGGGCTAATAAAGCACTACATGGTAGACATCGAGCTTATCTGGGCCTACCACACGTCGACAAAGATAAGTCGAACGAATGGCTTAGAAAAGGTGAGCTGTTTCCAGAGACTGAAGGCTTTATCCTTGCGATTCAAGACCAAATTATAGCTACGCGAAATTACAGGAAATATATCATCAAAGATACCAACCAACCAACTGATCTCTGCAGACACTGCAACTCTGCCTCTGAAACTATTCAGCATATAACAGGAGCCTGTAAATCTCTTGCACAAACCGATTACAAACACCGTCATGATCAAGTCGCTGCAATCATACATCAACACTTAGCATATAAATATAACCTCATACCACAGATGAATCCATATTACAAATATAAACCACAAATTGTATTAGAAAACCAAAATCATAAAATCTATTGGGATAGGACAATAATTACAGATAAGACAATTCATTTTAATAGACCCGACATCACTGTGCACGACAAATCGAATAAAACCGTTTATCTAATTGACATAGCTATTCCTAACACACATAACATTCAAACTACTATATCCGAAAAATTAAGTAAATATCAAGATCTTGCCATAGAAATTAAAACTCAATGGAGCGCACAAACAGTTCATATCATTCCTATAGTACTTTCATCTACCGGTATTATACCGAAATCATTATTACAAAGTTTAAACACTTTACAAATGCCTCCATATACACTCCACATGCTCCAGAAAGCTACCATTCTTAACACATGCCGCATCACCCGTAAGTTTTTGACTTCATCCACTCTTCAATCTACTTTCTCAATATAAATTTCACCTTACACGCTTGGCTTTGGCCCGCATGTAAGGCTCCTTGAACCCTCTAACTAGAGGAGAAAATCAAAGAAACCGATAATAATAATAAGAAGATGCAGAAGGCGGTACTCCTGGACACGGCTCGCATAGTCAGGAGGTTCCTTTCTCTGGAGCCCTGACCACCGGTAGCTTGGACCCTGTTCCCGATACCGGTGGGCTACTATATTTTTAAATGTATATTTTTTTATATATATTTAAAAATGTATTTTATATGTATTGAAAATAAATAAATGGGAATAATAATACTCTTTATTTCAGAAAGACAAAGTTATAAATTTTACAGTTTTATTTGATTTTTTTCACGAAATGTGTGAATATCTGAAAATTAGTTTTAATTTGCTTGAAAGTTTAAAAATCCAGCTATTATTTAAAATAATTTCCGTTAGGTATAAGTCGAAAGTAATAGTCATAGAAATATTAATATCTTTGGAAATAGAAATATTAATATCTTTGGTAATAGTCTTAAAAATATACACAAAGGTTTCTGGTTTTTACGGAACCCTAAAAATCTGTTGCTAAAAATGCTTGTCCGCGCATCTTTTCAAAGCAACTGGACCGATTTTTATGTAATTTTGTGTGTTTGAGAGGGTCCCTGGATGGTTTCTATTCACAAAAGGACCTGGTAGATGGCGCAACGATCGATCGGGTAGACCCAAGGGAGCTAAGCCGCGTGAGAGTCAGCTAGTATGTTAAATATCCCTAATAGTAAATCACATAATTATTCAAACAAAGATTACATTTTTAAATATTTCTTGATTTAGAATAAGCCAAAATATTACTTTTGGCTTACAGTCGAAGTATGGGTGCGCGCTCGTACAAATTATTAGGAACTAACCATCCACCAAAATTTAGAGTAGAAAAATATTTTTCTTTATAATTGCTCGTATAGCGCTATTACATGCTTGAAGAGCTGAAAGCAAACTTAAAATACAACCCTAGTGCGTTAAATCATACCCGTTTGCTATTTTATAAGAAAAGTTTTGATTACTCCACGAAAACATAGTCTATCTTCTATCTGTATAGCGAAAAAGGGGTTGAAAGTTTGTTTGGAAGTCCATCATTTTTGAAGTTAGAAATAAAACATGAAACTTAGTTATTAACTATTCGGTCAAAAATTAAGAAATATAGTTTAATTTATTTAATTTATTTGGACACAAAATATATTAATAAAATAAGGCATTAGGTAAGGCGATGTACAAGGGCGATAGGGCGAGATTTTAATTATTTTCTCCCTTAATTCTCCTTAAAAACCTTTAGTTAGTTTTAAAAATTGGTATTTAACCCTTTGGGTAAAAATTAAGAATTACTTCACTAAAAAGCTTTAGTTTTTTTTTAATAATATTTAATGAAGGGTAACGAGGGGGTTCAAAATTCGATAAGAAAACCCGTTATTTTTGAAGTTACAGACGTGAAACTTGGTATTTAGCTTATGTGTTTAAAAATTAAGAAGTTCACGTTTTAGCTTTTTCAAATATAAAAATATTTGAACAATATTGTTAGGAATTACGAACATAATTAACTTAGCTAGTTAATTAAGTTCTAGCTAGCGTTGAAAAAAGTATGAAAAATTCCCGTTTCTTTCCGTTGTTTTTTAAATGTTTCATTCGAAAGCTTCAAGAAAATTGGCCAGTAAAAAAAATAATAATCAAAAATATTTTAACGCTTGGTAGGTGTGCACGGTACAAACTCGCCATTTTGTTTTTATTTACATAAAATTTCAGATTGTTTTTCGTTTTTAACTTGCAAATATGATGAAAACCTCGCTATTATATCCCTCGTCTGCGTCGCCATTTTGTTTTTTATTTACGTAAATTTCAGTTTGTTTTTTTGGTTTATTAACTTGCGAATATGATGAAAATTTTGTCGGGTTTTTATATCCATCGATCGCTTGCGACTCTGACTTTGAAATGTCCCTTCGGTATTCATTGCATAGGTAGGTACTAAGTATCTATATAGGTACTACTATAAAGTACTATAAAGAAACAAATACAATGTAATATAAAGACACTATTCTAATAATAGGCAGTCATAATGTTGTGATAAACTGTACATTGTATGACGATAACGAATATCGAGTTTAATGTAAATAAACGATAGTTTGTATACGCAAACTAATCTGATGAACTTATCGGTGATACATAAAAAAAAAAAATAGCTATTTAAAGGACTTGCGATATTTTTTTAGTAGGGTAGGGGTAGAGTAGGGTAGGGTAGGGGTAGAGTAGGGTAGGGTAGGGGTAGAGTAGGATAGGGTAGGGGTAGAGTAGGGTAGGCTAGCGGTACAGTAGGGTAGGGGTAGCGTAGGATTTTTTTTTTTTTTTTAGATTTTATTTTCGCGTTATGGTTAGTTTGCGGTAGCTCACGCGATTAGATACGCTTGCTCTGCTACCCAGGGTAGTGTAGGGTAGGGGTAGATTAGGGTAGGGTAGGGGTAGATTAGGGTAGGGTAGGGGTAGCGTAGAGTAGGGTAGGGGTAGAGTAGGTTACGGGTAGAGTAGGGTAGGGGTAGTGTAGAGTAAGGTAGGGGTAGAATAGGCGTTGAAGTAGAATAATCATGCGTAAGAAGTCGCGCGGGGCAGCTAGTAATTATAATATCCTAATAATTATTGTGATAATTTCTACCCTAAAACTTGACCTGGTATTTAACAAATATTTTTGCCGAATTCAACTAAATCTGTCTAGTGATTTTTGCGCCAATCTCTGACAGACAAACAGACAGACAGACAAAGTTTCTCACCACTCAGCAGCAGCAAGTAACTCACCAGTCAGCCTGTATAATAATAATATGTAATTTAATTAATAGCCCCGAATATTACTAAATAACTTTTATGTAATGTCTAATAGTTGTATTATGTACAAAACTGTGGCAAATACAATTTTTTTTCTTTTTCGAAATAAGTGCTTAGTAGTATTTATTATGGATATGTACCTATACATATAGATCGCGTGTAGAGGATCATAGAACATCTGCTTAGATTTACAATGGTGCTAATTCTCTTGCACACCCTCCAAACTAATTTTGAATCATTAGAAAAGGATAGCAGATTTTTAGAGCTGTCAAACTAGTCCATTTTCGTAATATCAACGAGAATTTAGTCAGCATGTAATAGATCTCGTCTAATTTTATGTCAATTGCTATTGTAAGGCGTAGACTAATTTGACAGCTCTAATTTGATAGTTCAATTTACTGTCCTTTTTTCATGGTGTTTATTAGAAAGAGATATAGTTAGACTAAAATTAGTTTTGCGGGATGTACAAGAGAATCAGCATCAATAGGTCACAAAATAAGGGGATTAAAGAAAAGCTCAGATTTTCCGATTGTTAAGAATTCGTAGTTGTAAATGTTTCTATATAAATTTGTAACTAATTTGTATATTGTGTGTTGATATTAAATAAGATTTAATGTTTTATACGAAAATAAATACTGGTAAAGTATTAATAATCTGGACTATTAAGTCCACGTATTATACGAGTACATAATACACACACAGAACCAAAGTTCGTTGTTGGCACTTGTAACAGTCCTAGTTGGCGCAGCGAGGAAATTATGGCGGCCATCTTGCCTTACTATACAAAATGGCTACCTTAGTTTCAGTGCCGCATTGGTGACTCCCGCACTCGTACCGCTACACCTGCGCGCACTCGGACGCCCAGTACAGACCCAAATAGTTTGTTTTTTCTTCTCTATTTTTGTTTTCATATAAGATTACTTTTTATTTGCGATGTTGTATTTATATAAGAGTAGACCGTTTTCCAAAAATACAAAAAAAACCGCGACATATAGGTAAGTTACTTAAAAAGTTAGACGTAGCCCGCTCACTGCACTATGATCAGCGCAAGTAGGTTCGTAGCAAATGAGGAGGCTTAAAGAAGGTTTAAACGTTACGTACCAATACTTTTTTAAATAATATACTTTTTTGCTTCCCAGATATGTACGTCTCACCATCTCACTCAAGTTTCGAAGTGTTGGACCCGCATGACCCGACTCTGAGCAGGCTCGCGACCTTGTTGTTCAAGAAGACGAATGAGTATCTGCAAGGGGAGATCGCCTGTGGAGGGGTAAGCTCTTTTCGTGATTGTACTGAATGCGACCATGAGGGCGGGCACAAATGGCTTAGTTAGCTAATTTCTACTCGCGTTGTGGGTCGATCCGCGACTAATGTCTGGAGGTCTGCAACTCTCTGGGATTATATTCTCGACCAGATGTCGTAGGCTAGTGATAAAAACATTATAAGCTTTATTCCTTTGTTCTGTCTGACGTATATGATCAAAGGCGTACGCTCCTTGAGCGTACTGTCAAACTAAAGACATTTGAGCCTCCACGTGGCGCACCCCGCAAGCAGCTAGGTTCGGAACGCAGAATCTAGGCTGACTAATCTCCTCACCACAATCATGATGAATGAGCGTATTTAACAAAGTTTCTGTAAAAGTCTCTCTCCGTGATATCAAACTTGAGAAAAATGACATCATACTTACCCTCTTAGGTATACCTACAGACTTTATAAATATTTTTGTACGACATTGTTAAATATATGTAAAAAAATATACAAATATAATTCTTAGGATCATTACATGCTGTTAGAAGAAATTAATCGACTAGCCATCACCAAGTACACGGACCTGAGAAACTTGGCTGTGAACCTGAACAAAACCCTTACAGAATATAACGAACTTTGTAAGTATTAATTAAATATTTGCTAGAAATAATTTTAATTATATTAGTGTGTAGGTATTTAGCTTATTTGTTAGAAAGACTCAGGATTTTTATACTTTAGGGTAATTCACGAGATGGCGGGACGAATTGGATAGAACAAATAGCGACTGGTCCACACTGGCTCTGGATCGAAAGACGTGACAATCAGGGGGAGAGGCCTTGGCCCAGCAGTTGGATGATATGGGCTGACAGTAGTAGTAGGGTCGCGGGCAATGGGCTAGGTGTTTTTTATAGGCCTGGATATAAAACCAAATTACATTGGATTTTTAGCAATCAAATAATGGTTTAATTTGTTTGCAGATAGCACCACCATCAAACCCCTATTAACTCAGGTAGACAACATTGATACGATGGTGGCGAAGTTGGAGGAGAACGCGTACCGGCTGGACAGCTACACCAAGCAGCTGAAGGCCCGCATCAAGGAAACGTACGACACCAAATAACCTAACCGTGACTAACGCCGAACCCATTCCAATAAATGAATTACATCGGTAAGTGTTAGTTTATAGTTTCTATAATGTTTCTGTGTAGACGATACCCCTCAGGCGCTTGCCAGGTACAGCTTATAGTACGCAGGCGCCTGGGGACCCTAGAAAGAGTCGCGACAGGTGAAGAACCCGAAATTTTACGTATTAAAATTTCAATTCATTTATTGGATGCGGGTGTTGGATTTTTAATGTAAGAATAGTTTTCGTATATCTGGCAAGTATGTGGCATTTCGATGTCTTTGTACTTTATAAAAAGCAACATAAGACATGGCTCAAAGAGATAAAAAAAAAGTGAATAATAATTCAATTAACCTTTGATATAATCTGTTTTATAAAACTGAAGATGTGTGAAGATAGACATGTTTACCAACTAGATAGCTACATGGATGCGGTAGTCGCGGCTTTAGCGTCTCAATTATCTACTTGCATAATTACTACAAGTACACCTTCAACGTAGTCTTCTGTAACTACCATCTTGTGTTTTTTACCTGCACCTATAGATATCCATTAAATAGAAATGCTTAGAGCCTTATGTCTCACGTTGCTTGACCTTATATTAATATCGTGTGTCTTTTATTATGTAGTAGGTATTACGCAGCTGATGCTTTAGGGTTATAATTATAACCCGTCTTGTGTTTTAAAACTTCTTTTTATATACTTTGATAACTCAACCATTTATTAATTAAAATCAAATATTTTTTTACCGAACCTAACCTAACCCTTCTTAAATATCTTAAGTATACAAAAATATTATAGAATGATTAGTATGAGGAATAGAGCAGCATAATCGTATAATCAAGAAGTATAATTTTCATATATAGTTCGGATAAATTATGCAAGTGACGAATCTTGAGGGATCTTTGACACGACACAAATGTATAAATTATTTTTGCTACTTGCAATATCTTAAAATCAGGTTTTGTATGCGATTTAGGGTATTTTATCTAGAGCTGCTGGTTGTATTCGTAGGACGTAGGTATGCCGTATAAATAAGGTAAGGTAATTCACCTACAAGTCGTCCCCGATGGTTATTTTTAAAATTCTTACATTTGAGTCACTGTTAATAATTAAAAACAGGTTATTCTGGATACCTTCTCGTTATAATATTCGTTTTGGTCGCGAAGACAGTTGTGTATCTTTCTCAAATAATTAAAGGTCGTTTTTGCGCAGTTTCCTGCGCATTATGCTCATGCGCTTGGTAAACGCTCGGCTTATTTCGGATAATGGCCATTGCGTAGTTAACCCTAATTTATACACACATAGTTATACATACCTACATTACAAAAATCACGATTTTTCCCATGGGGGTAGGCAGAAAATACAGAAAGCCACCTGCTACGGTTTGATCATACTCCTTATCATAGTTTAAAAGTATCCTAAATTATAAATACGGCGAAATTACGAAATTTTATTTGAAATTTTATTACTTTGCTTTATTAAGACTACCGGTTTTATCCATCATTGGTAATTAAACGCCACATTAAGCTGTCAAGTTATATATACCATAGGTGTATGTAGATCGCTTATAACTACAATATGTCTTTTAAAATTAATTCACGTCAAGTCAGCCACGATCATTGCACTGTAACAAACTTAAATAACGTATGAAATTGGTGAATTCGTGAATATAAAATGAAAATATCCTTTTTTATTCATTTATTTATTGCTTACATGTGGTATCTTAAATGGTATTTGTCTTAAAGTGCCGACCATGCACCCCGTTAGGGTATTGCAATTTGTAATATTTTATATAAACTTACTGACGTAAAAACTAATATTCAATTTGTTAACAATATATTATCAACATCACTAAAATTTTATTTTTATATCAACACAATAGTACTTAGAGACTTAGTATGTACTCAATATTATTATAATCAGTCAACAATAATAACAATATCATATCTTAATATTAAACATCACTATTTCTTATATTATATAATTGTTATTTATCTTTATTACCTGGAAATTATATTTTGATTACCTATTATGTATGTATGTCTATGTTTCTGTTCTATACCTTTGCTGTTTATTTATTTTTCTTTATTATTATTATTTTTAGTTCCAATTTGTTAAATTTTAATTTTATATCAACACAATAGTACTTAAGGACTTAGTAGGTATTCAATATTATTATAATCAGTCAACAGCAATAACAATATCATATCTTAATATTAAACATCACTATTTATTATATTATATAATTGTTATTTATCTTTATTTCCTGGAAATTATGTTTTGATTACTTATTATGTATGTATGTCTATGTTTCTGTTCTATACATAGGTATGCTATTTATTTATTTTTCTTTATTATTATTATTTTTAGTTCCAATTTGTTAAATTTAAATTTTATAGCAACATAATAGTACTTAAAGACTTAGTAGGTATTCAATATTATTATAATCAGTCAACAATAATAACAATATCATATCTTAATATTGAACATCACTACTTCCTATATTATACAAATGTTGTTCATCCCTATTACCTGGAAATAATATTTCAATTACCTATTATGTATGTATGTCTATGTTTTGTTATATGCCTATGCTATTTATTTATTTTACTATATTTATTTTTTTATTTAGTAAGTATTACTTATTTTTGTTTCAAGATTACCTACCTAATATGTATGTATGACTATGTCCCTGTTCTATACCTATGCTATTTATTTATTTATTCTTTATTTTTATTATTATTTTTTATTCCAATTTATATTATTTTATATATAGCTATATTTAATATCACTATTTCAAACTATTCATTATGTTTTTACTTTTATTTATTTCTTAATTACTACTTTTTGTAGTCTTGAGGTCTATTTTTTTGTCTTCAAAGTATTCATCAATTGTGTACTTAATAGCTTTTTTGAATTAGTATCTGTTTGAGTTTGCTTTGGAAGGATATATTTTTGGGCTCGCTTCTTATCTTTTCTGGGAGATTATTATATATTTTTATCAACATATATTGTGGACCCTTTTTGAATATTTCTAGTTTAGGCTCTGGCAGAACAAGTTTGTTTTTCCTACGGGGATTGGTATTAAATTCAAACAGTGTGATATGTCTTCTTACAAACATTGCTGCTTCAAGTATGTATATGCAAGTAAGTGTGAGTGTTTTATGTTGTACGAAGAATGGTCTACAGCTGCCTCGTTGTTGTATGTTAAATATTATGCGCATGCATTTTTTTTGCATTATGAAAAGTTGCTCTGAATCAGTACTATTGCCCCACATGATCACTCCATATCTTAGCCATGCATATGCATAGTATGTAGTCATAGCTGTACGTATGTCTGTATTTGTTTTTAGTATGGATAGTGCATATATGAACTGTGATAGTTTAGTTTTGATTTTTCCAATGTGTCCTTTCCAGTTAAGGTGTTTGTCAATTTTAATGCCTAAGAGGGTGAAATCATTTACTTCTTCTATATTTAAACTCTCAGTAATTGTAGTAAGATTTAGAGTTTTTTTTTGGTAAGGTAAGAATTGAATTAATTTAGTTTTTTTAGTATTTACTTCGAGGTTATGTACTCTTAGCCATTCTTTGATGCTATAGAAGGTATCTTTAATGTGATTTTGCGAATTTAGGTCTTTGTTTGAGGAACATTTAAAGAGGAGCGAAACATCATCCGCAAATAGGATGCAGGGGTGATCTGTTATTTTTGGCAAATTGTTAATATATATTAGGAATAAGATACATCCTATTACGCTGCCTTGAGGTATTGACCAGTTAGTGGTAAGCATGTCTGAAGTTACATTTTGTGTTGAATCTTTTGAGTGATAGTCTATTTGTACTAACTGTTTTCTGTTCAGAAGATAGGGTTGTAGCCAATTTAATGGTTTTCCTCTTATTCCAATTTCATAGAGTTTATTAATTAGTATATCATGTGAAACCTTGTCGTAAGCTTTCGTCATGTCAAGCAGTAGTCCGACTGAGTAGTGTTTATCTCTAATTAAATTTAAAATTTGTTGATTGAATTTGTAGATGGCTAATGTAGTGGATGAATTTTTCTGGAATCCATATTGATTTTCATCTAAAAGCTTGTATTTTTCTAGGAATTTATATATACGATCCGATATTATGCGCTCAAATATTTTCGATATTGCAGGCAGTAGTGCTATTGGTCTGTAGTAGGAGACATCGGTAGGATTTCCGTCTTTTTTTAAGATAGGTCTAATTTTTGCAATTTTTAGCATGTCAGGAAAACATTCTTCTTCAATTGATTGGTTTAGTAGTGTTGTTAATGGGGGTGTTAATTCTATTGAGCAGGATTTTATAAGTGTAGGTGGTATGTCATCTATCCTATAGCTATTTTTATTTTTCAGGTTATTAATAACTGAGAGTACTTCACGTTGTGTAGCTGGTAAGAGATACATTGAGTTTTCGCTGAGTGTAGTGGTGGATGGGTTTGTATAGTGTAGTATTTCCGGTGTAAATTGTTCTCTATTTGATGTAAGTTCTCCTATAGAGGCAAAATATTTATTAAATGTATTTGCAACAAGAATTGGTGCCTGTTTGGTTAGGTTTATTCTAAATAGATTTATATTTTTAGTGTTATAAATTCGTTTCATTATAGTAGCTGTTATTTTAGTAAAGGTCTTTTCTGTATTTTGTATTTCACAGTATAGTGCTTTATGGTCTGATATTCCATAATCTTTTACATTTGCTTTACATATTTTTGGATAATTTGTGAACAGTAGGTCGATACATGTCGCGGTTTTATCAGTTTCTCTAGTGTTATCATTAATAATTTGGTGGAAGTCACATTCAAACATGATATCTGTTAAACGTTGGTAGTATTTGGGTTTATTGTTTTTATCTATGTTAAAATCTCCGCCTATTATTGTGTGTTTTTTTAATTTTGCTGCATTTAGTTTTGTCAATAAATTATTAATGAAATTAAAAAATGTTTCAATATCAAGATCTGCTCGATAAATATTAATTATAATAGTATTTAGGTGGCTTACTTCTATAGCACAACATTGCACTATATATTCTACACATAGGTCTCTTAAGTCTTTTCGCTCCTTGAAGGCAATATCTTCTTGTAGTAGTATGGCGACACCTCCACCTTTTCGTACTTTGCGGTAGAAAGCAGTAGCAAATGTGTAGTTTGTTATTTCAATTAAGTCTTTTTGTCTATCTGTTATCCATGTTTCTGATATGCATGCTATTTGTATTTGGTTTTCATCATTTAGTAAATTTTCCATTATATGTACTTTATTCTTGATGCTTTGAGTGTTTTGAAATATAATGTTGAAAGTTGCGAAATGAATTAATTTGAGTTGAGTGAATTGGGGGTTCGAACTCCTGTGTAATTCTTGTAATTTTAGTTTTGTTTGGTGTGCTGATTGGTTTGTTTATTTTTGGTGAGATTTGTCGGGTGGAGTTGCTTGGTATAGTTGAATGTCGAGGCTGTGCATTCAATTCCGAATGGTCTTCTGTTATTTGTGTTTCGTTATACTCCTTTCCGTCCACACATAGCTTATTGTCATAGATTACGGCATGCCTTCCTTTTTTTCGTTCCATTTTTAATAGTTCTTTCAGTTTGTTTGTTTGTTTCCTTTCGTGTAATTAGAATCGAAGCATAGATGTAAGATCGCTTATAACCATAATATATTATCTACAATCACGTCAGGGCTACCACCATCACTGTAATAAACTTACATAAGACATAGATATTAAATTCCAATTATGAAATTCTCTCATGTAACTAGAATCGAAACATTGGTGTAAGATCACTTATAACTACAATATAACTTTTTTAATTTAATCACGCCAGGTCTGCCACGTTGCCACTAACTTAAATAACGTAAGAAACAGGTAAATTCGTGAATATAAAATTTTAATTATTTATCCTGTCATATAACTAGAATCGCAGCATAGTAAAATCGCTATCATAATAATATTATATAAACCATGTAAGGAGCCCTAAATGGGATTTTGGGATTTACTCAAGCGCGTCAGATTAAGGAAATTCCTCTTCGTAATCATCAGATATGAGTCAGTACGAAGAACATCAAGCTGAAACTTTTGTATACGTTCGGGTATTTCAGTGTTAGGATGTTTTTTTTACATTTTATAAAATCGACCACGACTTTTAGCACGTCCAAATCGTTAGTCTTTTGAATGTGAGCATCTTTCGGGTTCACATAACATCCCCTCTAAATATTTAACGCGCTCGAACATTTATTTTTCATTTTCTACCCTCCCTTATTCCTTCATCATAGATCATACCTCCTTTACCAGAGAGATGTGGGGCTATACACCATCAACATCTGACGTGATTTCCACATGACTGTAGACATTCCCACTGGTTTAAAAAGTTAGGTACCTATATGATGTGTATCCTACACATCATATAGGTACCTAACTTTTTAAACGGTTTTATTTAGCTTGACCTGTGATATTATAAAAAAATATGTAAAAAAAACAAAAAAAAAAGCAAAAAAAAACAAAAAAAAATAGATTTAAGGAAACGAATTTATAAGGCTTGTGAAGTATTATTAGTTGTTCTGTACATTAGAGAGTAAGTAAATCCGTCCGTCGCCCTCGGTGACGGTTGCCTGAAAAACTGTGACATTCGTGTGTCATGTTATTTCATTCGGGAGTCACTTTTACCCTAAAATCTAAAGCACTGCTCCTACTGTAGCTGCCTTCAATTT
Organism: Protodeltote pygarga; assembly: GCA_936450705.2. Classification (NCBI taxonomy): domain Eukaryota; kingdom Metazoa; phylum Arthropoda; class Insecta; order Lepidoptera; family Noctuidae; genus Protodeltote; species Protodeltote pygarga. Next base: position 18,968,628 of record OW388248.2, read on the forward strand.
TAGAAAAATCCTGTATGTCCTTCTGCGGAAAACACCGTGGATGTCAGTCCACCTAGCTGGCCCCAACCAGAAATTATCATCCATCAGGTCTTTTTTGTACAAATCTTAAACTGCAAATTTTAAAATGCTGTACTTTAGAATCGCAAATCGTTCGTAAATTAAATAAACAAAACGTCTGGCCAGTGGGCCCCTATATGTTATGAAATGCAAATTAATTTAAATTTCAAATGTGGAAAACAATCGATATCAAAACATCTTGCTGGTGCCAGGCTTCAATAATATCATAAATAATAAATAGACGTAAATAAATCGGTCCTTCTCAGACCGTCGCGACGGTCTGTCGAGAGACGGTCTGTGAAGGTGCGTCGTGTCGGCGGCACCGTAACTGCGGCGTACTTACGAGTCTCAAGACTGTTGTCGTGTCTCGAAGTATATCGACACACAATATGGAATATGACCAATTTTTGAAATTGAAAATATACAATGTCCTCCAATCACCTTGTGCTCAGCAGTCAGAGGATATGTTGAAAGTTTTCACTATAAAAAAATAATACGAGGTAAACGTGAATGTAAACGATTATAAATATTTAATAAGAAATTTGAAAAAACAACTGATACGGATGGGATTCGAACCCACGATCTTCGGCGTTCCGTGCCGACGCTCTAACCGCTGAGCCACCGTATCCCATCAGAATCAGTCGAAATTTCAAATCTCTTTATACGCCTAGGGCGTGTGGTAATATCTATCGGAATACATTATGTATCCGACATAGTGTTCCAAACTTTGCAGTTTTAGAAGGCACCAATGCGATATTACCAATTTATTTATCTTAATATTTTTTGTGAATTTTTTTACATGTTTTTAGCACATGTAAGCTTATGAAATATAAATATTTAATAAGAAATTTGAAAAAACAACTGATACGGATGGGATTCGAACCCACGATCTTCGGCGTTCCGTGCCGACGCTCTAACCGCTGAGCCACCGTATCCCATCAGAATCGGAAAATCAGAAATCGGAACGCCGAAGATCGTGGGTTCGAATCCCATCCGTATCAGTTGTTTTTTCAAATTTCTTATTAAATATTTATATTTAATAAGCTTACATGTGCTAAAAACATGTAAAAAAATTCACAAAAAAATATGTAAACGATTAGCTTAAAAAATTAATGGACGAGAAAGATTTTTGATTCACGTATGTAGAATATAGAATTAATAATTATAATTATAATATTATACCTAATTAGGATATAATTTTGAAAGAATGAAAGAAAATAAATTTATTTTTGCCTCAACATGGGTGCAAACAACAAAAATAAAAGAAACATTTAACAGGAGCTTAAGAAAAAAAAAAAGAAATAGTATTTTTTTTTTCTTTTTTCCCTTTTCAACTAAGCTGCGCCGTAGCTCAGAAAATTGACAGAGGCATTCCGAAAAAACCGTGTGAATCAGTTTTATATTGCATAAGATAAAATTATTACGAATATTAATGAATAAATGAGATATAAGTATTAAGTAGGTTTACAAATTAGTGGCGTGCCTAACATTTTAAAGGTTTAGAAAGTAATCATAATCGTAATCCTAAAAAAATTTAAATAAATCACTTAAACAAATACTCAATTAAATTAAGAAATAATGCAGATCTACTTTCCAGTTAGTTCAAGCTACGATGACACGATCCTATTTAGGCGATGTTTGTCATAAGTCCACTACTACTAATAAAATTCAATATAAATAATAATAATATAATTCTGTAATCAATATACCATAAATCTCTTCTCGTCAGCCTGTAAAATTATTAATTAGGTTGACTTTGTTTTTTTTTGGTTTGGTGATTTGCTAAATAGGAGCCCTTGCAGATAGGGATGTAAGCCTCTATTTATATAACTGATTGAGTCGTTATAGCCTAGGTTTGAGCGGTGAGTGGCAAATCAGAAGTCTCAGTTCGAACCCAAGTCGCGCACCTCTGACTTTTTGTAACTTATGTGCATTAAATTAATTGTCACTTGCTCGGTGCCTCGGAAAGCACGTAAAGCCGTTGGTCCTGCGCCTGATCTCTCTCCGGTCGTGTCGGATTGCCGTCCCATCGGACTGTGAGAATGAGGGAATAGAGAGTGGACCTGTGTTTGCGCAGACGCACTATAATTATCTACTTCGCTAAATTCCGAAATTCGGTTAGGAGGACATTTTTTTTTTAATGTATTAATAACTATAAATTTAAATACCTGCGACACATTCAAGTAAACCTCAATTTTTTTAGCTAAGAACACTCAATCAAGTCACCGTTTAAACTAAATAAGAAGCGGTCCATTCGTTTAGGATCTACGATGAAGATGACAAACAGATACATTGCAGATAATTTTTACGGTTAAAATTTATTATTATGGCGAAGGAAAAGGAAATTTATATTTTGGCAAAATTATTTTATTTTACGTATCTGTATGTCTTTGGCATCGTAGCTTCCAAACCGATGAACCGATTTTGATTTCTTAGGTCGTAAGCAGTGATAGCCTAGTGGTATGACCGATGGACTGCCAAGTCAAAGGTCGTAGGTTCGAAATCCAGGCACGCACCTCTAACTTTTCGGATTCATGTGCGTTTTAGAAATTTATTATCACTTGCTAAACAGTGAAGGAAACATTGTTAGGAAACCAGTACCTGAAAGATTTTTCGACGGTGTGAAAGCCATGTCAGAGGCCTACGGGGGGTTTAAACTCTGACACCAGGTTGTTTATCAACCATACGACAAAGAAAGATTGGAAAAGTGACTTGATCCGGGGTGTTCTTAGTCGGGGAAATTTTTTACTGCAATAAGTTATTTATAATTTATATATAATGAACTACGAAATAAAATCCTTTTTTGACCTTGAGCCTTTCCGCCCACACTGGCGGCGAGTGGTTGCCCACACGATTTATGCGTGAAAATCTTTAAAAATAATTGGGAAAGTTATTTGAAAAACTAAGCCAAAGGTTACCTCGGTGTTGCATTATTTAATATGCTGATGTCAATTAATAAAAACCTTTTAGATAGTTTTGGAGAAAAATGGTAATACCTAACTACCTGAAAAAGAAGAAACTTTGCATATTTATTCCTGATATTTAATAAACGAAAAATAAAATCCGAGCTGAAGGAGATATGCTCCAAATAAAGTAGATTAAAAAAATATTTTTTATAATTTTATCAATGAAGATTACAAAAAAATATAATTAAAGTAGGTACCTACCCCTAATAAAACTCAATTCACATCTATCCACGCCTTAAATAGCGCTATCAAAAATATTGCAACTAATTAAGTTACAGAGAGTCGTGATAGTCTAATGACCATTTGACTGGCAAGTCAGAGGTCTCGGGTTCGAACTCAAGTGCGTTTTATAAATAAATTATCACTCTCCGTGCCTCGGATAGCACGTTCAGCTGTTGGCCCCGGCTGTCAATTGTAGATCTTTGACAGTCGTTACGGGTAGTCAGAAGCCCGAAAGTCTGACAACCAGTCTTACCAAGGGGTATCGTGTAACCCAGTATCTGGGTTGTGGAGGTCTGATAGGCAGTCGCTCCATGTAAAACACTGGTATTCAGCTGCATCCGGTAAGACTGGAAGCCGACCTTGGCAGATGAAAGTTATAAACACTCGCTCCAAACCTTGCAACTCATTCTTAAAAATACTGTGAAATTTTTGCCATATTTACGAACGTGTCGATAAAACAATATACCTATTGAAAGTACATTCTATACATCAAAATCAATTGATACTATTATATTTTACAAGATACAGAACTGTTTGAAAGCTGGATCTAAGTTAATAATAAGTGAGTTCGAGACAGCGGCCGGGTTCAACCGCTGGGCTGTGAAGCTGGTTGGGAGGGCTTAAGGCGCCCTTTGGCGCTAATCTACTATCTCGCTCGCACATTGCAGATATAAAATCAATGAACATAGTTATGAAAATTCGAACTATACCAATTAAAGGAGAACAACATTAAAAAGTCAACATTAGTCTCTGCCTACCCCTCTGGCAAACAGGCGTGAGTCTATGTATGTATGTATGTAACATTTAAAAGTTTCAGAAAAAATTTCAGCTCTCTTTCTGATCGAAACATGTTTTCAAATAAAAAAAAGGCATATAAAAATTCATTTATAGCTATTTTTTTGTTAATGTTGTTCTCCTTCAATGGTTTAGTTCGATTTTTCACTGTTATATTCATTGATTCTATATCAATCGACATCAATAGGCGCCTCAATAAAGATTGTAATACACAATCACACCACACATGCACGGGGCGCCACCTTACATCATAATAACATAATATTTTACGCGCAAAAATTTAAAAATGTGAATGTGTTTGCTAAATGAAATGATTGATTTTAATAAGCGGATGTGTCGAGAACTTGAGATTATTTTCTAGTCAAGCCGGGCTTTTGTGCTAGGTACGCCACTATATACAATCTATTACCTCACGAAAAATCTTATTCTGAAGCAATAATTAAATGTTTACGTTAATAGTATTTTTAATATAATTAAATTACCGTTTTCCGAACGTTTGTATTCACGTAGTATCACGTAGATGTATTCGCGTTTTTCATAATAATTAAATGTAAAATATCGTTTAAAGTTATTTAAAACGTACTTAATTAAAACGTATCAAATTGCATTTAAAATATTCTGTAACGTGTAGTCGTAGATTAAAATAAACAATATGGCAGTAATAAACTTAGGTATTTGATAAACGTTATAGCGTCGTATTAGCTTTTTTTAAAACAAAATTAACTCATCAACTTGATTATTAATGAAATTATTTGCAATAATAACACAACATATTTTGACGATATTGCTACTAATTACGGGTTTTTAGGTTTAAGTTTTTGAGATTTATAATACATATAGGTAACTTTAAATATCTATTTATTAAATACTAGCTGTTCCCCGCGACTTCGTCCGCGTTAAATTAAATTTTCTCGTTAAATTAAACACACGTTGATAAAGCAGCCAGATTGCCTGTTTTTTTTTTTCAGAAAAAAAATAGCATTAGCACTCAGGGAAAATTTTAGGATCGGATCAGTAGTTCCAGAGATAGTTATCTCTACCTGACATACATACATAACGATAATTGGGCCAAGCGGTTAAAAGGTTAAAGTGAAATAGTACAAAAAAAGTAATTATGTAATTGCTTGCCATCCCTTTTCATTTTCGTTGCATTATGAGTCATTGCGTTAGTAACTAATGTTAATAATATCTAAAACTTGCAATAATAATATAATACTCCATAAATATAATTAAAATGACTGTGTCTTACATTCCAAATACTAATTCAGAAGTTCGCGAATTGATGATTAGTTGATATTTTTATAATAAAAAGAAAAAAAAAATAAAAAAAAAAAAAAAAATGGTTGCCTGTAAAGTCGGTTTTACGGGCGAAGATTTTACGTGACAACGTCTTTTTCTCGGTAGAATATTTATTGATATGAATATAATTAAATTGCACAATAGGAACAAGGAATTGAATGAAAATAAGAATTGCACAAATTTTAACTATAGAAATATATTTTGTTTACTAAAACATACCGACCGATCATAGTTGAGTGGGAGAGAGACGCAAGGCATTCGGCGGGCCTCTCTCTCGTTCGGTGACTCATCGTAACGTTACCGAGCGTTACACTTTTTCATAAGTGACTCCCAGCCGCAACCTAATTTAAGACGTTGTCACGTCAATAATAATTAATTAATTAATTAATTTTAAACTAATAATTTACTTAACACTATCAACATTTATCAATAGTATGACATAACCTATAAACTCAGTTTCTCAACTTTTGTGTCAATCTAACAATTAATCAATCAATCATAGTTTACGATAATGAAATATCAGTGTACAATTATTTACCTTTATTGTTGTAGTTGTTGTAAATGACGAATCTAAGCACTCCACATTTTCACTACAGACACAGCTGACGATACTTTAACCACACGTGTGAACTTGTATTATGACGCTTAGTTGAGTGGGAGAGAGACGCAAGGCATTCGGCGGGCCTCTCTCTCGTTCGGTGACTCATCGTAACGTTACCGAGCGTTACACTTTTTTGACTCATCGTAACGTTACCGAGCGTTACACTTTTTCATAAGTGACTCCCAGCCGCAACCTAATTTAAGACGTTGTCACGTCAAAAAAAAAAAAAAAAAAAAAAATAAATAAAAAAAAAAAACAAAAATACGTTTGTTTATAAGTAGATTTATAGTCCAGTATTGTAACTGCTTTAAAATTCTATCTGCGATATTAAATTAATATTAAGTGTAACACCATACTATTGTTTTATTTTTTAGATTTCTCTGTGTTAATCGTAAAAATATTTAAAGCATTCTCGTAAATTCATAATATTTTTAGTCTTAGCTATATAATACCGAATAATGATAAGATAATTTTCTGCAATATTAATACCTAAGTATATGGAGTAAGTACTTAAGAGTTAACTTAAGTTTAGATGTTAAGGCGTCTAAAAAGAGTAGAGGTCTCTTGGATTTAAGTAAATATCTGCAAATCTTGACGTTGAATCAGGTACTTTTTGTAAATTTAATGTTTTTTTTTAATTTATATAATAATTAGCTGCCCACCGCGACTTTGTACGCGTGATTATCCTACCTCTACGCCTATGCTGGGTAATTTTTAGAAAAACGTTAACATCTTCCTAATGAATCATTTTTCTCCCAGAGATTTAAAACCCAAAAATAGTTTTGGAAGATTTTTATACTATCTCAAAACCTGACAACAGGGGTATAGTTTATGTTTAAATAATAATAATAAGCAATATAATTGGTTTCATTCCTAACTTTGAGAGGGGGAAAATGATACGCTTAATTTTTGACTGATTACTTGTAAGAATCTCCCTGCTACCCTTCCCTACCCCCCTACACTACCTTATTCCTTCTTTATCCCTACCCTACCCTACTCTTCGCCTACCCCACTCTACCCCTACCCTACCCTCCCCTACCCTACCCCTTCCCTACCATACCCAACCCCTTCCCTACCATACCCCTACCCTATACCCTAGCGGTATAATTCCATTGTTAAACGGTTTTATTTTTTAATATTCGATCTGCTATTCTTGGAGCAGATGAATCCAAAAAATCCATCCATCAACAACCATTCTTGAGTTAAAAAATTCACCTGCTTTCGTTTTTACACAATTGTAAAATTTTTTAGCAGTTTTTATAGGTACCATTTTATTACGTAAGTATCCTGTGTGTATGATTGAACATTGATCGAAGCGAGCGTGTATCGTTATTGCTTAGTTCATAACTCATGTTGTGAACTATAAACCTTTATGACCGCTTATCTCTTGTTTGTATGGGACACAAGACACTTGTAATCCCACCAACATAACCGGAAGATATGTCTGAAAACGATATACACTTAAACATACATTTTTTTAAAAGAGTAAGTACTCTATTCCTCATCATCACCTATTCATCATCATCATCATCATCATTTCAGCCATAAGACGTCCACTGCTGAACTTAGGTCTCCCCCAATGACTTCTAGATTGGCCGGTTGGAAGCAACCTGCATCCAACCTATACTTACTTTTTTTTCAACGTGACAAAGAATGAGACAATTATCAAAAGTTTGCAGATGTTTAGGAAAATCCTAATAAAATTGTGTAAGGCAGTAAGGTTGTGTAATAGGTGTTGTGATTTTGTATAATAAAGAAATAAAATAAAAAAGCTGCACAAAAAAAGAATATACAAAAAAAATAAAAAGATTATTATAAAAAAAAAATAAAAAAAAATAAAAAAAAAAAATATAAAAATAATACTTTTAAATAATAAGATAAAAGGATAAATAAGTAAACCCGCAGGGCAGCTTGTGGCGAGCTGTTGGGCAGTAGCGACCCCACGGACCTGACCCTCCCGGGAGAACTCTTGTTCCTCATCTCTGGCTTGCCTTAATTGGCCGGTCAGAGTGAGCACTGACGAGGAACAAGGCTCCCACCTCTCTCTTGCCTTTATTGGCTGGTTTGAGTGGAGATTCGCAAGAGCAAACGTGCTCGGGGGAAGGAAGTATTCCCGTAAGATGCTGGTAAGGATTTTGACCGTACTTCCGGGATTGTCCTGATAGCCATGGAATACCGCTCCACTCCTCAAGCACCTCAAGATATGTTGCCCCCTTGTCGCTACGTCACTATGTGCTAGCGGCCGTTTTCGGGGCTTTCGGTAGTGTGCAAGTCACCCCCTGCCAATTTTATCCATGTTTACAACCATTGGACAGGCAGGGGCCATAGTTATTCCATAGTCTCTGGTACCTAGCCCACACAAACAACCCAAACCCATAGTCCAATAGTTTTTATTTTATTTCCATGACCAATAATAATTCTACACCAACCGGGGGTTGTCCTTGGGTGCACTTGCCTGGTACATATAGGGATAATCGCCGGTTGGTGTCTCATTTCATAATTATTTATAAAGTTTTATGCCTCTGCGAGTTGGCTTCGGTCCCTCGTACGCCTCTAAAAGTTAATAATAGGATAAATAATAGGATAAATAATAGGATAAATAATAGGATAAATAATAGGATAAATAATAGGATAAATAATAGGATAAATAATACGATAAATAATTTATTATTTAATTACAATTTAATATATAAAGTGGGGTTAGGTTCCCATGCGTAGGATTAAGTACCACTCCCTGCCGTTTCCTTAGGCAGGGTGCTAGACACATTCTTACCTACTGGTGCGCAGGAGATTGAAATCTTTTAATCCCATGACTACAGCTAGCATTTCCACCGGAATGGCAGCTGTGGCCCCCAAAGCTCATAACACGTTTATAATTAAACAGAACACTGTCAATTGGGAACTGGTTTTGGGCTTCATTCGCAACCACTTAATATCTCCATTCCGGATGTTACCATTTTACCACGTAGTTACCACTTAATATCATAAAAAAGCGTTTTTTTTTATAAAACTCGTTTCCTTTATGATGTCGAGCGGTAACTTAACGTAGCAGAATAAAATTTACATTGTCACCATTTGCCATAGATGTTCCACATTTGGAAAGTTATGATAATGTGTTTTTTTTAATTACTTTCATCCATTAGTTGGAATCTTAGGGTCTCCGTCCGCGACCGACTTTTTCACCGAATTTTCCGACTGTCTTTGGCATAAGGCCGTTTTTGCCGGTGATCATTTACTGATGAAGATCGATTTAGAAAAAAGAACCAACGACAAAATGATGCCAACCGTGAGCGTTGAGTTATTCACAAAATCTGATGAAATCAGTCAAAAAATCGGTCGTGGGCGGAGAGCCTTAACGGTTATTTGATCATGTAAACACATTTCAAACCAGTACTTTACTGGGTACTGGGTTATACATCATTACTTACAATCGTTATACGTCTTTACTGGGTACTGGATTACAACTTGTTTTCATTAAATAATGATCAGCGCCATTGGATGCCTAATTGCCAACGCTGGATCGAAATACTGGATCAATGGAAATAAGCCTTTAGGTTAAGGTCAGGTTAGTAGGATAGGTCCCTGGGCACGACTACCTTACGATGCCTACATAAATAAATGTAACATATTTATAAATAAGTATGTTAAATCCATGTATAACTTGGATATAAGTATTATACTTTATAAATATATTAAATTTTAATGTAACCTCGGCGGATATACCTACACAAATATCTTATTCTTGGCTATCTGAAACAAACATCTGAAATAAAGTTAGTATATTGTGTTATATGAGCGGTATGTATACAATTACTATCGAGGAACATTCAAAGCCCGAGCCGCAGGCGTGGGATATTTAGTAATTGTTGTACCGCTCAAGTGACATACATACAATGCTTTTCATCATACTGCTCGTAAAAGGGCTGTTTATTTTATAAAACCGGGCGGTATTAAATTAATAACAATATTTATTTTTTGTTTTACACAGTTGTATTTTTTAAATGCATTTCTCGTTTAAAAGATATGACAAGATTGGTTACAACTTAATACAGGTTAATTTTTTTTATTTTTTATTATTGATTAAAGCCGATTGCAGTACTTAATAGGTTTGTTCTAGAGGTTTCTCAAACAGTATTAAGGGTATGTGTATAACGTCACCATACGTCTCGTTTTGAACAGGACTACCTACCCCTTTTTTGGTTCTCCGTCCCGGTGCGTCCGAAGAACGCTTCGAGGCGCAAACTGTGTGAATGAGACAAAAAGCCCACATTTAAGACGCCCGTTGTTTGCTTTGAGTCAGTGAATAAATGGTCACATTGATATTTAATATAATTATCTCTCTAGGGTGGAAAGATGCGGGTCGCGTTGCGCTAAATGTCGTATTAATAAGTAGGCTGCAGAGTATGTCTCCTGAGATATCTAGCCTACTGGTAAGTTGTAAATAAGTTAAAATATAGTAGGTATCAAGCTTATTAGTTATACTTAGTAATATAGGAGCCGTTGAAATTTAAAAACTGTGCAATAGCCTGATGTGGCCCTTGTTTTAGATAGGTACTCGAAAATCGTAATGTTTCTTTTCTGATAATATCCCGGTAACTGACCTGGCCGTTAATATAATATCTGTTGCATTACCTATAATTAAAATTTTGGAATTAAAATTAGTAGAACCTAACACGTTTTTTAAAGTAGCATTAAGATGTAATCATTTTATATCATCTAATCAACCCGTGGTTCTTCTATAAAGTAAAAAGCGCGTGTGTACGAAACTAAAAAAAAACTTTATTATAAAGTAGGTATCGTGTACTCGTGTGGCAACCCTAGTTCGTGGTCAAAGTTCAAAAGTATCAAAATATGGTTATGAATGGTTGTACGGTCTAAACGTTCGAACTATCTTGAATATAAAAAATATTTGTAGGTACATAACACGGTGCCAAACTTTATAATTGGCCGTGTTACAGTAAAAACTGTGATAGATAAATACACAGATACGAAATATTAGAAGATCATAATGGATTGCCATAATGATATATTATGTTATAGTAATAATATCATTTTATAATATAATTATGTACGTATTTGAATAAATGAGAATAATATTATATTGACTTGACACGCGAGATTGTCAACATTTGGGACGTGGACTCTGCAATTTGCCGATAGTTGTGTCGGCTAGAGGCCTAATAGCCGAGAATTTCGAAAAACATCAAAAGAGGCTCTCGTTAGGAAGCTTGATTGGGAACCTCGCAGAAGGCAGTACGCTACATACGGCGCGAATTGTGACTGTTCCCAATGGCGGTTAGCTCATCCTTTTTATATTATTAAAATACGTATATGTTTTTATTATTAAAAAAAAATATGGAAGTAAAAGTAGGACTACCTAATGCTGTGGAAATGCATTCCTTGCGAGTGTGGTGTAACTTTCCCTTATCACTCTATTTCTCAATTTATCATTCATTGAATGATAAATTGAGAAATAGAGTGATAAGGGACCGTTGCGGTACATAAGAATAAGTAGTGAGAAGAATTGAAAAGAGTATGCTGAGATGGTTTGGTCATGTTGAGAGGATGGACAAAAGGCGATTAACACAAGGTATCCATCGATATGGTCGATGTTAAAGGAAGAGCATGAAGGGACGCCCTAGAAGGACATAAATACACTGACCACATTAGTGATGTCCTTCAAAAAGGTCAGGTGCGCAGTACTCGCAACAGGCGCCTGCGTACGACTAGATTTATGTGGACGAGCACCGTAGCAGGTGATTTTGGGAAAAGCGCTGCCTCCATGGGAAAAAGACGTGAATGTATTTAAAAACATATTTTAATGGAAAATAATAATTAAATGGAATAACAATATTATAGTCTATATTATCACTACATAGTATAAAACAAGTCGCTTTCTCTGTCCCTATATCCCTATGTATGTTTAAATCTTTAAAACTACGCAACGGATTTTGATGCGGTTTTTTTTAATACCTAGATAGAGTGATTGAAGAGGAAGGTTTATATGTATATTGCATCCGTGCGAAGCCGGGGCGGGTCGCTAGTTACAATATAAAATGGATGTTGTTTTCGTTTCTCTTATTAGTTTTGCCTACTAGTTGTATAGCCATTACTTCCAAGGTATCGAGTTATCAAGAATATAAAAAGAAGTTATAGTTTTAATTATGTTATATTTTACATTTTTTATTATAATTGATGGCTGCACCCTTGTCATTTTATTGTTGTGTGTGATATTTTCTTCAAACATTTATTACTTGATGTTACTATTGTAAAGGTTGTCACACATGGCAGCTACAATCTGCCATAAAATTATAAACCACAGCTTGCAAAAAATACAATACACTCGTTTAAATCTTTGACTGGGAGCAAAGAAAGAAAGAAAGAAAGAAGAAGAAAGAAAATTCATTTAAAAGACGCGCGTCCTGTAACAATTGATTTCCTTTTGTGTATCATTTCTCGGTATTTGAAGGTTTGGCGCCTATCGCGCTAAACTGCTATCTCGCTCGCACATTAAAGATATAAAATCATTGAATATAAGCAACCAAAAAACCAAAGGAGAGTAAAGTTACAAGGTTACAAATAAAAAATCAGTTTCTTTTGCCAAAACAAAAATTCATTTAAAGAATTTTTATGTAACTATATTCAGTGATTTTATATCTTCAATGTGTGACGCCTTAAGAAAATTAAGAAATTTCTTAAATCTCTTAATTTGTTCATGTTTTGCACCAAAAAAACATCGATCTACATTCTCCGCTAAATTATTAGAGTTTTCTATTATTTTTCATAAACCTTGTAATTATTTAAAATTCCACTTTGTTCTGGTTTCTGTACCTTATAAGGTTCTGATAATGCCTTACAGTAAACTATTAAATAAATCTAATTACAAGTAACTTGCGATTAGTAACTTGATTAGTAACACTTAGTAACCTTCATGAAGTTAGGTTAGGTTATAAATATGAGTACAGCAGCTGCAGTGTGTGACGGGCTTTATTTATTTTGTTGTGTAATTTGAAACAAATAATAAATAATAAAAAAGATGTCATGTATTTTTAGCAGTGCTACTAGGAACCGATTATATACTTGTTATCCTACATTGTTATGTATTGATCGCTTTAACAATTTTTATGTACAAAAAAAAACACAATTATTATCCATTATTACGGCTATCTTAAATCAGTGAGGCCCGTGACGCCTGCTGCCGCGTATGCCTACACTAGCTCTTGAAAATGGACTTCGTGAAATTAGACCAAAATCAATCCGTAATATTATTTAATAATGATGTTAAGCAGTGTAGCATAAGAATAATAATTATGAGCATAGAGTTACAAGTCCTCGCGCAAATGTGTTGAAGGTCACGATAATAGTTTTTAGAGATTCCTAATCAGATTCTTCAGCTCAAAATACTGAAAGACTTACAAAGCCTAAGAACAAATCCCTTGCAGAAATGTTAGGAATAAACAACATTTTACTTCTATTTCGACGGTAGAGCCCACAATATCACAAAAACAAGAAATGCGTTATATTTATATAATGAAGTACCTACCCATGCTAATTGTCTTTTTAATGCTCTATTGCTAGACGCACTAGTAATATTTTTAACCCCCACACAAAAAGAGGGGTGTTATAAGTAACTACCAACAAAAAACAGGGGTGTTATAAGGTTGACGTGTGTCTACGGCATCGTAGCTCCTAAAAGAATAGACCGATTTTGATTTAGTTTTCGACGTTAATACGTCTTTAAATTTGCTTACATAGTGGGAGGCAAGTCAAAGTACCAATGAGAACAAAATCGGGGGATTCAGTTTGGTCTTGCAGTTTCATAACTATCATCTCCATCCTAAATTCAATTACAGCATTAACTTCGTCGTATGACCGTTGGACTGCCAAGTCAAAGGTCCTAGGTTCGAAACCCAGGTTAGCTCTGACTTTTCAGATTTATAAGTGTATTAAAAATAAACGATCACTTGAAAATGTTATGCTGCTGCTTCACCCAGACGAGCGGATTAGGTCTGTACTACCGTCCAAATCACAGAACATTATAAAGGTTAGAAATGCCTTCGATTCATTTTTGTACCAAGAAAGAAGACCTGCCCTGTCGCCAGTTACACGCATATATTTACCGGTGAAAAGAAATAGTGCCTTTTGTTACATTGACCTCTTCGCTTGTTGTTTTGCAAATACTCACAACGCACGACGATATTATCGGTATTTTATCTTAACTCGGGCGACTTAAGATAAAATACCGCATAATTTCTTCGCAACTCGCGACTTATGTAGTCGCGAGTTGCGAAGAAATTAGGCTCGTATACTCCTAATTCGGGCGCGGTGCACCTGCTACGTGGCACTTCTAACCTTTTTTATGTTTTGTTGTACAAATAACGTCCAGCATACCTTCCACCACAAGCTTGCACTTGAAGCACTAGTTAACCAAGTTCGTGGTGCAGACTGCACCAAATTTGATCGTCTGTTTTTATAGTTTACCAGAATACGAAGACAGAGTAATTGATCTGTAATTAAATTTAGATAAAAAACACTCTTGATCAAATAACCTTTCCAATAACAAAATCATTCTTTCATCAACTTATAACTATTTGGGTTGGGGTCAAAAACGTAACATTGTAATATTTTATCATTTTTCTTTTATCTTGCCTCACACATAGCAAACTATTTAATAGTTGAATGAGTTGATTGTGGTAGTTTTTAAACGGTTTTACATAGCTTGACCTGTTTATTATTTAGTTCAAATTTAGTAATCGATATTTCACCCCCTTCCTGTTGATAGATTGATCTGCTTTGGTACACAGCTTTACTTACAAACTTTTTTTAACCAAGAGCCTGATAAACACTTGCATGCAATTAATTTTATTAATTGGGTATTTATACTCTTTATGACGTAGCGTTTTGGACACGCACAAATTAGATTCAATTCTATACTCGTATTATTTATTATTCTTATGGTAATACTATGTCATGTGCAACACTTATTGTAAGATGAAGTATCTGATTATATAAATTAGAGAGTCTATTTAAGGATTAATAGATATATACTATTTACCATATTAATTGATAGTGACAGTGTCAGTAAATGCTGCTGGCATTACGAAATATGAATTTCCTATTTCTATTTTTAATGTACCTAGTACCTAAGGTGTCTTTTGATTATGTTTGGACTAGAAGTTAAGTAATTGAAAATATTTACTGTATAATTATTGTTTAAATGACAATTATTAAATCAATATATTTACTCGCCACCAAAAAGATAATTATGTAATAATGAAATGGCTTAATACTTTGAATAAAAAAAATGCCACCCTGATCGTGTCTCTCTGACTTACTCTCTGACTACAAATAACTAAGTTAATCATACAAGATTGTATAATTACTAAACTTTTTCAATACCAGAGAAAGCCAGAATACTATTTGCTGTACTGATTAATACCTTTCTCAAGATGTTACATGTTTATAAGACATCAAGAATACAAATGTTAAAACAAATATAATTTGAACTTTACTAACTAGTACGTACTTTTTTAAATAATTTCTTTATGTATATTAAATGTGTTCTATATGTAAAGGCATGTATTTTTATTTTTATTGCCAAAGTCTAATCCTGATCAATAAAGTTATAAGTACTTTAGTTATTAGATATAGGGCTGCCAACATTTCGGCTGATTTAAGTATTTTTAGAATACGATTATAGAAGTGATTTTTAACTTTGCAAGTATTCTGTATGGATCGTCGATGTAAAGCCAGAGAGAGTACAAGTTAAATGTAATGTGCCGCAGTCGCAGCCAAAAACTACCTTGTCAAAACGCTCTTATCTATGCACAATATCTGAACAATAATTGATTTAATACATATATATTATGTATTAAATCAATTATTACACTTGTAAAATTGTACACACACGTATATGTACTATTGTACATAGACACATGTAGGTAGGTACGTCCCAGAAACAACAGGGTTTTTGTTACTCACTGTTCGAGTCTTCAACTGTATACTAGCTAGACATGGGCTCTTTCAAGCAGCGCTGCATCAATCTTTAAATAAATCAGGTCAATTCTTGTCTTCGACTCTGATCGAATGCAGGACTTGACTGCACAACAGAAGTTAAAAAGTTGACATCTTGACATCTGAGAGGATGACCTATGGAGAATCTAGCCATCGATTTAACTATCGAGACACACCGTTTTTTGGTACCAGTCATAGATAGTGTTAAACTAGTAGCTCACTTTAGATGATCCAGTTTAGAGTAAGTCTTAAAGGTACACACAGAGAGGCGACATAGCAACATTCGGAGGCACTTGGTGAAGATAGTAGCAATGGCTGAGCGACGACGACAAGGATATAGTAATTACTATCGTGGACAAAGACGGTGAACCACTCATAATCGTACCGCTAGCCGCGCCCCTACGCACGTAGCATCGTTAAAAACATTTTGATTGCAAAGTGGTGCACCGTTCATGTCCTCGATAGTACCTACGTCGATTAATTCAACTTAAGTATAATGCCAGGGTCGCAAGCTTCAAGCAACCACTCAATTTGCGCGCGGCAATTGTCTCGAAAATAACACTATCAATTCATCATCGATTCATACCTATTGTCATTCTCATTTGACTGATAATTTAAACACTTTAATTTTATAAATAAGTTTAAATGTTGCTTAAGTGATAGAGGTTATTGTAATACGATTAGTATAACACAGGTGTTTATGTGCAGTGTCATCATGGGCGTAGCTATAGATTTGACAGGGGGGGGGGGGGGTCCGAGGATCCAAAAATGTTACCAAGATAAACTAGTTTTTGGCCGAGCTTCACACAGATAATTTCACAATATGCGGTGCGTGGGTAAAGGGTGGAGGATGCACTGTAAGCGCTTACTTACTATCGCTCGTATACCCCTTATATACGCCCATGAGTGTCATTAACGTTTTACTTTATCCATAATCATGCAAATGTAGTTAGGTAGTTACCTAAATTTTTAAACTGTAAAATCATGGTAGTTTTATTGAAGTACCTAAGCTTTTTTTTCTGGTAAATATCGCTCGACCGCTCGTCTCGAATCTTGTGATAGAACTGTTTGCATGTCAACATCACTTGATCTCTTTTCTTGTAACACATAAGTACCTACCACATTTTTACTGGAAATATAATAAATATGTTTATAAGTATTTGAAAATATTTGACACGTGTTTCGGTTTTCGTTAATACTCATAATAAACTTTTCGTTCTTCCAAAAAGCTTCCAAAAATCAGTTGTATTGTAATGTAATATTCTCCTCGATAACAAAAGTATCATTTCTCCTAAATAGGTATCATTGCGGTTGTCAGGCCAGAATAAAAGAAAACGAACAGAAATAATATATTAGTAAACAAACTTTGGAGGAAAGATTTAGCCTTCCAAGAAAGGAACCGTAAAACAAACAACAAGCTTGATTTCTGTAGGTATCTATTTCATCGCGCATGTGCCCTAGAGCGCTGGTAGTTTTAACATTTAAATTGAAACTCCTAGGTCGATCTGAAGTGTAGGTACTTTAATAGAAAAAATATAAATTATTGCATATGGTAAGAAACTTGTGTCATCATTATCTATTTTATAAGATTTTATGCACACTCATAAACTATAGTTTTTGTGATTATAATACCTACACTTTGGATTGACCAAAGAGTTAACAATTAAATTTTTATAGCGGCTGCTCATGGTCTGTGGTGGTGCCCGCATGCGCTGTGGTGTGCTGAGTTTGGGCGCCATATTCATAATATTGTGTTTGTTTTACTTTATTATTGAATCTCCAAGTTTTATTCTCGGCGAAAATGTCTGACAACAGAAGTGGTACTAAGTAGAAATTGATTTCACCAGTAATTTTGTAAGCAGCACCGCAAATACCGAACTATCATATTATTATACCAGTAAAATTAAGAACAAATTCTGACAAGTGAAGAAAGAATCTTTGTAAGATTCTACGAAACTAAACCTACTGCATAAGTTCTTCTATCAATTATTGTGTACGCACGATATAAGGGAAAATACTACTAGAGTAGGGTGACAAATCAACATCGAGCTATGCTGCGCTGTGCTATGTTTAGTCAACTCGCTCGTCTAATATTTTAATGAGGATACAAACAAACCATGCTGTGCTGCGCTGTGTGAGGCTACGCTCTGTTTAAAAACGCAGCAGTGTTGAGCGAGGCGCGCTACCCGCCGTGCTGAGCCGCACTGTGCCGAACTGTGCTATGTTTTTTATAGAGCTATACCATGCTGCGCTGTGTCGAGTCATTTTTGACGAGATAAACGACTACACGAGCTGCTGATTACTTTTAATACTGAGCTAAGCAAAGCGCAGCCCAGCTTGATGTTGATTGTTAAAAAAACGTAGCTTAAGAAACACAGCACAGCACAGCTCAGTACAGCGCAGCATAGCTCGATGATGATTTGTCAAAACTCGTTTTATTTTTATCAAATATTATCATTTACTATTTTATAGCAGTGAAAGCCTAGAGGTATGACCTTGGAGTGCCATGTCAAAGGTCGTAGACTGTAAACCCACGCACCTGTGACTTTTTGGATTAGAAATTATTTATCACTTGTTAAAATAGTGAGAAAAACATCGCGAGGAAACCGGCACACTTTAGAGATTTTTCAACGGTATGTAAAGCCATGTCAGAGGCCTACGGGATGTGTAATCTCTTGACATCAGGTAGTTCATCAACGATACGATAAAGGTCAGCACCACAACTGATTTAGTTATATTTTTATTAATTTCATTCGTATTCATGTGTAGAATATCACTAGACAACATTATAGTTCTTAGCTTTTCTACAAGATACGATTTTGCTGTTACACAGAAGGATGCTGCTACGCATCCTCCGGATCTTTCCCTTATTCGCTTCTTACGACACCCGCGGAACAAGTAGGGGTGATTTTATTCGTAGGCCGGAAACCACACGGCGCACTATTAACTAATGTTATTATCCAAACAGGGCGTATATATTATTTGGATGCGTCTACTTGCATGTTTATCTACCTTTAGTAGTTACTAGACTTTTTCAGCGCGCATGCGTTATACGCGCGAAATATATCCTTCCAACTTTGAGTATCCAGCCACCGCAGCCCGGTAGTTCTTCAAAGCCCGTGACGGTCATCTGCCGCGCGCGTTCAAGTTCAACTTAGCTGCTGAACACGTAACTCCTGGCGACCTAGATACAAGTAAGTGAAGTTTTGGTACTTTTTAACATGTTTCTGTGAAAAGCATAATATATATCTTATAATATAATATACCTAAATATTTTATTAAAAGATAATTAACTAGTAACGATATTGAAAATCTACTTAGGTACTACACTAAACCTAATAAATAATCATAACTTCATTATCATCTTTGGTACTTAATTAATTTTGCAGCAACGTTTCATATTCTAATTATCCTTTTTTGTGAATTTTTGTTTGTGGAAGGAGAGTGGGCTGCGCGCTGCACGGATTGCATAGTCAACGTTGCGCGTTGCAATATTCCGATCAATAGTTTATCAAGGGTTCCCAGATAGAAGCCCCGGGTCTACTCTGAACTTCAAACGTTGTGGCGTCAAGCTTCGACTGACGGATCGCACCTTCCTCCATTTGTTTAGCCGACTTCAAAAAAGGAGGAGGTTTAAAAAAAAATCATTTCGATTCATTTTGTTGAATTATGAACATAAATGACTTTTTTTCGCGATTTCAAGGTTGGTCCCATATAGTAAAAGTTGTTCTTAATGATGAGTTTAATGACCCAGTTTCAGGTTGCCGGTGTTTTAAAAATAACCCTATAACTTTAACATAATTATTGTCATATTTTTTGTGCATAAGTTAAGTAAATCAAAATAGGTACAGTCAACAGCACAAATGCGGTTTTTAAATTGCCAATAAATAGTAATCGGATTAATACCTGCAATAAGTAGAATAAATGAATAAAATGTAAGTCTATTTGAAGATTGGATTATCCTACTATCTATAAATTGGGCATTAATGCCCGGTCATTATGAATAATGCCCAATATAAGAGTGCAATTTGATAAAAAATATTCAAATAATCAAATTGACCGAGCGTTATACATATTGTCCATCACCTTTTAGGCAGAGTAATACAAACGTATTTATTAACAATTTTTTTATTGTTATCTTCATTTAACTTAAAATAAACTAAATATTAAACCATTTAAATAATCACACTCATTATTTGGATTAATTATCAAGGACTTCTACATTAAGCATCCACTAGTTTTTGCATTTCAAACTGAAGGAAAGTTCCCTCCCCGTCCTCGCACCGTATCTAATTTAACTTTATTATCAAATGGGTAGTATTTAAACGAGTAACTGTAAATTAAAATTTTAAGTGACAAACATAATTAATTTGCATTATTGTATTACTAAGTGAGCGATCAGCAAGTGCGAAAGCGAGTGACGATAAATGATTTTTTTTTTCTACGTGGTCTCTCTCAGTTATAGCTCTTGGGAGCTCAGACTGATTAACCGGACATCTAGCGAGACCTAAAGGCCTCCAGCTAAAGTAATTAAACTAAACCTAAAGCAACAGTAGCTAAGAGCGCCCCCTAATGGGACTCGGGCCTCGGCTTAGGGCGTTGCTTGGGGACATGCTAGGGACTAGCTGGATCTGATTTAGATTATTTAGGGACATGTTTGTGGCTACAAGCTCTGCCCCGGCTGGCATAAGCAAGGGTCGGGGAGCGATAAATGAACAGAACAGCAACTTAAAAATATTCATTTGAGTTACATAAGATACAAAATAAGAAGCTTCTATAATATTTGAGTGACCTATCCGTCCAATAATTCTTAATGGGGAGTGTCTCAAGTCCAAAGCCCGCTTTGCTCGTTCTTCCTTAATTGGTCGCTCATTTAGTGTTTTTATTCGCACGATTAATAATATCCCTTTGCCAAATTGTCATGTGGAAATATAATAATGACCGTGCAATGTGATAAATAATGAAGTTAAGATAGTAATTAATCACTTAGCCCGTTAGAGCTAGACATTATCCATATTGCTCGTACATTTGTTATTAATGCCCGCATTAATCACCTGGTCCATAACATAATTATGCATGCCATTAGTTATTAATCAAAAACATCCAATCTTACAAACAACCAGACTCACAAACATCCAGACTCACAAACAGCCTAACAATAAACATCCATGTTCATAAACATCTAAACTCATAAATATTTCAACTCACAAATGTCCAAACTGAAATTCATCCATAATCATAAACATTCATAGGTACTGAAAATCATTCAGTCTTTAACATCTAAACTTATAAAATCAATTTTAACAAACATTCAAATTCACAGACTAAAAAAATCACAAATATCTAAACACTACACATGCACACATCCATACTCACGATATTCCATATTCGCAAACACCCATATTCACAAACATCTTTACTCAAAATCATCTAAACTCACATACATTAATATTGGAAAACATCCATATTATCAAACATCCGTAATCATGATCATCCACAAACGCAAACATCCATACTAACAATCATCCATATTCACAAACATCCAAACTGAAAATCATTCAGTTATTAACATCCAAATTCATAAAAATCCAAACCCAAAATCACCCAAACTCACAAACATCCATATTGACATACATTTTTCTCACAAGTATCCTAACTTACAAACATCCAAACTTATAAACATTCAACTTGCGCCATGCAACGCACTTCGTTAGGGCCGGATCGTACATATTTGTTGGCGTAGCATAGGTAAACTTTACTCTATGTAGCTAAATGACAATGTGTGGGTATAAATAAAATGATGGTTATTATTAATTACAGAGACATCTCGGTTGCTGTGTCAGAGGCAGTTAATTGGTCAAAATGCCAGATTTGAATATAGAAACCCACACTGCTGAAGTAAGTAGATATAGATTAGTTGGTCTTGAGCTAAAATCTGTAAACTATGTATGTATAGTATAATGTATAATTTAGTATAATAGAAGTAAATTGTTTTTTACGTAAAACGGGTTTGTCAACAGAAAGTTATGTACCAAACATCAGATCAATCTGTCGACAAGAAGGAGGTAAAATTTCAATTACTTAATTTGAACTAAAAAAATAAAAAAAATCAGGGCAAGGTAAATAAAACCGTTTAAAAATATAGATTTTAGCTCAAGAAAAACTCATAGTTCATTATTTACATTCCACACTCACTCACTCACTCACACACTGAAATTTAGAGCTATTATGCGTTAAACTATCATATTATGTCTAATATTTAGGATATTTACATTTAAGAATTTTGATTTGCTAAATTTGGCCTAGAATAGCACAATAGAAAAATAAATGGATTATACCTTACACGCTTCGCACGTGTTAGGTATTGCTTACATACATAGTAACTATAAAGTGTTCGTACTAAATAACTTTTAAAAAATCGGGTCTCTAGAAGCAGAAACTATAAGGGTTCTTTTTTTCTGCGGAGCCCAATAAAAGATTTTCATCCCCATTTTATCCTCATCAGGGTAGAGTAGGGAAGAGAAGTTTTCCAAAAACCCTTATTCAGTGGGTGCTTAAGTTATAAAAAGTGTTAAAAAATTAAACTTAGCGGTGCTGTGCCGGCTGTGCGTTGAAGAGAAGTTTTCCAAAAACCCTTATTCAGTGGGTGCTTAAGTTATAAAAACTGTTAAAAAAAAGTTTTCCAAAAACCCTTATTCAGTGGGTGCTTAAGTTATAAAAAGTGTTAAAAAAAATTAAACTTAGCGGTGCTGTGCCGGCTGTGCGTTCAAGAGAAGTTTTCCAAAAACCTTTATTCAGTGGGTGTTTAAGTTATAAAAAGTGTTAAAAAAAATTAAACTTAGCGGTGCTGTGCTGGCTGTGCGTTGAAGAGAAATTTTCCAAAAACCCTTATTCAGTGGGTGCTTAAGTTAAAAAAGGGTTAAAAAAAATTAAACTTAGCGGTGCTGTGCTGGCTGTGCGTTGAAGAGAAATTTTCCAAAAACCCTTATTCAGTGGGTGCTTAAGTTATAAAAAGTGTTAAAAAAAAGTTTTCCAAAAACCCTTATTCAGTGGGTGCTTAAGTTATAAAAAGTGTTAAAAAAAATTAAACTTAGCGGTGCTGTGCCGGCTGTGCGTTCAAGAGAAGTTTTCCAAAAACCTTTATTCAGTGGGTGTTTAAGTTATGAAAAGTGTTAAAAAAAATTAAACTTAGCGGTGCTGTGCCGGCTGTGCGTTGAAGAGAAGTTTTCCAAAAACCCTTATTCAGTGGGTGCTTAAGTTAAAAAAGGGTTAAAAAAAATTAAACTTAGCTGTGCTGTGCTGGCTGTGCGTTGAAGAGAAGTTTTCCAAAAACCCTTATTCAGTGGGTGCTTAAGTTATAAAAAGTGTTAAAAAAATTAAACTTAGCGGTGCTGTGCCGGCTGTGCGTTGATACGTCATTTAGCATGGTTATGATCTGTATATTCTGCTTAAATAGTAATATATTGGCACATCTACATTTTTCACATTTTACGGAAACAAGAATGAAGGTTTGTAGATAAATACAATTGTTTAAAAGGAAGTTATGAGTATTGTTTCACGTTTTGTTACGGATTTTATACTTTTAACTACTAGTACAAGCCTTAACAAATGTTTAGGAATAAATATTTCCCCTTCAGGTTTTAGGAAATGTGTTATAAAGGAAAAGTCCGCATTTTTTGTAGATTTGTCAATATATTACCTAATAGGTGAGCGATTTGCATTTTTTTTTCGACCTATTGACCTATTCGACAAACCTAACTCAGGTCGCGAGTATTATTTAAAACTTGTTTAGCTGAACAAAAACTTGTTTCAAGTAATACTCAAGTCCTGAGTTAGGTTCTGTGATTAATCCCCTAAGGTTAAATTTTCACGAAAAAAATCAATATAACGGAAGATAGAACCTAAAAAGTGGGGGGAGGGGAAATATGTTTTTGTTATCGTGTTAGCAGTGGAAAGTACTTAATATGAATAATTGCATACGTGGATCAATTTATCTGTATTTATTGTAGTGCACTAGACATAACAAGTGCGATAACAGCTCTCTGATGTTCATAAATAACATTGTCTGTTGTTAATTAATTTTTAATGCAATTAGCATATCACTTGCTGCTAGGCGCTTATGCCTTTGTATGGAAAATCCTTACGAAAATAAAATACCTAATGCGAAAGTAAGTTTGTTTGTTACCTAAACCACTGAACCGATCATCCTGAAATTTTGCATAAACGTTGTCAGGACATAAGACTACTTTCATCCTGACAAAAAGTACTGTTCCTGAGGCAAATAACAAAACTTTCTTATGATAATGGATGGCGCCACTTGTTTTATTAAGATTTCAAAGGCCAAACAACAAGCAGAGCACAATTGATTGTCAAATTCAAAATTAATGCGAGCAAAGCCGCGAGCAAAAGCTATGTCTATATCTAAAATGTGCTGCAAAAGCTAAAGGTAGAGACTAACTCATTTATAGTTTTATTGTTACCGACTAAGGACTAGGAGGACTAAGGAGCTAAGCGACAATAAATATATTTATTTTGTGTTTTATTTTTATTTTTCTATCTGTAATAATAATTGTGCTGTCGCGCTTGCTGTGGCTGAATGGTTCTTTCTTATTATTATTATTACTAGCCCAAACTGTCCCACTGCTGGGCAAAGGCCTCCCTATTCTCATTCCACTCTTCTCGATCGAGCAACTTTCTTACTTTCTTTTTATTTTTTAAAAAATGCGAATAGTGTTTACTTTTTGTGTTGTTTGCAATATTCGATAGCCAAGTCATAATAGTAGTACTTACCTACATTGTGTTACATTGACCTCATCATCATCAGTCATACTGTCATACAACGTTTTTTATCATACTTGCAAGAAAATAAACATAAAATCGGATTTATACTGCGTGTTTTACGTGTTTAAATAAAAATCTAATAATCTGGTTCCATTTTTTTAAGCATTTTTTTCTAGAGCGTAATTTAAGAATTACCGCTACATTTTATAGCATGAAATAGCCCTTTTTACGACCAAGTATGATGAAAAATCGGTAATTTCTATTCATATCTTACGGATCTTTATAAATAAAGATTTGTATATTTTTTTGCAGGAACTGATTGGGAAAATATTACTAGTTGAGCCCAAGGAACGCATACTCGCGGGTAAGTAATCCATGGCTCCTCTTCGCACTAATCTGCTATCTCGCTCGCACATTGAAGATATATCAATAAATAATCAATTAATATAGATATGAGAAATCAAAATAAACCAATTGAAGGGGAATAACATTACAAAGTTTCAGCAAAAAAATCAGCTTAATCGAAACATGTTTTTAAATAAAAAAATAGCTTTCGATGATTTATTTTTAATTCTCGGTAGCAGCACGGAGTCTGGAATTGTGCCCGGTTAATGGCAATAGGCTCGCCCCCTATTACATTTACATGGGACTTATAACATAGCCGGCGAAACGTGGGTGTACTGCACACCTCTGCCTATCCCCTCTGGGGAATACAGGCGTGATACTATAAAAAATAGTGATACATTTAAATTCTTAAAAAGTTTACCTAGCTTCAAAAGAGTACCAATAATTCCTACTAACCGGATTAATTTTTTGCTTAACTTAGGAATCGAATAAGTGACCTGTTCCCAGTCTCGAATAAAAATTATATCGTTATTTCCAGTTGCGGTAATCGTAGAACAAGCTTCGTTCCTGCTAGCCGGTGGGGCTGACGGCCAGATGCATCCAAATGCCACGGTGATTCAAGCACGCGCCAGAGAAATATTAAATAGAGGACAAGAGATCGTTGGGGAGGAATTGCACTACCTAATCATTTGCGAATGCACCTGCCACCAAGAGGAACCTACCTCGGGAATGGAAATGGAGATGGAGTTGGAAGTAGTTGAAGGCGAAGAATATGAATAAGAAAAATAACTGAAGGAACATTTTGAGGGTACTGGTACGGAAAGAAAGCAACTAGACATAACAACATACAAGGTTAATTAAGTCTTTCGCAAAAAAAAAAACAATTCACGTGACATTTTGTTGTGTCTATACTCTAATATTAGACTTTCTTCTTACGTTTATCGTCAGCGCTATATATAGTTCAATGTGTCTGATAGCGTATCTATGTAAGCTGTCGCCCATTTATCATTAGCCTGGACAACTTTATTTTCTGTATTAATTATTTAAAACAATAATAATTGGACTTATCTTCCCTTCGGCAAAACAGCAATCAAGAAATGTTATTGAGAAATTTATTTACCTATATTAAGTATTCACACTTTTCGGTATAACACTTTTTTTGTGAAAGACATATAAACGGTATATGCGGTAATGTGTGGGTAAGCCTAAGACCGTTTTTTTTAACGTCTTGTATATTTCTAGTATTACTTACATTTACAATATTTTTTTACAAATTTATATTTATTATTTGGTACATACTTGGTTGTATTTATTTAGGTACCTAAAGTCTGTTTACTGTACAATTTACATCAAGTTTAGATTTATTGACTCCTAAACTATCTAGTATTCTAGTTAGTTAATAGATTGTAACTTAAAAAAAGTAAATTTTATATCTAATTCTTTTGTAATTTACGTTCACAAAGGCAAGTTTACTTTTTAAATACTTTATACTTTTTCCCAGAGGTCTAAAAGGTATACCTATAGCATCAATGCTGAGGCCATAAGTCTTAAGTTGCTGGTTTATGGATGGAATCATACAATAATTAGTTCGCGTGTTTGGTAAGAGAATAACTAATCCGCTAAACAAAATACCCAATGGATTTTTACTTTGAACTGCTAAACACTTGTGCTAATTATAGTACCTAATTTAAGCGGTATGTAATCTGTAACCTTTGTTGTTTAAATTTTAATTGATATTGTTTCGACAGTATTAATAGAATCTGTCAGTGTGTACACAAGATATACATTACCAGTATGAACTGACCTTGCATTGTATAGGCTCTTCGTACAACAAAATGTCGGCCTATACTCAGTGACGGATTAAGACTACGTGATGCCCTAAGCAATCCATGCCTGTGGGCCCCCCTATCCGTATGTCAACTAAAATCGGTCTTTAAACCTTTACCGCCTAAAAACATTAGTTTTTTGTAAAATAAGATGATGAGATGTAACGTACTTTAGGAGTGGAGTAGGTGCGACAACAATCAGTCCTAGAAACGTTTTTGGTGTGGTTTTTGGTGCCCCCTCAGACGTGATGCCCTAGGCAATTGCTTAATTTGATTAAGGGTTAATCTGTCACTGCTTATACTGTAAATGTATAGCTTGATATGTAGCCATGTGTATTTAGTAATCTGTGTGTGTTCAGCACATCAGGGGTTCCCAATCGGTGGACCCAAAACATAATCTAGTACCGCGAAATAAATGACGAATAAGGATCGCGGGGAAAGAGGAATAGGGTCACGCCACTTACCGACATTTTTAAAATCCACCGAATAAGTTCTAGATGATAAGAAAAGGTTGGGAACCACTGATCTGCAGGATAAAATAAGGTTTTTAAACTTATAAATGTGCCAAATGTGTTATAAAGATTAAGATTTTCCGAAAAATTTTTGGCCCTGTAGGTAGGTAGACTGAGTAAAATTATACAAAATTATAAAATGAATAAGTTTTTACAAAAACAACGTTTTTAACCAAGCTTGTATATTGGAATATCAAAGCTATATTTATATGTAAAAATATGTATCTGTGTTGTTGACCTCTGAAGTGTTCCTTTATCTGTAGCTAATCCTGGATGTCGATTCAGGTCATGCTTACCATAACAATGTATTGTCATCGGAACTGAAATAACATGCAAAAATTCAACTCCATAGGATAAGAGGAAGTGGTTCATTCAGCATGCAAGATTACTGCCGGATACATACATTGCAACATAAATAACAGCTTGTTAAATTGTATGTATTTAATATTTGTTAGCTGTCTTAGCTTGGTGTATTGTTATTTTGGTAGCTTATAGTTTTATTAGAGACTAAATAAAGAACACATTTTTTTGTTGAGGATTTGAGTTTAATACGAAGCTTTACGATGTTATTAGTTAAATTAATTTGTATTCTGTATACCGGAGGCAAACAATCCTCCTTAGTCACATTTAACTAAATATTTAGTATGTCATTTTTAAACGGTTTTACTTAGCTTGACCTGTTTATTATTTGGTTCAAATTTATTAATCGATATTTCACCCCCTTCCTGTTGACAAATTGATCTGATATTTGGTACACAGCTTAAGTTTTGATGACAAAACCATTTTCAATTTATTAAAGTCCCAGTTCCACATTATTGACATAATCTATGTCACTGGACTAGGTACACAAGTGTGTGAAATTCTAATTAAGGTTTTTATTGAAAGTAGGATAACAGATAATCTTTTTCAAAATATTTTATTAAAAATAAATAAAGAAAGGCATCGCAAAGTGAATAAAAAAGGCTTTAGGATACTTTATCTCCGGTTTACAGTTTTGTGTATTGCGAAGTGATTTCTTTGCATAAAAATGTGTATAATTATGTATAAGTATTTGGCTCAGATTTGTTGTCGATCGCATAAAGTATGTACCTACCTAAATGAACAAGGAAGAGTAAGGTATAGTGGGCGTGGACGTACGTTTTTGCTTGGCGTGCGGGAGGGGTGGGGGGGTTTGATTGGGGGACGGGGGTCAAATCAAGAATTATATATGTTGTTAACACCAGCTAAATGTTCAGCAAAAATAATAGGAAAGGTAAATATGAAATGGGGACTAAAAAACTACTTATATACTACACTAGCTGCCCCGCGCGACTTTGTACGCGTGATTATTATACCTCTACGCTTTTTCTACCCTACCCTACACTACCCTACGCTACTCTACCCTACCCTGCCATTCTCTACCCCTACCCTACCATTCTCTACCCCTACCCTACCCCTACTTTACCCCTACCCTACCCTACGCTACCCCTACCCTACCCTACTCTACTCTACCCCTACCCTACCCCTACTTTACCCCTACCCTACCCTACGCTACCCCTACCCTACCCTACTCTACCCCTACCCTACCCTACCCTACTCTACTTCTACCCTACTCTACTCTACCCCTACCCTACCCCTCTATTCCTACCCTACACTACACTACCTCTACTCTACTCTACCCCTAACCTACCCCTCTATTCCAACCCTACCCTTAACCCTATTCTACCTCTACCCACCCTACCCTACTCTACCTCTACCCTACCCTACCCATACCCTACCATACTACCAAGGGGTATAATTCCATATTCTTTTTCTTCGATTCTTCTATCCATGAAAATCGTTCCAGCAGTTCTCGTGTATACCTACTAATTTTCATGGCTTCAATTTTAAAAATGACAGAATTTCATTCAAACTTTTATCTTCTATGTATATTTTCTCCCCAAAGTGATTGAATATCAAGTGCATAGTTATGCCACTTTGATGTCTCTTTCTAATACTGAATTTCTTACACAAAATATTCGCCCCCCCCCCTTTCCCCCTAATGGGTAGAGTTATCAAAAAGCTAAAACACGTCTTATTCGTTAATCGAAAAGCTTATTAAGTTTATCAAGTTTAATGACGGATTTTCATAACTACAAACTTTAGTCCCCTTTTATATCTCCTTAGGGGAAAAAAAACCAAATTTTTTGATACACGTCTTTCTTATTTTTGGCGCATAAGCCTAATACTCATTTTTACATCTGTAACTTAAAAAATAACGAATCTTCCATACAAACTTTCACCCCCTTTTTTATCCACTCAAGGGTAGATTAAAAAAAAATAACAATGCTTGTCCTTTCATTTATCAACCGAAAAGCTGAATACCAAGTTTCGTACATTTAACGTTAAGAATGACGGTTTTATATACAAACTGTTTCCCCCTTTTTTACCTACTTAGGGGGGGAATTTCAGAAAATCCTTCCTTAGTGCACCCCTACGGTACTTAAAGAATATTGTCTCAAAATTTCAAGTCCCTAAGTCCACCGGTGTAGGCTGTGCGTTGTCTGTCAGTCAGTCACGTTACCATTTTATAAGTATAGATTAATTGAATACAAAAACATTATATGCACATCCATATTGGTAAAAAAAATATTTACGTAAAACTCAATAAACAGGTCATCACGTCTTTTATTCAAAGCCTACTTAATATTCTAAAAAAACTGTAATTATTAACGAAACGGCTGAACCCTATTGCAGTATGTACCTAACATGCATTTTAAATTATAAATATAGTCTATTAAACAGGCAGGCTGAATAGTTAAACAGTTAAGTATATTATTGGGATAGAAAATGGTGTCTCCTCTGCGACTGTAAGTGCGAGTAGGAACGAGATACATCAAAGACAAAGTGTGCGAGCGAGACGCAAATAGTTCTGGCGCCATTTTCAATCACATTCTTTTCCGCACGGGTAGTATTCTTCTGATTGTGAGTTGTTTGTTTTTTTTATTATTTAGTAGCAATTGACCAAATATTGAAGAGCTTTAAGCCAAAAAAAAAATTGGAAAAATTACGATCGAATTTCGACATAATCGACCTGTACTTAGTTATAATATTTCTAAGATTATACATAATTATATATGTGAAAAATGTTGTATTATCGTCGTAACGTCATATATCCTACAACATGATAAATAAATGAATTAAAATCTATGTGTTAATCAGGGTACCTACCCAAATGCAAAAAAAAAAACAATTTGAATAAATGTGCGTCAATCTGTCTTATTTATTTCTCTAATTTTAAACCTTAATGCCTTCATCCTCAATCCGTGCTTTATGTTGTTGTTGCGTGCGCCATGATGAGTGGAGATGAAGATTCTAGTAGTAACATAACAAACTTGTCTGATTAATACGGCCACAGACTTCAAGCTGTCTGAGGCTGAGATCAATGGAGTGAATTTCACCTTTGTTCAAACTTGACATAAACAGTGCCGAAAATGGGGCGGTGCCAGCGGTGCCTATTATTCCATTTATTATTATTTTCCCCGTCCCTGGATGTTTCTTCGTAACAACAGCTCACGTCATAAATTTGGCCTTCGACATGTTGTCATGATTTGTTCTGGGGCTGTGCAGCTTTACAGCCACTTCACGTCGATCTTAAACCTACATCTTCCATAAACTGCATGCTGTGGGTGGCAGAGAGAGATTTGACATCCTCTGGGCCTAGTATATAGTATCCCAGAAAGATGTTTCGTTTGTGTATGAGAGGTCCACAATCGCAGAGGTGTTTGCGGTGGTTTCACGCTCCTCATTATAGAATCTGCAGACATCTGAGTGGAAATATCCCACATTAGATAGGTGTTTGTTGAGTCTGCAGTGTCCTGTGGCGGTCCTTATAGCCAGGCAGACCGTTGCCCTACTGAGTCTGAGTACCTCAGCGGTGAATTTCCTCGAATAGCCCTTTGATAAGGCTTTTCAAGTGTTCAAGTCCTGGTGACTTTTGCCAAAGCTTGAAAGACTCCTCAAACGATTTTTTTTGAGTGATTGGTAGGCTTGGTGGCGATAGCACAGAAGGGCTCAGGCCTTATTTGCAATATTTCAGCGG
Source organism: Protodeltote pygarga (assembly GCA_936450705.2). Taxonomy (NCBI): domain Eukaryota; kingdom Metazoa; phylum Arthropoda; class Insecta; order Lepidoptera; family Noctuidae; genus Protodeltote; species Protodeltote pygarga. Next base: position 19,000,106 of record OW388248.2, read on the forward strand.
TGCCTAGGCACAGGGCGCAGTCCCTTGAGGGGCGCCGAAATAACCAAACCGAGACCAAATTTGGGACATGTAGGTATATGGGGCTTGTCCCAAAACTTGGTTCGCAGTTAGCGTAGCTCAGACTGGACACATAAAAGCAAGCCTGATATTTTTTTTTAATACTTGATAAAACCGAGCAATGTTAATAGTTTTTTTCAATATTTATTAGATCGACTATAGTTATATTATTTAAATATTTTTTAAAAATTATGTAGCTGGCAGGCCATTGTTTTTTTTTTGTATTATGTGTCAAAATTCTTTTCAGAAAAGAATTTATTGGCGGGAATCCGAAAAGACATGTACCTAGTGCAGTAGATTTTCATTCGCGAAAATATGTAATTTCGGTCTAAATATGGATAATTTCGGTGGAATGTTAACAGATTTAGTTTGACTAATGAGCATTTGTTAAAGTGAATATAAAATAATATTGCATAATGTATTTTTTCGGATTGACACAAATTATCCAGGGTAATGAAGCTTATAGAAAGAAAAAAAAATTGACAAGGCTGTATGATTCGAACCTTTGCCTGCCTTTTGGCAAATTACAGAAAAAAATTATACACATGCGCAGTAGGCATTCGTGGTACTAACGGGTACTAACTGGTCATTTATCGTTATTTTCTTGTTTATTTACTCATTATTTCGTCTTATGGGTGGTACGACAATTATTAATATCGTCGGACCAGTGAAGCCCTCGCCTGCGGCTCGTCCTTTGAATGTCCCTCGATAATAATTGTGGGCTTATAAAACAATATAGTTATTATTATATTCTAAACCTACTTACTCATCATCTGCCTAGCCTTTTCCCAACTATGTAGGGGTCGGCTTCCAGTCTTACCGGATGCAGCTGAATACCAGAGTTTTACATGGAGCGACTGCCTATCAGACCTTCACAACCCAGATACTGGGTTACACGATACCCCTTGATAAGACTGGTTGTCAGATTTTGGGCTTCTGACTACCCTTAACGACGGGGCCAACAGCTTAACGTGCTATCCGAGGCAAGGAGAGTGATAATTAATTTATAAAACGCACATAACTTACGAAAAGTCAGAGGTGCGCGCCTTTGGTTCGTACCTAAGACCTCTGACTTGCTAGTCAACGGTCACCACCACTAGGCTATCACCTAAACCTACTTTCTATTAATCTAATAAATAAAAGTAAAAATTAAGGAGTTATATTATTATATTTACAACAGTAAAGAAAAAGTAAGAATTCCTCACCATTACCACAGTATAATATAATTATTATACTGGATACCGTCTGCAGGTAGCGTGCCCAGGAGGCTGGCAGCCGGAGAGAGATCAGGCGCAAGCCCAACAGATTTAGTTGCTTCGCGATTTTCAGAGATATGGAGCAAGAGATTATGAATTTATAATTACGTACGAATAATTAGAGGCGACCTGAGACCTATGACTTGTCATTCAACGTTCATTACACATAGGCTCACATATTGGATTGCATTTAAAACAACGTTTAATAACAAGTAAAAGTCAAATAAAGTCAAAGTTGTTAAAGTAATGAACAACGTGTAACAAAAATAGTAATTTGTTGAACAAATTGAACAACTTGTAGAACATCGTTTGCATAATACACAAAAAAAATTAACTTCCCATACAAACTTGCTGATCAGCTGACGCTCTTTAATGTGCCTGTTCATCACTACCCCAGGCTAAAAGGCTAAGTGGTAATCAGGCCCCTCCCCATAGAAGAACTAAAAATTTTTTTTGCCATGTTCCCAAACTGATCTAGGTACAACATGATCAGTTTTAGATTGACCTAAAGGGTCCCAGACTATTGTACACGTTGTATATTCTGAATCTAGGCACAAATTCAGAGCGCATGCGTGTTTTCATTGATGAGACTTGGAGGCTGGGGCTGTAGCTCTTGCTGTTCGGTGTGAAGATCCGTGGTTTGTGTTCGCATCTTGATTGGAATTGGCTGCTTACTCTCCTTTAATCAAGTGAGTGACTTACCTTAGCTGACGTTCGTTAAATTTAGTAATAGTTAAGGCAAGGCTGTGGTGCAAAATTAACTTTACGTTTATTCTCTGGACTTCGCATAAAAGTGATAGATAAAATTTAGTGAAATCGATGTGGTTAAAGCCCACAGACTTATTTGTATATCTTTCTTATTCTTTTTACTAACCAGCAAGGAGACAATATATACTTACCTCAAAATCAAAATATTTTTATTCATGTAGACCATTAGGCACTTATGAATACCTGGTCATAACTAATTCTAACATTGTTTGTTGTAAGAGTGACTCTAGTTGCCAGTTCCAAGGGCAACCTACCCTTCATGGAGAAGAATCTGGCAAAAAACTCCATGACATTGACATTGTTCTGAGGTCATATGTGAGAACAATGTCGGTCGACTAAACACAAGTACACCTTAAATATATTTATGCTTTTGATAAAATTACCGAAACAGCTATGAGCTGACCAGTCCCAACAGACGGCACCCGTTCACGAGTATGACGCATGCATCAGCCATCGCCTAACTCAACCATATTGTAGGGAATCAAACGACCCGACACACAACGCCACCGCTATCAGAACATTTCTGTGAGCATGACATACCCAACCCGTACAGCAATCATCACGTTAATAAAAACTAAGTTAGAAGGACTACACGGTGCTCACATATTTACAAACATACATACAATACAAAAACATGTCGAAGCACAATAAACATTGATTTTGAATATTAGTAAAGTTCAATCAGCGCTAGTGGGTCGCAGTGTGCAGGAGCGAGTAGACACGCCACACATCTTTATCTTCAATGTAATCCTTCAACTTATAGTAAGCTTTTGATATAAGGATACCTTTATATCAAAAGCTTACTACACCTGTACATCTTTCCTACTCTTTTTACTAACAATTAAGGAGACAATGTTATTTGTGTGAGAACAAATTCTTCAAGAAAGCAATAAGTAAGATAAGTAAGTCAGTCAGGTGTGTTAGGAGGCGGTACTCTCGCAAACAGTTAACGGCACATCATCAGTGATAATAATTTATATAGTACTAACCAACCAACTAAGTCCAACTAAGTACCAACGTTACCTCAAACTACATACAAACATAATAAAAAAAATTGAGAAAACTGAGTCAACAACATAACCATAAATATAGAGTTAAAAATAATATCTATGAACCTAACAATCATCATCATCGTCCTGCCCTTTTTCTAATTTTATTTAGGGGCGACAGAATAGAAAAAAGGAACAATTTCAGTACTAAATTACATCGCTACTAGTTCTGTTTTCCATAATAATACTCCGACGTTAGATTCAGAGGCAGCTGAGCGTGATGCAACTGACATGGGTCATATGTCGAGAATATGTATTGAGCAAATTAATATATCAGCATTAAGGCGGGCGGTACACCACCTAAAAGCTAAGTCTGCTTATGGCCCCGATAATATACCGGCGTTTGTAGTTAAGGACTGTCTATCCGTTTTAGAGGAACCTCTACTATACATATACAATCTCTCACTTCAAAATAGTCTCTATCCCAATAAATGGAAGGTATCTAGAGTAACACCGGTGCCTAAAAGTGGATCTGCAGCTGACATCACAAACCATAGACCTATTGCAGTTTTATCAGTCTTTGGAAAGCTGTTTGAATTTATTCTCAATAACTGTATCTTTGGGCAAATTAGTAAGCTTTTAGATGACTCTCAACACGGATTTCGTCCTGCATGTTCTACACTAACTAACCACATCATCTTTGTTGATTATTTAAGAATGAATGTAAAGGCAGGCTGCCAAGTTGATGCAGTATACCTTGATTATAAAAAAGCATCGTTGATAATGATATTCTATTATCGAAGTTCGCCTCTCTCGGTTTTAGTACTCAGCTCCTAAGATTTATGGCGGATTATCTTAGAGATCGGAAGCAATATGTAAGAATGGGGCACTATCAGTCTCAAGAATATTATACACGTTCAGGAATAAGTCAGGGTAGTACTCTTGGACCTACCCAATTTCTAATCATGATAAATGATCTACCTAGTGTTCTTTCCAATGCACAATGTCTTATGTTCGCGGACGATCTTAAATTATTCCTCTCTGTCACCACGACCGGAGATTGTGCAGCACTACAACGCAACAAACTGTCATTTAATGTCTCCAAATATAACTCAATTACTTTTTCCCGATCCCGTTCGCCAATTAATGTGACATACGAACTGGCTAGCACATTGCTTGAGCGTGTCACAACAATATGTGACCTAGGGTTGGTCTTGGACAATAAATTAAATTTCCATGAACATATTATAAAAATATGAAAAGATGCAAATAAATCTTTAGTTTTTATACTAAAGTTCAAGTTATACAGCTACTATATAATGCGTATGTTCGCAGTAAATTGAAGTACAATGCAATCGATTAATGTGCAATGAATGCAATCAATCAAAAATGCAATAAATCAATGCCTCAAGAAAATCTATAAACACTTATGATTGAGAAAGTTCGACGTAGATTTGCCCGGTACCTATACAAGCGTACATATGGATACTATCCTTATTTATATCCTTCCATGTTTGTATCGGGTATGGTAGGTATTGATACGCTGCACCTTAGACGGCTATTTGTGCTTATCATACATTGTAATTATAATACGTAGGTATGTTTGTTGTTAATGTATAATGTAAGTAGTTGAATTGTTAAATCGTATAGGTTTTTTCTTGAAATGGTTTATAATATAATTCATTTTATAATAGTAGAATTTATTTGAAATGTTAAATGATAGATTTTTATAATAATGTTTGCAGGTAATCCAAATTTGATTTGTATAGTACTTATCCAAACTCGACATAACATATAAGCGTTTTGGTTTACACTGCAAGCTTGTATTGTTAATAAATAAATAAATCACCCTTCTCTTAGCCCTATTATTCCAAAATTTAATTGCAGTTTTCTGCAAAGCGAGAGCCTATCAGACCCCCCAGCCCCCCACCCCCAGTTAGATCAGTTTAGGATTTTATGAGGTTAGGATTTTATGAGGGTACTGACTTCATCGACTATCAAAGACCTTTTCAATGGCTAATTATTAACTTTTTTAGTTAATCTAAGACACTACTGACTACTGAGGTTAGAAGAATCGGATTGAGGATAAACCTTGTACAGTTTAAATGAATGTAAAAAAAAATTACAATAGGTATCTCTAAAATTGTGACATATGACGTAGGGTGTTGTTTGCCAAGAATATGGTACAAAAGTTCACACAAAAGTTCCACACATTCGTCTTTTAAAAGGCATGCAAATATTGAAGTAGGGACAACAAATAAAATATATAAACTATAATATACCTATAATAAACAATCTTATTGTGTAACTACATTTTTAACAATTTATCTTAAACTACATAGTACTTATAATAAAACTATAACTTTTATACAAAAAATGTTACTTAACTTTTACAACTTAAAAATTCCTTAATTGTGTAAAAACTCTTTGTTAGAAGTCATGCCTTAAGTTTGGATTTGTAACGACCTAGACACCACCTCAAACTAACTCCTTCTCCTTTATTGTAACATCCTAGATTGCCTTGGCATGTGGCATAATATTGAACTAAAGATAAGTTCCACCGACACTGTCCTCTCACCCACACAAACCTATTTTTATGTTCTGCAGTATAAATAAAGTCTTTAATTTGCGGAGACCGTCTGTATCGAAGTAAAGAAGAACGTTACATCTCGTCTTCGGTCTCATCACAGATGTGCTCTGGCCACCGGTATCGTAATAGAATACGTAGTATTCGCTCGATTTTACAATTCGAATTTTACGACTAGTGTTGCTTAGTTATTCGAATATATTCTAAGCTCGAGTTTTTTAAAGCTATGAAAAAATTTAAACCACTCTCTTCGGAATTCGTTAGAGACTTGAGTCTTAAGACCACATCGTACCTAAGATTTAAGTTTTTATAAGACTATTCTGATATATACAGGCTGACTGGTGAGACACGTTCAATACTGAAGGAGGGTACTCAGTACTTTATTCTCGTTATATTTACACTTTACAAAGATTTTTTTTGTATGTTTTTACTTTTTTTTACACATTTTTTGCTTATTAAATAATTTCAATTTACAATTTATTTACAGTTACCGTTACCGTCGGTAATAAGGGGGCGGCTGGCCCCACAGCACGTGCTTGGCCACTTCATCGACATAACATTATCAGCGACGCGTTTTAGCGAAAAATTATCTACACTTAAATTATTTGTAGGAGATTTTGGTCAAAAATTAAGTACCTTTTTTATGATGTATATTAACGAGAATCGGGTACTGAGTAACCTCCTTCAGTATTGTTAGTGTCTCACCAGTCAGCCTGTATAAACATACTTATCAGGAATTTCTCTGTATTGCCTTTGACTGGGGTATCGCTAATCCTAACCACGAGCTAAGTAACCATTACTCTTCGCCTGAGTCGCGAGTTTTGAAGAATTTAGTCTAGATTACTCTAATCTATTATAACATTACTTTCGACCAAACTTATTTGAGAAGAGTCATTAAAGTTGGTGGAGCTAATGGTCTAACAACTTAGAAATGCGGTCAAAAAACTAGCTTAAAAAAAAAAAACATACAGTTGAATTGAGAACCTCCTCCTTTTTGGAAGTCGGTTAAAAACGACCTTGAGCGATGAAGAACTGCAATACAGTTAGTCTGTTTCCAGTCCAGGTAAGAAAACGAGTTGAAAGATGGACTGATTACGCCTGGAAGACTTACTGGTTTATGAAAGATTAGAAGGGAGATCATCGGAGTCTCTCAGAAAAAATATAATAATATATTAATAAAAATATAAAATATATGTATAAGAAAATAAATATATACGTTCTTCCCGTTTTGAGTTACGGTGCCAAACCTTGATCTTTAATAATACATCCAAATTCAGGGTTTGCCAATGTGGGATGGAGTATCCTTGGCGTTAATTAACAGACTCAGAGTTATAAAATGAAAACATGACATGTGTAGTTATTATTACATCTGCCAAACTTCAGCACAGTTTGCCTTGGTATTAGGTAAATAATAACTCAGGGTCTGCTAACTTGAAGGTTGTTTGAAGAGCGTTCCCCCGTTCAGATACGAGTATTTCAAGGCAGATAATGTTAGGTATATTTTTTTAACCGACTTCAAAAAAGGAGGAGGTTCACAATTCGACTGTATGTTTTTTTTTGTATGTTTGTTACGCGATTACTCCTTCAATTGTGGGCCGATTTTCAAAATTCTTTTTGTAATCAAAAGGGTATACTCCCGAGGTGGTCCCATAGAAATATTATCGTGATCTGATCATAGGCTTACGAGATATGGAACGGAACTCCTCGTAGGATACAATGTCGTAACAAGTAATATTGCTTTGATTATACGTGCAGTCAATGGTTGACGAGTACAAAAGAAGAGGGGGATACGTGGTCACCCCCCCCCCCTCCTGTATTCATCCAAGATTAAAAATATCTTGTGAGGTATCTTTTGAATGGGCTTTTCATAAGGATTTCAAATATTGCCTCACAAAAGTCTGGGAGGGGGGATTAACTTTAGGCACCACTAAAAATCGTGAAAAAAAAATGATTTTAATAAAAAATAAAACCGACTTCAAAGGAACTAAAAAGCTTGAAATAACTTAAAACGTTTTGGAGTCGATTCCAAGTCAAGTTCTAGCCTCTTTAACCTTCTCATTAAGGACTTGACTTGGAACCGACTCCAAAACGTTTAAGTTATTTCAAGCTTTTTAGTTCCTTTGAAGTCTGTTTTATTTTTATTAAAATTTTTTTTGAACCCAGTACCTCGAATATTCAGTTACCTACTTACTATTCGAATCTTAAAATGAGTGCGATGAATAATTGAATACTGCGACGCAAATTGCATTCCCTAATCGTACGTACCCCATCTTTTATTGATGTAGGTATTATCTTATTCATTGTTATTTACAGACGCAGTCCAGTCGTCGCTCATTGTTTTCGCGGTCTTGTTCGAGGAGGTTGATTAAGAAGTTGCAATGAAAGAATTATTGGAAATCGCTAACCCAGACGTAAGTACCTATTGGATTTCTTTTACTGATATTTTTTTTCCTTATTGTGTTGTTACGTTATTTAGCTTTCAAACATAAACCTTATTATTACCTAAATTAATTTTAATTTACTTTATTCTACTCTCTTACTATACATCAATCACACTACATAACTACATAGTATAAAACAAAGTCGCTATCCGCCGTCTGTCTGTCCCTATGTATGTATGTAAGATCTTTAAAACTACGCAACGGATTTTGATGCGGCTTTTTTTAATAGATAGTGATTTTTAATCTTTTATCTCGTATATTGCACCTGTGCGAAGCCGGGGCGGGTCGCTAGTTGTAAATAAAATGAATAATATTACAATTTTACGAGTTGTTCAATATAATTAAATGAATTTAACATTAATTCTAAGTTTTACTGTAGTATTAATTGTATTTTATAGATATTATTATCTAAAAAAAAATAAGTTTGAAGACAAAGTATTTTATTTCATATCCTAATAATGATAGTTTAAACAATACGATAATAAGAAATTCCTCATATTATGTTGTGGAAATTACAGACAGGTATTTTTTTTTTTCTTACACTTGTTTTTCGTAAATAGACCCATATACGTATTATTAGCATTTTTAGATATAAATATAGTTGGCATGCATTGCGCTAAATAAGTTTATTTGCAATAAGTATGTTAATTTTTACGTACTCCTAATCTACTATATAAAAATAAGTCGGGTTTTCCTTTCTGATACTATAACTCCAGAACGGTTGGACCGATTTGGCTAATTTTGGTCTTGAATTATTTGTGGAGGTCCAGGGAAGGTTTAAAAGGTGAGAAAAGATTAGGGTAGGTTTTTTTTTTTGTTTTAAAATGTACAATCTTGTTTCTCTCTTTTTGTGTCTTAATCGCTCTGTTTTTCTGGTTTGTATAATATTCTTATCTGTTTCACGTGCTATTGTAGGCTTTCAATTGTGCGAAAATATTGGTAGCGAGTTCCATGTAGCTTGTTAGCGCGTCTTCCTTTTTAAGGATTAGGGTAGGTTAGGGGTAGGGTAGTGGGTAAAGTAGGGTAGGGGTAGACTAGCTTAGGGGTAGAGTAGGTTAGGGGTAGAATAGGGTAGTGGGTAGAGTAGGGTAGGGGTAGAATAGGCCGCGAAGTCGCGCGGGGCAGCTAGTTGTGTTATAAATATTCAATTATTGAGTGAATAATTCAACCCCGAAACTTTTAAAATAAGAATTTTTATTTCTTTCTTTTCAGGAGATAGTGGATGCCATGTTGCGCGCCGTCGCTAACCTCGAAGGCATGCAATGTAAGTAATAACTATACAACTGGAGTGATTTACTAGCTTAAGCATAAGATAACATTTCTAAAACCTAGGAAAAGCAAGCATATTTTCTAAATACGAGGTTTCAGGTTAGAGAGTCATAGATTTATATGGTACACTAGATGAACGGATGTATCAAAAAGAGATCTTAATGCCTGCAACGTTACCCAGGACGATGCAATGGATAGAGCGAAGTGGAAGCGAAAAACCCGAAAAGCAGACCCCACTATTATGTGGGAATAATAAGTGTGCAGGAGAGAGAGAGAGAGAGAAATTTATATGGTAGTAGTACAGAGGCTGTAACTATGTGCGAGCGTTTCGAAAAGCCGTGACTTTAGGTTTCTATAATGATCTTGTATGAATTTATAAAATGTTGAATGCAAAAAGCTGATTTATTGTGATACTCTATAACTCACGCTCAACATAATCATATTATTATATACTTACTCAAATAAATGTATTGATTCCATATTCACAAATAAATATATTGATTTGTATAGAATTAATTTAATTTTGTCTCGATTTCCAGACGATGAATCATCCCAAGATCCGCAAGCTCATCACCTGGCTGTCGTCGACCACATATTAAAAAAGAGCCTTATGTCCATTTTGGCGCCCGACTCCAACTCTTTTGAAAACATTAATTTGCAAGAATTATTGAAACTTATGGAGGCGCCAGGACCGGAAACTGAACCTGAGCCACAACGCAATTAATTTTTTTTATATGGTGCGATGTGTGGATCGGAAGCGGTGATGGCATTGCCTTTGCCATGACAATTAGTAGTAAGGTAGTTTAGTTGTTTTTAATATTGGGGGCTCACTATTGGGAGTGTCACGATGAGGGTGGCATATTTAAAAAAAAAACCCTCTATAATTGATAAAGAATAAAAAAAAAAGATTAACTTGCAAGAGTTATTAAAACTTCTGGCCCCAGAACCGGAAATTGAACCTGAGCCACAACGCGAATAATTTATAAATACCTATTTAATAAGAAATTTGAAAAAATAACTGATACGGATGGGATTCGAACCCACGATCTTCGGCATTCCGTGCCGACGCTCTAACTACTGAGCCACCGTATCCCATCAGAATCAGTCGAAATTTCAAATCTCTTTATACGCCTAGGGCGTGTGGTAATATCTATCGGAATACATTACGTATCCGACTCAGTGTTCCAAACTTTGCAGTTTTAGAAGGCACCGATGCGATATTACCAATTGTCTTAATATTTTTGTGAAATTTTTACATGTTTTAGCACATGTTGCACACGTATCAGTTGTATTGAAAAAACAACTGATACGGATGGGATTCGAACCCACGATCTTCGGCGTTCCGTGCCGTCGGTTCGTCGTTCTGGTTCTATTTAACTTCTACAACTAAATTTTTTTAAATCCAAAGATTAATCTATATTTTTGTAGGTACAACTACTTACTTAGATGTCATACTTGTTACTATTTAATGAACTTGTAGATTTATAATTATGGCGTACTCTGCAAGCCACAGGGTCACATACCTACTTCTGATCATGGTATAATAGTACGCTAACGCCTAAGGAACAGTTTATAACTAAACTGTAAGTACCTAGCTGGTACTAGTTATAATCTACAGCGTGTAACAGAAGTCCGAAATAATACATTAAGGGCGTATAAGGTACCCTAGAAACAATCTTTGAGAATAGGTTTTGGAACCGAACCCCTAACAATTTTTGAGTAAACCACGGTCAAAGATTTTACCAAAATCTTTTAAATACAGCCCTAGACATCAGCTGATAGGTGAATCAACACGAATCCGATTATTTACCTTCAATAAATTCTTTAAGTAAGCACTCTCAGCAGTAAGTACTCCATATTTTCACAGGTGATTCTCTACATGATATACATACATTAAGTATTATTTCGGACTTCTGTTACACGCTGTATAATCAAACAAATACTAGACGGTTTTTTAATTATTGCATTTTTAAAGTGGTCGTTCTTGCCCTTTTTTTTTACTTTGAATAGTTATAGCATGTTTCGTCATTATTAGTAGGTAATTCTAATGCAGCAAATGTTTAAAATCCAAGTTTATCTAAAGCGATTAAGTCTATATTCTTGCAATTAAATAATAATAATTTATAATATACAGTTTTTGGAAGTTGGTGGGAATGATTCCGGCAAAATGACTTCAGAAGGGCGGTCCATTTTATCAATGCAATCATTTAAAATCCGTTTACCTATACCTACTGTAAGTAGGTACTAAAATTGTATTAAAAGGTACCAAAAAGGTACTAAATGTTTATGATATTCAACACTCAAATTATTAACTTGGTTATGCCATTCTGACCATTATTGTAAAGAGATCTAATGATAATATAATCTACTTTAATGCGCTGTGCGAATGGCACAGCACTAATGTTTTATTGATTAATAATAATTATAAATATGTCTTATATGAAAAAGTAGTGTTATTTCGTCTCCTGTAAATGATTCCTTTGACCAACATTAGTATCAAATCACATCATCTGAACTATAATATTATTATAAAATTAAAGTAAGTTGATTTGTATTTTTGTTACCTTTGCACGCCTAAACCACTGAACTCTGAAATTTTGCATATACGTTGGCAGGTGTACAGACACGAACGTAGGATACCTTTCACCCCGAAAAAAGTACTGCTCCTGAGGAAATCAAATATGACGTTCAATGAAATAGAATAAGCGGACATGGGGTAATGTCCATTTTTGTACAACTGACAAAGTATATGCAAAATTTCAGGACGATCAGTTCAGTGGTTTAGACGTGAAAGAGTAACAAACAAACTTTTAAATAGTTACATTTTTTTTTTCATTATTTCGATTATTTTTCCACGATGTTACGTAGGTAGCTGCTCGTTAATATGCAATGAATGAGTCGTTTGTTGTGCTGCGCGCCAACTCAAGCGGAGCGTGTCATGGCGGCCAGGAATATTTGTATAGAAAAATAACAGAATTAAAATTGGTTTCGTGATTCAAGGGAAAGATCTCTGTTCTGTTGACCTACCTTCGTTGGTAAGTAGGTTCAATACAGATCGTTAACTACACGATGATAGCTACACCTATTTTAAATTAGGTATCTAAGTAAGTATCAACTAGCGACATCTGGTAGGCGGCACCCGCATTACTGATTTCTATTATTTTAACATTTTTATCAAATGGCAATAAATGAAAGTAATACAATGGTGTATAACATAATAAAACATGATTTTCTTAATAAACGCAAAAGAAAATCGGTTTTTTTTTGATTTGGTAACACAATTACGGATGTTTTCCATCGCTTACGGCAAAGGGAAGCGATCGAGGGCTGAACATTTAATGAAAATAAAATTCTTCCCTCGCGCATCCTAGGTAGTGAGTAGACAATAAATTAATTTATTAGTAGACAAGTGATTTGTGGGTAGACAATTGAAATGTTAACCTTATCTAGCCCACTATCCGAGAGCCTTCCACCTGGGAAAGAGTTACCATGGTCCATGGCTGACTTGGAAATCCCCGAGCAGACTTCGGACCCAAGTCGGCCGCAGCAACGACAACCTCTCCAGATGGTGGTTTTTGGACAGTGCCGATCTTCGGTGTGAGTGCGGCGTCTCCCCGCAGACAATGGCCCACCTTTTTTCCTGCGTCGCATGCTCTGCCACCTGCACGTTAGATGACCTGATGACTGCATCTGGGGACGCCCGTCCGCGTGGCAGTTTAGGTCTCCCAAAACTCCGCCAAAAAATTTAAAATATTTTAAAAATGCCATCGATTCGCACAGAAGAAGAAGAATCTAGCGCCCTTGTGAACCTAATAGCTTTGCAGTGTGTACATGCAAGGTACGATACTTCGAACCTACCCACGTGCTTGCAAAGCCGGTCCGTATCCAATGCGCCCCCACGACATTCAAAACTATTTTACCAAATTTAAATTATTAAAACTACAAAACCTGCCGAACTGTGTTAGGGCTAAGGATGACTATGGGGCGTGTTGCAAAACCTATCTCAGGATTTAGTTACTACTTGAAACTAGTTTGTAACCGACTTCAAAAAGGTAGTTCTACGTTATAAGTATGTCTGTATATTTTTGTTCAACTAAACTAGTTTTAAAATACTTGAATAATGAGATAGTTTCTGTAGTACGGCCCTTTGACAATGGTAATAATTTTGGGTAGGTAGTAGGTAGGTGTAGTACCTATGACCGACGAACCGACGAGATATTAGCTAACTTCCCATCAGATCGTAGTCTCGCTTCGCTGATGGAAAATCACCCTTACCTAGTCTACATACGTCATGGAAATTTGTAGAAGTCTTAAGAGCGCATGATCGTTGTATTGATTGGTTCAGAATCAGGCGTCCAGCTAGTGCGGCGCGGCCCGGCCGGCAGTTACCTCTGTGAAGTCCCGCGGCCGGGTGTATTCCTGTCTTGTCTCCGTTTCCATTGTAAGTCTTTGTTCTTACCTATACAAATCGCCTGAAGGGTGTGATTGGTAATGGATATTGTGTATAAGGGTAACGTAAGGGTGTTTGTGTGAGGGTCCGTGGGTGTATATAAATTACCTTATTATTTTATGTGCGTGTTATAAACTGCGTCGCTCAGCCGCCATGTTGCCTCAAAAACTGCTAGCAAAATGGATGCCTGAATGAATAATTTAAATGTGTATTGGAAAAACACTTCGAACTCTTCTTTAGGCTTATTTTTTTATTTCAGGTCGAATAAAATGCCGGTCTCCACTGATCCCAAGGTCAAATGGCCACCAGCACTTGAAGATTTTGATGAAAGTTCGAATTCTGACGCAGAATCAGTTGATGTGAGTACTTACCGAAACCGTATTTTAACGATATAGGTACCTACCTCCCCGGCCACAAAAAAAAAGGAACATACCCAATTGAATTTTTATATACCTCAATTTCCTGGCATAGAACGCCAATGGCATTCAATTCACCTTTCTACAAATCCTACTAACATTATAAATGTGAAAGTTTGTGAGCATGGATATTTGTTACTCTTTAACGCATAATCATTATACGTCAGAATAACATGTTATCTACAATTTATCAACAGAGCTACTACGCGGATGAAGCCGCGGGCGGAAGCTAGTTTAAAATATACGTATTTAAGTAATCTCTTATGATTTCTAGACAAATCCGGTTTCGCCCGATCCAGATGTAGATTCGGATGTAGTTCCTGATAGTGATACTGAGGATGCGGAAGCCCCGGTCGCGCCAGCTGTACCGCCGGCATCGACTCTGGTAAGTAAAATTATTTCATATTTTTTCCATAACACTAAGACATAATTTCACCAAGATTGAGTAGATCTCACTCGAGAGTAAATTAGGGGTTAATTTTTAGGAGACCGAGGTAAGATCCAAGTGTAAATACTCCATAATACATAATTATATTAATTTATACGTAATCCGCATAACTTCCGGTACAGTTATGCTCGAGCAGTCGAGAGTAAAAACTTTGGTGCAATCGGATCTAAGGCGAAGATAAATGCTACTTAAAGCGCCTCTTCGCGCTAATCTGCTATCTCGCTTCCACATTGAAATTGATTCATCTGCCTAGCCTTTTCCCAACTATGTTGGGGTCGGCTTCCAGTCTTACCGGATGCAGCTGAATACCAGTGTTTTACATGGAGCGACTGCCTATCAGACCTCCACAACCCAGATACTGGGTTACACGATACCCGTTGATAAGACTGGTTAGACTGGGGCTTCTGACTACCCGTAACGACTGTCAAAGATCTACAATTGACAGCCGGGGCCAACAGCTTAACGTGCTATCCGAGGCACGGATAGTGATAATTAATTTATAAAACACACATAACTTACGAAAAGTCAGAGGTGCGCGCCTTGGGTTCGAACCCGAGACTACTGACTTGCCAGTCAACGGTCACCACCACTATCACGACTCACATTGAAATTGATTGAAAATATAAAATCAATGAATATAGTATATGAAGGAGAACAACATTACAAAGTTCTAGCAAAAATTACAGCTTGATCGAAACTTAACTAATTGCATAATTTGTCATTTTTAGGAACTACTTGATCATGTGGTCCGCATGGCTGCGATTAATACCAGGACACTAAGTGAGTATTTTTAAATGTAATATCACTTTAAATAAAGTTGTCGCTAATTTAATAAGACAATTATGTTCGGAACTATAAAAAAAACCGGCCAAGTGCGAGTCACACTCGCGCACTAAGAACCTACCTACCATTATTTATTATATCATATTCATAACATTAGATACCCAAGCGTCTACCTGTTGCTGTCATTAGTATTGAGCAATTAGACACTTTAAAGCAGTGTCTTAACCTTTTTCATGACATGGCCCCTTTAGTATGAAGAAATATTTCGCAACCCATGATTCGATTTAGTGCAATCACTTTCAATCTAAAGAGGTTTACATGACTAAAGTGAAGATTTTAAGAATTTAAATTTAAAAATCATAACTTCTAAACAACCGATTTTCGGGGAACATAATAGTTATGTTGCGTTTAGACAAATCATTGAGATGTCATGTAAAAAATATTTGGACCACTATAAATATTGGCATATTATAAGAAGAAGAATTTCCTTAGTTTAAAATATGATGTTATTATCATTTTCATCAACTTTAGTCCTACAAAGAGATATATCATACTGTAAAACTTGTGTTAAATCTAAAATAACGTTCTAGGCTTTATAGGATATTTTATAAAATTCATATTAAAAATAAAAAAATGTCCTTGTCTCTGTCTCAAAAAATATTTTTTTTGTTAAAGTATTAACTTTATTATTTGTAGGTTAGGTATGCATATTATATAATATGTATTTCAGGCAAAAATGTTGTTTCAACATTTATATTTTACAGATGAGATTTGGAGGCTGGCAATTTTCACCCACGGAGAAGAGAAAGAGAGGATCCGTCAGATGATAAATGAGTTCTCCAATAAAATGACACTGCTGGAAGGCCATATCAAAACACTGGAGGGGTTCAACTGGGCACCCAGTACCTTGGAGCAGGAGTTGGAGACTCGTTATCGTGAGCTCGAGAATATCGATGAACTTTACAGAGTTCACGTTGACATTTTCGATAATTAAAAAGTCGAAAAACAGTACTGTTATTTCCAGTATTTTAATCTTGTTCAATAGTTAATTTTGGAGGAAATGCCTAGCCTAACCTAGGTTCCATTTAAAAAAAAACTAGGTGCTAATTTTGGCTATTTCTAAACATTCAATCGACTTACACCGACTCCAAAATGAACGTTTGTACGAGTTAATTATTCTGGCATTATATCTCAGAATACAAACAAAAACCAGAAGCCGTCAAATCTGAAAAAAGAATCAACATAAAAATTAACAAATAAACAAAACATTTTATTATGTATAATATTATTCTTGTATAATTTTTAATTATAAGTGCTGCTGAAGAGTTTGTTTCGCTGTATCTCTCGGCGGGTAGTTTCGACTAAAGGCGACGTTTTAAAAACGCTCCCCAAAAAAAAGTTATTTAAAAATAGATATTAATATTAAATTTTAATATATATGACAAAAATTATTAGCTGACATAGCCTACCTGCCGGTTGAGTGTTTCTATCGACTTATTACTATCACTTCACTTCTATTTCTTCACTTCTTTCAACTATTTAAAATGGACCCAATGCAGAACACACTGTCTGAATTGATAAACTTGTTCAACAAGCGAATGACTGACTTCGAGGCGCAGATACCAAAAGCAACATCCACAGGATCATCAACATCCAACCTTGCCTCGGAATTTGCAGCTTTTAGAGTGTTTATAACTCAGGCCGTTAGCAACCTCCAACGGCAAGTTCAATTGCTTGCTAATAGCATTGACACTATGGAGAAGCGCGGCCGGCGAGGCATTCTGCTGCTACATGGTGTGCCGGAAGAGAAGGATGAAGATACTGTACAAGTTGTCATCAAGATACTGAAGACACGGATGGATATGGCCGCTTTCTCAGTCAATGACATTAAGAGATGTCATAGGATGGGCAGATCTACATCTCAAAAGGCCAGACCAATTTTATTTAAGCTCCGGGATGTAGCTGTTCGTGATAAGATTTGGTTCAGTAAAACCAATCTTAAAGGATCAGGTATAACAGTCTCTGAGTTCCTGACAAAGGTGCGGCACGAGCTGTTCATGGCGGCGCGGGAGCGTTTTGGTGTCTCCAAATGCTGGACAAGGGATGGCTCCGTGTATGTGTTTGGGAACGGCGGTACCCGACATCGGATAGCATCGGTGGCTGACTTCGACACAATTGGCCAAGAGAATACCATCACTGTGCCTGCTACTACATCTGCGATGGCTAGCTCTCCGGAGAAGACCACTAATACGCGGTCCAAGCGTACAGGTCATAGAAAATAATTTCCTTTATTTGTAGTCAGTAATCTAATCACAGTTCGGGTAATTTGAAATTTTGGAGTTTACTTTTGTTTGTGAACGTGCTATTTACCCACTTATTATCTTTCCTAACACTTTTGTTTCTAATAACATCTTATGCAAAAATATCTATTATTACTTCCTTCCACCTTCACTAAAAAACTTCGTAAGTTATATTTTTATTTATCAGTTGTCTTAATGTTTTTGTCAATCTAACGTCAAAATGTCACTTCACTTCTGTCATCTGTCATTATCTCTTCCCACGTTCCATTTCAGGCATGCTGAATTGGTACATATTTTATAAATTAAAAATTACGTTTAGTTTTTGCAAATTGCCCGACTGTATTCTTTGGTTTGTACAAGTTATTTTCACTAGAATTAGAAGTTTAAAAAATTGTGATCACACTGCCGGCGGAAGGCGTGCAAGCAGTTTATATCTATTGTATTGTGTTATACTGATACTATTATTATTTTTTGCTTAAATTTAATATTATTAGCTTAAATATTAATATTTTATAGTTTACGTACATAATCTATATATTTTATATTGTATTTATGTCTATATGTAATAATAACAGTAGCGACTCTGAGGCCTTTTTATCAGCATGTAGCAATGATGACAGTTTTACTAGTATTCCGACACTAGCAGACGCTCTTGAGTCACAGTTTTCCGACGTTCCTAAAAATTTTAATGTTGTCCATATCAATGCTCAAAGCATTCCGGCCCATTTCCCTGATATGCTGGCCAGCTTTGACTGTAAGAGCATACATGCTATTCTTATTTCAGAGTCTTGGCTAAAACCTTGTCTCCCTTCCTCGTCTTACTCTTTACCCGGTTTCCAACTAGTCAGGAATGATCGCACAAATGGCGGTGGCGGTGGTGTAGCCATCTATCTTCGTTCAAACATTACATACACAATTGTTAGCATGTCTGCACAACCACCACCGTCAAGTGCTGGTGAGCATCTATTTCTTGAAATCGAGCTTCACCACTCAAAGCTCCTCCTCGGCGTTTATTATTGCCCTTCTCTTCGCATCAACTTTTTCTCTTCTCTGGAAAACATTTTGGAAAATCTCGTTGCCTCTTACAGTCACACTATCATAATGGGAGATTTTAACACCTGCCTTCTCAAAAATGATTCCCGCTCTTCTTCTCTTCACTCCCTGATTGAATCTAGTAATCTTTCTATCCTTCCTTTAGACGCTACTCACCACTTTCCAAACTCTGTCCCTTCTCTACTTGATCTCATCTTCGTTTCTTCTTGTGATCATGTTGCTAAGCACGGTCAGCTCACAGCCGACGCCTTTTCCTATCATGATCTCATTTTTCTCTCGTATAAAGTCCGTCCCCCTAAAGCCAAATCAAAAACTCTTATGTTGCGCAATTTTGGTGGTATGGATCTCGATAATCTTCGACAAGACTTTGGCCACATTGACTGGGCTCCTTTAATAGACTCAGAGTGCATTGACGAAAAAGTCCAAATTTTCACAGACAATTTGGTTCGGCTGTATGACGTCCATGCTCCTATAAAGGCGGTAAAAATAAAACATCTACCTGCGCCATGGCTGACGGACGAAATAAAGCTGATCATGGCTCGTAAAGTAGCAGCAAAGACCAAATTTAAGCGTCATCCTACTCCGTCAAATTGGGATAGTTTTGTGGATGCCCGTAACCATAGCAATAAGGTGTGTAGGTGTGCGCAACGCAAGCACATTCACAGCTCGGTTGAAAATGGAGACTCAGCAAAGGTTTGGAAGTTTCTTAAATCAATGGGAATCGGAAAATCTCGTCAAGAGAAAACTCCTCAGAACTTAGATTTAAACTCATTAAACTGTCATTTTTCTTCTTCGTCTAATTTTGATAGGACAACTAAATTAAACACAATTAATCACCTTTCCACTCTTCCGACTCCCGATTATTCCTCATTTTTCTTCAATCAATTTACCAGTTGTGATGTTAGAAAGAGCGTTATGTCTATTACTTCTAACGCTGTTGGAAGTGACTGTGTCAGCCGTAATATGATCCTTCCCATCCTCGACGAAATCCTTCCTGTCCTATGTCACATACTCAACCACTCAGTTTCCAGTGGTGTTTTTCCTACAGCGTGGAAAGACGCGCAAATCACACCTTTACCTAAGAAATCCAATCCTATTTCCTTCTCCGATTATCGTCCAATATCCATTTTACCTTTCCTATCCAAAGTCCTGGAACGGCTTATTCACGCTCAATTAAATTCATTCCTATGTAAGAATAAGCTCCTAAATCCTTTCCAATCCGGTTTCCGTCCTGGTCATAGTACCTCTACAGCCTTGGTGAATATTACGGATGACATCAGACTTGGCATGGAAAATGGCAAGTTAACGGTGCTTGCGTTGCTTGACTTTAGCAACGCCTTTAACACCGTTGACTTCGACATTTTGCTTGGCATACTTCGCTCTGTTAACATATCTCCAATGGTGATTGATTGGTTCCGTAGTTACCTTTATGGCCGCCGACAGCGCATTCGTATTGAAGATACTTTGTCTTCATGGAACAATACGACAACTGGCGTGCCTCAGGGTGGCGTACTTTCCCCATTACTTTTTGCGTTATTCATAAATTCCATCACAAATTCTTTGCATTCTTCCTACCACCTTTACGCTGATGATCTTCAGATTTATTCACAAGCCTCGCTTGAAAGATTACCCGAAACCGTAACCAAAGTTAACGATGACCTAACAAGAATATCTAATTGGAGCAAAAATCACGGACTGAGAGTCAATCCAATAAAAACCCAGGTCATTGTTATTGGCAGCTCTCGAATGGTTTCCAGAATAGATTGGTTTAAACTTCCTCAAGTAATATTTGATGGCAGCCAGATACCTTTTAGCGACAAAGTCAAAAATTTAGGTATATATATTGATAATACTTTGTCTTGGGGTCCACAGTTGCAAGAAACCAGTCGCCGTATATTTGCGTCAGCAGGTTCTCTGCGACGGTTACGTAACTTTCTTCCTACGGCCACCAAGATTGCGCTTACACAGAGTCTTCTTCTTCCCATTCTTGATTACGCTGATGCCAGCTATCTTGATCTTACTGAGGACCAATTAAATAAGCTTGAGCGACTCCAGAACTTGTGTATAAGATTTATATTTGGTTTACGCAAATATGATCACGTCTCTGAATTTCGCGCTAAACTCAAGTGGCTTCCTATACGACTTCGCCGGAATGCTCACATTTTGTCACTACTTTACAGCATTTTGTTTCACCCCACAACTCCCTCATATTTGAAAGAACGTTTTGATTATGTCTGTGATACTCATTCATTGTCTTTGAGATCGTCCGTAAACTTAAAGTTAAAGATGCACGCGCACTCAACAAATTTTTTTGACCGGTCATTCACTGTGCAGGCTACCCGCTTGTGGAATGGGTTACCAATGAAAGTGCGTCGTGCTCAATCGTTGCCAGTTTTTAAAAAAATGGTCAAAGATCATTACTTAGCTCTAATCTAAATATTACTAATATTCCTTTGCATTACCTATTTATGTATGTAATATATTTATATATTATATATAATATTTATTTATGTATATAATACCTATATATATATATATTGGTATTTATGTATCATTTTAAAATAAGTATTTATAGTAGGTATCTATGTAGGTATATAAGTTTTTGTGCACATCGCCAAACTGCCTGTTGTATTATGTTATCAGCATCTTCATATTTCATTGGTTGTCTGGAAGAAATTGCTTTTAGTGATAAGACCGCCAATTGTACATTTTCGATCATGTTATTTAATGTATCTTTGAAAAATTTTTTTTTTGATGTGCAATAAAGTATATTCTATTCTATTCTATTCTATTCTATCTTCTCTTTACAGCTAAAGCACTAGGAAACGGTAGTAAAAATCTTAATTAATCTTAATCTTAATCTTTTAAATGTTTTCAATTAAACTAAAAAACGAAATAATACTTCTGGATTGTACTGTATTCTGAGATTTGTATGAGTGGCAAAAGAAATCATGAAATATCCTGAAAGAGAAGATCTGCCAATGCCAAGATTGTTAACACATAGACAGGGAAGAGAATAATAGACTGTGTAAGACTTTGCAATGTGCTACATAGTCGTGATATTGCTCTCGTTAAATGGTGCTCGAAACGGAACGAACTTCTATGATTGTTATAAAAATGGAGGCGGCCATCAGATGGTTGAGTAGATAGATTGTGATTGCTTAGAAGATCGCTATTAACATCATACTTTTACGAGAGCATTATTACGACTATTAGTACGCTGCAATATGTCGTTGTTGCTAAGGTATGTCAACGGTTTTTACCCCTTTTTAAAAGTATTATACATTTGGAGTATTTTTTATAAGTACCTATATTAATAACTAAAATTAAACTACTTCTTACGTCGGAGTTAAACTCGTTTAATATTCTGGAAGTTAAACCTATCATTAAGTGGGTAACTAGTTGCTTAATTTTTTACTTCAATACCGCCTTTAAAAGCTCAAAAGACTGTTGTTTATACCAATTTATTTTAAATCTCTTTTATAAAATTTAGTTTAGTAGGGATCGCATGTTGCTTGGGGCTAATTTAACGGCATTGTTCATGAGGCAAAGATTAGTATGATAAATTGATTTTTTGTGTCACTTTATCCATTCAAAGAAACAATATAAATGTATTAAATGTGAATAAATGTTGTGGAACCAACTGATTGTTGTAAAAAAAATATAATTGTGGTCGATTTTATCGTCAATTTTTTCTTATAAACATTTTCTAAAATATATAAATCTTTTCTAAAATATAAAAAAAGACAGAATTATAAGTCATGGCATCTCGTAGCAATGTACAAGCACAGTATAATAACCATATATTGTACTGTGGTACAAGGGTAAAAGATCAAACTTCGATTATTATTTCATTTAATCTGGTTTTTTATTAAAATTGTGTACCTATTCTCCTTGAAACATTTTTAATCTCAATAATTTTATACTATATTTTATCATAGACAAGTATACATAATATTTACTAAAAAACGAAAAACCTAAATAACTTAAAAATAAAATAATGATTAACCTATAAATAAAAAACTGATAAATTCTTGATGATTGATTGATGATTGATGATGAAATCGTCTACAATACGTCTCATTATATGTCTATAAGTGTCCTATATTAACTTAAGGAATTCAGTAAAATTGAATGTCTTCAGGAATATAGTTTCTTCATGTGAGCTCTGATTAATATAATCAATGTACCTAGTACTATATCTTTAGCAATGCATACCTACTCTAAGAGTTTCTAAATCACTCTTCAAGACGTGATATGTAGAATAACTGTTGTAATTTTCGATGTCATGTTTCCTTTTTTTTTTCGTAGATATGTCAGGGTTTCAAGGAAATTGTAATAGAAAGAGATTATTCAATAAATTGGTGTACAAATGTGGTCTTTATTTTTTCTCCCATTACTTTTTAATTTAATGAAATCCATAATTAAAAATGGAATTAAATAAATAATGAATCAATTAAAAAAGGAATTGTTGTCGGTTTTATGATGAATAGCAAAAATTGTTAATCCAATGAAAGTAGTAGGTAGTATGGAAGCTTTGGTATGCTTAATTGACTTACATTTTCCCTTACCTTGCCTTATGGTGATATATGATAATGAAGAATCAATTAAAAATGAATTACATTAATTGAATCAATTAAAAATTGAATTTTAGTCGATTTTATGATGAATAGCAAAAAATTATCCAATGGAAGTGGTAGTCATCATCTGCCTAGCCTTTTCCTAACTATGTTGGGGTCGGCTTCCAGTCTTACCGGATGCAGCTGAATACCAGTGTTTTACATGAGCGACTGCCTATCAGACCTCCACAACCCAGATACTGAGTTACATGATACCCCTAGGTAAGACTGGTTGTCAGACTTTCGGGCTTCTGACTACCCGTAACGACTGTCAAAGATCTACAATTGACAGCCGGGGCCAACAGCTTAACGTGCTATCCGAGGCACGGAGAGTTATAATTAATTTATAAAACGCACATAACTTACGAAAAGTCAGAGGCCTTTGGTTCGAACCCGAGACCTCTGACTTGCCAGTCAACGGTCACCACTACTAGGCTGAAATATTATCTGACTTACACTATTGTCTTATTACTGACAGGTAGGTATATCAACTTTAGATTCTAAAGTTGTACCTACTTGTGATACTAATGATGAATCAATTAAAAATTGAATTTTATAATCGATTCACAGTCGATAGAAAAATTAAAAATCCAAGGTAAGTGGACTATCTGTGGACTTATGTATGGTCGGCCAAGAAAGTGGTGTTGATTCGTATCCTAGTCATCGAAAATGACAACAAGGTTTATATCTATTAAAAAGATATCACTGAAACAGATGCAAAATATTGACATAACCTTGAAAAGTATTCATACGTCATAAGTCACTTATAAGTGCATTACATTTTAACCTTTATTATAAGTGGATGAGACATTAATTTCTACAAAGAAAATTTAAATGTTTCTAAATTTAAAAGCATAAAAACTATTTAAAAAGATGGCAATAGAAGTGTCACATATATATATGTGTCGATACATGTCGATATATGCAAGCGAAACTAATCTTTATAACCTGTGAACCTGTAAGCGGCATTCAACCTTAGGGTGATACACCACTTTTTTGGCCAACTAACATAGATCAGTCCGTTACTATTTTTGCTTGAGTGCACTATTTACCGAATTCTTTGCCGTAAGTTTTTTTAACGAGTAACAAATTGTGCGAATGGTGAACCTTATTAGTGTTCGTAAGGAGGTAAATGACAGTCATTGTAACATTTTCATTGTATATGCTCCATGATAAACACACACTGTAAACAGGGAAACATTATAGAGGTTATCGCGTTCAAGGATTTCTTTTTAACTTAGCTACCTTCTACAGCGTGTAACAGAAG
The DNA here is from genome assembly GCA_936450705.2 of Protodeltote pygarga. Lineage (NCBI taxonomy): Eukaryota > Metazoa > Arthropoda > Insecta > Lepidoptera > Noctuidae > Protodeltote > Protodeltote pygarga. The sequence goes on from OW388248.2 coordinate 19,024,809, forward strand.
TCCGAAATAATACTTAAGGGCATGTATGTATATCATGAAGAGAATCACCTGTGAAAATATTGAATGGAAAAGAGGCATTTCTTTTTTCATACAAAATAATTCTTTCGATTTCATTTTCTTCAATAATGACAGATTTTATTATCCTATGCGTACCTAGTGCTTACTTAAAGAATTTATTGACGGTAAATAACCGGATTCGTGTTGATTTACCTTTCAACTGATGCCTAGGGCCGAATTTGAAAGATTTGGGTAAAAACTTTGACCGTGGTTTACTCGAGTATTGTTTGGGGTTCAGTTCCAAAACCCATGCTCAAGGATTGTGTATAGGGTACCTTATACGCACTTAATGTATTATTTCGGACTTCTGTTACACGCTGTATATCGACATATTATCTCAATTACAAACGTCGCGTCGCCCTTTGTAACTCCCTGATCAAATCTCTGTACAAGGCTACACGTGTACGCGAAATTGTAAGCAGTTCATTATTTTGACCCCTGCTATTGCACCAAGCTTATTTTTGTAACAAAGGTCTGTTATTTGTTAAAAGGAATTATTTAAAACATGTTTTGTGGCTTCGTTAACGTTACAAACTGCTACAATAAACTGATACTGGCAGACTGAAAGCCGGGAGTAGATTTAATTATTTAATTCATATTATAATTTGTATTGTCGTGGTGGCGCATTGGTTTCGGGCCCGCTTTGCAAGCGCGTGGGTGTAAGTTCGAACCTAACATGCACCAATGTGACTTTTTCAATGTCATATGTACGTTCTTAGTTAATCTAAGACACCACTGACTAACGGTGAAGGAAAGCATCATAAGGAAACCTGGACTTTAATAGTCTCAAATCGCCAACCCGTAGTGAGCTTAGCGTGCTCAATCCTTCTCTGTATGAGAAGAGGCCTTTGCCCTACATTGGGACAGTTACAGGCTGATTTATTAATTTATAATTAATATTATAAAACCGTTTCGAAGTTATTATATAGTATTTTTACTCCAAAATTCCCAAGATTGAATCTTTTTTATAAATCATATGGTCGAATTCTGAGCTTGATTTGTGCGATATATTGACTTCTTAAGTGACTGCACAAGAAGTTTTCAAAAGGATCAATTCTGGCGCATTTTTAGGATAAAGTGTCAGTTTGGTCGCTAAAACGTTGCCTCTAGGAAGTTAGGCTTGGCACTGGGTAGGCAGGACAGAGGATCCCAAGCATGATACAGATGAGTCAGTGATACTTGCAGTGCACTTTATAAGAAGTTATCGCCTCCGAACTTTATCGTAACGGGCGGTGGCGTGAAGAAGCGGAGCTCCCGCCTTTGCCTTTTTTTTATAACCACCTAGAAATAGGAGCCCCGCTACGCGAGGCTCGCTGCGCTCCTTCGAGCTATCTTGGCAGGTGGTAATCAAATACTTTTAACTAATCATTTAGTCACAAGTACCAGCATCATTGAGAAAAAGTACTTTTGACTGGTTAAGGTTTTTGACTGTAGCGTATATACGTATATGCTTTCGGTTTAACTCAGTTCTATTTTTTTAATGTTATTTTTTCGATTAAAAGATGTGCTAAAATTGATTATAGCAGTACCTATAAAAAATCGGGTGTAGAGGGCTAGCTAAAAATATTAGTTATCGCAACATAATTTCAACATAAACTTGTGTTGCAACAACTAGCCAGCTATGAGCTAGCCCGGGGCACCTGTACCTAATTTTAGACCCTCACCCTCTTCGCAAGGGGTGGCAGAACGTACCTACAAATATAATACACAACATCACCTCCATAACTCATCTTATTGATTGTGATTGCGTCTCTCTTGCACCGACATGAAATCAAATACTGACTGTACTGACTTTGCCAATGTACGGCCATTACTTCAGTTATTGATTTTTATTGCATCTCTCTTGCACCAATATCGAATGCTATGTTAAACTACTATCTGACGGACAGCAAAACCCACTCCAAATTAGCACCCTTGTTAATGCTGGGGCCACATCATAGACTGATCTCGTAATAATGAGTTAATTTATATTTTTGTGATTTTTTTACATGGCTAAAAAAATCACAAAAATATAAATTAACTTTAACTTTTCCCAACTATGTTGGGGTCGGCTTCCAGTCTTACCGGATGCAGCTGAATACCATGTAGTTTTTTACATGGAGCGACTGCCTATCAGACCTCCACAACCTAGATACTGGGTTACACGATACCTCTTGGTAAGACTGGTTGTCAGACTTTCGAGCTTCTGACTACCCGTAACGACTGTCAAAGATCTACAATTGATAACCGGGGCCAACAGCTTAACGTGCTATCCGAGGCACGGAGACTGAAAATTAATTTATAATACATGATGTAGCACATGCTAGCTTATTATTCAACTAGCTTTTGCCCGCAGCTTCGCCCGCGTGGATGTTGAACCAGGATAAAATTTATATTTTTTGTTAATCCAGGAAATATGGTTTTTATGTTTACCGAGTTCTATTCAAATCAAAAGTGTTTAGGTAACAAACATCTTCACAAACTTTTATTAGTGCAGATTAGTAATGTTATGATATGACAGTTCAAGTCCGCCCAAGTCAGTTGTTTTTGCGAGTTTCTTATTAAGCAAAACATGTGCATAAACATTTAAATTATTCAAAATATTTATTATTGAAAACATTATATATTGCCATTAAACATTATCCAGGACGATGCAATGGATAGAGCGAAGGGGAAGCGAAAAACCCGAAAAGCAGACCCCACTATCATGTGGGAATAATTATTGCACAGGAGAGAATGAGAGATTTTTTTAAATATACCTATTGTATTGTATATGTTTTGCACATTTGAGAGCAATTATTCCAACAAAGATTAGTTAAATATTTAAGTCTTACTAATGTATAGGGCAAAAGAAAAAGTTATAAGTGCGCCTCGCATATTTTATTGCATAATTTCTGACCTAATAAAGCGAAAAACCTATGTAAAAGAAAAAAAGTTTCGTATCAATATCAAATCCGAACCAGGATATTTAGAAAAACATACAGATTACTTTGTTTGTAGTTTAGCTCTCGGGAGCTAAAATGTACAGAGAGTCAGGACTGGTGACCCGAGAGCAAACGACATACAGTCTATGTGAGGAGAAGCTGGTCCTGAGATCGACACTCGCAGACTTCTCATGGCGAAACAAACGCCCACAGGAAACTACACTCGCTTAAATTGAAAGGGATAAATGTGGAGAATTAGTGGTACATGGTGTAAACACTGTCTCGCCAATACCGAAACCCGTTAGAATTTGCGCCTTGATGATTTGCAGATAATTTACATTAAGCCATCAGGCCATCATTTTCTGGGTCCCTTTACACAATTTCAAAGGCGTTAAGTTCCGAAGAAGCATAATCGGGACACCGACCTTCAACTTAATGACGTCCGTCGGAAGTCCACTTGCAGTGAGGGAATTCAGGAATTTTACAGAATAATGAGTGGCGTCATCTTGATTGACAACAGTGTTTATAAATGTGTAAAACACTTCATTCCCTTTCATTTATAAAAGAATGCATTCGTTGATTGCTGCAGCTTGATTATTTTTGGGCGTTTTGAGTTGGAAAATTCTTGAGCATGTGGATTCCTACTCAGCCGCCCATAATTATTGTCAAGCTCAACTTATGAATACAGGATCATAAAAATAATCGTTTCAAAAAACCATTCACCTCATCAGCCCCAGTTCCTCGCGTCACCACAGGCAGCGTTCAGTGGAAATTGCCGCTGAACATAACTGTGACACCACCCATTATGTGTTGGTTCCTACAGATGTCTTTTAGAGTTCTGTGTACCGCATCAACTGCTTTTCTGTTTGTCATTATACATTCATCCCATCATACGATCAAAGAACAATTCTTAAGCAAATGCCTGCCTTGTCACTATTTCGTGACACATCACAAACAGGTGTTTCGTTGCTCTGTAAATTGATGGGAATCCTAAACATGGTGTGCGCTGTTTTGTCACCAGAAAACAACGTGGCAGTAATCGCCGAAGACGCTACTGCAATTGTAATTTTGCCCTGCCTCCCTGCAAGGATGCCAGTGGTTATAAATATTTTTCCTGTCCCATCAGGAGTATCCAAGAAAATTATTTTTCCTCAGATTTAAATCGACTCCTAACGCCATCTAGTTAAGAAAAAGGAAACATTATGTTTTAAATAATAATAATTTTAATGCTTCAAATTAAAGCGGATTTTTTTTATAAGCTGAAATTTTTAAAAGTATAATCCCACACGATGCGCGTTGCTTCCTTCGGGTTTGAAATTGAAATATTTAAAAAAGAATTCCGCTGATCTAAATAGACTCTAACGCCATCTAGAACACTATGTTTTAAATAATATAAATTTTATAAATGTTTCAAATTAAAGTGGTGAAGTTTTTTACATACATACATAGACTCACGCCTGTTTCCCAGAGGGGTAGGCAGAGACAACGGATTTCCACTTGCTACGATCCTTGCATACCTCGTTGCATATACGTTTTTTATAAGTTGAAAAATTATTAAAAAGCATGTTTCCTTCGGGTTTCAGCCGGTAAGTAATAAAAGTCATTAAGAATGTAATACCACAAAAATACATATTAATTTCAATGACAAAAAAAAAATACAAAAGAATCCACAAAAAGTTTGCGGAACTGGGGATCGAACCCAAAGCCTTACACTTCCAAGGCGTTCGCCCGACCGGAAGGCTATGAAGTCTGTTGACATGTAGATAAAATAATCGTTCCTAAAAGATATTATTATGTTATGTTATGTAATGTTTAGCTCCTTGTGGATATAGCGTGATAATATTTTGTAAATTGAAATTTAATAATATTTTTCCCAACAACAACAACAATTCTGCAGCAAATTCTAGAAATACGCTGCTTACTACAATACTGCTCATCCCCCATAATTATAAACGTAATAATTTATACCCTATAAGTTGACTAAGAATTTAAAAAGTATATTTGCCGAATTTCAACTAAATCTGTCCAGTAGTTTTCGCGCCAATCAATTACATACATACTTCGTTACGATTTTATTATATGTATATAGATATTCTAATTAAATAATGAGTTAATTACCTTGCCATCTGTGTTTGACACTGCTGTTATGGTAAATTAACTTAGAAGTTTGGTTTTTCCACAGCTTCAAGGGACTGTAGACCTGAGTGTTTTAATTTCAACTCAGACAGACAGACGGACAACAAAGTGATCCTATAAGGGTTCGGTTTTTTTCTTTTTAGATACCTACTTGTACTTGTAATGTACTTAATGTTAAAACCACAGTTTTAAAAAAAAGAATGTGAGCCGTCAGCCTGATATTAGAATAGAATAGATAAGAAAAGAAAAAACAGTTATTAAACACAAATGTTTTTTTATTCTATTCTATTCTATGAAGAATGGCAGGTGTATTCTAAATCTGAAAAAAAATCCTACTATCTTAAGTGTGAAATGGCTACCGTAGCAATGTACAAGCAATGTACTATCGCGGACACGAACGGTGCACCACTTAGTGGTCAAAATGCTTTGAACGATGCTACGTGCGTAGGGACGGGGCTAGCGCTACGTTTGGACACCGGGTGCAAGCGATTCTAACCTTAAGAGTGTTGCACCGGCTTTGTCCACGATAATATCAAGCATCCACTCAAGGGTAGATTTAAAAAAAACAATGCAGGTCCTTTCATTTGTCAACCGAAAAGCTGAATAGGTACTTTGTAGATTGCCGATTACTTGTAGCCGGCGAAACGTGGGTGTACTTTATATACCTACCTCTGCCTACCCCTCTGGGGAATACAGGCGTGAGTCTATTAAAAAAAAACTTTACAAGTCGCACATAGGAATTGTCAATTCACGCAATTAGAAATCCCTTTAATTTAGACATAGAAACGAAAGCCAACAACTAGTTGCTAATAAAGATACAGATCGTAGTTTCCAATCTCAACGGAGATCAGCCAACTACGCAGGAGATATTATAAGTAGTGCTCAAGTGTGTGCGCAACAGGTGCACTCGCTATTCCCTCTCATAGGCCGATGGGACGGCAAACCGACACGACCGAAGAGAGATCGGGCGCAGGGCCAACGGCTTTATGTACGTGCTTTCCGAGGCACGGAGTATGTGATAATTAATTTACAATACGCATATAACTGCGAGCCATGGAAATTTTTAGAACTGTTAAGAGCGCATGATCGTTGTATTGATTGGTGTAGGCGTCCAGCCAGGGCGGCGCGGCCCGGCAGTTACCTCTGTGGAAGTCCCGCGGTCGGGTGTATTCCTGTCTCGTCTCTGTTTGCACTGTAAGTCTTTGTTCTTACTTATACAAGTCGCCTGAAGGGTGTGAGTAGCAATGTATATTGTGTATTTTGCAACGTAAGAGTGTTAGGGTGAGGGTGCGTGTGTGTAAGTAAATTACCTTTATATGATTTTGTGTGCGTGTTGTATACTGCGTCACTCTGCCGCCATGTCTGTCAAAAACTGCTAGCAAAATGGATGCCTGATCGAATGATGAATTTAAATGTTTATTGTAAAGACTCTTCGAACTTTTCTTTAGGCTTATTTTTTAACCGCCTTCAAAAAGGAGGAGGTTCCTTGTTCGGCTGTCAATGCATGTTTTTTTTTGTATGTTCACCGACTTCTCCGTCAATTGTGGACCGATTTTGAAAATTCAAAATCAAATCAACATATTCCCAAGTTGCTCCCATAGAAATATTGTCATGATCTGATTATGGACTTACGAGATATGGAACGCAAGTCCTTGTAGAATAATAGCAGAATTTTTGTAAAGTTTATACGTGCAGTCGATGACTGTCGAGACAAGAGGAAGAAGGGGGGATATGTGGTCGTGTGAGGTATCGTTTGAAAGGGCTTTTCATAAGGATTTCAAATATTAGCTTCACAAAAGTCTGGAATTAGTCTTAGACACCACTAAAAATCGTAAAAAAATTTTTTTTTATAAAAAATAAAACCTACTTCAAAAGGTTCAATAGGAACTATTAATTAAGCTTGAAATAACTTTAAAACGTTTTGAATTCGGTTCGAAGCTCTAAGTTCCAGCCTCTTTAACCTTCACATTAAGAACTTGACTTGGAACCGACTCCAAAAAGTTTTAAAGTTATTTCAAGCTTTTTAGTTCCTTTTGAAGTCGGTTTTATTTTTTATTCTTTTTAAATTTCAGCTTGAACAAAATGCCAGTACCCACGGATACCATGGTCAACTGGCCACCAGTACCAGTAGATTTTCTTGACAGTTCTGACGAAGACAGTTCTGACGAAGATACAGTCGATGTGAGTACTTACCGAAACTGTGTTTGAACGACTTACATACTAGGTACCTACATAATAGATTTTTCATATACCTAAATTTCCTGGCATAGAACGACGGGTACATATTAGAATATCGAAAATTAAAATACCTACGGCTAAAATGTGAACGTTCAAAACATCGAAAATTTAAATATCGAATGTATCATAATATCGAAAATTGTTATATCTAACCTTAAAATGTCTAACATTGAAATGCCGAGTGATAGAAATAGGTACTTATCTAATGATTAAAAATATCGATAGTCATTATACCTAAGTTCAAAATGTCAACATTTGATACACCCAAGTTCATTTCAAATTCAAATACCTACACGCGCTAATAGCGCACCAACTGGTGAACAGCCGTTCGACTACGAAAATGCAATGGGTCCAGTAAGTAAAATTATTTCATATTTTTTCTTTTCTGTAACTCTAAGACCCAATTTCACCAAGATAGAGTAAATCTCAGACGAGAGTAAATTAGGGGTTTTTTCAAGAATAATCTATTCTTATGAGACCGATGTACTTTAAGAGTAAATATGGAGTGTAATATTATTAATTTCCGGTTGAGTTATGCTCGAGAAGTCCAGAGTAAAAACTTTGGTGAAATCAGATCTAAGGCGAAGATAAATAGATGCTACTTAAAGCGCCTCTTTGCGCTAATCTGAATATACCCTTCTAGTAAGAAATATAAGAAAGATACATTGTGGACAAGATGATAATAGATATTATTACCGTGACGTAGTCTACAACTTATCAACAGACCACGCAGGAGAAGCCGCGGGCGGAAGCTAGTTTAAAATATATTTACGTCATCTCTCATAATTTCTAGGCAGATCCAGATTCGCCCGATGTAGGGACTATATCGAGCGCCAGTGAAAATGGGGATGAGGAAGTCTCGGACGCGCCAAATAGTGAACAGCTCAACTTCGAAGAGGCAATGGCTCTAGTTAGTCAAATTACTTAATAAAAAAATTTAACACTAAGACCCAATTTCACCACGATGGAGTAAACCTCACTCGAGAGTAAATTTGGGGTTATTTCAAAAATAATAAATTTTTTTGAAACCAAAATAATCTATAATATGTAAATATAATAAATAAATAAATCAGCCTGTAACTGTCCCAATGTAGGGCAAAGGCCTCTTCTCATACAGAGAAGGATTGAACATTAATCACCACGCTAGCTCACTGCGGGTTGGCGATTTCAGACAATTAAAGTCCAGGTTTCCTTACGATGTTTTCCTTCACCGTTAGTCAGTGGTGTCTTAGATTAACTAAGAAAGTACATATGACATTGAAAAAGTCACATTGGTACATGCCAGGTTCAAACCCACACCCACGCGCTTGCAAAGCGGGTCCGTAACCAATACGCCACCACGACACACGATACGTATGTAAATATAGAGTGCAATATTATTAATTTCCGGTTCTAAGTTCAAAATGTCAACATTAACACCCAAGTTCATTTCAAATTTTCAAATTCAAATACCTACACTTGCGCTAATAGCGCGCCAACTGGTGAACAACCGTTCGATTACGATGCGATTGCGATGGGTGCAGTAAGTAAAATTATTTGATATTTTTTCTTTTCTGTAACTGTAAGACCCAATTTCGCTAGTTTAAAATATATTTACGTAATCTCTCATGATTTCTAGGCCAATCCAGTTGTGCCCGATGTAAGGACTGCATCGGTCGCCAGTGAATATTGGGATGCGAGAGCCTCGGCCGCGCCAACTGCTGAACAGCCGTTCGGCTACGAAAATGCAGTAAGTAAAATTATTTCTCTCTGTAACTCTAAGACCCAATTTCACCAAGATGGAGTAAATCTTAGTGGGAGTAAATTAGGAGTTATTCCAAGAATAATCAACTCTTATGAGACCGAAGTAATCCAAGTGTAAATTTATGCAGTGTAATATTATTAATTTCCGGTAGAGTTATGCTCGAGAAATCGAGAGAAAAAACTTTGGTGAAATCGGATCTAAGGTGAAGATACATACATAATGCTACTTAAAGCGCCTCTTTGCGCTAAGCTGAATATACCCTAGAAGGGTAAGGGATATAAGAGTGATGAGTTGTGGACTACGTCACGGTAATAGATATTATTACCGAGACGCAGTCTACAACTTATCAACATACCACGCGTTAGAAACCGCGGATGGAAGCTAGTTTAAAATATATTTACGTAATTTCTCATGATTTTTAGGCCAATCCAGATTTGTCCGATGTAGAGACTATATCGAGCATCAGTGAAAATGGGGATGAGGAAGCCTCGGCCGCGCCAACTGATGAACAGCTGAACTACGAAGAAGCAACAGCTCCTGTAAGTAAAATGATTTAATTTTTTTTTGTAACACTAAGACCCAATCTCATCACGACGATGTAGTAACCCTCAATCGAGAGTATATTTGGGGTTATTTCAAGAATAATCAATTTTCACAAGAGCGAAGTAATCCATATAGAAATATGGAGTAAAATATTATTAATTTCGGGTATAGTGCTCGACAATCCAGGGTAAAAAGTGTGGTAAAATCGGATCTAAGGCGAAAATAAACAGATGCTACTTAAGCGTCTATTTGCGCTAATCTGCTATCTCACTTGCACATTGAAGATGATTAAAGATATAAAACCAAATGAATATACTCTTCTAGTAAGAGACATAAGAGAGATAAGTTATGGACTACGTCACGGTAATATGTAGATATTATTACTGTCACTTAGTCTACAACTTATCAACATACCACGCGAGAAGCTAGTTTCAAATATATTTACGTAATCTTTCATGATTTATAGGCCAATCCAGTTTCTCCCGATGTAGGGACTGCATCCGGCGCCAGTGAAAATGGGGAAGCGGGAGCTTCGGCCGCGCCAACTGGTGATCAACCGTCGGACTACGAAAATGCGACGGGTCCAGTAAGTAAAATTATTTCATATTTTTTCTATAACAATAGGACCCGACTTTACCAAGATGGAGTAAATCTCACTCGAGAGTAATGAAGTAAAATATTATTAATTTCCGGTATAGTGCTCGAGAATCCAGGGTAAAAAGTGTGGTGAAATCGGATCTAAGGCGAAAATAAACAGATGCTACTTAAGTCTATTTGCGTTAATCTGCTATCTCGCTTGCACATTGAAGATGATTAAAGATATAAAACCAAATGAATATACTCTTCTAGTAAGAGACATAAGAGAGATAAGTTATGGACTACGTCACGGTAATATGTAGATATTATTACTGTCACTTAGTCTACAACTTATCAACATACCACGCGAGAAGCTAGTTTCAAATATATTTACGTAATCTTTCATGATTTATAGGCCAATCCAGTTTCTCCCGATGTAGGGACTGCATCCGGCGCCAATGTAAATGGGGAAGCGGGAGCTTCGGCCGCGCCAACTGGTGATCAACCGTCGGACTACGAAAATGCGACGGGTCCAGTAAGTAAAATTATTTCATATTTTTTCTATAACAATAGGACCCGACTTTACCAAGATGGAGTAAATCTCGGGGTTATTTCAAGAATAATCAATTTTCACAAGGGCGAAGTAATCCATATAGAAATATGAAGTAAAATATTATTAATTTCCGGTATAGTGCTCGAGAATCCAGGGTTAAAAGTGTGGTGAAATCGGATCTAAGGCGAAAATAAACAGATGCTACTAAAGCGTCTATTTGCGCTAATCTGCTATCTCGCTTGCACATTGAAGATGATTAAAGATATAAAACCAAATGAATATACTCTTCTAGTAAGAGACATAAGAGAGATAAGTTATGGACTACGTCACGGTAATATGTAGATATTATTACTGTCACTTAGTCTACAACTTATCAACATACCACGCGAGAAGCTAGTTTCAAATATATTTACGTAATTTTTCATGATTTATAGGCCAATCCAGTTTCTCCCGATGTAGGGACTGCATCCGGCGCCAGTGAAAATGGGGAAGCGGGAGCTTCGGCCGCGCCAACTGGTGATCAACCGTCCGACTACGAAAATGCGACGGGTCCAGTAAGTAAAATTATTTCATATTTTTTCTATAACAATAGGACCCGACTTTACCAAGATGGAGTAAATCTCGGGGTTATTTCAAGAATAATCAATTTTCACAAGGGCGAAGTAATCCATATAGAAATATGAAGTAAAATATTATTAATTTCCGGTATAGTGCTCGAGAATCCAGGGTTAAAAGTGTGGTGAAATCGGATCTAAGGCGAAAATAAACAGATGCTACTAAAGCGTCTATTTGCGCTAATCTGCTATCTCGCTTGCACATTGAAGATGATTAAAGATATAAAACCAAATGAATATACTCTTCTAGTAAGAGACATAAGAGAGATAAGTTATGGACTACGTCACGGTAATATGTAGATATTATTACTGTCACTTAGTCCACAACTTACAACATACCACGCGAGAAGCTAGTTTCAAATATATTTACTTAATATTTCATGATTTATAGGCCAATCCAGTTTCGCCCGATGGAGGGACTGCATCCGGCGCCAGTGAAAATGGGGAAGCGGGAGCCTCGGCCGCGCAAACTGGTGAACAACCGTCCGACTACGAAAATGCGACGGGTCCAGTAAGTAAAATTATTTCATATTTTTTGTATAACAATAGGACCCGACTTTACCAAGATGGAGTAAATCTCACTCGAGAGTAAATTTGGGGTTATTTCAAGAATAATCAATTTTCACAAGGGCAAAGTAATCCATATAGAAATATGAAGTAAAATATTATTAATTTCGGGTATAGTGCTCGAGAATCCAGGGTAAAAAGTGTGGTGAAATCGGATCTAAGGCGAAAATAAACAGATGCTACTTAAGCGTCTATTTGCGCTAATCTGCTATCTCGCTTGCACATTGAAGATGATTAAAGATATAAAACCAAATGAATATACTCTTCTAGTAAGTGACATAAGAGAGATAAGTTATGGACTACGTCACGGTAATATGTAGATATTATTACTGTCACTTAGTCCACAACTTACAACATACCACGCGAGAAGCTAGTTTCAAATATATTTACGTAATCTTTCATGATTTATAGGCCAATCCAGTTTCGCCCGATGTAGGGACTGCATCTGGCGCCAGTGAAAATGGGGAAGCGGGAGCTTCGGCCGCGCCAACTGGTGATCAACCGTCCGACTACGAAAATGCAACGGGTCCAGTAAGTAAAATTACTTCATATTTTTTCTATAACAATAAGATCCGACTTTACTAAGATGGAGTAAATCTCACTCGAGAGTAAATTTGGGGTTATTCCAAGAATAATCATTTTTTAGAATATATAATATCAATATAGAATATCAACATACCACGCGAGAAGCTAGTTTCAAATATATTTACGTAATCTCTCATGATTCCTAGGCCAATCCAGTTTTGCCCGACGTAAGGACTGCATCGGGCGCCAGTGAATATTGGGATGCAAGAGCCTCGGCCGCATCAACTGATGAGCGGTTTGACTACGAAATTGCATCGGGTATAGTAAGTAAAATTATTTCATATTTTTTCTTTTCTGTAACTCTAAGACCCAATTTCACCAAGATGGAGTAAATCTCAGTCGAGCGTAAATGAAGGGTTATTCCAAGAATAATCAATTCTTATGAGACCTAAGTAATCCAAAAGTAAATATGCAGTGTAATATTATTAATTTCCGGTTGAGTTATGCTCAAGAATTCCAGAGTAAAAACTTTGGTGCAATCAGATCTAAGGAAAAGATAAATAGATGCTACTTAAAGAGCCTCTTTGCGCTAATCTGAATATACCCTTCTAGTAAGAGATAAAAGAGAGATAAATTGTGGACTACGTTACGGTAATAGATATTATTACCGTGACGTAGTCTACAACTTATCAACATACCTACCACGCGGGAGCTAGTTTAAAATATATTTACTTAATCTCTCATGATTTTTAGGCTTATCTAGATTCGTCCGATGAAGAGGAGACTACATCGAGCGCCAGTGAAAATGGGGAAGCCGGAGCCTTGGCCGCGCCAACTGGTGAACTCGAAAATGCAACGGGTCCAGTAAGTAAAATTATTTTATATTTACCCGACTTTATCAAGGTGGAGTCAATCTCAGTCGAGAGTAAATTAGGGGTTATTCCAAGAATAATCAATTTTTACGAGACTGAAGTAATCATTGTGTAAATATGGAGTGTACCTACCTAATATAATTAATTTCCAGTATAGTTATGCTCGAGAAGTCGAGAGTAAAAACTTTGGTAATATCGGATCCAAGGAGAAAATAAATAGATGCTACTTAAAGCGCCTCTTCGCGCTAATCTATCTCGCTCGCACATTGAAGATGATTGAATATATAAAAGCAATGAATAATACCTACTTTTATAGTAAGAGATAATATATTTCTATGATTTTTTACGTAAGCTTATTAAATATAATTATTTAATAAGAAATTTGAAAATACAACTGACACGGATGAGATTCGAACCCACGATCTTCGGCGTACCGTGCCAACGCTCTAACCACTGAGCCAACGTATCCCATCAGAATCAGTCGAAATTTCAAATCTCTTTCTACGCCTAGGGCGTGTGGTAATATCTGTCGGAATACATTACGTATCCGACACAGTACTCCAAACTTTGCAGTTTCAAAAGGCACCGATGTGATATTACCAATTTTCTTAATATTTTTGTGAATTTTTTGAGCATATTAGCTTTTTTTTTCTTAAATTTCTTATTAAATAATCTTCTTCTTATCGTGTCGATGGCAATTTAAATTGTGTCAGCCCAGAACTGGGCTACGAAATTGGCGCCTCCAGTAGCGTCCATCAGTTCCTGTAAAGAACAAACGACAGGGCATGCAGTTATTAAATAATATTATTAAATAATTATATTAAGTATGTAGATATAAGAGAGATAAGTTTCGTGATAGCCTAGTGGTGGTGACCGTTGACTGGCAAGTCAGTGGTCTCGGGTTCGAACCCAAGGCGCGCACGTCTGACTTTTCGTAAGTTATGTGCGTTTTATAAATTAATTATCACTCTCCGTGCCTCGGATAGCACGTTAAGCTGTTGGCCCCGGCTGTCAATTGTAGATCTTTGACAGTCGTTACGGGTAGTCAGAAGCCCGAAAGTCTGACAACCAGTCTTACCAAGGGGTACCGTGTAACCCAGTATCTATCTGGGTTGTGGAGGTCTCATAGGCAGTCGCTCCATGTAAAACACTGGTATTCAGCTGCATCCGATAAGACTGGAAGCCGACCCCAACATAGTTGGGAAAAGGCTAGGCAGATGATAAGAGAGATAAGTTTTGAACTACACCACAGGAATAGATATTATAACCGTGACGTAGTCTGTAGACTTATCAACATACTACACGGGCGAAGCCTCGGGCGGAAGCTAGTTTAAAATATATTTACGTAATCCCTCATGATTCTTAGGATGTAGGCGCATCTGCATCGGGCGTCAGTGAAAATGGGGAAGCGGGCGCCTCGGCCGCACCACCTGGTGAACAGCCGTTCGATTACAAAAATGCATCGGGTCCAGTAAGTAAAATTATTTCATATTTTTATTTATCAATTGGGTATTTACATGTTACATAATACTAAAAAAATAAAATACTTAATTATTACTAAATAAGACTACCTATCTATTATATACAAACCTAAATACAATAAACCTAAATATAAAGTAATATGTACATCAAAGTAAAAAAATAAATAAAATAAAATTAAAATAAACTTATAAAGCGTCAAAAACTCCTCCGCATCGCTGTCCCCGGGTATATTTCATATTTTTTCTGTAACACAAGACCCGACTTTTCGAAGATAGAGTAAATCTCACTCGAGTGTAAATAATATTCCAAGAATAATCAATTTTTACGACATCGCAGTAATCCAAGTGTAAATATGGAGCTTGATCGAAACCTGTTTTCAAATAAAAAAAAAATGTCCAATGAATTTTTGTGTTATGCCAATTTTTTATGTATGAAAACATGTTTCATTCAAGAAAGCTAGCATGCTTCCTTAATGAGTCGCTATTCGATAATAGATGGCGCTAAGAATGCTGATAAACGCATCTGCGTAACAAAATATGGTTTTATTAATAATGACGTAATAAAAGTTATAGTAACATTACATATTGTAAAATATATTTATATAATTATTTACTGTAATGTAATGTAAACGTACCTATAGAATAATTTGTCATTTTCAGGAATTGGTTAATGAGATAGTCCGCATCGGTGAGGAAAATGTCAAGCTACTAAGTGAGTTTTTTTTTAAAATGTATTATCAATTATATTAGGAAAGTAATCACGGTTGATTCTCAATATTCATTCCTATAATAAATAATCATTAAATAAATTAAAGTTGTCGCTAATTGAATACGACAGTTACGTTAGGAACTATAAAAAAACCCGCCAAGTGCGAGTCACACTCGCGCACTAAGGGCTCCGTACAATAAGGCCCTGCGCAGACGACAGACTATCCGTGACGCACTTTTTAGTCTGTGAAAATAGAACCTATGCAATTATATGCAGTAACGCACACGACGCGCAAAAAGTCCGGCGCACAAAAAATCCGTGTAATTCGGGCAGACCGCACCGCGCGCCGCGGCGCGCCTCTCCGCACAAAAAGTGTGTGAAACAAATTGAACGTTTGCTTCAACGCGCGCTAACGCAGACGGCGCACACTTTAGTCGGCAATCTGCATTTGCTAGGGGTGGACGTAACGCACGCGATCTATTATCATGGCGCCAGAGGTCGATGTAACTATGTTAATTCAAGAAATACAAAACATTTTTTAATTTCCATAGCTTCCAAAAGATTTCCATAGCGTCTACGTCCCTACAGCTCTGCCGACAAAATGGTCGAAGATGTGCGTCGTGTGCGTTGAGTCTGTGAAAAATCCGCGACCGACTTTTTGCGCGCCATGCAGACTTTTTGTGCGCCGCAGACTCGATCGCACAAAAAGTGTGCCGTCCGCGCAGGGCCTAAAGTATCTATACAACATTAGACAATCAAGCGTGTAGATGCTTGAGTGTCTAATGTGTTGAGCAGGTAGCTGCTGCTGTCATTAATATTGACCAATTAGTCACTTTAAAGGATTTAATCTTAGGATTTTGTCTTTGGTACAAAAAAAACAACACCAAAGTTCAACGACTATTACTGCTAAACTAATAAATTTAAAAATTTAAAAATTTATGAAATGCATTATCATCATGAACTTAAAATTTTACAGGTTTTTCAAGCCTTTAGATGGCTGTCCTACTTAAACAAAAATTTGCACTTTAAAGCATTAAATTGAAAAATAATTATGAGCATCTCTACAGTCATTTTAAAAGATCTATTCAACGATAACAAGGTAGGGTAAACGACGAAAAAAAATCATCCTACGTTGGAATGACACCCTATAAAAATATTTTCCGAAATTTTATTACAGATAGACAGACAGACTTGACAAACTATAACTATAAGTCAGTCATGTCATGTCAGTAGGTACTACGGAACCCTAAATATGATATGGCTGTAATAAATTAATTTAAAATAGAATTATATATTAATTTAAATTTTTTTTTATTTCAAAGCCAAGTATCAAGAAGTCAAAAGAAAGGCCGAGGATAGAGGGAGGTGGCGATTGCTCCACCGACAAGAGCCTAGCTTTTAAATATAAGAAGAAGAATTTCCTTAATTACCCGACTACAAAAATAGGAGACCCTGTTTAAAATACGATGTTATTATCATTTTCACCAAGTTTGCTCCTAAAAAGAGATATTTTACTGTAAAACTTGTTCTAAATCTAAAATGTATTAGATTGGTTTTATTGGATATTTTTTAAAATCCATATTAAAAATAAAAAAAATGTCCTTGTCTATCTCAAAACATTATTTTTTTTGTTAAAGTATCAACTTTATTTTTTGTTAGTCATACAGATATTTCAGGCAAAAATATTGTTTATACATTTATATTTTTACAGGTCAGCTTTGGAGGCTGTCAACCCATGTGGACCAGGAGGAGATCCGTCGGATGTTAGATGACTTCGATAAAAGGAAGAAGCTGTTGAAGCGCTATGTGAGACAACTGAGGAAGTTTAACTGGGCTGAGATGGAGAATGCGGACATACTTCGTGAAAGGCTCATAAATGTTACAAAACGTCACAAAGTTCGCATTGACATTTTTGATGATTAAAATTCTAGAAATACTCTGTTATTTCTAGTATTTAATCTTTGTCAATTTAATTTTGGAGTAAATGCCTAGCCCGATTAGGTTACAGTTTATAAAAAATGCTAGGTACCTATTCGGGCTATTTCTAAGCATTCATAATAATAATATATAATATTTCACAGACTCCAAAATTAACGTTTATAAGAGTTAATTATTCTAGAATTATATCTTGGAATACAAATAAAAAACCAGAAGCCGTTAAATCTGAAAAAAAAAACAACATTATTATTAACAATAACATTAACATTTTGAAGCGCCAAAAATTACAATCGCTGTAAATCTTAAATTCTATTTTGCCGTCTTGTGTCGATACCTCTTATAAAAATGCCGTCGGGCTTACGTAAAAATATAATGGAATTACATTTCATTGTTTCCGATTTGTTTACAGACACAATGCACGGCAATGAAATACTTCTGGATTGTACTGTATTCTGAGATTTGTATGAGTGGCAAAAGAAATCATGGAATTATCCTGAATGAGAAGATCTGCCAATGCCAAGATTGTTAACACATAGACAGGGAAGAGAATAATAGACTGTGTAAGACTTTGCAATGTACTACATAGTCGTGATATTGCTCTCGTTAAATGGTGCTCGAAACGGAACGAACTTCTATGATTGTTATAAAAATGGAGGCGGCCATCAGATGGTTGAGTAGATAGATTGTGATTGCTTAGAAGATCGCTATTAACATCATACTTTTACGAGAGCATTATTACGACTATTAGTACGCTGCAATATGTCGTTGTTGCTAAGGTATGTCAACGGTTTTTACCCCTTTTTAAAAGTATTATACATTTGGAGTATTTTTTATAAGTACCTATATTAATAACTAAAATTAAACTACTTCTTACGTCGGAGTTAAACTCGTTTAATATTCTGAAAGTTTTAAACTTACTATTAAGTGGGTATCTAGTTGCTTTATTTTTTACTTCAATACCGCCTTTAAAAGCTCAAAAGACTGTTGTTTATACCAATTTATTTTAAAACTTTTTAAATAAAATTTAGTTTAGTAGGGATCGCATGTTGCTTGGGGCTACTTTAACGGCATTGTTTATGAAGCAAGGATTAGTATAATAAATTGATTTTTTGTGTCACACAATATATTATGTCTTAAATGTAATTAAATGTTGTGGAACTAACTGATTGTAGTCAAAAAAAATATAATTGTAGTCAATTTTATCGTCAATTTTTTCTTATAAACCTTTTTTATAATGTCTAAGTCTGTTCTAAAATATAAAAAAGATAGGATGATATCTCGTAGCAATGTACAAGCACAGTTTATCTAATAAACATTTATATTGTACTGTGCTACAAGGGTAAAAGACTAGACTAGAGTCACTCTTACAATAAACAATATTAGAATTATGAATATTCATAAGTGCTTAATGTTCTACATGAATAAAAATATTTTGGTTTTGATTGAACGTCGTTTTTTATTAATTCTTGATGTTGTCGATAAAATCAACTACATTATCTCATAAATGTCTATAATATTTTAAATTAAGAAATTTATTAAAATTGAATGTTTACTGAAATAAAGTTTCTTCATGTGAGCTCTGAATGTAGTATTATATTATTAGAAATGAGTCTATTTGTTTTTATGTCACTCTTTAAGACGTGACAGGTAGATGACTGTTTTTTAATGTAATTGTAATTTTCGATGTCATGTTTCCTTTTTTTCGTAGATATTTACCCAAGGGTTTCAGGGTTAGTATTATTCAATAAAATTGGTATACAAAAGTGGTCTTTTTTTGTCCCATTACTTTTAAATTTATTTCAATAAAGTCAAATACTTAATTAAAAATGGAATAAAATAAATAATGAATCAATTAAAAATGGAATTGTAGTCGGTTTTAATTTTAAAATCGACTATAATTCATTTTTAATTGAATTATTTCATTCATTCAAGAATTTTTGCTATTCATTAGAATAGCAAAGAATTTCTTAATCCAAGGGAAGTAGTTGTATGGAAGCTTTGGTATGCTTGACTCATATGCTTAACTGACTTACACTTTCCCTTACCTTGTCTTATGATGATATAAGATAATGATGAATCAATAAAAATGGAATGAAATTGGTTTTATGATGAATAGCAAAAATTCTAAATCTTAAAGAAGAATCTACTAGGAAGTACAGACTATTAATATGACTATCTGACTTGCACTATCCATTACATGGTTATTATTATTGACAGATAACTATATCAAGTCTTGAATCAATGACGAATCAATTAAAAATGGAATTATAGTCGGTTTTATGATTAAAAGCAAAAAATATAAATCCATGGGAAGTGGTCCATGGGTGGTGGTATTCAACTTTTGAATTAATTAAAACTACAATTATAGTCGATTCAGAGTCGATGGAAAAAATCTAAATCCAAGAAAAGTGGTAGTTAATAGATCAGTCCGTTACTTCTTTTGCTTAAAGTGCACTATTTACCGAATTCTTTGCAGAATGTTTTTTTTTAACGAATAACAAATTGTGCGAGTGGTGAACACTAATCAGTGTTTGTAAGGAGGTAGATAAGAACCGTCGATAAATGTGTGATAAAATTATTTTCTTCACAAATGATAATGATATTTTATTGACATTGGAAAAATCGCATTGGTAGGTACAGACGCTAGCACACCAAGCTACTACAATCTGTCAAATTTTCTCAAACAACTTTAAACCTAATCAAAGTTTCGAGTAGCTTGATGTTCTAGCGTCTGAACATGCCATCGAACTCGCACCTACGTGCTTCCAAAGCGACGGGAGCAATGCGCTACCACGACCATCATAATTGATAATTAAAGTACATCAAAATGTTTTGTTAGAAAGACAAGTGCTACCATATCCGGATCACTCCCAGAATTACAAGCCATGATTTGATTAACGTTATTATTTTAAACCGTGGTTATGACCTCTGATGACATTTGACAGACAGTTGAATTGAGAGGCTGAGAAGGACCATGTCATTCGTATAGTCTAGTTTACTTACATGTGACTGACAAATATGATAGCGGACTTTTTTATCGATATTACTTGTTTATCGACTAGATTGAGGAGAGAAGCCAGATATTTTTTTAACCGTTAATACACTGACAGTTTTGAAATCTGTATAACTTAGTAGCCGTGAGAAACCCGTGGGGAACATTTAGGGGTTATCAAGGATTTTTTTAATATCTTCCCTTGTATATCGACGTATTATCTCTCCCTTTGTAACTAGGGAGTTACAAAGGGAAATATTACCAATTAGCATAATACGTCGATATAAAAAGGGACTCAAATCTCTATTCAAGGCTACACGTGTACGTGAAATTGAAAGCAGCTCATTATTTTGACCCCTGCTATTGTGCCAAGCTTATTTTTGTAACAAACACGTGTTATTTGTTAAAAGGAATCGAGGCGTCGTTAACGTTACAAATAAACGGACAATAGATTTAATAATTCAATAAATATTATAAAACTGTTTCCATGTGTCGAAGTCATAAATTAGTATTTTTACTCCAAAGTTCCCCGCAGACAAAAGTGAACCTTATATAAAGATTATATGGTCGAATACCGAGCTTGATCTGTGCGATATATTGACTTTGATTTTTAACTTAAGTGATTGCACAAAAAGGTCCTCAAAAGGATAGATTCTGGCGCATTTTTAGGATAAAATGTCAGTTCGGTCGCTGAAACGGTGCCTCTCAGAAGTTAGGCTTGGCACTGAGTGGGCAGGACACCTTTGGCGCCCTTCTCCTTATCTTACTGAGTCAGTGATACTTGCAGTGCACTAAGAAAAAGTTTTCACCTTCGTACTTTATCGTAACGGGCGGCGGTAGCCTTCAAACAAGTTGCAGATTAAAAGTAGAGAGCCTATTGCCATATTAATATTTTTAAATTATCTAGCGATGCAAAATATTTCGTCTGGTCACCCTAAAGTTCCCACCATGTTCAAGGTTGGCATGAGAAAAACAGTGACTGCTGTTCCGGTTACACAAAAATCACTGTTAGAAGTCACTGTGATTTTGTCACTACGGTTCCAAACGTTCCCTGAGTAGGGACCGTAGTAACCAAATTGGGTACTCACCTTGTCATAGTGGGGGAGGGATTAGAAGCCGTAGTTGTTTGCCAGCCACAACGTTGAAGCTAAGGTAAACCCCGAGGAGACGCCGCTCCTCCGGGGTTCTGGGCAAAGGTAAAGACGCCAGCAGGTCAAGCTACCCGAAACTGTCCAATTTTCCCAATCAACCTTGAACATTATGCTGTAGCAATAAAGTTGAAAATCTATTAAAGAAATCTGACAGATTGTAGTAGCTTGATGTGCTGGCGTCTGTAGATTGGAGCTGCCTAGCTAGCGATGTTGTATGTAGTTGTGCATCGCGGCTGAAGAGTAGCAGGTCTCTCCCTATCTTACGCGGCCTTGGCGGTAAGATATCCCACCCATCTGCCCCGTTGCAAAGAGGACCTATGCTGTCAGGCAGGGTCGTCTGGTGTCCCGGCTTCTCGTGTGTCCTGAAGGGTTCGTGTTCGGAAATGGACGTCCTCGGCCAGTTCTCAGAAGTATGCGAATCGCGTTCCCGTCGATAAGCGGATGAGAAGTGAGACCTCCCTGGGGTTTTAATCAGTATGCTGTCTGCCTGCTATCTCTAGCCCGGAGAGCTTGCATTTACCGCTTTGCATACCCTGAGCGCTATGCTTTTGGCGAATCTCCTCTTATAAAAAAACCGGCTCGGATCAATCAATACCATTTTTTATGAATAGTTAGGGATTAAGTGTAAAAATTAATAGTAAGAGTTATAAATTTTATAGAGAATACAAAAAACTGTAAATATTAACGTAAAAGCTCCTATTACCGCCAGTTTTAGCTGTCTTCGGATTCACTCTAAAAAAATAGATATAAGCTGTTATGTTAGGAAAGATGTTATAATTTATAATTAATCTCCACGAAGTATTCTTTGCGATTCAGTACTTAAATTCAATATTCAATAACACAGTAATTACTAAATAATTATTTAATCCAAAAGAGTAGTTGATTCTATTACCGACCCATAGAATGCGGCAAGATTCTATTACCGATTTTTCTACTTCTTTTACCGACCGCTCCGACGTTCTCACTACTTCTATATTAAATTAAAAAAAAAAGTTTTAAAGATATTTATTAACAATAGTTAAGAGATCAACACTATTACAATATGAACATAATTATTTATTGCAACGCTTAGAGCACTCATTTTTTGTTATTTTAATTAATAAAAAGTACAATCAGTCTCAGAAAACAGTCTTCAAATAAAATTATTCCTCTTGTCACGCAGAGTTGTCCTCGGTATGCCATACCTAGGTTTTTGAAGCTTCGTATATGAGCTGGTCCCTTCATTTATAGCTAAAAACGCAGCTTCTAGTTGAGCAGAGGCATACTGCTTGCGATTCTGCGGTTCCATGATTCTATAAAAGAACACAATCTTTAAAGAGATATAGAATTTAATTCTTCGAAAGAAGCTTTAAAAAGTTACATGTCCCCCATTCCGTCCCGCCATTTTTATTTGATTTAAAAACTTAAGAAATATAGCCAATTCCATGAAGCCATGAATGAAACTGGATAGCAAATATTATTTTACATTAATATATTATTATGACAAAATCTCTCGAAACGTCACGTATGCAAGAAATAAACCAATTTGTTCAAAAATATACATTTTGTTTTTTTTTTACCTACCAAAAATATCGTCATAGCTGTGAGTCGGTAATAGAATCAAGTATAAAGGTTACAATATTCTATTAGCGACCAATAAAATTTATAACAAACAGATAAAATATCTGCTTTATGGAATACTGTTAAATTCGATCTCATTGCTATATTATTTATTTTAATGTCAGTTAGTCTTTAATTAAGATAATAAAGGTTATTTACAGTACAATATCATTATAATAATAGGGATATTGTCTAACGTTGAATCGAGTTTTACACAAAAACTTTAAGAAATAGCTTTGTCGTTAATAGATCTAACGAAGTAAAATTATTTTAAGAATTGAACAAGAAAAAAATAAAATTTAATGAGCTAGTTTATAATAGATATTATTTTAAAATAACAAAATGTTCTCAAAATTTAACAACGCCATGGGTCGTTATTAGAATCAAGTTTTGAAATTTGGATTCTATTACCGCCTAAAATTAAAACATGATTTTATAACACAAAAACCAATAAAAAGTATTATATTAAGAGTTAGTTTAAAAAACGAATATATAAGTTACAGTTGTAATGTGATAGCAAGAATACAAATCCATTTTTAGTGTGTTATTTTCCTTAAGTAATATTTAGGTGTACTTACGTGGCTGGAGACGCGACACTATGAAATGTGCGTCCGCTTCGGGCGCGTCCCACTTATTGTCAAATTATTTCTTTCACTGGCTATTTAAACACACAAACTTTACTCTATTTGTTGTCCAACAAAAATACGTAACTAATTTTTAAGGTATTATTTTCTGGAACCCTATATTATGTCTAATATGAGTGATAAAAAAAATTAGATCGTTAATAGAGTACACATTTTAGGGGGTCGTTAATAGGAGCTTTTACGTTATATAAAACTTCATTTTAATTTTTCTTGTTACTACAAGAAAAAATAACGTTGTTACTACAGAGCATCAAGTCACTATTATCTGTAACAGTGATTTTTCACAGTGAACTTATATTTCACCCACCTGTTGTTCAACGCGCATGCGTCGATAAATCGACCCTTTTATAACCCTACTAAAATAGACGCCGAGTAGTGCCACAATAGTGCTTTGCAAATTTATTGCAAAAAGTAAGTACTGAGACTTTATTGAATTTACATTAGTCTTATTAATTAATATCTTAATTTTCTAACTATAGGTAGGTATACATAATACATATTACATTGTAAAACATCTCAGTGGATATAAAGGTACTTACTTGTTTTTATTGTTCTGTTCGGAAATATTCGTTACCAGTTTTGACCTAAACAATTGACTTACTAATAATAACCTATTCTGTATAAAAAACCAAATTGAAAAATGCCTAAATTTTTAATTATTAGTTAATAATGACTAAAGCAGTTTAGAAAAACAACCAATAACTAAGTTTAATTTAATGAAAAGGTTAAGATATTTTAAGGGATATTTTTAGATTTGCTATCTAAGAAAATCATATAACAGTGAACTGTGGATTATTTGTTTAATAATTGTTTTGTGAATATCTTATTTAATATTATGTCAATCACTAATTTCAGTGAAGCACCTGCTGCCATCTGTCTGGATCTTGGCGCAACCCCGTCGCAAACCTTTGGACTTTCTTAAAGAAGACCAGTAAACCAGGATAATGATTGTTTGCACGTAAGTATTTTTAGTCTTTCGAATGTTATTATCTAATTTTAATCTACTTCGATACCTATAATGCCCGAATATCCACGAAATCTAAGGTTTGATATCCTTGTGTGGAATGTAGATACTAGATAGACCCTATGATAAAATGTAGGCCAACTTAGATGCCAAGACTCAATACATAACATTCTATAAATAAGGAAAATTATGTAAAGGTCGAAGTAAAGGTCAAGGAATTTAGGGTGAGCTAAGTAGTAGAAGCTGTCAAGAGTGTGTAGCTCTTAAGGCACGGATATCCGCTAATCTGCTATTTCACTCGTAAAGATATAAAATGAATGAAAAATATGAACTAAGCTTTAAACTAAAAATAGTTTTAAATTAATTTTTATTGACATTCTTTTATTAGAAAACATAATTATGTTTCGATCAAGCTGAAATTTTTGCTGAAACTTTGTAATGTTGCAGTTGGTTCAAATGGTTTAATTCGATTTTTCATAACTACATTCATTGATTCTAAATCTTCAATCAACTTCAATGTGCGAGTGAGATAGCAGATTAGCGCGTTGGTGATGATAATAAAAGTAAATTTCAACACTGCAAGCAGTATTGCGAAAAGCTCAATTGGAAGAGCGTTAGGTGTATTGTCGGGCCATCCTTCACACAGCGGCTCGGGGTCTAATGTTCGTACGTTTATAATTGCTTATTTACCGCCCTAGTAACTCGAAACTACATTGAATAATAAAATATAATACACAAAATACAATACACTAAAATATTACATAAAATGGTTTTTCAGAAGTACCGAGAGATCGACCATGGTTCACCGCTTCAGCCAGATGCTGCTATGTCGTAAGGTGCGTATTTAAAAAAATCGTGCCTTGGAGAGCACGTAAAGCCGTTGGCCCTGCGATCTCTCTCACTCTCATAGTTCCATCGGACGAGAGTTAGGGAATAGAAAGTGCACCTGTGTTTGCGGAGACACTTGAGCACTATAATATATTATCTCCTGCGAGTTAGTTGATCTCTGTTGATATTGTACGCTGTGCCCCAAATTCGATCAAAAGGACATTATACCACAGTATAATAATCATATAGTACGCCAACTACGTACTAACGCTCGAAAACGGCATACTCACACAAACATGCGCACCGAGCGACGCGTCGTTGATACTGCGAGTACAGCGACGTTCGCTTAGGAGTCGTTACGCATTATTACGCATGTTTGTGTGAGTGTGCCGTTTTCGAGCATTTGTACGTAGTAATTACCGTAGTGTAATGATTATTATACTGTGATTGTACCTACCTAGTTACAATGCAAATTTGCAACGCTGCGCGCTGTGCTGGTACTTATTTATAATAGCGATTTTGCCCAGCTTGAGATAAACATGCCATAGCAATCGGAATTCGAGCAGTCATGCTCAACAAAATAAAAATTTCTTATCGATGATAAAGAGTCAATACCTCATAACTTACATACATAGTTTTAATCTAGGCTTAGCATTGCCGTTCAACGTGGCAATGCAGCCAGCGTTTTGGGGACATTGCCCACTGGAAGCGGTCTTTTAGATGTTACCTGTTACCTGTGAGGCTGTGAGTTAAAGCCACCAGACGCTCTGCCGGCTGAGCTATTCGGAGATCTGGTCGTGCTATAAAAATTTTCTTTTACATTACTACATCTACCCTTTGTAAAGCGTACATTTAAAAGGTAAAACCTTGCCTAGAACTAGAATTCTCTCCCGCAACGTAGGTACCTAAGTACAATTTACATATAAAATTTTGTAAAAAAAACATATAAAATTTTGTAAAAAAAACATATTAAATTTTGTAAAAAAAACATAATAAATTTTGTAAAAAAAACATAAAATTTTATGTTTAGTTCCAGCTGTCACCGCGTCAGACTCTTTTGTACCAAGCTGTAATTGCCGCACTTCCATCGATCCTTTTTTTTCACTTTAGTTTACCAAATAAAATAGAAAAAAAAACATAGGTACACTTTTTATTTTTTATTTATAGACTCACGCCTGTATTCCCCAGAGGAGGTAGGTAGAGGTGTGCAGTAGGGTAGAGGCAACTAAGAGTGCGCACTGCCTAAGAGTCCGCATTGCTTCTATTAAAAAAAAAATAATTTCGATTGGCAACATTGGGTTACCTGTCAGTTGTCTGTGAAGTGACATTATAGTGGACACAAATTCGATTTGCTCCGGTAAGTATTATAATTTTTATTGCAATTTATATGTTTTTGACATGTTTGATGTTATTTTTATGCATTTTTGAATAACTATTGTAAGGTTTGTGGGAATACGAAGTGAATATAGCTTGGTTATTCTTAAAACTTGCGAACTGAACTTTGCTTTACGTGAGAGGTTATGTTGGTATTTTCTGCTGTTTCGTTGCAATCGTGACACAAATTCAAAATGGCGTGTTTGATAAGAGTAGGTACGCACCCAAAGAGTGCGCACGCGTACTCTTAGCTTGTATGGAGCTTGGATTGGCTTTACTAACGATTGATGTTTTTATTTCAGAATACTCAAATATTACAATATGGGGCGATATAAAAGAAAAACCGATAGGAAGCTAGTTTTTAGTGACGATATACTGAGAGATGCAAGAGAAAGGATCGAGAGAGGACAAAGCAAAAGGTCTGTTGCGGATGCATTGAATGCCAGTAGAAGACTGGATCCAGTGCAGTCGATGCGAGGCTTGGTGGCATGATGAGTGCACTGACTATCTCGGATTTGGGACCTTCATCTGTGACCATTGCATACGTGCGCACTCTTAACTCGTATGAAGGGTCATGAATGCGCGCTCTTTGCAATATACGTGCCTAAGAGTACGCATGGGACAAGTCCTAGTTTTTAGCTATTTTTAAATGTTTTTAGTGTGTTGATTAATTTAAAAAAAAATACATACATATACATACATAACATGTTCCTAATAAACCAAAGTCTAATTATAAGTTAAATCGAAGGTTGTGATTTAAAAGTTGATTTAAAAATAAATAAATGTTTAAAAAGTGCGCACTCTTTGTTTCCTCTACCCTACAATCATGTTTCGCCAGCCATGTTATAAGTCCCATATAGTAGGTAGCGACTCTATTGCCATTAACCGGGCACAATTCTAGACTCCGTGCTGCTACTGAGAATTTCCTAATGGAAAAACCCAATAACACTGCCCGACCCAGGGATCGAACCCAGGACCTCGTGCTCAGCAGTCAGCAGCACTAGACCAATGAGGCAGTACACTTTTTATTTAACGTAAACCTTAACATTTATACATCATTTCTATCTTCAGCTTGAAAAGGCCAACTGGAGATATAACCTACGGGTCCAGGCTTGAGAAACAGCTGTCATCGAGTCAGTAAGTACTTTTGTTTGCTTTTAAATGTTACTACAACATTTAGAATATAATTTAGTGCTGCATTTTCTGTCAAAAATCTCATGGCAGAAAAATGTTGCACTGATAGAATACTGGGTTCAAAGTCTCAGAAATATCTAGCCTCATTGTTTCTTACACGTAATATTCGCCTTTATTATGAACTTTATTATGCTCTGAAGCAAGGAATGAACGTTGTAAACTAGGGTAGCGATGTAGTTATTGATATTTATTACGTAATAAATATCAAAAACACACATTTTGTTAAAATATATGCCTGCAATTAGCACCTACACAAACCCTAGTGTAGGGCTACGTAAAAAGATATTCCGGTGTATTTAAGTAAGTATATCAAAGTCTCTATTCAATAGAGTTTCATATTTCTACGTTATTACATGCAGAGATAGGGATAGTAGAATAAGAAGAACGAGAATATCGAATAGCTTGTTACGGGGGTCAGATATGCAACAGACCTTAGAATACTGATGTATTTGGTTATACAGGATGTCATATGTAGATTAAACGCAAGACCTTGTGTGAGGTGACTCGACCTATGAAACTAAACATCATTTGACGTATAAGTTTTTATTTATTTATTTTTAAAGTACAAGTAACAATGACTCAAATGTGTTAGTAACAATATCTTAATAACTATGTTAGTATTTCTATTCTATTCTTAACCTAGACGCACCACGAGAGTCGCGAATCCCTGCTACAAACAGTACCGAGGTAGAAAACTTGCAGGAGCGGTTCACAAATATGCAGTTCAGTCTGCTCGCGATACACCGCAGTATAATGTTGGGGCTGGTTCGCACCCGGCGCTCCAGGGAGGCGCATCTTTTTCGCATCGTAGCGTAACAATCTACTCGGGCTTCAGCAAACATCCCTGATGCGCTACAAATGCGGAACAGTCCCATTAACACCCGGAACGCATTATTATATTGCACGCGAAGGGCGCTGTACGATTTTTGAGTGTAATCAACCCACAGGCTGCACGTGTAAAAAGAGGTGCAATATGCACGAAATAGGGTTATTTTTTAACCCCCTTTGAACATCTTGCAAACCTGCGAGCTTCTATCATATATTATTAGCCCTTACCGACAGCGCCCTCCGTTCTCTTTCAATGTCCACCCCGTCCTTGAGTTTTTGAAATTCGAAATAAAAATTTGACTTTCTATACAAATGAGCGCAATCAACTAATAAATTTAATCGGTTGTAGTATCTGTCGTAGTATTTTAATCAACAAAGTTTGGTAATATTAAGTCTAGGGATCACAAGACGCTTAATATACCTAGTTGGTCCACGTGACTATTGGCGATGATTTTTCGGCACACTTTTAGTAAATTGGTGCACCATGGCTTTCAATAGTCATTTCATCATAAAGTTCTTTCAAGATGAAATGTCGAGCTTTCTATTCTATTGACATCTCGTGTTATGTGATGCACTCTATACCTACTTTACTCACAAATTATTTAAGAAAACGACTTTTTTCCTACATTTATTTGATTTGCTTACGCTCAATTACGCGCAAATAGATTTAGAAATTTTACGTTAAATTTTAAATTAGCTCGAAGTTTCTGGAGCATCGCGGGCGCTCGAAAAATAGATGAACGATGGTAATATTGACTGGCTGGTTGACCCTGGAGCGATTATCATCTGTAGGTAGGTTGCGACGTCGATTTTCGTATCTCAAAGTCGTTCAAAAATCTTCTTGACGAAAAGTAGTATTGAAGAAAGACACTTATTATTAATATACACAATTTATATTCTTTAATAGCATGTGAGTAATGTACCTTGATATGTACAAAGTTATATTTAAAAAAATACTTGTGTGAAAATAATTATTATGTGTTGTATTATTTATTTATGTAGGTATTAACTTGTGCATTATATTTTAACATTGATGAGAACCAAATAAACGTTTATTTTGTATTAATTTGATCTTGCTTAAGTCTGTAGTGTTGCTTTGCAGAGTTAGTCTAGTATTATTTTGTTCAATCCACAAAGACACGTGTATATCTATTGATAAATGATCATTTATCTAAGGCTCACACCGTCTTGATACACACGGTTCTAAATTTATTGATAGGGAATCAAGAACCAGTGCCGCCATGACCGACCTCACACGCTTGAATTTGTCTAACGCAAAGTCTAACTTTATAAAATCAACGACTTACCAAAAATGAAGAACCTATCGTATTCTGCTTGATATTTTACAAGCTTGACTTAGTTAAGCAGTGTCAAGTATATGTCTACCTCACAGTGGCGTAGCGTGCCTTGGTGGGCCCCGTATAAAAAATATTTGGAGGACCTTTTTTTACATTTAATTTCAGACCAGACATGACCTTGGGACCTTATGTAAGGTAAAGATTTATCTCAAAAGAAAAAAAAAAGTTTGCATTACTTAAATAAATTGATAGTAATATTTATTCATCGAACGCACGCTCCACGCGGGAAAAAAGAAATTAGGTACCTACTTTTTTTTAACTCTTGTTATTTCTGAAATAATAAAAATTTGGGAAGCTTTTATTAATTTCTTTTTATTTTTTATTTAACTTTCACGTTGGGGGCCCCCGAAGCTCGTGGCCCCGTATCATTGATGCGGCTGATACGGCGCGGCGTTAGTTTCGCCCTTGCTGCCTCACTACAGCAGTATTTTAGACTACAGTTTACTACTCTAACGTTACTATGTGGGTTGGACGATTTAGCACACTGTCCAGGACATTCATCAGGTAAGTATGTTTTTCGGGACTTGCGATATCTATCTGTAAATATTTAGGCAAAGTTGGAAATCCTATACCAAAAGTAAACCTACCGCCATCTATCGAGTATGGGTGCCAAACCTAATCCGCCAAAAACTTGAGATAAAAATTGCGTGATTTGAGAATCAATGCAATTTTAGGATGTCGAGACAGTGGGCACGGTAAGTGACCAGATTTACAAAAAAAAATTCATCATAATACCATACACCAAGATAAATATAGCTGGGGGCCAATTCACGTAACGAAAAAACGACATAATGGAGTGGCAGTGTAATGACAATGGCATCATAATGGTCTTATGGTATTCCGCAAGTACTTTTTGAGGCCAGTGACTTTACAGTCGTTTTCCACTGGCTTTTTTGACATTTATTGCAATTCTACAAAGCAATCGTATTCCATCGGCTTCGTAATGGTTACAGAGATTGGTCTTATACTGCCATTAGACGTTTCTCATAATCGTCTCGCAATGGCTTTAACGACTATTGGGCCGCCATTATGAAAACATTGCTTTTTGTTCAGTGGTGTTGGAATAGGATTCAGTATTTCTTCTTCATTTTCTGCAGATTATACTTTTTGTGATATATAAATGAGTTCCACTGCAATTTCTACTTTACTTAATACGTTGGCATATTTTATCTCCCTCAAGCACATAAAAACGCCCGTATCGCACTTATAGTTTGGCAAAAATTGAGGGCGCCACTAGCGCACTTCACATACTTTAACTCAAAATTACAAGTTATTTGGTACTTACATATTCTATAGGGAGGTGTTTATCTAATTTCTTTACCTCTCATGTATATTGTATTGTAATTGTATATAACGAAGCAAATAAACAGAGTAGATCTTTCAAAATTTGAATAGGTACTTAGTTAAATAAAACAATTTGAATATAATAAGGTATATTTTATTTAAACAACAATATTCTGACCGCACCTATGATTTGGTTATATTATAAGAACTCAATTTCACTATCAGAAACGAGACGAGACATACGGCACCGCGATACTCGTGCGATACGCCAAGACTTCACCGTTGATCCCGTCGATATTGAATATGAACGACTGCACTATCACTTTGCTTCGTTTTTGCATCCTACGCACCCATCACGTTTATGTAGAACTTTTTGGCTGCTGTTGATGTTTCTGTAATCCCGATAGCAGTCTTCAAGTCACGAGTCCTCGAGTCACATTAT
Organism: Protodeltote pygarga; assembly: GCA_936450705.2. Classification (NCBI taxonomy): domain Eukaryota; kingdom Metazoa; phylum Arthropoda; class Insecta; order Lepidoptera; family Noctuidae; genus Protodeltote; species Protodeltote pygarga. The sequence goes on from OW388248.2 coordinate 19,056,923, forward strand.
AGTTTACTGCTTGCTTGGCAAACGAGGCACCATTTTAGACGGCAATCACTGGGAGAATTTGTCCAATATAAATGCTTATTTAGCATATTATCATAATATGGTTCTAGTATGTTTATTATCGAATAATACAGCTTTTTCTACAATTTTTCTTCTTCTTCTTATTTTTGGCTACAAAGTGGACATATAGTCTACTAATTCTGCCAGTGTCAAGTATTTTTAATATTTCAATTATATAAAACGTAAAATCACGCAATGTCTCTATTCTTTATTAAATTCACATTTGCAATTTTGTTTTCTTGTTTATTTTGACAATAGTTTCACATTTTTTTAAATATTGGATCGGAGTCCTAAAAGTGGCAAAGGCACAAAGATGAACAGCCGGTTTCTCTAATTTTAATATTTTTTTTCAATAAACCCATGTTTTTCAGATTGATGAAGTATTTTATAAATTTACTAGTTTCTTTCAATAATTGAGAACATAATTTTCAAGATTTAAGCGCAGAAAACAATTAAAAAAGACGTATTTAAAATAACCGGTAAAAATACAAAACATGGTAGATTTTGACTGGCAACACCTTTCCAGCTTTTAGATATTTAAGGGCAACACCGACTGACTGTGCCGACACCATCCTATTGCCATTATACTGACACTCAATTATGACGACCATGGTGGCTTCATAATTGTTAGCAGAATGATGTTATAAAGATCAATGGCAATAGCATCGTGTCAGAATTGTCATTTTTGGTAAAATAGCAGAATTGGCCCCCTGGGCAAAAGAGAGTCTGAGGCGGTGACAACTGGAACTAAAAATAAAAATCTTAAAAATACACATCACAACAAAATACATGTACTAAAATAACTAAAAAGTGATTCATTTGATTATATTTGATGACAAAAATTTGTCATAGAGATTTAGGTAAGTACCAAACCACTTGTAATTTTTAATGGAAATAAGAGAAGTACGCCAGTGGCGCCCCCAATTTTTTCAGACTCTTTTTGCCATACAATAAGAGTGAAAACGCTGTTGTGCAAATCATCCTATGGGTACAATACCTACCTACTAACAGTTATTTTTGGTCGTTTGTCAATTGTTTACAAGACAAGACGAAAAAAACAGAAATAGAGACACAAATAGAAATGTTTGAAAGTAGCACTGTTACTGACGGTGTGTAACGAATGAAACGAAAGGCGCTGGAAATGATTAAACCACAGTTTATTTTGAAATACCTACTCTTATATACAACTAATAACAAAGGTGAACCCGTATGAACTACTAGATTCCTCGTTGTCATTACTTTTTTGAATTTAGAATACAAAATAGAAATCCAAAAAGGTGATGTGCAAATGAGTTTGTAACAAGCACCGTACTGTAACGCCATCTATTATCGACGAATGGTATTATGTATGAGCGCGACAAACTTGTACGCGTATTGATTTTTTAGATTCCCCTTCTGTAATAAAGGATCGATACAAAGAGGCAGCCGTTTTCTGCCCTTGCTCGGGTCCCATGGCAACGACCTCCAACATCCAAGCGACATCTATAAATAGAAGAATCGAGCTCAGATGAACAGATTGAAGGTGGCCTAGGACGGACGGTGATGTCCGAGAATCCGCGCGTCCTTTATCAATTAAAGTTTTTAGTGTTTAATTATATTATTGTAGACTTTCAGTCAGTTCAGTTAGTCTACGTTTATTCAGTGCTTTAATTCGTGTAAGTTATCGGTTTTCAATTATCATTAATAAAAATACACTCATACAAGTGGTCGGGATATTTGACTTCAGTGAATGCGAGACAGTGTATATCAATGGAGACAGTGTAAGACTTTGGAGATAATGTATTTTAACAACAATACGTGGAGGTAATAGTAAACTTGAATTTAATTACTTTTCTATTTAAATAATTGTTAAGTTTTATGCTTTATCGAGTTGAGATCTTAGGCTTGCAGCCTTAGGAAACAAAGGAGGTCGGTTTTTTCGCATTTTACTATAAATCGAAAAGTAATTTAAAAAATAATTAAAACTAAATACATATTCAATGAAATTGAGAATTAACTTAGGTACTTAATTAGGCCTATGCCCAGCTGTGGGTGTCTTCCGGCTGAAATGATGATGATGATGATAGGTACTTAATTTATTATGCAATAAAAATATGGTAGGTAGGTACCTACCTATATTATTATTTATTTTTTGTGTGTACCTAGATATTTTATAATTATTTATTTTGATTGAGAGTCGTGATAGCCTAGTGGTGGTGACCGTTGACTGGCAAGTCAGTGGTCTCGGGTTCGAACCCAAGGCGCGCACCTCTAACTTTTCGTAAGTTATGTGCGTTTTATAAATTAATTATCACTCTCCGTGCCTCGGATAGCACATTAAGCTGTTGGCCCCGGCTGTCAATTGTAGATCTTTGACAGTCGTTACGGGTAGTCAGAAGCCCGAAAGTCTGACAACCAGTCTTACCAAGGGGTATCGTGTAACCCAGTATCTGCGTTGTGAAGGTCTGATAGGCAGTCGCTCCATGTAAAACACTGGTATTCAGCTGCATCCCGTAAGACTGGAAGCCGACCCCAACATACTTGGGAAAAGGCTAGGCAGATGATGAATTATTTTGATTTATTTATTTTTTCTTCACTTATGTTATTATTATTTTTATCTTTCTGCAGAACATAGTAATATTAGTAATACCGTGTGTGGAACATTTACTAAACTTATCACTTCTCGATAACAGATGGCGCTGGGTGTCTCATTACAACTATTTAGGTTGTGCAAAACGTACTGCAATGTACTAATCTGTAGGTTATAACTAATTATGGACGATCAGTCTTCGAAAAGTCTTCGGCTGTAAATAAATAAATTTCTATTTGGATCTTTTTTTTCTCAATTAATTAAATATACCTAATTATGTTCCCAGTATTAGGTAAATTATGTTTATTATTTTATTAAAGTAATAATAAATAATAATTGTTGCTGATTTAAATTATGTTGATACGTACGTATGTTTATTGTGTTCTCTTGTATTTCATTCTTGAAACTTAGATGCAAATAGTTCAGCTACTTGACACTAGATAGCGCTATTCGTTGGAAAATTACGAATTACTCATGAAAGTATATTAAATTGTGCTGGAACATTTACGAATGTTACCACTTTTGGATAACAGATGGCGCTACGCTAGTTAACTCATTACCATTGTTTAGGTGGTGCAACAATAATGATTAAAATAAAAATGTAATCATTAATAGTCACTTAGTTTCATCACATGGGTAGGTATAGATACGACGAGCGTTGTATGGCGATAATCAGAATGTTCTGAAATGGTCTCGTCTATTAATATTTAAATAAATTTTGATTTGGATCATTTTTTTCTCAATTAATTTAATACAACTAGTTTAAAGCATTAGGTATATTATATTTCGATACCTTCTAAGTATAGTGAGTTAACTAACATTATAGTAATTTTATAGGAGAGCGATTTGAAGGCAAATATTTTAATGAAATTAAACTAATTCAAAATAAATAAAATGTTGGAAGCTCTATCAATGGCATAAAATTATTTTACAAATTTTGTTTTTATATGACATTTTATGTAGGCACATAACTGGGTATACGCCGGCGGGCCAGTTATAATCAAGTACTATTGTACATCAAAATCTATGGTTAAGTACACCAAAATATTATAAAAATTATTGTCATTTTATTAATATCATGTTGCTACTGCTGTTTTCGTGATTTTGCTGACTCACTTAATAAGAAAATGTTGAAATTACATCACGTGACTTATTATACCCGGAAAGTAATTATCTACGTTAGCATTTTAAACCTCATATAGTATAGTGGAGAAATTTAATTTATCAAGGCTTTTAATTACTCATTTTATTTCTAATATCTTACAAAATGTGGGATTAACTCCGGCTAATCGTTGAACCACCGCATTTCAAAATAGTCCTGTTTTTGATAACGGCTAGCCGTAATGTATAAATATGGCGGATTATACAATCCGACTGCGACATTATATATGTATAAATAGGCATTGTATACTGTAATGCATACACTTTATTGTCATTGAGTGTTTAACAAGGGTGTAGCAATGATTTTTTGTTAGGGGTGGCCAGAATTAAAACGATTTGACAGTAATCGCAATCGTAGGATGTTTTTTACTACAATATTTAAACTTTAACCCGCCATTTGTGACGTAATTTTGTATGTTGTGTGACGATTTTAGGAAAACATACTGAAGTTAAAAGGAGAAGTCAATAGTAGGATTCCTTAATAAAAAGCCCCCCCATTTTGACATTTAGAGATTTTAAAATAAAGTTGACATGCGTAATTCTTAATTTTAACCTATTAGCTAATTACCAAGATCCACGTCTCAGTTCAAAAATGAGATTTTCACGCCAATTTTTAATCCCACAATTAATTATTTTTCCAACAGTTGAATAAGGGTTTCGTTTCTCAAACAATTATGTAAAAAAAAACATAGAGGTTTCATAGAACTCGAACTTTTGGTGGACCTTATGGGAGGGCCTGATGAATTCTAGAGTGGGATAAGCCCACTTGCTCATCTTGCCCCCCCTTGCTACGCCTATGGTGGTTACCCAGGGTACTAATATTTGTCCTGAGCCCAGAAAGTGATTCGTTGTAACGGTTCGCTCATCGTGTCATCAATGAATGCAAAAAATCTTTTATGCAAAAGATAATAATATGTGTTACACCTCCAAACGCCGCAAATATTATCATTTGGATAGGTTTTACATAGCGCCTTAATCATAATAGCGGTTAAACAGCCACTAGTACTGGCACGGTGGCACAACCCGCGGGACGCATGCGTGGCTGGTACGGTATTGACCCGTCGTCTTGTACAAAATGGCGGTGGCACCATCCGCGGGACGCATGCGTGACTTTGGGTATTGATCCGGCGGCGTCTCAACAAAATGGCGCTGGCACGGTTTCACGATCCGCGGGACGCATGCGTGACTTCTAAGTATTGACGCGACCTTAGAGGAAAAATTTTGCCTTTGTCAAATTCTTCCAAGGACGCGACGCGACGGTGCCTCAACAAAATGGCGATGGCACGGGGACACGAACCGCGGGACGCATGCGTGTCAGCAATCGGTTGGATCGATATAACAAACATACTCTTGTCCCCCATGGCTTAAATCAGTGACCACGTGTGTGCGTTTTCTTAAATTTCAGTCGAACTATAGAAATAAAAATTATTGTTTAAGCTTTTGAAAGCTACCGCGGTCACCGGTGACCGCGAACAATAAAATTTGCATTGTGTCTGCGGAGTGGCACTTGGCAGCCAAAGTGTTAAGTCATGCAGACAGGCTATAAGATAGACTGTATCGTTAAGATTTATGCCTAGTAATTACGTCTCCATAATTACGAACTGTAAAATGCTGATTTGCTGTCAGTTTTGGAGTAACTTCGTGAACAATTTGTGAGGATATCTTAGCGAGTGTTCAAGATATTGCGATGCTCAAAGTAAGTGACAGTTTTGCATGCATTACGTGGTCGGGACCGTCGGTCGTGTGAATAATTAAAACTTTAAAGCGGTTGTTAATAATAAATGGTAGCGTTGGCGTATTATACTATAGTCTGAACGCGTCTGAAGTTTAAAGCGGATTTGAAGCTTACTAGATATAATTGACTGGCCACGCTTCTCTATAGTGTGTGCACTGTGACCTCGAGGCCGTTTTTTCAGTGGTGGCTAATCGACACAGATACTTTCCGAAAAAACTGTCCGGTCAGCACTCGCGTTACACGGAAGGTTAAGGCACTGTGTTGGCGCCCCAGCCAAACCTCTATGATAGGGTTTGATCAACACTAGGATCAAACGGAGCTCTGAGCGACGCTGAACCTCTTCCAATAACACTCCTAAATAACTATAAACTTGTATAGATATCAAAATATATTCAAAAGATTCATTATAAGCAGTTAAACGATTTGACGTCAATCTCAATTAGTTTTAGAAACTTTTATAAAAAAGTTAAGTCAAATGTTTTCAATTTTAAATTATTTTTATATTTTTAGGATTTTTATTGAAATATCTAGGTTTCATTTATTAATTGGGTACATACTAAAAAAATAAAATACTTAATTATACTAAATAAGACTACCTATCTATTATATACAAACCTAAATACAATAAACCTAAATATGTACATCAAAGTAAAAAAAAATAAAAAATATTATTATTATTTTTATATTCATTTACATTATTATACTATAATTTATAATCTCAATATAGCTATTATATACACTTGTCTATAAAAAACAATAACAAAAAAAGAAAGAAATAAAATCTTATGGATGAAGGAATAAGGGATATCTTGTGCTGATACTTGTGCATTTAAATTTTTTGATAATATAGTATACATACCTTTTCATATTTTAACGGGCCTTCTTAATACTGTTCAATTAGCATTTCAAGATTATGTATTAAAATAAAATATTATGTTATTTTAGTTATTTGTCTTGAATGGTTCTCTCACATTGCCACCATTTGATCATTGGGCGACCTTTTTTCGATTTGTAGATCTCATTGGTCTTACTTAAAGTAAGTACAGTTACTTTCAGCCCATATCATCGCTTTGCTGGGCAAAGGCCTCTACCCCTGATTGCCACAGATTGATTGATTTCACTTATTAAGAGGTAGAGTTATACATGTTTTATTCAATTTATGTCGTCCACCATTTCTGTTGCAATATGAGTTCTCTTGGAAAATAAAAAAAAACCTTTATTTAGTTTTTACATGCAGAACACCCATGTTCTATATTGATAGTAGGTGACGTCTTATGTATATTGATAGTCTAGATCAGTGATTCCCAAAGTGGTCCAGGTGGACCCCCAGGGGTCCACGGGAGACTTGCTGGGGGTCTACGTAGGCGTGAACAAAAAATGGGGGTCCATAAGAGGTTAATGGGGGTCCACGAAAATTTATCTGCTTGATAGTAAAGAGCAAAAATGTAAGCATAGTTATTATAAGGGCCTACTACCTACATTGTTTGAAGTACCTAACTAAGCAGATAATATTTCAATAAGGCAAGCGACTTTTACTTGTCCAAACTTGCGTATTCGATATTACGTACAATTTCGTGTACAGACTTGCAAAGCGCTATCCGCCCGACAATGCTTAATGCTTATTCAGACATGAACTTGATCACCACTATAAATACTTGATGCCAAAGGCAAACTCATTCATTTGTTTCCGGAATTTCGAAAAAAAGGTGTGAGAAAATTTATATCAGTGTTTGCTAGTGCCGGAGAAAAGTAAGTACCTACCTTTTTTTTGTTTTGTTTACGTGTACTAGTCGGTTGATCACAACTGCTTGTATAGATAGGTAACTTAGTAACTTACAGATATTTTAATTGTCCTCTTTCGATTTGAAGACAAACACAGCACGTTTTATTCAATTGTTTTTTCACGAGAGAAGCACTGCCTCTCTAAAAAGTCCGAATAAGCAATATTGCAGAGCAATTAATTTTGTAATTTTTCTTGTAAATAACTACTAATTTTATAAAACAGTAATTTCACAATCATTTTAAATTGATTTTGAAGTAACTATTTTATCAAAACTATTCCCTTTCGGAAAGAACGGGGCTTGAGCTTCGATGCCAGTTTGTAACGTTTTAACAATGAAGCCGCAGACAAAAAATACGCAAATACACGGAGCGCGCCCCCGTTTTTCACCCCCTTAGAGGTAGTATTTCGAAAAATCCTTTCTTATCGGATCCCTACGTCATACAAAGAATACACTCTCCAAGTTTCAGGTCTCTACGATCAGCGGTTTAGGCTGTGCGTTGATCCGTCAGTCAGTCAGTCATTCAGGACAAAGCATTTTATATAGATTATTTTTTTCTTGTAATCCTATTCTTTTAATAAATAAAGTGTTATAAAATTTACCATTTTTCGTTTTTATTTTACCTATCGGAAAAAAGGGACAGAACTCAGAAGCGACACAATTTTTATTTTTTGGTGACTTTAAGAGTGTGCTACAGCTGGTGAATGCGCAAGCGAAAACTGTATTTCCGCCCAGAGGTTCGTGAAGGAACACCGTGTGGTTTTTAGTCCGTGCGAGTCGGACATAACCCCATCGCCAGCCCTTAGTGGTGGGGTACTCATAAGGAGTTTTCCACACGACGAAAAATAAAAAAAGGGGGGGGGGGGGGGGGGGGTCCACCAAAACCAGAAAAATTTTGAAAGTGGTCCACGAGAAAAATAAGTTTGGGAACTACTGTCTAGATGCTAATTTAGTTATCTGAGTCATATAAAAGTTATAGTTTAAATAATCAAACGACTTGTAAAAGGTTATATTATAGTATGTTATACAAACGTGAGTCACGTGACCAGTCATTTAGTATGAAAAGTCAATTTTCGATTTTTGGATTTCAACCTATGTACCTTGGGGAAAGTTGTTCAGTTTCATGGACCTTATTATATATAGGTGATAATAATCAGTCTAATATTATATTAGGTACTTTGCCCAACTAGGGATGTTACAGTGATAGTTTATAAAACAACCTGTTATAAAAATATATATAACGCGTAGTTTATAGCGGTATAGTATTATATCACTAGTTATATAACTGCCTCGTTGGTTTAGTGATAGAAAGCGTGACTGCTAAGCTCGACGTCCTGGGTTCGATCCCCGGGTCGGGCAAAGTGTAATTGGGTTTTTCCATTAGGAAATTCTAAGTAGCAGCACGGCGTCTGGAATTGTGCCCGGTTAATGGCAATAGGCTCGCTCCCTATTACATGGGACTTAAAGCCAGCGAAACGTGGGTGTACTGCATACACCTCTGCCTACGGGGCATACATCACTGCCTACGGGGGTAGGCAGAGGTGTATGCAGTATGCAGGGAATACAGGCGTGAATCTATAAAAATATATATAATGTGCTTCTATATTAACTATCTGCCACGGTTACAATGGGAGAAAGTATTGGGTATATAGATTACAATAGTGAAGAAATTTCGTACCCCGGAACAGTAAAAAAAAAATTGGATCATGGAGCAGAATTAGACCTACGCAATAAAAAGCAGGCAATAGAAAAAAAAATATGACGTTAGATAAAAAAATTACTTCACTATTGTAATATAAATAACCAATATTATCTCCTATTGCAGCCGTGGAAGATAATTTAGAAGCACCTTATATATATAATACTATATATCAGTAGTGCGCCTCCCTTGTAAATTCATAGATACAGGAGGTGAGCATTGTTTGCTGTCCCGTTCTGATACATGAAACGCTATGTGCCGAGCATCCGCCTGTATGCATATCTGCAATGCGGCACGGGCGGCGGGCTGCGGGGGGGGCGGCGATGGTCAGCGGGGTGGGTGGAGGCCTGCGGTGTGAGTGATGGCCGGCGCATGTGCAGTCGGCATATCTGCAATGCGGCACAGGCGACGGCCGGGGCGGGGCGGGAGGGGGATCAAGGCGTGCCCATTGGCATCTTTCTACTGACCAACAAGCTTCTTTCACCTGAACTAACTATTTGTAGGGAAAACGCATCCTGGGAAAGAGCGTTTGACCAAGTATAAATAATTTTTTGTTCAATTATAGCGCAAAACATAAACTACATCATAAAACATCACGTGATAAGTCAATAGCTACTACAATATCAATTCTTAAACATAAGGAAAAATGGTACTTAACACTGACTGCCAGACAGCAGACACAATGCAAATTCTATTGTTTGTCGGACACCATGTGTCCAAATACAATATGATAAGTATAATTATGTCAGATAAAGAGTTTTATGCTGTAAGTCACCTAAAAGTTTGTAACCTTGTGTTACCAAATGATTTCTGACGATCATCAATGTTACGAAACCATCGAAAGATTAACTGCAATCAGTATAAATAAATTTGAATATCTATTGAAATCTAAAATCTAAACTACTCCGAAATTCGAACGACAAAGCTGATGGATCATAATTATATGATAGATATAAAACGAAGCGTCAGATAAATGCACTACTAGTCTAAGTCAAAATGGCGGCGGCACAAACCGCGGGACGCATGCGTGACTGCAATCGGCTGCATCGATATAGCGAACAAAACCTAGTTCAGTTCCCCATGGCGTGGTCTAGTGGCAGGTAGTACACTCTGTGCGTCTTTTTAAATTTCAATCTAATTTTTAGAAATAAAGTTTATTATTTAAGTCATGCAGAGAGACTATAAGAAAGACTGCATCGTTAAGATTAATGCATTGTGTCTCCATAATTACGAACTGTGAAGTGATTTGCTGTCAGTTTTGTGAGGACATTCTCCATCTTTGTAAGGGACCAAGCTTTTGCGTTGATCAAGTAAGTATTTGCGTAGTTAGGGCTCATTTCTGAAGCTGATCTTTACGTGGTGCTGAACGTCGGTTGTGTGAAATTAAGCTGCTGTAAAACTGTTGTTCAACATGTAGAAATAGCCTGCAAAAAGAGAAAAGCCTGCAAGAAAGGAATCGATCCTGATGAAGAGTCAACGTGCCAATCCCAAAGAGTACAATCTAGTATGTTCTTCGAAAGAAGATGAGACACACGTCTAAGATGCAGTTGAGACACCAACTACACCCTCGACGTGTACCTCATCTTTATCTAGACCTACCATCTGTACTTCGGCGCTCCAGCGAAGCAACGTCAAGGGGTTTTCGTCAGCCTTTGTGAAGTGAAGTGTGTTAATAAGTGAAATTATACTTTCTTAATCAACTTTAATTGTAATTTTATATTTGCTTATTTGCGACAACGCAGACATTTCTCAAAAAATATGACTTTACAAAAGAGTAATTTTAGAATCAACACCCTTTAATGTATAATAGTAATAATAATGTATATAAAGGAATGTATTATACTATTATAAATGTATATAATAGTATAATACATTCCTTTAATGAGGCACGCGCTTACCCGCTCTTTGCTACGACCACTAGTCGTACAAACGCGGGTGAGCGGGCGCCTCTCCATAGATTAGTCAAAACATACAACAAACATTTTTTTAAAATAGATATATTTGCTTTACTGAGGTATGTATTGTAATGTATTTAAAAAAGAATTATTGAATGCACTCAAAGCCTAAAAATTCTGTGTAAATTCAAAATTAGCCCTACCTCTCAACCATGGTAGGTACCTGTAAGTAAATAATACACATAGTAATTTGTGGAAACGTTGTTGATTGTACGTTAACCTATTTCACTGTATAATAGATGTAAGACGTAATGTTTGTTTTCCCTAATAAAATAAAATAATAGTACCTACACACAGCAAAACAATTTTGTTATACAATTTCGTTTTACCATATTTTCTGAAAAGTTATAACTAAAACCCAAAAAGATTATTCACAATCAAACTCCATCCTTTACTAGCTGTGTGTAACATACCTATGTTCACATTTGATGTAAGTAGGTACTGAAAATAAAATAAATAAAAATATGCATCGAATTGAGAACCGGAGGAGGTTCTCAATTGCGAATTTCACTAAGGATAAACGCCACATAAAAAAAGAAAATTCACAAACCGCCAATAAAAACGCCAAAACTATTTGCTCAAATCGTAAAGCGTTAGTTAGGTATATCGGTTCTGATTTTCTGTTATTGTATATCGTCTCATAAATGTTTAAAACTTAACACTGTCAGTGTTGGGTAAACTCGGGCGGTATTGCAGCAAGATAACATTCACCGCGAATCATTACGACTCATCTAATTCTGTGACATTCGTAATTTGGTAGTATTAACTTTGAGACCTACTATAAATTTCTATAAGTGTAATTAGGTAGTAAAAAAGTAAATGCTACCAAATTAACAGTGTCACGGAATTATATGAGTTTGCTATACTCAAACGTTTAGGGTGCTTCATGTATAGGTAGATTGCGGCCGAGTTTCGTAACAACATGTTATAATGATAGCGTATAAAACAATGTGATAGAAGCGCTACGAGCGGTGCGGTTAATGAATTTTTCTTTGACTTGTAGCATGCATACCCTATCCGTGGCCGAGAGGGTGGGTGCAGCGAGTTGGATTTGTTTGTTATTCCCGTTCAAACCATGAAACGCCTTGCGCCGCGCATTCGCAGTACGCATATCTGCAATGCGGAACGGGCGACGGCTGGCGCGGCGGGGTGCACGACGCGAACGGCCCGCGGGGGGGGTGTGCCCACAGGCATCTTTCCGCTGACCTACAGGCTTCTTTCAACTAACCTCTAGCTCAAACAAAGGCAGGACAGAATTATCGCGTAGTTATTTTTTTTGTTAGCGAAACCAAAAAAGGAGAAGCTCTTGGTTGATAGTGGAACTTATTGTGATGCTTACAGGCTACAGCGACTTAAATCGTCTTTCGTCGTCGACGTGGATTTCAAATATGACATTGATTTTCGTTACTTCTAAAATCTATCTATAAATCTGTCGATGTGGACCCTAGAATCTTTGTCTGTGTGTTAAGTGTAGTTACAATATTAATATACAATGCACAAACACCTAAACAATGACAAAAAAAAAACGAAACATATGTCTGACAAAGCTGGGAACAAGCCAAATATTTGTCCTACGAGGTCATCGGAGTACGTGCGCCTAAAGTCGAAGTAGCTTGCGTTGGCGCGACTTAAGTAACTGCATCATTTCGGTGTGTATTTACCGATGATGCAGTTACTGAAATCGTGCCCCAATGCAACTTCAAGAAGTTTGTGGTTCGAGTACCGAAATGAGTTTTCGAGGACAAGTACTATAATTGCTACAGGAAGGCTCAAAGACATTATAATGCTATAGTGAAGTTCTACTATTATTTATCTTAAGTCTTATTTACTAACACGCATTTTTGTAATTTGACATTAATAGATTAGTTTATGTTTATTATCTGTCTGTCTTATTTGTTTCTGGGATCTATTTGTCTCATAATAAAGATTTATTATTATTGTGTATACGAGTATGTTATTTTTGTTAGTTTTCGTTCTGTAGGTATCATTAGTAGACGGCAAATGAGAGACGATTTTTTTTTGTTATTCCTTTATTCAGACACTAAGTTACAATTTTTTTCTACATAGGTACAACCGAATAAATAAAATCTATTTTAATAACTTACGTGCTTGTTTCTATATGCAATATATCTCTTATAGTTTTAATTTACAGTATTTTTTTCTTCTTTTATAGCTTTTTTTCGTCACAAACAAACTAAGGCTAATAGATTTAGCCTTAGTTTAACTATTAACTATTAATTTAGCCTTATTTAATTACCCCTTTTTTATAGTAACTGACCGGTAGTTGGGGGCCGGGTGTCTTATGAGGCTTCCCCCCAACAAAAAAGGTCATAAATCTACTCTAAGAATTTATCTAAACGAAGAAATGAATTTCTCAAAAATCTCTGAATGAAGTCCAATGTTAGAATTACTACTATATTTGGGTAATAGATGGCGCTGTTCTTTTTATTGGGAAAGCTGAATGGCGCTATTAAGATTTTCAGACGATTCTATAAAACAATCAGTATTTTTACATTAACAAATTTAGCTGTAGTTCAATACTTCATCCCTGGCCCAGACATCCAAAGTTTTTACTTTTTTTTCTTTGCATTTCTAACGATGCTGGCTGAAATTTCAGGTGAAAGTCATCTTCGAAGATTCCCTTCAGTTAACCTATCAAGATCTTCCTACTTCACTGCGGACCTCGAGATCTACACTGCACTACAACGTAAGTACTTACTTATAGGTTTTTTTTACATGTTTATTCTTAACTTATTTGCTTATGGTATATGGGCACTGAGAAAGTAGGTATAGGGCAGGAGAGACAGTTAATTGTTATCCTGAAATAATAAATAAATAAATAAATTAGCCTGTAACTGTCCCTATGTAGGGCAAAGGCCTATCCTGAAATAAGAATTGAAAAAATCTTTTTTTACGTAAAACGGTTTTGTCATCAAAACTAAAGCTGTGTACCAAATATCAGATCAATCTGTCAACAGGAAGGGGGTGAAATATCGATTACTAAAGAACCAAACCAAATAATAAACAGGTCAAGCTTAGTAAAACCGTTTAAAAATCACGCAAGCATGAAAGCTTTCTTTCTTTTTTTATGTTTAACAACCCGTAGCGCCTTTAAACACCGTTAAAAAATGTCTCAGTTTAATCTTTTCTCTCACCGATTTAGAAAATAGTAATTAATTTATAATGACTTCGAAAAACTAGAGGTGCCTAGATTTGAAAACGGTTTCAACAAGATGGACAGTCGGAACAAGTTTTCATACATAAAATAATAATGTCCTCCTGACCGAATTTCGGTCACAGCGGCCAATCTCAACGGAGATTAGCCATCGACGCGTAAGATATTATAGTGCACAAGTGTGTGCGCAAACACAGGTGCACTCTCTATTCCTTCACACTCATAGTCCGATGGGACGGCAATCCGACACGACCGGAGAGAGATCAGGCGCAGGGCCAACGGCTTTACGTGCTTTCCGAGGCACGGAGTAAGTGATAATTAATTTATAAAACACACATAACTTACGAAAAGTCAGAGATGCGTGCCTTGGGTTCGAACCTGAGACCTCTGACTGGCCAGTCGACGGTCAACACCACTTTTTTACATACTTTTTACAGACTTTTAAACATAAAATATGCTACGATTTTTTTCAGGCAATTTTTACGTATAGATACTTGTTCCGATCAAACTGATATTTTTGTTAAAACTTTGTAATGTTTTCCTTGATTTATTGCGATATCTCCTATACTTACCTAATATTCAGTAATTTTTTACCGTCAATATACGTTCCAGATAGCGATTTAGAGCTGTAAGCGCCTTAAATATTTACAGAAATATGTATAGTCGACTATAAAATAGTCTTAATTTATACCACCCTTAGAATGACTATCGTTTGCATATGACTAAACAACAGTCTATTTTTGCTTACAAGAACGTTGTCAATTATACGTATGAAATTTAATTCGGACAGTAAGTCTAAGTGAAATTTAAATTTGATAGGAGTTTTGTCAAAAGTGGTTAAGCAATTTTATGGTCGACTATACCTACATAATTCTGTCAATATTTAAGGCGCCTACAGGCGACTATAGCTATTATACATACGGTTACCCTCACCACAGTAACAAACAACACCGAATTAAATTCAGTACAACTTTCTTTTCTATTTGTAAATCTTTTTTTAATTTAATTATAAAAAATTTGGGGGAAAAAAACTATCCAATTTCAATCAAAAAGAAAAGTCCGTAGCTAAAGATATCTGACATTCATGTAGTAATAATAAAATACCATGTAAATCTCTAAAAGTGCACTAATTATCTGGCTCAACCTACACGCATATCAAGTTATCACCCTAATAGAATACGTGAACAATGTGTATAGTAGACAACGTAACATCACTAGTGGTGCGACGGTGCTCCGGTACAGCTCAGTAAAGTGCCGTACGCGCGAATGTACTCGTCAGTACACGCGATTCAGTCGCGCACACAAAGTGCGGTAGTACTCGTACTAGTACATTCGTACAGTGCAGCCAACAGCACACGCGGTACAGTCGCGCGCACGAGGTATTAGGTACCACAGTGTCGAGCACGCGGCTGTTGTTCTAAACAGTTTAGGGACTGTGCAAATAGCCCAGGGTTGAAGCCTTTAAAAATAATAAAAAAGTGAAAAAAATAATAGTGGGATGAAACCCATTGGACCCTGGTCTATAACGCTTTGTAGATACAATCTAAAACAGTAGAATGAGTTGTGTTGTGTGGGTCACTAGTGTATGATATCAATACTTTCTGTTTTTAATTTAATAATTTTATTTCGTAACTAGCTTTTGCCCGCAGCTTCGCCCGCGTGGATGTTGAACCAGGATAAAATTGATATTTTTTGTTAATCCAGGAAATATGGTTTTTATGTTTACCGAGTTCTATTCAAATCAAAAGTGTTTAGGTAACAAACATATTCACAAACTTTTATTAGTGCAGATTAGTAATGTTATGATATGACAGTTCAAGTCCGCCCAAGTCAGTTGTTTTTGCGAGTTTCTTATTAAGCAAAACATGTGCATAAATATTTAAATTATCCAAAATATTTATTATTGAAAACATTATACATATATTGCCATTAAACATTATCCAGGACGATGCAATGGATAGAGCGAAGGAGAAGCGAAAAACCCGAAAAGCAGACCCCACTATCATGTGGGAATAATTATTGCACAGGAGAGAATGAGAGATTTTTTTAAATATACCTATTGTATTGTATATGTTTTGCACATTTGAGAGCAATTATTCCAACAAAGATTAGTTTTATATTTAAGTCTTACTAATGTATAGGGCAAAAGAAAAAGTTATAAGTGCGCTTCGCATATTTTATTGCATAATTTCTGACCTAATAAAGCGAAAAACCTATGTAAAAGAACAAAAGTTTCGCATCAATATCAAATCCGAACCAGGATATTTAGAAAAACATACAGATTACTTTGTTTGTAGTTTTGCTCTCGGGAGCTAAAATGTACAGAGAGTCAGGACTGGTGACCCGAGAGCAAACGACATACAGTCTATGTGAGGAGAAGCTGGTCCTGAGATCGACACTCGCAGACTTCTCATGGCGAAACAAACGCCCACAGGAAACTACACTCGCTTAAATTGAAAGGGATAAATGTGGAGAATTAGTGGTACATGGTGTAAACACTGTCTCGCCAATACCGAAACCCGTTAGAATTTGCGCCTTGATGATTTGCAGATAATTTACATTAAGCCATCAGGCCATCATTTTCTGGGTCCCTTTACACAATTTCAAAGGCGTTAAGTTCCGAAGAAGCATAATCGGGACACCGACCTTCAACTTAATGACGTCCGTCGGAAGTCCACTTGCAGTGAGGGAATTCAGGAATTTTACAGAATAATGAGTGGCGTCATCTTGATTGACAACAGTGTTTATAAATGTGTAAAACACTTCATTCCCTTTCATTTATAAAAGAATGCATTCGTTGATTGCTGCAGCTTGATTATTTTTGGGCGTTTTAAGTTGGAAAATTCTTGAGCATGTGGATTCCTACTCAGCCGCCCATAATTATTGTCAAGCTCAACTTATGAATACAGGATCATAAAAATAATCGTTTCAAAGAACCATTCACCTCATCAGCCCCAGTTCCTCGCGTCACCACAGGCAGCGTTCAGTGGAAATTGCCGCTGAACATAACTGTGACACCACCCATTATGTGTTGGTTCCTACGGATGTCTTTTAGAGTTCTGTGTACCGCATCAACTGCTTTCTGTTTGCCATTATACCTACATTCATCCCATCATACGATCAAAGAACAATTCTTGAGCAAGTGCCTGCCTTGTCACTATTCCGTGACACATCACAATCAGGTGTTTCTTTGCTCTGTAAATTGATGGGAATCCTAAACATGGTATGCGCTGTTTTGTCACCAGAAAACAACGTGGCAGTAATCCCCGAAGACGCTACTACAATTGTAATTTTGCCCTGCCTCCTGATCACTGCAAGGATGCCAGTGGTTATAAATATTTTTCCTGTAAATCGACTCCTAACGCCATCTACTTAAGAAAAAGGAAACATTATGTTTTAAATAATAATAATTTTAATGCTTCAAATTAAAGCGGTATTTTTTTATAAGCTGAAATTTTAAAAAGTATAATTCCACACAATGCGCGTTGTTTCCTTCGGGTTTCAAATTGAAATATTTAAAAAAGAATTCTGCTGATCTAAATTGACTATAACGCCATCTAGAACACTACTATCTGTTTCAAATTAAAGTGGTGACGTTTTTTACATACATACATAGACTCACACCTGTTTCCCAGAGGGGTAGGCAGAGACAACGGATTTCCACTTGCTACGATCCTTGCATACCTCGTTGCATATACGTTTTTTATAAGTTGAAAAATTATTAAAAAGCATGTTTCCTTCGGGTTTCAGTCGGTAAGTAATAAAAGTCATTAAGAATGAAATACCACAAAAATACATATTAATTTCAATGACAAAAAAAAATACAAAAGAATCCACAAAAAGTTCGCGGAACTGGGGATCGAACCCAAAGCCTTACACTTCCAAGGCGTTCGCCCGACCGGAAGGCTATGAAGTCTGTTGACATGTAGACAAAATAATCGTTCCTAAAAGATATTATTATGTTATGTTATGTAACGTTTAGCTCCTTGTGGATATAGCGTGATAATATTTTGTAAATTGAAATTTAATAATATTTTTCCCAACAACAACAACAATTCTGCAGCAAATTCTAGAAATACGCTGCTTACTACAATACTGCTCATCCCCCATAATTATAAACGTAATAATTTATACCCTATAAGTTGACTAAGAATTTAAAAAGTATATTTGCCGAATTTCAACTAAATCTGTCCAGTAGTTTTCGCGCCAATCAATTACATACATACTTAGTTACGATTTTATTATATGTATAGATAACGAATCTTATTCTCCGCGGATTAGATATAATTATTAACATCGTGATGAAACCAGCACACCTGAGAGATTTTTCAATGGTGTGTAAAGCCATGTCAGAGGCCTGTTTGGACTATACAACTGGTTTAAACTCTGACACCAGGTTGTTCATCAACCATACAATAAGAAGATTAAAATTAAAAGTCTTCGTGTTGTGGGAATAATCGAAATTGGTACGTTTACCTTCATATTTTCAAAAACTGAAAAAAGAAATTGTCACAGTCAAACTAGCGAATAATGAAACGGAAGTTCATGTAAATTAGTGTCATGACCCTAAAATCTTAGGAAATGTATAAAACTTATAACTTATCTATTTTCTAGTTAGAATGAAACAAATTGTAGTTTTATGCAAATTTTTATAAACTCCAGAAAAGAAAATCACAAAATATCACTAATTAGTATATTTTCAGTGTATTACACTTCTTTAATCATAATCTTAAGGGACCTTATTAAGTGTGTAAAAATAACAAACATAGCAACCACTAGACAAGTGGCAGTTTGGTGCGATAGCAATGGCCTAGTGTCGAATTGCCTAGCGAATTGTCGTTATAGCCGTAGCGGCACAAAATTGCCACTTGCTAGCCCAACTACTTATTTGTACTTATACATATAAGCCAAAGTAACAGATCATGGGCTTTTTTAAACTTTGTACCCCTAATAAGGTCCAGCCCTAATTTGAAGACAACAAAGTGGACCTTATTAGCCACTTAGTTAACAAAATGTTACTTAGTTAACCAAATCGAAACAAATAAGCAAAAATTTTGGTAACTTTCCTCGTCAATCCACGTTCTGGCGTATTTTAACATTACTATTGCAGAATTATTTCATAACGACCGGCTTTTATTTCTAAAACCAAGCAAATTGAATCAGTAATTTTATGAATTGAGTCACGTCAACCCCCCTGAGGTTACAAACAGAGCCACCGATAAAATGGTCAGCGCGAAAGCTATGAATGTTAGAGCGTTTTTGTAATTGGTTATTAATTGGGGACGCGATATTCGTTTTGGTTTAAGTATCAAGTGTGGGAAGTTTGAAAAGATGGACCTTATTTGGAACTAGTCCTTTTTAGCCGCACCTATCTTATTTCACTTCAAAAAGGACAAATCATTTTAGCTGTTTAATGGTGTGCAAACAAACACACGAATGCATATTGCAATTTCTTTAATCTTGTTATTTATGCTGTGCTAAAAGTGCGAATATTCTCCTTGCTAATGTTTATTTTTTTCTTTAACCTGTTTTAGCATGAGTGTTTTTTATTTTATTCTCGTTGACGATTGATTGTTGCATGCTAGCGTCTATGTCTTTAAGCAAATTTTACAGTGCAGCTGGGGAGTTGGTTGATAATGTAGTTCTGAATATCAATAATAAAGTAAATTAGATAATAAAAAAAAACAGACAGATAGACAACAAAAATCGTATTTATAAGTAGGTTCTTGGTTTTATATTTGCAAACACGTTTTAAGCTCAGATGAAATAGGGGTCACCCTAAAGATTTCTTGCAGTTCCTCGTATTAGGGTTCTCATTCACTCATATTAGTGAACTGAGAACTCTATATCATAACGTGGCGATTACAATAAGCCTATTACAAAGTAGACCAATCATAATCTCAGTGGCTTTGTACACCCTATCGTTTAAAGATCAGCCATATTTTAGGAGGTAAAAAGGTCCACGAAACTGAACAACTTTCCTCAAGGAGCATAGTACGAAATCTGAAAACGAAAATTTTACTTCTCATACAAAAGTTAGTCACGTGACCAGTCGCTTTGTCTTCAAAACAACATTGTACAGCCGCTAAAACGAATAATAAGGAGCCCTATTAACGAATAAATATCATGCATTAATCTCCCTTTTGTTGTTTCACCCTATATCGACCGGTTCTATAGAATAATTTTTTTGCCCTGACCAGCTGGCCGTCGCCATGGAGACGTTATACTGTTGCTACGGCACGGCAAGAGTACTTATTTTAGTAAGTACACGTGCCGTAATTTTATCCTTATAGCGATTAAGTTTGCCTGGTAACAGTCTTTTGTCTGGCCCGAAATCCCTTGGTAACAGGAGGGTGCCGGAGGTTAGCATTACGCATGCGTCATTATGTTGATCCAGTTTTTCGGCGCGGTTACGGAAGCACGCACAGTCGTTTTCGGCCCGGGCCAGTTTCACTGTGTCAGTATTAGTTGTTGGCAGTATCTGTGTCAGTGGTCGCGGTTAGTGCTCTCTCCGCGTAGCAACAGCAGTTCCCTAGAACAATTATATTTTTCGTTTTCCAATTTAATTTGAGTGAAAATGCTTGTAAAAGTAATATTGCTGTTCTTGGCGGATGTCTTTCCGTGTAAGGTATTATATATTTTTTTTATTTCAAAGTTTAGTTTTTAAATTGGATATTCTAGTTTTTTTTGGGCTTTTGAAATCAAAATTTTAATAGGGATCGTGATAATAATCGGCTTAAAGTCGCCGGTCGGGTACTCCATGTTGGCAGCCAACTCCTCAGCAATGAACCAGTATTCCATGGGTCCGAGACTAGGTGTTAAAATATCTGGACGTTTGTGAGGTGGCTACTATAAAGGCTCGTACACACTACTGCTGCAACTCTGTGACTGTAACGCTCGGTGCGTTGCTACCTTTAGTGTGAATGGTTCTTATAAAATGACGTACGAATGTGTTATAGCATAATTTCTGCAATGTAATGCTTTGCGGTGTGATCAGCCCTAATGTGCACGAGCCTTTATGGTGCGGCAGGGTGCTTGCGTCTTAATTGTATGTATTAATAATAATTATGTATTGCTTTGTATGTAATTTGTACCGTTTTTCATTTATACTTGTATTTATTTACGTAATCATACGTGTACTGATATCCATTTTCCATATAATGTACTATGTTTCTATTCATTGTTGTATTATGGTTTGTACTGATTATTACATTTATGAGATGATTGTATTATTATTTTCATATTTTACCTAACTGGTAATAAAAATATAATTAATATTTCTTTGTTGTTGGCTGAATGTTTGAATGTCTGTATTAGTTTACCCTTCACTCAATATTAAAAAAAAAATTGCCACAAATATTCATCACAATACGAATCGCTTCAAAGCAACGGGACGGATTTTGATAAACATTTTTTGTGTGGGTCCTTAAGTAGCTTACAATGACATTGAACTCGGTTTGTGAGGCTGCGATCTAAAATTAGAATCACGGGGGCGAAGTCGGGTTAAGGTCAGCATATTATATTGCCGTTCGAGGCCAAATGAGTGAGTGCTCTAGGGAAGTACTCTGTATCGATCCGGACGGGGTGGCGCGATGGCTTTTGTTGTCAAGCTCGTTTATAGACGTCCGTCGTCATTTGCCGTCTGTTTTGTACGCTTTTAATGAAACAACTTTTAAACGGATTACTCGCGTATATTAAATTTTTCAAACACTTGATGTTTAGAGATCTTTGCAGATCTCGTGGTCGCAGGCAGGCTGGAAACGTCAGGTGTTTGAAAAATTCAATATACGCAAGTAATCCGTTTAAAATTTGTTTCATTATGTAATGTTTGAGACTATGTTGTACGCTTTTGTTCAATGTTATTATATATTTTGTTTCATTTTTTTATGATGAGTTGTTGTTGTTGTAGTTGTTTATTTTTGTTGCTGTTTTGTTTTTTGTTTTATGTTGAGTGTTCTATGTTTAGTTTATTTTTATTTTTATTTTAATATCCCTTTCTGATAAGGTGTTTTGTGTGCTGATTAGTTAAAAGATTTCTTCGTTAGTGCTTTCTTTAATGGTGTTTGAATGGTTGTGACTGATTTTTCTTTCCAGGATAAATAATTCAAGAATTCAATGTTTCACAATGATGTTTTATTTTCTCTAGCTCAAGTGTCAAGTGAAGTGTGGTGTGGACTGTATTTGTGTCTATGCGTTTTGTCTATGCTCAATTTACTTTTTTAAACTCTATGTATTTGAACATGCCGCCCACCAAAGGACGAAGTTCTTTAAAATTTTTATATTAAGAATCTATACAAACAACACATACAGAAAGTACCTATAAACAATTCTAGAAAACAAATATCTTAATCTCAGACTGAAACCATAATAGATACTACTCTAGATATAAAGATCCTTCTATGTTGTTGAAAATATTACAATTTGTGTGTCACTGTTGTGTATGTTGTTACAAATCAAACATTTATTCAGTTTAAGTACAAACACTATTTTATGAACTAACTAACTCCACAACACAATATAAGTTAGGTATAATTAAATGCGGACATACCGCCCACCATGACATACTGTGATACTGACAATGCTAATATTGGGTGTACAACAAGTAATAATATAACGAACAAGTAACTAATGACAATTCACAAACAACAATCTTACCAGAAAGTTACAAAAGTTACATTTATAATTAATTATAAATGTGCAAAATACTCATTTACTCAATTGAAAGGTAGACAACTTAATTGTCACAAGCAAACTAAGTATGCAAAATTAGGTGAAACACTTAATTACCTAATACATAGAATAAGATAACAATTTTTTTTTTTTTTTTTTTTTTTTTTTATTTAGTTAATACACAAATTTTATTTATAGAACGTTTATATTCGCCATTTTTGCATTTAATAGATACTACACGAGTAATATTATCAGGTCCAGGGTATTTTTTAATGACTTTACCTAGAATCCACTTTGCAGGGGGAACATGATCCTCTTTCAAAATAACAATGTCACCTATTTCTGGCTCAGACTTTTTGGTATTCCATTTGTATCTCTGATTAAGGTTAACTAAATACTCCCTATACCACCGATTCCAAAAATCATTCATAATTTTTTGTGTCAATCTCCACCTATCTAAACCTACAATGTTAATTTTGGAATTATCTTCATCAGGAATGTTTAACAACGGCTCACCTATTAGGAAATGGCCTGGTGTCAATGCTTGTGGCTCGTTGGGGTCATCACTCATCACTGTAAGTGGTCGAGAATTGAGACATGCTTCAATTTGGGTTAAAGTTGTGGACAACTCCTCATATGTTAAAGTGCTATCTCCAATGACCTTATACAAATGAGTTTTAACACTTCGTACTCCAGCCTCCCATAGGCCCCCAAAATTTGGCGAATGTGGGGGTATGAAATGCCAAGTTGTATTTTCTAGACTTAATAATTCTTCAATTTCAGTAGGCACTGTAGACTTCGCTCGATTAAACATCTCATGGAGCTGCTTATTGGCACCAACAAAATTGGTGCCATTGTCACTATACAAATCTTTGCAGTGACCTCTTCTCGATGTAAACCTCCTGAAAGCGGCAATGAATGCCTTTGACGTCATATCTGTGACCACCTCTAAATGAATGGCACGGGTAACCATGCAGATGAATAAACAGATATATCCTTTATAGGATTTGGCTCCTCTGCCAGGTGAGAATCTCACATTGATAGGTCCCATATAATCACAGCCAGATGATTTAAAAGGTCTTGTTGGTTTAAGCCGTACTTCTGGAATTTGACCCATTAATTGAGTGTTCTTAGTCACTGAATATCTCTTGCATGTTACACATTCTCTGTAGTGTTTTTTGACTTGGTCTTTAGCTCGTAATATCCAATACCTTGTTCTTAAAAAGCATAACATGGCTTGTGGTCCTCCATGAAAAGTTTTGGTATGAGCATCAGTAATTATAAGCTTGGTAAGGTGATTCTTAGCAGGCATAATTATAGGATGTTTTGTCTCATACCGAACCTTTGACTGGTCTATCCGTCCACCTACTCTTAAAATCCCATTTTTATCAAAAATGGGACAAAGAGAGTGGAGCTTGCTCTTCTTGGGAATGTGACCTTGTGTCTTTAATTGCTTTATTTCTTCAGTAAATTCTTCCTCTTGAACTTGCTTGATACAGAACTCTAAAGTTAAATTCATTTCTTCTGGTGATATAAATTTAGAAAATTGTGAACGTTTCTCTTTAGATAATCGAAAATTTAATATTCTTCTGCAATATGATATAACCTTTAACATTTTAATTAATGATGAAAACCTTTTCCAAATGAATTCTTCGTTTACTACTGGTAAGGCAGTTAAAGATGTAGTCCTCTCTTCCTCATGAGTATCTTCAATAATAACAGGGTGGTCTATCTCGATCACTGGTTGAGAAAGCCAAGGAGGTCCTGACCACCATAACATGTGTTTGAGTAATTCCCTTGGATTTAAACCTCTCGAGGCACAATCAGCTGGGTTCATGTCAGTAGTAACATGTTTCCATTGGTCACAGTCAAAAATATTTAATATCTCTGATACTCTATTACTGACAAAAGTGGTCCAGCGGCTAGATCCTCCCTTCAACCAAGCTAAAACTATTGTTGAATCCGACCAAGCATGCATGTCCTTTTTTTTGACATTCATCACCTGAGCGACTTCAAAAATGAGTTTTGCGGCAAGGACAGCACCACACAGTTCTAGTCTTGGAATAGAAACTTCCTTAACTATAGGTGCAACTTTGGTTTTTGCTGTCACTAAGCTCACATGTACCTGTGATCCATTAACCACACGAACATAAACTGCAGCTCCATAAGCTGACTTGGAAGCATCAGCAAATGCATGCAACTCAATTCTCGACTCCAAATTTGAAAATAACCATCTTGGAAATTCAATTTCCTTCAAATGTATTAAACTTGCTCGAAACTTCAACCATTCTTCCCTCAATTCAGTTGTCAGATGGTCATCCCAATTTAGCTTTGACTTCCAGAGTTTTTGAATGAATATTTTAGCAACTATTACCACGGGAGCAATCCATCCTAATGGGTCATACAGCCTTGCTACATCAGATAGAACTTGTCTTTTAGTTATTGGTTCATGGATATCAGGCAGATCAAGTGAGTACTTAAATGTGTCAGTCTCCTTATTCCATCCTAAACCAAGTACTTTCATTATGTTCGCTGTTTTTAGACTTCTTGGTTCACAATGTTGCTGGTTTTCCTTACCAATATATGTCAATAAATCTTTATTGTTACTACTCCATTTTTGGAGTTCGAATCCTCCGCTGTTCATAAGCTCATTCATGTGATTGTAGATGTCTATTGCCTCTTCTAACGTTGCACAACCTGTCATTAAATCGTCGACAAAGTAATCGGTTTTGGTTATGTCTGCTACCTTTGGAAATCTTCTCTTCTCCTCATCAGCGAGTCTTTGAAGCGTTTTCACTGCCAAATATGGAGCGCAAGCTGTGCCAAAGGTTAATCTCAATAGCTTGAAATGTTGTAAAGGCTCATCGGCATTCGGTCTCCAAACAATTCTCTGGAAATCTGTGTCTTCTTCAAAAACTCTCACCATTCTATACATTTTGACTAGATCTGCAACAATGCAAATTCTGTGCCTTCTCCATCTCATTATTATGTGTCTCAGGTCCTGTTGCAGCTTAGGTCCAACTAACAAGTTATCGTTTAAAGAATAATTGTTGACACCCTTACAAGATCCATCAAAAACTACACGAACCTTTGTGGTGTCCTTGTCTTCTCTTACTACTGCATGGTGAGGAAGATACACAGCCTTTGGGTTGTCAATATCCTCAGCCTTTACTGGTGTCATGTGGTTAAGTGTAAGATATTCCTGTAAAACTTTATTATATTCTTCTTTAAGATTTGTATTCTTCTGTAATTTCCTTTCTAAAAATTCCCATCTTCTTACTGATATTTCCCTTAATCTTCCATACTGACACTCAGGATCTTCTTTATTAAAGGGTAGTCTGACCACAAATCGTCCTGTTTCATCTCGTGTAGTTGTCATATCATAAAACTCTTCACATCTCTCCTCGACCTTTGTCATTTTCCTTTGTAACATGTCTGGCTCATTTTCCAATTCCCAAAATCTTTTTAGTAGATTGTCTCCCTCTAGGTGTATGTGCATATTGATTACTCTCTCCTTGGTTGAAGTTGTTGCTCTTGACACTCTCCCTGATAATACCCAACCTAGAGTAGTGTTTTGTGCCAATAAATTGTTGTGGCGCATGATGCCACTCAATAAAATTTCACTGTAAACTTCAGCTCCAAGAAGAATATCTATTTTGCCTGGTGTGGCATAATTTGGATCGGCTAGTGGTAAGGTCCTGAAATGAAGCCAATCATGTGTGTATAACTCTTTTGAAGGAAGTAATGATGTAAGTGTTCGCAATACATATGCTTGTACTTGGATTGATATGTCTGGGTTATGACGTGATTCCACATGGAGTATAACCATGTGCTTAATAGTAGTCTGACCATCACCCAGACCCAACACCGTACCATTGACATTGGTACGTTTAAGTCCAAGTAGTTGCACCACAGATTCACAAATGAAGGATGCTTGTGAACCTTGATCTAACAATGCTCTCACTTGTTGTTTATAACCTTGTTGATTATAAGCATAAACAGAAGCAGTTGCTAATAGCACGCTGCTGGGTTGAAACCCTTCTTTCATAAAATTGTTTAACATTGTAGGATTACTCACATCTTTAGGAGACTCACTTTCTGTGGGCGTGTCCTCATTGTTGGTTGTGTTACTCAGCTCTCTCACAAAATGCAATAATGAGTGATGCCTCCTGCCACATCTACGACAACATGCTGCATTGCGACATTTCAACACTGGGTGAGACGGGGAAAAACAATTAAAACATAAGTTATTTTTTTGAATGTACTCTTGCCTATCCTTGACACTAAGTTGTATGAATTCTTTACAGTGGTATAAGTAGTGTTCACCTTTACACATTACACATTGAATGATATTTTTTGTCTTATTATTTTGTATTAGAGAATTAAAGGATTTTACTTTAGGCTTTACTTGTGATGTACTTAATGTAGAACGTAACTTATTTGTATCAATATTTTCCAATGATCTAAATCTAGACTCCAAAAATTCTGATAATTGAGACCAGGATGGTAACTCCTCATCGATTAAACTAAGTTGATATTCCCACTGTTTCATGGATTCTAAATCTAATTTTGAGACTACTAAATATATAATAAAAATATCCCAGTTGTCAGTCTTAATCCCCATGTTATTCAAAGATTTTAAACAAGTTGTTGTTGTATCTAATAAAAGCTTAATGGCACTTGCCGACTCCAACTGTACAATTTTTTGTGTAAACAATGTTTTTATAATAGCATTACAGTTGTGTCTTTTATTATCGTACCTTTTAATTAGTTGATGCCAGGCCTCGTCGTAATTCGCATCCGTAGTAGAAAAATTACTTAACAAACCTGCAGGTTCTCCTGATAAGTTACTTTTGAGATAATGAAGTTTTTGCACATTTGATAAGCTTTTATTTTGGTGAATTAACGAACCAAACATATCATAAAACGTTTGCCACTCGTGGTATTTCCCGCTAAATGTGGGCAATTGTATACGCGGTAACTTAACCTCACAATTGTTAAGCACATTGCTTCCGCTTTTACTTGAAGTGGTTTCACTGTTGATTGGCGTTTCCATAAACGTTAATGTATGTAAGGCTTCCTTGAGGGAAGTTTTGTATGACACATATATCTCTTCGAAGATGTTGTACAGGTCTTCTGTAAAATACGGATCCAGTTTGTCACTTTCGACCGCCTTACAAATGATGGACTTGTGTTCATCTTTGAATATAATCCATAATTGCTCTAAGTTTTCTAATCTTGTTTCAATGTAAGACCTTTTAATGCGATCCTTAGGGGTTTTTTTGTAATTGATTTCTGCTTTTTTCAACTTTTCTAGTAGTTCCTTTTGATAAGCTATAAGTTGCTCCATTGTTGTACAAACCAAACTCGTAATGGCGGCTCGATGCAATGATGTCGGCTTGCACTACTTATTGTATGTACGTTTCGGGCGGCACACTCGGTGAATCTCTCAAATCCGGCTTGAATTTTGACCATATGTTTGAATGGTTGTGACTGATTTTTCTTTCCAGGATAAATAATTCAAGAATTCAATGTTTCACAATGATGTTTTATTTTCTCTAGCTCAAGTGTCAAGTGAAGTGTGGTGTGGACTGTATTTGTGTCTATGCGTTTTGTCTATGCTCAATTTACTTTTTTAAACTCTATGTATTTGAACAAATGGGGTGTTTGATAGGGTCTGTGTGAACTCTGAAATTATTGGAGATAATGGAGGATTGGGAAACATGTTGTACGAAACCATGTCATTGATTTTATAGATAAATAAAAAAGCTTTTACTCTTGATCGAACCCGTCCATTTTCTAAAAATACAATACCTAATCATACATTGACTTTTTACACATGTCTTGACTTAGAAAAATTAGATAAAATATTTATAAAGAGATAGGATATGAGGGAGGATATATACAGATCGATAGCTCAGTTGATACATTGCCACGGTATGGCTAGGGTCGCGGGTTCAAACCTTGCTCGTATCCCCTCTTTTTCAATACAATACCTATAAACTAACTATGTTAATATTACTACGAAAATTGACACTGTGGGTTGTAACAATTAAATGTAGTTATAACCGGGGGTGGACCCCGGTACTGATCAATAATGGTCACCCATCTTCAAATTGACCGCGTTAAGCGTTGCCGTCGGAGATCGTGATAACCACTGCAGTAGGTACCATAAGTCCACAACTTTAGGGTCGCGACGATGTGTCGCGATACCGTGCCAGTATATTAATTAATACATTTTATAGTAGGTATACATTATGTCATAAAGAATGCCGTGATAGCCTAGTGTCTTAGGTTCGGACTCGTGGCACGCACCTCTGTCTTTTCGTACCTCGTCATTCCGTGCCTCGGAAAGCACGCTAAACCGTTGGCCTCGGCTGTCATGAACATCTTTTACAGTTGATTTAGGGAGTGATAACTGACAGATTGAGTGTCCCTTTAGGTTGCGGGGGTCAGATAGGCCACGATAGGATACTTAGATTAAAAACCGACTCCAATAAAGTTTGGAAATAATAATTCTAGGAGGATGATTGCGTCTAAAAATTATATTGTCGTGACTCTACATTCATAACTTATCTACCTACACGTGTATACCTTTCTCTGCATTTCTCCCCTCGTTTGGCGTGAAGGGCTAGTGATGTAATTATAATACGTGCGGTTCATTAAATTGTGTTGATTTTATTCTCACTGTTTTGGTGTTATAGTGTGCAGTGTTAGTTTAAATTGTGATCTGTAATTGTGTTCGTGATTCGAAATGTGTGTGAAAATATAAGTAGCAGATTTTTTTGTGAATTTACAGTGTGTATAATATAGTATCAAATTTTTTAAACAATGCAGTTCAGTGTTAGATTATGTTAAGGTAGTGATGTGAATTAAAATGTGAGTGAAAACCATTAAGCAGGTTATTTTTCCTTTTCTTTTTGAGTTTACAGTGTTTTATACATCCAATTTTTAACAGTGCAGTGTTAGTTTATATTTAGTGATATTTCAAAATTGTGTTTGTTTAAAAATGTGTGTGAAAATGTATAAAGTAGGTGATTTTACTTTCAATGTTTTTTTTGTGAGTGTAAATAAATTTAAAAAAATCCAGAAATGAAATTAACAGTTTGTGTTTAATAAAAAGATCTTATATTTTGACTGCATTATTTTAAACTTAAACGGTGAGATGCGTTAGAGCAAGTTACAAAAGATATAGTTTGGAATTAACGAGTAGTAAGATCTGTATTTAAAATCCGCTCCGCTTACGTCAGTGGAACCACACCTTATTTATTCCGCATTGCGTCAAGATGCGCGAGCCTTCCGCGCTGCGCACAACAAAGTTCATCAGGGGTGGATCGATCGATACCAGCACGGCGTCCTCGGCGCTTTAGTCTAGAACTGGCAGTCACGCTCTCCGGCCGCTTCGTAGTCGGTTCTGTCCACCTGGGGGAGCGGTTGTAGTCTACAGGGCGCATGCGCGGTATTACCTGTTATCGACCTGACGCCCGGCCGCGGCGGTGCTCAGAGCCCTTTAGTTAAAATCGAGCTCTTGTTGCGCGTGGTTTATGAGATTGTTGTGTCCATTATAACAGTTTTTTTAATAAAATAAATTAAATTTCATATCGCGGCTACACGGTAGACATTATAGACTATCTGAACTTTACGAGTTTGTGTCTTGTGACTACAAAAAAGAGGCTGTACCTAGAGAACACAGTAAGTATTTAACATCACCTCTCACTGCGGCCAAGACACCTTTAGCCGTCAGTACGATCGGTCTTGTGAGCCTGCTTGACCGGCAGTGAGAAAACCCTTTCTCCTGTGTACATTGCACTACGTACACACCCCTTGCTTCCTTCCTAATTTCCGTCTGTTGCCTTAGGTCTCCTGGTAACAGACTTCCTGATCTTTATATCTATTTATAATATCATATATGGTTAGGCTAGGGAGTTAGGATTATACGCGTTGCGCAGTAGAGGATAGGATGTGTGGGAGCGTTGCGTTGGTTAATTTAAATCAATGAGTTAATCTGTGCCCGTACATTTAGTGTTTTACGGAAAAGTATTTAGTAATCCGTCGTTTAATAAAATTTATAGGAAAATTGTGAACAAAAAAACTTGTATTTTTTTCCTTTACAATTGGAAATGTGTTCGGGTCATCGGTAGGTTACTGTCGGGTAAGCAGGGCGTGGGCGGTGTGACATTTTAAGCTCTAGCTAACACTAAAGCGTTAGCTAGCTCTAGTAAAATGACTGTTACAAACGGACTAACAGGATAAAACTTTAAGGATTCCGTTAGTGCTAGCACCGGGTAGTGATCGGTAGTGTTTCAAAATAATAAAGACCCCGCGGCCTGCCCCGCTCGTCCGTATTTCCGTGATATGCCATGTCTTTGATGTCCGCTGGGTATTCACGAGGCTGCTTCAATTTTGAGTGAACAAAGGGCTCCGCTCGACTGTCGGCCGTCGCTCGTGTACCGCTCTTTGTGCCACCTCGCTACCGCTGCGCTGTTGGACAGGATGGCACCATAGGGGTGGGCGCATAGCGGTGGGTGCGAAGGGGTGGGTGCATAGGGGTGAGTGCATAGGGGTGGGTGCAAAGGGGTGGGTGCATAGGGGTGGGTGGAAAGGGGTGGGTACATAAGGGTGGGTGCAAAGGGATGGGTGCAAAGGGGGTGGTGCAAAGGGTGGGTGCATCGGGGCGAACGCATAGGGCGGGAACAAAAGGTTGGGTTAGGGTAGTTGCGGCCGCGTGTCTGGGGCTACACCCATCATCTGCCTAGCCTTTTCCCAACTATGTTGGGGTCGGCTTCCAGTCTTACCGGATGCAGCTGAATACCAGTGTTTTACATGGAGCGACTGCCATCAGACCTCCACAACCCAGATATTGGGTTACACGGTACCCCTTGGTAAGACTGGTTGTCAGACTGGGGCTTCTGACTACCCGTAACGACTGTCAAAGATCTACAATTGACAGCCGGGGCCAACAGCTTAACGTACTATCCGAGGCACGGAGAGTGATAATTAATTTATAAAACGCACATAACTTACGAAAAGTCAGAGGTGCGCGCCTTGGGTTCGAACCCGAGACCACTGACTTGCCAGTCAACGGTCACCACCACTAGGCTATCACGACTCCTGGGGCGACTCCACGACGACTGTCTGGGGCTACACCCACCCTAACAAAATTCTATAAAAACAATATTTTGCTGTGACATCCGTATTTTTAGTGGGAGCGCGGCGGAGCTGTGAAAACTATGGCAGCTATCTTGTCTATATCTATTTAATATTGTATATATACAATATAATATGTAATATTTATCTAAAATTAACCAGAGAAAATATCCCGTACTTTGATAATTTATGTCGGTGAAATAATAAAATATTAGTTGGAAAATGTATGGTACTATATTAAATTAGTTTGCCCGTACCATAAGTAAAAATTCGTATCGGGCGTGGCTATATAATACAATATGGTGGTTCCAGCAATTTTGCCACACTGCGCAGCATATCTATAGTGCACACCTTTATCGATCACCG
This sequence comes from Protodeltote pygarga, assembly GCA_936450705.2. NCBI lineage: Eukaryota > Metazoa > Arthropoda > Insecta > Lepidoptera > Noctuidae > Protodeltote > Protodeltote pygarga. Next base: position 19,089,238 of record OW388248.2, read on the forward strand.
CGGCCCACACCCTCCACCCGCAGTCCGCCACCCCCACGTTTCTGACGCCTAGTACCCACAGTCGTCGCAAGCTCTGGCTTGTGGACACGGACAGTCGTATTGAAATATTTGTTAGCCTTTATTAACTCCTCTCCCAGAAAACGTCGCGAGTTCTATCTAGTGATACATACAAAATGGCTGCCGATGCCGACGCCGCACCGCGCCTCTGAGCGCATGCGCTATTATATTGATTGCGCTCATTAAACTCCCTGCGGCCCGCGCCCCTCATAATGCGTCACCCACAGTCTACGCAAGCTCTGGCTGGTGTTCCGTCGTGTTAGCCGCCCCTCATTTTCTTAAAGTTCACCGCACTTCAAGCTTCAGGCCCGGACGCCTGAAAAAACGTCGCGAGTTCTATCTAGTGATACGTACAAAATGGCTGCCAATGCCAACGCCGCGATGCTGAGCGCATGCGCTATAATAATATTGATTGCGCTTATTAAACTCTCTGAAGCCCGCACCCCTCATTATCAGTCTGCCACACCCACGCTTCAGGCGCGGTCGCCTGAATAGTCGTCGCGAGCCTTGGCTAAAGATCGGAAGTTTAAATACGGTTTAAATACTGTTTAGTATAATTATTATTCGTATTCCTTTGTTTGGTGTAATTATAAATATATTATTCGTAGTTCATAAATGTCGGGGAAATAATAATTTAATTTCAAGTTTAAATATTTGTTGGAAAAATGTTTGTATGTCAAGCTACAGGCCCAGACGCCTGAAAAAACGTCGCGAGTGGTATCTAGTGTTTGAATATTCGTTAATTTCCTGAGGCCCGTAACTTCCATGTAAGTATTCCTTTGCCTGTTATAGGGCGTTAAAAATATATTATTCATAGTTCAGAAAATTGATGTGCGATTAAATTCAGTCTATAAATATAAAATTACTTGTTAGGATACGTACAAAATGGCTGCCGACGCTGACGCCGCGACTCTGAGCGCATGCGCTATAATAATATTGATTGCACTTCTGAAACTCCATGTGGCCCGCGCCCCTCATAATCCATCTGCCACATTCTCGTTTCACGCCCGGAAGCCTGAACGATAGTGGTGGATTTGGTTTTTCTTTGTTTGTCATAATGCATTATAAAGATGTTATTTGTAGTTTATGAATGTGAGTGATATTATTAAATGTTACTTGGAGAATTTTTGTGCGATTGGTAGACCCAATAAGTTCAGTATGTTTAAATTCTAGAAAAAAATAAAATAAGATTTAAGCGTACTTACAAAATGGCGGCCGATGCCAACGCAGTGACTCTGAGCGCATGCGCTATAATATTGATTGCGCTTATTAAACTCCCTGCGGCCCGCGTCCCTCATTATCAGTGTGCCACACCCACGGTTCAGGCTCGGACGCCTAAACAGTCATCGCGGGCTTCGGCTGGTGATCGGGTAGTGTTTAAATATTCGCAACCATTTAGAAAATGTATGAGTTTGTCCGTACAATCAGTGTAAAGGCATATCGGGCGTGTTATAAAATGCAACGTGGTGGTTCAGCGATTATCGGCTCTGCGCAGCATATTAATAGAGCATTGCGCACCATTATCGATTACCGCGGCCCGCACCCTTCACCCGCAGTCCGCCACCTCCACGTTTCTTGTGCCTGGTACCCTCAGTCGTCGCAAGCTCTGGCTTGTGTTCGGATGTGTTAGCCTTTGTTAACTCCCCTCGGCCCGCGCCCCTCATTTACATACAGTCCACCGCGTCTCAAACTTCAGGCTCGGACGCCTGAAAAAACGTCGCGAGTGGTATCTAGTTTATGAATATTCGTTAATTTCCCGAGGCCCGTAACTTCCATGTAAGTATTCCGTTGTTTCCATGTAAGTATTCATTATCAGTCTGCTACACCCACGCTTCAGGCACGGACGCCAGAACAGTCAAAAAAATCAAAAATCAAAATCAATAGCATTTGAAAAATGTATGTGTGATAGGTAGGCACAGTATGTCTTTATTTCTTGAAAATATTGAAATAAATTGTAAGCATACCAAAATAGCTCCAGATGCCGACGCTGCGCCGCGACTCTGAGAGCATGCGCTATGAATAATATTGATTGCGCTCACTAAGCTCCTTGCGGCCCGCGCCCCTCATTATCAGTCTGCCACACCCTTGTTTTAGACACAGACGCAACGCCTGAAAAAACGTGGCGAGTTTTATTTAGTCAGACCTACAAAATGGCGACCGATGCCAACGCAGCGACTCTGAGCGCATGCGCTATAATATTGATTGCGCTTATTAAATTCCCTGCGGCCCGCGTCCCTCATTATCAGTGTGCCACACCCACGTTTCAGGCACGGACGCCAGAACAGTCGTCGCGAACCTTGGCTGGTGATCGATAGTGATTAAATATTCGCAACCGTTTATAAATGTCTCGAAGCCCGCTACTACATGTTTAGTATTTCGTATTCCTTTGTTTGTCATAATCTATACATATAATAAAATCGTAACGAAGTATGTATGTAATTGATTGGCGCGAAAACTACTGGACAGATTTAGTTGAAATTCGGCAAATATACTTTTTAAATTCTTAGTCAACTTATAGGGTATAAATTATTACGTTTATAATTATGGGGGATGAGCAGTATTGTAGTAAGCAGCGTATTTCTAGAATTTGCTGCAGAATTGTTGTTGTTGTTGGGAAAAATATTATTAAATTTCAATTTACAAAATATTATCACGCTATATCCACAAGGAGCTAAACATTACATAACATAACATAATAATATCTTTTAGGAACGATTATTTTATCTACATGTCAACAGACTTCATAGCCATCCGGTCGGGCGAACGCCTTGGAAGTGTAAGGCTTTGGGTTCGATCCCCAGTTCCGCAAACTTTTTGTGGATTCTTTTGTATTTTTTTTTGTCATTGAAATTAATATGTATTTTTGTGGTATTTCATTCTTAATGTCTTTTATTACTTACCGGCTGAAACCCGAAGGAAACATGCTTTTTAATAATTTTTCAACTTATAAAAAACGTATATGCAACGAGGTATGCAAGGATCGTAGCAAGTGGAAATCCGTTGTCTCTGCCTACCCCTCTGGGAAACAGGCGTGAGTCTATGTATGTATGTAAAAAACGCCACCACTTTAATTTGAAACATTTATAAAATTTATATTATTTAAAACATAGTGTTCTAGATGGCGTTAGAGTCTATTTAGATCAGCGGAATTCTTTTTTAAATATTTCAATTTGAAACCCGAAGGAAGCAACGCGCATCGTGTGGGATTATCCTTTAAAAATTTCAGCTTATAAAAAAAATCCGCTTTAATTTGAAGCATTAAAATTATTATTATTTAAAACATAATGTTTCCTTTTTCTTAACTAGATGGCGTTAGGAATCGATTTAAATCTGAGGAAAAATAATTTTCTTGGATACTCCTGATGGGACAGGAAAAATATTTATAACCACTGGCATCCTTGCAGGGAGGCAGGGCAAAATTACAATTGCAGTAGCGTCTTCGGCGATTACTGCCACGTTGTTTTCTGGTGACAAAACAGCGCACACCATGTTTAGGATTCCCATCAATTTACAGAGCAACGAAACACCTGTTTGTGATGTGTCACGAAATAGTGACAAGGCAGGCATTTGCTTAAGAATTGTTCTTTGATCGTATGATGGGATGAATGTATAATGGCAAACAGAAAAGCAGTTGATGCAGTACACAGAACTCTAAAAGACATCCGTAGGAACCAACACATAATGGGTGGTGTCACAGTTATGTTCAGCGGCAATTTCCACTGAACGCTGCCTGTGGTGACGCGAGGAACTGGGGCTGATGAGGTGAATGGTTCTTTGAAACGATTATTTTTATGATCCTGTATTCATAAGTTGAGCTTGACAATAATTATGGGCGGCTGAGTAGGAATCCACATGCTCAAGAATTTTCCAACTCAAAACGCCCAAAAATAATCAAGCTGCAGCAATCAACGAATGCATTCTTTTATAAATGAAAGGGAATGAAGTGTTTTACACATTTATAAACACTGTTGTCAATCAAGATGACGCCACTCATTATTCTGTAAAATTCCTGAATTCCCTCACTGCAAGTGGACTTCCGACGGACGTCATTAAGTTGAAGGTCGGTGTCCCGATTATGCTTCTTCGGAACTTAACGCCTTTGAAATTGTGTAAAGGGACCCAGAAAATGATGGCCTGATGGCTTAATGTAAATTATCTGCAAATCATCAAGGCGCAAATTCTAACGGGTTTCGGTATTGGCGAGACAGTGTTTACACCATGTACCACTAATTCTCCACAATTATCCCTTTCAATTTAAGCGAGTGTAGTTTCCTGTGGGCGTTTGTTTCGCCATGAGAAGTCTGCGAGTGTCGATCTCAGGACCAGCTTCTCCTCACATAGACTGTATGTCGTTTGCTCTCGGGTCACCAGTCCTGACTCTCTGTACATTTTAGCTCCCGAGAGCAAAACTACAAACAAAGTAATCTGTATGTTTTTCTAAATATCCTGGTTCGGATTTGATATTGATACGAAACTTTTGTTCTTTTACATAGGTTTTTCGCTTTATTAGGTCAGAAATTATGTAATAAAATATGCGAAGCGCACTTATAACTTTTTCTTTTGCCCTATACATTAGTAAGACTTAAATATAAAACTAATCTTTGTTGGAATAATTGCTCTCAAATGTGCAAAACATATACAATACAATAGGTATATTTAAAAACATCTCTCATTCTCTCCTGTGCAATAATTATTCCCACATGATAGTGGGGTCTGCTTTTTGGGTTTTTCGCTTCCCCTTCGCTCTATCCATTGCATCGTCCTGGATAATGTTTAATGGCAATATATAATGTTTTCAATAATAAATATTTTGGATAATTTAAATGTTTATGCACATGTTTTGCTTAATAAGAAACTCGCAAAAACAACTGACTTGGGCGGACTTGAACTGTCATATCATAACATTACTAATCTGCACTAATAAAAGTTTGTTACCTAAACACTTTTGATTGGAATAGAACTCGGTAAACATAAAAACCATATTTCCTGGATTAACAAAAAATATAAATTTTATCCTGGTTCAACATCCACGCGGGCGAAGCTGCGGGCAAAAGCTAGTACGTTATAAAGGTGTTAAGTATTCGTATTTCATAAATGTCGGTGAAATTATAAAATAGCACTTGAAAAATGTATGTGTGATAGATAGGCACAATAAGTTCAGTATGTCTTTATTTCTTGAAAATATTGAAATAAATTGTAAGCGTACCAAAATAGCCTTTGATGCCGACGCCGCGCCGCGACTCTGAGAGCGTGCGCTATGAATAATATTGATTGCGCTCACTAAGCTCCTTGCGGCCCGCGCTCCTCATTATCAGTCTGCCACACCCTTGTTTGAGATACAGACGAAACGCCTGAAAAAACGTCGCGAGATTTATTTAGTCAGACCTACAAAATGGCGACCGATGCCAACGCAGCGACTCTGAGCGCATGCGCTATAATATTGATTGCGCTTATTAAACTCCCTGCGGCCCGCGTCCCTCATTATCAGTGTGCCACACCCACGCTTCAGGCTCGGACGCCTAAACAGTCATCGCGGGCTTCGGCTGGTGATCGGGTAGTGTTTAAATATTCGCAACCATTTAGAAAATGTATGAGTTTGTCCGTACAATCAGTGTAAAGGCATATCAGGCGTGGTTATATAATGCAACGTGGTGGTTCCAGTGATTATCGGCTTTGCGCAGCATATTAATAGAACATTGCGCACCATTATCGATCACCGCGGCCCGCACCCTCCACCCGCAGTCCGCCACCCCCACGTTTCTTGTGCCTGGTACCCTCAGTCGTTGCAAACTCTGGCTAGTGTTCGGTCGTGTTAGCAGCCCCTCATTTTATACAGTCCACCGCAACCCATGCATCAGGCCCGGTGCCTGAAAACATGTCGCGAGTTCTATCTAGTGATACTTACAAAATGGCTGCCAATGGAGATGCCCCGACTCTGAGCGCATGCGCTATAATATTGATTGCGCTTATTAAACTCCCTGCGGCCCCCGTCCCTCATTATCAGTGTGCCACACCCACGCTTCAGGCTCGGACGCCTAAACAGTCATCGCGGGCTTCGGCTGGTGATCGGGTAGTGTTTAAATATTCGCAACCATTTAGAAAATGTTTGAGTTTGTCCGTACAATCAGTGTAAAGGCATATCAGGCGTGGTTATATAATGCAACGTGGTGGTTCCAGTGATTATCGGCTTTGCGCAGCATATTAATAGAACATTGCGCACCATTATCGATCACCGCGGCCCGCACCCTCCACCCGCAGTCCGCCACCCCCACGTTTCTTGTGCCTGGTACCCTCAGTCGTTGCAAACTCTGGCTAGTGTTCGGTCGTGTTAGCAGCCCCTCATTTTATACAGTCCACCGCAACCCATGCATCAGGCCCGGTGCCTGAAAACACGTCGCGAGTTCTATCTAGTGATACTTACAAAATGGCTACCAATGCAGACGCCCCGACTGAGCGTATGCGCTATAATATTGATTGCTCTCATTAAACTCCCTGCAGCCCGCGCCCCTCTTAAGGCAGTTACCCACATTCGTCGCAAGCTCTGGCTAGTGGTCGGTCGTGTTAACCTTCATTAACTCACCTCGCCCTTGTGCCTCATTTTCATACAGACCACCACACCCCAACCTTCAGGCTCGGACGCCTGAAAAAACCTTGGGAGTTCTATCTAGTGATACGTACAAAATGGCTGCCGATGCCAATGCCGTGACTCTGAGCGCATGCGCTCTAATATTGATTGCACTCATTATACTCCCTGCGGCCCGCGTCCCTCATAATGTAGTACCCTCAGTCGTCGCAAGCTCTGGCTAGTGGTCGGTCGTGTTAGCCTTTATTAACTCCTTTCGGCCCGCGCGCTTCATTTACATACGGTCCACCACACCCCAAGCTTCAGGCTCGGATGCCTGAAAAAACATCGCGAGTGGTATCTAGTGTTTGAATATTCGTTAATTTCCCGAGGCCCGTAACTTCCATGTAAAAATTCCTTTGTTAGTGCGTCAAAAAGGTATTATTCATAGTCCATAAATAGCGGTAAAATTATTAAGTACCTATATGTTAGAAAATTTACGTACGATTGGTAGGCATATTAAATTCAGTATTTCCGAACTGTTATAAAGATAAAATTACTGGTTAGGTAGGAGTTGTACAAAATGGCTGCTACAAAATTGTGCTTATTAAAAAACTCTTTGCGGGCCGCGCCCCTCATTATCAGTGTGCCACACCCACGCTTCAGGCGTGGACACCTGAATAGTCGTCGCGAGGTTTGGCTGGTGATCGGGTAGTGTTTAAAATAATATTCGCAACCATTTAGAAAATGTATAAGTTTGTCCGTACAATCAGTGTAAAGGCATATCGGGCGTGGTTACATTATGAAACATGGTGGTTCCAGCGAATATCATCTCTGCGCAGCATATTAATAGAGCATTGCGCACCATTATCGATTACCGCGGCCCGCACCCTCCACCCACAGTCCGCCACCCCCACGTTTCTTGTGCCTGGTACCCTCAGTCGTCGCAGCTCTGGCTAGTGTTCGGATGTGTTAGCTTTAATTAACTCTTCTCGGCCCGCGCCCCTCATTTACATACAGTCCACCGCGTCTCAAACTTCAGGCTCGGACGCCTGAAAAAACGTCGCGAGTGGTATCTAGTGTTTGAATATTCGTTAATTTCCCGAGGCCCGTAACTTCCATGTAAGTATTCCTTTGTTTCCATGTAAGTATTATTATCAGTCTGCCACACCCACACTTCAGGCACGGACGCCAGAACAGTCGTCGTGAACCTTGGCTGGTGATCGATAGTGATTAAATATTCGCACCATTTATAAATGTCTCGAAGCCCGCTACTACATGTTTAGTATTTCGTATTCCTTTGTTTGTCATAATACGTTATAAAGGTGTTAAGTATTCGTACTTCATAAATGTCGGTGAAATTATAAAATAGCATTTGAAAAATGTATGTGTGATAGATAGGCACCATAGTGTTCAGTATGTCTTTATTTCTTGAAAATATTGAAATAAATTGTAAGCGTACCAAAATAGCTCCAGATGCCGACGCTGCGCCGCGACTCTGAGCGCATGCGCTATAATATTGATTGCGCTTATTAAACTCCCTGCGGCCCGCGTCCCTCATTATCAGTGTGCCACACCCACGCTTCAGGCTCGGACGCCTAAACAGTCATCGCGGGCTTCGGCTGGTGATCGGGTAGTGTTTAAATATTCGCAACCATTTAGAAAATGTATGAGTTTGTCCGTACAATCAGTGTAAAGGCATATCAGGCGTGGTTATATAATGCAACGTGGTGGTTCCAGTGATTATCGGCTTTGCGCAGCATATTAATAGAACATTGCGCACCATTATCGATCACCGCGGCCCGCACCCTCCACCCGCAGTCCGCCACCCCCACGTTTCTTGTGCCTGGTACCCTCAGTCGTTGCAAACTCTGGCTAGTGTTCGGTCGTGTTAGCAGCCCCTCATTTTATACAGTCCACCGCAACCCATGCATCAGGCCCGGTGCCTGAAAACATGTCGCGAGTTCTATCTAGTGATACTTACAAAATGGCTGCCAATGGAGATGCCCCGACTCTGAGCGCATGCGCTATAATATTGATTGCGCTCTTTAGACTCCCTGCAGACCGCAGTGACTATGCAGTACCCACAGTCGTCGCAAGCTCTGGCTAGTAGTCGGTCGTGTTAACCTTCATTAACTCACCTCGCCCTGTGCCTCATTTTCATACAGTTCTTCGCACCCTAAGTTTTAGGCCCGGACGCCTGAAAAAACGTCGTCAGTTCTATCAAGTGATACGTACAAAATGGCTGCCAATGCCAACGCCGCTATTCTGAGCACATGCGCTATAATAATATTGATCGCGCTTATTAAACTCTCTAAAGCTCGCGCCCCTCATTATCAGTCTGCCACACACAACCACGCTTCGTCGTTCAAACAGTCGTCGCGAGCCTTGTTGATCGGAAGTTTAAATACAGTTTCAATATTGTTTAGTATTATTTTTATTCGTATTTCATTGTTTTGTGTTATAAAAATATTATTCGTAGTTCACAAATGTCGGGGAAATAATAATTTCATTTCAAGTTTAAATATTAGTTGGATAACTTTTTGTATGTCAAGCTTCAGGCCCAGAAGCCTGAAAAATCGTCGCGTGTTCTAACTAGTGATACATACAAAATGGCTGCCGATACAGACGCCCAGACTCTGAGCGCATGCGCTACAATATTGATTGCACTCATTAGACTCCCTGCGGCCCGCGCCCCTCACTATGCAGTACCCACAGTCGTCGCAAGCTCTGGCTAGTAGTCGGTCGTGTTAGCCTTTGTTAACTCCCCTCGGCCCGCGCCCCTCATTTACATACAGTCCACCGCGTCTCAAACTTCAGGCTCGGACGCCTGAAAAAACGTCGCGAGTGGTATCTAGTGTTTGAATATTCGTTAATTTCCCGAGGCCCGTAACTTCCATGTAAGTATTCCTTTGTTTCCATGTGAGTATTCATTATCAGTCTGCCACACCCACACTTCAGGCACGGACGCCAGAACAGTCGTCGCGAACCTTGGCTGGTGATTGATAGTGATTAAATATTCGCACTATTTATAAATGTCTCGAAGCCCGCTACTACATGTTTAGTATTTCGTATTCCTTTGTTTGTCATAATACGTTATAAAGGTGTTAAGTATTCGTACTTCATAAATGTCGGTGAAATTATAAAATAGCATTTGAAAAATGTATGTGTGATAGATAGGCACAATAGTGTTCAGTATGTCTTTATTTCTTGAAAATATTGAAATAAATTGTAAGCGTACCAAAATAGCTCCAGATGCCGACGCTGCGCCGCGACTCTGAGCGCATGCGCTATAATATTGATTGCGCTTATTAAACTCCCTGCGGCCCGCGTCCCTCATTATCAGTGTGCCACACCCACGCTTCAGGCTCGGACGCCTAAACAGTCATCGCGGGCTTCGGCTGGTGATCGGGTAGTGTTTAAATATTCGCAACCATTTAGAAAATGTATGAGTTTGTCCGTACAATCAGTGTAAAGGCATATCAGGCGTGGTTATATAATGCAACGTAGTGGTTCCAGTGATTATCGGCTTTGCGCAGCATATTAATAGAACATTGCGCACCATTATCGATCACCGCGGCCCGCACCCTCCACCCGCAGTCCGCCACCCCCACGTTTCTTGTGCCTGGTACCCTCAGTCGTTGCAAACTCCGGCTAGTGTTCGGTCGTGTTAGCAGCCCCTCATTTTATACAGTCCACCGCAACCCATGCATCAGGCCCGGTGCCTGAAAACACGTCGCGAGTTCTATCTAGTGATACTTACAAAATGGCTACCAATGCAGACGCCCCGACTGAGCGTATGCGCTATAATATTGATTGCTCTCATTAGACTCCCTGCAGCCCGCGCCCCTCTTAAGGCAGTTACCCACATTCGTCGCAAGCTCTGGCTAGTGGTCGGTCGTGTTAACCTTCATTAACTCACCTCGCCCTGTGCCTCATTTTCATACAGACCACCACACCCCAACCTTCAGGCTCGGACGCCTGAAAAAACGTCGCGAGTTCTATCTAGTGATACGTACAAAATGGCTGCCGATGCCAATGCCGTGACTCTGAGCGCATGCGCTATAATATTGATTGCACTCATTATACTCCCTGTGGCCCGCGCCCCTCATAATGTAGTACCCTCAGTCGTCGCAAGCTCTGGCTAGTGGTCGGTCGTGTTAGCCTTTATTAACTCCTTTTGGCCCGCGTTCTTCATTTACATACAGTCCACCACACCCCAAGCTTCAGGCTCGGATGCCTGAAAAAACATCGCGAGTGGTATTTAGTGTTTGAATATTCGTTAATTTCCCGAGGCCCGTAACTTCCATGTTAAAAATTCCTTTGTTTGTTATAGTGCGTCAAAAAGGTATTATTCATAGTCCATAAATAGCGGTAAAACTATTAAGTAAGTACCTATATGTTAGAAAATTTATGTACGATTGGTAGGCATATTAAATTCAGTATTTCAGAACTGTTATACAGATAAAATTACTGGTTAGTAGGATACGTACAAAATGGCTGCCGATGCCAACGTCGCGACTCTGAGCGCATGCGCTATAATATTGATTGTGCTTATTAAAAACTCTTTGCGGGCCGCGCCCCTCATTATCAGTGTGCCACACCCACGCTTCAGGCGCGGACACCTGAACAGTCGTCGCGAGGTTTGGCTGGTGATCGGGTAGTGTTTAAAATAATATTCGCAACCATTTAGAAAATGTATAAGTTTGTCCGTACAATCAGTGTAAAGGCATATCGGGCGTGGTTACATAATGAAACATGGTGGTTCCAGCGAATATCAGCTCTGCGCAGCATATTAATAGAGCATTGCGCACCATTATCGATTACCACGGCCCGCACCCTCCACCCGCAGTCCAACACCCCCACGTTTCTTGTGCCTGGTACTCACAGTCGTTGCAAGCTCTGGCTAGTGTTCGGTCGTGATAGCCGTCCTTCATTTTTATACAGTCCACCGCACCCCAAAAAACGTCGCGTGTTCTATCTAGTGATACATACAAAATGGCTGCCGATACAGACGCCCAGATTCTGAGCGCATGCGCTATAATATTGATTGCGCTCATTAGACTCCCTGCGGCCCGCGCCCCTCTTATTGCAGTACCCACAGTCGTCGCAAGCTCTGGCTAGTAGTCGGTCGTGTTAGCCTTTGTTAACTCCCCTTGGCCCGTGCCCCTCATTTACATACAGTCCACCGCGTCTCAAATTTCAGGCCCGGACGCCTGAAAAAACGTCGCGAGTGGTATCTAGTGTTTGAATATTCGTTAATTTCCCGAGGCCCGTAACTTCCGTGTAAGTATTCCTTTGTTTCCATGTAAGAATTCATTATCAGTCTGCTACACCCACGCTTCAGGCTCGGACGCCTGAACAGTCGTCGTGGGCCTTGGCTGGTGATCGATAGTGATTAAATATTCTCACCATTTATACATTTCTCGAAGCCCATTAAGTATTTCCGCAAAGTTTAGTATTTCGTATTCTTTTGTTTGTCATAACACGTTACCCCATGCTTCAGGCCCGGACGCCTGAAAAAACGTCGCGAGTTCAATCTAGTGATACGTACAAAATGGCTGCCGATGCCCACGCCGCGACTCTGAGCGCATGCGCTATAATATTGATTGCGCTCATTAGACACCCTGCGGCCCGCGCCCCTCACTATGCAGTACCCACAGTCATCGCAAGCTCTGGCTAGTGGTCGGTCATGTTGAATTATTTGTTAGCCTTTATTAACTCCCCTCGGCCTGTGCCCCTCATTTAGATACAGTCCACCGCACCCCAAGCTTCACACTTGGACGCCTGAAAAAACATCGCGAGTTATCTAGTGATATAAACAAAATGGCTACCAATGCCGATGCCGCGACTCTGAGCGCATGCGCTATAATAATATTGATTGCGCTTATTAAACTCACTGAGGTCTGCGCCCCTCATTATCGAGCTATGGCTGATGATCAGTAGTGTTTAATAATAATAAATTGTGGTACTTTTTAAAGTGAAATGTTAAAATATTTGTTGGAAAATTGATGTGTAATTGTGTAAAAAGTTGTTGGGGTATACAAAATGGCTGCCGGTGCTTAAACGCGACTTTTAGTGCACGCATGCGCTAACAATATTGATTGATGTCACCCGTGCGTCTTACATGCGGCCTGGACGCCTGGAACACCCGTTGCCTGGCCACCTGATCCAGTTCCCGCAGTGGCTGGCTATTTGAATTACTTAAAGTCCAGTGAAACGTGCATTATCTTTACTCGATTCCGATAAATAAGTCTGCAGTCCTTCCAACCCAGTTATGAAGTTATAAAGTCTACTTTAATACTTAGTGTAATAGGTATTTAAATATTAATTGCGATGGTTGAAAGCAGAAGAAAATATCATGCAGTTAAACATTCTTAGCATGAGCATGAGGTTACGAACAGTTTTATTCGTGAAGCAGCTGGGGGATGACTTTCATGGTCGTGGATTTTTGCGTGTAGATTTTTCTTGCTACATAAATTTGGATTTAATGAATTCAAGTGTGTATATTTTCGTGACATTTACCGGCTATCAGTAATTATAGACGATGTAATTTTTATTTTTTTATTTTATTTATTTTAAGAAGGCTTACAGACTAATTACGTTATTGTAGTTAATGAATTTAGGTAAACTAGTTGCTAATAACAACCCTCCACAGTTAGGAATGTTTATAAATGTCAATAATATTAAAACAAATGTATGGGTAAAAAACAAAACAAGATGGTGGTTAAGAAATCCCAGCAGTTTATTGCATCCCAGTATATTATATTATACTCAGGCTTTAGATTTTGCTCAAATACCTTAGAAAAAAGTCAATTGGTAAAAAAAGTTAATATAAAATAGCCGCTGTAATACCCGCGCCGCGACTGCGTACAATGTACAGAATGCTCGTCAATTATGACGAACCCTTTATATGAATAACGTTACCATTATTTTGCTTATCACATTCAAACAAGTACTTTTTAAACTGAAAAAGACATGTGTTTGACCCGATCTAATAGTAAGCCGTGGTGTGGCGTGTGTGTGAAAGATCACTTCTAAGAATAACATAATAAAATAATAAATAACATTATAAGTAATTCGCTTTATTTTTATTAAGGCAAATATTTTTTATAAACATAATACAACTAAAACTAAAAACTAACACTAAAACTAACGCTAAAACTTATAAATAAAATTAAACTGGTAACTTAATTTTTTCGTAGCGAAAGCTACGAGAATGCTACAAGATGCTACGAGTTGCTACGACGGTCTAATGAACGATGCACGATGCATAATAATTGCGCGTAACGCGAAATTATTTTAGTGTCATGAAAGCAATGCATGCATTGTAAAACTTGATGTTTAAACGTGAAACTGTTTATAAAGTTAGGGTCGTAAAAGTAATTTTATGCTACTAATTTCGTAATGTAAATTCGGCTTAAAATTAAATTGGTACATATTTTTTTCGTAGCGACAGCTACGAGAATGCTACAAGACGCTACGAAATGTAATGAGTCGCTACGACCGCTACGGCGGACGATACAGCGTAAAAGTGATTTATCTTTCTACCTGTACATATTTTATATGCACTTTCTTATAGATGTAAAATGTGCTTAAGCATTAACATTATTTATTTTAGTTTCATTTAAGAAGACAGTAACTGTTTTCTATCTGACAAAAAATACATTTCTCAACTGTTGAGTAATGAATTTTTTTTGTCGAATATTCAAACTTTACGGTATGGATTTGAAAAAATCTATAACGTTCTAGGATCGTGTTTTAAATTTACCTTAAACTTTGCCAGCTAGCACCATCTATATCTCGAGCATGAAAAATAAATCTTAACGGAGCTACGGAGTTCTATCGCTTTAATAGTTGTCTATATGTTCTGGAAACGACACTTTAACTTTGTTAATAAACGTTTTGTTTTTAACCTACTTCAAAAAAGAGGGGAATTCCAAATTTGGAAACGAAAATCTTTTTCAACTTACTAAAATATTAGGAATAACTTACGAACTTTAGTTTTAGAGGTTCTATACTAGCAAAGCTATTAAGGTTTCTGTATTACACTGAAATCTATGGAAGAAATTTTCAAAATAAAATTATTATTATTATAAATGAATAAGCCTTCTATCTGTATCTGTCCCACAGTCCCACTGTAGGGCAAAGGCCTCTTCTCATACAGAGTAGGATCGAACATTAATTCCCACGCTAGCTCATTATAATAAATATTTTATATAATATTAAATGTAAAGCTCCTTATTGTCCTAAACTTTAGTTTAGTCGCCCTAGGCGTATAAAGAGATTTGAAATTTCGACTGATTCTGATGGGATACGGTGGCTCAGCGGTTAGAGCGTCGGCACGGTAAGCCGAAGATCGTGGGTTCGAATCCCATCCGTATCAGTTGTTTTTTCAAATTTCTTATTAAATATTAATATTTAGTCTATCTTCTTAAATAAAATATACCTATATTAAAAAAGCAAACAAGTAATATTTATTTATTTATTTCAGATAGATCCAGTCAGATTCGGAAATGGTCCGGATGTGTGAAAACAAATGTGATGTGAAAATGTGTTAAATTCATTAATAAATATTTTCATTTAACTTAAACATGTAAAAATAAAACATAAAAATATATTCAAATTTTTTTTAGTGATTGTGAAGTGATTTGTGATAGTGAAAAGTGTAATTTTTGTTGACATTTGAAAGTTATTAGTGTTACGGTAGATTGGTTTATCGAACTGTCAAAACAAACCATTAGTATCTCTATTTACATCTCGAATTCGGAGATGACAATCACCGCGTGGATGTGGATGGGACAAAACAATGGTCTGTGACAATATTTTTATCGATGTTGTGACCCCTGACGTTTGGTCGATACTGCAGTTCAATACACTGCGTCGAGTATTCGGCGAAATGTCAAAATGTAATCCTGCATGATGCTTACAATGTACGTCCTTTACGTATGTACTATTAATCGTTTGTTCTAAGACCGGGTAAGTCTGACGCTAAGGTCCCTACCTACTATTCCGGGGCAGGGATTTTACTATACTGGGGTGGCCAGCGTTTAGACATCATTGCACATGTTGTTAATACCCATTTCGAGGGCGGCCAAACGCATATGAACCTATGCACTCACACAAAAGTTTCAGTGACTGTGAAGTAACAGTATTGTCGGTATAGTGGGTGGAGACCTTTAATGGTGCGATGATTGTAACTTTTACGAGAGGTGTAACATACCTTTTTTTCTTAAAATGTACATAACTTTTATCCTTTTATGAAATTCTGCTTTTATTGCTTTGTGTATAATACAAGGGCGGAACATTTGCAATTACTATCGAAGGGATATTTGAAGCCCGAGCCGCTGGATAGTTGTAGTACGACGTTAGTAACTGTAGTACCGTCCGTGTCATACAATGATTTTCATCATTCTTGCAAGGAAATACAACAAAACAACAATTTTTTGTAAATAAAACAACATGGCGTATTCATCAGTACTTTTTTTAAGAAGAATTTAGACTTATTATGATGCGCATTCAACCGGCCATCACATTAAATGAAATATTTTTGAAATCCTAATTTTCGTCTAAATAAAAATCTAACATTACTGTTCTGTTTTCAAGCATTCAAATTATTTTCTTGTAATTTCATTTAAGAAGTCAGATAAGATATTTTTTGTCGAGTATTCAAACTTTAAGGTATGGATTTAAAAAAGTCTATTACGCTCTAGGGCCGTATTCCCTTTTCTAGCAAGTAATAAGCCCCTTTTTGAGCAAGTTTGATGAGAAAACATTTATTGACGGAACATCGGGGTTCTATTGCTATAAATTGCTTAGTTTTATATCAAATATTATCTCGACTAGTCCGTCCCAATTCGACTTCTGGACTTGACTAAGTTACATTTTAACTCTTTTATATAATATACTAATTTATGTCTACTATTTTTATATAACTACTATTTTTATATAACTACTTTTTTATATAATTATTTTTATAAAACTAATCTGAATTGGATTAACGCGGTCAGATATTATAACTTTTTCAAATTTTTTTTTTTATATTCTTGACTTTTTACTGAGTGTATGTGCGTCGGTCGGGTAGAAAAATAGAAATGCGATTACAGCTCCTACGACAAAACTGTACAAGCTAGCTAGTGTGCGTACCGTCTTTGCGACTTTGAGCACTCCTTTTATAATCTTCTACCGTTCCCCCAACGCCTCCTTTATAGAATTCACATTCAATTAAATTTTCCTCGTTGGTCTAGTGGTAGCAAGCGCGACTGCTGAGCACGAGGTCCTGGGTTCGATCCCCGGGTCGGGCAAAGTGTTATTGGGTTTTTCCATTAGGAAATTCTCAGTAGCAGCACGGAGTCTGGAATTGTGCCCGGTTAATGGCAATAGGCTCGCCCCCTATTACATGGAACTTATTACACAGCCGGCGTAACGTGGGTGTACTACACACCTCTGCCTACTCCCTCTGGGGAATACAGGCGTGAGTCTATAAATAAAATAAAAATTAAATTTACATTTAATTAAAATTACAACACAGCGCTATCTGAATAAAAACGGAAATTATGATGTTAATCCTGCAAAAAGAATCGTACAAATGAAATTTGCACATCAACTGCAGATCATATATGTATATACAGCGTGTAACAGAAGTCCGAAATAATACTTCAAGGGCGTATAAGATACCCTATAAACAACCCTTGAGCATAGATTTTGGAACCAAACCCCAAATAATACTCGAGTAAACCACCGTCAAAGTTTTCACCAAAATCTTTCAAATACAGTTCTAGAAATCAGCTGAAAGAAAAATCAACACGAATCCGGTTATTTACCCTCAATAAATTCTTTAAGTAAGCACTAGGCACGCGTAGGACAATGAAATCTGTAATTATTGAAGAAAATAAAATCAAAAGAATTATTTTATATGAAAAACAAAATGCCTCTTTTGCATTCAATATTTTCACAGGTGATTCTCTTAATGATATACATACACGCCCTTAAGTATTATTTCGGACTTCTGTTACACGCTGTATAATGGGAAAGGGAGAGCAAAAAGCTTCAATTTATAAAAAATAAAACATCTAAGGACGAAATTCGATTACTGACTGGACCATTTATTACAATATCTCGACAAGCGTGTGTATTCGAACTATGATGAATCACATTTGAAGTACAGTTTTGTTGCGCATGCGTTAATTACACATCAATTTTTTGACCCCACGTTGACCCCACGTTCCTTCCTTTTTTGATCTACTATCTTTTATAAAACCAACTCTTTTTCTCGGTCCTCCTTTTTTATTCCAAGTTTGATTACATGCCATTGCGTCAGGCCAGCCCAACTCTGTATAGTTTATTCTATAATGTTAACACAAATCTTGATTATGAATGTTGTACTAATATTTGTTCAATTATACTATGGTTATTAAAACACACAATAAATGTACAAATTTCGAAAGCAGCTTCGTCCCGTTGTTTGGTGTCTGTGAGCATCGCGCCCTCATTTGTCGATAACAATGTAGACCTTATTTGACAGTCTTACGACAACATCGACTGCACGGCTATCAGCGAGGCCTCTTCACCGGCACCAACAGATATAAAGCACCATCTTGCAGACTCATTTCGATATCCATTACTCAACGAAGTTAGTTTTCACACATTCAAGTTATAAATGTTTTTGAATACAGTAATATCTCGAAAAATGCGATTTTGTAGTATCAAAATGCACTTAGATAATTTTTGAATTTGATTTTGCAATTGATATAATATGACATGTCCCGAACAGTAGCGTGCCTAGTACCTAATACCGGTGAAGTGCCTTTTTTATAAGGAATTATTTATATTGTTTTATTACTGCCTCCGAAAAATTTATGGTTGGCACGATACTGGTCCTGAATAATTTGTGTGTACCGATCAGTATAATGTCTCGTTCCATCGACGCGGATGTAACTTCGGCGTATTACTGTATTCGTAAGTCTAAATGTTCTTTGCATGACTGATAACTTCTTTTTGGTTGACTTGGAAAGCTTTTTCTGGGGTTATATTTTTTATTTATTGATTTTTAGTATTCCAAATATTTGGTGTGTCCTCCTTCAACAATTATCCTTTTGAATTGCATGTATTTTCTCTGTCGTCTCTTTCCCTCAGCATGCAAGTTGCATGCTGAGGGAGTTGCGTTGCATGTTTTATCCTTATTTTCAGTTTACATTCTCATATTAATCGTTTATCTTTTTATTTAGTTGATTTCTAGGTGTATATATAGGTATATATAGTTGTTATTATTGTTGTTTCCGATTTAATATAATATTAAATAGAAAGACATTTATAAATGTATATATAAAAAGCTAGAAACAAATGTGTTCATTTTTAAAGCGATGACTGAAATTTGCTCAAGTTGTACACATGAAAAAATTAAATAATTTTTTTACATGTGGTTTTTTACCTTATTAAAGTCGTGTTGCCTTCTCAGTTTTGTGTACAACTTGTCAAAAAATATAAGTCAACCATTGAACATGTCAGCCTGGGACAAGCTCGGGACTGTTTCGATTCTAGACTTCGTTCACTGCTAGGAACGAAACCATAGCACGATTCAGAGAGAATATATCGTCGATTGTAACGAAATTTGACAGAAAGATACTCTGGGACCTGAAGACAGACATAGGCTATATAATACGGGTTATTACGGTGTAGTATGGGATATATGGCCTATACCCGTCTTGAGGTAGTCTGGGATCTGAAAACATTTAATTAACACATACTAAGATGCGGTATTTAAATAATTATGTGATAGAAATGTTAAGAAACATAGGTTACATCGAATATGGGCAAATATAAGGAATATACGAAAACAGGACTGGGGGCTTAGCCACGTTGACTAGCTACAATCGCTAACGCTATAGAAAACGAAAAAAATGTATAGGATGACATTTTATGTCACGTGACATATTGATCGAAGGTAATGTCATCCTATACATTTCTTTTGTATTCTATTCGTTAGCGATTGTAGATAATCAACTTGGCTAAGCCCCCAGTTGATTAATCGAGGTTTTCGGGGATGTGATTACGAATATCTCATTTATTTTAAGATCCAAGATGGCGGACGTGACTTTTAGAATAAAGGATTTTAATGTTAATAGCCTTAAAATTAAACCAAAGAGATTCATTTTAACTTAAAATCTCTCTTGTTTTTGCTCTGGGGCCAAAAAATCGCTGGGGGGTTGGGTTATCCCAAAATCGTACGTCGATGTTTCAGATTTCGGATGGTTATCTGTCAAATACTTTGAATATACTTATACCAAACTTATCAGATACTTTGTATGTAGGTACCTATACCAAACTTATATGTAAGTATATTTAAAATAACTAAGTACACTTTATCTAATAATATAATCTATAAATATAATCTAAGTGTTGTTGTTATCATAACTTGCTGTGATAGTTACTTTGTCTTGTCAGGAACCAAATACATAATAATATATTTATTGATAAACTATCTATAAATAATTAGTCTATACTATATTAGATGATTTATTATTATTATACTATATTAGATGTAGACTGGATTTTGGATAACTTGACTTAATTACTGAATTTTAGTGAAATGAATGAAATTTATGAAATTTAAATTGAATATAATTAAAAAATGACATGAATGATAAAATATTGTATAGACAGCTACTTAATCTGTCAAATTTCTTTAATAGATTTTCATTTTTCTCGCTAAAGCATTATATTCAAAGTTGATCGGGAAAATTTGACAGTTTTGGGTACTTTAAAGAAATATAATTAAGTAAATAAGTAGTTTTAAATATAAGGACCAAGGTATTGTGAATATTTCTATTGAGCGTCAGCACTGCAATCGTGTGTTGAACTTGTTCGTTATACAAACTGGGCCAAAAATTGTTGGCTCACCTTGTATTACTATCGTGTCGTGATAGCCTAGTGGTGGTGACTGTTGACTGGCAAGTCAGAGGTCTCGGGTTCGAACCCAAGGCGCGCACCTCTGACTTTTCGTAAGTTATGTGCGTTTTATAAATTAATTATCACTCTCCATGCCTCGGATAGCACGTTAAGCTGTTGGCCCCGGCTGTCAATTGTAAATCTTTGACATTCGTTACGGGTAGTCAGAAGCCCGATAGTCTGACAACCAGTCTTACCAAGAATTCATTTCCTTTTGTCTCATTTCTTGATGTTTGACGGTTTACATTGGATGCTAATCGTGGTTTGTTTGCTTTGACCGTAAATGGTGAAATAAAGATTAAGTAGAAAAGCCTCCTGGATATAATGTTATTTGTAAAATTGTCGTTACATGTTCCCGAGGGAGAACAGTGCGATAAGCATCCGTTATAACCAATTAGTTTAAATCTTATATTAAACAATAATATAATTTTTGTATTTTTTTTACATGTTATAGCAAATGTATATTAAATATAGGTAATAATTTAATAAGAAAATTGAAAAACACGGCACGGTACGGTACGATCGTGGGCTCGAATCCCATCCGTATCAGTTGTTTTATCAAACTTATAAAATTTATTATCTATTAAAATCAAAATCAAAATATTTTTATTCATGTAAACCATTAGGCACTTATGAATAGTCATAATTCTAATATATTATAATAGTATAATTGTAAATGTAAATTATTGATGTTGCTGTCTTAAATAAATTTTTCATTTATTCATGTTTATTTTACAGGAATTATTTATTCAGTTCTTAACCAAACTATAAAATACTTAAAACAATAAATTGCAAAGGCCACCCCCGTCTACCACATGGATAGTTTTGTGGGTTGCTTAGCATTTTGTGATAAAGGGTTAGGTTTGGTTAGGAGAGACTTGTTATGTGTCGTGTAAATGTGTATTTTGCAAGGTGAGGGGATGTTTTACAATGGGTATTATCCGTGTCATTATCTGTTATTATATATTCCCGACGTTTCGGCTTAGTTGTATAACTATGGCCACCGGGTGACTGACA
Source organism: Protodeltote pygarga (assembly GCA_936450705.2). Classification (NCBI taxonomy): domain Eukaryota; kingdom Metazoa; phylum Arthropoda; class Insecta; order Lepidoptera; family Noctuidae; genus Protodeltote; species Protodeltote pygarga. The sequence goes on from OW388248.2 coordinate 19,110,821, forward strand.
AAAGATATAATAACAAGGTAGTCACGCGTATTAATACCCGTTTAAAAAAAATTCATGATAATTTTTTATTTCCCAGGGACGTATGTTTCTCCGTTTTATATTAAATTGTCGGACCTGCAAGATCCGGTACTGAGCCGGCTTGTGACCGTTCTGTGCAAGAGCAAGAACGAGTATCTGCAAGGCGAGGTCACTTGTGGAGAGGTAAGACCTTTTCAATTTAATTAGAATTTCAATTTAATTTTTCAATAAAGACTTTTGCGTTAAGCTAAGTCTGGTTAAAATATTTTTTAGGGTGTTAGGCAGGACTGATAGCCTAGTGGTATGACCGTCGACTGTCAAGTCAGAGGTCTCAAGTTCGATCCCAAGGCGCGCATCTCTGACTTTTCGTAAGTTATGTGCGTATTATAGATTAATTATCAGTTGCTAAATCGTGATGAAACCAGCACCTGAGAGATTTTTCAATGGTGTTCATCAACCACACGATAAGAAGAAGAATCAGTTTGATTGAATTAAGACTTTTGCGTTAAGCTAAGTCTGGTTCAAATTGAGGGCGCAATTGGCTCTGGCTAAGTCATGGACTTGATCCTCGCTTATAACAATAAAATTGCTTACTATCAAAGTTCTCTTAATTTAAAAAAAACACAAAATGCTGTTCGTTTCCTAAAATGTGAAAAAACGAAAATTGGCTCTTTCAAAATAACCTGTCAATGAAAGAGCCTACGGAAGCTCTTTCACTTTATACAAACAAATACATTTTTAAGAATTAAAATTTGTTAATGGATACATAAATATTAAACATAAGTAATAGTATTTAAAAAACCATTCTTAGACCAATCTTAAATGATCATTTTAATCAAGAATTTAATGAGTCACAAATAACGTCAATTCTTCGATTATAATAATGAAAACAGCATTTTTGGCAGAAGCATCATGGACCACTTTATATTTTTATCTTCTCTTCTTTTTCAATATTCTATCTTGCACGGGTGCAATTTTTATTTGCTCTTAAAACAGTGTATAAAGACATTGTATCCTGCTGTCAATAAAAAATTTGTTATAAAATAATAAAAAAATACTTTATCCTTGAGAATAACAAAGTCTTTCCCATAGTGCTGTAAAATATTTTTTAGGGTGTTATTAAAGAATGTTTAAAATCCTTAGGACCGTTATTTACGGCTGGAAGATATCAAACCGCCACCCATCACTCAGGAAACGGACCTGCGCGACTTATCCGTGAACTTGGAGAGAACTCTTTCAAATTATGACGCCCTATGTAAGTACAAATGAAATAAATAAGCATTTTAATCGACATATAATTTTTGTTTCGTATTTTTTTAATATATAGTCTTATTATTCCCAAACTTTGTTAGGGACGGTTCTAATACTAAATGCAGCGGAATAACAGTTTTCTACGGAGCAACTGGGATACGATTTACGATTTAGTTTAGGACCGAACAAGAGTTCAATTTACCCTTGTTACATTTAGACCAAGGAATCTTTGATTATTTTAAATAATCGAAGATTGGAAGGATGACAAGAATGGTACTGATTCAGCTTGGAAGATTTGACCAAAACATACTTACAAACAAACATTGCAAGTTGAATAAAGTTCAGTCGACTTGATTCGGTCACCGCGCTCAAAGTCCGCGATAAAAGCTATTCAATAGCTTAAAATCTAATGCATTAATTTGTATGCAGGTAGCATCACCATCAAGCCACAGTTAAAACAGGCTGTAAACATCGACATAATGGTGGCTAGGTATGGTGCGAACCAGCGCGACAGCTACTCCAGACGCATGAGGGTCCGCAATTAGAAGATTTGCGACTCTCACCGAATCCAGTTCCAATAAATGAATTACATCGGTAAGTGCTAGATATAGTTTCTAAAGTGTTCCTTTGTAAACGATACCCCTCAGGCGCTTGCGTGCAGTTTTGTAGTACGCAAGCGCCTGGGGGCTCTAGAAAACAATCGTCTCGACAGGTCATAAAGAAGAAACTTTATAGGTATTAATACTGAACTTTAGATTACAAGCTATATCATATTTTTGTAATAAAACGCGACCGAAAGCGAACTAAATCGTATCCAAAAGAAATAAAAACGTGGTCGTATAAATGTGGAAAATACATGTAACAAATTTACTTAATTTGAATCTCTAATCAAAACAGATTTTAAAGATTATTCAATGCTACTTTTTAACCGACTTCAAAAAAGGAGGAGGTTCTCAATTCGATTGTGTGTTTTTTTATGTTTGTTACGTCAAAACTCGCTCATTTATGAACCGATTTGGATTTTTTTTTTCAATTGAAAGGGTGTGCTTCCTGATTGGTCCCATAGAAATATTCTAATGATCTGATTATGGAGTTAGAAGATATCGAACGGAACTCCTGGTAGGATAATAGCAGAATTATCGTTACAAGTAATATTGCTTTGTTTATACGTGTGGTCAATAGCTAATGAGTAATGAGGAAGAGTGGGGATACGTGGTCAACCCCCTCCCCGTTTCTTATCACTATCCAAGATTAAAAATTTTAAACAAGACACCTTTAGCCATCTTCTGGTCAGTTTTGTAAGTCTGCTTGGCAGGCAGTAAGAGTATCCTACCTGAAGCTGGATATCCTTTCTAATATCCGTCGTTACCTAAGGTCAGACACCCTAAAGTTATTTATATATATTATCTTATAATTCATGCTAGGTTAGGGTCATAGGGCTTAGTAGGGAATCAGGATCTTAGGCACTGCAGGGTTGATAGGTATTATAGGTTCTCGAAATTTTACACGTACAGTCACATTTACCGTAGGGATAGGTGGCTATACATTTTAGTCCTTCGAAAAAAGTAAATTACGCGGTCCTCTTGCCCCCCATAGGGATTGAAAAAATAAAACAGACCGACACTTTGGAGGACTGGGGGCTGCTGTACTCAACATATCATTAGTTTCTAAGAAATCTGAAGGACATTGTGTTTGCGTATTCTGTCAGAAAGCCTCCTGTTGCGGATCGCTCACTAGCCTCCCACAAGCGGGTCTCACCAGTAGATTGAGAGTCGCACGGATATAACGAAAGCACAGATACGTCTTAGATTGTACATTGGAAAGTAGCTATTTTAAGGAAAATCGTTTCAAAAATACATTTCTATGAAATTTCGGCGGTTCATCGTCCCTTCCTGAACGTTCTGTGATACTAAATAAAAATCGTATCGTTCCGGTTGAGTAACCGTTGTTAAGTTGATGAGTGTTTAGCAAAAACAAATCAATCCTACTTCAACAGAATATTATCTTGCTTTCTAATTCATAAATAATAATACGGTCGAGGAACACACGTGTATTTATTAACTTCCAAATTTACGATTTACATACAAACTTTTATCCGGGCTAAGAGTTTAAAAAAATCCATTCTTAGTGAACGTCCACAATTTAACTAACGTACCTGCCAAGTTTCAAGTTTCTGGAGATTGGATGTTTAATTACAACGGAAGAACTTTCAGCTTTCAATTATTAATTATTAAATAATTCTGTTACGGACGACATTATGTCAGGAGAGTCCAATAAAAACTCAGTGAAAGAATTTCCAACCCACGGAAAGCCTCTTGTTGCGGATCGGTCACTGGCCTCCCACAAGCGGGTCTCACCAGTTGATTGACAGTCGCACAGATATAACGAGAGCGCAGATATGTCTTAGAATCTACGTTGGAAGTAGCAATTTCAAGGAAAATCGTTTCGAAAATACATTTCTATGAAATTTCGGTGACATCGTCCCTTCTTGAACGTTCTGTGATACTAAATAAAAACCGTACAGTTCTGGTTGAGTAACCATATCGTCGATGTGTTGGTGGTTAGCAAACACAAATCTATCCTACTTTAACAGAATATGATTCCTTCTTGGACATTGAGACACTAAATAGAAACCGTACAGTTCTGGTTGAGTCACCACATTGTCTATATGTTGGTGTTTAGCAAAAACAAATTTATCCTTCTTCAACAAAATAGTATTTCACTTTCTAATTCATAATAATAATACGGTCAAGGAACACACGTGTATTTATTAACTTCCAAGTTTACGATTTTCCATACAATTTTTTATCTCTAAGAGTTTAAAAAAATCCATTCTTAGTGAACGTCCACATATTATTACTAACGTACCTGCCAAGTTTCAAGTTTCTGGAGATTGGATGTTTAATTACAAGCGAAGAACTTTCACTTTTCAATTATTCATTATTAAATCATTCTTTTATGGACGACATTATGTCAGGAGAGTCCAATAAAAACTCAGTGAAAGAATTTCCAACCCACGGAAAGCCTCTTGTTGCGGATCGGTCACTGGCATCCCACAAGCGGGTCTCACCAGTTGATTGACAGTCGCACAGATATAACGAGAGCGCAGATATGTCTTAGAATCTACGTTGGAAGTAGCAATTTCAAGAAAAATCGTTTCAAAAATACATTTCTATGAAACTTCGGTGACATCGTCCTTTTCTGAACGTTCTGCGATACTAAATAAAAACCGTACAGTTCTGGTTGAGTCCAGTAAAAACTCAGTGAAAGAATTTCCAACCCACGGAAAGCCTCTTTTTGCGGATCGGTCACTGGCCTCCCACAAGCGGGTCTCACCAGTTGATTGACAGACGCACAGATATAACGAGAGCGCAGATATGTCGTAGAATCTACGTTGGAAAGTAGCAATTTCAAGGAAAATCGTTTCAAAAGTACATTTCTATGAAATTTCGGTGACATCGTCCTTTTCTGAACGTTCTGCTATACTAAATAAAAACCGTACAGTTCTGGTTGAGTCCAGTAAAAACTCAGTGAAAGAATTTCCAACCCACGGAAAGCCTCTTTTTGCGGATCGGTCACTGGCCTCTCACAAGCGGGTCTCACCAGTTGATTGACAGTCGCACAGATATAACGAGAGCGCAGATATGTCTTAGAATCTACGTTGGAAGTAGCAATTTCAAGGAAAATCTTTTCGAAAATACATTTCTATGAAATTTCGGTGACATCGTCCCTTCCTGAACGTTCTGTGATACTAAATAAAAACCGTACAGTTCTGGTCAAGTTCAGTAAGAACTCAGCGAAAGAATTTCCAACCCACGGAAAGCCTCTTGTTGCGGATCGGTCACTGGCCTCCCACAAGCGGGTCTCACCAGTTGATTGACAGTCGCACAGATATAACGAGAGCGCAGATATTATGTCTAAGAATCTATGTTGGAGAGTAGCAATTTCAAGAAAAATCGTTTCGAAAATACATTTTTATGAAATTTCGGTGACATCGTCCTTTTCTGAACGTTCTGCGATACTAAATAAAAACTGTACAGTTCTGGTTGAGTCCAGTAAAAACTCAGTGAAAGAATTTCCAACCCACGGAAAGCCTCTTGTTGCGGATCGGTCACTGGCCTCCCACAAGCGGGTCTCACCAGTTGATTGACAGTCGCACAGATATAACGAGAGCGCAGATATGTCTTAGAATCTACGTTGGAAGTAGCAATTTCAAGAAAAATCGTTTCAAAAATACATTTCTATGAAACTTCGGTGACATCGTCCTTTCCTGAACGTTCTGCGATACTAAATAAAAACCGTACAGTTCTGGTTGAGTCCAGTAAAAACTCAGTGAAAGAATTTCCAACCCACGGAAAGCCTTTTATTGCGGATCGGTCACTGGCCTCCCACAAGCGGGTCTCACCAGTAGATTGAGAGTCGCACGGATATAACGAGAGTGCAGATACGTCTTAAAATGTACGTTGGGAAGTAACTATTATGTGTTGGTGTTTAGCAAACACAAATCTATCCTACTTCGACAGAATAGCATTTCCATTTCTGGCTCTTATCCGCTCGGCGGTCAACGCGGTCCAGGAATGTCCGAGTATTAATCCTTTTTGACACGATGATGAAATTCCAGATTTACGATTTTCCATAAAAACTTTTTTCCCTAAGAGTTTTAAACATCCATTCTTAGTGAACGTCCACATATTATAACCAACGTACCTGCCAAGTTTCAAGTTTTTGGAGAATCGGTGTTTAACAAGCGAAGAACTTTCACTTTTCAATTATTCATTATTAAATCATTCTTTTATGGGTGACATTATGTCAGGAGAGTCCAATAAAAACTCAGTGAAAGAATTTCAACCAACAAAAAGCCTCTTGTTGCGGATCGGTCACTGGCCTCCCACAAGCGGGTCTCACCAGTTGATTGACAGTCGCACAGATATAACAAGAGCGCAGATATGTCTTAGAATCTACGTTTGGGAAGTAGCAATTTCAAGGAAAATCATTTCGTAAATACATTTCAATAAAATTTCGGTGATATCGTCCCTTCCTGAACGTTCTGTGATACTAAATAAAAACCGTACAGTTCTGGTTGAGTAACCATATCGTCGATGTGTTGGTGGTTAGCAAACACAAATCTATCCTACTTTAACAGCATATCGTTCCTTCCTGTACATTTTGGGACACTAAATAGAAACCGTACAGTTCTGGTTGAGTCCAGTAAAAACTCAGTGAAAGAATTTCCAACCCACGGAAAGCCTCTTTTTGCGGATCGGTCACTGGCCTCCCACAAGCGGGTCTCACCAGTAGATTGAGAGTCGCACGGATATAACGAGAGTGCAGATACGTCTTAAAATGTACGTTGGGAAGTAACTTTTATGTGTTGGTGTTTAGCAAACACAAACCTATCCTACTTTGACAGAATAGTATTTCCATTTCTTACTCTTATCCGCTCGGCGGTTGACGCGGTCGAGGAATGTACGTGTGTTTATTCTTTTTGAAACGATGACTAAATTCCAGCTTTACGATTTTCCATAAAAACTTTTTTCCCTAAGAGTTTTAAACATCCATTCTTAGTGAACGTCCACATATTATAACCAACGTACCTGCCAAGTTTCAAGTTTTTGGAGAATCAGTGTTTAACAAGCGAAGAACTTTTACTTTTCAATTATTCATTATTAAATCATTCTTTTATGGACGACATTATGTCAGGAGAGTCCAATAAAAACTCAGTGAAAGAATTTCTAACCAACAAAAAGCCTCTTGTTGCGGATCGGTCACTGGCCTCCCACAAGCGGGTCTCACCAGTTGATTGACAGTCGCACAGATATAACAAGAGCGCAGATATGTCTTAGAATCTACGTTGGGAAGTAGCAATTTCAAGGAAAATCGTTTCGTAAATACATTTCAATAAAATTTCGGTGATATCGTCCCTTCCTGAACGTTCTGTGATACTAAATAAAAACCGTACAGTTCTGGTTGAGTAACCATATCGTCGATGTGTTGGTGGTTAGCAAACACAAATCTATCCTACTTTAACAGCATATCGTTCCTTCCTGCACATTTTGGGACACTAAATAGAAACCGTACAGTTCTGGTTGAGTCACCACATCGTCTATATGTTGGTGTTTAGCAAAAACAAATCTATCCTTCTTCAACAAAATAGTATTTCGCTTTCTAATACATAATAATAATACGGTCGAGGAACACACGTGTATTTATTAACTTCAAAATTTACGATTTTCCATACAAACCTTATCTCTAAGAGTTTAAAAAAATCCATTCTTAGTGAACGTCCACATATTATAACTAACGTACCCGCCAAGTTTCAAGTTTTTGAAGATTGAATGTCTAATTACAAGCGAAGAACTTTCACTTTTCAATTATTCATTATTAAATCATTCTTTTATGGACGACATTATGTCAGGAGAGTCCAATAAAAACTCAGTGAAAGAATTTCCAACTAACGGAAAGCCTTTTATTGCGGATCGGTCACTGGCCTCCCACAAGCGGGTCTCACCAGTAGATTGAGAGCCGCACGGATATAACGAGAGTGCAGATACGTCTTAAAATGTACATTGGGAAGTAACTATTATGTGTTGGTGTTTAGCAAACACAAATCTATCCTACTTCGACAGAATAGCATTTCCATTTCTGGCTCCTATCCGCTCGGCGGTCAACGCGGTCGAGGAATATCCTAGTATTAATCCTTTTTGACACGATGATGAAATTCCAGATTTACGATTTTCCATAAAAACTTTTTTCCCTAAGAGTTTTAAACATCCATTCTTAGTGAACGTCCACATATTATAACCAACGTACCTGCCAAGTTTCAAGTTTTTGGAGAATCAGTGTTTAACAAGCGAAGAACTTTCACTTTTCAATTATTCATTATTAAATCATTCTTTTATGGACGACATTATGTCAGGAGAGTCCAATAAAAACTCAGTGAAAGAATTTCCAACCAACAAAAAGCCTCTTGTTGCGGATCGGTCACTGGCCTCCCACAAGCGGGTCTCACCAGTTGATTGACAGTCGCACAGATATAACAAGAGCGCAGATATGTCTTAGAATCTACGTTGGGAAGTAGCAATTTCAAGGAAAATCGTTTCGTAAATACATTTCAATAAAATTTCGGTGATATCGTCCCTTCCTGAACGTTCTGTGATACTAAATAAAAACCGTACAGTTCTGGTTGAGTAACCATATCGTCGATGTGTTGGTGGTTAGCAAACACAAATCTATCCTACTTTAACAGCATATCGTTCCTTCCTGCACATTTTGGGACACTAAATAGAAACCGTACAGTTCTGGTTGAGTCACCACATCGTCTATATGTTGGTGTTTAGCAAAAACAAATCTATCCTTCTTCAACAAAATAGTATTTCGCTTTCTAATTCATAATAATAATACGGTCGAGGAACACACGTGTATTTATTAACTTCCAAATTTACGATTTTCCATACAAACTTTTATCTCTAAGAGTTTAAAAAAATCCATTCTTAGTGAACGTCCACATATTATTACTAACGTACCCGCCAAGTTTCAAGTTTCTGAAGATTGAATGTCTAATTACAAGCGAAGAAATTTCAGTTTTCAATTATTCATTATTAAATCATTCTTTTATGGGCGACATTATGTCAGGAGAGTCCAATAAAAACTCAGTGAAAGAATTTCCAACCAACGGAAAGCCTTTTATTGCGGATCGGTCACTGGCCTCCCACAAGCGGGTCTCACCAGTAGATTGAGAGTCGCACGGATATAACGAGAGTGCAGATACGGACTTCAACTATAGCATTAGGGTTAGGCTGTTTGCAAGAAAAACACTATGGAAATACAAAAAATTACCAAAAATTAGGAACCAAGAATCAGATTATAACGAAATCAGAAGGATAATAACAAATATAAAAAAAACTCAGCTACAAGGAAAACAATAAGACACATCGGCGAGAAAAAAGGAATGTAAGATTAAATTTTCCAACGAGTTACAAGAAACCACATACCACGACAGGAACATGACGTCATATCGACGCATTCATATATAACTACAAACTACTTTGGTATCATAAAAAAACATTACGACGAAGCAATCGGCTACTGTCGCGTGCTCTGCGGAGCATAATTAGTCTATCCAGCAGAGTGGATAGTATTCAGTTGAGTGATCAAAATATCACAAGGTGATGTAACATGATGAATTAGTTATCAGAGAGTAACCATTGTTCAGTTGTGAGGTTCGGGGTGGCTATAGGGGAGGTTGGAGGCCACTTACGGGGGTTGTCCCCCATTATCAATGGTTATGTCTTTGTTATGATTTGATACTTTAGGTATATAACCAAAGTATTCAGTATATACTCAGTAAAAAGTACTAAGTATTATTCAGAGTGTGAACCCAAAGCAGAGCATACAGATGATGCTAAATCAGTGTGACTATAATACTGCGGTATTATAGATTTAGATATTCGTTTAGTACAAAGTTATTTGTACTTGGCGACAGGTATATAGAAAAAGACTGTTTACGAACCTAAAGAGATCAGGAAACAAGGGTATTACAGTTAAACTATAAACTATTTATTCAACTTTTCTGTTTATTAAAGAAAATATCTCAAGCTAAGGAATCGATTACTGAAAACAAACCAGTTTGACACTTACTATCACTGTTCCTAACGTTAAAAAACTAGTAGCGAGAAATCGATGTAACTCACATGAAACAAATCATAGAAAGTACATTGGGAAGTAGCTATTTTATGGAAAATCGTTTCGAAAATATCCAGGGATATTATAAACTGTCAACGGAGTTATTAGAGTTTTTTTTAAATCCAGAGGAAGGGACTATCTCATTAAAATCTACAGGCAGCTGCGACTAGTGGTGCACATTTCAAGATTCATTTATAAAAAATATTCATGAAGATCGAACCTACTCTACGGCAATTCGCGGAAAAAAACCGCTGCACGATTATTATAATTAGAACGAAAGTTTGTAAATAAGATTTTATTAAATTAACGTTTTTAACCAAGCTTTTAGTACTCGTAAAGACAAATCAAATGAGCCCCAACTTGATGGGGTTGCGTCGTTTAATTACGGAATTCCTATGACCACCTTCTAGCTCCATCATCAGATCAGCTCTATGTTATAATAGTAACTATTGCAGCTATTAAGTAACTATTTTTAGCTCAATCGGAAATCGGGAAGTAGATCAAATTTAACTTGCAAGATTTGATTACAGACAACGGGACAGGTGAAACTAAATAAATCATCCTACTCTATCAATTATATACGACACCGTTTACTACCACGTGGGTTTGTGGTCACTTGCCATCGTCTTCTTAAAGAAAAAGAAGAGAAGGAACTTGCTTTAATATCTCCAATCCACTCTCATCCACTCAGGGCCAAGATCTTTAGTTGGATCTTGTATAAAAAAATCCATATTATTTGTATGCAGGTAGCACCACCATCGAGCTACTGTTAACACAAGCAGAGAACATCGAAATGATGGCGCGACAGCTACTCCAGATTTATAAAGGCCCGCAATTAAAGACTTGTGAAACCAAATGAACTCTCGCAGTGACTAACGCCGAACCCAGTTCCAATAAATGAATTACATCGGTAAGTGCTAGATATAGTTTCTAAAGTGTTCCTTTGTAAACGATACCCCTCAGGCGCTTGCGTGCAGGTTTGTAGTACGCAAGCGCCTGGGGGCTCTAGAAAACAATCGTCTCGACAGGTCATAAAGAAGAAACTTTGTATTAATACTTAACTTTAGACAACAATTCATTTATTGGAACGCTTTGGTTTAGTAGTATTAAGTTAGAATAGTTTTTCTGTAAAGTATTCACATACTTTTATACTACGATGTTTTGATGTGTGTATTTAAAAAAAAAAGGTAATATTATAAGACATGGCTCGAAGAGACTATTTAAAAAACAATCCTTCCTTAGCAGTCGGTTGAAAATAAGAGATGGATTTCTATCAACTTTTGATAATGTTTTTTCGAGTTTAATGATGATGATGATGAGTTTAATAACTGTTTTATAAAACTATAAATAGGCAGTAGCCGCGAAAGGTCTCAGGTTCGAATTCAAGGCGTGCGTATCATGAATTAATTATCACCTGCTCCGTGCCTCGAAAAGCAGGTTTAGCTGTTGGCCCCGGCTGCCATAAAGATCTTTGATAGTTGATATAGGGAAGTACCCTAATAAAATCCTGACAACTGATCAAACTTTAAGATATCGTATTTTGAATCCATTGCAGAGAAATGGAATTTCATGGGGTTCTATCTATAACTTAGCTTAAATTAATCGTCTAACTTAATCCTAACGTTCATCGTGTCAATTGGTTCTAAGATCCACCTGGTCTGTCAAAAACTGTCAATTATACCCAGAAATGGAATTTCTTGGATACGTCACCTAGCTTATACTAATAATCTAATAATTTAATGCTACCATTTGCATCGTGTCAATTGGTTTTAACATCAGCCTTGTGTTATAAAACTCTCAATTATTATCCACAGAAATGGAATTTCATGGGGTTTTTGTCTTGTTTATGTCACATTATCTTAAAATTATGTCAATTGTGTAGGTGATGTCGATAGGAATTAGAAGTGTCAGGTTGTATACGCAAATAAGTTGCGAAGCCGCGCCGCCGCCCGCCGTCATCTTCGTTATCACCGAGTATCTTACTCGTGGGTTCAGTAAAATGACAGAATAGCTCATAAAAAGCGATCGAATAGCGAATCGTATCTTTATAAAAAGCGTAGTCGTATAATTATGTGAAAAACACATTTTACTAAACTAGTTGTTAAGGTTTCAATACTTTAAATCAAGTTTACAAATTTTTATCTTTCTTGATACTTATCAGATTTTGGAACATTCTATACAAAAAGACAGATATAATATATTATATACGATCTTGACATAAACAAACTTAGTTTTGAGGATAATATCACTCATTATCCATACAGACATCGTCTTTAATCCTAACATGATTAACATACTTATTTCCATATCATCATCTGCCTAGCCTTTTCCCAACTGTGTTGGGGTCGGCTTCCAGTCTTACCGGATGCAGCTGAATACCAGTGTTTTACATGGAGCGACTGCCATCAGACCTCCACAACCCAGATATTGGGTTACACGGTACCCCTTGGTAAGACTGGTTGTCAGACTGGGGCTTCTGACTACCCGTAACGACTGTCAAAGATCTACAATTGACAGCCGGGGCCAACAGCTTAACGTGCTATCCGAGGCACGGAGTAAGTGATAATTAATTTATTAAGTACTTATTTCCATATAAAATTTAAATATTGTTGTTTTTTTCTAAGAAGAAAAAGAAAGCCAAGATATTTATTTAAATTACAATTATTATGATTGTTTCAGTTTTATTAATACGATCAACGTTGTGTATTTGAACGGTCTTTTAGCAATATAATATGTCTTCATGTTTTATATTTTAATCTATAATAATTGAATTATCTATCGTTTTTATTAGACATTGATTCTATCGGAGATATAACAGTCATACCAAAAAAAAACTTAGTACTAATACTTAACTGTACAAAACACTGAATTAATTTATTGGAACGCTTTATTTTCGGAGTGTTTAATGTTAAAATATTTTTTCTGTAATAACATTTTTCTGGGTCTGGCAAATATTCACATACTTGAATTACTAAATTATATTTGAATTTTATGGGAGTATTGAAAAAAAACTTGGACATAAAGAGAAAGAAAAAAATATTTCAAAAATAGAGAAAGGATATCAATCAACTTTCTTTAATGTTCTTTCGATTTTACTTAGAGCAGTTGGACGTCGGATGTTATCGCAGGGCGAACTAGACACATATGAGCGTTAATCATATTTTAAATAGTAGGTACATTTTATTACAAAGGCGGTACGTAAGGAATTACTATCGAAGGGACATCAGAAGCCCGAGCCGCATGCGAGGGATATAATAACTTGACCTTTTTTTATCACACATGCAAACTTTTTTTTTTTCTTCGTGGTCTCTCTCAGTTATACCTAGCGACTACTTCAGTGTTTTGGCTCACGACTTTTTCGGCCCATGGGCCGAAACGCAGAAATTTAAAAATAATATTTTTTTCCTTCAGTGTTTCGGCCCATTGATTTTATTTTAACGAATTCAAGTTTTTTAGTACAGTCGGTAACACAATCTTTAGTGGTACTTAAAACAAAATTTAGTAGGTATATATTATTTTGTAAATCTTTTATTTAAAATAAAGTCAACTATGACACAGTTTGATATAATATATATTACTTATATGATTTTTATTTAACATATTTTTTTATATTCCAACTTTGGTACCTACAAAATCACATTTATAAGCAACAACAACAACAGCAATAATAAAAGTACTACAATTATTTTTGTATTTCTTAATTATAGTGTAAACTAATTATGTGACTAATAAAGTTGAATAAATCATAAATATTCATGATTGTTCGATAACATGACAATATAATATTATCTACTTTCATATAAAAAAATGACAGAATCAAGTATTATAAAGTATTATACTTTAAAATCAGTGTCATAGATAATATAGCAGAATAATAATATGGTAACATGAATAGTTCTTTTCCTTAAAATACAGTAAAAATGTCACTTAATGACACAGTATATCATAACATTGAATAAATTTTTTATCGCAACTTTGGTACAAAATCATATTTATTATCACCAAAATCAATATACTGTTTCTAAATCATAAGAATATAAATCAGTCTTAAAATAAGAAAAATATTAAAATGACGATAATTATTTATATATTATAATTATTTAATAAGAATTTTGAAAAAACAATTGATATGGATGGGATCAAGAACATCCGAAATTGACAAAAAATTAATGCACCAAACAAACGAAGGATAACAATAATAAATTCTGTATATTTTGATACTGTAACGTTGAAATTAAAATTAACCCAACAAATAAAATAGATAACCATTTTGTTGCTGATATTACTTCATACAATTTTTTGATAAAAAATGTAGATAACATACCAATGGGCCGAAACACTGAAGGAAAAAAATAATATTTTTAAATTTCTGCGTTTCGGCCCATGGGCCGAAAAAGTCGTGGGCCAAAACACTGAAGTAGTCTACCTAGCTCTACGAAGCCAGTATGATTCACTGGACTCTCAAGGTCTCCAGCTAAAGCAATAAATTAAACCTAAAGCAACATCATTTTGTTACGCATTATTCATTTATGACGTCAGTCAAGGTTTTGTTTTGTGTTATCATAGTCTCAGTATATTTATTCAAAATTGTAGTATTTTAAACTTATATTCCAAAAAGTACGTTAAATTTATATTTTTATAAAAAAAATCAAAAATAATAAAAATAAATATTTAAAATTGTAAGGCACTGTCATTTGGTTTGTGTGTCAGAGAGAACGTCAAGTTGTTTCCGCAAGTGTCGGTTGCTAGAACAGCTATGACAATTGATTTCAGGCGCCTATCTCCGCTTTCCCTCCCCCTCCTCTAAAATCTAGAATCATGTTTTCTGAGTTAAAAATACGCGGTCGCTCCGAATTAAATTGACATTCAGATAATCGAGTATAATATCTTGCATATAATAAGTCGATATACAATATTAATTAATAATATTGCAACAATGATGAAGTATTATAACAGGTATACAGCAAGAATATTTGTGGTATATTACATTACTAAAATACAAATACAGAAACATTTGGCACATAATATTAAGTTGTACTCTTGATGATAACTACTGGAGAAACAACTTGTGACCCGCGGATGCTCTTCCAACCAAAACCAAACTGAACTCGGGACATTAAATCAAATAAATTGGTTTTTATTTGCAATAAGCTTACGAGTACAGTCCTAGAAAAAAAAAAAAAAAAAGGTTTTACTAAACAATCATTGTCATAAGTTTTTATAAATTTAAAACAAAAGATTTGTAGGTTTTGTTTTTCAATTTCAAATACAATTCTTAAGGCAATCTTTTAAATATACTTTTAATTTTATATAATATATATATTTATATATACAATATTAATATTTATCGTATAATTTTATTAGTAAGAATAATATTAAACTAATAATCTGATAAGATCATAAATCGCACGGACTTCTTAAATAAGTAGATTGTAAATAAATGTTGTCGTGGCTTGTGGATATTATCTAACTACGTTTTGATATTTTTTTAAAATTAATATTTGCAGTAAAAAAATAGAACTCTTGAACTTTTAATTTATCTGGATAGAAAAAAAAACATATTTTTGAACAAAATGTTTGGACAACACATTTTTTTATGTACTTACTTTATTTATTTTTTATATTTTTCCAAGTTTCTTATTAAATAATTTTATTCAATAAGCAAAACATGTAAAAAAATTGGTGATATAGTTTCCATACCTAAGCTGAAGATTTTGGAACTTGGGACCGGCAGTGCGTAAGTACTCCGGTCACCACACGCCTTTAAGTAACAGTTTCTTCCTTGTATCCATCCATCCATCTTTCCTTGTTAAGAAACAGTTTCGTGATTTCAATAGAAGAAACAGGACTCGGTAGCTTAGTTGGTAAAGCACGGCACGGCACGCCAAGGATCGCGGGTTCGAGTCCCGCCCGAGTTAGTTGTTTTTGCGAGTTTCTTATTAGTTAGAGTTACTAATTTTAGTTTTTCTTCAACATTCTGGAAAAAGAGAGCTTAGGAGAAAATTTATATTTTTATGGTTTATAAAACTACTTGGATTTCTAAATATTGAAAAAAAAAACAATATCTAAACTTACATTATAAAGAAAAAGATTTGTTTTTTTTTATTTGTAATTTTTTATTAAAAAGTATTTTCATTTATAGAAAGCTGCATTATCAGCGAGAAACAAAGCTGTATTTTATTATTTTTTATTAGAGATACCTACCTATGTTTGCAATAATGTGACCCTAGGTATTAAAAATTGAGGGAATAGACATATAATATTACGGGATAAACAGGAAGTATCAATTTCATGCGAATTGAGTCGCGTGCAAATCTAGTTAGTTAATAAGTATTTAATCAAGTTTAAAAATTTCATTAAAATACTGTGCAAGTAAGTAGTGTTTGTATGTGTGCTATATTCTAACGGCAGGTAAATAGATTAAGTAGTAAAAAAAAGTAACAAAAAAATAGCCGTTTCTTAAAACTTTCGTAGTTTTCGTAGTTTCGCAGAATACAGGTTTTCAATAATATTATAGTCTTATCGAACTAAGTGCCCTAAAACTTAGGGAATTTAATATAAACGTAATAAAACATTCCAGCTATTCAAATATGTAGAATACTATACCTATACAGTGTAAAACTTAATCGTTGAATAAAACGACTTTAATCGGATTTTCGTCGCGTTACTTTTTTTTATTAAAGGTTACTTACACAAGTTTGGTGAAAATTGTAAAAAAGGTACTTACATACTACATCCGGGTTTTTTCTGTTTTTTTTTCACGATTATTGAAATATAATTATTAAAAGAGGACGTCATGTTTAATATCGTCATCACTTCCTCACAATACAATATATATATATAATTCCGACTGATTCCTTTATAAATTCAATAAAAACTTTATTATAAATATACCATGTTTATGAAGCACTCATGCATGCGATGTAAGTAGACAGAAACATATATATATATACATATATAGTTCGAGAGTGCATGAGTGCATCGCATGCTGTATATATATATATATATATATATATACACATATATATATATATGTTTCTGTCTACTTACATCGCATGCATGAGTGCTTCATAAACATGGTATATTTATAATAAAGTTTTTATTGAATTTATAAAGGAATCAGTCGGAATTCCCAAATAAAATGCTTTTAGTTTAAAATCATGTTGGCAATTGATGACGATCTTTCTACAGTCGTCCTAAGTATTTTGTTTAGGTGTTTTTGAAAATTTAACCGCGTATTTGTGAACTATATTTTTGGGTAAGGGACCTACATATTTTTACGTACCTACTTTACTTTTACTTACTCTAATTTTTTCTTTACTTTAATTTTTTTATTATTATTATACCTATTATATATAATATATATATATATTTATATTTTTTTTTCATAGTTTGTCGAGCCTTCATAACCGTAGCCTTATGTTAATAATATGTATTAATATGTAGTTATATATATATATATATATATATATATGTAGTATATGGATATATTAATTGAATGCATATAATCAGAAGTTAGAAATAATAAGAAAATTTGGTCATTTTAATATTTTTGTAATGAAATCCAAAAAAATAAAATAAAATCGCGTTTGTTTTTAGGTAGATATGTAGGTTGTTAAGTGTTTTCTGCAACTATGTAATATAATATTTATGCAATAAATAAATTAATACTAAATTCTATTTTTGTGATATAGATAGGTAGTAGGTCTAACACCAAACTCTTGTTATTTTTGAAAGATTTGACACCAATACAGTCACGGATGTCCTTGTCTGTGATGTGGTCAAACCTAATATTTTTGTAATAAAATCCAAAAAATTAAAAAAAATTCGCGTTTGTTTTTAGGTAGATATGTAGGTTTTTAAGTGTTTTCTCGAACTATATCTAAATTCTATTTTTGTGATATAGAGGTCTCACACCAAACTCTTGTTATTTTTCAAAGATTTGACACCAATACAGTCACGGATGTCCTTGTCTGTGATGTGGTCAAACCTAATATTTTTGTAATAAAATCCAAAAAATTAAAAAAAAATCGCGTTTGTTTTTAGGTAGATATGTAGGTTTTTAAGTGTTTTCTGGAACTATATCTAAATTTTATTTTTGTGATAAAATAACAAGAGTTTGGTGTGAGACCTCTAGGTCTCACACCAAACTCTTGTTATTTTTCAAAGATTTGACACCAATACACTCACGGATGTCCGTGTCTGTGATGTGGTCAAACCTAATATTTTTGTAATAAAATCCAAAAAAATAAAATAAAATCGCGTTTGTTTTTAGGTAGATATATGTAGGTTGTTAAGCGTTTTCTGTAACTATGTCTAAATTCTATTTTTGTGATATAGAGGTCTCACACCAAACTCTTGTTATTTTTCAAAGATTTGACACCAATACACTCACGGATGTCCGTGTCTGTGATGTGGTCAAACCTAATATTTTTGTAATAAAATCCAAAAAAATAAAATAAAATCACGCTAGTTTTTAGGTAGATATATGTAGGTTGTTAAGCGTTTTCTGTAACTATGTCTAAATTCTATTTTTGTGATATAGAGGTCTCACACCAAACTCTTGTTATTTTTCAAAGATTTGACACCAATACAGTCACGGATGTCCGTTCTGTGATGTGGTCAAACCTAATATTTTTTTAATAAAATCCAAAAAAATAAAATAAAATCGCGTTAGTTTTTAGGTAGATATATGTAGGTTGTTAAGCGTTTTCTGTAACTATGTCTAAATTCTATTTTTGTGATATAGAGGTCTCACACCAAACTCTTGTTATTTTTTAAAGTTTTGACACCAATACAGTCACGGATGTCCGTGTCTGTGATGTGGTCAAACCTAATATTTTTGTAATAAAACCGAAAAGAATAAAATAAAATCGCGTTTGTTTTTAGGTAGAGATATGTAGGTTGTTAAGTGTTTTGTGCAACTATATAATATAATATATATGCAATAAATACTGAATTCTATTAGCGATTAAGATATTAGGTCTAACACCAAACTCTTGTTAATTTTCAAAGATTTGACAAGAATAAAAAAAATAAAAGAAAAAAATAATAATAAAGGCCCATGTCCACTGCTGGACATGGGCCTTTCCCAAATTGGGCCACAACATTCGCGCAACCTTCTGTCTAGTCCACTTAAGCTGTTTTCTCAGGTCAACAGTCCACCTGATCAGAATTTTCCTAACTTTTACTAAGCAATACTGATAATGCATATTAATAAATAAGTTATAGTAATAATAAATAAGTTTTTGAATTAGGCTGGCTTCTCTCTTTTACTTATCTACTTATAAGTAAGTGTAGTTTGGGCGATAACTTTTGGGAGTCATACTTATATATCTATTATTAATGTACTAGTAGGGAATTCCCCAAAATTAATCGGCGAGTAAATAATAATACTGTAATGTTTAGGCGTCTAAATAGTGTAGAGGTCCTCCTCTTGGATTTAATTAAATATCTGCAAATCTTAACGATCAATTAGTTAGCATTTTATTAAGACTAACACTCGTTATTTTAATCTTGTCTTGTTTTCACTTCAGCCTCATACTTTATATTATATTTTATCTCACTCTCAAAAATAAGTATCTAAAAAAAACTCGAAAAACCGTTTTTTTATATTTTAAGTTGGGGTTACGATTAACTTATTTAATGGACTTATCTAATTAATATAATTACTTAATAAGAAAAATAGGTCTTCGACGTACACGTAGGGAACGGTGGCTTAGCGGTCAGAGCGTTGATACAATACGTCGAAGATCATGGGTTGGAATCCTATCCGTATGAGTTATTTTTTAAAATTTTCTTATTAAAATTATTTTATTTAATAAGCTATTATGTGCTATAACATATAAAAAGATCACAAAAATATTACCTAATAAACTTAAGGTTTTATGCGAACTTTTAAATATTAAATTACATTAAATGAAAAAATAATAATTATGAGTTTAATCAATTATAATCAAAGATTTGCATATATTTACAAACATCCTTATTAAGTAGTATACTAATAAATAAAAGATAAAAAAAATACAAAAAAACCTTAAAAAAAAAGTACTTTGATAAGTATGATGAAAATCATTAATTACAACCTTAGTGAATTAGTTCAAAAATATTATATTAAAAAAAAAATGTCTTAGTTTATGATTGAAGTATGATTGAAGATTTAGGATTAAACATCGCACCTCTGACTACGTAAGTTGTGTGCGTATTATTAACTAATTATCACCTGCTTCGTGCATCGAAAAGCACGTTAATCCGTAGGCCCCGGTGTCATGAAGATCTTTGACAGTAAGGGAGTCAATACCCTCATAAAATCCTCACAACTAATCTAACTTAAGAATATCGTATCCCTTTGGGTTGCGGAGCGGAGGTCAGATAGGCAGTCGCTGCATCCAGTTAGATTAGAAGCCGACCTCAACAAAGTTTGGGAATAATAAGGCTAGGACGATTAGGTGGGTTAGCGGTAAAAATTAAAAAAAAAACTTTTTGGTGAGGTTTACCGCCTCCCAAGATAAAACCAGCTCGCAAATACCAATTAACTGCCTCTAAAATCTTTGAATGGGGACATCAGTCCTGTAGTGTTCAATGATTGGCCTTTTCAATTAACTTTACTATTTATTAAAATAAGAACAGTAGTTGTTTAGTAGATATGGGTATATAGAATATAAGAAAAAAAAAGAAAAAAAATTAAGAAAAAAGAATTGCGTAATTTTTCGTTTTAGAGTTGCTTACACAGAGTTACATTCGGCCACAATACAAAAACAGTATGAAAGAATGTATTTGGTATAGCCTCTTGATATTAACCTACATATAAAATCACTGATATGCCCTGTGTAGTGTCAAGCAAGAATAGCACCAATGCCTCTGTCTCTGCTTGTAGTAGAACTCAACTAATGATGTAGTAAAAGCTGCTTATGGTAGGTTTCCCGTAGCTACCATCTACAGAACCAAACCGTGGCGAGAAACTTTCACGTGATAACTAAGAGAGACCACAAGAAAAAAAAAGTTTAGCAAAAAGCATAAAATATTGGGGACATTGAGCGGGATGACGTAAAATAAAACTTGGTATGAAGTCAATTTATTTTGAGGAACTTAAAATACAAATAAACAATACTAAATAAAACTACCTATTATACAAATTTAGCTACCTTAAAAATAAATAAAGAAATATAAAACTTGGTTAGTGTTCAGGATAATAGGCGCTTCTTCAATAAAATTCAGCGGACAGTTAAATATGTGTGTATCCTCAGCGAGTACAAAGAGAAGTGGGGCACGCAAGTGCAGTGTGACATTGGTTACAATTTATAAAGCGCTTGAGCTCGAACAGTTACTTAAGCTTATTGTAATCCAAATCTAATGATGACAAATAAAAAATAATTTAGTACCACTTTCAATTCTGTTTGTGAATTGTTTTTTTAAAATTTAGTAGCCATTGATGAGCTAGAAATGACTCTTACTTCTTTGCTCGTTTATTTAATAATGGAAGACGAATCGCCGTGATAACAATAGACGTGTTCACCCTTCTAAAACACCGCTGATGCGTAAAATGTAGTCTGCAAGACCTAGATAAAATTCCAAAAAATATTAAACAGTTGGGTCCAGACGTGTGTTATATGCTGCTCTGATTTTGTTACTTACTTTATATTTATGTGACTAGTAACAACATGCTAACTTATGCTATTTTGTTTGAAAGGTTAAATAAAACTGAAAGTTATGCAATGTTAGTTATGGGTTATGGTTTATAAATTTAAATGCTTAAATTTTCAGTCCCATCGCGGAAAGATCAGCTGTTTGTGTATTGATACAAACCCACTTTAAGTAATAAACTAAACTACATTAAACATTTAATAACAGTTCGAATTAGGTTACAAACACCTGCACTGTTGGCACACGCTTGTGTGACTTGGTTTTAACAAAAATTGAAGACAAAAATTTGTAAATCACTTACTTGATTCATGCCAAAAATCTTTCTTTCTTTTAATTTTACCTTCCGGACACGAATTTTAAAATGTAATTATATTATTTAGTTGAATCATTTTATTATTGGAGGTGGTAGGGCCTTTCGCACTGGGCCCGCCTGGGTAAGTACCACCCTCTTGCCAAGTTCCTCTTTTCGGGCAAGGGAGCCAGTTATACATTTACAAGTGCGCGGGACTGACCATCTTAGTCCCATGACCACATCTGGCATTTACTTCAGAATGCCAACTGTGGTACCTCAAGCCCATAACACGTTTTTAATTGATCGGAACTGTCAATTGAAAACTGGTTTTGGGTTTCATTCGCAATTATTTAACATCTTACTACCGGATGTTAAGTGATTGCCGCGTAGTTACCACTAAATATCATAAAAAAACGAGTTTTTTTTTGTATCGTATGATGCGAAAAAACCTTGTTTATTTATGATGTTTAAGTGGTAGCTTAACGTATCTGAATAAAATTAACACTGTCACCAATTGTCAAAGACGTTCCACGTTTGACAATTGGTGACAGTGTGATTTTATTCAGATTTAGGTTAAGGTTAGGTTAGGTTAGGTTAGGTTAGTTTTAAGTCCCCAAGTAAATGTGACATATTTATAAATAAGTATGTTAATCTATGAATTTTAATAGAAATTACACAATTTTAAGTGTATTGTCGATTGATATATGAACATATATCGTATTTTGACGCAGATCTTGGCTATAAAAACATGTCAGTCTTAATGACTGATTTCATATATAGAATATGAACCGGTCGTTTCGTGAATATAGGGCAATAATTTTAAATGACGTTTACGTCAATTAACTTTTAATCATCGTATCTAAGTATGTAGGTATAAGCACAAGTACAATCATGTCTAACCAATCAATCAATTAAACTCTATCGCAAACGTGGAACGTCTTTGACAATAGGGAAGATGCAGATGTAATATTTATGGAATTTCTATGATTAAAACGTTAAAAAAATATAAAAGAAAGGCCACTGCAACGTTTTTATTTTACATATTGTTGTTTTTTTACAATAATTACGATTTAAAAATGACTTGAAACAATACGTATTTTAAAACACGAATTAGCGTTTCGTGACGTCACACTTGTTTTGACAACTTATTTGAGGTTATGGTTGTAAAGGTGAATATTATTTTATGGGAATATTAATTGCGTTTTTTTAATAAAAATGGGAGTTGGGTTTATCAAAGCAGACTCCAGGTGTTTACCTAGAGTTAGTATTGACATGACATCATTAGTTTTTCTGTAACTAATTATTTTAAGGTATGTTTAGTTCCAGGCCTTTGTAGTAATAAATATTGTTTATATTATTTTAATCAGCATTTTAGATTAAAATTGAAGAAGCTGGATTTCTTCGTAATGCCGAGTACCCTTTTTTGGTGCAACACCTGACGGCTGAAAATTACACAGTAGAGGTGAAATATCCTTAACAGAAGCTACCTACCATACTTTCCTATGTAAAAGACAATAAAAGAACACCAAAATATTGGGCACAAGTACAACTTCAAATGTTTTTCAGCATAAGGAAAATATCACTTTTCTGTATAGCACACACAAACTTTGAAAAATTAAAAGAAGTATATTTGTATATACGATAAAAGCATTTTATCTGTTATGAATGCTGCATAGAAATTCTGGATAGATGCTGTATTTCCAAAATTAAAATGTAATAACTATATAATATTTAAATTATTCTTTTTTGTAAATTTATAAACTAAAATTCTATGCTTTGTAAATACTATTTTTTATTCGATTTAAATAAATATGCAAAAGTATGAAAGCCAACGGCGAACCAGTAAAAGACAAGAGTGACGTCATCAGCACCATAAGTCCGTTTTCCCGCGAACTGTCAAACTGTCAATTTAAAACAGCATTTTTTCGGATAAATTGCAATGTTTTAATTTTTTAAATATATTTGTGGTCTATTCTACATGGAATTCTTTAAAATGAAAACAAAAATAAAAATAGTGCATCTTCCCTATTGGTGACAGTGTGATTTTATTCAGATTTAGGTAAGGTAGAATAGTGTCCGTTTCATTGGACAAGATGCCAGAAACATTCTGGTAGCTTAGGCGCGGCTTAACATCCTATAGCCTCATTCCCACAGCTGGCAATTTCAACTGGACCAGCAACTGTAAGTCCACGAAGCCTTAGGCTACATTCGCAACTACTTAGCATCCTTCTGCCGGCTGGTAAGTGGTTGCTACGTAGTTACCACTAAATATCATAAAAAAACGAGTTTTTTTTTGTATCGTATGATGCGAAAAAACCTTGTTTATTTATGATGTTTAAGTGGTAGCTTAACGTATCTGAATAAAATTAACACTGTCACCAATTGTCAAAGACGTTCCACGTTTGACAATTGGTGACAGTGTGATTTTATTCAGACTTAGGTTAAGGTTAGGTTAGGTTAGGTTAGGTTAGTTTTAAGCCCCCAAGTAAATGTAACATATTTATAAATAAGTATGTTAATCTATGGATTTTAATAAAAATTACACAATTTGAAGTGTATTGTCGATTGATATATGAACATATATCGTATTTTGACGCAGACCTTGGCTATAAAAACATGTCATTCTTAATCACTGATTTCATGCAAACTTGACGATTCAAAAGAACTAATTCACTTACTCGAATTCAACGATAATATTGGGGATAGAGGACACCATGTGACCCCCAAGGCGTTTAAATACCTTTGTAAATGACGATTCAAAAAAACTTATTCACTTACTCGAATTCAACGATAATATTGGGGATAGAGGACACCATGTGACCCCCAAGGCGTTTAAATAACTTTGTAAATTTGACGATTCAAAAAAACTAATTCACTTACTTACTCGAATTCAACGATAATATTGGGGATAGAGGACACCATGTGACCCCCAAGGCGTTAAAATTCTTATCCGCAGCATCCAAATTCTGGGAAACAGGCCCTTAGCGATGTATGTCTTAAACTGTCAAATACAAAAAGAAATCAATGGTTACGCGTCGCGTTTAAAAACTTTTTATAACACGGATCATCAATTATTTTGATTAGGGTTCTGTTTAAAAAAAGTAAAAGAAAGGTTTGCTTGGTAGATGATGGCTGTAAAATTAACTGTTAAATGTCAAATACTAGTTCCTTATCAATAATATGATTCTTTTGTTGTCAAGGTTCTCACTAAAAACGTCGACGATTGGATCTGGACCGCATTCTACCATTAGGGGAACTAATGGTAGGCTGCCGTCCGGAGCCTGTTTTTGAATCGAAATTTAAACTTAATTGAAAAACTTACGGCTAGATTTATTTTATTTGACAGGGTTTTGCTGGGTAGATGATGGCTGTAAAATTAACTGTTAAACGTCAAAATATTAGTTTCTTATCAATAATATGATTCTTTTGTTGTCAAGGTTCTCACTAAAAACGTCGACGATTGGATCTGGACCGCATTCTACCATTAGGGGAACTAATGGTAGGCTGCCGTCCGGAGCCTGTTTTTGAATCAAAATCTAAACTTAATTGAAAAACTTACGGCGAGATTTATTTTATTTGACAGGGTTTTGCTGGGTAGATAATGGCTGTCAAATAAACTGTTAAATGTCAAATACTAGTTCCTTATCAATAATATGATTCTTTTGTTGTCAAGGTTCTCACTAAAAACGTCGACGATTGGATCTGGACCGCATTCTACCATTAGGGGAACTAATGGTAGGCTGCCGTCCGGAGCCTGTTTTTGAATCAAAATTTAAACTTAATTGAAAAACTTACGGCTAGATTTATTTTATTGAACATTGTTTTGTTATTAGGTTAGCGTTATTATATCGTTGATAAGCCCGCCGACTCCGGCTCTGCTCAGCACCTCTATGACGCCAATAATATACTTACAAGTTAAATAATGTGGGCAATGTTTATTCGCCCTCATTATAAACATAATCGTCAAAACCACTTTCCATCCATTTACTCGGCCCAGAGAAGATCACCATTAATTATTTACGTGACGTCGTGTGATATAACGACTTTTAACATCTTTTCTCGTGATGTGTGGTAATTGTTTGTGACGAATACACGATTTGGAATAGGATCCAGACCGCTGTCTAACATTTGGGGGAACCAAATGGTGAACCGCAGTTCGGCTCCTGTTATCAAAACAAAATTTAAATTGAAATAAAAAACTTAGATTTATTTTATTGAACACTTATGTTTGTTATAGTAAGTTAGGGTTAAGTTTAAAACTTTATAGAATTACACAAATTTTAATAAATTATTTTATAAAATGAATGGGTAAATAAATATTTTGCGTAGCGCAAAATTTGATAGCGGCTGAACCAATTTTGATGTTTTTGTGTATTAGACTGGATCCCTGAATGGTTTATATTCTCAATTTGACCCGGTAGGTGGCGCTGCGATCGGGTTAAATTAGAACCACAGGGGCAAAATCGTGTGAAAAAGCTATTTAGAAATCACTTTAATTTAATTTTAGGTAGATTATTACTTTGATTGCTTCGATATAGTATCGTTTGTACTATTTATTAGACTTACTGCCCAAAGAGTTTAACCATCGCCATATTGTGAATTTTTGTTCTTAAAATCAAAAATATTTGAAATTCTAATAGAGCCGCTAATTTAAAAAAATCTTAATAATACCCACTTTGGTTTTTGTGCTGATTATTTTACTGCTTCGGCCATATTTGCTTTGAAGAAAACTGTTGCAGTTTTCTCTAATCGTGCATTCGACTCAATTAATTACCACAGATTATGGGAAAAGATGTATAAAGTGGGTATATCACATGGCATTATTTATATAATTCATGGTGGTTATCTGTTGGCCAAGCCAACGGATGCTGGCCTGATATAGGGGCTGAGCAGAACCGTAAGTTAACAACGTAATGATCAACAATCTCAGTTTCGCCAACGATATGGTTCTGCTTGATCCTTCTGTAAAGACATTACAAAAGTTGATTGAAATGTGTGAGAATAGGCAGTATCGACCGAATAGGTATATTTTCAGAACTGATGTAAGACAGGGCGGATTAACTTCGCCCACATTATTCAAATTGTTTATTAATGACCTCGTATAGCGGCTGAGCAGAGCCGGAGTCGGCTCCTCAGTAAACAACGTACCGATCAACAATCTCAGTTACGCCAACGATATGGTTATGCTTGATCTTTCTGTAAAATCATTACAAAAGTTGATTGAAATCTGGTGGAAGACAGGACGGACTAACATTGCCAACTTTATTCAAATTGTATATTAATGACAATCAATTGTCAAGTGTCAATTGTCTTTATATTGTATTGTATACTATGTATTTTGAGTAAAATGGGGGAGGCGCAAAGGTATTGGAAGTATTTCAATGAGGAGGTATACATGACCGAATAGGTATGTTCTCAGAACTGGTGTAAGACAGGGCGGATTAACTTCGCCCCCATTATTCAAATTGTATATTAATGACCTCGAATAGGGGCTGAGCAGAGCCGGAGTCGGCTCTTCAGTAAACAACGAATACTATCCACAATCTTAGTTACGCCGACGATATGATTCTGCTAAGCCCTTCTGTGAAGGCATTACAAAAGTTGCTAGAAATGTGTAAGGTATGCAATATGGGATTATTTATAATGTAAAAAATAGTCAAACAATGTGTTTCCGTCACGACTTACAGACCTTTGTACTTACCTGACATATTTCTATGTAACTCTATAATGGAATCAATGAAGAAAAAGAGTTATTCATCAACTGGGCCGAAAGAATCTTGTCCGAACGGCCGAGTTGGCACCATTTATTTTTAATAATTTTTTCGTTCATCAATTCGGCCGACGTAAAATTTTTAAGTATTTTTGTACAGTCAAGTACAAAACTGTTAATAAAAATAATAATATGTCTTAATAAAACTAAATGTATTATCTAAAATAGATTTAATTTAAAAGATATATATACAGGCTGACTGGTGAGACACGTTCAATACTGAAGGAACACTCGGTACTCTATTCTCGTTATATTTACACTTTACAAAGATTTTTTTTGTATATTTTTTACATATTTATACACATGTTTTGCTTATTAAATAATTTCAATTTACAATTTATTTACAGTTACCGTTACCGTTACCTTCGGTAAGTAGGGGGCGGATGGCCCCACAGCAGGTGCTTGGCCACTTCATCGACTTAACATTATCAGCGACACGTCCTAGCGAAAAATTATCCACACTTAAATTATTTGTAGGATATTTTTTTCAAAAATTAAGTACTTACTTTTTTTATGATGTAAATATAACGAGAATCGGGTACTAAGTACCCTCTTTCAGTATTGTTAGTGTCTCACCAGTCAGCCTGACTACTTCAGTGTTTTGGCCCACGACTTTTTCGGCCCATGGGCCGAAACGCAGAAATTTAAAAATAATATTTTTTTCCTTCAGTGTTTCGGCCCATTGATTTTATTTTAACGAATTCAAGTTTTTTAGTACAGTCGGTAACACAATCTTTAGTGGTTTCATAAAACAAAAGTAGGTATATATTATTTTATAAATAATGTTTTTTATTTAAAATAAAGTCAACTATGACACAGTTTGATAAAATATATATTACTTATATGATTTTTATTTTACATATTTTTTTATATTCCAACTTTGGTACCTACAAAATCACATTTATAAGCAACAAATCATAAACATACTTTTTGTAGATCATATTTTTATCATATTTTTTTTGTAAACCAGTCTTAAAACAACAGCAATAATAAAAGTACTACAATTATTTTTGTATTTCTTAATTATAGTGTAAACTAATAATGTGACTAATAAAGTTGAATAAATCATAAATATTCATGATTGTTCGATAACATGACAATATAATATTATCTACTTTCACATAAAAAAATGACAGAATCAAGTATTATAAAGTATTATACTTTAAAATCAGTGTCATAGATAATATAGCAGAATAATAATATGGTAACATTAATAGTTCTTTTCCTTAAAATACAGTAAAAATGTCACTTAATGACACAGTATATCATAACATTGAATAAATTTTTTATCGAAACTTTGGTTCAAAATCATATTTATTATCACCAAAATCAATATACTGTTTCTAAATCATAAGAATATAAATCAGTCTTAAAATAAGAAAAATATTAAAGCGACGATAATTATTTATATATATTATAATTAGGGCCCGGATTAATATGTAAATACATATTTTTAATTTACACGATTTTCGGTCTAGAATGTGTTCTTTACATCGATTATCATATTTACAATGTGAAAAACTAATTTTTATTTTCCATATTTTTCCATATTTTAAGGTATTTCAAGGTTAAGTCCATATTTTACAAAAATATATCACAATCCTCCATATTTTCCATTTTTATATCATAGAACAAGAGTTAGTTCACGTTACGTGTTTGCATTTTCGCCACCATGACCGGCCGTGCGTATTTCATTGCTCTCGCGTTTTATTCCTCGTATTTTGAATTTTGATTCTAAGTTCATTCCACTAAATAAATAAATCAATAAATATTTGACCAAATCGTCAGATTTAATTTTGATAATTAAAAAAAAGCACTTGATTGTCTACTGCAACCATGTAGTGTAGTGTAGTGGCTGATGTAGTGGAAGTTGATAAATGCAAAGCAAATAAATGATTCCTATTCTTGAATAAAACTTATTTTTTTATTTGTATTACATAAATAGTTCAACATCTTTTTATATTTTTTTTAATTTCACTCATTTCAATGTCTTTAATGCAAAAAGGCAATGAAAAAGGTAAAGTACCTCCCTTTAAAGGTACCTACTGTTATTTTTTACTCCATATTTATTCCATATTTTACATTTTTACTCCATATTTTTCCATATTTTACATTTTTTCGTCCATATTATATGTACATATTTTGAATTTTTTAATACATATTTTTCCGGGCCCTAATTATAATTATTGAATAAGAATTTTGAAAAAACAATTGATATGGATGGGATCAAGAACATCAGATCAGTTATTTTTTTCATAAAAATAATCTCTTGGGTCCGAAATTGACAAAAAATGTATGCACCAAACAAACGAAGGATAACAATAATAAATTCTGTATATTTTAATACTGTAACGTTGAAATTAAAATTAACCCAACAAATAAAATAGATAACCATTTTGTTGCTGATATTACTTCATACAATTTTTTGATAAAAAATGTAGATAACATACCAATGGGCCGAAACACTGAAGGAAAAAAATAATATTTTTAAATTTCTGCGTTTCGGCCCATGGGCCGAAAAAGTCGTGGGCCAAAACACTGAAGTAGTCGTCAGCCTGTATATACAAAATGTGGTCTATAAAACTTAACTTAATGTTAATCAATAGTATCACAATTTGTTGAGCATTATGCTTAATGTGAATAAATTATTTAAAGATTGATGAATACTAAATACATGTAGAGCATGTCAGTTTGGTTTCAAAAATTAACATGATTGTAAAAATTTCATTTCAAAATATTATTGACCATAAATACTTTAAGCACTTTTGAACAGACTATACTACAGATATTCGGACGAGTTGATGAACAGAAAAATAATAAAAAATAAATGGTACCAACTCGGCCGTTCGGACAAGATTCTTTCGGCCCAGTTGATGAATAACTCAAGAAAAAAATGTTTTAAGTATTTGGGCCATGTATTGACTGAAATACTTAGAGATGACGAGGACCTGGAAAGACAAAGGCGCTCTAAGCTGCCAAGAGTAATATGCTAGCTAGGAGATTTGCGAAATGTTTAAATCAAGTCGAAACCTGTTTAACGCATACTGCCGAAACCTTTACCTTTGCTCTGTGCAGCAACTACAAGCAGCGTGCTTTTAACACGTTGCGTGTTTAATATAACAACGCGTTCAGGTTCATATAGGACTGCAACGGTGGTGTAGTGTATCTGGTATGTTTGCTGAAAGCAGGGTCCTTGGTTTTTACGCAGTCATGATGAAATCGCAGGCCTCATTCATGAGCCGCTCACCTTAACCTATTGTCACACTTATGTCTGACAATGGAATATTAAATGATATATACGATGCGACGTTATCTTTTTCTTCGTATATGGCAATTAATATTAGATAATAATAAAATAAATATATGTCTTTCTCTGGAGCCCTGACCACCGGTAGCTTGGACCCTGTTCCCGATACCGGTGGGCTACTATATTTTATATTTTTAAATGTACCTATATTTTTATTTTTTATATATATTCAAAAATGTATTTTATATGTTTTAAAGTGAATAAAAGATAAATAAATGTATTGAATTGAAATACATGTAAATGTATGAATTATTTGAATTGTGTCACTCTGACGTATTATTGTTATTGTGTATTGGTGTATATTTTTGAGATCAATGTACTTTTTTAATAATTTGTCCAGTATCAGTGTAATTTTTTGACTATATTTCTTACTTTATATTCATTATTATTATTAATTATATTTGTTAACTTACCTTGTAGATTCACGTAATGTGACAGTTCTATTATTAGAATTATATTTTATTATTATGCGACCCTATATAATCTAAGATACTATGTCCCCGTGTAAAATCAATTCTGTGAAAATTTTGACTGAAACTTGGTAGGTAACTGTAAAATTAATTAATATATTCATTGACGTAAATACAAGTGTTTTTTTTAAATATTATTCCCTTATTTTAGTGGTAAAAGTGATCAACTATAGATGTTGAGTTCCCTGAAAGACTTTTAGACTTGTGAGGCTCAGATTGTGGGTTCGACTACCACAATGAACTAATGCTTATATTTGCTGCAAGATATGTCACTTCTAGACCAAAATAGGTTAATAATTATTCAACTACTATTAAACTAATCATCAGCAATACTAAAATCAGCTTGTTTGCAATAGTGTCGAGTACTATACCTACTATTAATGCAATTAATTAGGTGTTACGTTGAATACCTACACTAGTGAATCCCGTGGTAAGGTCTGTCGAGGATTCACCGAGTGCAGGTGTTCTAGTCTGTTCAAGTCGGACATAACCCCGTCACCTGACCTTGATGATGAAGCGTACATAGCTTTCCACGCATAAAAAAGTGCAGGTTATCTACCTATATACAGGATTAAATCAAAGTGAGTGAAACTCCACAGACATGCGAGGTATCGATAATATAATAGATATTTTAATAGGATTAATAAATAATAATAAAGAAAAGTAACAAAGTAAGAATATTTTTTATGTTGCTACGCACTTGGTAACTGATGCAGAACAGAATAAAACATATTTTTATTTTATTTTATTTTTTTTATGATTGTGATCTTTTATCGATACCTAACATTACTATGGAGTTTCGCTTACTATTTTGATTTGACCGTATGTAGCGAGATAAGTAAATTTGTCAACCTCTGTAAGGCGAGGACAGCTATCGCATAGAGGAGGATATTATAAGTATGAGCGAGGATACAGGCAGGCACTGGACGGGGCTGCAAAGCGCGCGAGCAGTACCCGGCCCCGTCCGATACAGTGCGAGGAACACGCAGGGAGGAGGATATTGCGAGGATAAGTAAGTAGATTGATTAAACGTAAGTATAGTCCGTAGTCGCATCTGTGAGAATCGCATCAAAGCTCCAAGCAACCACACAAAGATGCACACTATCTTAGAAGACGTAAGATACATATTGCTTCGTGGTGATCTCGTAGAAATCATAGGACTTTACATATAGAGAATTAACATAGGACACATTTTACATAGGAATACTATACAGAGATTGGTTCCACTCAAAAATCGACATGTTTCGGGTCTCAACATAATGTAATGTTTTCCTGACCGAATTTCGATCACAGCGGCCAATCTCAACGTATTAGCCAACTACGCAGGAGATATTATAGTGCACAAGTGTGTTCCAAACACAGGAGCACTCTCTATTCTGTCACTCTCATAGTCCGATGGGACGGCATTCTGACACGACCGGAGAGAGAACAGGCGCAGGGCCAACGGCTTTACAGCCTGGCAACAAAGAGTCAGAGGCGGTGACAGCTGGAACTAAAAATAAAAATCTTAAATGCTAAGTTTATGAGTACTAAAATAACTTAAAAGTGATTCATTAGATTATATTTGACGACAAAAAAATCATCATATAAATATGTAAGTACTAAATAACTCTGAATTTTAGTATGAGAAATGCGGAAGTGGCGCCCCCAATTTTTCCAGACTCTTTTTTGCCAAACTGTACGTAGGTACTTTCCAAGGCACGGAGTAAGTGATAATTAATTTATAAATCCTAAAAAAACTTCAAAAAGTCAGAGGTGCTTGAGGTCTTGGTTTCGAGACCATTGACTAGCCAGTCATCGGTCACCACCACTAGGTTATCACGACTCAACACAAATTGTAGTGTGTGTTGATCACACACTACATCTTGGAAGAATCATCAAACCTACATTATGTTTTGATCCGAAACACACATAACAGAATAGAAGTGTTTAACACTCATCTTCTCTATCGACTTGACAGTCCAAGACAGCGCGACGCGGCGAGACAAAAATCTTCACATATATTTTTTTATAATCTAGGAGCGTTACACTGCCATCTATAATTTTATACGTAGAGTGGTCCTGTCTAAATTTATTTTAGTGTCCACTTAAGTTCATAGATGGCGCTAAAACTATTTTTAGCGAAAATAAGTGTTACGCGCTGATATTTTTTTTGGACCATAATAGAGTAAGTATACTCGAGTAGTAGTCTACTCGAGTGTAAGTTGTGTTGTAAGTCAACGTACACATGGGTATCGGTTCTTAATGGGGAAGATGTATGACACACACTACAGTATTACCTACCGAAGATCATCAAACGCAAACCTTATCACTAAATGACTACTGTTTGATTTTTCGTTGTTTCGTTTAAAATGATACATAACATAGACTCACGCCTCTATTCTCTATACGGGGTGGGTAGAGGTGTATGCAATACACCACGTTTCACCGGGTATGTTTAAAGTCCCATGTAATAGGCACCATTACTGGGCACAATTCCAGACTCCGTGCTGCAACTTAGAATTTCCTAATGGAAAAACTCAATAACACTTTGCCCAACCCAGAGATGACCCAGGACCTCGTGCTCAGCAGTCGCACTTGCTACCACTAGACTAACAAGCCATCCATAAGAATAGATTAGTATAGTACATGTATAGTATTTAAATTTAAGCTGGCACTTACCTACGTATGCACTTGCACGTGCAGCGTTACGTCAGTAGAAGCGTCAGAAGAATTCGAATTTCCAAGTAGTTGTTGGTTTAATAGTGAATAAAGAGATTTGTAGGAACATTTTTTAAAGGTTGTCTTGTTATCAGCAATCAACAGAAAGACTTAAAAAAACATTAAAAAGTCTAGAAAAATTAGGAAAATCACCTAATGCGGTAGCATTCACTCTTATCTTTCTCAACTTTATTTATAAATAGGTATTGTAAATAAATAATCATTTATTCAGATGTCTATGTTCTGTGCCAAAAATCTCTAGTAATAATTATTACTTATATCTATCTGTTGTCAGTAAAACGATACAAATGTTATAGGTAAGTATTTAGCTAATTTGTTCCCAGTCGGCATCTGTATCAATAGTTATACAGGGTTATTTGTAAAACACCAGCATCCTTAAAAGGGGTCATTAAACTCATCATTATGAACAACTTTTAATATGGTACAAACCCTGAAATCGCAAAAAAAATCAGCTGTTCCATACATGTAGGTCCACATGACTCAACAAACAGCAACAACAACTCAACAGTGTCTTTAACTTAGTTGCCGATAGTAAGATGACTCATCATCTGCCTAGCCTTTTTCCCAGCTATGTTGGGGTCGGCTTACAGTCTTACCGGATGCAGTTGAATACCAGTGTTTTACATGGAGCGACTGCCTATCAGACCTCCACAACCGAGATACTGGGTTACACGATACCCCTTGGTAAGCCTGGTTGTCAGACTTTCGGGTTTCTGACTACCCGTAACGACTGTCAAAGATCTACAATTGACAGCCGGGGCCAACAGCCTAACGTGCTATCCGAGGCACGGAGAGTGATAATTAATTTTATTTATAAAACGCACATAACTTACGAAAGTCAGAGGTGCGCGCCTTGGGTTCGAACCCGAGACCACTGACTTGCCAGTCAACGGTCACCACCACTAAGCTATCACGACTCTCTAACGATAGTAAGACGACTAGTATTTATTAGGTAAATAAGAAGGAAACAATGTCACCTATGGTTAGTAATGGCGTCTATAATAATAAAAAGAGACTGTAGTTATTTTAATTTCCGCTTATTAATGGTATTATTTCGATGGCGACTGGCAGATGGCATTGTCATCTGGCGTCTGCGGTTGTGGTCGGACTGAAATAATAAGCTATTGTGATGACATAATTAGTAAGGCAAGCCACAGTAGGTGCAAAGTTAAAACGCTCGAAACTGCACACTCACACAACGACACGTATGCGATGCTTAACAACGAGACTCCTAAGCGAACGTCTCGGTATTCGCAGTATTAAAGACGCGTCGCATGATTATATGAGTGTGCCATTTTCGAGCTATTGACTGTGCCGTCTTTATACTGTGGTTATGCGCTCGGATGGTTCGCGCAATATGGATATCTCTTTCCTTCTCAATAGCTCAGTTACAAACTTCGCCTCTTGTCACCATTTGTCCGAATATGTTTGCCCCTTGTATTTATTTAAAAAATCCGTGTGACGTGAAACATTTGCAGTTGTCGAGCTCGGAATTATTATTACTGTAATCATTAAAAACTGTTGATAGCGTCGCCAAAGGAATTTGTTTATAGTAGGTATAGGTATCGTAACACAGCGGAGCTGAGTAAAGTGAAGTAAAAAGCACATAGGAATTCTAAGAAATTCCATAATTTGTACGATTAAACGTACAAATTATGGAATTTTATTACTGAATCCTCTTAAATCGATATGGGGTTGGGGATAAATGCGGCAATGGAATCGGCCAATGGGAGTAACTTCCGTTGGCGCGCAGAACGCAAAACGTTGAAGACGTTGGTGCAAAGACGCATAATTTTGGCGCCACTTGTCACTGGACGTTTGCGGATTGCGGTTGAGAGTGGACCTAACGCGGAAAACTATGGCGATCAAGTTTTAAAATTTGCTCTCAAAAAATTTAACTTTTATGTGAAAATATACGATTTGTGACCTGTGCAGTGTCGACACTCGTTTGCGAAGCAAGCAGAGTTGGGGTAAGTTTAGGTATATAAGTAGTTTGTGTATTTTACTGTCTGCGGTTCTACTTTATTTTTATTTTAAATTTGTGTGTGCTGGTTTCCTTACAGTTTTCCTTCACCGCTTTAGCAAGTGATAATTAATTTCTATACGCACATAGGAACTGCAAAGTCAGAGTGCGTGTTTGGGTTTCTAACCACCACTAGGCTATCACTGCTCGCAGTAGGCTATCACGCAAGCAGGTAGGAATGCGGGAAGCGGGTGCAGCACGCATGCAGCATGCAGCGCAGTATTTAGTAAATAAAACATGTTTATTCTTTGATTACATTTGGCAAGCACGCCTAGCCAAGCCTAGTGGTATGATCGTCGACTGACAAGTCAGTGGTCTAGAGCTCGATCCCAAGGCGCACACCTCTGACTTTTCGTAAGTTATGTGCGTATTATAAATAAATTACTTATCAGTTGCTAAAACGGTGAAGGAAAACATTGTGATGAAACCAGCACACCTGAAAGATTTTTCAATGGTGTGTAAAGCCATATCAGAGGCCTACGGATGGTTTAAACTCTGACACCAGGTTGTTTATTAACCATGCGATAAGAAAGAAAGATTACGTATATATTAACACCGAGTTTATTATAATGTTTGCTATTAAGATATGGCGATGGCAAGCGAATGACAAAAGTACCGAAGACACGCATAGTGAGGTGCACCATCCATAGATAATTATATGGTTTAGTGAGGGGCATACACTAGTGTTGACTACTGCAGGTAGCTCCATCAGTTCTTTTGTTATATAACACATCAAGCTAAACATTTCTAGTATAAGCTGACATCTTGTTGTACGAAGAGCCTATACAATGCGAGGTCAGTTCTTACTGGGAAGGCATAGCTTGACATGTAGCCGTGTGGACTGATCATAAAAACAAGTAAAAAATGGCAATATGGGCGACAATTAGGTATGTATTTAACGCGCGAAACCGCAATATTATAGGTATACCAAAGTTATGGAGAATTACGTTACAAAGATTCAGCCAAAATCTGTTTGATCAGAACCAGTTTTCATACGTAAAAATGGCATAAACCAAAATATAAACTTATTCCGACCAAACTAAGACGTTTGCTAAACCTTTGCTCCATAACTTGATGTTTCATAACTATATCCATTGATTTTATAACTTCAATGTGCGAGCGAGACAGCGGTTTAGCGAGAGTTCACGCCATCAAAGCCCGAGCTCGTAAACCGGCTCTACGATGACATAGTTTCGCTATACCAATCTACGCACTTTCGGCTGTGTTAAAAACGAGCTGACGCGTCGAAACACGCCCACTACAGCTGCGTTTGAATCCAAGATGGCGGACGGCATTATCGTAAATTCGTAACGATGATGCAGTAGGGACGATATTGCTTTGTTCGCCCTGTCAGTGGTGAAGTTTACGATGCTATTCTAACCTTTACTACTTCGTAATAAGGGCGTCCTGACAACTGAATATACGTACTTTATATACTTATGGAGAGTGACGCCTACTACCGGGATTAGATAGCAGCACTTACAAGATCAACATTCAAAACATCAACACCACTAAACCAACTGAAGAATACATCAAAGGTTTTCCTTGTCATCGAATTACGAGATCAGTATCTAGTTCATTAGATCAACAAGCCATTTTCTCAACTATTCATAAGATCAACAGCTTTAATGTCAGTACCCTATAGCTACAATAGTTCAATGGTCTAAAAATAGTAATTAAATGGTTCTCACAATCGAATTTAGGTTACAGCGGCAACAGCACAATAGATGCACTCTCTATTCTCTCAATCTCAGAACTTTTTGGGCAGTTGAGCTTATAAGTAGCTCATCTGCACAAAAAGTTCTTTGTCCCTTCGCGCCGGCGCTAGTGCCACTGACGCCCTTGGGCAAAAATATTTTGCCACCCACATACGAGTGTCTACGAGAGTATTGAGGGTATGGAGCACGGTGGGCAAGAGACTCAAGACCTCGGCGCCCCTGCAAATTTGGTGCCCTGGGCCGTCGACCAACCGTGCCCCCCCCCCCCCTAGAACCGGTACTGGCTGTAATCCCTTATTTGCTAACTTGTGTAATTTAAAGAGAAGAATAAAAAGATTCAAAACTAACTTTTTTATTTATGACCTTTCTGAAAATAGCAGATTTTGAATTGACAACGAATAACTAACTTAACAAGCGCTTAACACAAAACCGATAAATCAAATAGCGGTGAAAAAATAAGGAATAACGCCCTTCTCTATCTCTATCCTTTTCTATCGCTCAGGATTGTCATTTCCTAGAGCGAGAAGAGTCACCATGCGCACTCAAGCGTACGGTCAACAAAAACCGACAAAAAACGTGCTGTCAGATGTGGGTAAACCCCAACCCCGCCTCCATCAACATATTCAACGTACTATAAGACGCTCACGACCATTTGTTCTATATTTTTAAAATAATAATCTTAATTTAAAGAGGCTGTCACTACAAATGGCCAGTTTATAAAGAGTAAATCACCAAATAGGTCAGCTCACCACAGTACTTACCTACATACTGCTTGGAAAAAGTACTATCAAAGCAAAATTTTTCCTTCATGTAGGTATTCTACCACTGGGTCCGCGTCAACATGGCTAAGTTAGAAATATTCTCTCTGTCTCTAGAGTCGTGATAGCCTCATAATACGTATTTTATTTATTTTACTACCAAAACGAAGAGTCTTGCTTTAAGCACAGACCAATCAGGTTGACAAGTACCTACGCGTAATTTTTGCTAGTTTATATAAATTACGATTGTCCGTCTCACTACGTAAAGCTGTTGGCCCTGCACCTGATCTCTCACCGGTCTTGTCGGATTGCCATCCCATCGGACTGTGAAAGTGAGGGAATAGAGAGTGCACCTGTGTTTGCGCACTCACTTGTTGTACACTATACTTAATACCTATCTCTCGTGTAGTTGGCTAATCTCTGTTAAGATTGGCCGCTGTGACATTAATTCGGTAAGGAGGACGTTATTCTCTCATACCAATTTTTGTGAAAGATTGAGACAATGGGATGTAACAGGACATTATCCTAATTTATATATAACTAATTATTTATTCAAATCATTTTTTTAAAAGTTTAGTAGAAAGTTTAAGTTTAAAAGTTCTTAGTTTGAAAGTACTTTAGTAAATTTATGAATTTATTTATTCGTATATACGAATGAAAACATTCAAAGCATTAAATAACGCATTTAAGTATAATAAATATTGAATTTAGTAAAATGACTGACAATCCCATGGGGAAAATGTACTAACAATGGTGCTGATTTTCTTGTACATCCCGCTAAACTAATTTTAGTCCAACTATATCTTTCTATTAAACACCATAGAAAAAGGACAGCAAATTGAACTATCGCCTTAGGCGTGTTAAAGAGATTTGAAATTTCGATTGATGCCGATGGGATACGGTGGCTCAGCGGTTAGAGCGTCGACACGGTATGTCGAAGATCGTGGGTTCGAATCCCATCCGTATCAGTTGTTTTTTCAAATTTTCTTATTAAATAATTATATCAAATTAGAGCTGTCAAATTAGTCTACGTCCTTGCAATTGACGAGAAATTAGACAAGACTGATGACATGTCGACTAAATTCTCGTTGATATCACGCAAATGGACTAGTTTGATAGCTCTAAAAATGTTTTATCCTTTTCTAATGATCCCTGTTAGATAGAGAGATAGTGAGTCTATGTAGTGAGAGTAGTGTATCTCTGTAACATGTTTTGGTCCTACAACAACCACTTCGCCTGATATGAGTGGTAGCTGTTGGTGCCGCGCTTCGATGAAACGTCACCCTCGTGTTTTGCCGTACACGACGCACGGCAAAATAATGGCCTCTCTCTCACTCATCTGGCCCTGTTCTACACAAGTAACGACAGTGGAATTTTTAAACGTAGTAAGG
Source organism: Protodeltote pygarga (assembly GCA_936450705.2). NCBI lineage: Eukaryota > Metazoa > Arthropoda > Insecta > Lepidoptera > Noctuidae > Protodeltote > Protodeltote pygarga. The sequence continues at coordinate 19,150,865 of OW388248.2, forward strand.
GACATTTTGTCTTACGATAAAATGTCCCTTAAGATACATTTATCATTAAGACAAGACTTAAGACATTTTATCGAAAGACCACATTTTAAATTTCGACATTTGTTTCCACCGTCGGTAAAGTTTGTGAATTTACGAACCATATTTCATTGATTTTACGATTGGATAGCCAACAGCTAGGTATAGGTGGAATTATTACATATATATATATACATAGGATACATGGAGGCAATTACAAGTTTTCATGGCAAGCCACTCTATATAAAAAGATGTCTAAAGGATAACAAGACAGTAAAAGGTGATTATTAGTATGTAATGCCATAACCTCAAAAACATAAAAAACAAATGAGAGTGATTAATATTTATGCTAAGAACATAATATAATACTTTTAACAATTGTGTACTCTTACAAAAGTCAAGGTTTAGCCGATTGCGTATTATTTAGCCTTTATTTTGGGATAAAGGCTCAAATCTAAAGAAAATTCTTTGCTTAATAAATATATTAAAGACTGATAATTATTATTATAATATATCTGAAAATAAAAAAATTACCTATATAAATTGAGATAAAAATAAAGAAGAATATAAGTTAGTACCTACCTATATTGAAAATATAAATATTATATCAAGGTAATCGGAGACAGTAAACGGAAATCATCAGAGGAGAAAACATCTCTCAAATACATTTATCATCATCATCATCACCATTACAGGCCAGTAATACATCTACGAGAGATGATTTATACACATAGCGTCCGATTGCTTGCATCTCCGCTCATGGCTAATCAAGCCCTTTATTTCGTGAAATAAAAATAATTATTTCATGAGGAAACCAAATTACATTGACTTATATACGACTTATGTATGAACCGGTTTTCTTTCGATCTACATACATAGTACACTCTACAGGAACTATTGCACCATGCCATGCACTTAATAGTCTTTCTAACTAATTTAGCTGCAAAAGGCAGCGCATAAATTGTGAAGAAGTAAAAAAAGAATAAACCATAATATAAGAGACGATGGTCTCTTATATTCAACGTGTAACAGAAGTCCGAAATAATACTTATATCATGTACCTATATCATCTTAATATAGGTATATCATGAAGAGAATCACCTGTAAAAATATTAAATACACAGAAGTAATTTTTTTTATACAAAATAATCATTTTGATTTCATTTTCTTCAATAATGACAGATTTTATTAACCTAAGCACGCCTTACTAGTGCTTATTTGAAGAATTGTGAAAAAGGTACGTGTTGATTCACCTTTCAGCTGATTTCTAGAGCTGTATTTGAAAGATTTTGGTAATAACTTTAACCGTGGTTTACTCAAGTACTTACCTATTGTTAGAGGTTCGATTCCAAAACCAACGATGTAGGTACACCCTGTATTATTTCGGACTTCTGTTACACGTTGTATATTTTAATACCATTTAATACCAACACGCTGTATATTAAACCAGGAGGTTCGATCTCCGGGTCGGGCAAAGTTTTCATTGGGATTTTCCATTACGAAATTCTCAGTAGCAGCACGGAGTCTGGAATTGTGCCCTCTATTGGGACATATGGGACTTACAAAATAGCCGGCGAAACGTGGGTGTTCTGCATACCTCTGCCTACTCCTTTTGGGGAATACAGGTGTGAATCTATAAAAAAAAAATATATAAAAAATAATAATATTCTACATTTTTAATTTACTTTAGTCATAGTTACACACACAGTTCACAGTTATAATTCTAAAAAGCCTGTTTTTGTTCATTAATTATTTGTACACCAATTTTATTGGTAGGACTTAGTGATTGACTTAGAACATAACATCTTATACTTAAATACCTAAGTTTCACAAATAAAGACTAATATGATTTGATTTTAATCATGACTCCAAACCAGTTTTTAATAATATGATGAAAGCACGCCCTCTGCAATTATGGCTAGCCTAGAGTTTTAAACGTACACCATACTAGATGTAGGCGTGCAGCGGTGCACTTACCTAACAGCTGCAGTTTTCTATCTTCGTTCCTAGATGGCGTTGTTTTGGTCGCAAAAATAATAGTTTTACGAAACCATTTCAGTACTATCTTCCTATTTATACAATTATTACGACCTGGGCATTTCTTTGAACATGGAGAAAAGTAAACTTGTCGTTACCCTTATCGTAATAGGTACTCAAACATAATTAATTACAAAAACAAGTCATTGCAAGTTATTAAGTATTTACCTACATGTTTATATCTACAAATGATATAAAGTTCATTATGCTATAAAATTTTTCACTATGTTCTTTATGCGCGACAGACCGGAGGTTATACAATTTCGTTGCAAAAACTCGGTTCCGTTCCATTCCTCGGCGATGTAAATTGAACCTGCATTAACATCTACAGGCATTAACATAAATATGTAAAGTAGTGGAAAAATACCCGTATTTCATTTCTCCGCAGTTACCTATGTGAATGCACATAGGTAAATGCAAAGCAATGATAGAAAAATATTTTTGGGTCTGATATCTAAACACGTTTAGATACTAGAGGCCCCGCTCCGATACCAGGTTGACCTAGTTTTAAAAACTACCTATTTGAATAATTACTCATCGATCGGAGAGTCCGGTCGGATACTGCGTCGTATCAATCTTGTTTTGTAAAGCTGGTCTCTCACGGCTCGTAATATCACACGTTGTTACACCTCAATGTTGAACTGATTAAAAAGCGAGCTTACATCACAGCAGAGGTGAACATTACATGTCTTCTGTGACATTTCAAGTTTTCGCTGCGTGCCTCAGTCTGTGATAACATTACCTATTAACCTATCTATTAGAGACTCTATACCCACAGTCAAACCGGTTACACGGTTTTGTGGGGCTATGTATAATTACTGTATAATTTTTTGTTTAATAAATAAATAATAATAAAATAAATAATAGTTACAGTTACATTAAAACACTTCTTAACGTTCTGATACCCAATCCATACCTTAATTCAACTGTATCTCTATTAACATCAAGATGTTAACATCAAGAAACATAGCGTGTTTGTAAGTCATTCGGACCACGTGCGTTTGGTGCCACGCCTAGTGATATAACGCCTCGTGAGAATACAGCTTAATACAGGTACTTGTTGCGAAATTCTAGACTGTTCAGCGCGCGTGCGTGATCCTTGCAGCTACGGAAAATTCTATCCCGGCCGAGCCCGCAGTCCTCCGAAGCTCGCGATTGTGATCTGTCGTGCGCATCGAACCTTCCTTCAGTAGCTGAACAAGTGGTTCTTGGTGTTCCCTGTACAAGTAAGTGAATCTTAATATTTTATAATTTCTTATTAGAAATGACTGTGGAAGGTGGATAAGGTTCTCGACGATTCTGAAATGGACTTTTGGCCTCCTTTGTTCCTTTTTTGTGATGTTCATGGTACAATAGAATCAATATTTTATTTTTAGCCTTTCCTGTGTGGGAGTAGGATATATCGATTCTTGAACGATAGCGACAAATAAAGCTATAGATATTATTGCGTGGGCGGGGTTATTGGAGGGGCTTTGTTATATTAACGTTACTGTTGGTACTTTAGCGCCCCCGACCCATGCTTATGTCAGCCCGGGCTGAACCTGTTGCATTATTGCCCTCTAGGGACTAAACGTAAACAGCTTGTTGCTTTAAATTCACTAAAGCGACAGCATTTTTTTAGGTTTAGTTTAATAGCTTCAGCTGAAGGCTTTTGGGTCTCGCTAGAAACCTCGTTATTAAGTTTGAGTTCTCTGAAGCTGGAAATGAGAGAGTACAAGAAAAAAAGGGACTTTAGTTATTGTTTCCTTTGAATAGAATAAAGAACTTTGAAAATGAAAGAAGAATTGATGATCCAGTATTTCAATTCAGCACCTGGATCGTTACTGGTTCAATGTAAATCAGCATTTTATCCTGGTCGCGGTTCAACATAATCAGTCGTATGCGGAGCGCCGAGTCAAACCGTGCATTAACTTTTCTATGCGAATCTTGATCGAGAAATTACGCCTGATTTACCTTTATTTACTGAAACTCGGGACATGTACCTATTTAAATTGAACATAAAAATCGGAGCAAAGCATTTTGTCGCAGGACAACAAGAAATAAAAAGCTGAGAAAATAAAAAATAAAAGTATATTTTTAATAATTTATTTTATCACATTTCAATCCACTTTTGGGCGTGAAGAATCAACTACAACTGAGATAGGTGCTCGAAATAAGTGAAAAACTTTTTTTTTTTGGTGAAATATTACCTACACTTTCATTGTTTTGTTTCTTTATATTTTTGTGAATTTTTTACATGCACATAGATTATTAAATATAATTATTTAATAAGAAAATTTGAAAAAACAACTGATACGGATGGGATTCGAACCCACGATTTTCGACGTACCGCGTCGACGCTCTAACCGCTGAGCCACTGTATCCCACCAGCATTAGTCGACATTTCAAATCTCTTTTTTTTTTCTTTTCTACGCCTAGGGCGTGTATCTATCGAAATACAGTTTAAGTAACTTTCTTTGTTTAACTGAAAAATATCATAATACGAAACCATACCTATCCCAGCGAGACATTATAAAATTCGCCTGTTTCGCGGAACGGCCCGCTAAATTCGGGACATTTGGCAACGCTAGCCAAGTACTTAACAACCTTGCAAGCCAAACAAATTTTCTAAAGGTTAAAAGGTAAAAATAAATGTTTTACGTAAAATTGTTTTATTGCTACATTTGTTTAACGGGCTTCCGTTGGGCTTTGAAAAATGTAGCCACCCCTCTGCTCTTGCGAAAAGGTCAGGACATTACCTTTTGTCAAACTTTTGTAACTTTTTTCCTTACAAATGGACATTTATATAAAATGAATTACTTGTACATGTACATTATTACACTTCATACTGGGTCCAAATTCAGAATTAGAGTTGTAAGCACATTATCTAAATCATTGATTTTAATTTGAAAATGTTGATGTCATCCTGACCGAATGTTGGTCAGAGCGGCCAATTTCAACGATGATTGGCAAACTGCACTAAAGTTTTTTATAGTGCACTAGTGTATGCGCAAACCATTGACTTATATATTGAAATCATTGGCGCAAACATAGGTGCACTTTGCTGTGTGTACATTTGTACCTTGTTTGTTCCCATATCGATTATATTAATAAATTATGGTTATTTTCAGAGATACCGTGGTCTCTGAGTCTATAATAATGTCTCACTTCAATAAGGAAACCGCTGAGATTTATGTAAGTACAGAGTAGTTTCTATTAGGGAAATATTTCATTTTAGTCAATTCAACATATTATTTTTCATATTAAAATTTTTCTTTCTTTGCATTTCACTAGTTTACGTAGCATCATTTATTTGAAATCAACATTTTTGTGATTTTTATTTTTTAGGGAAAATGTTAGAATAACTAGGTATGCTAATATTTTTATTTATCTATGTATTTATGGAACAATAATGACTTGATTTCCTTTTTGCAGGAGTTGGTTACTGAAATATATCGCTTGGGCTGCGAAGATCGCTATCTCTGTAAGTATATAATACTATTATTATAAAAAGTGAAGTTTTTTGTCAACAAAATCTTGAAATATAAAAAAAAACACTGAAAACTTACTAATTATTATGAGTAGGTCCTGGGCACCATAAGAACCACATTTCAGTGGCGGAGGATGAATTTTTCCAAGAGGTAAGCCGGAGCCAATCAGGAGAAAAACCAAATGCACATTCAAGGATTATAGACAGTACCGTTTTCCAATGGGAAACCGGTAGGAATCGAGTTGTACGGAGGCTCCACCACTGCCACGTTTACGAATCTATGAAACTGCCACGTCTACGTATGAAAGACAAACCCAATTCCAATTTAAATTCTCTTACAGCCATTTTGATCGATGGGTAAGAACTGTTGTGGTACCCTCGTTGTGGTAACAGTTCCTACACAGCAATCAAAATGGATATGTGGGTTACGATCGTACACGAACATATAGGTACCGAACAGCGCGTCAAACATTATAATGAGATTGACATTTCAACAGTTTTGTGTATAATTTTGACATTCCTTAAAATTTGAAATTTTTGTATGGCAAAATCAGGATTAGAATCGGTACATCGGGTCCATAAATTAAAAGCACCCCTGTTTCAAGTTAACGCGCTTGTGACCACTTTCAACACAAGTAATGTAAGTATACTATTTTCCTTCATTTTCAGTTGAAGCATTGTGTGCATCGGCTGAGACGCGTCAAGACCCGGCAAAGGTATTGAAACACCTGGAGAACATCGCACGCATCGATAAACTCCTCGCAAAACTGCAATACACCTTAGATCACACCCCACCTTATCAAGAAACTCCTAAAAGTGAATACTTCAAGAAACAAACGCAGAAGAAAAAGGACTAAAGAGCTCGAGAACCGAAGATGGGTGGCGTCTCAGAATACAGATTAAATCAGAAAATGCGTTTAATTTTATTTCATTGTCACGCACTGTGTCCTTAAACAAAACAAGTTCATTACGTAATGTTATTCCATTCTGTTTTCATGTAAGCCTTATGGCTACCTACCTACTTATCTATACGATGATGTAGTAAAACTAACCGTTTAAACTTGAAATCACTCTATTTTGGAGTCAGTTCTAATCCTTCACTTTATCGCGATTTGGCGCCTTCTGCATTTTTTTTGTATTCTGACCGTAGCGTAATAGCAACTGGTTTTATATCAATTTTACATTTTTGTAAAGTTTTTGTTTATGTAATTATTTACAGTGATTTTTTACCCATTTGGTGCCTACCTAAAAGACTTCAAAATTTTTATATAAAAAAAAGAAGTATTGACTACTTCTAAACTATGTATTTAGTTAAGAACCTAATACTTAGTTACCTAGATTACTTATTATGTTCACAGGAACATAACAACTGAGCAACGTTATCTCTGTTGCTCACTTTTGGGTTGATAAAGACAGCTTTATCAACCCAAAAATGAGCAACAGAGATAACGTGATAGTTCTCGCGTTCATTAGGTAACACGTTAAGTTGTTTGTTTAGTTTTATTTAAATATAAGTTTTCTAGTTGCTTTTCTCATTACTAATACTAATTTACTAATTTACACAATAATCAGTGCGATAGTTACGTAAGAGAATAACAATATTTAATTATTTTTCTATACTTACAAACATAGCCGACAATATTTTACTACTAAACACTTGTGATAATTATATCGTATATTTTCATGTTATGCTATTTTTTACCTTCTTTTATTGATTGACATTGTTTAAAAAATCATACCGATTAAGATTATTACCTATTTATTTAATTCAAGATAAATATTTACGAGAATTAAGTTTCTGGACGGTTACTTTATTAATCTTTACATTAAATTTGATTTATTGGGATTGTTAAAATCATGAGGATTGTTTAATCATTATCACGAAAATCCTATTGCTATCTCTTTTTTTTGACACATGAGATGTTTCCATTAAAAGATCTATCTGGGTGGTATTCTTTACCTGAGGTTAGTTCTGTCAGTTCAGTGATAATCATTTCAGATAGAAATCTAGTTCAGTCGACGCCATTCAGTTAGAAAACATAACGATTATAATTCTCTGTGTCTATAGTGTCAGCTTTTGTTGTAGCCGTGACTCGTGACTCGTTGTATTTGTGTTAGAAAGAATAATTTGTAGTAGCCGTGACTCGTTGTATTTGTATTAGAAAGAATAATTTGTAGTAGCCGTGACTCGTTGTATTTGTGTTATAAAGAATAATTTGTAGTAGCCGTGACTCGTTGTATTTGTGTTAGAAAGAATAATTTGTAGTAGCCGTGACTCGTTGTATTTTTGTTAGAAAGAATAATTTGTAGTAGCCGTGATTCGTTGTATTTGTGTTATAAAGAATAATTTGTAGTAGCCGTGACTCGTTGTATTTTTGTTAGAAATAATAATTTGTAGTAGCCGTGATTCGTTGTATTTGTGTTATAAAGAATAATTTGTAGTAGCCGTGACTCGTTGTATTTGTGTTAGAAAGAATAATTTGTAGTAGCCGTGACTCGTTGTATTTTTGTTAGAAATAATAATAATATATTAATCATTCGTTTATAACTAAAACTTATATATTATAATACAAAGTTTACCTATACGAGAAAATAGTAAATACACGTTTATATTCTGAATGTTACATTACATTAAATTGAATAATATTGTTTCGGCAATGATAAGAGATAATTTATAATTAAATTCGATATAAACTATTTATTATAATACAAGATTAATATGAGAATGAAGTGTTGAAATGTTTATTTTAATAATGTTTACATTAAATTTAATTTATCGAAATTGTTTCGACAATGATAACAATATTTTACAAATTCTACATTTTTAACAAATTCTATTTACACACATACAAGATTCTTACAAAAATAAAATAATGAGATGTTCAAATTAATAATTATTATTATGTTTGACTTAACTTTTTTATATTTATCTTTTCATAATGTTTCAACAGTTGACTGTTTCAACATTTAGTTCATAATAGAAACTTAATTAATCTATTTGATTAAGATTCATAGGTATGAGAGATTTGTAACTGAATATTCCACTATAATAATATTAATTAAATTTAAAATTAAAATCTATTCACATTATATGACAGTTTATTAGTATCTATTCATTATCTACAGATCATTATATTGTTTCAAAACTCTAATGTACTAATGTCAAAATAACAATACTATACTATTAAAATGTAATGCCTAATATAATATTTAATATTATACTAAATGTTTAGAAGAAAAATATGTTTGTTATTAAGAAATTAATTAACAAATTAAAATTAAATGTGTGTGTAGAAATTCGTCTTATTAATTTATACAACATTTTGTTCACCCTTCCTACTTGCTGACGTCGTAAAAGGTATTGTATGTGAATAAATTGATAAAAAGAAAAATACTATACAACGTGAATTAACTAATACCCATAAACTAGTTTTAACCGTATCTACATATTACAGTATACTGTTATGATGGGAATGGTCAAGGAATGGAAGATTTTTAGCTAAATAGAAGTCAGGTAAAAAAAGTATGGACCACTTTATACGTACTTCGTACAAACAGACGATATTTGTTTTCAGCGATTTTGATATCCAAATAAATTCAATATAATTTAATTAATTAATTATTAATAATAATTAATTATTTTTATTTTAGAAATATTAATGTATTTGGAATAGGTTTGCTCCATTGAAGATTTTTGTTTACTAACTTCGATTGTCATTCTCGTACTATGACATTAATAATTTTTAAAATACTTATATTATTCCTTTTTTTTATTATTTTTATTTATTTATTATATTCTTTATTGTACACCACTTAATATAAACACAATATTACAACAATGATTTTTATAACAATTGTACAATGGGCGGTCTTATCGCACATGGCAATTTCTTACAGACAACCTTAGGATGGAATGTACTTTAAATATAAATATAATGGGTAGTTTTAGGTGTACCTACATAAAAATAAATACACAGTACATAAATATATACATTTACTATATATATATATACTATACCTAATAATACATGCAGACATTAATAAATATAAATATATAAAGTGAGAATATATAGATAAAAGCAGCATCAATTTGACCAAATTGAAGTAGGTATCACAGTGATGACAAGTAATGTTCCTTTACCATTTTTTTAAACACTTGTAGTGATTGAGCACGTCTAATGGGTACCGGTAATGCATTCCACAAGCGAGCGGCCTGAACGGTAAAAGACTTGTCAACAAATCTTGTGGAGTGGTTCGGCATTTTTAGTCTCAAATTTTCAGATGATCTCAGAGATCGCGTGTGAGTGTCACCTAGGAACTCAAATCGTGATTTGAGATATGGTGGCGTAAAAGGGCAGAATAAAATTCTGTATAAAAGAGAAAGATAATGAACATTCCGGCGAAGACGTATTGGAAGCCACTTGAGCCTTGAGCGAAATTCTGAAACGTGGTCATATTTGCGTAGGCCAAATATGAACCTTATACAAAAATTTTGAAGTCGCTCAAGCTTCTCCAACTGGTCCTCTGTAATATCGAGATATCTGGCATCAGCATAATCAAGGATAGGAAGGAGAAGGGATTGTGCAAGCGCAATTTTGGTAGTCATCGGTAAGAAATTGCGAAGTCTTCTTAATGATCCTGCAGATGCAAAAATCTTGCGACTAATCTCTTGCATGTGAGTAGTCCATGACATATTTCTGTCAATGTATATCCCCAAATTCCTAACACTCTCACTGTAAGGAATTGAAATGCCATCAAAAGATACTTGGGGAATCACCGTCCAGTCTATTCGAGAAATCATTCTCGGACTACCTACCACAATTACTTGTGTCTTCGCAGGGTTGACCATAAGTCCATGCATTCTACTCCAGTCACATATCCTGGCCAGATCAGCGTTCATGACATCGACAGCTTCTTTCAACTGACCAAGGGGAGCTTGGCAATAAATTTGAAGATCATCTGCATAAAGGTGGTAGGATGAAGTTAGTTTATTTGAAATGGAATTTATAAAAATTGCGAAGAGTAACGGAGATAACACGCCACCCTGAGGTACACCGGCAGTAGTACTGCACCAAGAAGACGAAGCCTCCTCAATACAAATACGCTGCCGGCGACCAGACAGGTAACTACGAAACCAGTCTATTGCCGATGGAGATATGTTAAGAGATTTTAGAGATTTTATATCAATTTACAAAATATTTTTTAGATAAAAAATATGGTTCTTAAATTCACAATCTTCACGTGTGTGTCGCGCACACGCGCAGGGCTTGCTGAGCTGAGTGACTCACTATTGAGTGAGTGAGTGAGTCACTATTTGGCCGTGCGTCGGGTACGGCAGCGTCTCGAGGCTGGCGTTTCATCGAAGTGCGGCACAACAGGCACTCGGATCAGCCGCGATAGGCCTGCTCCGAGAACTTGTTGTAGGTAAAATATATTATTACTACATTTCCCGCATGGAATTGTCAGTCATTTTGCGGGAATATTTTTTTTAAACATGCACTATAGCTTGAATATTTTCATTAAAAAATATTAATAAATTTACTTCAAAAACTAGCTGTGATTCCGTTCGCGTGGATGACGGAATAAGGAGGTTTGCTCCGTTGAAGATTTCCGTTTACTGTCTCCGATTATCTGAATGCGAAAGTAACTCTGTCTGTCTGTTAGCGTTACTCAATGTTTCCATTCAAAATATGAATAAAATTCATAAAAAATATTTTTTATTAATAATATGTTTTATAAAATTAGAATATGACGTCTCATTGCCTTATTCTTTAACAAAAATTGGTGTGAGAGAATATAATAGGTATATCAAACTTAACCTTGTAGACGCTGACCCAGTTTACGTTAAATATGTTTTGAAGGCGGGGTTGAGGTTGACCCACTTTTTTTTATCGGCGATGCCATCGCATCGCGTGCACTCTACCTTTCTCGCTCTAGGAAACAACGATCCTGAGTGTTAGAAAAGAATAGAGCATGAAAAGGGTGTTTTTGTGCTGACAGATGTCGGTTATTTTTTTTTTCCTTTTTTTTTGATATATCGGTCTTATCACTAGTTAAGCTATGGGGATTTGGGATCATTGACTCTTCGGTGGGTGTGTCGCGTGGTTGATGAATAACAGGAAGACGAAGCGTTGGTAGGCCTCCCACCAGGTGGACTGATGTCATCGTTAGAGTCACAGGTAACCTGTGGATGCAAGCAGTAAGTTGCCGTTCGTCGTGGCGATCAATGAGGAAGGCCTTCCAGCTTTGATGAAGATGATGAACAATCTTCTGTTAGTGTTTAAAGTGCCCATAGGCCAAATGACATGGATTTACACGCCACGGCACCGTTAAATAATCCCTCCGTCTCGCGTCCTGATCATCTGTTTACCTTCACCGTTTCAGCAAGAGATACATAATTACTAAAGTACACACGAATTGGCAAAGTCAGAGGTGCATGCCTAGGTTTCGAACCTACGGCCATACCTACCTGGGCTTTAACTGTTTCATTGATTTGATGGTGTATTAGCGGTGTAATGCTGACTGTGTGCAATAGGTAAATTTGCTTTGAGTAAATGTTGTGGACAAAGCCGGTGCATCATTCTTAGGGTTAAAATCGCTTGCACCCGGCGTCCGACCGTAGGGCTAGTCCCGCCCCTATGCACGTAGATCGTTCAAAGCATTTTGATGGCAAAGTGGTGTACCGTTCGTGTCTGCGATAGAACATAAATCTATAGTACTGATTAAGTTTTTTAGTGCTGCTTCCAGATTTCGTACCTTGGGGAAAGTTGTTCCATTTTTTGTACCTACCTTATTACCTCCTGGAATTTGGCAGGTTTACAAAGCAATAATAATTATTGCTTTGTAAACCTTTAAAAAACCTTTTAAAAAAATTAGAAAAAGTAGCGCCTTTCATGAAAATTCTTTCAGTGTGGTTGATGTAGGTAATATCGCCCATACTGGTAGAATTTTCAGTATAGGTACCTATCTCTTAACCAGAAAGGGATGAGATAAAAATGAAATCATAACACTTACAACACATTTATTTTTATACAATATCTAACATCAAAACATTTAGATCTAGAAACGTTTTTGGTTATTCGTTCAGACAAATGTATACTTTAATATGTTGCGAAAATTACATAATCATAAACATTTAGATCTTCAGACTTTTAGATTTTTCAGAACTTTTGTAAGAAATTCGTATTTTTTGTAATTTAACTATTTCGATGCCTCTGGGGAATAATCCGGTTATTGAAAAAGCCAAATTTTACAGGAAAAATGATTAAGTGATTTTGAAGTATACCTGTATCATCTCAACAAATCAAAATTATGATATTATTGATACACGATAATGAAGCTAAAAAAAATAGATCAAATCTATCAGTTCTGAATTATACACACTCTGAAGATGAGGTAGATTGACTTCACAGACTGGACCATTAGTTCCAGTCTTTATTAAATACACTATCAAAATACACGTAAACAGGTTAGGTTAAACTTAACAATGGGCGGTTTTACCGCTAAAAGCGATGTCTTCCAGACAACCTTTGGATGGACAAGAAAAGTATTTCAACAAATAGGTAGCTTAAACCTAAAATAAGGAACATTCTTGGGTAACCACAATATTATTCTAAAAACAAGTAAAACAAGTGGGCACTAACGTTAACAAATAAAACTGCTACATATCGAACAGTTTTTACATTATGTTGTAAGGGTGGTAAAGTCACAATTACGGCGTTAAATTGTCGTATCTACCACCCGTGTGACATTCAATGTTTTTCATCATACTTGTTAGTGAATATACCTACCTACCTACCCTACCCTACCCTAACCTACCTACAACCAAATAACGCATATGTAAATAATAAACCAAATTATCGGTTCGTACCGCGGATGCCTACTGCGCCTGCGTATAATATTTTTCTAGAAAGAATTTTGACACGTGACGTGATCCTCCTTTCTTTTTTTTTTTTTTTTGTGGCCGGGGGGAGTAGCCAGCAAGTTTAAAGTAGTTCGGTTTCATCAAACATTAAAATTGCTTTCTTATAATTTTATACAAAATGTACTTTGATGTAGATGTACTTTATACGTCGTTACAATTCCTTCTTTCTTTATCGTATGGTTGATGAACAACCTGGTGACAGAGTTTAAACCGCCCCGTAGGCCTGCTTAGACATTGCTTTACAAACCGTCGAAAAATCTCTTAGAAAATCTCTCAGGTATGCTGGTTTTCTCAAGACGTTTTCCTTCACCATTTTAGCAAGTGATAAATAATTTCTAATACGCATATAAATCCGAAAAATTAGAGGTGCGTGCCTGGCGTGGCGGGTTTAGAAGCTACGACCTTTAACGTGGTAGTCCAATGGTCATACCAATAGGCTATGGCAATATTTTTTGCTTGTCAATCTTATTCATACTTTTTTTGCAAAGTTGTAATGACAGGTATGATTGTTTTTAAACTAACTAGGGTGGTATTTTAGGTTAACTTTCAGCTCTTCTAGGATGCAATAGCGATATTCACAAGCAAGTATGATCAAAAATATTTTACAGGTAAAATCTGACCATTCAGAAGGCCATTTATTACATTTATTACACATTTACAATGATAAATAATAAACCAATGATTCTATTTTCTTTTCAAAGTATTAATTAGTTTATTGATAATACCTAATCATATTTTTTATGGTCTTCTTCACCATATAGTTGTTGTCAGAGTTTAAGCCATGTAGGCCTCTAACATGGCTCTTTACTCACCGTTGAATCTCTCAGGTATGTTGGTTGCCTTACGATGTTTGCGTTAGTAAATGATAATTAATTTTTAATACGCACTTCAGTGCGAAAAGTTAGAGGTGCGTGCCAATAGGCTATGCCTATTACTACTGCTTATATGGTAAGATTGCCAATAATTAGGGGCAACATTAGGTCCAGATTTGGTGCAGATTTACTTGCACATCGGACTTCTATTATCACATGGTAGCTAACATCTTAAAAATATCAATTTTGTAGGCTCCTTTAACGGACCCAAAAATTGTTTATAGAAACATGTAGACAAATAGTATAATTATCTTAAAACATTATTTTGACACAAATGGTCATACAACATCGACATTACATTTATAATAATATCATCGATAACATTACATTTTATCAAATTACATGCAATAATTATGTTATAAAATTATTAGTTAAAATTAAGTATTCTATTAGTAATAAGTATAATTGGACGTAGTTAAGCAAAAAGGATCCAAACCACATAAAATCACACTTTGAGATATATGGCACTTAAAAGTTTTGATAAAGTATGATCTGAATCTGCCCATACATTGTGATGGTATCCTACAGTCAAAAAAATATATGGCATTTGTTTTTTGACCTTGTTTCGCTCATTGAAAAGGCCTATTTTAGAAACATTTCATATTTTTTTGTCAATTTTGTGGATTGGATCCTTTTCACTTAACTACGTCCAATTATTTAACGACATCCGTTCAAATTGTTATTATCTGTAAACCCCATAGAGTATTTAAGAAAATATAGAGTGATAACGTCAACCACATTGCCTTGTGCGGAGCGACAGCAAGCCTCACCATAGAAATGTTAAAATGAAATTTTTTCAAATTATGTTTTCTAGACGTTTTTCAAAATTTAACTCAGCAGTTAACCATGATATAAGCTAAAATGTAACTTTTTCGCTCGTGGAGCCTAGTTGAACCGCAGTTGATCGAGGTATGATCGCAAACAAGCTCGTGTCGCGGCCGCGTTGTTCATACCCGTGCTCACAGTTCATACTTGTATAGGGTTGCTCTATATTTTCTTATATACTCTAAGGTAAAGTCCCTACGCAAAAAGGGTTGTTATAAATTTGACCTGTCACAGACATATATTTAAAACTTATTTTCACAACCATGTGTTACATGTTTTACAAAATTGAGAGGTAATTCTTTGATATTAGATATCTTCTTACATAATGTATTCGTAGTAACAATTGGCAAAACAACTAGGTCTTGTGCTAATCATTCTGGGTATTTTAGTATTCCTCGGGATACTTTATATGTTTAAAAAAAGTAATATTTTGAGACACTGAACATTGAACAATAAAGCTATACCTACACACTTATGTTACATACTATGGATGCCCTCTACGTTAGCATAATATTGATAGTCCTAATTTCGAATGTCATAAAATGCTCGGCTATTTTATTTCGCATAACAATTTCAGGAAATATAAATGCAACAGTCATTTATTATTATTGAAACGACTTTTATATTCTCTTAAGAATTTATCGTATGGTAATGTGACAGTTGCAGTGCTGCGAATACATTATTCAACAGAAACTAAAATATATCTAACCCAATGCAGAAAATCTTTGTTTTTATGCTTGGAAATTGTACCTATGCGTAGACATTGTTTTTGATAAAACTTATAAAATGACGATGAGGACGTCTATGACAATAAAAGTTATGCAAGATAAAATTATGCCTAATTCGTTATTTGGTGTAAACGTTATGCCAAATGAAGAGTACCTATGCCAAAAAACCAAGCAAATTTAAATTTGGGCTTCAAATATTATTCGATCCAATATGTAACAATGACATCGAAAAACACAAGTTAAAGTTATCTTAACTATTCTGGTACTCTATTTAAAACGTATAGAAACACTAGCTGTTCCCCGCGACTTTGTCCGCGTTAAATTAAATTTTCCCGTAAACACAGATTGCCTGTTTTTTTTTCTTACTTGAATCACAGATATTGTTACCGAAAACTGAACTTTTTTTTTTTTCAGAATAAAAAATAGCCTACAGCACTCAGGGATAAAGTAGCTTCCTATTGGTGAAAGAATTTTTAGGATCGGATTGGTAGTTCCAGAGATTACCCCTAACATACAAACATTATTACATACATAATAACTTTACCTCTTTATAATATTAGTAAAGATTAAAAGGTTATTTAAATTTTGTGCGAAATCGACCTACAACCCTGCTTGACCCCTTTATCGTAGCGGACTATAATACAAGTTCGACGATACACGAAATATAAACTGCATTTCATTTCATATGCATTATACAATGATCAAAATAAAGTCTGAAGCTCGAATTTACGTCGTTTGTCACAGCTCAAGCAACTTCACATTCACCAATAAGATTACTCTATTTTTATCGCCACAAAAAACGCAGCTATTCTATAGGTCAATTTTATTATTCCTCACTCACCGCACCTACCACACCGCACCGCGTGAAAAGTCAGTCATTCGATATCTAGCTTAGACAATTTATAAACTATATTATGTTTCGTATTTGGATTTTGTTCAGTTCCAAGAAGTTTACTTTTAACAAGTCATTTCTAATCCTATTATTATATATGATATAAAAATCCTAAGTCAAAATTTAAACAAACAAATGTAACAAATTTAAATTACAAATTTTAAATTGGTCTACTTAGGCAGGTGATTTGGCACCAACGTTGTAAATACAATTTATCAGTTTGTATCTATACAATATAAAAACACATATATTAAATAAAAAACAAGGTCAACATTTATTATCGGTAGATTTACACATTGTAATTTATAGCCTTTCCGCATAATTATCATAAAATATTGTTGTTGTCTTACTCCGCGTGTTCACAGACGTGACTATCTGTTTCTTATTAGTGGATTGCAACAAAAGAGTTACCTTCATATCATTCAATTCAATAATTTGTGACTTTCGTTACATACAAAGATTTGCATGTGTGACAGAAGTGAGCACAAAGAAATTAATAAATTTGTTCGTTAATAAATAAATATTAAAAAATATCTTAGATATAAGGTAAATATTAGATATAATTTTGTTTTGCACTTGAACGTTTTGTATAATTATTTTTATTTCAGAAGAGTTTTTGTTAAACTAGCTAAATTATTTATAACATCCCTGTATAGATTTTATTATTTGATAACCCTGTGACCCTTAAAATTTTCCACAAAAAAAAACTGAAGAGCTAATATAGTCTCAAACTTTCGCAAACACTCAACATAATGAAACAACTTTTTAACGGATATAATTCGCGTTTTTATTTTGATAATACAATCCTGACGTTTCGAGTACTTTGCAGCACTCGTGGCAGACTTCCTGCAACCACGAGTGCTGCAAAATACTCGAAACGTCAGGATTATTATTTATTTATTTTATTTTTAGCCTGTATTGTCCCACTGCAGGGCAAAGCCTCCCTTCCCTCCTTCCACTTTTCTCGGATTGTATTATCAAAATAAAAACGCGAATTATATCCGTTAAAAAGTTGTTTCATTAAACTGAAGACCTTACATGTAATCGTCAATATTTTCTAGAAGCGCGAATTCGGAAACATATCTCTTTATGACATATATTTCCCTCGTTTGCTCAAATGGTAAATTAGTTGAGTCAAACGCTTTCACTGCTTCTGAGGAAGTAGAATATGCAACGCATTTTTTATGTTTTAAATAGATGTTAAAATGCATAACGGTTACAAATAAGGCGTGGATATATTTAAAGTGAGGTAACCATCCAGCTTGTCTTGGGCCGAGGGACGTGCTAAAATAACTTATTTTCCTCAATCTAAATTCATGCATTTGTCTTAAGCAAGCAGAAATGTGCGAATCAAAGCATTGTATAAAAAGATAAAGATTCGATGTTAGTCTTGGGTGATGAAGAAAGCTGCAATTATTTAGACTTTGTTTTAAAAGACAGAATTGGTCTTTCAAATCGATTGTCCAAGGGAAGCTAGGAGATATTACTGCCGAAGCAGAAGCAGCGCTACTCTCTGCAGCAGGTGTAGGACCTATAGAAGCAGAGGCAGCGCTACTCTCTGCAGCAGGTGTAGGACCTGTTGAAGCAGAAGCAGCGCTACTCCCTGCAGCAGATGTTAGACCTGCAGAAGCATTTCTGGCGATCCTGGAGGCAGAAGTTAATTGGGCTAAAATATTCTGAAATGGTATTTGATATTGAATTGCGTTTCGAAGGAACCGATTGTAATAATGAACAGAACGTAAGTATTTGCGCATTTCAGTCACCGATTGAGGTCTGTTTTGGTCCATTAGTTCCATAATTCTGTGATCAGTAATTCTAGACCCAGTACTATTAATTTGAAACGTCTTTAATGTTATTTCTTTTTGTCCAAATATACATAGTACCGGATCTATTTTGATCTCGAACTTTTCTAATTGACCAAAAATATGCCGCAGTTGTGAGTTGTGCTCGTTATTATTGGATGAAAAAACTAAAATTTTATCCCAATAAGGAAACGCGAAGTGGGAACACAATTTAGACATTTCTTCGATTAACTTATCAAATGTCGAATTAGAATTTTCTAATTCGAAAGGCATAAAAAGAAATTCAAATTGCCCAAATGGCGTTATTACAGAAGTTTTAGGAATGTCTATTGGGGATATGGGGATATAATAATCTAATTTAACTAAATGAATAATACTAAAAATTTTTGCTTCACTTAATTTGTAGCTTAAATTAAGTAAGCAACGTTCTTGACGTGCAATTGGTATCGTATTATCATTTAGTTTTGAATAGTCACCTACAAAAGGCCAGCTTTCCGTCTTGCCTGACGCTTTTATAGGCGACTTCCACTGACTTTGGGACCGCCTGACAATGCCCAGTCGCATCATTTCTTTAAATTGTTCTTTCGCCCGAAAAAAGTTTTCAGGCTCAAGACGAGCTGGTCGGTTCATCACTGGCTCAAGTACGCGTAATTCTATTTGATGTACAGTTTCGAATTCAGGTCTACGACGTATGGTTTCGTGATGAATAACAATATTGGGGAAATCATTTAATAGAACCTCGAACTCGTTAATGTTAAACAATGCCATTGCTAGTTTACTAATCTATTTGTCTACAAAACAATCTTGGTCTGCAAACCGAAACGAGTGTCAAACAATAATAGAAATAGAATAGATAACAATGTCAAAAAATAGTTTTCAAAAGATCGAAAGTGTTTCAAAAGTAGTTTGTCTCTATTAAGTCACTGAGAGTTTGTGTCAAGGTCGATGATAATGGACTTCTGGATAAATCTGAAATGTAATAAACAAAGTAGATTAATAATTGACCTCTCATCAGAAACACACGTATAAAAATATAATAAGATTTCATGATTACTTACAAAATCTAGAAATATATCGAATATCTCCAAGAGGAATATTTTGTGAATGTTTGATGCCTTCTTGAAACCTTAAGTCAATAATTCTGAAAAGATAACATGATTTGTAAGCATAATTATTTAATAAGAAAATTTGAAAAAACAACTGATACGGATGGGATTCGAACCCACGATCTTCGACGTACCGTGTCGACGCTCTAACCGCTGAGCCACCGTATCCCACCAGCATCAGTCGCAATTTCAATTCTCTTTTACACGCCTAGGGCGTGTGGCGACATCTATCGGAATACATTACGTATCCCGACTCAGTGCTCCAAACTTTGCAGTTTTAGTAGACACCGATGCGATATCACCAATTTTCTTAATATTTTTGTGAATTTTTTACATGTTATAGCACATGATAGCTTATTAAATATAATTATTTAATAAGAAAATTTGAAAAAACAACTGATACGGATGGGATTTGAACCCACGATCTTCGACGTACCGTGTCGACGCTCTAACTGCTGAGCCACCGTATCCCACCAGCATCAGTCGCTATTTCAAATCTCTTTTACACGCCTTTGCGACTGATGCTGGTGGGATACGGTGGCTCAGCGGTTCATCTATGATAATGAACTTCTTGCTACACCAGAAATTTAATAAACAAATATTGACCTTTTATCACAACACAGATAAAATTATATATTATTTCATGATTACTTACAAATATCCAGAAATCCAGAATGTTTGTGAATGTTTGACGCCTTCTTAAAACCTCAAATAAATTCTGAAAAGATAACATGATTTGTAAGTTTTATTTCGCATAAGCGCAACCGCAGCTAAATACTATTGTTCAGATTTTTAAGAAAAGAAGAAACCTAAGAAGTCTGGGAACAGCGTTCAGGCGTTCCCGCGTTCCCACGTTCCCACGTTCCCTTCACTATGCGAAAAAGAAGTGACACGGTCGGTTTTATACGGTCTGCTGTTCTTATAAGCCGGAAAGCCCGACCTAACCGTCTCGTCTAACTCAAAGACTAAAAACAATTGAAAGTCTAACAAACAGTTATATGTCGTAAATTAATGTAATTTAGTTGTTACAAGTATCGTGTGAAAAAAAAAGATTTTATACCCACGATGATCGTTGGACTGCCAAGTTAAAAATCGTAGGTTCGAAACCCAAACACCACCTCTGACTTTTGGTATTAGAAATTATTAATTACTTGCTAAAAACGGTGAGGGGAAACCACCAACACACCCGAGTGATTTTTCTACGGCGTGGGCGAGTAAACTATTTATAATAAAGAGGCTACTTACATAGTTTTCAAAAGGTCACTCAAAGTCACTTATAGTTTGTAAAGATCGATGATAATGGACTTCTTTTCCTGAAACCTGAACCTGAAATTTAATAAACAAATTAGATTAATAATTAACCTTTTATCACAACATAGGTATAATTTATAATAAGATTTTATGATTACTTACAAAAATCCCGAAAATCTATCGAATATCTCCAACAGAAATATTTTGTGAATGTTTGTATGTCAAGTCTCTTGGAACCTCAAGTAAATTCTGAAAAGATAAAATAATTTGTATGTTTAAAAAATGATAATTATTTAATAAGAAAATTTGATAAAACAACTGATATGAATGGGGTTCACGATCTAACCACGATCGAAAAATTCACAAAAATATTAAGATAACATGTTTTATAAGTTTTATTTCACATAAATGCAACCGCAGCTAAATACTATGTTTCAGATAATTAAGAAAAAAAGAAACCTGAGAATTCTGCAGATTGAACTTGCTCATAATTTGTTTCAATCTTTTTTTAAGACTAGTAAAACTTAGAGAGAGAAAAGATTAGTAAAACAGTAGCTTTATTTTTTTTTTTAAAGATTATAGCAATACCTGTATGACGCCAAAAAAAGTATCCATCCAATTGCTGAAGCGCAGGAGTCTTGGCGCTGATGAGTCCTGTAACTAAATCAAAGACTAAGAACAAAGTGAATTCACGAACAGACTTTACAACTCTAGCCCAAAGAATATAATATTATGTATATATACATATATACCTACATACATATAATATACTCTTCTTTGCAAAAAAAAAACGGGCACCTACAAGAAGACCCTATACTGCAGCATGGGTACTATACAAATACGTAATTTAAAAATAATATCTAAATCAAGGGCACGGAAGTGCCCCAGCCAAGACGAGCCCAACCAACCGAAAGCGCACTAACTACCTTTTGTCGAAGTGCTTCGTCGTATTTTTGAACTTTCATAATTTGGATTTTAATTATACTAGATAAACAAAATTCTCAAAATATGATGTCAATAGTGGACTTATTAAGTAAGTATAAAGTTTCAATTGCGGAGCGCTTATCCTTTACATTTTATTGTTATCTCAAAAACCCCGATTTTGTCACTGACTCACTCGCTGATGATCATTAAAATAATTGTTAAGGGTACTTTCTGAAGTCCTAGAAAGCTAAAATTTGATATATAAGCTAGTATTAATATACAAACAACAAAAAAAAATGAAACTTAGGACTTACTTTTACTATTACTTATTTTTACTTATTTTTAACCGAGGATGGAAGATTGTATGAGACTTCCGCAAAGAAGGCGGGCAGAATAGGTCGTATAGGTATCTACCACAAAGTGCTAGCATGAAAAAAGAAAGAAAATTATATCTGGCAATGTTATCATGTTAACATTTGTCAAATCAAATTGTTTTTTTTTTTAATTATGTCTACGAAATTGAACCAAGAAAATACTTGTTGCACCATGGAGGAAAAATTTTGTCTCCTTGCACGATAAGTTACGTTGATAAATATTAAAATAATTTCTAACTTTTGATTTCCTCCTTCTTATAAAACAATAGGTATGTTTTTTATAAATCCATCTGAAGGGATAGCAGTTTGTAAGCAACTTTGTGTAGCAAACTTACAAAAAGAAGTGAAATCCAACCAAAAATATTTTCATGTAAAATGTTGCCAGGACGTCACCGATTTGCACTGTAAAAAAGTTAGCAGATCTTATTTAGAGCGAAGCTTCTAACACTAAAAGCCCTAACTCAACAATCCCTAACTTCACAAATTTCGCACCTTAGTCAAAATATGTGGTTATGTAAAACGAAGAAATAATTCGCTGTTATAATACCAACTGCTAATTTGCACGCACAGCCGGCAGAGCTTAAATTTTATAAATGTTTTCAACATCCCTTTGTTCCATCCAATGTCCAGCGCCAATAGAGACATAGTCACCGACGCAGTAGATGGAGAACTGACACAAAAATGGTTGCCCGATCCCTGACGTTTTGAAGATGGTAACTCGGACAGAACCCACTACACGAAAACCTGAAATGTGGAAGTGTTCTAAAAGGAAAAAAGGCAAATGATCGTTTTATAACCTAATTATAGATACGGTAGGGTAGGGTAGGCTAGGGTAGGGTAATACAGGGCAGGGTACGGTAGGGAATCTCTAGATGGGGAGGGTAGGGAAGAAGAGGCTAGAATAGGGAAGGGGAGGGCAGGATAGGGAAGGGTCGGGAAGGGTAGGGAAGGTTAGAAAACGGAAGGGAAGGGTAGGAATGGGTAGGGAAAGGTAAGGATGGGGAGGGGAGGGAAGGGGTGTGTGGGGTAGGGAAGGGGAGGGTGGGATAGGGTTGGGTAGGGAAGCGTAGGGAATGGTAGGGAACGGTAGGGAAGAGTAGGGATGGGGAGCGTAGAAAATGGGAGGTTAGGGAAGGAAAGGGTAGTGTAGGGTAGGGTAGTGTAGGGTAGGGTAGTGCAGGGTAGGGTAGTGCAGGGTAGGGTAGTGTAAGGTAGGATAGTGTAGGGTAGGGTAGTGTAGGGTAGGGTAGTGTAGGGTAGGGTAGTGTAGGGTAGTGTAGTGTAGGGTAGGTTAGGTTAGGTTAGGTGGTACACCACCCTACTTTACACTACCCTGTAGTGTAAAGTAGGGTAGGGTAGGATAGTTGAAATTTGATAGATGCGGGCAGCGATACGAGCTCAGTCGGTTAGAGCACTGCCACGATACGGCAGGTGTCACGAGTTCAAACCCCCTCGTATGCAATCTCTTTTTTAATTTCTTACAATTTTTCTAAGGCCGTATGTAATGTACAAAAAATCTATTTAAGATTTTACTCACTGCTTCTACGCCCACGATGACCTATAATTGTGACTATAGTGGTACAGAAATCCTATCGATCCACAAGATATTTATAGAAATTGAGGGTGTTGTGGGGGAGGGAGAGGTGAGGTGACCTAGCCCCATCGTGTTATGGCCTCAGAAAAATTTGAATAAGTTTTTATATACTTACAGCATAGACAGTTGCTTGCTAGTAATTTGATGCCCAGTGCCCGGATGAGGGTGCGGCTGCTTCCTTTGTCTGCTTCACGAAACACGCAACAGTTGACAAAGTTTTACTAAATTTCACGAAAAATAATTAGGCAATAATTTAATTCGAGTTACTTACACAAAAACACTTTTGGAACACTTTGAAAGAATTATAAAAATCTATATGTTTTTTATGTGGAAGTGACAGCCTGTTGCTCGGGACAACCTAAGCTAACTGGCTGGGCTAGACTCATCTCAATACCTGGAGAGGTGTAGATCGATACTGTACATGCGCACTGCACATGCAGTCTCGTATTACCTTTTGTATAAGGCTGTGTTAATACTGCAAGGTGAACCTTGAACTGAAACATAGTTTTGTACGGACGTGGAAACGGCTCATAGACATTATTGGCTCTCTCTAACGCCCGATTGCTTTGTGAACATGGCCTTATAGTATTGGTGATTTAAAATTGTAATAAGGACAGTGTGGCTGCTCCATATCAAAACTCGGTAGGTGTACTAAACAATATTCGATACTGCAAATGCAACTTACTTTTTATTTGATTGTCATGAGAAATAGGTGCTATTATAACTGTTACTGTTACTGTCAGCCCATATCATCCCACTGCTGGGCAAAGGCCTCTCCCTCTGATTGCCACGTCTTTCGATCCAGAGCCAGTGTGGTCCAGTTGCTATTTGTTTTGTCCAATTCGTCCCGCCATCTCATACTGCTGTGGTCTGCCGGGACGCCGTCCCGCTGTATTAGGGCTCCACTTAGTGGCTATTTTGGCCTACAGCTCATCAGGCATGGACAAACGTGGCCGGCCCACTCCCATTTTAGCCTTGCAGCCTTTTGACCCACGTCAATGATGCGTGTTTTGGAGCGCAGTGTAGTGTTTCGAACATGGTCTGTTATTTAACACCAATACAATACAAGAATACTGCGCTCCATCGTACGTTGGCAAACCTTGAGTTTGGACCTTTGAGTTTTAGTCAAAGACCAAGTCTGAGCTATTATAACATCTGAGCTATTATATCTGAGCTATTATAACAATATCAATATTATTTTGATTTTAAATTATATTAATGGATACCTATATAACACTACCTTGTGAACTTTTTATAAATATTAGTAATATTTCCCACAATATTTTTAGGTATTTCGTAAAGAATTTTGAATCTTAGGCAGATCCTGGAACTTTGTTTGCGGATCTGCCTAAGATTTAAACGGATTAAGAATTAAGACGGAAAGTACCTTTGTTTAAAAATTGACTATAAAACTTTCATTAGTACAAGGTTCCGTCCATACATTTAAAAACTAGAAATTAAAAACTTTTTCCATCGCGTTTTCATTTCGCTAGTACTTAAATATGGGCATATATATATGGCGGACTAAGCAATATTTTTTTCTTAGCTTCATTATTGAAAACTCTTGTTCGCACAAATAGTACTTGATGTTTGTTTGATTTTAAAGCTTCGCGGGCCGGAAATGGCCCGTAGGCCGTAGTTGTCCCATCCCTGGTCTAGGTGATATACACACTACACTACACCAATTACCAATACCAATCATGCCCAATAATTACCTATTACGGATTAATGTAAAATGCAGAAGTCATTATTTTTTCAATGTCTATTAACATCACCTATTGGTTCTAGGTAAAACATAGGTTTTTCTAGGGAGCTGCGTACAATAAAGGAGATTTACTGAACTGATTTTGATAAAACAAACACAAGTTTTTAAATTAAGCTAATACCTACTTATTCCTTAAAAAAATATTTAAATCCGTTCAGCCCTTTTCACGTGACAGACAAAATATATTTAAAAAAAATAGATTTATGTTTTGTTGCTTATTCTTAGAATATCTAGCTGATTTTTGCAAAAAAAGCATTCAATGTACAGACTTTTTGACCTTTACGATTTTATTATAAGTAATACTAGTTATAATATAGAAATACTTAACGATTTGTCAAAAAACGTTTTTTTTAAACTATTCCTTACTATAATAGCTTAGGAAGCGTTTAATAACTATTTAAAAAATATTGATTCTAGCTAATTGACTGACCATTCCACGGGAAAAATGTTTAAGTAATAATATTATGTTTTATTGACAATGGAAATTCGGATCAGGACCGCCTTGTCCGCTCCGAGAAACCATTGTGCCGCGCTTCGATGAAACACCACCCTCGGGAATTTGCCGTACCCGACGCACGGCGAAACAGTGGTCTCTCGTTCACTCAGCTAGCCCTGCGCAATACCTGCGTGAAGTTAGTGAATATATGAACGAATGAACTTCGAACTTATATATATATAATTTTTCTCTATTGAGAGAGCCTCTATTGAGAGGGCCTTAAAAAATATGTAATCCGCCATTTTGAAGTGGCGAATCTTTGATTTTCAATGATACTTCATCTGCCTCATCTGCCTAGCCTTTTCCCAACTATGTTGGGGTCGGCTTCCAGTCTTACCGGATGCAGTTGAATATCAGTGTTTTACGTGGAGCGACTGCCTATCAGACCTCCACAACCCAGATACTGGGTTACACGATACCCCTTGGTAAGACTGGTTGTTAGACTTTCGGGCTTCTGACTATCCGTAACGATTATCAAAGATCTACAACACGGAGACTGATAATTAATTTATCCTGAGAATTAATATATCCTATCTAGTCCTGAAGATGGGGTAATTTTGATCTAAACAACAAACAGGGCAAGCTAAATAGAACCTTTTAATAACGAATTTGTGGAACTAAGTAGTATTTGTATGTACTGCCTACCCTGTTGAAAATGTCTGTGCACGCCTGGTGACAAGCCATGTCAGAGGACTAAAGGCGGTCTAAACTTTAAGACCAGGTTGTTTGGCGCATACGACAAACAAAAAAAACTGTAGATATATAGAAACAGTTAACTGTTAGTTATATAATATTACTTGACTGTTACCTTGGTCTAGTGGAAAGCGCGACGCTGGGCACAGAGACCTGGGTTCAATCTCTGATTCGAGTAAAGTGTTATTGGGCTTTTAGGAAATTCTCAGTAGCAGCGCAGAGTCTGGAATAGTGCCCGGTTAATGGCAATAGACTCGCCCCCTATTACATGGGACTTATAACACAGCCGGAGTAACGTGGATGTCCCGCATACACCTCTGCCAACTCCCTCTGGGGAATACAGGCGTGTGTGTAATATTACAGCGTCAGCGTTAGAAAGGGATATCAAAATGTTATGTTAAATTAATAAGACGAATTACAACACATATAATGATTTATTTAAAATACATTTCTTTTCTCTTCCTTACAATCATACTAGGTATGTATATGACCCTTCAGTTACATGTAGCACAACCATACAGTTTATAATAAGACAGACAAATTTAGAATATTAATGATTCTAACGAATACGATTATTAAATGAATGATTCTAATGAATATGATTATAATATGAATGATTCTAATGAATACAGACAGTCCTAACATTGACATCAATACTAATTTTTACTTCTAATAACTGAATTCTCAAATGAATGAAAAAGTTTTTAAATTAATTAGGTAGTTCTATCATTGTAAAAATAATATTATTCAATTAAAAATAAATGTATCATTACTAAATTCTCGTTCAAATTGTTTGAATAAGTTTTAGCTGTTATGAAATTTTGACTGTCGAAACAATGGCAAAAAGTAATTATAAATAATGTAAGTTAATAATGACAGTGTAAATTGTTCCCAATACCTGTGGGCTACTATATTGTATATTTTAAATGTATATTTTTATTTTTTATAAATATTTAAAAATGTATTTTATACGTTTAAAAATGAATAAAAGAAAAAATGTAAATTACTAATTTGAACACCACATTATTTCATTTTTATAAGAATCTTATAAGTACGTAAAACAGTTTAGTCACTAATGCGACGGTATAAGACAGATAAATACTATCAAAAGTAAAGCAAAAGTATTCTTATTAATGATAAATAATACAAATTGTCTTTTAATACTGATGATAAAATTAGTAAGCATGTGTTTTTTACAATACAATAATCTTTATTCACTGAGTACAATGGTGATAGGGGACATATTGTATAGTCTATAATTCTAACATATGGCATATGTATATGTACGAAAAAAAAATCACAACATCTTATTATCATTTTAAAATAGTATCAGATCAATATAGATTATATCTAATAACTGATTATGTAGACATGATGATTAACTACATGATTAAGAAGTTACATTTATGTACGTTACATGATTCACATGATTAAGCAGTCAATGATTCTTATTATTATTATATAATAATAAATACATAAATAAATAAATAAATCAGCTTGTAACTGTCCCAATGTAGGGCAAATACATAATGACAAAATAAAAATAATAACTTACTTAAAAATAAACTAATTAACAAGATAATTCTTATATTGTTAATAAAATTTCGTAACAAATAGGTACCTATTTGTTACGAAATTTTATTAAAAAATTATAAAAAAAAATTGTAAATAAAAATACAATACAAAAATGTAAAATAAATATAAAGCGTCGTTTGTCAAGCAAGTAAATGTTAAAAAAAAATTAGTCATTTTTGCCAGCGAGCATGTTTATGGAAACGATAAGCTTCAAGGAAATACAATTGAATGAACGCGTTTTCGGGGTTGAGCTTTCTCAGACTTTCCTCTCTCATTTTAGTTTGGATTCTGTCTCCTAACGAATCCATTTCGATGATCTCCAAGAAAATTTGTATAGTTCCTGCAGAGCTGTACCAGTTTAAAGTAGCATTCAATGATGCGCAAGATGTTTTGTATGTGTCGCGCACGTGTCTCCGGGTTATCAAACGACTCTTCCGGTAATTGAGCTGAAAATTAAGAAAAATAAATTACATTATGTTGAAAGCAGACACAAGCGGGATTGGTTTGCTCGCTGGAGGTTTCTTTTTGCTCCATGACTTCAGAAGTAAAGCGAATTAAAAAAAAATAGTCTACGAGAAGTACATAATTATATCTAAAGTTGGAGACGATTCTGAGAACCATAACATTCAGGTTAACATTCAAGAATTTATTTCAAGAAATAACGCGGTAAAAAATAGAATTCAGGTAAAATCCGATGGAACTAATTCAGAACTAATTTCCTGGACATCTCGCGTTCAGATCGGGAGTGGGAGCTGCTAGCTGTAGACACGTGATCGGCCTTCTTAGGATACCATTCAGCGGCCTCCTTCTGAGCCATTACATTAACACTGAAGCCGGCTACTTCCCTTTAGTTATCTTACCCTGCAAGTAAGTATAACTCAACTACTGCAGGCACAAACAGGTCTCACCCGATCCAGTCAATCAAGACACGCTACTGGAGGACGCAGGACCATCCTCGAGAATAAAGCATACCTAGCCACTTAGAAATGAGTCTTTTTTAACCGACTTCAAAAAAGGAGGAGGTTCTCAATTAGATTATATGTTTTTTTATGTTTGTTACCTAAAACTCACTCATTTATAAACCGATTTGGAAAATTCATTTTCCAATTGAAAAGATGTGCTTCCAGATTGGTTCCATAGAAATAATAATCTTAGGCACCACTAAAAATCATGAATATTTATTTTTTGATAAAAATCAAAACAGACTTCTTAATGAGGAGCTTAAAGAGGTTAGAACTTGACTTGGGACCGACTCCAAAACGTCTATAAGTAATTTCAAGTTTTTTAGTCCCTTTTGACGTCGGTTTTGTTTTTTTATTACTAGTTTTTTACTGAAATAATGTTCATTTTCCAAGATTAGTAATTCATCATCTGTCTCATCTGCCTAGCATTTTCCCAACTATGTTGGGGTCGGCTTCCAGTCTTACCGGATGCAGCTGAATATCAGTGTTTGCTGCATCACTGCCTATCAGACCTCCACAACCCAGGTACTAGGTTACATGGTACCCCTTGGTAAGACTGGTTGTCAGACTTTCGGGCTTCTGACTACCCGTAACGACTGTCAAAGATCTACAATTGACAGCCGGGGCCAACAGCTTAACGTGCTATCCGAGGCACGGAGAGTGATAGTTAATTTATAAAAGGCACATAACTCAGAAGTGTCAATAGTCAGAAGTGTCTTGGGTTTGAACCTCTGAGACCTCTGACTTGCCAGTCAACGGTCACCACCACTAGGCTATCACGACTCTAGTAGATTCTAGACACTAGGCTATCACGAATCCAAGATTATTAATTACAAATAACTTAATTTATTAATAATATTAGTATTGATACTGACACTGGCCGAGCAGCTCATCTAAGTAGTTGATAAAGTATATCTCTTCAATCAGCTCCTGAAAAGAATAATTAAATCCTTATTTTCGTAGCTAGTTTATTTAAATTAACATTGTGCTGACGGTGTTTTAAAAAGATCATAAATGGAATATTTCGTAATGGTTTAACCTATTGCAAATGAATAAAGACAGCAAATATTATTACTGTTTAAATAGAAGTATTCAAAATTCTATACTGCGGTCCAAAACACTCCAAAGGCCGCGTTGAAATAGGAGTTGGACAACTTGGTTAAAATATTTTTTCAAACTTAATTTTTGAGTGTGTCCGATATACTGCCAAGATGAATGCGCTCCTAGATACTTTGAAATTATCGACAGTGGATGTAGGTGTGTTCTATGGAATTTTAGCTAGATCCACTTGTGAATCGGCAAAAATATTATATTCTTTTATTATTAGATAATCCCAAAAACTTAAATGATTGATGAAGATTTTCATGTTAGAACAATAATATGCGCAATACGCAAATACATACTTAAATCCTTTAAATAAATTAATAAATACTAAAAAAAAACTCCTTTTTTTGTTCGTAACACTAATAATTATTTTGTGTTATTAGTAATGAATCAATATACTTAAGAAGATACGTAAAACAGCTTTCAATTTCAAATAAATACCTATTGCAAATATATTAAAATAAAGAAATATGAATTGATTCAAATAACATTTTAGCTTAATAAACACTACTATGTACTTACGGAAATAGTAGCGGTTTCTATATTCAGGTCAGTCATGATGAATTGACAGTAACAGCAACTTCGGTATTTCTGGAAATAACAACATTTTTGTTAATATAACAAGTTAATTTTTTTACCTACGTTATAAACTTTACATAATGCTAACAAAACACCCTTCTGGGACACTATATACTGAGCCCGGAGGATGTCAAGTATTTTCTTACCAGCCACTTCATTCGGTTAATAGAGGATGTAGGTTTAAGGGAGATATTATAAAATGTGGAATATTATACAAGGAAGCGGCGGAGCGGGCCAGGGAGCGCGATGCGGGGGTGACCCGATCCGTCGCGCGCTCAGGGGTAGGCGTAGGCGGCAGTATGCCCACCTGCACCCACACTGACGAGAGCTGGCGGGCGGCTGATCCCAGTATGCTCTGTCCGATGTGGGGGCGAAGGCCATGGAGCGTGTTGGACGCCAGGACATAGCCCCCCCGAGTGCATTTTTTTGATTGTGCACTGATGCAGAGCGATAATCAGCACCAAGACGAAGACAGGCAGCAAGTGGAAACGTGTTGTCGTCTAACATAATTTCTTTGATTTTGATTATTTTGAAACAAATGTTACAAAGGCTACAAAGGCTACAAACTCAGCCCGGGTCGTGAAGGGCGGGGAAGGAACGGGTAAAGTATGAAACATATTAATACTTGAAAGATACAGAATATAGTAAAATAATGTAAGAATGTAAGCGAATGCTGTGTGTCATGTAAAGGGAAGCTAGGAAATGAGATGCGCGAGATGTAACGGGAACGTGGCATACCGAGAACGAATCGTCAGGAAGCGCGATAAAAAGCGAACACAGCATACCGGGAATGAATCGACAGAAAAGAGCAAACGAGATGAAATTAAGTAGGGGTGAAAATGAAAAAAATATAAACGTTTTGTGTGGGTCTACCCTCTTTTGTTTTCGAAACTTTGCTATAACAATGTACCTGCCTACACAATAATATCACGTTCCTTGCGTTCAATATCATACAAGGACACGTCTCACTTGTCCCTGGAAAGGCTAAATATAGAAAGCTTAATATTGATTTTATTGAAACTGCGCACTAGTTTTTTTTCTATTCCATTGATACCCACCGGAATCGAAAACCGTATCCTTCGAAAAAAGAAACATTTTATAAACTCGTTAGAAATTTGATAAATTGTTAAACTTAATACTTAATAAGAAATACTTACTCAGAAAATAGTTGTTCAGCTACTGAGTTTTTCACACACACGCAACAGGTATCGGTCACGAGTTGACGAGGACTGCCGCTCCGGTAATAAATTTTCAAAGCTCCAAGGATCACGCATGCGCGCTGAAGGAAATTTAGACATTTTGTAGTGCACGTTCGTGTTTTTGCACCGATTACTCCGTGATTAGTAGGCTAATTTGATTAGATTTTTTAATTTATTTATTTTATTTATAGACTCACGCCTGTATTCCCCAGAGGGGGTAGGCAGTGGTGTGTAGTACACCCACATTTCGCCGGCTATGTAATAAGTCCCATGTAATAGGGGGCGAGCCTATTGCCATTAAACGGGCACAATTCCAGACTCCGTGCTGCTACTGAGCATTTCCTAATGGAAAAACCCAATAACACTTTGCCCGACCCGGGGATCGAACCCAGGACCTCGTGCTCAGCAGTCGCGCTTGCTACCACTAGACCAACGAGATTTTTTTTTGTTCGAAAAAGTATAATCTACGATTGGTCCCGTATAGATATTGCTATGATCTGATGATGAACTTAGGGGTTACAGAACAGAATTCCTCAATTGATGATAGCAAATATAATAACTAATTTCGCTATGTATGTGTTGTTCATAACCGACTTCTGAAAAAGTGAATGTGCTACTCAACTTAGCTTGGCACTGACTCTAATACTAATACGTTTTTGTATTATTTCTAGCTTTTGAAATTCTTTGAAGTCAGTAGTATTTTTGTAATAAAAACATTTTCATATCACTTTATTCAAATGATTTGTCTATCAGTCTGTTTTCAAAAAAAAACAATCAACAGCAATAAGTAGTTTGCTCAGCTGCACAAGGAACTGAGGAACTACTCTCCCTCTCTCTCTTATTGTATGGTTGATGTACAACCTGGTGTCAGTTTAACCCGCCCGTAGGCCTCTGACATGGCTTTACACACCATTGAGAAATGTCTCAGGTGTGCTGGTTTCATCACGATGTTTTTCCTCACCGTTTTAACAACTGATTATTTATTTATAATACGCACATAACTTACGAAAAATCAGAGGTGCGCGCCTTGGGATCGAAGTTGACGGACACACCAGGCTATCAGCGCTATATCAGAGAGCTATGAGGAACTACTAAAACCATTATAAGGCTTTTTTATCAGTATTCTTATTATATTCCGTTTGACATTAATTTCTTTATAGAATATGATTGTTTTTGAGTAAAATGTTTGGATACTGAAACATAACTTAAGGCGTGGATAGATGTGAATTGGGTTTTATTAGGGGTAATTTAAACCCTTTCCGTAATCTTCTTTGTTAAAATTATAAAAAAATATTTTGTTAATCTACACTACTTGGAGCATACCTCTTTCAGCTCAGAAATTTTATTTTTGTTTTTTAAATATCAGAAATAAATATGCAAAGTTCCTTCTTTTTCAAATAGTTGTAACCATTTTTATTTAAAACTATCTAAACGATGTTTTTTTTAAATTAGCATCAGCCTGTTAAATATTGCAACACCAAGGTAACCTTCGGCTTAATTTTCCAAATAACTTTCCCAATTATTTTTAACGATTTTTTTGACATAATTTTATTTTGTGTGGGCAACCGCTCGCCGCCAGTATGAGCGGAAAGACATTCATTGGCTCCACGCTTTAAACTATTACCAATAGATAAACTGTTGCAGTTTAAGGACAGTAACAAAAGATACAATATTTATAATAATTTGAGTCGTGATAGCCTTTTTTTTTTTTTTTTTTTTTGCAGAAGGGGAAATGCGCCTAATGCATACCGTCCCGCTCGGGGATGCGAGACGGTTATGTCGGGCTCTCCGGCCTAGAGATGGTAAGCGGCCGGCATACCGACTAAAACCCCTTCTGTGTCACCTCCTTTCCGCATAGTGGCGGGAACGCGGTATCCCTAATGTACTACATCCGCGAACCCGCCGCGGATGTCCGTCACCGGACCCTCCTTGGGGTGGGGTGATTGCCACACCCACCCACCGTGACCACTTAGAGGACCATGTGCAATGAGCGCCAGACGACCCCGAATCTGACGCCCATGGTCCTCACCTCGGCCGCAGAGGATAGGGAGAGCGGCGCATCGTAATACCGACACTCCTCTTCCCCTGCGGCCCCATCGTGTCCGCAATCCAGCGGTTGCGGCCCCGCCGAGGCCGCGGAAGGTAGGGAGAGCGGCGCACCGTAATACCTCTCCCGCCGCGGCCCCGCACTCCTCAGCCGCGATGTTGTTCCTACAACACCGCGGCCCGCCTTAGTTGCGGTGCTGCCGGGTGCTCCATCCATGCAGCACCGCAACCCGCCAGGGCCGCTCCAACGCGGGCTTCCGGCTCAAAGCCCGCAGGAGCGGCGCCTCCTTGGGGTTCCTCTTAGCTTCGCCGTGTGCCCAACCACGGCTACTAAGCCCCCCCGCCACGACAAGGCGAGAACCCACATTCGGGGGGGGAGTCGTGATAGCCTAGTAGTGGTGACCGTTGACTGGCAAGTCAGAGGTCTCGGGTTCGAACCCAAGGCGCGCACCTCTGACTTTTCATAAGTTATGTGTTTCATAAATTAATTATCACTCTCCGTGCCTCGGATAGCACGTTAAGCTGTTGGCCCCGGCTGTCAATTGTAGATCTTTGACAGTCGTTACGGGTAGTCAGAAGCCCGAAAGTCTGACAACCAGTCTTACCAAGGGGTATCGTGTAACCTAGTATCTGGGTTGTGGAGGTCTGGTAGGCAGTCGCTCCATGTAAAACGTGGTATTCAGCTGCGTCCGGTAAGACTGGAAACCGACCCCAACATAGTTGGGTAAAAGCTAGGGAGATGATGACATTTAGCCATTTTGTGTCATGTAAATGTTTACTTACACTTACATGTCACATTTAAACCTTACACGCTATTCATACCTTTTCAGAACAATCGATTATTTAAACTTATAAATTTATTATACATGCATAACACACAGCATGCATACTATAATTAACGATGTCTCACAAAAAATAACATCACATCAAGACATTATTCATTTTGCTCACTGTTACTTTATAAAAAATAAATAAATAAACCAGCCTGTAACTGTCCAACTGCAAGGCAAAGGCCTCTTCTCATACAGAGAAGGATTGAGCATTAATCACTACGCTAGCTCACTGCGTGTTGGCGATTTCAGAGTATCATGTCCAGGTTTCCTTACGATGTTTTCCTTCCGTTAGTCAGTGGCGTCTTAGATTAACTAAGAAAGTATATAATTATGACATGGAAAAAGTCACATTGGTACATGCGAGGCTCGAATTCACACCCACGCGCATGCAAAGCGGGTCCGTAACAAATGCGCCACCACGATACACTGTTATTTTTTAATTTTTCTCTATTGTATTTTGTACCATTGCGCTTTATGCTCTGTCTTATTTTCTGAATTTTTCGTTTCTTTATCGATACTTATAGGAAGAACTATTAAAGATGACTTAGGTATTGACACATTTTGCGTACCCAACGACTACGTGGGGCGGCGGCGGCTTCCTCAACTGCTTGTAGTGCCGTACGCGTACTCAATCTGTATGAGAAAGCACCACTGACGCGCGCTCTGTGCACGCTCAACACGGTGGCAGATAAAATTGACCTGTTCAGTTGTTTGAGTTCAAACGGGCCACGTACTTAGTAGCGTGATAGCGTGTAATTTGTAATATTTTATTTTTGTTAATTTATATTTAAAATTACTAAGTATTTGTTTTCTTTTCTGTCGAATTAGATTAAGCACCTGTAATGATAGATATAAGAATAGGGATAAATAAATATTTTTTTTTTCTGTAAACTTTAAGGTACTAGTAGACCATAGATCTAGCATACAAATGCATATTTTATAGTTAAGCATTTATGTGCTACCTACCTGCGAATCGCCGTGTTGACAGTTACAAATTTTGTAGATTTTGTACTTTGGATTTGAACCTGTTAGCTAGTTTACGAGCAGGATTTGAAACTATGACAGGTTCAAATCATGCTAGTAAACGAATAGTAATATATCTAGGACCTTTTGATTTGTATAGTGACTATAAACCCTAAATACAGGGTTATTATTGTAAAACACCAGCATCCTTAAAAACTCCTCATTGAACTCATCATTATGAACAACTTTTACTATGGGACCAACCCTGAAATCGCTGTGAAGTTCTCTTCCACATGACATACGTAAAAGCCCTTCATTTAATGTGTTTATGAGGGAAGTCAGGGAGCATTTTCTTTTTAAATAACCTTATTAATATGTAAATAATAATTAACGAGATATGAGAGGCCCTTCTTCTTCCTCTTCTTTTTATTTTTGGCAACAAAGTGGACTTATAGTCTACATAGTAAATAAGTAAGTAAATAAAATGTAAAATCACGTCGTAAAATCATGTCTAGTCTATGAGAGGCCCTCAAAATATTTCCTTCATGACGCATGACGTTCCAAAAGTCAAACGATACATGCGTAGTCATCCCTAATAAGTCTGTGAACGAAACGTAGTCTATTAAGTCTGTGGTCAAACGCCATACGTCAACCGTCATGCGACAAAAATCAATTAAGCCAGTGTTGCCACATATATCGACCTCACCGCACCTAAGTGTTACTTACTATACTTGGTGCTTCCACTACATTGAATTTAATTACACTGGCAACATTTAACTAAGCCAAATTGAGTAGGTAAAAATGGGTATAACTGAGGCCGTAGTGAAAAGGGGTATAAGTCCGATTTTGTCGAAAAAGAGTTAAGTTGAACAAAGTGATCCGAGAAAATTGCTCCATCGATTGGTGTAAAGGGATTAAGCTATCTCTAAAAATAAGAAGCTGCCTTATGTAAAAAGGTCTAACTGGCACCAAAAAATTTAAAACCCAGTTTCAAGTAATTTTGTGTCCTTTTAAACGGAAAAATAAAAATGTGTTTTTTAATCTAAATAGTTTGAATTTGGTCGGTGTTTATCAGTACAAAGACACGTTCCTTAAAAATGAATTATTAGTGAGACATTACTAGACATAAACCCGTTGTCACCAAAATAAAGGTAAAAAATCAAGAGGTCTTCTCTTTCCCTACATAGTCCAACGAACACGTCTAGACAGAGCAATCGTGCGGGGTGTGTGGAGCGGGGGACGGAGGGGGGGGGCGCACCGTAGGTTGTATAGAATTGTTGGGTCCTAGGAATTTGCGGGTGTCGCATTTTATTTATTTGAATTTTAAATGTTGATTCAATTTTTCAACGGGTGTGTTGATTATGAATACTTATGACATTAATTTAGAGATCCAACATGGCGGACGCGAGTTTTTGAAAAACATCAATATGGGTATTGTTTTGAGGTTTTCAGGGGAGGTGGTTACGATTATAACCTTTACTTTGAGATCCAAGATGGCGGACGCTATCGTATGGGTATCGTTTTCTAGGTTTTCGGGGGCGGTGATAACGAATATGACATTAATTTTGAGATCCAAGATGGCGGACGCAAGTTTTAAGTAAAAATCAATATGAGTATCGTTTTCTAGGTTTTCGGGGGCGGTGATAACGAATATGACATTAATTTTGAGATCCAAGATGGCGAACGCTAATTTTGAGTAAAAATCAATATGGGTATCGTTTTCTAGGTTTTCAGGGGTGGCTTTGTACTTAGAGACCATGCGGACTCTCAGATATCGATTTTGAAAGCATTCGGTCCAGTAAATAAAAATTTCAAAATGGCGGCCACCTTTTCCAATTCTGACAACGGTTATGTACTCGGAGACCATGCGGACTCTCAGATATCGATTTTGAAAGCAATCGGTCCAGTAAATAAAAAGTTCAAAATGGCGGCCACCTTTTCCAATTCTGACAACGGCTTTGTACTTGGAGACCATGCGGACTCTCAGATATCGATTTTGAAAGCAATCGGTCCAGTAAATAAAAATTTCAAAATGGCGGCCATCTTTTCCAATTCTGACAACGGCTATATGTACTTGGAGACCATGCGGACTCTCAGATATCGATTTTGAAAGCAATCGGTCCAGTAAATAAAAAGTTCAAAATGGCGGCCACCTTTTCCAATTCTGACAACGGTTATGTACTCGAAGACCATGCGGACTCTCAGATATCGATTTTGAAAGCAATCGGCCCAGTAAATAAAAATTTCAAAATGGCGGCCACGTTTTCCAATTTTGATAACGTGTTAAACATACTTACAAAAAAAAAACACTATAAAAACATATTTTTGTTTTTAGTCCTGTGTCAACCCTAACACTTTTTACGTCGCGACGAATGTCTAGACGTTGTCGGCATTTCCGAAAGCATCAAACGCGTCGACTAACTATAGGATGTTTAGACTATGCTACTACGGTGTAGGAACAGAAAGAAGGGAACTTCGTCATATTGATTTATATGACATATATGATTTATTCATCATAATTATGAATATTGTGAATCTGACAGATAATCATAAATAGGGAAAGGCACACAATACTATATTATGATAGCTTATGCCTACTTCAATTTAAAATCTTATTGAAATCTGTTCAGCCAAACTCACGTGATTAGGTAACAAATTGCCAGACAGACAAAAATTCTAAAAAATCAGAATTTTGTATTATTGCGCGTTGCGTATTCTTAGCCTGATAGCTGGTTTTTGCAAACTTTACAGACTTTTCGACCTTTACAATTTTATTATAATAGATTGGTGTTGGCAGTTAAACTACCTATAGGTTTAAAGTGATTCATTTCCTGCAAGCTTGTCTATGACTGGCAAAATAATAGATAGGTATAAAATCTAAAATAATAAAAAGAAAACTTCAGGCTTATTTAATACAATATATTTGAATATTATTATTTATATATTTTTTTAAACACATGTTTCTAATACTTGTTGACAAAATTTTTAAATTTATCTGAAGCTGGGTATCCACTATGTGATATTATTACACGGTGCACAGTACTGTACAATATTTATTATATATTTTTTTCATCCAAACATAAACTTTTTTAGATAAATTAAAAAATTACAACATTTACATTATTTATTTAGTGTTTTTATACAGTTATTTAGACATGGATTAAAACGCACAGCGCACAGCGAAAATGTTAAGAAACTTACGCATACTTAGCATTAAAACTATTACTAATTAATTATAATTATTCTAAAAAATGTAAGTCTACAAACAAGTAATTCTTTCATACAGGGTAATTGAAAAAATACTCCATACAAGAGATCCTGAACAACATTGTTTCTAGAACGCGACCAAAATTTTTTAAAAGAATTTCAGCTCGATCGAAACATGTTTTCATACATAGAAACGGAATAAAATAAAAATTCACTTAAAGCTATTTTTTTATTTGAAAACATGTTTTGATCAAGCTGAATTTTTTTCTGAAACTTAGTAATGTTGTTCTCCTTCATATGGTGTAGTTCGATTTTTCATAACTATATTCATTGATTTTATATCTTCAATTTGCGAGCGAGCTAGCGGATTAGTGGTAAGAGGCGCCTTAAAGCCATAATACAAAGTTAGTTACAAAGGGATTTTTTTCAATATCCCTATATAATTTAATTCCACAGGAAATACGGTCTTAAATACTTTATAAAGTAAATGAAATCTTACTATACTTTATAAAGTAATTGAATACAATAAAATGTTTTTCCAATACCCAAAATAATACACTTACAAATAAAACATTTTTGATTGGTCGGATTTTTTATATATAATGATACGATTAAGTATTTAAGACATAAGTACCGTCTGTCCGCCTCGGATCGGGTCGAATGATGCATCACGACGAAGATCGCGACGCCAGCCAAACTAATTCCACGTCGATATGGAACAAAGATGAAAAGTTTTGCATTATTTGTTATAGAACACTAGATCGTATATAGACCTAACTATGATGTCATATCGAACTCCTGTTAAATTTCGTAGGTCTTTCACATAAAAGAAATGCGAATACCTACTCAGTGACGGATTAAGACTACTTTATGCCCTGCCTGTGGGCCCCCCTATCCGTATGTCAACTAGAATCGGTCTTTAAACCGCCTAAAAACATTAGTTTTTTGTAAAATAGGAATGATGATGAGATGTAACATACTTTAAAAGTGGATGTTAGTGAAGTTAACATACTTTTTTGTGCTTCTTCTGGTGCCCCCTCAGACGTGATGCCCTAGGCAATTACTTAATTTGATTAAGGGTTAATCCGTCACTGTACCTACTTGATATAGGTAGTCTAAATCAGCTACACGAATGAATAGAAAACATATTTCTTGCCTACTAAATAGAATGATACGTACCGGTTATAGTTGTTGTCCAATATGATGTATAAAACATGCCGACGATGATGATGACGATGGGATTCCGGAGTAGCCTAAACTCAAACATAATACACAGCACAAAATTTTCGCTTTAGGAATCAGAAGATCATACTGACCAAAACTATTAGGAATAGTATAGTAATACTATACTAGAAATATCCACTGTTACATCCACACATTATTTTATATCACTACATAGAATAAAACAAATGAAATATGAATAAAAAATGAAATAAACTATGATGAAAAAAATTGCCTTAATGTATGTATGCTTTAAAACTACAAAAATTTTCGCTCTAGCAATCGTAAGATCATACTGACCAAAACTATTAGGAATAGTATACTTCTTCTTCTTCTTGTACAGGAGAAATGTAGAGAGCAGAAGACTCCCCTGTTTGTGGCGTTTGTTGATCTTAATAAAGCCTTCGATACGGTCAGCAGGGAGGGTTTGTACTCTGCGCTGGAGAGCATTGGGTGTCCGCCTAAAATCTTGAGTCTCGTCAAATCTTTTCACGAAGGCATGAAGGGTGCGGTAGTTTTCAACGGTAGTAAATCGGAGCCGTTTGACGTTTGCAGAGGTGTTCGCCAGGGCTGCGTCTTGGCTCCTACCCTGTTTGGAATTTATTTTTCGTTAATATTACATACAGCGTTTGGCGATGTCCAACAGGGCATACGAGGACCGACGGAAAGATGTTTAACATCCATTTACTCAACGCTAAGAAAAAACGTGAGGATCTTTTCGTCGACAGTCTTCTCTTTGCTGATGATGCAGCCTTTGTGGCTAATTCTCTCGAGCTTGTTCTCAGTTTGCCATGTCTATAAACCCTAAAAAGACAGATGTCCTAGCACAAGGCGCTGCTGCTCCAGCGATTTCACTTAATGGCACGCTGTTGGAGGTAGTTGATAAGTTTTGTTACTTAGGGTCCATCGTGTCGAACAATCTGTCGCTTAATGCGGAGATCGACATTCGTATCGGCAAAGCGGCAACCATGTTCGGGAAGTTAAGTGCAAGAGTATGGAACAATAAACACCTAACATCGAAGACCAAGATGATAGTCTTTAAAGTTAAGTAACGGTCAGGATCATCCTTAAGCTTACTAAATAGAATGATCATCAGCCTAGCCTTTTCCCAACTATGTTGGGGTCGGCTTCCAGTCTTACCGGATGCAGCTGAATACCAGTGTTTTACATGGAGCGACTGCCATCAGACCTCCACAACCCAGATATTGGGTTACACGGTACCCCTTGGTAAGACTGGTTGTCAGACTGGGGCTTCTGACTACCCGTAACGACTGTCAAAGATCTACAATTAACAGCCGGGGCCAACAGCTTAACGTGCTATCCGAGGCACGGAGAGTGATAATTAATTTATAAAACGCACATAACTTACGAAAAGTCAGAGGTGCGCGCCATGGGTTCGAACCCGAGACCACTGACTTGCCAGTCAACGGTCACCACCACTAGGCTATCACGACTCCTAAATAGAACTACTTATACTTACTTAGACTTACTAAATAGAATTTGTTGTCCAATATGATGTATAAAACATGCCCACGGTGATGATGACGATGGGATTCCGGAGTAGCCTAAACTCAAACATAATACACAGCACAAAATTTTCGCTCTAGGAATCAGAAGATCATACTGACCAAAACTTTTAGGAATAGTATAGTAATACTATACTAGGAATATCCACTGTCGAAATAGTGGTTTAATTCAATTTTGAGTAAGACTTATCTTACTTAACTAATGTAGTTTGAGTAATGTGGGTATAAAGTGAAAATAAAATTAATTAATTAAGTTAAAGTTAAGTTACGGTCAGGATCATCCTTACAATAAATTATAATATAAACGGACACTGCTAAGGCATCAGCAGTGTCCCTACAAAATATATTGGAATTTTATCTTTAAATTACTTTTAAAATCTTTTTTAAGCTTTGGCTTTCTTTTTTTCAAAAGATTTTCTCTTCCACTCGCTTCACTTTCACACATGATTTTATATTTTATAATTTATTAATTCACACAGTCATTCCCAAATTGCTCATTTATTAATCTCTCATTCAATCATACTGAACACGTGAAAAGTCGTCAGGAAGTTTCTACCAACAGATTAATCACAATACCGAAAAAGTTGTTGGCTAAAAACCCGAAATTTTGGCGTATATGGGGTTTAGAGAGAGGAACATATAATTATTTAATAAGAAAATTTGAAAAAGTAACTAATACGTCCTTACAATTCTGCACGTGTCCACGTAACGACAAAACGTCTTAATAGTAGCAGCAGCAGCAGAGCAATGTCAATGGCATTATTTTATGTCTTATGGTATTCCACAAGTACTTTTTGAGGCCAGTGACATATAATATGTATAAAACAATTTCAAATCAAATTTCATTTGAAATCATTTATTCTAAAACTAATTTAGTACAATAAAATATAAAAATAAATCAAATAAAAATCATCAAAAATCATAAAAAAATAAAGATCATGAAGGTATATTAGTATTAGTTATTATTATTATTACAATAGAAATACCATGGTGTCACAATGGACATTTTTGGTAAAATAGCGGAGCGCTTAGCGTTACCTTAACAAACCTTGTCCGCGGTGTGTGAGTGCGGCCAATTTAACCTGTGAAAAAAGGCAAGTATAAAAAATAAAGCATATTTCGGCACCTGGCACCAATTTGATTAGTTTTATTCCAATTCAAGCCGAGGTGTCAGTTAAATAGTACAAAAAATATTATTTTTATATTCCCATTCCGCGACCAAAGATTTTTCGCCTACTAGTGAG
The DNA here is from genome assembly GCA_936450705.2 of Protodeltote pygarga. Taxonomy (NCBI): domain Eukaryota; kingdom Metazoa; phylum Arthropoda; class Insecta; order Lepidoptera; family Noctuidae; genus Protodeltote; species Protodeltote pygarga. The sequence continues at coordinate 19,194,091 of OW388248.2, forward strand.
TGGTGTTGTTTACCACCTTACGATAAAAAAATACATCGACAATATTTTAAAGATTTTTCGTTTTTTTTATTATTAATACAATTAATAGAAAGTTAAAAGTACTACGAGAACAAAACTATGTGGCAGAGTCGCACACCTCAGTCAGGGTACTGCGCAAGCGATCAGCCTCGACGTCGACATCCCCGGATAGAAGCAGCGACGTCCGAGGAGGCAAAGGACAAGTCGATTATCGTCACCCAGTGCCGCTTCTCGAAGGTTCCTGGTGAGGTAATGGCTTAATATTCTGCCCTTCAAAAAGATGTTACCCCAGTACTCTTTTTACAGTCACGACTTTAATAAAAATATAATCACTAAGAAAAAAGTGTCGATATTTTATAAAGGCAAAAAATAATATTTTTAGCAGTGTTTAACTGACACCTCGGCTGGTGGAATTGGAATAAAAATATTCATATTGGTGCCAGGTGCCGAAATATTAATGCTTCTGAAAAAAAAAGAAAACAAGTTATAGATTCATTTTGTTTAAAAAAAAACCATAACTGGTTTTTTAAAATGAAACAATTTTTTTAACGGATTATTTCATTATGTTAAACGTTTGCGAAAGTTTGAGACAACTAGTTTTCTTTTTCCTATTACGCAAATACCTATACCTAACAATATACGCACAGCTTATTGATTATAATTACAACAATATGGCCAGACATAAATAATACTGATCATATCATTAAATAAACAATATCGAAACGCTTGGATGAAGTTCAAGCTAACACCAATCGTATCGCTGGCAAACTTCGTTTAGATTAGGTCCAAGGTGTGAGAGTTACCTTATGATCACAAATTTAGAAATAGGAAACAATATAATGATAACTTTGTCTATGGCCAGACGATATTCAACGATATAATCAGTAGGAACTAGTTAACCATATCATGAAAGCCATTCATGACGATCGGTCCACTTGTCATATCATGACACTTACCAATCGTAATAAACAGCTGACTTTAATACATTCACAGTTAGGGCTTAAAATAACAACAAAAAAACTCTAAACTCGGCAGTAAAAAATAAGCCGAAATTAAACTTGAGAAACTAATTAGACAATAGTAGACACTAATGAGTGTGCCATATTTCAATGCGAAAAAAAAATACGATCAGAATTGGTATAGTTGGTTACAATAGATCAAACTGTATCCAAATCTACTAAACTGCTGTATCACGCCGTACACGTGTTTTTGTTTTTAAATACGTCACTCTGATTTGTTTTTGGCCACTGTGGTTGTGTGGTACAGCAGTTGTAAGCCTTATAATCATATTTATTTCTTTAATATAGTCAGTCTATTACCAGTATTTACGCGTTTTATTTGCATCTTAAACACCTACCCTTACATGGCGACTCTGTCGGTAACAGGAGAGCCTAACTGTGCCGTGAGTGCGCGCTTGAAATCCTATGAATGGATTTTTAAAACAATCAATAAACTAAGCGAAGTTAAAATGAAATATATCAATGTTCGACGTTTTGCGTACGTGACGCGTTACAATAATTTCCCAATTTATACAATCGGTTTGTTTGCCAAAATGGGTGGTTCAAGTTATAAAGAAGAAATAGTGAGAGTCCAAACTGCCGGAGCTGGTGCAAATTTGGCCCGTTAACGACCAACACCATTCTAGTAATTATTTCCACAATTCTAGCGATTGGATAGTAATCCAGTAATAGTTATTATTTACGAGTTATACAAACAAGTAAATTGAACTTAAATTGGACCAGATCACGCTGAGAAGGTACTCCAGTCTTCATATGAGGGCCCAGACCTAGGCTTTGAAAAGCGCCACTCGAGAGGGCCGTAAATCAAGATTTTGCAGTGGCAAGCGAACCAATTCGATGTCGTATTACGAACAATTTAGTGTGTCTTTTTTTAACCTAGTGCTTCCGTTTTGTGTAACCACAGTTGCCAAAAGCGTGTGAGTTAGATAAAGAAGAAGAAACTATGTTGATGATTTTATATTCTTTAAACTAGCGAGCACCGGACAGCAGATATGTGTGCTAGTCATAACGAAATTTCTCAGTAAAATTTCGACTTTCTATCATACTTATCTATGTTTTAAATATTATTTCGCGTCTATTCGCGCGCAGATAATACAAAATAATCATTATTGAAATAACCTCAACGTTTCGGTCAATAATATTTAAAACATAATTCTAATTTGAGAAAGTAAAAACAGATTTTTAACTAGTTCTGTTTTACAAATTATTCTTAATACTAATTAACATGTGTTTTGTAATACTTAGTAGCCAGTTTTCATGAGACATTTTAGGTCAATTCATTAGGTATATCTCTTAATAGCTATCTTTATAATAGGTGTATTATGTAGGTAATTTAAATACCATACAATGCCTTATGAAAAGAGCTAAGACAATTAAATGTTTTTTGTTAATTAATTATAGTTTTTATTTTGATTCGCTTTTGCGCTCAGCATTTTCGCAAATTCGCACGCAGTACCGCCATCCTTAATCTCTCAGAGCTTTGTAGCTTTTACAGAACTGAAAGGAAGATAATATTAATTATAGTTTTTTTATTTCGTCGTTTTTTATTTTTTCATATAAATATTTAAAATTTCACAAAAAAAAAAAAAAAATTTCGTCGGGGGTTTGGCCGTGACACGCCAGAAATTCAAGTGCAACAAAGACAACTTGTATGGGTGACTCTACATTGCGTTGTTTTTATTACTCTTTATATGAACGTGACTGGTAATTAACACTTGACAGGTTTCGGAAAAATATTTTAATCCCAACTTCTATCCTTTCTCTACTATGTTCTAATAACCTTTTAGTTTATAAATGTACTAGATGCCCCGCGCGACTTTGTACGCGTGATTATTCTACCTCTACGTTTTTCTACCCTACACTACCCTACGCTACTTTACCCTACCCTACCCTTCTCTACCCTACCCTACCCAACCCCTACTCTATCCCTACCCTACTCTACGCTACCCCTACCCTACCCTACTCTACCTCTACCCTACTCTACTTCTACCCTACTCTACCCTACCCCTATCCTACCCCTCTATTCCCACCCTAAGCTAGCACCCTAGCTGAAACACGTCTTATTTTTTAACCGAAAATCTAATTATCAAGTTAAATGACGGATTTTCATAACTACAAACTTTAGTCCCCTTTTATATCTCTTTAGGGGGAAAAAAATCCAAAATTTTTGATACACGTCATTTTTATTTTTAGCGCATAAGCTTAATACTTATTTTTATACCTGTAACTTTAAAAATAACGAATTTTCCATACAAACTTTAACCCCGTTTTTTATCCACTCAATGGTAGATTTAAAAAAAATAAACTATGCTCGTCTTTCATCTAACAACCGAAAAGCTGAATACCAAGTTTCGTACATATAACTTTAAAAACGACGGACTTTCATACAAACTCTCATCCCCCTTTTTACCCACTTAGGGGTAGAATTTCCAAAAATCCTTCCTTAGTGCACCCCTAGGGTACTTAAAGAATATTGTCTCAAACTTTCAAGTCTCTAGGTCCACCGGTTTAGGCTGTGCGTTGTCTGTCAGTCAGTCAGTCACGGTACTGTTTTATAAGTATAGATTGCTACTTTTATATCTTTTAATAATATTAAGCTGTAGATATACCTTCATAATTCTATTTCTTTAAATTAGAGTATTATTATATTTATTTGTAAAATATGTTAATACAACTCCACTAGTTATTTTTTTCCAAATTTGTCTAGATTCCTATTTCTAGCAAGCATGTTTCCCTAACTTTTAATAATCCTAACCTATCCGAAAATCCTAGCATTCTACCGTCATTGGCTAATACACAAAAATTCTTCCCCAAAAAAGCGTTATTTATTAGAAAAAATTACAATTTTGATTTAGCAATTTGAAAGCGCGAAAACAACCGGTCACGTGACGTTGAAACCGTGACGTCATTAATCAAGAAACGAAACTATATAAGTTAACTACGCTCTAACATTCAAGCATGGTGGAAAGTTTGCAGCTTTTTTATTGACAGCTTTTGTACTTCACTTCACTACTTTGTAATCACTTCTTTAATACTTCCCTATATTTCCCAAATTCCCTTTCTCTCCTACCTACCTCTTTTACTTATCTACTATTCCAAAATACCTCTTTTAAATATTTTTTGTGAATTTTTTACATATTGTTATAGCACATGATAGCTTATTAAATATAATTATTTAATAAGAAAATTTGAAAAAACAACTGATACGGATGGGATTCGAACCCGCGATCTTCGACATACCGTGTCGACGCTCTAACCGCTGAGCCACCGTATCCCATCGGCATCAATCGAAATTTCAAATCTCTTTTACACGCCTAAGGCGTGTGGCGACATCTATCGAAATACATTACGTACCCCGACCCAGTGCTCTAAACTTTGCAGTTTTAGTAGACACCGATGCGATATCACCAATTTTCTTAATATTTTTTGTGAATTTTTTACATGTTATAGCACATGATAGCTTATTAAATATAAAAAAAAATATTAAGAAAATTGGTGATATCGCATCGGTGTCTACTAAAACTGCAAAGTTTAGAGCACTGGGTCGGGGTACGTAATGTATTTCGATAGATGTCGCCACACGCCTTAGGCGTGTAAAAGAGATTTGAAATTTCGATTGATGCCGATGGGATACGGTGGCTCAGCGGTTAGAGCGTCGACACGGTATGTCGAAGATCGTGGGTTCGAATCCCATCCGTATCAGTTGTTTTTTCAAATTTTCTTATTAAATAATCCTCTTTTAAACTTGTCCTACTACTTTTGAGGATTTACGGTTGTACACTAGGTAGGTTTAAATAACAGAATACGCCTGTGTAGTGGGCCTTAACCAGGCGCGGTCCGAAGGGTCCTGACGGGTCATGACCCCCCAAATCTAAGATCATATTGAAAAATCTCAAAAATTTGACAAATAATAAAAGGAAATTTCTAGCTATTCCCAAACAGCGATAACTGTGTAGTTTGCGGACATCTAGTGGTGTTTAAATGAACTACGTACTCACGTACGTACGTAACTTAGAAAAATGACATCTAGTTTAGAAACGATTTTATTCCAGATACCTATTTTTTATTAGTGTAATTGAGTGACCCCCTCCAAAATTTCAGGCTGCAACCGCGCCTGGCCTTTACTGTAGATCCTATTGCAATAAGTAAGTTAGTTCTTATCTAAGGGATGTGAAGGCTGGTCTTCCAAACAAAGATGCCAGTCGCGAACGTGTATGTTTAGTGCAAAAATGATAAATAGGCAATCATTTAAAACATTACCTTTTAATTTAAGTCTTCTAAGACGAATAATTCAAACAGCAAATCAGTCAGCGGGTTGAATGAAGACCGCCTCTGGCTAGTCCTTGAACGAAATCTTTTGAAGGCAACATTATGTTGTAAGGTTGCGCCAGAAAATATGTAGATGGAGTTAATTTAGCATAGGGTCTGAATCGTGTATTCTGACTGTGGACAAAAAGTAAAGTTACAGTTCTGATGTATAAATATTTATTTAAAGCATTTATGCATGCGATGCGAACACATAAGTTACTTACAAATATTAGTAGAAAGTAGGTAAATATCGACTACGAGCTTGGATTTGAATTTGTGACTTGCAATCCTGCCTTGCCTGTGCTATCAAAACTCACTTATACATTCAGATATTATTTATATCCACATCTTGTACGAAGTAATAGAGGGCATGCATATTTTACTTTGCAGTTAGAATACAATGCTAAATACATGTAACTTATTGTTCACAAACTTTAATTATTCAGCGTTATAATATAAAATAAACCACAATACCTCTAGGTATACAATATCAGTTGGAGGCTGGACCGCGACGCAGTTTCAGGGGTGCTGCAAGTTTGCCGCGACGCGACTCACTGCTAAAACGATAAGCGTCCTCTATAATCCCTAAAAGTAATAATGCAAATTTTAAATTCCAATACAGGCTGACTGGTGAGACACTAACAATACTGAAGGAGGGTACTCAGTACCCGATTCTCGTTATATTTACATCATAAAAAAGGTACTTAATTTTTGACCAAAATATCCTACAAACAATTTAAGTGTGGATAATTTTTCGCGAAGACGCGTCGCTGATAATGTTAAGTCGATGAAGTGACCAAGCACGTGCTGTGGGGCCAGCCGCCCCCTAGTTACCGACGGTAACGATAACGGTAACTGTAAATAAATTGTAAATTGAAATTTTTAATAAGCAAAACATGTGTATAAATATGTAAAAAACGTACAAAAAAATCTTTGTAAAGTGTAAATGTAACGAGAATTGAGTACCGAGTACCCTCCTTCAGTATTGAACGTGTCTCACCAGTCAGCCTGTATATCTTCAATCATCTTGCTGATCAAAAATCCAATACAATAAATTCTAAGAAGATGTACTTACGTTGTGACCTTGTCGTGAGCTAGGTACATCAAGTTCCAAGTAGGTACCGGCCGGCGGTGTATCGGCAGGAGCCGGGGCGTGCACAGACATTTTCGACAGGGTAGGCAGTAATACAAATCCTACTTAGTTTCACTAATTCGTCGCCTGCGTCGTATCTGTCAGGGTAGGCAGTGTCTTTTTGCCTATATGAACTACACGCCCCTAGTCAGAAGTTATTTTCGCTTCCCTGAAAAATTATAAAGTTTTTATAAGTTTCGGTTAATCAATCACAAATGTAGGTATAATTATTGCAAATGAAAAAAATATTTAAATTAAGATATGTCTTTTGGTTTAGACACCAGTCGTGAATATATTGCAATTTGCATCGGATTTAAAGTAATATGCAATATTTTTGTTTACAGATCGACTCTTATCTCGTGTGCTGTCAAGTGAAGCGCTAGACAGAGTGTGGGAGCGAGACAGAATCATAAGTCGCAAATCGGCAAAGACCGGGGCAAATCTGAATGAGCAATTATTATCACAATTATGTAAAATAGTTTTCGGTTATAAATCGTTTCACTTACCAGCCTTTTCAATTCCATTATCAGCTTTTCGTTTCTGACGTCACGCAGGGTTGTCACTGATATCAGCGCTGTATTGTGACTCACAGCACAGCATCATGTAGAGTTCTCTTCGTCGCGGCTACAGTGCATAGTAAGTAACATTTTAATAATCATTCCTTAAAAAAATCATGCAATTAAATAAAAAAACTGACTGACTAAGAATTGCTTATCGTAAATCGAGAAAAATCTGGCTAGTTACTATAGAAACAAATAATAGGACATTTATTTTAAGATCCAAAATAACTGTCATATTCGTAATGAATACTACAGAATGAATAATAATGAATCATATTACTGAATATAATGTTATACAGATGCAACTTATTGTTTTAAAACTTCGACAACCGCTAACTTCTCTCTACTGACTTATTTAGCGTTATAACATGAAATAAATCACAATACCTCTATGTAAAATCAGTTGGAAGCAGGACCACAACACAGCTTTAGGGGCGCTGCAAATTTGCCGCGTGTCACTGCTAAAACGATAGGCGTCCTCTATGATCCCTAAAAGTAAATGCAAGTTTTAAATTCATATTGTGAATTTGTGACTGTTCATTTATTCCTCAGGCTAATAAAATTATCGTTTTTCCTAATTAATAAGGTTCCCCCATGGTAGGGGAAGGGTCACGCACCGCCACCGCGTGACAAACCCGTAGAGCTCGGCCCGAACTGGACGCTCTTCCGCCTAAGAGGACGCAAATTATAAGAATATATAAAGTATACATAATTATATGAGTCAAAACTACGGGACAGAGAGGGCAATACAAAAAGGGTATTAAGTCAGTCGTCCGTGCAAGATATCAAACAACTGCATCTGGTAAACACGAGTGTCTCCGGTTCGGACATGTTAGTCCTTTCCCTGGAAGTGTACCTCAGGCATAACAAACGCGGCTGCTGTATATAATGCGTGTGTCAGTCCTTCCGAGACAATGATGTCTTGAGTAATTTGTCAGAAGTATATTATAATATATATATGTACATATATAATACGATTATAATATTAGCCTGGAATAAATGAAGCACACACCGCTCTCTCATTCATCGCCAACACACACTTCACTGATTCTACTTAGCTTTATACTAATCTTATAATTATTTTACCCTGTGGCAGCGAAATAGAATATAAAAAATTGCGGTTGAGAGGCCGCGTGGCAAGACCAAATGAGCAATTATTATCACAATTATGTCTGTTATAAATCATTTCACTTACCAGCCTTTTAATTACATTAACAGCTTTTGCTTTCAGAGGTCACTCGCCACTGGCTATTTATAATAAAAATCTTTTACATAATTATATTCAGAAATATACAATCCATAGCGACAAAACATATGGCCATACCTGGTCCTTAGGCATATATGCCTAAGGACCAGGTATGTAAAAATTAAAATAAAAAAGCCTCTGGCTGAAGGTACGCGTCCATTGGCCGGCGCCAGACGCACCGAACGCATTTTTTGCTCATAAATGCCGGGCGTTCGGTGCGGGCGGCGCGGATAGGTAATGGACGCAGCGCTATGTAAAATCATACAAAGCAAACTATAATCCGTTGCGTGCCGTGCGTGCGGTGCGTCCGGCGCGGGCCAATGGACGTGCACCATTATACTATCGTGCACAAAGCCAGTGCACCACTCTTAAGGTTAGAATCGCTTGTATCCGGCGTCCGAGCGTAGCTATAGCCCCGCCCCTACGCACATAGCATCGTTCAAAGCATTTTGACCGTTCGTGTCCGCGATAGTACATAGACGCATCTTTATAACACCTCACGATTGTCACTTATTGTTGCTTTAATAGCCACAATGCACTTTACTATTTATAACCTCTGAAGTTGTAGATGTCTTTGGTACTGCCACAAAAATAACTAGGTTGAGATCCATTGCATCTGCGGACAAAAAATCAAGTTACACTTCTGATGTATGTAATGTATATAAAGCATAATTATGTAGATGTAGAACTATTGATTTCAAAAATGTTGTAGAAAAAAACTTTCGACTATGAGTTTGTATTTGAACCTAATGATTACAGCCACCAGGCGGTCTGCCACTAAGCTATTCATAACCCTGCCCGTGCTATCAAAATTATCTTAGATCCGCTAGATGTTTAACTTTGCAGTCTGAATACAATGCTATATAACTTTATGTAACTTTTTGTGTACAAACTCCGCTCTGCTAACTTCTCCTATAGCCTACTTAATTATACGGCTTTATAACGTCAAATAAATCAGATTACCTCCATATGAACTCAGTTGGATGCAGGACCCCGGCGCAGTTTTAGGGGTGCTGCAAGTTTGCTGCAACTCACTGCTAAAACGACAGGCGTCCTCCATGACTCCTAAAAATAAATAAACAACCAATATTATCTTCCTAGCCTTATTATTTCCAAAGTTTGTTAGGGTTCGGCTTCTTTTTTAACTGGATGCAGCTGAATACCAGTTTTTTACGGAGCGACTGCCTATCTGACTCCCGCTACTCAAAGGGATACGAATTCTAAAGTTAAATCAGTTATTAGGATTTTATGAGCATAATAATTAAGAAGCAATACTAGAATTGGAATAGAACCTGAGACTATACCACTAGGCTATCACTGCTTTCTAATAAACAACCAATACAATAGCGTTTATAGTAGGTACTTACGTTATGACCTAGTACGTCAGTTTTCAAGCAGGTACCGGCCGGCGGTGAATCGTCAGAGGTTATTTTCGCTTCCCTAAAAAGTAATGAGGAGTTTTAAAAAGTTTCGGTTCAATCACAGATTTTGTAGGTTTAATGCAATAATGATTAAAATTAAGAAACTTTCTTTGACACCAGTCATGAATGGGTAGGTATATTGTATTTGCAATGGATATAAAGTGCTGATCTGACGTACCTGTGTAACCCGTTGTATCTTCTGTCGTAGAACAATTTCCCGCGTTTTGGAGGACGTTACTAAAAAGTTTCGATTCTGAGTCTGAAATATTAAACCAATCTTCTTCATTTTTCTTCCTATTGAAGTATTGTAATATGTGCAATTTTTTTTTAACGGTTCGACTCTTACCTCATACTGCCAAGTGAATCGCTAGACTGAGTGTGGGAGCGACACAAATTATCATAATTCGCAGTAATTATTATCATTCGCAATTACATCAAATATTGATCCGTTGTAAATCGTTTCACTTACCAGCAGTTTTATTGTGTTGTGAAAGTTGTCCAGTTTTGGTGTCTTTTTGGTGATTTTCTTATAGTTATTTTCGTTATTAAGCTCAATAATATGTTTGGAAACTGTGGGCAAAAATATTTTAATTTAATATTATTTCTTACAGATACTGTAGTATAATTTTATAAAAATAAATTCAATATCTACCATTTAATTTATTCAATGTCATCTTGGAGCTTGTTTCTCGTTGATCACCTAAACGGTCCAGCAGCAAGGGAATAAAATGTAGGTTTAAAAAAAACCGACTTCAAAAGGAACTAAAATGCTCGAGTCGGTTCCAAGTCAAGTTCTTAATTTAGAAGGTTAAAGAGGCTAGAACTTGACTTGGAACCGACTTGAATCCATTTTAAAGTTATTTCAAGCTTTTTAGTTCCTTTTGAAGTCTTTTCACGATTTTTAGTGGTGCCTAAAATTAATCCCCCTCCCAGACTTTTGTGAGGCTAATATTTGAAATCTTTATGAAAAGCCCATTCAAACGATATCTCACACGATTTTTATCTTGGATGATTATAGGAGAGGGGGGATACGTATCCCCCCTCTTCCTTTTTACTCGTCAGCCATCGACAACACGTATAAACAAAGCAATATTACTTAGAGGTAGAGGTAGAGTAGGGTAGAGATAGAGTAGAGTAGAGGTAGAGTAGGGTAGAGGTAGAGTAGGGTAGAGGTAGAGTAGGGTAGAGGTAGAGTAGGGTAGAGGTAGAGTAGGGTAGAGGTAGAGTAGGGTAAAGATAGAGTAGGGTAGAGGTAGAGTAGGGTAGAGGTAGAGTAGGGTAGATGTAGAGTAGGGTAGAGGTAGAGAAGGGTGACGTAGAGTAGGGTAGAGGTAGAGTAGAGTAGAGGTAGAGTAGGGTAGAGTAGGGTAGGGGTAGAGTAGGGTAGAGGTAGAGAAGGGTGACGTAGAGTAGGGTAGAGGTAGAGTAGGGTAGAGGTAGAGTAGGGTAGAGGTAGAGTAGGGTAGAGGTAGAGTAGGGTAGAGGTTAGAGTAGGGTAGAGGTAGAGTAGGATAGGGTAGGGGTAGCGTAGGGTAGGGTAGGGGTAGAGTAGGGGTAGAAAAGAGTAGGGTAGGGTAGGGGTAGAGTAGGGGTAGAGAAGAGTAGGGTAGGGTATAGTAGCGTAGGGTAGGGTAGAAAAGGCGTAGAGGTAGAATAATCACGCGTACGAAGTCACGCAGGGCAGCTAGTAATTCTATAATATCTTACACACATGTCATAAACACACCACTGACTAACGGTGAAAGAAAACTTGGTCTTAATGGTCTAAAATCGCCAACACCCAGTGAGCTAGCGTGGTGATTAATGCTCTATCCTTCTCTGTATGAGAAGAGGCCTTTGCCCTACAGTGGGACAGTTAAAGGCTGTCCTGATGTATTACTATTTCTTTAAAGCATTTTGACATGCGATGCGAACACAGCTAGATCTATAAGGTCACTGAGATGTGATGTAACATTAAATTAGTAAGTCTCTAAAATGTGAAGTAACATAAAAATATTAAATTATCAAACTATTTCATGTTTTTGGAATTAATTTACGTAATTGTTGTTTTAGTTTACATAAAATCTTAATAAGGCCACCCGGATTTAGTTCAAAGTTAAGTTAAAGTTTATTATTTATTGGTAGGTTTCATAGAGGATTATAGATTTTATGCAATAATTATTTTAGAAAAGTATTTAAAAGAAATATTTGATAATTTAATGTTTTTTGCTTTTGCAAAGCATTTTATCAACCCAGATATATAAAATATATATCTGGGCTGGGCTATAAATATAAAAATAAGAATCTGGTATAGTCAGAAAAAAACAATCCACAGCGACAAAACATAATTGTACATAAATGTAAGGGTGGTAATAAAAAGTAGATACACTCAGCAGGCCAAAAGGCCCCAAATACTGCAGCTCAGTATATCTACTGAGCAGGACGCTGTCCTGCTTGTCACCAATCATCGACAGCATACTGTTTGAACTCTCACTCGCCGCATTAATTATGTCACTTTCGAAAAACAACGATACGTAAAAATCATCAACACTAGTATTCGCAAACATGCAGGATGCACTACAGTATCTATGTAGCCTGGGAGCTTAGCCAAGTTGACTATCTACAATCGCTATAGAAAACGAAAGAAATTTTTAGGATTAGATTTTATATTAATTTGTTTTGACCAAGATATCCTATACATTTCTTTCGTTTTCTATAGCGATTGTAGATAGTCAACTTGGCTAAGCTGAACAGTGCCCTTACCACATTGAACACTGGTCGAGGCATTGTAGATTTGTTTGTGTACAGTTAGCCCACAGACAGCTGTTGTAAAATATTTGGCAATATGCTTTAAAGAGCTTTATTTTAACTTGAGCTGTACACCAAGCGAATCTGTGTGCCACCATATTTCTACATACCGACAGTGCCCTGCGCTCGTGTTCAATATACAGATCACATCAATCAGTCACAATGTGAATAAGATTCTTAAACTGTGAAACATGGTTCAAAGGTACTTTGTTAAGTATGCGTGGTGGTATAGAGATAGTGTCATTATTATTACATTTAAACAACATAAAAACACTCTTCTTTTGTTATCATAACAAACATAAATATTTAACAATTGCCATAGGCCACCGATTGAGGGTCTCAGCAGCATCAAATTATCTGCATAACTACTTTAACATTATTTACACTATAAACATCATCAATATAGCACCCAACGCACATACTTTTGAGCTCCTCAATCAGATGGTTCACATAGATTCAAACTCTCCTGCTTTAAGCCTCACTCTATCGCCTCACCTCACTAAGTTCGACTGATTACTGTTTCAGTATGCGAGGATGCTTACGAGGTCAGTAGGGACACCTAAGTCTCATAGTTTTGTCCAAAGCTTTATTATATGACACTAAATCAAAAGCCCTGGATAAAGCTACAAGAAACAAGCGTACATTGGTGTCTTTATCTTTATGAGTAATTGACAATGTTTCAAAGCAAGTATCGCCCTCTCTGTCGATAATCCAGGTCGGAGTCCAAACAGTGCAAGCAATCTTATAACAAAACATACAATTACAATATCCGCAGTAGTGTTTTTAAACGGTTTTACTTAGCTCGACCTGTTTAGGTTCAAATTTAGTTTCATCGAAATTTCACCCTCTTACTGTTGACAGATTGATCTGATATTTGGTACACAGCTTTAGTTCTGATGACAAAACCGTATTACGTTAAAAAAAAATTACTTATATTTTAACAATAGGTATAACAACTGTTTTCATAAGGTCAGCTGGTAAATAACAGTATGAAGTATAGAATGCAAAGTAAATAACATAGCCAGCACTCTAAATAGGTGTACCCCAGCATGCTGTAGGTGCTCAATGCTGAGTCCTTCGTGACCAGGAGACTTTCCTCTCTTCCATGTTCCATTTACATTCGTACTAGAAAAGCCATTGGCTGTTGTAATGACTGATACTCAGCATTGAACACCGACGGCTAGGAGAGGCTCACTCAAAAGTGATTTTTAAATGATTTCGTAATCATTTTTGGATCGCTAACTTCATCAACACTCACAGGCAGGCTAACCCTACCATTTAACTGCATAGTTTCTTTCCAAAACCTATTAAATTTTTTAGTTGAATGTTTTAAAGCAAAGATGTCTATTTGTATTTGTCCTTGATTATTCCGACAATACTTCGGATGCGATTTAAATTTTTTTCGGCTTACACATTTTATTGTATATACGGGTTTTTATATTTATTGTATATACATACACTTATTTATATATTATATTTCATTGTATACACACTTTCAGGATTTCCTTTGTAAATGTAACGTAAATAGTCAAGCCTAGCCTGCTTGTGTGCGTCTTTAACATGTTCATTCCATCTGTACACACAATTAACATATTTTGGTTTTTTAGCAATAATAATACTTTATCGATAGTACGCTTACTACATCGTAATACAACTTGTCAATTATACATATATGTTCTACATTTCGACACATAGCGTCAGTAATCATAACATTCATGAAGAAATTAAATTTATATAAGTTTGCTATTACAAATTTCGTGATATTTGTTTATTTCTCCTGATTCTCTAACCCTCCAATTATTAACCTTATTATTCAAGTTACAATTGACTACTATTTTTGAGTTCAGTATCCCTACAAGTTATAGCCATTGGAAAATGGTCACACCAATACAATTATATCATTAAGGACCAAGCTGATTTTGAAACCAAGCCAGCGTTTACACCCATGGATACATTCCATGACTTTTCACTTTTCACTTGCGCTGCACCATGTATGTTCAGCGCAAGTGGGTCCATAGCCGATAAAGGAGGTCGAATAGATACTTTAATACCTAGACGCACATAAATAACACCTCACGATTGTCACTTATTGTTGCTTTAATAGCCACATTGCGCGCACTTTGCTCACTCACTTGACTCACTCACTCACTTATGACTTATGATTTATGACTTCTGAAGACAACTTTATCTTGTAAGGTAGATACCGTCAAAAAATAAGTCGCATCTATGGAGAAACAGTCAAGTTACAGTTATAATATACATTTATGTTCACATGACTCAAAAAAATGTATGGAACAGATGTTTTTTTTTGCGATATCTGGGTTGGCCCCATAGTAAAAATTGTTCAAAATTATGAGTTTAATGACCCCTTTTAAGGATGCTGGTGTTTTACAAATAACCCTGTATAATATAACATATGTAACTTATTGTGTACAAACTCCGCTCCGCTAACTTCTTCTATAGCCTACTTAATTATACGGCTTTATAACATCGAATAAATCAGATTACCTCCATATGAACTCAGTTGGATGCAGGACCCCGGCGCAGTTTTAGGAGTGCTGCAAGTTTGCTGCAACTCACTGCTAAAACGACAGGCGTCCTCCATGATCCCTGAAAGTAAATAAACAACCAATTTTATCCTCAAAGCCTTATTATTTCCAAAGGTTCTTGGGGTTCGGCTTCTGTTTTAACTGGATGCAGCTGAATACACTGGTATTCAGCTGCATCCAGTTCTTAATCTAACTGAACTGAACTGAACAGAAAACTGTTTCTACGGAGCGACTCAATACGATATTCTGAAGTTAGATTAAGAGCATATTTTATGCACTCTCTGTATCGACTGTCAACTTTATCTTTATGACAACTAGGCCCAACGGCTTAACGTGCTTTCTGAGGTATAGAGCAGTTAATACTTAATTTATAATACCTTCGTAACTTACGAAAAATCAGAGGTACTCGCCTTGGATTTGAACCTGAGACCTCGGACTTGCCAGTCAAACGTCATACCACTAGGCTATCACTGCTTTATGATAACAACCGATACAATAGCGTTCAAAGTAGGTGTACCTACCTACTTAACTTCAGCTACGTTGTGACCTAATTGTGAGCTAGTTACATCAGATTTCAAGCAGGTAGGCTGGTCGGCGGGCTGTATCCGTCAGAATTTATTTTCGCCTCCCTAAAAAGTAATAAAGAATATTTAAGTTTCGGTTAATTAATCACAGATTTGGTTAGATTAAATATTAGATATTTAAATTAAGAACACGTTCATAAAGACACTAGTCGTGAATATGTTGCAATATGCAACGGATTTAAAATAATATTATTCAATATTTTTATTTACAAATCTCTTACTCTCTTCTCTTATCTCGTGTACTGCCAAGTGAAGACAGAGTGTGGGAGCGAGACAAGTATCAAACCCGCTGTAAGAGCGACAGACACAGAGGTCGTGACAAAACAAAATGAGCAATTAACATCCCATTAAAATAGTTATTCGTTTCACTTACCAGATGTTTTATTCGCTATATCCAATACCAATTTTTATTTCATTAACAGCTTTTGCTTTCAGACGTCTCTGGGGATTGTCATTCATATTCAGCGCTGTATTGTTGTATAGCATCATGCAGAGTTCTCCTGTCTTACTCTGTTTGTCGCGGCTACGTTCCAGGTTTTTTTTTCTACGTGGTCTCTCTGAGTTCTCTTCTCTCTCTTCTATGAGCTCTAGGGCGTTCAGACTGATTAACCGGACTTCTAGCGAGACCTAAAGACCTCCAGCTATTCCAGGTTATTGTGGCTCTATGGCTTTTCAAGATATTGCAAAATGACATGTTTGGTGTCTTTTGGAGGCAGCTTGCCATCCTTATTGTATAAGTACGATACTAGCCAATTTCTTCAAGTTCTTTTTTACGTATCTAATATTTAGCTTGTGTTTGTAATTTACTGGCTCAAATATATTAGTTTCGTATTATTTCTGATATCAATTTATGTTTGTTGTTTTTTTTTATCGCACGCTGTTTGCTTCTTCCTAAAAATGAATAAACCACATAAAATACCTATTTATAATTCTATGACGCTTTATGTTAGAATGATATTACCCAAACAAAAGTATATTATTACCAAGGTAGGTACTATAAATTTATCTATCATCAATACATATAAAATGCTTTGTCCTGAATGACTGACTGACTGATTGACTGACTGACGGATCAACGCACAGCCTAAACCGCTAATTGTAGAGACCTGAAACTAGGAGGGTGTATTCTGTGTATGACGTAGGGATCCGATAAGAATGGATTTTTTGATATACTACCTCTAAGTGGGTAAAAAATGGGGGCAAAGTTTGTATGGGACAACGTGATTTCTTAGTCCAATCTACTTCAAATTTTGCATAAACATTATTTTACAGAATTAATGGAACACGTGTTTCGTATTTTATTAAAACTCATCGTCTAACGGGGTTAAAAAGGAGTAGAAAATTATTTTGGGGGTTATTTGCATCGAAATTGATATTAATACTCCTTAGAGCTGTTGATTTAAACTGGCTTGGTGCAATGTAATACCTTTTAAAATTGGAATGTCAAATATAAATCGGATTCTAATTCGAAAGGACATTGACAGGGTTTGGACCAAGTGCTGCCCAGGAATGAAAGAACCTCCAGTGGTATCGTGGCATTAATTTACATCCAAAAGATTATAAAAAAAAAAATCGTCCCAGAAAAAAAAGTTTTGTTGTTAATAATTACTTTTCATTAAATTATGAGTAAGTATGGGATGTTTTTCTCTCTAAAATACATAAATCTACATCTAATATATCTTAAAACATTGTCCTGTAGCACCAAAAGCGGTACAGGAATGGAAAAATCGGGACAGAAATATGCCTAAGACCCTTTTATTCAAAATCACAGATTTTATTGGGATCAATCTCATTACTTAATTAGGGTTGGTTTCTTTTTCCAGTAGGGCTGAAAAGCGGGAAGTCTACGTGAGCGAAGCCACGGGAATAGCTAGTCGTTTATATTATTCAATGCTCGATCCTTCTCTTTAAGAGAAAAAAATATATAAGTATTTAATATTAAAATACAATAACATTGCCAGGTATCATTGCTGCGTATGTATGTATGTACAAAAATTATACAGCGTGTAACAGAAGTCCGAAATAATACATTAAGGGCGTATAAGGTACCCTATAAACAATCCTTGAGCATAAGTTTTGGAACCGAACCCCAAACAATACTCGAGTAAACCACGGTCAAAGTTTTCACCAAAATCTAATACAACCTTAGACATCAGCTGAAAGGTGAATCAACATGCATCCGGTTATTTACCTTCAATAAATTCTTTAAGTAAGCACTAGGCACGCGTTGGATAATGAAATCTGTCATTATTGAAGAAAATGAAATCAAAAGAATTATTTTGTATGAAAAAAAAAATGCCTCTTTTGCATTCAATATTTTCACAGGTGATTCTCTTCATGATATACATACATGCCCTTAAGTATTATTTCGGACTTCTGTTACTACTACTACTACTATACCAAACCTACTTCTTATTTACACTAAACATGTTAAATAAACATAAATATCCGCACGTATTACATGACGTTCATGACAAGAATATGACTTGCAAAAACACTGTGAAAAATTGGTATGGTAAAATTTTGGTAGCTAAAAGAGCGAAGCATAACTGACCTCTTATTTTCTCTCCGTTTATCTCCTTTTATTTTGTGTCTATGGTTTTTATGTCGGTCGTCGATCGGAGAGTCGTGACAGCCTAGTGGATATTAAACAAACAGTTACATACAAAAGTCACTCTTACAACAAACAATATTAGAATTATGAATGTTCATAAGTGCCTAATGGTCTACATGAATAAAAATATTTTGATTTTGACGCTAATAAGGGATTTTTTGACGCCTAAACGAAGAATTCCTCCTCATCACCATCATCGGTAACGAGGCCAGGAGGCTGGCAGTATTGTTACGGTCGATGGCAATGCTGATTTTTTGAGCAAAACATGAACCACACTCAAACGAATAAATAGTTACTTCGTAAACCATACAAAGATATTGGAAAGAAGGAAATATGTGAAAAAGGAAGGAAGGAATGAGTAAAAAATGTTAGGAACTTGTTGTGTCCCCTCAACTACACACGCAATTAAATAAACGAATTGTCTTTGGCCAATCTCAGACATTTTCGTATACAACAACTCAGTGCATGCTGCACAAACAAATATGAACTTTATTACTTTACGCACAACGATCATGCAACATACATTGCCCTTACTCAGTCTTACCACAGTATAATAAACATACAGTACGGAAACTACGTTCACATGCTCGAAACGACACACACACCGACGTGTAGGAGTCTTTGTAGAACGCCCCCTTGCTAATTCTCCTTAATTCATATTTCTTTGAAACCAGCACTCTGGTTATGCGTGCTGTCGATTAGTCTCCGAATTTTTGTATAGAAGACGCGCACTTGGACCCCATGGCCCTAGGGTTTCAACCCCAAACTGCTCAAAGATATAGCAACTAATAATGTTGCTATATTGGCGACGTTTGGTCTGCGCAGAAATGGCAAGGGTGTCGATACAGGTTGCTTACATCTTCCATAGCATAAGTGACGTACCGTCTGGTCTCTTCCCGTCGTCGTGTACCACGCCATTGGGTTCCAATACGTTGATCTTCAAATTCAAATTAAGTATGCTTTATTAGGTGGATTACGTTCACTAGCTCAAACTATTTCTTACGAAGTTAGATTGGCTTTAATTTTAATATTGTTAAGAAATAAATAACTATGAACCATACAGCAGGCACTCCGGCGGTAACAAGAGCCCGACGAATTATGTCATTAATAATGGCGTGTCAAGCAATTTGACAGGCACTCCTACAAAAGGCCAGGCCATGGTGTCCAAGGCTGTCGACAGCCTCACCATAGTGTCAGAGATGCGGGTCAACACTCAACACATAAGCGTAACCATGTAGCGAGTCGGAATGTTGTGTCGTCTAACATAATACCTACGCTGAAGGCAGTGCGTGAAGCTATAGCCCCGAATCCTATTATACCTTACAGTATATAAGAAAATATACAGAGCAACTCAACAGAAAAAAGTATGAATCGTAAGCACGGGTATGAAAAAGGCGGCCGCGACAAGAGTTCCGTCCGCGATCATTCCTTGATTGACTGCGGTTCAACTAGGCTCCACGAGCGAAAAAGTTACATTTTAGCTTGTAACATGGTTAACTACTGTGTTAAATTTTGCAAAAAATGCTAGAAAACATAATTTAAAAATGATATTTTAACATTTCAATGGTGAGACCTAGTTACGCTTCGCACAAGGCAATGTTGTTGATGTTATTACTCTATATTTTCTTATATTTACTCTATACATATACATTTAAGCATCTAAACATTATACATATAGTTGCATTTTATACATGGTGCTCTGGAAAGGGCATAAAATACCAAAAGCTAATAGGTACTTAGTTCTTTATATAAAGAGGTCGTTTAAAAAATACAATAAATTGGAATTCACATTTTTTAAAAATATTAATGAAAATTTAATTCGCTTTGCTTAAAGTATAAGGTCTTTCCTTTTTATTGTGAAAAAAAATATGAGGAAGATCTATGGGTCATTAAGATGTGATGTAACATAAAAAATATATTAATTGTAATCAATACATGTGGCCGTGTAATGCCTTATTTATAATGACTTTTTGGAATTAATTCACTTGTTTGTATAAAATCTTCTCAAAGTTATTGACCACGTAGTCCTCATAAGTAAATAACACAGGATTATAGATTTTATGCAAAAACTATTTTAGAAAAGTTTAAAAAAGAAAAATTTATTGTTTTTTTGTTGCAAAGCGTTTTAGCAAACTAGGTAAAGACTATAAAATTTATGATAAGACTAGTTACCAGTACGAAGAGTACCTCTTCCTACACTGAGAAGAATCTGGCTAGGAAAAAAGAAATATGAAAGATTTTAAAGATTTTGACAAACCCTCTGCATGTTTTATATTAATTTGATCTAATAGTTAATAACGTTTTTGTTCAAATTATTGACAAAATTTTCTAAGTACTTTGGCATTTGACATAAACTTTTTTTTAGGTTATTCTGATGGCTGGTGGAATAATATTCTTTTCAAAATGGGAAAGGTATTTAAAACAAAAAAAAATCATTTATCGTAAATTTTATTTTTACATTCAACAACATCAATAAAGTCCTTAAAACACATATTTCTTTTACCCTATTACATTGATTTTCCATTAAGTACTTCCTGTTTGGCCTAACATTTATCTCAGCTTTTAAATTATTTTATAAGGTTTAGTATTTGATAGTTTACCGCACCATTCCACGACCGTTCTATATTAACATATCAGGCCCGCGGGGTTTGAACGTGGATGAGGGGAGCGATTTTTTTTATCATCCATTTAATTTTCTTGACAAGTACAAGTCTCCCTTTTCTTAGATACAGTTCGATAAATACTTGTTTCTCGCAGGAGGGGGAACTGTAAATGTTTCCAACGATATTTTTACCCCGAACGCAAGCAGTTTAGTCAGTCAGTTGGTTAGTCTCTGACGGAACGCTCTATTGTCGTTGTATCCTATAAATTCATACAAAGAAATACACTACTGAATAATTAACTGCTGAGATTGTAAACATACTGCTGAGGTCATGGTATGGTGCGGTGTAATTAGTGTAGTATAACATTATTAGTAGGTATCTAATTTAATGATGGATGATTGAATGGATGTTTTATTTTAATGTAGAGTACTTTACCGTAAAGAATTTCTGCCGTTGGAAGCTCAGTCAGTTACAGTTGTCTAAAATTCTCAAAAACATTAGTATTAAATACTAAAATCTGACTGACCTAACCGTTATTGTGATGATTTGATGGTATATAGGTATGACATATAATAATGTTGTAAGGGGTCATCCATAACATAACACGAGTTTAATGATTTTGACACATATTTGGCAATTTTATACGTTTTTTTTTGGCCGGGGGAGCAAAAAACTAGAACTGATATTATGAAAATAACAGTTCTACATTTTTTTTATATGTTCTAATAATTGTTTAAGTTTTCAGTTTAAAATTACAATTCATGTTATTCTAAGCTTTTAAAGTTAGCTAGTAAATTTTTTTGTCACGAAGTTAATGATCCCCACGCCCCTTGACAAACAATGTCTCGTTACCCCTCTTAGGATCAGAGTGGTAACATAATGTCATCATTTATAGATGGCCCCTAAGTAGTGTACCCTGAAAAATGATTAAACATTAACATTATGTAAATATTAACATTAAATTTAACATTAAATTATTATCTATGCGCACACGCTTCACACAAGCGCGTTTAAATTAAAGCCTATTATTTTATTTGTACCTACCTAAGAATTTTTAAATTTCTTTTAACCTAAGAATTTAAGGTATTATGTACCGACAAGGAACTGCAGAGAGCAAGTGTTACTATTGGAACTTTGAGAGGTGACTATTATACTTAACTATATGAGCGTTACGTAGAGGGAATTTGTAAACAACATTTACAACACTTATTTTCTTAATTAAGTTAACATTTAAAACATTTACGATTGCTAAATACATCATCTGTCCGTTTGTCCGTCTGTGTATGTCTGTCAGTTCGTCTGTCTGACACATGATTGTATAATTTTAACAGTCAATAATAGACACTATAGATACAACCACAGGTTACGATAATTTTGATAAAGATTAGGATCAACAATTTGGCTAATAACATTTATATGTTACTGGTCAAGTCCCACAACAAGAGAGGTGGACAAATAATAATAAATCATCATATAAAATAAATTTATATCAAAAATATTAAATTATCAAAATGCTGTTACAAAGATTAGGCATTAAATAATCATGGGGCTTATAATTTGGTGGACCCAAAACCTAATTTTCTTTTTACCCACAAGAAAAACGTCGAAAAATAGCCGATGATAAAGTTTTAAATACGAAAAGCTAACCTGTATTGCTCCATAACAACTATAATATTTTAACAGTTGAATAAAAGATTGTGCGTTAATTACTTTCTCTTTTAGATTAAGCTAGATATTAGCTATCAGAGACCATGGTAAAACATGTCTCTGAAGTAAACTTAGAAATAGAACGTAGAACTCTGAAGTGGTAAACTTAGACATATTTACAAATAAGTACGCGTACTTATGGCTTGTCGTTTCCGCATTTCCTCAAGTGCGGAAATACAGTACAATACGGAAATACAGTTCAATACAGTCTCCAAGTAGACTCCTACTTGGAGACACTTGGGAAAAAGGTCATCGCTGAATCAATTCTTATGCTTACTCGTGTGTCTATAACCTACTAGGCTGGCTTTACACCTACAAGATTTCCTCACATAAGTCTATATGTAATTAACTTACTTTTTTTTATTATTGTTTTTTATAGGAAACTAAATATTTGTTTAATATGTTGAATTAATTTCTTAATAAATTATAACACATTTATTTTGTGATTTACTTAAACATTTCTAATATAAACTTTCTTGTAACTATTAATAAATTAGTAGTATTTTTTGGACATATGATTAAACTTTTAAATTAAACTGTTAAAACATCGGGAATATCAAAAATAACTAGGTAAGACGCGATTGATAGATACCTGTTTTCTAACTAATAATATATTATCTTAGTAGAAGCAACTTACAAGTGTAACGGTGACAAAAGAAAGGTCTCTTTTATATTTATTTGAGACTAGATTATGTTAAAACAAAATGTCAGTCTTCAATTTCAGAAATTCGGGCATATGAATCAAAAGCTAAACAATAAGATTTTTACTACCACAACGAAAAATAACGTTGTTTTATTACGTAAACTAACTATAAGTAGAAAAAAGTGCAGAATTTTTTATTATAAGAAAAAATATTTTTAAAGTAATGCTATTAAAGAACTAAAACTACTTACTTGACTTTGTTGCGACTTAGATTAAAAAATGTAGGTAAGGGAAACCATTCCGTTACAAATGCGGTAGTCATAATTGATTTCAATGATTCTTGGAAGAATCTAAGATAAAAAACATATGAATAGTCTATTCATTTTTTAATACAAAATATGGAACAATGATGTATACGAAGTTCATTTAGTCAGAGCGAATTGGTCGAGACTTTCTTTTACTTTTTATAGTACCCTGGATAGCGGCTACTTATTTGAGCCTTTTGGGGTCAAGACGCTGGGGAAAAACAACTATCGGAGCGTCTGGTCGAAGCTACTCGAGATCAAAATGCTGGCCTAGATCTAGCTCAAAGGCTTAGCATTGCCATTCAACGTGGCAATGCAGCCAGCGTTTTGGGGACATTGCCCACTGGAAGCGGTCTTTTAGATTAAGTTTTTCTCTTTTTATTTTATTTTTAGTGTTTGTTTTTAGTTTTACTCTTGATTCTGTCATCAACAGATATATTTTGTACTCGACCAGCATTGAAGATTTACGCGATCTGCGGCCCACGATAGGTACCTACAGGACCAGGTGTGGGGCTAAAGATGAAATAATATTAATCGCACAAACTCTACATATAGGACTCATATCTATAATCGACAAATTGATTATCTTCATTTAATTTTGCTAAGAGTTTTTACTGCCTCTGGAATTATAATTATTTGCGCTAATCTGCTATCTCGCTCGCACATTTAAGTTGATTCAATCAAATTCATTATCTTGCTGATAAAGATTAATGAGATGTCAAAAAGTGTGCAAAGAGGTCTGTTTTAATGTGAAAACTGGTATAAAAACCACTGTGCGAGGCAGTAAAAAAAAACCTTAACAAAATTAAAGGAAGATAACTAATTTATCAATTCTACGAACCCTGTTTCCTCGATAGGTAATTCCCGTTAAAACTAATATATTTCTATTTCTTAATCGATATAATCTGCTTCTAAACGTATCTGAACTTAAAAGATGTAATATAATATTATGTAACCTAGGCATTGCAATTAAAAGCAAATTTATATAACAGTGAAAAAGAAGCTTAGTGGTGGTCCGTATAAGACCCTTTATACAGCCAAATGTCACTGTTTTACTTGACCTATAGCTTAATATAAAATCTTAAAATCATTCAATCGCAACCAGCTCAAGCAGTTTGTATAGGCGCCATGGTCTATAGATATACCGATAAATTTTGAAGCCGATGGTCACTTGACTGCTGCGTGTCACGTAATAGCTGCGGACTGGCAAATGTATTGGGCTCTTTGCTATCTTGACTTCAACGGGATGTAAGACGGTGTGGCGCTTGCGTAGTTTGCGGTTTCATCCAACCTTGGACTGCCTTAGGCTTGAGTGATTAACACCTCAAAACACACGACAATCTATAACAAGTTTGTAAAGGATGCGGTTAGTGAGCCTAGTAAGATCAAAAATAATACCTTCAAATAAATTTATGATACTGATTTTGATTTCACCAATACATTTAATTACATGATATTGAATTTTTATTGGCCAATATCACAAATGCCACTCACCCATAATTATTTTTTTAATCGGTAGCAAAAAATAACATCAGAAAAGCACAAAAAATACCACAAATATAAATTACCACATACAATGTACTTCGTTTACCAGAGAATGGTAGGTAAGTACCTACTCTGGTAAATGGAATCAGCATGCAATAGTACCTAAGTGCGACAGATTTAAATAAAATCATTAATAAAAATTCAATTCAAAATTTCAATCAAATTCATTAAAATTATAAAATAAATTATATTTAATACTTACCAAGTAGGTGTGTAAAAATGCTTGCAATACAAACGAAATAAAATGCTAACATATGTACATCTAAATAATAAAAATGTAATGCGGTTTTGTTTCTTAATGTTCGTAATAGTCCGAATAAGGAACAGAAAAACAAAATCTATAAGGAAAATCTTCTTGCAAATAGACTCCGAAGATTCTTGTAAATAATGATGCCTTACTAAAGTTAAAATAATTTAAAAAGACCTGTTCTAACAGACATGTTTACAACATTAAGTAAAAATTATATTAATCACAATAAATATAGAACAAACGAAAAAAAAAAATTTCATGTGAGAGAAAATCTTAAACAATAGATAGTTTTAAAGGTGCATAACAAATTAATTTGCATAAATAATTATTTTTCTTACCAATTCAAGACTGATTTTATTTTCAACTGGAACAGCTAACTGTTTATTTGCCTTTTCTTGAAGTTATCTGGTGGAAAAGAGATTAAGATCAATAGGGGGTCTATATGGAGCTCTTCATCATCATCATCTTCAGTCCGAAGGCGTCCACAAGGAACGGCAACTTGTCGCTTGCATCCACCGGTTTCCCGTGGCTCTAACGATATAGTCGATCCACCTACGGAGCTCTTATATAAACTTTAATTGAACTTGCAATGTACATACCTGTGATGTATGTTTGGGACAAATTTTGCAAGAACCATTTTCTCTTATTTTTACAAGTTAGTTCAGATTCGATGACAATGCATTTTTATGGTAAGCATGACCTGAATCTAGGCTTTGCTCCACATAAAGTAACTCTTCAATGGTTTACACTGACTAGAAAAAAGCTCAAGGTCCTATATCTTTTAACCCCTGACACAAAAAGAGCGGTATTATAAGTTTTACATGTCTATGTCTCTTTATCTCTGTACCTGTTTGTGGCATCATAGACTCTAAACTAATGGACCGAATTTTTTATTTTGATTGAGTGTTCTTAGTAAAAAAAAATTGTTTATCTAATTTTGTCGCAGGTTTTTAAATTTATAGTTATTATTATTAAATAATAACATATTGTTTTTAACCTTCTGAATTAAAAACAACGTCAGTATTAAATATTGTAACAAAGGCCTCGCACCGCCATTATCTATATACAGTTATATCTGTATCAATATACAGTTCAGCCAATAACTTTTTCTATATTTAACAAAAAAGTGCTACAACATCTCTAGTGCCTATTTCCCAAATGTCAAGGAAAGTCCTAAAAAATCTAACACAACAGAATGATTGAAGATTTTGCCAATCATTGCGAACTATGAATATTAACATTCTCACATTTCGTTACTTGAATCGGAGCCTCTTCCTAGTATTTCGTTCTCCTATTAGCCGTCATTCGCCTATTAACTCTTATTCATTAATTATAAATTATCACCCCTGTGTGTGAAGGAAGGAAACCGCGGTGGGGTAGCACGGCGAGGCAGTGCGGCAGGGTCAGGTGTGATTATATCAGCGCAGCGTCAACCTCCCCGACCCTTGCTTATGCCAGCCCGGGCTGAGCCTGTAGCCACAAACAAGTCCCTAAATAATCAAAATCAGATCCAGCTAGTCCCTAGCATGTCCCTAAGCAATGCCCTAAGCCGAGGCCCGACTCCCATTAGGGGGCGCCTTAGCTGCTGTTGCTTTAGGTTTAGTTTAATTGCTTTAGCAGGAGGCCTTTAGGTCTCGCTAGAAGTCCGGTGGTTAATCAGTCTGAGCTCCCTAGAGCTATAACTAGCTGAGAGATACCACGTAGAAAATAAAATGCGCGGCGTCAATGTGTGGCGTCCATGCGCGGCGTCCAAGTGCACGGTGCATAGTCCATATTGATCGTCGCCCCGCTCTTGCCGCCGCTTCCGCCCCGCCCACTGCTGAGGTCAAGCCCCAGGGGCTCACCGGGGGTGGCAGTGGTGTGGGAACTTGGTAAGTGGCCCGGAAAACAAGGCCCCGCGCCGCCATTATTGGAATCAGTCAATAACTATTTTTATATTTAACAAAAAGTGGTAAAACATCTCAAGACAGTGCCTATTTCCCAAATGTCGTGGAAATCCTAAAAATATTTTAAAAGTGACAAAAAATCTATCACAACAGAATGATTGATGATTATGCCAATTATGGCGAACTATGAGATGTGAATAATATATTAATGATAGTAAGTATAAAATATTCAGAATTATTCTTAAACACTTACATTTTTACCACCACTTAAATCACTGATTAAAATTTTTATTAGCGAGACGCACAGCACACGGACGTAGCGACGGACAGCACGGCAAACAATGACGCAGGACGCTATTTCAGAGCCGCACCTATATCCCCCCCTTTTCCCTTCACCTCCTTTATCTTGCGCATGCGTAATATAATCAATTAATAGTTATAGATTTTACAGATTGCAAGAGCCCCACGCTGTTTATTAAACGGGTCTATTTAGCTTGACCTGTTTATTATTTGGCTTAAATTTTCCGTTTTCCGTTAAAAAGAATTTTTACTTGTATTATTTTTAAACGCACATTACGATATGATTCAGACGCTTCATGTACTTATTATAAATATTGGTATGCATCCAACTCTAAGGTTGGAGCGCAGAATACCTTCGTCGTTAAATATGTTATCAAAAAACATTTATCTTGCATAGTCTTTGTTCTTTGAAGTTAAACCTAGCCATTTTATTGCCGGAGCGCGACGCAAGTAAAATCAATAGAAACGACAGAGATAACGTAACGCGAGATGGACAGATGCTGCGGAGGATTTTATAGTGATAGTAATATTAAGTTCCTTCAATTCACCAAATTGCTAGCACGGTGCGAGGCGCACGGATACAGCCACCGCGACGGAACAACCCGGCAAACACTGACGCTATCCGAGAGCCGCACCTGTAATTCCCCCCCACCCTTCGCCCCTCTCTATAAGGTACTCCGCATGCGTCATTATTTATTGATTTTACAGATAGCAATAGCCTCATCCTATCTGTTTATTTCCTCTCCCTCATATTACGACATGATTCAAACGCTTCAGTACAATATGTAAAAGTAAGTTTGTAACAAATATTAAACGCAAAATCTAAATGCCAATATCAAAACAACACATTTTCTTATAACTTATCTATCACTTCATTACTTCTTAACTACTCATTACTTACGTTATACTTACGTTACATATTACAGTCAATACAGCAATAAAAGCATTCTCATCTCATCATGTAACAGAAATGAGAAAGCTGTTATATTATGGCTATTATGGCTATGGGTTTATGCAAGTTATCTATGGTAAACGATGAAAACTATTATTTATTTAAAATTGGAATAAGAATTGGTAAATCTTATCATCATTCAAATACATTACTTTTTATCGAAGATAATAATATTAATTTTCTCCTAGAATGAGCTGATGAGGATGCTCATCACTGACTTAACCTAAGCTTCTTTTGTAGCGTGCTCCCCATACATATTCCGCCTTTTTCTTGGTTTGTTTGTTGGTTTGAAAATGTTTTTAATAGAAGAGAAGAAGAAAAAAGGACGTTAACAACCTGGTCAATTCAGCGCGACAATGGAAGACGGGGTTTCTCTTGACAGGAACATTCAGAGTCGTAGTCCAACATCATATCGGTTAGATATGATGACAAGTGAAATGATATCCGCCAAAGTACAATTACACGTGTGTACCGCACGAAGTATCAATATCTGAAAATATCTAAACGACTTACCTTTATGTTCCCTAACAACTACGGGTTCTAACTACAGGTTGCGAAATAATTAACGCAGGATATGTTTTGGGGTGAACAAATAAAAGGCGTTTGAGCGAAATATTTACAAGAATTCTTTCAATCATTTTTAAAAATCAACACGCAGAGTTACTTTTATCAGAACAATATACAACTTGATGCGAAGCAATCGCTCGATGGCCACCTGTTGCACGTACTTTGGCATTAGCAAAGAAAGCTCGTTGTAAACTGTCTTGTATGGGGCGGTTTTCTGTAACAAAAATGCTCCCGGAATTATAAGTAATGCTCGAGCAATGAGCAGAATCCCTACATAAGAAGGTGAAATATTTAGTAATAGACAAATAGATATAATTACTTACCTCTCAGGAATAATAAACACAACATTATTTTGATCGGGGTGCCAATAATGCACTCTAGTACCACATTTTAATAATTTAAAATGAAAATTCGAATCGAAATTCTTTTTCTTTATCTCCATGACAAGACAAGTAGTCATCTGCCTAGCCTTTTCCCAACTATGTACTATGTTTCAAAGTGACTGGGTTACACGATACCCCATGGTAAGACTGGTTCTCAGACTTTCGGGCTTCTGACTACCCGTAACGACTGTCAAAGATCTACATTTGACAGCCGGGGCCAACAGCTTAACGTGCTATCCGAGGCACGGAGAGTGATAATTAATTTATAATACACACATAACTTACCTACATAAAGTCAGAGGTTCGAACCCGAGACCTCTGACTTGCCAGTCTAACGGTCATACCACTAGGCTATCACGACTCTTCTTATGGTCAATCGACTGACAAGACAAGTAGTATGGACAGAAAAATATTAGTGGCTAACATGTTTTACTATTTGCCAAGTTTTTAAGGTTTCTGTACCCAAAAGGGTGCAAACGGAACCTTGTTACCAAGCTCACTGAGCCGCCGCCGCTACCGCGTATATCACACCCCGTCTATCTATTCTTAAAAGAGATTTTTAAGGACTCATATTTTTACGTTGTAAGTACTTACATTTGACTGAATTGCTAGTGCGATGCAGGGTGCACGGATGCAGTGACGGATCGTCCTGACGCTATTTAAGAGCAGCACCTGTAAATAATTAATAAAAAAATATATTTCTTTTGTTGTTTTTCCATCTACACTTATATTTATTCTATCAATAGTACTATCCCTGTTAGTTACATCTGTTAAAACCCTCCTGATTACAAGCCGATACCAAGACAACTGATTTCTTTGCAACTTTATCTATCACTGAGGGCTACTTCTTAGCTTTTCTTATATTATATATCTACATATTCCTTACTTTATCTATTATTTTTACTCCACGCAGCCTTTACATTATTTCAATTTTCGAAGATTAACATAATGATTAATACCGTAAGTACTAACATTTGACTGAATTGCTAGCTCGACGCAGGGTCCACGGATGCAGCGACGAATCGTCCAGCAAACAGTTACGCTATTGAAATCAGCACCTATAAATAAATAATTTAATAAATATTTCATACTTATTTGGAATAAATAATTTTTAATTTCAAGTAAATATAAAGTCCTTAAGTAAACTAGAAGTCAACAACGTTTCTTAAATTATAGCTTTTTCACTTTGTATTGCGACGCATTACGGTAATATGTAGGTAGGTATGTGATGGTCATTCGTCTTCAAGTATGGATTTTTATTAACGTTGTACCGGTCCGGTGTGTTTGCCTTGGATAGTCACGCTTAAAGACCATAAGCTGACATGAGTAGCAGACGGCAGCGGAAATATCGGTTGCTATAGTGGCGGTGGGCAGGGGTGCCTTTTTCACTTAAATTTAAACCAATAAGGTTTAAATTTAACTCGGTTGTCGCCCGCGGTTCTTGCTACCACTCGCTGTGGCAATACTCTCGCTGTCATCCAGGACGGCACCATATAAATGAGCAGGTATTGATAGTTATCTTGCTCTTGCCGCCACTTCCGCCCTGCCCACTGCTGAGGTCAAGCCCCAGGGTTTCACCGCGGGTGGCAGTGGTGTGGGAAACGACCCGGAAACAAAGGCCCCGCGCTGCCATTATCGAGATCAGTCAATAACTATGAAATATTTTGTATTTTATTGGTAGTACCCCTTTTCCTTTCACCCCTTGTTTGTCGCGCATGCTTATTTTAAATAATTAATAATTATTGATTTTATAGCTTTCGATTGCCTTACCCTGTTTATTTTTTAAACCCACATTACGATATGATTCAGAAACACTTATTGCAAATATGCCCAGCTGGCTGGCTGGCTCAGCAGTGGTAGCGTTGTGGAAGGAGTGATGCGGAGACAATAGACCCGCGCCGACGTCATTGAGACCAGTCAATTACACATCTTTGTATTTGATGCATTTAATCTGTACTTTAGAGAACAGTTAACTTGTATAAACTTTGTCCTTTGAAGTTAAACCTAGCCATTTTATTGACAAAATGCGACGCAAGTAAAATCAATAGAAATGACAGAGATAACGAGACGCGTTCACTTCAGATGAGCATAGCAATATTGAACAAAAGAACTGCATCGCGATCAGACAGACAAACGCGGCGGAGCACTTTGTTTTTCTAATATTATGTAGTGATGTGATAGTAATTAAGTACTTACATGACGCCGAATTGCTAGCGCGGTGCACGCACGCCGCGCCGCGACCACGATAGAACGCCCGGCAAACAATGACGCTATATGAGAGCCACACCTGTAATTCCCCCCTTCCTCCACCCCTCTCTATACGGGACTCCACATGCGTACTTATTTATTGATTTTACAAATTGCCATAGCCCCGCCCCATCTGTTAATATTAATTAACGAAGACAAAAGACCCGCGCCACCGTCTATTTCTCAATGTCGCGGAAAGTCTTTTCTAATAAAAGTCTTACTGAAGTTACAAAAAATTTAACACCTGTATTAACACTCACGTTTTTACAACCACCTGCAACACTGCACTGCAACCTACATGGGTGAATCAACTTTTAAGTCACCCCTTTGACAACATTTTGCAAAAGAAAATTTAAAAAAAAAAATTGAGAATTCTTATGAAAGTAAAGTGTTATTAGTTCAATTATTTATCGTATTTTTATGTTTCGTAGTTGGCCGCGAAATCTGAATTAGTAATAACGAGTTTTTTTAGAAAAACTGGCCAACGGGTCAAAAATCTATCTCCTGTGTTACCTTTTTAAAAGTATAAAAATATGAATTAAAATTTAAAATATAAAAAAAATATTAAGTAAATATTTATTTAGACTTAAAATGCAGTCTTATTATTAATCAACAATAAATTTATAATAACAATAACATTAAATAGAACTGTTTAACACTTCACTGCGTTACTTTGGTCAATATTAAATGCTTAACTTTAATATAAAATGTTTTATATAACATTCAGTCATACCTTTCATATTTTTAAGTTAAATTCCGTCCCTGAAGTTAATGAATATAAAGTATTTAACAATACAATCAAATCGCAACCCGAGATATCGTAAAAAATCTTAATACAAATTAAGGGACACAGGGGTAACGCCAGAGAAAAGACGGTAACTCCTGAGAATAAAAAAAATATATTTATGAGGTTATCATCATCATCCTCATCAGACTGCATTAGTCCACTGCTGAACATAGGCCTCTTCCAATGCGCGCCACTATTGTGCGCTCATTGGAGGTATTTGCCCATAATTGCCACGCTGGGCAAGCGGGTTGGCGATCGCAGTAGCAGATGATTGCTGTCACACAGAAGAATGCTGCTGCCCATCCTCCAGGTCTTTCCGGATCTCTATCCCTTCGTCGCTTCTTACACCTGCGGGACGAGTAGGGATGGTTCTATTCTTAGGCCGGAAACCACATGGCGGATTTATGAGGTAGTAACCGTTAAATAATGTAATATTTACTTTAAAACAATATGTCAAATCAGTTATTTTGAGAGGAAGACGCACTTATGCCATAGAAATGTTAATTCTAGGTGAAATAAGAGTATGAGCAACGAAGATCGGGGTTTCTTTCATAAAAGTTTTAAACCATTGGCTCCCGCCGGCCGGCGTTGAGTAACAATTGATTTCCTTTTGTGTCTCATTTCTCGGTGTTTGAAGGTTTAAACATCCAACCAAAAAACCAGCACACCTGAGAGATTTTTCGATGGTGTGTAAAGCCATGTCAGAGGCCTACGGGCGGTTTAAACTCCGACACCAGGTTGTTCATCAACCACACGATAAGAAGAAGAAGAACCTTCAAACAAGTTTTCATTGTGGGTATCTAGCATCTAGCTCTCTTTAAGTATCTGTTTCTTGATTCGTGAGTCTTTAACTTCCACAGTTTCAAATATCTTCTCTATTAGGTACTTGCCTTTGGTACTCCCAGATTTTGTTGTTTGTTTGAATGTCTTTCTCTTTCCACTCAAAAGTTAGGCCTTAATTTTATTCAGCATTTTTATATTTCATAGACACATCGAAACCAAAACCAAAAATAAACCCTTCTTCGACCTTTAAGGGACGATGAACTAGCCTTTCTTTAGAACTATAGTCTTTCTCTATACCGTTTCTGTTTTTCTGCTGAACTTTAGTTTAGTTTATGTTGCCCAAATCTGAAAAAAAGTAAACTATTATTAATCCCTCATACAGAAAAAGCTGAAATTAGCTATGACATTCTGCCTTACTTTCCCTTATGTTATCGGTAACTCCTGAGAATATTTCTAATGCGTTACCAATAACGCAGGGGAAAATTTTACTTAAAAACACTACAATTGATTACACAATTAAAACTGACAATTAAATTCAGTACAACCTTAAAATCAGACGGCATGGGCAACATTCTAACAAAAGCAAAGCAAAATAGTTTAAAGATTTACCGTGATCTCCTCCGTAACGCTGTTGAACAGCAATTAACCCACGCTCACCACTTGAAAGCTCAATGTGGACTGAGGGGCGGGTGGCACGAGTCTGGTCTTGCCGGGCCTATTTAACGAAATACTAGACAATAGTCGCTCTTACTTATATAGAATTAAACGCCATCACTTATTAACAGTCATCAACTTCCTATAGCAACGCAGCAGAGTAGATGTTTTTGACAAAAATTAGGACAAATGTTTAGGGACGTCTAATAAATTCTATATTATTAAAATAACTGTAGTTTTGTACTTCAAAGTGAAGTTTATTTCATTCTGAATCGAAATACTTCGTAAATATTTAATGCTTTCATACATTTTTTTTAAAGAAATTGTACACTTTGTTACATCACCTAGGCTCGGGGACAAGAATTTTTAGTATGGAGACTGGTTTTCTTCCCCTGAGTTATCAAAAAATTTCATAAATCTTTATATAAAATAAAAAAAATGATTATACTGGCATGGTAACTAAAAGTTTTATTATGTGCTTATGAGATAAAAAATTAAATTTGTACAGAAATATAAATTTTATGCAACTTCCATGACTGGGACACCAAAGGGGTGACTTAAAAGTTGATTCACCCACATGCCACTAAATTGCTAGCACAGGGCGCGGCGCACGGACGCAGTGACCGCGACGGAACGTTCGGCAAATAATGACGCTATTCGAGAGCCGCACCTGTAATTCCCCTCCACCCTTCGCCCCTCTCTATACGGAACTCCGCGTGCGTACTTATTTATTGATTTTACAGATTGCAATAGCCTCGCCCTATCTGTTTATAGTAATTAGCGAAGACAAAAGACCCGCGCCGCCGTCTATTTCTCAATGTCACGTTTCCGTCTTATCAAATAAAAGGCTTTCTGAAGTTACAAAAAATTGAACACCTGTATTAAAACTCACGTTTTTACAACCGCCTGCAACACTGATTGTAAAAAAGATTATAATAAATAGTCATTAAGTACCTACATGCCACTGAATTGCTAGCACAGGGCGCGGTGCATGGACGCAGCGACCGCGACGGAACGTTTGGCAAATAATGACGCTATTCGAGAGCCGCACCTGTAATTTCCCTCCACCCTTCGCCCCTCTCTATAAGGTATTCCGCATGCGTGCGTATTTATTGATTATACAGATTGCAATAGCCCTATCCTGTTTATTTTCTCTTCTTCACATTACAACATGATTCAAACGCTTCAGTATAATATGTAAAAGTATACAGTTTGTAACAAATATGATACGCAAAATCTCTCACAAGGATTAGAAGTTTCGAAATTTGTTAATAAATTCTATAAAATTAAATGACCGCGATTAGCTGCAATTTTTTAAGGGAAGTCCAATTTTTGGACAGTCAGATGGACTAATGGATAAATGGATAATTTCTTTGGTTTTTCCTTCCATCGTATCGTGTAACCCAGTATCTGGGTTGTGGAGGTCTGATAGGCAGTCGCTCTATGTAAAACACTGGTATTCAGCTGCATCCGGTAAGACTAGAAGCCGACCCCAAAAAGTTGGGAAAAGACTAGGCAGATGATGAATAAGAATTGATAAATTTTCATCATTCAAAAACATTACTTTTTATCGAAGATAATAATATTAATTTTCTCCTAGAATGAGCTGATGAGAATGCTCATCACTGACTTAACCTAAGCTTCTTTTGTAGCATGCTCCCCATACATATTCTGCCTTTTTCTTGGTTTGTTTGTTGGTTTGAAAATGTTTTTAATAGAAGAGAAGAAGAAAAGAGGACGTTAACAACCTGGTCAATTCAGCGCGACAATGGAAGACGGGGTTTCTCTTGACAGGAACATTCAGAGTCGTAGTCCAACATCATATCGGTTAGATATGATGACAAGTGAAATGATATCCGCCAAAGTACAATTACACGTGTGTACCGCACGAAGTATCAATATCTGAAAATATCTTAACGACTTACCTTTATGTTCCCTAACAACTACGGGTTCTAACTACAGGTTGTGAAATAATGAACGCAGGATATGTTTTGGGGTGAACAAATAAAAGGCGTTTGAGCGAAATATTTACAAGAATTCTTTCAATCATTTTTATAAATCGTCACGCAGAGTTACGCTTATCAGAACAATAAACAACTTGATGCGAAGCAATCGCTCGATGGCTACTTGTTGCACGTACGTGGGCATCAGCAAAGAAAGCACGTTGTAAACTGTCTTGTATGGTGCGGTTTTCTGTAACAAAAATACTGCAGGAAATTATTAGTAATGCTCGAACAATGAGAAGAATGCCCACACAAGAAGGAAAAAATATTCAGTAATGTTGAAATAGATATAATTACTTACTTAACCAATCAAGCATAATAAACACAACATTATTTTGTTCGAATTCGAATCTAAATTCTTTTTCTTTGTCTCCATGACTGACAAGTCAGTGGTACGGACAGTAAATTATTAGTGGCTAACATGTTTTACTATTTGCCAAGTTGTTTTAGGTTTCTGTTCCCAAAAGGGTGCAAGCGGAATCTTGTTACCAAGCTCACTGAGCCGCCACTTCCATGTCACACCCCGTCTATCCATTGTTACAAGAGAAAACATGTTGTTAATTTCATGCAAAACATTTCGATTTTTTAAGGACTGATATTTTTACACTGTAAGTACTTACATTTGACTGAATTGCTAACGCGATGCAGGGTGCATGGATGCAGCGACGGATCGTCCTGACGCTATTTAAGAGCAGCACCTGTAAATAAATAAACAAAAAATATATTTATTTTGTTGTTTTTCCCTCTACACTTATATTCGTTCTATCAATAGTACTATCCTCTTTGGTCACATCCGTTAAAAACCCTCCTGATTACAAGCCGATACTAAGACAACCGATTTCTTTGCAACTTTATCACTGAGGGCCACTTCTAAGCTTCTTCTTATATTATATCTAGATATTCCTTACTTTATCAATTATTTACTTTATATATCAATTTTTGAGAATTAACATAAATTTTAACACAGTAAGTACTTACATTTGACTGAACTATTAGCGCAACGCAGGATCGGATGCGGATGGATACGGATGCAGCGACGAATTGTGCGGCAAACAATGACGCTTTTTAAATCAGCATCTGTAAATAATTATTTTAAAAAGTATTTATTTTGTGTAACAATGGCCGCCAAGGCACCTACGTTCGTCGTAGCAGCCTGAGATGGGTTTCATTTAACTTAAATTACCTCAAGGCATGTTATATTTTACCATAGATTACATAACATAGATGGATGTATGTTACGTATCAAAAACTAAGAAATTTGTTTGTTTAAATCGTATGTAATTTAGTATATTATTGTTTAATTACTGTTATAGTCTCAAAATTTGAAGTGATTTTCTAACCCTCGATAAGAAAAGTTAATCTATTAATTAATTTGTATAATATATTCAATAAACTTATTTGGAATAAATAATCTTTAATTTGGAGTAAATATGAAGTCTTTGAGTAAACTAGAAGTCAACAATGTTTCTAAACATATTTAAATTACAGCTCCTTCACTTTGTATTGCAACGCATTACTGTAATACGTATGTGATGGTTATTTGTCTTCAAATATGCATTTTTATTAACGTTGTACCAGCCCGGTGTGTTTGCCTCGGATGGTCACGCTTAAAGACCATAAGCCGCCATGAGCGAGGCGGGAGCTGTGGCGAGGAATGTTCAGGTTCGCTATGGTCGCGACGGCAGCGGAAACACCACTTTGTATAGAGGCAGCGGAGTAAGGTTGAGTTTTAAGTGAAAAAAGGCACCCCTCGTTGTCGCTCGCTGCTCATGCACCACTCTCTGTGGTGCCCGCTCTCGCTGTCGTCCAGGAAGGCACTAAATAAATGAGCGGGTATTGATTGTCCTTGCTCTTGTCACCACTTCCGCCCCGCCCACAGCTGTGGTCAAGTCCCAGGGTTTCACCGGGGGTGGCAGTGGTGTGGGAAATGACTCGGAAACAAAGGACCTGCGCCGCCATTATCGAGATCAGTCAATAACTAATAAATATTTTATATTATTCTTAAACACTCACATTTTTACTCACTTATTTAAATTATTATTAGCGTGACGCGTGGCGCACGGACATAGCGACAAAATGCCCGGCAAACAATGACGCAGTATGGTACAAAAATCATACTGCATCATTGTAGAGCCGCACCTATATTACCTCTTTTATATTGCGCATGCGTATTTTAAACAATTAATAGTTATTGATTTTACAGATTGCAATAGCCCCACCCTAGTTATTTTTAAACGCACATTACGATATGATTGAGACGCTTCACATACTTATTATAATTAAGTGCTCATCCATCTCCATGGCTGGAGCGCAGAATACCTTCGGTATTAAATACGTTTTTTAAGAACATTTATCTGGCATAGATTTTGTTCTTTGAAGCTAAACCTAGCCATTTTATTGACGAAGCGCGACGCAAGTAAAATCATTCGAAACGACAGAGAACGAGACGCGTTCACTTCAGATGAGCATAGCAATATTAAACGAAAGAACTGTATTGCGATCAGACAGACAGACGCGGCGGTGGACTTTGTTTTATAATAATATGTAGTGACGTGATAGTACCTACATGACACCGAATTGCTAGCACGACGCGCGGTGCACGGACGCAGCGACCGCGACGGAACGCCCGGCAAACAATGACGCTGTTTGCGAGCCGCACCTGTAATTCCCCCCCACCCTTCACCCCTCTCTACTATGGTACTCCGCATGCGTACTTATTTATTGATTTTACAGATTGCAATACCCCACCCTATCTGTTATATTTTTTCCAACAAACTCATCTAAGTTAAAACCCTGCTCATTACATGCCAATACCAAAACAATCGATTAGCCGTCATTCGAGTATTACCTCTTTTTACCCGAATACAAAAAAAACGAGGGTTATGATTCATTAACTATATCCATGCGTGTGTGGTCAGGTCTCGGTTCAGGACGTTGCTTGGGGACAAGTGGAATTTGATTTAGATTATTTCGGGATATGTTTAAGGATACAGCTTTAGGTTTACCTGGCATAATCAAGAGTCAGGAAAGATATTTGGAATCAAGATTTCGTTTTAATTTATATAGGTACTCCTCCGCATTGCAATGCGGTGTGGATCAATTTGTGTGGCGCGTTGATATCTTAGCTGAGTAAAAAAGAGTCCCTGGTGCCATGTTACTTAGATTGGAGCATCTTCCAAGTATACCATTCTCCTCTATACATTTATTAGCCGTCATTCAAGTATTAACTTGTTTACATTAATATAAATTATCATCCATGTGTGTGAGGGCAGAAAACCGTGGCGTGGAAACGCTGAGGGGCAGTACGGGCGGAGAGCAGCGCGCGGCGTACATGCGCGGCGTCCATGTGCAGTAATTTGTTTATTTTACAGAATCCAGAATTTAAAAAAAAATTCAAATTGAAAAAAGTCACCACATTTTGTTGCTCCCCGTTCTCGCTGTGGTCTAAGACGAAACCGTATAATGAAGTACTTACATATTGATTATCACCCCGCACTTGTTGTAACTTCCGCCCCGCCCACTGATTAGGTTAAGCCCCAGAGGCTCAGCGGTAGTGGCGTCCGTCATTGCGACTAATCAATTTCCCATAGATATTGTTTTGATGAATTTAATCTGTACCGTACACTGAAGTTAAACCTAGCCATTTTATTGACGACAGAGATAATAAGACACGTTCACAACAAGAAGAAATGAATTAGATTACTCTTGCGAATTTAATAAAGATATTGATCAAGCACATTTTTTTGGGAGTGCTATTTTAAATTTAAAAAAACTTGAGAGGTGTCAAGGGACACAAGGATGGAGCGAAATTCCTTTCGAATAATTAGTGAAGGAATTGTAATAAAATTTTATTTTTTACATAATGACGGCCACCTTTTCCAATTCTGACAGCGGGTATGTACTCTAAGACCACGCGGCCTCTCAGATATCGATTTTCAAAGCAATCGGTCCAGTAAATAAAAATTTCAAAATGGCGGCCACCTTTTCCAATTCTGACAACGGGTATGTACCTACTCTAAGACCATGCGGCCTCTCAGATATCGATTTTGAAAGTAATCGGTCCAGTAAATAAAAATTTCAAAATGGTGGCCACCTTTTCCAATTCTGACAACAGGCATGTACTCGAAGACCATGCGGACTCTCAGATATCGATTTTGAAAGCAATCGGTCCAGTAAATAAAAATTTCAAAATGGCGGCCACCTTTTCCAATCTAACAACGGCTATGTACTTGGAGACCATGCGGCCTCTCCGATATCGATTTTGAAAGCAAAAAGTTCACTAAATAAAAAGTTCTAAATGAAAATGATAACGTGTTATTCATACTTACATACATAAAAAACATCGACCAGTCCCAACAGACGGCACCCGTTCACGAGTATGACGCATGCATGCATATATAAAAAACATCGACCAGTCCCAACAGACGGTTCACGAGTATGACGCATGCATGCATATTGATTGCCGCATGCGTACCTACTTTACAGATTTATTGTTTTTACAGTTTGCATTAGCCGCACCCTATCTGTCCCTCTTCCTCGGCAGGATTCAGATACTTGTATATATCGATCGATTTATGAATATAAACTTACCCACGGCGCACCTCTGACTTTTCGTAAGTTATGTGCATATTATAAATTAATTATCAGTTGCTAAAACGGCGAGGGAAAACATCGTGATGAAACCAGCACACCTGATAGATTTTTCAATGGTTTAAACTCTGATACCAGGTTGTTTATCAACCATACGATAAGAAGAAGATCATTAACTCAACCTATACTCCTTTCATGGCATGCTTCCCACTGGCATGGGTTCTTCATGCTTCCTACGCACAAAATGGGTTCTTGTTTAAACCATAATATTATCGAATTTCCGTTCTTTTGCATCATTAACTTGTCA
Source organism: Protodeltote pygarga (assembly GCA_936450705.2). Lineage (NCBI taxonomy): Eukaryota > Metazoa > Arthropoda > Insecta > Lepidoptera > Noctuidae > Protodeltote > Protodeltote pygarga. Next base: position 19,234,841 of record OW388248.2, read on the forward strand.
GTAACAGATTATAATGTCACATTACTAATAATAAAATCTGAACTAGTCATCACTTGCCCTAATCTTTAATATTCTTATACTAGTTACACACACGAAGAATCAATATCTGAAAATATCTAAATGACTTACCTTTGTTCCCTAACAACTACGGGTTCTAACTACAGGTTGCGAAATAATGAACGCAGGATATGTTTTGGGGTGAACAAATAAAAGGCGTTTGAGCGAAATATTTACAAGAATTATTTCAATCATTTTTAAAAATCGTCACACAGAGTTACTTTTATCAGAACAATAAACAACTTGATGCGAAGTAATCGCTCGATGGCTACTTGTTGCACATACGTGGGCATCAGCAAAGAAAGCACGTTGCAATGTCTTGTATGGGACGGTTTTCTGTAACAGAAAGACAGCCGAAATGATTAGTGATGCTCGAACAATGAGCAGAATGCCCACACAAGAAGGAAAAAAAAAATTTTGTAATGTACAAATATGTAGATATAATTACTTACCTTACAGTTTATTCGGACGCCAATCATGCATTGTAATACCACATTTTAATTATTTAAAATTTAAATCGCATTCGAATCTAAAGTTTTTTCATCCATGACCACCGGTGACTTTGCATACTCGTACGAAAAAAAAATAATTAGTGGCTAGCATACTTTACTATTTGCCAGGCCTTTTTTTTATTTCTGTACCCAAAAGGAGAGGGAGAGCAAAAGGAAATCCTATTACCGTCCATCCATTGTTAAGACAATGTCTGTTCATTTCAATGTGCCATTAACAAGAAGAAATGAATTTGGTTATGGTTACGAAAATAATAAAGATCAATTGATCATACATATTTTATTTGGAAAGCTATTTTATAACAAATTTAATTAGCATCTCTATCACACCCACCATAACACCCACACTATCTCTAGCACGGTAGCGAGCTGATAAGGAATCCGCGACGGAGGTAGGGCAGCGCGACGGTGGTCTGTTGCGAGGCGTCCATAAAATCAATGCCATGTATTACCATCACCATTTTGGAGATTATTCGAAACCATGCACGAAGTTTTTAAAAAAAATATAAATTTAATATTCGAGTTTTTTTTTAACGTAATGTTAAATAACATTAAATTCCTTGCAAACTTGTCAATAAGAAAAGACAAGAAATGTCTCGGTCATTCATTTTGAAAATCATTTATACATCATAACAATTGATCAATTTATATTTTAATTCATTTATAAATGTTACCTAAATAAATAAAAACCTATTTCCGCATTTCTTTGTTAATTAAGATAGATATGGTTTATTAAAATTAAGTATCATTTTGTGTTACTTAAATACGGAATAAAAACTTACAAGTCATTATGGAGCACTTCTGCTTCACCAACTAACTACACCGTTTGCGAAGCCGTACTTCGATTTTCTATTTTTAAGGCACTATGTTCCCCTCTGCCCCCTGTCCCCTCTCACGGGCATGCGCCTTAACAACTACACGAAACAAGTGGCTTAGCGGTTAGGCGTCTACTCTCTGTGATCAGGGTTCGTTTCACGCACGCGACAAATATTTTATATAGCACTCATTGATTCAGAGTTGGACGTAATTTTACAAAAGACGATTTCGAAGAGCACAAATCCCGGATGAGATTATGATTAGATGAATTGAGCACTACACTTAAATTATTAGAACACTGTCACTGTCACGTTTTAGTTTTTAGTCAAATTTAAAAAAGATATAGAGGCAGCTTCCCTTCCCAGTCCCCTTTGAACGACCTCTATGGCACACCTTGTACCCCTTTCGGTATGTCCACTCTTAAAACCTTTTTTAAGAAATATCGTCACTGCTTCGAAAGATGTTATTAAAAGTAAAAGGAAATATCAATAAATATCTCAAAGAACATCTAAATAACTAATGACGCAACATCCGCAACCTCCGACCTACGCGCACCGCCATTTTGAAAATCCGGGAACAAAGAAACGTTGGACCCAATTATAAAAATTTAGTTCAGCATTTCCACAATTCTATATTCAAATGTAACACAAACAGGAATGAATTGGTACTCACCTGAGACAATCTGCAGTTGCACAATCTCTAATTGTCTGAGAAAAAAAATTGGAGCTCTCACGGAGACCGCGGAGACGTCCAGCCGCCAGGCACCACTGGAAAATCCTGGCGAAATAATGATCGATGAGTTGCAACAGTTCCTGAAAGAGACGCAAAATGCATCTCGATATGATCTCAATTTGTGCAATTTAAAGTTGTCGTACAATCCACGCTCATAAACAAACAAAAGTAAACCTTAAAATCAAGCTATTAAAGTTTCATAATCACTGAACTGTATGGACAGAAGTGTATGTTAGTGTAGAACAGACTCCAATATTATTCCTATGTAGTTGTAAATCGTTACAGCCGGTCAAGAGCGGTGCGCAGTGCGCAGGTACACAGTGGGCTAAAATCCGATATCCTAAGCTTTAATAAAAAACATTACCCAAACGATAAAAGTGACTTTTTTATTTCCCACAAGGAAGAAGGTTATCAATTTACTACGTATCTTTTTAGTCCAGTCATTTGGTAGTTTTACCTGGAAAGTTTTTAGGGAGTCATGAAAATTGGTATCTTTATAGATTTTGATGTGCTCTTTCCGAATTTTGACTTTGCCACCTCGTAACTTTGCGGCGCTCGTATGCCAAAACGATTGATCGTAGAAAAATATTGTTTAGGCATAAATTGTAGGAAATTTTCTCAGCTTTAATGTTGTCCAAAGTATTTTTATCGTAAAATGAGTAGGAAATGAGATATTGTCGAAAAACTGCAATTTGGCGCCATTTTTCCAAGATGGCGGCGTATGCGCAAAAGTTACGAGGTGGCAAAGTCGAAATTCGGAAAGAGCACATCAAAATCTATAAAGATATCAATTTTCAAGACTCCCTAAAAACTTTCCAGGTAAACCCCTTTTTTCGTACCAAATGACTGGGTTATTTTAACAACAAAAACGTTTACAATCGATGGCTAATTATCGGGGTGATTTTTAACTGCAAGTGCGTAAAAGTTAGCTAGCTTTTTGCAAAAGACGACAAAAAATCTCCATTGAGATTGGCCACTGTGACCGAAATTCGGTTAGGAGGATATTATTACTTTAGGTTTCGATACTTATGTAGATATATACATAACCTATATGAACTGACTTCCCGTTGTACAGGCCACGGTTTTCCATACTGTTCCCAAACACCTTAGTAATGTCCGTTGGCAACTTTCTCAAATTTGATGGATGCGGGCAACGATACGATACGAGCGTTGTCATGGTACGACATTCTTTTTTGCAATTTCTTTTTCCTTTCTAAGGCAGTGCATGTATGTATTAAAAATCATTTATGTTATTAAATATATACTAATACGGCTTTACTCACGCATTGATTTCGGGGAATGCTTGACTAGTTTCGAACTCAAACGGAGTCCATTTTCAAGAGCGAGTGTATACACGGTGGTGTTTGAATTCCAAACTAGTCGGGCATTCTCCGAAATCAATGTGTTTCAATATGTGTGTATTAATATTTAATATACGACTCACGAAAGTTATTATTATTTCGCCAGTTTTGAAATATAAGCATTACATAAATTAATATTAATTATGCAGCCAGCATTTTGGGAACGTTGCCTACAGGTAGCGGTCTTTTAGATTAAGTTTATCTTTTTAATTAGTTTATATAGATAGTTTATTTCTAGGTGTATATATAGTTAGTTGTTATTATTATTGTGCTCGACCTTTTATCTATTTCAATAAATATAAATTATTGATGTTAATTATTCATAAATTACATTAATACGTTTATGTATTACTTGATTCTTCGAGAACTATGTCGATCAAAATCAGCGTTAAAGAAGCAATTGCCAATTGGCATAATTCTGAGCTGACCAATTAAGTTAACAGATAAATTGGACGTTTACAATTCAATCGTTACGTCGACGTACGAGCTCGGGTGCAATCATTCTGTGATCTTCAATAAATATAATATGGACACTGGAGAGTTTTGTACGCGCATTGCGAGGTAGAAAAATCGGAAAAAGGAGTTCTCGACATATTATCAGGCTGGCTTGACGATGGATTATCAATAAACTGGCTCCACTACGATGAATGCGCAAGTGAAACTCGTACTGACTGACTCGTATCTTCGTGTGTGTGTGCGCATTGGTTACAAACCCTCTTTGAAAGCACGTGGATGCGGGTTTAAACCTGCCATGTACCTATGAGACTTTGTCAATGGCATAAGTGCTTGCTTTCTTAGTTAATCTAAGACACCACTAACTAACGGTGAAGGAAACATCGTGAGAAAACCTGGAATTAATCGTCAACACGCAGTGAGCTAACGTGGTGATCAATGCTCGATCATTCTTGGTATGAGAAGAGGCTTTTGCCCTGCAGTGGGATAGTTACAGGCAGGTTTATTTTCTGCTCTGGACCTAATTAGTGAGCCAATTTGCGTAATCATTTTATTTAAAGAATATAGTAACTTCTAAATGGTTTCATTATCATATTATTTTTAAGATCTAATGACGAATTTTATAGATACAGAGTGGAACTCCTCAACGGATGTTAGTAAAACTTTCGTAACCACTAATATTACTTTGTCTGTATACAACTTTCGAAAACCTGGGGGAGTTTGTCCTCTCCTCGCCAAACTTAAATGTATTATGTAACCGACGCACGTCCCGGTTGGGGTTCCTATCTTATCGTATGTGAAATTTATTGTTATACGAGGGTGGGTGTCATCCAATACGAAGTTCTTTTAGTCCCTTATATAAAAGGCATATCATCCAAAAGTTTTCTCCTATAAGTTTTATGAGATTCTATAACTCATGTTTCGATAAAAGCGATTCTAAACCATGGCAGCAATGGAGTTTCTATTTATCCTATCTATTTTGCAAAGCCTCCTTTTATTATATTATCGACTCAAATATTTGACTACTTAACCTATAGGTTAAGTAGATTTAATTTAATTTTTAATGGGATATAAACCCTTCTAATAATTTTTCACGACTGCTTATAATTATTATTATTTTTCCTACCACTTACGCACCTGTAAATCTGTTTTCCCATTTTATTATGCTGATTTTAGGCACGCACAAGTCGAAATTTTGACAAAAAGCATTGTCTATAGAAGTCACGTTTCAGCCCACTGTGCAGCGTGGGGCACGGGGTGCGCAGTCCAATGTCCTTGCGCTAATTTCCCTGGAGCTTGGTAACAATAAAAGTCCCGTGGGATGTAGAAGCTACTTCGACAACGTGATTTACTTTTATATCGAGGTACTCATTATTCTGGTTTTTGCTCCTAACTTTCGTTTACTCTGCTTCGTATAATTACTTACTAGTAATTCTATTTAATTAGCTCAAGTTTTACATATCATTACTTATAATAATATAACTGAACTGAATATTCCATTATTTATATCTCCTTCTTCTTTTCTTATTTTTGGCAACAAAGTGGACTTATAGACTACTAACTCTGCCAGTGTCAAGTATTTTTTTTAATTCAAGTAAATAAAATGTAAAATCATGCCATGTCTATTGTCTACAACAAAAGAATCTATTTATATCTCGTGTTGATAAAGAGGTGACTGACAGTGAGTAGTGACATTGCAGATTACATATTATTATCTAAGACACAGACGTCAGTATCGATTAAGAAAATTATGATGAAAAAAGAAAGAAATTATAGTGCCTATAAAATCTGTGTACCACAACACAAACTCGCAATGTTTTTTGATGATAGCCTATGGCCAGAAGGCGTAGAGTAACAGCATTCTAAAGGTCATTGCAAGTGAACAGGACTCAAGTATCCTGAAAATTCAAATTCAATATGAAATGTTCATTGTGTAGTTTTGTTCAACACAATGTTGCAGTGTAGGTGTTATAGGTATGTGCATTCAACAGATGTATTAAGATTATGTATGCCCCATTTTTCTTGCCTGCCTTGGGTTGTGAGCAGACTTAGCGTACTGGTGTAAAAAAAAGAATATTGCTTTTGATTTGATATTTATTTTATTTTATTTTTTTATGTTTTTTTTTTTATTTATTGATATTTGATAAAAAACTATACTAATAAAATACTAATATTTTATTATCTTCACGTAGTACGTTTCACTTTTTCATTTGGAGTTGTGGTAAGTTGGTTTTGCAGTCTGGGTCAAATGGGTGGAAGTGGGATGTATTATTATAAGTACATTTATTTAGTTTTGTTGCGCTCACTAAAAACATTTTGTTACTATAATCTTCTATACTTATAAAATGGTAACGTGACTGACTGACAGACAACGCACAGCCTAAACCGGTGGACCTAGGGATTTGAAATTTTGAGACAATATTCTTTATATACCGTAGGGGTGCACTAAGGAAGGATTTTCTGAAACTCCCCCCCTAAGTAGGTAAAAAAGGGGGTAACAGTTTGTATGTAAATCCGTCATTCTTAACGTTAAATGAACGAAACTTGGTATTCAGCTTTTTGGTTGATAAATGAAAGGACAAGCATTGATATAGTTTTTTTAAATCTACTCTTGAGTGGATAAAAAAGGGGGTGAAAGTTTGTATGGAAGATTCGTTATTTTTTAAGTTACAGATGTAAAAAATAAAATAGTAAATAAAAATAGTATTAAGCTTATTCGTTAAAAATAAATAACACGTATATCAAAAAATTTGGATTTTTTCCCCCTGAGGAGATATAAAAGGGGACTAAGTTTGTAGTTATGAAATTATTTTTTTATTTTTTATTTTTATAGACTCACGCCCGTATTCCCCAGAGGGGGTAGGCAGAGGTGTGCATTACACCCACGTTTCGCCGGCTATGTTATAAGTTCCATGTAATAGGGGGCGAGCCTATTGCCATTAACCGGGCACAATTCCAGACTCCGTGCTGCTACTGAGAATTTCCTAATGGAAAAACCCAATAACACTTTGATCGACCCGGGGATCGAACCCAGGACCTCGTGCTCAGCAGTCGCGTTTGCTACCACTAGACCAACGAGGCAGTCAAATTATGAATGTAGTTATGAAATTCCGTTATTAAGCTTGATAATTAGACTTTTATTTATTTATAGACTCACGCCTGTATTCCCCAGAGGGGGTAGGCAGAGGTGTGTAGTACACCCACGTTTCGCCGGCTATGTAATAAGTCCCATGTAATAGGGGGCGAGCCTATTGCCATTAACCGGGCACAATTCCAGACTCCGTGCTGCTACTGAGAATTCCCTATTGGAAAAACCCAATAACACTTTGCCCGACTCGGGGATCGAACCTAGGACCTCGTGCTCAGCAGTCGCGCTTGCTACCACTAGACCAACGAGGCAGTTGATAATTAGGTTTTCGGTTAACAAATAAGACGTGTTTCAGCTTTTTAAAACTTTACCTATTAGGGGGGAAAGGGGGGGGGTAAAAGTTTATGTAGAAAATTCAGTATTAGTAAGAGACATCAAAGTGGCATAATGTGAATAGAAATAGGTGTTAAGTAGGGTAGAGTAGGAGTTGGATAGGATAGGGGTAGGGTAGGGTAGAGTAGAGTAGGATAGGGGTAGAGGTTGGGTATGGTAGGGGTAGGGGTAGGTTAGGGTAGAGTAGAGTAGGGGTTGGGTATGGTAGGGGTAAGGTAGCGTAGGGTAGGGTAGAGTAGGAGTTGGGTATGGTAGGGGTAGGGGTAGGGTAGGGTAGGGTAGAGTAGGGCTTGGGTATGGTAGGGGTAGGGTAGGGTAGGGTAGAGTAGCGTAGGGTAGTGTAGGGTAGGGTAGGGTAGAGTAGCGTAGGGTAGTGTAGGGTAGGGTAGAAAAGCGTGGAGGTAGAATAATCACGCGTACAACGTCGCGCGGGAAAGCTAGTGATAATATGTATATGATGTATCTCATAAAGTGAATTTTTTTTTTGTAAATTTCTTTTGAGAAAATAAAATTCTTTAATCACATTTGTATGACCATAATTTACTTCCCAAAAAACCTCTACTCTGGACCATACCCCGCTTCTGTATCTTTCCATAAGTTATTTTTTCCCTGTGCCTCAAAAAGCACGTAAAGCCATTAGTCTTACGACTGGTCTCTCTCCGGTCGTATCGGATTACCGTCTGATCGACTCTGCGAGTGATGGAATAGAAAGTGCATCTGTGTTTGCGCACACACTTGTGCACTATAATATTATAATCTTTCGTGCGTAGTTCGCTTATTTTCTTTAAGATTGGCTGCTGTCGTCGAAATCAAGTCAATATATAAAGTAATACAATATGTATAACTGCCTCGTTGATAGTAAGCGCGACTGTTTCCATTAGAAAATTCTCAGTAGCAGGCAGCAGCGCGTAGTCTTGAAACGTGCTGGGTAAATGTCAATAGGCTCGGCCCTTATTACAATGGACTTATATAATATCTTCATGACCGAATTTCGGTCACAGCGGCCCGTCTCAACGGAGATTAGCCAACTACGCAGGAGATATTATAGTGCACAAGTGTGTGCGCAAACACAGGTGCACTCTCTATTCCCTCACTCTCATAGTCCGATGGGACGGAAACCGACACGACCGGAGAGAGATCAGGCGCAAGGCCAACGGCTTTACGTGATTTCCGAGGCACGGAGTAAGTGATAATTCATTTATAAAACGCACATAACTTACGAAAAGTCAGAGGTGCGCGCCTTGGGATCGAACTCGAGACCACTAACTTGCCAGTCAACGGTCACCACCACTAGGCTATCACGACTCATAACATAGCCAGCGAAACGTGTACACCTCTGCCTACCCCCTCTGGGGAATACAGGAATACGAGGGCAATACGAGGACATTATACACTTTTACAAATCTCTTAACAATGTTTTCAGTAACAGCTTTCACGAAACAAGAAAACATCCAATTTAAATATCAAGCTGAGTAGAGACAATAATAGTTCCAATCCATAATCATTTTTGCGTCCGCTCCTCGAGTGAGCTTCTCGCAGGGGTGACCTTTCGCTACCTAGTAACCGACCGACCGACGCCGCGACGCGGTGGCGACGGTAGACGTCAACAACGGCAAATCAATCCACACTTTAATGGAATCAAAATAAGAATTACTTTGCAAAACCAACATTATACTTTGTGTCTGATGTCTCATTAAAATATGAATACAGCAAGTCTGAATTGTATTGAATCTTTATTGGATGATCGTTTCAATTCAACGTTTCAAACAGTCATTATTATCATTCTTATAATATTATTTTAACTTGGAAAGAACTTAAAAAAAAGAAATGAAACTAGTTAATTAATTTAAAAGCGCAAATTCATCCAATCCAAACTAATATTATAAATGCTAAAGTAACTCTGTTTGTCTGTCTTTGCTTCACGCCTAAACTACTGAACCGATTTGTGTGAAATTTGGTACAGACATAGTTTGGAACTTGAGAAAGGACATAGGATAGTTTTTTTTACAAAAACAAAAAAAAAATATTCCGGACATACAGCGCCATCTATTGGTCAAGTCAAAGTCACTATTCAAAAGGCAAAAGCTAGTAATAGATAAGTGTAGAAAAACAATCAATAATTTATATAACATCTTCCTCATCTTCCTAGCCTCATTGTTCCCAAACTTTGTTCAGTCCTTAGTCGGCTTCCAATCTAGCCAGATACAGTTGAAGATCAGGTGGGTAAGAAACCGCTAAAAATCCACCGGGAAAAGTATTAGTCGCGTTTTGAACGTGACTAATAGGTACTTCCCTGTTTTTTCAGTCACGTGAGGTTTGCGACGCCCCGCGTGACTTGCTCTTGAAAATGGAGCTCCATTTGAGTTCGAAACCAGTCGAGCAATCCGGAAATCAACACATGAGTAAAGCCGTAAAAATATTGAATTTGTACAAACCCACGAATTTCAAGTAAAGAATATTAAACTTCAATAAGACTATCCAAATATATTCACAAATAAACGTTTGAGCTTGTAAAAATGCTTGGACAGCAATACTGTTCTTTGTTCCCTTAAAGCGTATCGTCGTAATGACCGGGCTCTACTCCAAAAATCTAACAACGATGTTTCGGATCGGAACGTAATAATGAAGACCATCAAATACAATCCTTACCACCAAAATACCACTGTTTAATTGTACTTATTACTTTCATCTATCGCTTCGTTACAAATCTATAAAAAAGAAAACAATCTATTAGAAGGTAATTTAACTAACAAACATGCGATACGACAATCGAAGATTCGTTGTTAAAGTAGGGTCAGTGCATCTCGCTTCTGTGTGCGATAGATTTCTTTTCACATAACGCTCATTTTTATATCCGAACTGAGCAATGTTAAGTTTGTAGCAACTATCGAGTTTAGCCATAGCTGGCGTTACTAGACACTGTTTTTAATCAGTTTTCATTTGATATTAAATTTCATATTAAAAAAGAAAGATTTTTGCCTATAATAATTCTTCCAAGCTTATTACAGTATTACTCACGAAAGTTGTTATTTAAAAAAGTATGTTGTTATTAGTTGATACCCGCGGCTTCACTTGTGTGGTATGTAGAGTCGTGATAGCCTAGTGGTGGGGACCATTGACTGGCAAGTCAGAGGTTTCGGGTTCAAACCCAAGGCGCGCACCTCTGACTTTTTGTAAGTTATGTGCTTTTTATAAAATTAATTATCACTTACTCCGTGCCTCGGAAAGCACGTAAAGCTGTTTGCCCTGCGCCTGATCTCTCTCCGGTCGTGTCAGATTGCCGTCCTATCAGACTATGAGAGTGAGGGATTAGAGAGTGCACCTGTGTTTGCGAACACACTTGTGCACTATAATATCTCCTGCGTAGTTGGCTAATCTCCGTTGAGATTGGCCGCTGTGATCAAAATTCGGTCAAGAGGACATTATTACGTTGAAGAAGTAATAATTATCTTCTAGATAATGACCGGGGGTACTAACATTGGTCAAGAAGATGGATTTTTCTAGAAATGCTTTGAATATTACATACGTACCTAGTTATTTTTTTCGGGATTTGCTTGTGCTTGTATAGCTTTCAACTAATTATTAAAGTTAATGATTTTAATTTTAGCCTAGTGGTACGACCGTCGACTGACAAATCAGAGGTCTCGAGTTCGATCCTACTGATCTGATCTGACTGTCAAAGATCTTTATGACAACCGGTTTAGCGTGCTTTCCGAGGCACGGAGCAGGTGATAATTAATTTATAATTCACACATAACTTACGAAAAGTTAGAGGTGTGCGCTTTGGGTTCGAATCTGAGACCTTTGACTTGGCAGTCCAACACGGTCATACCACTAAAGTGAAGTTGAAGTGAAGTACCTAAGTAATATAAATTTAGAGATGTGATTTGGTTATTAGACTTTGCCAAAGGATAAAAAAAAATAAAACGAATTAATTGTCACTTTTTATTCATACACATCAATATTAGATATTTAAAATCACTGGAATATTGGTGGTTTCTTTTATACATTGCACTTAACACAATATTAGGCCCAGTGTAAATCTTTGTTTTATCTAAAATGTTTAACGGTTTGTAAATTCCTGTCAGAGGGCTACAGGTAAAATTGTGATACCAGATTGTTTATCCACCTTACAATAAGGAAAATACAGAAGATTATACTTAGGTAGTAATTAATGTATAATTGATGTACCTACTCTACGATCTACTATGATCTACAAATCATAGACAATACTACAAAATTTAATTTAAGCTTAATTACTATAGAAATATTATCATTTATTCATTTAAAATACTTCAAAAATACATTTTTAAATATAACTATATAAAAAAATAAAAATATACATTTCAAAATATAAAATATAGCCCACCGGTTTCGGGAACAGGGTCCAGCTACCGGTGCAGCGGCGTCAGGGCTCTAGAGAGAGGAACCTCCTGACTGTGCGAGCCGTGTCCAGGAGTAGTACATTATTATTATAACATTTATTCATTTATATTACATATAAAATACATTAAAAAAAATATAAATATACATCCAAAAATATAAAATATAGTAGCCCATCGGTGTCGGGAACAGGGTCCAAGCTACCGGTGGTTAGGGGTCCAGAGAGAGGAACCTTCTCACAATTATTATTATTAACTATGGAATAGCCAATTCTGCCTTTATTTTGATAGTAAGATATTAATCTATTTGAGAAAGACTTGAATGAGATTTACGCAGTCCAGAGAAGATTGGCACAAGGAAGACAGAGCTTATCGAATAGTGAGTCGATACTGGCTGATGGTGAAGAACATGTAATAGAGAACGAGCAACATTGTCCGAAACATGGTATAATAATAAACTTCAGCGATAACGACTAACTTACATAGAGTCCTGTCTAAACAATGTTATATCTGTCATACAAAAATTCCGTGGAAAAAAACCATTTTTTTTTATATAAAGCTGGCAATATATGACAATATTATTTAGGTACGGAAAAAGAAGAAGAAGATTAATTCTTGATTTAAAAACTCTTTGCGCCAGTAGCGCCATCTTTGACCATTTATGAGTGAGTGGATTTTAACAAATTACTTTAAAGTATGGTTTTTTAATTTATTCGTTCCAGACACGCGAAACTTACAATATTATTATGATTATGTATACATAGATGTAGATTTTTTTCTTTATTAGGGGCTTTGTCGCTTTGCGATAATGTCGCCCATAGATGTAGATATCAATCGATGTTTATTGGTACAGTTTATTGGAAGAGGCGTCAGGATTTTATTATACCATGTTCCCTGTGTCTTTTCTAATTAAAAGGGTAAGTTTAACGGTAAAAATACCTCTACGAGTTCACAATTCGGACAATTAATAAGTTATGATATTAATCAATATGTATTAAGTAGGCATTCATTGACACAAATTGAGTAACGAATTTTAGACTTTGTATTTTGAAGTTGTAAGAAATTATGTAGGAACTATGTTACTATGTAAAGTTACGTTGTTTCTCTATAATAAATAATAATACAAACAATATATAAAAATCTATTCGCCTTCCTGTTCTGAATCGATTTCAGAATCCGCAGGCTCTATGATTTTTAATAACTCTGCCATGATGCTCTCGTTGACGCTAATGATCTTGGTGATGATGTTGGCAGTTTCAGTGTCTGCGAATTGAGGGTATTTCTTCAACATCATCATGATACTTGTTTCAGCAACATGTTCCACCAGGCGTTGGTAGTGCCCACTCTCTCCAGAAACTTGCGAATCTTGAGATAAATCCTCCTCTGGAATTCGAGACAAAATAGAATTGAATAATTTTTAATTTTTTAAACAATTACATTATTATTTATTTTGCTAAAGGCGTAGGTACGAATATTTTTGTTTCTAATCGCTTGCGAACATGTAGCGCGAGCTTGGATCTATTTATCGAATTATTATCGAAAATTTATCAATATTAAACGTCAAATTTGACACAATTCAAAGAACTTTATGTCAAACTTGACGTTTAAAATTGATAAACGTTCGATAAAAAGTGGTGCTCGCACCCATTGTCTTGTTTTTTATCGTATCGTTGATGAACAACCTGGGGTCAAAGTTTGACATAGCTTGTGTTGTTTTCCTTACGATAGCCTGTGTGTGCTAAGACCTTTGGCTGGCAAATCAGAGGTCTAAGGTTCGAATCCAAGGCACGCATCTCTAACTTTTCGGTAGTTATATGCGTATTATTTAATTAATTATCACCTCACGGATCATTTATCACACACGATTGGCACACAAGTAAATATGCGTAAATGTGTATTTAGTGAAAGATTAATACCTATATAAGATTTAAATATTGTAAATAAATTCATTACGTAGAGGCCGACTTTGGCATTACGCTATCATTACCTCTCACTGCGGCCAAGATACCTCATGAGTAGATAAACGGAATATCTACTCATGTGGTCAGTACAAATCGGTCTTGCGAGCCTGCTTGACCGGCAGTGAGAAAACCCTCTCTCCTGTGTACATTGCACCACGTACGCACCCCTTGCTAATTTCCGTCTGTTGCCTAAGGTCTCCTGGAGGCTTAGTCAATTATTGGACAGATTAAGTGGAAATTCAGCAAAAATATTAGATAAATACCATTAGGTTTTAGAGTATACTTAAATTATCACAGTAATTATGGGGTATGAGCAGTAGCGTAATAAGTATAGTTACCGAAATCCACGCGAATGTAGGATTAGATTCTATTCGTTTGACCACGTGACAACAATAATCCTATACATTTATTTCGTTTTCTATAGCGTTAGCGATTGTAGATAGTCAACTTGGCTAAACCCCCAAGTAACAGACTTCCTGATCTTTATAATTATTTATAACTAGCTTCCGCCCGCGACTACATTCGCGTGGATTTCGGTAACCATAGTACTTATTACAATACTGCTCATTTCCCATAATTACTGTGATAATTTATACTTTAAAACCTAATGGTATTTATCAAATATTTTTGCTGAATTTCCACTTAATCTGTCCAATAATTTTAGCGCCAACTTCTGACAGACAAGCAGCGAACAAAGTTTCTAAAAACTATATTATTCGGCTTCAGTATCGTTCCCCAAACATGTAGCCCTTACTTTTTTCCAAAAATATTCAAGGCACAGTTTTTACTTCGTTACGATTATTTATATTGAAAAAAAAAATCTGTGCCTTATATTTTTGTGTGTTGTCTTATATACCTATTCTTATATATATATATTTATATAAATATATAAGAAAAGGAAGGTTGCGTGCGAGCGTTGGTTAATTTAAATCAATGAATTAATCTGTGCCCGTACTTATACAACAATCGATGTACTTTAGGAGTATACTTCTCAATCCATTATCTTCAGAATCTGGCGGATGTTGAGCTGATTCCTCGTCTGGAAATCGAGACAAAACAAAATTTTCTAAGTAATTATTTAAGTATTGTATTATATTATATTATTATATCTATATCTGCCTAGCCTTTTCCCAACTATGTTGGGGTCGGCTTCCAGTCTTACTAGATGCAGCTGAATACCAGTGTTTTACATGGAGCGAATGCCTATCAGACCTCCACAACCCAGATACTGGGTTACACAATACCCCTTGGTAGGGCGGGCAGAAATGTGGTCATCATGGCTCTAAAGGTATAGATACCGAGAGTTAGGTCTTTTTTAGTCTGGTTTTTAGACTTTGGGTTTAAACTCTATCTCTACGTTTTTTTTATGTTCACAATACTATACAACCAGATTTTTTAATAGGGCTGAACTCTCAAGGTGAGCAGGGCTTTATGTAACGGTCATGTTTAGTTTGATATGCACCCTGCTTATCTAAGCAAATCAAGAAAAACCAGTTGATTATAAGGAGATAATAATATCGGTTTATTAAAGTAAAAAAAAAATTTTGCCCGACTCGGGATTAAATCAAGGACCTCGTGTTTAGCAGTCCTGCTTGCTACCACTAAACCAACGAGGCAAAGTAATACCAGCTTCAAAGTGTTTAAAATAACACAAAGCGTTTGTTTTGAAGTCGGTGCTAAGGCATAGGAGGTGTTTAATCTGGAACCTGCTTAAAATTCTAAAACGTTTTTGTATTATTTCTAGCTTTTTAGTGCTTTGAAGTCGGTATTACTTATACATACATACATAGACTCACGCCTGTTTCCCAGAGGGGTAGGCAGAGACAACGGATTTCCGCTTGCTACGATCCTTGCATACCTCTTTTGCCTCATTCACTCTCATCATGTTCATGTATGAAGAACTCGTCGGTATTAGTTATATTTAAAAAAATACCTGATAATTAAGGCAGATCTTTATGAGATAATAATTACTTTGGTTAGATAGCTATTTATTACTTACTTGGTTCATCTAAGACCTTAGCGAGGGTGCGCACTACGAACTCCACAGCCTCCTAGAAAGAAAGAAATAAAGATATTTCTTAAAAACCTTAAGATTAAATAATCATTAATTGATTAGTAGCATCGACCGTGTAATTAACTCAAACAAAAGCATTATATATCGTATCTTTGCACTTGGTTTTCGAAAAGTTGGTAAAATAAACCAAACATTGCACGTGGTCCAGGCAGACCACGAGAGCACGTCAAGGAAACGACAGGACTTACAAATAAATAAATATTTGTACGCAACGAATCCGTTGAAGTAGTTTCATTATGTAGCACATGTTAGCTTATTAAATATTAAGTATTATTTAATAAGAAATTTGAAAAAAATCGTGGGTTCAAATCCAATCCGTATCAGTTTTTTTTTTTTTCAAATTTCTTACTAACTAATTATAGAAGTTTTTAAACTTTCGCGAATTGGAATCATGTTTTAAATATTATTTCGGGTCTATTCGCGCACAGATAATTCAAAATAGTCAAAGCGTACTATCGCGGAGAGAGTGAAAGAGCACATCGCTGCGGTAAAGCACCGTCAGGTGAATAAATCGGCGATAGCCGAGCACCTAATCGAATCGGGACCAAACCACTGGATTGAGCTACACAAACCAAAAATCCTTTCCACTGATCGTCATTTCTACCCTAGAATTGTTCGTGAAGCGGTTGAAATTAAGAAATATAAAAATTTCAATCGGGAAGATGGATACAGGTTGTCTCCAGCATGGAATCCAGTCAATAGTAGGTGTTCGGGTCGGAATTTTTCTTCCTGTGAGTCTAAAGAAACTGTTAGCATTGTGTGTCGTGATTGGGACAGTTACGTTTCACAAAATCAAACGCGGGTAGTTGAGAAAACCACCCGCAGCTCAAGACGATGACACCCGCATACAGCAGTCTTCTCGTGACCACGGTCAATGCAACTTGACCGAAACGTCGAGGTCAGTTCAAAAATGACTATTTTGAATTATCTGTGCGCGAATAGACCCGAAATAATATTTAAAACATAACTAATTATAGTTTCATCATGTTAAATGTACACGTAAGTTTGAGACAATATAAATTATCGCTCTTGCTACAACGTTGATGGAAAACATCGTGAAGACACCAGCACACCTGAGAGAATTTTTAACGGTGTGTCAAATCATGGGCCTAGCCAAGTTGACTATCTACAATCGCTAACGCTATAGAAAACGAAAGAAATGTATTGGATTAGATTCTATTCGTTTGTTTTGACCACGTGACATAACAATAATTCTGTACATTTCTTTCGTTTTCTATAGCATTAGCGATTATAGATAGTCAACTCGGCTAACTCGGCCTGGGGGCTGTTGTTCAATAACATGTTGTTGAACAACTATACGATAAAGAAAGAAGATTGTAAAGTTAATTCTATGGTACTGAAACACCAATGTTTCTCTCAGCACTCACGAGAAATAAATTTATAAATATTATATATAATATTATACTAATATATAAATATTGATACGGCTTTACTCACGTATTGTTATAAATATTTAATAAGAAATTTGAAAAAACAACTGATACGGATGGGATTTGAACCCACGATCTTCGGCGTTCCGTGCCGACGCTCTAACCGCTGAGCCACCGTATCCCATCAGAATCAGTCGAAATTTCAAATCTCTTTATACGCCTAGGGCGTGTGGTAATATGGTAATATACGCCTAGGCGTATAAAGAGATTTGAAATTTCGACTGATTCTGATGGGATACGGTGGCTCAGCGGTTAGAGCGTCGGGACCTCACTGCTGGTCAGCAGTCCCATTCCATTGGGCCATTGGGGCATTCCCCGAAAACAATACGTGAGTAAAGCCGTATCAATATTTATATATTAGTATGACTCACGAAAGTTATTATTCTAAAATATAAATTTAACAACTTACGTCTTTTTTGGTGTTTTCCATTACTTTCGTTGCAAATTCGATAAATCCTCGACCAAGCTCACGACAAATGGTAAGCGCGTTGCTTCTGTAAATAACAAATGAATAAATGAATATAATCTAAAGGTATACGCTTGTTGTTGCGTTTGCGTCTAATACCTATTCATCGATTATGTATGTATGCTAAGGGGGGGGGGACCGGACCCCAACCCCCCCCCCCCTTAAATACGTACCGTAAAGACACCAATCCATTTTTTTTTGTTTTAACTGATGCGGTGTTTTAACTTAATTATTAACGCATACGATACGTGAAGCGAAAATTGTGGGTCCCTTTTTTTTTACGTGATCTCTCTCAGTTAGGTATAGCTAAAATGATTAAGTTGTTAAAGCCACTGTTCTTTGTTACAAACAACCGGAAGCAAGTCAGTAGTAGTTTTATTTGAAAATCGTACTTATTACTATTGAGATAAGATCCTTAAGTTTTTACTGATGTCTCGTCCACAAGTTGCCAGTGTGCCATTTTTACACACAACGACAATAATTTAAATGTTTATTTCGCACCATAGCTTTCCAGACACTATCAGTCGGAGCACACATTTTCACCATAAAATATAAAAGAACGAAACTCACTCACTTCGATCAGAATAATCAGGTACTTCAAATTGAAAAGTGACCACCGACAGCGGATCTTCACAGCTAAGTGCAGCGCTTTCCTGCGAGCTCGATCAATAAAACCAAACATGCGCGCGGCATCTCTCTAGAATGATCCAGAAAATATATTCCGTTACAAACCTAACATCGGCGTCACCACTTGTTTTGCAATTTAAATTAAATATTTTACATAAAGCTCTTAATGGTAGTTAAACTGAATTATTTATTTTAAAGCTATATGTAATACCAAACAATGACGTAACAACGAAGGATCGTTTTGTGCCTGAACCTCTATCTAAAAGGACGGGGTTAATAACATGATGGCAATAGAATCATCTTTAATTTATCATGTTTACGTTCGTAAGTTCTAGGTACAAAGATAAGATTATGAAGTTATTTTGGGGAACACTTTGACTGCCACGCCGCAGACACAATTCAATTTTTATTGATTGTTAGTCAACGGTGACTGACGTGGAGTTAAAAACATGATTCAGTTTCATTTACGACATTATTTTTATAGACAACGCCATCTAGTATGGCGATAAAATACTACCTCTCTGCATAGCTGCATGGGTGCATCTAGTTTAAGCGAACGTTTTAGTTTCTAGACTTGCTTGCCAGACTTGCTGAGGGCGCTATGTCTGTATACTTAGGTAACGCTATTCCCTTGATTAAATAAATAAACCAGCCTAAAACTATCCCACTGCAGGCTACTGGCATCTTCTCATACAGAAAATGATCGAGCTGCAGGTACCTACCTCTTCACTACATAGTATTAAACAAAGTCGCTATCCGCCGTCTGTCTGTCCCTATGTATGCTTAGATCTTTAAAACTACGCAACGGATTTTGATGCGGTTTTTTTAATAGATAGAGTGATTTTTAAGGAAGGTTTATGTGTATAATACAAAAAAATGTAAATGTGTAGAGAAACACTGATAAATTTAGAGGTTTCTAATGTGATGTCGTAAATAAGCACGTTTTTTTTTAACACAGCTGTGAACGTTGTGTATAAGGACATTCTGTAGTAGGTATATTTACATAAGCATTGCACCCGTGCGAAGCCGGGGCGGGTCGCTAGTCTTATATGAAGACAGAATTAGCATTAATCGCCACATTAGCTCATGTTTTTTCGCCGCTAGTAAATTGGATCGAAGACTGTCAAATAAAATATTTTGTCTGGCTGTAATTTGACTGTTTACGATCCAATTTCGTTAAAACAATATTGGTTTGGTACTACAATTGACACCATTCTCTTATTTCGAGGTAACAAAGACTAGAATCGCTGAGTATCTTTTACAACTGACGTGGCAAACCGTACAAAGCATTTTGGCACTTATTGTAAGGAAACGATTGTGCCATGCCATTGACATTGGGGTAACCGTGCTGTAGGGGGCGTATTTTCGGTGCGTAGATAAGCTCGTTTTTATTATCTGCCAAAGTGCGTTGATTGGCCTTTTGAGAACGTGCTGACTGTAAAACGGCAAATACGTGACCAATGGTAGCTGATATTTGAACACTTCATATTTTGTTTATATACCTATTTGCTTTTACTTACTACTACTAGAATATTTTAAATATTTCGGTGAAAATTGTGACTGTGGTTTACTCAAGTATTGTTAGGGGTTCCGGTCCAAAAACCTATACTCAAGAATTGTTTATAGGGTACCTCATATGCCCTTGATGTATTATTTTGGACTTCTGTTATGTACATACTGTTATATAATATACATAGGTAATAACAAAAAAAATGCAATTACTAATTCTCTTTCACTCTTATCTATGTATATTCGACAGCTGGCAACACCAATTTGCGGCCAGTTTTACAGTTGCTTATTATTCTCTTCCACTTTTATCTTTTTTTAACAGCTGACAACCCTAATTTGTGGCTTTGCAACCGTATTTCATTGTGTTAAGAAAAAAAATGGCTTTAATTTCATATTGAAATGTAAAAAGAAACATTATGAAGTATAAATTCTACAGAACGAAAATTGTTTGTATCCCGAATATTTAAAACAGTTATCTTGGCTACTGTCATATAGTAGTATGACTGTTGGACTGCCAAGTCAAAGGTCTCAGGTTTGAACCCAAGGCGCGCTCTGACTTTTCGTAAGTTATGTGCGTATTATAAATTAATTATCACCTGCACTGAGCCTCGGAAAGCACGTTAAGCCATTGGCTCCGGTTGTCAATTGTAGATCTTTGACAGTCGTTACGGGTAGTCAGAAGCCCGAAAGTCTGACAACCAGTCTTACCAAGGGGTATCGTGTAACCCAATATCTGGGTTGTGGAGGTCTGATAGGCAGTTGCTCCATGTAAAACACTGATATTCAGCTGCATCCGGTAAGACTGGAAGCCGACCCCAACATAGTTGGAAAAAGGCTAGGCAGATGATCTTGGCTACTGTCATATAGTGGTATGACCGTATGACTGCCAAGTCAAAGGTCTCAGGTTCGAACCCTAGGCGCGCTCTGAATTTTCGTAAGTTATGTGCGTATTATAAATTAATTATCACCTTCTCTGAGCCTCGGAAAGCACGTTAAGCCGTTGGCCCCGGTTGTCTTGAAAATCTTTGACAGTCGATATAAGGATTCAATACCCTCATAAAATCCTGACAACTAATCTAACCTTAGAATATCGTATCCCTTTGGGTTGCGGGGGTCAGAAAGGTAGTCGCTCCGTAGAAAACTGATATTCAGCTGCATCTGGTTAGATTAGAAGCCGACCCCAACAACGTTTGAGAATGATAAGGCTAATCTTGGCTACTGTCAAAAGGATGCGGCAATGACAAGTGAGAAAAATGGGAACCCAGACATTTAAAGATCTTTAGTTCATATTTATCATACGGTTGACGAACAACCTGGTATCAAAGTTTAGACCGTTGAAATATGTTGAGCTGAAACCAGCAAGCGAAGCTGGTTTTGTAATGCATACTAAAATTTATATTAGTGTCACTTACGATTCAGTCGCGGTATCGTCGCGTCGCGTGAATCGTGCGTGCAGAGCGGTACTCCAGATGCGGACCCGGCATTATCATCATCCTCCGAGCCTTCTAATTTAACCAGATGGAGCTGTATATCAGTTTACCAAAGAGCGGCAGCTATCTGACCCCCGCAAAAATGATACAATATTCTAAAGTCGGATCATTTGTCAGGATTTTATGTGGGTACTGACTCTCTGTATCGACTGTCAAAAACATGACATCCGGGCCAATGGCTTCAAAGTCAGAGGTGTGCAATGGGTTCGAACCTGAGACCTCTGACTTGCCAGTCAAAAGTTATACCAATAGGGGCATTATACTTACGTTTATAAATCTACTTATTATATCCTCGACGGCGCTCGCTGGTCTGCCATAGATGTATTCTTCTCGTGCAAGATTTCCGAATTCCTCGCTCTCTTTAAATACCTATGTCCTACTCTTGACCGGTTCCAATAATGTCAAGGTCAATGTTAAAATATTTTTATTCATTTAGCACTTAAGTTGCTAGTTCCAAGGGCAGCCTATACTTAATGGAGAAGAAGCTGGCCATAAACTATCATGGCTCTGTTCTTGACGCTTGTTAATCAATATCGTTTTAATGGTTGTTTTAGGTACTGCTGTCATTATTATAAGACCTAGAGGGTTACTGTTGAACTATCCAATCCCAATGTCTTATATACTTACTCATTGCAAAGTTGGTGCTAACTAGAGCATTATTTCCTGGCTAATAAAGGATCTCTTCCAATTTTCGCTTAGTAAAATAACATTAGTACAGTCAGCAAAGGGGTTAAGTTGCCAGGAGTGCTTGTTAAGGATGAAGTTTTTTATAGAAGTTTGCATGTGGTTGTGTCAAATTGTTTAGTTTTATACAGACTTCAGTCATACTTTTTCAAAAAAATTTGATAAAATTAAATTGTATTGATGACATATTAAAAAAATTACATCCTTAACTAGCGCCCCTGGTAACTGTTCCTTTGGTGACCGTACCTATTAGGTTTGTAGTAAGCCCTTTAGTCCGTCTGTGAGATGTTATCAAGAAATATTCATTTACAGTTCAGGGTTTGGGCTGACTCTCAATGGCTCTAGGTGACATAGTAGGTCCAAATATTAAGTATTAAACCTAAACCACATAAGAGATTGTGAGACTCAGGGCTACAGTATCCTGGGCTGATATCTCATCACATTCCTACATATACAGTTTGAGCTAAAAATCCTGACTAATTTAACAGATGACGCTGCTTAAGAGAATGTGTCTAGCTATATACTGCATTTAACTAAGTTGTTTTTTTTTACATGCCTTTGACAACAGATCCGAATGCTAGAATCCAATGCTAAGCGGCGTTGTGTTCTACAAATTTGGTTGATGTCAAATATTCTAGGCAAATTTTATTTATGAATTCCCTATTTTTGACTACCGGTTGTACATTAAAATATAGCAGTGCATTGCGGTAATCGAATCCACAATCTGAGCCATATATATATTATAGATATATCTTAAGATTGACTTGAGAAGACTTGATAAGGGAATTATCAGCTAAAGTTACAAGCACTGATAGCCTAGTGGTACGACCGTCGACTGACAAGTCAGTGGTCTTGAGTTCGATCCCAAGGCGCGCACCTCTGACTTTTCGTAAGTTATGTGCGTATTATAAATTAATTATCAGTTGCTAAAACGGTGAGGGAAAACATCGTGATGAAACCAGCACACCTGCGAGATTTTTCAATGGTGTGTAAAGCCATGTCAGAGGCCTACGGGTGGTTTAAACTCAACAAATTTAACATCAACTAATTGCCGTTTACTGCTGGACAGCCATTTATATCACTGTACTAACATGATTGGGTAGGATATGGGAATAAAAACGTAACACTTTTATTACATCAATATATTATTATAATTTTGCTTATACACAAAAGTTATACACATACACTTAAGTTAGTTTAGAAACAAGAAATAGGAAACCATTTAGATTTAAGGTTAGGTTTAAGGTATCTGAGAAATATCTAAACAATAGGAGCCGGTGCACGTTTAGCCACATTGTTGCTGATTCTGCAATACTTTTTGTCGTCAATAACTGTGGTTGCAGTGCCTCATTAAGGCTAGTTAATTGTATAAAATCCAAGTTGCTGTATCAAGCAAAAAAATGGCTACTTTTATGCCCTTACTGTTTTTAGGTAGGTAGTTTTTACTTTGAAACAAGAAGAGAAAAGCCCTCATAACTAAATAAAGGAATATAAACCAGTTACACAAGAAAATTTATTAAATGTGTTTAATAGTCACATATTTCTAATCAGTCCATTTTTTTAATTAAAAAAAAATGACAATCGACAATTTACTCAACAATAATGACCAAATAAACATTTAACATTGTAAAACTATATTTTGTACAGACATTTTAAAATATTTAAACATACACAAAGTAAGTACCTAATTTAAAATTATCAAAACGTTACCATCACATTTAATTAATCAATTTATTTCAATCCATTTAACATCATAATTATGTTGTAATCATAATAAATAAAATTTAAATTTAAATCACAAAACCAAAACTATAAAATCACAACCATACATTTTTTATCACAAAATTAAAATCATAAAATTACAATCATCATCAAAATTTTAATAAAATAAAAATTAATAATAATTCGCCAGATACAGTTTTATCGATTAGGTCTTTTACGTTTTGCCTACCGCTTTCTGGGCAAGATGGTTGCCAGTATCTGAAACCACGGCTTAAAGTGCCAACTTCAACACAAAGATGTTCTAAATTAAATTTTATGACTTAGGTATCACTATAACATAAATTTATTATACATCTAAATCTTAACTAAGTGACATTTAAACACATTAAACTTAAACCAAACATTTTGTTATCCCATGATCTACGTAAAAATTTCCATTATAATAAGGTTGATTCTGAGGCGCGTGCCAAGTGGTGCTGTATTCTGGCTGATTATGGAGTTTTTACGTCGAACAAAAGGATAATAATAATTATAAACTCAAGTGTAGTAGTCGATATCGATATCGATATCGGAGTATTTATTGTAAAATGAAGTCAAAAACTGTAACTGACTCTGTCAAATTATGTGCCAAAAGTTAGGAAATAGCAGAATCTAAGGTCGAAATTTTGTTTCTTTTAATTGTAAAAGAGGTGTGGTATTCTGAAGTTTCCTTCATTTTGCAATAAGTTTTGCTCATGACTTACTAAAACTTTTGAAAACTAACTGACAATAATATTATAAGAATCACAATAAAATTGGCCACATTGGACATAGGTTAAGGTATATTTCACAATTTACGATACAATATACATTTAAGGTTAAATACATCAAACACTTACGATACGACAATAATTTGCAGTTCAATAATAAAAAAGTTAGTAAAAATTACAATAAAAATTAGTTAAAACATAATAACATACATTTTACTTTTCATTTATAAGTTTAAACAAAGACAATGAACACAAAAAAATGAATAATATAACATCTATTTTAAAGAACAAAATAAAATATAGAATAAAAAAGAAAACAGTAGACACAACTTTTTTATATGCTTGAAAAACCCGTACCTATAAATAATTGAAAGGAAAGAAGTAATAAATATTACCAACTAAAATATAATATTATATTAATATAATATTATTATATATTATTCATAATCATTACAATATTACGCCACTATCTTTTAAATATTTTATTACTGTGTCTAGTTATCACAGTTTCTACTGTTTCACGCCAATAATAATCTGTATGGCTCAAAGTTATGTACATTTTTTTCCGTATTAGAAAGAAGGAACGTCTTCACCATACAAGTAGTTTAATGCTTTGATTTTAAAATAAACACAAGTAAGCGAATATAATGTTATAAAGTGAAGAAATATAAAGTGAAGTTTCCCATTTACTAGTGTTGCCATATCCATTTTATCAAATATCGGACTTAGATGAAGAAAAAACGCGACATGTACGTAACGCGATATATCGGAACGCAGAAAATGCATAAAATCCTTTTATTAAAAATGAATGAAGAATGACACATATCATTGAATGTATTCATGAGATTGATCTCAGTAAATGTGGTAAAGGCTGCGAAAAAAATAACCATCTTTCTCGGAGATATTTGTACGCTCGAATGTCTTAAAATAATATATTGTTTTTAAATTCCCTGGTTTTGTGATAAAGAATTTAGATTTTAAATTTTGAATTTGAATTTTTAACGACAGAACTTTCATAAACACGTTGTTTAATGTTGTGCACTTCTGGCGTGTTATTTTGGTACAAGTGGGGTCTATGACTTGTATTACCACGTTTAAGCGATTTTACTATAGCGTTGGTTAATACACTCAAAGTTACCGAGTTAATTGAGATCTATTATGAAATTGTCATATTGTTTGGGAGGGGTTGGACATTCAACCCATCACGCTTGGTATCACGCACGTTGATGGGTGTATGTATAGTGAACCTGCTAACTCGGTTCGAGAGCGCCGCCGTTGACACTAGTAAAGTTAATGTTCTTCCGCCGCCACCCTGAATTGACGTCCTATTCTTACGACAATTGTCCAACTAGGCCATGAGCGAACTATATACGTTCGTATGCCCTGAATTGGCGTTCTAATGTTTACTTCTTAAAAACCATTGTAAACTTTTTCCCTTAGTCGACTCCTATGACACCCACGGGAAGAAAGGGGGTTGTCTATTCTACGCCGGAGATCACACGGCAAAATATCTTTGAAATTGATCTTAATTAAATCTTATTATAGTCAAATTTGAGATTGAGAGGTTGAACATGTGACTCTTCACGCTTGTCCAATGCATGTTGATGGGTGAATAGTGAACGTGCTAACTCGGTTCGAGAGCGCCGCCGTTGACACTAGTAAAGTTAATGTTCTTCCGCCGCCACCCTGAATTGACGTCCTATTTATACGACAACTGTCCAACTAGGCCATGAACGACCTACGTACTACGTACGTACGACCTACGTTCGTATGCCCTGCATTGCCGTTCTCTTGTTTACTTATTAAAAACCATTGTAAACTTTTTCCCTTAGTCGACTCCTATGACACCCACGGGAAGAAAGGGGGTTGTCTATTCTACGCCGGAGATCACACGGCAAAATTTCATTGAAATTGATCTTAATTAAATCTTATTATAGTCAAATTTGAGGTTAAGAAGTTGGACCTTTAACCCATCACGCTTGCGCAATGCATGTTGATGGGTGAATAGTGAACCTGCTAACTCGGTTCGAGAGCGCCGCCGTTGACACTAGTAAATTTAATGTTCTTCCGCCGCCACCCTGAATTGACGTCCTATTTTTACGACAATTGTCCAACTAGGCCATGAGCGAACTATATACGTTCGTATGCCCTAAATTATCATTCTAAAGATTATTTATTAAAAACTTTTGTAAACTTTTTCCCTTAGTCGCCTCCTA
The DNA here is from genome assembly GCA_936450705.2 of Protodeltote pygarga. Taxonomy (NCBI): domain Eukaryota; kingdom Metazoa; phylum Arthropoda; class Insecta; order Lepidoptera; family Noctuidae; genus Protodeltote; species Protodeltote pygarga. The sequence continues at coordinate 19,261,581 of OW388248.2, forward strand.
CGACACCCACGGGAAGAAAGGGGGTGGTGCGATTCTACGCCAGAAACCACGCGGCAAAATTTCCTTTAACTTGATCTCAATTAATTCTGTAAATATGATTAAAATAACTAACTCTAATTGAGTATTAATATTTAATCAGGGTCGGTTATTTTTCGCGTTTTGTTTTAACTTATGGGATGGGAAAAGAAAACATGTCCCGCTGAAAGCGACATCTGGCAACACTACCGTCTGTCTGTCCGTCAACTCGCGTGTTTGCTAAGCGAGTTAGTACCCACAAACCAACCCACCACTACAGCACACCATATAAGCATGGTTCCTTAATATGAAATGTACTAAAATACTGTAGGAACAACCTCTGTTACCTTAAAAACTAGTACTAAGTTAACCTATCACCGCGATGTAGGTCGGAACCTCCGTACGAAACATTAATCTTAATTAAACATACTCAAAATATTTTTAAGTAAAATATGATAAGCAGAATTGATTGATTCATTTCTATAACCCCTATAAGGCTAAGGTCTAGTGATCCATCGATCGATCAGGAGATCTGCCGAATATTTATTCGGCATTTATTTATTCCACATATTTATGTTGTCGTGGGCATAATTACAACTTGCCGTATCTTCGTCCTACTACGATTTTCGTATAATAGGTATATCAGCCGATGATCTATTTCAAATAGTCAAATTTATATCAAGTTTTAAAGAGCAACATACCTATTTATAAGTTTATAAGTATGTTACATTTTCTTCAGTTGTCGGCATCGTTATATATTATGCCTAGACAACACCCTTAGCCCGAACGTATACCAAAAAGCTATGTTTAAAGTTGTGCATCATACTTTTTGCCTATTTCTGCGCCACATGCGTGATCTGTGGCGCAAAAATAAGATAGATGAAAAGATACAATGCAAAACTTTAAACATTGCAAACAAGCTATTTGATGTGCGGTCGGGCTAACTTAACCTAAACTTAACCTAAACTTAACCTAAACTTAACCTAACTTAACCTAAACCTGAATAAATTCACACTGTCACCATTTGCACAACGTGGAACGTCTTTGGCAAATGGTGACAATGTAAATTTTATTCAGCTACGTAAGTTACCACTTGACATCATAAAGCAAACGAGTTTTTTTTTAATAAAAAAAAACTATTTTTTTTATGACGTGAAATGGTAACTTCGTGGCAACCACTTATCATCCGGCAGGGAGATGTTAAGTGGTTGCGAATGGGGACCACAGCTGCCATTTTGCCCAGAATGCTACCATTCCAGAATGTTACCATTCCGGTTAGAAAATTCCAGCTGTTGTCATGGACTATAAGATCGTAAGTCCGTGCGCATCAGTATTATTCCCCTGGCATCTCATCGTCACCCTCCCAACCTTGGTGGTACTTCCCCAGACGGGTCCTTTGCGCGAGGACCCTCCCACCCCCCCCCCCCCTTAAAATTGTGATTTTATATTAACCTTATTTTGGATAAAAATCTTTCAAAAAAAAAATTAAACCAAATTAAGACAAACATTAGATTTGTTGGTCCATAAGCTTTATTTATGATTGTTACTTTCAATATTACGTGGTCCGTTGACTCAACTCAATGAAATTTTTTACTGAAAAGTTTATGTTTATTTTACCATTAACCATCAGCTAATGCGTAACTTCAGTATAAAGTTTTACCTTTAAAAAAATATATAATATAATTAACGGTATAATCAAAACATAATTCTTTAGGCTTGATAAACAGTAATAATTATAATACAACAAACTTTGATTATCGAAAAATAATTAAAATCCAAAAAAGAGGCTTTTATAAAATCGTTGAAAAGTAAAAACTGTACATTGAATATTTTTGGAAAAAGTTAGTGCTACATGTTCGGAAACGATACTGAAGGCGAATATGTAGTTTTTACTTTGTCTGTCTGTTTGTCTCTCAAAAATTGGCGCGAAACTTACTGTTCAGATTTGTAGTAGAAATTTGGCAATAATATTTGTTAAATACCAAGTCAGGATATAAGGGTAAAAATTATCACAATAGTTATGGGGAATGAGCAGTATTGACCGATTTGGATAATTTGGTTTTAAAATATGTGTGAAAGTCCAGGGAAAGTTTAAAAGGGGTAGAGTAGGGTAGGGGTAGAGTAGGGTAGGGATAGAATAGGCGTTGAAGTAGGACAATCACACGTACGAAGTCGCGCCGGGAAGCTAGTATCATATAAAATCACAATTAATAATTATTATGCACCTACAAATTACATAATATGTCATGGTATTTGTGGTATTCATATTAATACGAGGGGTTACGCAAAAATTCTGAATATCGCGTAAGAGCTTTACACGGTCTGATTGACGACTGATTATTACAACGCTATTATAGTATTTTACGAAAACCGAATTAAATCTTTCATTTTCATGGAACAGCTAAACTTGTAGCATTGTAAAACACGTAAACCTTGCCATTTCTTTTTTATTTACTGTATTTTTATCTGAATTTACACAGATCGAATATAAATCAGTGTCGTACCAATCAGTCAATCACTAACAGTCAAAGATATTTATTATGCATTTACACGATAATCCGATTTTTGTAAACACGACATTACGACCTAGTTTTTTATACCGCTACTCCCTTTTTGCCATTTCTTTACAGCAGTGAATCAATCAATTCCCGCTTATACTAAGCCACAGATAATTTATATTAATATATTTTTAATCTATATTCTACTTACTAACCGGCTTTGACTACCTCTAGGGCCATCATAAGCCTCTCTACTGATTCAACATTATATGTCATTCGTCTATTTACGTCCAATGGGGGCGAACGATTAATCTTATACATCAAGATTTCTTAGTCACTGTAAAACTTTTAAAGGGTATAATTTATGTGAAAACTAAAATTAATTATCAAGAGCAAGATCGACTACTGAGCCTATTTCTGCCGAGGTCCTAGGTTCGAACCCCCGAGTTGGGAAATGTGTTATAGGGTTTTCCTATAAGGTAATACTCGGTAGTAGCGACTGGAATCAATGAAATTTACCAACAATAAATTTAAAAAAAAAAATTTGAACATAGTATATATCTCTTTTTTTTTCCTCAAGAATATTCTAATATTTTTGTGATTTTTTTACATGTTAGCACATGATAGCTTATCGACACGGTACGTCGAAGATAGTGGATTCGAATCCCATCCGTATCAGTTTTTTCAAATTTTCTTATTAAATAATAATGTTCTAATAATTTGTCTTATTATTATGCCTTTAACATTTTTACAGTATATAAAAATATCCGTGTGGAATTTTGGTATAACTGTAGATTATTATAGATATAATTCTGTGATAACATACTACTTCATTCTACACTAAATGCATCACAATTTTACTACTAGGGCATTTACGATATATATACTAGTATTACTACTATCATGATACTAGAGTAAGGTATACCACTATTTAGTACGAAATACGACTACCTTTATTAAAGTATAATATGTTTTAAATGGTGTAAGGAACAGCAGCATAACGAAAACATTAAAAAAAATTGTTAACAAAATTTTATTGATTTTTTAACAGACTTCAAAGAAGACAAGATTGTCAATTCGATGCTTTTTTTGTTTATGTTTGTACACATATTACATACGAAGATTGAAATTGAATGCAGATATTTAGAAAGTGATCGAGTATGCATTTTTACTAAACGTACTAATTTCTAATAGCTAGGATGTTTAGCTCACATATAGCTGATGAAGGTAACTTTTTTTGCCGTGTACTATAAAATACCGTAAAGTACCTTATATAAAATTGTATTGAATCATTTGAAGGCGGTCTAGTTATATTACAAGCTTTTATTTAACTTGCAATGTACGTTTGTTCGGGTGGAATCTTGCAATCTGAATTAGAACCACTTCCTCTTAACCTACGGAGTTGATTTTTTACATGTTAGTTCAGTTCCGATGACAATACATTTTTATGGTAAGCATGACCTGAATCGACAATTGTTCCAGTCAGTCAGACAGTTCCAGATAAAGGAACTCTTCAAGCACAGATAATTTGTTTTGCATGTACGTTTAGTTTTGATATTTCTATATAAAAGCTTGGTGATTTTAGAAAAAAACTTATTAAGTTGATCACGTTTCTCATCTAGTTCACGCCTTCTGCTGTTTTCAAAATTATACACTTTTTCTTGCACTAGATGTCGCCAGCCTGAACGAGGGCTTAATGTCGCATTTTTTCATGTGTCTTTTCTAAACATTCTTGAACGTAGAAATTGGCCATCGCGTTTCCGCTTTTCGAGTTCTAGTTTAGAAAAGAAAATGCGTTTGCCTTTCTCTCAACGTAAACGTAATCATTAAAATATCGCTGAACCTTACACCGTTAATAATTAGGATTTTTAAGAAGAATTTTAGGATTTTTTAATTAAGAAGATTATACTTAGAACAAAATCATAATTATTACGACCGTTATTATAACAGAGTTATTTAGGTTACGTATTAGAATCAAAGGGAGCCGATATGGTTTATATATTATCCTCATACATAAATATATCCGGCTGCGATGATGATGATGGTAATCATGAATAGCATATTATTATCATTAAATTAATAATGTAGTAATTTATAGCACATGATAAAATTCTACTGTCATATTTGTCATTTTCTGTTCAGCAATATGTAAATCGATTATGTATTAATAGTTTATAATTATCAAAAATTATGTTGAAGCCAACTACCCTAATATATTACACGTCTAAGTATTTTACCCACTTATGTTCATTTCCCATTTGGGGGCTTTATTATTTTTTTATATATCCCTAAATAAATACTTGCACGATAAATGCTCTATCTTATTTAAAACTTACTACTACCTAGGCTAAATATGTACAACTACAATTTTTTCACCCCATATGATGTTACAATTTTATTTATTTTAATATCTATTAATATTAAATAAGCGCGGTTAATCATATTAAATCTACTAAATTACGATAGGAAAACTTTTTTAACCTTGAAGACCAATATTAAACACATATATTATTGCTACGAGGGTTGGAGCTTTGATTAATTTTATGATCCGAGCGAAACATATTTTAGCTATGTCAATTATGCAATTTTTAGTGATACGTGAACACGATTCAAAAGTGCTATTAATTTTGCGTATAAATAAATTCTTAAACGTTATAAACATCAAAGCAAATCCAATGCTTTTCTATCTAGAAAGATAACAACCAATGTTGGCAGTTAAAATTTTACTTTTGTTTGACTAGACTGTTTTTTTAATTTTTATACACGGAAAAGATAAAAAAGACAATTTATTTTCATTCTTCTAGATTTCTTTTTAGAGACTTTAGACTTCTTTACATCATACTTGGCTAATTTTGTTGTACAGCTTTTTATTAAAAATAATATTTTTTTCACAAATGCGCCTTAAAGCGAGCGAGAGCTTAATCTTCCTAATTCCATCTCCCACTGCTCTTTCTTTTCAATTCGTACTGTTTATTCAGTCCACATTTTTGGCCGCCGGAATCTTGCCCTTAATTTAATTTTTGGTAAAAACAAGAAAAACATAGAACGGAATTTATCAGGATTTTTTTAAAATTTCTCAAGTATGATGTAGAGAAGTTAGTTTAAAAAGAATCCAGCATGGTAAATTTAGTAACAGATATTTAAACGCAAACATGTTTGTGAATTTGTTTATCCCGTATTCATCGATTCCACGCACCAGTAGATTTAGCAGATTTTATTTTCCTAATGCGCCCTTAGAAACCAAAGGCATCCAACCAGAATCCATGATCATTTTCGATTTTCACTTACACTTACTTACTGTCACTAACAGGCTAATCAAGATTATAACAATAAATGTCTTATAAAATTTATTTAATCTAATCTATTGCATGTTGCACAGAATTATTACTCGCACAAAAATATTTTTTTGAGAATTCACTTAGGTATATTTTCGAACGATACATCTTAAGCTATCTTTTATTTTTTTCTTACAATACTAATGTGACTGACACTCTAATTCTAATAAATCTAAATCTAGCCGGTAGATGCTGTAAAATCTTTAAATTTTTTAAATAATATTTTTTATCAATGTTACGATGCAGTATGAGGTTTTCATGGTTTTTGTTTTCTTTACCATAACGTGGCAATATTTTTCTTGGATTTAACGTTTAGGTTATAGTACCTATATAATATTATATTGATAAGATTTCTTAGTCCCTCTCGAAGACGGTGACAGTCAGGCCAAATACTGACTTTGCTTTTAGACATCTCACGCCAAAATTTAAGGTTACCAAAAGTCCTTGTTCGAGCTCAAGCGCTTTATAAATTGTAACCAACATCACACTGCACTTGCGTGCCCCACTTCTCTTTGTACTCGCTGAGAATACACTCATATTTAACTGTCCGCTGAATTTTATTGAAGAAGCGCCTATTATCCCGAACAGTCCGTATGCAGCAAAAATATCTGTTAAAAATATCGTCCTTATGGAGAAATAAAAATAATATAGAAAAATAGAAACACAATATCAGTAGGACCGAAATAAGTTTTCAATTTAAAATTTCTTTAAATGTTTTTTTGTTTATGCAATTACTATGTTTCAAAACTTGTTCCGATCGAGCGGAATTTTTTGCTGAAACTTTGTAATGTTGTTCTCTTCAGTGATTTTATATCTTCAAAATAGCTATTTAGCGATAGTGGTTTAGCGATTGTTGGCGCCTTAACCTTAGCGCATGTCATAAATCTGTTGAGTGATTGTCAGTTCCTTGTATCACTTGTGTCCTTCCCGCAACTCTTTTTTATTACTGTCATTTTTTTTTACTCATTCACTATGTTTTACTTCACTGTTATTCAGTGGTGGTGCAAAGTAATAATGTGGCTATTTTCGTTTTCTGATGGTAAGTGCTTCTTTTTATTATAATCACTAACGTGCAGTTTCATAAGCTTTCGTTGAAACTTTGAGTCTCTACCGAAAATTTATGGTTTTGAACTTTGACCTGGGGTGCAGAGCGCAAAATCATAATTAGTCAGGTTTGCAACCACAACCCACAAACTTGCAAAGTGGATTCGTAAACAATGTGCCACCACGACATTTTATACATGAGCCTTTTTTATTATTACAAGTTTTTATTTAACCTGTTGTTTTTATTTAAAGTATTTGTGACTTAATCTTGCAAGCAGAATTAGAACCACTTATCTTACGGAAATAAAATTTTACATGTTAGTTCAATTTCAATGACAAAATCTTTTTATAGTAAGCATGACTTGAATTGACATCCAGAATTAGCTAAAGATAAAGGAACTCTTCAACACTCAACAGCATAGACACAAAATTTTGCACACCTATGTTCAGTTTTCACATTCTAATCTTCTCTTGCCTGCCCTGGTCACCACCATTATTTTGCCGTATTCCGAGTCTCCGATACACTGTTTTCGAATCGTGCGAAATTCATAAATTGTTACATTGCTTTGTTTTTTATACTTCATGGACCTGCTCTGGACCTCAATCTTGTCCTACGAGCATTTATGTTCCGCATTCTACAAAGTCGAGTGCAGCTAGCCTGTATTTTGTTTAAGATTCCCATAAGTACATGATTGCAGTTTGCGCGTGGTGGAAATGCAATGGCATTATTATTTTAATTTAAGTATTTCCTTTTATTTGTTGTTTGGTCTTTTATTGGTCTGTATGTATGCTTCACGTTGTTCGTTTTGTATTTGTTTGTGTTGCGTGATAATTGCTTGTTATTTAATATAATATGTTGTGTTGTTTTTTTGTGTTTAATAAATGTTTTTTCTTTTCTTGTTTTCTTTTCAAAAGTGTCTGCAATAGTCCATACAGGAATGAACTTGTGCTAACTTTACTGTCCAGGTGTGAAATATCGTACTTTTTATTATGAATACCTAATTTTTTGGCTGCATTTTGTACCTTTAACTCGATGGGTTTGCCGAAGTTCAGATTCGAATTCAACTACCTATATGCCTAATGGCTCCAAGCAGTTAGACTGGTACGAATCGTACTATAGATGTTTATTTCGCAGTGGTGCGGCGGCGCCAGTGGAACCGCGATAACGACACGCTCGTAACAAACAATTTTTTCCGCTTTCCGCACAATTTATCGAACTGCGACCTCTTCGGTGTTTGACGTGTGTGAGATTATTAAGCTTATACGTTTTTTTGGATTTTTGTTTCTTTTTTTTTACTTTTTATTTACTTAATTCTATCTATTTAATGTTTTTGTTCTTTTTATATTTTTTATTAAGAATTTACCTAAGATAACATTCTAAGAACGAATGAAGAATACGAATTACATAGCTACCAGCTTACTCTACGACATCAATGTTTTTATTTTATTTTATGTTATTTTGTTTTTTTTTTTGTTTTCCTAATTAACATTTTTTATTTTTTTTTGTTATTTTATGGTTTTTTTTTCTAATTTTACTTAAAATTATGATCTTCTATATTTATTAAGATTTCGTTAATATCTGTATTATTTTTAAATATTTTTAAGAAAAAGTACTAAGTTAATAATAGGTGGGATACAATTTTATAATTCTAAAAATAGTATAGAACTAATAATAAGTAGGTATAATAAATAACAACATTTTTTATTTAACTAAGGCGTAAAATATTGACTTCTTGTAATTTTTAATAATAATAAATAAGTACTCACGAACAACGACAGTTTAACTTAAATTGCAGTATTACAATTATTACTAAAAAAATAAACTAACAATTAATTATTCGTTGTAATCGCAAATGTGACTATGAAATATTTTAATGAAAGGGCATTTAGATAAAGTTAAGAATATTTTTCTCTGCACAGGCATATTTTTAAGTATATAATATAAGAGTATAATAATTATAAGAATAAAATTAGTCAATAAGTCAGGCAAAATTATTGCGTACCTACACAGTTAAAAAAGATCTTATTACTAAAAAACAGGTTTTTACTCTTACAAGCTACGTGCATGTGTCTAAAAGCTTAACTTTCGAACTTTTTACTTTAACCTTCGCGTGATTTTTTTTTAAATTAATGCAGGTTTTGAATATTTATCACAGTTGTATCTGTTACTATTTTATATTCGAGGCACTTTAAATTTCAAAGATAAGTATTTATCATAACTTTTCCACTCCTTTACCACCATTATTTTGCCGTATTCCGAGTCTCCGATACACTGTTTCCGAATCGTGCGAAATTCATAAATTGTTACATTGCTTTTGGTTTTTTTTACTTCATGGACCTGCTCTGGACCTCAATCTTGTCCTATGAGCCTTTATGCTTCGCATTCCACAGAGTCGAGTGCAGCTAGCTGGTATTTTGTTGAGCCGTCCCATAAGTGTCTGCAAATAGTCCATACAGGAATGAACCTATGGTAACTTAACTGTCCAGGTGTGAAATATCGTTGCACTTTATAATGAATATCTAATTTTTTGGCTGCAATTTGTATCTTTGACTCGATGGATGTGCATGTGCCGAAGTTCTGATTCGAATTCATCTATATGATTAAAGGATCCAAGCAGTCTGAGACTGGTACCAACCAAACTGTATTAATTTCGGGCGGCGCGGCGCACGATAGCGACACGTTCGTAACAAACAATTATTTCCGCTTTCCGCACGATTTCGGATCGGATCGCGACAATTTTAGGTGCTTGACGTGTTCAGTATGGAAGACTTATTTAGCTTATTTGTTTTTTTTTTTATTTATATCTATTTCTTATTTTTATTAAGTATTTTATTTAGGGACATGACAGTCCCAGCTAACTTAACCTTGAACCTAAGATAATAGTTTAAGAACGAATGAAGCTGAATATACGAATTATTATACCTAGCTACCAACTTACTCTATGACACTAATATTTTTTTATATTTTGTTTTTTTTTTATTTTTTGTTATTTAATGTTTTTTTTCTTATTTTACTTAATATTATGATCTCCTATATTTATTGGGACTTCGTAAATATCTGCATTATCTTTAAATATTTTCAAGAAAAAGTACTTACTTAATAATAGGCAATACAATTTTATAATTTTAAAAATAGTAATAATATAGTCCGAGGTCATCGGAACTTAAAGTTAATTATAAAACTAAAGCATAGAAATATTGACTGTACTTCATTTTATACTTTTACTCTTACATATAATGCGGCTATAACTATTTATAATAAGCGCTATTATCTATTTGCCCGATATTGTATATGTTTGTAGTGAAATAAAAATTGTCTAATTATCTAGTTACTACTGCATGTTAGACTTTTAAGACTAGATATTAAATTGTCAAAAAGTGTTTGCCTTTATGAGATTAATAGAATAACGACAGTTAATAACTATTGCAGTAAGTACTCGTAATGACAATTATCAAAAAAAAAAAATTGTAATTAAAAAGACGTAAGTAATCTCAAATGTGACTATCAAACATTTTAATGAAAGGGCATTTAGATAAAGCTAAGAATATTTTTTAATTATTAATTATATGTAAGAGTTTAATTATCAGTATAAAATTAGTCAATAAGACAGGCGAAATTATTGCGTAGCTACACGGTCGAAAAAGATCTTATTACTAAAAAAAAACAACTCTTACTGTCTAAGAAGAAAAAACAGAAATAGCGCTTATCTGACTAACTTTCTGCGGTAGTGGAGCTGTGCGAGAATGTTTTAGTTACGTCAAATGAAGCTTGACTTTAGTCTGGCATCGGATGTGTATAGTGAATACGGTAATTTTACCAAAAAGACGCGGAAAATACCGGTAGTTTATATGTATAAAACGGTAAAATTACGGGGACCTTTAGGGAACGGCATATAACTATTCATCCCGATTACTCGTTGTTGCCGCTAAGTGCATTGATTGAAACTTACATACTTTATAATGCTATAATTATATTGACGCTTTTTTTAAAATATATTTAAGTACTGCGAATCTTTTTACTTTTATATTGAGTTCTTACTTGTTCGAGTGAGACAATTCTGTTACCTACGTCAGATAGGTATTACGCCACCCTCACCGCTCCACTACCACATGAACGTACTCAGTTAAGCCTTATAAACATATCTCCTATAAGTAAATTATATCTAGAATATTTAAAATGTCTATCGCGCAATTTTTAAAGGGGCTTAAAAGCACAATTTTAGCACGTCCCGTCAGACAATGAGAGTAAGGAAATATAGAGAGTGCACCTATGTTGTTGCGGTCAGGATCACATCACTATCGCTATATATTTTTTTTATACACAATATTAAGCAGTTACGTGATACCTCTAAGTGAATACCCTGCTTCAGGTACCTATACCTCTGTACTAATTCATTTGTTTAGTTCTTAGTCTTCTTGCCATGTCGAGAAGTTGTATTGCGTCGACATGCACTAACAATAACACTTATTCATGATAGTAAAACACTACACTAACACAAACACACACTACTTTGACACCTTCGTCTACACTAGGATGTTGACCACATTTTTCTCAGCTGCGGTTGTTATCCACAAGAGAGTAGTTAATACATAAAACTTACAACTGTGTCAAAGGTATTTTAGAATAATAACTTTCTAATTATACGAAATATTTATACGTCTTTACTCACGCATTGATTTCGGGGAATGCCCGACTAGAGAGGTCCGCGACACCGCCGCGTATACACCCGCTCTTGAAAATGGACTCCGTTTGAGTTCGAAACTATTCGGGCATTCCCCGAAATCAATGCGTGAGTAAAGCCGTATAATATTTCATGTGTCAAAGGTGTTGCAGGATAATTATGTAAGCTGTTACGTACAATCAGCGCGGTGCTAATCTGATCACTGCAAGTGGAGTCCGTTTTCCCTTACCCCTTAAATTGGGATGCCCTTGGCGTGGTAGGCACTATGTCCTATAAATTTAGAGTTTGACTTTGGTCTCCTCTCAGAATTCTTAACATGCTGCTGTCGCACGATAGGAGAATAGCTGGCGACAGCTGCTGCGTAAGTAGGATTTAGTATGCAACAGTTACAGGGGAAGGCGAAGCAAGCAAGGGCAACCTAGCCTAGGTTAGGCAGCACTTGCAGTAACAGAGACCGGCTAAGCTCAGGCTACACCTGCGTCTTAACGCAATAGCTATCACGCTAATCTCTGTTGGACACTATTGCGTTGATAAAGACAGGAATAATTACACAATTATCGCGTTAAAACGTAGTGTTGCCCGAGCATGACGATAACAATTTTGCTGAGTCGAAACTCAGTTGTGACGTATTGCCTGTTCAGTAACGTGGCGTATTAACGATCGAAGTCTCGTGTGACTTTAGTGATAATCTATGCTAATCTCTGACTTCAGTACGCAGTTTACAGATGGCGTGTTGAGATTTATCTGTATCTTAGCCAAGACAGCGGCGGCTATGATTTATTTATAACTATTATTTTTACATTCTTATCATCTTTGCTACTGCTATCATACTCATCATTACCCTTGTGATCCATTATTCATTTCGTTCCATTTTACCATTAAAAGTTAAAATTTAACTACTTTTTGTAATTTCGACACAAAAAAAATGTTTGTGAAAACATTGTAATTATGATGACCCCAATTTACAATAGATTAAACATTTACAAGATTTTCAGCTAATAGCAAACATTTTTGTGACCGAACGAGTAACAAATAAATATAAAATAATTATAGTTAGTTTTACACTTACACCCGGTGGCACGTGACATTAGGAAATCCAATGTTACGTGCCACCGGGGTACAAAATATTTTATAAAGATTATAATAATAATATGGAGATAAACGACTATATTATAGATTTGCAGATATTTACTTAAACCCATAGAAACCTTTTTTATGTAATTTACTCATAATTTTACAGACGAAGTGAAAAATTTATTTCAATATCGACAGCTCAATTTAACCATCAGCTTAAAACCATTAATAGATTATGAAGAAGCTAAGACATTATACCTATTAAGAAATTTATTAATATATTACCGATTTTATTTCTAAATCCCACTTTATTGACATCTCATTATGTCGTTAAGTGAGAATCTACTTATTTGTGATGATTTGCATCGTGACCGTCTTTGTTCAAGACTTCTTTATATACACACTAAAGATAAATAACAATACAAGTATGCTAATTACATATGTCTACATGCCAGTATCAGCTACGGCGATTTGGCTTATAATTTCTAAAAGCCAAAATATTTAGCTCGCATATGGCTAACGTACCTACCCTATTTTTGCCGCGAAGGTCCGCGTACAAAAACCACATGTTAGGGTACAATCAATAATATTTTGATGAATTACTAAATTTATTACTAATTATCTACAGTTACATCACTATTTCCTAACATAATACAAGCGCACGCGGCCTGTCTGCACACGTTTGTGTGTGTGGGGTAACTGTTTTCGTACGGTGTTACTCCCCTCGCTTACTATTTCGATTCGGGGTACGATATCATAACGGGAGGCAGTGAATGTCGCTTCTTTACGCAGCTATAGACTTTATTCTTTGCCTTTACGTGTAAGAGGTAGGAGTTGTTGTGCTATTTATTTTTCCTATATTACTGTCCGAGTTTGCATCGAATTTCGAGTTTTCGAGAATTTCGAGAATTTCGAGTTGTCGATGCGTTTCATTCTTAATTATTTACATTGTTCTATAGTTGAGTCGATTTATCATCGTTATTATTAAACCATTTTGTACTGTTGCATCAATTTATCGCAGTCAGTCCGCTGCGTTCGGCATGTTTTAATGGAGATAGAGCGAAAGTTAAACGATAACTAATTATTTACACTATTTTTTAATATTCGAGACGACTTTTTGGGTACCGTGCACACATAAATATACCTATTTATATCTACATAGTTACGAAATATATAGGCGAAGTAACAATGAGTGCCTAGGTGATTTATCTGAAAATATCTACAGAAGTATTTATAGATCATTGCAGAATTTTAAATGTTTTAGATTAATAACTTGCGAGTCTAGTCCGACATTCCCGAAATTAGTCCGTAGAGTAAAGCCTAATATAATAGTAAAGTTTAATATAATTTTAAGTGCTTAAACCAAAAACAATTACCACCATAACACCACTTATGTTTATCAGAAATAATTATTAAGTATATTATATCACATTATTACTCATCATTTTCCTGCTCTTGTCCTAGTTATATTTAGGGGTGACCCTATATTATGCAATTGGTTTTCAACTTCTTTTTCTCCTCTATTAGCTTTTATTAGGTAAAACAACCCTTATTAGGTAATCCACTGCATAAGCGTGTTTATGCGGATAATATATAGATTCATTAGACTTTCTATGTATATATAACTTGCACAGTTTCTTTATTTTATCGTCTTGTAACAAAATTTCCTTCTACATCTTTTTTACATTTTATACGTTCAATGTCTTTAGTCCGTTCTAGGAGTAAATCTTGATAAAACGACTATCTAGAGTCTGGATAAAAGTTTTAGAAAGGTCTGGATAGAACGGCAATTTTTCTTGTTTAAAGATTGTTGTCTATTTTTCCCATTGATAAATTTATTAATGTCTGGATTTTATTTTCTATTAGCGGTCTTTTAGATTAAGTTATCCTTCAAAATTTATTTTTAGTTTTAATTTTTAGTTTATAATATTAGTTTATAGAATTTCTACCTTTGTCATTAATTTAAATGTTTTCATCAATTTATTTTCCTTCCATGTTTTACCGCATTTCAAAAGTATACTGAAGGAGTGTCTGTGTTCTGGCATGTTCCAAGTCGTAAGTGTAGAATTGGATGTTTCAATCAATCTTGAAATCTTAAGTGGCTTTGTCATGCAATTTATCAAAGATATTTGCAGGTGCAGGACTTTTTCCTTATTATTATTATTTTGTGCTCAATGGTTGTTGGAATATCAAGATTTATTTGGAGTGCCAATGTAACACGCTTTTTTGGTAGGGTGAATCTTGAGGTTTGATCAACTCAATCCTCAATCCTACTAATCTATCCTTAAATAAAAAAAAACACTTTTGTAGAACGAACTAATAAAACAAAGTAAGTGATACTCATTAATCTAAAATGGCTTTTACTTAAACAAGACGAAATTTTCTTGATTTGATTTTATATTGTCTTAATTTCTATTAAGTAATAATTATTGAAAGGGGTGCGTCTTATTTATATTAAGTAATAATTATTAAAAGGGGTGCGTCTTATTTATACTAAGTAATAATTATTGTAAGAAGTGCGTCTTATTTATATTAGTACTGACTTATGTTTGCGCCTTGTTTTTATATAGTAATATTGTAAGGCTTGCGTCTTTTTCATAATTAGTAATTTATTATAAGGCATGCAAATTATTTATATTTAGTAATTTATTGTAAGGTATGCAACTTATTTATATTTAGTACTTTATTGTAAGGCGTGCGTCTAATTTATATTTAGTCATTTATTGATTTAACCTTTATTACCACTTAAGGGCTAGGATTTGTTATCTAATTAATCTTTACCAATTAAGAGGTAGGATTCGTTATAAGTCCTATAATTAAGCTTCACCTATTAAGAGATAGGATTTGTTACCTAATTACCTTTTACCACTAAAGAGGTAGGATATTTATAACCTATTTTTTTATGAATTTTTGATTTTATTGTTTTTTATGTTTTTTTTTCTTTTTCTTAAATATAATCTATCTTTAATTAATTAGGATTATCGTAAATATCGGCAAATGTCTAATTGGTCAAAGGTATTATGCATTTATCCAAATGTCAGTTCTCAAAGTCTTCTCAAAATTTTCAGTTCTTTTTATTCTTGTCACTTTTTTTGGCAATAAAATATTAATCAAGTAATAAAAAAAAAACTCCGTTTTGCGGTGTTCGGATACAGAAATGCACAATTCATCAAAGCACAAAATAGACCCGATAAAATTATCTTTAACACAGATGAGCTTGATGATTGCCTTGATACCTTGATTTTGATAACTTGATACCTTGATTTTGATAACTTGATACCTTGATTTTGATGACTTGATTGCCTTGATGATGACCTTGATAAGAAACAGGTAATTGACCGTCAAGATTTGCTGATATTTACTTAAATCCAAGAGGAAGAACTCCGATTTATTAAGGCGCCTATTTATTAATTATTACTTATCTCCCTGTCCACCTTACTCTAATATATCTAGATTCTAGTGTATTATTATAGAAATCTATCCAACCTCATAAGTAGCTAATACTTAAAATTTAATAATTTAAATTATATTCCACTAAACAAATTGTTGCCAAAGTGTTGCCAATACGAGACCATATGGCTCGCACTGTAAAAAAGTTATCAGATCTCATGCTGAGCTAAGCTTCTAACTCTACAAGCCCTAATTTCACAAAATCTACACCTTAGGCAAAATATGTCACTTGGCTATTTTGCTAAATTCATACGGACGTAAAGAGAAAATTTTATTCACTGTTCATCATTACTTTTCTGTAATACAATAGTTCTTGTAGTAACGAAACGGCCAAGCCACATATTATATTGACTAAGGTGTGAAGTTCGCGTTTGGCTTGACTTTACCGTGCCACCAGATTATAAATATTATGAAAAACGATTTACATACTTACTATATTATACTTATATTTAATATTAGTCCGCTTTTTTTGTATTAATTTACGATGAATTGTTAAATATAAGAGAATATTATTAATATAATATAAAATATTAAATGCAAGAGATTTTTTAATTTAGGTATGCAAGCCATACCTTAGGAAGAGATAAAGTAGTTAATAAGACAAGAGAAATAATGGATTAGATGGGTGATGATTTTAGATGAAGTGTGAGAGTTAGGATTTGTTGTATAATTTACCTTTACCAATTAAGAGGTAGGATTTGTTATCTAATCAACCTTCACTAACTAAGAGGTAGGATTTGTTACCTTATTACCCTTTACCACTTAATATATCACTTTTTTTATGTATTTTTGATTTTTTTGTTTTTTTTTTATTTGTTTTTTTATGTTATTTTTTCTTTTTCTTAAGTATAATCTTACTGAAATAAATAAAACAGGATTAACGTAAATATCTGTAAATGAAGTATTGGTCAAAGCTTGTTTTATTTTGATAAAAAAATATTATAAAAGTTTAGCTGCAATCATTAAGACTTTTTTGTAAAATATAGAATTGGACTTTCAAATCGATTGTGCAAGGGAAGCCGGGAGATAAAGCTGCCAAAACAGAAGCAGTGCTACTTTATGCAGGAGATAAAGGACCTGCAGAAGTATTACTGGCGGTATTGGTGGCAAACATTAATTGGGATAAAATATTTTGAAATGGTATTTGATATCGAATCACGTTTCGAAAGAACCGATTGTAATAATGAACAGAACGTTAGTATTTGCGCATTCCACTCACAGAGTCTTTTTTTGTCCATAAGTTCCATGATTCTTTGATCAGTAATTCTAAACATTACTGTTAATACGACATGTTACTTCTTTATGTCCAAATTTACTTAATATTGGATCTATTTGGATCTGGAACTTTTCTAATTGTGCGAAAATAAGCCGAAGTTGCGTCTTATGATCGTCATTATTTTCAGAAAATACTAAAATCTCGTCCCAATAAGGAAATGCGAAGTGAGACTACCACTGAACTTATCCAAGAATGTAGAGAGGATACAAATCTTCTCTACATTCTTGGATAAGTTCATCAAATCGAACTCGAAATCGAGTCGAAAGGCATACATAGAAATTCAATTGCCCAAATGGGGTTATAACTGAAGTTTTAGGATTATTAGTTTCTGATAACAGAAATTAATAATCTACTCTAACTAAATGAATAATAATGAAAATTTTGGCTTCAGATAATCTGAAGTAAACCTCACCTAAATAAACAACGTTCTTGTTGTTTAATTGGTGTAGTATTTTGGTTTAACTAGTAATAGTAGTAGAAAAAAGTATGGTTTCCTACAAAGGACTTTCTTGTCTAACGCTTTTATAAGTGATTTCCACTCACTAGCAAAAATGATCCAATCCACAACCTCAACAATTTCGAGTTTTTGACACCTATGCACTCCGAATAAGGTTTTTTTTAACATATCAAAGACTTATAACTCTGTATTAACCATAGACGAAAATCCGTGTGATCCAATGTTATTTATTTATTTTTTTATTTATTTAATATTAAAGAAAGCTTACAGTCTAATAACAACCATAGATGATAATTAATAGTTAAGAACAGTTTTTTTTTTTTGTGAAATTTTTACATGTTTTAGCACATGCTAGCTTATTAAATATAAATATTTAATAAGAAATTTGAAAAAACAATTGATCCCATCCTTATCAGTTGTTTTTTCAAATTTCTTATTAAATAGTTGCTAATTACAAGCTTCCACATATATATATGTATAGCGAATTGTAATTTAATAAATTGTGAACAAATAAAGAACACACAAATCAAAAACATCGGTCTGCCATCACGTGTACCGATATCTTTGATCAGGCTCTAGCGGACTAAAAATATACAGGGTGGGCGGAGAATAGAGGTTCAAAAATTTTTTTTAGATGCCTCTCTCCAATAGCTATTCGAATAACCCCCATGTATGTTCAGCGATTATTTATAGTTTAAGAGCTAGATTTTTTTAACCAATTTTTGGGAAAGTATCACCTGACTTTAGATTTTATTTTTTTTCTTCTTCTGCATTGTAATTCTTGAAAATATTTTTTATTATATTAAGTCCTTATAGTATGTTCTATGATCCATAAAAAATCTGTCTGTCTAATCATCTCATAAGGTGCCTAAAACTTTGCTCAAAATGAAAAAAAGTGCAAAATAAAATTTGTTCCAGATTTTCATTAAATGAAAAAAAAAACAAAAAATGGTGGCAATGACCCCAAAGTAGTTTTAAAAACTCCCTCGGACTTTCAGCATTTCAAAATAATAAAAATATTTCCTACTTTTCGGGACATTATTTTGTGCAATCATAGTTCAAAGATGGTAAAGAGAAAAAATCTCAATTAATTTAATTATTTTCTTCCCAAATTTTTATTATTTGATAGCACTTAATTTTAATGGAATACAATTTACATTAGATATAATACAATAACAATACAAAATTTTAGCAAAATCTGTCCTAAAAAAAAATATTCTGAACTTTTAAATAAAACTTTATTAAAATGGTTTAATTTGTTGTTGATTTTTTTTCTGCCTTCAACTGCCTCTCCGTATGTTTACCACCGGGTTGTATCTTTTTGATTGCAATAATGTAGCTAGTTAAAATGCCAAAATTTATGGATTCCGATTTATTTGGCGCAAATTAAAAAAAAACAAAGCCAATTTTCCTTTTGAAAGTGATAAAAGGTTGTTTCAATACATTATTTTCGTAATAATAATATCCTCCGGACCAATTTTGGTCACAGCGGCCAATCTCAACGGAGATTAGCCAGGAGATATTATAGTGCACAAGTGTGTGCGCAAACACAAGGCTACTTTCTATTCCTTTACTCTCCTCATACACCAATGGGAGGGCAATCCGACACGAGACCGGAGAGAGATCAGGCTCAGGGCCAACGACTTTACGTGCTTTCCGAGGCACGGAGTAAGTGATAATTAATTTATGGCACATAACTTATGAAAAGTCAGAGGTGCGCGCCTTGGGTTTGAACCTAAGACCTTTGACTTGCCAGTCAACGATTACTACCACTAAGCTATCACAACTCAATGAACTTTTCATGATAAAAATGTATTAAAACAATCTTTTGAACTATCAAGTAAATGAAAAAATTAATTGAGATTTTTTCTCTTTACCATCTTTGAACTATGATTGCACAAAATATTGTCCCGAAAAGTAGGAAATATTTTTATTATTTTGAAATGCTGAAAGTCCGAGGGAGTTTTTAAAACTACTTTGGGGTCATTGCCACCATTTTTTGTTTTTTTTTTCATTTAATGAAAATCTGGAACAAATTTTATTTTGCACTTTTTTTCATTTTGAGCAAAGTTTTAGGCACCTTATGAGATGTTTAGACCGACAGATTTTTTATGGATCATAGAACATACTATAAGGACTTAATATAACAAAAAATATTTTCAAGAATTACAATGCAGAAGAAGAAAAAAAAAAAATCTAAAGTCAGGTGATACTTTCCCAAAAATTGGTTAAAAAAATCTAGCTCTTAAACTATAAATAATCGCTGAACATACATGGGGGTTATTCGAATAGCTATTGGAGCGGGGCATCTAAAAAAAATTTTTGAACCTCTATTCTCCGCCCACCCTGTATAATAATAATTGCAAAATCGCATGCATTAAGTATAAATATAAAGAAACTGTTAAACATTATGACCAAGACCATTTAAAAATGCATAAATGTTTCATGCTATTAGAATCATTTTTGTATTTTCTTGGTTGCCCTGACATGTACCCTCTTTTTTTGCTATACTTGGAACACTGTTATGCTTTATAAACAATATAGAAATCTATACATATAATAAAATCGTAACGAAGTATGTATGTAATTGATTGGCGCGAAAACTACTGGACAGATTTAGTTGAAATTCAGCAAATATACTTTTTAAATTCTTAGTCAACTTATAGGGTATAAATTATTACGTTTATAATTATGTATTGTAGTAAGCAGCGTATTTCTAGAATTTGCTGCAGAATTGTTGTTGTTGTAGGGAAAAATATTATTAAATTTCAATTTACAAAATATTATCACGCTATATCCACAAGGAGCAATAATATAAACATTACATAACATAACATAATAATATCTTTTAGGAACGATTATTTTGTCTATATGTCAACAGACTTCATAGCCTTCCGGTCGGGCGAACGCCTTGGAAGTGTAAGGCTTTGGGTTCGATCTCCAGTTCCGCAAACTTTTTGTGGATTCTTTTGTATTTTTTTTTGTCATTGAAATTAATATGTATTTTTGTGGTATTTCATTCTTAATGACTTTTATTACTTACCGGCTGAAACCCGAAGGAAATATGCTTTTTAATAATTTTTCAACTTATAAAAAACGTATATGCAACGAGGTATGCAAGGATCGTAGCAAGTGGAAATCCGTTGTCTCTGCCTACCCCTCTGGGAAACAGGCGTGAGTCTATGTATGTATGTAAAAAACGTCACCACTTTAATTTGAAACATTTATAAAATTTATCTTATTTAAAACATAGTGTTCTAGATGGCGTTAGAGTCTATTTAGATCAGCGGAATTCTTTTTTAAATATTTCAATTTGAAACCCGAAGGAAGCAACGCGCATCGTGTGGGATTATACTTTTAAAAATTTCAGCTTATAAAAAAAATCCGCTTTAATTTGAAGCATTAAAATTATTATTATTTAAAACATAATGTTTCCTTTTTCTTAACTAGATGGCGTTAGGAGTCGATTTAAATCTGAGGAAAAATAATTTTCTTGGATACTCCTGATGGGACAGGAAAAATATTTATAACCACTGGCATCCTTGCAGGGAGGCAGGGCAAAATTACAATTGCAGTAGCGTCTTCGGCGATCACTGCCACGTTGTTTTCTGGTGACAAAACAGCGCACACCATGTTTAGGATTCCCATCAATTTACAGAGCAACGAAACACCTGTTTGTGACGTGTCACGAAATAGTGACAAGGCAGGCATTTGCTTAAGAATTGTTCTTTGATCGTATGATGGGATAAATGTATAATGGCAAACAGAAAAGCAGTTGATGCGGTACACAGAACTCTAAAAGACATCCGTAGGAACCAACACATAATGGGTGGTGTCACAGTTATGTTCAGCGGCAATTTCCACTGAACGCTGCCTGTGGTGACGCGAGGAACTGGGGCTGATGAGGTGAATGGTTCTTTGAAACGATTATTTTTATGATCCTGTATTCATAAGTTGAGCTTGACAATAATTATGGGCGGCTGAGTAGGAATCCACATGCTCAAGAATTTTCCAACTCAAAACGCCCAAAAATAATCAAGCTGCAGCAATCAACGAATGCATTCTTTTATAAATGAAAGGGAATGAAGTGTTTTACACATTTATAAACACTGTTGTCAATCAAGATGACGATTAAGATTATTCTTTAAAATTCCTGAATTCCCTCACTGCAAGTGGACTTCCGACGGACGTTATTAAGTTGAAGGTCGGTGTCCCGATTATGCTTCTTCGGAACTTAACGCCTTTGAAATTGTGTAAAGGGACCCAGAAAATGATGGCCCGATGGCTTAATGTAAATTATCTGCAAATCATCAAGGCGCAAATTCTAACGGGTTTCGGTATTGGCGAGACAGTGTTTACACCATGTACCACTAATTCTCCACATTTATCCCTTTCAATTTAAGCGAGTGTAGTTTCCTGTGGGCGTTTGTTTCGCCATGAGAAGTCTGCGGGTGTCGATCTCAGGACCAGTTTCTCCTCACATAGACTGTAAGTCGTTTGCTCTCGGGTCACCAGTCCTGACTCTCTGTACATTTTAGCTCCCGAGAGCAAAACTACAAACAAAGTAATCTGTATGTTTTTCTAAATATCCTGGTTCGGATTTGATATTGATACGAAACTTTTGTTCTTTTACATAGGTTTTTCGCTTTATTAGGTCAGAAATTATGCAATAAAATATGCGAAGCGCACTTATAACTTTTTCTTTTGCCCTATACATTAGTAAGACTTAAATATAAAACTAATCTTTGTTGGAATAGTTGCTCTCAAATGTGCAAAACATATACAATACAATAGGTATATTTAAAAAAATCTCTCATTCTCTTCTGTGCAATAATTATTCCCACATGGGGTCTGCTTTTCGGGTTTTTCGCTTCCCCTTCGCTCTATCCATTGCATCGTCCTGGATAATGTTTAATGGCAATATATAATGTTTTCAATAATAAATATTTTGGATAATTTAAATGTTTATGCACATGTTTTGCTTAATAAGAAACTCGCAAAAACAACTGACTTGGGCGGACTTGAACTGTCATATCATAACATTACTAATCTGCACTAATAAAAGTTTGTGAAGATGTTTGTTACCTAAACACTTTTGATTTGAATAGAACTCGGTAAACATAAAAACCATATTTCCTGGATTAACAAAAAATATAAATTTTATCCTGGTTCAACATCCACGCGGGCGAAGCTGCGGGCAAAAGCTAGTATGAAAATAAATTGACAAGAATAATTCTGCATAAATGATTTAACTTCAATGAGAAGCACAAGAACTGAATATTAAAAATAAATTTAAAGGTCAAATTTTTTAAATTTAATTTGGATGTCGTAGAAGAAGATTTGCAAGAATATGGCAGTTAAGAAAAACTGATTAATAAAAATAATTTAAAGAATTTAAAATTGTTATTCCATCTTGTACCAGATTGCATTGATTACTGTAAAAATCTGAAGGGAAGCGATGCAATAATAGACGATATAGATGGTTATTTCGACGAGGAATAGGGTAACATTTGTTTTTTTTTCATTGAAAATAATTATTAACATTTTAGAGTTTTAATTTTGATATATATTATGGAACATTTTTGCATTTTTCTTTCCGCACTACTAATTACTACAAAAATTATTTTGTCAAGATGATCCAGGCAAAATTTTCCCAAATATCTACTGAAGTATTATAATTCATGCACTGCATACATGCATGTAACTTAGTTACACATAGAATTTCATTAAATTAAAAAAACAACATTGTGCATTACAAAATCAGAGAAATGACGTTATAAACTTAAATGTTAATTATGATCTCAGAATGAAGTTTGTGTGGATTGGAACATTTTTGCTTAAACCTCGTCCCGTCGTCAAATAAAGGGATATAATAATCTACTTTAACTAAATGAGTCATACTGAACATTTTGGCTACACTTAATCTGCAGCCTAAATTAAGTAAACGTTCTTGTCGTGAAATTGGTGTAATATTTTATTTAATTTAGAATAGTCAACTACAAAAAGCCAGCTTTCCTGCCTGTCTGACGCTTTTGTAGGTGATTCCCACTGACTTTGGGGCCGAGTTGTCAGGATCAAGACGAGCTGGTCGGTTGACCACGAGCGCGTAATTATATTTGATATACTGTTTTAAATTCAGATCTACGTCGCACGTTACGTATTGTATAATAATATTCGGGAATTCGTTGAGTAGAACCTCGTTCTCATTCATGCTAAACAATGCTATTCAATGGCCACGTCGAATAAACGTATAAGTGAAAAAATATAAACTTTTAATCCTTAACGTCGGGGGTTTCTTTGTAAGCACATCTATACAATGTATAATTAAATTAAAGGTAAAGAAAATATCTTAAGAATTACTTGTAAGAAATCGTTATTAATTTCCGAGAAAATCATGAATAAAATCATAATAATATTATTATTCAAGTGAAATTAATGTGGTCAGTTAATCGATATAGATCGTTACACGATTATTCGTGTGAATGTATATGACTTCAATGAATAACAATTTAATTAAGAATCAAAGAATACTAGTGCTTGACTTATAATAGATAAAAAAAGGAAACGTATCTATTATAGTAAGAAATAACACAAAATTATACGCAAAGTTATTTCTCGGGTAACATGAAATCAACAAAAAAAGAAACGAATAAACCTGCAAACGTTTATTATCTAAACTAACTATTAGATAACCAACTATGACAAACATTTTGGTGTTTATAAATGTTTATTCTTGAGTTATCGAGAATGCATTAAATGTGTGATAGTCATATTATATTTATGTTCTTGTGACTAAAAAAAATATTATTTCCATGGTAAAAAAGAATCAAGTACGATATCAGACGTATTTTTGGACTAAAAATTATTTGATAAATTAGAACGTAGGAAAATGGGCTAACGAATCGAAAAAACAAAAAAATATCGTGCAAGTGCTCTTGCACGTTTATTCGATGCGGCCATCGATGTGGGTGTTCTTCATACACCTTACATTCTTCATACAACCTACCCCCTCTGGGGGATACAGGCGTGAGCCTATGTAATGTTCTTTTATTAATAATATTTTTTTGATCAAAGTCAAATAGACATGATGAAATCATGTGTATATCCTCGATAAAAAGCAGCTAGTTGACCGTTAAAATTTGCAGATATTTACGTAAATCCAAGGAAGACCTCTGATTACATTATGTGCCTTACAACCTAAATATAATTTAGTAAAAGAGAGAATCTATCCAACCTTTTCCGGTTTCACGTAGCAAATATTTAAAATATATTTATTTAAAATTTTAATAAGTGCCAATATTATGAAATGAGATTTATATTTTTATACTTATGGGTGTCCGCTTGTTATTATATTGATACGCTTTTTGTATAAATTTACTGCAACCATGACATTAAACATTTATGGCATTTTACGAGTGGTTGTATGTCACTTGTCAAAGATTGAACAAAACCAATCGTCAAAAGAGCTTTGTCCAGACAGAACGTACGAACCCGTTTAGTGAGATGTAACTATATGCCAGTCTCTGTCGTTCTCAAGGAGTAAAACCAAGACATACATAAATGTTTTGAGATGTATTGTTCTGTAGAACGCGGGTTTTTAACGCATCGCTTTAAGAGAACAAAATTGTGAAAGCTGCCGCTTTGATAGGTGGTGAAAGTATAGCGACAACTCGGAAAATGTATTGCACCCGTAATATTCCTCAACTCAAAAACGTTTTTTTTTTTTCAAATTTCTTATTAAATATTTATATCAAAAACGTTACACGTTATTACATAAAAAGATGCGTTATTTCACTGTTACCAACTGACCTTAAAAAGGCTGTGCAAGAGTTGGCGAAACATGGGAGAAGACCATGTCTAGAAGTGGCCTATGATTGTTGAGTATACATTTTTCTGTATGTTGGGTTTTGGATTCTTAAAATTGGTGCATTTAAGGGCCATGGAATGATTAGCTGCTTAGATGAAGTGCCTTTGAGTCCACATTGTAATATAAAATACAGAGGTAAACATATTAGACAACCCGGATCATAACCTCAACTAACTTAACCTAACTTATTATTCATAATACGCAAACATTTTGAAATAGGCACGCGACAAATTTTTTGATATTATTTTTCGATGGATTGTCAAAGATTGTGAAAGATTAATTGTTAATTTAAGTATACCAGCTATAACATTGGAAGAGATAAAAGTGGGTTAATAAGAGAAGACAATTATTGTATGAAGTAGTTATATGATTGATTATCCACTTAGATGAAGTGCCTTCGATTCTACATTTTAGTAAACAAAATACTACATCCCTAAATTGAACTCAGATTATAATTGTTTATAAATTTGTTAGAAACATAATTATCCTAACTTATTGTTTATAATTATAATTTTAGAAATAGTTACGCAATAACAATTTTTTAGTACACATTCACCGTAAAAAAAATTGCCGCATAAACGCATTTTTTTACGATGAATAATTTTTTTTAATGAATTTTTATGATTTTTTTAATTTTTTGTTTTTTTTTTCTTTTTCTTAAGTAGGTATAATTCTACTGTTTTTTCTTTGTTATTTAATTTTTTAAATCATTATATATTAAATTAACTAAGTACTTATTTTAACGCTATTTCTTTTTTAGCTAAATATAATATAAAAAAAGATCAAGTAAATAAATATAATATTATATTAATATAATATCTGCTTTCGATGCAGATAAAAATAATATTTTTAATAATCAAAGCACAAAATAGACGCTATGGAATCATTTATGCATAGGCTTAATAAAATAAAGCTAATTAACTGACCGTCACGATTGCAGATATTTACTTAAATCCAAGGGGAAGCCCTCTGATTTATATAGGCGCCTCAATACCTAACTTCCTAACCACCTAACTCTACATCTATATTCTACTCCATTATAATAGAAATTTATCCAACCTTATTCGTTTTCACGTAGATTTTTTTTTTAATGACAGATGTGTTTTATCTAAAACTGTTTTAGGATTCACAACGCGGGTTTCTTAATGCATCGTTTTAAGAGAACAAAATTGCGAAAGGTGCAGATTTGATAGGTGTTGAACGTATAGCGACAACTCGAAAAATGTAGGTATTGCACCCAAAGATATTGGAAAGATATGATTGCACCCGTAAATATTCCTCACCTGGAAAACGTTACAAGTTGTTACATTAAAAGATGCTTTATGTCATTGTTACCGATCGACCTTAAAAAGGCTGCGAGAGTTTTGGCGAAACATGGGATAGGCCTATGTCCAGTGGTGGCCTATAATTGTTGAGTAAACGTTTTTCTGAATGTTGGGTTTTGGATTCTTAAAATTGGTACATTTAAGGGTGCCACGGAATGATTAGCTGCTTAAATGAAGTGCCTTCGAGTTCACATTATAATAGATAACATACACAGGTATACTAATAAACAACCCGGATTATAACTGTTTTTTTTATTTAACCTAACCTAACGTAACCTAAATTCTTAATTATGCAAAAAAAAAATTAAATAGGCACGCGACAAATTTTTTGATAGCCATAGTTGAAGATAGTGATTAGTTTTTGTTAATTAAGGTATATCAAAGTGGTTATTAAGACAAGATAAATACTGTATTACATAGATATACTTATGATTGATTACCTATTAGATGAACTGCTTCCCACTCTATATTTTATTAGACAAAATACTACATCCCTAAATCTAACTTATTTTATATGTTCTTTTTTCACCTTACATAACATAATCTAGCTTATTCATAATTTGAATTTTAGTAACTTATGTTATAATATGTTCTTTTTTCACCTTACATAACATAATCTAGATTATTCATAATTTGAATTTTAGTAACTTATGTTATATGTTCTTTTTTCACCTTACATAACATAATCTACGAGTAGCTTATTTATTATTATAATTTTAGAAATAGTTACGCGACATTTTTTTTATAATGAATTGTTAAATATAGCAAAATATTTATTAATTTGGGTATTAGGTACGCCATAACTTTGGAAGAGATAAAAGTGGTTATTAATAAAAGGCAAATACTGTTATAAGATAGTTAAGTATACGATTAATAACTATCGACCCGGGGACCGAACCTAGGATCTAGTGCTCAGCAGTCGCTCACTACCGCAAGACCAACGAGACGGTTATTTAATTTATTAATATCATTAATTAATTTATTAAAAGACACTGAATGACACCGCACCGCATCTTTTAACTAGTGTTGTAACGGTATTGTTTAATTAAATCTACAATTACTAGTTAATGTTATTACTTCTTTTACGAACGCCGTGCCGTTTATAATACTATCTCTAAGACTGTTTAATCCTATTATTCGAGATCGCAGATAACTATTTTAAAAGCAATTAACTTTAATAGACTATTCATCTACGTAGCAGCAAACGCATTTTTTGAATATTTTGAGATTTTATTATAAAAATAGTAATCATTTTGCGAAATTAAGTATTATCCTACTATCATACTACTAGCTATCTTATTTTTTTTTATAAAAATTATAATTTAATTATTAATTTGCGAATTATCAATCTACATAGAAGCAAACGCATTTTTTTTAAATTTTGAGATTTTATTATAAAAATAGGATGCATGTAATTTGACGACAAATGAAACAATACAACAAGCGTTAGAGATCTAATAATTAAAATCGGAGATAAATTTAATAGAATTAACTTTAATAGACTATATTAACGTTTAAAGAAGGAAACGCATTTTTTTACATTTTGTGATTTTATTATAAAAATAGTAATCAATTTGTGAAATCAACTATTAATCCTACTACTTGCATTTTCCGTATTTTTCTTTATATTATAAGATTTATTATAAAAATAATAATATGAATACCAATTTGCGAATAACAAATAATGTTTTTTTTTAAATTTTATTATTATTTGCGAAAATGACTAATAATCATTTACATCCAATGAAAAAATACAAGCGTTTGAGATCTAATAATTAAAAACGCAGATAAAATTTGTAAGAGATAACTTTAATAGACTATATTAATATTATAAGCAAACGCATTTTTTTTTACATTTTGAGATTTTTTTTTTAAAATAGTACCTAATCAATTTGCAAAATTAACAACTTTTAATCCTACTTCTTGTAGCTGCCGAATAATTCTTTAAATTTTAAGATTTACTATAAAAATAATAATATTATTGCCAATTTGCGAATAACAAATAACGTTTTTTTTTATTTTGACATTCACATTTACATCCAATGAAAAAATACAAGTCTGAGATCGAATAATTAACATCGCAGATAAAATTTAAAATAATTAACTTCAATAGACTATATAATAAATAATCTACATGGAAGGAAGCAAACGTAATTTTTTGGGTTAGTGGTGTTATTCCCCAGTTGCGGTTTCACCCGATTTTTTTCAAGTTATAGTGGCATTCAAAACTGTTACTAAATTCATTAAATATTGATACGGCTTTACTCACGTATTGATATCGGGGAATGCACAACTAGTTTTGAACTCAAACGGAGTGAGGTCCGCGACGGCGCCGCGTATACACCCGCTCTTGAAAATGGACTCCGTTTGAGTTCGAAACTAGTCAGGCATTCCCCGAAATCAATACGCGAGTAAAGCCGTATCAATATTTAATGTATAAGTATGACTCACGAAAGTTATTATTCTAAAATTGTTACTAAATTACTGACTTCTTAGGAAGGCTGCTCTTAACCATTACTCAGACCTAGAAATTTTTCTCTCACAAACAATTTAATGTCCAATAGTGAAATATTATTCCAATACTCATTTGTATGTAATGCTTGTTGTTGTCCACTATTTCTGTGTGTATGTGTACATAAATAAATAAATAAATATAATATTATTGATAAGCGTTTAACAATATTGATAGTTGAAATAATATCTAAAAAATATGTAGGTTCGAATAATATACAGATCTTTTTCCTCCTAGCCTTATTATTCCATAACTTTGTTGGGGTCGCTCGGCTTTTAATTTGACCAGATGCTGCTGAATATGTTTTCTAGGGAGCGACTGCCTATCTGAGCCCCGTAAGCCCCCTATGGATACGATATTCTAAGGTTAGATCAGTTGTCAGGGTTTTATGAGGGTAGTTTGACTTTCTATATCGACTGTTAAAGATCTCCAGACGGGGCGGGGGCTTAACATGCTTTCCGAGGCACGGAGCAGGTGATTATTTATTTTTTTGTGGAGCAGGTTTAGTATTCTTTTTACATTTTTTTATAATGCTATTATTTGTTGATTGGTAGGTAATAAATAATAATATATAATTATTGTGACAAAAACCGTTAAATTGTAAGAAATTATTAGTAACTGATTTTATATACGATATGTAAGTTTTAGGAAATAGAAAAAAACGCGTGTGGTTCAATGGTCTTGTGCTGTGATTTTTACCTTTTTAGATATTATATTTACCTATTAACTTATTTTGAAAAAAGTTGTAGGCTAAAAAGCATGTACTCATATTTTGAAACTATTAATAAAGATTGCTTTTGATTTTGAAACACTTTTTTTTGTCACCTGTACCGGCTTTGTTTTATACAATGAGTTACGTACAGATCAATTTTCGGGGATAAACGCAACTAATTCTTTGTTTTTTTAATGTATGTAGTATTTATTCGGGTAAAATCGCAACTGGGAAATAACGCCATTAACCATTTTTTTTAAATATTTTGAGATTTTATTATAAAAATAGTAATCAATTTGCGAAATCAACAATTAATCCTACTACTACTAGCTACTTTTTTTTTTATTTGTTTGAGATTTTTTATAAAATTAATAATTTTATTTGCAATTTGCGAATAACAAATAATATTTTTTTTTTAATGGCGAACATGAATCCAATGAAAAAATAGAAGAGTTTGAGATATTATAATTAACATCGCAGATAAAATTTAAAAGAATTAACTATAAATAGACTATATATTCATCTACCAAACGCAAGCAAACGCATTTTTTTTAATATTTTGACATTTTATTATAAAAATAGTACCTAAACAATTCGTGAACAATGTCGATTTAACATTTTTTATGAATATATAGACGTTCTAACGACCAATGCATTAGACATCACATTAGCCCTTAATGCACAAATACTATGTTATACATATAATAAATTACCAGAAAAAAAAATCGTTCAAAGAAATATCGTCATCATTATGCCAAACTATGACGCCGTTATGACGTCACCAAAACTGCTAAGAAAACAATATTGTTTCAGGTATAAAGTAAGCTTACTTTTAAGACGTCATGGTGCGATAAGTCAATGTAAGATTAAAATAATACTGCTTTAAGAGGTTGTGGTAGGCCCCCTGGTCTTAAACTATGAAGCATTCTAAAATTTCTAAACGACATTATAAAATACCTATTCTAAGCGCCTAACTAACACTACAATAGGCACTTTTCAATTATAATAGACTTTTTCGTCATAGTTGCTCATAAACAGTGCATTGCAGTGCTCATAAAGATGTAGGAAAAGTAAATCTGGGCGGTAAATCTAGAATACGACCCTAGAGCGTAAGATTTTCTGAGTATACCGTAAATTGTAAGTTTGCGGTTTAGGCATAGAGTTTGAATATTCGACAAATAAAAACATTGACTGTCTTCATACAAAAAAAAATATCCAAGACTGTCTTTAAGTGAAATTTTAAGAAAATAATTATATAGCTTGAAGAAAATCCAGCAATAATAATAATCAGAAAAATAGTAAATAAAAAAGATTTTTTTTAGCCATACCGTAAAATACAATAAAAAAACTATTGAAATATTGTTTTAAGTAAAAAAAAGATGACATTGAAAAATCCAAGCAATTTATCCAATCAATTAGGTAATTTAAAAAATTATTATTATTTTGACATTTCAATAGTGAAACTCTTTTTAATAGTGGTACTCTAGGCCTACTTACGATCACAGTAACACAATGAGCTAATATTTGCAAATACAAATGGATCGATAAACTTTATAATAATTTGCGTTACATTTTAAAGAATTCTGCAGAAGGTGTTTATATGAAATAGAAATTTATAAGAAAAACTAGAGGATATAGGAAGAACGATAGATTTATATTTTGATTTTCTACATTTTCTAAGGCATTACATGGCCATAACATGTACAATAAATCATTCAATTATTATAATGTTCTATTGCATTGTTCTATTTAAAATACTTTAAACGATTATGATATTTAAATAATAAAATATTATATAAGATAAGGCTATTCGGTATTTTTATATATTTAATTATATTATTATTAATCAAAACTACGAAGGTTTGGAAAACAGGATTTTCATTTTATTAATAGGTTATTATAAATGACTTAATTTACTGTTAGAATCTATTCGCATTGAAATTAAAATGAGGTATTTGTTGGTTTGGTTATCTAATTTTTACATCGCGTTTATTATTTCAGAGGATTTGTAATAATAAACTTATTTTATACACCATAATGGTGATTTACACCGTTTACTTGGAATGCCTTTGTTAAATAAATAAACCTATAATAATAATTAATATTAATTAATTAATAATATTAATTATTGCTCGTATATAATAATATAATCTCGTCTACTTTTCATAAGCTGTATGCTGCTAATATAATTAATTATACAAACCCTTATAAGTATTTTATATAGAAATGTATTATTTTGATATACCTAATCATAATCTGTACTTATTGCTTTTGTTAAATAAAATTAACTTTAATTTAAATTGAGAACCTTGAAAAAAGAGTTTATTTATTTGATTATTCAAGTTTTACCGTATAGAAATTAACGAGGCACTTAGAAAAAACTACTTTTTTAAAATGTATACCTAATAAAACACACTGAGATAAGTGCATCCATAAAATATATATAATAATCATATTATAAGTAAATAAACACACATTCAAAATATAAACATAATTTTATCGATTGAATAAAAAAAAAACAAATAAAAATTGATATTTAATATTGTAGTGTACCGTTATTCTTTAAATAAAAGCTCGTAATAAAAATTATCCAAAAGACTTTGGCTTGTATTTAAAAAAAAATACGAACGTTACTAAAGGATACAAATAATGTAAATAACAATAATTAATTTTTATTTTATTTATTTTAATAGTTTTATTATATAAGAACCAGCTTTTGTCCACTAACTACGATGTGCTATCTTACCTGACTATAATCTTTATATTATTAATAATTATCTATATTAACTACATTACCATAAATATTGGCAGTTGCCTTTGCTAATAATTTATTAGTAATATTATTTTTACTTAAGGTAATTTCACATTATTGCTGACATAGGAATGCACGCTAAATGCAATTTATACTCCTTAGATTAAAAATATATTCGATGACGATGACAGTTTAAGCATTATAGTAAAACCCGTTTAAGATTGCTTGAAAGAGATCGCAAATACAGACCTTATTTTTAAAATATAAGATGAAAAACAATATAAAATAACAGCATTGATTAAATAATAATAATAATTGGATTTAACCACCACGCTAACTCACTGCGTGTCGGCGATTTTAAACTATTAAGACTAGGTTTCCTTACCTAACTTAAACCATGTTATGTCTAGCAGTGATATGAAATGTCTGATTTGATTTTTAAATAATTTAGTTCAGGTTCATTTTTTTTCCTCTCAATAATGGGACTACGTCCATTGGGGTCGAAAAATATATATATATATATAATATATATATAGTAAATAGATAAAAAAAACTGAGATGGTTTAAAAGCCATGGTCGCGACGTTACACTTTGGCACAAGAATTCCAGATATTAACCTCTTCCGGTGTTTTTATCGTCGGTTAAAAATCAGCGTCAAATATTCGTGACTAACATGGAGCTGATCTGGACATCTTGGTCCAGCAGTGAAACACTTGACCATGACTATATTTTTGTCAGTCAGTAAACTGTATTGACTATTTCTTTTATTGTTTAGCTTTTGTATTTTCGTTTTACATATTTAATTGTGTTTTTTTAATGTTATGTCTAAATAGACAATTTTTTTCCCTTTTAGTATACGTTAGAATTTTGTGACCTAAAAGCCAAAACATCCCAAATTGAATTTGATTTGAAAGATAAAATAAAAATACAAAATAAAAAAAGTAATTAAAACTGACGTGGTGACTAGCTCCAAAAGTTATCCTTATTTACCAATAAATAATGACCCAAAAACCGAGCCGGGTGCTGGGCGGCGGCCGGCGAGTAATTGACCTCGGTTCGGTATGCACGCCGATTTCCGATCAACCTTTATAATTTTTGGCATGTTTTGGGATAAAAACATAACAAAGGTTAAAGGCTATTGCAATCAGTTCTGTTACTGATTCTGAACAAACTACTTTCGGCTTTCGGGTCAACAAATTGTAACGTTGTATAATTATATCATAATAAATAAATAAGCTAGTATTAAACGGGTTTCATTATAATTACATATTTAAGATTCTTATATTTCTATCCTAATAATAAAATAATTACCCGCAAACATTCCCGCTACTATCTGCTAAACCAAAAAGGATATTTTAAGGCAAGAGCGGTGTTTAAGTTTTTATGAGAAACCTTACGAATAACGATAGAACAAGTAAGCAAGCTAGCTAAAAGCCTTGTAATATATATATTTTTTTTTATACGAAAATATATTTATAACGTCTTATTATGTTTATGTTTATGTGATATCTACGACCTAATTAAACGCACTAAGATAATTTCCCTTTAAATATGATTACATACTAATTATATTACCTATACGATTTTATTACGACAATAATTCTGTTTAGTCCGACATTCCTTTTTTAAAAACTAGTGTAATATTATTATAACTACTACAAAAAAAATTTCTCTCATTTATATTTTCGTTATTACCTATATCCTACGATACGATTACGATACGATAGCAAAATTTATAACGGTGTTATGGAAGATCCGTCGTGATTAAATTTTAAAAAGATTTATTGCAATCGAATATGTTTGTCTAACCCTATGATACATCTAGGAAAACGATATTTTTTTTATAAATATGATTTTATTGCCTTCAATCCAATAATGGGTAAATTACAAAAACCTTGCAGTAGGATTATAAATTACAAATATACGTTTAAAAAAGAAATTATTGAAAAATATTATTATATTGCTATTACATCTCGCTAAATAAATCTAATCACCTATAATAAATAAATGACCTTTATCTAGTGAAGGATTATGTCTAGTGTAGCCGTTTGTCAAACGCATGCGCAAAACACAACACATACATTTAAAGAGAACACTATTTTTTTTTACGTTTTATATTTTTTTAATTTTTTTTATCAATTTTTATTTATTAAGGATAATCATGACGACAAGGAAATACTTTCTACTACACAACACATACAATACATTTAAAGAGAACACTTTTTTTTACGTTTTATATATTTTTTATTTTTTTTTGTCAATTTTTATTTATTAAGGATAATCATGACGACAAGGAAATACTTTCTACCATACAATACATTTAAAGAGAACACTTTTTTTTCGTTTTATAATTTTCTTATTTTTTTTATCAATTTTTATTTATTAAGGATAATCATGACGTCAAGGAAATACTTCCTACTACACAACACATACAATACATTTAAAGAGAACACTATTTTTTTACGTTTTATATTTTTTTTATTTTTTTTTAAGTTTTATCATTTTTTATTTTTTTTTGTCATTTTGTATTTATTTTATTGAAACATTTATGTATTATGTCTATATCTAAATATACAGCGTGAATCTCCACCAAGTGCACATAATTATGATATTGAGTGAAACTAAACATCATCAAATTATTGTATAAGTAGGATTTATATTAAAATTTGTGTATACCATAAACTGCCACGTATTTTTCTTATTTCTCTAATTCCTTCCAAAGGTAGTCAGGAAGAAATTGCCAAGTGCGATATGACCGCCCATTGCCATATCTCGTTGATGGTTCAACGATTACTGTTAATGTTTATTTACTGGTGAACATTCCCGAGGGTCATGGAAGTAAGAAACAATCAAAGGTGTATATTATAAACTATATTTATAAAAATGAATTGCTGTTCATTAGTCTCTCTAAAACTCGAGAACGGCTTGACCGATTTGGATAATCTTCGTTTTCAAATATATGTGAAAGTCCATGGAAGGTTTAAAAGGTGAGAAAAAGGTAGGGGGTAGAGTAGGTTAAGGGTAGGGGTTGAGTAGTGTAGGGGTAGATGAAAGATGATCTTTCTTGTGATAAAATATCTTTACTGTTTTACTTTAAACTCCATACCATACAGCATTTTCTTTACTATTACTTCATGAAGTGAAGGTAAAGTATATTTCCCAGATTTCATATTTTATTTTTGTATTTTCCCCGTCAAATAACTAATGTCTACTTTCACCCAACTTCATATTATGTACACACCTGGTGGAAACTGAATATACGTAAAAGATATTATTTCATTTTTAAGAAGAACTATTAGATTAGATTATAATTATTTAATCGATATTGATAGAAATATTAAAACGTGAATATATTGGTAAAACACTGGGTTTTAATATACAACTATGTTCGTACTACGCAATAAAATATGTACCTATAGATAAAGGTACGTGTGAAGTGTAGTACCTACTTATTTAGCTGCTTGAGTATACCAATTATAGTACTTATCGTGTAAGATAAAGATCGCGATATAAATATTGATTATGATAAAATAAGAGTATAATACAATCCGTGATAAAGATTGATTATACTATCTACTATTAATATCTCTAATTGATGTGGTAAATGAATTTTGATTCTGATTATAAACTTTGGATATGTTTATGCTTAATCCATGCTTAACCGATTATTATTAAAATCTGATATTTAAAAAGTGATACGCGTTTCTTACGGTAATCAACCAAACTTATTTAAATCTATATCACATTCGATTCTAGCTATTGTGTAACCGTTCCAGTAATAGAATGAGACACAATGATAAATTAATTGTTATCGGATGGATAAAAATACATCAAAAACAATTAATTTTTCATCTGGACGCGGATCTTAATAATGAATTCAATAAAAAAATCAAACATTTTAAATAATAATAGCGGTACAGATTAGCATAAGATAAATTATCAAATTTCAAATTTTGTTTATGGAATAAAAAAAGTAAAAGTTGTCTTTTGAACAAAAATTATATTATTATCATCTGCCATATAAATTATATTATTACATGAAAATTGATAAGACTGTGTAAGGATAGAATATTTCAGTATCTGACAATAATCGGGGAGAAGAAGGATAGAGTACTTTATTGTTAATTTGGGGACTCTAAATAGTTGTATGAAAAGTGTAAGATTTAATTTGCTAATGTTTATAATAATTTTCGGCTATTTTATAGGTACTCTATGCAATTTAATGTCAGTATTATACCGAATTATATTAAATACTTTACAAAGATTTCTTTTGATTCTTCGCCTGAATAATTTCTTCAAACTGTATTTAAATATTTTCTACATACTTTCTATACTACTTTCAGTACTACTATACTACTTTTTTTGTATTTTCGATCGCATTTTATTACAAAAATATAACATCGATTACAATACGCTAAAGATAATTATATCATCTGCTATATGAAAATCTATAGGCTCTTATAACATTAGATTGATAAGATAGTTTAAGGTTAGAATATTTTAATCATCATCATCATCACATCACGTCCACTGCTGGACATTTGTACCAGATTGGCCTAGTCTCGAGTTTTCCTCCCCGGCTCTCAAGGCTCTCGTCCTAAACAGTTGTTAAGGCCGTTAAGCATCACTTTTGACCCCTGCAAAGATTCTCAGCCGCAAATGGTAGGTGCGAGCGAGATGTACTGACCATTCATATTCATGCTTTTCAATCAATCAATCAGTAAACAGTTTCGGAGAGATTACATATCCCTGTCTAACCTCTCGACGCAGTTATACGCAGTCTTGTACTCGGATGATCATCGTTGCGGCCTCGTACAGACAGACATCTTAGCACTGCGACCTATTGGAAGTCGACGAGGCATCTCTGGATGGACTCCAGCCAGCCCAGATCTCGACTGTGTTAAATGCTTTCTCGTATTAGAAGTATTAAGAGTAGTAAGCTAGGCATAGAGTCTGAATATATACCTCCGTTTTTTGGGATTTGCCTGAGTAAGAGGGTTTACTTTTTTCGAAAGCCTGCTCCGGTAACTAGGAATCTTTCAATGGGCTTTGGTAGGCATGTTTTTTGAGAGTATAAGTCTGCGTAATATTTTTCAATCTTATAGAGAATCTGAGGGGGTATAATATATGTGGTTCTTGGTGCTGTACCTTTTTCGAAAGCCTGCGTCAGTAGCTGGGAATCTATGGGCTTGAGGTAGGCATGTTTTTTGGGAGTATAACTTTCCGTAATACTTTTCGATTTTATAGAGAATCTGAGGGAGTATATTATGTGGTTCATAGTGCTATACTTATTTAGAAAGCCCGCTCCGGTAACTGGGAATCTTTGAATGGGCTTGAGGTAGGCATGTTTTTTAAGTATAAGTATAAGTTTTAAGTATAAGTCTTCGTAATACTTTTCGGTTTTAAAGAGTATCTCTAGGTTCGAAGTAAAGGTGGTGTCTTATGATGTTTTGAGTTTAGTCAGATGAGTAAGGGAGACATGAGGCTTTGCGAATGTCTTCGAGCCTTTGTTCCGCTTGATATGCGCGCGCCGATTGTCGAATATTTTAGTATATTTGATGATAA
This sequence comes from Protodeltote pygarga, assembly GCA_936450705.2. Classification (NCBI taxonomy): domain Eukaryota; kingdom Metazoa; phylum Arthropoda; class Insecta; order Lepidoptera; family Noctuidae; genus Protodeltote; species Protodeltote pygarga. Next base: position 19,300,145 of record OW388248.2, read on the forward strand.
TCAGAACTACGATAGAGTAGATAGTTGATTTGGGGATTCTACAAACTTATTTAGATTTAGAGTAGACTTTAGATTTATAATTAAATAATACCTTTCTAATCAGTGCGTAAATAATTTATCCTGTATGTGTTTACATATTTTCTACGTAATTATATGAGTACCTATACGATTTTTTTTTGATTAGATTTTTGATTTGATTTGATTTTTTGATTTGATTTCATTTTATTACAAAAATATAACATTGATTAATATACGTTTACCTAAAATACTTAGAGATAATAAAGATAGTGGCGTTGAAACATAATTGCTTATACAACCGGACACTTTTGGTAGAATAAAATTAATAACTGCTATGAAGTTTTTAATGGTCGGGTTATCCAAGTATATAAAAATTGTTTTTTTAACACCAATACCTAATTTTTGAACTGCAAAACAGAGGACAGAATATAGCAACATTAGACATAAACCCTCAAAAACCTTAGCATTTTTGTGGACAATTTAGAGTAACACAGAAATAAGTTAAAAAACTTTATATCCATACTTTACTTTATATCCATAGAAGATTATGCAGAGAATGTATTTGTAGATAATGACAACAAGTACATCGTTATAAAGATATGGAGGCAAGACGAGGAGGCATGAGTCTAAGGATACTGTACGCCATGGCGTTAAAATCGTAGCCACAGCTAAAGGTTTTCAGTTAAAGATATAAGAATTTATACTGGTACTGATTCTCTTGTAAATCACTATAAACTTAGTTTAGTATAACACTCGTCTTTTTTTAAAAAAAAACATCAAAATGTGACAGCATATTGAACTGTCAAATTAGAGCCGTCTATTTAGTCTAATCTCTACAAAATTGACGGCTTCTACTTCATCGTAAAGTTAACGAACGATCTGGTGTCAGAGTATAAACCTACTATGTTCTCAGCAAGTGATAATTAGTTTCTAATACGCACATAAATTCGAAAAGTTAGAGGTGCGTGCCTGGGTTTCGAACTTACGACCTTTGACTTGGCAGTCCAACGGTCATACCACTAAGCTATCACTGCTTCAAAATTGACTTGAATTGAATTTATTGAAACTAAACAAGATCTATGACATGACTGTTTAAATTCACATTGATATAAAGCAAGTAAACTGGTTTGATAGGTCAAAAACAATTATATTCTTTTTTAAATATCTCTGTTTCGAGAGTCGTGATAGCCTAGTGGTGGTGACCGTTGACTGGCAAGTCAGAGGCCTCGGGTTCGAACCCAAGGCGCGCACCTCTGACTTTTCGTAAGTTATGTGCGTTTTATAAATTAACTATCACTCTCCGTGCCTCGGATAGCACATTAAGCTGTTAGCCCCGGATGTCAATTGTAGATCTTTGACAGTCGTTACGGGTAGTCAGAAGCCCGAAATCTGACAACCAGTCTTACCAAGGGGTATCGTGTAACCCAGTATCTGGGTTGTGGAGGTCTGATAGGCAGTCGCTCCATGTAAAACACTGGTATTCAGCTGCAACCGGTAAGACTGGAAGCTGACCCCAACATAGTTGGGAAAAGGCTAAGCAGATGTGAAATATCTCTGTTTGAAAGAAAAACAAGGAGTCTAAATTAGTTTACAGCGCATTCAAGAGAAAACATCACTGTCTTTGAAACTCTTTAACATTGGGTTTTATTCTTCTCTAGTCATCTCCTTCAATCTTCTTTGAGTTATGTCTAATGTTGCTATTATTTGAAGAATTAAGAATTCATTACTCCTAACATCGAATCGACTAGTGTCGATATAACAATACACACATTTATATTTTTATTTACGAATACATTTTTTAGATTTTTCCGATTTATTATTATTTATTTATTTATTAATTAAACAATAAAATTTACAGTAATTATACATAGCCCCACAAAACCGTGCAATCGGTTTGACTGTGGGTATAGAGTCTCTTAAAATAGTAACGGTATATTAATATTTGTATAAAACTTGAATAAAATTAAAGTGATAAAAATAGTTACAGGAATTCAATTTGCTTGAAGTTCTAAATTATCATTGATCACAAATACTGAAGTAGTATTTGGTTAACTTACGTTTAAACATAGTCTGCTTATTCTCCAGTAAAATTTCTTTAGGCAATCGCCATAATAATTATGCGTTCTAGGAACAATGAATTTACCGCTAGTCATAGACCTTGTGTTATGATCATTAATGACCCGCGCTGGGTCATACTCCCCACTGAAACGATGTTTACATAATATTAGTAGTTTATATTTTAAAGTAATTGGTAATATATTACATATTTTAAATAGTTTCCTGTAATTGTCTTTGCATTTATTTTTAATTTTTTTATTAACCAATAGTTTTAAAAATCTTATTTGTAGTTGTTCTATTTTATTTATGTTACTTTTAAATGTTAAACCGTAGCAGTCGAGAGCATAACCCATCACAGAGTCTACTAATGACATGTAAAGGAGTCTCAGCGTACTGATTGGGACCCTAAAGCTTAAGTGATAGAATTTACTTAATAGTATTCTCAATTTACCACATACATATTCTATGTGTTGAGACCATGAAAAGTTCTCGTCTATTTTCATTCCTAGGTAGTTCACACAGTTAACCTCAGGCGACTGCATTCCACAAAGCTGTACCACGCAGGCGCCTGAGGGGTATCGTCTCCACAGGAACATTACAAAACTATACTTATCTAGCACTCACCGACCGATGAGATTCATTTGGAACTATGAGCTATGATGAGGGTTTCTAGCTGCTTTAAGGAGCTGGCGAGTAAGCACGCAGTCTCCTCCATCTTCACCACCATCAAATCAATGTTGTTCCGCTTGGACACCACAAGCTTGGTGGTGGTGATGTCTGCATACAAATTAAAACATTAGTTAGACTATTATTTTCATGGGAAACATAGGACTAAATTCTTTAATAAGTTTTTATAAAACAAACATTTATAACCAAGCTTTTATATTTGAATATCAAACTAAACGTATATGCAAAAATTTGTATCTGTGCTGTTAACCGGTGAAGAGTTCTTATATCTGGTGCTAATCCTGGATGTCGATTTAGTTCATGTTTACCATAAAAAAGTATTGTCATCTGAGTTGTGAAAATATAAAATTTCAGTTCAATTGGAAACCGGGAAGTGGGTCAAATTTAACTTGTAAGATTTGAACAGACAATGGGACTGGTGAAACTAAATAAAAGCTAGTAATGATAAAAAAATAATTGTCACTCTGGTGACAATTACTGATATCGGGCCAGTATATCTCTCGCTTTAGATTGCTTTAATTGCCATGCGGTTAAAGCTTCGAGAGTACCTAATGCATTCTTACCGACCTTGTAACAATAATATACTATTTAAAAAATGCTTAATTTATTACAATTAAGATTGTAAAAGGACTTGGGATACCTACATAACAGATCCAAATAGAAGTCATGGTGCAACGTTGCAAACGTTGCATACGACCTCCCAGTTTCGCATACACCTCAGTTCATCAGGTGGACGTCATAACGCTCTGCAACAAATTAAAAAAAAACCCATGATGTAACCCCTCTCCATGAAATATTTTTAAAATCCGTGTCTGTGTGTGGTATCGTAGCTCCCAAACCGATGAACTAATTTTTATTTAGTTTTTATATTTTTTCATTTTTAATCTCCGTTGAGATTAGCCGCTGTGACGGAAATTCGGTCAGGAGGGCATTATTATTTATTATTAACATAAGCCGCAAGTTTTAATATTGTTAACTTTGTCCTATCTATTGTAAAAGAGATAAAAACTACCCGTGCGTGACACAATCAGGAACCTGAACTCACTACTCAGTCTCAGTGAGCCACTGTTAACCTAGCTGTACTAAGCTGATCTCTGTTGACCTAATAAACACTACTTTGACCTAGCTGATTGTGATAGAGGGAAAAATGACCTATACTAAATGGTGTGCATACAACGATAGCGCAATCTATTTCGACGCCAACGCCATCTATCGAGCAAAGGGTCAGTTTTTTGTGCAATAATATTTCTTAAATCAATCTATTGAGTTTGGTTTCTAAACAGCCACTGTAAATAACGGGTAAAAGAGACTTGAAAAAAAACTTACCTCTCCATATCCAATCGCCACTTGCACCTCATTCCTAATCAGGACTATTTCAGTGTTTTGGCCCACGACTTTTTCGGCCCATTGGTATGTTATCTACATTTTTTATCAAAAAATTGTATGAAGTAATATCAGCAACAAAATGGTTATCTAATTCATTTGTTGGGTTAATTTTAATTTCAACGTTACAGTATCAAAATATACAGAATTTATTATTGTTATCCTTCGTTTGTTTGGTGCATTAATTTTTTGTCAATTTCGGATCCAAGAGATTAATTTTATGAAAAAAATAACTGATCTGATGTTCTAAATGCCATCCATATCAATTGTTTTTTCAAAATTCTTATTAAATAATTATAATATATAAATAATTATCGTCGTTTTAATATTTTTCTTATTTTAAGACTGATTTATATTCTTATGATTTAGAAACAGTATATTGATTTTGGTGATAATAAATATAATTTTGTACCAAAGTTGCGATAAAAAATTTATTCAATGTTATGATATACTGCGTCATTAAGTGACATTTTTACTGTATTTTAAGGAAAAGAACTATTAATGTTACCATATTATTATTCTGCTATATTATCTATGACACTGATTTTAAAGTATAATACTTTATAATACTTGATTCTGTCATTTTTTTATGTGAAAGTAGATAATATTATATTGTCATGTTATCGAACAATCATGAATATTTATGATTTATTTAACTTTATTAGTCACATAATTAGTTTACACTATAATTAAGAAATACAAAAATAATTAGAAAATAATATTTTTTTTAAATTTCTGCGTTGGTTTTTTTTTTAAATTTTCGGCCCATGGGCCGAAAATTCGTGGGCCAAAACACTGAAGTAGTCCTAATCAGGAAGGGCGCGAGCTGAGTCAGCGAAGCGCAGCTCGGAGGAGTAGGTGAAGCGTACACTTCTGGCAAACGTCAAAATATTGTTATAATACGAAGTTGGAGTATGAAGGCACATAATGGTAATTTTATAGAACAATATTTTGTTTACTATAAGTCAGTGGTTCCCAACCGTTTTTGACCTGGAATTGTAAAGGTTTAAAGAAAGAAGTACGAGCTGTTTTTCTACCGTAGAATTTGAATTATTTTGTGGACCTACATTAGGTTTTCATGGACCCCTAAGTGATCGCTAATCCTCTGTTGGGAACCCCTGCTATAGATTATGACCAGATTGACCCATGATGAATCTTATTGTAGAGATTATATAGCTTATTGTAGATGAGATATTTGCGAGGTATCTACATCATAGAGTCCCTACCCTAATGTTTTTTTTTAAGAATGCCTTGGGAATACTAATAGCTAGCAAAGATACGCTTTTTTTAGAAAAGTACGTTATTACGAACGAACGTATGTACGTAAGGTAAAAGTAATGTCTACCGTCTAAGATAATTGCATTTTATGAAAATCTTTATAGTGCAAGTGTATTACAAAACTCTGAAAGCTCAGTTGTCAGAGTTGAGGCATCTTAACCGAAGGTGACAGGTTTAATTCTTGCTCGGAATCTTTTTTTTTCTTTGTACGAAATTTATATTTGTAGATTCCTTAATGTCAACAAATAAAATTATTTTACTTTTTTTTTTACGCATTACTGTATGCGATGCCAAATAGTACAGTTACAAATTTGGCAAAAGAAAACTTTTAAAAACAAATATAAACCTATCTTAAGTCTTTCTGGCTAAATACACCAGCCACTCGACCAATTGAGCTATTGGTTATTCCGCTCGCATTCTGGTTATTTTGCTCTAAATTCAATCTTCTAATTAGAGTACCTACAAGATAAAAAAGGGAACACAATTTTACTCTGAAAATTTCAAAACATAAAGGGAAGACAAACAAAAAAAAACAACTACTGAGAACGTTACTCGAAGCAGAAAAAAAACACGCTAAAAAAATTATACTACACATAATAAATTCATCAAAAGTCTGAAAATCTGATCCCATTGGAAACAGATCAGTAGAAAATAATAAGTAAAATATGCTTACCACATGGCATCTTCACATACATAAAAAATTACGAAATAGTATCAATCAATAAAATACATTATTTGTGTTTTAACTTTGTTTGTATGAGTTAAAGTTACGTCAATAGAAAGATAATTAATTCATAGGATACAAGTTGCATAATCAATCAAACACTTTATCAATCAATGAAATACTTTATCAATCAATCAATAAATACTTTATTTGTATGAGTTGAAGTTACGTCAGTGGAAAGAGAAATGATTCAAAGGATACAAGTTGCATAATGTATATCAATCTATAGTATTAATATTATTTTACGATTGACAGTGTAACTAAAAAATGTACTGCATACACTTCTGCCTATCCTAAGGAAGGCGTGAGTCTATGTAAATGTATATATTTTACGTGAATGTATGAAGATTAATTTCACCGATTAATGAATATCGAATGATTCTGCAATATCTGTCTGTTTATATGTGTCAGTAATGATGCCATGGGCAAACTGCAATACAAGATCTACATTGATATTGCGACGTAGGCGCACAGCACAGCAACAATCGATGCAACATTGCAATACAACAGCAATGTATAAATACTTAAGATAAAATAGTGAAGATAGTTGGGCTGGCCTGACGCTGCTATATAGCATTCTGTTGAAATAATTGAGATAAAAGGTCCATCAGATATCATTGTATCATCGTTATATTATTAGATTTCATCTGCCTAGCCTTTTCCCAACTATGTTGGGGTCGGCTTCCAGTCTTACCGGATGCAGCTGAATACCAGTCTTTTACATGGAGCGACTGCCTATCAGACCTCCACAACCCACATACTGGATTACACGATACCCCTTGGTAAGACTGGTTGTGACAGCCGGGGCCAACAGCTTAACGTGCTATCCGAGGCACGGAGAGTGATAATTAATTTATAAAACGCACATAACTTACGAAAAGTCAGAGGTGCGCGCCTTGGGTTCGAACCCGAGACCTTTGACTTGCCAGTCGACGGTCACCACCACTAGGCTATCACGACTCTTTATTATTAGTTATATTATTAGATTTACTTATTTTAATTGACTTGTACAATTGTTTATTTGTAAAAAAAAATATTACTTATTATTAATATTAGAACTAAAAAAATAGAAAGCAATATTATATTATGATGTTTAAACATTAACTGTTTGTAAGGGTTAATTAAATCCAGTTTGAATTATTCTTTTATGTAAGTATTATATAAGTGGGATTGGAATGTAAGTATATATAATTTCTAATTACTTTTTATAGGTAGTTCTAATAATCGACAAGAACGTAGCTCTTAAATAAATGATGAATTCTAATAATGTAAAGAAAACAAATTATAATTTACTTTAAAAAAGATCAAATCATAATTTACTTAAAATAAATAAAAAAATTGAATTTAAGTCGTATCCAAAAGTCACAGTGATGCCGAGTAGGAAAAGATCAGATTTTAGATTACGTGCCTTCAAAAGTGTAAGCGTCAGACTTACCCAACAATAGAAAAGCAATAAATAAGAATAGGTAATAGGACGTACAAGGAACATTTAACAGATGCACAACATCTATAGACGAGATGACAGACCAGTGCACACTTCAATCCATTGCATCATGACGAAGGCCTTCTCTGCTGCCGCCATTTTAAAAAAAATAGATCACTGATGGATCGATTACACAGTTTTTTTAAGATATTTAAAACAACAGTTTTGTAATAGTTTTTAAATTTTCACTGCACTTGTGTAACTGGAATCATATTTTAGATATTTTTCAGGTCTATTCGCTCACAGATGTTAAGTGATGGTCCGTAAGAAATAGAACTACTTAGGTCTAACTCGAAGCCTTTTAAAAATAAAATTCTCTAAGACTGAAGTGGAGAGAATCAATCAATCAGAATGGATCCTTGACACACTCAATTCATAGAAAACCGTCACCACCTACGCCACTTACAGTCGGTAATTACATCTTTAAATCACCAAGCCTTAACTTTGTGAATCTAAACACATTCAATCTGAGTTTTTGTATGTTCTAAGTGCTGAAACGTAATGGTGTAAAGTAAACTGAAGGTAGCCTACCCGTAGATACGAAAGGAGGAAGGCGGACTTCTATGTTAGCCGACAACCGGTGCTTTTACCGTATGTGTAAGACTTAACGGACAAAATTGGAACAGCACTGAGAAAGACATAATATCGTATCTAAGACTCGGGTTATTCAAGGTTGACTGCATCTGGTGGTAGCTCCTACATTGAGCAGGCAAAGCGTACTATCGCGAAAAAAACTGTCTAAATAAGTCGACGATAGCTGAACACGAACTCGAATTGGGACCAAACTACTGGATTGAGCTACATAACCCAAAAATCCACTCCACAGATCGTCGTTTCTACCCTAGAATTGTTTGTGAAGCGGTTGAAATGAAGAAGTATGAAAATTTCCATCGGAAAGATGGATATAAGTTGTCGCCAGTATAGAATACAGTTATTAGTAAGTGTTCGCGTCAGAATTTTTCATTCATTTCATTCATTCTGCGCAGACAAAAGGTTAGCATTGTGTGTCGTGATTTGGACAGATGCGTATCATAAAATCAAACGCGGATAGCTAAGAAAACCACCCGAAATTTGATCGAAAAGTCGAAATTAGTTGAATAACGATTACTTTAAATTATCTGTGCGCAAATAGACCCGAAAAATATTTTAAACAGATTTCCAATAGAATTATTTAATTTTTCGCATCGAACACTTTTCACTACCGAAATCAAAACAGCACAAATCTGAAACAAAGAAAAGTATATTAATTTAAGTATGTGAAGTGTAAATAAATAAGTAGGACTATTTGTTGTGCAGACACCAGCATATCAAATTACTACAATCTGTCAAATTTCTTTAATAGATTTTCAACTTTCTTGCTGAATGATAAGGTTCAAAGTTGTTTGGGAGAATATAATTTATTTAATTATTTTTTTCAGGTAGATTGATATAGTGGCGTTCGTACGTTTTGAAAATTATAATTAATCAGAGAGATTGATGACGTATGCTTGCTTTGTTCTATGTCATTTGCACGCGTTCAGTGACAATGATTATAATCATAAACCATCTATCTATATATATAAAAATGAAACCCGTTTTCCGTTGTCACGACATAGCATGAAAACGGCTTGACCGATTTGGCTGATTTTGGTCTTGAATTATTTGTGGAAGGAAGGTTTAAAGGTGAGAAAAAGGGGTAGAGTAGGGTAGGGTAGGGGTAGAGTAGGGTAGGGTAGGGGTAGAGTAGGGTAGGGTAGGGGTAGAGTAGGGTAGGGTAGGGGTAGAGTAGGGTAGGGTAGGGGTAGGGTAGGGGTAGGGTAGGGGTAGAGTAGGGTAGGGTAGGGGTAGAGTAGGGTAGGGTAGCGGTATAGTAGGGTAGGGTAGCGGTATAGTAGGGTAGTGTAGGGTAGGGTAGGGGTAGGGTAGGGGTAGGGTAGCGGTAGGGTAGGGGTAGAGTAGGTAGGGTAGGGTAGGGGTATAGTAGGGTAGGGTAGGGGTAGAATAGGGTAGGGTAGGGGTAGAATAGGGTAGGGTAGGGGTAGAATAGGCTAGGGTAGGAGTAGAGTAGGGGTAGAGTAGGGGTAGAGTAGGGGTAGAGAAGGGTAGGGTAGGGTAGAGTAGCGTAGGGTAGGGGTAGGGTAGGGGTAGGGGTAGGGTAGGGGTAGGGTATGGGTAGGGTAGGGGTAGGGTAGGGTAGGGTAGTGGTAGAGTAGGGGTAGGGTAGGGGTAGGGTAGGGTTGATGTAGTGTAGGATAGGGTAGTGTACTCCCCCCGGCCACAAAAAAAAAAAAGGGTAGGGTAGTGTAGGGTAGGTTATGGGTAGGGTAGTGGGTAAAGTAGGGTAGGTTTGGGGTAGAGTAGGGTAGGGGTAGATTAGGGTAGGGGTAGAGTAGGGTAGGGGTAGAGTAGGTTAGGAGTAGAATAGGGTAGTGGGTAGAGTAGGGTAGGGGTAGAATAGGCCTTGAAGTAGGATAATCACGCGTACAAAGTCGCGCGGGGCAGCTAGTAATATAATAATTAAACAATTCCGTTTTTGAGAAGCAGGAACCAATAAGAGAGGACTCTTTCGAAATAAAAAATAATACTATGGAGTTTCTTGCCAGATTCTTCTCCATGTAGGGTAGGCTGCCCTAGGAACTGGCAACTAGAGTCACTTTTTTATTAAAAATATTAGAATTACGACTATTCATAAGTGCCTAATGGTCTACATGAATAAAAATATTTTGATTTTGATTTTGATACTCAAATCGGCCCATAAATCAGTTATAATATCTAGGTGAGCCAATAATGGAAAAATGTTTTGTAATTTGTAAATTAACTAAAAAAATTGTTTTCTAATCTACTGGTCACCAGATAATTCTAGACGACTGTATCGTACAGCTGCAGCCGGGCCGCAGGTAGTTGATCGGTATAGATTATACCTTGGGGTGAGTGGGAAATTACCAAGTCTCGATTGTCCATAACGGGGTCAGTCGATATTGCATTCGTGCAGTACGCAGGCGCGGGGTTCCGTGAAGTGATATTAGAAAGAAAAATTAAGATGAATACAAAAAATAACATATATTACTATAACTTACATTGGCACTGCCAGCTTGAAAAAGTATTTGAATAAAAACACTAAACACTTAAAGCACGAAAACATTTAAATTCACAAGATTATTTTACTATTATTACTATCAAAAATATTAGCAGATCTCTAGACACTACCGATCACGCATAGAACTCGCGACGACTGTTCATCCGGGCATCCGGGCTCAAAGTGAGGGCTAAGTTGGACTGCAGGAGCGGGGTGCGGGGTGAGCGGTGAGGGGTGCGGGGAATGCATTTCATGGTAGCTGCGCAGCGCGGAAAGCACGCGCACGCTATTTCCAATCAATAATATTAGGGGTGAGGTTGGTTGGAAGTGCGAGCTGCAGGGAAGGAAGGGCGTTGGCGACCATGCCGTACACCCTAATTATAAGAATTCAGACAATTATCTCAATACATACAGTATTACATTAGAATCGCACATAATTATTTAAACAAAGATGATCTTCGAATACCTATATGACTCATAAACAAAAACCAAAATGATGAGAAACAAAGGCAACCTGAAAATTGTGGCCACCATCTTGTATTGTTTCACGAAACCCATGATATAAACTTTTTTTTAAGTGATTATTTTCGAATTATGTAGCCATTCATATTTAGACACTAGCTATAACTTACTTGACCTGGGCGGCCAGACTGCGGATATACACATAAATTTATGGGATCGAATTAAGTTTTTGCCCATTGAACTTTGAAAAAACAAAACAATTAACAACGACATTATCAATTAACAGTATTAAAATCAGTAGCCTCTCACTGACATAACAGAATCAAACTACCAATCACTAACGGCCACCATTACGCGGACACGAGGTGTGGATCACGGGGAATTGAGGTCAATCGATAGAGCCCATAGGCGTGGTAGCGTGCAAGGTTTGGCAGCCATGTTGTCTATCCAAAATCATGACAAAACAAAAAACATAAGGAAAAATTTAGATTAAAAAGAAAGCCACAGATTAGTATTAACTTACGTTGGCACTGCCAGTTTGAGACTGCCCCTCCAGTGGTGAAATACAGACAGTTAAAGCACGAAACTTCCTTGTTAAGCACGTGATCATTAAAATGATTTTTTGTTGTCAAAACTAATAAATTACGAGTACACTACCCTTAATATTAGGGTATTTTAATTCACAAGTTTACTGTTACTATATCCACAATATTAGCAAATCTTTGGACACTACTGATCACGTTAAGAACTCGCGACGACTGTCCGTCCGAGCATCCGGGCTCAAAGTGAGGGGTGAGATGGGCTGTAGGAGCGGGATGCGTGGTGGGCTGAGGGATGCGGAGAGAGGCTGAAGGGTGCGGGGAGCGGGGAATTAATGGAAACTGCGTAGCGCGGAAGTATTGCGCAGCCACGCCACGCCCGATACGCAATTTTCAACCAATTATTAGGGGTCACGTGGAGTGAAAATGCGGGCTGAGTCTAACTGCGCAGCTACGACACGCCCGAAACTTAATTTGATGAACCTTTCAAAACGAGTTTTTTATAAACATGTTTGATTTTAGTAAATCTTTCTTTGTTCGTAAGAGAATACTCTCCGATTGGTTTCATATTATATTTCTTCACCATAATATTTTGATTCCTAGGGTCATGGGGTCCAAGTGCGCATCTCTTGTACAAGGAAATTGCTCGGAGACTAGTCGACAGCACACGTGATCAGAAGGCTGGCTATTTTTTTGTTCAAAAAATCGCGTTTGAATCGCGTTTGAATTTCAGAGTACATAAAAATTGCCCTCTACGCCGTCGTAGCAATACCGTAGCATTTGTAAAGTTGAAAGTTTAGTTTAAACTTAAACAAAAACGATAAACAACAACACTATCAAACAGTAAAAGGATCACTTAGTAGCTTCTCACTGACGTATTAGTGAATCAAACTACCAATCACTAACGCTGAAACGGACGGACCGAGCTACCAGGACGCGGACGAGAGATCCGGGCCGCGGGGGATTTACGTCAATCGATAGAGTGCATAGGCGTGGCAGGGTCGGCAGCCATGTGGTATACCCTAAGTAGACACGCATCTTATGTTATTTCGATAAGAATAAAGACCTTATCAAAGCACATACTAATTTTATTTTATTGATATGTACAAAAGGACATAAATATATGATATTTATATGCACTTTCACCTCCTCCACCCCCTTTGGTCACATTTTTGCAAATTGATTAAATATCCCAGAAACAATAACACCTCGAAGAAAATGTAAGATTGTTACAAAGAAAATGGATTAACTTACGTTGGTTAATGCCCAGGTAATGCCAGCTTGAGAATGCCACTTCAAAGTACAGGATATAGACACTCAACACTTCATCACAAAAACTAACTTGTTTAGAACTAATAATTAAGATGAATTCAAGATTATATTAGAAAGTTTAAGCAAATTAAAAAATCACACAATATAATTTAATTATTTTTAATGTCGGAATATTTTTTCACCTTTATCTACAGGGCGCCTAATATTCTTAAAAATAAAATAATCATACGTAGTATGATTTCAACTAAATAAAATAAAACCATTATTAAAATATGTAATAATAAACGCATAATTAATATTTAAACTTATTAATTAAAAAACTATGGCCGATAACGCCCAGGTCTCGCGACATCCGTTCGTCCAAGCGCCCGGGCTTAAAGTGAGGGGTGAGGTAAAATCCAGGAGAGAAGTGTGGGCTGAGCAGTGAGGGGGGCGGGTTACGGGAGTGCAATTCTTGGTAGCTGCGTAGCGCGGAATCCACGCGCACACCCGATAAACTATTTCCAATCAATAATATTAGGGGTGAAGTTGGTTGGAAGTGCAGACTGCAGGGAATATTTCATGATTGTTGTGCGCAGCGCGGACGATTTGCCCTGCCATGCCACGCCCGATACACTTATTAAAATCTTTAATTAAAACTTGTGGACCCATTAATATTTAGATACTAGCAATAACTAACTTGGACCTGACCGTCCTGGACTGGGCACCTACCTACCGTACCCCTGGTACGCCTAAGCTATCTTGCATATTTTAGCATATATTATATTAAATATTTCAAAACAAATAACAACATAAGAGAAAATTAAGATTATTACAAAACAAAAACACAGATTAGTATTAACTTACGTTGGCACTGCCAGTTTGAGACTGCCCCTCCCTCCAGTGGTGGAATACAAGACTACTATTATTACTATCGACAATTAAGCAAATCTCTGGACACTACCGATCATGCATTGACCTTGCGATGAGTGTCCGTCCGAGCATCCGGGCTCAAAGTGAGGGGTGAGGTGGACTGCAGAAGCGGGGTGCGGGGTGGGCTGAGAGATGCGGGGTGAAACTGAAGGGTGCGGGGAGCGGGAAATCGATGGTAACTGCGTAGCACGGAAGCATGGCGCAGCCATACCACGCCCGATACGCAATTTTCAACAATTATTAGGGGTGAGGTGGACTGAAAATACGGGCTGTGGTGGGGAATGCACTTCATGGTAACTGCGCAGCTACGGCACGCCCGAAACCTAATTTGATGAATTTTGAAAACGAGGTTTTATTAACTGACTTCAAAAACATTTATAAAATGTGTACACCGATTACTCGTTCGTTAGAGAATATACTCTCCAACTATTGTCATATAAATATATTTTCTTTATCATCATATTTTTATCGGTATTATTAAAAGCTCTGACTACAAATTTTATGTAACTTCGAATATTTGTCAACAACGTAGTCAATAACAAACACCATGAAACACAAACTTTGCAACCTAATAATAACAAAAATACTGTTTAATACAATCTTATAAAGGTGGATTTAACATACAAAGCAGAAGTTGACATCACGTTCGAATTTACGTACATAAAAACTGCCCTCTACGCCGGCGTAGCAATACCGTAGCAAATTCGTAGCAATTGCTACGCGAAACTAAAGTTGAAAGTTTATTTTAATATATAAAATTATTATATATAAAATGTTTTTATTAGATTTGACTTACAAGTGTTTTTTTTTAAATTACAAAAGTACACGTTTGTGATCCTTATAGTCAAGGTATGATTTGGATGCCCTTTATGTAACTCTATGCAAATGTTTTAAAATATTATGAGAAAAAAAATGGTGGTCATAATCAAACTTAGTTGTAATTGGAAAGCAAAGAGAAGATTGTCATTGTAATTAGATTATTTGTAAATTTACTAGTATTCACTAGTTAGCTCTAGACGAATGTATCGTACAGCTGCAGCCGGGCCGCGTGTAAGTTGATCGGAATAGATTATCGCATGGGGGTGAGAGGGAAATAATCAATATTGCATTCGTGCAGTACGCAGGCGTCGGTTGGAATTTACAGCGGCCATTTTATGTCATAATTAAACTCAACCTGTGGTGTCGTTGCAAGGACGCGTCTTTGCGTGGGTAAAAGTCAACTAACGATTGGACAAAGGTCACGAAATAGCAGGATTCAACATTCAAGCTGCTAGTAGTGCTGGGTTCAGCCGTCGTTGGTTACCGCTCAGAGGACAAAGGCTTCGTTCTGTTGTTTGTTGTACGATAATATGATGTTCCAAAGAACATGTGGTAAACTTACAATGAATGAAATTTGAATAATGATCATCATAATCAAAATTAGCCTGCGTACGGCGACGATGCTTAAAGCATGGCACTGAAATTTGTATAAACTTTTTAATGAAATTATTTATTATATATTTAAATAACTTATTTGAACCTGACCCTACTATAATGAGCGGCCAAACTGCGGACATCATAGAGGCATCCAATTAACTTCATGCCCGTTAAATTTTTAAATAAAAACGATAAACAACGACACTATCAAACAGCAATAAGATCGCTCTGTAGTGTCTCACTGAGTCATTAGTAAATCAAACTACCAATCACTAACGCAGAAACGGATAGACCGAATCGATAGAGCGCATAGACGTGGTAGCGTGGAAGGGTCAGTAGCTATGTTGTATATCTTTAGTACATCCGGGCGTCGGGGTACAGATTGAGGGGAAGGTAAACTGCAGAAGTGCGGTCCGAGGTGAGCGAAGAGGGATGCGGGGTGCAGTGGGAATGATTTCATGATAGCTGCGTAGCGCGGAAGTTTCGCGCACACCCGAGACGCTATTTCCAATCAATTATATTAGGGGTGAGGTTGGATAAATTCAAAGTTATGAAAATGTGACCAAAGAGCACTTTAGCTTTTTTTTCATAAAAAAAAATCCCAGAAATAATAACGCTATGAAGAAAAAGTAAGAATATTACAAAGAAAAATGGATTAACTTACGTTGGCACTGCCAGCTTGAGAATGCCACTTCAGAGTACAGGATATAGACACTCAACACTTTAATCACAAAGACTTACTTGTTTCGAACTAATAATTAAGATGAATTCAAGATTATAACGCAGAGTTTAAGCAAACTAAAAAACTACACGATTTTATAAAATTATTTTTAATGTCAAAATACTTTTAAAGTTTACTTTTAATACTCGTACAATTCGTCTTCAATTCCCAAAAATAAAACTATCATAATTTCAATTAAATAAGTTAAACACATTAATAAAGTTATTAATATTATACGTATTATAATCATTTTTAAACTTTTTAATTTAAAAACTGAGGCCGATAACGCCCAGAACTCGTGACGTCTGTCCGTCCGGGCGTCCGGGTTTAAAGTGAGGGATGAGGTTAGCTGCTGCCGGAGAGTCGTGCGGGGTGAGCGGTGAGGGGTGCGGGGTACGAAGAATGCTGTGCGTGGTAGCTGTGTAGCGCGGAATCCTCGCGCACACCCGATAAACCATTTCCAATCAATAATATTAGGGGTGAGGTTGGTTAGAAGTGCAGGCTGCAGGGAATATTTCATGATTGTTGTGCGCAGCGCGGACGTTTTGCACAGCCATGCCACGCCCGATACACTTTTTTAAATCTTTAATTAAAACTTGTGGACCCATTAATATTTAGATACTAGCAATAATTAACTTGGACCTGACCGTCCTGGACTGGGCACCTACCTACCGTACCCCTGGTACGCCTAAGCTATCTTGCATATTTTAGCATATATTAAATATTTCAAAACGACTACCGAGCATTCGGGCTCAAAGTGTGGGGTGAGGTGGACTGCAGGAGCGGTGTGCGTGGTAGGCTGAGAGATGCAGGGTGGACTGAAGGGTGCGTGGAGCGGGGAATCAATGCTAACAGCGTAGCGCGGAAGTATTGCGCAGCCATGCCACGCCCGATACGCAATTTTCAACCAATTGTTAGGGGTGAGGTGGACTGAAAATGCGGGCTGTGGGGAATGAACATCACGGTAACTGCGCAGCTACGGCACGCCCGAAATCTAATTAGATGAACCTGTTTTATCGAGTTTGATGTCACGACATCCAAATCACATCCAAATTACTCATTAATAACAACATAAATACTGTTTACTTATATTTATGGTATCGTTTTAAATCCATTAAAATAAGAAATCACATATAGGTGGATTTCACAAACAAAGCAGTAGTTGACGTCGCGTTCGAATTTCAGAGTACTTACATAAAAACGGCCCTCTACGCCGTCGTAGCAATACCGTAGCCATTTCGTAGCAATTGCTACGCGAAACTAAAGTTGAAAGTTTAGTTTAATATTTAAAATGTTTTTATTAGGAGGTTAACAGGTTTGTCTTACAAGTGTTTTTTTTATTACAAAAGTATGTTTGTGATCTTTATAGTCAAGGTATGGTTTGGATGCCTTTTATGTAACTGTATGCAAATGTTTTAAAATATTATGGAAAAAAAATGGTAGTCAATGTAATATACAATGAGTTAGAATTAAATTATTTGTGAATGAAAATAATCAAACTTAGTTGTAATTGGAAAGCAAAGAGAGGATTAACATCAGCGCAACAATAAATTATTAACCACTGTTTACCAATATAGAATCCGAGATTTTTTTTCAATCGGATTAAATGTTGACGCTCGGATACCAACTCTGCACTTTAATCACTCGAGTTGCAAAAGCCTTGGCAGCCATCTTAAATGTCTTCATCAAACAAGAACTATTTCAGCTATCTAAGTTGTAAATGTTTTGTATTCACTAGTTAGCTCTAGCCGACTGTATCGTACAGTCGCAGTCGGGCCGCGGGTAAGTTGATCGGAATAGATTATCTCATGGGGGTGAGTGGGAAATAATCGATATTGCATTCGTGCAGTACGCAGGCGTCGGGCAGAATTAACAGCGGCCATCTTATGTCATACAAACTTAATCTGTGGTTTCGTCGCACGGACGCCACTTTGCCTGGGTAAAAGTCAACTACCGATAGGACTAAGATCACGAAATAGCTGCGATCAACACTCAAGCTGCTAGTAGTGCTGGGTTCAGCCATCGTTGGTTACCATTTACCAGACAAAGGCTTGCAAAATCTTTTAAACAAAAACGATAAACAACAACACTATAAAATAGCCATTAGATCACTTGGTAGCGTTTCACTGACAGATTAGTGTATAAAACGACCATTCACTAACGCGGAAACTGACGGACCGCACTACCAGGACGCAGATGAGAGATCCGGGCCGCGGGAAATTGAAGTCAATCGATAGAGCGCATAGGTGTGTTAGCGTGAAAGGTTCGTTAGCTATGTTGTATACCCTAAGTACTCATCTGTTATTTCGGCAAGAATAAACCTTATAAAAGTACATACCAATTTTATAAATTTTCTTTTTATTGATATGCACCTACAGGATCTACGAATATCTTTATGACTTTCTAATGACAAACAGCAATCATATGAAACATTTAATATTAAAATGCCCTTTCTCCTTCTCCGCCCCCTTTGGTCACATTTTTGCAAATTGATTAAATGTCCCAGAAATAATAACGCTATGAAGAAAAAGTGAGATGATTACAAAAAAATAGATTAACTTACGTTGGCACTGCCAGCTTGAGAATACAGCTTCAGAGTACAGGATATAGACACTCAACACTAATCACCAAAACTAACTTGTTTAGAACGTAATACTTAAGATGAATTCAAGATTATAATGCAAAGTTTAAGATAATTAACACGCGATTTATCACGAAAAAATCACACGATTAATTTAATTATTTTTAATGTCTGATTACTTTTTCGGATTACCTTAACCTACAAGGCGCCTAATATTTTAAAAAACAAAATAATCATGCGCATAATTATTTCTACTAGATAAATTAAAATCATTGTTAAAATATATAATAATAGACGCATTATTAATATTTAAACTTATTAATTCAAAAACTATGGCTGATAACGCCCAGAACTCGCGATGTCTGTCCGTCTGGGCGTCAGGGCTTAAAGTGAGGATGAAGTAAATTGCAGGAGAGAGGTGCGGGGTGAGCGGTGAGGGGTACAAAGAATGCTGTTCTTGGTGGCTGCGTAACACGGAATTAACGCGCAATACCCGAGACACCATTTTTAATCAATAATATTAGGGGCGAGGTTGGTTGGAAGTGCGGGCTGCAAGGAATATTTCATGATTGTTGTTCGCAGCGCGGATGTTTTGCGCAGCCATACCACGCCCGATATACTTTTTTAAATCTTTAATTAAAACGTGTTTTGATGTAAACAAAGATGAACTATCTAAATTTTATTATGAGCTACCTGTTTGAATATGTTAAATACGCATAAACAAATACGTGTTGTTGTCAAAACTAATACTAGTCTTAATTTAGGGGTATTTTAATTCACAAGTTTACTACTGTCGACATTATTAGCCAATCTTTGGACATTACCGATCACGCTTAGAACACGTGACGACTGTCCATCCGAGATGGGGAACCCGGATGGGGTTCAAAACGAGGGGTGAGACATACGCAGGAACAGGGTGCGGGGTGGGCCGAAGGACGCAGGGTGGGGCTGAGGGAAGAGGGTTGTGGGGAATTGATAGCAACTGCGTAGCGCGGAAGTATTGCGCAGCCATGCCACGCCCGACACGCAACTTTCAACCAATTATTAGGGGTGAGGTGGACTGAAAATACGGGCTGTGTGTAACTGCGCAGCTACGACACGCCCGAAACCTAATTTGATGAATTTATTAACACGTGTTTTAATTAACCGATGTCAAAAACATTTTTTAATATTTTTACACCGATTATTATATTTCTATCTCTTGAAAATATTCTCCGACCAAGAATATTCTGCAATACTGCAAAATATTCTTTTGGACGAGAATATTAGAATATTCTCCGAACAAGGAGTTTCAAATTGGATTATAATGAAAACATTTTAAAAGGGTTTTGATTTTGGTAGATGAGGGGGAGTTTGGATTGTTTTCGACGGGTACAGGGTTGTAAGAGGGGGGATTTTAGAAAGGCAGGGAAAGATAAAAGGCAGAATTTTGTAAGAGGCGGAGGATTATGTTAGATATTAGGTTGTTTTGGTTGGAGATAGGATTGGTAAGCTGGGATTTAGTCTATACTATATTTAGTCTATATAGTATATATTTAGTATATAATTTTGTAAGGGCCGGGTGTTTTTTTTAAGCTAATATGTTGTAAACGGGGTGAATTAAAAGAAAAAGGATTTTGGAATAATTCATTTCATTGAAGGAAGGGCTTATGAAAGGATAGTAGGTTTTTGGAAAGGGCCAGGGGGATTTCGATAGGGGTATTCGAAAGGTCCAAGAATCGTTTCCAGCTACTACTACTTTCAACTAGTGTTATAATAAGGAAAGATTTGATTTTTTGTATGACCACCCCCAATAGAACGTTTAGTGATTAAAACTAAGGCTGCGAATGAGCGGTGCGGGCGGCGTGGAATTTATTTAGGTCAATCGATCGTAGTGATGTAGAAGCTTCGGCCGCCATGTTGTATACCTTCCCATATTCATTATACTTAAGTATTGTATTGTTGTCGCACAAAATTTTATAAAATAAGTAAATATTATTATTGCCGATATTACTTATAATAAATTATCATCCTCCTAGCCTTATTATTCCTAAACTAGTTTGGGTCGACTGCCAATCTAACCAGATGCAGCTGAATATCAGTTTTCCACAGAGCGACTGCCTATCTGAACCCCGCAACCCAAAGGGATACGATATTCTAAGGTTAGATTAGGTACTTGTCAGGATTTTATGAGGGTACTGATTCCTAGACTATCAAAGATCTTCATGACAACCGGGGCCAATGACTTAACGTGCTTTCCGAGGCACGGAGCAGGTGATAATTAATTTATAACACGCACGTAATTTACGGAACCGCCTTGGGAACATACCTGAGACCTTTGACTTGGCAGGCCAACAGTCAACGGAGACAAAGAGCCAGTCTCAAAACTAACTAAACCAATCACAAGCCAGTACTCGCGTTAGTTGACTAACGTTCATATTCTGAGATAGGCATGAGAGTACCCAGCTTTTGGCTTAGAAAGGAGGGGGAGGGGAGGAATCAGAAATTTCCTGTTGGCATAATAAATTTTACCGGCTACATGTAACGATTCTGATACCCAGGGGAGTGGGGGAAGATGATACAGAATATAAATAGGCTGATATAACTTACATTGGCACTGCTGACTTCAGAATGACCCTCCAGTAGTGGAATACAAGTATGAATTAGTAGTGGAATACAAGTATGAATTAACACTTACAGCCCGAAAACAAAGTCGTTTAATTTAAATGAAAATTATATCTCAACCAAGCCCAAAATATCAAAATCCAAAGACATATTGTTGGCCAAACTAAAAGCTCTAGGCGCATTTTGCGACCTGAATTTCCAATATAGACTAGCGATCGCGCCCAGTACTCGCGACGACTGACTGGGCGCACAGGGAGGGGTGTGGTACATTGCAGAGCGGGGTGCCAGGTGCGGGCTGAGGGAAATGCATTTCAGGGTAACTGCGTACATGCGTAGTGCGGAAAAATCAATGAGAAATGCGCAATCACCCCACCCAGCATACCTACCCGATACGCGATTTTGAAGAACTTAATTTAAAAACAAAGCCAACTCTAGCAATATAACTCATTATAAGTTGAGAGCTTGAAAACATAGTTGTTGATTTGAGGTGTAATGCAAGCAAAAAAGGACACTAACTTAGAAACGCAATACTTAAACTAAGATTTATAATATTACTAGCTTCCCCGCGTGATTATCATACTTTAACGCCTATTCTACCCCTACCCTACTCTACCCCTACCCTACTCTACCCTACCCTACCCCACTCTACCCCTACCCTACTCTACCCCTAACCTACTCTACCCTACCCCTACTCTACCCCTACCTTACCCTACACTACCGCTACCGTATTATACCGTTACACTACCCTACCCTACCCTACACTACCCCTACCGTATTATACCGCTACCCTACCCTACTCTACCCCTACCCTACCATACTCTACCCCTACCCTATCATCTAATCTAACTGGATGCAGCTGAATCAGTATTCTACGGACTACGACTATACTTATCTTTTTCTTTATCTGACCTCCGCAACCCGAAGGAATGCAAAATTCCGAAGTTAGATTATTTTTCAGGATTTTTCGAGCATACTGACAGCCTTCAACAAGTATTCTCTTCCTCGGCAATGAAATGCTGATAAGTCTTTAGGTTGAGTACTTGATGAATCTACCACTCCTGATAAAATCCAGCCTAGAGTAATAGACTGCGCAACCAGAGAACCATTTGGAATACAAACAAGACCTATGTTGATAATTTGACTGTAGACGTCCGCTCCTAATAATAAATCAATTTTATTTGGCTGATGATAACTTGGATCAGCAAGTTCAATATCTCTGAGTCCTGGCCAATCCGGTACAACTACTCGCCTTGATGGAAGAAGAGTAGTGATGGACGGCAGAACATGAGCTTTTATGGTAAATAAATAGTTTGAATTTACTCTTGATTTTATTTTTAAGTTAACTATCGCTTTTGATAGGCTAGCTTGGTCCCCGCTTAGACCAGAAATCTGACCTTTGATCGGTATTTTCTTTAGTTTCAGATTCTGGACTACACTCTCTGTGATAGAGTTCCCTTGAGAGCCTTGGTCCAGTAATCCTCTGATGGTGTCGATATGACCGTTTTCCGACTCGGTTTTTACTACCACCGTTGGTAGTAAAACCTGTTTTAATATTTTGCCTGTCGAAAAACAGCAATTCATGTTTTCTGTGTTATCTACAGAATGATTTTCTGCACTCGGAGACTCCCGAACCTGTGACACACTCCTACAACTACTAGATCCAACACCAGTGGTCTTAAGTGTAACTGCTTTAGGGTGAAGTAAAGTATGATGACGACGACGACACAACTTACACATCGTAGTGTTTAGACAGACCTTCGCTCCATGATAACGTCCCAAACAATTGAAGCAAAGATCCTTTGACATGACGAAATCACGACGTTTGTCCACCGATTCTCGAGCAAATGTTTTGCACGAACTCAACTTATGAGAATCGTCTGAACAAAATGGACATACAATATTTGTTACTTGTTGTGACCTGTGTTTATCATTATGCTTTGTAGACTTTGAGTCCAGAAATTCAAGAGCTCGATACCTTTTACTTAAAAAATCTTGAAATTGCTCATATGTTGGCAATTCATCCGAACCATTGGTGTTATTAATTTCTAACTCCCAGTGTTTCCTGGTCTCTAGGTTTAGTTTTAAAGTGATTATATGAATTATAATTATGTCCCAATTCTGTACATTTATACCGATATTTATTAAAGCATTTAAACAATCATCAGTAGTGTCTAATAATTCTTTTAAACTACTAGATGATTCTACTGAAATGTTACGTTGGCTAAGTAAACGCTTTAATATGTGTTGTGAGAGGTAACGCTTGTTATCGTATCTCGTTTTTAGTAACGACCAACATCTCTCATAATTGTCTTCTGCAATCGGTATCTGTCTCAGCAGTTGTTCAGCTTCTCCAGATAAATAACTTTTTAAATAATGTAGTTTTTGTACTTTCCCTAATCTTTCGTTATTGTGTACTAATGATGTAAATAAATCTCTAAATGTTATCCACTCGGTGTATTGGCCAGAAAATTTTGAAATTAAAATTTTTGGTAAATGAATATGGGATTTGGTTTCACATGTCTGAAATGAATCACAAGTTTTTGAGCTTCTATTTTCATGGTCATTAATTAAAGATTTGAGTTCGGTTTTATAGTCTAAATATGCTTCTTCAGCTTTACTGTAAAAGTCACTAGTTGTGTAATCTTGTTTATCTATAAGCGAAGCAAACTTTTCAACAAGATCCTTGTCAATTTTTGTAAACTCTGCCCAAAGTTCTTCAAGTGCTTCCAGTCTTACTTGAACATAAGTGTAAGTAATCCTATCCTTGGGCGATTTTTTAAAATTGACCCTAGCCTTAAAATTTTGTTATAGGTATTACTTTGTAGTAAAAGTTTTCCCTCCATTTTTTAATAGAAAAACAAAATAATAATAATAATAAGTGCCCAGACAAGTATAAAACCTTAAAATGTCTCAATCAAATTAAAGTCCAAAATTTAAAGTCCCAGAATTTTTCTATGTCCAAAATTTAGTCCCAGAATTTTTCTATGTCCAAAATTTTTTCTATGTTCCAAAATATTTTATGTCCCAGAATTTTTCTATGTCCAAAATTTTTTCTATGTTCCAAAATATTTTAAAGTCCCAGAATTTTTCTATGTCCAAAATTTTGTCCCAGAATTTTTCTATGTCCAAAATTTTTTCTATGTTCCAAAATATTTTAAAGTCCCAGAATTTTTCTATGTCCAAAATTTTTTCAAAGTCCTAGAATTTTTCTGTTCCGAATTTTTTCTAAGTCCTAAAATTTTGTCTCGAATTTTTTCTAAGTCCTAGAATTTTACTGTCTCGAATTTTTTCAAAGTCACACAAGAATTCGGGCGGGCATAGGTTTCCCGTCTGAACCACTTCTTTTACAAGCTAAAATTCTAAGTGCTAAATATATTAAAATAATCCAAGTCTTTGAAAATCTTCACTGAACGAAGTAAATAATTTGAACTTTAAGTACGAGTAGTAAGGTTTAAAATTGTGTAACTCACTTTTGTCCACTTCTAACTCACTGTGTCGTCACCTCCGTTATTCCTGTCCCGGTCCAGCGTCCTGACAGGCTTCGCCTGTCTCGAAGTCCAAGGTAGGGCTCCGCTGACCTTGGCTCCTGATGCCGCAGTCAGCTCCTCACCAACTCCAGCTTACTCTGGCCGTGGAACAACTCCAACTCCGTACCCCCTCAGTTCCGTAAAACTAAAAACTGCACCACTGTTAAGGTGCCCTCCAGATATACCAGCTGGTCTGGTATATCCGGCTCCGTAGGACCATGAACAACCGCCTGGTACTTTGGCAGTAGTCGCTTCTGTGTGTGTGTGTCGCACACAGGTATAATTAAAACAATACTTTGCTTGATTCACTGATGGTTTATTTTCCTGACTCTGTATGTCGCGGTATGTCTCGTAAATACAAGTATTACAACACATTTCCAGTAAATTTCTATAGCGCCATTCAGAAATTTGAATAAATGAGCAACGCCATCTAGTTATAATTTACAACATTTTTATAATATAAAAAAACCTCCGTAACGACACTAGGGCGTTGAACAGATATAATGTCTCTATCCAATTAATTTTAACGCCTAGAGTATCACTTGACATTGGCAGAATAGTCGATAAGTCTAGTCACGCTCGGCTCGATTGCCACACAAAAAAAAAGAAGCTGTTTCTGACGCATTCTTTGTTATACAGAGGACAGTACCGGCCATGATTGTATGGGCCCTGCAAACGTCCTTGTAAGCCCTCGAACTAGAGTGGTAGAAAGTGGCGAACAACAGTCAGTGTCTGAAATCGAGACAACTTTTTGTTAAGTCTCCGATTGGAGCCAGAATACCGCCGTTACTATTCAACCAAGAAACAAGTTTGCATCCACCGTTAAGAAACACCTGGATATAAAACACCCTAACCAAATCAAAGAGTATTGGGGTCGACATTTTCAATGATGTTGAATTAAGAATTCATTGTGAAGGTCAGGGGGACAGTCGTGTTCAAGAATATAAACTAAAATACATTTGACAAGGTTCAAATTGCGCAACAACTTTTGGACCGTTTCATATCGCGCTAACGATTTGACAGCAAGTTGAGATGCATCTCGTCTCGACTGAAACGTGATTACGTGACCACTATCAAATCAAAAGTTTTTACCGAAGCTACGTCTTAGAATTGCATGTCGATTGTTGTATTGTTTTATTACTTTTGTGAAGTGATTTATAAGTTTAATATTCAGATAAACTGTACGAGTGATAAATGAAAGGCAAGCATTGGTTATGTTTGCTAAATCTACCTTGAAGTGGGTAATAAAGATGATGAAAGTTTGTATAAAAATTCTTTACTTTTAAAATTAGAGATATAAAAATTAGAGTCAAGGTTATGCGTTAAAAAATATAAAAGACGGGGTAGAGTAGGGTGCAGTAGGGTAGAGGTGCAGTAGGATAGGGGTACAGTAAGGTAGGGTAGGAGTAGGGTAGGGGTGCAGTAGGGTAGGTTAGGAGTAGGGTAGGGGTGCAGTAGGGTAGGTTAGGAGTAGAGAAGGGGTTGGGTAAGGTAAGGATAGAGAAGGAAAGGAAGAAGGAAGAGAAGAGGCGCAGAGAGAAGATATTTGCGCGTACAAAGTCGCACCATGCAGCTAGTAACTAATAAGACAGTATTGGACAGATTGAGAGATAAAGGGCTTTTCATACTTCGCTATAATATAACATCATATAGCATTATAATCCTGTATCTATCTTTCCGAAAGAGTAAAAACGAGACACTTGTATCATCAGTATTTTTGCCAACCGAAGAACTAGGTCGGCCACCTGTAGAACTATAAATAAATAAAAACATATCATGCAAATTACGTCGTAGACAGCAGTTGGTAATTAATAAATTTAGGTTCTATAGGCAGACTTACTCGCCCTAAATAGTTCATAGCACAACAATATCGCGCACTATATAAAATATATTAATATGGACACATTCACAATTAGATGTACAACCTGATTTTTTAGACACCTGCCAAATTTTAAGTAAAGGTAATAAGGTAAGATGGACAAAAAGGAGGGAGGCTCAGAAATGGGTCATCCTTGGCTAATAATAATAATAAGGTCCAAGAAACTGAACTTCCCCTAAGGAACATAGATCAAAATCTGAAAATTGAAAATTGTCTTGTCATACAAAGTGACTGGTCATTAGTGGTCATGTGACTCACGTTTCTATGAAAAGTCAATTTTCGATTTTCAGATTTTGACCTACGTCTCTTGAGGAAAGTTGTTCAGTTTGATGGACCCTTATTATCTCCTAAAATATGGCTGGTGTCTGAGAATCCCGATGAAATTTCTTCTAAAATACCGAACCAAATGTGCCGAATTGACTATGTCTGTAGCTACCCTAAAAAAACAGGTTGTATATTATTGGTAACTTTAAGCTATATGCTATTATATCATAGCGTAGTCTGAATTGCCCTTAACGCACAGCCTAGCGGTGGACCCAGGTGGACCTAAAGATGTCAAGACATTTTCAAATCTTCTAGATACAAACGCAAAACTCACGGATGAATTCGCGGATAAAGCGCTACTAAAAATCATAAACAACTCGCTTATATAGACATTAAAACTCGCACACAGCATCACAGCAGCACATGAAAATTAAGATTCATACAATACATTTGACTTAGCTCAATTAGACCCAACAACTAATATACTTAATGTATGTTTTTACATGTTGATGCCCAAGATTTGCTTATTAAATGAAATTATTTAATAAGAAACTCGCAATAACAATTAACTTGGACGGGACCTGACGTGCTGATAGCTTTACCACTAAGCTACCGAGTCCTGCCAGCTTCAGTTGAAATTACGAATCTTTTTCTAAACGCCTTAAAGGCATCTACTGAAGTACTGCCAGTCCCATGTTCCAAACTTTTCAGCTTAAAAGGCATATAAACGATATCATCAGTTAAAAAAAATATATTTTTATGTATGTTTTTTACATGTTTGTGTACAGTCGGCAACGGAGTGAAGTTGACAGGGACGCTAGTAAGGTTGTAATTTTTTTCGAGATGTTATTAATAAAATTTTATTTTATTTTATTTTCTGAAAACTATGACTAAAAACCTGTACAAAACTAAACAATTTTGCACAACCACATGCAAACTTCTATAAATAACTTCATCTCAAACTAGTGGCCCTGCCAATCAAACTCCTTTGTCGACTGTACTTGTTTTGCTTATTAAATGACATAGGTATTGCGAGTTTCTTAAATAGTTTCATCTATTATATTTAAAAAATGCACTCAGACAGTTTTGCGAAACTAAGAAACAAGTACACCGAGCTCCACATCAAGCTATATATTTCCAAGTATAAGCTGACATCTTGTTGTACGAAGAGCCTAAGAGATTTCACCGCTGACACTAAACGCGATCAATCCAAGTTATATATACGCAGTTCAAGCGTTTAACTGAGTTCAGAACTGTAATTTGCATAGGGCTGAACTTAGTTTTATTAAATCCGGTTTTTAAAGTGAACGGTGAAATTGGGCTTAGGCCATTATTGTATACAATTATTATTGAAAGGACATCCGAAGCCGAATCCCGAGCGAGCGAAATAGTAATTTAGATTAGTAATTTAGGTCGTATTTTAGATTAACTTATTTTAGCGACCAAGTATGATGAAAAAACTTTTTTCTGAAAAACTTTCTGAGTGTTTGTAATACCTAATTAATAGAGCTATCAATAAAATATTGTATGAATCTTCTTTATTAGCTTTGATGCGACTAGCACTAAAACTATTAATTATTAAAAAAAACGGTTAAATCTATTGATTACATGAACAATAATGAAAAAAAAGATTCTACGCCAGATGCCAAGTGCGGAACAAAATAAAAATTATTTTATTTTATTTTTGACCCTTGACGTAAAAAGAGGAGTAGGTACTATAAATTTGACGTGTCTGTGTATCTGTGCGTCTGTCAGTGGCATTTGATTTAAAAAAATATATATATTAAAGGTAACTTCATCTAGAGTGTTCTTAGCTAAAAAAATTGAAGTTTAATTATGTTATTTTTTTAATTTGTATGATTTATAGTTATTTTCATATTGCGTATTATATGTTATTTAATGTCGATGCCATGTCTGTGAAGTTTAGCTCACTGATTTGATTTAACCCTGTATGAATATTAAAAATACCTAATTATAATTACCTATAAACAACGTATTTTGAATTATCTGTGCACGAATTGATCCGTAGAAAACTGATATTTAGCTGTATCTAGTTAGATTAGAAGCCGACCCTAACAAAGTTTTGGAATAATAAGGCTAGGAGGATGGTGATCTGTGCGCGAATAGACTCGAAATTATATTTTAAAATGATTTCGATTAATTTGCAACAGTGTAAAAAAAATGTAATGTCACCTATGTATTCTCATTTTTAATCCTCGGTAGGACAAAAACGACAATGGTGCTAATTCTCTTGTACATGCTCTAAACTAATTTACACTCACTATCTCTCTATCTAACAGACATCATTAGAAAAGAATAGAACATTTTTAGAGCTGTCAAACTAGTCCATTTGCGTGATATCAACGAGAATTTAGTCGGCACGTCATCAGTCTTGTCTAATTTCACGTGAATTGCTAGGACGTAGACTAATTTGACAGCTCTAATTTCATAGTTCAATTTTCTGTCCTTTTTCGATGGTGTTTATTAGAAAGAGATATAGTTAGACTAAAATTAGTTTAGCAAGATGTACAAGAGAATTAGCACCATTGTCTTACTAAAACTGCCAGTTTTAGCAAGGTTTGCAACTCGTACTAGGCCTTCCTACGACGTTCCCTAGTTTATTGTTGTATTGTTTATCTTCGTTATTAAAGTTACTTATTGTCGCACAGGTAATTAAATTATGATTAAGTTTAAACCATCGCACAATTTGCACTTGCGCGTTGCAATGGTTACGACCGCATTTTTAATGGCAACTAAACATCAGAAATTAATAATAACACAGTAGAAATTAATGAAATGGCTTATATAAGGACTTACCTTTACACAAATCAAGGTCCACACCGGTGTCGTACTCGGAGTCTGTTGCAGGTACACGTCGACGCACTCCTTCACCTTCCACTGCACAAATTCACTTATTTAGTCAATCCACACTCTGTATGTGACAAGAGATGTCAAGCCTGTGGTAGGATATTTCGCTCTTGTATCAATTTTAAATTATATTTCAGTCCAACAGAAACACTGAGCCCACAAGCGAGCATTAGAAAATTCGTTGAGGTCTGACTATTGGACAGGTCATGCTAGAATGAACAGTCGAGTTGATCGTAAATAATAATAAAATCCAATAACTTTCCTCTCCCTACATTTCTAGCTTATGGTGAACTGATCATGCTACATCTTATTTTTAACCTACTTCAAAAAAGGGGACGCTCCCAATTCGATGCGTATTTTTGTTTTCTGTTTTTACTCAATGACTTAAAAGACGTCTGTCGTTCTAAATTGTTGAAAGCAAAATGTTTCAGATATCACCAGATTTTGTAAAATATTGAAGCCTAATATTGAGGCTTCTTAATTCTCATACAAAGGAGAATCGAGCAATAATATCGAGCTAGCTTACTGCGGGTTGACAATTTTGGGTCCTCGCCTATTTGAACAAAGGAAATATAGTCGCCCCCACGAAGTGTTATCAACCATGAACTGCATTTCCACTAGAAATATGCGAGAGAACTAGGCGGTGCAAGGATCCGTAATGGACTCTTTTCAGTTCTGCGCGGGTAGGGTATGAACCTGTGAACTCACACACTCCTCATCTCGCGTCACTCATGCACATCTCCCGCGCGCACCCTATGCACACATTTTTCTCTCACGTTCCTCTCGCACACATTTTTATCATACGCAACCTTCAAACACATTCTTCACAGGACATTCACACACACATTCTGGAATGGAACACATTTCACGCGCGCGTCTCTCGCATGCAATCCTTATTTACTTTCTGGTAGATAGAATATTACTTACCATGGTATCCACAGCACTCGATGAATTTTTAAGTCACAAAAAGTTAAAAAAAAACAACAATAAACAAAGGGTCTATTTGTTGTATATGAGGTAATTAAACATTGCCAGCCGTAAAACTATTACTGCTATAAATGGGCCTATTAAAAATAACATACAAACTTCAATAAGCTCAATTCTCAGTACAGCACCTTCAGCTGTGTGTATAATTTCCATTTCGTGAAAATTTAAAACTGAATAGGATCCAATTTTATTTCTACTTTTACTTTAAACTTTTTATAAAGAAAATAACAGTATTATGAACCGCTAGAAACGAGGGCTTGATCTGAACTGAATGTTGCTCTTAGCTAGGCAACGCCGACCGCACTACGGGTCGATAGGACCCACATACCACCCACACACCGCACATGCGCCCTGCAAACTGCAACCACTCCTTGAATTACTACATCTTCATGAGAAACTTGCCATTTTGAAGTATTACACAAATTTTTATAGATATTGCTCACCTAATAAATCAACTCGAGGTCAAGAGCGAGCCTATTAAAAGACAATATAAAAACTAAAATAAGATTTTTATTTTTTTATAAAATATTTCAAAATGTATTTTATATGTTATTTAATTGAATTAATGGAATGTAGGTATATACCTACCCAATACTTTCTCCCATTGCAACCGTGGCAGATAATTTAGAAGCACATTATATAAACATTCGAATTTCGAAAACTAATTTATTTGCTTAGATTTTTCAAGAAATGATTTTGTATTAAGTTTTAAGCTATTGACTGCATAAATAAAAATTATAATTGCAAAAGTTGATAAAAAATGCTATGCAATAGCTTTACCGCGGCAGTTCCCGAGTGCCACACGTTTTTTTATAAATAAATTCTAGTTGATTTATGGCACAAAAGCTTAATTTTACTCTGGCTTAATCATCCCCAAAACCTCATTTCCAATCACAGAGTGTTTGAGTATTAAAATTAAAAGCTATTAAATAATTAAAATGATAGGTTTATACAGGAAGTTAAATTTTCAATCTTAATTTAGGATGTCGTGGTGGCGCATTGGTTACGGACCCGCTTTGCAAGCGCGTGGGTGTGGTTTCGAACCTGGCATGTACCAACGTGACTTTTTCAATGTCATATGTACTTTCTTAGTTAATCTAAGACACCACTGACAAACGGTGAAGGAAAACATCGTAAGGAAACCTAGACTCTAATAGTCTGAAATGGCCAACCCGCAGTGAGCTAGCGTGGTGATTAATGCTCAATCCTTCTCTGTATGCGAAGAGAAGAGGCCTTTGCTCTATATTGGGACAGTTACAGGCTGAGTTATTTATGTATTTATTTTTTTTAGGATTGCATAAAAAATATATATTGTTCATCATCATGGTCAGAGTCATCGTTTAAAAATATCCGCACCCTCCAGTTCATATCCAGTATGGGTTGTATACTGAACAATTAATGTTTTACACAATGCTCACGGCTACTTTCTACCGTTCCACTGCTTGAATTCGGCAAAGAATTCAACCTCATCTTGGAACATAAATGGTCACGCACTGAACTCTTATTCATAAGAAACATTGACATTGGGTATTCCTAATTTATTTAAATAATGTATTTTGAGTTAGTTATTAAAAAACTTCACATCAATATGAGAATTACAGGTAGACGGAACACGTCACGGAAAATAATAAGGTAATAGAAAGAAACTAAAAATTATCTTCAGCTGTACCTATACTATTAGACTGGGCAACCAAACTTAGAAAAAAATAATAAGATAGAATTAAAGGTGCACCCTCACCGAACAGAAAAATATAGTTTTATCGAATTCCTATGAGTTGGCACCTTAGCGTATCACGAGTTCAGAAACGGCCCGATACAAGCAAAGCACGAGTTATAGAAACCCAATACCCCCATATTAACTTTGTCAGCAAAAACAAATCAACTGTACCTAAAACATAATATAGGAAATAAATATATATAAATAACTATATATATATAATGTAGGACTCTCTCAAATACATTTAGGTATCAGGCATCCATAAAGCATAGTTAACAGATCATAATTAATATAATAATACCAAGATATCGTTGATTTTATTAATTACTATTTTGTAACTTAGTCGTAACTCTGTCCAAATAAATTAATAGGTCTATACTTTTTAAGTTATTAGCGATCACTCATGCTCAGCTCGTGCAGCCACCTGCAAGCACCGATCTAGTAACGTCACTCGATTGTGCCGGTCTAGATACGCAACGTTGTGGTAGGTGCCAACTCATAGGAATTCGATTAAACTTCAGATTTTGAAGAAAAGTATTAAGTATCGAGGTAAGTGAAAAAAATCCTATGAATTTGACAGTATGAAAGTAGGCGGAGTTTAATGCGCGTGGAAGTTTTATAACAACCACGCTATGGGGTAACAATATGTTACAAATAAGATCGGACGATTCCCCCTCAGTAGAACGTTAGTGATACAATCTACCAACCACTGACGCGGGAACTTTACCGGGCGCAGTCGACTAGGGTGCGAATGAGGGGTGCGGGTCGCGGGGAATTCATTTAGGTCAATCGATTATACTGGCGCAGTGAGGGGTGAGGTAAACTGCAGTGCGGTGAGGGGTGCGGGGAATGCATTTCATGGTAGCTGCGCAGCGCGGAAGGTACGCGCACGCCATTCCCAATCAATAATTAGGGGTGGGGTTGATTTATGCGGGCTGCAGGGAATGTACTGCTGAGGTTATGTAATGATTATGTAACGGCGTTGATTATGTAAAATTGAATGTAAAGGTCCATCCTCCTATTAACATAACATTTTAAGTCTTAATATTGTTTGGCATAACGTTTCCGCAAAAATGTTATTTGCATAATAATACTTTGGCATAATTATACTTTATCATAATACAAAGGTTAGCATAACTATCATTAGGTCTAATTTGTATTGTTTTTTAATCAGGAATCCTTATGGTTTCGTCATGTCCATCACAATAATTTTACTTGCAGACTATGTATGATAGAAAGCTGCAATTCAGCATGAATATAATTATTCCAACAAACTAATGAAATAAACTTTTATAAAAATATTAATTTGAGGGTGCCTCCCATATTATATGTAAAGTGGGGACGATATTTTTTTTTCAGATATGTTATTTTTATACTATTTATTCCGAGCTCCTCTACTTCCGAAGTTTGCGAGCCAAAAAATCTTAAATAGGTAATTCTAAATAATAGCTGACTTTCTAAACTTTTAAGGAAATTAAAATGATCATTCAGATATTTAAACTTTAAACGAAAAAAATATACCAAGCCTATTCCCAACTATGTTGGGGTCGGCTTCCAGTCTTACCGGATGCAGCTGAATACCAGTGTTTTACATGGAGCGACTGCCTATCAAACCTCCACAACCCAGATACTGGGTTACACGATACCCCTTGTTAAGACTGGTTGTCAGACTTTCGGACTTCTGACTACCCGTAACGACTGTCAAAGATCTACAATTGACAGCCGGGACCAACAGCTTAACGTGGTATCCGAGGCATGGAGAGTGATAATTAATTTATAAAACGTACATAACTTACGAAAAGTCAGAGGTGCGCCTTGGGTTCGAATCCAAAACCTCTGACTCCTCCAACGAAAAAAATATAAAATAATAAAATTTATATATCGGCCACACTTCTTATTCGTTTGATTAAAATTCTTCGACAATATCATACGGAACCCTACGTGTGCGAGTTCGACTATAACTTGTCCAGTTTTAATTTCAGAAACAGTTAAATATTAGTCACAACTGCAGCAGCAAAAATGACCAGATCTCAATAGATTTTGTAAGGATACAAGATAATTCACTCATACACACATACATACACTCTCTGGACCCCTAACCACCGATAGCTCAGACCCTGTTCCCAATGCCGGTGGGCTTCTCACATTGCCAGTGAGTTTCATCATTATTATCATTAAACTGACTCAGGTAAGATACTGCAAACATTATGTCAGGTCTTGTTGCTACAGCCAAGTACATTAGGCTGTCTATAAGGCTTTGATACTTATGCTTGCCTTTGCCTGTTTCTCATTTTTCAAGTTTGGTACCTGGTTTAATCAGTGGGCTCACAGCCTTACAATTTTTCATGTTGAACCGTTTCAAAACTACTTTTTATATTTTTAAATATGTGTGTGTATGTTTTTATACTTATATTTTAATATATAATAGTATGTATATAAATTAATAAATGAATTAAAAAAATAAGCCTGTGACTGTCCCACTGCAGAGCTAAGACTTCTTCTCATACAGAATAAATTCTCGTTTATTGTAATGTCCTCTATTTCAGTTAACACTAGTTCTAATTTACCTGGTTAAAGTAATAATTTAATACTTACTTGTCTAAACTTTTCGGTGAAAAGAGATCTCAGAACTATCAGCGAAGTCAACCCAAGCCTACTTGTAACGTGTAGTCGCCATTGTCCTCGTAGAAAAAGTTCTCAATACGTAAGTGTGTACATTTACTTTGTTAAAATTTTGGGCCCTCGCCCATTAAAACAAAGGAAACCTACTCGCTCACGCAGAGTGTGTCAGCCATTGCTGCGTTTCGATGCGATACGGACTCTTTTCAGCTGTGCGCGGGTACGGTGTGTCCTACACATTCCTCGCTCGCGTCACTCGTGCACAAATTTTTCGTTTACGTCCCCTGCATTCTTACATCGTACGCATCCGTCAAAAATACTCTTCACAGGCATCATTCACGCTCATTTTGCACGCGCGTCCCTCCCACACATTTCATGCACGCGTTTCTCCGACACATTACTCGTTCGCGTTTCTCCGACACATTTCTCGCACATTTTTCGCTTACGTTTCTCACATAACAAGCTTCGTTAGCCTTTTTATACCAGAGCTGCGCTCAGCGAGGCTAGGAAACTGAAGCAATGCAATTCTATTTGATGGCAATCATATATCCCTCGATTGCATCTTTGCACATTCCTGGTAGTAAAGCAGCCTAAGTTGCCTAGACCAAAAACTATTTTTTTTTAAATAGTCGAAGAAAATTACTTACCAGAGTATTAACAGCACTCAATTTTACATTAAAAAACTCATAAGTTCTTGTACTAGAAATAAAACAAGTAAAAATATCATACAAATAATAATGAACTTAATTAACAGTACAGTACCAGAAGGTATCACTATCTCTTCCATTTCGCACGCAATAGAACGCAATAGAAATGCAACGCAACAGAAACGTAACGCAACAGAACGCAATAGATTGCCCGATTTCCAATGTCCGTTAGAAACGAGGGCTAGGTCTGAACTGAAAGTTGCTCTAATCTAGGCGACGCCGACTGCGCTACGGGTCGATAGGACCTCCTAGACACCGCGCATGCTCCCTATAAACTGCAACCACTCTTTGAATCAGGTACTACTTCTTCATGACAAACGTGCCATTTTGAAGAAGGCTTTTCAACAACTTAACTAAACAAATAAATCTGCACTATGGTCTGTTTTGTGCACATAGCCGTATAACAAGTACCTATGCCAATCTTAACAAAAGAATTGTTTGCTTTATGCAAACCATGGGATGAGAGCGTTAAATGTGTGAAGGTCTGTTTTTCTCGAAGCCAAATGGTTCAAACGGAACCCCTATATTACCCATTTATTTATATAAATATTTTACTCGCAGACTATTACAATTATTTGAAGGGGCCACTCATACAAGTAAACTATGCGGATGACACTTTTTGTTTCAGGTATTATATATCACCTACTACCTACATAAATCAAAGAATTTGATTTAAGGATTAAAAAAATATGATTAACATTTTTGTAGGTTTATTACTTTTCGACTTATTACTAAAAATGGGCTAAAAATTCTCTCCCCTATTTCTAAAGTCAGCGGGCCAAAGAATCTAATCAATAATAGCAAGATTGATATAATCTGGAAAAACTGAAATAAAGTTTCAGATATTTACATTTCTATGTCTTACTCCTAAACTTTTCAAACATTGTTCAACTTCATCTAAACGCTCTATTAACGCTAATTAGGTCGCCCGTTTTCCTTGTATAGTCACGTTTCTGTTTAAAAAGTAAAAAGTCGGTTGTTAAGTGCGGAATAAATAATGTCACGTGTTGCCACGTGACGTGTCGGCCGCTTTGTGAAAGCACCTCTGTTCCAGAAAACCCAAGTTTTGCACCCAATTTCCTTATACCTACTTGACTTAAGTTGTAAACAATCTTAGCACAACTTTTAATCAGAAAATGCATTAAGAAAATACGCTGAGCTATACCAAAAGCAGTTTAAAGCTTAAACTTATGCTCTATAAAATTTCTGCTAATATTGTTTACAACTTAAGCCAAGTAAAAAATGGAGTATACGTTGCGTTATTTTACATTAATAACAATAAAAATTAAAATTGTCCCACTGCAGTCCTATTTTAACTCACTTTTTTCAATAACACAAATGATGCAGCAAGAATGACCAGATCTCAATAAATTTTGTAAGGATATAAGATAATTCACTCATACACACATACATACACTCTCTGGACCCCTAACCACCGATAGCTCGGACCCTGTTCCCAATGCCGGTGGGCTTCTACTTTTTATATTTTAAATATCTGTGTTTTTTACGTTTGTATTCCGAAATAACATTTTATTTATTTCAATAAAAGAAAGAACCCATAAACCAATAAAAACCAATGAATAAATGGAATAAAAATAATGAGACTGTAACTGTCCCACTGCAGGGCAAAGACTGCTTCTCACACAGAGAAATTACTCTTATTCCATTTATTCATTTATAAATATAATAAAATACATTTTTAAATATATATATAAAAAAAATATTATTATTATTTAGCCTATATTTTCCCACTGCAGGGCAAAGGCCTCCCTTTCCTTCTTCCACTTGTCTCGGTCTAATGCAATCTGAGACCAATCCTTCAGATATGAGTCGAGTTCATCCAGCTACCTCCTCCTGGGCCTGCCGCGAAGAAATATTTGCAAGAAATTCTCGTTTGTTTTACTGTCCTCTATTTCAGTTATCACGTAGGTAGTAGTTAAAATAATAATTGAATAACTTCGCTCACGCATCCCTCTCACTTATCCCTTCGACAATTTTCACGCTCGCGTCCTTTCCACACATTCCTCGCTCATGACTCTCGCACGCATTTTTCGCACACATTCCTCGCTTACGTTCCTCGTACATATCTCTCGCTTTCGCACATAGCAAGCACCGTTAGCCTTTTTTTAACACAGCTGCGATCAGGTTAGGAAACTGAAGCGATTCTATTTCACGGGAATCATATATCCCTCGCTTGCATCCTTGCAAAAACGCACATCCCTGATGATAAAGTACCCTTAAGTTGACCAGACCAAAAACAAATAACAATTCCTAGAAGTAGTAGGTAGGTACTGCTATAAATAGATCACATAAAAATAACACACAAATAAGAACAATCCGAATTATCAGTACAGCTCGAGAAGCTGTGGTTATCACCTTCATTTCTCCCAAGTTTGACGTAATAGAAAAGTCTAATTTTAATTATTTCTGTACTTAAAGAAACGAAAACCTAAGAAAACGAGGACTCAACCTCATTGACCTGAACTGAAAGGTTTAGCTAGGCCACGCCGACCACGCTACGGGTCGATAAGACCTACTGACACACCGCGCATGCGCCCTGCGAACTGCAGTCACTTCTTGAACTACTACTTCTTCATAAGACACGTGTCATTTTTAACCGAACTTCAAAAAAGGAGGAAGTTCTCAATTCGATTGTTTTTTTTTTAAAGTAGGCTTTCACCAAATACAAAATCCGACTATATTATATAGATTACTGCAAACCAAACAAATCAACTCGAGGTCAAGAGCGAACCTATTAAATAATAATAATAAAATAAATCTAATAATATATAACACTTAAGTTCCATACATTTGGCTGTCCTATCCATACAGGCAATTTCTTCCAGAAAACAGACAAAGCTGAGCACATGAAAATTAACACAATCATACTAAGGGTAAAATAAATAAATAATTTCACAAAATATTTATAACAATACAATAAAATATATTATATTATTTTTAAAATAATATAATTTATTATATGACTATCATGCACTATAACACAAAGCAAGCAAGCAGCTGAATGATTTCATCTTTTTCTTATCATACGATTGATAAACAACCTGGTGTCAGAGTTTTTTAAGCCGCCCGTAGGCCTCTGACATGGCTTTACACACCATTGAAAGATGAGTTCATTACGATAAAGAGCTGCCTTTTATTTTTTTTTTAACTTAAAGAATCTATAAAATGAATGGCTGTTTGTTTGTCTCCCTATAACTCGAGAATGGCTAGACCGATTTGAGTAATTTTGATTTTGAAATATCTGTTAAAGTTCAAGAAAGGTTTAAACTGTGAGATTCATAAACAATAAGTAAAGGAAAATAAGAGGACAATTTAATTTTCCAATAAAATTGTTGGGTCAGGTAGGGGTAGAGTAGGGGTTTGGTAGGATAGGGGTTGGGTATGGTGAGGGAAGTGTAGGGTGGAGTAGGATAGGGGTAGGGTTGGGGCAGAGAAGGGTAGGGTAGGACAGGGTAGGATGGGGTAGGGTAGGATATGTTAAGGTAGGGTAGGTTAGGGGTAGGATGGGGTAGAGTGGGGTAGGGTAAGGTAGGATGGGGTAGGGTGGGTAGGGTAGGATAGGGTTAGAGTAGTGTAGGGGTAGAGTAGAGTAGGGTAGGGTAGGGTAGGGTAGGGTGGATAATCACGCGTACAAAGTCCCGCCGGGCAGCTAGTTATAAGATTTAACCCACTTACCTACTTTTTTATTTTTCATGACCTCATTACCCACTGACACAATGTGTCGCAATGGATTAATGAAGCAAGTACTTGATAAATCTAACAGGATAATCACGTGTACAAAGTCCCGCCAGGCAACTAGTTATAAGATTTAACCCACTTACCTACTTTTTTATTTTTCATGACCTCATTACCTACTGACACAATGTGTCGCAATGGATTAATGAAGCAAGTACTTGATAAATCTAACAAACTTTGAAAAAAAATTATGTCCGAGCCATAATATGCAAAAAACACAGAATTATTTATTACGCTCTGAAGTTGAACTGCATAAATAAATAAATAAATCAGCCTGTAACTGTCCCAATACAGGACAAAGGCCTCTTCTCAAACAGAGAAGGATTGAGCATTAATCACCACGCTAGCTCACTGCGGGTTGGCGATTTCAGACTATTAAAGTCCAGGTTTCCTTACGATGTTTTCCTTCACCGTTAATCAGTGGTGTCTTATTAACTAAGAAAGTAAATATGACAAACAGTCACATTGGTACATGCCAGGTTTCGAACCCACAACCACGCGCTTACAAAGTGCTTGCAAAGCGGTAACCAATACTGCTGCAATATTAACTGCATAACCTAAACTAAAATAGATATTAAATACGTGAAACTGGGAACAAAGAAATTCTGTTTTTGCACTAACAAAGCGTGACTGCAAAGAGCCGAGGAAGCCGAGCTGGGGTCGATCAATACGCGCCACACCCGATGCACTTTAGGATGCGCGTCGCGGTCTAGCGCGGAAAGCTCGCGCATCCTAACGCCGGTCGATAGAGTACTAAGAGTGCGGTTCCACTGCAGTGAGGGCAGCGGACTGAGCAGACTGCAATAATTGGCGTCATATAATTATTTAATAAGAAAATTTGAAAAAACAGCTGATACGATGGGATTCGAACCCACGATCTTCGACGTACCGTGTCGACGCTCTAACCGCTGAGCCACCGTACCCCATCGGCACCAGTCGAAATTTCAAATCTCTTTTACACGCCTAGGGCGTGTGGCGACATCTATCGGAATACATTACGTATCCCGATTAATAAGCTATCATGTGCTATAACATGTAAAAAAAAACACAAAAATAATTGGCGTTATGTTAATTCGTACCCTCTCATTTCACACCGTTAGATCACTTTATTAAACGCACACTGCAGTGAGAGCAGCGAATTGCAATAATTCGCGTTATGTTAATTCGTACTGTCTCTCATTTCCCACCGTTAGATCACTTTATTAAACGCACACTGCAGTAAGAGCAGCGGACTGCAATAATTGGCGTTTTGATAATTCGTACTCAGTCTCTCGTTTCGCACCGTTAGATCACTTTATTAAACGCACACTGCAGTAAGAGCAGCGGACTGCAATAATTGGCGTTTTGATAATTCGTACTCAGTCTCTCGTTTCGCACCGTTAGATCACTTTATTAAACGCACACTGCAGTAAGAGCAGCGGACTGCAATAATTGGCGTTTTGATAATTCGTACTCAGTCTCTCGTTTCGCACCGTTAGATCACTTTATTAAACGCACACTGCAGTAAGAGCAGCGGACTGCAATAATTGGCGTTTTGATAATTCGTACTCAGTCTCTCGTTTCGCACCGTTAGATCACTTTATTAAACGCACACTGCAGTAAGAGCAGCGGACTGCAATAATTGGCGTTTTGATAATTCGTACTCAGTCTCTCGTTTCGCACCGTTAGATCACTTTATTAAACGCACACTGCAGTAAGAGCAGCGGACTGCAATAATTGGCGTTTTGATAATTCGTACTAAGTCTCTCGTTTTGCACCGTTTTCAATATACGTTCACATTATTAAACGCACACACACACTGTAAAAAACACTTTTAAAGCAATTAGGTAGATAATTAGTCATTAATATCACTGTCATCGTCAACTCAGAAAAAACACATTATACTGTAAAATCACTTAATCAATCACTACACTTCAAATCACTATAGTTTATCCCAACACGCCTGGCACGGCACACAACGACACTCACACTCCTCCTTTTTGGTAGTCGGCTAAAAACAGAATCTAATTCACTTTGATAAATAACCAAATAGCACAATTGATTGATACTTGTAACATTTGACACTTGAGGAGGTAAGGAATAGCATCTACTATTCTTCCTCTAAGTGTCCTAAAAGTCTTCTTATGATAGGACAAAGGTTACTAGGAGCAATCGACACCCAAACTGCTTTTAGTGGGAGTTTTTGCCGTAAGCCTTGCTACCAGGTGACTTCGTCGTGTTCCGGAATGATTTAGCGAAACCAGGAGATGGTTCTGGACTACACCCGTATACCGTCTAACTTCCTACGTCCTAATTCAAAGGTAGGTGTACCTACTCTATCTATAATTTAGAAGTACATATTATAGTGATAGCCTAGTGGTATGACCGTTGGACTGCCAAGTCAAGGGTTGCAAGTTCGAAACCAAGGCACGCACCTCTGACTTTTTGGATTTATATGCATCATTATCATCATCATTTCAGCCATAAGACGTCCACTGCTGAACATAGGCCTCCCCCAATGACTTTATGTGCATATTAGAAATTAATTATCACTTGCTAAAAAGGTAAAGGAAAACATAGTGAGGAAGCCAGCACACCTGAGAGATTTTTCAAGGGTGTGTAAAGCCATGTCAGAGGCCTACGGGCGGTTTAAACTCTGACATCAGGTTGTTCATCAACCATACGATGAAAAAAAAGACCTACTCTATCATAAATTACAACACTGCTTACCACCGGTTCAAACCGATTTAAAAAAAAGACATAAAACCCATTACTCCAAATGAAGGTTAAAAGTGCAGACAGTCTGGTTTAATGACCTGAATATAGGTAGGTATTATTGATCTCGCACCCCAGACGAGGGGTAAATTGGATACAGAGAGTACGGTCAACGACAAAAATAATTATTACCTATAAAATAAATTATTATGAATGGTCAAATGAAAGCAACTCATATTATAGAGAGAATAGTTTTCAAGTAAAGTTCAAAGTAGGACTTCTATTTAAAAATGGAACTGCCTTGCTCATTTAAAAAATTAATTAAAAAATCATGCAGGACCTGA
Source organism: Protodeltote pygarga (assembly GCA_936450705.2). Classification (NCBI taxonomy): domain Eukaryota; kingdom Metazoa; phylum Arthropoda; class Insecta; order Lepidoptera; family Noctuidae; genus Protodeltote; species Protodeltote pygarga. The sequence continues at coordinate 19,342,700 of OW388248.2, forward strand.
ACGAGGCTACGGACAAAGCTATTGAGGTTGCTACATACTGGTCAAATAAAATTTGAATTGGGTCTTGACTCGACAAGAAGAAGAAGAATTAAAAAAAAAAGTAAACGAAAGAAGCTAAAATTAATTAGTATAAAAAATAAAGTCTTAAAAAAACCGAGTCTATTTTTATTCTAGTTCCCTTTTCACTGGACCATTCACAAGTATTAATATTATAAATTTAATAACAGATAACTAAAGTAACATTAATACAACATCAGCACATATAACAATCAATACATAGAACATACATGGAACATACATATCACTAATTATATTAAACATGTATTAAATATATTAAACATGAACAAAACAAATATTTGAAAAGCACACATAATAATAATTATTACACGAAAATATTGTTAGGGTTGGACTTCGATTATAATTATTATCTACTAATTAAAAACTAGATGCTCAGACTCTTGTAAAATCTAAGCAAAATGAATTTACACATGTATAAATTTCAAAATTATATCAAATCATGTAAACTTATCAGGTTAGTATAATTTAGACCTTACAGTTTAGTCCATAAGGCTTTAAATACTTTTAAAAATGCATCTAATTTTTTATTAGTGGTCGATGGATTTTAATAATAAAATTGTGTTAAACTTCTTTTGCGGACTGTACCAATATTTCAGACTGATTGGTGTTCTGACGCATGCGTACTGCCGCCCGGGACCTCAAACGCTATCTCATAAATATCCTGATTTAATTACACTAATTATTAACACAACGCAGATGGCCCATGGAATAGCACTCATGAAATTTGAACATGTTCAGTGCAGATGAGTAGGCAGCCAATATGGAGAACCCGACCGGCGACTATATGCCTCATTATTGAGATTCCTATTAAAATTTTGATTTCAAAAGCCGAAAGAAATCAGGAAAACCAATTAAAAATGTAATTTTGACATAAAAAATAAATTAAAATTAAATACCTTATACGGAAAAACATCCGCCATTAGCAGCAATAAAGTATTATTTACAAGCATTTTCACTCAAAATAAATTGAAAACGAAAAAAAAAATTGTTCGTAGGTGCTCAATTACTGTTGCTAAGTGAAGTTAATGAAAATAACCGCGACATAGTTACAGCGCCAACGTGACAGCAACAAAGCACCGAACACCGGCCCGGACCGAAGGGGACTGCGTGCTCCCCTAACTGCGAAGAAAGACCGGATCGATACGTCGCCTGCGTAGTACCCAGTACTGTCCCTTCGGTTGGCACAACTTGCTAACATTGATCGAGTTTATTAGTGTTGCCTGTCGCGTAAGTACTCATCTTTTCCCCGTTATTTACCTTCATCTTACATAAAAATATTCAATATAACAATTCAAATGGAATTGAAACATAAATAAAATAGAAAAAGCAAAGGTTTTAGTAAATTATTATAATGCCAATTAATTTACATAAAGTATATCAAACTCGTATCTACTTTTGCCAAACTTGTTGTAAGGAGAATTAATGTAAACAAATTTTCTTTTAAAATAAATAAATAAAAATCAGCCTGTGACTGTCACGTTGCAGGGTTAAGGCCTCTTTTTTTGTACAGAGAACACACCGCGCCAGCTCACTGAATGTTTCATTTTTTTTTATAATTGATTAAATAAAATTAAGTGTTAAGTTGTGTAGGTTTGAGTTATATTATTTCACTTTTAGCACTAGGTTTATTTTCTGAATAACAATAAATGTTAAGTAGCTACGGAAGGAAACAGATCAATAAACTTAAATATGAACTTAGACTACTAAAATCATATTCCTTTTTTTGTAGGTTGACGGTTTCTTTTTTTGTGTAGGTATAGACAAAAAAATTTTGATTGAAAAAATAGTATTAACATCTAATTATTACTAATTTGTCATTAATTTGTAACAACACGGCACTGTTTATCATAAACAAATTTTAGAATTTGGCCTGGCCATTTAGATACCAAAAAATGTTCAATAACTTTATTTTATTATTTAAACATAAGAAAAAAAAACTCATTTTAACGTTATTTTCTGAAAATATGTCATTACCACTTTCACTATCTACTTATTATTATCTGTCTAATATATAAAAATAATACAAAACATGCGATGTGAATACCAAATTTCTAAGTGTTTTATTTACAGGTTTATTTTTTTTTTACTTACTGGTAAGTTTCTATAGGTATTTGAGAAAATTTCATAAAAATTCTGCTCCATTTTTAATTTTTCTAATAGTGACAGACAGCCTTTAAAACTGGGCATTATCAATATATCATTATATGTATATTATCATTATTTTGCTTTAAACTATAAGTTACTCTATAAAATTAAAAGTCAGAATAAACAATATAAATACTTAACAATAAATTAAAACATACGACCTCTGTGTATTTTTGTAAATCAGTACCATCCTAATTTTTCTATTTTCAATATAATTTAATAATAATTATACCTATATTAGTTAATAATATATTAAAAGTTATAAATTTAGTAAGTAAATAAATAATCCAGTTATCTCCTTATTTTAGGTAAACTGTACACGGCATGGCAACACCACGCTCAGGCTTGCAACTTCACGGCAAGAGGGTGGGTGTCTTCTCGCGCAGTCCCCTAGCAACAGGTACACGACGCAAAATAATACAAGGGCGCGCGGGTCAAACGTCTCCATGACAACGGCCTTCCAGGTGGTAAAAATAGAATAATACTTAGAGGAAGCATTCTGCCGTCGTAACGAAAAAGGGCACAACTGACATTTTAAAAAAAATTGGGTTATATACATATTCGGAATCAGAATTAAAAGGCCCATCTGCCTATTTTTTTGTAAAATTTTAGGAACAAGATTATAGAAGAACCATTAAGCTCAAAGGGCACAACTTCGCAACTATTTATGTTATTTTATGTAAGAAAAGCATATCTGACTTAGAATAAGTCAAAAAGTCACAAATGTATAAGAGATGTGGCTTTTACAATATTTCGTAATTTATAATTTTATCATTGAAAAGGCATAAATTCGTCGTCTGCCTAGCCTTTTCCCAACTATGTTGGAGTCGGCTTCCAGTCTTACCGGATGCAGCTGAATACCATGTTTTACATGGAGCGACTGCCTATCAGACCTCCACAACCCAGATATTGGGTTACACGATACCCCTTGGTAAGACTGGTTGTCAGACTTTCGGGCTTCTGACTACCCGTAACGATTGTCAAAGATCTACAATTGACAGCCGGGGCCAACAGCTTAACGTGCTATCCAAGGCACGGAGAGTGATAATTAATTTATAAAACGCACATAACTTACTAAAAGTCAGAGGTGCGCGCCTTGAGTTTGTAGCGGAACGAGGAACGAGGCGGGAGGAATAGTGTAGCGGAACGCTTTTTTTTTTTTTTTTTTTTTTTTTTTTTTTTTTTTTTTTTTTTTTTTTTTTTTTTTCTACGTGGTCTCTCTCAGTTATAGCTCTAGGGAGCTCAGACTGATTAACCGGACTTCTAGCGAGACCTAAAGGCCTCCAGCTAAGCAATTAAACTAAACCTAAAGCAACTGCAGCTAAGGGCGCCCCCTAATGGGACTCGGGCCTCGGCTTAGGGCGTTGCTTGGGGACATGCTAGGGACTAGCTGGATCTGATTTTGATTATTTAGGGACATGTTTATGGCTACAGGCTCAGCCCGGGCTGGCATAAGCAAGGGTCGGGGAGGACAATTACTGGGTCTTCGCGACGGGCCTCGTCGGCGAGGACGGAAAATCGGGCGGTTTTGTGCAGTGTTTAGAGCTTTTGCTCGTTCGGCGGTCTGTACCTGACAAATGGTGATATCATCGTCGGGGTAGGTGAGCGCGTGCCTCGGACGGCGGATCTTGGAGATACGAGAGGGAGCGTAACTAACGGCCGAAACTAACAGAGGGTTAGGATGGCGGACGGCAGACTCAAAGTATCGTTTAGACGTACGTTTCATAAACTGCTTGATGGTCGGCAGTTTCAAATCAACGTGTAGTTGTTTGTTGCGCAAATAAAAGGGGGCACTGGTGGCCTTGCGCATGAAACGGTTTTGGAGGGTTTGAAGGCGGTTGAACCTAAGGTCGGGCACGTGGGCAAATACGACACTAGCGTAGGTCATAATGGGCCGAATGCAAGTTACGTAAAGTCTCACCTTATTTCTAAGGGATAATTTACTGCTCGCATTGAGGAGATAGTGTAGACGTCCGAGAGCGAAGGCGGCGCGGGCCCGCACCGCTTTCAAATGCTCACGGAATGATAGGCGGTGATCGAGGATTACTCCTAGATATTTGGCCTTGAGTTCCCAAGGGATTTCTTGGCCAAACATGGAAATGGGACGTATGTGCTCAGGCTTAGGGACACCTGGCCTTGCGAATAGGACGGCTGCGCTCTTATCGGGGTTAACCTCGATCCTCCATTTCCGAAACCATGCGCCGAGGGCGTTAGCTGCGGTTTGGAGGGAGCGACTGATCATGTCACAGCTTCTACCGGTATAGTAGATAGCCGTGTCGTCGGCAAAAAGAGCCAGTTTGGTCTTTTTGTTCTTAGGGATATCGCTGGTGTACAGCGTGAAAAGGAGGGGTGAAAGCACAGAGCCCTGAGGGACTCCGGCACGGATAGGACGAGGCGATGAGAGAGCGCCTTCGATGCGATAGCGGAAGCTACGGTTCGACAAAAAGTCTCGAATGATGAGCACGAGACGATCTGGCACACCGAGTTGGTATAGCTTATATATTAAGCCATTGTGCCAGACTTTGTCGAACGCTTTCGCTACATCGAAAAATAGCATACCCGTCATCATCTTGGTTTGGAAACCAACACTAATGTGTTCGACAATGCGGTGGACTTGGTGGACACAAGAATGCTTAGCACGAAATCCGAACTGCTCATCAGGCAGAAGACTCTTGGATTCGGCATAATCCTTGAGTCTCTTATAGATGATGCGTTCGTATATCTTGCCAAGAATATTGAGGAGGCTAATAGGTCGGTAACTGGATGGCTCAGAGGCAGGCTTGCCGGGCTTGGGGATGCCGATCACGGTAGCATCTTTCCACGCTTGTGGAAAGAGATTGTGACTTAATGACGCATTAAAAATGGCAGTCATTAGGATGATGAGCGGGGCGGAAAAGAGCTTGATCACCTTATTGGTGATGCCGTCTGAGCCAGGGGCTTTCCTGGGTTTGAGATTCCTAACGATCATTCGCACCTCGTCTACGGTGACAGGGGGCAGAGGGTCATCCGGATCCTCGGTGGGAGGGAGAGCAGCTTTACGTTCGACGGTGGCGTCCACCATGTCGAGGTGGGCCTTGTTTACTGGTAAAGTGCTGGGCGAACATTGGGCTTCTAGACTGTCGGCTAGGCATTCGGACTTCTCATCGTCATCGAAGGCTGGGCTACGATTAGGACGATTGAGAGGGGGCATGGGTGATTCCTGCTTGGACTTGAGCTTACGTTGGAGTTGCCAAAAGGCCTGGTGAGTCGGCTCGAGACTACCCGTGAGCTGACCCCAATGCTCGTCTCGCATCTCTTGCACGCGGTTCCCTACTTTACGTTGTAAGGAGCGCGCGAAGGCGCGATTCGCTTCAGTGGGGTAAGCTCTAAGGGCTCGGATAGCCGCATTCTTCTCCGTCATCAGTTCACGCACATCATCCGGCAGTTTCCCCCGGTCGATATCGACCGCCGGAACCTGTCGTGAACAATCGTTCACTAAGGATTGTACGTGACATGTGAGAGAGTCGATTGCGCCCACCGTGTCGTCGATCGATACTATGTCATCGGGAATAGAATCTAGGTGGGCGGACGAAGTAGACTGGAGGCGTTCCTCTAGTTTCCTCCAATCCGTTACCACCTTGGTAGGGACGGGCAGCCCTGGATCTGGGGGGCCTACGCGCGGAGCTAAATCTAAGATCACAGGGCGGTGATCGGAATTGAGCTCGTCTAACGCCTCTAACGAGCGTATACGTAAGTTTACGTTTTTTAGAAGCGCTATGTCGAGCACATCCGGACGAAGGCCTAGTGTCTTTGGAAAATGCGTGGGGTGCATTGGAGCTACAACATCAAAGTTGAGAAAGCTACTCAAGGAGTCTAAGTTCTTACCCCTCGTGTTGTTCGAGTGGGAGTTCCAGGATATGTGTTTCGCGTTGAAGTCCCCTGCTATAAGGACAGAGTCGCTTAAGGCAAAGAGGGATTGGAGATCGGACTGGATAGGGACGTTACGTCCAGGAGGAATGTATGCCGACACGAGTGTGATCGGGCTATGTCCGGTCATGCCTATCCGACAAGCAGAAGTCTCAATGTGAGAGAGGGTCGGGGGCTCGATAGGTATGCAGTGCAGGGACCTTTTGTAATAAATAAGGGTGCCGCCTTTGGCAGAGCGGGTCCTGTCGTTTCGAACTAACTGGTAGTTAGCGATACGAGGATTCCGCTGTGCGGGTTTTAAGAATGTCTCCTGTAAGAGGAAGACATCAAGGTGATGGTCGCGGAGGAACATGGCTATCTCATCCCGTTGATTCGATAAGCCATCGGCGTTAAAGAAGCCTATTTTAAGGGATCGCGGTTTGAGTCTGCAATTAATTGTAGAATTCATGATTAATTAAGGGATATTAGCGATGCGGAATTTGTCCATGGCCTCGGATATGTCCGTGTAAGTGGCCAAGACTTTGAAGTAATCCTCGACAGAGGTAGCACGGGCGATGGCCTCGTAGGCCTCGTTGATCCTGTTCCGTTGGAACATGGAGAAGAAATTGAATACCACTTTTTGTTTGTGGGAATCGGGGACCTCTTGCGCAGTGGGGGCAGCGCGGGATTTGGGGGCTTGCTTGGGAGCAGGCGCTGCAGTGGGTTTTGGGGGCAAGGTTAGTGCGCCAGAGGGTGCTGGGGGTGGTGACGGTTGAGGAATACTAAGATCCATCAACGATGGGATGATACTGGGGGTGGATGGCTGTTGATTCAGCTTGTTCCACGGGGAAGGCCTCTGTGGGCCAAGCCGTTCAGGCAAGTTGGACGACGGGAGGGAAGGAAGTTTATTCCTCTTAAGGCTGGCCTCATTGCGCTTTGCCACCTTTGGGTTCACGCGTGGGGCTTTCGGGCATCCGCGATAGTTCGCAGGATGTCCGGAGCTCCCGCATAGAACGCAGCTGGGTGGCTCAGTGCATAAGGCGCGGTCTTTGGGGCGCTGGCAGTCACTTGTGCCGTGATCCCCTAGGCACTTGACGCACCTGGGTTTCGCGTAACAGTGACGCTGGGAGTGGCCGTAAAGTTGGCAACGGTGGCACTGGGAGGGAGGGCCCGATTTGTGAGGGGGTTCAGCCTTGATGCCAGACAGGTGGCACAAGGTTTTGATGTTAAATAGGGATTGTTTGGCGGCAGGGGTGAGTTCGCTTATGACGAGGACCATGTCATAGGCTACACCTCCACGGCCACGGTGCATACGATGCACTTCTAGAGCGGGGATGTTTTGTGATTTAAGATCACTGAGGATCGAGTTCGTGTCGATCTGTTGGGGAATGCCTCTGATGACAACGCGGAGGAGGCGTTCTTCGGGGAGGGCGTACGTGTGGAAGGACACGTTACGCTCCCGGAGGAGTTTGGAGAGCGATCTAAAGTCGCTGGAAGACGGCACCTGGACTTTGATGCCGTGTTGGGTGGAGCGGGCGTTGGTGTAATTGATCCTAAGATCAGTGCACCATTTGGACACATCGGTCCATTTGCCCTTGTCTTGTATATACAGGGGCGGAGGGGGCGGTATTTTCCTCGGGGCTGAGGAATCACCGTTGGCTTGTGGGGTGGGGGTCTGCGGGCGGGAAGCCTGCGGGGAAGATGTCGGGGAGGGCACTGGAGAGGGGTCAACCCTCTTCAGGGATTTTGGGGGGGCATGGTTTGCAGATGATTTCTGCTTGCGTTTTTTGCCGACGACTGTAGTGAAGTCGTCGGAAGAAGAGGAAGAGAAACAAGTGTCACACTCTTCGGAATCGGAGGACGATGATGGCTCAGAGGCCATATCGACATCGTTGATGGAACGAGTCGACGAGCTGCGCGATAAGGAATGCGGCGCGGGGGGATAAGCGTCCGGAGACAATGGGGCGGCCTGGGACAAAGGCACATGGGATTCCGCGAATTCTATTGTTTGCGCAGGTGCGCTAACGGCGGACAAAGGGCTATCCGAGCAGGTAGCCAGACAGGTTTCTACCTGTGAGGGGGCAGCGGAACGCGGAAGGAATTCACGCGGGATTTTATTGCCAATTTTGGCGAAGATTTCTGGATCTTGTAGAAGATCCCTTAATATATCAATGGCTTTGGCCTCGGAGGCCTTAGCCTTCGATTTCCTAACCATAGCGGGTGCGCATTTAAACCGATTCGGAAAAACGCGTCGCGTTCCGGGAAGAAGAATCGGTAAGAAACTTCCCGGCAGTCGCGCCTATAATAATGTCTAACTAGACCGCTCCCCGGGTTGGACAGGCCCGGGGGTGTGTATTATTCGTATGATCCTCCCCGCCGGGTATAGGCAGGGAGGAGTGAGTCCTACGGTGTGCCCTAAGCTTGTAATCCCGTCGCCAGTCTTATTGTGCGAACGGGTCCCTGACAGCTTTAGTGCAGAGGGTGATATGGGCCGAAGCTTGCAGCACCCAAACAACACTAAAGGATAGGAGAATAGGGAGTGGAAAGGTGGGATGAAGGTGATAGCTAGTGTCGACTAGGAGACCCCCCAAGGCCGGTGGTACTAGCTCCTTCCGATGGATTGCTTTGCCCTGAAGGGGCGCAGCGGGTGTATCGGGTCCACACCTCACTCGGTTTCGTTTGCACCGTTAGGTTTCCACCGAGGACCACCAAATAGTGGCTTTACCCAGATGGGGCTAAACAGCGAGAACTGTCAAAGAAATAGATCGTCTGCCGCCTTGAAAAAGGCAGCTTCGGATCAAAATCTGGCGGAGCTACGGCGGGGCGTAGCGCAGAGTCTCGGACAATAGCGGTCAGAGCGCGCGCGGACACGTCCGTGCGCGGTGAGAGCCAGTGGGCGAGTCGCGGAACGCTGACACGTTAGTTTATGATATTAGAGTCATACGACTCAGGGAGCTTCAGTTGTCCCGTGACCCCCTCTACGAACGTACGTTTATGTGTAAATCAAACTACAAATTTTCTGTAATGTTTTATTTGTGAACTTAACATAATTAAATTGGAGTTATAAGTTATTTCGGACGTTTAATTCCTCTCTGTACACACACCTTGAACATCACGCATACATCCACAATAAGTTCGAACCCGAGACCTCTGACTTGCCAGTCAACGGTCACCACCACTAGGCTATCACGACTCTCTGAAAAGGCATAAATTAGCCTGTATTAAATATAAAAGGCGTATGTACCAAAAGTATTTTTCATTTAAAATGTATGAAGAAGATCATTTTTACTTTATCTACTAGAATGAAAAGGCACAATTAAATAAATGTGCCTTTTCATTAGATCACTTCATATTTGAAATGCAAAAATTTAGAATGAACGTCACGTTTGGTTGTTAATGCCTTTTTTACGTACTATTAATCTGCATACTTTATTTTTTACGTTAAGTTGAAAGAGAAAATGTTGAATATTTAATAAATACCAATCCAATAAAATTTTGCTATTCATTCATATACATAACTAGTAGTAACTTTCATCCATTCCTTTTCGAAAAATAAAATTTTGACGTATTTTTCCGCCCAAAAACCCAAGAAATATTTTAAACTTGATTTACTCCAATTTTACAAAATGTTAGATGTGCCTTTTTTCATTATGGCGGCAGCATTATTTAGGATCTACACGTGTAACAAGTCAATACACGTGTTAAGTCAATACACGTGTAAGAGGTGAAATAAATAAGTCTTTATGTTAGTAACCGGTTTGTTGGAACGTACAAGGTAACACGAGCGAGCGGGGAGAGAATAGGCGCAGAACGGGCGGCTTTAAGTGCTTTCCAAGGCACGAAGCAAGTGATAATTAGTTTAAAATAGTAGTCCTAGGTAATAGCTTAGTTGCCTTGGGTTCGAACCTGAGTTTGGGATGACTTTAATTTAAAATTATTCTAACTAGAAATAATTATATTATTTTTAGAACAGTTTTTCTAATTTAACGTTATTGGTATTCGATACTGTAAAAACAAACTTGAGATTTTTTATATTTTCATTTTTTGTTAAACTTTCTTGTTTTTGAAGGCTGATATTTTAAAAACAGTTAAAAATATTGTGCGAATTAAGTGGTAGTGACTCCTGCTACCACATCAATAGTAGGTAGGTAAAAAGGTCCCCAATAGAAATTATGAAAAAATATTTCATGTACTAAGTATTTATTTATTTAAGATCGTATTTATTTATACTATTAATGAAAGACTCTAAAGTTGCTTTACTTGAATGATACAGCTAGCGCCATCTCTATTTTCGGTAATGTACAATGGTCTATAAATGTTCGCATTCATTATAATTGCAGTAGTCTTAGAGCATTAAACCAACTTTAATGCTCTAAGGCAGTAGTAGACCGATTTGCATGAACGCACCTTTTTGTGTTTTACCTTGTAATTATAATGGCTGGTTCTATTTTCAAAAAATAAATTCATTAAAACATCAAAAAATAAAACTTTATCTTCCTCAATAGTAGGTATGGAACTCTTCCATAAAGGAAGTATCCAGCAGTCAACGAGCTCTTCAATCTAAATTTTAAAAAATATTTAATGCATAAACAAAATGTTCTTTGACTGCATTTTATAAGAATTATAAAATAAAAAGCGCTTTACTTTGTATAATGCATCTGGCGCCATCTTTTGAGAATTATTCCAACTATATGATTCCTTGACCTTCAACCCTCCGCTGTCAAGTCTTACAACCCCGATTCAGTATTTCTATTTAAGTATAGATGGCGTTTTAAAATGAAATGAGCTCTTTAGAAATGTGTGTGACACGAAAAATTAAAAATAATGGTACGCATAGAACAAACACAAAATCATTATTGAATACTCAAATCAAGCTTTTATGGTAATGCCTTCATAAGGATCAAAAACTCTTACATTGTAAGTTCGGTATCCTAAAAGAGATTTAGCGTGGACGCTAAGGTGAAAGTTTTAATTTTCATATCAATATATCGTTGGTTTGGGTTGCGACTTGCGAGGATACTGTTGCTCCTTCTCACGTGGTGGGCTCATCTCGTGAGGCGGGCACAGCGGCCACTGCTGTGGAGGACCTCAAGCGGCGTAAATATTCATCTATTGGTGACAATTATAATATTTGTGCCGTTTGGGGTAGAGACCACGGGCTCATGGGGTCCATGTGCCCAAATATTTTACAAACAGTTTTCTTTCAGGTTGGTGGTCACCACCGGTGACCAGAGGGCTGGTACTTACCTCGGTCAACGCTTTAGTCTGGCTATACAATGAGGTCACGCCGCTAGCATCCTCGGCACGATTTCCCCGGGCAGCAACCTTCCGTTTTTATTTATAGTTTAGTCGTTATTTTATTTCTAAGTTATTTAGGTTTTTCTTTGTATCACTATTATGTAAATCACTATCAAATTTCACCACATACTTAATAAAGAGCTCTTCAATCAAAATTATGGAAAAATATTCAAAGCATAAATTAATTAATAACCTTTGATTGCGTTTTATCTGTACTGTCTAAAAATAAAAGATGCTTTACTTTGCTATGATACTACTTTCCCCATCTCTCGGAATTTGATTCCAAATACACGAACCCTTAACCCTCCGCTTTCAACTCTTACAATGTTGGGGTTTCAACAAAACTACGTTTCTTGAATAAACGTGTATTACTATTATTACAGAATATATTATGACTCGAATCTCGGTAAATAAAATAAAACTTGAGAGGCGTCGGCGTCGGTGTGACGCGTGTGTGTAGCGCGACCTCACGCGCAGAGCTTGAGTTTGAAGTGAAGATGGCGGCGGCGTCGCGCGGCGTGCGGACGCCAGCCGGCCTCCCGTCCCTCGCTCCCCTCAGTCCCCTTCAGACGCGCTAGTGTTGGGCGCGAACATCCTCCCAGGCGTTGAAAGGTTCCCTTTCAACCTGGTCTAGGCGCTGTTGTTGTTAGCTGGAATTGGGCACATATTAGTTATGGCTCTTCTTATTACGCCCTTCGACGTAGTGACGTCGGCGACCCGGCTGACACCATCTGTCCCTGGGTATAGTTTAGCTATCCGGGCCAGCCTCCATTGGAGTGGGGGAAGATTGACCTCTTTTAAAATGACTAGGTCCCCCACTTGAAGCTCATGTTGCCTCGTTTTCCATTTAGTACGTTGCTGAAGTTCCGAAACAAATTCCCGGCGCCATCTTTCCCAAAAATGCTGCCTTAGTTGCTCTATGAGCTGGTATCTGTTAGGATGCTTCGAGATTATTGGTAGCGACGGTACGGACGATAGAGGCCGCCCAATAAGGAAGTGCCCTGGGGTGAGCGGGGTAGGATCAGTAGGATCAGAGGTTAAAGGAGTTAAAGGACGGGAATTTAAAATAGCCTCAATCTGTGAGAATAACGTAGCTAGCTCCTCAAACGTTAGGGACGAATTACTTGCTATACGTTTTAAATGATATTTAGCCGACTTGACGCCAGCTTCCCATATACCTCCAAAGTGAGGTGAATATGCGGGGCTAAATACAAATTTAATGCCTTCGTCATTAGCAAAATTTAGAGTAGACTTACGATTGGACCTGAGAATTCTACAAATCTCATTGTTTGCGCCCCTGAAATTGCTACCATTATCGCAAAATATTAATTTAGGTTTACCTCTTCTAGAGACAAATCTCCTTAAAGCTAAAATAAATGCATCAGTGCTTAGGTCACTAACTAATTCTAAATGTATCGCTTTGGATGAGAGGCATACAAATAAACAGAGGTAACACTTTGAGGTACGACTGCCACGACCCTTGCGGCTAGAGATCATGAAGGGCCCAGCAAAGTCAACACCACTGTTATAAAAGGGAAACATTGAGTAACTTCTCTCAGCGGGTAAGTTACCCATTATAGGTTGCAATGTTTTGCCACGCAGACGAACACATATCATTGGGTACTTCTTATCATAACAAAATTCAGAGTTTTGCAGTCGACCACCGACTCTTAAAATATTATTCTTATCTATAAATGGATTTAATGATAATAACTTAGACTTACGACTCAGAGCTTTCTTAATATTTAATAATTGTATTTCCGTAGAATAACTTTCTAGTTGACATAACCTAACTAACATCATTAGTGATAGATCTAACTCCTTAGTATTTAATGGTCCAATAATTTGACACTTCTTGTTAAAATAATTATAAATAAAACGTTGCACATATGCATAAATTCTAACAACTTTTTTAAACTCGGAATATTTCTCAAAATCTATAACATTATTACATATTTTTACTAAATTACATTCAATGGTGCTTGAGTGCTTTATTTCAGGTAAACTAGAGGGAATTTTAATATTTTGTTGTTTAGGCCATGAAGTAGGTTCATCAACGAGGAACGAAGGTCCTTCCCACCAAAGAATAGATGACTCTAAATGCTTAGGACTCACACCCCTAGAACCCATATCTGCCGGATTTTGATCCGTAGGAACATAATTAAAGGTGAATCCAGATGTTAATTCGTGTATTTCATTTACTCGGTTACACACAAATATCTTAAGATCCCTAGGAGGGGTTTTTACCCAGCCTAACACTACCATTGAATCAGTCCATATAAATTTTCTACTAATATTACATTTTAGAGACTCTGATACCTTGGAGCATAAGCGAGCTCCTAGCAGAGCGCCACACAACTCCAACCGCGGTATGGTGGTTGGATTCATTGGTGCAACTCGTGCCTTGGCACACAATAGCCTGACTTTGATTTTATTATCACAGCCCTTGGAACGCAGGTAGACACATGCTGCGTAGGCATGTTGTGAAGCATCTACAAAACAATGTAATTTTATATTATTAGGGTTATCACACAAAACTCTCCGTTTGATACGGATATCTGATAAATTTGAAAATTCTTTTAATAACTTAGCCCAGTTTTTACAAAACTCTGCTGGCACTGGATCATCCCAGTCTAACTTAGAAGACCACAACTGTTGCAATAAAATTTTAGATACTATAGTACAAGGACACAATAATCCTAAAGGATCAAAACCTTGGCTGTCGTAGATATTACAGACCTTTTAGTAATCTGAGCTGAAGGCTCCAAATCTGTAGAAAAATGTAATGTGTCGACCTTAGGACACCAGCTTAAACCTAATACACTAGACTCTTTATTAAAATCTACAGATTTCGATGAATTAATGTCGTTTTCGAATAATTGAGGACAATTTGTTCTAAATTTCCTTAACGGCAAACATGCTGAATTTAGTGTCTGAACTACCTAATTATATATATGTTTTAACCCTGCAACAGTTTCTGAACCTGTACTTAAATCGTCAGCATAAAAATCATTTTCAATGACAGACGCTATAGATATGTCCTCACATTCCTTTGCAAGTTGTAGCAGACACCGTGTGCTCAAAAAAGGTGCTGAAGCAGTACCATAGGTAACAGTATTCAGTTGTAATATATCTAGAGGGTTTGATGTATCATCGCGCCACAATATGAGTTGTAGATGGCGCTGTTTTTCAATAATTTCTGTCTGCCTAAACATTTTCTCTATGTCACCTGTTAGAACATATTTATGTAAGCGAAAACGAAGTAAAATGGAGATTAAATCACTTTGTACTACAGGCCCAATCATTTGTATGTCATTTAGTGACTTACCAGAACTTGTTTTTGATGAAGCATTGAATACTACGCGGAGCTTTGTAGTTTCACTCTTTTCACGTATTACTGCATGATGGGGCATGTAGTATCCAAACTTAGGCTTAAATTTCAATACTGATAAATGACCTAACATTTTATATTCATCAATAAATTCCTTATACTTAATTTTTAAACTAGGATTTTTTGTAAATTTTCTTTCAAGACTTTCAAAACATTTTTTAGCTATATGATATGACTGACCAAGTGTTTTCTCAGGCATTTCCTTTAAAGGCATAGCTACAGAAAACCTACCGTTGCCTAAACGAGAAAAGTTTTCATTAAAGTGATTTTCACAGAGTTGTTCTTCTATAGACAATGTTTTACTTGTTGGAAATTCATCAATTTTCCAAAACCTTTCTAAAGAATCTTTTATTTCTTGAGTAAAATTACAATAGACTTTAGAAGGAGAGTTAGAATTTTTTATAGGGCCACCTATGAGCCAACCAAACATAGACTCTTGTAATACTGGCTGGTGGCTGCCTAACTTAATTATATTTGACCCTACTATATCCCAATACACGTTGGCTCCTAAGAGTATGTCTACCTCAGCAGGGGAATAGAAGTTAGGATCTGCTAAATTAATATTTACAGGTAACTTAAAACTACTAGTATTAATTACAGAATTAGGTAATACTCCTGTTATCCTAGGAACTATTAAACACCTAACATTAATTTCAAATTCACCATAAGTAGATTTTATTCTAATATTGCAACTCTCTTTAATATTGCATGTCGCATTGTTTATACCACAGACATTAACTGACTCACCGGGGTTTACAGATAACCCTATCTTCCTTTTGAAAGCCTCAGTAACAAATGAAGACTGACTACCTGTGTCCATGAGTGCCCGTGCAAAATATACTTTGTTATTTATTAAAACTTTGACTACAGCAGTACATAATAGAACTTGGTCTTTCGATATGACCGATAGTGACACAGGTAGCGAGGAAGAACTAGTAGTAGGCTGATCAGCTGTGACCGAGTTACTCCTATCTATATGTAATAGTGTATTATGTCTTTTCATGCAAGTGCGACAGACTGCCTTTAACCGACATTGATAGACTGAATGCCCTTTACGGAGGCAATTCTTGCATAAATTTAACTTATTAATTTCACCTAGTCGCTCATCCACACTCATATTTTTAAATTTATCACATAAATACAAAGGATGCTCTTCCTTACATAAAACGCAACAATTGTTATATATTTTCTTATCTACTGAAACAATAAGGCTTTTAGATTGAGAACTTGCTTTATTTTTGTAGTCAGTCTGCTTATCAGACCGACTATTGTTATTGTTAAAATAGGCAGTCTCGAGTATGTCAGCTCGACTGCGTAGAAAGGAATAAAATTCATTTAATGTGGCCAGCTCAGCGAGATTACTTTTATGTTCTTCCCACTTCCTACTTGTATGGATGTCTAACTTAGCCGATAACATAAATATAATAAGCACATCCCACATATTAGTAGGCTGACCTAAAGTTTCTAATGCCCGCAAGTGTTTAGACACATGGTCTACAATAAACCTTAAAGACTTATAAGATTCTCGTTGAAGAGACTCAATATTAAACAAAGCTTTCAAGTGATTATTAATCAAAATGTTTTTGTTGTCAAACCTTTGACATAACAAGTCCCACGCTATCTTGTAATTTTTAGCACTAAATTCAATAGATTTAATGACTACGGCCGCACCTCCTTGTAGTGCAGACCTTAGATAATGAAACTTATTTATAGGTGGAATATCTGGATTGCTATCTATAACTGTCTGAAAGGTGTCCTTAAATTCCAACCAATTTAGGTAATTTCCATCAAAAGTAGGAAGTTTAATAGTTGGCAATTTAATACCATTGAATTTCCCAGAACAACAACTACTATATGAAGCTTGATCGCCATCAACTTCTTTGTTAGATTTTTTGTTCAAAAAGCTATCCAAAATCTCTTGACTACATGATATAAGGGTTATAAATTTATTTTCTATAGATTCCCTTTCTAAAATTTGCTGTGCTGAATCACTATGCAAAATGTCAACTTTGTTTTGAACTGCCTCAAACTCATCCATAAGCGACTGAATTTTACTTAATTTTAACTCTAATTCTTTATACTTGACAGTAGGAATATCCTTTAAACTTTTAAAATTAGAGATATATTCATCAAATCGCGTTAAACGACCTTTAATAATGCCGCGTTGTTTAATTAAATTCGATAATTCCATCTTAAGCTCCTCTGATTCACTCATTTTTAACTTTTAAAATTACACTAGCCAATAACACAGACACAAACACTGAAATATATATGTGCACTCAAACCCGTTTCGAAACGTAGCAGTAGAGTAGCCCAGGTCCAATCGTTAGCGCTGTTGCCGCCGCTCGCGCCGAGCAGACAGCGTAGCCAGCAAGCGCGCCCGCACGAAGCGTCGCGCGCGAAGGAACCCGGTAGGCGGCGATGCCGCAGCCGAGATGAACAGGATGCGCTCCACCGCAGCGGGTCGCTGGAATTAGTCGGCAAAAATACTAAGAAACGGAAACACACTAGAAGTTGTGCTGGGTCTGTGATAGGTATAAGTTATCTAGGATCGGAATTTAGCTTATAATTGCTTGCAATGCAGATGGACTTTGTGAATGATAGTAGGTGCTTATAGGTATTATGTGCAGCGTGCACATTGCGTGCGTTCTCGTAGACAATGATATCGCTATCGTTGTAAGCTTGATTAACCAATATATAATAGGCTAACGCTTCAATAGCGCAGAGACACACCGTCTAATATATAATAAAATTACACCACCACTCACTTGCGACTTCAAAAATTACACTTGCGATTAGTGCTTACGTGCCCCTGGGAGCTAGATTAGGAAAAGCATAAGTAGGCAATAGGTTCCTAACGCTCGAGAAGCAGCGAAGCGGCCATTTTGTTGAACACAATAATTGAAATATAATTATATTTGGTAGGTAGGTATTTCACTAGATGAGTAGGTATAGAAATAGGGAAATATGAAAGAAGGAAGGGCTCACTCCCCTTGGGCTAGACCTCCGGCGATCCCCGGTCGGCTCCCGAGCAGCTCCTTTAATCCTTTTTCTTAAATTTCTTCTGCGCAGGCCGCGGCGCACCCGACGCCACGCTATCGTCTTCGTCTTCCGAGTCTTCGAAGTCCTGCCACGGTCGCCACTTTTTGTTGGGGTTTCAACAAAACTACGTTTCTTGAATAAACGTGTATTACTATTATTACAAAATATATTATGACTCGAATCTCGGTAAATAAAATAAAACTTGAGAGGCGTCGGCGTCGGTGTGACGCGTGTGTGTAGCGCGACCTCACGCGCTGAGCTTGAGTTTGAAGTGAAGATGGCGGCGGCGTCGCGCGGCGTGCTGACGCCGGCCGGCCTCCCGTCCCTCGCTCCCCTCAGTCCCCTTCAGACGCGCTAGTGTTGGGCGCGAACATCAACCCTGATTTAGTGTTTCGAGCTGACTATAGATGGCATTTTATAGTAAAATAATCCCCTCAGAAATGTATGGGAAATAAAATATAAGTAAATTATTTTTTTATGTAAAACGGTTTTGTCATCAAAACTAAAGCTGCAAGCAAATGTCAAGCTAAGTAAAACCGTTTAAAAAGACAAATTAAAAGAACCTACTTAATTGTACGCATTATACAGGGTGGCCCGTTTATAGTGGTCCAAAAATTTTTTTTACATCTAGGACATCCCAATGATTAATCTAAACACAACATATGTTCCGCGAAAATCAGTAGTTTAGAAGTTATGATTTTTTAAATTTAATTTCTTAAAATTTCTACTTTAGTCATGTAAACCTCTTTAGATTGAAAGTGATTGCACTAAAACGAATTAAATTTGGTGTGTAAGTACTATAGACATGTAGCAAGCAAGCAATGAGCTATTTTTAAGGTTAACCTTAAATCGTAACATGGTTTTAGACCTTTTGGTGAATTATTTGTAATTTTCGATTGATTAAGCACATTTTTCAAAAAATTCTAAAGATAAAAAAATGTACTACACGATTTTTGCTTATGGTTGTAAAAACTACCTTGAAGTGTGAGGATAATATAAATAAAAAAATACTGCGGTGTAACTACAGTAAGTTCTTCAGAAATCAACATTGTATGCACTAGGTCATTAAAAACTTAAAATTTTAATTTTTGCCTAAAACATCATTTGAATAAATCCAACTTTATAATGAAAATAAAAACACTGGAATTAGTTAAATAAAGGATATTTATTTAAAATAACAACCCACAATGACAAAATAAACGCTATTACAATAAGTTTTCGAAATGTCTGCCTCTATTTTCAATGCATAAACATTAAACAGCAACGTCGCAAAAAAATCCTTTTATGCCTGTTGAAAAGCTGTTTATTTGCTTTCGTCGTGATAGCCTAGTGGTGGTGACCGTTGACAGGCAAATCAGAGGTCTCGGGTCCGAACCCAAGGCGCGCACCTCTGACTTTTCATAAGGTCTGTGCGTTTTATAAATTAATTATCACTCTCCGTACCTCGGATAGCACGTTAAGCTGTTGGCCCCAGCTGTCAATTGTAGATCTTTGACAATCGTTACGGGTAGTCAGAAGCCCGAAAGTCTGACAACCAGTCTTACCAAGGGGTATCGTGTAACCCAGTATCTGGGTTGTGGAGGTCTGATAGGCATTCGCTCCATGTAAAACACTGGTATTCAGCTGCACCCGGTAAGACTGGTAGCCGACCTCAACATAGTTGGGAAAAGGCTAGGCAGATGATGATGATGGCCGAATTACAACAGGCTTTCAACAGGCTTAAAAAGATTTGCATTGAAAATAGAGGCAGACATTTCGAAAAATTATTGTAATAGCGTTTATTTTGTCATTGTGGGTTGTTATTTTAAATAAATATCCTTTATTTAACTAATTCCAGTGTTTTTATTTTCATTATAAAGTTGGATTTATTCAAATGATGTTTTAGGCAAAAATTAAAATTTTAAGTTTTTAATGACTTAGTGCATACAATGTTCATTTCTGAAGAACTTACTGTAGTTACACCGCAGTATTTTTTTATTTATGTTATCCTCACACATCAAGGTAGTTTTTACAACCATAAGCAAAATTCGTGTAGTACATTTTTTTGTCTTTAGAATTTTTTGAAAAATGTGCTTAATCAATCGAAAATTACAAATAATTCACCGAAAGGTCTAAAACCATGTTACGATTTAAGGTTAACCTTAAAAATAGCTCATTGCTTGCTTGCTACATGTCTATAGTACTTACACACCAAATTTGATTCGATTTAGTGTAATCACTTTCAATCTAAAGAGGTTTATATGACTAAAGTAGAAATTTTAAGAAATTAAATTTAAAAAATCATAACTTCTAAACTACTGATTTTCGCGGAACATATGTTGCGTTTAGATTAATCATTGGGATGTCCTAGATGTAAAAAAAATTTTTGGACCACTATAAATGGG
Organism: Protodeltote pygarga; assembly: GCA_936450705.2. NCBI lineage: Eukaryota > Metazoa > Arthropoda > Insecta > Lepidoptera > Noctuidae > Protodeltote > Protodeltote pygarga. The sequence goes on from OW388248.2 coordinate 19,362,923, forward strand.
CCACCCTATATAAGTAATTTTATTGAATGTGCAACTGATGTTTTAGGTACAGTCGGCAAAGGTTGGTAGGGACGCTAGCTAAAGTTGTCATTTTTTCAAGAAGTTATTATATAATTTCATTTCATTTTATTTTATGAAAAGGTATGACTGAAACCTGTACAAAACTAAACAATTTTACACAACCACATGCAAACTTCTATGAATAACTTCCTCCCAAACTAGTAGCCCTGCAAACCTAACTCTTTTGCCAACTGTACCTTTATGAATATGTACACAAGGGCCAAAGCTTTGATAGGTTTTGTAACCTGTACCAATTTTTATGTAATCTACAACAATGTTAGCCAACTACGCAGGAGATATTAGGTATGTAAAGTGCAAAAGTGTGTGCACAAACAAAAAAGTGAATTATTGTTTTCTAGTAGCACTGAACTCATTTATCTGGTCACCCTAAAGTTCCCATAACGCGCATGCGTCACTACATCGACCTTTATAATCCAGCTGAATGGATGCGAGCTTTGCTTTGTTGAATAATAAAAACACGACGATGGAGTTTTTTAAAAAAGTAAGTACCGATCCTTCTAAATAAAATTAAGATACATCCAACATATGTCTTAATAAGTTATCGATAATTTAGTGTTTATTATATCTGAGTGGATTTAAAAGTACCTTCCTTAGTCATTGTTGTTTTGATTTGGCCAGAAGTAAATAGACTCGTCCTGTAGGGACACTTCCGTTTACCAAGATTTTGTAACACTTTCATTTGAAACGGTTTTATTTAAATTTAGTCATCGATATTTCACCCCCTTCCTGTTGACAGATTGATCTGATATTTGATACACAGCTTTAGTTCTGATGACAAAACCGTTTTATGTAAAAAAAATACTTAGATATTTATTATTATCTTATTCAAATGGGGAATCGGAAAATTAGCACTGATAGCGTAGTGGTGTGACCGTCGACTGACAAGTCATAGGTCTCTAGTTCGATCCCAAGGCGCGCACCTCTGACTTATCGTAAGTTATGTGTGTATTATAAATTAATTATCAGTTGCTAAAACGGTGAGGGAAAACATCGTGCTGAAACCAGCACACCTGAGAGAATTTTCAATGGTGTGTAAAGCCATGTCAGAGGCCTACGGGCGGTTTAAACTCTGACACCAGGTTGTTCATTAACCATACGAAAAGAAGAAGATAGTAAGGTAGGTATGGCTTAAAACAAGCACTGATTAAAGAGTTGATTAATTAATGTTTTTTGAGTATTTATTTATAACAAAATGTCAATCACAAATTTCAGAGTTGCAGACAGCAGGCTTACAGCCATCAATCTAAATATTGGTGCACTATAAGAATACTGCCCGACAGCCATCTTGGATTTTTTGCAGAAGATTACTGAATTAATCAAAATGAATGGTAATTTCTTGGAAATAAGTTTTTTATTCGATTCGATTATTTGATTCGGAATAACGGATTTTTTTATTCGTGTTGTGAAATCAATCGATACAAGTTATTTACGTCAGCATGGTCGGGTGGCGAAATTCATCCTCTAAATTTTCTAACAAATTGTATTAGGATGGTACTTAATTACATAAATAAAAAAATAAAATTTTTGTGACTCCCCCCGGCCACAAAAAAAAAGAAAAATAGAGGAATTAATGAATTTCTGTTCTTAATTTTTTAAAGAGTTTATTTTGCTAGATCTATCATATAAATATTTGTCATAGTCTCGAGAAACGTTTCTCAAATGTGATTTAATTCGTTGTTGACCAACTACAAGAAAGGAGGTAATTCTCATTATCTGCACTGTAATAGAAAGGTGCGGCTTATATGAGTTAGTTATAGGATAAGCAGTCATTTAAGAATTGATTAATTAATTCTTTTCTGAGTAATTATAACATTTTTTTATCTCCAATTTCAGAGTTGCAGGAAGAAGGCTTACTACCTGCCATTAATCGGAATCGCACTAATAAAATAATTATTTAATTGTCAAGATATATTGTCCGGCAGCCATCCTGAAACTTCTTCAAGAAAGCTAATGATTTCTAGGTGAGTATTTTTAATTAATTTGTGGTCGCAAACACACGTTCTTATAAGCTTGAAGTATTATTAGTACGATTCCCGGGTCAGGCAAAAGAGTCATAAAAACTGTCAATCAGAAAATTTTCAGTGGCAAACATATAAATAAGGTCAACATAAAATATACTTACCTTATTTGTTAGTTATTAAGGTTTTAAACACTTCTGCAATAAAGGGTGTTGGGTTTTTTATTTTCGTTACGGAATTTCTTGATTCAGTCGCCGCGCTCAAAGCCCGGGATAAAATCTATGCAATAGCTTAAAATAATTAAGTACTTAATTTTATACAAAAGTCTCGCAAAGGCGTCAAAGAACTCCTCCCCATCACCGTCGTCTGCAGGCAGCGTGCCCAGGAGGCTGGCAGCATTGCCACGCTGGATGGCAATGCTGATTCTTTGAGCAAAGAAACAGCCAGCCGTCTGGTGACGCGTGCTGTCGACTAGTCTCCGAGCAATTATTATATCTACAGATTGATTTGTGATTTTGTGTGAATTCAATAACATTTTGTCAAACAATTTTAGGAACGCTCCTAGATGGCAGCAGTCACAGACTTAATAGAGATGTGGCAGCAGTCCTATATATACACTAAGCAGCAGTCTATCTGGCCGTCCGACAGCCACCATCGGACATTCTTGAAGAAGATGAATGAATGCGTTACTACACGTCTTACTACATGCAGATTTTTACTGGCCCTGCGCCTGATTTCTCTCCGGTCGTGTCGGATTGCAGACAATGAGATTGAGGAAATAGAGACTGCACTCGGGTTTACGCGCACACTTGTGCACTATAATATCTCCTGTATCAATGGAAATTCGGTAATACATTATTATTATTAATATTTAGTTTCTCATAAGATTCACAGACTCCCTTCCAAAAAGAAGAGACCCGGTCCTTTGGAGGGCTCCGGCTTGTTTGGGACACCGATCCTACAGGCAGAGGCCTTTTAGAGAATTTGAAACTAAACTAAAATGGGATGGGGTATAATAAAATTATACTTAAATCAACCTGTCTAATGGTACATTGGTATTACGTATAGTTGAAATTAAACATATTTTTCTATACATTAATCCCCAAATCGATGTCCATACATCTCGTAAATCGCAGGACAGAGCTCCTGCGCCATCTTCATGAAAGGGGAGCCTCTTTCCACTTTCATATAAAACGACTGTTTGTTCCACAAATGGTGAGTGTACGTATTTGTATCATTGTCAAGGTGTACTGTACGGTTGAAGTACTTCTCCACTCGAACAAAATTTACAGGGAAGATGTACTCTTGTGGGTATACTTCTATGCCTGAAATAATATATTTAATTGGATAACATACTTTTTTATTGTATATTTTTTACATGTCTAAGCACATGTTTTGCTTATTAAAATATTAGTACATCATACATGTAAAAAATATAAATAAAATATATAAAAAGTTGGTGATATCGCTTAATAAATAAATAGCGTTTAATACAATTACCCTTTTATATCTCCTTAGGAGGAAAATATCCAAATTTTTTGATACACGTCTTTTTTATTTTTAGAGCATAACCTTAAGACTTATTTTTACTTCTGTAACTTAAAAAATAACAAATTTTCCATACAAACTTTAACCCCCTTTTTTGTCCACTCAAGGGTAGATTTGAAAAAAAAAACCTATGTTCGTCTTTCATTCATCAACCGAAAAGCTGAATACCAAGTTTCGTACATTTAACTTTAAAAACAACGGACTTTCATACAAACTCTTATCCCCTATTTTACCTACTTAGGGGTGGAGTTTCCAAAAATCCTTCTTTAGTGCACCCCCAGGGTACTTAAAGAATATTGTCTTAAAATTTCAAGACTCTAGGTCCACTGGTTTAGGCTGTGCGTTGTCTGTCAGTCAGTCAGTCAGTCACGGTACTGTTTTATAAGTATAGATTATAATTAAATTATTATCTATTATGTCGAATTTATTTAAATAAATTAACGGACCTTGGCAAGTCTTAGCGGACCACTCAGTTATGTTGAATGTGTTACATAGCTTATATAGCACTCTCGTAATAGCTCCAGGTCCGTTGTGGCTCCAAATATCTGGCCTGTAATTGGTTCTCATTTCTCTGAAAAAAAAAGCATAAGCATTCGAAACGCTCGCTGTGAGAATTTCTTCTCTAAACCAGTATAATGTTTATTATTTAGGTACTTGTAATGTCACTTTTTTATTACAATACATTCGTAATAGCTTAGTGGAATGACCGTAGACTGACAATATAAAGGACCCAGGTTCAAACACAAGCTGGCACTTCTGGCTTTTCGTAAAATATGTGCTTAGTATAAATTAATTATCACATACTCCGTGCTTCGGAAAGCACGTAAAGCCGTTGGCCCTGCGCCTGATCTCTCTCCGGTCGTGTCGGATTGCCGTCCCATCGGACTACGATGAGAGTGAGGGAATAGAGAGTGCACCTGTGTTGCGCACACACTTGTACACCTGACTGATTCTGATGGGATACGGTGGCTCAGCGGTTAGAGCGTCGGCACGGTACGCCGGAGATTGTGGGTTCGAATCCCATCCGTATCAGTTGTTTTTTAATATTTATATTTAAATATTATATAAATATTAAATATTTAATTTATTAATTTATTTATATTTAGTAAGCTAAAACATGTAAAACATTCACAAAAATATTAAGAAAATTGGTAATATCGCATTGGTGCCTTCTAAAACTGCAAAGTTTGGAACACTGAGTCGGGTACGTAATGTATTCCGATAGATATTACCACACGCCCTGGGCGTAGAAAGAGATTTGAAAATTTCGACTAATTCTGATGGGGTACGGTGACTCACAGGTAAAAAATTCACAAATTTATTGATTTAATACTCACTTAATGACAGCCCTAACCAACTTTCGCCCGCGTTCATCCATTGAAATAGCGATTGCAGCCGCATTCAAGAAGTTTTCGTTTTCTCTGGCTATCCAATTTGGTCCTAGAGGTGTAAGGGACTTGACTACTAATATATCGGTGTCCAAATATATTCCTCCCCATTTGTATAAAGTCAGGAATCTCAATACGTCAGAAGAGTGTTCAACTGGCCAGTCGCTATTTTCAAAAGGGTTTCCGGCAACCATTGACTTTAAAGGCGTATTTTCAGCGTACTCAAGTATGTGCACTCGGGCAAATTGAACGTTTGGGAAGGATTTTAGCTTCGCTAAACAGCTTTTGTCGTAAATGGCGTGGCTGATTGGTCCACTAAACATAACATACACTTGTCTTCTTGGGTGGGCTCTGGCTGCTGATTCCACTGCACACGCTTGACGAGAATTTAAACCTCCTTTACATGACGTTTCATGAAAGAATATAGAATTAGATCTCGGAGAGAAGTTTGTATCTTCAGCCGACGGTAACGCGTACCCGTCAACTGTATAATGACATGAAATATCATCATCAACTTCATTAAATGTGTGCACTACGTACTGTGTGATTGTAGGTGCCGGGAACTTATCATTCCGACTCTTATAAAAAAAAGTAACAACACTGAAAGCCACAAAACTTATAAGAAATAAAAAAGTCTTAATAAACTTTAACGACTTCATAGTTAAATCGTTTGTTTTAATATAATTCGTATGAATACAAAAGGAAATTATTACGAAATTAAATACGGAACACACGTCATATTATATTCACAGAATAACGGTACAACTGATTAATATAGTTGATTGGATATGGCTTTCACACGCCATTCAAAAGAAGTGAAGTGAAGTACTCGCTATTTTTTTCTTGAGCAGTTCTGAAGAGCTATTGGTTCGATTAATATAAAATTGGTAATTTTCCTTTACAGTTTTGTGCGACCAACTAACTTAATTCTTCTCTTATTAACTACCAGTAAATTAACTTTTTTACCACTTCAATTATGATCCAATCCAATTCCAATTTTAATAAACTGGCTCCATCGCAATTACACGATGATAAACAATTCGTTCTGTGTCTGTCTAAGGTACTGTCAAGTCAAGTTAGAAATGACAATGTCATTGTCATTGTCAATGCCTTCTTCTTCTAAGTTCTTCTTCTAAACAAAGAAGAAGTTCTTCTTGGTTTCTTTTGAATGGCATGATCAATGTACCTAAAATACATTATTCTTCCAAGTAAAATACCTTAAAAACTTTAAATAAATTTTATTCATATTTTATTTTCACCCATGTGCGGCCACTACACGACACTGGCAGAAATTGCTGAAGTCATCAGCAGATTGCCATAAACAAGAAAAAAAATCTGGATTATTAACATCAGTCAACGGTTATTAACTTTACCGAGACTCAGTTGCCATTACAAAGAAATTGAATTGAATTGGTTATTAACTTATCTTTTGAAGTCGGCTTTTTTTTTTCTTTTTTTACTGCCGCACAAGTTGACTCCATGCTGCCTGATGGAAAGCAGTCAGTGGAGTCCCATAGTGATGACCATCATCCCAGCAGCCAGCTTAGCAATGTGGCATGATGGCTCTCACCTTGACGGCCTTGAGAGAAGCTTTTTCACGCCCCGCTTATAAGTGGGCCCAGGGTTATAAGTGGGGGGAAACACGTGGGCTGGTAACGAGTTCCACATCTTAATAGAACGGCATAGATAGGAGGCGCCGAACCGTTGGTTTCGTTTTTTCTAACAAGTTTAGTTTTATAATATGTACTTACAGCTTGGCAAAAAAGAGTCTGGAAAAATTTGGGGCGCCACTGGCGCACTTTTCATACTACAATTCAAAATTACGTTAAGTTATTTGGTGCTTACATATTTCCATAACGAGTTTTTTAGTCATTTATTATAATGAAATCAATCACTTAATAAAAGTTATTTTAGTAATCACAAACTTAGTTTTTAAGATTTTTATTTTTAGTTCTAGGTGTCACCGCTTCAGACTCTTATTTTTACCAAGCTGTACAGTGACTTAACTATTGTCCGCTGGTAGACTACCGTAAATATGAACGTCGCCGCGTCGGACTCGGTACGTACCGTTTTTACGGTAATCTGCCGTCGTTCATAATCGCACCCTCCCCTTCTTACCGCTCACATAATAAATAATGTCCTCCTGACCGAATTTCGGTCACAGCGGCCAATCTCAACGGAGATTAGCCATCGACGCGGGAGATATTATAGTGCATAAGTGTGTGCGCAGACACAGGTGCACTCTCTATTCCCTCACTCTCATAGCCCGATGGGACGGCAATCCGACACGACCGGAGAGAGATCAGGCGCAGGGCCAACGGCTTTACGTGCTTTCCGAGGCACGGAGTAAGTGATAATTAATTTATAAAACGCACATAACTTACGAAAAGTCAGAGGTGCGCGCCTTGGGTTCGAACCTGAGACCTCTGACTTACCAGTCAACACCACTAGGCTATCACGACTCTACCGCTCACATAACTCAGGCAGTGAATAGCACTTTCGCGCGAACTATACCTAAGTATTAAGCTACTATGCTTTTTTAAATTTATGATTATTAAAGTTTTACTTTTATCATTTCAGATAATACGAAAGTCATGGCACAATCAAGCAACATTGTGGTCGATTAATGATGAAATTAATTGAAGGGTTAAGGCTTGGCAATTGAAAAACACGGATAATATAAGCCATTAGTCCTACGTTTTGTAGGTAGGTACAATGCCGTCACGAAAACTTCAGATTGTTTGAGGCCCGTCAGAGAACTGGCGGGGGTTCGGTGAATGCGCAAGCGAAAGCCGTATTTCCGCCTAGAGGTTCATGGAGGAACACACTGTGGTTTTTAGTCCGTGCGAGTCGGACATAACCCCTTCGCCAGCCCTTAGCGGTGGGGTACTCATAAAGAGTTTTCCACACGCCAAAAAAAAAAAAAACAAAAAAGAGAATGCAGCAGAAGCAGAGAATAATGAATGACAAGAAAAAATAACGTTAATTTTCTCTTACATTGTGGATGCAATTAATACCTACATTATAATATAAATATTTAATATACAAATATCTTGAATTGTATCGTATGGAAATTGAATCGCATAAACCGAGTCGCTTAACCGACTCCAATCGTGTCATCAAACACTACACAACCCCACACTACATGCGTAGTACATTCGTTAAAGTTGTAGTATAACTACTCGATAACAGATGGCGCTAGGTGACTCAGGTAGTGCAAGTATCGGAACTTTCACGGAAGTTTGTAACAAAAACTTAACAGAAAGAACAACAATTTTAAAATTATGGAGGGTTTCATATTGGGTCGCATAATATTCGAAGCCCTAATATAAATTAGCATTTTTTTTGGCATACTCTTCATTTGGCATAACATATATACCGCATAACATACTCTTCATTTGGCATAACAATATTATGCGAAATCGAAATTAGGATAATCAATATTATGCGAACGAAGAGGACACCATTGTGGCCGTCAGGTGACCGGCAGAGTAGAATAGTCTCCTCCCTCTTTCCTTTCCGAGGTGTCGTAAAAGGCGACTAAGGAAGACTTGCCATACGTAATACCACCAATGTATCTACGTCAACCGAGTGATGGTGGTATACCCATTACCCATCTCAAAAGTGGCAAATCAAAATCAAAGACAAAGTACTCAACATCTATAAAAAGGTCAAACAAAGTCTACACAACTTCGACATAATCTGATGACACTATGTTCGAGAAATTTTTCAAATAACTTTAATCAAATTTTCTAACTACACTGCTCAAGAATTCTAAAGTTAGCTAGAGTCTTAATTATTTTTCATTTATAATGCTTGTTCAACATGAAATGTGTCATGTAAATCTATCGAAAATACAGAAATTATTAAGAGTACGCTCGTCTAATTTGGTGTGCCTAGAATGGTGAAATTATGGGTGGACAGGTGAACAATATACATCTAATAATTCAACTGAAGAAAAACGATGTGCCATACGATTCAATTTAATTGGCAAAGAATATTATCTCAAACCGTGGGTGTCGTAAGAGACGACTAGGAATTGTTTTAAGAATAAATAATATTATAGTTTCAAGAAAAAAATATGGCACATTAATTGTAAAAAATATAGTTAAAACAAAAAACAAGATATGTTAAACCAGAAATGTTAATGTTTGGAGTCAAAGGCAAGTTAAAGTACTTATGTGTAATTGTGTATGGAACAAATCTTAATGACGAGGAACGCATTAGTTTAGCTCTAGACACAGAAATCTTAAGAATTCTATGGATTTAGAGAAATGAATGACTGTGGACAGGTAGCAGAATTTAGAAATGGTTTCGATACAGAGGATGTAGTGAATAGCTGAATTAGGGCTCTATTGTGCAAGGTCGTGTGGCTCGCGGCAAAGAATAGACCTTCCCCTCTCAACCCGTAGGGGTCGTAGAAGGGATCACGTCAAAAGCGCCGTGATTAGATCAAGGTACTCCCTTTCCTACTCTTCGGTTTTTCGCTAAATATTTCGAAACTAAGAACTACAATTATAACTATCTATTTCTCTCTGTATCTATGTAATACGTTTCCTAACTTGCGACTTTACTACCTATTACCTTAAAAAAATCTTTATTGTTTGATTGCATAATACTAATAAAAATTATATTCTGTCCGACCGTCTAAGTGTGACTATCGAGCAATTACTATGGGCTTCAGTTAGATGACTTATATTTTCCCACCTGATGGTGATATTGAAATTTAAATTACATTACTCTACCTTTAAAACTAGACTAATAAACCTACATTTAGATTTTTTAAATTATATCAACTATCTATCTATACCTTTAAAATTGTAATACCTAACTATATTTAAACCTTTTATTGTAATCATCATACATAAGCACGTAATGTAATGTTTAAATAATTATTATCGGTAAGTACGTAGGACAAATATCAACCTACCTATTTTCTTCAAAAGAAAAAAATATGGTTATTTTACATAATAGAAAAAAAAACCTATTTTTGGACTTTAATATGTGTTTTAAGCGTTATTTCCGTATATTTGTCTATCCTATACCTACCTTTAAAATTTGTAATAACACTATACTTACCTTTTATTGTAATCATCTTAATAAGAACCTATAATGTAATGTTTAAATAATTTTTATCTGTACGTAGGAAAAATATCAACTTATTAACTTCAAAAGAAAAAAATATGGTTATATTTTTACATATTAATAGATTTTTTTTAAAACCTATTTTTGTACTTTAATATGTGTATTAAGCGATATTTCCGTGTATTTGTCTATCTATACCTTTGAAATTGTAACTATACTTAATATTAATAAATAAATAATTATCTGTACGTACGTGTCGTGGTGGCGCATTGGTTACGGACCCGCTTTACAAGTGAGTGGGTGTGGGTTCGAACCTGGCATGTACCAATGTGACTTTTTCAATGTCATATGTACTTTCTTAGATATTCTAAGACACCACTGACTAACGGTGAAGGAAAACATCGTAAGGAAACCTGGACTTAATAGTCTGAAATTGCCAACACGCAGTGAGCTAGCGCGGTGATTAATGCTCAATCCTTCTCTGTATGAGAAGAGGCCTTTGCCCTACATAGGGACAGTTACAAGCTAATTTATTATTATTATTATCTGTACGTAGAATAAAAATCAATCTATTATTTTCAAAAGAAAAGAATGTGGTTATTTTACATTTATTAAATTTTAAAAAGCCCTATTTTTGAATTAAAAAATACACTGATTTTGGACTTTAATATGAGTATTAAGCGCTATTTCCGTATACATATTTGTCTATCTACACCTTTAAAATTGTAATAACTATACTCACCTTTTATTGTAATCATCATACATAAGCACCTATAATGTAATGTTTATCTGTACGTAGGACAAAAATCAACCTATATCTTCAAAAGAAAAAAAAAGTAGTTATTTTATTACATTTATGAAAATTTTAAAAATAAACCTATTTTTGAACTAAAAAATAACACTGTTTTTCGACTTTAATATGTGTATTAAGCTATTTCCGTATATTCGTCTTTCTATACCTTTTTTGAAATTGTAATAACTATAACTACCCACTTAACTTTTATTGTAATCATCATAAATATGTACCTATAATGTATTAATTTAATAAATATCTGTACGCAGGACAAAAATCATAACTATTTTATATTTATGAAAATTTAAAAAAAGCTCTATTTTCGGACTTTAATTCCGCTATTTCCGTATGTCTATTTATACCTTTGAAATCGTAATAACTGTACTTAATTTCATCATCGGACACACACAGTAAAACGTTTAAATAAATATCTGTACCTATATCAAAAATATTGCCTTTTATTTACGGCCACTTTCACCAAATTTAAAAATTGAATTAATAATCGCAAATCACTCAGTTCAGTCACAGTCAGAGATGAAATCTTTAGGTTTGAACCTGGGTCCTCTGACTTGCCAGTCAACAGTATGCCACTAGGATATCATTGTTCTTAATTTAATATAACTATCTAATATAATATAAATATCTAATATAATTTAATTTTCAGCCCTGTATTAGATAACTGTATTGACAGAATGACGCATATGCTTGGATAGCGCAATAAAAATAGGTATGATTACTGTGATAATATTTAAGGTGTACACACATTAAAAAAAAAAGTAAGTTAGAACTTTTTACACTACTATAATTTTTTTTTGACTCGCGATAACTGGGTTTAGCGCCATCTAGGGTCAAAAATTTGTACTAATACAATAATTTTCACAACAACAACAAGTTTCTCAAATTAATGCTATAAAGTAAAATTAGGTACTATAAAATAAGATACAATATTTAGTCAATATTAAATATTAAAAATATTATCTTAAACCTTTAAACTTAAAAATCTTAAAACTAAGAAGGTAATAGGTATCTATATCTAGTTATCATGATTGTAGTGTTATTTTAGAATATTGTTATTCAGCTTAAATTTTAGTACTAATATTGCAAAATGGTGCCGTGAGGGTTTATTTTATAAATTAAATTAATATTTTTGACCCATACTTACGCTGCTTCGCTACCTTAGTTCTATTTTACCAGATCACAGTGCCATCTACCTACCGGGTCTCGAGACCCACTCATACACACATAAAAAAATCAGCAAAGTTGGTCCAGCCGCTTCGAAAACCGAAGTTATGGCGTGACTAAAGGAAACAGTGTAATTTTTATTTAGTCGGAAAAACTGAAATAGCGCCATCTAGTGGAGAGTAGCAGAACTAAAACGGTTTAAATTATCCCTTAATTTAATATAGAGCAATAAAAACTATGAAAAATTATTTTTATATGTGTTTTTTGGTACTTTTTTAGTGACAGAAACTTTTTAAGTTGCTGTAGTGTTACATAAAGTTTACTTTACAAAAATGCCGATAGATAGCGGTAAGTTACAAAGGCAGCCGAGGATACAAGGTTAGCTAACAAAACAAAAGTAAGGTTTAAAGGCGTATTTGTTTTCGAAGTAAATTTATATATTATTAACTTCGTTAACTTAACTTTGTTACTTCGTATTTATAATGAAAACAGAAACTTTCAAAGTTTCTGCACTATTACATAAAGTTTGTTTACATAATTGTTTTTAGTGCCGATAGATGGCGGTAAATTGAGAAAACTATCGAGGCTTGGTCTAGATTAGCTTACAGAACCTCCCACTTATAGGTTTACAGGCGTGTCTATTTACTATGTAAACTTTATATACCTAGTGGGTCCACCCACTTGCCGAGAATGCTCGACAGCGAGAGAAACGGCAATATGTGCGAAACCGTAGTTTTCCGAACGACCACGAGGTCCTCTATCTCTTTCTATCTATATGTGCGACCTATTTCTTTCTCGTGTGGCCTCGTTATGATGACGCACGTGGCCGTCTTACTCGTAAAGTTTCATGTTCGCTAATTACTATCACGGCCACGTGATCGCTAGTGCATAAAATTATTATTTTCAACTTTTTTCTTTCAGAATTTTTTTTTTGGGTTTGGGGCTTACAACTGTTAGGTATGTAGGTACCTATCAGTAAAGATAGTCAGATTTGATTATTGTGAAGCTACGATTAGTCGTGTTTGGAATGTAAATGTCTAAAAATCTGGCTGAAAACTATAATTTTTATGTAGATTTTTAGCAGACTAAAAAAAAGAATACCTAAGTACTACAAAAAACATGCTAGGAAAACATCCATTTTGAATTCGTTTTTTTATCACTATCTATTAACGAGATCTATGCAGGTTATCTGTCCATAGTAGAGGAATATATTTCAGTTCAGTATTAATTTATTTATTCTGATTGGTACATTTATTACATAATAAATTGTTATGCTACATTATTTACTTATTTTCATTGTTTTTTATTGTTTTACGTAGATACGTCTTATTATTACACATTCAAGTTTTAACTACGATACAAAATATATGACAGACTTACAAAACAACAAAAATTAGGTAGGTAAGTACCTGCGTTATGATTTTACACTCGCCTATTCGGTTACTAACAATCTCCAACTATCCGCGTGAATTTTCATAGAAAAAATATTGCGTCAATTTTTCATTACAGTCTAGTGACTAGTACACTTGATAAACAGTTAATCGAAGCACTTTCTCGTCTAAAAATCAGGTGACAACCGTGACCCGTGACAGCGGGCGGCTTGGATACCTTGTTACCTACTTCTCACGCAGTTCAGAGCGCAAGGTCGCTTGATACCCTCACTGCGCAGGTTCATTGCGTGACAACTTAGGTACTGAAGGGATCTACGCGGTAAACGCTAGTGATGAAAATAGTTTAATGCTGTGAACGTGCTTTAAGATGTCGCGTGAGTTATTCGTAATGTAGCTAGCCATTTAAAAAACGGGCAAATTTTAAAATTAATTGCGCGTTTTAGAAATTAATTATCCCTTGCTAAAACTGTAAAGGAAAACATCTTGAGGAAATCAGCACACCTGATAATTTTTTCCACGGTGTAAAAGAGGCCTACGGGTGGTTTAAACTCTGACACCAGGTGGTTCATCAGCCAAACGATAAAGCAAGAAGACGAATATATTAATTATTTAACCCTATGTTTTTAAATTACAAACTTTTTATTAGGCTCTCACTCAAGTTGCCAGCTCTAAAAAAGTTTGCAACCAACTATGCCAGAAAGGCTCTACAGTATTAAATAAATCTTCATCATCATTTCAGCCATAAGACGTCCACTGCTGAACATAGGCCTCCCCCAATGATTTCCAGATTGGCCGGTTGGAAGCAACCTGCATCCAGCAGCTTCCTGCGACCTTTATTAGGACCTTTATTAAATAAAGCTGAAGTTGATAAAATCAACGACTTACCAAAAACTTCGATAAATAACCTAATGGTTTATAAACCAATCTATTTCTACTGTATTTATTTCTGGCACAACAATAATAACTAATACAGTGTGTAACAGATGTCCAAAATAATACTTAAGGTTGTATGTAGGTATATCATGTACAGAATCACCTGTAAAAATATTGTATAAAAAGAAGGCATTTTATTTTGTCATAGGTACTAAATATTTGTTTTGATTTCACTTTCTTCAAAAGTTACAGATAAATACAGGTAAATAGCCAGGTTCGTGTTGATTCACCTTTCAGCTATATTCACTAAAATCTTTCAAATACAGCAATTACAACTTTGACCGTGGTTTACTCAAGTATTGTTAGGGATTTGCTTCTAAAACCTATGCTCAAGAATTGCTTACAGAGTACCTACCAACGCTCTTAATGCAAAGTCAAAGACGCTCTATAGATTTTAATTCATCTCAACCTTCGATTCTAAGATATCGTATAAAACTTATATCAGAGAGAGAGAGGCTAGCACCTAAGTGCTAGTAAACTCTGACACTAGGTTGTTCAACAACTACACGAAAGAAGCACTTAGTGTAAACCTATTTTTTTTTTTATAGCCTAGGTGATGTCCCACTGCTGAGCAAAGGCCTCCCCCTTTTTTTTCCAAACCTCCCTATCTTTTGCATTTTCATGCCACGCCCGTCCCACAAACGAATCCAGGTCGTCACACCACCTTCGCCGCGGTCTGCCTCGACGGCGATGTCCTCCCTCGGGCGTCCAATGAGTGACAATCCTGGCCCATCTGTCTGGGTGCATTCGAGCGACGTGGCCAGCCCACTCCCACTTTAGCTTGGCTGTTTTTTCTCCAACATCTGCTATTTGAGTTAAGGAACACACACGCATTAGAAACACCACCCTGCGCTCCTTAACTCAAAAAAAAAACCTATATTAGTTTATATTTATTTATTTATTTGTCTTTATTAGTAATACTTACATATACTAACAGATGCAGCAGGATTCACAGCAGCCAGGCCATAAATCGTATTAAATTAAATAAAATTACCTATATACGTACGTATTGTACGTATTGTCTGTGCGTACAGGCAATTAATTCTCTCTATGTAGAAATACGGACATCTCATACGGAGAAAAATCTAGCATTAGTACCTATAAGTTATGCTGATATGGTACTACTGAGTCCGTTAATGCTCTTAGACAATTACTTGGAGTGTATGAGAGTTACACTCTAAATCATGGCCTCCTATTACCTATGAAGAAGAGTGAGACTTCAAGTTACGGTCAACGACACATTAGTGATGACAGAGAAGCATTTCAGCATTATACCTACCTCATTAAAATCAGTAAGAATTTTCAGGTAAGTATATAATATATTATATACTTCCAAATATCTCTATTGCCGTAAATTATAATGGGAATATTATTTTATCACATACATTTTATAGGAATATTGAATGGGAATATTATTTTATCCCAATATAAAAAATATTATGTTGTCGTTTAAACTATAATGGGAATGCCACTTTTCCATTATCTCCATAGTTGCATTAATCTGACAGTTATTTCAGAATTGCACTTTGCACTTGTACTTAGTAAATTTTTTCTCACAATCTTACACAACTTTAATTTAAAAAGGTTTTAAACTCAAACTATAACTACCATAGCTTATTAAAAAACTTTTTCGGTTCAGAAGATGCTAAATTGTTTAAAACTTAAACAGAATGAAAAATTGAGTAAAGGCTCATTTACTTTTCTACCTTATTTATTTACTGTTTTTTTATGGAGTTATGGGGATATTGGAAAAAAATTCTCACTATCTCCATAAACTGGTAGTCGAAATGGAGACCATGGCAATATAGGTACTTGTTTTCAGTAAAACTGTTACTACTGATCTGCAATCGACAATACTTAATTTAAAAAATAAAACGACAAAATTTGTTAATTTTTTTTTGTATTTTTTTTCATCTTTTTATAACAAGTAGTTCCAATAAAATTTTACAAGTTTATTTTGTACAAGTACGGAGTAACCTCCGCTTATTGAAACTTAAACGCATCAGATATATTTAATAGTGGCAATTAATGCGGAGTGTGCTCTTTAGAAAGTAACAGGGCAATCTATCGTCTGTTTACCTGTACGTCCGTGCTCCGAGCGTCGCCTCGATCGAAATCACCTACATACAAACATACATCAATGTGGTCGAGAGCCCACTACTTTACAACCAATACTTTAAAAAATACTCTCAAAATTGGTTACGTTAGTAATTTTACTGCAGACTACACAACCCTAATCACAAATATACTAAAAACCTACCTAAGAAAACTATACACCATCGTTAAGAAAAAAAAAAGTAAAAAGCACTGCGTGTAGAAAAAAAAATCGAGTTAACTATTTTCGTAGAGTAGTTTAAGTTGCAGATTATCACAACCTGAGTACAAATCCATTAATGTACTAAAATTAAATTTCTTACTTATTGCGTTAACGCTAAAGTTTAATTACCTGAATAGATTTTTTTATAATTAAAATTATTTATAACTGATTTTTAAATATAAATGAACACAGAATCTGCATTAAAATTTTTAACTTCAAAATTAATTAGCAACACGATAGGTACCTTTCAACCTCGATTTTAATAATAAAAACTTCGTACAATAAATTCTATCTCTTAATGATATTGAAATATTATTCCATACTATAAATTCAAATCAGGCATTCCTTTCAAACCTTTCCATTGTCTTCAAACCGTGTTACTAATAATTTTCAACCTTAACTGCGTTTTTATAAGATTGAAAATAACTAACCTATCATCAAAACTGTAGGTACCTATACAATTTTATAACTTTATTATTATCACAACAGTTCTGACAATTGCAACTTATTTCATAAACGTTACAGTTCTGAATAATGTAACATCCGTTGCTTGTTTACTTGATTGGACGTTGGGAATAAATAACTTTGGGAGATTTTAAAATCTAATACATCGAAATGTTTCAGTTCAATTTGCAGGAAAATTACAGCCATGTTGCAGTCTTAATCTCTTCATCGTAATTGTAATGTTATTAAATCCTTAATGGATTAATATAATTGTAACTTTTTATGAAATAAGTTTTTTATGTAATTTAATTGGTTCTTTACCTGTCTGTGTTATAATTCATGTAAATATTGATTGGTCATAACCGTAATGGGCTCTAAAGTTCAATCGATCCAATGCTTTTCAATTTTCAACTATTTATCTAACTCATGGCTTTAATTCAAACAATTTTAAGCTTGAATATTTTCTGTTATAATTTAATAATTTGACTATTATAAATATTTCAATCTTACAACGATATTCCAAGTTTAAATTGATAACACAATGATAGTTATTCACATTTTAATTATTAACAATATGTAACGTAACATTTTGAAATGGTAATATAATGTAGCATTTTTTTTAATAATATTATATTAGTGATGCGATATATATGTATATATATTACGATTGTAAATTTAACTAACCACTGCATTGGCTCGACTGAATCCTGTACAGATTATGTACTTAAATTTAATTTATTTACATGTTAAATACACGCTATCGTTTGCCCGAAGATAAACGGAAAAATATTACATGTTTTTTACGGTTCGTCGGTGTAAACTTACCTAATGATACGGTCTTATTGTGCACATTCACAGCGTTCACAGCCTTCAGAAATGTAACTAAAGTATTGTGATGCGCACTGATGGTTACATTAATAAACAGCGGTAATGTAAAATTTACGCGTAATACCTGATTAAATTTAAATCGTAAATTAAATTTACATAATTGAATGTAAACTTCAGTCCAAACTGACAGCAGCATTGTGATAATGATATTTACAAAATTGTAACTCTTAAAAATAAATAGTTACAATAATAAATTACAAAATAGCAGACTAAATAATAAATAAAAAACAACTGAATTGTGCGGACTACAGAACAATAAAATTGTGCTACTTTTGCGCGGACTTGGAACCATCTTCGGGCTTTCGACCGTAAAACTATTATAACACCGAAATATCGGAACAACCAATAAACGTTGCATTAATCTAATTAATTTATACTTACTATTTGATTTCGAGACACAGTCTCTATTGCTATCGCCAATAGCATCCGCTATAAATTCTAGCGAAAATAATTAGCAGCCACACGGCCCTACCGCGCGGGGCACCGATCTCATCGAGTACCGCCCTCTAACGTAACAATATTCATAAAAATATAACTTACAAAAAATCTACTGTGACTTATTACTTTACAAAAAGGTCAAATGCTATACCAATTAAAAATTACATCCAGACTACTTATTGCTTATAAATTAAAAATGACATTATTGTTGCAAATTGTACAATTATTAATTGTAATATTATTATTTATATTATTTTATTTGGAAAATATTTTAGTCTTATAGTTAATTTAGAATTAAGACGATCGCGAGATGTGTTACACAACAGCGACATCGATGCGATTCGATCGCGTATTTTGACTGCGGGTCGCAGTGGTGGGACACACCCTTAAATCAATCAATTATTTAATATCCCTCGATTGTGACTTGGGTTTGTCACATTGTTTAAACGACATACTCTAGACCACACATATACAGGATGACAAATCATTTGAGCCAATAATTGCGTTACATGGTAGCAGTCATCGTCAGCGACGTTCAACACATTTAATATTAGGCCGTGCCAACTGCACCAATCACGACGCACTAGAGATCATCTTAGTCTTAATAATATTGAATTGAGCAGTAAACGGACGCACGGACGTACAAATTGACTATAACCCTGTAATAACTACTGAAACCTAATTATAAGTAATTAAATTTTTCTCTTTCTAGGGGCGTATAAGTTAAAAGCATTACATTATTAAAGTCTCCACAAAATTGTATAACTTACTATAATGCTATTTTTTTTATTCATCAATTAAAAAGATAATAATATGTCCCTTATTATCTCTTATTCTACAAAGTAATTTAACAGAATTATAATTTAACACAACAGAGTATATACCAGGTTATATTTTGTTATGTAATTTATACAGATATATCTTTCACTTTATCGTAATCAATTCCCGAACGCAAACTTTGCATCTGTTCCACATCACTGTTCAATATATTTATTTACTTTGCAATAACTAATAATATCGGTCATCTGGATATGACTAAATGTATATCATTAATAACAATAATTATGATCAAAAAGAGAACACAAACATTTGTAAAATAATAAATATAGATATATTACAATAATATAAATTAACAATACCATAAAGTCACAGCATGTATTTACATGTCTCTATACATGTAAGTGACGTCACTTACGTCAGCACAAGTACTGTCATCGTACCCATTTTAAGTGAATGTAATTATTTTTTCTACATAGGATTAGTTGGCTTAGACCAGTGCGTACAGACAGCCTGAAAACGAGCTCCCCGACCCTCCCCTTTCTAAACGGCTGGCTCCTAAGTAGTCGATAAAAATCTACTATTTTATAATGAATCTCCCTCACCGACGAAACACACTTATCAGTAAATTTAATATAAATAGGTATCAGAAGCTTGAATCTGTAGACCGTAAATACCGAACTCGCAGACCCACCCGAAGTAAAATTCATCATGAGAAGATCTAATTAAAATGGGTACAAGAAACGATGGCACTTTACAGGGTACCTATGCACATTTTTTTTCATAAATTATGTCATAAAATGACGACTAAAGATCTATGTATTTTAATTTTACGCCGTGACTTATTTTCTAGTTTCGTTTTATAGCTAATCACATCGATTTAGAACATTTGTTGTGTGGTAGTAATGGTGGCACGGCCGCCGGCTTGACGTTTGAGCCCATGAAACAAGAAGTTCGCGGCGGCCTTGATTGGGGCGACGAGTGGCGCCCTCGCAGCGCTCTCCCATTGTCAGACATTGCCTGTGGCCGGGAACCTCGGCGGTGGCAGTGGTGGTGGCGGTCGACCCGCCTCCCCCCCACCCGAAGACTGCTCCGATACTGAAAGGCGTCTCGCAATATTAAAAATCATCCTTTAGCATGAATCTTTAAAAAAACAAAAATCCTATAAAAATGATCTGTGTCAGCTTTGGGTGTCTTCGTTGGCGCTTTCATCTGACCAATCTAGGTTGTTGGTCAAACTATTACTGTCTGGTACCGAATATTTCATCATCTAGCTAACTTTGTAGGCAGATGACAATTTAATTCGGTACGATATTGTCATTTTCGATTCATCTCTATCCCTAATTTCTAAAGTACAAACTATACCTATTTTTTCATCCAGGTTTTAACTGATAACTAACGTTCTTAACTGCATCAAGAGTTAACGTAAAGTATGATCGATAGATATCACATTTTGCCCATTTTTTGGCAAAAATATTGCATTTGTATTAAATAATCAACATAATATATTTCGACAAGTGCAAAGTATATAATCAATTTATCATTGTTTATTCTTGCGTTTTTTATAGAATCTCATTGAAAGCAGTAAACTTTAAGTAATTATAATTGTAATTATATCAAATCAAATCATTAATTACTTTACAAACATGGTTATTCAGTGAAAAGGTGATGTCAAAGTTAACAAAATAGTTCTCCATATTTTGCCAATAGTATACAACATAAGAAGGTCATGCAAATTTTGACAATAAATATAATTATGTTATGAAATAAATCATTGAAGTTACATAAACATAGTTATACAAATTACCTAGAGAAGTATTTCTATGTTTTTTAAGATACCTACAAAGACAGCAGTGTATCCATTTTGAAATATGAACAAATAAAAGTTTAAAATAATTTTAATTATTATTAAGGCATTGTAACAAGACGAAGTTTATCAATCCCAAAAGTCAAGAATGTTATACCCACAATCATTGGTAGAAGATTGTGGTAGTTGAAACATTAATTGTTGCATTTGTTCACGCGTGATGCGCTGATCAAAGGAAATAGTTATTTTTATACTAGTGCTTCAGTCAATGGTCAAAATTCGACCTTTTTTTTAATACAAATTTTGGCTTTCTGCACTTCTTCTCTATAAAAACATTTTTTCTATGCCAAGTTTCGCACTCCTACATGCTATTGCGCGCATTCTTAAAAAGGGACCCACAGTTTTCGATTTACGTATTAACATAATTATAGATAATTATATATTTAAAAAAAAACTGAAAATAACAGTAGGATCAATCGGAACACACCATAAAAACCTAACTAGCTTTGTAGTTGATGTTATAATTGATTTCCAAATTTGTACCGAAGATATAAGAGAAACAAGAAATCAAATCAATGATACTTTGCACCTGTCAAACTTTAAGTACCCTAATTTAAAATTAATGAACCTAGTTTCGTCGTCTTCAACGTTGTATTGTGTTCTTTTTGTCGTCCCTTACTGGCACGTTATTAATCACGCTGACAGGTCTAACTCTTCTCTGCCAAATTATTCTGTCCTCGGCTTCACATAGTGAATGTCCTATCACATGAAAATGTGTTTTATCAGTTCAACCATTTAATAAAATAAAACTAACTAACTAACAGATCACCACATAGCTTACACAGATGCAGAAGAAAGGACGTAAAGGCTGCATACAACAATATAAAAATATCATTTGAAGCTAGTAGTATTGAAGTAGCAGCACACATTAGCTTAGGGGAAGTTAAAGGTAAAGCGGGGAAGAGTAGACAAGAAGACAATGTCCCTTAAAAAAAATAACACTAGTTGGTAGAAAATCAATTATCGCAAGGGCCACCAAAACCAAAAATACAAAAAGCTGAGTACTAGGTACACGTAATTCCTCTTCTTACGTTTTATTTGAAATCTGAAATAACATTAAACATCAAACAGCCATGCTCACGTATGTATGTACATAGATGATTGTATCATGAACAGTATCATGGAAGCATGTATGAATATGTGTGTCCTGAGTAAAGTTGAAGTGAAGTAAATGTGCATCTGATTTAGATTAAGTTGTACATAAAAGTGTAAATCCAAATTTATAAGATAACGTTTTAGGAATTTTGTTTTTTGTCTTGTTCAGTATGGCCAATAATGTTATTTGAATCACTAGTAGCATTGTTAATGCCTTATTTTCGCGAGCACCACACATAATAATACAACTATGTTGAACATTCTTTCACTTTGCAGCATACCTTGCAGGTCTAACCTGCCAGTTGACATCGTCAGTCCTGGAATTTGCGTTCAAAATAATTGTTTTATTGCTCAGATTATTATTATCAAAGAGAAATAATTCAATAGAGTGATTCGTTTTTTTAATATGTTTTTTTTTAAAGCAAGAATAGACAATTTTTGTATATAATTTAGGTACCTATCTTTAAGAAAAGATAAACGTTTTTTTATAATGCAAACGATTCGTACAACGAGAAAGGCAGTACTGATTTCTATTTCTAAAGTTATCAAATCACTCCTTTGGATTACTACTCGAACTGGCATCAAAGATGAAGTGAAAACAGTGACAGGAAGCGTGGTACTCACGTGAGTCATGTTTCTCGTCAACGGGAGCAGGGGGAGGCGGAGGTGGTAGCTGTTGTTCCAACGCGTTGACGCAGTTCATCATACTTCCGTAGAGCCGGCTGTCACGAAAACTGTCCCTGCACACATTCTCCAATCATCCCCATTGACCGAACATGATTACCCCCAATGATGATCATCATATTCAGCTTCATACAGTTTTGTGTACAATCTAATAATGTTTGATTAACCTTTGTGGACTAGTGTCGGTTTACCAATTATATGAAGTTGTGTTTTTATACGTATTTTTCGAAAAATATTAACCTATTTAATTTTAAAATGTCATTTTCTTTCAATCGAATCTATTATACATTTGTTTATAGAATACAAACAACTTTTATAACTATGAAACTTGAACTAATATCAATAGTTTATTACGAATAGAGCTATATATATCGATCCAATCAACAATAACGATATAAGTTGATATAACGATATTAGTTGCAACTAATATTATTATGACCAATGATCATTTCGCCATATTTTACCAGCCTTTCCCATGGAAATGGTTAAATTGTCACTGTTATTTACAAAAGACATACAAATATCTCGTGCAACGCGTGCTGATGAATGACCAGCCCCTGTCTGGTTTTGTGCTGTATCGTGATTATAAGAAAAATCATGAGTCAGTGTCATGTAATGGCAGGACACAGATAGTGCCAGTAAATATCCAAAATATATCAATTATATGTACAACCACTCTTACCTTCCGTTAGAATTCCGGAACAACGCCAAAATTTCTTCAAAGGTCTTATTTTTTGTTTCAGGAACTTTTTTATACGTAAATATCCAAAAAATTGCAAGGAATACACTAAAAGGCAGGAATGTATAGTTTTCCAGAAGTGCCTGCAAAATAAACATAATCAATATACCTACACCTAAACAATTCTTGACGAGCAAATATTTAATGTTTAATTGACATATCGTTAAATAAAAGTTGATAAATGGACAAAAATTTTGTTTCACCACGGATTAGGTCCATGCAACACTCAATTTCATTAAAACTTGATTGGAATCAATATTGACAGCAATTATGGCTGACCATTATTAATATAGGATCAGTGTGGCTGCGTCAATATCATTTAACTGATGGCTATTAAAGTCCTTGCACACACACACATTGCTGCGCAAATATTGTCATGGACCTACCTTCATGCTAGGAAAGCCGATTCCGACAACGAAATTGGCCATCCAATTAACTAATACGGCGATAGCCATCGCACTGGGGCGCGGCCCCTGTGAGAATAGCTCGGCAGTGATGAGCCATGGAATGGACCCGGGACCCACAGCGAAGAACACCACAAAACTCAGCGTAGACACCACCGATAAGTAGCTCATCCAGTCGATCATTTCCTGCACATAGCCGAAGAACTCCTATCAGGGGATAGTAATGATGTCCTTTCCCGTCCCCGACCGGATGAAATAAATCACAAACATAAATGCACATCACACACGCGTCTCTCTGTGTGTCGCCAACGCTCCGCGCCGTGCGTGGAGTTGTGACTCAGTCGTTGAGTGCTGGCAGCGGAGTGTCGTCCATCTATCGTATGTACTGCGAATGCTGGTGATAAGTGCCATCCTGCTTTTGAGCAGTGTTCGTGTGATTATAAATTTCGCTTCATTTAAAAACGCGTGCGCTGAGCTCCCCGTGAACGTTTGCCACAATTTAGTTGTCAACAAAAATAGTGTTCAGTGCTATGTGAGTGATGTTCCTAACATTTATATTTGAGAATTTATTCCCGTAATTTACAAGGCTTTCCTACCGAGAGTCCGGTTTCGGATACAGGAAAGTTGCAAGGGGGGAGGGCTAGCGAAGCGACGGTTGTATGTGTCTCAATGGTTGCTAAGCATTGCTATATGAAATAAATCAAAGTCAACAATGTTGAAGACAATGATTTGTTGAAATCAAATAACAATATTCAGGACCATTAGTGACATATACATCCGATGAAGCAAATGACAGTGTGTGAGAAATAAACCAGGGATTAAAGATGTGGTGCATGCTAAAGTGTTACTAGACTACAAGACGATACGATGATTTTAGATAATTTTAGTAATAGACTATAGAGTATGAGTAGATTTCGATACTACAAATAGAACTACCGTAACATAACGAAATATAACGATACGATTACGAGATTTATAAATGTAAATTAAAAAGACGACTTAGTATTCAGCCGTCAATAAACAAAATCAACCAATAATAAAAATAAGTTAAGATTCAAAAATATTAATTGATAAAATTGATTTGGAAGAGATCGAGCAACCAATTAGGGATATGAGAGAAAGTATTTGTAATGAAGTATTGATAGAACGTTTACAGAAGTGAAGAAAGCGATGAGGAAGCGTGCGCAAGCGTTATTCAAATGAATGTAATCCTAGAGGATACCACATTACCACCACACTACATGGAAATTTAAGGTTTAAAAAATCTAGATGATTACTTTACTGGCGTGGTGTCCTCCAAGGAATACATGGACCCATACTTCAAACTGAAATACTGGCCCAACTTATTCTAATTTACACAACTAAATACAAAACAGTACATGATAATCGTATATTATAAACGTAAAGGAAATATCATGTTATGTCATGTTATTATAAATATGTTTATACTTTGATAGTTATTTCGTAATTCTCATTGATTAGTATGACGTTATCTTTTCTAAATGTTTGTGATTGTAATATTTATGTTACGACGATCATTATAAACAGTAATTATTAAAGTCTCTGTTCATTTTTTATTCTGTGTAATCAACATCTGCCTAGCCTTTTCCCAACTATGTTGGGGTCGGTTTCCAATCTTACCGGATGCACCTGAATACCAGTGTTTTACATATTTGTACTCTGTGTAATATTGTCATAAAATGTAAAAATAGCAGAATGTAGATACATTACAACTATGCCTAATCTTTTATCAGATATTTTATGTTACTTCACTTTTACAACATACTTAGGTATCTATTTATCTTTTTTTTTTACCAAAGTTAGTTATTTTAGCAGTAGTTACACCTGAATCAACGCTGCAGCATTTTTATTGTCGAATGCTGAGAGAATAATGCTGAGTTGAGGACCTTTTTTGGCCTCATACAGGCTGTTTATATTTTTTGTGTACTTATTTTGAGGAATCTAGAATCAATTTTTTTTTCTTCCTAACACCTCAAAAATTCCAGCCACAATTTTATAAGACACACCTTTATTAGAAATGAAATGGTGATGAAAATAGAGAAGATGAACATTCCGCCGAGGCCGTAGAGATGTAAGGTTCTTCTGCCAGTGCGGTCCATAAGAGGCAGTGAGACCAGCGTCATGCCGACCATGATGGCACCGATCCCCATAGTAGCAAACTTCGCGGATTCGTCAGTCAGACCCGAAGATGTAAACAGCGATGTTGAGTAATAGAATACCTGTGAATATTTAAATTTAGTAGATGGAGAAATATTTTTTAATTAACATAGATGTTATCTCAATAAGGTAACAAGGTAGTTTTATTGCCAAGCAATAGTTATCTAAAAAATTCATTATTTTATAATCTCATATATATTTCATCCATTATCTACTGAAGGGCATTGAATGGTACTATATACTGAATGCCATTAGCATTGCTAGGAGTTTTTTGACATCAAAAATTTTATTCTCCCTTTTTACCCGACTGCCAAGGAAGGGTTATGTTTTTTAGGGATTTTCTTTAGTGTATGTATTTTTTTGATTACTTTATAAGTAGGCGTTAATAGTATTGCTAAGTATTCAACTGAACTATTCTCAGCTGATTTAAAACAAAGATTTACAAACTTAAATTATTATTAATTTATGATTTAAAAACTTAATATAAATATGTTTTAACTACATATTTGTAACTAAAAATTAAAAAACCAAACTGACAAAATCAGATATTCAAGCATTATTCTTTTTAATAAAAATAATTATTTTATTGAAAACATTTCAAACAAAAATAGTGCCTAATATCAAAGCTATAAAGTCAATTACCGCGTTGATGCCACTCAGCTGCTGTGATAACTGCATAACAACGCCAATGAGCAAGGGAGCCCGCAGCGTTGGGGAACAAAGCAATTCCCTCATGGATATAGATGCTTCAGCCTGTTGAGCTCGTTCTTCTGCTCGCATCTCTTCAATATCCTCCTCCACCTGAAGGAGGTCAAAGAAAGTGTATGAAAATATGGGCAAAAAAAACGCAAATCATTCCAAAAAGATTCTGACGAAACGACAGCAAAAAAAGACCAGAGAAGAAAAAAAAGGGAATTGAAAAAGAGATATGAGAGAGGAAAATTGCCATTAGACATTACCAGGCGTCTCCTTAAGACGACGTAGAAAGGGAACTTGAAATTTGATAGGTGCGGGCAGACTACTACTACTAGTATTTAAGTACTAACATAATTTGTAAGAATATATAATATCTATATACAGGTATTATATTATACTATATGTACAGTCGGCAAAGGAGTTAGGTTAGCAGGGCGGCTAGTTAGGGATGAAGTTTTTTAGTAGAAATGTACATGTAGTTGTGTAAAATTGTTTAGTTTTCTATGGGTTTCAGTCATACATTTTCAGAAAATAATGTTAATAACATCTTGAAAAAATACAACCTTAACTAGCGCCCCTGCCAACCTAACTACTTTGCCGACTGTACCTACATGGGCCAAAATTGTAGTCTGGAGAAATAAATAAATTGCATTGAATACGTGTTAATATAATTGTAGGAATCTAAAATGGTATAGTATCAACTTATACACCTCGCCTACCTGATTGCTAGCCCGTAGTCTTCTAAGCGCTCTTCGCGCTTCTTCTTCCCATTGGCGAGTGATGAGCAAGTATCTTGGGGACTCAGGACAAGCAGGCAAAAGCAGCAGCTGCAGGATTGCGGGGCAAATTGCAAGACCTATAAAGTAACAAATATTTTAAACTTTTTACTTAAGAAATAATTGTAAGTAATTATATTTAGATACAATTATATGTACAAATATTAATAAACTAAATATAACTGTATTTACACTAAACCTAATACCTAAATAAAAGAAAAAAAAATATAAGGAATTATACAAAAGAAAGTCAAAAAAAGTCAAAGTCAAAGAAAAGAAGTTTTCACCGCTTAGATAGGTTCCTACCTAGTAAAATTAGTAACCTGACAAGTCTTAATCCTAACATTTATCTTTCTAATATTAAAAATGTGAAAGTTTGTGTGTTTGTATCTCTATCACGCAAAAACTGCTAAACGGATTTAAAAATAACACGACCACAATGCCCACACATTACGTAACCAACCATTATCGAATATCGAAGCCATGTTGCCAATACCAAATTTAAGACAATAAAATTTAGCGTAAAACGAAACGAATGTTAAAACAAAAATGTTATATATACCTGTACTGCATTTAAATACCAAAAATTACATCAACAAAGATGGGCTCTCGCAACTGATAGTCGCAACGAACGCGATAAAGATTTAACTCACGTAAAACTGTACGCAATACTTAGCTGAATAACATATACTTCGAGAGCATAGCATAAATGCAAAGAGACAAAACATATCTGAACGTAAAAGATGCAAAGAATATTTCTTTACATAATCCAAAACACGATACGAACGAATTAGTTTTAGTAAAACGCATCCATATATCTCTCGTTTAACTCTAATAGTCGAGTACTCGAGTGGTCTAGCTTCGCCTATCCTATAGTTACAAGGCGTATGACACCTGTAAAAGTAGTCGTCTATCACATGAATGGCTGGAAGCTAAATTGATGGCCCCACCTTCCGTTTCTAAATACCAATACATCCTTCGATCATAACAGCAAAATATTAAAGTTCATTTTTCAATATTTCCCCCAGCGTTCGAAAGGTGGAGCCGTGGCTAATTTCAGTATAGTACCTGCATGACCTAGATAGTGATACTGAATAATGAATGGTAGGAGGCTTAATTATGTAGGTATAGTAAGCCACTCCTTCCGTTTCTCAGTTTTCATGCAACCCTCCAATCAGAAAAATCAAATAATGAATTGCATTTCCTTACAGTGTACGTTTGAGAGGTGGAAACGTTTGACACAAACATAACTTGTTTGTTTTTTCTTTTTTCTTGATTCTTTTTGAAAATTTACTGGGGCCAACCGCAAGTTTTCATTGCTTGTACCTACGTAGAAATTGAAACTGTAGGTACGGTCGCGGTCTAAAAATGTTTACCAGTTTTCAAATTTGATTCTTTATCACATTGCGTGCAGTAAAGTCTAAAATGCTATATCAATGTTCTTATTACTTTTCAAAACTTTGAAAGATCAATTCTAAAAAGTTAAGTATTAATGACTTTGATAATTTCTTAATTTAAAATTTGACACAATTACATATTTTGTAATGACATTTTTCAAGTGAAGTGAAGTGACATTTTTCAAAATATATTATTAGTTTTAAAATCCGTCTAAGTTTACAAATTATTTTTAACAAAATGGCAAGTTTAACTCTGCAACAAAGGGCTGAAAAATAATATTTCTCCATGAAGATGGCCTGAGTGTTAGTGCTATATTACGAGAACTCAATATATCTCGATTCACTGTGAGGTTTTGCAATCGGTGTAATGGTGAAGTAGGGCAAATAACTGATCATATAAAAAGCAACTCAGGACGACGGCCGATACTAACCTAGCGCAAATAACAGATATGGTTCGACAGTCGACACTATGAAGAGCACGGCCACCAACTAGTAATTTAGCCGCTTTCATGATGTTAGTCCTCGGACGATTCGTCGCGCTTTGCACCGTGCTGGGCTACACTACAGACTCCATGCTATTAAAGTGGAACTAGTAGAGCTACTGGCAATAATTATGTTACAGTTTTGGAAGAAGTGATGCTGCCTACTGTGTGCGTTGTGTATCCTACTGCAGAATTCCTACAAATTGATTATGTCTCATTGAATTGCCTGCTCGGTCAACTGATATTAACCCAATTGAAAATCTGTGGGGCATAAAGTTCAACGCTGGGACTGTCAAAATGAAAGAAACCCTGAAGCTCTTAGATCACATTGTTCTCGGGTATGGGATGATATGAGAAGGACTGATTTATGCGCGCGCCTAATAGCATTTATGCAAGATAGACTACGTGCCGTCATAGCTGCTGATGGAGGCTAATTAGTTATTAGAATATTTTTGATAGTTTTTTAAATACTTAAAGGTTTTATAAATTTCCATTAAATTATTCCTTACTATGTTTGCATTTTTAATAACTAATTCCATCATAAGGGCTTTGTCCGAATGTTATTATTGTTTGTCTCGTGTTTACAAAAAAAGTTCTATCTATCCTACTTGGAAGAATGACAAAGGCAAAATTTTTCCTCTTAGCTATCCTATCTAGTCGTATACTAAATTCTTGTAGTTGGTGACCTCTTTGCTCTTTACCATTGTCTATACCTCATAAAGATATACCTAATCAAATCACGTACTAAAAATTTTGACAAGTCACCTATATCGACCTTGTGACATAGATGTGTGTCATGCAATTATGATCCTAAAGGTGGTAAACATTTTCAGACCGCGACTGTACATCTATTATTAGGAAATAGATTCGACTGCGAGTAGTAATTAAAGTTACATCTTAGACATGATTTTAATTTAGCACACGTCTTCATAAGTCTAGTGATATTTAGAACCGATCGGCAGCTACAATAATTGTGTCTTCTGTATTTCTGCGGAAAAGACTGCTCAAAGATTAATACTGAATACTTACCAAGTAAAATGGGCCATCCTTCATCGGTGCCGAGAATCTGTTCGATGCCCAGCACTTGTGACAGCAGCAAGCCAACGGTCACCGCCAGCTGGTTGACAGTACCCAACCCACCTCGTAAGTTTAAAGGCGCTATCTCCGATATGTACATTGGCACCAATGATGTATTTAATCCTGAAGAAAAAACTTGGATTAATGTTGAAGAATAAATATGACGTTTAAAAAACTATTTAAACAAAAAACATATTATGTAAAGAAGAGAAGTTAAGTCAATGGTCTCAACTTGTCAAGTTTTGAAAAGTGTGCTGGGTAATTACTAGAAAAAACAAAGAAAAAAAAGTATAATTATTTTGCATTTTAATTTTCAAAGAGTTCATTTGAATAACTTATCGTTTTAAATATGAATAACAAAATCACAATTTGTTGTTTAAAATTAAATTTAAATTAAATTACGATTTTTCGTTCAAATGGTCTTAAGTCTTAGGGCCACTGTCACCAAATGTTTAATTATACGTTTTAGGTAAATGTGATTAGCTAATTAATTATTGGAGAAAATTAAAGAATTCTCGTAAAATTGACCCTTAGTATTACAAAATCACAATTTTTTTTCAATTGGCGAAAGACATACCAAATTGTTTGAAACGATCGATAAACAAACGAATTTATATAAATTTATCGATATATTACACTTGATACGATAGTAAGGTAGAATAATTCGCGTTGAAGTCTTTCATATGAATTTCCGAGCTAACTGTTTTGCTGTACATTTTGCACCGCGATAACTCGAACTAAAAATTTAAACGCGTACACAACAACCTTTTTGCAAAAAAAATCAATATAAAAAAAATAACCACCACTCAAATTTAAAAGGACCAAAGATTTTTCACTGTTGCAACATTGAAAGTAAATAAGCTAAATTTTTCGTTTTCTATTTTTTAAGAAAAATCTTTTTGGCCTAATTTTTCTTTGAGTGGCACAGTTGGCAGCTTATCAGTGGTAACCTGGTCATCAGACTATCATTTACACTGACGTGCAGCCAACTATATAAGTAGGTACATACCTAATTTTACTATTAAAATAAAATGGACAGGCTATAAATTAATTAAAATATTTAAGATGCAATGAGAAAAGGTGATTTTTAGATCTGTCAATTTAGACCATATGCATAGGTCACCATTGTTTTAATGATCACGAATAAGTTAGCGTCAGTTAAAATTAACAGTTCTAAACCGGCTGAAGCTCATCATACAAATGTAACGAAACAATCTAACGAAATATATTGATTACATATAAAATATATAATAATTTATTTAAATACATTCTTTTTTTCGATTACGGACGGGGAAGTCCCTTTTCAATTCTACGATAAAGTTAATGAACTGTGTAGTTCTTCCATTGTACGTTCCGTGTAGTTGAGTGTTGTTCGTTTATGGTTGTTTTTGTTGTTATGTAATACTTAACTACCCTTAATGTAATCTAGGCAGCATTGCCAAGGTGCAACCGATTAAGGAATGCAAATGTTTATGCCAATACCGGAATTAGCCAAGTACAATCCCGGGATTTTCAAAAAGCGTCCGGAATCCCGGGTTTCACGGATTGTAGTAGCACTTCACGGCACAATGAAGGCACTAAAATTTATAACTTACCGCAATTGACACCTATGATGAACCTTCCAAAAATGAGGAGTTCGTAGCAATGTGATATCTTGGTGAAGCCCATCAGACTGGCGCCGCTGATTCCCAGGATGTTGTTCAGCAATAATCCACCTTTCCTAAATGATACGATCATTATGGGTCCTATTCTAAGATGGCAACTTAAATGATTATTCACAAATATTTTTACAAATTCTCATTTATTCAATCAAATTACATAAAAAATACATTTTTAAATATACAGGGTTATTTGTAAAACACCAGCATCCTTAAAAGGAGTCCTTAAACTCATCATTATGAACAACTTTTACTATGGGACCAACACTGAAATCGCAAAAAAAAATTCAGCTGTTCCATTCACTTTGTTGAGTCATGTGAATATTAATGCTGGTGTTTTACCAATAACCCTGTATATAAAAAATAAAAATGTACATTTAAAAATATAAAATATAGTAGCCCACCGGTATCGGGAACAGGATCCACGCTAAAGGCGGTCAGGGCTCAATTATTATTATTACTCTTAATGGTAGGTAGATAGGTATTAAAAAAGAGTGTAATAATTCTTTACTAAAGACGGCACATAAACGAACATAACAAATATGTTTCGTCTTTGTTTCAACTGTCAACGTTTAAAAACTGACACTCATTTCGACGCCAAAAAAAGGAGGAGGTTTCAATTCGATGCGTATTTTCCATAGGCTACCTATTCACTGGAGCGGAAAGGAGCTTAGAAAATATATTTTATTATACAAATGATAACTCGAGCGGCGCCGCTTGATCTGTCATTTGTATGAAAACACCTATTTTCCCCGCTCCTCTCCGCTCCAGTGGACAGGCAGCCTTATGTTTGTGGACCGACTACTCCGTGTTTTTATGTCCAATTTGGGTGATTCTTTTTTTATCGCAAGAGTATACTTATTCTCCAATTGGTTCCATAAAATATCGTATTCTGATAATGGACTTTGGAGACATCTACAAAATGGAACTCCTCATCTCTTGCAAGCCTCTCGTAACAATTATTAAAACCTTAAAAGCAAAACAAAAAAAAAATTTAAAGAAAACTTTTTTTTTATATTAATTTTTATTTTTTTTAAATTTCAATACAATTAAATTTTTTATAGAATAGCCACTAAGTATCCTGCGCCAAACCGTTATAGTTCTAGCATTAGTAGTAATTAGCAGGTAATTGAGCTACGAGTGCTACGACCTTTAAACTTAATCGTTCTAAAATGTACTTTTAAATTTAAAAATGCAGTCTCATTAAGCATGCCAACTGACATGTAGTAGAACGAACTAACTTAATGGCTATCGTTAATTTTAAATCTTTCAATTACAGACGAGCACCCTAGACGTAACCTACTTTAGCCTTGATAACATGAAACCGATTTACGTAAAAACGAAACAACTTGGCTTTAAATTCTTGATACTTGATAGGTAATTTAAATTAGTACCAAAATAATCCAAATAGATTTTTTTCCAGTGATGTGGTATCGGAAAAAATTGCTCCTCTCTGCGAGTCCGTTACGTTTGGTTAGGTCGGAAGTCCCACAAGCTACGCATTATGAAGATAAAATGTCTTAGTTGACTATCAAAATAGTCTAAAATTCGAGAATACGATGATATGAGAAGGTTAGGTTTAAAAAAATTGTAGAAAGAAAACCCGGTCAAGTGGCAGTCGGACTCGCGCAGTGAAGGGTTCAGAAGTAGATTTTTATTCATACTGTATTTTAGCTCTCTACCATTGAGAATCTGCGAGTAAAATTACTGTGAAAGACAGACAGACATGAAGGTATAAGGGTTCCTGTACATCGCCTTGGGTTCGAAACCGAGACCTCAAACTTCTGTCACATATGTATCACGTATCCTTGACTAACTATCGATACGAAAAGAAAAAGAAGTATTAAAAAAAAACTATTCTTACCTTCCAAACCTGTTTGCAATCATACCACCCGAGAAGCCCCCTAGCATGCCACCGATAGCGAAGATGCTGACGGCGATGGAGTACAGTCTGTTGACGGTGTCATCTTGCAGGTCCATCCCATATCGGTTCTTGTACACGTCCTTCATGAAGTTAGCGATGTTCTAGATAAAGAAAGAGTGGTTGACAGAATTATTTCTGTAAAGATACAATAAGTTGTAACTATGTTAATCCCTTTTTTACTTTTCCCTTAATTTATTTTTGGTATCTGTATTTATCCTCCTTGAATTTCTGTCACATAGTTTTTCGTTCCGATCATAACACCTGTCATTGGCGTAATTGTGGGCCTAAGGCTTTCACTCGCCATTCAAATGAAGTGAAGTGAACTATACACGATATAACAAAAAATAAAAGTTTTTCTTTTAAATAAAGAAAAAGAAAATTTAAGTATATTCCCAATCTAAAGCGTTCTTGAAAAAAATATTACAATTACTACTATTTTAGTAAGGTTTACTATAAAAAGCTAATAACAAAACAACGTGTAAAAGAGGATACACTTTTCCGTCATTTATTTATCAATTCCAATAAAAAAAATATCTTTACAATAATTCCTCGATGAACCAGAAATCAGCGCGGTCTGGCACTCGCCACTCGAACTGGCATAATATGCCACACGCCACAGCACGCACTTTTGCTATGACTGAATTTTGGATCAAGATTGCGTTCGTTTTCACATATGGCGCTTGCCAATTCGAGCGGAGCAAGCCAAGGCGCGTTTTTTTCTCGTTGGTATAATAATAATAAGTAGAATAATAATACGTTGGAATTGGGTTCGTGATTCAAGAACAAGCTGCATAATCGTAGCTTATGATTATAAATAATTCTTTATTTATAACAATAATAAAACGTCGGATGTCTATTATTTTTAAACCAAGTACAATATTAATTAAAAAACAAAAACACAATAGTGGTAAGGCTGGACCCGAAAACTAGTTTGAAACCAGTAAACTATGCCTCAAAAAAATTGTAAATATAAAAGAGATAAATCCTAAATAGTTATTCCCACGGTTACGCTAATATGCATGTATTATACATATATACCTTCCTCTTGAATCACTCTATCTATTAAAAAAACCGCATCAAAATCAAAAAATTTCAAATATCATATAATCATATTTGAAATTTTTTGATGAAAATAAATTTCATATAATCAAAAATTTTAAAGATCTAAGCATACATAGGGAGAGGGACAGACAGACGCGGGAAGCGACTTTGTTTTATACTATGTAGTGATAGAACCTAAACGCCTTGAATCTATTTGTGATATACCTATTTGTAAATCCTATAGTGTAATATTCTGTTAAAGATTATTACTCGACTACCAAGGAAGGGTTAGGTCTAAAAGAAACAAACTTAAACCAATCAACTAATATTAATTTTGTACACAATACAAAGCTTAATTATAGTTACAAGCCCTTCTCAATAATTAATACCAACAGCAGGTAACCACAGACTACTTAAGATGCA
The DNA here is from genome assembly GCA_936450705.2 of Protodeltote pygarga. Taxonomy (NCBI): domain Eukaryota; kingdom Metazoa; phylum Arthropoda; class Insecta; order Lepidoptera; family Noctuidae; genus Protodeltote; species Protodeltote pygarga. Next base: position 19,398,587 of record OW388248.2, read on the forward strand.
CTAATACGCGATATTAGTTCACAAGTGGTTGCTATCAATTCCCTCAACATGATCATAATATAATTGCTTTCCAAACCACAGGATACATCAATCGATTCAATACGTAGGGGAATAATATATATAATTATTATTATACATTAATATAAAACAATATATATGAGTCAAAGGTGATAAAATTTGTAAAAACTAGAGTCACTCTTATAATAAACAATATTAGAATTATGACAATTCATAAGTGCCTAATGGTCTACATGAATAAAAATATTTTGATTTCGAAATAATTTTCCTCAAAGCAAATATCTATACGAATTTACAATAAATTATCCCATCAGATTTATTCATTCGAGCGAATATCAAATCTAATAATTTGAATTATCAAAATGTTGTCGTCTTCAAACTTAAATGCATTTCTCTAATTGGTTCACTCAGAATCTTGAGAGAGAGATTCTTGAACCAATGATTTAATTGGTCGTCTTCTCCGCTTCGAAGTTTGTAAGCGTCTAGTTCACGATCCAATAGGGTTTAATCTAGTCGAGTGTCGGCACATCGTTTAACCAAAATGGTCACTTAAGTGAGTGAGTGCTTGCATTACTAAATTGAATCTCTACTCCTAAATTGCCGTATTGATTTGATTCCTCGCAAATTACAAATGTAATCTGGATGACAATAAATTTATTTAGTACCTTGATGGTACTAAATTAATTTATTGTTATCTGATGATGATAAAATATTTAACTTCTAAACCTAACTAGATTAGGCTCATTTGAATCGATTTATCGAGTTTTAATTACACCTAGTGACCTCAAATTGATTTTTTTAGTTTTGTTTTTTATATTGTGTTGTTTCATTTACGTAATGGATTGCTAGTACTGACCTTGCCAGGAGCGTTTATGACACCAGTATTGTACCCAAACTGCAACATGCCCAGGACCGCTGCAAGTATGGCGTATGACAGGAAGAATGTTAGCCCCTGAAACAAACACACTTGGTTACACAATTGAACTACGAAGATAAAAACTTTATCCTTAAAACAGTGCACTTATAAATAAGTTGTAATTTTATACCACGGATGTTTGAGGAAGCCTCAATAAAGTGATTAGCTTATATTAGCTGTTTGCAAGATAAAAACCATCCCTTTTAAACAGACGTATTAGAGAAAATATCAAACGAACGCAAAACTAGCGTGGTTTAGAAGCAGTTTGTGTTATAATCCCTATAATGATATATTATATAAAAGTCAGGGGACCCTTGGTATTGCAAATTCTATAAACTAATAATTAGCACATTACCTGCTAGAGATCTTATCCACAGCATCGAGTTTGTTCAACAAACGGCGTAAGTAAATAATAATAATAGTCATAAATCAACATTTTAAAACCCTCTGACACAAAATAATCTTAATTTTTTTCTCAAATAAAAAAATACTACACCAAAATTGTTACATCCGTTTGGGAACTACGATGCCGTAGACAGGCACACAAATACACATATAACACTTATAACACATACACATACATATAACACTTATAACACCCCTCTGATTTCATCGGGGATTACAAATAAATTTTACTAACTATTCTACAAACCAGAAAAAATTCAAATGACTTATTGTTTAAACTTTAAACTAAAGATACTGTTCTTGAAAAATTAAAAAGAAAATCAGCGTCTTTATCTGTAAGTAGTTGAAGTAGAGAATGGCAAAGCTTCTGTTAATACCTCATTTCAGACTGAAAGCTATCCCGCAGCACTATTGAACAAAGAGCCAGATATCTTCTAGTGATTCACAAGTTTCCATTCACCATTTCATTTTACAAGGCATAATTAAATTGTCAGCACTCTTTTATCAACCCTTTTTAACCGGAGGGCGTCAGAAATAATATTGACGTCTATTAAAAAAGAAATTGCCTTCGGTTGCAAGAATAATAATATAATAATTAGGGTAATTATTATTAAGTGGGCGAGGTCTCTTATTTTCTATGGTATGAATAAATAAACTGAACTGAGAAAATTGGAAATGTAGGTTATGCAGTTAGCGGCAACTGACTGAATTACAGCACACAAGTTTGCACTTCATAAACAAGTTAAAATTGTGGGCTGGTCGTGTCTTCCAACACAATTTTGCAGAATAACTCAATTTGTTTCTTAAAAGTTACTATGTGAAGGAACTTTAGTGTGATTTTCAATAAATTTCAATTCTTTTTGGTGACTTTTAATCACGTCGCTTTAGTAACAAGGTTATTATGATTTTTGATTAGTTATGGATGAGTTTCCTCGGTTGGATGATTACTAGACCAAATTTTTTCACCACTTTCTATTACCTCATAATACCAACCTTTATTGGAAAACACCTTTTGCGAAAAATCTTCTCTTTTGGAACCTGTAGAACTTTAGTAGCTGTCTTGCACCTACAATATATGAAGATCATCGTGACACCACTTACTGCAGGAGGTTCTGGTCTCGTACTACTAGCAGTGGCGTAGTTTACCGATCTTCTGATGTCTTGCACCTGTTGGTATCCAATTTATCATAAGTTACGTACCTGTTCTAACGCCCTGATCTTCCGCTTGTCAAACTCCTCGCTCCTCTAATTACCCGAATTTGGTCCCCGTGGGATTTAAAGTACTTATTAATTTCGGTCTAATTGTCAATCAGCAGCCTTTTGGGGAAGAGTGCCAATTGTTCCCAAATACAACATTCATGCACAACATTACAATAGAAACAAGCTTTTTACTGTTCCAAATAATCATAATCAAAATAAGGTTCTTTACTTCAAAATAAAATTACCTATTTACATAACTAAATAAGGGTAGGCTGCTAAAGAAAACAAAATCCATGGTAAGCTTTATGAGTACCTTTTTCAGCATTCATCATTCCTGGTTCTCCAATATCTCCAGTTCCAACTTGTACAACTCCTCGTTCTTTATTCTAGTAAATTATTTTATCTTTTTACACATATAATTGTTCTTGGTGCTTATCTATCTCCATCTCCACCCTATCTAAGCAATATATGCCAACTTTATTAATACATTTTCCTTATTTGCCTTAAAAATTAACTCCTACTAAAGTTTTTCCCTTGTTCTTAACATGTGCGCAGTCTTACCTGCTCGAGTAGCCTGAGTTTCCGCCTCTGTGAGTGCTCTTCAAGCCTGTCGACGTATTCCCGGAGCTCTTCGATTTCCTCCTTCACTTGCTGCACAGTGTCCAGCTCTTGTTTGATGGCGACCATGTCACGTTTCACCTGAAAAGAGGTGTTTTATAACCAACTGATGCGATTATAGTTCTTTGTTTAAATTAATCGCCTGTTCTTTGAATAAGAATAAGGTGTGCTCTTATATTGCCGAAGACAGTATTAAGTTTGATGCAAAAATATGGCACTAATTCTTTGCATTAGCTACAAATATTTATTTTTTGTAAAGTTTACTTGCTGTGCAAGCAACGTCAGCTAAATCAATAATCTTAATTGCTTTATTGGGCCTCATTTTAGACGCAACAAATACTAAATCTTTCTCCTGTTTCGTTATGGGACGCAGTTATCTGAATAATCTGGCCTGAATATTTGACCTAGCTACAAAATTTCCACCAATTAAGTCTAATGTTAGGTTTCGGTATTTTTTTAATAATTGTCATCATTATCATTAATTGAGCCTATAATTTGGAATAAAATGTAAGCCGTATTATTTTACATAATTATGCTAAAGAAATCAAATTAATAATGTATGTAATAACCCTCGCTATTAAGGCAAACATAATATATAATGCATAAACTAATAAACAGTTATTAGCAATGACCTTGGCCCAATAAAAATAGTAACATTGACCACCTAAACCACAACTGAACTTGAACTATATTAGGTCTGGTGTACAATTACATAATTAACCTAATTAGTTTACTCCATACAGTTTACTTCGCTCACACTATTTACTCGTAACTGAGGTAAATCGGAACAGATTAAGGATAAAGGGAAATCTGATAGGCTTGTAACCGCATAACTCCGATCGAGCAAATGCCATAGTGACAGTATCCACTTTGAAATGTAGTCACGATATCCGGCGTTTAACTATGGAATACATTTTGGTATATCGATTTAGTCTGGCATGCTATACATATTAAATTGTAGCACATCAGTGATTTAAAGTGGACTGGATGCAGAAGGAACTAACTGCGTTAGTATAAACAGGTCGTTGCTTGGCTTGTTTTTTTTAATCGGCAGCAAATATATAATATAATATAAATATAATATAGCACTGATAGCCTAGTGGTATGACCATCCACTGACAAGTCAGAGGGCTCGAGTTCCCAAATTACCAAGTACTTTAATATTTGTTGACCGAATCAGCTTTGAATTGTCTTACTTTTTTAAGAGTTAAATATGCTAAATTCAAGCATACCTATAAATATTTATAATTATAGTCTCGAGAAACATTTCTCAACTATCCTTTGTTTATGTGATTTAATTTTTCGTTAAACAACTTCAGAAAAGGATTCTTATATTTAACCGCACCATAGTAAAGTAGCACTGATAGCCTAGTGGTATGACCGTCCACTGAAAAGTCAGAGGTCTCGAGTTCGATCCCACGGCGCACCTCTGACTTTTCGTAAGTTATGTGCGTATTATAAATTAATTATCAGTTGCTAAAACGGTGAGGGAAAACATCGTGATAAAACCAGTACACCTGAGATATTTTTCAATGGTGTGTGTAAAGCCATGTCAGAGGCCTACGTGCGGTTTAACCTCTGGCACCAGGTTGTTTGTCAACCATACGATAAGAAGAAGATCGGCAGCAAAATTCGTAAATCAAATATTTTATTGACATTAGGTATAAAGAAAGGAAAAAATATAAAACATAAAAGAAATTAATCTGGCTTCTCTGCCTTATTACTAAACAATGATTTGTCTGACAGAAAATTAAATTTCGTAAACTTTCGCGAAATTAAATCGTGTTCTAAATATAACTTCGCACAGGTAATTCAAAATAATAAATATTAAACTACGAATTCATTTTTGAGTCTTCTCGTAACCTTGGGCATTGCCACCTAACAAAAACGTATTTCAATAATGATTATTTTGAATTAATTGTGCGCGAATAGATTCGAAATTATATTTAATACATGAGAGCAAACTAGGTTCAATACGCTGACATAGTGCGTGTTGGTATTGCTTTTGTACTTTATCAAGCCATATCAAATGGAAAATATATCTAACCATTGACCGACAACGTAAAGCGCTGTGTGTTAAAATCACCCCAGTATCACAGCAACACATTATCCAAGCCTTATACCCAAACTTTGTTGGTTGGCTTTTAATCTAACTGGATACAGCTGAATATAAAATTTCTACGGAGCGACTGCCTATCTGACCTCCGCAACCCGGATACGATATTCTGAAGTTAGATTAGTTGTCAAGACTTTCTGAGGGTACTGACTCTATTTAACGACTGTCAAACATTCATGACAACCGGGGCCAACGGCTTACTTTCCGAGGCACGGAGTAGGTGATAATTAGTTTATAATACGCACATAACTTACAAAAGTCAGAGATGCGTGTCTTGGGTTTGAACCTGAGACATCTGACTTGCCAATCAACGGTCATAGCCTAGTGGCTAGGACATAAGTACAGATAACAATCATAATTTGAAAATATCCCTTAAATTTATCTCACACCGCGATATTGAGTTCCAGTAAAACCAGCTAGACAAAGTGTGTTGTCATGAAATGGATGCATTCAAAAGTAATTGTAAATCTAAACGCAATCGTATTGGCTAGCTAGCTGCAAGACGGTTCTAGGCAACGTTCGAGACCCAGCACGCGATATGGCAGTCTACTCACGCAACTACCCCTGGCACGATCGTAAAGTATCGAGCTATTTATGGCTCAAATTCTACCTACTACGTTCCTAACATGTACTGAACTTACATTGAATTACCTACGCCTACTTTAAAAAATGTGCTATTTAAAATATAATTTATCAAAAAATCAGCAAATTATTTTCTTCCATCAATTCAATAAATTTACTAGCAACCAAGCGGCTACATCCGGCTCGAAGGACAATATGTAGAAGTGTATATGTATATTATGTAGAACTCAATAAAGATATAATTTGCTGATTTCTTGATAAATTACTATTTATTGAATCTTGCTATGTGTTAACGAAAACACTGACGAAATTGTACTAAATACATAATTTAATGTTTCGTATCATCATCATCATTTTCATCATCATCTGCCTAGCCTTTTCCCAACTATGTTGGGGTCGGGTTCCAGTCTTACCGGATGCAGCTGAATACCAGTGTTTTACATGGAGCGACTGCCTATCAGACCTCCACAACCCAGATACTGGGTTACATCATCATCAGTAATTATTTGCTTAGATTTTTCAAGACGTGATTTTGTATTAAGTTTTTAAGCTATTGACTGCATAAATAAAAAAATATAATTGCATAAGTTGACAAAAAATGCTATGTAATAACTTTACCGCTGCAGTCTCCGAGTGCCACACGTTTTTTTTATTGTTTCTGAAACAATTGTAGGACTTCGAAGTCAATTTATGCACAAAGAGTATTTTAGCGTACCTACTCTATTATAGATTATAAAGTACCTACACCTTCAAGAAAAAAAGTACAACACTCTATTTTAGAGTACGGTTGGCTACTCCAGCTTAGCCCCTCTAGGCAACGCCTGTATTCCCACTCTACATTTATGTTTACTTAAATATTAATACTATAATATTTTAAATACAGCCTTTGCCGTACTTTGTCGATGTCGTACCTATATTAATTTCCAAGAAAAGTCTTAGAAGTTGTAAATTATCTTTACTCGTACAATTAAATACTAACTAAATACATACTTAATAATTACAGGCTTTGTCGTATATCTAATGAATACGGCCAAGCTGTTTAAAATTTTCTTTGAACTTCTTCAATTAACGTTCATTAAGTGCATTTAAAATTTAATTTCAAATAGAGACTGCATTATAGCAATAAGGCAAGACTCAAGCCTATAATAGCTATTAGAATTTTACCTTTTGTGATATTCGGAGAGTCCGACCAGTGTACGGGTTTTTAATTTATTAATTAACTGTTTATTAATTAATTTGAATTTAATCAGTTTTTCAACAATTCCAGACTCGTGCTGTTACTGAGAATTTTCTAATGAAAAAACCTAATAACACTTTACCCGACCCGGGGATCGAATCCAGGAACGTGCTCAGCAGTCGCGCTTGCTACGACTAGACCAACGAGGCAGACAAATGTTTTAAAATTATAATCTTATTTAACCAATAAATAAACGTATGTAATTTAACATAATCGATTTCATAATTATTTAGCAGACAGTCAAAGGGTCGTTAGCATCTCACTTATTCAGCCTTGACCAGCGACATTAAGTCCTTGACACACCTCTATACCAGAACTACATAGCACCAAGTACCTACCTACTTAGATGTATTCGCCAAAGCTAACAAGTTATGTGACCTACTTTAGCTTTAGTTAATCGTAACCAAGTATTGAAATACAGCTATATTTATTTTCCATGGCTTTTTAACTATTTGTAACGATACATTGTGTGTGTTAGTTAAAGTAACAATAACTTTTTTGAATTTAAATAAATTGTAAATATTTTATTTGAGGAAAATAAATTAGAGATTTTTTATCTGTGGATTACGAGAACCGAAACGCGGGCGGCCATGATTGAGCATCGTTTGACGTCACATTACACAAAATAAAACGTCGTAAGTTTTATTTTTGGCGAATATTAACACAAAAATATTTGGATTTGTACTCATGAAGCTACACTTAAAGCTGACTATAAGAAAGCTGTAAACTTTTCACTCAAAATATGCTTAAAAGTTAGAGCTTAGTTAGTTAACTTAGTTTAATAATAATGGCACGTGACCGGATTTTTTTTTTTTTTTTTATTCTTTATTAATTATAGAGGGTTTTTTTTAAAAAAAAATGCCACCCTCATCGTGACACTCCCAAATACTCACCCTTACAAAAAAAAATTATAAAAACAACTAAACTACCTTACTACTAATTCCTGACCGGATGTTTTCACAAATTAAAAATTAGAATGTTTTAGTTTAGTTTAATATGGCTGCCTCGTTGGTCTAGTGGTAACAAGCGTGACTGCTGACCACGAGGTCCTGGGTTGGAACCCCGGGTCGGGCAAAGTGTTATTGGATTTTTCGATTAGGAAAATCTCGGAAGAAAAAAAGCAGAACGGAGTCTGGAATACTGGGACTTATAACATCGCACTAACGTGGGTGTACTGGATATATCTCTACCTACCTCCTCTAGAGAATACAGGCGTAAGACTATGTAATGTTGTGTTAATTTTATATGTACCTACGTTCTTGTTAACTGAATATACGTTTTAGTGATTAAACGGTTTTATTCAGCTTGCCCTGTTTATTATTTGGTTCAATTAGTAATCGACATTTCACCCCTTTCCTTTTGGCAGATTGATCTGATATTTGGTACACAGCTTTAGTTCTGAAGACAAAATCGTTTTACGTAAAAAAAAATTAAGTACTTTTATTATTTTTTGCTTTCGATCAGTTGTCCATATCTTTTAACGTCATTGCCTTTAAAGCTATGAGTGTTGTCTATGTGAAATTGATTCTATAAGAGTTGTTGTTCATGCTTTTAGTCTCTATCAGCGTTCATTTGTGCTTATATTACTCTCAGTCGTAGCGCTAATGTGTTCTAAGAACGAGCGTTTATTTTTGTTTTCAGTGACGTCGTTGTGTGTTGTGTGCGTGGTTTTAATATAAATCAAGAACAATGCCCTTTCCACCCTATTTATTCTATAGCCATTACTATTAGTTTGTCCTATCCTCAAAAATATCAAATCCTTCTATTTTTTTTTTATAGACTCACGCCTGTATTCCCCAGAGGGGGTAGGCAGAGGTGTGCAGTTCACCCACGTTTCGCCAGCTATGTTATAAGTCCCATGTAATAGGGAGCGAACCTATTGCCATTAACCGGGCACAATTTCAGACTCCGTGCTGCTACTGAGAATTTCCTAATGGAAAAACCCAATAACACTTTGTCCGACCCGGAGATCGAACCCCGGACCTCGTGCTCAGCAGTCGCGCTTGCTACCACTAGACCAACGAGGCAGTCCTTCTAGCCTTATTTTAATAATATAACACCTACGCAGGAGATATTATGGTGCAAAAGTGTGTGCGCTAATACAGGTACACTCTCTATTCCCTCACTCACATAGTTCGATTGGATGGCAATCCGACACGACCGGAGATAGATCAGGCGTAAGGCCAGCGGCTTTACGTGCTTTTCGAGGCACGGAGTAAGTGATAACTAATTTATAAAACGCACATAAAGGTGTTCGAACCCGAGACCTCTGACTTGCCAGTCAACGGTCACCACCACTAGGCTATCACAATTCTAGCCTTATTTTATGCTTAATAAATCGCCGACTTTTATTATTTATCGAGACAGCACTTACAAAACGAGTAGGTAGTCGTACCGTAAATACTACAGGAAAATGTATTTTTACTTTGAAATTGAAAAATGCTTCGTTATTCGAGTCGGAGGGATCGAATTATTGCGATTAACTGTGAAGGAGGTTTGTTTATTCACTTCTCCTTTATTGACTTTCAGAGCGTGTTCGTAAATTGAGATCGAGAATAAAAATATGCGGCAGTTTCTATGTGAGTTTGGGTGTGTTTTAATGGCTGTTAATATCATCATCATAGTCCTACTAGCCTTATTATTCCCAAACTTTATTGGGATCGGCTTCTAATCTAACTGGATGCAGCTGAATATCAGTTTTCTACGGAGTGTCTGCCTATCTGACCTCCGCAACCCAAAGGGCTACGATATTCATAAGTTGGATTAGTTGTCAGGATTTAATGAGGGGACTGACTCCCTATAATGGCGTTGATGGCTGAACAGTGAACACGCTTTCCAAGTCACGGAGCAGGTGATATAATAAGCACTTAACTTACGAAAAGTCTGAGGTGCGTGCCTGATGCGAACCTGATTAAAATTACTGCAATAAAATGCAAATACAAACCTTATATTGATTTAAACACTTTTCAAGAAAAATAATAATAAATCCGAGAGAGATCTCTCTAAAGTTCAGAAACGGAATTCCGAGCTGCAAGCAGCAACGAGAAATTATGTTGAAAATTGCTTATAAAGCTTCCCGGTATTGAAAAGTATCGTTATTACTTTTGTAGTAAATACAGTTCTGGAAATGAAGTTTCCATGTTCAATAAAATTGGAAATGAAGAAAGTGTCTGGAATGATACAATAATTGAATTTGTAACCGATAGTGTAGTTCTTAGTAGTTGAAATGTTTCTCACTCAAGGTTCATAATTGCCTGCACTGTTTTGTTTGTATTTAATAAGGTAAAAGATAGACGTAGTTATAAAATGGGATTAGGTGTTACTTTGCAGAAATCCCTATTAGATTTTTGGAGTTATACAAACGAATAACTTAGCATTTTTGCCTTAGCGCGTTTTAATAAATGCATCGATCAAAATTGTTACGAGTAGTACTTATTCGGATATCAACCGCGTAACTCAAATAAGCAAATCAAATCAAATTATTTTAAAGAATTAATTCAATAATAATTTACCATTCATTACATTGTTTACCAATAATTTATTGTACTTTTGCTTTGATTGGTGATTTTCCATCAAAATAGTGAAGCCCTTTTCCTCATCGTATGGTTGATGAACAACCTGTTGTGAGAGTTTAAAACGCCAGTAGGCCTGTGATATGGCTTTACACACAGTTAAAAATTTCTCAAGTGTGCTGGTAAATCCGAAAAGTCAGAGGTTTTGAACCTTTTGACTTGGCAGTCCAACAGTCAAACCACTGGGTATCACTGCTTTGGATAATAATTTACATTTATCCGGCTCTGATATTAATTCGTAAGATAAGATAAGAGAATAAATAAACATATTTCATCAGTTATATCTTTAGTCCCAGGTAATATAGGTTGAGCTTAGTGCCTTAAAATTACAGTATATAATCTAAGTAATATTACTTAATCTCATGCTAATAATAATCTCGGAATGTTTACCCAAACAATACTATATCTATCATGAGGATGGATCCTAGTGACGCCTAAAAATATAATACAGTCATCGACAAAACATGGCAGAAAAAGAAACTCTAAAATCAAAAAAAGAGGAAACATACAAACTGAAAAAGGGAATTACTTTTTTTTATATCCACAAAAAGTGATACCATCCTAAAAGAAATAACTAAACAAAGTAAAGTTCATAGCGACAGAAAAGCTCCATTCCTCTAGATTTAAACACATGTCAACTATTTTCATTTATAAATCGAGCAAGACAGCAAGCCAGTTTAATTGCCCACTAGAAGAAGGCCCTATCTCAATTTAGCGCTACAACTTTCAGTTTTATCTTACACTGTGATAGGGTTCATTATTGCATTGGCACGACAAAAATTCTTTCTGTATCTCTATTTTATTTTTTATCTGTATTCTATATTAATATTGACAATGAAAAACACTGTTCACTGTCAATGTTACTCATCTCTTTGTTATTCTTATTTTATTTTTCTTTTTTTATTATTATTGTTACGGTAGCGTGTGTACGGTAGCAAGTTACATACATATATAGGCTCATGCCTGTTTCCCAGAGGGTTAGGCAGAGACAACGGATTTCCACTTGCTACGATCCTTGCATACCTCTTTTGCCTCATTCACTCTCATCACATTCTTCATACATGCTCGTCGGTTTAGGGCACTCCTGACCTGAACTTTCTCAAGGATATGGATTTGGTCAAAGAATGTTCGTCTAGGTCTTCCCCTTCCAACTATACCATTCACCCTTCCCATGTACACTTGTTTTGTTAATCTTCTTTCATCCATCTTTTCTACATGTCCAAACCACCTCAACATTCCTTTCTCTATCTTACTACGGTAGCAAGTTATTTTTCATTATTTCTAATGTAATTTTTTTTTCTTATTTTCATAGATGTAACTTTCATCTCATTTTATTTTATTTTTTTTCAACAATGTAAAAGTATTTGAAATTTGTTAATGAACATTTGTTATTTTGCAATGACTTGGTAAGACTGGTGATTCTGAAATACAGGTTTTACCTATATCAGACACCAGTCTCTATTTCAAGTGATACATGTACCTACTATGTTTTTACCTGTTTTATTGATGAAATAAATAAAAATAAAAAAATAAAAATGTCAGAATTCACTACACTTATACGTAAACTTACCTCGGAGACTTCACTTTGGCATGACTCCACACTCTTGGTCAACTCTTGAAGCTGGGTTCGGATCTCGCAGAGAGCGACCGTCGTCTCCAACTGCCGGTCACCGCGTTGCAGGTCGTCCAGCTTGGCGGTTAGATTCATGCTCATTATGCTCACCTGTCGCTGTAGGCTACAGCCAAAATCAATGTTAGTCACATCACCCTAATTGAACCTGTCAGGACTTCCTCGCTACGTGTATCAAGTTTGTCAGTCTAATCAATTGAGATTACAAACTATCTATTTAAGTTGGAATATTAAATCATTGAAAAAGGAATGGATATGATTGAGGACAATTCACTTCTCAGTAATAAGACAAAACAATGATGTCTTAGAATGAAATAAACTTAATATTACGATAAAACGTTAGCAGCGAGGAAGCCGCAATGACCTTTTAAAGTTATAGACATTGTTATCCACTAATGATATTATATGTCTGTATTTATCAACATCACTCTGCTTATTAATAAACTCATATTGTGTTTCTTCCGACTGTTTATTTAGTCTAGATAACAAAATATAATATTACTAGTTTCTGTTTATAAGTACAAAAATAATAAAAATGGAAAACAACAAATATGATTTCGATGATATTATTTAAACCTAATATTGTTTTAAATTTCATCTACAATTATTCTCTTCTTCGCAAAGTTTTTTCGAGAATCTATTCAAACATAAATAAGTATTAGGTAACAAAAGTGCGTTTGTTTAAAATAATGGTATTTTAATAAGTTTTTAAAGTAAATTTCTTTTCAAATATTTAGTGTTTCGTGTGAATTATAAATACCATTGTGCTAATCAAAGAAAAATAATGTTGATTTATTATAATGTTACCAAAAACTTTTAAGGTGGAAAGGTGAAAAAGGTGAATGCAGTGAATCGATTTCATTTTCATCGGTAGGTAACTAAATTTCTGTACATTGTTTTTAACAAACAAAAAATAAATGAAACTTTTTTATAAAAGTCTATTGCCTTCTAATTTCTAAGGAAAACATTTGATTGAAACACTACATTGAAACGTTACAACCACACCCATGCAAGCAGAACCCCGTCCTAACCCAAGATCATTATCAAAGGCAAGTGTTAAGCACGCATGTGTTCCGGATAGCGAGAGGTAAACAAGGTCGTGGCCATAGATGCTAACCACAGTGCCATGGTTCGATGTATGATAGGAACTGTGAATGATTCAGCCACCGCGATTGGAATCATCGAACGCATCGTCATATCTGTTATACGAGATAGGATGCCAAGCCAAGGTGAAACAAAATGTAGAAGACACATCGACACATAGATAGATCCTGATGATCGTATGCAATGAAGCCAGTATTAAAGGCGGAAAGCTATCCGTTATTGTCGCTAGAGGCACGTACCTAAGTAGTAGCTCCCTGAGTGTGGTCTCGTCTTCCTCCGTCGTCGCATATCGTGTCAGCTTGCCTCCGGCCTCCCGGCCCACATGATCTGGTACCACTGCGTCAAAACTACTTGTTTATTTTATTTTTTACATGACTAGCTTCCCGATTATTATCGCCCGTCTACGATACCGATACTGTTTGTTCTTAATCTTTGCCGCAGAGTTTGTGATTTGAATTTTAGTTTTCGAAAGGATGCGTGGCTCATAATTTTGTACGGTTGGTGCTACGAGTACCTACACTGCATCGAACCTTTCACCGTTTGCCAATTAGCTTCAATGGCCACGACAGTGTCCCTAATAAATTTTGATGTTCAGCGATACCCACAAACTGGTATGGAAATGATTATTATGGCCGAAATTCTCAATTACGTTTTGAATTAGATTTTAGTACCTATAGCAAAAAAAAACCAAACAAAAATTTTCAAAATAAAAAAAATATTTTAAATGCCTTGTCGATCACAAGGGAGGGTTTTTTTCCAAACATTAGCTAATATGTTTATTTAAAATTACGCGTTTTTAAACTTTTTAGGCAGTACCTGTAAAATTGAGATATTTAAAACAATTTGAATTAGTGCTATTTAACGGCAATGCTATGACTGATAAATGACATGAATGTTATGAGAACAAACTGACTGATGATTTAAGAAAACAAGTAAATTGGATATCAACATCAACAGGTTCTCAATGAGACTAAAATCACCTATTAAACCTTAAAAACATGAAAGAAACATTCCGTGCAACAACTAACACCAATTGGCAGTGCATTGAAAATTACATGAAAAACGATGACGAAATAGTATTGAAGAAAGATAAGAGTACATTGAAATAGATGGCAAAAACATAAAATGCGCGAAGAAATTAGAAGTGAAAAATACGTAATTATATCCTTCATAAACATAGTATCTAAATGTAGAATCTGTTTAGCTAGACAACGCAGTGATGTAGGGGATTTTCCCACACATTGACGTAGCCGGCGTTCTGCTAATATTTCCCGTCCCACTAGAATTATCTCGTAATAGGTATTTACGGAATTTCAGTAATATGATATCAGACTCACTATTAGACTAGTTCACCATTATTAAGCCGAGAGTGAAATTTTCACTCTCATTTTCGTATCGAGGGAATGTTTCGGTTGATTTTATGAATGAACGTAGGTATATTGTTGTTGATAAACATGTTGTGTGTTTTGTTGTTAAACTATTTTTTGTTTGGTCTGTTATTTTGTGATGCATTTTGACTTTATAAGGAGTTTTTTTGTTTTATTGTGTTTTGTTTAGTTCATTTTTAAACATAATTGATCCTATTATTGACCAATGTTGGGATTTTAGACTACTAAATCCAGGTTTCCTTACAATGTTTTCCTGAACCGTTAGTCATTGGTGTTTTAGGTTAACTAAGAAACACATACGACGTTGAAAAAGTCTCATCGGTACATGCCAGATTCGGACCCACAGCCACGTGCTTGCAAAGAGTGACAGAAAAAAATTAGAGCTTGCAAGATATAGTTAAATATTTAGTTACTTTTAGTTAAATGAGACGGATTAGGAAATCCATTGACGCGTTAATTCAAAAGATCTTTTATAGTTTAAGCTGAAAAGAACTTTAAGGTTAACTACTGTTTAGTAAGAATTAAAGTAAGTTCTATACATTTTTTTTCGTAAACCTTTTGTTTTTTTGTGGCCGGGGGGGAGTAAAATTCCGCATACCGCACGTCCGAGGACGTACGATTTGTCCGAGGACGTACGGACGTCCTCAGACGTACCGTACGTCGCAGGTTTTTTCGTAAACCTGGCAGCTGTACGCACTGTACGGTGAATGTGTGACTGAAACCCTTCGTGAAGTTCTTCCGCCAGAGGTTCATGGAGGAACACCGTGTGGTTTTTAGTGCATAAGATGTTACGAGATGAGACATTACTCCCTCCCAATCCTTGGTAATAAGGTACTTTTAAAAGATTTAATAAAAAAAGCTCTTTATACTTTTACACAAAAAGCTACAACTTACACATCCGACATTTATAGTCTCAAATAATATTAGTTCATTTTTTTTACGTGAAACGGTTTTGTCATCAGAACAAAAGGTATGCACCAAATATCAGATCAATCTGTCAACAGGAAGGGGGTGAAATATTGAGTACTAAATTTGAACCAAATGATAAACAGGTCAAGCTAAATAACCATTTAAAAACCTCTCTCATAATAAAATTTACAAACATTCAAAATTTGTAGTAAGATACGCTCTCTCGTGCCTAAGCCTAGGTTATGACGTTCCGCTGACGTCACAGCGATATTATCAGTGCAGCTAGTCGATATGTAGCTAACAATAGAAATTACTCAATTCAGGCGGCATTGTACGAAGCTGTATCGAAAGGGAGTGTGAAACCTATTTTGATGTGTAGTACTACGTACTACGTTGACATTGAATAAAGTTTATTTACACACAAGGGACGTACTATTCCTATATTGAATTTACGTCGGAATGGAATGTTGTGAATGGACATTCCGCCATCTTCAATCTTAAGATGTTATAAGCATTATATTATAGATAGCAGATCACGTAAAGGTGCCTAACCTTATGAAAGCCAACCGTCCTGCGATCTTTTCTTGCGAATTTGAAGATTTAATGTCTACGTGCCTAAACTTTTGTGCCTAAATTTAAATGTTTATTTAGTCTTCATTAGGTATTTTGTTTTTATTTATTTTACGTTTCGTTTACTTTATTATTAGTTTTACGTCTCCATTGCCTTTGATTACTGTAATTGGTTTCTTGAAGACTGCGTAGTCAAAGTTAATAGATAAATAAGGTTTTTACATCATTATGTACTTAGTTTCGTTTTTATATCATTATTTACTTAGTTGAGTTTTTATATCATTTCTTGGATGTTTTTTATTATAAGATTTATGTAAAATGCTTTTGTAGCCTTTTGTAGATATAGTACCTAATACTTTAGACAAGGTCAATATAATTATGGCTGTAAAGTTCTATAGAATGATAGGGCACTTGATTGAATCGTGATAGCCTAGTGGTATGACCTTTAACTGGCAAGTCAGAGGTCTCAAGTTCGAACCCAAGATCTCTAACTTTTCGTAAATAATATGCGTATTAAACATTAATTTTCACTTACTCCATAATTCCTACTTAGTTGCAGTTCTTTCATACAGATCGGCTCTGACGTACTTCTTTTCCAGACCGGTGCAAGTTATGTGCTTAGAACCGGCCGGTGCGACAGCCGTTTCACAAAGACCTGAGCTCACGGAGCTGGACGGATACGCTAGGAGCCGAGTAGGTGTACCTACCATAAGAGCGGTATACCTCCAGTTTTGCGCATTCTAAGTTTTGTTCTTAATGTGTTATCGGCCGATCGGCCACGCGACCGTGAATGAGCGTGCAAACGGAGTCATTTGGCTGCACAAGCGCGGCAGAGTACGTCATCAGAGGCAGCCGGTCGTCTTCTCTTATTATTTCACACGTTAGGTTTGCTTTCAAGCAAGAAGTGACATGTAAATTAAACCTTATTACAATGTATTAAAACGCTCTTTTCAATGTAATAAAAAGTCTGCTCTCTCATCTACGGGTATGAAATCTCTAAGGGTATGAAATCCTTTCTGCGCATGTTCATCTCATACTTGATTCATTTAAAAAAAAAGCTAACCTACGATAGCCCGTGTCGATAAAATGGAAGGTTTTTAACCTTCATCGACGAGCTGCGAGAAGCACGAAAAATGTGCTACGTATACTTCGTAGGCCGTAGCATACGTAGCCAATTGTGTGAATTCTGCTACGACGCGCGACGGTTCATTAGTAGGCCATCCCACAGTGGAAGACGCGCTTGCGCCGGGTAACGAGACCAAAATAGCTTGGCTCCGCCCCCTGCGCAGACCGGACGGAAATCGTAGTAGAGAAACAATTCAATTTCTATCAATTTGGCGCAACTCCGCCCAAGCTTGTCTCACTCGTCCCCACCATAAATCACTTAGCTGTAGGCGGTCACAGTTATTTCATAGGCTTGATGATATTTAGCGCTTGTCTAGATGCAACTGACCATACCTACTATGTCTGCGACCTGAATACATCTTCAATGAATTTTACCTACAACAAATTATGATCTATTTTAATTAGTATCAGGGATCTTACGCAGTAACAGCCTAGTGGTTTCACCGTTGGACTGCCAAATCAAAGGTCGTAGGTTCAAAACCAGACTTCAGACTTTTCGGATTTATGTGCCTACTAAAAATTAATTATCATTTGCTAAAACGGTAAAAGAAAACATCGTGAGGAAACCAGCACACCTGAGAGATTTTTCAACAGTGTGTAAAGCCATGTCAAAGGCCTAAGAGCGGCTTAAACTCTGACACCAGGTTGTTCATCAATCATACGATAAAGAAGAAGAAGGAAGCTCACTCTTAAATCATAAACAATTCCAATTCTGTTTCTAACCAACTTCAAAAAAGGAGGTTTTCAATTCGATGAGTATTTCGTTGTTTGTACACTGATTAATCCATGATTTGTGGGCCGATTTGAGTGATTCTTATTTTGTTTCAAAGAGTATGTTCTCCAATATGGGTTATAGGATCACCGATATAAATATTATCATGATCTAATGATGAATTTCCTCATCCTGAACTCCTCATAGCACGATAGCAAACCACTTGTAGCAGCTAGGTACTTTTACTTTGTATAATAGGGTTAGCCTTCCCATTTGAAGTTAATGTGCCGCTTAAAATAGAAAAATGATTATTTCCAAAATTATAAAACCGGTTCATCCGTTTGGGAGCTACAACACTACAGAAAAACATATAGACCACCAATTTATTTCAGCTAAGAATACTCAATTATGTAACCTTTCAAATAAAAAAAACTTAATCAAAATCGGTTCATCCGTTTCGGGGCACACGGGGGACACTACAGAAAAACATACAGACACACTCATTACGTAAAAATTAAAACACCCCTCTTTTTCATCGGGGGTTAAAAATAACAAAATAGAAATTATCTTTTCAAACCACATAATATTTTATAACGATATAATTTAATTAAATCCAGCCAGTATTTTATAGTGCGAATTTAAAATTCAAATTTCGCACTAAGCCAGGCGAATTTTGGTTTGAAACTTTTGTTGCGCGTGAGTTTCACAATCCGCGGTTTTAATCAACTCATTTTAACAAATAGTGGTTAAACGTAAATTTGAGTGAAAAGTGTTAACGGTGGTTAAGTTATGCGGTGTAATAATATATTTGGAATTTAATTATTGGATTTAATTAATTGTGGAATTTAATTAATTATGGAAATATTGGAATGAGATATGCGCAATTATAAATACTACAATAGTGGTCTAGTCAGAGGTCGAAATCAGACCGTATTTTTTTAATTCGGCGACCGATTAAAGAAATTCCGTAACGAAAAAAACCTAACACCCTTTATTGCAGAATAATCTAATAGAGGGTTTAAAACCTTATTAGCTAACAAATAAGGTATATTTTATGTTGAAACATTAAAAAACAAAACAATTAGAAATATAAACTCGAATTTCGAAAACTAATTATTTGCTTTGATTTTTCAAGACGTGATTCTGTATTAAGTTTTTATGCTATTGACTGCATAAATAAAAAATAAATAAATAATTATACTTAATTGCATACGTTGATAAAAAATGTTATGCAATAGCTTTACCGCGGCAGTCCCCGAGCACACCCGAGTGCCACCCTTTTTTTTATAAATTAAAGTTTTCTGCACTTCTACAATTCATAATATTGGTGAAAGAGAAAAAAAATGGAGTTCAAACAACCGCAATAGGTATGTAGATATAAAATATTTAAGTAGGTACTCACAAAACAATTAAACAATAGTAGTAACATTTTAATGGATTAAGTTATTTACATTCCTGAATGGTAGGACTCGACGTTCGACAAAATCCAGCAGTCAGGGGGCCTACTCCGAAATTTTAACAACGAAGCTTCGATTGTCGGATCGCATGTTTGTTCGTTAAATTACCTTCTAATAGTTTTTTTTTATGAATTTGTAACGAAACGACAGATGAAAACACTAAGTACAATTAAACAGTTGTAATTTGGTGGTAAGCATTGTGTTTGATGGTCTTCATTATTACGTTCCAATCCGAAACATCGACGTTCGATTTTCGGAGTAGAGCCCCAGAATCAGAACCAACATTCGGCCCACGATAAAAAACGAGAATAATTTTCATAACAAACTGCCAGTAACTTATTAAAACGTACGCCAGCTGCATAACTTATAACAACCAACAAACAAGTTTTAACAGGCAGACATCAACCCGTTCACAACGTGATTAAAACTTCGTTTAACAACACGATGTTGTCGGGCCTTAAGGCGCGGATATTCGCTAATATGCTATCTCGCTCGCACATTGAAGATATAAAATCAATAAATATGGGTAGGTATCTATGAAAAATTTGAAACAAACCAATTGGTGGAGAACAACATTACAAAGTTTCAGCAAATTATTCAGCTTAATCGAAACATGTTTTCATACATAGAAATGGCATGAAACAAAAATTCATTTAAAGCTATTTTGTTATTTGAAAACAATTTTTGATCAAACTGAAATTTTTGCTGAAACTTTGTAATGTTGGTCTCCTTCGATTTTATTCGATTTTTTATAAGTATATTTATTGATTTTATAGCTTTAATCAACTTGAATGTGCGAGCAAGATAGCAGATTAGCAAGAGGCGCCTTAACTAGGCACACGTACTAGAAAAAAACCCTGAGCTCCAGGAAGCGATGGTTGGATGGTCTTGTACCAAATATATTTTGTAAGAGATCGTTCTAAAATATACTCAAACATAAATCCTAAACATTTTTCTTTCACCTTATAAAGGACATCGGTGAACCATGGGATATAATTAAATAAACTCTGCCTCGTTGGTCTAGTGGTACAAAGCGCGACTGCTGAGCTCGAGGTCCTGGTTTCGATCCCCGGGTCGAGCAAAGTGTTATTAGGTTTTTCCATAAGGAAATTCTCAGTAGCAGCATGGAGTCTGGAATTGTGCCCGGTTAATGGCTATAGGCTCGCCCCCTATTATATGGGACTTACAACATAGCCGGCGAAACGTAGGTGTACTCAGCACATTCTGCCTACCCCCTCTGAGAAATACCGGCGTGAGTCTATAAAATAAACCCTGCACAATACTTAAAACATAAATAAGGGTAGCTACACACATAGTCGATTCGGCACATTCGGTTCTGTATTTTAGCTTTAGTTAAAGCAACCCGGAAAAATTCGAAAGGTATAAAAGTCCATGTAGGTTGATTTTTTTATTTGACTATCACTTTGTTTTTGCTTTGTTCATCATAAGCTTTGAAGCTGAGCCGTCGAATAATCCTTTTCGTTTTTAAAATACATGCATGCTAGCTTCTCGTTTGTTTTACTAGTACTTTTTAGTTTTGCTTTCATAATCTCCCTGTATAGGTACCGGAGTGAGAGCTGGCAGCTTTTAATTTTATTGAACTTTTATTTTTAAATGGAGATTCTAAAAACTTTGTGGAATTTTTAAGCATAGCTTTTATCGCGGGCTTTGAACGCGGCGATGAATCAAGAAATTCCGTAACAAAAAGAAACCCTAACACTAACACTAACACTAGGGATAAAATTATCTATGACACAAAAAAAAATTAAACGAAAATCGGATCATCCGTTAGGGAGTTACGATGCCACAGACAGATACACAGACACGTTAAACTTAAAACACTGCTCTAATAAATAAGTTAAATAAGTACAATAAAATACCGAAAAAAACGTTTATTTTATTAATATCAGCGCAGTAGTTTACAAGCCAATAAACTTTCGACACTTCGACACCTTTATTTTTAATGGAAATCCCATCTTACTTACCGAGATAAAACTTTGAACGGTGAAAATGATCCCCGATTACTGCAGTTCTTTTTTCAAAAAAACTTTTTCTTAATTTAAAGCTCTGGCTGGAAAGTCTGGTAAATAAAAAGTAGTGAGAGACGGAAATCTGGAAAAAGTTTGTCTTCTTTTTTTTCCTGGAGCAGGATTTTTTTTTACAGTGAAAAACTCTTGAGTTTTAAACCTTAAGTCTCAAACTGTCATCGGTAAAAGCCACTCCAGTGTTACCATATCAGCATCTATGGTTACGAGAGCTGGAATTCTACAACTTCCGACTAGACAAGATGTTTATCTTGTCAAGGGTTTGACAGCCAAAATAGCAATTGTTATAAATTGTTATTGCACTACCCTCACTTTTCACACATCAAGTCATCAAAGTGTTGTGACAAGTCAGTTTAAAGTTACATTATTTCGATAGAATACAATCACTGCAACACAGGCACAGTCGCTGCCAATTTTTAAAAAACTGGTAAAGGACCATTTTTTAGCTTCTCAGAAGCCTGATTAATTACTTTGTGTTTTGGTTACGTATTGGTATGGTTATATATTTATTTGTATGTATGTAGTATATAATTATTATATGTATTATAGTAAGTATTGTATAATTATGTATAATATATATGATATTCATATTATATATGTAGCTGTATTGTACATCTATATGTATGTATAGGATACGTAAGTTTTATGCGCACCGTCTAACTGCCCGTTGTGTCATTATCTTCTAATTTCTTTCAAAATGGTTGTCTGGAAGAAATTGCTTTTAGCGATAAGACCGCCAATTGTACATTTTTGACTATAATGTAATACTTTTTGTTGTTTCTTTGGTGTGCAATAAAGCATATTCTATCTATCTATCTATCTACAACAATAGATAATTTAAAATATTTCGAACTAACAAGTTTTTTTGTTTTATTAAACCAAATCAAGTTACACAGACGTTTTGTGCATAAAATAAGGCTAGTGATCAAAGATCTTGTAAAAATCCACCAAATAAATTTTGTTATGTGTCCGGATGTTCAGTTGTACCAAAATTTTTGATGCAGAATGTCTCGTAAAATAAATTTTCTACACTCTCTTTTAGACTTTTTTTCTAATAATCTTGGTGCAGTAAGTGATGAACAAGGAAAGAGGATTCATCAGAATGCGCGAAGAATAGAAGTCAGATACCAAGGACGATGGGATCCAGCTATAACGGCAGATTTTTGTTGGTTTATCAAAAAAAAATCAACGTCACCCAAAAGGCAAAAAAAGTCACTTGCTTAATTAGGCCGGTATAAAAAAAAATTAGGCTTGAAATACTCTTTAATAGGGGAAAATTAAAAATTAATGCCATTATATTAAAATTTGTTAGATATGCTGTTAATTAAAAATTGTTATTGGTTCTTTTTTCATTTTTTAAAGTATCGCTGTATCTGTAAATTTAGGCCTGTTACAATAAATGATGTCAGGCAATTTTGTCAATTGTATACCTAAAAAAGTTTAAAATTTGTACCTTTGTGAAATTACTTGAGTAAAACTAACAAACCCAAATGCCACGCGTACTTTCTCAAAGAGTTTACCTTCAACAAATCATTACTACACTTCTATACAACCTTACAACACTTCTCCATTTAAACACAATGGTTTATGAATTAATCTAGTGTCAAAGTTTAAACCACCTTTAGGCTTTAAATTGGATGACAGAGGCAGCGTTGCGGCACCAGGGGCGCTGCGGCGGCGCGGGGGCGCGCGGCGCGTGGCCGGCAAGCGGTGCCTTTGAATGTATTGAACGGGGAGCATACAGGCCCGGGTTCCCTTACAAGGTAGTGGCCAATATTAAAATGAGGACATTTGACAAAACTACCAGAGTGACTACGAATATATTTGATGGCATTTGTACATATTTGTGTTATTCTGCATTATCAGTTCCGTAATAAGTAAAGTCTTAGTAAGATAATTCATTGTTGTGAGCTATCCAATCGCTTGTATAAGTATGATTTTACGGACGTGGACATAATTTTTAGCTACGATGTCACAGACACACAGATAGTTAGTTAAACTTATAAATCCCTCTATTTTCAACATGGGTAAAAAAAACAAAAACTTTTAACCTAATACGTGAAAAAGCAGGTAAATACTCAAAACATTTATTTACGTACATCGGTCAAGTTGCATCATATTATAAGTTGTGGCCTTGTGGCCATAGCTCTATTACCCTTGACCTATAACTGAAAACTTTAAACATTAATTATTTACGTGCGTCAGTCAAGTTGCATTATATTATAAGTTGTGGCATTGTGGTATTGTGGCCTTAACCCTACTATCCTTGGCCTATATTTGAAAATTCTAAACATTAATTATTTACGTGCCTCAGAGATGTTGCATTATATTATAGGTTGTGGCCTTATGGCCTACTTTAAAACTCTAAATATTAATTATTTACGTGCATCAGTCAAGTTGCATCATATCACAGGCAGTGGCCTTGTGGTTTTAGCCCTATTACCCTTGATCTACAATTTAATTCTCTAAACATTAATTATTTACGCGCATCATCAAGTTGCATCATATCACAGGAGGTGGCCTTGTGGCCTTAGCCCTATTACCCTTGACCTACAATTATTGAAAACTTTAAACACTAATTATTTATTTACGTGCATCAGTCAAATTGTATCATAGTATAGGTTGTGGCCTTATGGCCTTAGCTCTACTACCCTTGGCCTGCAAATGAAAACTCTAAACATGAATTATTTACGTGCGTCAGAGATGTTGCATCATATCACAGGTGGCCATAGCACTTCCACTAACCTTGGCCTCCTATTCCTTCACCTGATCATCGCAACTAAATAGCTTTGATCTGTATTAACTTATCTAAACTTTGAAAGTTTTAACTACGGTATCGATCGAGCTAGTTTTTGTAAGTATGGTAAGGTAAACTGGAAGTTAAAGTTAGCGGTACAGTTAACTGTTCTACTTTACTAAGTTTTTGCAAGGTTCAAACGCGAAGCTTATAACGAACTCTGATTGCTATTTGCTTGTTAAACCGTGCTAGGGTTGTGTAATAATACTAATAATATTATGTTTTGAAAATATTTCTTATTATAACTGTAAATAAATACTCATATACTGATTTTTATTTGTAGATGATTTGATAGAAGTGTTTTTCTAAGATTCTAAACTTTTTTAAAAGAGTGATCTTATCTCACGTATGTAGGTAAAAAAAACCACGAAAATAATGTGTCCGGAAAATATTATGTTTGAACAACATTTTAAATGTATTTCTCTTTTTAAAAGACTCCTCTATCACTAGTGACAATGATTAAATTATAATGACCATGATTAGAGTTTCTACTCCTTTAAAAATAAGTGAAATGAATAAATAATGAAACAGATATTGAAAAGCTCTTAGCTTGAAATCCGCAGCCTTAGGGTGTGTCCAAACACTACAAATTCCATGAAAACTCTTACTCACAATTCCTCATCGCATAGAGGGCAAATGTTTTTATTGCTCGAGCGAGATATTGGTGCTGATTCTCTTGTACATCCTACTAAATTAATTTAAGTCTAACTATATCTCTTACTAATAAACACCATAGAAAAAGGACAGAGCTGTCAAATTAGTCTACGTCCTTGCAATTTACGTGAAATTATACGAGACCTCTATGAAATCCGACTAAATTCTCGTTGATCGCAAATGGACTAGTTTGACAGCTCTAAAAATTTTCTATCCTTTTCTTATGATCTCTATTACAAAGAGAGATGGAGAGGCTAAATTAGTTTAGAGCGTACGCAAGAGAATTAGCAACATTGTATGTATCTTTAAAACATTCATTGGTACTTATATTCAAACTAAGCGCGGCAGAAATCATTTAGAATACTGCGCATGTTCATTCGCCATGTTTGGACACACAGTGCATAAAATAGAATAGTGATTTTACCTGAAATTTGGTCTATGGGTGAGTACAGAGGGGGCTCCTCCCCTCCCGGGTGTTGATGTTCCAGCAGGCGGTGGCACGACTGTCTCATGAGCGCTCCCGACACTGATAGACAGACAAATGGACATACTGATAATATCTAAACAAGATTGAAATTGCTTTTTTTTCTGGGGTTTGAACTTAGGCGATTTTTAGTACCTTTACATTTTTTACTTTAATAAAACGGTAGTTTAGAGTTTATTATGTGAAAAGTACACAATTAAATGACATAATGTTCCTAAAGCGCGGAAACTCGCTTATCTGCTATCTTGCTCGCAAATTGAAGATATAAAATCAATTAATATAGGTAGTTATGAAAAATCGAAACAAACCAATTGGAAGAAAACAACATTACAAATTTCAGCTTGATCGAAACATGTTTTCGTGTATGTTTCTGTGTTTTGTTCATGTTTCGTCTGCCTGCGACCACGAGTGCTGCAAAGCACTCGAAACGTCAGGATATTTTAAAAATAAACATTCAACGCGAGTTATCCGTTAAAAGTTGTTTTATTTCGAAAACCGTTTTCGTACATAAAATAAATATTCATTTAAAGCTATTTTTATATTTGAAACATGTTTCGATCAAGCTGAAATTTAATGGTGGCGCGCATTGGGAGAGGCCTGTGTTCCACAGAGGATTAATACAGGCTGATGGTTATGATGATAGAAACTATTTGAGTTCGTGTGACATTTCCATATACATGACTACTAAAAAAATTAAAAATGAATCACAGCCATGATAGTTAGCGGGAACTTATCTGGAGATTGTTTTCAAGCATTTTACCTTTTGAACGCCAAGCTTTGCAAAGCGCCTCGTAAACGCGCAGATGCCACGACAAAATTGTATCTAAAAAAATCTATTTTAATATTTATGTTGTGGGGAAGAGAGCACTAATTCGTTTGGCAGTGGCTTGGCGGTCCAAAGGTCAATAAAATAAAATAAACATTACCTTTATTCTAGTTATTGTCATTTGTCTACGGCTGTGGGCAGTTTACACGGCAACATTTTGTCTGCAACAATATAATAGTAATATTAATAAATATAATCTGACATGATTCTTAACTAATTAAGACATCTCTATCATATTATATTATGAGGACTAGACAAGACATAGGCCCGTCTATACTATTATAATATAATAGGTATAATATATATAATAGAGATGTTGACTATACATATTTTTTATTTTTTTATTTGAGCCTTCTCAAAAAAAAGTAAAATAAAATTAAAAATATTAATAAACACATCAGTAATAATACATTAATGTAAGTTCACGCTTTTCTGGATACTGCTACCCCGGGCGAACTGAACTTGCTACGTCACGCTAATGTAAAATGTATTTTCTACCCGCATTCATATTACGTAACGTTAATTTTATGCATTGCATAGTTCGGAGAACGGACGCTTTAAGTAAATAAAGTTGTTTTAGAAAGTTTTGGTCAATGGTTAAAACGGATATAATAGGCGTGATGATAGATTTTCTAATCTTCTTCCGTAATGTAGGTACACATTTACTATTTACGAAAAAACCTTTATTTGTGTAATAAACTTTAGTTTAACGAATTATACAGCCATTTTTCTAATGTTTTTTCAATAGTGCGTCAAAAAAGCTCTTAGGTGTCATGGCGTTGACTCTGACGTCACGCTCAGGTAAACATGTCAAATATTCCATACAACAAAACAGTGTTGACAGCGGATTTTACCTAAGCATGACGTCATACGCTGTGATTGCTGTTTGAGTCAAAATGGCGGCAATATTTTAAGGTTTTATTTTAATGAAAATCTTAATTTTCAAATTCAAATTCAAAAATCATTTAATTCAATCCAAGATAAACCTAACCTAAAAAATGATAAAGATAAACCTGCACTTGATAGTCTGAAATCGCCTAACGATGTCCTTCACCGTTAGTGATATAAGAAGAAAGTACATAAATAACATAGAAAACGTCACATTGGTACATGCCAGGTTTGAACCCACACCCACGTGTTAAAAAGCGGGTCTGTAACAACACTAGAATAAAACACAAATGCATCTGCTTTAAAAAACGCTTTAAAACTTGAACGCAACGTGCTAAAAATTTTACGCGTTTTCACCGTAACTACCAAGTTACGGTGAAAATAAGCGTTAAAGTTTTTTAAATCAATTATTAATAATTGATTTAAAAAACTTGTTTCAATTGTTGTTTGAAATATTTCCCTAGCGTTTTGGGGACATTGCCCACTGGAAACGGTCTTTTAGATTTCCCTTATTTTTAGTTTTAGCGTTAGTTTTAGTTTTAGTTTTTAGTTTTAGTTGTATTTTAATAATTTTAATGTTTATATTTGAAAATTGATTATAACTAGTTTAAGATAACATTTTCGCTTCATCTTTAAATACCTATATTAAAGAATTGTCCCGATGAAAGTAATTGAAAATTATTAATAAAGTATTCAATATTCCGATTATATTCACGTTAAATCAAGCTGTTAG
Organism: Protodeltote pygarga; assembly: GCA_936450705.2. NCBI lineage: Eukaryota > Metazoa > Arthropoda > Insecta > Lepidoptera > Noctuidae > Protodeltote > Protodeltote pygarga. The sequence continues at coordinate 19,426,573 of OW388248.2, forward strand.
CGTCAGTAATTGGTAAGCGTCCATCCGACCGGCGGGCGAGGCGTGTGGCCGCACCGGCCGGCCAGCGGCGATGCAGCGTACAGCGTAATCAAATTTTACCCAAATTGCATTACCTGGCCCTTACATTTCACTCCGGTTTGAACCGATTGTGGTGAGATTAAATCGATGATGCTTTAACTGACCAAACTGATCCGGGTATAGTCTGAATTTCAGCTGAATATTCGTCTTTAAACAGGATACAAAGAGTCGTAGTCCGATCAAATTTAGAGCTTGTCAGTCTAGCTCTAAAGTCGAAATCTGATTGTATTTGTTTTTGTGTGTATTTAAGGCAAGGTGATTAGTGATTTAATGGTTAGGCGGTGATAGTTATACAGATAATAGACCACTAAGTACATTTTTTTTTATAGAAACATGGAAAAGCGTTTAAAGCAAAAAACTAAGCCTTGTTTTCAGAACGAAAACGTAATGTTTGTAAATTACGAATAGTTAGGTAAGTTTATTTTTTTAAACAATATAATAATTGTTTAAATAACAATTTAATGCAATATAATTGGTTCTGTGATTAGTTTTAGACAAAAAAATTCAAAGAGCGTGATTGCATTCAATATTAATTATGATTATGTACAACATAATAATTAACTTTACTTAAAGGTGTGTCAAGGTGCCAAGTCAAAGGTCGTAGGTTCAAACCCAGGCACCCACCTCTGACATTTCGGATTCTTGTGCGTATTAGAAATCAATTATCACTTGCTAAAACGGTGAAGGAAAACATTGTAAAGAAACCAACACACCTTAGAGATTTTTCAACAGTGTGTAAAGCCATGATAGAAGCCTAAGAGCGGTTTAAACTCTGACACCAGGTTGTGATGTCGACGCTCTGACTGCTAAGCCACCACATCCTACCAGCATAAGTCGAAATTTCAAATCTCTTTCTACAGAACGTCGACACGGTACGTCGTACGTGGGTTCGAATCCCATCCGTATCAGTTGGTTTTTTAAAATTTTCTTATTAAATAATTATAAATTTACTAATAATAATTATACAATTATCATTTCCATTTCCTCAAAAGTTACAATGTTGCGATGTTGTTGATATTGCAGTGAAGTATTAGTATACCAATAGGCTTTCATTAATAAAAATTCATTTCGTATTCGGACGTACTATCGGACTTCCAATACCATTGCCTGACATCAGAATTCATCTGAAGCCGGTAAAAGCAGTGGTCATTTAATCAAACCGTATTGGATCTCAAAGGTATTGGACGTTGCATCCAATACATTTGAATAGGAAAAAAAAATCAGCTGTTCCATACATTTTGTTGAGTCATGTGAACATAAATGGAACAGCTGTTTTTTTTTGCGATTTCAGGGTTGATCCCATAGTAAAAGGTATTCATAATGATGAGTTTACCCCTTTTAAGGATGCTGGTGTTTTACAAAAATAACCCTGTATACTACGTCAGAATTTTGTGACCCGAAAGTCGAAACACACACTTGAATTTGATTTCAAAGGTAAAAAAAAATAAAAAATAAACTGACGTGGTGCCGAGCTCCAAAAGTCCTTATTTACCAATAAATCATGGACACAACACAAACGCGCCCAAAAACCGCGCCGGGCGGCGAGTGATTGACCTCTCTGTTCGGTGTGCGCGCTGATTTTTGTTAAAAAAATGGTTGTCAACTTGATTTTTTTTAACATAAGTTAAAAACCATTTGCAATCAATTTTGTTAGTGATTCTGAACAAACTACTTTCGGCTTTATATGTATATAGTATATACATTATACATATATCTTCAAATGCAACGTGCTTGCGAGGAAGCGGTTGAGAGGCGGTGGGATGGCCGCCTAATTGTCAACGGAATGGTATTAATGCGTTAGCTGAGCGACGTCTATGACCGTTATTTGATTAATTTTGACCAATTTGACCGTAAATGACAATCAATTAAATTCAGTCACTTCAGTCACCTCACTACACACTAGCCTATAGAATATTGGTTGCTTTTTTTAAATGTCCTTATGATAATTTGATATTATTGGATATCTACATAATCTACTTTTTTAAAACAAACAAAATCGAAACTTCACTCTTAACGAAACCGATTATTTTCCATATTATTACAAAATAAAGCCTTATACAGTATACACAAGGTTCAATTTCCTCTGAATTTGATTGTGTAGTGACGTAACAACTCGTCCAAATCGGTTGTCGACGGGCTTAGCTAGCGTTACCGTATTTAAGCTCCCGGCACAAACGGCCGGTAACTTAGTTATCTGCCCCTATTGCCAATTCATAGTGGATACAAATAATGTGTAGATTGGCTACTAACTTAATGAAATTATAAGTCACCGTCATGCATAGTGACATGCAGGGGACAATTAGGGGACAATAAGGACCTGGCGGGAAATATGGTGCTTCCGCCCAGAGGTTTTTAGTCCGTACGAGTTGCACATAACCCAATCACCAGCTCCTGACCTAAAAGGTTTTTCACACAGTAAAAAAAGGGGGGCAATAGAAAGAGTGTACTGTGTTGCCTGGACTTCTGAGAGGTACCACTTTTTCTGAAAGTAAGATTAGATCGAAGATCAAATTTATTACTTAACTGATTTAAAAAAATACAAATATCACACATTAGAATAATAGAAAATTATATTTTAAAATTATTGACATAAATATATGTGATATAAAAAGTTAATCGCAAATTCCTCCTAGAGCTATGATTTCGTGCAAGTAGGTTCGTATCCTATGGAGGTCGTATGTCCTGTCTGCAGACGCGAACTCTTCGTAACCAATAAGCAGATCAACGTTTAGATATTAGATTAACTTAAGTATTAACTTAAGAGTCGAAGCAGACTACTTGTAACTTCTTATAGCATCTGCGATCGATAATTTGCGATTGATGATGAGTAGGATGCTGCATCGCTTTTTCTATCGTATGGGGATTCTTAATACCGACCAAATATCCACACCATCTCGAAATAAACTACCTACTATTAGATAGGGGCTTTTTGGAAGCTCGATTTCGCGCTAAATCGTTCGTATCTTCACACAAACAATTCCCTGTTGAACAATGATGTTTCACGAATCCAATAATGATATTTCCAATATTATGAATCCAATAATTATATTCCCAATATTATGAATCCAATAATTAGGAATATAAATTTCCAATAATGTTATGAAAGGAATGAAAGTTATATTACGTAAACAATCAGACAGTAATTAATTTATTACTTAACATGTATTAATACCTTATTAATATTTCAATAACATCAAATTTTAACAAGCTTACGTTGAAATTCAGTTAATATCATCGCATATTATTCTACGAACTGATTAAAATGCAAATTAATAAATATGTGAGCCAAATATTTTGCAGTCCGCCAACGAAATATTTGCCTTCAATCAAACAAATATTTTGCAAATAAGGCGAATATTTCCATTTATCACTGCGAGTGCACGCATGGGGTGTATTGTACCTCAGTGTTTGTGTTTCATTTGATAAATTGGTGAAATGCAAGTTCTTTTAAGGGTGATTCTTTTACCGGATTCTTTTGGACATACATATTTTCTATCCTCAATTCTAAAATATTCTCGTGAAGCGTAAACTGAGGATCCCTTTTCAAGAATATTGCGCGCACGGAGGAGTGTAAAACTTGGCGTAGTAAAATATGGAGAAGAAATGCAAAAAGCTAAAACTTATTTTTTTTTTAAAGTACGGTCGAACTTCGACCACTGACTGCATTTAAACCTAAAACACCAAGAAATGAGACACAAAAGAAAATCAATTGTTACTCGATGCCGGCGTCCTTGTGTTAGTCAAAGGTTTAAGAACTGAAAAAATACTTGAGTGTACAAGTGTTTCTTACAACTATTAAAGATGTATACTGTAATAATTAAATAATTAAAATATATAAAAATCTTGAAGGAGAACACGATCTTAAAAAATCATACTTCAATTAGTCGTATGTGCCGTGTGGTTTCCGGCCTAAGAATAGAACCACCCATACTCATCCCGCGGGTGACGTAAGAAGCGACAAAGGATCTGGAGGATGTGCAGCAGCATCCTACGGTGTAATACCAAACCACGCTTGCCCAGCGTGGCGATTAAGGGCAAATACCTTCTAATGAGCGCATAAAATAAGTGATATGCGTATGAGAAGAGGCCTAAGTCCAGCAGCGGACGGATACAAGCTGTGAATGTATGTATATATGTCATCTCATCTGCCTAGCCTTTTCCCAACTATGTTAGGGTCAACTTCTAGTCTTACCGGATGCAGCTGAATACCAGTGTTTTACATGGAGCGACTGCCTATCAGACCTTCACAACCCAGATACTGGGTTACCCGATACCCCTTTGTAAGACTGGTTGTCAGACTTTCGGGCTTCTGACTAGAGTGTAACGACTGTAAAAGATCTACAATTATCAGCCGGGGCTTAGCTTAGCGTGCTATCCGAGGCACGGAGAGTCATAATTAATTTATATCGCACATAACTAACGAAAAGTCAGAGGTGCGCGCCTTGGGTTCAAACCCGAGAACTCTGACTTGCCAGTCAAACGGTCAAACCATTAGGCTATCACGACTCGAATGTATGTATATACATACATATGTACCAGTATGTAATGAAATGGTACCTCGGTAGATATAGAAATAAAGTAGATTTTTATTACGGGAATGTCAAAGAATTCCTAGAGCTTACGCTTTATATTAATATTTATATTTCCTCGAGATGCAGAAAAGATCTAAGTACTGCGTACCTCAATCCGTAACAGGTACAAAGGTTTCGTAATAGGAACGTGGTAGTTATCTTTTGTAAAGCAAAAATATCAAATATCTAACAACCGGAACTAGCATTTTTCTCGATTATAAAGGCTCCTTTAACTTTAATTAAATAAAACCGGTGCCAGCAACGTTTGACTTACCTATTCAACGGTAATATTACTAGACTATTGCAAAAAGTAAGCCTAGGAAACCGGTTACATTTCCAACCGGTAAAACCATAAATACATAAATAAGGATTTTAATATTTTGGTTTTGTTCACAATAACCGATATTAAAGTTTTTTTAAGGTTAGCGCTCATTTTCCGGTTTTTGTATTCGATGTTTCGGCCAATTTGAGCAGTGGGGCTTGACTAGGTGTCTTGATTTACTTTCTTACTACCGCAGATTGTTGTGTTAAACCGTTTTTTTGGTAATGGAATGAAATCATTATCGTTTTTAGTCGGAACTCTTTATGTTGTGGTACAAATAAAAACCGGTGTTTTTGCTACCGGTTCTAGGTAGGTATTTCTGGATACTGATACTAGTACTAATATAAAACAATAACTATTTCATAAAACGTATTACGCAGTAAACTTGACAATGAGAAATATGGGTCGCTTTGAATTTATTCAGCTGAATATTTGTGTGACCGCATAGAATTCCACTTTCTGACGCTTAATTCAATATATGCTGAAAGCTGTATGTTTTAATAAACATCTCTGAATATCATTGTCATCCTTTGTACCTGGTTCTCTGAAATTATTCTATTGTTGTGAACGGAGAGTTCCCAGTATCTAATAATTGTTTTACCGCAGACATTTGTCGTCGTTTTAGGTATTTCAGTTGTAATATGTTGCATAACACGAAATATGACGCAGGTTTTCCGTGTAAATTGACTAAAAATAGTCAATGTAACAAATAGAAAATCTTTTTGTATTTTGTAAATGCATTTTCCAATTTTAACTTTAGTTCAATTTAAAGTTAAAATCACAGAATTTTAAATAATAAGTAATTTAAGTCACCATTTTTTAAAAATAAGAAACAAAAAATAAATAATTAAATCAGTCATTAACTGTCCCACTGCAGGGCAAAGGCCTGTTCTCATTCAGAGAAAGATTGAACATTAATCACCACGCTAGCTCACTGCTTGTTGGCGATTTCAGACTATTAAGTTTATGTAGGTTATGTATTAAAGTTTAAGTAGGTTTCCTTACGATGTTTTCCTTCACTGTTAGTCAGTGGTGTCTTAGATTAACTAAGAAAGTACTTACTTAATAATGACATTAGATCAGTCATATTGACCCACACCCACATGCTTCAATAGCGGTCCATAACCAATGCGCTACCAAGACGACATCTAAACAATAAACAAAACAAATACAAAATATAAACAAAAAAATATGTAAATATAAATATAATATAAATAATATAACGGAAATTTAACAAAACAAAGGCAAACATTTAATTGATTTTATTTAGATGTACCTAATTAAGATTAAACTTCGTTTAGGTACCTATGTTAGTGAGCTCGGGGTAAAACCATAAAAATATTTCTGCCGTGGTTTAAATTATTCCGGGATACAAAACCGGTACAGCCTATGCGGCCTTCAAGGGTTGCACACCTCTATAAACTAAAGCTGGGTGCTTATTCTGACAGATTCTCAAACAGTTACCTACTATTTTTTAAACGTTTGAAAAAAAACATTAACATACATGCAGATTAATATTTTTTTTTTAATAATTCTCAATAATAGCAGGCTCCAGAAAAACGAAAACGAAGTTCCAGATATACATGTACAGTTTTCGTAAAAACTTACAACGTTATGATAACTTGCAGGTACTACGAAACCCTTCACTGCGCGAGTCCGACTCGCGCATGGCCTGTTTTTTTTTATATTACCTAAGTATGCTTTTTAGAAAAATCTTTTATTCAAAAGCAATAAAGAATTTGATTGAAATAGCTTTCATACTTCTTACAATCTAATACTTTACAAGAAAAAATAATATTAGTCAGAACAGACCATCAAATCATTTTAACTTCAAAGGTAAAGTATTAAGTTAAGCTTATTAAGTGATCACGGACTCTCGAGCCAACCTTTCAGGTTCATTAAAATTTCTCCTTTTTGTCACCAATGCTTTGCGAAGTTGCATTCCCTCCGGGATACGACGAGAAATTTATAAAATCATTTCTGTGAAAAAACTAATTTTCTGCTACTGTAGAAGGAACTAGATGCGAGCTAATCTGATTATGGTAATTTATTGCAACTAGTTTTTTTCATTTACACGACACCCGCGGGCTTCAATGAAATATTAATGTGAAATGAAAATTAACCGCATTGAAAAATACAACGCATTGAAAATGTACAATATGTTTTCCTTTAATCCGTGTTTTATTGAGACATCAATTAATTATGGTTGCGATTTTACTAGGTACCTATTTAATTGAAGCTCTTCATTTGTATGTTTTTTTAAGTTCTGTTAGTTGTACGCTGATTCTTGAGAGCATAATTGTAGAATAATTGTGCTTGTTCTGAAGTGGTTGAACAATGCTTTTATGTCAAAAGAACAATAATTTTAATTCTGTGATTTTCCATGGCGTTATTAATGTCCTCGTAACCGAATCTCGGTCACAACGGCGATTAGCTAACTACGCAGCAGGTATTGCAAACACAAGTGCACTTTTTTTCCTCAATCTCGTACTCCGGTGGGATGGGACGGCAATCCGACACTACCGGAGAGAGATAAGGCGCACGGCCGACGGCTTTATGTTATTTCTGAGCTACGGAGCGAGGAATATTTTTTTTAATTATTTTTTTTAGGTTCCTTTCTCTGGCACTCGCCCGCCGGGTATCTTGGACCCTATTCCCAATACCTATGGGCGACTATATTTTAATTTTTAATATATATTTTAAAATGTATTTTATATGTCATATAGTTATTTGATTAATGATTTTTATAATAGGTACATAACTTGCGAAAATTTTGTTTAGGGTCCGAAACCTGACTCTATCCGGGCTCTCTATCTATCCGAGCTCTGACTCGGTGTAGTTATAGGTATCTATTTAGGAATCGTGGGTCTCGTTTCAATTATACCTCAAATGTGTTACTTCTAGAGATCATCTAAGACTATCGCAGCCTCTTACTAGAAGTTCAATATAATATACTTATTATTACGTCAGTATTGATGCGTGCTTTATGCAGTGTATACCTAATTATACAGAGAAAAAATAATTGATTTATTATTATCATTTAAAGCATATTTCTTATTCTAATTCATCTTTCTTATATTTCTTTGATTTGGCTATAAAACAGAGAGAAACGAATACATAATACTATACCATACACTTGGATTTATGCTTCAACGCTTAATACCTTATAATAAAATTAAAGGATTAATTATTTTTGCATGCTTTATTCTTTAAATCTCCTGAAGCCCCACGAAATAAAGATTAGTCTTGAAACTGCGATTCATCGCTGACATGCGTACTGTAACGATAAATATTACCACAACACGCTCAATATTTATGACAATCCGCGTGCGGCCATTCTGGAATGAGCAAATCTAGAAATCCTTTTATCTATATTGAAATCTGTAAACACACAAGTCTAGACGCTCAAAAATACAACAATATTGAAATAAACATCTGCGGAACACTATACATATTGAACGTGTTGCCGTCGCGTAATATTTAAGTGTGTGTTAGTAAAGTACCTACTTTACGGGTTACCTTTACTGTAAAACCCGAATGTAGGCCACCCTGACTCGAAGTTCGAAGGGGCTGACGCATGAGCCATGCGCAAACGAAGTGAACGAACTAAACCCGTCATACCGTTCATGTTCGGTCTCTTCCTGACCACAAACACAACATAGAAAGCGGGGCTTTGGTATTCAACATCTCTAATTAATTTAATTGTAATTTTAGTTTTGAAGCAGCATCTGGGGGTTTACTTTTGAATTACGAACGCATCCTAATCCAATGATTATTATTTTTTTGCTTTTTTCGTCGGCTTTAAGTACGTTGATAATTTTCCGTCAGTTTATAATAATTATTAGACTGACTTTACCTATTTCTTTCTGTTAACTTAAATATCTTGATAAAACTAGTAGAAATAAAGAGATAAAGTAATATTTTTCAAGAAATTTCGCATTTAAAATATTTTTACGAATATTTTTCGTAACAAAAGAGTTACCCGAAATCATTTGTTTATTGTTACAAATGAATCAATTTAAAATTTAATACGCAGGCAATAAATTGTCTAATTGCGTCGTGGCTCCAATATCTAGCTAAAATATTTACGATATTAAACAGGGTTAATGAAAATTGACAACTACAAATTATCTAATGGACACTGGATGTAGTTGTGGACAACTAGTGTCAACACAACAAAGTCTGCTTAATTGTAAGCGACAAATTTGAAAGTGTTCGAATTATTCGTGTTTGCATTCTTAGTGAAATGTAAGATTTGATTGCGTTTGCAATAACAAAATTAATTATTTATTTCCACATATAGGTACATATACCTATCTTTATAGGCTACCCAATATACCTAAAATATGTGGAATAAGTCTTTACCTGTGTACCTTTTCTACATTTAAGAATACAACGTGTATTAGTTATTTACGTGTAATAACGTTAACGTTAACAGAAATTGTATGTCCAGTATTTTTTACAAAAATTTTAATCAAATTTATAATACAAAACAAAATTGACACCGGAATATTCTATTCATGCATTGGTGATGAAAAGTTCAGTAGAATTATCCAATAAAACTTATAACTTATAACAACGTTGACGCAAATGCACGTCCGAATGCGCGTAGCTGTATAAGGAACTTGCAAATTTTGCGCAAAAATACTATTTGGTTATGACTTGTTGTTCAAGAGTAGGCCCCTAGGTTGTTTAGGTTAGGTGAAATGCATAATTTGGAACCATAATATAAAATATTCGGATTTTGGCCTAATTCCTAGAAAAGAAGAAATTGTACTTTTTATTTTTTTTATTAATTTGACAACATTAAGCACTATTTAAATTAGAAATTTCTTTCAATAGGCCTGATATAGGAAAGGTTGTGTGAGCCAAAAATAAATGGACGTTTCTTATCACGTGCTTAGCCTTAGCGGTATCGCTGTCACTGTCGCACAACTGTCAAACTTCAACAGCAAAACAGAGACGGGAACATGTCTTCGTTCGTCAAGATGTTTATTTATCTTAGCCTGAGTGTTTTTTTTTAGTGCTTCGTTTTAATTTCATCGGTCATTGAAGTATATTAAATCAATTCATAACACCCACAGCCAATCTCTCTCCGGTCGTCTCGAATTGCCGTCCCATCGGACTATGAGAGTGAAGAAATAGAGAGTGCTTATGTGTAAATAGGTGGACTCTGCTGTGATTGGAATTGTGATCGAAATTTGGCCCGGGGGCAACTATGGTATTGTTATTCATAATGGGTGATTATCAGGGGCGTGCAGTTCATATAGGCAAAAAGGCATTGCCTACCCTGACAGCTACAACGGAGAAGGCAAATTAGTGAAACTAAGAAGGATTTGTATATTGTGCCTACCCTGTCGAAAATGTCTGTGCACGCCCCTGGTGATTATGAATAAGAATACTATAGTTGTCCCCTGCCCGAATGCAATTCTAGCAAAGCCCAGTAATTTTATTAATTTTTTCCGTAACATAACATAACATAGACTCACGCCTGCATTTCCCAGATGGAGTACGGCTATGTTATAAGCCCCATGTAATAGGGGGCGAACTTATTGCCATTAACCAAGCACAATTCCAGACTCTGTGCTGTTACTGAGAATTTCCTAATGGAAAAAACCCATCAACACTTTGCCCAACCCGGGGACCGAACCCAGGACTTCGTGCTCAGCAGTCGCGCTTGCTACCGCTAGACCAACGAGGTAGCCAGTATTTACTTTTTATTTTAAAACCGCGAGTATTCGGTACCGGTCAGTATCGGATCTAATTACTTGAGTTTTGCAATATTTGTAATGTAATAATTCACCTCTGCCTATCCTAAGCGGAGGCATAGTACGTCGTTCTAGCTTTGGTACTTAAAAATATAATATTTACGCCTGGTATTCTCTAACCACAAACTCCAAAGACTAGGTCACGATTAGCGTTAACATTGACCAACACCTTAAGTACCTATAATTAATACTTATCAGTCTTTGATCTATCACGTGACTTATCTCTCTACGGAGAACTACGCAGGAGATATTATAACGCACAAGTCTGTGCGCGAACACAGGTGTACTCATAATCCAATGGAACGGCAATCCGATACGACTGGAGAGAGATCAGGCACAGGGTCAATGGCTTTACGAGGTTTCCGAGGCACGGAGTTACTAACAACTTTCTAGAAGTCAGAAGTTTACGTCTTGGTTTCAAGCCTAAGACCTCTGACTTGCCAGTCAACGGCCACTACCACTACCACGACTCAAACTCCTAGTATTATCCTAGTAAATTATTCAACTACTCCTTAAACCATCTTAATAAATAATGACAAGATAGAAATACGTATATTGCCCAAAATTTTAAAAATTCCGTCGACCCGATGGTAAGAGATTACCGCTACACATTTTTAATGAATGATTGAATACGATTTACAGGCGCGTTGCCAATCTTTGAGATGGTAGATACCCCTCTAGAGGGGAAGGTGGGGCTCCTGTGCCCTTACTGACCGAACGAAATACAACAGTACGAATACTGTCATTTCATTCACCATTCTTGCTGAATTTAGGCATGGCTCTACGACTCGACATTTGTTAAAGTCCAGTTATAATTATTGTATACGCTGCAGGATTTTTGTATTCATAGATAATTATTTGCTTAATGCTTAATTTAAATGCCCTTAATAGAAGATTCGGTACACCGCGAAGCTGAGAAGGCGGACAAACCCAATGTCCCATCTAGATTACTAAGTTTAATATTATCAAAAGGTACTCTAATAAACCAGAATAATTTTAAAAATGGAATTCAGAATTAAAACCGTTACGGTAAATGTTAAAATTCCATTTTCAAAATGTAATAGTTCCGTGTCATCGTACGTTTTGGCTTACTTATTCGCTTCGGTTACATGAAATCAATAAAAAGTATTCGCATATTTTCAACACAATCTTAAATCTAATGGGCGCAAGCGAATTAGTGTTAAGTCCGAAGTTTAAAAAAAATACAGAACAGAGTAGAATTTATAAAAAAATAAATAAAAGAAAAAACAAATAAAAAAAAACAATTTACATAAAACGAGATAATTAAATCTATTCTTTATTCAAAATAAATAATCAGTACTTACATTAAACGTCAAAACAGAGAAGAGAATTAGTGCACGAGGTGCGGTCAGAGACTTCTGTAACACTCCGAACGAACAGGTATCTTGCCGAGCAAACGCACGGGGTAGCTCAGACCGACTTAGTCAGCTTCGACCGACGACGGGCGGAGATGCGAATGCCGATGCCGAGCGTCCCACTGACTGTAACCTCCCGGGGGCGCGCATGCGTAGAAGAACTTACTTAACTTTCCCCACTTTACCCATCACCCGCTTGCAACCGAGATATTTGCACCCGATTTAATACCGCTAGCTTTTGATATCTTCTTTCCGAGCTCTTTGCCTTTTTTTATTTAGGTTGAATATGCAATGCGAATTCGATAATGATTTGACAGTATCGGATTTATTGGTTTAACAACGTTTTATAATGAAGACATATTTACAAGAAAAGAAATATTTCTACAAAGTTATTACAAAAAAAAAATCTTCTAATAATTCAGTTACCAAATCACAAATGCAGGTGTATATTTTAAAAACTGTGTTTACTGTAAAAATTTTAAAGACTGTCTTTTTCAGGCTACGTATAAGCCTGAAAATCTCCAAAAGATTTTATCTTTAAATTCGAGTAGTGTCCAATTTGTAGGATCGGTTTTTCGACAGCTATGAGCGATCCGTACAGCCACGTGAGTGCTTTGAGTGAGTGTGTGCCAATTAAAACTGACTCGAGTCGACCGTTGCTGCGTTTTTCATTCATTAAATTTGACAGCCAGAAGTGGACTGCAGTATGGCCCGTAGATTGATTGATATAAGGGTGAAAAGGTAATTGGAAAAAATTGTAGTATTTTTTTTTCTCTTTGCAATATCGTCCTTTTAACACTACATTTTGAATATATGTATAACGACATTACATTATGTGTACTTACTTCAAAAATCCAAAAAGCGATCTCGAGATTACTTTAGAATTATTTTTTTGTACACAACTTTAGCGATTCGTAGAGGTCAAATCTATTTTTATTTTTCATTCATTTTTAAACATATAAAATACATTTTTTTAAATATATAAAAAATAAAAATATACATTTAAAAATATAAAATATAGTAGCCCACCGGTATCGGGAACATTATTATTATTAGCTATTCTTATCATTATTAGCGTCAAAATATTACACAGCATTGTTAATTTATCCAAAAATTACCCGCATCACAGGCCATTTCATACAATTTGTTCGCAGCTGCAAAATGCCGCACGATATCGCGGTCAATATCAACACTACGTCTCGTTTGCGGCCAAAATCCCTACTGGATGTTGCACCCGATCGTGTCTACTACGAGACAATTTAAAACAAAAAATTACCTACAAGAAGATTGGATTTTTCGGTCATCTTTTTCATATTTTTAAACGATTTTATTTAGCTTGACCTGTTTATTATTTGGTTCAAATATAGTAATCGATATTTTACCCCCTTTCTGTTGACAGATTGATCTGATATTTGGTACACGGCTTTAGTTTTGATGACAAAAACGTTTTACGTAAAAAAAAATTACTTATATTATCCATAAAAAGCTTATTCAGACTTTAATAGCAAAAAATACAAATTCGGTGTAGCCGTTCTTAAGTAATGCCTTTACTAACAGCATTCCATTTTCATTAAAGTATAAGATAGAATATTATGTATAATATTTGTGTCATATTCAGTTCACTTCCCACCCCTGTTGATCGACAATGGCAGCCCGTGTCCGTGCGAACACGTTCCGTTCACGTTAGATAGTTATGGACATGTTTAGATAAATATCGAATCTGACAGGTACAGTGACAGTGATATTTCATAGGCAAGTCTACGACAGTGTTACCTTTTTTTTACTATTTATAGTATTAGTCCTATATTTTTTCTTAGGCCGTAACAAATGGGTTAAAAACAAATTGCAAAAATTACCATTAGACATTCCAGGCATCTCCTCAAGACGATGTAGAAAGGGAACTTGAAATTTGATAGATGCGGGCCGCAATTATTACGATTGTTGGTTAGTGATGTTTAGGTACAGCATTGCCATGGTATAGCAAGTGGGTTTAAACCCCGCTCATAGCCTCTTTTTCAGTTTCACTTACGTGCGTACTTACGTAAACTTTCAGTTAAACTTTACAGTAATATAGCTTAAACATCAGAACAACTATGGGGTACAATTTATCAACATACCACACTGGCAAAGCCGCAGGCAGAATCTAGTATATTATATTTTAAACTTCAATATTTAAAACAAAAACATGTTGCCAACGAGGGGTTGTTGGTTTCTTTATCGAAGCGACAGAATAAAAAATCAACGTAATTTTTAGACTAGAGACAGTTTGCTAGAAAAATAAAACCATATGAGCGAAGCAGGAGAAAAATCCTTGTAAGTACCCGACCACAGGATTTTCAATAAAATCAGAATCTCGGCTGAATGAAGTATGATTTTCTCTAGCGGGAAATGAAGTATTCCCCGCGGAATGTCGGTGAAATACCGCTCAGAGGCGACCGACAGCGTCGCTTGAAGCTTTACGCGCTGCACTAGCGTAGGAAAAATATAGTTCTTTCATAATATTTTAATGACCCCTGGATGCAGGTGTTTTAACCCTGTTTTTTTTTTTTTTTTTTTTTTTTTTTTTTTTTTTTTTTTTTTATAGACTCACGCCTGTATTCCCCAGAGGGGGTAGGCAGAGGTGTGCAGTACACCCACGTTTCGCCGGCTATTTTATAAGTCCCATGTAATAGGGGGCGAGCCTATTGCCATTAACCGGGCACAATTCCAGACTCCGTGCTGCTACTGAGAATTTCTTAATGGAAAAACCCAATAACACTTTTGCCCGACCCGGGGATCGAACCCAGGACCTCGTGCTCAGCAGTCGCGCTTGCTACCACTAGACCAACGAGGCACTATTTTATTTTAATTGCAGTAAATTGTACCTAAAACAAATTAGCGAATTTATTTGCAAATATTAGGACTTATTTTTAGTTTGAGCTATAAACGGTTACCAAAATGCCATGAAATCAAAGTCTTAGAGCCGATTTCACCAATGACACTAAACACGATCAATGAAGTTAAACTCGGTTCAAGCGTTACGTACCTTTTTTTCTATTTAAAGAGAAAAAAAAATGTAAAAATGTAATAATGGAAAAAAAAGGTGGCAACCCTAATTATTAGTTTATAAAAAACAGGTGGCACATAAGTGGTAATTACCATGAACCTGGACTGAACGGTTAATTATAAAGTAATAAGTCCGTGTTTCCAATTAAAAAATGTTTACTGATAATTTTAATTCATCTGTCATTGACGACGCTTGCGAAATGATAAATGATCAATTATTTAATTGAAATTACGTACAAATATTACAATAATTACCTTTTCACGATTGATTCTTTCATTCATCTTCAATGTGCGAGCGAGATAGCTGTATATTAAAAGACACCTTAAATGCTTTATTAGTTAATCTAAGATACTACTGTCTAATTGCCAGGAGTAAAATTGTATAGTAAAGTGAATTTGCAACTTATATAATAATATAGGGTTGTTGAATAAAATATTGTTCAGAATTATAGTCAGAAAAATCCTTCAAAATATTCCTTAAAAAATATCCTATAAAAGTGTAAGTATATTAAATATAGTTAGTATACATGCATTAACAATGAAGATCTCATCATCTTTCTAGCCTTATTATTTCCTAACTTTGTTGGGGTCGGCTTCTAATCTAACCTAATACGGTTATCTACGGAGCGATTGCCTGTCTGACCTCCGCAACCCAAAGGGACACGATAGTTTTAGGTTAAATCAGTTGTCAGAATTTTGTAAGGGTACTGACTCCCTATACCTATCGACTGTCAAAGATCTTCATGACAACCGGGGCGAACGGCTTAACGTGCTTACTGAGGCACGGAGTAGGTGATAATTAATTTGTTATTCAGAAGAATAGTCAGAGAGTCGTGATAGCCTAATGGTGGTGACCGTTGACTGGCAAGTCAGTGGTCTCGGGTTCGAACCCAAGGCGCGCACCTCTGACTTTTCGTAAGTTATGTGCGTTTTATAAATTAATTATTCTCCGTGCTTTGGATAGCACGTTAAGCTGTTGGACCCGGCTGTCAATTGTAGATCTTTGACAGTCGTTACGGGTAGTCAGAAGCCCGAAAGTCTGACAACCAGTCTTACCAAGGGGTATCGTGTAACCCAGTGTCTGGGTTGTGGAGGTCTGATAGGCAGTCGTTCCATGTAAAACACTGGTATTCAGCTGCATCCGGTAAGACTGGAAGCTGACCCCAACATAGTTGGGAAAAGGCTAGGCAGATGATTCAGAAGAAAAGTCAGAGGTACCACTAGGCTATCACTGCTTATACTATATTGCTATTAACAACAAAGACCTACCAGCTAGATACCAACGATTCTATTGTGAACAAACTTCCATATTTCTAGTTTAATAGAAATGAGACAGGTCACGTTTCTCATTAAACGCCCACCTTTAAATCTTCCTTTCAATTTTACATTTATAAATCTAAACTCGAATTGTATTGATAAAAGATTCATCTTCATCTATTCCAGGTTGTTGTGTGTAAAACTTGTTTGATAAAAAGTACCTATAGATTGTTTTCTATGGTTTTTATAAGACTTTTAGTCTTTTATTTTTTCTGAAAAACAAAATTGTAATGTAAAAATCTTATGAATTTCTTTTTATTAATAAACTCTTATTTAGTCCTCCTGATAGCTTAGAGGTGGTGATCGTTGGCGCACCTCTGACTTTTCGTAAGTTATGTGTGTACATAAATTAATTATCACTTACTCCGTGCCTCGGAAAGCACGTAAATCTGTTGGCCCTGCGCCTGATCACTCTCCGGTCATATCGGATTGCCGTCCCATCGGACTATGACAGTGAGGGATCTGAATGCACCTGTGTTTGCGCACACACTTGTGCACTATAATATCTCCTGCGTAGTTGGCTTATCTCTGTTGAGTTTGGCCGCTGTGACCGAAATTCGGTCTGGAGCACATCATCATCATTAATAAACACGATTGAAAATGGACACCAAAAGTATTATCATTTTAATTTTTTTTCATCAATTTGTTTTGTCAAATTAGTAGTTGATTGCGAGAGGTTTGCTATCCTATGATGAGGGGTTCTATTCTACTATCTACGGTGACCATAATCAGATCATGATAATATTCTTACGAGACCAACCGTAGAGTATCTACACTCTTTCAAACAAAAAAAAAACTAAAATCAGTTTACTAAATCGGAGTAACCGAGTGTACAAACACATAATTGAGCCTTCATTTTTTTTCAATTGGTTTAAAATAAAACTGTTCTCCATAATTGTGTAAATAGAATATATTTGTTTCTCTTCAAATAAGAGTCTAGTTGGTAAATCATACTTCAAAGCGAAACAAATGCAAACTGATAAATAGACCTGTACAAACGTTGACAATTTAAAGTAATTATTCCACTTAGTATCAAAGGAAAATAATAACATGCTAGAACATTTTCTTGTTATTACTTATGTATAATTTACCTTTCAGAAATAACTCAAACAACCTCGTTTCAAAGAAATGCCAATAAAAAGGTTCATTACATGGAAAAGTACGTCGTGCAATTAAGTTACCTAAGGATCCAAGATTTGCGTCCTTCGCACGTACAATCCTTCAAGGTTTGTTTATACATTTTTGTATGCAATTGCATTTTCTATACCTGTTCTAAAAGAAGTATATTTAGCTATAATATTTGATATTTTCAGCGAGTCGTGGGCGCAAAACCAAAAATTGGTATATATAAAATAAAATATAAGATAGTATATTAGCTAGTTAGATAGTAAATAAAATATGAGATAGTATATTAGCGAGTATCCCTGCCTTAAACATACAGTTGCCATAACGCGGTGCAGCATCTATGCAGTTGCTAAATCACCAATTGCTGAAATAAGTAATATCGTGTGTGCTTTAGCCCTTTAACACAGAATAATAAACATACAGTACGGAAACGAAGTACAAACGCTCGAAAATGGCATACTCACACAAATATGCGCAACGACGCGTTCGTTGATACTGCGAATGACTGCGAGTACCACGACGTTCGCTTAGGAGTCTCGTCATCACGCAATATTACGCATGATTGTGTAAGTGTGCGGTTTCGAGCGTTGGTACGTAGTGTCCATACTGTATCTTTATTATTCTGTGCCTTTAACTTGTAAGTCCCGGTTCCAACTAGGTACGGGAAATGGAATTATATAACAGTTCCAAATGGTATTAACTACCAAGTTTGCTTGCATTTCAAGATTTAATGGGTTTGCAGCACGATTCCTGTCTGCCTTTCCTTATGTGCTCAGAATAGCCATTCTAGCTCCGAGTTCGTAATTAAATTGAGCTGTTAGTGGGAGTTGGAAGGGAACATGTTTTACACGATACAGATATTTTAACTTTAGATAAAAATATACTTACTTGATACTTGTGATCTTATTAAATCCAGTGAAATCTTATCATATTCATCTTAATTTATTGCTTTCATGTTATTTTTACGTAGGCTTACATTATTAATGTTTCAAACATGAAGCAAAATCAACTCAATTTTAATATAAGTATTTGACATTATTTGTTTGAACCACTTGCCTGCTAAAGACTAAAAATATTATGTCGTTTATATTAGGTATCTTTATTATTATTATAAAATAAATAATATGTACAGTATTATATAATTATATATATATATAAAACATCGCGCATGTTTGCAGTTGGTATGGCTTATCAAAATGTTATAAGTATAAGTATTTCATAATTTTGTTAAGTTCTAAAAGTTCATATAGATTACCTAACAGGTTGTAGTTTCAAATTATTTGGCTGTGACATGCACACGGACGGACGTATGGACGGACAAAATAATTTAGGGTGCCAATTTTGGCAAATTTTAAGGGTTGTCAAATTTTATGTTTGGACCCACCAAACATAAAATTTGACAGCCCTAAAAATTTAATTTAAATAAAACTTCATAGTAAACATCGTTCAGAAATATGAGCATAAAACTTCTTCCAATCTCCAAACTATAACCCTTAAACTTTCCTACCTTTTCAAACAATTTTTTATTGCGCTAATTGCGACTTAACCCGTTCGCTGTAGTGGGACACTTACGAACGTATACCAATGGTCGTATCGAGCTGCTTAGTACGAAAATAGGTTAATGTAAGGTTAACCATTTATTGTAGTATGCAGGCGTAACCTCCAAACGACCTCAATACTGCTTGATGATCGTTTCGAATTTTTCATTTCATTTTGTGAACTAGTTTTTGCTCTGGAAGATATGGAAAACCATTTTTTTATTGGGCTGTGCTTCGTGCAAACTTTACACTCTTATTAAGCTCTGATTATTGGTTTAATATAAATAATTGTTCCCGTTTCATTATATTAATTGATATCTGTATACGCCCCACGTTGGGCGCCACTATATGCGCCAATTTAAGGCTGTGTTCCTAAAAAACATTTATATTTACTAACATTTATTATTTATATTCACTTAATAAAACACAAGAAGCAACGGTAAAAAAAAATAGAGATGCGGGCGGCGCACGTAAGGAACTGACAACCTCTCTACAGACTTAAGGGTGTGATCCATTGGCGAGTAAAGTCTTTGATACGCCAAAACTAGCAAGCGGTAATAGTCGCGAATATGGAGCACCTACAAAATCGCAGTATTTAAATTACGCGGTTTGCTTCGTTGACTTATAAGGCATGCTTGACATCCTAAGACTGCGGTATAATTATAGCCGGCTCGCCAATGGATAACCCGCTTTACATCATCCATTAAGGTTCACCATGTATCTTAATGCAGACTCGATACATAATCCTAATTAAATTTTAATATACATAAGTGTTAATGAAACAACTTTTTAACGGATACAGACAGTCTGCCTGCGACCACGAGTGCTGCAAAGCACTCAAAACGTCACGTGTGTTTGAAAATAAACATTTACGTGAGTTATCCATTAAAAAGTTGTTTCAATATGTTAAACGTTCGCGAAAGTTTGAGACTATAGATATTTATTACATTAGTGCTTTTTTTTTAAGATTTTTCGACGAGTCCAAAATTTAAACTAAAAATCTTAAACCCTATCCACGAAAACTTTTGAAACTGAAAGTATTAAAATAATATTATTTGTTTAAAAAAAGAAGCGTTTCAACAAAACTATCTACAGTTTTCATCAATCTATCATTCAAGCTAGGTAGGTAATGATTCATGATTACCTAGAATACTCATTACCTCGTAACGTGTATCGTCGCCATCGAATAAAATTGTACGCGTAATTACGGTGTAGCGTAACCTATTGGACATAATGATTACAGCTCTATGCAACGAGGAAATTGACGTCCTATTATTCAACTACGCTGAAAAGAAACCTTTTACTGGAAAAAATCTAGGTATTTATTAATCGTATATTGATTTTTTTTACAAGGCTACGTGGGTTTAGAAATATTATAAGAAATTGAAAAAGAGATAGAATTCGATCGGCAATGCGAGTCAACTGGGCTAGCGTAGTGCTGCCTGCGTCTTATATACATAATTATATCAAATTTCAAGTTACGAGTACTACATGCATCGTCTCGAGGAGACGTCGGATATGGTATGTGACATTTTTACAAATTACTCAACTCAGTGCTAAAATTATAACACTAAAGGTATTTATTTTAATTTTTAATTTTTTGTAAGTTATGCATTTTTAGATGATACTAAATAAGTTAGGTGGAGTTGTCTTTATATAAAAGGAGAATATTACTACTACTTTATACTATATATATTTATATTGTTTTATACTATTTTTTGAGATTTTTTTACATGTTAGCTTATTAAATGAGTCGGTTACGTTATACCTATGTCTGATAGATATTACCACACGCCTTAAGCATAGAAAGAGATTTGAAACTTTGACTGATGCTGGTAGGATAGGATACGGTAACTTAACGGTCAGAATGTCGACTCGGTACGTCGAAGACCCATCCGTATCAGTTGTTTATTCAATTTTTCTTATTAAATAATATTTGAGAAGATATTATATTATATTTACAAGTTTCTTTTTAAATCTTCTCTTACGGGATACTTACGGTATAAAAAAGGTCGGTTAGTCAAATAGCCAGTTTACAAAATCTCCAAAAAAAAACAGCTGTTCCATACATTTTGTTGAGTCATGTGAACATAAATGTATGGAACAGCTGATTTTTTTTTGCAATTTCAGGGTTGGTCCCATAATATAAGTTGTTCATAATGATGAGTTCAATGACCCCTTTTAAGGATGCTGGTGTTTTACAAATAACCTTTTTTTTTTTTGTCGTGTGGAAAACTCTTTATGAGTACCCCACCGCTAAGGGCTGGCGATGGGGTTATGTCCGACTCGCACGGACTAAAAACCACACGGTGTTCCTCCATGAACCCCTAGGCGGAAATATTGTATTTCTTAATGTTTTTTATATCAATGGTTTAATTCAAGCGGACCGTACCTATATACTATTTTACACAAATCCAAATAAAAAAATAACTTACTGCAGTGAAAAACTCCCGACACAAAAAAAAACTCAATTAATAAAAATAACACGATCAAAATCGATTAATCCGTTCGAGAGCTACAGTCTACAGACCGCAGACAGACAGATCCTCTGTTTTTGTCGAGAGTAAAAAATTAATAGCCACAAATGCTTGTCCGCGCATCACTTCAAACCTGCTGGACCGATTTTGATAATTTTTTTGCTTGCATTTGAACGGATTTCTGAATTATTTATATGGATAAATAGACTTGGTAGCGCTGGGTCAGCTAGTACTAAATAAACAATGAATTCAAGGAAGGAAAATGTGCAGGCGACAAAACAACCCACAACCCACGGTGGTTTCTTTAAAACATCCACGTTGAGGTTTACTTGAAAGCTAACACAAACGCGATCTGGTCTTACTGTATTTGCCACAACGCGACATAGGCGTTTTTATGCAATGTGCTGTAAGCTTGAATTTCATGAATATTAAGTTAACTATTTCTTAACTATTCATTAGTGTAATACCCTGGCCAGCCACTGGACCTAGCACTACGGTGCCTACAACTTAGGTCAGCATCAGAGGCCTTGCTGATGCCTAGGGACGTTTCTGCCTCTTACCAATTGTAGCGGTCCCCCGTTCCATTGGATACATAGAGGTAGGAATAAGAGTGCACCTGTGTTTGCGCGGACACTGTCGATTTTATCGTTTCGTGCACTATAATGTCTCCTGCGTAATTGACTTGACTTCTGACAACGGACTCCGATTATTACGCTGTTAACATACCAGGAAGATCAGAACTTTTGAATTGTTATCTTATCTTTATGTTGCCATGATAATATTTAGTAATTTATACATCTAATCTGAAATTAATAGGCTTCCTGTCTTAATTACGAGGTGATACGAATGAGATCCTTAACTTTTTGGTAAATTTTCTTGAAATTTACCCTTATGATGAATTTAGCTATGTGAATGTTTTCAAGAAACTACAACGTGTTGTGGGTTGTTTTTTGCACAAGAATATCTTCGTTCTTTGAGCCTAACGTATTATATGTATACATATATACAGGATGGAATAAAAATGTGTTAAATAGGTAGTTCAAGTATCAATGTCATGTTAGGTAATAATTTTCTTACACGTATATGGTTTTCTTCTTATCGTATGGTTGATGAACAACCTGGTGTCATAGTGTAAGCCTCTGACATGGCTTTACACACCATTGAACAATCTCTCAAGTGTGGGTTTCATCACGATGTTTTCTCTCACCGTTTAAGCAACTGATAATTAATTTATAATACGCACATAACTTACGAAAAATTAGAGGTGCGCGCCTTGGGATCGAAAGTACTAATAAAGACTTTATTATTATAGAAAATACAGTTTGAATCTGCATACGCTCGTGTGTAAGACAACGATTACGTTCGGGAATCAGCGGAATCGCGCGAAAAATGACCGACTCAGGGAGTCTTGTCAAATTTTAAAGTGGTTTCCATTCAGGGCTCATTGTTTTTTACCACCCAGTTTATAGATACAATTCTCTAAAAGTATATATAAGTTAGTTTGTTACTTCTTGCAGTCTTAATTATTGAACCTATTTCCACGAAATTTGGCACAAAGGCGATGTATCTCGTTCATGCCTAACGAAGCGGCACGGCAGGCCGGAGCGACCAACTTCTAGTTACGTATAGTTTAAAAATTAAACTAATCCCCATTGTGTGAATAATATAAATTATTTGTAATGAATAATGAATGATAAATATATAAAACCATGGTATTGATTATGTAGGTATTTACAAAATGCCGCTGCCGATGCCGGCCCCACACTAATACTATACACACACACTCTGAGACCGAAGCAAATACCTGAAGATTAATAGACATTTGCTCAATCGTCAGTACTATTACATGAGTAGATAAACGGATACTTACTCATGTGGTACTATGTTGACTGAATTTTATATAAAAATATTTACATTTTTAAAAAAACAAAGCTTCGGTATTGAATATTGAATAAAAAGGGTTTGATTATTCTTTAAACAAAAAATGTCGAAAGCAAAGAGCTGTCAATCCAGCGACCTATTTTAATTATTTTATTTAAACGTTGTGTTTTTAATCTTCTTTATGGTGCTATAAAAAAATATACATTTACAACGGAACGCAAGGGTTCGTTTCGGTTTGCCGCAAATATTCTAAGAGAATTATTATATGAAAGTAAAATTCTATGTTATTCTGCATTAGCATTAATATTTTCCAAACAAAAGAGAACAGACTTTGTTATTTTTGTTAGCTTCATTTGTTTTTTTTTTGTCTGATTGAATTGCTTCAGTCCACTGTTGTACGTTGGTCTTAAGGCGTGGAGTAACGCCAATGATCTTGAGCCTTTATACCCATACTACCGGCGAGCGGTTGCCCACAAGATTTACGCGTGAAAATTATGTAAAAAAATCGTTAAAAATAATTAGGAAAGTTATTTGGAAAACTAAGGCGAAGGTTATCTTGGTGTTGCATTATTTAATATGCTAATGGAAAAAAAATCTTTTAGATAGTTTTGGAGAAAAAAGATAAAAACTACTTGAAAAGGAGGGAACTTTGCATATTTATTTCTGATATTTAAAAAACGAAAAAAAATATTCTGAGCCCTAGTAGATACGCTCTAAATAGTGTAGATTAACAAAATATTTTTTGTATAAATTTATTAATAATGATTACGGAAAAAAAGCTTTTAAAGTACCCCTAATAAGACCCAATTTATATCTATCCACGCCTTAAGGTGAAAATACACGGTACGGTTTGAGTCGCAGCGAACTGAAGGTAGAACTTATCATGTATGGCAGGCTTTATAATTCCTACAAAGTGCACAGACGTGAGAGGCGAATTCAAATTTGGAATACCCAATACATTTTGTGCCGCAGTATCTTGAGTGTTGAAGTTATGCGCAAGATTGAGTTAGACGGTTTGATAGGATTACTTACGGGCGTGTTAGTAACACTCAAGATCCAAGGGCTGCTTAGCGATCTCTTTGATACGCTTGCGTATTGTATTTCTGTATATAGAATCAAAATCAAAATATTTTTAAACGGATTTATTTAGCTTAACCTGTTTAATATTTGGTTCAAATTTAGCAATCAGTATTTCACCCTCTTCCTGTTGACAGATTGATCTGATATTTGGTACACAGCTTTATTTCTGAAGACAAAACCGTTTTACGTAAAAAAATAATACTTATAGTACTATTATTCATGTAGACCATTTTAGGCACTTATGTATAGTCATAATTCTAATGTAAATAATAAGAGTGACTCTAGTTGCCAGTTCTAAGGGCATCCTATCCTATTAAGAATCTGGGATAAAACTCTATGGTTGCTCTTTTAAATAATGGCTTATATATAGTTACTAGCCGCCCCGCGCGACTTTGTCCGCGTGATTTTTCTACCAGACGCTTTTTCTACCCTACCCTACACTACCCTATGCTACTCTTTCCTAACCTTCTCTACCCAACCCCTACTCTACCCCTACCCACCCTACGCTACTCCTACCCTACCCTACTCTACCTCTACCCTACTCTTCTCTAACCTACGCTACTCCTACCCTACCCTACTCTACCTCTACCCTACTCTACCCCTACCCTACCCTTCTATTCCTACCCTACTCTACCTCTACCCTACCCTACCCCTCTATTCCTACCCTACCCTAATCTACCTCTACTCTACCCTACCCATACACTACTATACCCAAGGGGTATAATTAAATATTTTTTTCTTCGATTTTCTATTATAGGCGGAGACTAATCCAACAAATCAAAAACCATGAGAATCGGTCCAGCAGTTCTCGAGTATAGGTATACTCGAGAACTGATGACTTCAACTTTAAAAATGGCAGAATTTAATTCAAACTTTTATCTTCTATATTTTCTCCCCATACTAATTGAATATCGAGATATACGTGCATTACTTATGCCACTTTGATGTCTTCCTGTCGAATTTACTACACAAACTCCCCCCCTTCCCCCCCTAATGAGTAGAGTTATCAAAAAGCTAAAACACGTCTTATATGTTAACCGAAAAGCTAATTATCAACTTTATTGACGGATTTTTATACCTACAAACTATACTCCCCTTTTATATCTCTTTAGGTGGAAAAAAATTCCAAATTTTTTGATACACGTCTTTCTTATTTTTAGCGCATAAACTTAAAATTTATTTTTATACCTGTAACTTAAAAAATAACGAATTTTCCATACAAACTTTCACCCCCTTTTTTATCCACTCAATGGCAGATTTAAAAAAAATAAACTATGCTCGTCTTTCATCTAACAACCGAAAAGCTGAATACCAAGTTTTGTACATATAACTTTAAAAACGACGGACTTTCATACAAACTCTTATCCCTCTTTTTACCCACTTAGGGATGGAATTTCCAAAATCCTTCCTTAGTGCACCCCTAGGGTACTTAAAAAATATTGTCTCAAAATTTCAAGTCTCTAGGTCCACCGGTTTAGGTTGTGCGTTGTCTGTCAGTCAGTCAGTCAGGGTACTGTTTTATAAGTATAGATTATAGAATCTTTGATTATATAGAATATACAAACACTTATTTCTAAAAGGTATATATATAAGGTAAGTATAAATAAAGCTGGAAAAAAGATTTAAAACATTTTTCTTTTTATCTCTCAGGCAGCTTTGAAAAAAAGGATATGGCGATACTAATACGTCTGCCACCACAATATGCGGAACGGATTTTATGCGGTCAACGTAAATCTGTAACACAATTTTGCACCTTAACTTTATAGAAGTAAAAGCAATTTTTCAATGTAACTGTTCTTGTGCTGTTGAGAGTATTTATTTTTGTACTTATTTTAAGCCGTATAAACATATTAGCCGTCATTAGTAGCTTAAGATTTAAATTATATTGTGCAAGTCTGGTAATGATCTAGGAATTTTAATTAATTCGTTTACCCTTCATCGCTTTTTATTACAAAGAGCGCGTTTATCTCTGGAAAAGTGATATTATCAAATTAATAATACACTTATGAGATGAATCTCATGATTAGTATAAAAAACAAAACTTAAAAGTAAATTTGTTTACACAAAGCTAGTCTAGTATGTTTGGAAGGGAGTGTTCCCCGAGCGCGGAGGTTGGAGCAGAGCTCGGAGCGTGGTATTCGTAAACGAAGTTTGATCTTATATATCTTATCTTATATATCTCTTATACAGGGTTATTTTTAAAACACCGGCAACCTGAAAAGGGGACATCATAATGATGAGTTTAATGACACCTTTTCAGGTTGCCGGTATTTTAAAAAAATATATAAGGCCTTTACATCTATTGCAGACGATTCATGGCGTAATGTCTGCGAGACAGCGTTTTTGGTGGCGTTTTTTAAAAATAACCCTGTATATAATTATATTATAAGTTAAAGAGGACTGCAAATTGATAGAAGATGTCCAGGACAGAGTAAAAAGGAAAAGTTGGAAAGCGGACGCATCTTTGGATAAGACTAACATTTATTAACATTAATGTGTCATCTCATATCATCCCTTTGCTGGGCAAAGGCCCCCTGATTTCCACGTCGGTCTAGTGAGAGCCAGTGTGGACAAGCCGCTATTGGTTCCGTCCAATTCGTCCCGCCATGCCATCTCATGCGTAGACCACGCATTATTTCAAATTACTAAATAGTATAAATTAGTACTGGGTTTTCAGACTATTTTTAATAGTTTTATGTTTTATTTTGATCGCTAAATTAGTAAATTCAATAAAATATTTGCTCATAAGTACATTGTTAAGTTTATTCGAATAAATTCATTCTATTTTCAGATCAATATTTTTCTTCAACAAAAACTGTTATTCACTGTGATCCTTTTAACTGTAAAGTAACTGTATAATTAAATTTAAATGTCTTATTTTATAATTCCAATACACATTTACTCCTAGAACTCGTGTAAGGTCACAAAATCTGTATTAAAATTTAATAAAAATTAAGAAACAACGTCAAGATCAAGCGACTTTCAAACTCCTGAAGAATAATAAATGAACAAAGACGGAAAACTACGGGCACAACTTACGAGCATTTTAAATAAGTAATCCTTATTACAAAAGCTTAGAGCTCAAATTGAATCAAAAATTTTCTTGTGACTACAATCACGAGGAATTTTCGCTACTAAAATGTGAAGTTCTTGCTTAAGCTTGAAGCTTACCTTCATATTGTATTCAGTTCTTGTGAAGTGGAATAGGTAAGCTTATCATAGTTTGAATAAGATCGAGTTAAGCTGTGAAAGTGGCAGCTAGATAGATAGAACCTTCATTATTGTACACCATTTCAACAAGCTTAGAGAATATAATATTTTTTTAAAAACATGTAAGTAGGTATTAATGGGCGATGTTATCGCTAAAATCGATTTCAACCAGACAAGCTTTGGTTGGATTTGTAAGTAAAGAAAATATTGAACGAAAATAATAAGTAAAGAAATTGAGTTTTAAATTGTAATAAGCAAATCTATTTGCTTTCGTATTTGCAAAAAATAACGTTCAGATATTAAAGTAATAAATAATATTAGAATTTAAAACCTTCTATAATAAAAAAGAAAAAAAAAATCGTCTAAATACCGGCTTCCAATCTACTAGTATTGTGGAATCGCAATACATCTAAAATAATACAGCCAGAGGATCGGACTGAATACCAGTTGGAGTCCTCAAGCTTTGTGCACCAGTCAGTTTCAACTGACTCCCTATTTTCTCAGGTACGTCTATAGGTACCAATTCTTTCTTTCTTTCTTTCACAGCTTGGAACTTTTAAGCATAAAGTTGAATTCGACATTAATATGCGCACAGTCAAGTTGTGGAATTCCCTGACGGCGTCAACCCGTCAACCCTCAATGCAAGAGTAATAAGCATCTTCAAGGTATGCTTGTTCAATCGAAGACCTCGTTTGTTCTCATCTATCCTCAGCTTTCCATCAGTCGAAATCAAGGTCAAGAGCTGAAAGAAGAAGTTGAATTTTTTTTTATTACATAATAGGTCCATTATGTAATAAAAAAAATTCAACGTATTAGACATTCATCTATTTTTTTTTTACTGAACTTTAACCGTTATTGATTTTTTTTTCGGCAATCGAATGTTTAATACGTATAGTTTATAGCGTAATAATTTACAAAGCTCGCCCAATAAACCGATCATGACAAGACACGTAAACAATCTAGTGTGCAAATTATTACAAATTGGCGGGACTCCGCCTATGTTGGGCCAGTCTTATAGACACACATACATTGTGTTTCGTGACTCGATACAGGCAAAACTTGGTACTCGATGTGTCACGCGCGACGATGCATGACAGTTGCTGGTAGATGGTGGATCGCGTTTATACACCGTTGCGTATGCGCTGTTGAATGATCGAGTTTCGCACACATTGTTTCTAGTTAATGGTGTCTACTCATTACCATCATCACCATCCGGTATGGTCCATGCCGTGGAATACTTGCAACTTTCGACATGATAGCCCAAAGTTATTAATTTTAGAACACTGGCCTTCTAAACTTATTGCCATACTTTTAAAATAGCTATAACAGAGTACACAAGATGATATATTTTCAAAATAAAAAGGTTAAAAAAAAAAAACATACATACATAAACATATAAATTTATGTTTTTATATTATAAAAATTTCAAAGAAATTTGATGAAATTTGCTATAAAATATTTTGTATTATTTGTCCAGCGTGGCAATGCTGCCAGCCTTCTGGGCACGTTACCTGCAGACGACGGTGATGGGGAGGAATTCTTTGACGCCTTCGCGTAACTTTTGTATAAATCTTTAATTGTAAATGTAAATATAAGTTATATTAGTATTTAGTTTATTGTTATTTGTACATATAAGTAATTGTATAGTATAGTATTTGAATAGAAATAAAAAAAATTATTAATAAAGTAAAAAAAAAAAAAAAAATTGTATTTCAAATCTCTAAAGTCTATAGTTCAGGAGAAATTGTAATTTTAAAAGTATGATCCTAAGTTTTGATGGCTAGTGTAGTTGCTGCTTTTTATATGTAAAAAAAAAACTAAAATACCCTTTCAATTCGAATGGAATAAAATATTAATAACTCAATTTGCATGATACGTGTTGATCCCGTAAGTTGGCCGTAAATGATAGGCATGATAGCTTTACACGCTCAAGTTGTAGCGGCGTAGGCGTAATTGATAGGGAGGCAATTGAAGCCTAATAATAAAATCAAAGCAATTTTACTTTGCATTGAATAATAAACGGTTTGCAAAGGTATAATCTTATAAAATTACTAGCTGACCCGCACTACTTTGTACGCTTGATTATTCTACCTCTACGCTTTTTCTACCCTGCCCTACACCTTACGCTACTCTAGTCTACCCTACCCTACTCATAATCTACCACTACCCTACTCTACCCCTACCCTTCTACACCTACCCTACTCTACCCCTACCCTACCCTATCCAAGGAGTATAATTCCATATTTTGTCTTCTATTCTAGGTGGAGAGAAGTCCGACAATTTTCATGACTTTAAAAATGGCAGAATTTCATTGAAACTTTTATCTTCCCCCCTTAAACTCTACCTATTTGGGGGGACCTATGCTTGCCTTGAATCCATACTCTCGAATGGCTTATGTCCCGGGGCAAAATAGGTTAGTTTTATGGAATTAAACTACGGCGGTCACATATCTACATACAGTGTAAAAGCCCTTTTTTAACCCTACCCAAACTCCTACATCTGTATTTAAAATATTTAAGTGTCTTTAAATATGCGAGTACCTATAGTATCACGTTAGCGTGCTACCCCACTGCATGGCCGCATGTTAATAGAAAAAAAATCGGACAAGTACGAGTCGGACTTGCCCCCCGAGGGTTCCGTACAAATTTGTAATTTAAATAAAATATGTTTTCCTGTACTTGTAGTATACAACATTTTCATAGTTCTACCGGCCGTATATTTTTTATGTTCATTTAGAAGTTTGATTTTTTTACAACTTCAAGGAACTGTAGACCTGAATATATGGTTTAAATTTCAACTGGATACTTCCACGCGTTCCCGAGATGACGGGAACGCGTCTTGACAGAGAGACAGACACAAACAGACAAAAAACAAAGTGTTCCTGAAAGGGATCCGTATTTTCCTTTTGAGGTACGTAACCCTAAAATACTTACAACCCTTACCTTTCAACCCTTCTGGAATCGAGGGGGTGTGTTTGTTGGCATAAAGAACTGAATCGATGGCTTCTAACGCAGACGGTTCTTTTACTAGAATTTTTACACCTTATTAGACGAGCCGCAGCATTTATTATTCCCTTTTAAACAGTGAATCGACAGTTTGATTGAACGTTAGGAACGGACATATTGCAATTTAAATAATAACACACACATCGAGGAGGTGAAGTGTTTCTCCACGTCAGAGGGCGGATCCTCTCACCACAGACGGTTGTGTATCTAAAATTTTTACACCTTATTAAACGAGCTATTTATCGCAGCAGTTATTATCTATTTGTAAACAGTGAATCGACATTTAGGTTCAACGTTAGGGCTGGACGTTAGAGGAGTCGTGATAGCCTAGTGGTGGTGACCGTTGACTGGTAAGTCAGAGGTCTCGGGTTCAAACCCAAGGCGCGCACCTCTGACTTTTCGTAAGTTATGTGCGTTTTATAAATTAATTATCACTCTCCGTGCCTCGGATAGCACGTAAAGCTGTTGGCCCCGGCTGTCAATTATAGATCTTTGACAGTCGTTACGGGTAGTCAGAAGCCCGAAAGTCTGACAACCAGTCTTACCAAGGGGTACCGTGTAACCTAGTACCTGGGTTGTGGAGGTCTGATAAGTAGTCGCTCCATGTAAAATACTGGTATTCAGCTGCATCCGGTAAGACTGGAAGCCGACCTCAACATAGTTGAGAAAAGGCTAGGCAGATGATGTTAGGGCTGGACGTTAGGGTCCTAATATATCATCTTATTTTATTAAAATTCTTATTATAATTCAAATTTTTTTGTGCCTTCCGCATACCGCACGTCCGGAAACTTAAGATTAAGTGGGGTAGCACTCACTAAAAACCATCTCCCCCCTGCATGTTCCTCGCACTGTTTCGGATGGGGCCGGGTACTGCAACCGCGCTTTGCAACCCTGTCCTCAAACATTTTCAATTTCGGGGGGGCAATGTCCTCTTGCTAGGCTCTTGGACATCACCCCAACACCCTCCAGCCGCCCGCCAGCTCTTGTCAAGGTGGGTGTAGGAGGGTCACGTGTTCTGTCTAGTAGGCACTTACCCAATGATTGTACCTAATTGGGTTTCTGTAATTAGTAATGTTGTAGTGCAAATTTCGCTTATCCGATTACGGTTTGTGATAGGTAAGTTTAGTTTCCATCTTTAATTCACAGCGGAGCTGGTGTCCTCCTTATCGGATTACAGTAACAGTGGCTAATCTCAACAGAGACTAGCTGCTAATATGAAGTGCACAAGAGTGTGCGCAAATATGCACTCTTTATTGATCACTCTGGTCTGATGACAATCCTTCATGAACGGAGAATTAGTCGTGTTCTGAGAGCACGGTGCAGTAACATAAATTTATAATACGTATAAACCGAAACCCTTTACGAATACTGTCCTGGACGGTGCGTCGCACATACGCCTCGATTCTATTGGAATTGAAAATCAAGAGAGTCCTATCGTGCAGACGGTCTGCACGAAAGGACTGTCGGTGTCTGTTCCTAGGACACGTGGCAAGGAAGGAGCCTGATAACCTGGAGAAGCCTATCGTGGTGGCTTTGCGTGGAAGGAAAACGAAGCCGTGGTAGATCTCCAACACGATAAGCATTGATTGCCTAGTGGTATGACCATTGAACTGCCAAATGAAAGGTTATAACGCACTGATGAGTGAAAATGTGAAAACCAAGAGAGCAACAATAACAGACATTAGTCTGTTTAACTACAAACACAAAAGTAAAACCTCCTCCTTTTTGAAGTCGGTTAATAATAAAGTACAACAAAGTTTTAAAACATACATTTCACAATCTAATACAGCATCATCATTAAATTAAATTGTGTTAAGTAAATATACATTTCTGCGTTAAAATATTGTTCATTTTATACCCCGAGGCAACCGCAACGATCGCTACACAGGCTCAGAAGCAAGAGGAGTTATTAAAATGTTATAATGTATATTAATTTAATTAAAAAAGAGCGGCTTTCAAGTCCAGCCGCTCATTTGCAAGAAAAAAACTCTGGCAACATAATTTTATAGCCATATTTCTGATAAATATGGCAATATTTTTTTAAAGTGCGAAGATTACACATTATTACAAGAAATATTTGTACCTACAAGTAGAGCATACTTACATATAGTTAACATGTTAGTGTGTATTTAATATCCGCTATTCTTCGACTGACTCAATAGGTCAATGATCCAATCCTATATTTTAATTAAATTAAAAATATTTTTTTCCGATTGTTTTTTTAAAATCTTCATTGACAATGTCTTCACGTAATTCTAATTACCAAGTTAATTTGTGTTTAAATAGACATCTTAACCACAGTATAATATTACACAGGTACACGTATTATTTTACTGTGTTTAATCGTAATTTAAAAACTAAAATTTAACGAGATACCTCCGCATTTGAGCTGTACATAACATACAAATTCTACCTATATAATGCATACAGCCGACTGCAGATGGAAGCAACAAAAATTCTATACGAAGTCGGAATGAATACGAAGTTTGAATAGAGATTTTTTCATCTCACTACGGCGTTCGTAATCAAGTTACTATTGATGAATATTTTTCATTTCATTTTCCCGCTAGCTTGACACAATTTTTTACGGAAGATAGAAATTATTTACTCATCATCTGCCTAGCCTTTTCCCAACTATGTTGGGGTCGGCTTCCAGTCTTACCGGATGCAGCTGAATATCTGTGTTTTACATGGAGCGACTGCCTATCAGACCTCCACTACCCAGATACTGGGTTACACGATACCCCTTGGTAAGACTGGTTGTCAGACTTTCGGGCTTCTGACTACCCGTAACGACTGTTAAAGATCTACATTTGACAGCCGGGGCCAACAGCTTAACGTACTATCCGAGGCACGGAGAGTGATAATTAAATTATAAATCGCACATAACTTACGAAAAGTCAGAGGTGCGCGCCTTGGGTTCGAACCCGAGACCTCTGACTTGCCAGCCAACGGTCTCCACCACTAGGCTATCACGACGATAGAAATTATTTACAGCAATAATATTAATCGCTAGGTTGGAGATTTTTTAATAGTAGAAAAATAGAACTTTGCAAGTTAAATAAAAGCTTGCAATTACTACATTCAATTAAAAACTAGTTACTCAAACTATATATTTTAAATATAAGCGAACGTTCTAACGCAATTAATATTAAGGCAATATAATATATCCCAATTACAACTTACTGGTAAGCCCCTTTGACGACTTTAAACCAAAACTAAGTAATTAAGTAACATAATATAATTTTAACATTTAGAAATACCTCCATCAAAATGCATGCAAACATTATTTATTGCCGTCGGTAAGCAAAATTTGTTAATAACTGATTGTTTCCAAACCTCAATTTGCAAAATACATTTAATTTACAAAACCAAATATATAATTATTAAACAGTAATTTTGAATTAATGTATATTTACAATAGTGAAACCGTGTATCAAATTCTCGGATATATATCAATATTCGATATTTCAAACAATCTGACTGATGTTCTATTATGAAAATAATGAAATGGCGCCAAAACGCAATCTGCCGGATTACAATGGGCCGCCGACATTATGCATTTCCAGTATTTCATTCCATTATGACTAATGAACAAAAGCCACGTTTCATAATTATTTCAAAACTAAATATCGACATCATTTGGTTTCTAAAAGTTTAATTACTATGGAGGAACAATGAAGGTTTATGTTGAATTGTATATACTTTATTATGATCATTAAAAGTTTTAATATTCTTTTTTTTATCTGCGGCCTCAACATTGAGTAGGTATCTACTTAACTGCTTCAACAAACTCTACCGACCACGACGCACAACGGTTTTAAATCTAATATGATTTCTCGATAACATAACTCAACTAAATTGACACAACTATCCTCCTAACTAAATTTTGGTCATAGCGGCCAACCTCAACTGAGACTTGACTACACTGGAGAATTATAGTTCACGATGTTAGTACCTAGTTTATTTATGTTTTATTACAGTAGTGTTACAAAAAAAACCGCTGTTCCATACAATTATGTTGACATGACTCAACAAAATGTATGGAACAGCTGATTTTTTGTTGCGATTTCAGGGTTGGTCCCATAGTAAAAGTTGCTCATAATGATGAGCTTAATGACCCCTTTTAAGGATGCTGGTGTTTTACAAATAACCCTGTATACTCTAAGGTTTGAACTTAAAAGAAGTTCCAATAATTTCTAACGAAATTTGGCACAAAGCTGACCAGGAAGAGGCTAAAAGATGCATTTCATTCCGTAAAAGCATTTAACATTTTAAAATGTCGCCAAACAATAGTAAACAAACAAATTGCCCCAATAACGCAATTAATAATTAATTGCGTTAGATTACTAGTAGTGAGTGTGTAATTAAAAAACATTTATGTAATAATTACATGCTTGAATGTATACAAATGTCGTCTAGGTTAAAATGTTTGATTTTGTTCGAGTATGTTAAAATATTGACAAAAAATAAAACACCTAAGTAACTAAGTGACTAATGAAACTACTAATGCGTCGTGATAGCCTAGTGGTATGACCGTTGACCGGCAAGTCAGAGGTCTCAGGATCGAACCCAAGGCACCTCCGACTTTTTGCAAGTTATGGGCGAATTTTAAATGAATTATCTCTTGCTCCGTGCCTCGGAAAGCACGTAAAGCCGTTGGCCCTACGCCTTATCTCTCTCCGCTCGTGTCGGATTGCCGTCCGATCGGACTATAAGAGTGAGGGAAAAGAGAGTACATGGATTTTTACGCTAACACTTGTGCACTATAATCTCTCTTGAGTAGTTGGCTTATCTCCGTTGAGATTGGCCGCTTTGACCGTAATTCGGTCAGGATACATTATTATAATGAAAATGCGTAATTATATGCATATGCTCAAAATGTTTTAAACATTACTATTATCGAAAAACAGGTGGAAGTTCTCGTTAGCTTCGTTGTCAACTAACATTAATAATTCATATTGCTTGATAAGTTGGTAAAGTACTGTAAATCGATGTTTAAAGTACACACTACAAATATTCTATTCAAATTTTCTATAAAACTTTTACATCATGTACGAAATGAAAACCTGCTTTTAACATCGAAAAAATGTCTTTGACACTGAAAGGATTCGTAATAAACTGGTCTTTTTCATAGAAAGGCTTTTGATATTACATTTTCTGCACAAAACCTTTAGAAATCAGGCTTTGAAATCGGCTTTGAAATTAATTTCTACGCTGCATATTCTACTGTTGAGCTCTTTGGGATTATAAAACGCATCTCTACGGCAACACTGCATGGTTTTAATAGGATTGAGAGGGATAGCATGTTATGGTGTGCTTTTCATGCATTGTATGAAAGTCATTACGACGAAAGCAACGTGTCGAGACTGCCCCGTTTCAGGAGACTGGAATAAGGTAAATGTATACAATGAAAAGCTATTAAATTCTACCGTATACCTCGATATTGTTGTAAATAATTACTTTATAGATTGGAAGGCTTTAGTATTTAATATAGATTTAACATTATTATTTATTTATTTATTTATTAGCAACAATAGTGTCACTTCTCAGTGGCAGTCTCACCTTGCATTGGTTTTACTCGGACCAAATCAGGTACTACTTCCCCTCACCCCACTTTTTCGGAAATCGGTTATCAACAACACATAAAAAAGTGAAATTAGTTGCTTCCAGAGATTTATCCTATATAAAGTTCCATCCTTTCTGTACCTCCGAAGTACATAATCATGACAATATTTACATGGGACCAATCGGAGAGTATATATACTCTTTTGTACAAAAAAAGGAAAGCTCAAATCGGATCACTCATACAGTACCTAATCGGTGTACAAATATTTTAAATACGCATCGAATTGAGAACCTTCTTTTTAGAAGTTGGTTAATAAGTGATGCAATACCTAGTATTGCACTAGACGGGTGGCAGAGGAGAGGTCCAAGATGCAAGGTCATGCGGGATTTCCCGCTCTATTCCACAGATTAAACAAGGTCATGAACTCAATGTTAAGACTTTCGAATCGATATTTTCAATCTATCGAGAACTACTACGCGTATCTATGCGTCGTGACGTCACAGCTACGGACGCTACGACGTAGCAACACGATGAATAGAGATAGACAGATATTCGTAGCTTTGAGGCTGGGTATGAGTAATTATGAAGGTTTTATTACATTAATAGCGCTTTGCTTGCAGCTTCGTACGCGTCTATATCGCTAAATGCATGTTTTACACACAAACTTTCTGGAAGAAATTCTTTTAATGATAATAAAAGTCGTATAAAAATCCGTTGCGTGGTTTTTAAGAAGTAAGCTGATAAACAGACAGACGACTTTTGCTTTAGAGACTATACTTAAGTATTTGTTTTTTAAACGAAAGATTTAAGGCCCAGATACTCACTAATCTGCTATCTCGCTCTCACATTGAAGATATAAAATCAATGAATATAGTTATGAAAAATCAATCATACCAACCAAACAAACCAAGTTAAGGAGAAAAACATTACAAAGCTTCAGTAAAATTTTCAGTTAAATCGGAACAAGTTTTCATAGTGCAAAAAAAAATCCATACATTTATGTTTACATGACTCAACAAAATGTATGGAACAGCTGACTTCAGGTTTGGTTTGATTTTTTCGCAATTTCAGATTTGGTCCCATAGTAAAAGTTGTTCATAATAATGAGTTTAATGACCCCTTTTAAGGATGCTGGTGTTTTACAAATAGCAGATTACAGATAGTGACGATTTATGGCAACATAATTATTATATATTTTTAAAATTTTTATCTGCAAAAAAAAGTAAAAATACGAATTAATTAATATAGTTACACGTCTTAATTTTGCAGATAGAGGATAGCGAAAAGACCCTTTCACAAACTTTGATAGATTATAACTTAGGGCAAGGCATCATCATCATCAACGGGGCCCTTGGTGTAGGTACCCATTGTACTTTAGCAATATGCGACTGATTAATTTTTTTTTTAACTTTTCGTTTTAAATAATTATTTGAAAATTTGAAAACACAACTGATACGGATGGCATTCGAACCCACGATCTTCGACGTACGGTGTCGAAACTTACGGTACGTACAGTACGTCGAAGATCAGTAGGTATCAGTTGTTTTTTCAAATTTTCTTATGAAATAATTATATTTAATAAGCTGTCATGTGCTACATGTAAAAAAATTCACAAAAAAAAAAATGTTAAATATTTCATCGACGAAACAGAATTTAATTTTTTATTTCAAATACTAAAAAAATACTTGATTCTTTAAGCCAGGTATAGGCATTACCTTCACTTGGACAAACGAAAGGAAAAATAAGAAAATAAAAACACAAAAGCATTTTTCCCGTGCCCCAGGCGTCAGTGCAGCGAGGGAGCGCTTAAATGCGAACCGTAGGACTTTGACTGCATTTTTCTCTAAATGGTTTAGTTTGAGGACGTGCGACAGGCATTTAATTTATTAGAGAGAGAAATTCTAGAAAAATATGTTGTAAACATTTTTACGTAACAATTTTGTAATAAAATTCCTTTTCATATTACAAGTAATACTTCTATAAACTGCCACAAAAAGGCCGTAATCCCTGGATTACGGTACTTATGTTTGTGAAAGTAGCCTATAGGTATGTCATTCAACTATGTGTGTTAATCCAGATTAACTCACATTGGTGAGTTTTATTCTGGACCGATTTTCACGTGGGTGAAGCTGAGAGCTGGGACGCTACCTGCCGACGAGACTAGGTTGCCAGATACAGGCTTATCATTTCGGACATTTTTGAGGTTATGTACGAATAGAGTTACAGGCCATAGTTCTACGAAACTTTTGTTTTTGAAAAGAAAAATTATATATTAAATAAGAAAATTTAAAAAACTACTGATACATATGGGATTTGAATCTATAATCTTCGACGTCGGATGTCGACGCTAAGCCGCCGTATCCTACTAGCATCAGTCGAAATTTTAAATGTCTTTCTACGGCTAGGGCGTGTAATGTATCTATCGGAATACATTATGTATCAGACTCAGTGCTTCAAACTTTGCAGTTTAGAAGGCACCAATGCCTTATTATCAATTTTCTTCAGTTGTTTTTTTAAATTTTCTAATTAATTTATTCTTATTAACATATGCTAAAACATGTAAAAAAAAACTCACAAAAATATTATGTTGCATATGAAAATACAAAATTATTTAAAAAAATGTTTATTAACATTATTAAAAACTATTATCTAATAAACAAAGTTATTAGATAATTATTTATTATTTGTTTATTTTTAGTTTTCGAAATTCGAATGTTTATAATTATTTCTAAATGTTCTGTTTTTTAATGTGTCAACTTAGAATAGACCTTATTTGTTAGATAATAAGGTTTTAAACACTCGATCAGATTATTCTGCAATAAAGGGTGTTAAGTTTTTATTTTCGTTACGGAATTTCTTGATTCGGTCGCCGCGCTCAAAGCCCGCGATAAAAGCTATGCAATAGCTTAAAAACATATTCAGTTCCAAAACACATGCCAAGCGGTGCTGTGGTTGGCGGCTGCAGACTGCAGTGCAACAGGAATATTTGTGGAAGCTAGAGTGAATTGTTTTACGCCATATTTTATCCACAAAAATGATGCACATCCAAGCTTTGCCGTGTGTGTGCCAGCCATAATTGCGTACTCTCGATATCAGCACACAGGCACGTCTCTATATTTGAACCAATTAAACCAAAAATTCTCTATAACAGGATATTTTTAAAAAGTATCGTTTTTATCCATATCGTCATGTAATGTGGTCGCGGTGGCTCATAGTGTACGGACCCGCTTTGCAAGCACGTGGGTGTGGGTTCGAACCTGGGATGTACCAATGTCATATGTACTTTCTTAGTTAATCTAAGACACCACTGACTAATCATCATCATCATCAGCCGGAAGACGTCCACTGCTGAACAAAGGCCTCCCCCATAGAACGCCACAATGAGCGACAACTTGCCGATTGCATCCACCGGTTACCCGCGACCTTGATAATGTCGTCTGTCCACTGACTAATGGTAAAGGAAAATAATGTGAGGAAACCTGGACTTAATAGTCTGAAATCGCCAATACGCAGTGAGCTAGCGTGGTGATTAATGCTTGATCCTTCTCTGTAAGAGTAGAGGCTTTTTCCCTGCAGTGGTACAGTTACACGTTGATTTTTTATTATTATTTATTACATCAACATAATATATAGAAAGAAGGTCTAAAAAACATGACATGTAAAAAAAATACAATCTGTATTTTGCAAGAGAAAATACTTCTTCTAAGGGAAAAATTCTGTTATCTTCTTTTCGCAAAATGTAATTATGAATGATATTTATTTGGTATTTTGCGTAAAGAGAGTTATTACTAAATAGTGAGGGATGTTACCTATATCCGTTCAATGTCAAAATATTTTGTGATTTATATATTGAGTGAGTAAGTGATTTATAGTCATACCACTGGGCTATCACGACTCAACCACTTCTGTACCATATTCTTGGCACATAAGATATGTCTTAAGGTACTCGTAGCTAGTCGTAGGGTAGCTAGGCACATTCGGTTCGGTAATTTAGAAGAAATTTCTTCGGGACTTCTTTGAAAATACCGAACCGAATGTGCCAAATTTCATTTCATTTATTTATTCATTAAACAATTTTACAATCGTAATTGAATGTAGGTAGTAAAACAACAACAACAAAGATAAATCCATGAATCGACTACCTGTATGTGTAGCTACCCTTACCTATGTCGTCCACCACAAATAGGGGATTTTTTTAAAAATGAAAATCCGTTATTTGTGAATGTAAATCTATGAAACTTGGTGAAAGCGGTAAAAGAATAAAATTAAAATCAATGCAAAAGCCAAACTGACAACATAGAACATTTGTCGACATTTAAAAATGTATCTCTCGATTCCTATTTATTTTTATCATTCAAACAACAGTATCGAGTTCTAGCTTTTTTATTATTTTCTGTAGCCTCGGATAGGATGTCGGTCGAGAAACGGATGCTCCGGGCTATTACACGTTTAGTTGAGCAAACAGGCTGGCATATCGGTACCAATTGAAGTAAAAACTCTTACAATATTTTTCTTTCATTAAGTTTAATTTTATTATTTTAGTTGAAAATTTTCGCTTTGATTTTTTTTATTGTTTTTTAATAATAGTAATTTCTGTTTAAGTTGTAATTTTGTCTTTAATTATTATTATTACATATGTAGATTAGAACAGCTTTCAAGCTTTTGCATAGATTTTATCGCGGGCTTTGAGCGCGGCGACCGAATCAAGAAACTCCATAACTAAAAAACTTAACACCCTTTATTGCAGAAGTGTTTAAAACCTTATTAAGTAACAATTATGGTACCTATATTTTATATTGACACATTAAAAAATAAAACATTTAGGAATATAAACATTCGAATTTCGAAAACTAATTAATTATTTGCTTGGATTTTTCAAGACGTGATTTTGTATTAAGTTTTTAAGCTACTGACTGCATAAATAAAAATAAATAAATAATTATAATTGCATAAGTTGATAAAAAGTTCTATGCAATTGCTTTACCGCGGCAGTCCCCGAGTGCCACACGTTTTTTTTTTAATACACAAGCACCACTCCAGTTTAAGCACTGTGTATCGTTAACACACATTTCCAAGCATTTCGTATAGCAAAAATGTTGTCCTGGCCCAAGAAACTTTCTTGGTGTATTTGGAGTTGGAATCGCTTAATTGTTTAGAAATAATTACGGAAAGTTGGTATTGGCATAAAGAGCTTGGCGCTGAGCGTGTTAAATGTTTATACATTTACATTACTCCATCTATCTATATATCCGTCTATCCTGACAGTATTCGGCCAAAGCGACTTATTTCTAACTATTGAGAGCTTCGTTGATGTGTGCTCAGGTGACTGACGAATCCTATCTTTGAGGCACATGTGTCGTACATGTTGTCACATATGTTACTAGTCAGCACCCCTCCGACGTAGTTATAATATTCATCTACTACTCCGTGACTAGTACCTATTTTTTTGTTTTTTTGTCGTGTGGAAAACTCTTTATGAGTACCCCACCGCTAAGGGCTGGCGATGGGGTTATGTCCGACTCGCACAGACTAAAAACCACACGGTGTTCCTCCATGAACCTCTACGCGAACTTGAGTAATTCTTTTGTTTATAATTATTTGACAAATTGAAATAACGAATACGGGTGGGATTCGAACCCACAATCTTCGACGTACAGAGTCGACGTTCTAAGCCACCGTATCCTATCAGGGGTCCTTGGGATATAAATCTACCCGTTCCTAATCTGTTCACAATAGGTCAGTTTCTCATTAAGCGTCATGTCCGTTGGGATTGGCCACAGTGAACACAATTTAGTCAGGATGGCAACTATGTTTGTATGTATTTATCTAAATATAATATGTAGAACGGAGTCATGATAGCCTAGTGGTATGACTCAATTCTCAATTTCTCAACTCTTTATTACGTTCCATAATGTTACATAACAGTTGGTATACATAAGATAAGGTATCAATTATGGACCCTGTCGGGCACAGCATAGTTAGTTAGGAGAGAGGAGGAACAGCGCTATATGTTTACAATGAAAATTTTCAGTTATATTTAATTATTTCAATTCAATTTTAACAATATTCCTGTTAAAATTGACCATAGAAACATAAAATGACCATAGAAATACTTCTTTCCAATATCTTTGGGTATGACCGTTGACTGGCAAGTCGGAGGTCACACCTCTGACTTTCATATATTAACTTTATTATGACTTTACCTTTTGAATATAGTTATACATATTTAGTTTATTAATATTTGTTAATATCATCTTATTTACTCAATATCAAACCAATAACAATTAGTATCACCGAAACCAAACCACTTCTAAACAATTAACTATTCACTACACTAACTATTCTAGACTCGTTCTAATCGACCGGTCTGCTCTTGTAGGTGTCAAAAGGACAACTTGTGACATCAAAGACATATAAAATCAAGTTCTCGAGACTTTGAAATACGTCTATTTTGATTTCTCGTAAATTAATGACGTAAAACACAATAGCTATGTCTGTCGTAACTCTACAGATTTGTAAATTAAGTTGATTTAAGAGTGACCAAAATTGTTGAAAAAAATCACGGCTCTATTCAAGAGACATCATTATAAAATAAAAAGCAATTGACACAAAAGCGTATCTGCGCATCACTTCAAAGCGGCTAAATGCTTTTGTTGGTGAAATTTTTTTTGTGTTTGTGTGAGTGGGTCTCTGAATGGTTTATATTCACAATAGTACCCTTTAGAAGGCTTATACGATAATACGATTAGTTAAAGTGCGTCTCAATAATCAGACAATTGTTTATCTATTTATGGAACTTTGAATAGAACTAAATTGGAATTGAATTATTCAGCTATACCTACTGTTATCATATCTGTGGAATATTCAATAGAGTTGAGATGTGTTCACATAAAGAGATGTTGATAGCTGATATTTTAAACAGTGCACGATTCCGTCACTGCGGCCGTATCGCACACATTGGCGATAAACCAACGCTCTTTTATTATGTAGCGTGTATACAATAGGAGAGGAGAGGCCTATGTTCAGCAGTGGACTAATAAAGATGACTGTCTGCCATATTGGTTTTTAGGGTTTCGAAGCTAATTAAAAACGAACGAAAATTATAAAGGTTTATAATTTTGTAATGTCCGTCTGTCTCTCACAGCCATTTTATTTGCAGGTTATCAATGCTAGATAGTTCAAATTCTGCATGCAATTTCATATCGCCATAAACCGAAGTTTCAAATTTCACAATTCTTGTGAAAGAAATATAAATATACCATTTTTTGGAATGTATTCGAAACCGTTGTTCGAATGATACCATATTTTTTTAAACGATTCACAAAACTTTTGTAACTAAACTCCATACCATTATCGGTTTTTATCCGGTCTATTTTATGTTCGGTTTTTATTTTTCCAATTGATTTTTTAATTTGACTATTCATTCAAAATTCTGATTAAAAAATTCTATGATAATATTCGTGCGCGAGGCCGACTCTTACTTTTCCGGTGTTAAGTGCGACAAGGTTCCCTGCTTTATCTCAGAACATCAGAACAGATACCGGGACTAATAGGAGCCAATCGGACAAACCCCAATCTCGCCAAAAAAATCAGTTGTTTCATACATTTATGTTCACATTACAAAATGTGTCGATCAGCTGATTTTTTTCGCAATTGCAGGGTTGGTCTCATAGTAAAAGTTGTTCATAATGATGAGTTCAACAAATGGCAAAATCCGGCCAAATTCAAAAATATTTGTTCAAAACAAATATATGTTCCGTTGTAAAATAAATATTTGATTTTCCGAACGGTTCGGTACTCACCGATCAAA
Source organism: Protodeltote pygarga (assembly GCA_936450705.2). Taxonomy (NCBI): domain Eukaryota; kingdom Metazoa; phylum Arthropoda; class Insecta; order Lepidoptera; family Noctuidae; genus Protodeltote; species Protodeltote pygarga. The sequence goes on from OW388248.2 coordinate 19,470,745, forward strand.
AGCAAACTACATGTGTTAGTTGCAGTCAAACTTTTCGCGTTCAACAACTAAACTTTATAGTGAAAACGTTTGAGTTAAAACCAATATTGAAAAAGGTTTTATTAATAAAATAGACCCAGTACCGGTGGGCTACTATATTTTATATTTTTTAAACGGTTTGACTTAGCTTGACCTGTATAATTTATTCTGTTCAAATTTAGTAATCGATATTTCACCCCCTTCTTGTTGACAGATTGATCTGATATTTGGTACACAGCTTTAGTTTTATTGACAAAACCGTTTTATGTATAAAAAAATTTTTTACTTATAGTATTATTAAATGTATATTTTTATGTTTTATTTTTGACTAATTTGACCGTAAATGGCAGTTAGTCTAATTCAGTCACTTAAGCAATTTTTACTACTCAAGAGTATCTCAGTTCTCTGTATCTCTGTCGCACAATTTTCGAACTTCAGCTGCAAGACAGAGACAGAAACATGTCTTAGTCAAAACTCGTGTCGAGTAACGTTTATGTGTCTCGAACGCCAGAACTGCTTTTCCGATGGAACTGTCAAGTCCGACTGTATTCCGACGAAACCAAGAAATTCATCATCTGCCTAGCCTTTTCCCAACTATGTTGGGGTCGGCTTCCAGTCTTACCGGATGCAGCTGAATACCAGTGTTTTACATGGAGCGACTGCCTATCAGACGTCCACAACCCAGATACTGGGTTACACGATACCCCTTGATAAGACTGGTTGTCAGACTTTCGGGGTTCTGACTACCCGTAACGATTGTCAAAGATCTACAAATTGACAGCCGGGGCCATCAGCTTAACGTGCTATCCGAGGCACGGAAAGTGATAATTAATTTATAATTATAACGAATATATATATTTATAACGAAGCCAAGAAATTATAAAATCATTTGTTATTTATTTATTTATTTCATCATAAATATCATGTTAGTTTAAGTACTAGTAGTAAGGTAGCTTAGTAGATTATTCAATTTGTATTTGGAATGGCTGGTGCACTTGATAGCCACGATTAGGGTGGCGGTGGCGGAGGCCTAAAACTCAATTCCTACCGGCTTGATAAAAATGTCACAGTTAATAATGCCGGCTATGCCATTGGTTTTTCTTCGGATTGGTTCCAGCTTACCTTTTGGAAAAATTCACCCTCCGCCACTGGAGGGTGGTATACAACTTAAATCCCTTTATAATTAATAAATATTGCAGCCTGCAACTATCCCCCTGCAGGCAAAGGCCTTGTGTACAGAAGGATCGAGCTTTCTCGTCTTTACTTAAACCTAACGTAAGTTAAACTCGTAACAAAAATAGAAATTAATAGGTTTAAGTTTATAAGTCTAAGTTCTAAGACTTAAAATACTTTTAGGGTTTACTTAGTAAGCAAATACGAATTCTAAGATAGTTTTATTAACACCGATCTTGCAAAGTCTGAGCAAAGTCAAATTACGCCCTATTATTCTCATTTCTCTCCCTCAATAGAACAGAACGAGACAACAACCGATTTGTAAATGTTGACATAAAATTCTATACCTCGAAGCTGATTTAACGAGTCAAGCTCCACAAAATATATTGCTGTTGCATTCTCACTCAAAAGCGTCACAAATCTACCAAGGGCCTGGCTCCTCTTTTCAACCGCTGTTATTGATTCTTGTCAGTTATTCAGACTTGCCGCCGGCTATAACCCGGTAGAATCAAGCTACAATGCGGCATCCGGCTGTGCAGCAGCAACGACAGATCATCGCCAGCGATAAGGACTCTGCTTCATAATCGATTCATTGTGATCATTTTTTCTCGTGAATCAACTCGTTTGCCTCTTTTAAATTATAAGTTATTTATTTAAATTTAAATCTATAAATATGAAAATGAATTGCTTTTCGTTAGTCTCGCTAAAACTCAAGAACGGTTTGACTAAATTGGATAATTTTGGTTTTGAAATATGTGTCCAGGGAAGATTTAAAAGGCAAGAAAAAGGGGTAGGGTAGGGTAGAGGTAGAGTAGAACAATGGTAGAGTAGGCTCAGGGCAGAGTAGGGTAGGGGTAGAATAGGGTAGGCGTAGAATAGGCGTTGAAGTAGGCTAATCACGCGTACGAAGTCGCGCCGGGAAGCTAGTTTTAGATAAAGATTTTTGTAAATATTGTAACTATTGTGAATTGTTAATGTTATATTGTTTCAATAAGATAGTTGCTTTTAGATATTTTTTTAATCACTTAAAAAAAGATGCGATACTTGCCACGGATCTTTAAGCGTGTGAAGTTATCTGGGGAATTATTTTTCTCAGCGTGTTTAAAATAGTCACGTTTAATATGCGAGATCTAATAAATAGGTCCATTAACATCCCACGTGTTTGCATACATGTAGGAACACTTAAACGCGAGTATTCTACGACACTTCCATTCCATTCCATTCCACAACTAACTTGATAGCAGTGCAAAGCCCTCTTCTCATAAAGAAAAGGATTGAGCATTAATCACCATTAGCTCTCTACGTGTTGGCAATTTCAAACAATTAAGTCCAGGATTCCTTACGATGTTTTCCTTCACCGTTAGTCAGTGGTGTCTTAGATTAACTAAGAAAGTACATAATGACATTGAAAAGACACATTGGTACATACCAAATTCGAACCCACACCTGCGCGCTTGCAAAGCGTGTCCTTAACCAATGCGCCAGCAAAACCTTTATCAAAATCCGTTTAGTAGTGCTTGAAAGAGTAATAAACATCCTCACACACTTTCACATTTATAATATTAGTAGGATTTATGTATACTAAGCAAAAAACTATAGTTCGAAATTTTGTGGTTTGATTGTAGAATTACGAGTGAGCTACCACTAAGCTATTCGTAACCATTCGTAGCTATTCGTAACCATTCGTAGCTATTCGCAACCATTCGTAGCTATTCGTAACAATTCGTAGCTATTCGTTAATAACAATTTAAAAACAACGTTTTTAACCAAGCTTTTATACTGGAGTATCAAAACTAAACGTATATGCAAAAAAGTACTCTTCAAGGCAAATCAAATGAGCCCAAACTCGATGGGGTTGTGTTTTATTATTGCAGAGCTCCTATGGCCACCTTCCAGCTCCAGCATCAGATCATAATATTGTATTGTCACGCAATATACATAATTATGTATGTAAAATTACAGCTCAATCGAAAACCGTGGGTCAAATTTAACTTGCAAGATTTGATTACAGACAACGGGACAGGTACCTGAAAGTAAGTAAAAGCTTGTAATAAGTAGCATGCTGTTTGCTGTTTCAAGTCACAAAACTTAAAAATTATTTCTATGATTTTTTTTTATTTGATTTGATTTGATTTGACTTCCGAAAAATTTAAAAAATTATTTTTTTCGGGCATTTTAAAAAAATATTTTCTCGTAAAAAGACGTAAATGTTCATATATTATTATTCCGCGGAATATTTGTCAAGTTTCCGAACACGTTGCACGTACCAATTCTATAGTATCAAAATGTTACATACAATGCTTGCATAGTCTTGCATATTAACGTTTCAGCGGAAACGTGATGCATTGAATAATAAATTGTTATCGGCACGTCGCGTTGGATTAATTTATTATTTAAATGGAATATGTGTCCATTTTTAAAGCACATTATTGTGGTAGTCGTGAATTTTAAAGAATTATTTATTGTTGGCGACGTTCGTCCTACATAAATAACGTAACAAATAATATTTATTTATGATTTAATTTTAAATTACATAAGCTTTTAACTACTTTCACACTTTAAATTTATTACTAACTAGCTGTTTCCTGCAACTTCGTCCGCGTTAAATTAAATGTTCCCGTTGTGTTTACGGGATGTGGATAGATGATGACGATGATGGACGTTGTGGTTACGTTGATAAAGCAGCCAGATTGCCCGTTTTTTCTGACTTGAATGACATAATGTTGTTATTTTTTACTGAAAACCCCTCCTTTCTAGAATACAAAATAGCCTCTAGCACTCAGAAATAATGTAGCTTCCTATTATTGAAAGAATTTTTGGAATCGGATCGGTAGTTCATCTCCGCAGCTACGGCGTAGTATTGACATGAATTACTATGGCGTAGCATTGACATCACAGGTACTACGGCGTAGCGAAGTACTTTTACTACCAGGATGTTTATTCGGTTGGTGCGAACTGGATTTTGGGAGACATGTAAACAGCGCTATGTGGTATAAAATGCACGTTAAAAAAAAAAAAAAATGTGTCAATTGAAAAAGCGGATAGGGACTCAAAGTGAATGAACTAAACCTATCCCTAGCCGCATCGGCCGTTGCGTTCGATGCGATTCGATTGCTGTGCACACGTTCCTTAAGCCGTTGGCCTTAGCTTTCATGAAGATCAATGATAGTCGTTAAAGGGAGTCAGTACCCTCTTGAAATCCAGACAACTAATCTAACTTAAGAATATCGTAGCCCGTTGGGTTGCGAATGTCAGATAGGCAGACACTCCGTAGACAACAGATTTTCAGCTGGACCTAATTAGATTCGAAGCCAACCTCAACAAAGTTTTGGAATAATAAGGCTAGTAGGACTATGATGATGATATTAACAGCCATTAAAACACACCCAAACTCACATAGAAACAGCCGCATATATATATATATTTTTTTAAATCTTTATTTATGTTTAGGGTCTTTTATCCGATAGATATGTCAACCCCATCGTACCTTATTACAGAATTAACTCTAACTAATACAACAAAATTAATTATAATTAATTACTTAATTTAAGACGAATCACTACTGAACGATCATTACCAAACGACATAATTTTTTAGCTGCCTCTGATCTCGGCTTTGACAAGACGCTTTGAATTAAACCTATATCCAACTTATTAAGTTTTAATTCGTTCAGAACCGAGTCGAGATCATTCTTATTTCGGAATATTTTTATTCTCGATCTCAATTTACGAACACGCTCTGAAAGTCAATAAAGGAAAAGTGAATAAACAAACCTCCTTCACAGTTAATCGCAATAATTCGATCCCTCCGACTCGAATAACGAAGCATTTTTCAATTTCAAAGTAAAAATACATTTTTCTGTAGTATTTACGGTACTACTCGCTTTGTAACTGCTGTGTCGATAAATAATAAATGTTGGCGATTCATTCGATGTTTCACAGCCAGCGGTGAATTCTAAGTAAGTAAGTTTGTTTGTTACCTTTTTTATTTTTTATTCTTCTTTTTATGTTTTTTTTTAATTAATGTATTTATTGAATTTTAATTTAATTAGTTGATTTTCATTTTATTGCTTTTAATGAATTAATTATGTGATATTTATTATTATTCTAATTACCTTTTTATTTTTTGAATTTTTATATGGGTCTGCGTGCCCGCAATTAAGGATTTTATTATTATTATATTATTATTTACGCCTTAACAACTGAACCGATCGTCCTGAAATTTTGCGTATACATTGTCAGGTGTACAGAAACGGACTTAGAGTAACTTATATACTAAAAAATAATACAAAAGGGGTAGGCAGAGGTGTATGCAGTATACCCACGATTCACCGCCTATAAGTCCCATGTAATATTTTTGTGAATTTTTTACATGTGCACATGATAGCTTATTAAATATAATTATTTAATAAGAAAATTTGAAAAAACAACTGATACGGATGGGATTCGAACCCACGATCTTCGACGTACCGTGTAATGTTGTCCCATGTAATGTTAGGGGGCGAGCCTATTGCCATTAACCGGGACAATTCCAGACTTCGTGCTGCTACTGAGAATTTCCTAATGGAAAAACCCAATAAGACTTTGCCTGACCCGGGGATCGAGACCAGGACCTCGTGCTCAGCAGTCGCGCTAACTATCAATAGATCAACGAGGCAGTCGACTAGTGGTAATTATTAAACGAATATTAATATATTGCCTAACGAGGCTGACATACAACCCACGCTAAATGGAGCTCACCTATTAGCGTTTATAGCAATTTTCGTATCCGAGCTGTCACCGAGGGCACTAACTTATTTTAATTGAAGTCATTCGATTAGAAAATTGGACTTGAAACTGATTACATGTATATTATTTGGTTAAATTACTGTTCTCATAATTAGTAGTATAATGTAGTATAGTGTATAAGTTTAGTCGTGATAGCAATTAGAGGTCTCAGGTTTGAACCCTTGGCGCGCACTTTTGACTTTTTGTAAATTATGAGCGTAGGTATTATTAATTATTATGTTTTGCTCCGTAGAGTAACTATGAGATAAGAAAATAGAGAGTGCACAGTGTTTGCGCACACACTTGTGCACTTTACTATCTCTTGCACCGATGGCCAGTGTAGTGTAGGTATTGTAATGTAGTGTAGAGTAAGGTATGGTAGTGTAGTGTAGGGTAGGGTAGTGTTTTATAAAAGATAGTGTAGGGTAGTTTAAGGTAGTACCTGGGATTTGACGGGAGCTGTCATCGAAATAGGTTGTGTCATCCGCTCGTAAAATAATTTTTATTTTATTGTGTTGGATAAATAATAGATATATTCCTGGTGGTGCGCGGCGCGGCTGCCAACCGGTCTACGGTTTCTCCTTCGCTGGTTACTTTTAATAGATTTTATCTATACAAAGGTGTGTTTAATTGTCAGTAATGGAGCAAGATAATGCCTATTTGGCATCGATTTGTGAAGAAACAGGGTCTTTATCCTTACCTGGTACATCAAAGCAGGTGTCTGAGCAGATATATGAAGGAAAGTCAGAAGCTGAGTTCGGTGAAAGTGGTGAAGAGGAGGAGTTCGAGGAAGCTATTTCTCGCAAAAGAATAAGGGAGAGATGTTCGTCTTCGGAAAGTGGTGAATGTGATGGGGAATGGTTTGAGGTAAGAAAAGGAAAAAAAGAAAAGAAGTTGAAAATGGTAGAGGCTTTTAAAAGTGGCAACGAAAATTGTCAGCTATATATTACTGGTAAAGATCCACTTCCCAAACAGTTTGCATTGGCCCGTTTCCTTAAGGAAAATGAAATTAAAAACGTATGCAGAGTGAAGTATATAAGTCCTTTTAAGGTCAGAATTGACTTTGAAGATGCAAAGAGTGCTGATCTTTTATATAAATGTGAAAACATTGTGAAGAATGGGTGGCTTACAAACAAAAACGAAACAAACTTTTGTTTTGGTTTAATAAGGAATGTAGATTTTGATTTAACTGATGAAAAAATTTTGGAGAATTTAACTTGTGAAGGAAAAGTTGTCTCGGCCAAGCGTCTGATGTGCCGTGATCGTGGGAATGGGCAATGGCGCCCATGTGAAGTCGCTAGGTTGCGTTTTCAAGGATCGAAATTACCCCTACACGTTTACGTAGAGGGGTTACGAATAAAAGTTGAGCCTTATGTCTTCCCTGTATCCCAGTGTTTTAAATGTTGGAAGATTGGACATAGTGTCAGAAATTGTCCCTCTAATCGATTCATGTGCCCGAAGTGTGGTGGTAGTCACGATAATTGTGAAACGAAAGTCTTTTCTTGTGTTAATTGTAAAGGGAATCACATGGCGATGGCTAAAATATGTCCAGTTTATATTAAAGAGCGCAGATGAAGGGAACTAATGTCCGAATTCGCTTGTACGTACAGAAAAGCGCTGACCCTCTACGTGACTCCAGCGCCCTTTATCGACCAAGATTTTGCAAACGATTGTAATGAACAACATTTCCCTCCTTTAAAGGAGCATATTTCCTCAATATCTGCTGAGAAAGCAATTTCTGAATCATATAGTAGTATCCTAAAAAATAAAAATTTATTTGAGACTCATAGTGTAAAATCAAAAATTATATCTCCAGTACAATCCAAACAAAAAAAAGAAAAAGATGAGAGAGTTATTAGAAAGAGAGAAGAAGAAGAGAGAGAAAAGGCAAAAAGAAAGGGAAGAAAGTTCAAGGCGAACGAGGAGGTGTTTGATTGGGGGGATGTATATGAGAACCGTGATTCGTGTTCGAATAAAGAAGAAAAGGAGAACGATAGGAAAGTCACATTTAGAGAGTTGATCTCTAAAATAAAAGATATCCTGTTTTTAAATAGTATGAGTCTTCAAAAAAAATTTAATTGTGTTGTTCAGATATGTATTGAGTGGATTGTTATATTTTTTACGGGTTTGGTTTCAGATTGGCCTTTGGTGAAAACTTTATTTACGCTTTTTAATAATGACTGTTCCTCCTCGACTTATTAGATTGAATGTATTTCAGTGGAATGCTCAGAGTATATTGGGTAAATTACAGTCTTTTGAGGAATTATTGAGGATTGAAAAAATTCATATGGCTGTGGTAAGTGAATCTTGGTTATTGGAAGATAAATTAATTAAAATTAAGGGCTACAACGTTTATAGGAAAGATAGGGATGACGGTTATGGGGGTTTAATTATACTTATTCATAATTCTATTAAGTCTCAAATGTCAGTTTCAAGCGTAAGAAACTTAGGTATAGAGGTGTTAAAGGTAAAGGTGTTTAATTGTTTTATTGAAAATATTATAGCAGTATACTGTCCTAGTAGGGTACTTACTTGCCAGTGGGATTGGGACGAGGTATTTGCTTTGAGTTCAAATAAAACTATAATCCTAGGTGATTTTAATGGTCATCACTCCAACTGGTCTTGCAAGACTGACGGGAGGGGCATTCAAATCAACAATGCGATTATGGACAGTAACTTCCTACAGCTGAATAAGGGAGATGTTACTTGGATGAGACTGTCTAACAGTATTTTGCAACAATCCTCTCCTGATATAAGCCTTGCTAGCTCAGATATTGCCTTGGATTTCGATTGGCGCGTCCTTAACGAGACTTTAGGTAGTGACCATTTTTCTATTAAAATTTCCACTGAACAGTCATATAGTAACTGTAATAAATTTAAAAAGAGGAATTTTAAAAACGCAGATTGGATAAAATACTCAGAATGTCTTAAAAATTTATTTAAAGATTATAGGTTTTTAGGTAATCTTCAAAATGATTACGATTCTTTTGTTAATTTAATTAATTTATCTGCAGATAAACACATTCCCTTTTATAAAGTAAGTCAAGTCCCATGTTCAGTGTTCAAACCAAAGCCATACTGGAACGCGGACCTTTCAAAATCTGTCGCTATTCGTAGACTGGCTTTATCTAAATTTCGACGAAATCCTACTCCTCAGAATCTAGATTATTTGAATGACAAAATAAACGATACTCGGAATAAACTGAAAATAGCTAAAAGTAATAGTTGGCGTGAGTTTTGTTCTTCGGTCGATGAAAGTTCCACCTCGAGTGAGATGTGGATGAAGATGCGGTGGTTGAAAGGAAACAGATCATCTAATCAATATGTTGACCCTATTTCTGCTGGAAAGCTTTTAAGGTCTCTAGCTCCAGATTACGTTGCTTCTCCAAATCCGATTCTTTCGTCTGATGAGTCAGCTATTGGCGTTGATATTTCCATGCAAGAATTTCTTAAATGTATTAAGTCTAAGGATACATCTCCTGGATTGGATGGTATTACTTATTCCATGATCAGACTCTTGCCTCGCAACGGAAAAGAGGTGTTACTCGGTCTGTATAATAATTTTATAGCCCAAGGTTTTGTTCCATTTCAGTGGCGAGAAATTGGTATTGTTCCTATACCGAAGCCCGGACGAGACCCCAATCATATTTCTTCTCTTAGACCTATTTCATTAATTTCTTGTCTGTGTAAAATTTTACATAGCATTTTAAATAATAGGATTGAATGGCTAATAGAAAATAGGGATGCATTCTCAGTCAATACCGTAGGTTTTAGAAAGAATAAATCCTGTTTAGATAACCTAGGCGTTTTGGTAACTCGAATTCAAATAGGTTTCGCGAAGGGCCTGTCAACTATAGGTTGTTTTCTTGACATTGACGGTGCTTATAATAACGTTGATAATACGGTTCTTATATCGGTTTTAGATGAATTAAAAGTAGGCCACAAGATTTGTAACTATCTTTGGAATTTTTTGAAAGAGAGAATACTTAAGATTAGATTAGATAATAATTTAGTTTTACATAGGTAATTAGGTATACTTCCTTAGGTTTGGCACAGGGTGATCCACTGTCTCCTTTGTTATTTAACATAGCCACGATGAGCATTTGTAAGCTAATAGAAAAGGAAATTTTCATTTCACAATACGCTGACGATTACGTAATTTATTGTAATTGTGAGTCTGTTACAGAAGGACAAAGGAAAATTCAACAATCTCTTAATAAAATGAAGAATTTACTATCGAACGTAGGTTTAGAGATTTCTCCAAGTAAAAGTAAGATATGTGTTTTTAAGAGAGGCTTTAGAAGAGACTCTGTATCTATAAAGCTTAATGAACAAGAGCTACAGGTTGAAGATTCAGTCAAATACTTAGGTTACTTTAAATTTATTACTAACTAGCTGTTTCCTGCAACTTCGTCCGCGTTAAATTAAATTTTCCCGCTGTGTTTACGGGATGTGGATAGATGATGACGATGATGGACGTTGTGGTTACGTTGATAAAGCAGCCAGATTGCCCGTTTTTTCTGACTTGAATGACATAATGTTGTTATTTTTTACTGAAAACCCCTCCTTTCTAGAATACAAAATAGCCTCTAGCACTCAGAAATAATGTAGCTTCCTATTATTGAAAGAATTTTTGGAATCGGATCGGTAGTTCATCTCCGCAGCTACGGCGTAGTATTGACATGAATTACTATGGCGTAGCATTGACATCACAGGTACTACGGCGTAGCGAAGTACTTTTACTACCAGGATGTTTATTCGGTTGGTGCGAACTGGATTTTGGGAGACATGTAAACAGCGCTATGTGGTATAAAATGCACGTTAAAAAAAAAAAATAATGTGTCAATTGAAAAAGCGGATAGGGACTCAAAGTGAATGAACTAAACCTATCCCTAGCCGCATCGGCCGTTGCGTTCGATGCGATTCGATTGCTGTGCACACGTTCCTTAAGCCGTTGGCCTTAGCTTTCATGAAGATCAATGATAGTCGTTAAAGGGAGTCAGTACCCTCTTGAAATCCAGACAACTAATCTAACTTAAGAATATCGTAGCCCGTTGGGTTGCGAATGTCAGATAGGCAGACACTCCGTAGACAACAGATTTTCAGCTGGACCTAATTAGATTCGAAGCCAACCTCAACAAAGTTTTGGAATAATAAGGCTAGTAGGACTATGATGATGATATTAACAGCCATTAAAACACACCCAAACTCACATAGAAACAGCCGCATATATATATATATTTTTTTAAATCTTTATTTATGTTTAGGGTCTTTTATCCGATAGATATGTCAACCCCATCGTACCTTATTACAGAATTAACTCTAACTAATACAACAAAATTAATTATAATTAATTACTTAATTTAAGACGAATCACTACTGAACGATCATTACCAAACGACATAATTTTTTAGCTGCCTCTGATCTCGGCTTTGACAAGACGCTTTGAATTAAACCTATATCCAACTTATTAAGTTTTAATTCGTTCAGAACCGAGTCGAGATCATTCTTATTTCGGAATATTTTTATTCTCGATCTCAATTTACGAACACGCTCTGAAAGTCAATAAAGGAAAAGTGAATAAACAAACCTCCTTCACAGTTAATCGCAATAATTCGATCCCTCCGACTCGAATAACGAAGCATTTTTCAATTTCAAAGTAAAAATACATTTTTCTGTAGTATTTACGGTACTACTCGCTTTGTAACTGCTGTGTCGATAAATAATAAATGTTGGCGATTCATTCGATGTTTCACAGCCAGCGGTGAATTCTAAGTAAGTAAGTTTGTTTGTTACCTTTTTTATTTTTTATTCTTCTTTTTATGTTTTTTTTTAATTAATGTATTTATTGAATTTTAATTTAATTAGTTGATTTTCATTTTATTGCTTTTAATGAATTAATTATGTGATATTTATTATTATTCTAATTACCTTTTTATTTTTTGAATTTTTATATGGGTCTGCGTGCCCGCAATTAAGGATTTTATTATTATTATATTATTATTTACGCCTTAACAACTGAACCGATCGTCCTGAAATTTTGCGTATACATTGTCAGGTGTACAGAAACGGACTTAGAGTAACTTATATACTAAAAAATAATACAAAAGGGGTAGGCAGAGGTGTATGCAGTATACCCACGATTCACCGCCTATAAGTCCCATGTAATATTTTTGTGAATTTTTTACATGTGCACATGATAGCTTATTAAATATAATTATTTAATAAGAAAATTTGAAAAAACAACTGATACGGATGGGATTCGAACCCACGATCTTCGACGTACCGTGTAATGTTGTCCCATGTAATGTTAGGGGGCGAGCCTATTGCCATTAACCGGGACAATTCCAGACTTCGTGCTGCTACTGAGAATTTCCTAATGGAAAAACCCAATAAGACTTTGCCTGACCCGGGGATCGAGACCAGGACCTCGTGCTCAGCAGTCGCGCTAACTATCAATAGATCAACGAGGCAGTCGACTAGTGGTAATTATTAAACGAATATTAATATATTGCCTAACGAGGCTGACATACAACCCACGCTAAATGGAGCTCACCTATTAGCGTTTATAGCAATTTTCGTATCCGAGCTGTCACCGAGGGCACTAACTTATTTTAATTGAAGTCATTCGATTAGAAAATTGGACTTGAAACTGATTACATGTATATTATTTGGTTAAATTACTGTTCTCATAATTAGTAGTATAATGTAGTATAGTGTATAAGTTTAGTCGTGATAGCAATTAGAGGTCTCAGGTTTGAACCCTTGGCGCGCACTTTTGACTTTTTGTAAATTATGAGCGTAGGTATTATTAATTATTATGTTTTGCTCCGTAGAGTAACTATGAGATAAGAAAATAGAGAGTGCACAGTGTTTGCGCACACACTTGTGCACTTTACTATCTCTTGCACCGATGGCCAGTGTAGTGTAGGTATTGTAATGTAGTGTAGAGTAAGGTATGGTAGTGTAGTGTAGGGTAGGGTAGTGTTTTATAAAAGATAGTGTAGGGTAGTTTAAGGTAGTACCTACAGTGTACAGTATGCTTTTGTAGTAGGGTAAGGTAGTGCAGGGTAAAGTATGGTAGGGTAGCTTATTCTTAAATATTTTTGAAACGTATTGCTTACAAGTCAAGCTACACGGAAAAGAGCTGGACATAGCTCGAAAAATAATTTGAAAATTAGTACTAAGTATATGTTAATATAGACTCCGAGCTGGTACTAAGAATTTCCTAATAGAAAAACCCAAGAATACTTTGCTCGACTCGAAAATCGAACCCAGAACCTCGTGCTCAGCAGTCGTGTTTGCTAACACTAGACCAACGAGGTAGCAGTTAAACTTTTTTTTTGTATCTTGAACTCTCTGATGTCCAGATTCAAAATAAGCTTACCTTTTACCTTACCTTTTACCTTACCTTTTCACCTAAGCTTTTAAATGTAGTGAGTGTATTACTCATTTAAAATCCTTGATATTATATCGATCCTCCCCAACTCTTCAAGAAAAGTCTTGAAAAGTCAGTCATATTTTTCATTTTGACGAGGCCACTTGTAAATTCTATAACAAAGGGTTGCTCTGAATCAGTGGCGCGCCTACCAATTTATATAAGAAACTAACTACACACACTTTTAAAAAAACACGGTTTGCCATAAAAAATAATATCAATGCCACGTCATTTCATGTGAGAATGAATTAAAGCCGCATTTATTATGACACGTTAATTTATACTTTTTGTGAAATTTTTACATGTTTTAGCACTAGCTTATTAAATAATATATAAATATAGGCCCTAGGCGTATAAAGAGATTTGAAATTTCAACTGATTCTGATGGGATACGGTGGCTCAGCGGTTAGAGCGTCGGCACGGTACGCCGAAGATCGTGGGTTCGAATCCCATCCGTATCAGTTGTTTTTTCAAATTTCTTATTAAATATTTATACATTATTTTATATTATTACGCTTGACACAACTTTTACTTTTTGCGATTTATGTATTTAAACATTCTTTTTTAGATATAAATATTTAATAAGAAATTTGAAAAAAAAAACAAATATTATTAAATATTTATATTTAATAAGCTAACATGTGCTAAAACATGTAAAAATATTCTTTTTTAGAATTAATAATATTATATATTTTACCATAGACAAATTTATATCTTTTAATATAGATAGATTTTTAGATGAGAAGAGGCATTTGCCCTGCAATTGGACAGTTACATACAGGGTTTAAGCTTAAGTTAGGCTTGCGCTAAAGTTAAATGCTAGGCAAGCCACCGGTTTGAATATTTCGTTTCCATTCATTTCGTTCACATTCATTTATTCAGTTGTCGCTCTACGAAAGATTTTAATTGCATACCAATTGTACAAGGCAGACGGATTTAATAACCTACATATCTATAAAGTATCTAACCTGGGAGACTTTACCTTACAGAATTGGTGTGCTGGTTTCGTCACGATGTTTTCCTTCACCGTTTTAGCAACTGATAATTATTTATAATACGCACATAACTTACGAAAAGACAGAGGTGCGTGCCTTGGGATCGAACTCGAAACCTCTGACTCGTCAGTCGACGGTCATACCGCTAGGCTATCAGTGCTATTACATATACAGGGTTATTTATAAAACACCAGCATCCAAGGAAAAAAAAACAGCTGTTCCATACATATTATGTTCACATGACTCAACAAAATGTATGGAACTGGAATATTTTTTTTACGATTTCAGTGTTGGTCCCGTAGTAAAAGTTGTTCATAATGATGAGTTTAATGACCCCTAGTGTTTTACAAATAACCCTGTATACACATGTTATATTACGCAAAACGGCCACAAATACAATACTATCAGGTAAATTGTTTTTGGGGGTATACACAACGGCAACGGTCTGTCCGTCTGTCCAGACAGGCATAGTTTTATAAATTATAAAGCGATGCATGAATGTACCGGCTCGATCTCGTAGTGCACACAGCTACACCTCAAGCTATATATTTCCAGTATAAACTAACATCTTGTTGTATGAAGCGCTTATACAATGCGAGGTCAGTTCATACTGGTAATGTTTAGCTTGATTATAGCCGTGTACCACCCTCTCACACGATAATATCGTCCTGAAAATTCGGAATTGGTTATGTTGTGCCTTCGAGCGTATCATTGATTGCTGTCGAGTGACGGAATCTATATAATATATAAAAATGAAACCCGTTTTCCGTTGTCACGACATAGCATGAAAACGGCTTGACCGATTTGGCTGATTTTGGTCTTGAATTATTTGTGGAGATCCAGGGAAGGTTTTAAGATGAGAAAAAGGGGTAGAGTAGGGTAGGGTAGCGGTATAGTAGGGTAGGGGTAGAGTAGGGTAGGGGTAGAGTAGGGTAGGGGTAGAGTAGGGTAGGGTAGGGTAGGGGTAGTGTAGGGTAGGGTAGGGGTAGGGTAGGGGTAGTGTAGGGTAGGGTAAGGGGTAGTGTAGGGTAGTGTAGGGTAGGGTAGGGGTAGATTAGGGATAGGGTAATGGGTAAAGTAGGTTAGGGGTAGAGTAGGGTAGGGGTAGAGTAGGTTAGGGGTAGAATAGGGTAGTGGGTAGAGTAGGGTAGGGGTAGAATAGGCCTTGAAGTAGGATAATCACGCGTACGAAGTCGCGCGGGGCAGCTAGTATATGATACTAATCATTTCAGCTACGTCTATGAACATTATATTATATTTGAATCTTCTTCTTATCGTATGGTTGATTAACAACCTGATGTCAGAGTTTAAACCGCCCTTAGGCCTCTGACATGGCTTTACCAACCATTGAAAAATCTCTCAGGTGTGCTGGTTTCATCACGATGTTTTTCTTCACCGTTTTAGCAACTGATATTAATTTATAATACGCACATAACTTATGAAAAGTGAGAGCCTTGGGATCGAACTCGAGACCACTGACTTATCAGTCGACGGCCATACCACTAGGCTATCATATAGCTATTTGAATAATAACAAGTAATACCTATCTAATAATATGTACAGATTAGAGCTTAATACGAAGCTCTTAATCTTGCCTAGATACGCTAACTTGTGTTATGAGAATGTTGTATTATGCATTAGATCGGTGACTAAGGACCGCTTTCGTAACGGCATTAGCATATTAAATTATTAATTAGGTTTGATACATTAATTATAAGATTACAAGATTGCATGCAGTATCAAGTACACGTAAAATTAAATAATAATGTTCTCCTGGTCGAATTTCGGTCACAGCGGCCAGTCTCAATGGAGATTAGCCAACTACGCAGGAGATATTATAGTGCACAAGTGTGTGCACACAGGTGCACTCTCTATTCCCTCAGTCTAGAGACTGTCCGATGGGACGGCAATCCGACAACGGTTTTACTTGCTTTCCGTGCCACGGATTATGTGAGTGATTATTAATTTATAAAACGCACATAACTTACGAAAAATAAGAGGCCGCCTCTTGGGATCGAACTCGAGACCTTTAACTTGTCAGCCGACGGTCATACCACTAGGCTACCAGATTCAAATCCTTCAAAAGCCATTAGATAAATTAATGTAAACAAACATAGTAAAGTCTCATTTGACAAGCGTATCGTGACTGTTTCATATCCGGATTTCCGACATCATGGCGATCAAAAAACTTTGACTCCGAAAAAAAACCCACTACGATGTCAACCCGAGAGCATACAAATAACATACAACTGTTTGTTTTAAAAACTAAAACTTTCACAATTTATTTGACAATGTATTAGATCCTCGAAAAATATTATAAAGAGGTAAAGTTTGTCTGTATGTATGCAAGGGGTAATCTCTGAAACTAGTAATCCGATCCTAAAAAATTTTTCACCAATAGGAAGCTACTTTATCCCTGAGTGCTATAGGCTATTTTTTATACTAAAAAAAATTAGTTTTCAGTAAAAAATAACAATATCTATGATTCAAGTCAGAAAAAAACGGGCAATTTGGCTGCTTTATCAACGTGTGTTTAGATAGTGTATAATAAAGAATCATTTGAATTCCTCTACATGTATACATAATTTTGCTCTAGACTTTACATCAAGCTAAACCAATTTAAGACTAACTATATCTCTATTAATCACCATCGAAAACGGCCAGCAAATTAAACTGTCATGTAAGAGGGTATAAGAGCTGTCAATTTAGTCTACGTCCTTGCAATTGACGTAGTAAAATTAGACGAGAACTATGACATGTGGTCTAAATTCTCGTTGATATCACTCAAATATAAACTAAGAAATCCTAGCATTTATGCCTTTTATTTTATTTATATTTATTTTACCTAGCGTCTTTGGTTTAAGCTATTGCATAGATTTTATCGCGGGCTTTGACGGCGACCGAATCAAGAAATTCCGTAACGAAAATAAAAACTTAACACCCTTTATTGCAGAATAATCTAATTGAGTGTTTAAAACCTTATTAACTAACAAATAACTAAGGTATATTTTATGTTGACACATTAAAAAACAAAACATTTACAAATATAAACATTCAAATTTCGAAAACTAATTATTTGCTTAAATTTTCCAACACGTGATTTTGTATTAAGTTTTTAAGCTATTGACTGCATAAATAAAAAATAATAAATCATTATAATTACATAAGTTGATAAAAAATGCAAGGCAATAGCTTTACCGCGGCAGTCCCTGAGTGCCACACTTTTTTTTATTTGTATCCGTCATCTAATAACATATTTTATTTACAAATTTTTATTTTGTTACATTGCCTTGTATACCTAGTCATAATCGGTCACCTTCACTCTATTACTTTGTGTTCTTTAACATCGTGTTTACTTCAACCTTGAATTAGCAGAATCATCGATGGGGAATATACTAAAATTGGAATTAGATACGAAATGGACTAGTATGTCAGCTTTAAAAGTCTTCTAACCTTTTCTAATAATCTCTTTTAGAAAGAGAGATAGGGACTCTAAGTAATAGACTTACTTATGCAAGAAATGCTTTAGTTAAACATTAAGTCTACCGCACGCTTCGAGAAGAGAAACAAGTCGACAGCTGAGTCGTTTTGTTTGTATCGATTTTCTATTAGTTCGCCCTCACCCTGCTATTTCTTTGCCTAGAACCGTTGTTGCCAAAACAAATTAAACCTTAATTTGTCAATATAAAAATCAAATTTCTATGAATACGAATTCTCATCGTCAGGGTTTTATGGGCAAAAAATTTTGAACTCTAACTGTAGTAGGATTAGGTTTATTATAGCCTGTTTTGGTTGGCCCGCACCCTGTCTCATTGCACCCATTTATGACGTCGAGGTCGTCAACCCAAAAACTGTGTCCTTGTGCGGCGTGTTCACACAATCACTTGTGTGTGTACAAAACTTTGCACATCTGTGTCACGCTTCGAGATACCTAGCTGGGATTCATGGAGGATACTGCAATGCGTTATTTTAATTTGCCGGGCAAATAATAAACACTGATTTTGGTTCCACTTTTGACGTAATGGGTGGATTATGTGAAGTCTGCAAACATACCGTTTTGGCGAAAACATAAACATTTTAATTAAATATTATTAAATAAAATGTAATATAAAATTTTTTGTAGAAATAAAAAATCGATTGCAGACGGAATTCACTGCGAAGTGCGACCGCGACCTACTGGGAAAAACCCCCCGTTGCTCCGTCACTAAGGTACTTGCAACCCCGGCCCGTGTTGTAGAATATCTTTACTGATTGACAAATATGATTGTCATAATTTAAAGGAACCTTTGGGTAATTTAAAGGCACCTATAATAGGTACTTGGGTCTCCAACAATCGATAACGATTTCACAATTTTAAACGCTTAAAAAAATCTTCGTAATTCTCCAGCCTAGTCTACTAATCTCCGTTGAGATTGGCTGCTTTAATCAAAATTTGGTCAGGACACATTACGAATTAGTTGTTAAAATGCCACATTTCACAAAATGCCACAAAATGTAACAATGAATCACACAACAAAAAAAACATGGGATCAAAAGTTTTTGCAGTGTATTCGTAGATTATTTTTAGTCAAACTGGAAATGTTTATCGGAAAAATGTGAATAGCGGCGTATTTGCTCTACTTAAAAAAGAGGTGGCTCAGTGTGGAAACGTTAGGCGGATTATGTTCTTACACAAAATGTTTCGTGTACAAACTATAACAACTTTGATGTATTTTACTTTCTAAAGCAAAATAATAACTTATACCGATGAGGTAATCACAGGTTCACCCTCTAGTAATATTTCATGAAGAGATTTGAGTCAAGAAAGTGTTAAAAAACATTAAATTTGAAAAATTAAAAATC
This sequence comes from Protodeltote pygarga, assembly GCA_936450705.2. Classification (NCBI taxonomy): domain Eukaryota; kingdom Metazoa; phylum Arthropoda; class Insecta; order Lepidoptera; family Noctuidae; genus Protodeltote; species Protodeltote pygarga. The sequence continues at coordinate 19,489,977 of OW388248.2, forward strand.
TTGGACTAACGGAAAATGCCTGATTTACAAAATATAACAAACAAAAATGAATGCCCGTAGGCAAAATCTCTAAAATAATGAGTTTGCCACAAGTTTATGATATCAATACTTTATGTTTAATAAATTTTTTTTCGTAATAACGAATCTTATTCCCCGCGTATTAAATATATTTAATAAAATTAAAAGTCCTTAAATTGTGGTGTGCATAATCGAATGTTTACAAGCTTGGAAGAATGATCAGACGTTTCCTCTAAGTTTACAAGCCATAGCAACCTGTCAACATAATTATGCAGCCTTGGAAGAATGATCAATTTTTCCTCTAAGTATGCAGCAGTGACCACGGTTGTCACCTTGATTGTCACATTATTATAATATCAGTTTCCATAGCAACCCGTCAACATGCGCAGCAGTAACTACGCAAGTCTATCTCGATAGCAAAGTGTCGAGTGAAAATTAGAATTTATGAGTGAGTTACATAACCTTGATATCCGGGGGAGTCATCATAAAATTATTCACTTTATTTTAATTCCATATTTAGTTCTTTTTTTAATTTCATTGTGTTACAATAAGATTGCTAAAGACACTTACAGACGCGTGAGCAATCTCTTTTATCGAGATTTGGACAGGACAACGTTTGTCAAGCAAGCTTAAAAAAAGAAAAACTGATCACTATATCTATACAATGAAAACAAATGAATGTATCACTAACCTTAATGAGAATTTTTTTTTATTTTTTTTTCAGCTCACGATCATGTAGCCAGTGTCAAAATATCGGAAGCAATTTAACAAAACCATAAAGGAAATCAACATGTCAACAATGACAATTTAAGTGATTAGCAACATGTTTCGATATTCATAATAATATTATTTATAAAAACATATATTATATAATATGAATATCGAAACAATCGAATTGAATATCGAATGCTTATAAAAGCATCATGTCGGCTTTTATTACAGCTCATTACGGTTGGGCACTTTCTCAACTCTTTACAAACTCATACAATTGAGGTGAAAGATTAAGGTCGGGGTAGAAAGCCGATTTGTTGGTATATTGGTCAATAACTTATCGTCTGCTGCAGTGCAATATAAACCTAATCCTCTGGGGTCAGCCAAAGGATTTAGGTCTTTATTGCACTCTCATGTAGGTACGGTAAACATCACAAATAGCTTAGTATTTGATCATAAAAATGTTATACTTTATGATTAATTTTTACAAGCTTTCATTTAACTTGCAATGTATGTACTTACGATGTTCAAGTCAAATGTTGCAATTACAGCAATTGCAATTGCAACATTTGCATTTGCAATTGTTGTTTAATTTTAAAGCAATTATTAAACCGATTAAGGTGAAATTCTACATGCTTGTTTAGCTCTGAGATAATATACTAACATGATAAATATCCTGATGCTGCAACTAGGACTCTCTTCTCACGAAGGCACTCCTCAATGGTTGCGCAACATGAAATTTTGCATGTAGGTTTAATTAGTATCCCAATATAAAAGCTTGGTTTCAAAACGTTGTTTAATAAAACTTATTGTAAAGAAAAAAAAATTTATAATAAATCATAACAAATAGTAAAGGCCGAGAAAGATAAACATAAAATATCCCAAGAGCCTCGATCAACTTTTTTTTTTAAGAGGCTCTCGTTATATGGCTGGATCAAGGGCTTGATGCAGAAGGCGGTACTCCTGGACACGGCTCGCATAGTCAGGAGGTTCCTTTCTATGGAGCCCTGACCACCGGTAGCTTGGACCCTGTTCCTGATACTGGTGGGCTACTATATTTTATATTTTTTAAATGTATATTTTTATTTTTTTATATTTAAATTTTAAAATGTATTTTATATGTATTGCAAATGAATAAAGGAAAAAACATTGCGGTCGTATCAGGTCGTGTCGTGTCGTATACCCCGAAACTCGATCGACGTGGCGTCGACTGATGGATTGCACGTTAGCTAGTTTGTTTCGTTTGTTGTTTATCACCTTTTTGTTTTTTTTTTATGGATTTGTACGAATACAAGCAAAGAGAACTGACGAAAGCACTCAGTAGAATTAAAAAGTAGTAATTTGGTGGTACAAGAGATGGGAGGATAAGTCTGACGTTGGGACTCAATGTTATTTAGCTAAGAATACCCTCGTTCAAGTTACTTTTTTAATTTGATAATTAATTTATAATACGCACATAACTTACGAAAAGCCAGAGGTGGCCTTGGGATCGAACTCGAGACCTCTGACTTGTCAGTCGACGGTCATACCACTAGGCTATCAGTACTATATGTTAATAAAAAAGTGTATAAAAGAAAGATTAAAAAACTTACTTCAATATGCCTCTGCCATCGTACACGTAGCTCTAATATTTATTGCAACTGGGCGTATTTGACCTAAAAATAGTAGGTCAGCAACTCAGCATACATTCTCTATTTAAATGGCTCTTTTGCCAACCATAATATCAGTCGATCATGTCATTACTAACCAACGATTTAATTGTGTGATTTATTACATTTCCATCAAGTTTTGCACAGAAATAAAATGGTAATTATCAATTTTCATGTGTAAGAAAAAATAAAAACAAAACAAAAAGTCTTCAAAACTTACGTTTTTTTTACCTCCTTAGAGTTGAAAGTTGAAGTCATTACTAGTGGATGCAGGGAATAGAGAGTGCACCTATGTTTGCGCACACACTTGTGCACTATAATATCTCCCGCGTCGATGGCTAATCTCCGTTGAGATTGGCCGCTATGACCGAAAGTCGGTCAGGAGGACATTACTAGTGGATGCCTTCGTCATAAATGAATTTAATGTATCCAGCTTCAGTAGTTTTTTAAACATTACATTCATATTACAGAAGACATTTTTTAATAAGCATTGATGAATACAATTAAAACATCTCATCTCATCATCATCATCATCATCAAACATCATCAATTTATTATCCCTTAACTTTATAAAACACGATTAGTTTTTGTGTAAAATATTTATTATAAAGCATTCATGCATGCGGTGTGAGCACTTAAATTCGAAATTATAAATTTAGAATGTAGCTTCGTGACATCATCAGTAAATTTTTAATATAACCTTGACCTAAAGCTACTCTCTCCTAAAACTCAGTGACCTAAAATAAACCTAAACACACCGGATTAAGGTTTAAAATGTCAGTGTAATGAAAACAATTGATTTTTGCGAACCTTGTTCCAGTATTCGGTGCTAAGCGACCTCTCGCGGACAATATTGGCTCAACTTTCAGCTGGCTACATTACTACAATTTGTTAATATTAAAAATCTGTTAGTAAAATGGTGGCAGGCAAGGGCGGTCGTAAAGAAACGGTAACGAAATGGTTTTTTTGATTTCTTAACCAAAAAAAAACCATAAATAGTTTTTTTTTTCTTGAAAAAAATGAGTCTCACGTAAAATAATGCGTTAGTGAGATGTTATTAGTTTTTTTTTTAATCTTTATTTATGTTTAGGGGCTTTTATCCGATAGATATGTCAACCCCATCGTACCTTTTTATGTAAGTACTTAGTTAAATTGCACTCTTCATTTTAATTTCAATTTCCTGTCCCTTTTACTGGCATAGAAAGCACAATTTTAAATCCTCCTGAGCCGTAAAGCGATGGTAGTAGCTAATGGTTTATCGGAAATCCATAGGAGTAGCTATAGGTTTCACATGGGGGGGTCCGAGGATCCAAAATATGTACCAAGATAAACTAGTTTTTGCCCGAACTTCACACAGATAATTTTACAATAAGCGGTGCGCGGGTAAAGGGTGGGTGATGCACTGTATGTGCGTACTTACTATCGCTCGTTTGCGTTTAATATTCATCTATTTTTATTTTAGCCGTATGCTACCCCCCAAAGTCCCCCCTTATATACGCTCATGCGGAAATCCATAAGTCATTAATAGTTACAAGTTAGTTATTGTACATATGATGTTTATAAATAAAGCTCAAAATCCATTCATATTCATTGCAAGCAAATAAAGTAAAGGTTCGCGCACATTATAGCCGCAACCGGCCGCAGCGCAACACATAAATATACGTACGCCTGGCGACCGATCCACAGCCCGGTGCGTACTCAGGGTTGCCAGATGGAAATGATATAATCCCGGAATTTAGAGCCTGGTTCCGTGTGCAGTAATTGCAACTGATTGTCCCGAAATTATCGAATGCATGTTTTTTTCACAAAGATTGTTAGTTTATTAATTAGTTTAGGTCTGTTAGAATGGGGTTTTTACCTATAAATCTTAATAAATACATGACCTATCATCAATCCTAATAAATAGATTTGAGATCGTGACAAATTTACACTAGATAAACTTAGATAAACTTCAATCGTTTTTATTTTTAAATTCCCCTGACACCCCGATTTATAAAACACGATTGACGTAAAACACGTAACACGTACCTATAACATTAAATTCTTTTTGTAAACAAATCTTAACTTCGTGCACACTCCTTCAAAATCCTATTGCGCGACTACTGAGTACGAGGTCCTGGGTTCGAACAAAGTGTGGGCAAAGTGTTATTGGGTTTTTCCATTAGGAAATTTTCAGTAACAGCACGGAGTCGGGAATTGTACCCGGTTAATGGCAAAAGGCTCGCCCCCTATTACATGGGACTTATAACATAGCTGGCGATACGTGGGTGTACTGCGTACACCTCTGCCTACTTCATCTGGGGAAGACAGGCGTGACTCTATATTATGTTTATTATTTTTCCAATTATTTAATTTAATTATTATGTTTATTTTTTTCCCTTTAAAAAAAACTCCTGTATCTGGCAACCCTACGCGTAGTGCTGGCAAGCCTTTAGTATGTGATGGTTCATACAAAATGTACAAAAGTAATGTAGGTGGATTTTTCGCTCTAATATGCACTAGGCTTAATACTACTGAAAAGCATTTCTAAGCGTAATGGGTTAATGATAATTCATTACTGCTAATGTTACTGTCAGCCCTTATTATCCCACCACTGGGAAAAGGCCAGCAATGGGATGATTTATATGATATGATTAATTTATTTAAAGATGAGAAATTAGGCACAATAGAAAATCGATGCAGAGAACCTCTTATTTTGAAATCCGACCATAACTTTTTATTATAAGTTTTTTATTCATCTTCTATACTCTATACTTATTACTTATTTACTTATACTTATTACTTATAATATTATAAAGAAGTAAAGTTTGTGTGTTTGTATATTTGTTAAATTTGAGGGGTAATGTCGGGATCTACTGAACCGATTTTAAAAATTCTTTTACCAATAGAAAGCCACATTATTGCTGAGTGTCATAGGTTATATATAAAACCGAAAAATAAAAAGGCTTTTACGTGGTAGTCCGTTTTGCAAAGTGAATCGGAGAAAAAACGGTCGAATGAAAGCGTTTCTTACGAACGCTGCCTTAACTATGAAAGATATATTTTTGAGTTCTAGAGAAAAGATGTGGAGCTTGAAAATGCCTATAAAAAAGTCAAGGATTATTAACATTATGCCCAACGAAGTGGGCACGGGTCATCTAGTAAAGAATAAAACTCGTCAATGGCTCGTCAACGAAACAAAAGATAACAATAAAAACCCTCGACGCAAATACCTAAATTATTTTTAGTTAAGAACACTCGATCTATTTACCTTTCAGATAAAAAAAAAACTAAATTAAAATCGGTCCATTCGTTAAGGTACTACAGACACAGACTCGCCAAACTTACTCGTATAATACCCCTCTTTTTGCTTCGGGGCTAAAAACTGGTACTGAATAAAGTTTAAAAAAAAACTATTTGTACCTACAATAATATTAGTAATTTTTTTTTTACGTAAAACGGTTTTGACATCAGAACTAAAGCTGTGTACCAAATATCAGATCAATCTGTGAACAAGAAGGGGGTGTAATATTGATTACTAAATTTGAACCAAATAATAAACAGGTCAAGCTAAGTAAAACCGTTTAAAAACCAAACTATTTGTACCTATCATAATATTAGTAAAAAAAATTTTTTACCTAAAACCGTTTCGTCATCAGGACTAAAGGTATGTACCATATATCAGATCAATCTGTCAACAGGAAGGCGGTAAAATATCGATGACTAAATTTGAACCAAATAATAAACAAGTCAAACTAAATAAAACCGTTTATAATACAAGTAAATTTTTTTTTACGTTAAACTGTTTTGTCATTAGAACGAAAGGTATGTATCAAATATCAGATCTATCTGTCAACAGGAAGGGGGTAATCGATTACTAAATTTGAACCAAATAATAAACAAGTCAAGCTTAATAAAACGGTTTAAAAATACAACACCTAATTCCATCGAAACTGAATTTAAAATTCTAAATCAATCAGTAATCGTTAGGTACTCGGCTTCAATTATGCACCCTTAATCTATTTCTGCCTACAGGGGTGGGCTCGGTGAAAGACCTTGCAATATTAATAGAATGCATTTTTTATACCTTCAAGGGAAACTAATTACGTTGTGTCATGCAAGAATTCAACAAGTATTGTTCAGTAAGTGGGTGGTAACCCTGTAATTTGTGGCCTAGATCTAGATTTTACGTTTTACGATAGTATTTTTTTTATAGACTCACGTCTGTATTCCCCAGAGGGGGTAGGCAGAGGTGTGCATTACACCTACGTTTCGCCGGCTATGTTATAAGTCCCATGTAATAGGGGGCCAGACTCCGTGCTGCTACTGAGAATTTTTTTAATGGAAAAACCCAATAACACTTTGCCCGACCCGCGGATCGAACTCAGGACCTCGTGCTCAACAGTTGCGCTTGCTATCAATAGACTAACGAGGCAGTCGTACGATACGATAGTATTAAGTCCGCGTTTTTTACAAGTTTTTACTTACCCGAACCTTTTTTTTTTTTTGTGGCCGAGGGGAGTAAAAAATGCCTTCCGCATACCGCACGTCCACCTACGAGTATGTATGTTTGAGTCTTGTAACTGAATTTTAAAGCTATACTTTCACTATACTCTTTACTCAACGGATTAAGATTAAATTTTGCTTAAACGTTTTTTTTATATAATATCACGCACAAGTCGATGGGACGGCAATCCGACACGACCGGAGAGAAATCAGGCGCGGGGCCAACGGCTTTTGGTGCTTTCCGAGGCACGGAATAAGTGATAATTAATTTATAATACGCATATAACTTGCGAAAACTCAGAGGTCACCTTGGGTTCAAACCTGAAACCTCTGACTGGCAAGTCAACGGTCATATCACTAAGCTATCACGATCACAACTTCACGTATTTGTGTAAGTATGGGTCAAATATTGCAAGTCAAATCCATAAATTTTTTCATATACTTAATACGTTTAAAATCAGTATTTAAAAAAAAAACTAAGATAGATAGATAGAATAATCTTTATAGTACGCTATTCAAAAAATTACGATAGAATGGGCGGTCTTATCGCTAAAAACGATCTCTTATAGCATTGATGGTTTTTGTATATCAATGTCTTACTGCCTCGTTGGTCTAGTGGTAGCAAGCGCGACTGCTGAGCACGAGGTCCTGGGTTCGATCCACGGGTCGGGCAAAGTGTTATTGGGTTTTTCCATCAGGAAGTTCTCAGTAGCAGCACGGAGTCTGGAATTGTGCCCGGTTAATGGCAATAGGCTCGCCCCCTATTACATGGGACTTATAACAAAGCCGGCGAAACGTGGGTGTACTGCACACCTCTGCCTACCCCCTCTGGGGAATACAGGCGTGAGTCTATAAATAAAAATAAAAAAATGTCTTACAGACAACTTTTCAAACGTCATCGTCAATGTTCTGGTAGCATATAGGAAACATAGTTTATTTTGTTGTCCGCGCAGTTACAAATAATCAGGCAACTGGGACTAGTCTCTAATGACCTCACAAATATTTACCAGTTACGAGAATCTAATCACGATACTTTCTTTGCCACAAACATCAATATTGACCATCAATATTGTCGTGGTTGCCTATTGGGAATTAAAGGATTGGAAGTCCAAATAAAGAGGCTTAATTTTGTTGTATAAAGATTAACGAAAAATCTAGAAACGCAAGTACAGTGTGCAAAGACCGCGCGTCTTTTTAACCGCCTTAAAAAAGAGAAAGTTCTCTAATCGATGCGTTTTTTTTTATTTTCGTACACCGATTACTCCGTGTTAAGTAAGCAAATTTAAGTAATTATTAAGTCCTTTACATTAAGTATGTTATGATTTAAATTTTCAATTGTTTTAATTTAAAGCAGTTAATTTGTTTTTTGTCCTCAGTCCCTACTAGTATAAGCTAGTACGCCTATAATCTGTGTATACATCAGAACTATTATCTGTAATTTCTATTATTTAATAATGTAAAATGTGTATGCTGTTGGTGTATTATAAGTATAAATAAATAAGTTAAGTAAGTCAATAGGAAGGGGGTAAAATTTCAATTACCAAACAAGCAGGGCAAGCTATATAAATAAAATCGTTTAAATAAGATAGACCAGGTAGTATCTTAGGTAAGTGTATATAGAAGTATCTACACTGTCATCCCCTGAATAATTTACTCGTAGCGGAGCTCTATGAATTCATGAAGTAGAGGACATGACACGAGCTGTGTCAAGTGTACAGAAAGCCTAATTATTTATACTTTTTTTTTCTACGTAATCTCTCCATTATAGCTCTAGAGAGCTCAGACTGATTAACTGGACTTCTAGCGAGATCTAAAAGATCTCTCTTGTCCATTAAAAAGTTGTCTGGAAGATATCGCTTTTAGCGATAAGACCGCCCATTGTACTTCTAATTATAATGATAAGACTCCTTATGTAATTTCAATGGTGTACAATAAAGAATATTCTATTCTATCTCTAACTAAATTAGTAAAACTAAACCTAAAGCAACAGCTCTTAAGGACTACCTACTAGTCCCCGGTTAGGACGCTGCTTGGAGACAATGCTAGACTAGCTGAAACCATAGAGTATTCAAGAAAAAATAGAGTGATAACGTCAAACACATTGCCTTGTGCGAAAGCAGGTCTCGCCATAGAAATGTTAAAATGTCATTTTTTCAAATTAAGTTTTCTAGACGTTTTTCAAAATTTTACTCAGCAGTTAACCATGATATAAGCTAAAATGTAACTTTTTCGCTCGTGGAGCCTAGTTGAACCGCAGTCGATCGAGGTATGATCGCAAACGGAGCTCGTGTCGCGGCCGCGTTGTTTATACCCGTGCTCACGGTTCATACTTCTATAGGGTTGCTCTATTTTTTTCTTATATACTCTAAGGCTGAAACAGTCTGATTTTGAATAATTCGAGATTATGTTCAAAGCTGCCTTGTTGGTCTAGCGGTAACAAGCGCGACTGCTCGGCTCCTATTACATGGGACTTAAAACATAGCTGGCTAACGTGGGTGTAATGCATACACCCCTGCCTACCCCCTCTGGGGAATACAGGCGTGAGTCTACGTTATGTCTCATGTAATAAGGGCAAGCCTATTGCCAATAACCGGGCACAATTCCAGACTCCGTGCTGCTGCTGAGAATTTCCTAATAGAGAACTCAATAACACTTTGATTGACCCGAGGATTGAACCCAAGACCCCATGCACTGGACCAACGAGACAGTCAGTTTGAAATCTTTTATAATCTTATTTCCTAGTTCATATTAGGTATTTTACTCGTATACTTTTTCAAATGTTGGAATTTGAAGCATGTTCCGAGTTGCAAAGCAGAATCTCGATCGGGCTACGAATGTAGTGATTTGAAAATACCTTATCGCCATAGTGGGTTTTGAATTAAATTCCGTAGCGTATCGACTGCACGGTCACTACTCACTGCGCTTTGCAGTCTATATTGTAGGGGAATGAAATTGTGCCGGTATTATAATTAAAAACGTGTCTAACGTACAATCTTTTTATATGGAAAAGAAGTGTAGTAAGCTAAAGTTTATACATAATATGAGTTACAAAGTGTATAAAATTAGAAATAAAAATCAGCGCCATCTCTGAAAAAAGACGGAAACTACGACGTGTAACCTACAACACGCGAGATGTAGCAACTACCAGCGCCATCTCTGAATCATACAAGTAAAACATGTTTATAAAGAATTACAATTAAATATGCTACAAGAATGGTGAATAAACCAACGATACTAAACCTGATCGATCAAATTAAAATTTTGTGCGCTCTGTGCCCTTAATCGTCACGCTGCAGCTGGGCAAGCGGGTTGGCGATCGCTATAACAGATGGTTGCTATTACACAGTAAGATGCTGCTGCACATCCTCCAGATTTTTCCCTTTGCCCCTTCTTACGACACCCGCGGTAGGAGTAGGGAGTAGAGGAGTATACGGCACTCTTAGAAACCACATAGCACATGCTAGAAATCACACGGCACTTTAATAGCACGGTATCATTAATCGATACAAAACTATTACCTCATATTTAGGTACTTAGGTGCATTTATTATTTATGAACTAAGAAATTCTATTAACTCTATTATTAGTAAAAACTAATTTCTAAAATTGATTTTTTAAAATTATATAGGTATATTTTATTACATTTTATATTTTTATGATATTAACTTACATTATATAATAGACATAAAACGGTTTTGTCATCAGAACTAAAGCTGTGTACCAAATATCAGATCAATCTGTCAACAGGAAGGGGATGAAATATCGATTACTAAATTTGAACCCAATAATAAACAGGTCAAGCTATATAAAACCGTTTAAAAAGTCCACTAAAAAAAAATATTACGTGAAATAAAAAAACGTAAAGTGAACAATTTCTGAAACAGCAACTAATAAGTAGTATGTCATAACTTCGTCGCTTGAATTCTAAATTAAATGTCCACGTGTACAAAACACCGCGCGCCGGGCTGCAGCATTTTGACACAGATAAGTGTCAATATAAACGAACTACATTATTCATAAACTATTATTGTTTCAAATAAATGTCTGAACAGGCTGTAAATGTCAAATCATTTTATAGTTGATATCTATTATTAATACGTGAAGCGAAAACTGTAGATCTCTTTTTAAGAATATTGAGCGTACGGTGGAGTGTGAAACTTGGCGTAGTAAAAGTTTTGGAGAAAAAGTACAGAAAGCTAAAGTTTATAAAAAATAAATCTAATTTTGACCAGTGACTGGAGCACTTGTTTGTTTAAATACCTTGTGGTGGCGCATTGGTTACGGACCCGCTTCTTTAGTACGTGAGTGTGGGTTCGAACCTGGCGTATTTATGTGACTTTTTCAATGTCATATCATGTGCTTTCTTAGTTAAGCTACGATTCCACCAACCGACCAAAGGTGAAGGAAAACCTGGACTTAATAGTCTAAAATTGCCAACACGCGGTAAGCTATAGCGTGGTGAACTGGTTATTTACAAGCTTTTATTTAGTTTCACCTGTTCCTGTGTCTGTAATGAAAGTTAAAGTTAGATTTGACCCACTTCCCAGTTTCCGATTGAGCTGAAATTGTGTATGTTAGTTCAGTTCTGATGACAATTAAATTTTGTATGGTAAGCATGACCTGAATCGACATCCAGGATTAGCTACAGATAAAGAAACTCTTCAACGGTTAACAGCACAGATACCTACAATTAGTTGTAGTTGTAGTAGTGTATTTTTACGTTTAGTTTTCCAATCTAAAAGCTAGGTTAAAAGAACGTCGTTTTTATAAAAAAAATGTCAATTTTAAGCTTTGAAATAAATAAATACACAAAAAGTCAGTGCCAAGCTTAGTGGGTTCCAGATCAAAGCTCCTCATCCTTGGCACTGACTCCAAAGCGAACGTTTTTGTGTTATTTCTAGCTTTTTAGTGATTTCAGTCGGTATTTTTTTTTAAATAACGTGGGAGGCCATATACCCCTTTCCTCGCTTTTTTCGGAATTTAGTTATAAACAACACATACAAACAAAGTGTAATTAGTTGTTACGAGAGGTTTGCTATCATCCGATGAGGAGTTCCATTAACATTAACAGGGCACAATTCCAGACTCCGTACTGCTAGTAAAAAAATTCCTAACAAAAAAACCCAAGAACACTTTGCCCGAATCGGGAATTGAAACCAGGACCTCGTGCTCAGCAGTCGCACTTACTAGGCCAACGAGGCAGTCATTCCTAAAGAAAATAAAACTTAAAATTACTGAACGGGCTCTACAAAGGCTACTAATAGATCTTTCTTTATTTATCAATTTAGTTTAGAGTATCGGCTATCGTCTACTCAAATTAAATGCCCTCGTTCCGCTCACCGCGCTGCTGCTCTGATATTTTTAAGTCAATGTACTCGTATCTCTTTGTTGACAGATTCCCGATCGAGATTTGGCTGTGATATCAAAAGGAAGGTTTTGATTTTATTATTTAGATTTGAGATACCTACATACCCGTAGATAAAATGTAAAAAAGTGGATGATGTATCGCATTAATTAAAATGGCGCAAATTCTTTTTATAGGCAAATGTAAATAATAATTATATTAAGTTTGTAAATACTTCACTACATAGTATAAAACAAAGTCCTTCCCGCGTCTGTCTGTCCCTATGTATGCTTAGATCTTTAAAACTACGCAACGGATTTTGATGCGGTTTTTTTTAATAGATAGAGTGATTCAAGAGGAAGGTTTATAATATACATGCATATTAGCGTAACCGTGCGAAGCCGGGGCGAGTCGCTAGTGTATAGTAATGTAAGTAGATTCAAATTATTATTATTATTCGCAATTAATTAAAATTCGATTAATTTTTACAATACAAATGACAATATTACAACTTGCCGCATTTAGTCATCAGTCATCAGTGTGATTTGAGGTTCATTGAACTCGATTTTGTTGATTCAATAAATGTAATTCTTTATTTTAATGTATACTTTGCATTCAAATTGTATAATTTTTTAAAAAGTATTATTTTTTGTGCATGAAACGAGTTGTTATTTTTATTTTGTTTTTTTTTTTTCATTTTATGTGCTTTTTTTACGAAAGCATGTTTTTAGATTAAGTAAAATGCCTTAGAACAAGTTCCTATTGCTGATTTTGTTTAATATTATCTACGGTTTTAATGTTACAATGTAAAGTTTAAATACGAAATTGAAATTAATTTATGTTTTATTTTAAATCAAAAATAGGCGGGTCCCGTGGGCCCACGACTATACAAATGTGACTATTTTTCACCAATACAGTTACGGGTTAATGCAAAAAAAATGTTTATTGAAGAATAGGCTATCTTCATGATTTTTAAACGGTCGGGCCAAAAAAAAAAGTTAGACAAAGCGTCTCGAACAAAAATATGGAGCTTAAAAATCATACCGATTTGCTTAGTAGCACGAAACACAAGCACGAACATTTTTGTTTCTAAGAATACCGTACAACGACTTATTATTTGTTTAAACTCAACGCAATAGCCGTGATTTGCATTGCGTTCAGTTAAGGGTGATGGGCCCATCGCGGCGGGAAATTTAAAAACAAAAGAGGATTTTTGGTTTTTTTAACCACTTTCAATATGAAATATTGCATTTTTCGTTAGTTTGCGCTCCTAGTCAATAAAGACGCTACTATTTATAACTTTGTTTTATCTCAAAATGTTACCAATTTTGTATATTTATGTAACATACTAAAAAACAGTTTCATGTTGAATCTTACATAAACATGCAAAATTGGTAAGATTTTGAGTTAAAACAAACTAATAAATAGTAGCGTCTTTGTTGACTAGGAGCGCAAACTAAAGAAAAAATGAAATATTTCATATTGCAAGTGGTTCAAAATAACAAAAAACCTCTTTTATTTTTAAATTTCCCGCCGCGATGGGACCATTACCCTTAAAACAAAGAATTTGAGTCGCAACATGGTTATTCTTGGAAAAAAAAGGTACGTACGTGTTTCGCATGTACTTAATCATGCAAATCGGTAGTTTTCAATGCTCCGATATTTTGATCAAGAGGCTTTGTCTGTTGTTGCAAGCAAATTTAACTTGCAACGTATGTTTTGGTCAAATCATCATCATCATCATCATCAACTGCCTGTATTAATCCACTGCTGAACATAGGCCTCTCCCAATACGCGCCACTATTGTACGCTAATTGGAGGTATTTGCCTATAATCGCCACGCTGGGCAAGCGGATTGGCGATCGCACATGATTGCTGTTACACAGAAGAATGCTCGGCACCCGCGGGACGAGTGAGGGTGGTTCTATAATTAAACCGGAAACGTTTGGATTTGGTCAAATATTGCAACTGAATTTAAAAACAGTTATCATTAACCGATTACGATGAAATATAATATGTTGGCTCATTTGCGGCGTTGTGTTGTGTTGCGTTGCTCCATCGCAGATCACATCGCCGCTTACCATCAGGTAGTTCGTGGTCAAACACATGCCTTTACAATATAAAAAAAAAAACAAAAAAAATGCATTTTTATGGTAAGCATGACCTGAATCGACATCCAGGATTAGCTCCAGATAAAGGAGCTTTTCAGTGATCAACCGCACAGATACAAAATTTTGCATACAGGTTTAGTTATGATATTCCAATATACCTAAGCTTGGATAATAAAAGCTTAGATAGAAACGTTGTTTTACTAAAAACTTATTTTTAAATCTGAGCTCAAAGAATTTGAAATAGTAAAACACGGATGGATTTTCCGACCAGCAGCCGAACTACCTCTACAATGAGTTGCAAGTCTCAAGACAGTCAGTGCGAGGTTTTTCTCATCCCCATTCAGGCGGAGGTTAAAATATACCCCATTTGTGAAAATCTTGGGACCAAATTTAGTGAGGTTAAAAACATTTAGAACTTCAATAACTAGAGTCAATGTTCAATCACAATTAAAAATAAAAATGCATAACTTACAATGTTTTCGAATGATCCAATAAACGACGATCATTTAATATCGCCATTTAATAGCTCAAAAGGCCTCGATTAAACCCGATAATTATATTAATATATCGGCAGCGTGGACATCGATTACTGAGAACAAATGTGATTGACTCGATTCAGTTCACATTGTGATGAATTCGGAGCTCGAAGCGTGTAATATTTAATTACAGGCTGAATGCCCGCATCACAAAATTGATCTGTTAATTTGGTAATTAGCTTTAAGATATATACGAGTACCAATACCGTTTGTGGAGAAATTATATTATGAAATGGTCTGTTCTAAATGTTCTATTATTATCTATTATTATAAATGAATTCATTATAGATGCTAGAAGCAAGGATAGAGGCTTTTTTATGATTAAAGCCTCTTCGTGCTAATCTGCTATCCCACTCGCTTATTACTTAATTATGAAAAATCAGAGAACATCAATAACAGCAAAGTTTCAGAATAAATTTCAGCTTGAAAATAGCATAAAATAAAAAATAATTACCAGCTATTTTTTATTTGAAAACATGGTTAATCAGATGGTTTAATTGGTTTTAAACCATTTGATAGCTTCAATGTGGAGAGACAAAGCAGATTAGCTCAAAGAGGCGCCACGATGAATTACGCATTATTTATTTTATATTTTATTTATTTATTTATTCTTTGTACAAAACTGTGTACAAGGTGGACTTATGCCTTAGGCATTTTCTCCCAGTCGACCTTAGGGTGATGCAGAGATAAAAACATAGTAGATGCACTAATAAGCTACTAAACTGGAAAACTATTTTAAATAATTTACTAGCATAAACTACACAAATACCTTCTATATAAATTACTTACACATACACAAATATAATAAATAAGAAATCACAGGTCAAGTGTTGAGACTAATCTGTATTATTCATTAGTATTATTTAGCGCAAGAGTACGGGATACACAAGGTTGTTTGGCCTGTACCTACTCTCACACAATGACAACTCGAGGAATAACACGTGTTTTTAAATCAATGTACCTAAATCTATCATAACCTCATTCAACGAGCATTCATTTCACTTATATTATTATCGTCTAGATTTAACAATGGATGATACTCGGTAAGCTTCAAACATTAAAAAAAAAACTTTAGACTAGTTCAGACACAAAAGGACCATTTAATTGAGAAATTACGAACTTTTGATTGTGTCCGAGAGTTGGAAGAAGGAAGAGCTACATTCTCTGAAAGTTTATAACAAGTGCTAAGAACTGCTGAAGCGCAAGCACTCGTACCCGATCAAATAGCGAGACAAAAACTTAAATCAGAACATGTTTTCCATTACAAAAACTAGTTACTTATCCTACTCTTTATCGTAACTGTAACAAAGTGTAATATTGTCATAAATTATTTTCTAGGTATCGAATCCAAAACCTCACCAGTCTCACTCACGACCACTGGATATACGAGATCACTTATCTAAGCAATTAATTAACATCTAATGATAACTCACTTGGCAGCCGTTATTGAGTAGCTAATTACCTGTTGGAAAAAAAAAGAAAATTATTTATTCTGTAATAGATTCATCCAAAATTCTATAAATAGAGCTAATAGTTCGCCGATATCATTGAATGGGCATAAACAATCCTACAAATTTTACATACATTTTTTTAAATTTTATATAAGTACCTATACCATCATCTGCCTAGCCTTTTCCCAACTATGTTGGGGTCGGCTTCCAGTCTTACCGGATGCAGCTGAATACCAGTGTTTTACATGGAGCGACTGCCATCAGACCTCCACAACCCAGATATTGGGTTACACGGTACCCCTTGGTAAGACTGGTTGTCAGACTGGGGCTTCTGACTACCCGTAACGACTGTCAAAGATCTACAATTGACAGCCGGGGCCAACAGCTTAACGTGCTATCCGAGGCACGGAGAGTGATAATTAATTTATAAAACGCACATAACTTACGAAAAGTCAGAGGTGC
Organism: Protodeltote pygarga; assembly: GCA_936450705.2. Classification (NCBI taxonomy): domain Eukaryota; kingdom Metazoa; phylum Arthropoda; class Insecta; order Lepidoptera; family Noctuidae; genus Protodeltote; species Protodeltote pygarga. The sequence continues at coordinate 19,506,743 of OW388248.2, forward strand.
GCGCCTTGGGTTCGAACCCGAGACCACTGACTTGCCAGTCAACGGTCACCACCACTAGGCTATCACAACTCTACCTATACCATCTTTGTAAAAACATATACAGTACTTTTGTTTACTTGACGGCTTGAATTTGTTTAATATGATAAGAAATTTACTTTTTAGATCACACATTTTGTCCAACTGACCAATTTAGTATATTTTTGTGAATCCTTTACATGTTATAAGCACATGTTAGCTTATTACTTAATAATAATTATTTAATAAAAAAAATTAAATAAACAACTAATATAGGCGAGGAAATTGGTAATATCGCATCTGTGCCTCCCAAAACTGCAAAATTTGAAGCATTGAGTCGGATACGTAATGTATTCCGATAGATATTACCACACGCCCTAGGCTTAGAGAGATTTGAAATATCAACTGATTCTAGTGGGATACGGTGGCTTAGCGGTCAGAGTGGACACGGTAAGTCGAATATCGTGGGCTCGAATCCCGCCTGTATAAGTTGTTTTCTCAAATGTAGTAATACTTTATCTCGTTATTTTGAGTCAAGGGGTTTGGAAGTGGCCTTAAATTTTCCAAAACTCTTTTTTGCCTAACTTTACTTAATATTAAGTTGCTTTATTCAACGCGGATGTCAAATAAAGTCGGAAAATGATTTATCACTTCTGTGTTCAAGAGAGCAACGTTTAGAAACATTTCTTCGTAATTTAAATGAAATACAGTTAATACAGTAAGAGCCAGCCATAGTCTGATGATTTTAATTAAAATTAAAACAATGATTATCACACTCGCAGTAATTATTACTTAAAATAAAGAAACGTGAAACATTTCGCTTTGGTCATGATCATTATAAGGTCTAACTTTATTAATGCAATATAGTAGTAGTATAGTATAGTATAGTAGTATAGTATAATAATAATATATATTTTAGGAGGTCTACTATTTACTAAGGTCATTCAGGTGCTTTCGTACCAAAAAAAATAATTATCATAGATTAATGAAATTAACAGAATTAATTGATATTTCATCATTTATCTAAATGTTGTTTTTGAATATTTAAAACTTTTTCGGCTGCTAGGTCTCGATGTCAATAGTTAATAACTTAGTGTCCATTGTTCGTAGGTATAAGAATAATGATCTTATGCAATGAAAACAAAAACTGTTTAAAGTACCTACTTTAGAAATCTTTTTTCTTTTTTTACTTTAGAATTCAAGTTTGTTTTTAATTATTTTTTTCTGTTTCGAAGCATCTGAGTGACCAGAAAAAGCCTATTAGTGACCTCTCAGCTGTAACAGAAAAATCTTTCCTACACCTTTCGCCTCTTAAAATATTACGCAGTATTAATGTTAGACCTTATCACATATAAATCAATTCAACAGCGTATTTGCATCGATACAAGCACAACTCTAAATTTATTTTTATGAACTACTGCATCAATACAACCGCGGGAATTGATACAGACGCAAGACGCCAGTGATATACACACACCGGCAGATTTAGCGGAACATAAAAAAAAGGTGGTTTTTTTAGAAAAATTATAGGTATTTCGACTAGTAGTTCTGTTATTTGAATGATTAGGCGTTATTTCATTCAAAATTAAGAAGATTTTTGTCAGCTGTTAACCTTCTAACATAAATCAGACCCTCATAAGCTTTTTTTTCAATTTAAGCTTTTCAGTGTTTTTGATAAGAATGTTAATTTAAGCAGTCAATGGTGGCCCTAGCTCATGTTGTTTGTTTTGTTTAGAGAGTTTATATTGTATTGCATACAGAATGAGTGATTTGCCAGGACCTGATGTCGCCAGGGCTGTATCAGGGATTGAGGAAGATCACACCTACCGTTCAGTCATTCGAACTTCGGTAGTATCAGTATCCGTGATCCACCGTAATGTTTATCGATACAGACAGACAGGGTCTTACGTGCGCAGGCGAGGCCAAGGCAGAAATCGTGCAACCAGTGCCGTAGACGACTGTTTTGTTAGGGTGCAAACTTTGAGAAATCGTCGACAAACTGCTGTTCAGGCCCAAAATCTTTTAGAAGAAGTACGTAACGTACCTGTTAGTGAACGAACAGTGAGAAGAAGGTTAAATGAAGTTGGTTTGAAGTCATACGTGCCAGCAAGAGCACCTAAACTTGAGGTGAGCCATCGAATAGCAAGATTAGCGTTCGCTCGTTTTCATCAAATTTGGTCCAATGAGTAGAGTCGAGTTTTAGTTCTGACGAAAGCCGTTTCTGTGTTCATTTCATCGACGGAAAGGAGAAGATGTGGACTTCTGAGATGTCCACATCTTCTCCTTTCCGTCCGTCCTTTCTTTCCGAGAATAAAACTCGACTATACTCATGGGACCAAATTTGATGAAAACGAGCGAACGCTAATCTTGCTATTCGATGGCTCACCTCAAGTTTAGGTGCTCTTGCTGGCACGTATGACTTCAAACCAACTTAATTTAACCTTCTTCTCACTGTTCGTTCACTAACACGTACGTTACGTACTTCTTCTAAAAGATTTTGGGCCTGAACAGTAGTTTGTCGACGATTTCTCAAAGTTTGCACCCTAACAAAACAGTCGTCTACGGCACTGGTTGCACGATTTCTGCCTTGGCCTCGCATGCGCACGTAAGACCCTGTCTGTCTGTATCGATAAAAATTACGGTGAATCACGGATACTGATACTACCGAAGTTCGAATGACTGAACGGTAGGTGTGATCTTCCTCAATCCCTGATACAGCCCTGGCGACATCAGGTCCTGGCAAATCACTCATTCTGTATGCAATACAATATAAACTCTCTAAACAAAACAAACAAAATGAGCTAGGGCCACCATTGACTGCTTAAATTAACATTCTTATCAAAAACACTGAAAAGCTTAAATTGAAAAAAATGCTTATGAGGGTCTGATTTATGTTAGAAGGTTAACAGCTGACAAAAATCTTCTTAATTTTGAATGAAATAACGCCTAATCATTCAAATAACAGAACTACTAGTCGAAACACCTTTAATTTTTCAAAAAAAGCCATCTTTTTTTTATGTTCCGCTAAATCTGCCGGTGTGTGTATAAGGTGCTTCTAAATTATCTGCCACGGCTGCAATGGGAGATAATATTGGTTATTTATATTACAATAGTGAAGTAATTTTTTTTATCTAACGGCATATTTTTTTTTTGTTTTGCCTGCGTTTTATTGCGTTAGTCTAATTCGGCTCCATGCTCCAATTTTTTTTTTACTGTTCCGGGGTACGAAAACTCTTCACTATTGTAATCTATATACCCAATAATTTCTCCCATTGCAACCGTGGCAGATAATTTAGAAGCACCTTATATAAATAAATTGCTAGTGCCGCAATGCAGTCGCGAGCTTTTGTTGATGTAAAAAGTCGCCGTGTTTGACCGCTTAAAATTCTACAATAAAATTATTAATAATATGAATGTCCTCCTGACCGCATTTCGGTTACAGTCTCCCATCTCTACGGAGATTAGCCAACTACGCAGGATATAATGCACAAGTATGTGTGCAAACACAGGTGCTCTCGTTATTCCCTCACTCTCAAGTCTCATAGTCGATGGGTCGGCAATCTGACACAACCGGAGAGAGATCAGGTGCAGGACCAACCGCTTTACGTGCTTTCCAAGGCATGGAGTAAGTGATAATTAATTTATAAATAAATAATTAATAATTTTACTAAACATATATTCGGATATTAACAGCGTAATTAATGCTTTTAACGTCAGACAGCACACACTGTGCAATATCTAAGAATTGTTTAGAGGTTTCCCTTTGTTCCTTTTATTTTTCAGCAAAACGTGATTTATTCCAGTACTTGATCGAATAAATAAAATATTTCTTTCAAATGTCTGAGGCCAGACAGGTTTATTTTTATTTGTACAAGGTATATCTAGCTCAAAATACAGATCCGCTTTTATCATCGCGACAGTGATTCGATAGTCTGACCAGCGCGGAAGGCGTTCCATATACATGGTTATTTTTAAAACACTAACAACCTGGAAAGGGGTCATTAAACTCATCATTTTGAACAACTTTTACTATAGGACCAACCATGAAATCGCAAAAAATAACAACTTTATGTTCACTTAACCCAACAAAATGTATGGAACAACATTTTTTTTTGTGATTTCAGGGTTGGTCCCATAGCTAAAGTTGTTCATAATGATGAGTTTAATGACCCCTTTTCAGGTTGTCAGTGTTTCAAAAATAACCCTGTATATTTGTTCGAACACAAAATACACGTCAGGGGCCTATTTGTTTTCTTCTTGTTAGCAGAGGGTGTTAAAAATGTTCCTACCGCATACTGCTCATCCGAGGACATACCCCAGTATGTCTTCAAACTTGGCTTAGCCAAGTTGACTATCTACAATGGCTAACGCTATAGAAAACGAAAGAAATGTATAGGATTTGATTCTATTCGCTAGTTTTGACCACGTGACATAACGATAATCCTATACCCCCCTAGCCCCCTGTTATGTGGGTAAAACTAAAACATTTGTTATGCGCTAAAAACATTTCCCCCTGCTCGCACTGTATCGGACGGGGCCGGGTAGTGCTGCCTGCCCATAGGCCCGCCCAAATTTTCACTCAGGCATTCTGGCGTTCAGGACATCATCACAACAAGCTCTTTGGCCTTCACCACTACATCACGTCAAGGGGCCTAGTACGAGTTTGCAAACTATGTGATTAGATAGCCAGTTAGTGTTTACGATGATTTCAGTTGTAGCTGCGTCTCTTCTTCTTACACCGCGTTAATATTAATTAACTAATGTAATAAGCAACTGTACTTGGTCCTCTATCTTTCTTTTTATGCTCTGTATGCGACCAAACGCTCGTTTTTGTGATATTTTTAAATTAGTAATGCTTTGAAGTCGTATTATTTTTGTTGAAAAACATCAATTTTGAGTGGCTATCTACCAACCCAACTACTACTAGGCCAACAATAACTACTAGGCCAACTATAACTACTAGGCCAACCCCTCATCTAGTTTTTTAGAAGGCGGTTATTGACGACACATACAAACCAAATGAAATTACGTTGTTACGAGACGTTTGCTATTGCCGATGAGGAGTTTCGTTCTGTACCTTCAAAGTTCACCATCAGATCATGATAATTTGATATCGGGCAAATTGAAGAGTAGAGTGTTGCTCTATATTTCTGGATACATTGTTATATGAGAACAATGCGAGTTTCCTTTTAATAATTCTGAATAATAAATAAATTAACCAGCCTGTAACTATATCAAATCAAATAATAATAATTGTGGGTTCGAACCTGGCTTGTACAATGTGACTTTTTTAATGTCATAATTATGTACTTTCTTAGTTAATCTAAGACACCACTGACTAATGGTGAAGGAAAATATCGAGAGGAAACCTGGATTTAATAGTCTAAAACCAACACGCAGTGAGCCAGCGTGGTGATTAATGCTCAATTCTTCTCTGTGTAAGAAGAGGCCTTTGCCCTGCATTGCAAATTAAAGGCTGATTATAATAAATCCTGCGCAGGGTCAGCATGGCGCAATCGATATCCATGTTGCATGTTTCTATAGTTACAAGACTACTCAGTCGCGCTTGCTACCACTAGACCAACGAGGCAGTCAGCAGCAGTTAAATGTAAAAAATAGTGCCAAAATAGTTCATTCATCAGTCAGCCAGCCAGTGTCAATACTTATGTTTCAAAGGAACAGGACTTATTTAGGATGTTTAGTGAGGATTCTGGCCTGAATATTTCACGCTAGAATCCTCACTAAATTGAACGGAGTTCAATTTTAAAAAATAGTGACTAATTATTACAAAAAAATCAATTAGAATATTTATTTAGAACCCTATCAAAACCTCGCATAAACTTTTACATTATTTTGTTTCGTTTGGTACATTCGTGCACGGAAATGGTTTCCCTGAGTTAAAAATAAAATAGAAGTCTGAATATCTAAATATGTAGCTGCAATTTTTTTACTTCATAGATTTATTTACAAGGAAAAGAAAACTTAACAACCGCGTTTTGTTAACCGACTTTTAAAAAAGAGGAAGTTTATATTCGAAGCTCCTTTTAAATATCGATTTTTAAGCGTATATTTTATTTATTACAGCGTATACTTTAAGTGCACTTTTTTACCGATATCTCGGAAATGGCTTAACTTATTAGAATGTTACTATTCTAAAAATGTTAGAGTAGCTAAACTGGGTAGAATGAAAACGAAAGTATTTTGGTGGTCTTATCAATTTCATAATTTACGATGGAGAAAATGCTATAACAAAAAAAAATCATTACTAAATTCCTGAGCAGATCGTAACCAAATTTGGATGAAGAAGCTCATTAAGCTCCTATAAATAGTCATAATTCTATTACAAGAGTGTTTCTAGTTACCAGTTTTAAGGGCAGCTTACCTCTTATGGAGAAGAATCTAGCAAAAAACTCCATCATGCTCTATTAATTAGATGGCTTACGATAATTTTGGTAACATTCTTCTGAAACCTTATGTGTGAACAATGTGATTCGACTAAACATAGGTACGACTCTAAGAGTAAACGTCTCGTCTCTAAGAGTAAGAATAAAATCGCATGCAAATAATGGCCGACAACGCCATCTCTCTAAAAGTATAAAAAGTAAAAGAGAGCAAATAATATAAAATTATAAAGATTCTTTAAAAATAAATCATCATACCTAAACGGACCTACTTGTTTTCATACTAGATATAAGTAAAATTTCTACTTAAAAAATATGAATAAAAAATAACAAGTGTGCGCGATTGTACTGAAACTAAATGAATGTATGTTGCGAGTGAGATGCGAGTTTTCATGAGAGTCGTACGTAATGAACCAAATTGAATTTTTATTAATAACTAGCGTCCTGCCCCGGCTTCGCACGGTTACGTTAATATGCTTGTATTATACATATAAACCTTCCTCTTGAATCACTTTTTCTATTAAAAAAATCGCATCAAAATCCGTTGCGTGGTTTTAAAGATTTAAGCATACATAGGGACAGACAGACGCGGGAAATGACTTTGTTTTATTCTATGTAGTGATGATTAGGCACTATTCTGAGACTAAATTTGAATTTAAATTTGCAGGCGTTCTGATGAAGGTGAGGATTCTAGCGTGAAATTTATACCCCAGAATCTTCAATAAATAATTTTAATAAGTTTTGTTTTGTGCGCCTCGCGAGCGCACCTCCAACTGGTGTTTTCTATGTGTCGCCTACATTTATAAGCTCGGTAGCGAAGTACAACATTTCTTCCAAAGCGCTAACCTCTATCCTATTGGTCAATTTTATCTGTAGCCAGGCTCACTATAGTGTCACGTACGATGCAGTATTTTTGTAATTAATTAGGATTATTATGTTAATATATTATTCTTTCCCCCACCCTTGCTTATGCCAGCCCGGGCTGGGCCTGTAGGCATAAACATGTCCCTAAATAATCAAAATCAGATTCAGCTAGTCCCTAGCATGTCCCCAAGCAAAACCGAGGCCCATTAGGGGGCGCCCTTAGCTGCTGGTGCTTTAGGTTTAGTTTAATTGCTTTAGCTGGAGGCCTTTAGGTCTCCGGTTAATCAGTCTGAGCTCCATAAAGAGACCACGTAGAAAAAAAAATGATATTCCAATCGAGAGTTTCATTCCTAGTTGGAATACGGATAGTTCCTACTAGTTTCAAATTTCTTTGAAGCAGGAACTAGGAGACTGGCTATGATGAAGGTATTATTTTTAGGTATAATTTTAGCTAAAAAATTATGTCGTTTGGTAATGATCGTTCAGTAGTGATTCGTCTTAAATTAAGTAATTAATTATAATTAATTTTGTTGTATTAGTTAGAGTTAATTCTGTAATAAGGTACGATGGGGTAGACATATGTATCGGATAAAAGCCCCTAAACATAAATAAAGATTAAAAAAAAAAGCATAATTAAAAAAAAATAAACTATGTTCACAGCTGTAATCGGTTGCGTGAGGATTCTAGCGTGAATTGATCCAGAATCCTATCAAATGGGTGAATTTCAACAATTTCGATTTTTTATCATTTGGTTGGCACTTTTTATTAGAAAGACATTCAGTTTTGGTTCCCAATCTTTTGGTGGCTGTATTTTTCTTTGACTGCCTCATAGGTCTAGTGGTAGCAAGCGCGACTGCTAAGCACGAGGTCCTGGTTCAATCCCCGGGTCGGACAAGGTGTTATTAGGTTTTTCCCATTAGAAAATTCTCAGTAGCAGCACGGAGTCTGGTATTGTGCCCGGTTAATGGCAATAGGTTCGCTCCCTATTACATGGAACTTAAAAAATAGCCGACGGGTGTACTATACTGCATATACTATACATCTGCCTGGTAAGCAATTAGAAGAATAATACATAATATACATGTAACATAACATGTACTCCCATGTTATGTTACATGTATATTATGTATTATTCTTCTAATTGCTTACCAGTTTTTGATGGGCCTTTTTGACCAGCGTCCCTTTAAAGTTTAATTTTAGGGTACCAATTGCCCTAATCAAAAAGTACCACCAAAATTAGGCAAAATCATGTTGTGGAAAATGACTGAAACGTTTATAGATTTCATTATACAGAAGCATTTTTTTTTTCTTGTTGGAGTACCCACATGCATACAGTACATTTTGAATAATTAGCATTATTTTTTGGAATAGTCAAAATATTGAAATCTTTGGTGATAATTCTAGGGAAGCAAATGAAGTGCCTTATAGCATGTATGACTGGATGCGATGCTTACCATACTCCTTGACGCTTTTTTATAGATTCTTTTAAGCAAATTCGAACTTTATTCGATTTCATTAAAGTCGTAAATCAGTAGAAGAGTCTTTGAGCCCAATGACGTAGTAATTATTTAGTAATCTGTGCCCAAAGGCCGCTTTTCGCAACTTGAGAGAACTCGAGCGGCGCCGCTTCGCCCGTCATTCATGGTAACACATCTCCTCTCCGCTCCTGGTCCAGCGTTGGGCAAAGATTTTTAGTTTCGTAGTTCTGAGATAGATTGAACAAAGTATTTTCCAAGGAGAATCAAGTAATTCTTCTTCTTCTTATTGTATGGTTGATGAAGAACCTGGTGTCAGAGTTTAAACCGCCCCCCGTAGGCCTCTGACATGGCTTTACAGACCATTGAAAAATATCTCAGGTTTGCGGGTTTCATCACGAGGTTTACCCTCACCGTTTTAGCAACTGATAATTAATTTATAATACGCACATAACTTACGAAAAGGCAGAGGTGCGCGCCTTGGGATCGAACTTGAGACCTCTGACTTGTCAGACGACGGTCACTAGGCTGTCAGTGCTATAATCAAGTAATGCAAAGCAATGAAGAGTATTTATCTTACAGTGACTGTGAAAGCTTAATATTTTACTTACAAATTGATTCATTGAAACTGATGTAGATGCAGATGTAGTTAAGCAATAGTAAGCATGCTGACTTCCAAAAAATACATACAATTAATTATATTTTCCAAAAAAAAACAAGCTACAAGGTTTTGAATATGTTTTACTAGACAGAGACGGCACTGCGAACAGATGACGTCACTTGTTCTTATGTCAAACTCAAAAAGGTGTCACTTCATACAATGACTTAATTTTGCGGAAAAAGGATAGCAATACTCACTTTACAAACTCCAAAAGAATAAGTGACTGATTTAAATTATTTTTTAAAATGTCGTTTTATTTTTAAACGTTATAGGTGATATGAAATTTGTATACCTACTTTTTTATACAGACAACTACAACTTATACAATTCATTCACACAAAGAATAACTCTAACCCTTAAACGCAGCACTGCGTATCATTAAATGATGGGCCAACTTCACAAACTAGCAGCGATCAAAAGCTGCTGCTTTTTAGCCGCTTTTGGAGGCTGATCTAGTTACCACCGGAAAGCCTTGTCGCCAAACGACTTCGTTGCATGTACAACTCAAAATTACTAGATATTTGGTATACTTACATAGTTCTATGACGAATTTTTCGTCATAAAATGTAATCAAATGATTCTTATTCATCAATAAAATTATTCGGTGAATCATACTGTGAATCAAAGTATTCACAAACTAAGAATTTAAGATTTTTCTTTTTAGTTCCAGCTGTCACGGCCTCAAACCTTTTTCCAGGCTGTACGTGTACAAGTCATAGACAAACCGTCAAACAAACCGACATACAAACAGACAAAAAGGAAATTCTAATAATGATATCATCACCTCTGACATTGGCAGTATCGTCCGGTTTAAATCACCGAGACTTAGGTAGTTGCCATAAATAAAAATTGAATTGAAGTTTTAATAACTTATTCTTTTAACCTAATTTTTTTTGCAAATAAATGCAATGTCCAGACACGAAAATCTATTCACTAGTTTTCATTTGAAACTTGTTCAAATCAGGCAGACAAACTAACAAACATACAGACAGACAGAAGTTTTAAAAAAGATAGAAATTTCTTTTATTACTTATTCCCAGTCCTACAAATAGACAATTATTTTTTGCAAAAAAGCCAGCGGCTTCACTAGCGCTCATTTAGAATTTCAATATCAGTACATGTGGCACCATCTGTTATTAAGGGAATAGTAGGTAATTTTTTCAGAGTGAAAACTACCCTATGTCTGTTTCTGTACACCTGACAGCGTATATGCAAAATTTCATGATGGTCGGTTCAGTGGTTTAGACTCGAAAAAGTAACAAACAAACTTACTTTTCCTTTTATAATATTAAGTTTCCTTTTATAAGATTTAAACGTTCGAGAAGATGTATGGATGGAAGAATGTTAGTCATTCTTATGCATCAGAAGTACCTACACATGCCGAAGGGCTAAGCCCCGAGCGGAAGCTTGTGATAAATAATTATGACAGCGTAAATATGCCTCTTAAAAATGCATCCATTTTAATAAGTAGACTACTAACCCATGCAATACTTACTTTTAATGATTATACTAATGTTGACAAGGTGTTGAAGCAGAAGATGGTTCACTGGCGGACGAAACACGGTTTTGTCTCAGTTTTCTGCAGGGTGTAGAGAGGAACTTAACCATTGTTACAATATACACCACACCCACACCCTCTGTAAAATTCCCCAACTATTTAGGTATAGATATAATACCTTGTACGTATTGATATCGGCAGAAGCACGTATTGCGCCATCCTAGTTGTAAATAGCCTGGTATTCTCATCATAATACTCCTACGACTACGTCATCGGCTGTGATGTGGTTCTCAATATTGTAAGATTAAAGTAGGTTCAGGACCTACTTTTCAATTGAGCTCTGTGCCCAGGACCCCCGAGATCAATAGGGCCCCGATGTTCATGCCAAATGAGCAGCCGATAACTAACGAATACCGAAAATCGAGCGATAATTACACTCTTTACATGTTGTCTATTATAAAAAAGCCTCTATAGTATATTATAGTTTAGAGGCCCCTTTATCCTAATGCCCATGGCCTCTAAGAGGTTGAAGACGGCCCTGAGTAAGATACTGCATTGTGATTTATAATGGTTTCTATACCTACTGAATTATTCAAATAATCTGCGTCGGCTTGAGCTGTGTAACTGTCCAAATGAAGGACAAAGGCCTCTTTTGATATAGGGACGACCGAGCATGCTAGCTTACTAGATGTTGATGGTTTCCGACCTTTCCTTACGATGTTTTCCTTTATCGTTACTCAAAAGTATATCAACAAAGAGGTACTAAGACATTGAAAATGTCACATGTGATTTGAAACCACACTTTTAGCTTACAAGCCAGGTCTAACCAATGAGCCACCACGGCAGTAATGATATTGTGTCTTATGTCTCTTAAGTGAAATAAAAAACAAAAATTAAAATCATGATTTTATTAAAAAAATAATTCCATTAACAGTAAACTAAGCCTAGAAAGTGACGGAAGTCGGAGAGTACGAACCATAGATTTAGAATTATGTTAAAGGGTACCTACCTAAATTCTAAATTTATGGTTGGAACAATGGCGCCGGCTGCGCTGACGCTCTTATTATTCCAATCACTGAGGGTCCGACTATGTTATAACCTCTATCGCTGAAACTTTGTAGTGTGATTATTAGATATTTTTATGTACCTAAACAAGAAAATTACTGAAAAATCCCTTCGATTTATGTTAAAACATAATAAGTATTAAATAATATATAACGGTATCTAAGATTTTCTTTTTTTCTTTCTAAGATTTTTAAGAAAATAACTACACCATATTTTTTTTTATATTTAAATGAAGGCGCAGTACTTGGTGTAGGTACTTACATTATAATTTATTTAGATATCGTTTTGCACAATAATAATTAGGTACTTATACAAAAAATATTTTTCCCTCATAAATGTATTATTTTATAATTTATTTGCATTCAGTTCTATTTACATAATCTATAAATATTATATAACGTTATCAAACTGCAAACTTTCAGCGACAAATAATGGACTAGTAAATAGATTATGTGATTGATTGCACTTTACGGTCAACTTAAATTAATACAAAATTATTGCAGACTAGCTTTTGCCCGCAGCTTCGCCCGCGTGGATGTTGAACCAGGATAAAATTTATATTTTTTGTTAATCCAGGAAATATGGTTTTTATGTTTACCGAGTTCTATTCAAATCAAAAATGTTTAGGTAACAAACATCTTCACAAACTTTTATTAGTGCAGATTAGTAATGTTATGATATGACAGTTCAAGTCCGCCCAAGTCAGTTGTTTTTCTTAGTAAGTTCGAGTTTCTTATTAAGCAAAACATGTGCATAAACATTTAAATTATCCAAAATATTTATTATTGAAATAAAAAACATTATATATTGCCATTAAACATTATCCAGGACGATGCAATGGATAGAGCGAAGGGGAAGCGAAAAACCCGAAAAGCAGACCCCACTATCATGTGGGAATAATTATTGCACAGGAGAGAATGAGAGATTTTTTTAAATATACCTATTGTATTGTGTATGTTTTCCACATTTGAGAGCAATTATTCCAACAAAGATTAGTTTTATATTTAAGTCTTACTAATGTATAGGGCAAAAGAAAAAGTTATAAGTGCGCTTCGCATATTTTATTGCATAATTTCTGACCTAATAAAGCGAAAAACCTATGTAAAAGAACAAAAGTTTCGTATCAATATCAAATCCGAACCAGGATATTTAGAAAAACATACAGATTACTTTGTTTGTAGTTTTGCTCTCGGGAGCTAAAATGTACAGAGAGTCAGGACTGGTGACCCGAGAGCAAACGACATACAGTCTATGTGAGGAGAAGTTGGTCCTGAGATCGACACTCGCAGACTTCTCATGGCGAAACAAACGCCCACAGGAAACTACACTCGCTTAAATTGAAAGGGATAAATGTGGAGAATTAGTGGTACATGGTGTAAACACTGTCTCGCCAATACCGAAACCCGTTAGAATTTGCGCCTTGATGATTTGCAGATAATTTACATTAAGCCATCAGGCCATCATTTTCTGGGTCCCTTTACACAATTTCAAAGGCGTTAAGTTCCGAAGAAGCATAATCGGGACACCGACCTTCAACGTAATGACGTCCGTCGGAAGTCCACTTGCAGTGAGGGAATTCAGGAATTTTACAGAATAATGAGTGGCGTCATCTTGATTGACAACAGTGTTTATAAATGTGTAAAACACTTCATTCCCTTTCATTTATAAAAGAATGCATTCGTTGATTGCTGCAGCTTGATTATTTTTGGGCGTTTTGAGTTGGAAAATTCTTGAGCATGTGGATTCCTACTCAGCCGCCCATAATTATTGTCAAGCTCAACTTATGAATACAGGATCATAAAAATAATCGTTTCAAAGAACCATTCACCTCATCAGCCCCAGTTCCTCGCGTCACCACAGGCAGCGTTCAGTGGAAATTGCCGCTGAACATAACTGTGACACCACCCATTATGGGTTGGTTCCTACGGATGTCTTTTAGAGTTCTGTGTACCGCACCAACTGCTTTTCTGTTTGCCATTATACATTCATCCCATCATACGATCAAAGAACAATTCTTAAGCAAATGCCTGCCTTGTCACTATTTCGTGACACATCACAAACAGGTGTTTCGTTGCTCTGTAAATTGATGGGAATCCTAAACATGGTGTGCGCTGTTTTGTCACCAGAAAACAACGTGGCAGTAATCGCCGAAGACGCTACTGCAATTGTAATTTTGCCCTGCCTCCCTGCAAGGATGCCAGTGGTTATAAATATTTTTCCTGTCCCATCAGGAGTATCCAAGAAAAATATTTTTCCTCAGATTGAAATCGACTCCTAACGCCATCTAGTTAAGAAAAAGGAAACATTATGTTTTAAATAGTAATAATTTTAATGCTTCAAATTAAAGCGGATTTTTTTTATAAGCTGAAATTTTTAAAAGTATAATCCCACACGATGCGCGTTGCTTCCTTCGGGTTTCAAATTGAAATATTTAAAAAAGAATTCCGCTGATCTAAATAGACTCTAACGCCATCTAGAACACTATGTTTTAAATAATATAAATTTTATAAATGTTTCAAATTAAAGTGGTGACGTTTTTTACATACGTACATACATAGACTCACGCCTGTTTCCCAGAGGGGTAGGCAGAGACAACGGATTTCCACTTGCTACGATCCTTGCATACCTCGTTGCATATACGTTTTTTATAAGTTGAAAAATTATTAAAAAGCATGTTTCCTTCGGGTTTCAGCCGGTAAGTAATAAAAGTCATTAAGAATGAAATACCACAAAAAATACATATTAATTTCAATGACAAAAAAAAATACAAAAGAATCCACAAAAAGTTTACGGAACTGGGGATCGAACCCAAAGCCTTACACTTCCAAGGCGTTCGCCCGACCGGAAGGCTATGAAGTCTGTTGACATTTTGACAAAATAATCGTTCCTAAAAGATATTATTATGTTATGTTATGTAATGTTTAGCTCCTTGTGGATATAGCGTGATAATATTTTGTAAATTGAAATTTAATAATATTTTTCCCAACAACAACAACAATTCTGCAGCAAATTCTAGAAATACGCTGCTTACTACAATACTGCTCATCCCCCATAATTATAAACGTGATAATTTATACCCTATAAGTTGACCAAGAATTTAAAAAGTATATTTGCCGAATTTCAACTAAATCTGTCCAGTAGTTTTCGCGCCAATCAATTACATACATACTTCGTTACGATTTTATTATATGTATAGATCGTGCAAAAAAAGAAATAATAAAATTATAAATATAATAATACAATAAAATGCATTTACTAATGACATGACCAAAGACCGATTATTATAGGGTTGCCACCTTTTTTTGCCAATAAAGTAATATGGTTGCTCTGTAGGTTGAAAAAAATTATATAATATGAAAATAAAGTACCTAGTAGTAGTAGTAATAAAGTATTTTTAAAAAAAACATACTTTTTATTGTTTTTTGGCAATATTTAACAAATCTTTGTCAATGCTAAATGCGATCCGTTCCGTTATATCTACACACAATTACAATGATTTATTGAATGAATCCTAGAGAAATAACAAACTATGTATAATAAAGTATTTTTGCGTACTTTACTGTCCCATAAAGTATAGAGTACAAATACCGCGATAACGCATAAATTATATATTAAGTATATAAAATAAAGTATGGGTGGCAACTCCACTTACGAACTAAATAATTACTTTTCAAACCACTTTTTTCGAAAATGAATCTATTGTTTTATAAACAATCACTTAATTCACACACAAGTTTGTGTCTCATTATGTATTTTTGTGTATTTACACTTTTTTGCTAAATGTCATAGCTCAAAGTTGTATTTGCCCAAATACTACAGTTTGCATACGGTATGCATACAGTAGGTATGCATACGGCATGTTTGCCTTAATGAGAAAATGCATCTGTTGGTTTAGTATAAGACTGGGCCTTAGCAGGAATGTGTTAATAAAGCAATTATAATTATGACAATGTATTTAACATAATTGACGTGATATGACATATAATATATGTTGACATAATATGATAATAATATAATGTAACTTAAATAATTCAATATTGTCCTTTCAATGTAATCAACCAACAATATTTTTAGGTATTGTAATTTACTAATACTATGAGTTTTGGGCTTGAAAATAAAATGATTTCTTATTATTATTTTTGTCCTCTTTAAAAAAATCTTAATTAATTTGAACAAGTCAAAAATGGTCTATGTAGATTTTTTAATAGACCTATAACTTATGTTCTTTTATACCTAGTCTGATACATAAAATAAAATAAACTAAACATGATTTATTCTGACCACGATACATATCAAAATAGTCACAAATTATAATATTATTAGGTATGATGACAGCGATTCTAGTAGCCCGTTTAGGGGGCAACCCACCTTTTAGAAAACTGACGAAATTAAACAGTAATTAATTAATGTAAAAAGTGATTTTATTAGCAATGGTATTACAGTTGATCAAGAAGAGTGAAGCGTGTACAAAGTGAGGCGAGAAGCAGGCTGCGCCGCGGTGCGATGGCTGAAAAAGCGTAATAATTATACCACAGATTATGTAAGTATTATTTATAACAAACATTCTGGCATAAAACTCCATGGATGCTCTTTTTTACAAGCCAACAAGAATGTGAACAGTTTTTACAAAATAAAATGGGCGCCACAAGATTTTTATTAGAGGGGTGCATTCAAATTGTCAAGGATGTACCTACCTCTGCAAGTCAAATAATACCTTGTCAGACATAACTAATCTTAATTAGTAGCTTAAAGTTTTTAAAGAAATGAATGTACCATCTGAGATGGTCGAACAAGTAGGTCGCAGTTTCGAATTCAGCTTGATTATCTTATGATAATTATATTATCGTAATCGATTTTTTCTTTCTACAAAAATTTGTAACTTAAACAAAAAAATGCTGACAATTGTTTTGACCTAACATTATTTTGAACATGAAAAATTTATAAAAACTCTCAACACAAAATACATTTCAATTTTTTATTCAATTGTCGATCAAGACACGTGGAAGCTGTCTAAAACATTAAAAAAAACAATTGAAATCGGTTAACGTTAAACGTTTTAATAAACAACATCTACAAAGAATATTTTTTTTATTCAGAGTACCAACTTCAAAGGTCTTTGGCTTGAAAGCTATAAAGTAAAAAGAATTATAGTCCTTTTAGGCAATCGAAATAATTGTTTGAAATCCTTCAAAGTTCTTTGATATCGTCATCGTATTCTTTGCTAAAAAATTGAGCACGTGTATCGGTCATTTACCTACCCCGCGGCCCTGTCATTATTATGATTTACGATATTTTTGTGAATTTTTGCACATGTTAGCTTATTAAATATTATTATTTAATTTTTAATAAGAAATTTTTGAAAAAACAACCGATACAGATGACATTCGAACCCACGACTGACTCTGATGGGATACGGTGGCTTAGCGGTTAGAGCGTCGAGGTACGCCAAAGATCGTGGGCGCAAATCCCATCCGTATCAGTTGATTTTTCAAATTTCTTATTAAATAATTATATGATTTTCGATGTTTGAATGAATGAAGAGCTTTATGCTTAAAGGCTGCTATTAGGACCTGATTACTAAGACAATGCAGATATTATACACGTTTCTAAGGCCGCATCTGTTACAAATACTGAAAGTCAAAACCACAAGAGTTACACGGATACCTCTGGCACGAGTCTAACTCTCACTTGACCGGTGATTGTAGTGAAGTGTTTTTTTTATTTTTAATCTGAGATCAGATTGAACGATGTTGAAAAAATTAATCAGTTTGAATGGTTTGAACTATGTAGAAAAAATATTTATAAAAGGCTGATAAATGTGTAATCTAACTAACTCCTGAATGAACTTTTATAGACGAGCCCATAAAAAATTATATTTATAAATATATGGTTATACTTATATTAATAATATTATAAAATTAATAAAAAATTAAGCACACAGTAACAATTAATTTAACTATTATTAATTATTCATAGAATAATTTAAATATAAATAATTTAAATATAGTTGTAAATTAATTGCTGTGCGTTAGTCTTGCAAACCACTCAAAAATGGCTCGACCGAGTTAGCTTTTTTATCTTTTTGTTTTATTCGTAAAGTTGTTTTTTTTTTTTGGAAAATCCACAACAAAACATTTCGAACTAATTAATAATTTTAAAAAATTTGGGTAATCATTTATCATTATTATAATATTATCATTAATACCCTTTACTCCGATGGCCTTATCAGTATTAAAGATGGAGAAAATACTCTTAGAATAAAATCTCGCAGAAGTAGATAAAACCATTGAAGAAAATCGACTTCGACAAAGAAAAGTGAAGGAATAAAGGAAAAGATTAAAACATAACATGATATGATCTCTGAATCGTCTTCAGTCGCGTGATATTTGGCCATCTCAAGCTGAAAGAGTCACGTTGACAATCTTATAAAGCTTTTATAAGAAAACCCGTGACACCAAACGTCTCAAACTTTTGAAAAAGACAAACGGAAGGCAATGGCAATAAATTAGGACAAGATATATCTTTGTTTAAGTTAAAATTAATTATCACTCTCCGTGCCTCGGATAGCGCGTTAAGCTGTTGGCCTCGGCTGTCAAATGTATATGAGATGAGATGAGAATGAGATCTTTGACAGTCGTTACGGGTAGTCAGAAGCCCGAAAGTCTGACAACCAGTCTTACCAATGGGTATCGTTTAACCTAGTGTCTGGGTTATGGAGGTCTGATAGGCAGTCGCTCCAGGTAAAACACTGGTATTCAGCTGCATCCGGTAAGACGAAGCCGACCCCAACATAGTTGGGAAAAGGCTAGGCAGATGATGATGTTATCTTTGTTTAAGTATCTTATGTTAATTAAAATACTAAATCAAGATTTATGTGTTTTATAAGCTATGAAAAAGTATATTTGTTTTTTTTTCAAAAGCAGCCTTTAACAAGTTTTGCTTACCTTGAAGCCTTCATGGAAACCAGTTACCATGGATGGCCGAAGCGGTGGTATTATTGTTTTTTTTCGTTTTTTTTTTTGTATCTATTGGCAGAAGTTGATTTGACAAAATGAGAATGGTTTCCAATAATTTACAATGTGTGAATAGGAAAGAGATATCTATCTAATTAATAATTAATATTAAATTTTTTCTATGGTGATTTTTTATAGTCATAACGTTTTTTCGCTCCTGATCAAAATGTCTAAGTAGCAAAAGGTCCAACAGCGCGAAACGTCTAATGAGTAATTAGCAAAATGTCCAAGTAGCAAAACGTCCAACTATCAGTGATCTTGTTACTAATTACTCATTTTAGTATTAAGATAATAATTGAAGGACTTAATATCGAAAAAAATATAGTATAAAAAAATATAGTATAAAAACTAAAACCCGACTACTTAAAATCTAAAAACAAGCTTCTTAGATTTGAAATAAAATTCTGTAGTCGGAGGCCACCAAATTACAAAGTATTTACCATTGGAAGATTATCTAGTACCTATTTACCTATAATACATTAAGGCCTCCGACTACAGAATTTTATTTAAAATCTAAGAAGCTTGTTTTTAGATTTTAAGTAGTCGGGTTTTAGTTTTTATACTATATTTTTTTTCAATGATTTTTAGTGGTAAAGAAACCAATAAAATTCATTTTAATCACAATTTTTTAGAATGTGGTAGTTCTTAAATAGGTAGATTTCTTTAACTGTCAACTTCGGTTCAAACCTTTAGTCAATGTCTTGTATTTTTTAAATTAAATTTATTTCATAGGTGTCGTCCGCAACTTCGAGCTATTAAAACATGGCCTCATATATTTCTTAGAAGTATACATGAAAAGTAGTAAGAAGTACAGCTTGGCAAAAAAGAGTCTGGAAAAATTGGGGGCGCCGCTGTCGCACTTTTCACACTACAATTCAAAATACAAGTTATTAAGTGCTTACATATTTCTATGACGAGTTTTTTGTCATTAATTATAATCAAATGAATCATTTTTATGTTATTTTAGTACTCACAAACGTAGTTATTTAAGATTTTTATTTTTAGTTCCAGCTGTCACCGCCTCAGACTCTTTTTTGCCAAAGCTGTATAAGTACACATGAAACCTTTTTTGTGGGATATCATCATAGATAGAGTACATTTACCTAAAGTTCGAGGAAGTAAGTAACATGGAGTTGGTAATACCTGCTCTAAAATCCCGAAATCATAAACATTACAATTAATTCCCGGGAAATAAGAAATTAATTTTACGTATAATTATTTAATAAGAAATTTGAAAAAACAACTGATACGGATGGGATTCGAATCCACGATCTCCGGTGTACCATGTCGACGCTTTAACCGCTTAGCTACCGTATCCCATCAGAATCAGTCGAAATTTCAAATCTCTTTCTACGCCTTAGGCGTGTGGTAATATCGAACGGAATACATTAATTATCCGACTCAGTGTTCTAAACTTTGCAGTTTTTAGAAGGCA
This sequence comes from Protodeltote pygarga, assembly GCA_936450705.2. NCBI lineage: Eukaryota > Metazoa > Arthropoda > Insecta > Lepidoptera > Noctuidae > Protodeltote > Protodeltote pygarga. The sequence continues at coordinate 19,527,170 of OW388248.2, forward strand.
CCGATAGATATTAACACACGCCCTAGGCGTAGAAAGAGATTTGAAATTTCGACTGATTTTGATGGGATACGGTCGCTTAGCGGTTAGAGCGTCGGCACGGTACGTCGGAGATCGTGGGTTCGAATCCCTTCCGTATCAGTTGTTTTTCAAATTTTTTATTAAATAATTTATTATATTTAATAAGAAAACATGTAATAAATTCTCCAAAATATTAATTTAACGTTTTAAATACATATGAACTAAATTATTATAATAAAAAGTCTTTATTATGTTTTTAGACGTCGGTAACAGATAATGTAATACTTAAGTAGTTCGGTACTAAAACTGTTAAATTAATGAGTTTTATTTTACATACAAAATTAATTCTAATAAAAACTATAGGTCAAAATCCAGTCCATATTAATAAAATCCCGGGATTTAATTGTTATGTTTACGATTCCGGGATTTTTGAGGAGGTATTTTTAACTCTATGTTACTTACTTCCACAAAACCGCAAACCAACGCCATCTAGTTACGTAAAAGAAATCTCAATTTAATTAACATTATTTTAAAATATAATCATAATTTAATAGGCAGTGATGTGTAGAAACTTTAATTTAATTAGTAAATATTTATTGTTATCACGTTTTCACATTGTATGCAGTGTTATAATCACATATATTTATGATAGTCGTAACGGGTAGTTAGAAGGCTGATATTCTAAGAAGTGGTCCAGAATATATAGATAATATATACATATTCTGAATGTGCTCATCAAGACCTTCCATTTGATATCAAACACGATAAATTTACCTTAACTTTATTTTTTTCGAGCTGACTAATTTATTTTTAAAATCCACCTTATTTGATTTTACGAAATTTTATAAATCCTATAACCCGCAGACCATTAAGACGCATCCATAGACACCTTATTTATTGAATTACAACAAATAGTTTAGGAGCTACGAGGGAACAGATGAACAAACTTACATACATACATACATACATACATACATACATACATAGACTGCTAAAATCATAACCCTCCTTTTTTTTGTAGTCGGGTAAAAACTAAAACCCGACTACTTAAAATCAAAAAACAAGCTTCTTAGATTTGAAATAAAATTCTGTAGTCGGAGGCCACCAAATTACAACGTATTTACCCTTGGAAGATTATCTAGTACCTATTTACCTATAATACATTAAGGCCTCCGACTACAGAATTTTATTTCAAATCTAAGAAGCTTGTTTTTTGATTTTAAGTAGTCGGGTTTTAGTTTTTATACTATATTTTTTTTCAATGATTTTTAGTGGTAAAGAAACCAATAAAATTCATTTAAATCACAATTTTTTAGAATGTGGTAGTTCTTAAATAGCTAGATTTCTTTAACTGTCAACTTCGGTTCAAACCTTTAGTCAATGTCATGTATTTTTTAAATTAAATTTATTTCAAAGGTGTCGTCCGCGACTTCGAGCTATTAAAACATGGCCTCATAATTTCTTAGAAGTATACATGAAAAGTAGTAAGAAGTACAGCTTGGCAAAAAAGAGTCTGGAAAAAAAATTGGGGGCGCCGCTGTCGCACTTTTCACACTACAATTCAAAATTACAAGTTATTAAGTGCTTACATATTTCTATGACGAGTTTTTGTCATTAATTATAATCAAATGAATCATTTTTATGTTATTTTAGTACTCACAAACGTAGTTATTTAAGATTTTTATTTTTAGTTTCAGCTGTCACCGCCTCAGACTCTTTTTTGCCAAGCTGTATAAGTACACATGAAACCTTTTTTGTGGGATATCATCATAGATAGAGTACATTTACCTAAAGTTCGAGGAAGTAAGTAACATGGAGTTGATAATACCTGCTCTAAAATCCCGAAATCATAAACATTACAATTAATTCCCGGGAAATAAGAAATTAATTTTACGTATAATTATTTAATAAGAAATTTGAAAAAACAACTGATACGGATGGGATTCGAATCCACGATCTCCGGTGTACCGTGCCGACGCTCTAACCGCTAAGCTACCGTATCCCATCAGAATCAGTCGAAATTTCAAATCTCTTTCTACGCCTTAGGCGTGTGGTAATATCGAACGGAATACATTAATTATCCGACTCAGTGTTCTAAACTTTGCAGTTTTTAGAAGGCACCGATCGATATTACCACACGCCCTAGGCGTAGAAAGAGATTTGAAATTCATACGGATCACAGGGATACGGTGGCTCAGCGGTTAGAGCGACGGCACGGTACGTCGGAGATCGTGGGTTCGAATCCCTTCCGTATCAGTTGTTTTTCAAATTTCTTATTAAATAATTTATTATTTATTATATTTAATAAGCAAACATGTGTTAAAACCTGTAATAAATTCTCCAAAATATTAATTTAACGTTTTAAATACATATGAACTAAATTATTATAATAAAAAGTCTTTATTATGTTTTTAGACATGGGTAACAGATAATGTAATACTTAAGTAGTTCGGTACTAAAACTGTTAAATTAATGAGTTTTATTTTACATACAAAATTAATTCTAATAAAAACTATAGGTCAAAATCCAGTCCATATTAATAAAATCCCGGGATTTAATTGTTATGTTTACGATTCCGGGATTTTTGAGGAGGTATTTTTAACTCTATGTTACTTACTTCCACAAAACCGCAAACCAACGCCATCTAGTTACGAAAAAGAAATCTCAATTTAATTAACATTATTTTAAAATATAATCATAATTTAATAGGCAGTGATGTGTAGAAACTTTAATTTAATTAGTAAATATTTATTGTTATCACGTTTTCACATTGTATGCAGTGTTATAATCACATATATTTATGATAGTCGTAACGGGTAGTTAGAAGCCTGATATTCTAAGAAGTGGTCCAGAATATATAGATAATATATACATATTCTGGATGTGCTCATCAAGACCTTCCATTTGATATCAAACACGATAAATTTACCTTAACTTTATTTTTTTCGAGCTGACTAATTTATTTTTAAAATCCACCTTATTTGATTTTACGAAATTTCATATATCCTATAACCCGCAGACCATTAAGACGCATCGATAGATACCTTATTTATTGAATTACAACAAATAATTTAGGAGCTACGAGGGAACAGATGAACAAACTTACATACATACATACATACATACATACATACATAGACTGCTAAAATCATAACCCTCCTTTTTTTGTAGTCGGGTAAAAATAATATAATTAGGTTTGTACTTTTACTTTTGCGCTTGAGGTTGTCTATAGTTTTTTGCAAGAAAATGTGTATTTTTGCAAGGAAAATAATTATAGGATTTAAAAACAAAGAGAAAAGGCTTATAATTTCTGAAAGAATGATTTCACATTCAAGTTTATTTTTGCCCTCAGTATAATACTTAAATTATACTAACATATTAATTGCTTAATGAGTTTTACCGTATATTACATACATTTGTTACCATTTTTTGATTCAATTTAAAAAAGTATTAAAATAAGTAAGTTGGCTTTAAGCCTAGCCCACAAAATGTGTTTATGGATCAGATAATGTGATTTAATGTTTAATTATCTATAGATTTAGATTATTTGCGTCGGTTACAGACTGTAATAAAAAAAAACGCGTGGCACTCGGGGACTGCCGCGGTAAAGCATAACATTTTTCATCAACTTATTGCAATTCTAATGATTTATTTATTTTTTATTTATGCAGTCAATAGCTTAAAAACTTATTACAAAATCACGTCTTGAAATATCTAAGCAAATAATTATAATTAGTGTTCGAAATTCGAACGTTAATATTTCTAAATGTTTTGTTTTTGTGTCAATATAAAATATTATTTGTTAGTTGATAAGGTTTTTAAACACTTCTGCAATAAAGGTGTTAGGTTTTTTATTTTCGTAACGGATTTTCTTAATTCGGTCGCCGCGCTCAAAGCCCGTCATAAAATCAATGCAATAGCTTAAAAATTAAAGATAATGTTTGTAAACAAACTTCCAATCTACAATATTGTGAAACATAATTCTCAGAATCTCGCTACTGTTTGTAAACACTACTGGCCAGACGAGAGGAATGCACGTTACAGGATATTATTTTCATGAATGAAGTTCAATTTTACTATTAACGTAATAGTGAATTCGAGGAATTTCGTCTATTTATCGTAGTATTTCCTGGTCAAGTGCATCCGTGTAGTGAATGAATTCATTCAGCTTTTATAAAATGTGTTTATTTTGTAATAGACACTTAAGGGTTTGTTTACTTGTTATTATTTAGTTTGTTTACATTTATTTAATATTATGGTATTGGGTATTATTGGGTATTGTTTTATTATTTTGTGATTGGTTTGCTTGTTTTTTGGGAGCTAACACTACTATTTCTGTTATTGTTTTTATTTAAAACTTTCATTAAATGTAGAAGTTTTTTTTAGCTGTTATGTTTTTTTTAACTGTTTTATGGTTTAAACATTGGATTAATTGACAATTTGAGGATTGGTAGAAAGAAGATGTTGTGAAGAAAATTGGGTCAATATTGTATTTGCTTATTAACCGATTGATAATAATTGATTATTTACTTATTGATTGAAAGTTATTTTTTTTTTAATTCTTATCATTTCATATTTGTTTTAATTTGGGAAGAGATAAAAATAATGTTTTTTATTAATAAGTTATTTAGTTTTTAGGTAAACCACGAGTTTTCTGCAACTCCGCAGTTTGTAGCACCGCTCCAGGATTTTTGGATTACAACTGAAAGAATTTGGTTTAATATTTATTGGAAGTTTGTTATAAGGTTTAGTTTTAAATGTTTTGAAGAAAACAATACAAATTTATATAATTTTTAAGGGTCTTTTTTAGGAAAACTGTCGTAAGTCTGAATTAGAGTTCTAATTGATTTCTGTGCCGTTTATTTTTATTTATTTATTAGGTATTGTATTTGTTTTAATTCTATAATATTAGTAGTAAATATTGTATGTTGTTTACAAGTTTTAATTAGGTCAGCGTTTTCTTGTCATCAGGGTAAGACGATTTCTATTTTAGTGAAGTGGTTTTTGTAACTTTTATATATTAATTATGCTTTGTTATTTATAGTTTATGTTCAGCAGTTGAAGGTTTTGGACTATATCGGTATAATTTTAGATAAGTTGTATTTAAATGGTATTATTTTAGAACCTAATATGTCAAATCCAATGGAATCCTACCTTTACTGATATTAGCCGATAGATTTCGGCAATCCTAGGTTATATTTCTGAATATAACCTCAACATATTTTTGTTTACGTATCTAATTGAATCTTTTAATGGTTTGTGCCATGTAAGATACCTACTTAGATATGAATGCATTAGTTTACATATTGCTAAGCAGTACTTTTTGGGTTTCAGTGTAATTTACTAGATAGTAATAGTAGTAGTAGTAGTAATAGAGAATTTAGTAGAATGTGTTAGGGTTTGTAATATAACCAAAAGAAGAAACTTATGCCTGAATAATTAATGACTCTTCGTTTCGTCATTAGAGTATCTTTGATATTTCTTAATCGTTTGATCTTTGTTATAGATGAGATATTTTCTTCGATAAAGCCACAGATGAGTCTTAAAACTTATGCCTTCGACATTTTTGAGTATTCGCCTTGCAGTGAATTGTAACTTCAGTTGTTTGGATATTATATTGATGCGGTAGACGTCTTTGCTGTGACCCTACGCCCTAAGCATCGGTATATTAGTAATGGTTGATGAGTTGTTGACAATGTTTCTATCGTAAATATGAATTAACAGTCGCCTGGCCGTACATTGTATGCTAAGCTTAAATCGCAACACAGCAATGCATCGCCTTAAGTTTATGGAAATTAGTAAGTTTTATGGTATTTAATACTAAGTATTTGTCCGAGTGCCGAATGATGACATCAGTGAACGCCTACCTACACCTAACTTATAAGTTGATTGTTATGTTAGACCAAAAAATATTTTTTGGTTTTGATGTATTTATTAATCCTTTTTTTAAATCTGTTACGGCGCTATCTGCTACATCGATAGATGCACTTACATAATGGAAAATATAACACTAATTCCTAAATTTTAAAGAATGTTTTGTAGCACGTGCACGCCGCTCTGCAGTCCACTGCTGGGAAAGGTAGTACCTACCTGGTTGTGGAATGGGTGCAGGGCGTGCAGGTGATGCGCCGGGTTACAGGGTGATCAGCAGACCATCTCCAGCTAACCTAATGTAATCAATAAAATCGCGAGTGGGACACACATAGGTTCGAGCGAGTCCGAGCGGCGAACCGATCGGCGACGGAAAGTGCGTGTATCGCCTGCCGATCGCGGCCGCGGTACTCGCGCGTTTTAGTCCCACTCGGGTACTCGGCAATTTTCGGTCAACCCCGAGTCGGGGACAATTTGCGCACAACTAGTCCTGATCCCAAGGTTCACTCGTCCTGGCAACTGCCGAACGCTGCGCAGCGCGGAATAAACGCGCACGAATCAATACCACAAAGCGTGCGTTGCTGCGGGCATGGATCCGACCCCCGTGGACATGCGACCCCTTATTTATACGATGACGTTTGGGATCCACGTCATAATGGGAATTGAGCGAGCAGCTTTGGGCGAACGCGCGCACTAGATGCGGAAAACCGCGCATGCGCCCTTTGCTCGGTCGCTCAAAGCACCGCGCGCGCGGCCTTAGCGCGCCATTTCTCAAATTTGCCAGAAGAGCAACTGCATTGGACTCACTTTAAATTTCTGTTACGCCCTGTAATTTATAAGGCATTGTTAATTCGAACTATGATAGGACAGCTCAGTTACCTAAACACACAGAAATTGAACTGCATCCAAATTCGATTTTTTGTTGGCAAATTTAAAAATAATTAAAAATTAAAACCACATTTAAAAAAATATTAAGTAATTTTTTTTATAAAATAGTTAATTTACCTACTGGATGAGTTGTTTACCGAGTTGAAAGTTCACTTAAATTCCAGCGGCGTGCGCAGCATACGTAATTAATAAATCTCGCTCGTTAAATCGAAACGCATTTATGTGAAAATTAAATTAGAATGCATTATTATGAGGGCTGGGACCTAAGTAAGGGCAGGCGCGGGTGAATCGTCCGCGCGGGAATAGATACTTCCATCCGTGTCGTTCGTTGTGTGATGGTTAAAACTGCGCAGGCGCGAAAGAAGCCCCTCCTCTTCCACAAATTTGCGGCATTTTTGAACAAAAATGACAAGTCTGCGAGAAACAAAAGGTGAATTTGTTAAAAGTTGCTTATAAAAAAAATTAACTAAGTTTTTAAAGAAACAATTTGAAAAGTTATTTTGTCAATTATTTTTTACGATTTTTTACTTGGAAAACCAAAAGTCAATTTATTGTAGTCAAATAAAGTTTAAAATATTTAAAGGTATTTAGAAAACTACTGATATTTAGAAAATATCGTACAATTGGTAAAAATACTATTCACGCTCTCTTCTAAGAAATAAACAAACAATGCGCGCATGTATTTCCGCTATTTTATTATAAGTAGAAAACTTGAATTCTTATTTTGACTTTTGGAAAATGACGGATTCTTTTAACTTAAAAAAATAAAGAAAACATGTTTATACTTTATGTAATATCTACTTAGTTTCCTTCTTAAACTTTTCGTTAACTCAGTAATAGTTATTTAGGTGTAGTTAGCGCCGCCCAGCGGTGGTTTGCCGAAGATGAAGCCCCAAAGCTCCGCTAACTGCACATAATGTACCCTGTGAACTTGCCTTGAAAACCGCATTCATAACAGCAGCTAGCGCTGCCTAGCGATAGTTAGCCGGAAATGTCCCACAAAGTTCGAACTAACTGCACCTTTACAACCGCAATCATATGTAAGGTACAACCAGCGCCATCTAGCCGTGGTTTGCCAAAGCTGAAGGGCGCTCCAGCTTTACCTTGACAGCCGCAAATACAGCTAGTACAGTTTATAGAGGGACTCAAACTTCCGTTAAAGTACTAAAACCAAATAATAATAGTAGTGGTAGCTTACCTTTTCATATTTAGACCGCAAATTATTACAAAAATGCGATTCGAAATTAAAAAATATGATAATAATTATAAATTTTGTTACACAGTCGCGCGTAACGATTTCAATTTGTAATCAGCAGACTTTGTACTGTTCAATTCACACAAAAATGCCGAGGAAAAGAAACACTTTAGTTTTTTATAAATTTTATTCAGATTCGATTCACTCATTAACAAACAATTATTATTTTAATAACTGACTACTACTGCTACTGCTAGCGCCACCTAGTAGGGAGTAGCAGAAAGTTAAAATTACTGTTCAGCTGTTCTGAACTGAAATAAAGTTATTCTACGATGAGTTTTTGCCGAACAGCTTTTGACGATGGTATTGGTTCAAAATGAAACGAGCCTTCACTTAACAAAAGATTTAATTCTATTGCGTTCATTGGTACTAAGATAAATGGTCCGTTTTGGTATAGTCTTGATTTGGTCTTGATATTATTGTAAATTTATATTAATATTTAAACATACATACATAAATTTAATTGAAACATACATAAAATATTGTATTTTTTTTGTTGTTCCAATAAAAGTTTAGTGTTGTTCAACACTAAACCTTTATTGGAACAACACTAATCGAAGGAATTTTATCTGGAATAAAAGTAATAAGGCCAAAATTTATTTTCTTTTCATTGAAAGGCTTCTATAAATCACGGACATGTAAAGAATAGCAGCCCAAACATAATTTATCGCTAATAATAATGGGGTTGGACTGTAGAAACTATATGCAGATGGCGCTGCACTCACTTGTTTACAACGTTCATTGGGTTTTACTTCGTTTATAATATTAACTATACTTTGAAATAATCTGAATTCATCATTGCGGCTATGTGATATAAAATTAACTATAATATTTGAATTTTTAAATCTACTAAATAAGGATAAACACCCTGCACCACTCTACGTACAGAAATTATAGATGGCAATCTATAATTTCTGTACGTAGAGTGGTGCAGGCTGTCTTAATATGTTTTAACATCCACATAAGTTCATAGATGGCGTTAGAAGTACTTCTAAAGACCAAACGTGCTGATATTTTTTGGACTGCTAGCGCCAGTTTGATTGTTGTCAACCACATTAAGGCATAAATGCTGCCTTTGCCTCTCAACCATAGAACTTAAGGATAGGTAGGTACTACCTTTATGAAATTATATGCTACATCGCTCGGATTGATGTACAACATGACATGTTTAAACATTGAAATAAGTAATGGTAATTAAGTAATTGCTAGCGGAGTAATCGTGCTTGTTACAACAAAATACCTGAATTGACCTTTTATCGGTAAATGTGCGTTTTGACTAGGTAATTTTCTAATCCTTTTGCGTTTTATCTAAGAGAATAATATACAGCTTGGGAAAAAAAAGAGTCTGGGGCGGTAACAGCTGGACTAAAAAAAAAATCTTAAAAACTATGTTTGTGAGTAGAATTATACTAAAAGAACATAAAATTGTTTCATTTGATTATAATAATTATATTTAATGCCAAAACAACTTGCAATTTTGAATTTTGTAGTGTGAAATATGCGCCAGTGGCGCCCCCAATTTCTCGAGACTCTTTTTTGCCAACTGTAAAAAAGTAAACCCTACAGAAGTATGAACCGTTAGCTCGACTGCGGTTCAACTTGGCTCCACGAGCGAAAAAGTTACCTACATTTTAACTTAGAACATGGTTAACTGCAGTGTTACATTTTGCAGAAATTATAAGAAAACATAATTCAAAAAATTATATTTTAGCATTTCAAAGGTGAAACCTTTGATTATATATAAATGTCTAGATAGAGTGTCGCGCTGTAAAAGCACCCAAAAAAATGTGCCAACTTTTTATACTGGTGTGCGTTGACAGCTACGTCTTACACAACACGACTGTCATTCTGTTTTCCTAGTGTGCGTGAATAATGATACCAGTAATTGTTGAAATATTCCCATTGAATTAGAGGAAAAATTCCATAGTGAGAATAAATTTTAATCTAAATAAATATTCTCTAAGACGAAAATAATAAATGAATTAGAATTCAGATAAAATATAAACGTTTGTACGTTACGTTAGTTTATTTCGGAAACTTTTTGCCCAGTTTTGATGAAACTTTGAATGTACTTATATTAACCTCAACTATGTTACGATACATAATTTCTTAATAGAAGACCCATTAATACTTTTCCCGACACACGAATTGAACCCAGGACCGTGTATTCCGTAGTCGCGCTTGCGACCGGTAAACCAACGAGGCAGTCCATTGAAATTTTCAATGACTGGCGCAATTCGTCTCACAGCTTGTCATATTCGTCACAAATATTATTTAAGAAATTTAAATTCCCGTAAATAATACCCATCTAATTTAATTTTTTCAAAAAATTACACTTCCGCCATCACTAAGTATGTATTAAACTACTGGACCACATGGGAGTTTGAATTCATAAACTGGCAACACGGACGTCAAAGACAAAATGTCGGAAAAAATATTAATTTATTTTCGAAATATTTCAATGGCTTATTTTGCTGAAATGAATACAAAATAATGTTGTTTACCGATGATATGTGACTTTTTTTGTTTTTTTATATCGAACTTTGTAATTTCTGCATATTTTAATGGCACAAATCGTCCTTGTAAAAAAACATTTTTGCGATACAACTCGAGCATATCTCGTGACAGCGCAACTGATACTAAACGCGGCGAAGCGGTTTAGTGGCCAACAGTTGGTTACTAAATTTATCGACGCTTTTACAGCTTTGACTGTCTATCTAGACATATAGGTAAATAATCAAAGGGTGAAACCTGCTCACGCTCCGCACAAGGCAATGTTAGTAACGTTATCACTATATATTTTCATATAATACCTACTCTAAGTCGTAACATGTATTGACAATACATAACAAAAATGTTGAATAAGTAATATCTATAGAGTTCTTTCTTCAAATTCAATATACAATATCATCCGGACAAATTGATATTTAATCTGCCGAAGTAGCGTCTCTCTTCTACCAAATCGATCGAAATGTAATCAAAGTCTAAAGAGCTATTATGATAATAACGTGTACCTTTGGGTGTACCAAAATCAGATGGTAAATAGGAAAATTTAAATTCGTAACGAGCAATTTCAGGGAAATTGGATTTATTGTCTTGATACTTGGTGCTATATTTTTTATGAATTAATTAAACTCATAGTGAAGTATTACATAGGTAAGTGGTGATAGACTAGTAGTATGACAGTTGACTGGCAAGTCAGAGGTCTCAGGTTCGAAGCCAAGGCGCGTAATTCTGACTCTCTGACTCGAGTCCTCGAAGGGTCCAATACCCGCCTTCACCTGGTTCTAACATCTGGCTCCCTGGAGGTAGCAGGTGTTTGAGCTTCAAACCCGGCTCATACAGGAACTTCAGACCCCGCTTCTATCAACGGGGCTTGCAACTCCGGTCCCTACTTCCCCCAGTCACCCTCGCTGCTGGTTGGTGACGATGAAGACTCCTGGCACCATCTACAGTGGAACCTTGGCTAGTTTGCGGTAGCAATCCACCTGCCCAGCCAAGAACTGGTTACCAAAACCTCCGGTCATTCGGTTCAAAGGACCACACTATATTATGCATTCACTATCACTTTTCTTGCAACTCTCACTTCCAGCACCCGACGATGAAGGATAACACTTCACTTCCACCACCGCACGATGAAGGATAAGATTCACCTCCAACACCCCACGATGAAGGATAAGATTCACCTCCAACACCCCACGATGAAGGATAAGATTCACCTCCAACACCGCACGATGAAGGATAAGATTCACCTCCAACACCCCACGATGAAGGATAAGATTCACTTCCAGCACCTAACGATGAGAATACCACACTATGGTATGACAATTATTTATTTCTCATCGGATGAAGAGGATGATGAAAATGAAATAAGTTTTTGTTCTAAATCTTTTTTCCTTAATTATATTATTTAAGTCTATTTAATTTTTATTTATTTATTTATGTAGGTACACACACAAAAACAATAGATTGTAAACACAAAATAGAAATTAATGTAGGTACAAAGGCACTGCTTATTTTTTTACGAAATTCTTCCAGCATCAGAGGCGAAATTGAATAAGGACGAGTTGATACTGTGTATAAATTATATGTATCTACATCATTAAACAACTTTTACTGTGGGACCAACCCTGAAATCGCAAAAAAAAATCAGCTGTTCCATACATTTTGTTGAGTTATGTGAACTATGATTTTCTGTCTTCCTTCTTACCTTTTTCTAAGAAGGGTAAGCGGTTTACAAACGTACACGTTCACGTGCCTTCAGCAATTACGTACGTACAGTGATACTCCTGAAAATAAAATTTACTTAATTAGTAAAAAGAAAATATTTGGAAAAAGATTAACATAAAGCTAGTATCAAAAATATATAGGCGTACTTACAGCTTGGCAAAAAAGAGTCTGAGGTGGTGACAGTTGGAACTAAAAAATTATAATAATGACAACACTGTTTTATTTGTCAACTACAAGTAGCTTCCTTGTCATCTTTACGTATTGCGAGTAATTTTCTTTAAAATTTAAAAGATTCGTGTGAATTGTGTGTGATATTCTTACATAATAATAGTTGATATAGTTATTCGTAATGAATAAAACCGTTCGCAGTAGTGGAAGCTCTGTTAAATATCAAGTTTTCTTGAGATGTTTGGCCGAAAGCAAAGCCGGACAAATTTTGTCTGAAATTGACAATGTTTACCTGAGAACTGCTCGAATGACAGGTAAAGTCCATGCATTTTTTCTTCTAGAATGTAATTAAGTCGTTATATTTACTTTCTGATAGCTATACCACCAGTTTTTGTCGTCTTGTGTACAAATCATTATTGAGGTTATGTTTTGTAATTCGACGAATCACGTGTAGTTAAACTGTTTAAATTGATACTTGAAACATATGAATAGAATGTATACAGAGTTATTATTGTTTATTTCAGGTAAATCTGAAAATACAATCAGAGTAATTGTCAATGAAGGTGAAAAAAGTAAGAGTATTTTTTCGACACCTGTAAAACACCGAAAAGGTTGCCCGAAGAAAGAACTTGATGATTTTAACTTATGTTGCAAGTTGCCGTTCGTTGTGGCGTTCAATAGGGGGACGCCTTTGTTCAACAGTGGACGTTTTCCGGCTGATGGTGATAACGTTGAATTTTTTGTATTTTAATAAAATCTAAAATGAAACATGTTATTTAATTTCCCTTGTTGATAATGAAGATTTATTATCATAATCCACAATCCATAATTGACTCGCTGAGAGGCTCGCTATAATTCTAACTCATGAGAAGACCATTCTCAAGAGTCTGAATGATAGCGATTACGTACTTACATTATGGGACTATGCATTGCGTTGTCAGATTTTTCTTATTCTACTTAGATCTCCCACAGAGTAAGCCACCAAGCTTTATATTACATATAAGTAGGTAGTTATTGCCGCCAATGTACAATCTTCCTAAATATAATTTGGTTACTGTTTTGTACAATAACTACTACCAGATCATGACTATTACAAATAAAGTTTAAATATTTCTTAATTTTAAATATGTTCAATTTACTTTTTTAATTTGATAAATATTGAAGACTAAAATGATCAAGTATCTTGTCACTTTTAGTCGTGGTATATGGGGTGGCCATTGTAGGATAAAGGCGCCCTCAATTTATCCAGACTCTTTTTTGCCAAGCTGTACCGGCAATTCTGCGATGTTGCTAATTTTACGATAAACATTGTAGGTATGTACTTACTTACACTAGATTTCCTGCTTAAAATAGAAGTGGATTTTTTAGAGTAGGTTAACTTAAAAACAAACATAATTACTTATCTAAATTATTGGTTATAGTTAATTTGACAAAAAAAGTTTGACAATTATAACATGGTGTAAAATAATGAAAATATTTTTTTTTTGTCAACAGTTTCTATAGCTTTGATTGCTATATTTCTATGTACCTACCAACTGGATTAAATTTTTACGTTCCGACTAAGTTTCAATGTCGTGTCGGTTCAACTATGATCTAAGGTTCAACTAAACGTAATAATCTATATTTAAAAAAAAATAGTATAATCCTTTATAGTAGAAATACTTATTTTATATATGAACCTAACTTTTTGGACACGACAGGCAACGTAGAAATATTCACGTACTCAAAATAAAAAAGTAGAATTTAAACTTCGTCCGTGGAACAGTACGGCGTTCGTTTTTTGTTCAGTTCAAACTTTAGAATCGATCCAGAAGGTGCTGGAATATAAGCTAAAGATCTATTTTTTAAGCAACTTTATCCAATTTTAAAGTTAAAACTATGCGTGAATGTATATCTATACACGGTGGCCAGGCTGGCGTACAAATCGGTAACGCCTGCTGGGAATTGTATTGTTTGGAGCATGGAATCCAACCGGACGGGCAGATGCCCTCGGACAAAACTGTCGGCGGAGGTGACGACTCGTTCAACACATTCTTCAGCGAGACTGGCGCAGGCAAGCACGTTCCCAGAGCGGTGTTCATTGACCTCGAGCCTACTGTGGTGGACGAGGTACGCACCGGGACTTATCGCCAGTTGTTCCACCCCGAACAGCTCATAACCGGAAAGGAAGATGCCGCCAACAACTACGCGCGAGGTCACTACACCATTGGAAAGGAAATAGTGGACTTAGTGCTTGACAGGGTACGCAAACTTGCTGACCAATGTACCGGTCTACAAGGATTCCTAATTTTCCATTCTTTCGGAGGCGGTACCGGATCAGGCTTCGCGTCCCTACTCATGGAGCGACTCTCCGTAGACTACGGCAAAAAATCTAAGCTAGAATTTGCAATCTACCCCGCTCCACAGATCTCAACGGCCGTGGTAGAGCCGTACAACTCTATTCTAACCACTCACACAACACTAGAACACTCTGATGCCGCATTTATGGTAGACAACGAAGCTATTTACGATATATGCAGAAGGAACTTGGACATTGAAAGACCCACTTATACTAATCTAAATAGACTAATCGGACAGATAGTGTCTTCTATTACTGCGTCTTTAAGATTTGACGGTGCTTTGAACGTGGACTTGACAGAGTTTCAGACCAATTTGGTACCATACCCTCGCATTCATTTTCCTCTAGTGACTTACGCACCTGTGATATCAGCTGAAAAGGCATACCACGAACAATTGTCTGTAGCAGAGATCACCAACGCATGCTTCGAGCCGGCCAACCAGATGGTGAAATGTGACCCGAGGCACGGCAAGTACATGGCCTGCTGCATGTTATACCGTGGAGATGTCGTCCCCAAGGATGTGAATGCTGCCATAGGAACGATTAAGACTAAAAGAACCATTCAGTTTGTAGACTGGTGTCCGACCGGGTTCAAGGTGGGAATCAACTATCAGCCGCCAACCGTAGTGCCCGGCGGAGATTTGGCGAAAGTACAACGAGCTGTATGCATGCTGTCAAATACAACCGCCATCGCGGAAGCGTGGTCGCGGCTAAACCATAAGTTTGATTTAATGTATGCCAAACGAGCGTTCGTGCACTGGTACGTCGGTGAGGGCATGGAAGAAGGAGAGTTCTCGGAGGCTCGCGAGGATCTCGCCGCGCTAGAAAAGGATTACGAAGAGGTCGGAATGGACTCCGGAGAAGGCGAGGGTGAAGGCGGTGAAGAGTACTAATTCTAATTCATTTTTAATTATTTTTTACTTTTATTTTTAGGTCATTTTCAATTAGGTCTACAACAATTTGGATTTTGTGAAGTAAAATAAACAAGTGTATTAGTCATTTCTGTTTTTCAATTTTCGAGTAGCGTACCTTTTAAAAATAATTTACCCCGGGGTTGATAATCGCAAGGCCCTGTTCCCAGCCGTCCTTCCTACGCTGACATCTGTTATGCGCAACGTTGGTAGGTCGGGGATTAGAATAGGGTACCCCAAAATCCTAAATAGATGTGAACGTCCGGACCGCGAGTGAAAAGTCTGTTAAAAATCACAATCTCTTTCACATACAACACAAACATTGCAGTTTTAAATCCTCGGAACACAATAACAAACCAGAAGCCCATCCAGGCACCCATCAAAATTATCACAAATGCCCGGACTACAAGGCTAGTTTCTAGGATAGCAAGCTAGTGTCAGTAAATAGCAAGCTAGTACTTTCTGGCTTCGTGTAGATATAGATAGCTAAGCTAGTTTACAAGTCAGGATAGTTTACTAGCCTACTATCCTTAGTTTTGTTCGTTCGCTAGTAAGCAGGAACCACGGGTTTGGTTTATTTTTCTATTACCTAACGTGTTTTTGAGATTTCATAAGTACGGAAATTAATTTAAAGTTTTGTACAACTGTACCGTGATCATGAATGTCTGTGGAATGTTATAAAGATAAATCTAAACGTGTACGTGTGGTCACCTCAGTCAACTGCAATAGTAGTAGCTTAAAATAATCTAGCCTAATGTAAACAGAACTAGCATGTTCCAAGCCAGGTCAACAAGGATAGTTTAGTAGAGAACTAGCTTGCTATCCTAGCCTCGTGTAGTCCGGGCAAAAGGGATGAGCAGTATTGTAATAAGTAGGGTTACCGAAATCAACGCGGACGTAGTCGCAGGCAGAAGCTAACTAATTAGTTACATGCACAGACTTACTAGGGATACCATGTTACATGCGAAAATAAGTTTGTTTGTTTGTAACCTTTTCGCGCCTCTTCCAACATCGAAAGCTGCCAGGATGCTTTACAATCTTGTAAATATAGGTATTAAGCGTAGAGATAGGTTAAGTTAGAAATTAATAATTTTTTTTTTTTTTATATTGTAGTAGATACGATTAGTATTTAGATTATTTATAAAAATGCTGTCACTTCGAGGGTGACATATTCTGTAAGAATTAAACCCTCTATAAACAATAAAGATTTAAAAAAAAAAAACCTTTTCGCGCCTAAACCAATGAACCAATAATTCTGATTTTTTTTGCATGTAGGTACTACCTACGCTACGTTCTCAGGTGTACAGAAACGGACATAGGTGCTGATTCTCTTGTATAACCCGCTAAATTAATTTTAGTCTAACTACTTATATCTCTTTCTAACAAACACCATAAAAAAAGGATAGTAAATTGAAATATAAAATTAGAGCTGTCACTGTCAAATTAGTCTACGTCCTTGCAGTTGACGTAAAAACAGACAAGACCGACTAAATTATCGATATCACGCAAATGGACTAGTTTGACAGCTCTAAAAATCTTTTATCCTTTTCTAATGATCACAGTTAGAAAGAGAGATAGTGAGTCTAAATTAGTTTAGAGCGTATGCAAGAGAATTGGCATCATAGGGTACTTTTCTAACGTTCTTATGATAATAGATGGCGCCACGTATAGCTAACATTAACAACATACCACGCAAGCGAAGCCGCGGGTGGAAGCTAGTAATGCTAGTATTATAAAAAACAAAGTCAGGCCATGCATGGGTTATCCCGAGCAGAATAAATATCAAAAACAATGGAAATTATATACACCTAGGGTAGGGCAAGGGTATGGTAGGGGTAAAGTAGGGTAACACATTTAAATATAAGTAGGTATTATTATTCAGTTTAAAGAGGTTTAAAGTAAACCGACAATATAAAATATATAAATAACTTTTTGTTTATTTAGAATTTAAAATTCAATCATGATTCGAAAGACACGTGGCGTCCTCTTTTGAAATTAGAACGTTAGTGTGGTTTTTCTCGTGATTTCTTTTTGGAGTCAAAGGAAACTATGTCCGTTCTGTAAGCACCCGATAACCCTATGCAAAATTTCAGGATATCGGTTCTTGGTTTATCTGTGGTCTAGGTGTGAAAAGGTAACAAACAAATCTAAATAGAAATTGCTGAAGTCATCAGCAGATTGCCATAAACAAGAAAAAAAAATAAAAAAAAACTAAATTCGTATTTTATTTTTTTACTAATCAAAATAGTTACCATTATTATTATACATTGCTACCATTTAATAGGAAGGTTATTTATGCCTTTGCGATAGATAGAACTCTAGTGATTTTTTGTGATTTGAAGCATCTTGTACTGCCTCCTGAGAAGAAAACTTTTTATCACGTAGAAAATTGTCCAAATCACGAAAAAAATGTTTCAACTCGCATTTTTTCTGCAGATCAGTCAAATCACGAGGCACGCATTTTTTTTTATTTTATTGATTTAACGCAAATGAGTTATTAAGGTAAGGTAACGCTAAACCAAGCCGCTAATTCCTGAGTAGTTTGGCTCGGATGGCTTCCACGGTTCCAGCATCTCTTTCAATTCATTGTTATTCACCTGTGGCCCGGTCTGCCACGTGGTTCGTTATTCAAATCGTTTCCACCCCCTCCTCGCCCTCTCCAAACCACAGACATATAGGTAGGTATGTACGTCTGTGCTCTAAACGTACAGCTTGGCAAAAAAGAGTCTGGAAAAATTGGGGGCGCCGCTGGCGCACTTTTCACACTACAATTCATAATTACAAGTTATTTAGTGCTTACATATTTCCATGAAGAGTTTTTTGTCGTTAATTATAATCAAATGAATCATTTTTATGATAATTTAGTCCTCACAAACTTAGTTTTTAAGATTTTTATTTTTAGTTCCAGCTGTCACCGCCCTTTTCAGACTCTTTTTTCCAAGCTGTAACATTGATAACTAAGATGGCGAACTGTTTCTGCCGCGTTAGTTCCGCGTCGGAACTCTTATTCAAAAATCACTTGAACTTTCGAAGTCATCTATCGTTCCTGTGATAAAAAAAAATAACTGAAACTCGTTAATTGCATGTTGCACATTTTTTAAAAGAAGAACTTCATAGGTACCTCTAGCTACCATGTGAAAAAAGTTTCACTCAAAAATTTCAAACCATGAAGGTTCTATGACAATTCGAACTAGGTACCTATTACAATATAACGGCGAATTCATACTTTAGCCCTATTATTAAGTAAGGATTAGGATTTTTATCAAATAGGTATCAAAATAATTTATTCCTACTGGTATAACCTTCCTACTCTGTCTCTTTTTTAAATTTGCCGCGCGTTTTCAGGATAATTTTTCATCTTCCAATCTCTACAATGTTTTAGATTATAATAATTTGTTCCATTAAATAGGTAAGTACTTAACATAAAAATGCCGTTTAACACATTATATAAAAGCCAGTTGAAATAATAACAAAACAGTTGACGAAATATAGATAATGATTACAAATTAGTTGAATGTCGAGTAAACACATACCTACACAACGTTCACCTGTAATATGGTACGTACCTACCTGGTACCTGCATTCTGCGAATTAATAAATGTAACGTGACAACATTTAAAGAAAAGAAGAAATAATACTCACAGGGAAATTTCACAATCCTGCTGTTGTCTTTCTTTAAAAATAAATAGATACTTGTTGCCGACAACAAAGCCAGCCGGTCGCGCAGATGGCGAATCCGATCAATATTTAAAGCACGAACACGACGACGCGATAAGCTACACACACAGCCAGTACAGCCACACAGCGATGGGACGCGCGGGACGGTCGAATAATTTTCAACTCGAATCAAACTGGGTTGACTCGATTGTTGAATCGAGATGAAGCTCAAGTTTAAGACTCGACTCAGACAGGGACATAAGGGCTTAGCCAAATTGTTATAATAGTTTTTCAAAAAACTATTTTAACTCTTCGACTGCCCCGCCGCAAACACGTAGATACGAGTATTGTGTTTTTATTGTAATTTTTATTGTTCCCTGTCGCCGGTGACCGCGCTGGTGTTCATTGGCTTAAGCCTATAGTGCATATAATTATAACAGATTATTTATACATATAAATGCTTACACACTTTTTATATTTATTGTTATTTATGTATACTTAATTTTTTTTTAGTTTAAGGTAATTTGGTGAGTTTTGCAAATAGTCGTTAGTTACAGATTCAGTGGACACTTCAAAATTCTATAATAATTATTTATAAGTAGGTATTATAATTAGGTATACACAACCTATTATAATGTAAGGCTCGACTTCTTAGTGATTTTGTGTAGAACTTACGAGTCTTATCTATTACTAAAAGACTTGAGTTTCATTAACGAGTTCTGTCTCTAAAAAGTGAGTTTAGTCCTTAAAAAAGTACTTAGAAGACTCGAGTCCTATCCATCACTAATAGGTAGGGCCATAACTCAAGGTAAATAATTCGACTCGCCCATCGATACTGCCATAGACATGCTTAAGCAGTGCTATCCACACTTTCATTGCACACCACGATGCGCCGCGTCGGTCGCGTCGCTCGCACCTCGTATCCCAAATAGACCCGTAAATTGTCAGCGCACGCAGTCGGCGACTCGGCGTCCTTTTCAGTTTACCTACATAACTTCTAGTCTTCTAGACATTGATTAATAAGTCTAAGCTTCTAGACTTATGCTTCTGAGTTGACTAACATACCCAGCATTGCTTTTAAATTATTGATTGGTGATTAATATAGTCTTAGGTAGGTCTCAGTGTGTTTTTAATAATTTTCTATATCTTTATAGATAAAAATAAAAAAATAAAATATTAATATTTTTGTGAATTTTTAACATGTTTTATCACATGTTAGTTTTTTTTTCAAATTTCTTATTAAGTAATTATAATCAAATATTAGTTAACAACAACTTAAAATTCTACTTTTAAACAAAATAATAATTATTATCATTTATTACTATGGAATAATAATAGTTGATTCTCAAATCTGGTTATAGGCTGAATATATGCTTACTGAAGCCAAAAAAAAGTGACGTTGGTTCACAGACTTACTAGGGATATGCGTTGGTTGAATAAATAAACAAAACGGGAGTGTTTGTTTACTCTTCTTCAATTTATTCAATGTAAAGTGAAGTAATAATTTAATCGGTTATTATTGTGTGACTGCAAAGACGGTGTGATAACAGTGTGTCTACACATAGAATTTATTAGTCTAAGTACTTCAAATGGAGTGGTACACAAAACATAAAAGGTACCTACCAATATCCCTTCATTTTCAGTCCTACTAAGGTATTCTATCAGAAAAATAGTTAAAAAAAAATCAATAAATTTAATTAAAGTCTATTAAATATGTACTGGGTACTAGGTACTGCCGATTACTGAATAAAATTAGTATTCTCTTTAGTCAGAGTGTCGTTTCAGGGGTTTATTTTAACACCTTTTATTTATTTATTATTTATTACTAGCCCAAACTGTCCCACTGCTGGGCAAAGGCCTCCCTACTCTCATTCCACTCTTCTCGATCAAGCGCAATGCACGTCCAGTCCTCCCGGAAAAAATCCAGCTCGTCCCGCCATCTACGTCTGGGTCTGCCGCGATGTCTTCTGCCATTTGGAGGAACCCATTGGGTTGTTATTTTAGGCCACAGTTCGTCCGACATGCGGCAGACGTGCCCGGCCCAGTTCCACTTTAGCGTGGCAACCTTCCGAGTGACGTCAGCTATTTTGGTAATGGAACGGATATCGGTATTTTTCACCCGGTCTATCAATTTGATACCTAAAATACTCCGTTCCATTGCCCTTTGGCAAACCCCGAGCGAAGACATTTGTTGAAATGTCAAAGACCATGTTTGGGAACCATATGTGAGGATGGGGAGGATGCACATATCCATGAGTCTCCTTTTTAGGGATAATGGTAATTCACCTTTCATGAGCTCTTTCATGGCCCAATAGCTCCTCCAGGCATTTTCGGTTCGTCTGGAAACTTCCTTGATTTGTCTGGCCTGGAAGGAGACTATTTGACCTAAGTAAAGGTAGTCATCGACATATTCAACCTCCACATCCTCGTTAGTGATTCTGTGATGCACACTGTTTGTCATCAACTTTGTCTTTGACATGTTCATACGTAGTCCGACCTCGTGACTTGCCTGGCTAAGGTCTTTTAGCATCTGTGTCAACTCAGAAGCTGACGACGCGAAAAGAACAATATCATCAGCAAAACGGAGATTAGAAAGTCTCTTATGTCCAACGATAATGCCCTTCTCGGCCCAGCCAGCTGCCAGCTTTCTGAATATCTCTTCTAATACGGCCGTGAATAATTTCGGAGACAGCGGGTCTCCCTGCTTGACTCCCTTATTGATTTTAAAAGAGGGACCTTTTAGAGATTTTAACACCTAAGACATAAAAATGCATTTTATAAAAATAAATGTAGGTAAGGAAATTCTTGGGGAGGCTTATGGCCAGCATTGATCACTATATGATACTAGGGTATAGTCACCCATGAGTATTGGGAACAGGGTCCAAGCTACCGCAGGTCAGGCTCCAGAGAGAGGAACTTAATATTAATTCCGTTATTTAATAAGGACGAGCAGCAGCTTGCCAGTGTAATTATTGGTCAGTAATGGAGTTACTCTTTAGGTACCTATCCTACTTACTCTACTTAGTCAATAGATTAAAATAATTTTGAGACTTTTTTAGTTGAGTAACTTAAAGCTTAAGCATTCTTTATAGGGTTTTGTCATAGATAATAGAGTATGGAACACTCTAACGGGTTAATTTCTTTCACAAAAATAAACTTGCTAAAGGGCTTAATATTTTTGTGAAATTTTTACATGTTTTAGCACATATTAGCTTATTCAATATTTAATAAAAAAATTTGAAAAAACAACTGATACGGATGGGATTCGAACCCACGATTATTTTATTAGACATTCTGCGATATAGACCATCTGATAGTTGGATGTTTTGCTACATGGACATTTTGCTATTTAGACTTATTACTCATTGGACGTTTTGCGCTATTGGACATTTTGCTACTTAGATCTTCTGATCAGGAGCGAAGGGCTTTATGCTTTCCAAGTAGGTATTAACACAAAAATAAAGGTTTTATATCTGAAATCATAAGATTTTGATGAAGACATAATTATGTTGTAAACATTGACATTTATTAACAAACATTGAATACTAATACTTTAAATTGTTATTTTAAATTTAGTTCTACGATAATGCAAGCAGAGGCAAAAGACCTTCGCCCAAAGAGAGAGGAGGAGCCTAATAGGTAAGTTATTTGAATGTAAGATCAAGTACTTATTATTGAATACTAAAGATAAGATCTATTAGATGTAGTTAACCGACTAGACAGTGCTACAAAACTCAAGATTTTTTTCAGGGATGCTCCTGAGGAAGACAATGAACCGTTTATATCAGAGGATATTTTCGAGAATAGCGCTATAGAACGGATCTTGCGAGGCACATTCCGTGACCCTCTCTTATCATCTAGTGATGAAGAAACTGGATCACCCGTTATTATAGATTGGGATAAAATCATAAGTACCCCACGTCCTGTAAGTTTATTAATATGTTATTTATACCAATACAATACAAATAGCCTTTATTCACTCACCAGTTATGTTTGCTTAAAACTAAAATAAATCATGCATTTAACATCAGTTCCCGGTGAGGTTGTCATTCTCTGACAAAGGCCTCCTCTATCGACTTCCACCTGTCTCTGTCTTGCGCTGCATATTATTGGTTTGTGATGTAATCGTTTTTTTTTATAAACTAGGGCCCTACTAAGGCCAATGAGACTTGTGTCTGCAAATAGTCAGCTAAAAATTTGTGTTGCAGGAAACAGATCTAGAAAAAGCAAGAAGATGGGTGCCTTGCCTGTATAAAAGCCCGGTTTACCCCAAGCTGTCAGCTCTCAGTGCAAGTCAGCATAACCAGTTATTGAAAGTACTGTCAGAAAGAAACCCTGAAGTTTTTCCTAAAATAGAACTAGGCGAGGCTACAGAAGAGGACTTGCATGCATTTGAGGTAATATTAGGTATTTAATTATAATTAATTTAATTGTAAGTAGGTATACTTATTGAATTTTATCAACATTCAAAATTCGATTTAGGTATAACTAACCTAGTTAATAAATTATATTGAATCTAAAGTGAATCTTATTTTAGAATCCGTTCGCATTTGTTTTTTAACCAACTTCTGAAAAAAAGATTCTCATTTTCATGCTAAAAGTCTTTTTTATTTTTATTGGGATGTAAAAGACAGTTTGGATTATACTGACTGTAATTAATAAGGAATCAATTAAATAAAGAACATTTAGTAGTTACACACTACTGTAAGTACACCGATTACTCTGTGATTAGTATGCCAATTTGAGTAATTCTATTTTGTTTAAAAGAGTATAGGTACTTAGGTACTCTCCGAATTGGTTTCATATCATATACACCTATTATCATCTGATGATGATGATGATCATATTCTCAACTAGGCTTAGTTTCGATACTGTATGTATTTATTTACTGTGATAAAACTGACTCGGTGACACTCTGTAGGCAACTTTGGCTACAAAAGATGCATAAAAAAAATATATGCTTTTTACAAGATACAACAATTTTACTGGACTGCTAGCTGGGTCGCAGTGATGCAATGCAGTGTTTGCCTAGTGGTTATGACCATTGACTGGCAAGTTAGAGGTCTCAGGTTCGAATCCAAAACACGCATTTCTGACTTCTCTGAAGTTAAATGTGTGCGTATTATAAAATAATCATCACCTGCCCCGTGCCTCAGAAAGCTCGTTAAGTTGTTGGGCCTTGCTAACATGAAAACCTTTGATAGTCGATTTAGGGAGTCGGTTTTCTTTTTTATATGTAATTTTGTCACTAGTAGTGTTTAGAATTTAATGGAATAGCTGAGTTCATAGTCTTTCTTAATTGACAACAAGCAAAACCATTGATCACAAGCTGTTTTGTAGTTTACTTTTCATCAGTAATGTATGAATCAGTAAAGTTTAGGAAATATTGGAAGCTTATAACGTTCAGCGATTTTTGCTCCTGATTATACCTACTTATGTAATTACTAGCGGCTTTGCTCGCGTTAATTTAGAACACGTGGCGCTATCTATTATCATAAGAACGTTATTGTGGTTTTCCTCGAAAATAATTCTTTTTTCAGGATAAAAGGTACCCTACGTCCGTTTCTGTACACCTGACAGCGTATATGCAAAATTTCATGACTATCGGTTCAGTGGTTTAGGCGTAAAAGGTATCAAACAAACAAACTTACTTTCGCATTTATAATATTAGTTAGGATTAGGATTATCTGCCATGTAGCAAAAGTCACTTTGCCAGTAACCAATAAAACAGCAGTGATAATAATTATCTGAACCCATCTTTCAGGCTCTTAAAGACATATATGAAAATGAAAAACAGGAATTCAAAAAATGGGCCAGGCGCCTCTGGCAGACGGACCACTGTTCCCGAGCCTTGCGACTGAGACCACATTTTGAGACAGTCTACGAGGCCGAATTTCTAGTAAGAGCAGGTCGCATGAGCAGTTTCCCGAAACATTATAAAATAGCTGCGCAAATATCTCTCGAACAAGAAAATGGAAACATTACAATGGATTTGAATAACACGATAATTTCTGTGAGTAGAATTTTATTTACAGATTTTTCAGATAAGTATGTCTTTTTTTTTAAACGGTTTTACTTAACCTGACCTGTTTATTATTTGGTTCAAATTTAGAAATCGATATTTCACCCCCTTCCTGTTGACAGATTGGTCTGATATTTGGTACACAGCTTTAGTTCTAATGACAAAAACGTTTTACGTTAAAAAAATGTACGTACTTAAACTGTGTTCAATCAGCCTTAAACTGCAAGATACCTATATTTTATTAATGTTATGACCATTCACCGTCTGAAAAAGTAACAAACAGCAAAAATTTTTGTTGTGGACCACTTACTTGAATATACTATATTGGTGCTGATTCTCTTGTATATCCCGCTAAACTAATTTTAGTCTATCTATATCTCTTTCTAATAAACACCATCGAAAAAGGACAGCAAATAATTAGAGCTGTCAAATTAGTCTACGTCCTTGCAATTGGCGTAAAATTAGACGAGACCTTTAAGTGCCTTTAACATGCCGACTAAATTCTCGTTGATATCACGCAAATGGACTAGTTTGACAGCTCTAAAAATCTGCTATCCTTTTCTAATGATCCCTGTTAGAAAGAGAGATGGTGAGTCTAAATTAGTTTAGAGCGTGTGCAAGAGAATTAGCACCATTATCTATTTAACAAATTTTAAATATCTACCTCCCTCCGATACAGTTCCCACTGTTCCCAGTCTATCCATATCTGTGGTTTTTCCCGATTCTTATAATCTAAGTGTATTCAAGGCAAGAGTGAATAGGCCGTACTTGAGTTCGTGAGTACCATCTTCGACTGCATCGTCACTTTCCATCAGGTGAGATCCAGTCAAATGCGCTCAAGTTTTTTATAAAATAAATTTAAAAAAAAATACAATTCAACTTTGATAGATATTATTTATTAAGAAACTCGCAAAAACAACTGACGGGCGGGACTTGAACCCACGATCCCTGGCGTGCCATCGCTTTAAACATTTCTCCCACTAGGTACGCTTCTTTTTGTTCAAGATATTTACCGGTACCTATATTCGCCGCGGTCCGGCCTGTTTACCTTATCGAACTTTCACTTTCAGGTAAGCTTGGATGAAATGCCGTTCATCATGTTTCCCGATGATCATTTTTCGTCGCCGCTCTCTATTGAAGTACCATGCGTACCACCTCAACCTTGTGAAAAACATAAATACCAGATCAAATTGCCCCGTAAGTACGATCATTTGTTTCTTCTTGTGGTGCATTTCCACTACTGAAGGTCAGCCAGCTCAGTATATCATGAAAGCCATGAGGCTTGCAAAACCAATGGTTATAACATCATCATCATCATCATTTCAGCCATAAGACGGCCACTGCTGAACATAGGCCTCCCCCAATGACTTCCAGATCACACGATTATCAGATGATTATATACACCACTGGATTTATAAGAACTTCTTTCGTAAGATCGTTATAAATGTCGATATATAAAAAAGCACTGATAGCCTAGTGGTATGATACTGATACTGACAAGTCAGAGGTCTCGAGTTCGAAAGGCGCGCACCTCTGACTTTTCGTAAGTTATGTGTGTATTATAAATTAATTATCAGTTTATAAAAATTTGAGGAAAACCATTGTGATGAAACTGGCACACCTGAGAGGTTTTTCAATGGTGTGTAAAGCCATGTCAGAGGCCTACGGGCGGTTTAAACCTGGTGTCAGAACACCAGGTTGTTCATCAACCACACGATAAGAAGAAGAAGAACGGTATTGTTGTTTCCTCGGGAGTAGTACTTCTTTTTGAGATGAATGGTACCCTATGTCCGTTTCTGTACACCTGACAACGTATTTGAAATATTCAGGATGATGAGGTCTGTGGTTTAGACGTGAAAAAGTAACAAACAAACATAGTTCCGCGTTTGTAATATTATAGTTAGGATAAGATAATATAATAGTTAGGATAAGATAATATTATAGTTAGGATAAGATAATATAATAGTTAGGATAAGATAATATTATAGTTAGGATAAGATAATATAATAGTTAGGATAAGATAATATAATAGTTAGGATAAGATAATATAATAGTTAGGATAAGATAATATAATAGTTAGGATAAGATAATATAATAGTTAGGATAAGATAATATAATAGTTAGGATAAGATAATATAGGCTTAAAGAAGTGCCTAGAAGAAGCCTTTCAATCAATATTTCTAATATTTACAGATGAACGTGCAGTATCCACACGCTCATTACCAGAAATCCACCAGGAGTTAGCAAAATTCGCTATATCACACAGGGTGCCACACATCGCTAGTGAAAACGCGCTTAAGTGTCTGGTGACCAGGAATAGACCTTGGACAATTTCCCTGTCGGTTTGTGAAACTATTTCACCTGGTAAGTTTATTTGAAGATCTCTTATAAGAGTTTGCCCCCTTCGAGAACATTGCCTATTCCGAAATTTTAACAACGAAGCTTCGACTGTCGAATTTGAAAAGGCTTTTCATAAGGATTTAAAATATGAGCCTCATAAAAGTCTGGGAGGATTAATTTTAGGCACGACTAAAAATCGTGAAAAACAAATTTAAACTAAAAAATTAAACCGACTTCTAAAGAAACTAAAAAGAGACTTTTAGAGTCGGTTCCAAGTCAAGTTCTAGCCTCTTTAACCTTCTCATTAAAAACTTAACTTGGAACCGACTGAAACCTTAGAACCGAATAAAAGATACAATAGGATTATTGTGTTAATAACCTCCTCCTTTTTGGAGTCGGTTAAAAAGACTAAGATATTTGCATATTGGGTTCATGACAGTAATATCATAGTCTAAACATCATATAGTCAGTCGACGCGTTTGATGTTTTCGGAAATGCCGACAACGTCTAGACATTCGTCGCGACGTAAAAAGTGTTAGGGTTGACACAGGACTAAAAACAAAAATATGTTTTTATAGTGTTTTTTTTGTAAGTATGTATAACACGTTATCAAAATTGGAAAACGTGGCCGCCATTTTGAAATTTTTATTTACTGGGCCGATTGCTTTCAAAATCGACATCTGAGAGTCCGCATGGTCTCCGAGTACATAACCGTTGTCAGAATTGGAAAAGGTGGCCGCCATTTTGAAATTTTTATTTACTGGACCGATTGCTTTCAAAATCGATATCTGAGAGTCCGCATGGTCTCCAAGTACAAAGCCGTTGTCAGAATTGAAAAAGGTGGCCGCCATTTTGAAATTTTTATTTACTGGACCGATTGCTTTCAAAATCGATATCTGAGAGTCCGCATGGTCTCCAAGTATAAAGCCGTTGTCAGAATTGAAAAAGGTGGCCGCCATTTTGAACTTTTTATTTACTGGACCGATTGCTTTCAAAATCGATATCTGAGAGTCCGCATGGTCTCCAAGTACAAAGCCACCCCTGAAAACCTAGAAAACGATACCCATATTGATTTTTACTCAAAATTAGCGTTCGCCATCTTGGATCTCAAAATTAATGTCATATTCGTTATCACCGCCCCCGAAAACCTAGAAAACGATACCCATATTGATTTTTACTAAAAACTCGCGTCCGCCATCTTGGATCTCAAAATAAATGTCATATTCGTTATCACCGCCCCCGAAAACCTAGAAAACGATACCCATATTGATTTTTACTAAAAACTCGCGTCCGCCATCTTGGATCTCAAAATAAATGTCATATTCGTAATCACCGCCCCCGAAAACCTAGAAAACGATACCCATATTGACTTTTACTAAAAACTCGCGTCCGCCATCTTGGATCTCAAAATAAATGTCATATTCGTGATCACCACCCCCGAAAACCTATAAAACGATACCCATATTGATTTTTACCAAAAACTCACGTCCGCCATCTTGGATCTCAAAATTAATGTCAAATTCGTAATCACCACCCCCCAAAACCTTGAAAACGATACCCATATTGATTTTTACCAAAAACTCACGTCCGCCATCTTGTATCTCAAAATTAATGTCATATTCGTAATCACCACCCCCGAAAACCTCGAAAACGATACCCATATTGTTTATTTTTTACTCGTATCCGCCATCTTGGATGTCTAAATAATTAATGTCAAATTCGTAATCACCCCTCCTGAAAACCTCGAAAACGATACCCATATTGAGTTTTTTCAAAAACTTGTATCCGCCATCTTGAATCTCAAAATTAATGTCATAATTATTTATAATCAACACACCCGTTGAAAAATTGAATCAACATTCAAAATTAAAATAAATAAAATGTGCCACCCACTAAAAACAAATGACGGTGTAGTACCCGAATGGAGTATGGAAAAAGGTACTGACAGCCGCGGCCCCCCCTCCGTCCCTCGCCCCACACACCCCGCACGATTGCTCTGTCTAGACGTGTTCGTTGGACTACTGTAGGGAAAGAGCTCTTTATACTGTGGTAATATTATCAAATGCACTTTATACTTGTTTCTTATGTTCCCAGATGGTGCGAAAGTGAATGTGTTGGTTCTGGACAGTGAGTTCTCAGTCATGAAGGAAGGGGGCCCAGAGAAAGCCACGAAAGCATACAGACATATGTTGGAGTACACGTTTGTCCCGTAAGACATATTCTCTTTCTAGTATCTCATCATCTGCCTAGCCTTTTCCCAACTATGTTGGGGTCGGCTTCCAGTCTTACCGGATGCAGCTGAATACCAGTGTTTTACATGGAGCGACTGCCTATCAGACCTCCACAACCCAGATAATGGGTAACACGATACCCTTGGTAAGACTGGTTGTCAGACTTCGGGCTTCTGACTACCCGTAACGACTGTCAAAGAACTACAATTGACAGCCGGGGCCAACAGCTTAACGTGCTATCCGAGGCACGGAGAGTGATAATTAATTTATAAAACGCACATAACTTACGAAAAGTCAGAGGTGCGCGCCTTGGGTTCGAACCCGAGACCTCTGACTTGCCAGTCAACGGTCACCACCACTAGGCTATCACGACTATTATCTATTATCTCTTTCTAGTATCTGTGGGATTTAAAATGATGTCCTCCTGACCAATTTTTTATTTTTTTTTATTCATAAATCATTTATTTGCAAATATGGGTAGTACATAGATTTTTCAAAGTGGTAGCATCACCATATTTCACCAAATAGGCATGCAAACGATAATTAAGATATAATTAAAATTAAAATAGACATGTCTGTTATATGGTACAGTGATCACTTAATTATGGCAACAATAATTACTACAAGCAATAAAATAAAATAATTTAGTATGTCAATATAAAATAACGTCAGAGATGTCAAATTAAAACAGAGATATTATAAACAATAAAACTCTCAGTACATTCATACATAGAATTACAACGGAGATTAGCCAACCATGCAGGAGCTCGTATTATAGAGACCAAGTGTGTGCGCAAACACAGGTGCACTCTTTGATCCCTTCATAGTCACCACACACTCATAGTCATGACCGGACAGATATAAAGCGCAGGGCCAACGGCTTTACGTGCTTTTCGAGACCCTAATGGTATGACCGTTTGACTGGCAAGTCAGAGGTCTCGGGTTCGAACCCAAGGCGCGCACCTCTGACTTTTCGTAAGTTATGTGCGTTTTATAAATTAATTATCACTCTCTGTGCCTCGAATAGCACGTTAAGCTGTTGGCCCCGGCTGTCAATTGTAGATCTTTGGCAGTCGTTACGGCTAGTCAGAAGCCCGAAAGTCTGACAACCAGTCTTACCAAGGGGTATCGTGTAACTCAGTATCTGGGTTGTGGAGGTCTGATAGGCAGTCGCACAGGTATTCAGCTGCATCCGGTAAGACTCGAAGCCGACCTCAACATAGTTGGGAAAAGGCTAGGCAGATGATGATGATGCATGCTTTTTTTAATGGTTTTATTGATTATTACAACAGTTATGTCACTGTCAGTAAGGAAGAACAGATTCTACTAACACAAGCAGGCCTTTGCTTAAAAGAAGGTTCATAACCCTGTAATCTTTATAACATTCATTCATTCATTCATTTTTTTTATAACATTTATGCTGTTGAAATAAACATTTTTAATTTTACGGACCCGCTTTGCAAGCGCGTGGTTGTTGGTTCGAACCTGGCATGTACCAATGTGACTTTTTCAATGTCATATGTACTTTCTTAGTTAATCTCAAACACCACTGACTGACGGTGAAGGAAAACATCGTTAGGAAACCTGGACTTTAATAGTCTGAAATCGCCAACCCGAGCGTGGTGATTAATGCTCAATCCTTCTCTGTATGAGAAGAGGCCTTGGCCCTATATTGGGACAGTTACAGGCTGATTTTATTTATTTTTACCCAACACAGGCCAAGTGTAAGAATACATGTCAGAATGAGTGAAGAAGAATTTGGACCAGATGATATTGAGCCCTATGAAGACGATGTTGATGACAGTGATGGCGGCGATGGCACAGGTACGTTGGTTATGTTAAATCGGTTCGTAATACAGTACATTATGTATTGTATTATGAGGGCGGTACGTAGACAATAACTATCAAAGCCCGAGCCGCAAGCAAGGGATATAACATCTCAGAACAATGTATCCAAAAAATTGTAAGCCATAGATGTAAATCATAAGCCAAAGAGCAACCATGTGTGTAGTTTCTTGCCAGATTCTTCTCCATGAGGGGTAGGCTGCCCTTGGAACTGGCAACTAGAGTCACTCTTATAATAATACTAGCTGCCCCGCGCGACTTTGTACGCGTGATTATTCTACCTCTACACTTTTTCTACCCTACCTTACACTACCCTACGCTACTCTACCATACCCTACTCTTTTCTACCCCTACCCTACCCAACCCCTACTCTATCCCTACCCTACCCTACTCTACCCTACTCTACCCTACCCTACTCTACCATACCCTACCCTACCCTACCCTACCCTACCCTACTCTACCCTACCCTACCCTACTCTACCCTACCCTACCCTACTCAACCTCTACCCTACCCTACCCATACCCTACCATACCCAAGGGGTATAATTCCATTCTTTTTTTTTCTTCGATTCTTCTATTATAGGCGGAGACTAATCCAACAAATCAAATACCATGAAACTCGGTCCAGCAGTTCTCGTGTATGCCTACTAATTTTCATGGCTTTAACTTTAAAAATGGCAGAATTTCATTCAAACTTTTATCTTCTATATTTTCTCCCCAAAGTGATATCGAGATATACGTATATCTCGATATCACTATGCACGTGCATAGTTATGCCATTTTCATGTCTTTTATTTATACCGAATTTCTTACACAAAATATTCGCGCCCCTCCCCCCTTTCCCTCTAATGGGTAGAGTTATCAAAAAGCTAAAACACGTCTTATTTGTTAACCAAAAAGCTAATTATCAAGTTTAATGATGGATTTTCGTAACTACAAACTTTAGTCCCCTTTTATATGGTTAGGGGGGAAAAATCCAAATTTTTTGATACCCGTCTTTCTTATTTTTAGCGCATAAGCTTAATACTCATTTTTACATGGCTTGTGTTTAAACGCCACCCAAAAAAGTACCTATTTTACTACCAAAAAAATCTAAACGGTTACCAAAATGGATAAATGGTCACCAAATTGGTCGACGGAGCCCCGCTTGGCGGGGCTCCTACTTCTGGGTGGTTTATAAAAAAATAACCACGAAGGGGATGGCGGGGTCGAATAGACCCCGCCATCCCCTTCTAACCTAACCTGTCCGAGTCGGGGTGCCCTAAAGTCCAGATTAGATCCAGTTTCTCCTGTTAACAATAGTTTGCTAGCACCATAAAGTAGTCTGGGATCAAATAATGTATTTTGGTTGACGTCTTACTATTTTGGAGAAAGATTTTTGGTAGTAATATTAATCTTTGAGTTGGATAGAATTTGGTGACCATTTGATCCATTTTAGGAACCCAAAATAATATTTTTGGTGGCCGTTTAAATTATACCCTTTTTACATCTGTAACTTAAAAAATAACAAATCTTTCATACAAACTTTCACCCCCTTTTTTATCCACTCAAGGGTAAATTAAAAAAAAAAACAATGCTCGTCCTTTCATTTATCAACCGAAA
This sequence comes from Protodeltote pygarga, assembly GCA_936450705.2. NCBI lineage: Eukaryota > Metazoa > Arthropoda > Insecta > Lepidoptera > Noctuidae > Protodeltote > Protodeltote pygarga. The sequence continues at coordinate 19,560,546 of OW388248.2, forward strand.
AGCTGAATACCAAGTTTCGTACATTTAACGTTAAGAATGACGGATTTACATACAAACTGTTTCCCCCTTTTTTACCTACTTAGGGGGAGAATTTCAGAAAATCCTTCCTTAGTGCACCCTTACGGTACTTAAAGAATATTGCCTCAAAATTTCAAGTCCCTAGGTCCACCGGTTTAGGCTGTGCGTTGTCTGTCAGTCAGTCACGTTACCATTTTATAAGTATAGATAATAGAAGTCATAGATGGCATTGGTAGAGGTCTGTGCGTATGCAAAACTCAATTCTAACCAATGTCTCAATAGGTTAGTTTCTTATTAAGCATGGGATAAGGTCTCGCCTTGCTCCACTTGTTTCTTGTTTTTTAATTTTCCCAATATTCCGATGATTCATCATAATCTGCCTAGCCTTTTTCCAACTATGTTGGGGTCGGCTTCCAGTCTTACCGGATGCAGCTGAATACCAGTGTTTTACATGGAGCGTCTGCATATCAGACCTCCACAACCCAAATACTGGCTTAACCCAAATACCCAACAGCTTAACAGGCACGGAGAGTGATAATTAATTTATAATACGCACATAACTTACGAAAAGTCAGAGGTGCGCGCCGTGGGTTAATAGTATAATACCAATTGGGAAATTTTATTCTCTTATACGCGCGCATTGGGAGAGGCCTATGGTCAACAGTGGACTAAAACAGGCTGATGATGATACTCTTATACATGCTTTATACAGGTATAAGCGAATTTGTTTACTTTAATACAGTTAATGAGCCACGTGAGAACAATGTTTTGAGTTTACCAGTGAATTATAAAAGAGGACAAAATGCTAATTGGCATTGTTCGGTAATTTAACCGACTTCCAAAAACAATAAGGTTCTCAATTCGATGCTTGATTTCTATATTTTACTATACATACACTGATCATTATTTACCTTTAAAATGTAAGTATTGTATTACAGAGAGATCAGATGAAAAAGATGGAGAGGAGGAGGAAGCAGCTAGTTCTCCTCCTAATGGTAAGAAAATAAAGACCGACTTTAATTCATTAAACGCCATGACGGACACATGGTGTCCGACAAACAATAGAATTTGCATTATGTCTGCTGTCTGGCAGTCAAAGTGTTAAGGCTAACTATGTTTGTGAAAGTACATTATATTACGAGGGCGGTACGCATGTAATTACTACCGAAGCCCGAGCCGCAAGCGAGGCATATATGTACATATAATATTGACCCGACGTTAGTAATTGTTGCACCGCCCGTGTGGCATACAATGTTATTCATAATACTTGCGATGAAATAAACAAAAAACTTACGTACAATTTTTATAAATAAAAAACAAAACGACGGGCCGTGCGGTGCCTACCTACTGCGCATGCGTGCTAGTGTTTTTTTTATAAAAATAATTTTGATACTGTATACGATGCTCATTCAACCTATGCACCATTATATGGATGACTAGCTGTTCCCCGCGACTTTGTCCGCGATAAATTAAATTTTCCCGTAAACACGTTTATAAAGCAGCCAGATTGCCTGCTTTTTTTTCTTACTTCAATCACAGATAGGTATTGTTATTTTTTACTGAAAAATAAACTTTTTTTTGAATAAAAGATAGCCTATAGCACTCAGGGATAAAGTAGCTTCATATTAGTGAAAGAATTTTTAGGATCGGATCGGTAGTTCCGGAGATTACCCTTAACATACATACATTATCACATACATACAAACTTTACCTCTTTATAATATTAGTATAGATATATGTATAATATTTGAATACAGTTTAATTTATAAACGATGACGAACGAACTACGTTTTTTTTATGTACACCGCTTTAAAATGTAGGTATTGGTGCTGATTCTCTTTTACATCTCGTTAAACTAATTTTAGTCTAACTATATCTCTTTCTAATAAACACCATCAAAAAAGGACAGCAAATTGAACTATCAAATTAGAGCTGTCAAATTAGTCTACGTCCTTGCAATTGACGTAAAATTAGACGAGACCTATAACATGTCGACTAAATTCTCGTTGACATCACGCAAATGGACTAGTTTGACAACTCTAAAAATCTGCTATCCTTTTTTAGTGATCCCTGTTAGAAAGAGAGATGGCGAGTCTAAACTAGTTTAGAGCGTGTACAAGAGAATTAGCACCATTGTATTGTGTTACAGGGTCATCTAAGGATAAAGAGGAGGAACCAGATGTTCCTAAAATAAAATCTGAGTGTGAAGAGACCTGCGTTTGTGAAAGTAAGTTACCTACCCTTATCTAATATATAAAATTCTCGTGTCACAGTTTTCGTTGCCATACTCCTCCGAAACGGCTTGACCGATTTTGATGAAATTCTTTGTGCTTATCCGGTACTACTCTACCCGTAGGGTAGGGTAAGGGTAGTGTAGGGTAGGGTAGGGGTAGTGTAGGGTAGGGTAGGGGTAGTGTAGGGTAGGGTAGGAGTAGTGTAGGGTAGGGTAGGGGTAGATTAGGAAAATTTTTTCGCGACTTTGTACACGTGATTATTCTACCTCTACGCTTTTTCTACCCTTCCCTACACTACCCTACACTACTCTTCCCTACCCTACCCTACCCTACCCTTCTCTACCCCTACCCTACCCAACCCCTACTCTACCCCTACCCTACTCTATGCTACCCCTACCCTACCCTATTCTACTCTACCCCTACCCTACCCCACCCCTCAATTCCCATCCTAAGCTAGCACCCTAGCTGAAACACGTCTTATTTACTAACCGAAAAGCTAATTATCTAGTTAAATGACGGATTTTCATAACTACAAACTTAAGTCCCCTTTTATATCTCCTTAGTGAGAAAAATATCAAAATTTTTTGATACACGTCTTTCTTACTTTTAGCGCATAAGCTTAATACTCATTTTTACATCTGTAACTTAAAAATAACGAATCTTCCATACAAACTTGCACCCCCTTTTTTATCCACTCAAGGGTAGATTAAAAAAAAAATGCACGTCCTTTCATTTATCAACCGAAAAGCTGAATACCAAGTTTCGTACATTTAACGTTAAGAACGACGGATTTACATACAAACTGTAACCCCTTTTTTTACCTACTTAGGGGGGGAATTTCAGAAAATCCTTCCTTAGTGCACCCCTACGGTACTTAAAGAATATTGTCTCAAAATTTCAAGTCCCTAGGTCCACCGGTTTAGGCTGTGCGTTGTCTGTCAGTCAGTCACGTTACCATTTTATATGTATAGATGATTTTAATTGATTTAGAAACGGTATACGAGTATCCTCCGCTTCGTTCATTCAAGACGTGGCACCTCCAAAATGAAGACACGGGTGTAAATTATAATATTATCATACATTGTCCGCATAAGGCTATGGTGAGTTTACAAAATATTGTTTATTTTTACTCAACATGCAATTTAAACACTATATTTTATGCGCGTGTATATGTCCACATGTATAAATGTGGATGAGGCAGAAGGAGTATCTAAGAACCGTAGCAGGTGGCGTTCTGTAGTTTCTGCCTTTATATGTATGTGTAAAAAAATATATTTCTACAATCAATCAATCTTTTACCATCTTTGTTTATGTTATTATTTTATTAAAACATAATAAACCTTAGGGTACCTACACGTATCCGACATTGAAAAAAATAATGGAAATAAGTCGTTTTTAAACTTTTTGTCTGTTCATCTATTTATCTGTTTTCCTATGCACACATTATGCCAAAACTATTTTAGAATAATAACTTCCGAGTCATACTAATATATGAAATAATGCTACGGCTTACACGCATACGCATTGATTTCGGGGAATACCCGACTATATCATTGGGGGAGGCCTATGTTCAGCAGAGGACGTCTTATGGCTGAAATGATTATGATGATGATTCCATTTTCTACTCGGCAAAACTAAAACTAAACTTCATTTCCGACAGCACGAAGACCGTGAAATTATATTAGAACCTTTACTGGAGTACCAATTAGATTTGGGCGCTAGCGAGCCGACGGCAGACAGTTTGCGAACCATGGCGCTTTCTCTAAAATTGAGACCTGATGCATATGTATTATATAGTAAGTATTTTTGGATAAATGAGGTTCAACTTTAACGTACCTAATGTTTGTAAGCATAATATGAGTGTATTTATTTTTCTTTTGCATGTTGTATCCACTTCTATAAGGATAAGCACTTGTACATGTATTGTGACTTGTGATCTTGTGTAATGTAACGAAAGTGGTTTTTCCTGTTTAGTAGATCTAAATAATTTAAAAAAGTCATTCAATCCTCTTGGCTGTTCTTTTCCCCTATTGCCGCTAAGTTTTGTCGACAGCACTGGTGAAGAACCACCCAAAATGGTTACTTGGTTGCCTCTGGTGGAGGAGCATTAACCACATTAGATGTCTAAGTTCTCGTTTCTTGACCTTTGTTTAATTAAATGCTTGTCTTATCAACAGTTCGCTTAGATGCTACAAATGGCGAAGTGGCCGGCAAAATGCCATTATATTTTGATACGGTTCAATCGAAATACCCAGAGCTAATCAAAAGAGACGAGAATATCCTATACACCACAATCAATCAGCTGCAAGGGTTAATGCCAGGACATTATGTGTTGCAGTATAAGGTAAATTATCATCATATTTACATATTACAGGATTATTTGTAAAACACCAGCTTCCTTAAAAGGGGTCATTAAACTCATCATTACGAACAACTTTTACCATGGGACCAACCCTAAAATTGCAAAAAAAAATCAGCTGTTCCATACATTTATATTCACATGACTCAACAAAATGTATGGAACAGCTGATTTTTTTTTTTGCAATTCCAGGGTTGGTCCCATGGTAAAAGTTGTTCGTAATGATGAGTTTAATAACCCCTTTTAAGGATGCTGGTGTTTTATAAATAACCCTGTATAGGATTGTCTAGAAATTCAACATCGATTGTAACATTTTCCATAACATGAATTACGTATTGTGGTGTTAACAGGTGGAATACGGCAACAACGCTCTCCTGATGGCTCCTTGCGCTGAGAGTGATAGCAAGTTAACTCTAACCTTTTCCCGCACGGCGTGTACGGATGATCTTGCCAAGTTATCCAAGAACCCGCCTGATCTAAACGATCAACTACTACCGTTCCACAAGTGAGTTATTTGATATCCAGCCAGTTTACTAAAAATCAATGTGAATTGGGAAGTAATTATATGGTATTTATTTTAAATATTTGGTCAGCAAGAAAAATAAGCTAAGAAAATATTTCGTCAGCATATTATGTTTCTGTCGGCCGTATAAAAAAACCAGCAGCAACAACTAGTCAGCAACTAAATCAAAGAATATAAGAAAATAAAAAAAGATTTGATGAGCATTATAATCATTAATCAATATGTTTGCAAAATAAACATTTGTAATGAAAAAGGTTAATTGGTCAGCAGAATTATACATACCTACACGCTTGCGCACTTGTGCTACGATATCTTCTGTGTATGGACTTTAGGACACCCCGACTACGACAGGTTAGGTTAGAAGGGGATGGCGGGGTCGTGTGAGCGAGCGAAGCGACTATTAAGATTGTTGAAGACACTAAATCCCAGTCGTTTAGTCAAACGCTTTTCCTGATTTTTAATTGGGTTACAAGATTAAATTTTCGTTTGTATGGAGCGCGTTCGACGGACACTCCTCTAAACACAATTTTGTATGTAGTGAACTGCAACATAACAAATAACTAAACTCGGTTTATTCGGCATAGGTACCGCAAGATCCTTCCCTGCGCCTTCACGCCGTACGAGCAAAATTTGCCTAAAAGGCGAAAGAAGCTGGTGGCTAAGAAGAGGACACCACCACAAGCAATCCAGGTAATACAACCCTCACGCGTTTAAACGATATTCAACTTTAACTTCAGGTAATAGGGCTCAATTCTAAATATCAGTTGTGGGATATTCATGTTGACTTGTTCAATGAAAAATATTCGATGCGCCCACGCTTTATTCGTAAATTGTATTAAGAATGGTAGGCCGTTATATATATATTATTTTTTGGAACGCGATGTCGTGTAATTTCGGGTTCGATTCCAGACGGGTGACGTCGCGTGGTCTCGGATTCGATACCGGACTATTATTGATAGCAATCTGTAAATGCATGAATCGTTTCAGATCGTTTGATATAAATTGCCCAGCAGGCTGATTGCGGGACACGGGTTAAAATGGCAATAAAAAGTATAATAATACATTTCGTTTTGGCGAATGAGAATTATATAATAATAATTCCAACTAAATCTAAATTATTTTGCCTTAACTCAGGATACAGGGGTATAACAGTCGAAAGGATGTACAAGTACATTCATCCATTGCGATTTTTATTCGTGTCCATCTGCCGTTACTACTTTTTCTAAAAATAATTATTTACTTAACACATGAGTGTGTAACCGAAGCAAACGCTAGGTCAATAAAAACTAATTCGAAATGATACCCGAACTAACGCCACCTATCATTTTGAGTACGAACTAAATATAAAACGTGGGTACGTCGAGTTTTTATCAAAAATCGGGTATATGTATGTATGTATGTTTGTAAGGCGTAACGCAGTTTACATAACGCTTTTAATTGGTCCATAAAATTGGTCAGTGCCTAGTAGGTAAAAATGTAAAGGACGTAAAAATCGGTCATCCGATATCGCGAGTATAACTACTTACCATGACTTGTTACTTGGATTGCACTTCGCTAACTTAACCTCGCTGCTCCACAGTACGCTAGATGTTAGTTTTAGCGCAGAATAACTGATATTTGCTCTCTGATTTGTTCCTCTATAGAATTTGGCAACTAGCGTCAATTAGAACGAATCACATCGTCATAAACAAAAAACGCCAATTTTCTTGCACCGATACAAAGCGGTAGACTGCGTTATTCCTTATTTTTAAGAAAGAAATAAAGAAGTTAAACTCTAACTAAAGATTTTTCGACAAACTACAAATTTTCTTATTAAATAATTATATCCAACTAACGTTCCTGACGGCCTGAAATACGGCTAGAATTTCCAAGTTTTTCAGGAACACATCAGAAGTGAAAGAACTGAGTTCAAAGTTTAAAATGTGCCTTCAAAAAGTCTGGCCAATGATCTTTTAAGAGCCGGTTTCACCACTAAACGCGATCAATCAAGTTAATCGGTTCAAGTGTTTAACTGAGTTCGAACTGCAATTTTCGTAGGGCTGAACTTAATTTTAACTCAGCTTTTCAAGTGAGTGTTGTAATCGGCTTTAAGTGAGGCAGGCGTTATCCACAGTTCGCCAGTATCGGTATTAGGGCTCAAAAAGGCGAACGTGTGAACCACTGTTTAAAAATAATTATAAACTTATTATTTCCTTATTATTATTTATTTTAAGAACTTACTACGACTTCGTCCTCGTCCTCGAATGTTTTAATGTTTAGGTAGGTATATTCTAGGCGTGCTCAAAGTTTTTTTTTTTATAGATAGGAGCTATAGAGACCGAGAGTCCTACATAGGTTGCATACTTCTTTAAATTAATGCAGGCTGCTAATAATAACAGCTAACAATAAGTTTTTTTTAATATTTGTTGACTGTTTAGTGTAAGTATATAGGTACTATTTTTTAATGTAGATATTACTTACTAGTGTAGGTTTATAATATTTTATTGTACTACTACATTATCTTACAAAAAAGTAATTATCGGAAAGCTAAAAAACACATCATAATTTGTTAAAATATATGTCGCGGACGAAGCCTTAGAAAATATACTATTCATATAGGTATATTCCTCTATAGAATATCTATTTACTGTAGTATGTACATATATTATACTATTTTTATATATTACTATCTTTAAAAAAATCAATTATACAACTAAAGCCAAATCGTAATTAGTAAAAATATATCACGGCCTTAGGAAAGGGCTAAAACGAATCAAGGCACATTTTAAACGACGCTCAGTTCTACGCAACAAAACGTATCTGAAGCGAGTACGTTTTGTTCGCTTGAAAAGTGGATATCTGCTTGTTTAGTTGCAAGCGGACCAGGCGGATTAGCTGATAGCAGGGCCAAGCCTAAGGTACTTCTTGGACTGTATTTCATGGATTTTTAAGACCTCAGAAATGCTGTAGATAGTTCGACTGGGTTCTATGATATTGGTGCAGATTCTCTTGTACAACCCGCTTAACTAATTTTAGTCCAACTATATCTCTTTCTAATAAACACCATAAAAAAAGGATAGCAAATTGAATTATAAAATGAGAGCTGTCAAATTAGTCTACGTCCTTGCAATTGACGTTAAAATAGACGAGACCTCTATGACATGCCGACAGCTCTAAAAATCATCTATCCTTTTCTAATGATCTCTGTTAGAAAGAGAGAGAGAGTCTAAATTAGTTTAGAGCGTGTGCAAGAGAATTAGCAGCATTATTTGTACTTTTAAGCAAGCATGTTCAATGTGTTTAAGGTTGTTAAACAATGGTTGCACTTAATTTATTCATAATTATATTAAAGTTACCTAAGGTACAAAACCCGAGAGACGAAACTAGAGACGTTTTTGATTATTCATTCAGATAAATTTATATGTTGTGGAAATGATATATTATTAAACAGGGTTATTTGTAAAATACCAGCATCCTTAAAAGGGGTCATTAAACTCATCATTATGAACAACTTTTACTATGGGACCAACCCTGAAATCGCAAAAAAAATCAGCTGTTCCATACATTTCGTTGAGTCATGTGAACATAGTGAGGGGCTTTCAAATATGGGAGGGTATCAAATATGATAGTTCATAGTTCTAACTTTTACAGTACCTAATGCAAACTATCAATACGTGTTTCGTCGTGTTTCGCCGGCTTAACAGGTAACTATGACAATTTAACGGAAAAATTCCGTCAAATTGTAAACTATAGTGTGAATTTATACATAAGGTTTGATCACGTGGTGAAAAACGACCTAACTTTGGATGCTATCTTGGTGACGTCACATGCTTGTAGTCTTTGATGATTTAAATTGCATTACTTACTACTTACTGTGACGTCACATCTGTCACGAGATCCACGTCAACTAACGTTAATTTTTGTCGAGAATATAATAATTGACATCCTAAAAGTACGTACATATTTTGCCCCCCATTTTTATATTAAAATATTTTTTTTTACCCACTACCCACTTAAAAACTGCAATGGGAGCATAGGATGGTGCCTAAGTGATCACCGCGGCCCATAGGGCCATAGACCTCCGCAATAGCACTCAATTGAAGATAATGTTGCCGGCATTTGAAGCGAGGGAGGAGAGGAGAGGGCAGTGGGCACCCCCAGTGCCCTCTCGATGAAACACAACAGTATGAATACTTAAAAGTTTGAGACAATATTAGTATGAATACAGTAGTTTTAAATTCTCGCTTTGAAATGCTATGACTGATAGGAGACTGGGGTAGGATGACCAGCGTGACTCCAGTAGGTAGTCAAATAAGACTAAGCTTACCAAGCATGTTTGTGTGTGTGTGTAAATTAAACATGATACTAGCGCGGCGTCGTGTAAACTCATGTGTGTTAAGGCTTGAAAGGTATTTATACGATGCCACAATGATAGTACTAGGTCTGCACATTTTTTTTTAAATTTGAAGTCTCTAACTGTCTTAATGGAAACAGTTTTAATAAGCTCCAAAGATTGGCTTAAACTTTCGAATTTCAGGGGCCTAGTACGAGTTTGCAAACTGTGTAAATACTGACAGTTTTAGTGTGACGCGATATACCTGTCTCTGTCTTTCCGGAAGAGTAAGAACGAGACATGTATATAACTTCTTGATAAGACTGTCAGTATTCACATAAAGTGCAAAGTCCGCAAACCGTCAGTACAGTCACGAGCATGTGTTTTACAGAGCAGACTTATACATTTTTGTAACAAAATCTGATTTAGCCAGCCAAAGAAAAGTATGTATTACGTTTATGGTTATGGTTTATCGGACCACCTGAATCTTTTTATTACCTACTTCTAGATTATATCAAACATAATCCTAAAATACCTGTCCCAGCAATGATTTCGGTAAATATTGAGCAAAAATATTTATATGTTTTTTAATGTCTTTTTAGTTGTATAATTTTTGGCCAGAATCGAGTTTTTAATTTGTTTCAATATTTAGATATTAGATAGAGGTTGGATGTCTCAATAAACTACATTCATGTGGTTAGATTTTACCATAAAATACATATATTATTTTCTTTGACCAGCTAGTTTATTTTCTTCGATGTCATCTCAGATACTAAACTACTTTTGATGTTGATTGTACAAGCAGAAGTTTATCTTTATATTTAAGAGCGAACGTTATGCATACATTTTTGTTTCAGTGGGGGATGAAGAAGGACCAGATGCAGAAACAATAATGGTAATAATACATGTCATATCCTATGTCATGTCATACCATATGTCAAACTCTTGTCATACAACTGGATCTATAAAGCGTACCTACTACTTATCGCGACTCCACTTATTTTTGAGTCCCTCGCTGTTTAGTCACTACATTTTATGTTCTGATTATGTATGCTTGTGATAAAATTACAAAAACGAACCCTTTAGAGATTAAGCTTTCCAAATAATTTGGTGGAGTATGAATAAGAAATACTAAGATTAAAAGACAAAGCAGGGCTGCCTGCAATTAAATTGTAGTCATTAATATAAGTTATTATTTGAAGTTATCACATTACTTAAGTAATATATACCTTTATAATTAAGCAAGAACAAAATAGTAACGTCTATTTTCCTTCTAACCTTAGTCTATTTTTGGACACTATTGTAAAAAAAATAGTGTAATATAAATCATGTCGAATTTATACAAAAATATCGAGTAATTTTGCAGTATTAAATCATATGCTCCATGATTAAATCTTACAATGTACTGTCAATATCAAAAGTAGATTAGATAAAAAAAAATTGTAAAGAATTGCATTTTGTAACTCGTCATAATAATATGACAACAGAAGGTCTCGTACGATCGCACAATATTTTATAATATACCTATTTAGTTATTCGAAAAAGAAAAAATACTAAGCTACTTTTGATAACGAAGGTGTCATATTATGACGTACTTTTTAGCTATGGGATTCTTATAGGAATTATTGAAGACCTAATTCTGAGTATCTCAATGCATCTAAAATGCATGGTATCTCATCGCATCTCAGTAAGGTGATAGAGGTGCAGCAACAGATCTCAATTAGAATCAAATTCAGGTAGTACCTATTATAGATTTTTAGAAGATAAGTCAATATTTAAACAGTTTGTTTAATGACATAAAATATTGATACTAGATTTATTACAGTAGTGTGTGTGAATATGTAGAATCTATAGGTCTACTTGTGTGTAGGTATTCATAATTTTAAGAACTAAGTATTTGTTTGTTGAGAAGAATAAAACTCGCTAAAAGCGGCCATCTTAACCTTTAGGTAAGATAAACGTAACTTTGGGACTGTATTTTAATATAATATACTTAGTACATAGTATTATAGTACTATATGTCGAGTAACGTGCCTCGGATAGCACGTTAAGCTGTTGGCCCCGGCTGTAAATTGTAGATCTTTGACAATCGTTACGGGTAGTTAGATGCCCGAAAGTCTGACAACCAGTCTTACCGACGGGTATCGTGTAACCCAGTATCTGGGTTGTGGATGTCTGATAGGCAGTCGCTCCATGTAAAACACAGGTATTCAGCTGCATCCGGTAAGACTGGAAGCCGACCCCAACATAGTTGGGAAAAGGCTAGGCAGATGATGAAATCAAGTTTGATTGACTGAAACATAGGTACCTACTAACAATATATTTCTGAACGCAACACTTTTCTTTATACAGTGGATTATAAACTAGGCAGATCAGAAGACGCAATTATAGAATGTCAAACTTTGAACTATTTAATGACATCTATATAATAATATACGTCATATTTATCTTCTTAAATTATTAGGTACATAAGATAAGTAGGTACTAGATTAGATAATAATATATCTACTTAACTTATTATATAAGATACTTAAATATATTTATTATAATAATGGATGTGATTTTAAACCTTTTACCTTATTGTGTGTGATATGTTTGTTGGAAACAATCAAAAATCATAAATATTGAAAGAACTAAATATCAATTTCGCTGAAAGTGGCGGATATTTGACCTCTAGGTAAGGTAATTAGGTTTGGATGAGTAGGTAATTTAGTTAATAAATGATTGTATTTTAATTGATAAGTAATATTTTAAACTATATTATATAAATAGTACGAGAGCCCATGACCAAAATTTTGCTTCATCCTATTACGACCAAAACCGTATAAAATCGATACATTTGATTATGCGATCATACAGCTCGGTCACCTCCAGTTTGGGACTCTAGAACGTTCTTTTCATGGAGTTAAAGGTGACATTTAAAATATCTGAAATATCATTTTTTGTAATCTCGGCAACCATACAAAAGACATGAAAAATAAAAATAACCAGGCTGCTATTACAAGTCGGTAATTTTTTTTTTTGACATTTTTTAAAATGCGCTCATGCCACATGAGACGCTACTGGTGTCTGAAAATTGTGTTATCGGTATCCAAAATCTATCGTTCAATAGAATTCTGAAAAATCAAACACCTCGGTAGATTTTTGACATTTCGAAAATGCGGTTTGGTCAGAGTCATACGCGACGTGAAAAATTTCTAAAATATTTATTAACAATCTAATCTATCGATTTTATATTATAGGTACCCCTTGTACGGTGGCGGGATCAAATCTCGCTCGTAATCGACGTTTTCTTTTTACAAAATTTCTAACCTAAACTGTATTCTATATTCTAAGTGGTTTGTAAACTAATGATCGAATAAAATCTTTGTAATAGAATCTTGCCTTTTTATTAATTACCTACCTATATCGGTAGGCGTATATCCCTATCTGACAAATAAGAACCGTGGCCATGCGGAAGGCACCTAATGAGCAACGTTTAGTCGAAAAATATTGATTCTAAAAATGAAATCATGCCTAACTAAGAATATTACTGATTCTAAAAACCATAAGTAATTCCCTGCACCTTATAAAAATGGCATATCATCCAAAAGTTTTTTTTCCTTTAAGTTTTATGAGATCCTAGTAGGTAAAACCTACCTATACTTCGAACTACATAATCAGGAATTCACGTCATTCATAATTACTATATTATTATTATTTATCACAGACTAATAAGGGAAACGCATATAGTCAAGACCTTAAATAGCAAAAACTTTGAATCTTTCGAATAAAGTGATGAACTGTCGGAAAATCATATCACCGTGATACCTATAAGTAGAAACGAAGTGAGCGGCGCGCCGTATGGTGTATGCAAGGGGTGCCCTCTATCTGGCAGAAACTTGTTTCTCCGAAACCTATTTGGCATAACTCACTTGACATAAACTTTTTTAAACGAACATTATTAAGGTAGAAAAAATATTTAATATAATTGTTTTTTAGTATAACCATCATATCGTAGAAAGTTCACAACCAGAATCATTTTTTGGCATATATTTTATATCCATAATAATCAAAAGTAGAACCATCATATCGCAGAAAATTCACAGCCAGAATCATCTGGTTAACACCCCGACTCAGAGTACCCCGACTCAGAGTACCCCGACTCGGATAGGTTAGGTTAGAAGGGGATGGCGGGGTCGAATAGACCCCGCCGTCCCCTTCGTGGTTATTTTTTTATAAACCAACCAGAAGTAGGAGCCCCGCGAAGCGGGGCTCCGTCGACCAAGCCCACCCGAAAAAAAAAAAAAAAAAAAAAAAAAAAAAAAAGGGTCCCGAAGGCTTGATAAGGCAATATAAAATATATGCCAAAAAATGATTCTGGTTGTGAACTTTCTACGATATGATGGTTATACTTATTGATTATTATGGATATGAAATTTATACCTAAAGATGATTCTGACTTACAAAATTATGGGTTTCGGTGTATGGTAAATGAGTGTATGCCAAACGATTTTCTGCGAAAAGAGGTTTATGCTATCCGTGGCTATGCGAAATAAAATTATGACGTAAAAAGTTCTGCTATAAAGGGTGGACCCGTATGCAAGATTACTTATTCAAACCAAAAATCCGGAGTCAAGCGTATAACCAGTTTTCAGTTATTTCTTGGCCTCTTTATATATTATGCTGAATGTACCGTAACAAACCAAGGAAATTCATTTCATTCAATACATTAAAATATCCTTTCTATTTTATTTTCTGTTTTATTATGGACAGCTGACAGTTCAGCATCAATCAATGTCGATGTCGGTATCTCACACTAGTAAGTCTGTGGTATCTCATTTTAACATTTTAGTAGAAACTAAATAATATTTTACAGCGCCATCTGTTATCGAGTAGTCTAAGTGATAGGGCAAGTGACCCGGTTGTGGCCACCGACCCCTTTGTGGCCATTTAGAACTTCAAATCGTTATAACTAAGGCAAAGACAAATATATTACTGTATGGTTTACGGGAATAAAAATATCTATTATTGGCAACACTGATAGCGTTAACAGCTTTGATGTGTCAAACTTCACTTCAATCCAACAAGTCATTATTTTTTGACGAGCGTAAATTGTTTTAAGTCTTAGCAAAAAGGCTAAGGCGAGCGGGTGAGTTATCAATCATTATTTTTTTTAAATGCTTCTTATTTTTTTAATGTGTATGTTAATCCTTCATTAAGAATACACTGTCTAAGTGGTACTAATGATATTTTATCGCTATTTGTTTATTAAGTGAGGATAGGAGAGGTGGCCACTAATGGAGCCAAAATGAATGAATTTTCCCATCTTTGGCCACATGACTGGCCAAAAGTGGTGCACGTAGAACCCCACTTTTGGCCATTTAGTTTTTAGTGATTTTTCAACTTAATTACTTAGCTATTTTGATATAAGTAATCTATTAATTTTCAGAGTTACGATTATAATGCCTCCATCGAAACCAAATACTAAAAAAATCGGTGTCGTGAAAAGAAAATTGTTCCAGTACAGTTCCAGCTGAGATATTATATTTCATATTTGTCGTCAATATTATGTTAGCTATTATTCTCTAAATAAAGACTTGGTCGTAAAATATGCGATTTTCGAATAATTTTTTTATTTTTTTAGAATTATCTGCTTTTTATCTTTGATGAATTTTGATGGCCAGAACTGGCACATGACTGTGGCCAGAAATGGGGTAAATCTGGCCAAAAATGGCACAAATTCCCATTTTTTTTTCTTTTCTACAGGATTATTTTTCCATTGAATCATTATGAAAAAAAATGTATCCTTAGGCTAGATTAATATATATTTAATCACTTTTTACAAGA
Organism: Protodeltote pygarga; assembly: GCA_936450705.2. Lineage (NCBI taxonomy): Eukaryota > Metazoa > Arthropoda > Insecta > Lepidoptera > Noctuidae > Protodeltote > Protodeltote pygarga. The sequence continues at coordinate 19,575,821 of OW388248.2, forward strand.
AATATGTCCGTGATAACAAAAACTGTAAAATGATATAGCTTCAAAGTCTAAAAAATTCTTAAAATGGCCAAAACCGGGTCACCTGCCCTACTAGAGTACCTAGTATATTAACACGTTAACTGTTCCGGATATCCCTTTAAGAAAATAATAGAGTGCTAACGTCACCAATATTCCCTTGTGCGGAACGTAAACAGGTCTCACCATTGAAATGTTATTTTTTTTTTTAAATTATGTTTAATTTTGTAACTTTTTCGCTCGTGGAAGTTGAACCGTAGTCCATCGAGATATGATCGCGGACGGAGCTCGTGTTGTTCATACCCGTGCTTACGGTTCATACTTCTGTAGGGTTGCTCTATATTTTCTTATTATATATACTCTAAGGAATATCCTATTAATGAATATGAGTTACAACCGAAAGATTCGTTCTTAGTTTTAAGACTGGTCGAAGAAAATCACAATTAAAAAATAAGATTTCATAAGTATAGGTATAATTATATAAAGGTATCCTATACCTGCGTATAAATAATAATTAATGACACCAGCTCAATATTAAAAAAGTTTCATAATTTAATTTTCGTAATATTATTATATTAAGTTATAAAATTATACAAAAGGTATCTATGTTTAGTCCAAGTACTGTTGCGTCGTCCTAGGCGGAGTGTAGTTGAATTTAATATGCGGAGGACAAATCGTTATCATTTCTTCTGAGCAGTCGAGTTTCGAATGGAAAGATCTGGGAATGAAAAGAAAATGTATAAAGCAATCAGTACCTACCCAAAATGGAAAAAAAAATACACTTAAAAGCTGCCAGCCGCCTCCTTTGAAGTTAATGAGCTCATTAACTTCAAAGGAGGCCGCTGGCGGACTACCCCCCGAAGTCGGTTATGAACAACACCCAACACTCGTAACAACTAATTTCATTTTATACAAACTAAGTGATATTAATTGTTACGAGAAGTTGGTTACGTTCCAATGTCAATATTTACCATATGTGACCAACCGGATTGTAGGTAATACTCTATCAAACAAATTTACTGAAATCGTTCCACTACTCACGATGTAATAGGTATTCAAACATTAAAAAAAAATACGCATCTAATTGAAAAACTTCTCTTTTTTGAAGCTGGTTAAAAATTGATAGGTATAACAAACAGACCATAACAAAATCTAATCCACTACAGTTTCATATTCAAAAATTAAATGAAAATAATAATTTATTTATTTTAAACAAACAAGTTATAATGTTAAAAAGTTACTGTATCGGTATCTAGGAATTTTTCGATTTAAGAGCGGGTACATAATCCACTACTATTGAAATGTCTGATAATGAACTACTACTATTGCAACATAATAATGTACAACATTTTTTTCTGCTGCAATTTAATTTTAGTCGAGTAAAGAAGACAGAGAGAGATTAGGAAAATAGTTATCGTCTGAAGGTTAGAATCGCTTGCACCCGGCGCGTCCAAACGTAGCATCGTTCAAAGCATTTTGATCGCAAAGTGGTGCACCGTTCGTGTCCGCGATAGTAAGTACCTACATATCGCATTAGGGATACCTACAGTATCTTATTGTTCATTAGGTAAGTACTAAGTACCCCATTCATGGAGTCGCAGTTTCATTGCGCGTGTCTGCATCGCTACTTTTGACCTTTAATCGCTTTTAACGTATGCATCATTCAAAAGCGTGTTTGCATTGATGAACTGCACTCATTGAGTGTGCTAGGGTTTTCCGAGCGGCAGTTAGTCGATACATGCTGTACGGATTGTATATAACCCTTAATGATAAATAGAATAATCAAATTATATGAACGTAAATTAAAAAATAAATTAATGTAGTTACTTTCTTATCCACTGCGCGGTCATCATTAACATAAAGTACATATGCACGAACATCTTCGTCACTATAGTAAGAAATACTATGAAATTAGCAATTAGAAAACACGCAAGGATGACAAGATCTTTCACTGTGTTGCCGAAATAATTGCCATGTTTGTGAAAACCTCTGATGGGGCAGTATCTGAAAAAAAAATTGGAAAGCAGAATATCAGGAACTAAATAGGTAATATTAATAGATACTTTTGTGAATTTTTTTTTACATGTTATAGCATTCTTATTAAATAATTATAGGTAATATTACTAAAAAAAAAGGTAGGTATTAGAAAATCACTGCACAATGCTTCTAGTCAGAATTACTTAAACCTACAAAAAACAAGATTCCACAAATTTAATTCGCGTGTTGCGCGGCTTTAGCCGCTGCCCGTTTTTCGCCGCTATGGGTGCTAAACAACTTATAGCTAACGAACTGATGGCATTTCTTAATCATGGCATACATTATATGGACGAGGTCAGCATTCTGCAGATCTGCCGGTCTAATTTCAAAGAAGAGGAGATAAGCAGTGGCAAGCTGCTTCTTTTCCAGTCACTGGGCAAGATGGACCAGATGCCGTCCCGCAGGAGGGATGGAACTGATAAGAGTCTTCAAGACATCATCGACATGTTGAAGAAGACTGACCCGGACGACATATCCGATTTCGTGGCGAAGGAGTTAGATAGGCTGCCTCCGGTCACATTCGACCATGTCGACGTCACTAGGCTGCTGAAGGATATTACATCCCTGAAAGCGAGCCTAGCCGAGATGCAGTCCAAACTGGAGGTGTCAAATAACACCGTAGAGGAACTACGAACCGAAGTAGTGTTGTTGCGCAATGCTGTTTCGTTAAGTAGGTCACCTGACGCCTCAAAGGTGAACACACGTCGCGGGGCACAAAATGCGTCGATCAGCAGTTTTGCGTCGGCAAGTGCAACTGCGTCACCGGTCGCCGATATCGCTTGCGATGCATCTTGTCACACCGCCGTCCCGGCCGTGTCGCCGGTAGAGGAACCGACGCGTGTAGGTACGTCGACCCCTAAACGTGCCTACGCTGCAATTGCAGCCACGAGCAAACCTGCTGCGTCGCAATCAAAGCGACAAGAAAAGAGGGATAAGCAGACCTGTGAAATAATCCGCAAGGATCCGTCACAGGGTTGTCCTGAGAAAGACAGATGCGACGAGGATGGCTTCATCAAGGTGGAGAAGAAGAAAAGGAAGAAGCCTACTTGTCAGAATAAATGTGGAACCGCACCGACCGGGCCTAATCATCTGCTGCGGCCTGCGGTGCCAGAGACGCTGCTGTACGTCTCCCGGCTGCATTACTCTACAAAGGTCGAGGAGATTGTAGAGTAGGTACATTCGCATTAAGGCCAAATTCACTCTGAGGGTTGTACGGTTAGACTCTCGTCACAATGTGAACTTCAATTCTTTTGTGGTGAGAGTACCGACTGAACATCTTTCAACTTTCACCAAGGAAGAGTTTTGGCCGAAAGGAGTAGTGTTCCGGCGGTTCCGAGGCCGGATACCCGACACAGCGAGACACACGACGCCGATTTAAGTGTGACATAGTTCTATTGTTTATGTATAGTATTTTTATGTTAGTTATATAGGTATAAGTTTTATATTGTATGTTATTATAGTATTTTTATATGATGTTAACTATTTATTAGTATATAATATTATTGTATAATTATGTGTTTAAGTGTATCTATGAGCCAAGATGCTTGAAAATAAAGAATTAAAAAATAAACAAACATATACGGTCCGTTTTATGAAAAAAATAGTATATCCCGTAAAAGAAATTAAATCAACTAATAATCTATAGGTACATACATATAAAAGAAGAAGACCTGACTCCCTGACTCATTAACACCCAGCCTAAACCCTTCTAGCTGGAAAGATGTTTTTTTGTTCAGGTGGTACAACACCAGGACATAATCGAGAAGTAAGAAAGGATTTGTCGAAATTCAATCCTAGTGAAAAAGGGCTAGAAAGTTTGTATGGAAGTTCGTAATTTTTTTAAATTTTTGTTTAATTGATTTTTTTTTATATATGGGGGTAAAAAGGGGACTAGAGATTTGAATAGGAAGCCCGTACGCTTTTAGGTTAGAGTATTGAAAATTGGTATTTAGTGCGGTTGTTATGGGTCGATTGGTGATTCCGTTTTATTGTTAGTTAGTTTTACATTCACAATATTTAGCTTTGCCGAACACTGTATAATAGTTACCATTACAGGAGTAAAACGGGGTTGGAAGAATATATTTACATAGCTTATCAATCTTATACAAACTTTGAACCCCTTTTTCATTGCTTTAAGGATTGAATTTCGAAAAACTTTCTTTCGTTTCGTTTCGGAGGTGCCTTGGGCTCGAAACTGAAACCTCTGACTTGCCAGTCAACGGGCATAAAACTGGGCTATCACCACTTACCAAAATATTGTAACAGGGTACAGAAAGACACTATTTTACTATAAATTTTGAATGGAACTTATAATTATTCAATTTCAAATTAAAATGTCGAGACTTTTGGTCACTAGATGTTTGCGCCTTTGAAGGGTGCAAATATGTATATGGATATTGACTTCACATCGGACTATCTTTATGTATTTGCATATGTGCTGCGTAGTAGGCTAATCCCCGTTGAGATTGGCTGCTGTGAAATTCGGCCAGGAGGAGATTAACATACTATTGGATAAACTTTATAAGCATGGTATTTCTAACCTCAAATTATATCCAGCACATAATTCATAGATATTCTCAAACAACTTCACGATGACATTGGGTTTTCTGTTATCCTTGAGGTCGATAAAACGACAGACACTGTTGCTGTGTGTCAGCAACAGGACATTGCCCGCGTCCTCGCAATGGTGACCAGTAGGACTACGGAGCACTTTACACTTGCATTTGTCCACTCTATATCCGGAACATTTACATGGCATACTACTCATTTTTTAAACTTTAGATTGCAAATTACATATTTAATTGCTGGCTAATTGCTTTATCTTAAAATCTTGGACTTGTTCATGCTTTGAACAAATCAATTTGCCTCGGATTATTTTTTTCACAGTGTTTTTAATATCTTAGATTAAGTAATATCGCTCTTGTTATGACAAGAGCGATATTAATCTAAGTTTATTTGTTTTATTCGTTTAATCCGTTGACTGAGAATGTAGTCCGTAATCCTTCACTTCACTTCTTTTGAATGGCGAGTGAAAGCCTTAGGCCCACAATTACGCCAATGACAGGTGTTATGATCGGAACGAAAAACTATGTGACAGAAATTCAAGGAGGATAAATACAGATACCAAAAATAAATTAAGGGAAAAGTAAAAAAGGGATTAACATTTTATTTTATAAAATTAATAGATAAATAATTATAACCATAAACTGCATATTCAATAAATCATAATGAGAAACAATAAGTTAAATAATAAATAAATTTAAAATTAAAAAATTAAAATAAAATTTAATAAGAACAGATAAGTACTTATATTAAGACTTACAACTTAATTTTATTGTTTTCTATATACTTAGATAAAATACGAACCAAGGGAGAGTATGCAAAACTTAAAAGCGATTTAAACGATATAGGGCGAGGAATAACAGGTGGGAGGATATCATACAAAGAATTTTGAAATAGAGGGCAATTGAAAAAAAAGTGATCAACATTACCCTCATCTAAACCGCATTCACAAATAGAGTGATCCCTAACCCTAATCTTAGCTAAGTGGACGGGAGTGCACGAGTGTCCCAGCCGAAGTCTGCAAAGAATGGAAGTAGTACTCTTGTTATCATGACGAAATTTAAAAAACCAGGGTTTAGATGGAATGACCGGTTGAATATCCCCATAAAATTTACCTTTACATTTTTTGGAAATTTCCCATTCCTTAGACCAGGCTTTAAAAAGCTGAGGCTTGACTGATGAACAGAGGTCTAAGCAAAGAATTTTGAAGTGGTCAAAAGACCCAAACTGAATGGCTTGACGAGCACATTGATCTGCAGATTCGTTACCAGAGATTCCAGAATAGCCAGGGACCCAAGCCAGAATAACTTTGAACCCTAAACGGAGGCAATCAAATAAAGCTTCCCTAATTTTGAGTACATATGGAAATCTGGATTTAGATTTAAATGGGTTCGATAGAATAGCCTGAAGGCAACTCTTGGAGTCTGAAAAGATAATAGATTTTTTGAAACAATGAGATTCAACAAACAGGATAGCTTCTAAAATCGCCAATGCTTCTCTTTCCGTAATCCTTTCCGATGATTGATGGCTAGAATGAAGTCTGAATGACAGAAAGATATAGAGAATAATAAACGTTGACTGAGCTTCCTTTATGATAATAAATTATTTTGTTACGCCTTAAGATTACGTCACAGACAGCCTAACCGCCTAAAGCTTAGTGGCTTACAATCTGGCTACTTGCTAGGATACACGGTGGCCGCACTTAGAGGTGGGTTGCTAGATGCCTTGGTCATTTACATGTCGGCACGTTGACGAGATGTCACAGAAAATTCATCTTTTACTACCTATTTCACGGCCTTATCCGTCATGTTGGGTTCACGACATAGCCCCCCTATGTAAGTATAAGTTATGGGGAGTTTAATGTTCTAAACAATTGCGTAATTTTGATGAAAATTTTTACAAATATCTGCGTATGACCAGAGAAACATTTCATCTACTTCTCTATAAGTTTCATGTAAAATTATCTCATTTAGATAGTCAACAATTAATATTTCATCCATTTGTTTCTTCTAAAATGCCTCGCGCCTCGTGTCAAAAAACCAACTCGTTTGTTCACCTCGATACACGATAAGCGACTATAGCTACTCTTGCTAGGCGTCAAGCGCGCAATGCGGCCGTTCACAAACATGCTAGTAGATATTAGCCTAACCGTGCGAAGCCGGGGCGGGTCACTAGTCAGTTATAATTGTATTAAATGCCTCTAGCAATGGCAGCGGGTAATTTGAGTTGTTTCAAATTAAAAATATATATAATTATACTAGCTATCCCGCGCGACGTTGTACGCGTGATTATCCTACCTCTACGCTTTATCTACCCTACCCTACGCTACTCAACCCTACCCTACCCTACCCCTACCATACCCAACACCTACTCTACCCTACCCTACCCCTACCATACTGAACCCCTACTCTACCCTACCCTACCCCTACCATACCCAACCCCTACTCTACCCCTATCCTACTCTACATCTACCCTACCCTACTCTATACTATCCTACGCTACTCTACCCTACCCCTATCTTACCCTACTCTACCCTACTTCACATCTACCCTACCCTACTCTACCTCTATCGTGCCGCTCTATTCCTACCCTACCCTACTCTACCTCTACCCTGCCCTACCCTAACCTAGCCATACCCTACCATACCCAAGGGGTATAATTCCATTTTATTTTTCTTCGATTCTTCTATTATATTAAGTATAGGCGGAGACTAATCCAACAAATCAAAAACCATGAAAATCGGTCCAGCAGTTCTCGAGTATACCTACTAATTTTCATGGCTTTAACTTTGAAAATGGCAGAATTTCATTCAAACTTTTATCTTCTATATTTTCTCCAGTGATTGAATATCGAGATTTATGTGCATTAGTTATGCCCCTTTGATGTCTCTTACTAATACCGAATTTCCTACACAAAGTCCCCCCCCCCTTTCTCCCCTAATGGGTAGAGTTATCTAAAAGCTGAAACACGTCTTATTTGTTAACCGAAAAGCTAATTATCAAGTTAAATGACGGATTTTCATAACTACAAACTTTAGTCCCCTTTTATATCTCCTTAGGGGGAGAAAAAACCATTTTTTTAATACACGTCTTTTTTATTTTTAGCGCATAAGCTTAATACTCATTATTACATCTGTAACTTAAAAAATAACGAATCTTCCATACAAACTTTCACCCCCTTTTTTATCCACTCAAGGGTAGATTTAAAAAAAAAAACAATGCTCGTCCTTTTATTTATCAACCGATAAGCTGAATACCAAGTTTCGTACATTTAACGTTAAGAACGACGGATTTACATACAAACTGTTACCCCCTTTTTTACCTACTTAGGGGGGGAATTTCAGAAAATCCTTCCTTAGTGCACCCCTACGGTACTCAAAGAATATTGTCTCAAAATTTCAAGTCCCTAAGTCCACCGGTTTAGGCTGTGCGTTGTCTGTCAGTCAGTCACGTTACCATTTTATAAGTATAGATATAGATAAAGTGCTTTCATCTTCTATTGCTGGCTTTCTACTATTTCCAACACAAGGCACCATGCCACGGAACGTCGCGGCGCCGCCGCCGCCGCCGTTTCATGATACTGCGCCGGCGCGGCGCCGCGCCGTGGAGACGTTTCCTCCTCATATAAAATCATATCATATCCTCCTATCATAATATTAGTGCTCATATTATGATTATTGACACAGGAATTGGCAGTTCCGGCAAACTTCCGGTAAACTAAATAAAATAAATATTTGTACTTATTGTTTTGTTTTACGAACAATACTTTGTAATTTTTTGTACGGATCATAGATATTTTATTTGTTTCTTATTTATAACTAAGCGGGATGGGGATAGATGTGCCTTAGAAAAATAATTCATGTTTTCGGGGGATATTTGTATAGAGGCATAAATTTTTTTTTTCCGTACAAACAACCCCGAAAAGAAGTACCTATGTAGGTAACAAGAGAAAACAGCCTCGCAAATCAGGTGAAAATTATGTAGTAGTACAGTCAGCAGCAAAAGTAGATGATCAAAATCAAAAATTCATCTACTTTTGCTGTTGACTGTACAAGGTAATGACGAGATTATAATACCCGTTTTAGTTTAATTTAATCAAGAAGAAACAGGCTTGAATCCTAGTCTTGTATCCAATCTTGTATCTAGGTATAATTGCCTGGCGCGTCTTTACCCTACCCCTACACAGCCCCTAGCTTGCCTCTACTTTACCCCTACCCTACACTACCCTATCCATATTGTCAATTTTGTATAATGATCTTTTATAATATGAGATATTTATTAAAAAATCTGGAGAGGGCCACCCTTATCACCTAGGGGTATAAAAAATAGCACATAGGTACAACCTATTCTCAGACGTACCAAACAATTTTTTTTATAAAAGTCCAATCCAATTCCAATTCCAATTTTAACAGTTGCCATTATAAAGAAATTGAATTTAATTAAACTGGCTCCATCGCAATTACACGATGATTCTGCCAATGTCAAGGTTGAAGTAAACATAGAGTAAAGGAAGAGCAGAAAGTAAAAGAGTGAAGTTGACCGGTTAAGATTTGAGGGTGAATGAAGCATTATCTGTTTGAGTGACTTAAGAAGGCAATGTGACAAAAAAAATAAGAAATAGAAACAATTAAAAGACGTGATGGACGAAAAAAGATATGGTACCAACTTAAAGTTTAATATTGTTTAAATTTAGAAATTTACATAGGACTTTTATGAGAGGGGAATTAACCAAAGTTAAAAGGAAAGGAATGTTAACTGGTCTAGGGAAATTAGGGGGAAGTAGATCGTTTTATAAAAGTCATGTCTAGCCGTTCACGAGGAGTTCATTAATAAACACTGTGACACGACATTATTAATAATTAGATCAATAAATTAACCTTTTTTGTAAAAATATGACTAGATAGAGCAAAGAAGATATAAACATAAAGAGTACCACTCATTTCCACAGTACCACTGTTTTATGGTTTTACAAAAATCTGACGGATTCATGACATTTGTGACTTAAACTTAAGAAAAATATGGCTTAGCAATTTGTTAAAAAAATAATAAAATAACAACGAAGCACTAACCTACTGCCTAAGATATGTAATTCATCAACACAATAATGACTTTGCTTGCGAAGAAAACTTTACATGAATAGAAACATTATATGTCATGAAAGGTACGTGATCGTAAGAATTCTAAAGTTCTAAACTAGAGTTCCCACTGATATCTGAAAAATCATCATGGCTACTTCAATCAAGCGTCAATTCAAATTATTGCCCACGCTACATGATACTTGCTAGGATGAAATTGCTTATCACTACTGTGACGAAGTGATCGCAGATCTACCCCATTGTTATTTTTTTTACCCTTAATAGGCATGAGGATTGTGTGCTTAATTGTTCTTTACATTGTGTTTTAAACACTTTTTTATTTTTAATGATTATCTAACTAAATGAAAAAACTCGTATGTAAACAACACATTTTTTTATTTTGACGGTATTTTTTAAATATTTTTGCAGCATAAATCGGTAACAAAACATCCAAAATTAATGAAGATAATGTTAAAAATGAACGAGTAACTATCATCTTAAGAAAATGTCATAATATCTAATTATGGCATTTTGATATAACAGAACACAGCACTTACTTCAATATTTGGAAATAAATAAGACTTGTAGTATATCTGAAAATAAATAAGACTTGTAGTCAGTTCTAAAAGTATTAGAAATCATGAAGGAGGTAGAAAGAGCCGATTATAAACAGATAAAATATGAATTATTTTATTACAATCAGGAACATAGTCCTTGCAATGGCATAGAAAATGTTAGAATAATTGTTCATAAGAAAAAAGTGAAGACTCGTAAAAAATACAGTATGTTCAATCTGGATCAGCAATCACCAACCGCTTCGCGATTATCGCATTTGGGTTCCCGGAAAAACCGCGTCCTATTCACAAAAAGTACCAGTTTGCTAGAAATCAATAAACGTACAAAGTTTATAAAGCGACGCTCTAGAAGCATTGATGCCATTTCAAGGAAAAAACCACATTATTTTAATTCCAAATTCATTGTCAACCGAGTCTCTCAGCACCACTTTAATGAAAACTTAGCTTTCAATTACCCTACCCAAAAAAAATGGAAAGTGTACCGATGCCAAATAAGCACAAATGAAGAAAGCTGCTGCTGTTCCTGCAACTCTGATGCAATGTTCGAAGTAATGAAGAGCCTGTACGACTGTTACAAAAAGAAAAATTGTGATCATTGCAATTGTATACTTTGCGGTCATTTACCATGTGAAGAAAGGCGTCTTGGAGAAGTAAAGAAATCGCTAGCTTCCGTTGGTCTAGCTGGCACTGATAAAGAAAGAAAAGAGAAAGTAAAGAGAGCCGAAAAAATGTTAGAAGGAAAAAGTAAAGCTGAAAAAGAACAGATATTAAAAGAATTAGTAAAAACTGGTCAACCTTTACCTAAAGGTAAAACAGCATCGGAAAAATCTTTGATTAAAAAAGTAAGGAAAGACATGGGACTACCGCCACAACCCAAAACTGCAGCCGAAAAATCTATAATGAGAAAAGCTGAAGCTGCGGGAATTATAACACCATTGGAAGGAAAAACAGCAGCACAAAAAGAAGCAATTTTAAAAGCACAAGCTGAAATGGGTGTCCCTCTTCCAGAAGGAAGGACAGCTTCTGAAAGAGCTATTATTAAAAAAATTAAAGCCGAAACAAAAGTAAAAGAAAAACCAGAAGTAGATGAAAAAGAACTACTAGCCTCTCTTGAAGGTAAAACAAAGGAAGAAAAAGAAAAAATATTAAAAAACCTCGCAATTCAAGGAATAGCACTTCCAGAAGCAAAGACAGCATCTGAAAAGAAACTTTACGATAAAGTTCGTGCAGAAATTGGTTTGCCCCCTGAACCAAAAACTGCATCAATGAGGGAAAAATACGCTCAAGCAGCTAAAGACGGACTTTTACAGCCACTAGAAGGAAAATCTGCTGCGGAGAAAGAGAAAATATTAGAAGGATTACATTATGCGGGTATACCGTTGCCAGAAGGTCGAACAAAATCGGAGAAAGCACTAATAGCTAAAGTAAAGAAACAACGTGCGCCAGCTACGTTAACACCATCAGAAAAAATAAAAAAAGCAGCAGGACTGCTTACACCTCTTGAGGGTAAATCACCGGAGCAAAAAGAGAAAATATTACGAGGACTAGCAGTGCAAGGCATTTTACTTCCTGAAGGGAAAACTGCTTCAGAGAGAAAACTTATTGATAAAGTTCGTGCTGATCTTGGTCTACCCCCTGAACCAAAAACGGCATCAATGAAAGAAAAACATATTAAAGCAGCAAATGCAGGTTTATTACAGCCGTTGGATAATAAAACAAAAGCTGAAAAAGAGAGAATATTGAAAAATTTACATGATATGGGTATACCACTACCAGAAGGACGAACATCTTCAGAAAAAGCTATAATCGCCAAAATTAGGGCAAGTTCTCGTGCAGGACTGTTGACACCTCTCACTGGTAAACCTCCCGCACAAAGAGAAAAAATATTACGTGGTCTAGCAATGCAAGGTGTTCCACTTCCGGAAGCCAAGACGGCCTCGGAAAAGAAACTTATTGATAAGGTAAGAGCTGACCTTGGATTGCCTCCTGAACCGAAAACTGCATCAATGAAAGAAAAGCACTTAAATGCTGCAAAAGCTGGTCTGTTACAGCCGTTAGAAGGCAAATCTGCAAAAGAAAAAGAAAAAATTTTGCAAGGTTTACATGACATGGGCATACAATTACCTGAAGGAAGAACAGCCTCAGAAAAAGCAATAATAGATAAAATAAAGAAAACACCACCAACTGGATTACTGACACCACTAAAGGGGAAACCTCCCGCACAACAAGAAAAGATTTTACGAGATTTAGCAATGAGTGGTGTTCCTCTCCCCGAAGGCCAAACAACTTCAGAAAAAAAGCTTATCGATAAAGTTAGAGCTGATGTTGGTTTACCACCTGCGCCAAAAACAGCTGCTGAGAAAGAAAAGTACAATAAAGCTTTAGCAGCAAATCTCATAACACCTTTGGAAGGAAAAACGGCATCAGAAAAAGAAAGAATACTGAGAGGACAGCATGAAATGGGATTGACATTGCCAAAAGGTCGAACTGCTTCTGAAAAAGCTTTAATAAGCAAAATCGAAGCAGGTGACCGGCGAGCCGTTGCTGTTGGTCCAGCGGCTTTACCCCTTGACGAGAGGAAAAAACTTGACATAAAAACAGCAAAAAATATAAAAGAAGGTAAAGGTCCTGTTGATGAATGCATATGTGGATTATTGACACCTGAATCTGAAAGAGAACCTGTACCTAAAGCAGAGGGACTTTTAACTCCTTTAGAAGGAAAGAAACGAGGAGCGCCATCCATAACTACAGAAAAATTAAAGAAAGCTAAGGCTGCTGGGTTACTCACTCCACTAGAAGGAAAAACAGCTAAACAAAAAGAAAAAATCTTAAAAGGTCTAGCTAAAACTGATCTGCCATTACCTGAAGGTAGGACGCCCTCAGAAAAAGCCTTAATACAAAAAATAAGGAAAGAATTAGGAGCACCTGAAGTAACTCCGTCGGCAAAATTACGTAAAGCAATAAAAGCCGGGGTTTTAACTCCTTTAGAAGGTAAAACGTTATCACAAAAAGAAAAAATAATCAGAGGTAGAGCAGCAGCTGGTTTACCACTACCAGTTGGTAGATCGCCATCCGAAAGAGAATTAATACAAAAAATTAAAAAAGAGACCGGTTATGTTACACCTACTCCATCAGAGAGGATGAGAAAAGCTAAAGCTGCCGGATTACTAACTCCTTTAGAAGGTAAAACACCTTCAATGAAAGAAAAGATAATCCGCCAAAGGATTGCTGCAGGAGTGCCAATTAAAGAAGGAAGAACGCCTTCAGAAAAGGAAATCATTAAAAAAGTTTTGGCTGAGCCAATGGAAGACAAAACTCGAGACCAAAAAGAAAAACATCTACGAGGTTTAATCAAAGCTGGCCTTCCTTTGCCAGAACCAAAAACAGCATCAGAGAGAAATTTAATGAATAAAATCAGACAGGACCTCAGACTACCACCTGAGCCAACGACACCATCACTTAAAGAAAAATACAGAAAGGCTCAAGAAGCTGGAATAATAACACCATTGGAAGGCAAAACTACAGCACAAAAAGAAAAGATTTTAAAGCAGCTTCAGGATGCAGGAATCACTCTCCCTGAAGGAAAAACCTCATCAGAAAAAGCATTAATAGCTAAAATAAAAACTGAAGGTGGAATCACGTCTGAAAAATTACGAAAAGCAAAAGCTGCGGGTATATTAACTCCATTAAAAGGAAAGACTCGTAAAGAAAAAGAAAGAATTATGAAAGGTTTAGTCAAAGAAGGTTTACCATTACCTGAGCCCACAACAGAGTCAGAAAAAAAGATTCAAGATAAGATTCACGAAGAACGAATAAAATTGGATAAAAAAACTGCCAAAGTGATGAAAGAAGGTAAAGGACCCAGTGATGAATGCATATGCGGGCTATTAACACCTATATCAGATAAACAAGAAATACCGTCAGAAATATTACGAAAAGCAAAGGCTGCTGGATTGCTTACACCGGAAGAAAAGAGCAAAAAGGATAAAGAGAAAAAATTAAGAAGACTTGCAAAGGAAGGCAAACCACTTCCCGAAGCTAAAACTGCTTCGGAAAAAAAGTTAACCGAGAAAATTCGCAAAGAACTTGGCTTACCGCCTGAGCCAAAAACTGCGTCGATGAAGGAAAAACATGAAAAAGCCGCAGCTGCTGGCATACTTAAGCCATTACAAGGTTTGTCCACAGCAGAGAAAGAAAAAGTTTTAAGAGCTCAAAAAGATATGGGCATTGCACTTCCAGAAGGAAGAACTGCATCGGAGAAAGCATTGATAGCCAAAATTGCAGCTGAACCGGCACCAACTAAAACACTGTCAGAAAAATTACGAAAAGCAAAGGCTGCTGGATTGCTTACACCATTGGAAGGAAAGACCAAAAAGGAAAAAGAAAGAATAATAAGAGGACGTGCGATGGAAGGCATACCACTGCCCGAAGCTATAACTGCTTCGGAAAAAAAGTTAACCGAGAAAATTCGCAAAGAACTTGGCTTACCGCCTGAGCCAAAAACTGCGTCGATGAAGGAAAAACATGAAAAAGCCGCAGCTGCTGGCATTCTTAAGCCATTACAAGGTTTGTCCACAGCAGAGAAAGAAAAAGTTTTAAGAGCTCAAAAAGATATGGGCATTGCACTTCCAGAAGGAAGAACTGCATCGGAGAAAGCATTGATAGCCAAAATTGCAGCTGAACCGGCACCAACTAAAATACCGTCAGAAAAATTACGAAAAGCAAAGGCTGCTGGATTGCTTACACCATTGGAAGGAAAGACCAAAAAGGAAAAAGAAAGAATAATAAGAGGACGTGCGATGGAAGGCATACCACTGCCCGAAGCTAAAACTGCTTCAGAAAAAAAGTTAATCGAGGAAATTCGCAAAGAACTTGGCTTACCGCCTGAGCCAAAAACTGCGTCGATGAGAGAAAAACATGAAAAAGCCGCAGCTGCTGGCATTCTTAAGCCATTACAAGGTTTGTCCCCAGCAGAGAAAGAAAAAGTTTTAAGAGCTCAAAAAGATATGGGCATTGCACTTCCAGAAGGAAGAACTGCATCGGAGAAAGCATTGATAGCGAAAATTGAAGCTGAACCGGCACCAACTAAAATACCGTCAGAAAAATTACGAAAAGCAAAGGCTGCTGGATTGCTTACACCATTGGAAGGAAAGACCAAAAAGGAAAAAGAAAGAATAATAAGAGGACGTGCGATGGAAGGCATACCACTGCCCGAAGCTAAAACTGCTTCAGAAAAAAAGTTAATCGAGAAAATTCGCAAAGAAATTGGCTTACCGCCTGAGCCAAAAACTGCGTCGATGAGAGAAAAACATGAAAAAGCCGCAGCTGCTGGCATTCTTAAGCCATTACAAGGTTTGTCCCCAGCAGAGAAAGAAAAAGTTTTAAGAGCTCAAAAAGATATGGGCATTGCACTTCCAGAAGGAAGAACTGCATCGGAGAAAGCATTGATAGCGAAAATTGAAGCTGAACCGGCACCAACTAAAATACCGTCAGAAAAATTACGAAAAGCAAAGGCTGCTGGATTGCTTACACCATTGGAAGGAAAGACCAAAAAGGAAAAAGAAAGAATAATAAGAGGGCGTGCGATGGAAGGCATACCACTGCCCGAAGCTAAAACTGCATCAGAAAAAAAGTTAATCGAAGAAATTCGCAAAGAACTTGGCTTACCGCCTGAGCCAAAAACTGCGTCGATGAGAGAAAAACATGAAAAAGCCGCAGCTGCTGGCATTCTTAAGCCATTACAAGGTTTGTCCCCAGCAGAGAAAGAAAAAGTTTTAAGAGCTCAAAAAGATATGGGCATTGCACTTCCAGAAGGAAGAACTGCATCGGAGAAAGCATTGATAGCCAAAATAGAAGCTGAACCGGCACCAACTAAAATACCGTCAGAAAAATTACGAAAAGCAAAGGCTGCTGGATTGCTTACACCATTGGAAGGAAAGACCAAAAAGGAAAAAGAAAGAATAATAAGAGGACGTGCGATGGAAGGCATACCACTGCCCGAAGCTAAAACTGCTTCAGAAAAAAAGTTAATCGAGAAAATTCGCAAAGAAATTGGCTTACCGCCTGAGCCAAAAACTGCGTCGATGAGAGATAAACATGAAAAAGCCGCAGCTGCTGGCATTCTTAAGCCATTACAAGGTTTGTCCACAGCAGAGAAAGAAAAAGTTTTAAGAGCTCAAAAAGATATGGGCATTGCACTTCCAGAAGGAAGAACTGCATCGGAGAAAGCATTGATAGCCAAAATTGCAGCTGAACCGGCACCAACTAAAATACCGTCAGAAAAATTACGAAAAGCAAAGGCTGCTGGATTGCTTACACCATTGGAAGGAAAGACCAAAAATGAAAAAGAAAGAATAATAAGAGGACGTGCGATGGAAGGCATACCACTGCCCGAAGCTAAAACTGCTTCAGAAAAAAAGTTAATCGAAGAAATTCGCAAAGAACTTGGCTTACCGCCTGAGCCAAAAACTGCGTCGATGAGAGAAAAACATGAAAAAGCCGCAGCTGCTGGCATTCTTAAGCCATTACAAGGTTTGTCCACAGCAGAGAAAGAAAAAGTTTTAAGAGCCCAAAAAGATATGGGCATTGCACTTCCAGAAGGAAGAACTGCATCGGAGAAAGCATTAATAGCGAAAATTGAAGCTGAACCGGCACCAACTAAAATACCGTCAGAAAAATTACGAAAAGCAAAGGCTGCTGGATTGCTTACACCATTGGAAGGAAAGACCAAAAAGGAAAAAGAAAGAATAATAAGAGGACTTGCGATGGAAGGCATACCACTGCCCGAAGCTAAAACTGCTTCGGAAAAAAAGTTAACTGAGAAAATTCGCAAAGAACTTGGCTTACCGCCTGAGCCAAAAACTGCGTCGATGAAGGAAAAACATGAAAAAGCCGCAGCTGCTGGCATTCTTAAGCCATTACAAGGTTTGTCCACAGCAGAGAAAGAAAAAGTTTTAAGAGCTCAAAAAGATATGGGCATTGCACTTCCAGAAGGAAGAACTGCATCGGAGAAAGCATTGATAGCCAAAATTGCAGCTGAACCGGCACCAACTAAAATACCGTCAGAAAAATTACGAAAAGCAAAGGCTGCTGGATTGCTTACACCATTGGAAGGAAAGACCAAAAATGAAAAAGAAAGAATAATAAGAGGACGTGCGATGGAAGGCATACCACTGCCCGAAGCTAAAACTGCTTCAGAAAAAAAGTTAATCGAGGAAATTCGCAAAGAACTTGGCTTACCGCCTGAGCCAAAAACTGCGTCGATGAGAGAAAAACATGAAAAAGCCGCAGCTGCTGGCATTCTTAAGCCATTACAAGGTTTGTCCACAGCAGAGAAAGAAAAAGTTTTAAGAGCCCAAAAAGATATGGGCATTGCACTTCCAGAAGGAAGAACTGCATCGGAGAAAGCATTGATAGCCAAAATTGAAGCTGAACCGGCACCAACTAAAATACCGTCAGAAAAATTACGAAAAGCAAAGGCTGCTGGATTGCTTACACCATTGGAAGGAAAGACTAAAAAGGAAAAAGAAAGAATAATAAGAGGACTTGCGATGGAAGGCATACCACTGCCCGAAGCTAAAACTGCTTCAGAAAAAAAGTTAATCGAGAAAATTCGCAAAGAAATTGGCTTACCGCCTGAGCCAAAAACTGCGTCGATGAGAGAAAAACATGAAAAAGCCGCAGCTGCTGGCATTCTTAAGCCATTACAAGGTTTGTCCCCAGCAGAGAAAGAAAAAGTTTTAAGAGCTCAAAAAGATATGGGCATTGCACTTCCAGAAGGAAGAACTGCATCGGAGAAAGCATTGATAGCCAAAATTGCAGCTGAACCGGCACCAACTAAAACACTGTCAGAAAAATTACGAAAAGCAAAGGCTGCTGGATTGCTTACACCATTGGAAGGAAAGACTCATGAAGAAAAAGAAAAAATTTTCAAAGGTTTAGTTAAAGAAGGTTTACCATTACCTGAACCAACAACAGAGTCAGAAAAAAAGATCCAAGATAAGATTCACGGAGAACGAATAAAATTGGATAAAAAAACTGCCAAAGTGATGAAAGAAGGTAAAGGACCCAGTGATGAATGCATATGCGGGCTATTAACACCTATATCAGATAGACAAGAAACACTTAAAATACCGTCAGAAAAATTACGAAAAGCAAAGGCTGCTGGATTGCTTACACCATTGGAAGGAAAGACCAAAAAGGAAAAAGAAAAAATAATAAGAGGACGTGCGATGCAAGGCATACCACTGCCCGAAGCTAAAACTGCTTCGGAAAAAAAGTTAACCGACAAAATTCGCAAAGAACTTGGCTTACCGCCTGAGCCAAAAACTGCGTCGATGAAGGAAAAACATGAAATAGCCGCAGCTGCTGGCATTCTTAGGCCATTAGAAGGTTTGTCCACAGCAGAGAAAGAAAAAGTTTTAAGAGCTCAAAAAGATATGGGCATTGCACTTCCAGAAGGAAGAACTGCATCGGAGAAAGCATTGATAGCCAAAATTGCAGCTGAACCGGCACCAACTAAAACACCGTCAGAAAAATTACGAAAAGCAAAGGCTGCTGGATGGCTTACACCATTGGAAGGAAAGACCAAAAAGGAAAAAGAAAGAATAATAAGAGGGCGTGCGATGGAAGGCATACCACTGCCCGAAGCTGAAACTGCTTCGGAAAAAAAGTTAATCGAGAAAATTCGCAAAGAACTTGGCTTACCGCCTGAGCCAAACACTGCGTCGATGAAGGAAAGACATGAAAAAGCCGCAGCTGCTGGCATTCTTAAGCCATTAGAAGGTTTGTCCACAGCAGAGAAAGAAAAAGTTTTAAGAGCTCAAAAAGATATGGGCATTGCACTTCCAAAAGGAAGAACTGCATCAGAGAAAGCATTGATAGCCAAAATTGCAGCTGAACCGGCGGCACCAACTAAAATACCGTCAGAAAAATTACGAAAAGCAAAGGCTGCTGGATTGCTTACACCATTGAAAGGAAAGACCAAAAAGGAAAAAGAAAGAATAATAAGAGGACGTGCGATGGAAGGCATACCACTGCCCGAAGCTATTACTGCTTCGGAAAAAAAGTTAACCGACAAAATTCGCAAAGAACTTGGCTTACCGCCTGAGCCAAAAACTGCGTCGATGAAGGAAAGACATGAAATGGCCGCAGCTGCTGGCATTCTTAAGCCATTAGAAGGTTTGTCCACAGCAGAGAAAGAAAAAGTTTTAAGAGCTCAAAAAGATATGGGCATTGCACTTCCAGAAGGAAGAACTGCATCGGAGAAAGCATTGATAGCCAAAATTGCAGCTGAACCGGCACCAACTAAAACACCGTCAGAAAAATTACGAAAAGCAAAGGCTGCTGGATTGCTTACACCATTGGAAGGAAAGACCAAAAAGGAAAAAGAAAGAATAATAAGAGGACTTGCGATGGAAGGCATACCACTGCCCGAAGCTAAAACTGCTTCGGAAAAAAAGTTAACCGAGAAAATTCGCAAAGAACTTGGCTTACCGCCTGAGCCAAAAACTGCGTCGATGAAGGAAAAACATGAAAAAGCCGCAGCTGCTGGCATTCTTAAGCCATTACAAGGTTTGTCCA
The DNA here is from genome assembly GCA_936450705.2 of Protodeltote pygarga. NCBI lineage: Eukaryota > Metazoa > Arthropoda > Insecta > Lepidoptera > Noctuidae > Protodeltote > Protodeltote pygarga. The sequence goes on from OW388248.2 coordinate 19,595,666, forward strand.
CAGCAGAGAAAGAAAAAGTTTTAAGAGCTCAAAAAGATATGGGCATTGCTCTTCCAGAAGGAAGAACTGCATCGGAGAAAGCATTGATAGCTAAAATTGCAGCTGAACCGACACCATCGGAAAAACTAGCAAAAGCTAAAGCTGCTGGCTTGCTTACGCCATTAGAAGGAAAAACACAAGCTCAAAAAGAGAAAATACTAAAAGGCCTAGCCGATGCTGGAATGCCTTTACCAGAAGGTAAAACTGCGTCAGATAAAGCTTTGATAACAAAAATTCGAGGTGAACGAGGGATTCCTCCTCCTGCAAAGACGCCCTCAGAAAAGTTAGCAGTAAGCAAGGCTAAAGCTGAAGGTTTGTTTACACCTATTGCCGGTAAGTCTGCTAAAGAAAAGGAAAGGATACTTAGGGGACTCGCCGATGCCGGATTGCCTATGCCTGAGGGCAAAACATCATCTGAAAAAGAACTAATAAAAAAAATTAGAGTTGAAGCCGGACGACCGCCTGTGCCAACGCCTTCAGAAAGACGGGGAGAGATTAAAACAAAATCAAAACGAATTGGTGTAACAGATTCAAAGAAATTGGTTAAAGGAGTTGCAGTTGGAGGCATTTCAGAAGACTACGAAGATATTCTTAAAACAACAACTTGTGAGCGAGGTTGTGGTTGTGATAAGAAAAAAATCAGATTTAAACATAGTTACGTTAAGATTAGAGTTACATCTCCTGACATATCTTCTCTCTGTCCGTGTCCTAACGAATGTATTCCGGGCGTGAAAAACGGTGCCTTTATTGATAATGAGGGAATAAAAGTTACCGTGGGGAGAGCTGTAGGCGTTCCTTCTTACACCAGTCAGTACTGCAGTGACATCCTAGAAAGTCCTAAAGATATTTGTACTTTATATGATAAAATGTCATCTAATAATTTTAGCAGTAAAACCTCTTTACTAAAAGATACTTTGCCATGTAAAGAGGCTTCTAATGATAACAACAAAATGAAAAATCTGATCTCAACTAAATATACCAATAGTTCTTACGGCAGTAATTCTAGTTTTGAGCCATATATAAAAGAAAGTGATCTAAGTTACCAAAATGGCAGTTCAACATCGCTTTATGGTAAATATATTGATATATCGAGCAGATATCTTAGTACTACTAATTATTTTGAATCAACGGGCGGTAATAAAAGACACTCTGTTTCAATATCCTCTACTGAAAACACTTCTCAAAGCAGCTTTGATTCGATTCTTGTTATAAGAAGTGAATCATCACTAAACCTGAGTACAAACTTAAGTACCACCACCGGCACCGGCACCGGCACCAATCTTACCAACACCAGCATGAGCTGTGTGAATATTATCAGTGTGATAACATTATCAAATAGCAGTGACACGACAAATTCTATAAATTACCTATATTATCCAATATCGGATGCTCATTTTAGTGACAGCGCAGTTGAAGAACTAGAGAGCTTTACTAATAGCATTAATTACTGTGGTCTTGATGTAGTAACAAGGTAATTTTTTAACCTTATTTTTTTTTATCATAATTTATTTCATAATCCTAACTCTAGCTCTTGACTCCATTAACTCTTTTAAACTCTTTTCACTCTCCATTAGCTTTTTGGGATTAGATGCCAAAATATTTTTTTGCCATAGATATTAGGCTAGGAGTGGAACTAATGTAAAGTACTCTATCTTTGGCAATTAGTGATTTATTTGAATATAAGAAAAGTAATAAAGACTTCTAACAAATGTTCAAAGTATAAAGTCTCGGGTGACAGCAACTTTTAGATATAGTTGTAATAGTGCATCGTTTTGATGAAAATTTTACTTTATTATAATAACTGTAATAAGAGTAACTTCTTCCGTAGTGACAGCAACGATGCAATAGACATTGATGACTTAAATGGAGCACATACAATACATAGGAAAAACGAAACGTTAAACTTCAGAAATCAAGAAAATTACTTCGCTTACAGAATGTGTCAATCAAAAAATTGCACAATGCACAGTGTGAAACCAATAACTACAAGGAAAACTAACAATGGTGAACCAGTCATAATCCTCAACGAATTAGAAAGTAATAATGATATAACATCAGTGGTTACCGAACTACTGACGCGGAATGAATTTCCAAACGCTTCTTCGATATTCGTAATGGTGCCAACTTCAGACGACAACGATTCAGACACCGATTCAGATTGTAGCTCAACGATATGTATTCAAGTTACCGACCATTATACTCCTTGGAAACATCGCCATCGTGAAGGTAAATACCGGTTTAATTATTTTATCTTATCACCACTTTGTCCCAATATAGAGCAAAATGCTCTTTTTCTATTTAATAACTTTCGACTTATGAACCGATGAAATATATCAAAACACGAACGACGAAAACGTGTTTTTTATTATCACGCATATTATATTTATCCACCCGATTTTGATAGTGGTGGTGACCGTTGACTGGCAAGACCTCTGACTTTTCGTAAGTTATGTGCGTTTTATAAATTAATTATCACTCTCCGTGCCTCGGATAGCACGTTTAAGCTGTTGGCCCCCGGCTGTCAATTGTAGATCTTTGACAATCGTTACGGGTAGTCAGAAGCCCGAAAGTCTGACAACAAGTCTTACCAAGGCGTATTGTATAACCCAGTATCTGGGTTGTGGAGGTCTGATAGGCAGTCGCTCCATGTAAAACTTGGTATTCAGCTGCATCCGGTAAGACTGGAAGCCGACCCCAACATAGTTGGGAAAAGGCTAGGCAGATGAGGTATCTAGATAGATAGATGTAACAACATATTAATTCGATTCAAATGAATAAAATATCCACAAATTCTATAGTCTACGTGAGCAAAGCTACGCGGGAAAAGCTAGTATTACATAATTATCGGTAACGGTCAGATTCTTTATGCTAGTTCACTCTCTGATGTTATGGAACAGAGACAATTATTTTCTACCACCTTTAATCTAGCTTATTCCGATGATTTAAAGCAGCTCATATTTGCCGTGCCTAAGAAAATGCCGCAGATGTTTCCCTTTTTGCTATTCAAAACATTTTTTATATTCACAGCAGTGCCCACAACGAAAACTCATTCGAATGGTTTAAGATTTTCGTCAAGAGGGAAAAAGTTTTTTGTTGAAGGAATTAAAGAACCCGTGGTAGCTGTTCACAATAAAGAAACTATGGTCCAATGCAAGGTCCAAACCTCCTGTCTACAAAGTGAAAATCAGATTTCATCTAATCCCTATTATCATAAACCCAACCAGAGAACCAAGAGCAAACTTTGCCAAATATCTACTCCCAGAGAAATGTTAAGAGATTTGCATAATGCAGTGTGTACCGATACGACTGCGGACAGACCATGTTGTTGTGCTCCTAAACTAACAAGAGAAAAAAAGATACAGGGTGATTTCGATCAGGATAATAGTTCTGAGTGTAAAGCAAATGTAGTGTCCGATTTGATAACACCCCTTCTTGTTAATCAAGGTAATATTATATGATTTATTCATCACTACATAGTATAAAACAAAGTCGCTTCCCGCGTTTGTCTGTCCCTATGTATGCTTAGATCTTTAAAACTACGCAACGGATTTTGATGTGTTTTTTTTAATAGATAGAGTGATTCAAGAGAAAGGTTTATATGTATAATACATGCATATTAGCGTAACCGTGCGAAGCCGGGGCGGGTCGCTAGTCAATAATAAAATTATAGGTGCGCGAAATTCATTGATTATAGATTCATTAGTTTTAAGCATTGTTTAAACTAAATTAAATTAACAAAAACGAATGGTTTCTATTATTTGTTTGAATACTGCTTCGTAGAAATTTAAAATCACTACGACTCATTCGTCCTGTTTAGTCCACAGCTAATAAGAACAAAAGATATTTAATCTGGTCCTGCCGAATATAATCAAAGTAATAATTATTATCATTATTATTTTCAGGTCTCAGTTCCCAAGCATATCAAATGCCGGCGAGAACTACTTCATCCCATGTTTCCTTTCATTGCAATAATCTGTCACCAACGAATGACACTATTTTACCCCATGTATCCTTTCATTGCATGACTCAGTCATCAACGATTTTAAAATTATCACCCCACGTATCCTTTCATCATTCACCGACAAGTGTGAGTGCCTGCCACATTCCACCGTGCGCTCTACAGTCTACGTGCCACTCAGCCGATATAAAGCCAACCAGTACCAAATCCAATCTAATCCAATTTATGCCAAGAGGTGTTTTAACGGATCCAGAAAAAAAAGACCCGTGTCATTGCAATCCAGAAAAGTTTAAAGAATTATTGGAACATGCCGTCAAAATTGGAATAGGAAAACCTGTGGAACAAAAGACGGTCGGATCTGGACCTCCACATCCCGCAGAAGGGGGCCCGACAGTGTGCACAAAATCGAATACTGTAGGTAAGTAATGTCAATGTTAAACAGGTATTTAATAAAGTGCTTAAGAAGACTTGAAGAATAACACCAATAGTAGAATAATTGCAAAGATCTCGCTGCATTAAACTAAGTAGTCAAGCTAGCCTAGCTAAGTAGGTAATATAACAAGCAGCTTGATAATAAAAACAAAGTCTTTGGGTCCACGTGTAAAAACTCGGGCCCTTCTCACAAAAACTGCTGTGATCTCACATAGATCGTATTTACGTTGAATAAATAATTAAACTAAAGAAAGAAATAAAATAAAATTAAAAAGCAAACACGTGTTCTCTGTTAAAATACATATAAGACTATCACAAAACATTTAATTAAGCTTTTGTGCCGCAATTCGAAGCCTACTTATATTTGAGAGTAGCTTTCTTGATTTCGCGTGATGTGTCGGCGTTTGTTTCGTACTTTTCCCCCACTAGTGTATCCTTCGTGTATCCTTTGATCCGTCCCCCTTCCACCAGGCGTTACACGATTGAACGAGGGCGGCTCTAAGTCAATGGCGTCTTGTTCTTCGTGGCGCTCAGACGTTCCTACAAGGTATTTATTTCTTTTATGTTTTTGATAACTACTTTAATTATTACAATGACATTTTCCTGTTGATTCAAATTTTAATTATTAATAAAAATCCGGTGTTGCCGTTAGTAATTTAACTTTTTTGTTTTTAGTGCATTACACCCGGTTCCAAAAAAGGTTAGGCATTATTCGTCTTCATCGTCGGAATCAATGGAAGTATCGGTCCCCATTGTGAGAAAAAAAAGGAAAATAAAAAAAATTAAAGTACCTTAGTTATTGAGCCGAGTGTTTAAACGTTTTAGTAAGTATAGACATCAACTATCTGAGCAAGTAAAGTGAGCTTGAGAATATTATTGGAAATATGTTCCAAACGATCGATCAATCGATCGATCGAAACATCGAAGCGAGACGTTAGCTTTACGTGAATGAGGGTGCACCTCCTGCTTCCTCGGACCATCTTCGACGCTTGAGTACAGTACTTAAGTTCAGTTCTAAAATAAACTGCCGTTTCTACTCGTAAATGTCCTCAAATCATGTCGATGAAATTAAAACAATGCAACAATAATTCGACAGATTAGATATTCTGAAGATTATTTTATCTTATCTTTATTTTATCTCGTCCTGGTTTTACTGATTAAAAGGCTAACGATGATTAAAAGCCTAACGATAAAATTAAACCATACGACAAATTCACAAACCTTGCTTTTACTGAAAGTGGGGTTGCTGCTAATCCCAGACGTTGATCAAACAAAGAGACCCTACACAGAGCGGTTTGGATTCGCTTGGTCCCGAACTTCTGCTGATGTGTAGGTGACATATCAGGGGGTTCTCGAACTTTGTTAAGCAAAATTCTTTATTTTTTAAATTCTCCATAATCACGGGCAGTATTGTCAACAAAATGACTGCCCCTCACTCCAATAGACTAATCACCCCCAGGAGCAAGAAGAGTCCCAGTAGGTATGATGATTATGAACAAAATAAATCGTCGAACCGAAATGTGTCACGCAGAGACAGTAGACATTTCGAGCGGGCAGACTGACGGACTATTTAACCCCATTGAAGGATTTCCAAGCTCTTTCTTATATATTTTAAAAGTTACTGAAGGTCTTAGAATCCTCTTATATCGCCAGCCATCGCTAGGCATGCCCGACTTTAAAAAAGATGAACCCAATTCTTGATAGAAATAGAAAAAGTCTCAACTTCTGAAATCAAAAGAGCTCGAACCCACTTTTAGTGTCTAGAGGTAAGACCGTTGGACTGCCAAGTCAAAGGTCGTAGATTCAAAACCTAGGTACGCACCTCTGACTATTCGGATTCATGTGCGTATTAGAAATTAATTATCACTTGCTAAAACGGTGAAGAAAAATATCGTGAGGAAATCAGCACACCTGAGAGATTTTCGAACGATGTGCCGGCTTGACCGTTCAAAAAATGGAAAAAATCAGCTGTTCCATACATTTATGGTCACATGACTCAACAAAATGTATGGAACACCTGATTTTTTTTTCGCGATTTCAGGGTGGGTCCCATAGTAAAAGTTGTTCATAATGATGAGTTTAATGACCCCTTTTAAGGATGCTGGTGTTTTACAAATAACCCTGTATATATTTTTTTTCACTTCATCCAGATTGAGAGATCTTTTTGACCAACTTCCAAAAAGAAGGAGGTTCCTCATATAAAATATTGTCATAATCTGATGTTGAACGTTGTAACAATACATTAATATTCACATAACTCAACAAAATGTATCGAACAGCTGATCAGGGTTGGTCCCATAGTAATAAAAATACGTCAGCAATCGTACTTGATTTCTTAACCGACTTCCAAAAAGGAGGAGGTTCTCAATTCGACTGTGTTTTTTTTTTTTGTATGTTTGTTACGCGATTACTCCTTCAGTTGTGGGCCGATTTTCAAAATTATTTTTGTAATCAAAAGGGTATACTCCCGAGGTGGTCCCATAGAAAAATTATCGTGATCTGATCATGAACTTACGAGATATGAAACGGAACTCCTCGTAGGATTATAGCAGAATTGTCGTAACAAGTAATATTGCTTTGTTTATACGTGCAGTCGATGGCTGACGAGTAAAGAGGAAGAGGGGGGATACGTGGTCAGCCCCCCCCCCCCTCCTATAATCATCCAAGATAAAAAATATCGTGTGAGGTATCGTTTGAATGGGCTTTTCATAAGGATTTCAAATATTAGCCTCACAAAAGTCTGGGAGGGGGATTAATTTTAGGCACCACTAAAAATCGTGAAAAAAAAAATTTTTAATCAAAAATAAAACCGACTTCAAAAGGAACTAAAAAGCTTGAAATAACTTTAAAACGTTTTGGAGTCGGTTCCAAGTCAAGTTCTAGCCTCTTTAACCTTCTCATTAAGAACTTGACTTGGAACCGACTCCAAAACGTTTTAAAGTTATTTCAAGCTTTTTAGTTCCTTTTGAAGTCGGTTTTATTTTTTATTTTTAAAATTTTTTTTTTACATATTACGGATTTCTATATACAGGATTAAACGTTTTTATTTTTTCCTGCAAACTTGACGTTTTTTACTTGCACATTTATTCGATGCGGCTATCGACGTCATACAAAGTGAAATTAATTGTTACGATGTATGCTGTCATCCATTGAGGAGTTCTGTTCTATATCTCCTAAATTAATGATCAAATCACGTTAATACTAAAATGGAACCACCTTGAAGGTATACTGTCTCGAATAAAAAAATAATTAAAAATCGAATGGCTCTGTAAAAAAATAATGTGTGATCATACATAAAAAAAATACGTGTCAAATTAAGAACCTCTTTTCGCCATAATTATCAAACATCATCAAATCATCAAGCATAATTATGTTTGATATGTATGAGTATTAGGGAATTATACTAATACTTATACTATACATATCTACTAATTAGTATCTTAATTTAAGTGTTATTTGCTATATTTTAATTTCATTGTGTGTTATTGTTACACTGATAAAATACTAGACAAGGCTGGCTGAATTAAAAAAAATCGAATGTACTTATACATCTTTTTTAAAATGTTTTATTAGATGATTGTTCTCATAATAAACAATATTAAATTAAACCGAACTATTTATTTATGACTGACTTACCAAAGACTACTTATTTGGATTGTTTCCAAAATACTCTATGAAACTGTCCCTAACTACCTCAAACTATAAAAAATTTAAAACTTATTTTATAAAATAATGTTTATAAGAACGGAACTTCCACTCTACTGCAAAAATATTATTACCTAATTTATTTTCAAAATAAAAGTAGACTAAATAATAATATTAATGTTTCTATAATATCAATAAACAAACATGACAATACGAGGGGTGGCTGGAAAGTTATTTACCTAACATAGAAATAATAGAAATAGGAAGCTAATATTTTTTTATTTTTAAATATAGTACCCTGCAACTGTAATACACTTATTACATATTTTGTCAATAAGAGACATTAAACCGACAAAAAAATATTTCTTAAATTGCTTTCATTTCCTCATCGGTCGAAAATCTCCTTCCCCTTAGGTTTTTCCTAAGAAAGTAGTCACAATCCACCCTAGTCCAGATTTGGACCCTTGTGGCTATTTTGTTGATTGTGTGCTGAAATCGTAAAATAAAAATCAGCTATTCCATACATCCATACATTTATGTTCACATGACTCAACAAAATGTATGGAACAGCTGATTTTTTTTGCGATTTCAGGATTGGTCCCATAATAAAAGTTGTTCTTAATGATGACTTTAATGACCCTTTTTAAGGATGCTGGTGTTTTACAAATAACCCTGTATAAATATATATGTCACAAAGGTTCGAACCCCTTTGATTCATAATTAGCTACCTACGCCTGATAAAAGTGGGACGGGTACATAAATGTTAGAAAATTACGTGAAAAACGCCGATACGTCAAACGAAGTCAAGAAAGCTACTTTGTAGGCTTTGAATTCATATTCCATCGATGACCCGCATATTTCTCTGCCTTTATCAAACAAAACATACGCAAAATAGCTAAATATACACACATCAAAAGTGTCTAGGGATCAAGCATTTTTATGCGGATTTCTTGAGATTGAGATGTGGCTTTGTAATAAATTTATGATTTTATAAATTTATATGGATCCTTTTTGGTGCATTTCATAATTTGAATCAGGAACTGTGAATCAAATTCGAGTAAAAGCTGTCAATATTTTCCCTATAAAAACATACAACGCATTGAAGACATTATTAGTGCTACTGTTTCCCTACTACTGATTAAAACCAACGTTATTATGGAGCGGCGACGTCATTTAAGCAGGGAAGAAATGCTCAGAGCCGTGGGAATGATAGAAGCTGGTTCCCGGCAACGTACTGTGGCTTTAGCTCTGAATACAAGTCAGAGTGTTATCAGTCGACTTTGGACACGTTACCGAAGCACTGGTACCGTGGCTGAGCGCCATGGAGGACGGTATCGCTGCACCACACGGAGACAAGACCGATACATTCAAATCTTAACTCGAAGAGCTCCAACAATAACCGCCATGATGTTAGCCGTGAGGCTTCATCACTCTTCAGGGAACTTAATTAGCGACCAAACAGTCAGAAACCGCTTGCATGAAGTGAACCTTCATTCCCGAAGACCGCTACGGGTACCACCTATAGCAATGCACAATCGTAGGATTCGATATCAATGGGCTCTTGAACACAGAAATTGGGCAGAAGAACAATGGCGTTTCGTGTGCTTTTCTGATGAGTCTCGTTTTGGTATGAGACCGGATACAAGACGTATACGACACTGGAGAACCCCTGGACGCCAACAGCGATTAAAATCCTGCCAGGAAGTCCATCCTTATAGTGGTGGAACCATCATGGTATGGGCGGGTATTTGGATCGGCGGAAGAACTGAGTTGATTTGGATCAGAGGCAACCTCAACGCTCAAATTTATGCTGAGACGATTGTATCAGACGTCATCGTTCCTCTACAAGTGCAAATCGGTCCCTTATTTCAGTTAATGCATGATAATGCACGACCGCACACCGCAAGAGTTGTAAGACATACTCTCGCCGCAGCTAACATCAATGTCCTGCCCTGGCCTGCTCAGTCGCCAGACTTGAACCCGATTGAGCATGCATGGGATATGCTACAGAGAAGAGCTCTGCCGAATATGGAGGGTATCCCGTCGCAAGAAGACCTTTTTTTGTTGTTGCAACGAACATGGGCGGCCATTCCACAGCGTGATTTGGATGAACTCATTTTGAGTATGCCAAACCGATGTTCTTGTGTTGTTAGTGTTCGCGGTAGAAACACGGATTATTAATTGTTTAAGTTACCCAATAAAATTTTTAAGAAAACTGTTATTTCAGTCTTTTTTTTGAACTTTAATGTTAGTGGTTCAAATGTCAAAAATCCCTTTATTAGGAAAATGGCAAATTTCTTTATTAATGCAAAGGTGACTTGGTTTATCGTTACTGTGACAAACGAAAACACTTTATTTGATGAATCCTTAAAGAAAATTTTAATTAATATCAATCAGGAGAAAAGTTATTGCAAAAATATATGTTGATCCCTAGACACTTTTGATGTGTGTATATTAAGGCTCTACTGTAGATATATATAAAAAAGGCATTAATATATTGTGTGTAAATGTGTGTTCGTCCTTTTCATACAAAGGCAACAGTAAAGTTTTTAATCATTCATTATTAAAATGTTTTTAGATGGAAAGGAAGAATGCTTTAAACCCAAAGACGGGACGCAAACGGATTGCTTATGTAGCGGCAAGAAGAAAAAGAAGGCGTCGTGTCCATGCGAAGAAATTAAACCTGCACCGCCAGCGCCGCTAGTAACACCTGGACCCAAGCCGGGGACCACGTCTCGTGGCTGCCAGTGCTGTGTCTGTGATGAATCAAAGCCATGCAAAATAAGGGCACGATATTCAAAATTTCTTCCATCTAAGTTTGCATTATTGGATCGACGCCTATCTAAGGGTGCGTTGAAACAATCACCCGTAAAAGAAATAACAGGACCCGCTGGAGGAATCTCAAAAATAGAACCTGAAGGAACTTTTACACAAGCAGGCATGAAACCGGAATCATCTACCAAAGATTCTTCAACTGAACCCAGGAAAAGTTGTGCGTGCAGTTACAGTGACAAGGGTGGAAAAAGGAAAAATAAAAACATCATTTGTGAATGTCCTCCGTCTGAACCGGAACCGGAACCGGAATCGGAATCGGAACCGGAACCGGAACCGGAAACCGTAACCGGGCCCGAACCAGGGTGTGAAAGCATATCATGCCTTGCCGATAAGTTCCAGAAACACGAACAAGAACTGTTGTCAGAATTAAAGCAGGCTTTAAAACAAAGATCCGATATGACGCAAACACATTCCGGATTCAAAGTACTGAAGAAGAAGAAAACAAAAAAGGAGAAAGAACCCCCCGAACCCGAGCTGAGTATTGAAGACGCGATCAAGTACTATACAATGCTTCACCCAGAAATTTTAAAAGACATTTGTCCTTCAACGCAGGATATCGGGGGAGATCTAGATTATAAAAACTGCACGTGTGAAGCTGGTAAACACGACGATACTTCTGGAGAGTGTGATTGTCCTAATGGTAACGGGAAGTTTTTATCCGACTGTCCTGCTGCAGGCAAACAGTATCCTGCTCATGAGGCACCTTATGAACCTAAGCCCGAGCCTGTGGAAGAATCTACTGATGAAGAATCCTTAAAAGGACTTAAGTTTTCAATTGGTGGCAAAGGTTCTGGTTCCAAAGGTCTAAGTGGTGTTTGTTGCTTTGACTTAATAGAAATACGGAAAACAAAATCATCACGTATCTAATTAACGTTTTTGTAACCTCTCGTCGCAACCACAAGTACAAACATAAATAAAAAACTAAAGAAACAAGTCAGTTAATAATGTCAAAATTTCCGTTATCGTTAAGTTGGTGTATTATTATTACAATAATTAAGTTGTTCTGGGTATTATTAGTATCTTTAAATGTAAACATGATCTGGAAACAATTGGTCTGTTTGATTTCACATTCCCGCCTTTATAGTTATCTAAAGTTCAAAATTCGACCGTATTTGTTTTTACTATTTTATTATTAACGCTAATATCAATTAATAAACCACAGAAGAGAAAATGTAATTAATTATTTTGTGTCTGCCTATTTATACAGGCTGTAAAAAACACCTGTCCGGTCCGTGAGGTTGTTGGTTACTAACAACCTCAAGGACGCAACGGACCCTGATACGGAAGAAGGCCGTTAAGTGCATAACGGAAGTTTCGAAATAAATGACAAAAACGCGAAGAATATGCATATATTATATGCATTATATGCAAAAAAGAGACCTCGACTCAATCAAAAAACGTACACTTTTTATCATACAATTCTAGATTTCATATTTTTCGCGTTTTTGGCATTTATCTCGAAAGTTACGTTATGCACTTAACGGCCTTTTTCCGTATCAAGGCATAGGTATCGTGATATGATTCTATTCACGTAATGATTTTCTAGATAATTGCGAAATATCATAGCAAACATGCACACAGGGGACTGTTAGGTAGCGGTGTCTAGGATTACAATTACTAATCTCTGCTGACCCCAGGTCTTAATCAGAAGATAAACTGTTAGGGGTAACCTAACAGTTTATCTTCTGATTAAGATCTTACAACAAAAAAACAACATACCGTCGCTGACGATGGCGTTGTCAGATCACAGACATATAAGAGTAGCAGACCTAATATAAAGTTTAAACAGCGTAGGCAAAACGTACACATTGAACAACTATTTATGCCAGGGCCGCATTTAGTACATGGTGAATAAGACATAATAAAAATAGATATATTTATTCTTCTTCTTATCGTGTGGTTGATGAACAAACTGGTAGATTTATTAATACTGTTTAATTTTGATCTGAATTACCTGAAATTACAAAAATGTGAATGATCGACATAGGTATTAATGAAAATAATTAAGACTTCTGCGACTATTTTTTGTAGATTTTCAAGTTACATTATTCCATCGCCACCTTTACTTTCATCAACCCTGATTTTCTAGTAGTTTCATCCTTTGGAAACCTGGAACCAACATTAAGGACTCAATTAGGGATGGACGGATTGAAAACATTTAAACAAAGTAGCATAACAGCTGACAATCTGTGCTCTGCATTATTATGGATATGATGTCGTAAATATTTAACAATCTAGGTATAGGTACCATATCTACAAAAAATCATTTGAATTGTTCCCAAATCCGTCCCTCGATAATATTGTAGTACTTGAGCTGTCAATATTTGCAACTTTACAACAAACTAACTCATAAATGCTTTTATTTCTGTTGTTATAGGTCACAATTATATACGATTAAGCTCCAAATTTCAAAATCTATGTAATAAGCTATTAAACAATAACTAATTATTTGAACTCTTCATCAGAGAGAACCGAATAGCTTTTAGTCTTAACAAAGCAACATAAAACTTACCGATGAAAGGTCAATCCAGGTGTATTGTTATAGCTAGCACTATCACACTGATAGGCACTGCACTTTACCATTTTATAAAATTATTATTTTACCATTTAATTCTCAACCGAGCAATATTTTTTACGAAAACCTGATGATAATAATTCGAATCGATGTAGCTTATGTATTATAACTAATATGGCGGCGCCACAAAATAGACTACGCCTCATATTTTGTCTATGTGTGTGTGAGTGTTGCAATAGGTGAAAGAACGAGATACATATATTGAGTTGTCCTTTTGTAAGAAAAGGAAAAAAGATTATACCCATCTATATAAATATAACTAGTGATTAATGTATGGTCTGCTACTCTTATATGTCTGTGTGTCAGATATAGAAAATTTGCTTAATTCGAAGTAAATCCGGTACCAAAAACGTGAATTTTAAATAACAATAACATTTTATATTATTAATAAGTTCCTTTGATGCCGATATACCCCTTTCGGATCGGACAGGGCTTTCTTTAGATATTGTATTTAGTACAGACTAGCTTCCGCCCGCAACTACGTCAGCGTGGATTTCGGTAACCGTACTTATTACAATACTGCTCATAAGTATTGTGATAATTATACCCTAAAACCTGACTTGGAATTTAACAAATATTTTTGCCGAATTTAAACTAAATCTGTCCAGTAATTTTCGCGCCAATCTCTGACAGACAAACAGACAGACAAAGTTTCTAAAAACTATAAATTCGGCTTCAGTATCGTTCATCGAACATGTAGCACTTACCTAATTTTTTTCTAAAATATTGAATGAACATGTAACGTAAAATTATCCGGGATCATACCTCGATCAACTGCGGTTCAACTAGGCTCCACTAGCGAACAATTGAAAATACAAAACAAAATACAGCTTGGCAAAAAAGGCGTGCGTCAGAATGAATGCGTCACTAGTCACTACCCATATTTTACATCGAAATAGTTTTAGGAAGTTGCTACCTAATTGCTTCTAGTTGCTACTAATAGTTAAATAGTTGCTACCCTCGTTTTCAAAGAAATAAACTAAATTTTAAGGTGAACTGCCATTCTGACGCCAAAATGGCTGGTCACCTATCCCGTGAGAACAAACTGCTCAAAGTTATACAGATTTGTGCTTACCAATAGATGCTAACAGATTGCTACCTTTATATAAATATACCGTTTTGGACCTCAAAGCTTTTAAGGATAAAAAGTAAACATCAATTTACTATTTCGAAGCTAAAATGCCTGTAAATGTAGGCCTAAGGATGTTATACGAAGTGACAAAGGGAAAAATCTGCAGGATGGGCAGCAGCACCCTACTGTGAAATAGCAACTATCTATCAGTTACTGCGATCGCCAACCCGCATGCCCATCTAATGATCCCACAAAATGAGTGATGCGTTCATTAGATGGGAACATTAGAAGAGCCGTATGTCCAGCAGTGGACTGGTTCACGCTGTGAAAGAGATGTGATGTCACTAAAAGGTTAGGTAAGTAAAAGTCTTAAAACAAGTCATACTCGCTAACAGAATCAACTTAGCTAAAAAAATGGTCTATTCAGTTCTGTTCTACTGCTCTTGTTCTACTAGTAGAACAAGGCGGAATTCATTTAATCATATCGGAAAATCATGTAAAATTCTAGTACCTACCGTTTTTTATATATTAACAATAGTTTCGTAGTAAACCTTAATGCAAAGTGGTGGCCAGGACAACCGGCCTGAAGGAGTCTTGATAATCACCTAAGAATCTGACCGTCGACTGGCAAGTCAAAGGTCTCAAGTTCGAACCCAAGGCGCACAGCTCTGACTTTTCGTAAGTTATGTCAATGTGCGCATTATAAATTAATTATCCCTTGCTTCAGCCTCGGAAAGCTCTTAAAGCCTCCTCTTTTTGCGCCATCGGACTGTGAGAGTGAGAGAATAGAGATAAGATCACACTCTCACACACTCTTGATCACCTCCTGCGAAGTGGCTAATCTCCGGTGAGATTAACCACTCTGAGCGAAATTCGGTCAGGAAGACATTATTAATAATATCTGCCCCAGAACCACCATGAAATTTCAACTGGATTACGTAGCTGTAGCTGTAGTAAACCCTTAAAATACATGAAATAATTGAGTAACAATTATTGTTTATCGATCTATCTCCAGCTAGCACCAGTTCTAACTTGACTTTACGAGCCCCCATTTTGCAAAGAAAATAAATATGTTTTTTTAAATGCTTGATAATAAAAGGTAAAAGCATTATTTAATACTATTCCAAATTTTAAGTCGATAGATTTTTCTTAAATAATCAAAGAGATTTTTAATAGTTGCTGAAATAAACAGCTGTGAAAAACGGACCGACAGAGGACGAAGGTTGGAGTTGGAACGAAGTCTTATAGAGGTTTTACAAAGATTAGTCTTTACCATTTTGGTACGGACCCTTAAAAAGAAAATCTTGTACGGCCAGTGTCTATAGAGGACAATGACACCAACTTCATTGTTCAGTTGAGGGCGGCGCTAGTGCTAACTATAAATTGTCATTTTTAGAAATTTTGTATGGAAATCGGTTAGTTCCAAATTTGTGCGACTGAACAAATAAGTTGGTGACACAAACATTGTGTCACATTATGTCAAATCTTGACGTCTATGTCATTGTAACATGCGGCACGGAAAAATTGTATCGTAACAAAACATTGAATAAAATATTTAAATTCAAAAAAATGTAACACACCATAGGCTGCTAAATCAATTACTGTCATAGAAGGTACATATATATACAAATATAACCTGGACATGAAAGGTATGTAATTGTTACTAATTATAATTCGGCTCGCAAGTGCCAGCATCGTTTATTATCGCCCAGGACAGTGCTATGAACAGCTTTGCCGCTTTGGTAACTATGAATGAACCAAAATGTATCTTATTTAAATTCAATTAAAGTGCTTGTAGATTTAACACTATCTGAGTCAGTAAAGTTCTTGAACATTACCTTTCTAAAGAAGAGATATTTTAACTGCGAAATGTATCCGATGCTGATGCTGCACATACTAATATTTAGGATAAGATCTATAAAACGTACTTCGACTTTACTTAGTTTAGTTTCGTACTACTACGTATCTTACGTATTTTATAAAATTCGTCTGAATTCAACAAAGACTAATTTCACAAAATCGACGACTTACTAAATACTTAGAATGTCTAATCTCAAAAAAACTTTAATTCATCAATTTCTATTTTATTTTTACAAGTTTTGCATTAAATAAGTTTAAGTAAAGGCAAAGTTCGGTCTATAGATATCAGAGTTATACACACCAAAAGTGTCTAGGGATCATTTTTTTTTATATGTCTACACTCGCTCAAGCGTAAAGTGGCTCTTATTAAACTACTTTTAGTTTATAATATTATAATGCAGTATAATAAACACTTTTTAACTTACATTATCGCACTTGTAACTTTAAATTCTAGTTTTGATAGTAAACGTTTTTATTAATAAATTATCAACAAATGTATGTAATACGTCTGTCATATGCCTGAAGAGCTATGAGCCAAAATAACCACTATGTGGGCTCTGATACTGAAAGCGGCGCGGGCGCCGGGCAGCGCGCGTCGCCACAGATCTCGCAGGAGATGGTGGGACGAATTAGACAGAATCAATAGCGACTGGCCCACAATTGTTCTGACGTAGGGACGTAGAAATTAGGAGGACAGGACAGTTAATTTGTAAAAGTAAACTGTACACTGCTATGAAATTTACTAGGTAATATAACAGAGTTAGGAACGGAAAATAAAATAAGTCAAAAAATATTTAATAAGAGTCCAAAAAATCAAAGAAACTCACTTGCTATAATTATGTTATGACGTGCTTGATCCCTTAATTCTTTTGATGTGTGTATCTCACATAATAAAGTATGTTTTTCAAAACCTGACATAACCTAATATAGCTACAGAGTAGTACCTAATATCTTTATCGTGATAGCCTAGTAGTATGACCGTTGACTGGCAAGTCAGAGGTCTTAGGTTCGAACCCAAGGCGTGCACCTCTGACTTTTCGTAAGTTAAGTGCGTATTAGAAATTAATAATTATCACTTGCTCCGTGCCTCGAAAATCACATTAAGCCGTTGGCCCCAGTTGTCGTGAAGATTTGTAACAGTCGTTAAAAGGAGTCAGTACCCTCAAAAAATCCTGACAACTAATCTTACTTCAGAATATTGTATCCCTTTGGGTTCCGGAGGTCAGATAGGCAGTCGCTCGTAGTAAAAGTAATATTCAGCTGCATCCGATTAGATTAGTAGCCGACCCCAACAAAGTTTGGGAATAATGAGGCTTGAGTTATATTTTTACAGTATGACAGATTGAAGCTATAGCTGCTAATATGCTGAAATCTCATTGTATGTAAACCAATTTCTTCTTTTCTATTTTATTTGCTTACAAGGGTACCGAATATTAAATTTAATTATCTTAGCCTCAATATTTCCAAAAATGTTGACGTCGGCGTCTAATCTTTAGGCACTGTACGAGTGTACGTAACTTTATAAAAATTGTGTTCAATTGTATTCGCGAACACAATTATTTATTGTATTGTAACCTAAATGGTGATTTCACTTTGGGATGCAACGCAGCAAATTTTAATCATTTCATCTGTAGACGAAGAAGCAAATAACATTTGGTCTGTGTATATTCTTTATATTACACTCGATTATCAAACTTTAAATGGATTTTTTACAGCATTTAATGATTTAAAAAAGAATTTATCGTATGTGAAGAAAATAGTAACGATGAGAATATGGTGACTACCAAAAAGATGCCATAACAGTAGTTATGGCATTCTGATGTAGAACGCAGCTTCCTTCCTCTGTAATACGTAGAGGTTTATAGACTATAGTCAGAACTTAGGTGAAAAATGAAAGACTTGGAGAATATTTATTTCAACACTAAGTTACTTCGTCAATTGGATGGAAACAATATCAGCACAAATGTTTATATAAAAAAAAAAAAAAGCCGCAAGAAATTTAAAAGATACGAATATGCTGAACAGCAATCAAAAGAGTTCCATTCACGGGGATCCCGCACGTCGAAAAAAGATAAAACAGTTGCAAGACCCTCCAGCTTACCCGACCTCGATAAAAATGACAAATTACAAGACCAAAAACGTAACACAAGTTTTGCTGCTCTGACTAAACAAATCGATTTTCCTTATAATTCTAAGTATATTGTAAACCTAGTTTCTGAACGGCAGTTTGCGTTATCACCAAACCCTTACGAACACAGTCAAAAATCATGGAAAATTTATCGGTGTCAACTTGTCCCTCAAGAGGATTGTCGTTGTTGTTCCTGTAATTCTGATGCAATGCTTGAAGTGATGAAAAGCATCTATAATTGTTATAAAAAGAAAAATTGTGATGGTATAGTTTGTGCATATGAGCATCGCGAAGAGAAACAGCTTGGGGAAATTAGGAAATCTTTGGAAGCACCGCTAGCTATTACGCCTAGTGTGAAAAAAAGGAAAGAAATAGTAAAAAAAGCTGAAAAAATATTAGAGCGTAAGAGACCAGAAGAAAAGGAAAATATTTTGAGAGATATGGTTAAGGCAAAACAACCTTTACCTGAAGGGAACACGTCATCAGAAAAAGTTTTAATAACGAAGATTAGGAAAGAACTTGAATTACCTCCAGAGCTAAAAACGGTGGGAGAAAAGGCTAAAGTGGTAAAAGCCGAAGCCACAGGACTAATAACACCTTTAAGAGAAAAAACTCTTAAAGAAAAAGAGAAACTTCTAAAAGCTCGAGCTGCTTTGGGTATTCCACTACCAGAAGGAAGAACGCCATCTGCTAAGGCGCTTTTACAAAAGGTTAAAGTGGCAGCATGTATGCCCGTAGGACCTCCATTACAAAAGATTCGTAAAGCACAAAAAGCAGGTTTCATAACTCCGCTTGAAGGAAAAACACCAGAACAAATAGAAAAAATATTGAGAGGCCTCGCAATGGAAGGTCTTCCTCTTCCTGAAGGCAAAACCCCATCTGAAGTAAAACTAATTGATAAAGTCCGTGCTGATCTTGGATTACCACCTAAACCTAAAAACAAAGCCATGAGGAATAAATATATTAATGCTGCGAATGCAGGATTAATACAACCATTAGAAGGAAAGACAGCTGGAGAGAAAGAGAAGATTCTTCGAGGATTGGCCGATTTAGGAATATCGTTGCCAGAAGGTCGGACACCATCGGAAAAGTCTTTAATAGCTAGAGTAAATGCAAGAACTGGCCGACCACTTAGCATTGTCGCACCTTCCGAAAAAATACGTAAGGCGCAAGCAGCAGGTTTACTGATACCTCTTGAGGGTAAAAGTCCAGAACAAAAAGAAAAGGTTTTGAAAAGTCTTGCGATACAAGGCATCCCTCTTCCTGAAGGTTCAACACCATCTGAAAAAAAACTGATTAATAAGATTCGTGCAGATATTGGTTTACCTCCGGAACCAAAAAATAAAGAAATGAGAGACAAATACGGACGAGCAGCTAATGTTGGCTTGTTGCAACCACTAGAAGGCAAAACTCCAGAACATAAAGAAAAAATATTAAAAGGTTTACATGAAATAGGTATACCATTACCAGAAGGACGATCTTCTTCAGAAAAAAGTCTTATTTCTAGAATTAAAGCAGAAGTAGTTACTCCATCAGAGACAATGCGTAAAGCAAAAGCAACAGGGTTACTAACACATTTAGAAGGTAAATCTCCTGAACAAAAGGAAAACATATTAAAAGGACTGGCGATGGCCGGTATACCTTTACCTGAAGGAAAAACCGCCTCAGAAAAAAAGTTGATTGATAAGGTTCGCGCTGGCTTTGGTCTACTACCAGAGCCTACAACGCCAGAAATGAATAATAAACACGCTAAAGCTGCGGATTCTGGATTGTTGCAGCCGCTCGAAGGGAAATCACCAAGACAAAAAGAAAGAATTTTAAAAGGCTTACATAATATGGGAATCCCTTTGCCAGAGGGCCGAACGCCATCTGAGAAAGCTCTTATAGCTAAAGTGAAAGGAGAGGGAGAAAAAGCTGCTGGAATTGTTACTCCTCTCAAAAGAAAATCACCTGAACAAAAAGAAAAAATATTCAAAGGTTTAGCGATGGCTGGTATTCCTCTACCAGAAGGTATAACTCCTTCAGAAAAAAAACTAATTGATAAGGTTTGCGCTGACCTTGGTCTGCCACCCGAACCTAAAACTAAGTCTAAGAGAGATAAATACGCTAAAGCAGCGGACGCTGGTATTCTACAACCACTAGAAAGAAAAACGCCGAAAGAAAAGGAACATATTTTAAAAGGCTTGCGTAACTTAGGAATACCATTACCTGAAAGCAGATCGCCATCCAAAAAACCTCTCATAGCTAAATTAAAAGCAGAACCGTTTTTAGAAAAGTTGGAACGGTCAGAGAAACTGCAAAGGGCTAAAGAAACTGGCCTTATTACTCCGTTGGCAGGTAAAACACCAGAACAAGAAGAAAATGTACTTAAAGGACTAGCAATGCAAGGAATTCCTCTACCAGAGGGCAAAACCCCATCAGAAAAGAAATTGTTTAATAAGGTTCCCGCTGAACGTAGTTTACCTCCTGAACCTGCAAGCCCTGAGATGAGAGAAAAATATGATAAGGCTACTGATGCAGGCATTTTGCAGCCATTGGAAGGCAAAACGCCTGCACAGAAGACAGAAATATTGCAAGGATTTCAAAATCTAGGAATCCCATTACCCAAAGGAAGAACACTTTCTGAGAAATCACTCATAGCTAAAATTAAAGCAGAAGCAACTGCACCATTAGAAAAGTTAGCACGATCAGAAAAACTACAAAGGATTAAAGCCGCAGGCTTGATAACCCCGAAAGTAAGTAAAACATCCGAACAAAAAAAGAATAAACTTAAGGAACTAACTATGGCTGTTAATCCTCTATCTGAGGGTAAGACACCTTCTGAGAAAAAGATGATTAATAAAGTGCGCGCTGAACTTGATTTACAGCCAGAACCGACTACTCCTGAGATGAAAGATAAATTTAATAAAGCCGCTCATGCTGGTTTACCAGTGCCCTTAGAAGGAAAATTTCTTAAAGAAAAAGAAAGAATTCTCCAGGTGCTAGCGGATATGGGGATACCATTACCTGAAGGAAGAACATCTTTTGAAAAAGCTATAGTAGCTAAAGTAAAAGCTAAAACTGCAGCGTCTATTACTACCGATAAAATACGTAAAGCAAAAGCTGCAGGATTATTAACACCTCTTGTAGGCAAAACTTCCAAACAAAGAGCAAAGATCCTCAAAGATTTGGCAAAAGTTGGATTACCTCTTCCTGAAGGAAAAGCTCCATCTGAAAGAGCATTAATAAATCAAGTTAAAAAAGAATTAGGTATTCCTGAAAGAACCCCGTCAGAAAAACTTAAAAGAGCTGCTGGTTTTTTATCGCCCCTAGAAGGTAAAATACCAGGCCAAATAGAGAACATGTTGAGAGGCAGAGCAGCTGCAGGGCTTCCTTTGCCAATAGGCAAATCACCATCAGAGAGAGCTTTAATACAGAAAATTAAGGACGATACTGGTTTAGTAACGCCTTCACCTTTGGAAAGGTTACGAAGGGCGAAAAAGACTGGATTGATTTCTCCTTTAAAAGGTAAAACACCACCACAAAATGAAGAAATTGTTAAAGATATGTTAGCTGCGGGAGTGCCAATTCTCGAAGGCGAAACACCGTCTGAAAAAGAAATGATAAAGAGACTAACAACTGATTATCCACCTACAAGTTCGGATAGATTAAAACTAGCAAAAGCTGCAGGACTCTCAACTCCTTTAGAAGGAAAAACACCGGAACATAAAAAGAAAATTCCTGAAGGATTAGTGAAAACTGGCATTCCATTGCCAGAACCAAAAACTGCATCTGAAAAGGTACTTATTGAACAAATTCGAAAAGAAGTTGGTTTTTCTCCTGAACCAAAGACACCATCGCTTAAAGAAAAATACAATAAAGCTCTAGCCGGAATCATAACGCCGTTAGAAGGCAAGACCTCAGCAGAAAATGAAGAAATTATTAAACGACTTCAAGAAAGAACATCTTTTGAAAATGAGATAATCAAAAAAATTAAAGTCTTGCCTCCAGGCAGGACACTGTCAGAAAGATTGAGAGCCGCAAAAGCTGCTGGATTGTTAACGCCCCTAGACGGTAAGGCTCCAACACAAAAAGAAAAGATTCTTATGTCTTTGGCAGAGGCTGGTATACCCCCACCTGAAGGTAGAATGTCCTCTGAAAAGGCATTAATTGCTAAAGTAAAAGCAACAACTAAACCTGAGAAGTTACGAAGGGCAAAGGCGGAAGGCTTAATAACACCACTAGAAGGAAAAACTCCGAAACAGAAAGAGAAAATTATGAGAGGCTTGGCAAAATACGGGTTGCCCCTTCCCGAAACCAAAACTGCATCAGAGAAAAAATTAGCGGCAAAGATTCGCAAAGAACTCAGTCTGTCACCTGAACCTAAGACTCCATCAATGAAAGAGAGACACGAAAAGGCTGCTGCTGCTGGCGTTTTAGTGCCTTTAGAAGGCTTATCGCCAGTAGAAAAAGAAAAAGTTCAGAGAGGTCAGGCAGAACTAGGCCTACCTTTACCGGAAGGTAGAACGACCTCTGAAAAGGCATTAATTGCTAAAGTGAAAGCAACATCTAAACCAAAACCTCCATCTGAGAAATTACGAAAGGCAAAAGCTGAAGGCATAATAACACCACTAGAAGGAAAAACTCCAGAACAGAGAGGGAAAATTATGAGAGGCTTGACAAAAGTCGGGTTGCCACTTCTCGAAACCAAAACTGCATCAGAGAAAAAATTGTTGGCAAAGATTCACAAAGAACTCGGTCTGCCACCTGAACCTAAAATTCCTTCGATGAAAAAACGACACGAAAAAGCTGCTGCTGATGATGTTTTAGTGCCTTTAGAAGGCTTATCGCCAGAAGAAAAGGAAAAAGTTCTTAGAGGTCAGGTAGATCTTGGTTTACCTTTGCCAGAAAATAGAACTGCATCAGAAAAGGCTTTAATTGCAAAAATTAAAGCGGTAAAAGAACCATCAAAAATACAATCTGAAAAAGTAAAAAAAGCAAAAGCTGCTGGCTTGTTAACACCATTAACAGATAAGACCCGAGCTGAGAAGGAACGAATACTCAGAGAATTAGCTGAAGCTGGAATGCCTTTGCCGGTAGGCAAATCAGCATCTGAAAAATCTATGATACACAAATTAAGAACTGAGCTTGGAATTGTTCCACCCACAAAAACACTTTTAGAGAAAGCAGTAGTACGAAAAGCTAAACCTGACGGATTACTTACACCTCTAACAGGAAAGTCATCAGCTCAAACAGAAAAAATACTAAAAGGTCTAGCTGAATCTGCGTTGCCACTACTTGTAGGTAAAACATCGTCTGAAAAAGCCCTCATAAAAAAAATAAGAACCGAAGTAGGTCTGCTACTCGTGCCAACACGTTCTATAAAGTCGGGAAAGATAAAAACAAAGAAACTCGCAAAGGGTATTTCAGCCGAAGAATATGAAGATATAGTAAAAACCACAAAATGTGATCGGGGCTGTGGTTGTGAAGCGAAGAAAATTAGATTTAAACGTAGTTATATAAAGATTAGAGTATCGTTTCCAGACATATCTTCCCTCTATTCATGTCCTGAAGAATGTCTTCCAGAGGTGAAATCTGGAGCTTTCATTGATAATGAGGGTGTAAAAGTTACCGTTGGCAATGCTATTAGCATTCCTTCTTGCACCAAAGTGCATAGCAAGTATAACCTTGTAAATGTAAAAAGTAAAATCAACGCTAATATAACGCCAAAACTAAAGCTTGAGAAAACTGCTGTTGACCACACCTATAAACCTGACAAGCTACTTCGTGTTATACATCAAGTGCGCAGTACTGAATTGTATTCTGGTATAGTTGATCATATTTTAAAAACCTCAAGTTCTGACGAAAGCCGCAGCATACCTACGATACGGTATACAAGTAACAAAAATGACAAAAGAAGTAAAAGCCCCGAAACTGAACGTTTCGAATCATCTGATGACATAAGAGGAGGCCCAGTTCCAAAGGAAAAGACAATGGAAAATTCCTCCAGCGGCAGTTTTGACTCAATTTTCGTCCTAAAAAGTGAAACATCATTAAGCTTTAGTTCAAGCACTACCGAAAGTATGGATGTATTTAGTATGGTGTCTATTTCGAACAGTCTCACGTCTAATTCTTCACATACTTTCGATTACCAGCCACACAACGATTTTTTTAGCAATATCTCCATTGAAGTGTCAGAGAGCTCTTCGAGTATAATTTACAGCCATGGCGCTGCGATGAGAACGAGGTAAGATTGAAGGTTTAAGAGGTAATTTAAAAACCCGATTATTGTTTTCTACATTTTCTAAAAATATGTTGTAGTTGTTCATTTCAATTCCCCAATTTCTACAATTTACGCGCTATGTGCGATTAGAATAATACAGAAAGTCATTATAGCGCAAAAAATAGATTTGGTAATAGCTCGTGGCGTTCTGAAGTTTCTGCCAATTCCAATGACAGTCAAGGCGAAAAAATATTATTTTGCTAATAAAATAAGACTGCAATGAACAGTTGCGAGAATTTATTTTACTGTATCCATAGTTAATACGGCAATTATATATTTATGTGCCAGTGAACAATGCAATAATACTAAAGTTTGCGTTAGGCCAATTTTGCCACTACCAGACTTCTAATCTAACTTCAAATTTTAATAACCCTAATTTAATTCTTAAAAACTAAAATTCTCATATTCGTAATATCATCTAAATCTTCAAATCTAAATTTTCAAATTTGCATAAAATTCCACAGAATGGTTACGGTTGTCCAGTAACTTCCAGTGTTAAAGCACATTGATTTCAAAATCTTCAGGGTTATACCAACTGGTTTCCTTCCAAACCTAACCGCAATTATAATTATCGTAAAAGTTAATGTAATACCTTGAATCTTCACATAATATAATATATTATCGTCATCTTAGACACAGAAGTACCTAATTGAATTCTGCGCTGGTATAATAATATTTTTGCTAGTGTTTATGCAATTGACTGGAAGTTACATTTCTCCTGGCACGTCTCTCAAAAATAAACCTGTTAAAAACACCTACCAACATCTTTTATAAAGTTGGTCATGCTAACCTACTAACAAGAAAATTATGTCGGTTAAAACGGGGCGCTAAAAAATTCGATAGTATGAGCAGGATTCTTAATAATAATAATAAATCGTTTATTTGCTCAAAAACATGCTAAACAAAGGTGTTAAATACAAATTAAAATGGTTCATACATGTTTTACCGGAATAACCGGCACACAAAAATGTTAAGATTTAATTAGCAATTAGTACTTGTACTTGTATCAACATTATTAATCCATAAATTCTATTAGACTATAAAAATTACACTCATTTAACCATTTGTATTATTAAATCTTAATTAGTCTAAATATTGAATACATTCAAATGGCTTGGTACTTACTATTAGCTTAAGCTATAGCTTCAAACAAGATAGTAATTGAATTATTCTTTTAATTAAATAATACGTAAAATGTAGCCATTTCGCTTATTAAGTAAACTATACATTTTGGTTAGACTTAAATTTGGTATTATACACAAATCAATTGATATTTTACTTTTTAGTTTGTACCTTCATCTGTACTCAAATTATACCGTTATACCTTATAAAACTTAAAAAAATTAAAGGCATGAGTAGTATTTTGCACCAATTACAAAGTATGTTGCGTGTTTTATCATGACAAAGAGACAAAAGAGTTACACAGGGAAAAATGAATCAAAATATTTATTGTAAAATTTGCAAATATTTTTTCAGCATTAGTTACAATTTCATCAGAGATCCTGAATTGGTCAGACTACGCAAAACCATAAGAAAAGGGGATCCATCAGGCACAAGACACATTACACAAGACGAATTCATGGTATACAGAATGTCTCAAACAAATAAAAAGAACTGCCAGCAAAATCTAAAAACCGGTGAACCTATTTTAGTTATTAACAACTTGAGCAATGAATATCACGATATAACAAACATGGTTGATGAACTTTTGGCAAAGGACGAACTTAGTGGTGGCGCTTCTTCAATATTTTTGGTAGTACCTTGCGATGATAACGATACAGAAAACACTTCAAGTGGCCGAAATTCCACTGTTTGTATTCAAATGAGTGAAAATTATCCAAACTGGACAAACTGGCGTAAGTTATTATCTAAGATTCAATATTTAATTTTGTTAATAATAATGCGTTTTAGTGTTGAAAGGCAGGTGCCGTTATCTTCCGGCTATAATAGAGGTTAACCGATCCACCTAACACCCATCTCCATAGACCAGTAGTTTTTACCATATATTTTTTTACAATAGTCCTGCACTCGCCGGGGACAATCCAAGACTGCATTCCTATAGTGCAGCCGTGGGGAGTTCCCGGCGGGTGCCCCATCCCATTTTAGATTAAAGTTCTCAAAGGGGCCTCTGCGTGTTGGTCCTGTGTCCCCAGGCAAGCCCTCCAAAGGACCGGGTCTCTTTCTTTTGAAAGAGAGCCCATGAATTTAAAGAGATACATCTTACCAAGTGTCTACTGTGCAGTAGAATGACCATTAGACTGGCAAGTCAAAGGTCTCAGTTTCGAACCCAAGGCACTATAAGTCTGAAGAATTATTTATAATGTCAAAGTAGGTACAGGCAATAACAAAAGTGAATGTAATGTCATTTATTACGATTAGCAATCTAAATGTCAAAGTCATTATATAAGAAGTGTATAAATTATTGGAGTTATTGTGAGGCTGCATACTGCCAGTTGCCACAAACACGAATTCACGCACAAGATGAGCGTGATACAACTATATTTTGAATGCTTTTTCCCAGCAGTGTAACAGATAGACTTATTTATTTTATTTTCATTAAATTCATTTAGTAGTAACCAAGTAGAAAAAATGCTAAGTGAAGGCCACTTTTGGCGTGGTGGCTAAATGGCGCGTTGGCGCTAAGGCGCTATGGCGCGGCAGCTTGTGTGTCACACCGAGACGTGGTGCGACAGTCCACATGCGACAAATATCAGTGTGATCTACACTTCATATTTATTCCGTAAATTAATCTGTTAATCGTACCCATAATACATAAAAAATCCTAGTCTGTATAGCCCCACACCAAATCTCCCTATCCTTTCATCTTTCTACTATAGAACTACATTATCTAAAAATCTTTTGTTCAAGATATGATGAAGAGGAAGAACTCGTTCTCAAAGGGTGTGAAAATATCTTCAAAAGGAAAAAAATATTTCATGGAGGGACTACAGACAACTGTATTATCTTCCCATAACAAAGAGACAAACTTCGACTACATCTTGAAACCAAGAAGAGAAATGAGGAACAAGCTGTGTCAAATAACAACACCCAATGAAATGGTACCAATTGTACACACACGATACTATGGTGTCAGTACGGATACAACTGTAGATAGACCTTGCTGCTGTCCGCCAAAAAAGTTACGTGAAAAAGAATGTTATACAAACGATATTATGTATATATCGAACCTTGTGTCTAAGCAATTTACGCCGCTTCTGGTTGGGCAAGGTATTAACCGAAACTGAATCATGTCTATATGTTTCAACTTTATTTATCTAGCTGCCCGGCGCGACTGTACGCTTGATTATCCTACTTCTACGCCTTTTCTACCCTACCCTACGCTACTTTACCCTACCTTTCTCTACCCCCTACCCTATTAAACCCCTACTTTACCCCTACCCCACCCTACTCTACTCTTCCTCTACCCTAACCCTACTCTATCCCTACCATACCTTACCCTACCCTAGTTTACCCTAAGGGTATAATTCCATTTTTTTTGTCCTATTCTGCTACTCGAAGTAGACACAAATCCAACAAATCAAAAACCATGAAAATCTGTCCAGCAGTTCTCGATTCGACCTACTAATTTTCATTACCTACTTCAATTTTTTAAATGACAGACTCATTCAAACTTTTATCTTCTATATTTTCTTCCCCTATCAATTGAATATCAAGATTCATTCCATAAATTAAGCCATTTTTATGTCTCTTTGTATCAGATTTCCTATACAAACTCTCACAGTCAGTCAAACACGGTACCTACTGTTTTATAAGTATACATATATTATAAATAGTGTTCAGAGCTTTCAGACTCTTCTGACCTGAATTTCATAAATAATAATAAATAACAACAGTTCTGCTTTCACTCTCACTTGGTTATATGTGGTTATATGCTCTGTTTAACCAAACATGTAGAAAATATATTTATGTAGTACTTAGCTCCATTATATTGACTATTTCTCTATTTTTAATTCATAACTATTTTTAATAAGAAAATTTTGAAAAAACGACTAACACGGATGGAATTCGAACCCACGATTTTTGACATACCGTGTCGACGCTCACCTATGCAATTCACTAATTAAACGGTTTTACTCAGCTTGACCTGTTTATTATTTGGTTCAAATTTAGTAATCGATATTTCACCCTCTATCTGTTGACAGATTGATCTGATATTTGGCACACAGCTTTAGTTTTGATGACAAATCGTTTTACGTAAAAAAAATATAGGTACTTTTATTTTCATTAAAGATGTTAACAACGTCGAATTCACCGTTGTTATTTAGTATATAGTTCCTGTATTGTCCACTGCTTAACATAGGCCTCTCCCAATGCGCGCCACTTTTGTGCGCTTATTGCTTCCAATAAATAAAATATTTGCCAATAAAGACCACGCTGGACAAGCGGGTTGGCGATCGCAGTAACAGATGATTGGTATGTATCGCAGCCCATCTTCCGGATCTTTCCCTTTGTCGCTTCTTACGACACCCACGGGACAAGTAGGGATGGTTCTATTCTTAGGCCGGAAACCACACGGCATGTATTTGCTATTTTGTCTTTGCCTATTCATCTATAGAGATATCAAAATTAAATTAAATCAGATTTGAAATACTAATTAACCTTTGTTTGTAGGTAAGATAGGTTATGACATGTATCGTACGCCGATGGCGGACCAAGCATCACTGACGTCTGTAAACGTACCACCTCTGTCCATCATACCGTGCCAAAATCCTCTAATCAACCTTCAGACTGATAATAGTATTCCCATACAACCTCCAAAACAACCATGTCATTGCAATCCTGAAAGATTACGAGAACTGTTAGATCAAGCAGTCAAAGCAGCAAAAGCGAGTACGAAGTCAACAGGGTGTGGTGGTGATGCCGTGGGAACAGCAACACCAGTGTGCCCGTGCCCGCCACCGCCACCGCCACCACCACCGCCACCGCCTCCAACGCTCCCGGCGCCTGCAAGAGGTATTTTATTATTATTTAAGTCGTTCCTAAACAAACCATAAAAGTTAGGTTTAGGAGCAGAGGGGCTAATTGAAGAAAAAGCCACTATGACAAAGCTACACAGTGTACGTAACACTATGACGAAGCAGTCAAACGTAAAGTACCTACACATAAGAGCACGCTCTCTATAATGATAATCAAGTTAACAATAAAACTTACAAATCTTGCCACTAGATTGATTTCTTAATTGAAACTCACAATCTATACTTATAAAACAGTACCGTGACTGACTGACTGACAGACAACGCACAATCTAAACCGGTGGACCTTGAGACTTGAAATTTTGAGACAATATTCTTTAAGTACCTTAGGGGTGCCTTACCTAAGGAAGGATTTTTGGAAATTTCACCTCTATGTAGGTCAAAAAGGGGATAAGAGTTTGTATGAAAGTCCGTTGTTTTTAAAGTTAAATGTACGGAACTTGGTATTCAGCTTTTTGGTTGTTAGATGAAAGACGAGCATAGTTTATTTCTTTTCAAATCTACCATTCTTCTTCTTAATCTACCATTGAGTGGATAAAAAGAGGGGTGAATGTTTGTATGGAAAATTCGGTATCTATTAAGTTACAGGAGTAAAAATGAGTAAGTATTAAGCTTATGCGCGAAAAATAAGAAAGATGTGAATCAAAAAATTTGGATTTTTTTCTCCTAAAGAGATATAAAAGGGGAAGAAAGTTTGTAAAATCCGTCACTTTTTAAGTTAAATAAATCAAACTTGGTGTTTAGCTTTTCGGTTAACAAATAGGACGTGTTTCAGCTTTTTGAAAACTACCCATTAGGGGAAAAAGAGGGGGCGGGGCGAGGTAAAATTTGTGTAAGAAATTCGATAATAGTAAGAGACATCAAAGTGGCATAATTAAATTATACCCCTAGGGTATGGTAGGGTATAGGTAGGGTAGGGTAGAGGTAGAGTAGGGTAGGGTAGGGTAGGGCAGGAGTAGAGTAGGGTAGGGTAGGGGTAAAGTAGGGTAGGGTATGGGGAGAGTAGGGGTTGGGTAGGGCTAGCGTAGGTTAGTGTAGGGTAGGGTAGAAAAAACTTAGAGGTAAAGTAGGGTAGGGTATGGGGAGAGTAGGGGTTGGGTAGGGCTAGTGTAGGTTAGTGTAGAGTAGGGTAAAAAAAGCTTAGAGGTAGAATAATCACGCGTACAAAGCCGCGCGGGGCAGCTAGTACAATATACAAGGCGTACAAATAAAATTTGTTAAAAGAGTAGAAAATAATTGAATATCATTGAAATAATAATTGAACATCGTAATATACCTAATTTTGTCTTTGTGTATTGGACTGCAGTATTCTTAACGTAACTTTAACCCATCATATGACTATTACAGGTAAAGCTGGGAAAAGAGAAGAATGTTGTTATCCACAAGGTATTAACGCAGACGGACGCATAAATAAATTCAAAAAAATCTTGTGTGCGTGCCAACTTGACCAATCGGAACTACAACTAATAGGACCAGCAGGAGAATCACAGATAGAAACGGGAGAGACATACGCACAGATAGGCACTAAACACACAAGATTTAGCAGTACCGTTGGAACTTGTACCGATCTTGGTACACCACCATGCGGGTGTAAAGGAAAAAAAAAGAGAATGGTAATTTGTGAATGTCCCCAGCCCGAGCCCGAGCCCGAGCCCGAGCCCAAGCCCGAGCCCGAGCCAGATACCCAATCAGATACACCTGACGACGGTACAGATTTTCAATGGGTCAACCTAGTAGATATTAATAGGTTTAAGTCGGGTATGACAGAAACAACGTCGGGATTTAAAATGAAGAAGAAGCGGACACCACCTCCTAAACAGAATACTGAAGATTACACTTTAGATGATGCCATTAGATACTACGCAAGTACCAAACCGGATTTGTTTCGAGATATAATTGAAGATGAACAGAAAAGACGTGAAAAACTCAAAAAAATCCGAATTCAGGAGGCTAGTGACAGACAAGGTAAGGGTGATAAAAATGGTTGGAGATGTGATTGTGAAACCGAGCCAGACGATCTCACCTCAAAAGCCGGTGGAGAGACATATAAACCTCCACT
Organism: Protodeltote pygarga; assembly: GCA_936450705.2. Lineage (NCBI taxonomy): Eukaryota > Metazoa > Arthropoda > Insecta > Lepidoptera > Noctuidae > Protodeltote > Protodeltote pygarga. The sequence goes on from OW388248.2 coordinate 19,627,525, forward strand.
TTTTTCTGCTTTCAAGGCGACAAAAGAGGCGGAAAAATCATCGTCGTCTGAAGTGCCGCCGTCAGAAACGACACAAGATGACGAAGAACCATTCAGAGGTCTAAAAATTAAAATGGGCGGCAGAGGATCTGATTCCCCAGGACTTGCTGGGATTTGTTGCTTTGATATGGTACAAGAATCCTTCACCACATGGTGAATCACCTTGCCAAAATTACATCTCTCACAAATCTTAGTCGTTTCCAAATTTTGCAAACGGATTAATTTTTCTAATTTATTAAGTAATTTTATTAATAGCTGACAATGTACGGCTATCGTCATCGTTCTTGTGTTTAAATCAATTTGTAATGGGTATATTTTAATAGTTTTAATTGTAATATAAATAATTAATAAAAAACATTGGTTTCTTTGTAAAAAAAGGGCAGGGACAGCCCAGACTAGAGGAACATTACTTTCCTTTACAGGAAGAGTTTGGATCCACCACAATTGCAAACTAGAGAGAGGTCTGAGGTAGAACTAACATTAGACCTCATATTTTTAATTTTATATTATAGTCAAGTGTGCCAAGGTCTGATAGGCAGTCGATCCATGTAAAACAGCCGACCCCAACATAGTTGGCAAAAGGCTATGCAGATGAGTCAAGTGTGCCAAATTTCAATTTTAATAAATTGATTATTATAACAAAAAACCCCGGCAAGTGCGAGAGGATTCGAGGATTTTTTCCTAATTAAAATGGTATCATTTTGTGTGAATAGTTAAGGAGTAAAGCAGAGATATAAAGTTTTTTGCGACAAATTTTATCTGAAACTTTATTTTCGTTTTTCTGAAAAGTGTATCAAGCCTGTTGTTATTGAAAACTAGTTCTGGACATTACGAGTATTCATAATGCTTTTTCACAACAAAAGTTTACGAATTTCCCATAAAAAACTTTTATCCCCTTTTCCCCCTGTAAAGGGTTAATTTTCGAAAAATGTTTCATACGTACATATTTTGTGTTTGAAATTATAATAACCCGAATAATATTTTGTAATACCTCTTTCTAACGAATTTCCAATACCTACAAATTTCCATCCCCTATCATAAAATTATCGTCCGTATAGCCGTTGGCCGTTGACTGGCAAGTCAGAGGTCTCAGGTTCGAACCCAAGGCGCGCACCTCTGACTTTTCGTAAGTTATGTGCGTTTTATAATAAGTAAACTGCACTGTACCCTAGATCTTCTTCCTAAAGGGTCCCACTCTATTTATGTTACACGTTGTATAACTAGACGATATAAGATAGACAGATCTATCCACTGCGTGATAGGATCCGGAGTAAGGAAGTCCGCAGAAGAACCCCTTGACATCGATTTGGGTCTTAACTTTCACAGTTTTTTTTTTAAGTCATCAAAAGCGAGCTCTAGGTCTCTTTGATTTCTAACTTCAATTTTGTAATTTTAAAGTGAAGTTGCCTCTAGTATAATCACCTTAGAGGAAAAATTTTGCCTTTGATAAGCCCCTTTCAGGAATAGGTTGAATTTCGCTGTCACCCTGAGGTGCGCTTATACGGGCAACTAAAATGGCTCAATTCCAGTCAATACTCGTCAACTATGACGTCACGACTACATCAAGCAATTTACGGCAACGACAACAAGCATCAATATTGCGCAATACAATAATGAGCGATATAGCGCAACTTCATCAACTAGGCAGTACTGTCCTACACGAGCATTTCAGTATTCGCTCGCTATGGACGATATTGTTCTTGCTGCGGCGGCTTGTAGCGCTTTTTTTATTATTAATCAAAATCAAAAAAGAAAGAAAAGGAATAGGCGTATCTGGGTGCGATCGTTTTTGGCAGAGGCCGCAATTTTCATTGTGTAAAGAATTAGATGATATATTATTTAAAACGCTATTACGCGCGGACTGACGCGATGCCTTGCCGCGCACTATTTCCACCCGACCTCTCGCTCTCCCCGCGGAAGTAAGACTGCAAGCCGCAAAACAAACAAATGCGAACGAGATACTCGTACATACAAAAATTGCCTGGAATTTTCAAGCCCATTGGATATTCGTCAATTCGTATCTGCGACATTGAGCGTTATGAAATATCTGGAGCAATTAGAAGCAATATCGCCGAAATAATTGCCGCAATTTATTGAAATTGCTCCATATTGCTCCACTAATTACTCCAGATCGGTCCATTCGTGTTACTGTTACTGTAACTGTCAGCCCATATCATCCCACTGCTGGGCAAAGGCCTCTCCCTCTGACTTCCACTCGTGTCGCCAAGCAATTATTATTATTGCCCTCGTATAAGCGCACCTTAAAGAAAAGAGGATGTAGATGAAGAAACTGGTGCCTAAAACGTTTGTTTTACGGAAACCTGTGATGGAAAGATGGAAACCAATGGAAACGACCTTAGACCTTAGAGGGAAAATTTTGCCTATGATCATTCTTCCAAGGTCTGTCAACGACAATAACTAACTCTGTCACAAGCTGCACAGACAGTGCAGCGTTCCAGACTTACACTTTCTATCCGTTTTACTCGTTGCTAGGGTCCCTACATTAGAGAGGGATACACGATTCCACGTTTGATGCATGCAACTTTCTTAGGCTCTTTCCAGTATGATCATTCTTCTAAGAAAACTACCGTAACGACAAAAGGACGTATTGGATGCGTTCACGTTGTTTATAATTATTGATTGTCTCATGTTGAACCCACTGATCATGAATATGGTTTTGTGACTACCGTTTATAGTAATCTGTGGTGACAACAAAAACGTAAATTTAACCTGTGGCTTTAGAAATGTCATACAATTATAATAAATACGTAAATACGAAAAATTTATGTCTAAAAATTGTTTATCAAACGAAAAATATACCAAATTAAACAAGTATGTAACATTTAAATTTTTTTAAGTATTATAAAAATATTTTTGGGAATTCTGTCGGTATTTCTCATTTACTTGAAATTTCAGAACATGAAAGGCAAGTTACGAAAGCAAGTTTGTACTTAATCTAGCTTTATATATGGGGACCAAAAAATTGCTTCTAGTATTTCTATTTTGGTGCAGTGATTAGTCTATTTGATATGACCGTTTGCAGGCAAGATTCGGACCCAAGGCACACCTCTGACTATTTGTAATATAAGTTAGAAATCAATTGTCAGTTGCTCTGTTCCTCGAATAGCTTGCAAGCCATTGTTCCTGCGCCTGACCTCTTTCCAGCCGACATACCTAAGCTAGGGATTAGAGTTGCGCACACACTTGTGCATTATATTATCCTGATTAGTAAGCTAGTTTTCTTTGAGACTAGTTGTTGTGTGTACAAGAGAACATTATTATTATTATTTATGGGGACAGTTATACTACATCGAATACTACAAAACTGGTCCAGGAAGAGAGCCACGTCATAGCATATTTTTTTGAAATTTACGTACTAGAGTGACAATGACTAATTTATTAACTATCTATCTTCAAAATTACAAATGCTAACATTATCAATGCATATTGTTGGTTTTCTTGACTTAAGAAAGCACGGATGATTTCAAGCTAATAAAGGTCGCGAGCGCAATCTTATAATCTACGATATAATAACATAACATAACCGTCGTTTATTATATGTTTTCCTAATATTATTTGGCAAAAGTTTGGAGTAAAGCAAGGTTGAACCTGTCCTTTGCAATTAAATACAGTGCAATACAACAAAACATAATACACATAGACAGTCTCTGGTGACCTTCACTCTTACAAATGACAATAATATTCCATCAGTATTGAATATTAAAGTAGTTCATCCTCCCGTAAGTTGGTAATTAACTGCTGCTATAACAAACCGCCATTTGGAACGAAAAACACAATTCTCGCCGTTTAGCATAGATGAGGTGATATTACATCATCAACAGCTCATCAATATGTTGAAAATAATTATATAAGTAGTAGTGTTTGAAGGGTTGAAAAGAGATCGCTTTAGGATATCAGTATGAAAGTAGGTACCTACTCTTACGTGTTTGCCAGATTCCTGACATGGGATAATGGGTTAAGATTTTAGTCATAGATGTGTGTCATTTTATGCGTATTACTAATATTTATGCTCATCACCAAATTTTATGTAAACAGTAACGGTCATCATTGCTGAAATCGGCAAGGGAATATATTATGACTATGTGTGTACCTATACATAAGTACATAATATTTATTAAAACTTGAATTTTATATAATATAATAAATTTACTTTTGCAGCGTAAAATACACATGAAAATAATATTTATCAATATATTATTGTAATGATTACCCGGTAACCACCCTACATAAGATGTCAATGCATACGTTTTGGCATTCTGAACAATATACTTGAAACTTCAAGAGGCCGGTGTCTTTGTTGAGTTGATAAACTTACATAATAATAGTGAAAATGAGAGATTTGAATGACAGTTATTCAAATAACCATCATCAATATGAAGTACTTTATTGCACCAAAGAAAATAACCCATGTAGTGGCGTAGAAAATGTGAGCACTATAGTTCATAAGAAAAAATTAAAAAGACGCAAAAAGCGCATATTTAATTATACTCAACCGCCAACAGTTGCTTTCTGTATATCAAATTCCAGTTCTTCTATTACGCCAGCCACAACACATTCCAGCATACCTGAAATGAATAAATCTACTAATTTATTTTACTCACGTTCAAAAAGCTTGTATCCTTTAAACATTAAAAGTAAGAACCATTTTAGATCCAAATTTATTGTTAATTTAGTTTCGGAAGATCATTTTGCACCCTGCATGAACCCGTACAACTATCCAAGTCAAACAAATTGGAAAGTCTTCAGATGTCAGTTCAACGCTCCGGAAGAAACCTGTTGTTGTTCCTGTAATTCTGATGCTATGTTTGAGGTCATGAAAAGTTTGTATGATTGCTACAAAAAGAAAAACTGCGATCATTGTGACTGTATTCTTTGTGGTCATTTAAAATGTGAAGAGAGGAAACTAGCGGAAGCTAGAAAATCATCAGTCGAGGCAGCATTAGGAACAGTAGCGGACACAGCCAAGGAAAGAAAAGAAAAAATAAAAAAAGCAGAAAAAATGTTAGAAAATAAGACTGCGGAAGAGAAAGAAAAAATTTTGAAAGAAATGGCCAAAACTAGGCAACCGTTGCCTGAAGGAAAAACATCTTCAGAAAAGGCATTGATTAAAAAAATTAGAGACGAGCTTGGCTTGCCTCCAGAACCAAAAACAGCTGCGGATAAAGCTAAGATGAGAACAGCTGAAGCGGCAGGCTTAATAACACCACTAGAAGGGAAAACCTTAGCACAAAAAGAGAAACTTCTAAAAGCGCAAGCAGGAATGGGTATTCCACTTCCAGAAGGTAGAACACCGTCTGAAAAGGCTCTTATAGAGAAAGTAAAACTTGACACACCCACAAAAATGCCATCAGAAAAATTACTTAAAGCAAAAGCCGCTGGATTCTTAACGCCTCTAGAAGGCAAATCGCCTGAACAAAAAGAAAAAATTCTAAAAGGATTAGCAATGACTGGTCTTCCGCTAACAGAAGGGCAAACTACATCTGAAAAAAAATTGGTTGATAAAATTCGCGCTGATCTTGGTTTACCACCCGAACCCAAAACAAAAGCTATGAGAGAAAAATATGCAAAAGCCGCTAACGCTGGAATAATGCAACCATTAGAAGGCAAAACACCTAAGGAGAAAGAAAAGATTCTGCGGGGCTTACAAGATATGGGTATACCTCTCCCTGAAGGACGAACACCGTCAGAAAAAGCTCTTATAGCAAAAGTTAAAGCAAAACCTAAAGCTCCGTCACCCACTGTACAGGGGGTACCCCCTGGACTTAAGGCATCAGAAAGACAGCGAAGAGCTAAAGCCGCAGGACTAATAACTCCCCTTGAAGGGAAACCACAAGAACAAAAAGAAAAAATATTAAAAGGACTCGCACAGCATGGACTTCCTCTGCCCGAAGGAAAAACCCCATCCGAAATAAAAACGATTGAAAAGGTTCGTAATGACCTGGGTCTACCTCCAGAACCTACAACTCCTGAAATGAAAAATAAATATGCAAAAGCTGCGGATGCTGGCATTATGCAGCCACTAGAAGGAAAAACCCCGAAAGAGAAGGAACGAATTTTGCAGGGCTTACATGATATGGGTATACCACTCCCTGAAGGCCGAACATCGTCAGAAAAAGCTCTTATAGCCAAAGTTAAAAGTAAACCAACCACACCACCGGTAATACTAGCAGGACTTAAGCCATCAGAAAAATTGCGAAAAGCAAAAGCTGCCGGGCTGCTGACACCTTTGGCGGATAAAACTCCTGCACAGAAAGAAAAAATATTAAAAGGACTTGCACAGCATAGCATTCCTCTTCCTGAAGGCCAAACACCATCAGAGAAAAAGCAAATTGAAAAAGTTCGCGCCGAGCTAGGCTTGCCACCGGAACCTAAAACTCCTGAAATGAAAGATAAACATGCCAAAGCAGCGGATGCTGGTCTTTTGCAACCATTAGAAGGTAAATCGCCCAAAGAGAAGGAACGTATTTTGCAGGGCTTACATGATATGGGTATACCACTCCCTGAAGGCCGAACATCGTCAGAAAAAGCTCTTATAGCCAAAGTTAAAAGTAAACCAACCACACCACCGATAATACTAGCAGGACTTAAGCCATCAGAAAAATTGCGAAAAGCAAAAGCTGCCGGGCTGCTGACACCTTTGGCGGATAAAACTCCTGCACAGAAAGAAAAAATATTAAAAGGACTTGCACAGCATAGCATTCCTCTTCCTGAAGGCCAAACACCATCAGAGAAAAAGCAAATTGAAAAAGTTCGCGCCGAGCTAGGCTTGCCACCGGAACCTAAAACTCCTGAAATGAAAGATAAACATGCCAAAGCAGCGGATGCTGGTCTTTTGCAACCATTAGAAGGTAAATCGCCCAAAGAGAAGGAACGTATTTTGCAGGGCTTACATGATATGGGTATACCACTCCCTGAAGGCCGAACATCGTCAGAAAAAGCTCTTATAGCCAAAGTTAAAAGTAAACCAACCACACCACCGGTAATACTAGCAGGACTTAAGCCATCAGAAAAATTGCGAAAAGCAAAAGCTGCCGGGCTGCTGACACCTTTGGCGGATAAAACTCCTGCACAGAAAGAAAAAATATTAAAAGGACTTGCACAGCATAGCATTCCTCTTCCTGAAGGCCAAACACCATCAGAGAAAAAGCAAATTGAAAAAGTTCGCGCCGAGCTAGGCTTGCCACCGGAACCTAAAACTCCTGAAATGAAAGATAAACATGCCAAAGCAGCGGATGCTGGTCTTTTGCAACCATTAGAAGGTAAATCGCCCAAAGAGAAGGAACGTATTTTGCAGGGCTTACATGATATGGGTATACCACTCCCTGAAGGCCGAACATCGTCAGAAAAAGCTCTTATAGCCAAAGTTAAAAGTAAACCAACCACACCACCGATAATACTAGCAGGACTTAAGCCATCAGAAAAATTGCGAAAAGCAAAAGCTGCCGGGCTGCTGACACCTTTGGCGGATAAAACTCCTGCACAGAAAGAAAAAATATTAAAAGGACTTGCACAGCATAGCATTCCTCTTCCTGAAGGCCAAACACCATCAGAGAAAAAGCAAATTGAAAAAGTTCGCGCCGAGCTAGGCTTGCCACCGGAACCTAAAACTCCTGAAATGAAAGATAAACACGCCAAAGCAGCGGATGCTGGTCTTTTGCAACCATTAGAAGGTAAATCGCCCAAAGAAAAGGAACGAATTTTGCAGGGCTTACATAATATGGGTATACCGCTTCCTGAAGGCCGAACATCGTCAGAAAAAGCTCTCATTGCTAACATTAAAGCAAAACCCCAAGTTTCACCAACAGAGAAAAAAGTAAAACTTCCAAAAGTATTAATTACTCCAGAGAAGGTACAGGCAGCCAAAGATAGTGGATTATTGACACCTCTTGCAGGTAAAACTCCTGAACAAAGAGAGAAAATCTTAAAAGGTTTGGCTAACATGGGTTTACCGCTACCGGATGGTAAAACTCCTTCAGAAAAAGCATTGATAGATAGCATTAAAAAAGAACATGGTATTCCTGAAATAACTCCGTCAAAAAAACTACGCCAAGCTAAAAAAGCTGGTTTTTTAACTTCTTTGAAGGGTAAAACTCCATCCCAAAAAGAAAAAATCTTGAGAGGTAGAGCAGTTGCAGGCCTACCATTACCAGAAGGTGAAACACCTTCGGTACAAAAATCTCGTTCAGAAAGACAAAGAGCAGCAAAAGCTACTGGACTGTTAACGCCTTTAAAAGGAAAAACACCGGAAGAAGCAGAAAAAAAATTGAAACGATTAGTCAAAGCTGGTCTTCCATTGCCAGAAACAAAATCACCATCTGAAAAAATCTTAATAGATAAAGTTCGCAAAGAAATGGGACTTCCCCCTGAACCAAAGACATCTGCTCTAAAAGAAAAATACCGAAAAGCTCATGCTAAAGGACTCATTACACCTCTAGAGGGAAAAACACCAATAGAAAAAGAAAAAATATTGAAAAAACTTAATGATGCTGGGATACCGCTTCCTGAAGGGAGAACGCCATCTGAAAAGGCTATGATAAAAGGAATTACGCAAAAAACTGCATCTGAGAAAGAAAAAGCGGCAAAATCTCTAGAAGGCAAGACCCCTGAACAAAAAGAAAAAATTTTTAGAAAGTTAGCGAAATCTGGTATGCCTTTGCCAGAGGGGAAAACACCATCTGAAAAAAAATTATTAAACAAAGTTAGAGCTGATATGGGATTACCACCCGAGCCTAAAACTTCATCTTTACGAGAAAAAATGCAAAAAGCTCAAGCAGCTGGAATAATCACGCCTCTTGAAGGTAAAACGGCAGCACAGAAGAAAAAAATTTTAAAAGCTATAGCTGAGGCAGGAATACCGCTGCCTGAAGGCAGAACTACATCAGAGAAATCAATACTTGCCAAAATTCAAGCTGAAACTAAACCGAAAGGAACTCATTCTGAATTGGTAAAAAAAGCAAAGGATGCTGGCTTACTGACACCACTAACAGGAAAATCTCTAGCGGAGAAAGAAAAAATTATGAGAGGTTTAGCTGACCATGGTTTACCACTGCCAGAAACCAAAACGTCTTCAGAGAAAAAGTTAGCAACAAAGATCCGCCAGGAACTTGGTCTACCACCAGAACCGAAAACTGCGGCTATAAGAGAAAAACATGAAAAAGCAGCTGCTGCTGGCATTCTTGTTCCTTTACAAGGATTATCGCCAGATGAGAAAAAAAAAGCACTTAAAGCTCTATTAGATTTCGGCCTACCCCTACCTGAAGGTAGATCAACATCTGAGAAAGCATTAATTGCTAAAGTTAAAGCATCAAAAACAAAGCCTACTGGTTTGCTAACACCATTGGAAGGTAAATCCCAGGAAGAGAAAGAAAAAATACTAAGGGGACTTGCAGAAGCTGGTTTACCTTTCCCACAAGGGAAAACGTCTTCTGAAAAGTTTTTGATGAACAAAGTTAGAACTGAACTAGGAATGCCTCCACCGGCGAAGACAGCTTCGGAAAAAGCTGTTATTCAAAAAGCAAAAGCACAAGGATTATTTACTCCCATTAGCGGTAAACCAACTGCTGAGAAAGAAAGGATACTTAAAGGGCTTGCAGAGTCAGGGTTACCATTACCTCTAGGTAAAACCCAATCCGAGAAAGATTTGATTAAAAAAGTTAGAGCTGAAGCTGGACTGGCACTTGAACCCACTGCTTTAGAAAAGTCAGGGAAGATAAAAAAAATGAAAACAAAGAAAGTTGGCGCGTATGCAAAAAAAGAACTCGCTAAGGGATTTGAAGCCGAAGAATATCAAGAAATAGCCAAAACGACAACTTGTGAGCGTGGATGCGGTTGTGACAAAAAGAAAATCAGATTTAAACATAGCTATGTAAAAATTAAAGTCACGTCTCCAGATTTATCATCACTCTGTCCTTGCCCTAACGAATGTATTCCTGGCGTCAAAAGCGGAGTTTTTCTTGACAATGAAGGCATAAAAGTTACAGTTGGCAGAGTTGTTGGTATATCATCATATCCAACAGTGTATAGAAATAATAATATGATACAAGATAAAATCATTACAAATAGCGATCTAAGTTTGACATCTACCGACCTTTTTTCGACCTGTAGTGACTTATATAATAATACCTATAAGTATTCTAAAGACAAACTTAACTTGAATTCTCGTAAAAAAATTCTTAATATATATAAAGAAGATTACAGCGATAACTGGAGTACATCTTGCGCAAGCCATGGCAGTACAAGCCTTTATAACACTGAAAGTGAAAACAACTACTTACAGCATAGCACTCCGCCATATGAAGGACGAATCAGTAATTCAAACAAAACTATAGATACTGAAAATATTCAGTCGCCAAGCGATGTTTACAGAGACACAGTGTTGAACTGTAAATCTAGTCACAGTGGCAATAATTCAGTTCTTGTGATAATGAGTCAAACGTCATGTTTGAGCACGAGTGCTTACAACAGCTCAGATATAAGTAGCAAGATGTCAGTTGCAGGTAGCAGTGTTACATCAAATTCATCTCAATATTTGCTCTACCAGCTATCTGATCCCGTTTTAAGTGTTACTTCAGCTGAATTGAACTCGAAGAATATAATGAATTGCAACATCGCTGACGCGACAAGGTAACTGTTATCTTATATTATTATTATATCTTATAATATTTAACTACCTATTTTGCAAGTTCGCCCACGTTAAATTCAAAATTAAATCTTCAAAAAGTAGATCAAACATTCACGTGCCCACCTATTGCCAACTAGTTATATTAATTTTTCAAAAAATATTTTAAACTGATCAACTGCAAGAGCGTAGCAAACAATAACGTTCTTATTATTTCTAAGAGCCACCATCAGTAGGTCACGAATACACTTTATAAAACCAAACAGTATAGTTTTATGCCAAATATGTATCTATTTAACATTGATTATAAGGCGCTCGCGGCACTATGTGTATTTTCTTTCATTATCACTAAAGTCAGGCCTCCGTCACTCCATGTACTTGCGCGCTATAATTACCTCCCGAGCGGTCTCACTCTTCAGATAATCAGACAGAGCACATCCAGTGCGGCTGTCGCAAGACTCGCAAGCGTAGCGCACGCATGTTGTTCAAATTTTAATCGTTCCATTCGTTCGTACACGTACCTACGATGTCTGGTGCCTTATGTGCAATACATATTAGAACAATATCTAATAAAACTTTTTATTAGATTCAGATTTTTTTTTCACAAAAATTTAATAACCGAGAATTTAGTAAGGGTAAGAAATATATAAAAATAAAACACATGTAACTTTTAAAGATTTTTTTTATTTTGACCTCTATTATTATGTTTTATCTAGATGTATTGCACAGTCATCACCAATTTATATTAAAAATATTTTACAAATGATACAATTTTAAACTTCCGCCTACATAAAACATATTCACAGTTCTCAATAAATAGACACAAAAAGTTATGTTAATTTAATTGTATCGTAGAGGCAGCCCCGCGATATCTATGGGATTGCGCGGTGCGAAGCAATCACAACTGTACACTTGAGCATTTAGGGACTTAAAGCATGCAGGTCGGAGTAGGCTATTATAGCAGTAGGTAATGGAAATTTTCTACTGAGTTAAGTATCTGTTACGTACGTGTAAGCGCTTAAATTTAAGCGACTCGGTGCTCCGGAAGGCACTTCACCATAGGCCCCGATTGCCATACAATTATAGTCGAAAGGAAAGGAAAAGAAAGCGGGTAGCAACAAAATCACATTTTATATTATATGCCTGCTCCCAGCGGGAAATTGTCAAATTTCTTGATTTGAGTTTAGTAAATAATATAATTAGAGCAATATGTCGTGTTGAAAGTCAGAAATGTGTGTCTAACCGTTTTTAATATATTCATAAAAACAGTTTGTGCTGGAGGTATGTCCTCCGTTAAGACGCAGGAGCGACATAACCAAAAATAATTAGAGTGCACCGAAAGATTCCGCTGGGGGAACGTTTGGCTATTTGCTAGATTTACTAAACGGTCAGGTATTACCGTTGACTTTTTTATTTGCGTTTTTTAATAATGTAGGTACCATTAAATTTAGGCATATAAACCCGTATTTAGTACATTTTGTATGATTGCCATAGTTTTCATTTGACGATCTTTAACTTCAAATATCTCGGAAACGTGACACTTTAGGACACCATGTTGCTAACATTTTTTGTTGGTTAAGATGTCCATTATCCAAATATACTAGTTTCATCCTGCGCCGCCACTTTGAAAAAAAATCAAAGTGGCGACGGCCCGCTATACCAGCTCCCATACAAAAATGTTCAAACCCCTTTAAGACACACAATTACATGACATCATGCTCTTATTTCGACGATACGATTGGCGTAGTGGTTAGGCGCATTGTGTCTAGGGTTCGATTCTCGCACGGGACAAATTTTTGTTTGGTTTTGTAAATATTTGTTCCAATCTGGATGTTTGTGTATTATGAAATTATCTGTCTGTAACTGCACCCATGAGCCACAATACAGTAGACAATTCTAGTAAATCTGCTTCCTTTAACTCAGTAGTTCGTTGGGGAACGCACACACATCTTATGCAATCGAAACAATCAGGCAATTAATAAAAACTAAAACCGACTTCAAAAGGAACTAAAAAGCTTGAAATAACTTTAAAATTGGTTGGAGTCGGTTCCAAGTCAAGTTCTTAATGAGAAGGTTAAAGAGGCTAGAACTGGACATGTCTTATTTAAAAAAAAAAAAATTTTTTCACGATTTTTAGTGGTGCCTTAAATTAATCCCCTCTCCCAGACTTGTGGGGCTAATATTTGAAATATTTATGAAAAGCCCATTCAAACGATACCTCACACAATATTTTTTATCTTGGATGATTATAGGAGGGGGGGGGGGGGGGTGACCACGTATCCCCCCTCTTTTTCTTTACTCGTCAGCCATCGACTGCACGTATAAACGAAGCAATATTACTTGTAACGACAATTCTGCTATTATCCTACGAGGAGTTCCGTTCCATATCTCGTAAACCCATGATCAGATCATGACAATATTTCTATGGGACCACCTCGGGAGTATACCCTTTCGATTACAAAAAGAAATTTGAAAATCGGTCCACGCGTCTTCAAGCAATCGGTGAACATACATAAATAAAAAAAGATTCCGACGAATTGAGAACCTCCTCTTTTTTTTAAGTCGGTTAAAAAGGAAACTGGATGGCAAATACCGATCAAATAAAGTTATATTTGAAACTAAAATACACAGGTCAAATAATTATGTGTATGAGCCAAAAAACAAGCCATCATTTAAAAGTTGTTACAATGTAAAGAAAATACAGCCACCAAAATTTACACAAGGAACCAAAATTTGAATATCAATAAAAATAATAAATAAAAATATCAATAAAAATGCACTAAAATTTGAAATTCCCCCTTATGGATAAATAACTACACAAAATATTCTTCAATGAAAATGACGGAGTATTTCTATCCAAATTGTACCTTGTTCACGAATAGTTATATAATTATTTGTAGCTAAAGGCCTATTATAAAGTAATTATAAAGTCTTTCGAAATAGTGTTTATCGCCTTGGAAAATTAGAATTAGGTGCTTCTACTATATAACACGTTTGTCTACTCTACTCATGCTACGCGTGCAGGAGATCCTTTAATAAAGTATACCTATCTCATACTTTGTAACATGTAACTTTACAAGGGTTTCTGATAAATGATGAATTAATCTAAATCGGTAATATTTTTTACTGAAATTGAGCATAATATACATTTTTTAGAGTAAAGCTTATGTGTGGTACAAAAAGCAAATAATATTACTTTTATTTTAGCGATAGTTATAATATCAATGGCAAAAATGAATTAATTCGGAATCAAATGAAAAAAATACCATCCAACGACAAATGTTACAAGAAGCGGAATGAATTCATGGTATGCAGGATGTCTGAAACAAAATTGAACCCTAGAAAAAATAACCCTGAGATAACATCCATCAACAAAGACCCTATCGTAATAGTTGACCATCTAATTAGTAAAGTCAACCTTCAAGCAATGGTACAACGACTTAAAAAACAATATACTGGTGCTTCGTCTATATTCATAGTAGTACCTACATCTGGTGAAAACTCCTCAACTTATCCCAGTTCAACTAATAGCTTCAAATCGGAATCTGAAAAAATTACCTCTAAATGTGGTATCACAAATGCAAGTAAGCTTTTACTCTATCTTATCCCACCAAACACATTTTCATGTAAAATGTTGCCAATACGAGACCATAATTATGGCTCGTACTGTAAAAAAGTAATAAAATCTCATGTTGAGTCAAAACTCAAGCTTAAGCGCCGTAAACTTAAGTTGAAAACAGACCTGGCACTCTCTGCAAAACAGATTTTTTCAGTAAGCCATTTCAAGTTAAAGCTGAGCTGTTTTGAACTTAGCCGTTGGTTAGTAACATTATGTCAAATATCTGCGAAATATCGATAAAATGCACCTGCCCATGCGCGGTCTATGTATAGATATAGTATAAATATTTAATAAGTAAATTTGTATATACAGGGTTATTTGTAAAACACCAGCATCCTTAAAAGGGGTCATTAAACTCATCATTATGAACAACTTTTATTATGGGACCAACCCTGAAATCGCAATAAAATAATCAGCTGTTCCATACATTTTGTTGAGTCATGTGAACATAACAGCTGTTTTTTTTTTGCATTGCATTGTATATACATATACCGCGCGTAAACAAGTGCACAACTTACTCTAGTGAGTATGGTCATAATCATCATTAAATTTAATTCATTTATTCGGACAATGGTGCTAATTCTCTTGCACACGCTCTAAACGAATTAAGACTCACTATCTCTCTTTCTAACAGAGATCATTAGAAAAGGATAGAAGATTTTTAGAGCTGTCAAACTAGTCCATTTGCGTGATATCAACGAGAATTTAGAGGTCTCGCCTAATTTCATGTAAATTGCAAGGACGTAGACTAATTTGACAGCTCTTATTTTATAGCTCAATTTGCTATCCTTTTACAATAGTGTTTATTAGAAAGAGATATACTTAGTTAGACTAAAATTAGTTTAGCGGGATGTACAAGAGAATCGACACCAATATAAATCCATTGTGTTAGTAACAGTACCTTATAATTAGCGTTAGTACTTAATACAGCAAGCAAAGGTTTAAATAATATCAGCCATGTTGCGTTGAGACTCCACAAAATGCTTCAAAACAGGGGAGTAAATATCTCCACCAGTTTTTTACTACTGCAGCATACTATTGTTACTGCCCCGTATTCTGGTTACTTACTTACTTACTACCTTAGAGTATATATTAAGAAAATATAGAGCAACCCTATAGAAGTATGAACTGTGAGCACGGGTATGAACAACGCGGCCGCGACACGAGCTCCGTTTGCGATCATACCTCGATCGACTGCGGTTCAACTAGGCTCCACGAGCGAAAAAGTTACATTTTAGCTTATATCATGGTTAACAGCTGAGTTAAATATTAAAAAAAGTCTAGAATCCAAAATTTAAAAAAATGACATTTTAACATTTGTATGGTGAGACCTGTTTTCGCTCCGCACAAGGCAATGTGGTTGACGTTATCACTCTATCTATATTTTCTTGAATACTCTATGCTTACTACAGTAAAGTACCTATCAGCATTATGCTGAGATTGGGCTCTTTTAGCCTCGTACAGGTATTCCGTGGTTTATTTTATTAGTTGTTACTCATGTGTTGTATCTACTAGTGCGAGTCCAGAATAAATGTCTTTTCTTTCTTTCTTTCTTTCTTATGTTACGTCGAATACTGCGCAAACTCAAAATGTTTACTCTGTCCTATATTATTGTGCTGTGTCACAATTTATTGCTGCCAAAATAAATTCTACTTTCTTTCCTTCTTTCAGATAGGCTTTATACAAGTGATAAGTGTTGAGTATTGCAGTATAAATACTGCATAATAAATACTTTTTCAAAGTACTGGCCACTATTTTTTTATTTTTTTTTAAGGATTTGAATTCTTTGTTAGGAATTTCGACACAGCTGATGAAAGAAAATTTGGCGTGTGTCAGAGTTGAGTTGTGTCTTCGCAGTGTGAAAAAAATTATGTTTTTTCCGCTAATCCTATTGTTATAAATAATAATAATACTGTATAATAGTTAATACTATTTATATGAGTTGAATTCGAACCGTACGGGTTTATATATTTCATAATTATTAGGCAAGGATAAGAATAAGATAACGAGTATTGGAATAAGAATACGAGTATTGGAAACATCTAAATTTTAAAAGGTATAAAAGAACCAAGCCGGGCTTCCGGTTTTGGGCTCCGGATTGTGGCTTCGGCTTTAGGCCCCAGGAAGAAATACCGAGGTTACGTCGAGTATTTCTTCCCATTCCACCACCACACGAGGGACTGAGGTTACGTCGGTTATTTTTCTTCTTCCCATTCCACCACCACACGAGGGACTGAGGTTACGTCGGTTAATTTTTCTTCTTCCCATTCCACCATCACACGAGGGACCGAGATTACGTCGGTTAATTTCTTCCCATTCCACCACCACGCGGAGGACCAGGACGGCTTCATAATATAATATATTGATAAGGCGTAATTGCTAGATTATTTTAAAAGGTATTGGCAGCATAATATATTATTTGAAAACTATATGTTTATAAATCCTATTGCAATTTGATCAATTTTAAATTTAAAAGAATACTGCGAAGCTTTTTTTATTTGTTTGTTTTTTTAAAAATTAACCTATATTTTTATTTTGTGTTGTGTTTTTTAAATTTGTGTTTGTGTTTTTTTTTCCCTTTAAATAATAATTATACTTATTCAGTATGTGAGAAAGTGTCTGATTTTTTATTTCTTTTCACTACAAAATGGCGCCCGAATAAAAAAGAAAACAAGTGAAGTGAAGTGAAGTGAAGTGATATTCAATTATTTTTTTTTTGTTTCGTTGGTATGTAGTGTTCGCTTGTTTTTTGCGAACAAATACAGAAGTTTCAGAAGCGTTGAAGACAAGATTTCAGAAGATTTAAATGAAATTGAATTTATTTAACTAGGAAAATATAAAATATATCAAAATATTTTGAATTTTATTTCTCCTCTTAATAAATATTAATCCCGTGTTTCATTTAACTTGTGCTAGCTACCTACTTCGAACCAGCGGTGCTCTGAAGTCTTTTAAAGGTAAGTTTTGCGCTAGAATTTGTCTTTTTGTCTAGTCTGATATTTCGCGGTGTTTTAGTTGTTAGGTTTGTTGTGCAGCCATTGTTTATTTATTTCTCTCAACGTTTAGGTCTAATTGTAGTTTTTTAGGTTTTGATTATTAGACAATATGGCGGAAGAAAATGTCTCAATTCATGAAACACCTCAACGACAAAGCCCTATTATTTCTAGACCACCTCCTATTCCGCCTAGGTCTTCTCAAGTTTCTATCAATTCTAATCCTTTTCAAAGCAAAACGGAGGATCAACCGCGACATTTCCATAAGCAGTTGTCTTTATCAAAATGGAAAATTAACTTCTCAGGAAGCACTTGTGTGCGTGAGTTTTTTACTAGCGTCGAAGAACAACAGTTTGCAGATGATCTTCCTGAATATTATATTGTAAAGCGTTTTCACGAACTTTTATCCGGTGCTGCATTAAAATATTTTCGGACTATTCGTTCTGCAGAATTATCATTTTTTGATTTAAAACGTTTATTTTTTAAGACATTTTGTGGATCAGATTTTGATTATAAAAGAGAGTTAGAAGTTCGTAATTTGAAACAAGAATTAAATCAATCTATTAGGGATTTCGTGATTCAGATTAATTATCTAAATAACACACTTAGCGAACCCATCATAGAACAAAAATTAATAGAGATAATAACCCACAACATGCATCCACGATATTTTCCTTGCCTTTCTATTCATAAGTTTACAGATATTGAAACACTCCTTGACACAGCTTCTCATTTCGAAAGTTATCTTCCTAGTCTTTCTAAAAAAGTTGTATCTATCGTTTCTAATGACTCACAATCATGTCCTAAGTGTAAGAAAAACGGACATTGTTATCGTTTTTGTTCTGAATTTCCAGGCATTCTTTGTTTTAAATGTCGTACACCTGGTGTGATTACTCGTGATTGCCCCAATTGCAATCCAACGAAAAATTTGATCCACCGACAACACGTAGCGTCTCGTAAAGTGTCGCCGGTGATAGCTTCTGACTCGTTGGATAATCGACCTTTTATTGAAATATTATTGCGTGGTCGTTTAGTTAAAGCCTTACTAGATTCAGGCGCGCAGATGTCACTTATTAGTGAATGTTTAACCCGTGATTTAGGGTTTTCTTTAAATTCTAACTCATGTCCCCGTGCTATTTCTGCTAATAACTCACCGATTGATATTTTGGGTACCGTTTCTTTTCCGGTAAAGTTCAATGGAACAACTTTTGTTCATGAGTTCTTGGTTGCACGTTCAATGACATCTTCTGTTATATTAGGGATAGAGTTTTGGAATAAATTTGGTTTAACTTCTATACTTAGCAATGCTTTTGATAAAAATATTAAAGGTAATATGTACATCTCTGCTAACAGCCCTTCTTCACCTCAAGTTTCTAGCATTAATGAAGTCCGTTACATTCATCCCCGTAATGAGTTACTTCCTGATCAAGAACAGAGTTTACAGACTGATCCATGTAAATTTGAGGTTATTAGAGATTTTCCAACTCCTACTACTGCTAAGTCTTTACGTGGTTTTATTGGAATGTGTTCCTATTATAGACGTTTTGTTGATGGTTTTTCTTCTATTATTGCTCCACTTACAGCTCTCATCGGAAAAAGAAAAGGCCGAGATCCTATTGGTTGGGATGAAGCAGCTGAACGTGCCTTTGTTAAATTGAAAGAGGCATTGATCAATACTCCTGTCATAGCTTGTCCAGATTTTACTAAACCATTCATCCTACAATGTGATGCATCTTCTGTTGGGCTTGGTTCCGTTCTTTCCCAGAAGATTGATGATGTTGAACATCCTATTGCTTATTACTCCCGTTTGTTTTCTAAGGCAGAGCGTAATTATAGTACCACTGAACGTGAATTACTCTCAGTACTCGATTCTATAAAACATTTCCGTTGTTACTTAGATGGAGTAAAGTTTTCAGTAATAACTGACCATATGGCTCTTAAGTGGCTTCTCACGCTAAATAATCCTTCTGGTCGTCTAGCTCGATGGGCTACTGTGATATCTCAATATACTTTTGATATCATTCATCGTAAGGGTACACATCATGTAGTTCCAGACGCCTTATCTAGGATTTTTGCGGATGCAGTTACTTTTGATCAGGGTGTCGAAAATACTAACGATAGATGGTATAAGAAAGTTTATTTAGGTGCTCGTGACACACCTCAGATGTTTCCAGCTTATGCTATTCAGAATGGTGTCCTTTTAAGACGCATGCCTATTACCAATCCGTTAAACTCTGACCCATGGCGGATTGTATTACCTGCTGAAAAGGTTCCACTCGCGATCTGGGAAGTACACAATAACCAACCTTCTATTCACCCTGGTGTTACCAAATCTTATCTTAAGATCAAAGAGATCTATTATTGGCTAAATATGTTTCGTGATGTTTCTGATACTATCAGTCGTTGTGAGGTTTGTAAAGCCTATAAAATTACAAACACTCAACCACGAGGTCAAATGTGTTACCCGAAAGACGTTTCGTTACCTTTACAGCTGATTTCTATCGATCTTATCGGACCTTTACCTATTGCTTATTATGGTTATAAGTACATTTTATCTATGGTAGACGTTTTTTCAAAATATGTTTGGCTCACTCCTCTTAAGAAGGTTGACTCTAATTCTGTTATTAAAGCTTTAGAGTCTGAAATATTCCTTAATTTTGGAGTGCCTCATGCTATTCTCTGTGACAACGCTACAGTTTTTCGTAGTACTCTATTTGTAGACTTTTTGAGATCCTATCATATTGATTCACCAATTTATACTCCTTATTATACTCCCCAAGCTAATACAGTAGAGCGTTATAATCAGAGTGTTGTAATTTGTTTAGGTATTTTAGTCGGCGAAAACCAGAGAAATTGGGCTAAAATGTTACCCAAGGTCAAACTTTACCTCAATTCTTGTATAAATTTAGCCACAGGCTTTACGCCTAATTTCCTGATGTTTGGTAGAGAAGTGTTAATGGACTCCACTCGTTCCACACGTGTCAATTGTCAGACTCGAAGTTCTAATTTAGCTGAGAGTCGGGCTCAACACGCGTCGAATCTATCTTCTCTCACTGAGGTCTATGCGAAGGTGGCCGATAATCTTTCAATGGCTTTCCTCCGTAACGCAAGGGCTTATAATAAGAACAGAGTTGAAGTTATCATTAACGTAGGAGATACTGTATGGAGACGGAACTTTTCCAGATCTTCTGGGGCTGATTATTTCTCCGGAAAGCTCGCACCTCGTTTTATAAAATGTCACGTTACTAGGGTTATTTCTAGAACCACTTATGTCCTCCAAGATTGTGATTCTGTTCATTCAGGGCAATATCATATTAAAGATATCCTTAAGTGATCCTTAACTCAGTATAACTACACGCTTTTACTCCCGTCAGGTTATGCAGACGAGTTTAATACACAACAAATAAATTATTGGCTACAACTTCCAAACATAACATATAATTTACATGTTATGCGTTGGGGCGTTATTTTTAGACTTAACTCTTTCTTATGTAACTAATTTTTCCAAAATTTTTGCTTAAATAAAAATTAATTTTCAGAAAAATATTACGACAATTTATTTCCTCCAAATAAAAGTTAAAACTATAACCGCGCGCTTTTGACATCTGACGTCTATTAGCAACGTGTCAGGGTTTGAGACCTGACTAGGGTTGGGACATAGTCGATTTTGGTTGTTAGGTGAGGTTTAGTGATGGGACATGTCGATAATTTTTTTGTCGATAATAGTTTTTTTAATCAAGTCAAGGTTCTCCTTTGTTATAGTCTAACCTCTTATATTTTATCAATACTTTGTTTTTTGTTAATCTCTCTTCTTTTATCTTAGTCTTTTGAAATCTTACTTCTTTATTTGTTTTCTTGTTCATCGTCGTGTTACAGGTCTGCTTATAGCTTGGACCACTTATGACTAATTTTTTTTTCCTCTCGTCTTGTGTCGATATTGGTGGACAGATGTTGTTTTTTTTTTGAACTGATGTCGCATTCTTCCACTTAGGAAGTTATTTTTTTTTTGTGGCCCGATGACATTTCCTTGTCTGAGGTTGTCCTCTCTTTCCTTTGACTGAGCTATTCATTTAGCTAAAGTTGTTTTGTTTTTTAGTCTAGTTAATACTTGTCTTAAGGGTTTCAAATGTTTAATTAGGTTATTCTTTTGCTTTTTTCTTTGATTTAGTTTTAGTTTCTCATCCTCTCCTTCTTTTTTTTTGTCGGAAAGAGGGTAATGCAGTATAAATACTGCATAATAAATACTTTTTCAAAGTACTGGCCACTATTTTTTTATTTTTTTTTAAGGATTTGAATTCTTTGTTAGGAATTTCGACACAGCTGATGAAAGAAAATTTGGCGTGTGTCAGAGTTGAGTTGTGTCTTCGCAGTGTGAAAAAAATTATGTTTTTTCCGCTAATCCTATTGTTATAAATAATAATAATACTGTATAATAGTTAATACTATTTATATGAGTTGAATTCGAACCGTACGGGTTTATATATTTCATAATTATTAGGCAAGGATAAGAATAAGATAACGAGTATTGGAATAAGAATACGAGTATTGGAAACATCTAAATTTTAAAAGGTATAAAAGAACCAAGCCGGGCTTCCGGTTTTGGGGTCCGGATTGTGGCTTCGGCTTTAGGCCCCAGGAAGAAATACCGAGGTTACGTCGAGTATTTCTTCCCATTCCACCACCACACGAGGGACTGAGGTTACGTCGGTTATTTTTCTTCTTCCCATTCCACCACCACACGAGGGACTGAGGTTACGTCGGTTAATTTTTCTTCTTCCCATTCCACCATCACACGAGGGACCGAGATTACGTCGGTTAATTTCTTCCCATTCCACCACCACGCGGAGGACCAGGACGGCTTCATAATATAATATATTGATAAGGCGTAATTGCTAGATTATTTTAAAAGGTATTGGCAGCATAATATATTATTTGAAAACTATATGTTTATAAATCCTATTGCAATTTGATCAATTTTAAATTTAAAAGAATACTGCGAAGCTTTTTTTATTTGTTTGTTTTTTTAAAAATTAACCTATATTTTTATTTTGTGTTGTGTTTTTTAAATTTGTGTTTGTGTTTTTTTTTCCCTTTAAATAATAATTATACTTATTCAGTATGTGAGAAAGTGTCTGATTTTTTATTTCTTTTCACTACAGTATGTAGTAGGTATCAACTGATACCCAGTATTAGATATCTGGCGAAGGATGACTTAAATAAATATTTAAACATTTATCTTATTGTCATAATAGCTTTTAGACTTCATTTTAGACTTGTAAATAGACTAGTTTAACCATAATTTCTCAACTTTTAACTTTATCTGGTCTTCTTCAAAGGCTTTTTTCTTTTGCATTATAATAATTATAACTTGTAAAATAATTGTTGTTGCATGCATAGTTGCACTTAGTGAGTAATAATGTAAACGAAAGAGCGGAGACACCTAACACAAGCATATACTTGCATAAAAGGTGATCTCTAAGACATATACGAAATGGCTATTGTGTAACTTAAATAAACCTTTTTAAAAAAACAAATTTCATATTAATTTGTTTCACATCTTTATCAAATAAAACTAATTTAACTTATTAACCAAAACTTTAAGAAGCTTCATCCGCATGTAATGTTTAAAATTGCAACTAGCGCTTAGATAGAGTTAAATAAAGTAGTACTTTAATAGTTTAGTAGATAATGAACATAACTCAACATAATAATAAAACGCTTAGCAAAAAAGAATTACAAGAAAAACTGCGTCAGATGTCTGCAAAACAAAACAAGTTAATCGATGGTATTGTTGCGAGATAGATAGGTACATAAATGTGAGCGGCATTTGGTCTAAACCATAAAGTTATAGGAAAAATGGAGACCACACTTCGAATACCTACTTGAAGCATAACCTATGTATCACTGTCTCGCTCTCTGTGGGCAGATCTCTCTTTCAGATAGCAATACTACAGTCCACACTAAAAAAAGAGGTCGGCCCACAGAGATTAAGATAGAGATACCTACGTAGGTATTTGACTCAAGCTGTTGTTCCAAGTGTGGCCTCCATTTTTACCTATAACTTCATGGTCTAAACCCTGTAAATGTCCTTTATTATTTTTCTATAATCTTTGAACACCAAGCGCAACCCATAAACAATAGAATTTTCGTTGTTTATTTCAAAACAAATATTACCTATTATTTTTCAGATCGTTTGATCCGACAAAAATCAAAAATAAGCAAGGCAAATCCATGTGGAAAGGGGAAAAAATTTTACATGAGGGAGATATCCCTATTTTGTCATGATATAGGAACCATGTTCAACAATGAAAATAAACATAGACGGAGGACGGAAAATAAAATTTGTCAAATAACTACACCTGACCCACACCAACCAGGTCCAAATAAATTACGCTACTCCGCTGGTACTGATACAGTGGATCGACCATGTTGCTGCACTCCAAGTGATTCGGGGTCAGATAGTTCTAGGGATCCTATTGTAACTATTACTCCAACTAAGCAATTTACGCATCTAATGCTTAAACCAGGTATGTTTAATAAATCAATTAAAAGAAGCTTTGAAAAATCTCTCAGGTGTGCTGGTTTCCTCACGATGTTTTCTTTCGTCGTTGTAGCAAGTGATAATGAATTATACACACATAAATCCGAAAAGTCAGAGGTACGTGCCTGGGTCTCAAACCTTTGAC
The DNA here is from genome assembly GCA_936450705.2 of Protodeltote pygarga. Classification (NCBI taxonomy): domain Eukaryota; kingdom Metazoa; phylum Arthropoda; class Insecta; order Lepidoptera; family Noctuidae; genus Protodeltote; species Protodeltote pygarga. The sequence goes on from OW388248.2 coordinate 19,651,501, forward strand.
TTAGCAGTCAAACCGCTACACTATTACTTCGTAACGTAAAGAAGCGATACTCACCTCCCCCCGCCAATGTATTGTCCTCGCATCTACCACCGCATCGAAATAGTAAAGAAAGGGTAAAGCAGAGCGAGAGCGCGACTTATGCTATCGCGTTGTCCTTTTCCCGCTCGCTCGTAGTAGTAGGTAGCATATATACGAACACGTTTCTATGACGTGACGGTGTGCTACTGCTAAGTGGGACAGAGAGCGCAATATCGCTGTACCGTTCCGATTATTTATGACCGAGTTTGCAAGGAGAAATTTTTTACTATAGGCTCCCGGATACAATCGCAATATACAACCAAGCAGAAGCAGCCAAATGTCTGTAGTCCGGGTGATTTTCAAAAATTTTCTACATTTTGCTGTGTGAAAACGTCCATCTGAATGTTGTCCTTGACTACAATCAATCAAATTATGACTTGAATGACTTTTCTCAAATTCAAGCAATCGATGCATTGTTTACACTGATCATCTTAACAAAATACGAAATAACGACTACAAGTGGTTTGAACGATTGATTGAACGTTAAATTTATATCTCTGCCTTACTCCTTACCTAACTATTAATAGGTACCAAATGCTATTTATTGATTAAATTATATAATACGCAACACTTCTTATGCAAGTCTACTTGCCCATATTTTTGCCACTCTACTATTTTTTTCTTTATTCACCATGACAATTTTTTTTTATTAGATCATGACGTCTGGACCGCTAAGCCAGAAAAGCACGTGAGCTTACAAGATGATCCACAAAGTTCAGAAGATTCATCAGAATGCAAATCTCACAATGGTCGAAAATCGCTAACATCAAAAGATTCACAAGTTTCGCCAAATTCACAAGATTCGCCAAATTCACAAGATTCGCCGAATTCTCAAGATTCGCCAAATTCACAAGATTCGCCAAATTCACAAGATTCGCCGAATTCTAAAGATTCACAAGATTCGCTGAATTCACAAGATTCACAAGATTCGCTGAATTCACAAGATTCACAAGATTCGCCGAATTCACAAGATTCGCCAAATTCACAAGATTCACAAAATACACAAAATTCGTCATGTTTAAAAGATTCAGATACTACGTCTGAGACACAAACATCACAAGAATCACAATCAACATCACACTCAAAATGGTCGAATCTGAAGACTTCTCAGAGGCCAGATATGATCTGCTTTACACCAGCATCCAAATCCAAATGTACTGGTGAAGGTGCACAAAAAGTATTTTACAAGAATCAAAGTTCTCGCGGAACTTACGTAAAAATACCAAACAAAAACAATTGTGAAAAAAAAAACAAAAGGACCTCCCCCTGCCCGGGGACGTGTGATTGTAATATAGAAAAGTTATTAGGCTTATTACAGAAACTATCCAGCTCTATGAAAGCTAATGGTAATACTTGGTTATTAAATTAATTTATTATAATAATCCTCCTCTCCTTATCTCCTATCTTCTTCTTCTTCTATCTATACTTATAAAACAGTACCGTGACTGACTGACTGACAGACAACGCACAGCCTAAACCGGTGGACTTAGAGACTTGAAATTTTAAGACAATATTCTTTAAGTACCCTGGGGGTGCACTAAGGAAGGATTTTTGGAAACTTCACCCCCAAGTAGGTAAAAAGGGGGATAAGAGTTTGTATGAAAGTCCGTCGTTTTTAAAGTTAAATGTACGAAACTTGGTATTCAGCTTTTCGGTTGATGAATGAAAGACGAGCATAGGTTATTTTTTTTAAATCTACCCTTGAGTGAGTAAAAAAGAGGGTAAAAATTTGTATGGAAAATTCGTTATTTTTTAAGTTACAGGTGTAAAAATTAGTATTAAGGTTATGCTCTAAAAATAAAAAAGACGTGTATAAAAAAAATTGGATTTTTTTCCCCCTAAGGAGATATAAAAGGGGACTAAAGTTTGTAGTTATGAAAATCCGTCATTAATCTTGAAAATTAGCTTTTCGGTTAACGAATAAGACGTGTTTTAGCATTTTGATAACTCTACCCATTAGGGGGAAAGGGGTGGAGGGGGGCGCGAATATTTTGTTTAAGAAATTCGGTATTAGTAAGAGACATGTAAGTGGCATAACTATGCAAGTATATCTCGATATTCAATCACTTTGGGGAGAAAATATACATAGAAGATAAAAGTTTGAATGAAATTCTGCCATTTTAAAAATTGAAGCCATGAAAATTAGTAGGTATACACGCGAACTGCTGAACCGATTTTCATGGTATTTGATTTGTTGGATTAGTCTCCGCCTATAATAGAAGAATCGAAAAAAAAGAGTAGGGTAGAGGTAGAGTAGGGTAGGGGTAGCGTAGGGTAGGAGTAGAGTAAGGTAGAGTAGGGTAGAGGTAGAGTAGGGTAGGGGTAGCGTAGGGTAGGGGTAGCGTAGGGTAGGGGTAGAGTAGGGTAGGGTAGGAGTAGTGTAGGGTAGGGTAGGGTAGGGGTAGAGAATGGTAGGGTAGGGTAGAGTAGCGTAGGGTAGTGTAGGGTAGGGTAGAAAAAGCGTAGAGGTAAAATAATCACGCGTACAAAGTCGCGCGGGGCAGCTAGTCATTTATAAGAATAAAAAGAGTATTTAGTCTATACTAATATTATAAACAGATAAACTTTGTATTTAAGTATGTCGGGGTAATCTCCGAAACTACCAAACCGATCCCAAAAATTCTTTCAAGCTACATTATCCCTGAGTGCTATAGACTATTTTATATTCTGAAAAAGATGGGTTTTCAGTAAGAAACAACAACATTTGTGAGAAAAAAATGGCAATCTGGCTGCTTTATCAACGTGCGTTTACGGGAAAATTTAATAGCAAGTAGCTAAGCTAGTAAGTAATAAAAAGAGTGAATAGGCATCTCAAAGGCAGATGAGGTGGATTTGTGATCATTCATATGCCTTTTTATTAATAATAAACCAAAAAAACATACCTTCCAAATTAAATAGGTGCTTCCTGTCCTGTATTTAAAAGCATAATTATAATAATAAGTCCTCTTCTAATATTATAGTATTTAGTAAGTAAAAAGTATATCTGCTCACGTCTACACATCAAGCTGTACAAAACCAGTATGAACTTACCTCGCATTGTATAGGCTCTTCGTACAAGAAGATGTCAACTTATAATGGAAATGTATAGCTTGATGTCGCACCTCCAATAAAATAGAGTAACAACTCAAAAACTTATAACTGTTCAACTTATTTCTTTGAAATTAAAATATCATGCATTTTTTTTAAATTAGTGAAGTTACAGATGTGACACTTTTTGAGAGTGTAAAGTGAGAAATGGCAATATTTTTTATTAAGAAAACACGTAATTGGAACTTTTCAAGTTATTAATGTATTTGATCGGAGGTGCGATGTGTAGCCGTGTGTACCAAGGCAAGAAAACCTTAGTCTATTTTCAAACTCTCTATTATTTATATATAGTTTATTTCTATCTCTATTTCTATTTCTTCCTTCCTTCCTTCCTTCTTACCTTTGTGATAACTTATTTTACTAATTCACCCCCGACGCAAAAAGAGGAGTGTTATGAGTTTGACGTGTGATAACAACTAATTTCACTTTTTTCGTAACTATGTGTTGTTGTAAAAAAAAAAGGAAAATATTTAAAACTAGGTACCCAAATCTAAGTTTCTTAAATCATTGGAGATTATCCAACTTATCCAGTTCCACAACGGCCTTTACGAAGAGAGTGGCAAACTTTTTAACCGACTTCAAAAATAGGGAAGGTTCTATGTTCGGCTGTATGTATTTTTTTTTTGTATGTTCATCGATTTCTCAGTCAATTGTGGACCGATTTTGAAAATTATTTTTGTTCGAAAGAACATATTTTCGAATTGGTTCCATAGAAATATTGTCATAATCTGATCATTAACTTACGAGATATGAAACGGATCTCCTCGTAGGATAATAGCATAATATTGCTTACAGCGTAACAAGTAATATTGCTTTTTTTATACACGCAGTCGATTTAAAATTAAAATAACTTTTCTACAAAAAATAATACTATTTCAGCTTCATTTGCTGGAGGATTGCAGCAACGGCAAACAGATTGTGTTGTAACAAAAACAGGAATGGGACCAAAGTCGGGTATGAGATCTCAAGGCAATACAACCATACTCAAATCTTCAGATATAGTTTTTGTACCAGCTACTCCAAAGATTTCAGTCATTCAACAAACTGGAAAAAAAATATCAAAAAATAAAACAAATTTCAAATCACTTAAATTAACTACACTTAAAACTACAATTAGTAAGTATTTATTGAAGATAAAAAAGATAAGGCCAGGTACTCCTGTTCCCGTCGGTCGCGTCCCCGATGCTCTTGTTCCCGCCTCTCCAGTCCCGAATAGTCATGCCCCCGACGCACCTGACCCCGTCAGTCGTGTCCTTGACCCTATTGTCTCTGCCGTTCGAATCCTCGATCCTCGTGCTCCCGACACTCCTGTACCCAAGGATTGTTTCCCCGATGCATCTTTTCCCATCGTGCCTTTCCCCAACGCTTTATTCCCCTACACTCCTTTCCCCGACGCTCCTGTGTCCATCGCATCCTACCCTAATTCTACTTTAGCTGGCGCACCTAGTCCTATTTCTCCAGACTGCATACCATGCGCCTCTAATGCTCCTGTTTATAGTACTCGTAAACCAAGCGCCCGTATATCTTTCGCTCATGACCTTACTACCCATGAACCAAAACTCCCTATCTTCAACCCTCATGTTGCTATCACTCGAGGACCCAACTTTCGTGACCCCATTGCTTTTAACCCTCCTAACATCGGAACTAATACCTTTAAAACCACTGGGTTCGAAACTGATGCCTTTAACCCCGCTGGCCTGGAAAGCTATGCCTATGACCCTACTGGCTTCGAAACCGATGCCTACACTGCTGGCTTCGAAAGCAATGTCTTTGACCCTACTGGACACATACTTGATGACTCCGTGACTAATTTAATAAGAAGCAAGTGTGAGCTTAGAACCCACACCTCTGAAGGATATAGCCCTGTCGGATATTATACACAATATAAGGAGTTAGACGACCCAGGTCCAAGATATTTTTTAAACCAAACGAGCGCTCAAACACCACAAAACCTGCAAACAGAAAACGCGTTGCTCTACAAATCTGAACTTGGTGATTTTCCCAAAAGCAGTAAAACGCCTAAAACAAAAACTGAGAACCCAGGAGGGGAAACGAGTCCAAAGAATAATAAACAGCCAAAAGTAAAACCATCAAAACAAGTACTAACAACAAGTACAAAAAAGAAATATTTTTTTAAGAAATCACTGGAAGAAGAATTTAAGAAGCTCAGATCGAAAAAAATAAAAACTAAAAAAGTATCTCAGTCTACTGAATCTCGTTCTATGGAACACATTGTACCGAGCACATTGCGAAGCACAGAGATTAAAGATGAAACTCCTAATAAAGACGTAATAAATACACCTAATGATGACTGTAGACCTACTTGTAGATGGGTAGACCCAGAAAAAAAGAAGAGGTTAATGTTGGAAATGACAGCAAAGTCGGAATGTTACTCAGGATTCATAGCTTCTAAAAAGAAAACCGAACAATTAGAAGAAATCGAATTAGATTTCGAAGAAGCCGTTAAGTACTATGTAAAAATGAATCCAGAGAAATTCCAAGACCTACTCAAAGAAGTTGACTCTTTTAAGGAAAAGAGAAACGAGAAAAAAAATGAAAAAGAGCCACAGAGCCAAACCGAAACAGTGCCGTGCAAATGTTCTTATGGGCCCATCCCCCCACCGATTTCAGGCACAACCATCGATACATCTGAAGAATACGACCCTTGCAATGGATTATTGCTTCGTATGAGTGCTAAAAAATCACAGTCACCGTGCCCCAAGGAGATCTGCTGCATTAATAATATTATGACCCTAGGGTATTACTCATCATGGTGAAAAGTACGGATTGAAGTTGTTTGTTTTTAGGAAATAATGTACAATACGAATTTCGTAAAAGTTTGGTGAACCCTTTTGCAATAAATGTTTTAAAATAATCTACGTAACTTTAATTATAACAATTCTTATAGTAAGACTAAAGAAGTCTTCATTGTTCTTCTTTGTCTGTTCGATTATCGTCTATCAGTCAGGACTCAGGATATATGTTGTGCTTTGAAATTCACAAGGCTTAAATCATTAGGATACGAAAATCTTAATATTTCGCATTAATATTACAAATTGTCTTATTTAAAATATCACCTAGCTTTTAAAATTAAAATGAAATTACGTTTAGGTAATAATAAATATTGAACAAAATTATTTTCATCATATTTGCTCATAAAAAGGTATTGTAAAGTCACTCAAGTGGTACCTACGACAATTACGAACGTCGGGCCATTATATCTTTTGCCTGCGGCTCGGGCTTTGAATGCCCCTTGATAGTAATTGTGTACTTACCGCTTTTGTATCACAATTTATGTAAGTACTATTATTTAATGTGGCTAAATGCGCATTGACTGCCAAAATTCTTGTTAAATTTACAAGATAGATACGCACGCGCAGTAGGCGTGTGCGGTACGAACCCGCCATCTTTATGTTTTATCTGCAAATACATATACCTATAAAGTTTATTGTTTATTTCCTTGCAAATATCATGAAAAGCATTTTATGTCACTCGGGCGGTTCGACAATTACTCAATTACTAACGTTGGGCCGTTATATCTCTCGCCTGCTCGGGATTTGAGTGTTCCTTCGATTGTAATTTTGTACTTACCGCCCTGCCCCTGCTCGACTATGTCCAATTATTATGCCATGTTATGCAAACCTAACCTTAAGTAGGTACGTGACGCGCGTACGTACGTAAAGTGTTTTTATTAATTTCTCCATCCACATAGGCATGCTGAGAGTAATGGAAACTATTGTCTTCTACGATAGCTAATCTCTGACATTCCTAAATTACAGCGTTTTGCAGTACTGTTGCTGAATATGAAATTTTTAATTTTATTTTTAGTTTCAGTAGGTCCCAGATGTTTTTTATCCGATTCAAATCGGGTGAACTCGCCGGCCACTCCATAACTGTGATATTTATATTGATTTGAAAGAATTCTGCACTTATCACTAAACAATAGGTACTTTGCCGTTTACCCCATTGGCCAATGTTTCGAAAGTAAATGTTGTACAATGACGTACCTTATGTTTTGAAGCTTTTGCGGGCACCAATTCCTAAACCAGAACCAACTTCTTTCAATATTCTTTGTAGCACACTCTGCTACACCTCGAACTTCCTAATTCCAATCTCACATTAATCAGATTAATAAGCTACAGACTCTTAACAGATGGTATGCATTACCGTAGGTATCGTTTTCATAAAATAGAAAGTGGTACAAGTGGAGTATTTAACAACAGTTAACTATGACAAATATTAACATACATATCGAGGGGTGAATAGCTATTTGTTATAAGCGACATTTTATGAATTTTATAGATTAAAAACTTCGAAAGATCGTTATAAAAGATACTGCTCATACTTTATACGCGGGTGGGATACATTCTATAAGTATATTGCAAAAAAATCCCTTGATATTTTGGTAAGTATAACTTTTTGTTTTTAAATCAGCTAGGTATAGGGTCTAAAATGAATGTCGCTTAATAATTTATTTTATTGCCTTTTGCGCCAACATTGTTAGCATGCAAAATGGTTTGAGTGATTAAATATAATTATAGTAAAATTATTCAACATTACTCAATGAATACGGACAAATTATGTAATTTTACTACCAATGGGGTTTTTAATCAAATGCAATATTAATAACGAGATGTGCAAGTTTCCTGAAGCGACGATGTAAACATTCTTAATGAGTACATAGTCTTTCCAAACTATTTTATAAAACCACAGTAAGTGCAAATACTTATAGATATACAAGTCAGCAATCAAGTATTTGTACTTACTAAAGTTATTAAGTTGCACTAAAACTTAAGTGGGCGTCCTTTTTTCGTTAGAAAAAAAAACTTGTGTAAATTAAAAAAATAATTAAATAAAGAACTATTGTTGAAGCTTCAAACAGAATGCAAAACAATTGTGGCAAAAGCGGTTGAAAAAACATGCTCTGTTGAATTTACCCGATGGCAAATTAGTTAAAGCGACATTGCATTGTGATACTCGCCGAAAGTAAAATGTAGAAAAAGACTTTTTATTAACAATCTGATATAATATCTAAAAAGGCTTTATCTGCCATTGCAAATTTGATGTTGGCTTATTCGACGCAGAAATTGCTGTTTCGAAATAATTATGTAGATATACGCAATATCATCGGAAATGTCGCTTCAAACAAATAGCCCTCCATGCCACAATTTGCTTTTCTTTAAAAAGGCGATTATTTCAGGTAAAGCAGACTGTTCCATTCGTGCTGATCGGGAGAAAAAGACGGTACAAAAACCCCTGTGCCCAAGCCAAAAAGCCAAGGTGGCTGGTTCAAGAATTAAGCTAGAAGTAGAATTGAGGTCTACAGGCATCATAACCGATATTAAAGCCTCACAAATAATTTCAGCCCAACATGCCCAAACAATGACTTCAGACTTTTATGAAACTGTTGGTGAAATATCTCAAAATAATGCTTCGAAATCAGTTTTAGCCATTATATCAAAATGCAGTAAAAATATCTGTAGATTGTTAAATAATAAACCGGAAGCACCTGTTCTTTACTCTGATCCCGTCACCGCTGAACAAGATGCCGTTGAGTGTAAAGGCCTTGAACATGCTAACACTACAGGTATTGCCCCCAATAACGAGAACAAAACAGGCATTGTGAACAAACACCCCAAAGTCGTGATGACCCTTGATTTCAGCTCCTGTGACTCTGATATATTTAAAAATAGTTTGGACACTCAAACTCAACAAAACCTCCAGCAAATCATCAAGTCAGCAATCAAGTGCGTCCAACCTAAAAAGGACAATAAAGAAGCGTGTCCCTTGGATTCAAAGAGAAAGGTCAAAGAAAGCCTTTCCAACAAAGAAAGCAAGGACAAGAAATGTGGTTTTCAGCCAGCTTTCAATAAGCAAAAAGCTGGGCCAGCCAATGAATGTCATATGAAACAAAAAACCACTCAAACTCAACAAAAGCTTCAGAAAATCATCAAGTCAGCAATCAAGTGCATCCAACCTAAAAAGGACAATATTGAAGCGTGTCCCTTGGATTCAAAGAGAAAGGTCAAAGAAAGCCTTTCCAACAAAGAAAGCAAGGACAAAAAATGTGGTTTTCAGCCAGCTTTCAATAAGCAAAAAGCTGGGCCAGCCAATGAATGTCATATGAAACAAAAAACGTTTGTAACTCGATCAACTTCTGAAATCAAACTGAAGGATGAATCTGACCCAGAAAATGCACCACATTTGTATGAAAATTGTGGGGGCCCAAGTTGTGCAGCGCTTATCCCAGAGCCTTTAATGAGATGGCGGTCATGTATGGCCAGAATAAATTCGGGATTCAAATTTATTACAAGAAAAAAGCTACCTGAAGTCAAGATTGAATATGATTTAGAAGAAATCATTAAGCGCTTTGCTCAAATTAATCCAATAAAATTTTATGAGTTAATGGAACAGAACAAACTAGAAGAAGAATGTATAACAAATGAAAAAATGAAAAATACTAATGAAGATAACACTGATACTGAAGATGAGAATGAGGAAGATGAGAAGGGTGTGGAAGATGAGGAGGATGAGGAAGATAAGGAAGGATTAAAGGTTCATCTTGAGGGTAAGTGCTGTGCCGCACATCGCAAAAAAAGACATGGCAAATGTACCTAAGTGCTATTAAGATTAGGATATTTCACTTACATTATGGTACAATCTTCAATTAAGACTTACAGTTTCTAATTATTCTTTGTGTATTTTTTATAACATTCCCATTGTTTGTCTTTTTTTTTTGGTAACTTGATTTGTAATAAATGTTTTTTTTTAAATTAATTAATTATTATAGTAGTTGAGCACTCGACAGCACAGCGACAGATAAGCAAAGCGCAACGTCAGCCATTCTATGGTCAGACAGTTTTAGTGTCTTTTGCCTTAGGCGATGCTCAGCAGCAACAGGGACTCTGGAATTGTACCAGGATAGGCGGAACGTCAGAGCACCTCTGCTTATCCCTTCGGCGGTATGTAAACTATTCATAGATGTTAAATGACTCAACTTATGCGGTCATTCCAGCTTGGAACCAAGTTCACTGTTGACGATCCTTCCCGATCGTTCACACCTCGTGACATCGTAACACCTAGTACAAGACAAGATCTAGAAAATATTTGTACATACAGTGTGTTTCATAAGAACGTGACCGGCAAAAAAAAATTTTTTTAGTGATTTTTGCAAAACAAAAAATACCAACAGGTAGCCCTATATTTTGCCTAAGATGCTAATGAAACACAATATAAGGTTTTGCATTCGTTTCGTTCAGAGCGCAAGTTTCCCGAGATGAGTACCGCGTATCCTTCCAGTTTCGATGCAGTGTTTCTTTGTATGCATACCCCTTTGGTCCTACAACCTAAAATGTCGCGTGATCGGGCTGCAATGTATTTGAAGAAATCTAAGACGTTCCTAATCAAGTTGGTCAACCGATATTTAGAAGCTTAACACGCCGATAACTTACCAGAACGAGGTGAAACGTGGAGGACGACACTCATCAAGAAAAAACGGATTCTGCAACTGTTTTAAAAAATCTACGTCTATTTTTGCGATCTGCACATGAAGAATTAATGAAAAAAGAATAAACTATATCTCTAGCTATAATTATAAGATGTTTAGCTGAGATTAAGTTGAAATACCGAAGCATAGTGAAGAAACCGCTCCTTTCAGAAAAGCACGTGGAAAAAATGATGGGCTGGGCGCGACACAACAAAGACCATGACTGGACCAAGATTATATTTTCAGACGAAGCTTCATTTTGGGCAAGTAATATCTTACCTCGTGTTTGGTCTACTAGTGATACTAAACTTGTCGAACGTACTGTCAAACACCCAATAAAGGTGCATTTTTGAAGATGCTACTCAAAAAGAAGATTTGGCAATTTGTGGTTGTTTACTGACTCTCCGAATGCTTTGAAGATAAACCTAATATACCTAAAAGCATCGTTGCTCTCTGCCAAAAGGCTGTTTCCAAGGCCAAATGAATAATGACTATTATAAGATGACAACGACCCCAAACACTGATGAAGTCTGGGCACCGCCTAGAACCAAGAAAATGGCACGCAGGTCTTGGACTGTCCCTCACAATCGCCTAAAGCAAATCCAATTAAAAACATTTAGGCGTTGATGTAGCTTAAACTTCAAAGGAAAAAACCGCCTTACCCCCGCCGAGCTTACTCGCAATATAAACTTCATATGAAGGTCATCATCCCCTGATTACACTAAAAAATTAGTCAAAAATAATCATCGAAGAAGCTAGGCCATTTTTAATAACAGAGAAGACTGGACAAATTATTTATAATAAAGCATCTAAGTACACATGATGAACTACGTGTTTAATTATTTATCAAGCCATAGACTTAATTTTTTTTATTAATTTTGCCGGTCACGCTCTTGTGTTACAAAGTGTATATTATTGTATCAAAATGTAAATAAACACTTTATTACTTCCTAAATAGAGCACATATTATCTAGAAAATTGATTTTAACCCGACTTTCAAAAGGAGCGCTTTTTACATCGCTGCCATGGTTTAGAATTGCTTTTATCGACGTATACGTTATACTAGGATCTCATAAAACTTAAAGGGAAAACTTTTGGATGATATGCCCTTTTTATAAGTGGTTGAAATACTTCTCACGACACCTAAGTACTCGGCCTCTAAGAAGTATTCGTTCAGAGTAAATTATTGTATGTAGATGTAATAAAATAGATAGATCTGCTGCAGTTTGTAGTGCCGCTTCTTCTTTTCAGCAATAGCACTAGGAAGTGGTGATGGGTGGGCGTTTTGTGGATGCAGTTTATGTAGGTACCTAAAGAAAGCTGGCGATTTTCATGATGTTTTTTCCTTGTTATGAGTAGCAAGTGCAAGTGTAGAGTGCAAGAGTTTTGATAGCTTAGTGGTATGACCGTTGACTGGCAAGTCAGAGGTCTCAGGTTCGAACCCAGTGCGCGCCCTCTGACTTTTCGTAAGTTATGTACGTATTATAAATTAATTATCACTTACTCCCCGTGCCTCGGATAGCACGTAAAAGCCGTTGGTCTTGCGCCTGATCTCTCTCCAGTCGTGTCGGATTGCCGTCCCATAGGAGTATCGTACTATGAGAGCGAGGGAATAGAGAGTGCACCTGTGTTTGCGCACACACTTGTGCACTATAATATCTCCTGCGTAGTCGGCAAATCTCCGTTGAGATTGGCCGCTGTGACCGAAATTGCATTAGATAGTATTGTATTGAGTGAATTTAGAGGGTTTTGTACATAATAACAGAACTTAACAGTGTTCAGACAGACTTCAGAGAACTTTGGCCAGCCGCGCGTTTTATTTTTATTAGGACTACACCTGCCACGGACGGTCCGTAGATGTTTGACCTACCACTGCCTACACCATGCCTTAGTTAACGAACTACTACTACCAACTAACTAACTACTCATTCCTATAGACGAAAATCATCATCATCATCCTCCTAACCTTATTATTCCCAAACTTTGTTAGGGTCGGCTTTAATCTGACCAGATGCAGCTGAAGCGACTGCCTAACCTATCTCTGCGACCCAAAGGGATTCGATTATCTAAAGTTACATCATTTATTAAGATTTTAGATTTAATGCCAACGAAAATTTACACTGAACTGGGCTATGAACAGAGAGGAATGGAAAGAGGGGAGGAAGGCCTTTGCCCTGCAGTGAGAAAATTTTGGTTAATAATAATAATACGAAAATTTATATTTGTTCACAACGAAATATAAAATAATTAGGTATAACTCTAGGGGACAGAAAGGAGCAGCCCCGTCGCCCGATCTGCAACAGGCCCGAGCAGGTGGCGCGCTGTGTTACGCGCACGCCTCTCATGACGATTGTGGGAGTGGGACTCGCCTGGGCGGGTGAGTCGAAACCTGGCGGGGGTACGGTATGATTACAAGATTAACTTTAGTCGCCGACAATACGTGCGTCTGGTGGTCTGAAAGCGAGCTAAAAAGAGCCTGGTCCAACTACTTGCCTTTTTATAAGCACAGGATACCCCAGCTTCCCCTGGGATTGCCCCTCGGACCTGTCTCTCTGTTTACCCTTCAACTACCGCGTTGCAATCAACAACTTTTTTCACATTAGATAAAAATTTAAATATAATAGAAATAGATAGAAATTAAAACAAATACAAATTCTTGGAATCTAGAAAAAGTTCCCGCGCAAAAGTTTATGAGCCCCGCCGACACGGAGTGTGAACAGCTGTTCTCAGCATATTTTATGTATCATGTGTCACTTGACTCGGACGGCACATATCTTAGAGGAAAAATTTTGCCTTTGTCAAGCATTTATATTGTATAAGAAAATACAATAAATACAAATGAATAAAACGCAAAATCAGTGGTAATTTAATATAAAATTACAATAAAAATAGACCTACTCCTGCAAAATAGTGCGATTCTGTCGCTAACAATAATTATTAACCTACTCTAAACTAAATTAAAAATAAAAACTTGTTATAAAAGTAATTGTAACATTCCCAAAACGCCGGCGACATTGCCACGTTGGATGGCAATGCTGAGCCTTTGAGCTAGGTACGAATAAGCCAGCATTTTGAGGTATGTGAATACCTACTAAAATAATTTATAATTTTTATTAATTTTATTTGATAAGAAAGTTGTCATAGAAATATTAACGTATCGTACGGCGTCTTGTAATTATTGTAGCATAAGAAGTTCGCCAGTGGCGCCCCCAACTTTTGCAGACTCTTTTTTGCCAACTGTGCTACTTATTATCACAGACATGTAACTTGTACAAGTAAGTAAGTTGTAAGTGCTTATTACATGACGTTAGCGCCATCTATCTTGGAAAAAAATATTGCGCTTGACATTACTTTTTCTTAAATGCTTCGCTTCGTGACTTTTTCCGACTTTTACTACCACTTCACTGTCACTACCTTAGAGGAAACCTTTTTCTGGTCACTACCAACGAATGACCAACGATCACTACCATTCTCTTCTTTTGAATGGCATGTGCACAGCCCTCAGAGTTTAATTATTTAAGGCACAGCCCTCAGCGTTTAATTATTAAAGGCACAGCCCCAGCCCCCAAGTCCGTAAGTACAGCTTGGCAAAGAAGAGTCTGGAAAAATTGGGAGCGCCGCTGGCGTACTTTTCACACTACAATTCATAATTACAAGTTATTTAGTGCTTACATATTTCTATGACGAGTTTTTTGTCATTAATTATAATCAAATTAATCATTTTTATGTTATTTTAGTACTCACAAACTTAGTTTTTAAGATTTTTATTTTTAGTTCCAGCTGTCACCGCCTCAGACTCTTTTTTGCCAAGCTGTATAGTCGGAATGAAAAACTGGGTGGTTTTCTTTTTAATTAGGTACTTGAAATATTAAAAATCACTGCAAAAAATTGTGTGAAGCGGTGATAGCTGGAACTAAAAATAAAAATATTTTTGTGAGTAGGTACTAAAATAACGTAAAAGTGATTCACTTGATTAATTATATTTGATGACAAAAAATCGTTATTCTTCTTCTTATCGTGTGGTTGATGAACAACCTAGTGTCAGAGTTTAAACCGCCCGTAGGCCTCTGACATAGCTTTACACACCATTGAAAAATCTCTCAGATGTGCTGGTTTCATCACGATGTTTTCCTTCACCGTTTTAGCAACTGGTAATTAATTTATAATACGCACATAACTTACGAAAAGTCAGAGGTGCGCGCCTTGGTATCAAACTCGAGACCTCTGACTTATCAGTCGACGGTCCTAGGCTATCAATGCTGTAAAATAAAATCGTTTTAAAAATAATGTAAACCAAATAACTTGAGAAGTGCGCTAGTGGCGCCCCTAATTTTTACAGACTCTTTTTTGCCAAACTGCATTGTGATGTTATTTGTGATTGTGTGTAAAATATTTTGAATAAAAAAATAAAACTTCCATTGAGTAAGTTATACAAAGTATGTGAAGATAGAAATAATGGATGGAAGGGATATATAATAATTATAAAAATCTATTCTCATACTATTTCTGTGTCCTTTGTTTCAATTATGAACCTATTGTATAAGTTTTTGCACTATCAACAAACAAAATATGATCTATTTCATAATTATTATGGATTGAGTAGGTACTGATGAGATACATTTACCTATTTCAATTTAAAAGGCCTCATTATTTATAAATAAATATTTATACATTTTTATAAATTAATATTTTTATATTTTGTACATTGTCCAATTTTCAGAAAAAAAAATGTGGTCACCGTATTAAACAGGGACTCCGTAGATTTTAAGTAGTTCTCTTTCTAGACCTATATTTTGGCACATGTCAGCACCCCTCGTCATAATTGTAAAAACATCTCCTTGCGAGCCTGCGAGTTAATGAATAGGTACTTTAGACTTATTTTTAATTTTATAAATTAATTGTTTTGTTCCCTAAGATGGATCTCGGTACTTTTAATACATACCAGCTTTTAACATAATTTGAAAAATTTGATATTACAAATACCGTAAAGAATTATTGAACCGGTTTCTCACGTATCGTAGTTTATTATTCTCTTCTCAGTACCTACCTAATGCCTTGATTGATGAATAATGATGCTTTCATCACGACCACATCACTAGTAGTAGTAAGCTCTAATAACTTTTGTCGTGCAGACCTTGTGTGTGACAGACATTTTTTAAACATTATTTTTAAACATTTGTTTCTTCTTCAATATGAGTAAGTATACAATTAATAAATTTCTCTTATTTACGTTTTTAGTCATTTGTTAAGAGTAAACATTGTAATCTTTTGATAACATTGCACGTGTCGATGTGTCTGAAAGTCATTTGTCGAATCCGGATGAATTATGTTTTATTCATAATTTCTTTATATACGCAAATCGGTCCCTAAAAGGTAATAAGTTATGTACCTTTTGGTTTTACGTGCAATTGATTCACGTTATTCTTTGTACTTTCATCCGATTATAATTTTTTTATTCTATCTAACGGTTTTTATATTCTTTGTTGTATCATGTATAACTATCAAAGATGCCTACCATGTATTACCTACGTTCTTGGCCGGACGCTGCCAATATATTTATTTATACAGCGAATTACAAATAGTGTTGTTATCAAGAACATAAATTTATTAATTCACAGTAATTATACACTATACACTTATTTTTGTATATTATTCTGATGCTTTGAACACAAGTAGGTAGGTATTTTGAAATCTGTGAAGTCATTGCTTGGAGTTCATACTCAAGACGAATTAAAGAATAAGATATACTATTGTGAAATTAAGTAGGTACTAATGAAAACAAGCCATGTATGATTTATTTACAACATTTCATAGTCCCATTGTTTCTGAGTACCATTCTAGTATTTGTTAAGTGCATATCATCCAATTTATTTTTTCTTACTTGGTAGATAGTGCACATAATCTTGGCAAATCATTTATAAAATAAAAATCTGATATAAAAAATTGAGCAAATGCTTTAAAAATCAAATTTTAAATACAGTTTATTAAATATTATATTACCAAAACAACCAAGTTATACAGGCTTATGGGTGGTTCAGAATTAGGTTGCTCTGCAACCACTGTACAATACAAACAAGATGCTGAGCTATGCTGAGCGACTTCAAAGCTGTGCTGCATGTTGTAATTTGTTTTCAAGGGTTCCATTTGTCATTTATTACTCATAGACTATCAAAGCTGACACTAAAAAAGCTATCTGAGTAGTTGAAGTACAGGCTACTGACATAAAACAGATAAAAAAGTATTGAAAGAGCTTGCTCTAAGGATAGAGAAAACTCTTAATATTTTTAGGCATATTACTTTTTACTAGCATATTTTTTTAGGCTTATCTAAAAATATGAAAGAAATCCATACTGTTTGTCTCCAAAGTCAGTGAAATAAAAAGAAAGAAATAGTTCTTAGTATATGTAGGTACAGTATACGTACATACATACGTATAATAGACATACTTTCCAAGAAAAATAAAATAAAAGTTCCAGAAATATACAGTTTCCATTTCCAGTAAACAGAACAGGTACTATGTGTGGCCAACTAGCAGTTAGCCAGGTTTTTAACAGTCATGTATCAAGATTAGTCAATGATCAGTTTTAATATCAATTTGAATGTTTCACATCACCTATTGTTACATTTATCATCATCATTTATTTAAGAGCTACATTCTTTTTGATGCAGTTTCTTCCAGCTCTCCCTATCAAGAGGCTATTGTTACATTATCGAAGTAAAAAAGTGTTGAGTCTTTTTAAATTAGCCCTTGTTCTTATTGAATTAGCCCTGACACAGGACACACCTCGAAAGCACTCAAAGTAGGAAAATAAAAGAGTAGGGCAGGTACAGTCACAAACAAAATTATGTATACATTTGGTGGAATTTAAGTGATTATCTTCTATACTTTGTATACTTTATTTTCTATTATTTTGTTTATGACTGTACATGTGTCTCGACAATACTTTTTGCTTTTAAAAATGTTAAATTAAACATGAAATGATCATACATTCATACCACATACCTGGTTACTCTCTGTATTTGTACCATGGCATTTTGTATTTCTTTTTAAATGACAAATAATTTTACATTGATTATTGTTACTTTTCATCATTCTTGCTGTTAAAAATGGCTTTCTTACATCAGAAAAGCGAAAAGTAAATCTAAAATCGGCCCTGAAATCTATACTTATAAAACAGTACTGTGACTGACTGACAGACAACGCACAATCTAAACCGGTGGACCTTGAAAGGTGGAGAAAGTCTGTATAGGAAATCTGGTATTAGTAAGAGATATTAAAATAACACTATTTATGAAAGGATAGGTACTTCAATATTTGATTACTATGGGGAGAAATTATAAAAGTATGAATAAAAGTCTGCCATTTTTAAAGCTGAAGTCATGAAAATGGGGATCATGGGGGTTATGTCACAGTCGAGAGACTAAAAACCACACGCTGTTACTCCACGAACCTCTGGGCGGAAATACGGCTTTCGCTTGCTCATTCACTGTACCCTATATCAAAGATCACCAATTAGTTTGATTGCCCCCAATCCTGTTTTAAAAACCATAAAAATCGATTTGGGTCCGCTCGGGAAATGATGGCTTGGCTGTCAACCAAGCTTTAAAAGGTCAATTTTTTTTTTCCTAACTATAAAATAAAATTAAAAGACAAATAGTCATTGACTTTCCGTCAAGGTCCGCAAAAATAAAATGGCAATTTGTTGACCCTTGATTTAAATAGGTATTCCAAAAAATGGCTGCCCGCAGCCATTCTGATTTTTTTTTCTAAGTGGCGACACACGGTGATGCTAATTTACATAGATAGACGATTATTAAACAATTTAAAAAAATTACAACACATTTCCTATTAAATATACGAAAACATTGGCAATCATTCAAAATTAACTATAATTACGTGTTTATATGCGTTAGATTGTATTCAAATAACATTTCTCACGTGATTTTCTGATTTAGTAGAAAATTTAAAAATCAGCATCATGATGCCCTAAAGTGTTACGTCGTCGCTGAGATACCTATTTGGAGTTAAAGATCTCCAAATGAGAAAGATTACCTACCTCAGTAATAAGTTAAAGTTGGTTTACTCTCGTCTAATAATTAAATCGCCCGAGAACTATTATGTGAATACAGTCTAATGCATATAAAGATATAATTAGTTTATTTTGAATTAATTAAATTATTATCTCCAAATATCTCAGTAACGTGATACTTTTAGGACATCATGTTGCTGACATTTTTGTCATTCTTCAGATGTAATTATTTAAAGTTGGATTTTGGAGGCATCATATTATGTCTCTGTCAACATTTTCATGTATTATCCCTGCTTTACAATATTCTTAATCCTGCAACCCTGTCTATTGAGCAGCAAATTCCTTCATGGCATGCATGGGTCGAGATGCCAGTGCATTCCACTAAATTCCTAGATAATTCGTCAAGCCCTAAGATTGTGGAATACCTGTGTCGGTCAGGCAAGATTTATATAAATACACATACAATTATTTATTACTGCATTATAATGTACAATAGGATTATAGAAATAAATTATTATAAGTATGATAAGTGTATTCTATGGTAAGAATGTATTTAGTATATTCTACGCCTACTTACCCGGTATTTTCTTACATGCAAAGGTTTTCTAGAAGACATCACTTGTAGGGATGAGACCGCACGTTGTGTATCGAGATATAAACGGTATACACTCTGTATAAGGTACCCTGTATATTATGATATCACATATTATGGTTGCCTTTTTAACAGTACGCAACTACTCTATTAATTGTTGAAAGTTTCTAAAGGTATAATGAAGAATATTTTATTCTATTCTTTTTTTTTCTCCATAGTACCACGAAGCAGCATGACGAAAGATGGCAAGCTTCTGCCGTACCGGAACCTGGCCCCGCGCAACAACCGCGCCAACAAGAAGAAGCCGAAAAAGCACGTGTCTGAAGATGAAGAGAGCGACGACTCCACCGTAGAAGAACCGCAGACAGAAGAACAGCGGACTCCGTCTCCTATGCTTGAAGAACCCACGGTGAAATTGCCTGAGGTACGTACACGCTGCGGAAAAATAGTAGCTCGTGTTGACTTCAAAGACGTGGTTAGCTGGTGAGACACCAACAATAAAAAATTGTTAAGTTTATGAAGATATCAGCCCAATAAATAAAGTAGGTACGGTATTCTATAGTTCATACCTCCGAGAGAAGGGCTACGAACGACACTACCTTCGTAACAAAAAAAAATTCTTACTGTCCGCAACAAGTCGACGTGGCAATATTAGTGATGTGACGCCACACCAGGTAGTCAATATCGATTTTTTAAAATTTTACTAATTAATTAATTAAATAGGCTTTTGTTAATACTTTAATTTTCATGGATATATCACCTTTTTTTTCTAATGAACAGAATATATTATAGTAACAAATAGGTAGAATCTTCTGCGTCAATGGTTTCTCCTACTATGTATAATAAAATCTTCCATTCAATTACCGTGATAGAACAGCAATGATTGTTGCTTTGGGTAGGAGGTTGCAGGGGGCAAAGGGCCTTTTACCCAAAGCAAAAATTTCAGTTTGATTGGAACAAGTTTACGTACATAAAAATTGCCTAAACAAAAATTTATTTCAAGCAATTCTTGTGAATAAAAACATTTTCCGATCAAACTGATAGTTTGTTGAATGTTATTCTCCTTAACTTGATTTTTCGCGATTTTTCGTAACTATTTCCAGTATCCATGATAGGGCGAGGGCAATAGGCGCTTTATTGTGGCTTCCGTCTGACAGAAACTCTCGAAATATCCATCCATGAAACCAATCTCATTGTAATGACATAATCAATGAATGACAAGCATAACCTAGTTTTGTTTCATCAGGAGGTGCTACGCGCTCTTTACAAAACCCCCGGTGTGCTGATGATCGCCGGCCTCGTGTCCTGGGACCTCGTGGCTCGTCGTGAAAATAATCCTACCAAACGCACTCATCCTAACCTTTATACTTTTCACAAATTTACCGACCGCAAGGTAAGCATTTCTTAATCATACTTTTAACCCCTGATTGCCAACTATGTCTTGCTACTCGTATAATATTGCTAAATATTTATGTCATCTTATTGCCTAATTAAACAGTATAAATTCTATTGTCATTTATATTGGATTCAACATTTTTTTTCATTTCAGTACCGCTTCATAGCGAGCAGCTGTTCCGCGGGTCATTCGGTGCTTGTCGACGAACACGGAGAGGTGTATACTTTCGGTTAGTATTATAACTATTTCTGCTTACGTGTGTTTGATTTTCCAGTAACTTGTTTGTTAGTATGTACCACAGAGCACCAAAAAAGTTAGAAAGCCATTCAAAATACTACCGAGCCCTCTGTCGCCAGTTACACATAAATATTTAGACTTACAGGTGAAAAGAAATAGTGCTTTTTACTCTGCGCTGTTGTTTTGCAAGTACTTACTGCGCACGTAGCACGTACATTAAGCGTATTCTATCTAGGCTTTTCACCATTAAAACGGCGCTCAGGCGACAAATTGCGAAGAATTTAGGCCCGCTCCTATTCGAGCGCGCCGCACCCGTCTACATAGCACTTCTAACCTTTTTTATGTTCTTTGGTATGTTTAGACCAGTGGGCTTGCACTAGAGACTGCAAAAGTGCATGGAAAAAGGAAATAATTGTATAGTATAGTGTATGTATGTTTCAGGTCGCAACACTTGTGGTCAGTTGGGTTTCGGCGACACGGTGACTCGCAACGTTCCCGAGCCAGTGCCCGCTCTCCGCGGCAAGAACATTATCCACGCGGCTGTCGGCAGACATCACACTCTGTTTGTCACAGGTAAACTTGTAAAACTGTCAATGGAGATTACCCAACTACACAGGGAATATTACAGTGGACAAGTGTGTGCGCAAACACTGGTGCACTCTCTATTGCCTCACTCACATAGTCCGATGGGACGGCAATCCGACACGACCGGAAAGACATCAGGGGGGCAATTCCGCTATTTTACCAAAAATGTCCATTCTGACACCATGCTATTGCCATTGTGTCACTGGCCTCAAAAAGTACTTGCGGAATACCATAAGACGTAAAATAATGCCATTGTCATTACACTGCCACTCTATGACGTTTTGTCGTTACGTGAATTTAATTAATTTATAATACGCACATAACTTACGAAAAGTCAGAGGTAAGCCTGATATCTATCATAACATCATCGCTGTTGAGACTAGACTCCTAGTCTATGTCCTGCACAAACCGCCTTATGTCGCTCAATGTTACTCAATGTCACATGCACATTCGCCGTCAAACATTATTCACAAACTCAGTAGACATGCTAATGAATTCGAGTACTCAATATGCGAATTGCAAACCCATTCGAACGAATGTATTACGAATTTACATATGTTACAATTTCTCGAGTCATTTTTTGTGATATTTTTCTGTCTTGCTTGTTATTTTGAATTTGATTTTGATAGAAGGTTCATTTTGCAAACAATGAATTCCAACGTGTTGAAGTTGTTCTAATGCATCACATATGCTACACAGTAGATATCACGAACTGTAAATAGCGAAATGTCCGATACCTTCGCAATCGTACGAGTATGAGTACTATGAGTAACAGCTTGGAAACCTCGAATGCATCAAAAATTTGCATAACCATTTGCAAATGTCTTCCTACACTTGTGGCTTCGCGTATTCGTGCGAATTGCAGTGACTATGAGGTCTTACCTCTATTACCGTCAAATTTGGATAAATGGATAAGTGAGAAACCTCTGTTATTGATTACCACAATGGTGTCCCGACCCTTTGCATTGAATTGAAATATCTCTGTTTTAAAACCTTTGTAACTGAGATTTGATTTTCAATTTTTTTCTGTTTGCCTTTATAACTTGGAACTTGGAGCAGGATTTCTAAAAAATGCAAATATAGTGTAATATTATAAAGTCTAGTGATCTAAGGCCCAATTTCACCATTCACTTTAATAAATAAAACTAAGTTCAACTTATAACATACAGTTAACTGTATGGCTTGAACCGAGTTTAACTCGATTGATCGCGTTAAGTGTCAGTGGTGAAATCGGCTCTGTGTTGAACACTGGACTATTGTACTATACTACTTCCAGATACGGGCACCGTGTACGCTTGCGGTGACAACAAGTGCGGACAGTGCGGCATCGGCAACGCCACGCCGCAAGTGTTCAAGCCGACCCGCGTGAGATACAAGTAACTATCATGAAATTATTTAATAAGAAATTCGCAAGAACAACTGACTCGGGCGGGACTTGAACCCGTGATCCCTGGCGTGCCGTGCCATCGCTTTACCAATTAAGCTACCGAGTCCCGCCCGCTTCAGCCGAAAATACGAATCTCTCGCCTTAAAGGCGTGTGGTGCCATCTACCGGAATACTGCCGCACTGCCGGTCCCATGTTCTAAACTTTGCAGCTTAGAAAACATAGAAACGATGTCACCAATTTTTTTTTCGCCCGAGTCAGTTGTTTTGTGAATTTCTTATTAAATAATTTCATTTAATAAGCAAATCATATGCATAAACATGTTAAAAACATACATAAAATATAAGTAACTATCATGGTCTTTAGACACGAAGACTTTTTGTGCACTCCATTTTTTCTACCTTGTCCAACTATTTTTGCCATGTCTCAACTATTTTCCATGTTTCAACTATTTTTTCCATGTCTCAACTATTTTCCATGTTTCAACTATTTTTTCCATGTCTCAACTATTTTCCATGTTTCAACTATTTTTTCCATGTCTCAACTATTTTCCATGTTTCAACTATTTTTTCCATGTCTCAACTATTTTCCATGTTTTAACTATTTTTTCCATGTCTCAACTATTTTCCATGTTTCAACTATTTTTGCCATGTCTTTTACACCATAAAATTGTTTAAGTAAATAGTTATAAACCATAGAGGTTGACTTATGTCAGTGGTGTAAAAGTTGTCAGATCCTTACGTAATACACCGGTCTGCTTTTTGCTGTATTTTTTCTGTGTGTTCATTAAATATAATGCTTAATTAAATAGAGATAATAAACAGAGCACGGCAGTTTAAACAGGATCACAACTTTTACAAAACAATTTTTTTTTTTTAATTCAGCAAATAGAGATTTTTTGGGCAATTGAATTCATAATTTAACCCATTCAATCAGGGTTAGCTAGTGTAAATAATGATATAATTTTTCATCATTTTTCATCTCATTCACACATACTGCCACGCCGCAGATATAATGCAATTTTTATTGTTTGCCGGTCAGCGTTGGCGTTCAAAGGCCTAAAAGAGGGAACTGTAAAAAGATGGATACATAGAGTATTGAAGAAAATATAGAGTGATAACGTCAACCACATTGCCTTGTGCGGAGCGAAAGCAGGTCTCACCATACAAAAATGTTAAAATGTCATTTTTTCAAAATATGTTTTCTAGACGTTTTTCAAAATTTAACTCAGCAGTTAACCATGATATAAGCTAAAATGTAACTTTTTCGCTCGTGGAGCCTAGTTGAACCGCAGTCGATCAAGGTATGATCGCAAACGGAGCTCGTGTCGCGGCCGCGTTGTTCATACCCGTGCTCACAGTTCATACTTCTATAGGGTTGCTCTATATTTTCTTATATACTCTAAGGATGGATACCAGCGAGACTTGAACTCGCAACTCGCACAACAGAGGCAATGTTCTAATAGATACCGGCAAACTTCTTTAACTTAAAGCGGCGTAGTGGGAGACTGAACAACCGATCCACCAAAGTGACCTAAAAATCTAGTATTGCGTATCGAGTATTCAGTATCGAGTATTAGGTATCTGTACCAACTTATATTACAAATGTACGTAAACTGTACTGTGTTTGTGTTGTTACTTGTGTATTTCATTTCCAGCGGTGCTCCGGTAGTGAAGGTAGGTTGTGGTGCCGAGTTCTCCATGATCTTGGACTGCAATGGAGCTCTGCATTCGTTCGGCCTGCCCGAATATGGGCAACTAGGTACGTCAAAAATTCAGCATAACGATTTATCTATACTAATATTATAAAGAGGTAAAGTTTGTATGTATGTATGTCAGAGGTAATCTCTAGAACTATTCATCCGGTCCTAAAAATTCTTTCACCAATAGGAAGCTACTTTATTCCTGAGTGCTATAGGCTATTTTTTATTCTGAAAAAGTTGAGTTTTCAGTTAAAAATAACAATATCTGTCAAAGTCATAAAAAACGGGCAATCTGGCTGCTTTATCAACGTGTGTTTACGGGAAATTTTAATTTTACGTGGACAAAGTCGCGGAACAGCTAGTTCAACATAATATCATAAGTAAACAACTTAAACTGGTGCTGACGCAGTAGTGTAAATTTGTGTCTCTTATAATTTGAATAAAGCCTGTTAGTTATTCAGTAATAACAACTTAAACTGGTGCTGACGCAGTATTGTAAATTTGTGTCTCTTATAATTTGAATAAAGCCTGTTGCTTTTATATTTGAATATCAAAACTAAACGTATATGCAAAAAAAAATTGCCCGTTGAAGAGTTCCTTTATCTGGAGCTTATCCTGGATGTCGATACATGTAACATGCTCATTAGTTATTTATATCGTGTGCAAGGCTTACATCGGACATCTAATAATAGTAACATAATGTGTATTAAATTATTCAATAAAATTCCAAATAATCTAGAAATTTTGGACATAATATTAAAAAAAAAAATGAGAAACCTTTTTATAACTTACAAGAATATAATGTGAATGTAATTGTTTCAATTAATTGATTGTCTTGATGAGATTAATGATTTTGATGATTTTGATTTTTAATGATTGTATTAATGTACATTTTTTATTATTACCTAATGAAATCATTTTTCTTGGCAATATTTGACCGCTCAACTTAGTCAAAAAAAGCTCACTTACATCATATACCTATGTATTGTACCTTTATAAATTACCTGTGTTTGTGTCAAATAAAGAATTTTAAATTTAGACAAGCTAGTGTATACATAATTGTCCCATTCTTTCTTTCTTTCTTGTGACTGTAAGGGTGGCTTAATAAATATTTCCCACTGACTAAATGATAAAACTTTAAATAGCACATTATTTTTAAGGCCACAACACTGACGGCAAATACTTCGTGACGTCCACAAAGCTGTCCTTCCACTTTGAGATGGTTCCCAAACACGTGGCACATTTCTTCGAGAAGTCCAAGGATGGACATATCAACGCCGTGAAGGATGTCGAGATCGTGGACTTCTCCTGCGGGAATAACCACACGGTGAGATAACCTGTTTATATAACATCAAGCCTGATAGATTTACCTGCATTATCTTACGAAAGGGATCAATCTGGGATGTCCCTTACATTCTGGAAAAGGGCCACTCTGGGAAAGAAATATTCTAGGAAGGGCACAGTTTCAGAAATAAATGTTCTGGGAAGGGCACATTCTGGGGAAAAGACAGAAAGAGACTTTTTGAAAACCGGGTGGCCTTTTATGAAATAAACATTTTTGAGCCAAAACTAAAAGAAATATTCGTGTACTCTTCCATTTCTTTCTACACCTTCGAAAAGCTTAAGTGGTATGCCTGTTGAATGGCAAGTCAGAGGTCTCAGGTTCGATTTAGAAGGAGCTACTTTAATGTTTCCTGCCAGATTATTCCCTAGCTAGGGGACGACTAGACTAGTTCTAGACTAGTTTCTCCTAAGGCCCTGTTTTACCTTCTGATAAAGTGATATTTAGTAACCTGGCAGATAATTTCATATTTATTTTGTTCTATTTTTTAAATTTACCTAGTAGTTAATGCCAATCCGTAGACTGAAATAAACCCAAGTCTTCTTTAAACCTTTAACTACCACCAGGACCCCGGCGGACCTCTTTGTGTGACTAATTAAGTAACTATGGTCTACATGGAGTTTCTTGCCAGATTCTTCTCCATGAGGGGTAGGCTGCCCTTGGAACTGGCAACTAGAGTCACTCCCATAATAATATTAGAATTATGACTATTCATAAGTGCCTAAAATGGTCTACATGAATAAAAATATTTTGATTTTGATTTTTGATTTTACATATTATAATATAATTTGTGTTTGTTTGTGTCGCAGGTGGCAATAGACTCTAAGAAGCGTGCATACAGCTGGGGTTTCGGCGGCTTCGGTCGCTTGGGTCACGCCGAGCAGAAGGATGAGAGCGTACCGCGCATGATCAAATACTTCGAATCGCAGTCCCGCGGCGTTCGCTCCGTGCACTGCGGCGGCACATACAGCTTGGCCGTCAATGAACTTGGTAAGTAATATATTGCAATGAAGACATTATGTAGATAGAACATCAATATATCAGCTTTTTAAAAAAGTCGGTGGGCTTTTTGTTCGTTAAAATCTCTATTTTCAAAAAAATACATTACTATGGTATATTACAAAATTTTCAGAAAATGCAAAGAAAGATACGTGGGGCCAATGTAATTGTTGTTTTTTTGGAACAGTACTTATTTTCGAGATTAAAAGTACCCTATGTATGTTTCTGTTCACCTGACAAAGTATTCGCCAAATTTCAGGACGATCGGTCCAGTAATTTAGGTGTAGGAGCAAGCAAGCAAACAAACTTACTTTCGCATTGATAATATTAGTAAGGATTATCCATTTATAGATTATTGGTTCATAAAATCGATCAGCATAACTTGGAGTGTAGCTGCATTTTGAATTTTTGAAATGAATTTGAGTCAGTTTACATAATTTTCTACAGTGAACATGGGTACGCCTTTATCTTTTTGCTGAATTAAGTAGTATGAGCATGGGCGTATATAAGGGGGAGGTTTAGGGGGTCCGGAGCCCTCCTTAGCATACGGCTAACATAAAAATCGATGAATATTAGACGCAAACGCAACTACGAGCGATAGTAAGTACGCGCATACAGTGCATCACCCAACCTTGACCCGCGCACCGCATATTGTGAAATTATCTGTGTGAAGCTCGGGCAAAAACTAATTTATCTTGGTACATTTTTGGATCCTCGGAAATGTTGAAGCTATAGCTACGCCCATGAGTATGAGTCGGGATGGTTTGGTTTTTTAAATATGATTTGGGGGATAGTATCATATTCTTTTACTACTCAAATAATTTGGTCTAGGAACACCTATTATAAAATAACGAATCAGACATTTTTTTAGTCAATGTGTTTTACAGGTGGATTGTACTTGTTCGGTCAAACTAAGCGCACGGGTGAAGCCAACATGTATCCGAAGCCAGTTCAAGATCTGAGTGGTAAGAACCTTTCATCTGCCTAGCCTTTTCTTATCTATGTTGGGGTCGGCTTCCAGTCTTACCGGATGCAGCTGAATACCAGTGTTTTACATGAAGCGACTGCCTATCAGATCTCCACAACCCAGATACTGGTATACACGACACCCCTTGGTAGGACTGGTTGTCAGACTTTCGGGCTTCCGACTACACGTAACGACTGTCAAAGATCTACAATTGACATCCGGGGCAAACAGCTTAACGTGCTATCCGAGGCACGGAGAGTGATATTTAATTTATAAAACGCACATAACTTACAAAAAGTCAGAGGTGCGCGCCTTGGGTTCGAACCCGAGACCTCTGACTTGCCAGTCAATGGTCACCACCACTAGGCTATCACGACTCTCATTTGAGAACCTTTAAACTTGAAAAATACTGTCCTATTCATCGTCGTAACCTGACTCATGATTCTTGTGAAACTTATGTTATAATACTATCTGCTCACTAATTTTGAATTTTACCAACAATTATATTATATTTTAACCTATTTTAACCATATCGCGATGTTTACCTTCATCTGTAGCTGTGTTTATAAAAATGGATTTTCCGAGGAATTTAAACATATTAAGAACGCATAAATTGTGAATATTATCTTCCAGGCTGGAACATTCGTAGCGTCGGCACCAGCAACACTTCGATCGTGATCGCTGCTGATGATACACTCGTTGCTTGGGGCGTCGCTCCCACTTATGGAGAGCTTGTAAGTATTGTTTTAATGTGAAGCTCTAGTTTAAAAGAAAAATCATTTATTTATAATAAACAGACTATTTTTCAAACATGAAATTTTAGAATTTAATAATAAAATATTTTAAAACTAACTGTTGCCCGATGAGCGACCCACGTGCTGTTGTCCACCTAGCAACATTTAAATGCGAGAATAGAGATATTGTCAATTTATTATCTAAATATTCTTAAAAAACTTGTAAACTGTGCAAAAATAATTTAAATATTCCAAAAAATTCGAAAGTTAAAAGAGTTCAAACTTCTTGTTCAAAACTTCGTTATTAAGTGACTGATTGCAATTGTTTTTTTTACATGTTTTGCAACTATTGGCAACTACCTTATTTTACCGTATACCGTAGCTAAGTTGACTGTCGCAGAGATCCATGGCGACAACTTTACATGATTCAAGAAAACTGTCTTACTTTTAAAAAGATTTCAAGGAAAAAGTTTGCGTTACGCCGACGATATTGCTTCCACTATGTATAGTGTCCGATTTTAACTTGTAATTATTTCCAGGGCACCGGTGACATAAACAAGTCCACTGCACGTCCGAAAGAGGTGACGCGCATGGACGGTCTGAACATAACGCAGGTCACCATGGGCTTCTCTCACACCCTTCTGCTCTGCGACGACGCGGGAGAAGAGGTCAAGGCTAAGCTGGCCTCTATACCCACCTTCAGCCCTTAGGCTGCCCAACTGTGGACATAATTTTCCCAACTTTCGAATTCAGTGCGCCTATGAAGGCCATACTTATTCACTGCTGGACAAAGTTATGATCCATTAGCAAGTTTAAATAGAAAGTTGAATTAAAAATTATTTAAGAGACGACATTGTGAACTTGGGTACTTACGTTTTTAACACAACTGCTGAACAAATTTTGTATTACTATTTATTAGAGATGCTTGCATCAAATTAAAGTATTGTTAACTTAAGATAGCCCATGTTGTAATAAACCTGAAGTAGTTATAATGTCGTCTCTTAGTTTGATTTATGGTTTTGTCTATTTAAACGTTTAATAATTTAATTTAGGACCCATTTTACCATGTCTTATTAAGTGATCAGATGAAAAAATAAACAAATAATTCCTAAAACATAATTTAAATAATTCTTCAGTAATATTCTATACTATAGGGTAAACTACCCAATTATTGGCACTTTAAGCAATAAATCATCTTTTATAGATGTAAATAGGCCTGAATGAAGCAATACGATGAAAATAAAGTTTTCATACGTTATATTACTAGACGTTTTTGATTATTCGTTCAGTAAAGATATGTTGTGGAAATGTTATTTATTAATATTAATAAATCCTATAATAAGAAATAATCTTGGGTAATCCCAATACTTGATCATAAAAAGAACTAAATCAAGTGGAATCGAACCAGCTAGTCCAAATGTCTGACTATTCAGTATTGCTAATTTATCAATAAGCCAATAATTCAGTTTTCCTTTGCAAAGCGATTTATTGTTACTATGATAATCATGTTTGTTCATGGTAAGTTTAGAGAGCCAATAATTAGGGGGGGGTGTTAACACCTCAAGTTACTCTATGTTACTTAATTTGGCATGGTGAAGTAGGTGTCAGACACGTTCCGCGGTTGACGAGAAAGCGACCGGCTATTGACGATTTTGATTTCATTAATTATTATTTGTTCTATTAATAATTACGCGGTTTGATTACAAATTAAAAAAATATGATCTCTTTAAGTATACATTTGACCAGCAGTTCTATGTATCGATATCGGCAAACATCTTGATCATAATGAAACAACTTTTTAATCAGATTAGTCGCGTAAAAGATTAATTTGTCAAAAATCTTGATCATCTTGCAAAATAGTCGCGTTTATAGGTCTCTCGGTGGACAGAAGGAGGGACGAGATTTTTTTTACCGCGCTATTGGTTGTTCTATCGCGAACCTGCGTTAACTTTCTCCCACTAAGGCGCTTTACGTTCAAGATGTTTGCCCGATCTGTAATTGCATTGATTGCCAAGTTATGAAGAAGTCGTTGGTGTTACGTCCAACTTGCTTCTCGCCACTCGTCACCGCTGGGACAAGTGCGTAATAGATAAAAAAATCAAACGAATTAACACAATTTAATAGGGTAGTTGACAGTATTTTGGAAGAGATTTGTAATAATGGTCTATTTATAATAATGCTCAACTGCCCTGTTGAGCCTTGGGCCTCTACAGTGATCGCTAAGGCTGCTGCTGAGCAGAGGCTCAGATCGAAAACTGAGTTTTTCTGAGTGGAAATTCCCATGGCGATCCAAAGTAAGGGCAGTTAAGTAGCTGTTCCATGGGACTAACAACATGGCTATATTCGTTTAGCCGTAGAGTTAACCAGAGCTGTGTTTACGTCTAGTTAACCCTTCAGCTAAATATGGGGTGTGTAAATTAATTATTATTTGAACTTCATACTTCTTTAAACTTCATTTTTAACAACTTTGAAAATGGTCGTTAACCATCAGTAATTTGAGTTTATTTTTAAAATATGGGCGCTACAGTTTCAACAGACGGCGTTATTTTTATCAATAGCAGGCCTATTGCTACACTAACTTATATAATTAGTTTTTAAACTCTAATGATTATATTTTCTCTCGATAAGACTTGTGTACATTAAAGCGCGTTAGTTGCACTTTCTAGGTACCTACATGTGCTAGTTCCGTTTAACATCGCTCTTAACTAATTTAAATCTCACTACATATTCATCTTATTCCAAGTCCAAAGACATTCATATTTATTTCTAGCGATACAAAAGACAACAGTCGTAATTTAAAACTTAAGTATTACTTGTTCATCAAGTCCGCTGTTACTCAGACGTGTAAGTATTATAATATCGTAATACAGTGGTCAAAACATACAGCATTTTTTTTACAAAAGGTCCACCGTTGCACATGAAAAATAGTTAACGTATAAAATCATGATTTTTTTATATTTTTCTCGTCGATGTATTGATGTTCAATTTAAAAGACTCCAACTGCATTTCGACTGTACGGGTTATGCGCAAAATGAGCAATTCGCATTTGGCGCAAATCTCCATTGGTGCAATTCGCAGAAAGAGCAATTTTCAAAAGGGGCAATTCTCAAAATGTGCAGTTCGCAAAATGAGCAATTCTCAAAAAGAGCAATTCTCAAAATGCGCAATTCGCAAAATGTGCAAAAGTTTGTAATGTGGTTTTATAAAAATGTAATGTTTTTTCATCAGTGTTATTTTTTATTAATTTAGATCTTAGACATGAACTTCTTATGTATACGGTAATCACATAGATGAAATACCTAATTTATTAATTTATATAAAAATTATAGATTAGGTACTGTATTATTGCATTATATTAATTTGCTATGTAGCAAACTTAATCGTTCTAATATATTGATCAGTAGCTAGTAGGTACTAAACAGTGTAATATGTAATTTTAATACTCTATTTTTCAACAAATTGAGTAAAATACCACATTCCAGGCTAACATGCTTAGTAGCCAAATCTCTTACTATATTTTATCAAAAATAGCGTTTAAAGATTTAAAACTATTATAACTGTTAATATGCCACTAATCAAATAAATCATAACATTTTTTTAGATAATTATAACCTTAAATCATAACAATCTGTCACAATATTAAAATTACATTGTAGAAAAATAACCTTTTTCATAAACGTTGGGACTGTAAGATTACCGTTTTGTAATTTAACTAAAACTTGGTTAAGTATTTTTTTATCAAAATAAATGTCTCGTTTTAATTAAATTAATAATTTAGGTATTTCATCTATGTGATTAACATAAGAAGTTCATGTCTAAACCAATAAATAAAAAAAACACTGATGAAATTTTTTATTAAAACCACATTACAAAATTTTGCACATTTTGCGAATTGCGCATTTTGAGAATTGCTCATTTTGCGAACTGCACATTTTGAGAATTGCCCCTTTTGAGAATGGCTCTTTCTGCGAATTGCACCAATGGAGAATTGCGCCAAATGCGAATTGCACATTTTGCGTCAGCTGCACATTTTGCGAATTGCTCATTTTGCGCATAACCCGACTGTACTCAGACAAGTGACATTAACGAGTTGGTTTTGGAGTTTTGTTAAGCCATTGTTGTGGTTGTTCTTTTACGAAATGCAGTTTCATAAAGCTTGTGTCTTATTGACCGAACCTCATTCAAACAATAATTACCTACTCTGAATTTCCCAACCTAGATGTGTTATTAAGGTGACGTAAAATCCAATCCAATTCCAATTTTAATAAACTGGCTCCATCGCAATTACACGATGATTCTGCCAATGTCAAGGTTGAACTTTTGTTTTTTCTTGAAATTGAAGTAAATAAGAAAATTTTGACAATGCCTGTTTTGTATACTTTTTGGTTTTAAGCTATATTGTAATATAATAATTATGCTTCTTGGGTCTAATCCATTGTAGTCCACAACAGCATGTACCGTCAGATCTAGCAGTGGTTAAACATATGGCTTCTTTATAATAATAATAAAAATGACTCCTGACATCTACTTTTAACAAGAGATGAGGCAACAGCCGATAGTGTACCTAAATTAGTAAAGAGCGATATGCATCAACGCTATTTTTCACCATTTTCTACTATTTGACTAAATAAATTGCAACAAGGCATCTTTAAACTTAGGCATTCCGTAAGCTTAGGATGCGTTGTTAATTTATTGTGTCCCTTGTCAGTTATAAATGCATATACATTTTTGTTAAAACTTTTGTCACCACATACGAGTATTTACTTGTATTAAATAATTTATCCAACATTATCAAAGGCGGTCCCGGAATAAAAAGAATGAAAATGTGAATTACAGTTTATTACACAAAAATAATCAACATATTATTTTCTCTTTTTATTATTATCTCTGACTTTTTGTAAGTTATAGGCGTATTAAAACTTAATTATCACCTGCCCGTGCCCCGTGTAACACTTAAAGTCGTCGGTGCAGATAATAATCTTTCTCTGGTCGTGTCAGATTGCCGTCCCATCGAACAATGAAAGTGATGGAATAGAGAGTGCACCTGTGTTTGCGCACGCACTTGTGCACTATAATATCTCCTGACGACGTCGTTTGATAAAAACATTGCTTGTATCTCTTCTTGTCGGGCCCGCCTTGATATATATTGCTATTTAAACAGTTTCTTAGCCACTTATACTTATAAATCATGTCATTACAACCTGGTCTCAGTACAAGTTTGAGTATCCATCGAATTATCTTCTTTTTTACTGTAACTTAAGCTTTTTAACTTAGTAATTAGGAATTTATTTTGAAACATTTTTTTGTGTAAGATTTTTTTGCTCGCTCAGTATTTGCTGTCGCAAAATAAAACGTAGGTTTTAGGAGAAATTAATAATAAATTATATGTGTATAGATGTCATGCCTGTATAAATTTCGTGGGACACTCAACGTGTTTTATGTATTTTGTTATAGTGTACAGAGTCGGAATAATTTTGTGGCAATAACGATCATATTCGCAAAGTTCGTAATTCATTTTCTCGCCTGGATAACAGCAATTCGATTATCGGATAACCCTCCTTTTTTGTAGTTTGGTGAAAAGAACTGGCTTCTCGAATCAACATTATATTCCTAACCATTGCGATGTTGCTGCTAACATCCGAAATTATTCTGACTTTGAGTATAAATATTACTGTTACCTATCAATGTAAGATTAACTAAACTTTTACCATCATCATTGAAGCAAGGAACTAAATAATTTAAATTTTATAAAACTATTGCCCACTTACAAGATAACTCAACTATAGGCTTATTTACACTAGGAGAACTTAAAGTGAGAATAGTTTTGTTTCGGGCTTTCTCTGTAAGAAAAAAAGAGATAGTAGATTTCTCATTAGGGTCTGATAAATGCACAAATTACAAGAGCCGTTGCTTCAATGAAAGTAGTATATGTCTATACAACACTGCCTATCTCATATATTCGTTTTTAATTAATCTGCATGATATCATGTATAACATTTTGATTAGTAGATCAATATGAGTCCCTTTTGGGCTTATCTCTGGACGAGACCTACGATTGGTTCTCTTGGTCGTGAGCGACGCGTCGACTGGTCCGTAAACGCAGTGCAATAGAAGTTCAATTATATATTTACCATCGTTACTAGTTCTCTAATCAAAATGTCACCCTTATCTTATTTCCTCTGTGAATGACAATAGTACTAAATGGGATTAATTTTAACTTTCTCGCGAAGTTTGTACCGGTCTCTGAGAAAGTTTTACACTTCTAGAGATAAGTGTGTTATCTGAATTTAAATCTGAAATTAAGCTCTGACGCTTCTCCTCTCTTTAAACGTTTAAAAATCATATCGGTAACGGTAAACTGACTTGTACCCTTAGTAGGAATTTACAAACTACGCAAATACCCATAGTTTCAGTGAGAAGTAATACATATGTGTCTCATTTTTACTCCTCGGGAAAGACGGAGACTGGTATATTACATCTCACTAAAACCGAGTGTTTGCATGGTTTGCAAACTGGTACTAGGGATACTGAACCCGTTCATACATCATCTGAAAAAAAGTATCATTCCATTGATCTCTTTTTAAAGTTTTCTGCAAAGAGCCAGATAGCGTCAGAACCATAACTATGTCTAATCAACAGTTTCTCAGCCACGCGGCAAAGCCCACCTCAGTTTTATCATTCTAGTATACGATTTACATGTAAACAAGGAAACTTAACACGTCGTTTCCGAGATTTTCTACTTTATGAATCTTTAGATTAAGTCTAGTTTTAATTGGTCGTACTTATTTAATGTTAGTAAGTCTAGGTGTATGTTCACATTCCCTCTGCCGAGCCCCATTTCGTTGGACGCTTAATTCCACGTTACTGTTCCGGGCTTCCGGTGTCTATAGACTGAATTTACTCGACCTCTAGTTTAATGAACAAGTGATTATAAAGATACCTGTATGTGTTTTGCTTTTACTTTTTAAAGCGACGATGTAGACGGCCGCGGTATTTTGTCAAACAATAATTGGAAATTTCGGTTGTAATTCGTACTTTACATAATCAAAGTGCTGTAAGCCGTCTTCGCGCCGTTTTAAACGAGATTTGATTGACGTATGTTGATTTTACAGTCAATATAATACCTCTAGTGTTAACTTGCTGATCAAATGTCACGTAATGCTTTTAATTTAAACATCTCGCCTATTGTGTCTAGTAATATCGGATGGAGATTTAAATGACGAATGTTCACAAATCACTTAGTTCATATTCCAGTCAAATGGTATTGTTATACCTAAAGTGCCACACACAGCACTGATAATATAATTAACTTATCGGCGAGTATCTGCGCGTTATAATTATAGTAACCACAGAGAATAATAAAACCAATATAATTATTCCATCATATTTTAATTCATTCAATCAAGCTGTATGTTCAAATAAAATCTTCACGTATACTTTTGTAACCGACAAAATGTGCCGATATCGTTCAGTATCTGGATACTAACTGATGAATTATATACAAACTGCACCGTATGTAAACGCCCCCCATTGATTCCTATGAAGAGCGATATCTTAAGATAATATGTGGTCAGATACAGATATCTTATTATTATATCTGTTCTGTGTGTGACACTGACAACCCAACTTACACACGTCTTCTCTTTCCTCAGTGATAGTTTGTAAGGTTGTAATAAAATATACTATTCAGAGGATTAACAATCTCATCTCCGGTCAGGACTAACGGGTACAATATATTTGTCATAATGTAACCTTGCCAACTGTAACATTTGATAAATAAACTTTTTTTTAATGTAATGCGTTGTTATCATTCATACCTAACTATTATTATTTATGTTTGTAAATCGTTTACTCCTGTTTGGCCTACCCTTTGGGGACACCGCCTCGGATAAGGTGTGCTCTCGCTCTGATTTCTGATCTCTGACGGTGTACCTTGAGATCGAAATGCTAAGTGCGTAGGGGCGCGACTAAACTTTATTCCGGCGAAATTTGAATTGATTTTATTTAAACTTTATTTTTTCAGTCACCCGTTATGTAGAAAACTGAAAAATACATCATTAAAACAAAACGCACGTTGCTGCTTTGATTTATTGGTCAATAAGCAAACTATTTTATTAAATTGTAACTAAAGTTACCGCTTGTGTAAAATACTTTGAGTTTTCAAGAGAATATTGGCTGGCGGTTGCAGTCACATGAGTGAATAAACGGAACAGAGACAAACCTTCTAATGGTAGCCATACACGTAACGATCTACTAGTGCAAATATAGACTTGCACAAGTAAACGCTATTCCCGAGTGACCACAGACGGCACAGACAATGTGAGCAGAGCATCCGGGTGTGTCGATGGACGACGCGTTGGCAATAGTTGGCTTAATATTTGCTACAAAAAAAATGAGAAGACTTAAAAAATGGTTTAAAAAAAGAGCGCATTTTTCGCACATCAATTTATTAAAAGAATTGAAATTTGCACCCAAGGACTGGCATAACTATCTGCGAATGGACGAAGTAATTTATTTGAAACTCCTGACAATGGTTATACATCATTTATTTAAAAATAGATACTGTTATATTCGAGTATAATTAAATAGGTTTTGGCGTTTGGTTCTATTTTTTTATATTGTACGATTAATTTATTATAAGCAGCTGTTTTTTTTATCCCTACTGTGATATTCTTGGTTTTTTATTTGCCAAAGACACACTTCATTTCTGTAAATATTTATAATTCCTCCAAATCTCGAACTCCATGTCTCTCACTCGTCATTTTGGACAGAGCGCAGGACGTGCATTCAAGCAGGCGGTTAATATACCACTGAAACTTCAAACGCCGGCGTGCCACACACGTTCAAGTAAACTTGCGCAAACGGAAATTTGCGCAAGTTCGAAATCGAAAATTGAAACTTTTTTGAACTTCTACAAGTCTAAAAATTTGCGCAATAATTTTCCAACACACGTTACTGCATACTTGCACAAGTTCGTTACGTGTATGGCTACCATAGAGCTAGCAAAATTATTGTTACCTATTTTGGTAGGGATGTCACAATAGGTTTAGACTTATACTCTAAGGTTTAGAAGTTTAGACAAATTAATTTGTTAAATAGTTTTATACATTTATGTGAGTATGTAAGTATATATGTGAGTGGGTATATGATACTTTTTATATTTTTTAAAGCAAGCTAAAGTGGTAAAGCAATTTTATGGTCGATTATACCTAAATTTTATATCCATGATAGACGATCACTTATCAGTGATCATGTTACCTTTCAAATAATAAAAACTAAATCAAAATCGTTTTATCAATTTGGGAGCTACGATGCCTCGGACAGACACACAAATACACAGACACGTCAAACTTATAACACCCTTTTTTTTGTGGCCGTGGCCAGGGGGAGTTAAGTAGTTAGGTACTGTTACTAACGGCGTGTAACTATAAAATAAAGGCGCTGGAAACGGTAACCACGTTTATTTGCAGGACTCAATTATTACCATCAGGTGAACCCGTATAAAACACTAGTTTATTATCCTATTGTCATTACTTTTTGAATTTAGAATACAAAATAGAAATCCAAAAAGGTGATGTTACAATGAGTTTGTAACAGGTACGGTTATGTGGGACTCGCACCCACTAAAAATTCCCCCCTGCGTGTTCCTCGCACTGAATCGGTCGAGTCCGGGTACCGCAAACGCGCCTCGCAGCACCGTCCAGTGCCTACCTGTAGGCCCGCTCAAAATTGCACTCGAGGGGGCAGTGTGCTGGCGTCCAGATTCCTGGACATCGCCCCAACACGCTCCATGGCCTTCGCCTCTACATCGGGCAAGGCGGACAGCAAATCGGGATCAGCCGCCCGCCAGCTCTCGTCAGCGTGGGTGCAGGATACTGCTGCTGATACTGCCACCTGCGCCTGCCCCGTCGCGTTCGGCGGACCGTGTCAGCCCGCGCATCACGCTAAACTTCTAATACCCTCGAGGGATAAAAAGGAGATGAGTTGATGGTGAATTACGACTTAAAATAAGAAGGCAGTAGATGATTGAATCATATTTTTTATTACGTTTTAGCACAAAAATATAACAAATATATTTATTTTGTAATTTAATACAATTTTTGTTCTTTTTTATCACACATATTTATTTCTAGAGAGGATAATACAATGTTCCCCGAAATTACATAGACTGGCTTACATCTAACTTAGTAATATGAACTTGGGATTAAGGGTACCGCATAGGACATCTGTTATTAATATAATAACAGATGTCCTATGCCGCCGCAGAGTCGTGATAGCCTAGTGGTGGTGACCGTTGACTGGCAAGTCAGAGGTCTCCTCTGACTTTTCGTAAGTTATATGCGTTTTATAAATTAATTATCTTTCTCCGTGCCTCGGATAGCACGTTAAGCTGTTGGCCCCGGATGTCAATTGTAGATCTTTGACAGTCGTTACGGGTAGTCAGAAGCCCGAAATCTGACAACCAGTCTTACCAAGGGGTATCGTGTAACCCAGTATCTGGGTTGTGGTGGTCTGATAGGCAGTCGCTCCATGTAAAACACTGGTATTCAGCTGCATCCGGTAAGACTGGAAGCTGACCCCAACATAGTTGGGAAAAGGCTAGGCAGATGATAGGACATCTGTTATTAATATAAGAAATGTATTACAGAACTTAAAGTAGTAGCCACGTAAAAATACGAAATAGTTAGTTTCACTTGAGATCGAAAATGTTTACAACCCCACAACAACAATTGGCTAATTGACTAATTGACAATATTGTAACGATAAATTATTAAATATATTACAATTAGGTACCCGACTACAAAAAAAGGAGGGTTATGATTTTAGCAGTCTTGTATCTTTGTATGATTGAATCATATTTTTTATTACGTTTTAGCACAAAAATACAACAAAAATATTTATTTTGTAATTTAATACAATTTTTATTGTTTTGTATCAAAAATATTTATTTCTAGACAGGATAATACTATAATATCCTCCCAAGTATGATAGTTTATATCTTTAATTATAATATTTATTTATGTATGTATGTATATATCTATTTATTTAAGTATATGTATAATATGTATATACTGTATGTTTATATATTCGTATTTAGTGTACCTATTTATTTATGTTTAGTACTATGTATATTGTTCAGATCACATTTCCTATTTTAATTTTTTACACACTGTTGTCTATTTTTCATAATCATCTCTCCCATCGCAGGTCTGCTGGCAGAAATTTCCTTAGAAATAAGCAGTACCTTTGTACATATTTATCATACATGTTTTCTTTATGTATTTTTGTGTGTGTGCATCTATACTTATAATAAATCTGTAGAGAGGCCAATTCTGTACATGAAATATATTTAAAAAATAACTATCAGGGGGTGATTAGAGATCGATACTGATGCCAAAAATGCAATCAGTAAACTTTTTGTCTGTCTGTCTGTCTGTCTGTCTGTCTGTCTGTCGGTCTGTATATTCGTTATAGAAACCAAAACTACTCAACGGATTTTAACGAAATTTGGCACAATTATTCTTCATACTCCTGGGCAGGTTATAGTACACTTTTCATCACGCTACGATCAATAGGAGCAGAGCAGTGAAGGGAAATATTGGGAAAACGCACAGCCTAAACCGCTGATCGTAGAGACCTGAAACTTGGAGGGTGTGTTCTTTATATGACGTAATTATCCGATAAGAAAGGATTTTTCGAAATTCTACCTCTAAGGAGGTGAAAAACAGGGGCAAAGTTTGTATGGGACAACGGGATTCCTTGGTCCAATCTACTTCATATTTTGCATAAACATTCTTTTTCAGAATTGATGGAACACGTGTTTCGTATTTTATTAAAACTCCTACCTATCACCTAACAGGGTTAAAAAGGGGTAGAAATTTATTTTGGGGGTGATTTGCATCGAAGTTGATATCAATACTCCTTAGTGCTTTTGATTTAAACTGGCTTGGTGCAATGTAATTACCTTTTAAAATTGGAATGTCAAATATAAATCGGATTAGAATGCGAAAGGACATTGCCAATCTTTATATGGAAGTTGGACCAAGTGCTACCCAGAATGAACACATAGTACAATTTGTTCCTTAGGCCAATAGTTATCAAAATCTATCCCAGGAGTCAAGAGAAAAACAGGGTTTTGTTATGCATTTTTTATATGAAAAAAACAATCTTAAGAATTATTTTCAATGTAATTGTGAGTGTATTAATTGTACTTTTTATGTTACAATAATAATGTAATTTATCAGCAAGTGTACATTAATGAACATTAAAAAATATACATTATTTTTGACATAAATATAATCAATAAATGAAAGCATTACAAGAACAAGCATTAGGCTGAAATGTTGCTCCACAAAAATTAACTTGAATAGGAATGCAACATAACGCCACCTCACTATTTGTACTGACTACTCTCAACTACCA
Source organism: Protodeltote pygarga (assembly GCA_936450705.2). Taxonomy (NCBI): domain Eukaryota; kingdom Metazoa; phylum Arthropoda; class Insecta; order Lepidoptera; family Noctuidae; genus Protodeltote; species Protodeltote pygarga. The sequence continues at coordinate 19,692,544 of OW388248.2, forward strand.
TATTAGAATACTGGAATTGGTGCCCAATACAAGTTTAAATAAACAACGCACCAATATACATAATGGCATGGTGCAAACGAGACACAAAAGAACAGCTTTTTGTGTTTTGCATGCTACGTAATATTGCCAGATGTCCCGATTTGGCGGGATATTCCGCATTTCAGCCCTACTGAAAAAAAAAACAACCCCAATTAATTAATGAGATTGATCCCAATTAAATCTGTGATTTTGAATAAAAGGGTTAGGCATATTTCCGTCCCGATTTTTCCATTCCTGTACCGCTTTTGGTGCTACAGGACAATGTTATAAAATATATTAGATATAGATTTATGTATTTTGGAGGAAAAAACATCCCATACTCATAATTTAATGAAAAATAATTATTAACAACAAAACTTTTTTTTCCTGGGACGATTTTTTTTTTAAATATTTGTTTTGGATGTAAATTAATGCCACGATACCACTGGAGCTACTTTCATTCCTGGGCAGCACTTGGTCCAAACCCTGTCAATGTCCTTTCAAATTTATTTGTTCTCTTATACTGGAAAGAAAAACTTACCAGCCTTATAAGTACCTATCTTGATTTTCCTTTGAAAATTCCTTAGAAATCTCTTAGATTATATTATTATATAATAGCGAATATTTGCAATTGCTATACCGACGATATTATTGACTGTCATTTGCCCTGTACCTAAGTCTGCTTATACAATGACGCTAAAAGTAGTGGCATCGACTCAGAGTAGTACAATTTGTTCTTATGGGCAGTACAGTTTGTTGATTTATCATTTTTCTAGGTATCTATAATACTAATTCGATTTAAATAAATAAATTATGTTCAAAATATTCTATAGTCTACGTGAGCGAAGCCACGCGGGAAAAGCTAGTAAATAAATAAAATAATAATACAGATAATGATTAATGCTCAATCCTTCTCTGTATGAGAAGAGGCCTTTGCCCTATATTGGGACAGTTACAGGCTTTTTTTTTGGTTTTTAGGATAATACAATGTTCCCCGAAATTACATAGACTGGCTTACCTAACTTATTATTATTATTAACTTATTATCTAACTTTGTAATATGAACTTGGGATTAAGGGTACCGCATAGGACATCTGTTATTAATATAAGAAATGTATTACAGAACTTAAAGTAGTAGTCACGTAAAAATACTAAATAGTTAGTTTCACTTGAGATCGAAAATGTTTACAACCCCACAACAACAATTGGCTAATTGATAATATTGTAACGATAAAATATTAAATATGTTACAATTAGGTACCCGACTACAAAAAAAAGGAGGGTTATGATTTTAGCAGTCTATGTATGTATGTAAGTTTGTTCATCTGTTCCCTCGTAGCTCCTAAACTATTTATTGTAATTCAAAAAATAAGGTGTCTATCGATGCGTTTTAATGGTAAGCGGGTTATAGGATGTATGAAATCTCGTAAAATCAAATATGACGGATTTTAAAAATAAATTGGTCAGCTCGAAAAAAATAAATTTAAGGTAAATTTATAGTGTTTGATATCAAATGGAAGATCTTGATGAGCACATTCAGAATAAGTATATATTATCTATATATTCTGGACCACTTCTTAGAATATCAGGCATCTAACTACCCGTTACGACTATTATTAATATATGTCCATTATAACACTGCTTACAATCTAAAACGTGATAACAATAAATATTAAAGTTTATAAATATTATTAAATAAATATTAAATTCTGTAGTCGGAGGTCACAAATTTATAAAGTATACCCTTATAAGAATAGTATTTACCTACAATACATTTAGGCCTCCGACTACAGAATTTTATTTCAAATCTAAGAAGCTTGTTTTTAGATTTTAAGTAGTCGGGTTTTAGTTTTTAAACTATATTTTTTTCTATGATTTTTAGTGGTGAAGGAACCAATACAATAAATTTTAATCACAATTCTTTAGAATGTGGATTTTCGAGTAGGTTACTTCCCCACCAACGCCATCTAGTTACAAAAAAGAAATCTCATTTAATTAACATTATATTTAAATTTATACATAATTTAATAGGCAGTGATGTATAGAAACTTTAATTTAATTAATTAATATTTATTGTTATCACGTTTTAGATTGTAAGCAGTGTTATAATGGACATATATTTATGATAGTCGTAACGGGTAGTTAGATGCCTGATATTCTAAGAAGTGGTGCAGAATATATAGATAATATAATAATATACATATTCTGAATTTGCTCATCAAGGTCTTCCATTTGATATCAAACACGATAAATTTACCTTAACTTTATTTTTTACGAGCTGACCAATTGTTTCTTTAAAATTCGCCATATTTGATTTTACGAGATTTCATACATCCTATAACCCGCTTACCATTAAAACGCATCGATAGACACCTTATTTTTTAAATTACAATAAATAGTTTAGGAGCTACGAGGGAACAGATGAACAAACTTACATACATACATAGACTGCTAAAATCATAACCCTCCTTTTTTTTGTAGTCGGGTAAAAATTAAACAAATAGGTTGCTAACTATGACCCGGAAAAAGAGAGTCAGGTTTTTAACAATAGAAAAATAGCTTAACTTACGTAACCTAACACACATTACTTATACTTACTGCTAAATCCTTATATTTAACTAATCTACGTGCGATGGCTGAGAATTAAACTAAAGAGCGAAACAGAAATCTTAAACTAAACAAGATTACTAACTTTGAAGCAAAAAGCGATATTATAATATGTTACTTATTTGCTTTCTATAAAGGTAAAGCATGTATATGGGTTAAATGATAAGAAAGGCATCTCGGTGACGGCCGTCGTACTTACAATAAACATGAGTATACTAACATTAGTGCCCTTGCTCCCTTCGGTGCGCTTGAGTCGAAGCGACAAATTATTACCGAATTAGCACAGAGCGTTGCGAATAATTCGCCGGAACCACAACTGTTTTACACACGGCGTGAAAATCTAGTTAACTATGAATATTTGAGTTTAATTATAAATTTAGTAAAATAAGTTTTAATAAAATTATTGTCGTCTGCGTCATCTATATTCTGAGAAATCAAATTATTTTCAAGGATAATACTTAAAAATCTGTTTTGCTCTACTTCAAAAAAATATATAACTTCCGAACAATCTCCGAAATAATATCCAAAATCTTCAAATTCTCTTAAGTGTGTACCATTCTTAATAGCTACAATGCAAACGTGTAAATTGTAGTTTCTGTTGTAATGCGTTAAATATTAAGCTCTGATAAATATTGGGCAATTATACTTAAATATCGGAAGTAAGATAATGTAAGTATTAAAATACAATATAAGAGTACAATATAACCTAAGTAAAATATAATATAAGAGTGACACATGGTGCAAACGGAATGTATATTATATCTATAAATATTATATACAAGCTCGAACACAGGGCGTGCCCTAAGTTGACTATAATATTGTTTTATCAACTATTTTAGTTTGATCAAACCCTCTATAAACAAGCTATTTCTTCTTCATAACCCTCCTTTTTTTGTAGTCTGATAAAAATAAAGAAAAAAAAACTATTTTCCTATTTTAATTTATTTATATCCGTTTAGTAGACTGAACGGATATAATCGTATTTTCTCTCTCTCTCTTTTATAATCGATTAAAACGTTTTGGAGTCGGTTCCAAGTCAAGTTCTAGCCTCTTTAACCTTCTCATTAAGAACTTGACTTTGAACCGACTCCAAAACGTTTTAAAGTTATTTCAAGCTTTTTAGTTCCTTTTGAAGTCGGTTTTATTTTTTATTAAAAAAATTTTTTTCACGATTTTTAGTGGTGCTTAAAATTAATCCCCCTCCCAGACTTTTGTGGGGCTAATATTTGAAATCCTTATGAAAAGCCCATTCAAACGATACCTCACACGATATTTTTTACTTGGATGATTATAGGAGGGGGGGGGGGCTGACCACGTATCCCCCCTCTTCCTCTTTACTCGTCAGTCATCGACTGCACGTATAAACAAAGCAATATTACTTGTTACGACATTTCTGCTATTATCCTACGAGGAGTTCCGTTCCATATCTCGTAAGTCTATGATCAGATCACGATAATATTTCTATGGGACCACCTCGGGAGTATACCCTTTCGATTACAAAAAGAATTTTGAAAATCCGTTTAAATATGACAAAGTTATGCCCGAACATACATTAAAAAAAAAAAAAACATCCGAATTGAGAACCTCGTCCTTTTTGAAGTCGGTTAAAAAAAAATCAAATGTAGACATTTGACAGATTCAACTAATGATTCCTTAGAAGAATGATCAGACTGGAAGGAGCCTAAGAAAGTCTGCACTGTCTGTTACGTATGTGACAAACTATCTTGTTCATTTGATTGACGTTTATTAGCAATATTTAAAAAATATTATTATTTATCACAATAATTCTATAAAAAGAAATAATTAGTGCAAATATTTAATGCTCAGCTGTATAATGTCCATCCAGAACGACTGTAGGAGGAATAATTAACTCGGAATCGTCTCTTTAGACAATCAAGAAACGGATACGCTTATATAGTTATCCCTACCTCTAATGACAAACAAAAAATTTTTCCTCTAAGAATGATTCTATATATGACAGATTCTATATTTGACAGATTCTATTTATGACAGATTTCTAGAGAAGTATGGGTGACATTATAGATTGGAAAAAAAATCAGTTATATACTAATCAGTTATATACTAATCGGATATATACTATACGGATATATATTGGATTCGTCAATCGACGCCCGACACATACAGACGTGCTCATCAATGCAAAGTAATATAAACTAACAATTGTGTAAACAGTGACCTACTTTAGTGTTTTAGCGTGAAGACAAAATTTTATGTTTAGTTTGAATTTAAAATAATGGACAAATATTAAATTGAATAAAGTAAATATGACGGACAGCCCATTTAATAGAAGTGGGTTAACGCGCCGCTCTCCACCTCCAACGCCGCGCCAAAATCCAGACCAGGACGAGAAACTTGAGGTAGCAGCAACTCCAGAAATACAGCAATGGTTGGCGTCCATCGAGCAGCGCTTAAACGAGGTCTGTACCATTGCTTCTGAAGGCAAATTGAATTCAGATCAAAAACTGAGAATAAATAACCTTTGCCGTAACGTCGGACATGGAGCTGCCCAAATGGCTGTGCAATACCAGTCTCTAAAGCAAAAAGCTATACAAGCCCACATCTCCTTGACCGAAAAACAAGAGCTAGCAGATTTCATAACTGAGATCAAACAAACTATTAAGGAGTCATCTACTAAACAAGCTACGGCTAGTACGTCTTTCGCCGAAATGGTGAAGAAGGGGCCCAACAGCTTTGTTCGACCAAATCAACTTAGATCCGTGGCGATCTATCCTGGAGACAAAACTAAAACAAGTGACGAGACAAAGACCATGATCCAAAAAATTATTTGTCCAGAAGAGATGAAATTGAAAGTACGAGCAGTTCGGAAAATAAAAAATGGAGGATTAGTTATTAGTACGGAAACCAAAGATGACCTAGAAAAACTTAAACACACAGTCCAGCAAGCTACATCAAGTCTAACCATCGACGAACCTTACAGGCGCAAACCTCGAATTATCGTCATAGGAGTTCCTGCAGCAATGGCTGAAAATGAGGTCTTAAGGCATAATATATGAACAAAATTTGGCCGACAAAATACCATCTATGTCTCGTGAATTTTTTTTTGACTTCAATAAAACTCAGCCATAAATCCGGCAGAAAAGACGCTGACAACTGCAATTACATCATCGAAGTACCGGCCATCATCCGTAAAGCCCTCATCTCTCAAGACAGATTATTTATAAACTGGACGTCCTGCCCAGTCAGAGATCTCTCAAGACAGATTATTTATAAACTGGACGTCCTGCCCAGTCAGAGATCTCTCAAGACAGATTATTTATAAACTGGACGTCCTGCCCAGTCAGAGACTTCACGCTGGTAACCAGATGTTACAAGTGCCAGCAGTACGGTCATGCGGCCAAAACTTGTAAAGCTGCGGCCTTACGTGTGGACATTGCTCTGAGGAAGGTCATTCGAGCCAAGATTGCCCAAAGAAAGGCGAAACGCCTAAATGTGCAACTTGTTAGCGCTTTAAAAAACCTAGTGGTCACAAGACAGGAGACCAGGAATGTCCCGCTAAAAAGGTTGCCGAATATAGATACATAAATTCTATAAATTATGATTGCGCATAAGAACAACGCATATTTTGTTTACTTTTATTACTTTTTTTCTACTACTTTATAATTATTATAACTTCATACATAATATGCCACAAGGCCGGTGCACACTTCCGTGTAACCTACTTATAGAATAAAATACTTGATTAATCGCTGTCTGTGCAAGTGTGCAGTATGTACTTTCTAGCCCATATCAAAAACAAACAATAATTATTATAAAATTAGCCTCAATTGTCATTATGCAATTTTACCTTACCCCAGTTTTACACTAATGCTGACTAATGAATAAGTTATTTAGGTATAAGTTCTTATCATAATATAATTTTAAAAACATACATATTATTTTGTTACCCGATTAAACTATTTTTGACTTTAAATATTATATAAATTCTATTTACCAAATAGTATATTGTAAGCGCTCATTACGCCTGCGACACAGGTTTATCCTAGTGCAGGCACCTAACTATGTAATACCTTCATTAACATTAAGATGTACACTTAAAGGCACAATTAACCGCCCACCTAAGTTTAGTGTTACCACGTTTGTTTTTGTTAAGTAATGCATGTCAAAATGATTTTTTTTAAGTGGGTACCTACTTTATCAATAAATTAAACATTTAACACACCCTCGTTCCTTTTTTAATTTGTGTTTCTGCAGCGTTTTTGTGATTTAGGCAAATATTCACATTCGTAGCAATTTTACTATTGTAACTTTATTTCCCGTTTTCTTCATTTCTGGCCATTTAAAGTTGTTTATTTAGTGTAATCGGCTATATTTTATTTATTATTCACCCAAAAATGCCAATAGACGGTACTGGGGCAGCTAGGGATGTGGCTTTAGCTGATGCTGGGTACAGGCATCGTAGGATCACTCGCACACTAAGTGTGCCTCGAACCACTGTCCGGGATGCCGACAGAAGATTTTGGGAGACTGGATCTTCTAAATGGAGGCCAGGTCAAGGCCAAAACCGTTGTACTTTAGCTCGAGATGACCGGTTTGTTGTCAATCACGTGTTAAAAAATCACTTTTTTACGGTTCTTGAAGCTCGTAGTCGTCTATTCGAGGTGAAAAATGTAAGTTTAAGTAAACGTACGATAAGAAGAAGATTGGCAGAAAGAAACCTTAAAGAATTTCACCCAGCTCGGGCCCCTAAACATCTCCCACAGCACCGTAGAGCTAGACTACATTTTGCTTGAAAATATGCTGACTGGACTACTGAGCAGTGGAAGAATGTACTGTCCTTAGACGAAAGCAGAGTAGCTTTAAGACGTACAGACGGTCGTCAGCGAGTGTGTAGACGACCAAACGAAAGGTTCATTCCATGCGCCATAGTGGAAACGGTGGATTATCAGGGAGGTCAATAATGATATGGAGAGGTATCACTTATGAAGCTTGTACCGATTTAGTTGACTACAATAGAGGCAGTGTGAATGCTCAGAGAGACTTGGAAGAAGTTCTTGAAGATCACGTAATACCGTTCGCGCCATTTATTGGAAATAATTTTATCTTAATACACGATAATGCAAGTTGCCATGTCGCTAGACCCATCACTCAATATCTTGACGAGGTCGCAATTCAAAAATTACCATGGCCGGCACTTAGTCCTTATCTCAAGCTCATAGAGCACATATGGGGCAGTCTTAAATGACGGGTCTGGACAAGAATACCAGCACCAACATCTATTGGAGAGCTCAAGACAGCTCATTTAGAGGAATGGCACAGTGTTCCTCAAACGGATATTCAAACTTTCATGTGTGGACTTTCAAACAGGCTTCAAAAAGTCATTAGAGTCCGGGGAAGTAACACACATTAATAAAAAAAAACAACATTATTAAATATCGAGAAAAAAAGAAAATGTTATTTTTTGTCAAGTAAAATAAAAACGTTTTTCGGTTGTTAAAATAAATTAATTCAAGTAAAAAGATTTTTTTTTAAACTTTTGACATTTGCTGAAATGTTGCTTAAAATAAACCTTTTATGAAATTTTCCCAATATCCTAAAATATCTCCAAAAATCAAGAAAAACCGGGTGGGCGGTTAATTGTGCCGGTGAGTGTATATTGTAATTTTGTACCTACCAAGTTTTAAATAAATTTATTATTTTATTTATTATTATTTATTATTTATAATCACTATATTTATTTATGAGCATAATTTGTTTTACTAACTACATTAAATTTCTAAATTAAAGTATCTAATATTTTTTTACCAAATGAAGGTAAAAAAATATAAAAAACAAATTCTGCTTATAACTAAACATAGTGTTAATAAAAAAAACAGTTATATAATTACTATATAACTGTTTTTTTTTCTAATATATAACATCCCATACTTCTTTGGAAAACTGTCATAAATAGAATCTGTCAAATATAGAATCTGTCAAATATAGAATCTGTCATATTATATAGAATCTGTCATAAGTATAATCTGTCATAAGTAGAATCTGTCTAAAGTAGACACTCTTTTACTTTCTGCTCTTCCTTTACTCTATGTTTACTTCAACCTTGACATTGGCAGAATCATCGTGTAATCGCGATGGAGCCAGTTTATTAAAATTGGAATTGGACTATGATGTCAAAAGTAGAATCTGTCAAATGTAGACTAAACGCAAAAAAGATTGACTAACGGCCGGTTTCTGGTACGCAAATCATTATTTGATCTCGGATTAACATCGGATCAAAACCCATTTGAGTTTCTGAAAGACAAATGTGATACTAGATTTAATCCGAGATTAACTCTAGTGTCACAATATCGAATTATCTCATTTTGAGTTTCTGGACAGGTTTTTTATGATTTATTGTACAATAACAATATGTCAAATTGAATTTTCGCTAATTCGAGAAAATCGAAGGATTATACTCGGATCAAAGGCTATATATATTGTAATACTGTTTATATACGTTTGAAAAAAAAACAGGTAACTACATTATACTTAAATATATTTAATTATAGATTATTGAACAAATAAGACCTGATTGCGAAAATATATTTTTTATTTATTTAGTAAGTACTTATCGAGCAAGATCTTTATAAATAATTATTTAAATTTTCAGATTGGAAATGTCTCTATCAGATTTATCTGCTGAAGATGTATCATTGAGTAGTAATGAGGAGTATTTGGTACCGATTAGAGTCATTCGTGAGCGAATGAATCCCCTGCAACACTACAGCGAACCAGAGTTCAAGGCTCGATACAGAATTACTAAACCTGTACTGTGTCAGCTTATGAGATTGCTTGGACATCTACAACCGATGACCCAGCGCAAAATCTTTATTAGCGCTGTGGAACAAGTGTTGTTGGCTATACATTTTTACGCTTCAGGAGGGTTTCAGATTTCAGTAGCTGATAACGTCAGGGTGCACAAGACAACAGCATGCAGAATAATTAAGAAGGTTTCGGCTGAAATTGGTAAATTAAGGCCGCATTTTATACATTATAGAAGGCGACGGAATATATTATATTTAATTTTTTAAATAATAATCGTCTTCCCGCTAGTGACAGTTTTAGCTTTCAGTTAGACAGTGACCACTTGAATTGTCGTCAGACAAAGACAACGTTATACGTTAGATAGAAACAAAAAATAGGAAAATAAATATGTCTGTGAACTAAAGAGAATGTAATAACCCTGGGTGACCAGACAAATAAAAAATCTAGAGTTAACACGAGATCAGCTAATCCTCAGTTGATTCGCGTTTCAGAAACCCAATCGATGTAACACGGAATCATCCTGGATTAATCCTGGATCAAAATGTGACACTTGTGTCAGCTAATTCGAGATTTGATCCGCCTTTCAGAAACCGGCCGTAAGAATATCAGCAAGGAAGGTAGCGTGTGCGGTATACAACCTTATTTTGAGTATAACCGAAAACCGAAATACGTGTCAAATATTTTCATATATCGAATCTTTATAAGTAAAATTAAAAAATGTATAATAAAAACAGTTATAAACATGTTGTATTGCATCATTGTCCTCGCGTAAACATGGTCACTGCGAGCGCGCAGGCGCGGGGCGGCCCGGCCTGCTCTTAGCAGAGTAGGTCGTACGCGACACCCGACCAGTATTAGCCTTGACGAAAGTAATCACTGTTCACTAATTACACTTAAACACTAATTACACTTAAACATAACGTAACATTTGTTTAAAGTGTATGCCTCTTTGTCAAATGCACAGACGGGCGCGCTTTCGTAAATTCCTACTTAGTTTTAGTTAGAAAATTAAAACGCCATTTTCACTTCCAAAAAAAAACAAAACAATAATCGACACTCAAACGAAACACGTAATTTGGCGGGACGCGGGCGCAAGCGACACATGCGCAGTACTCTCTAGCTTTCGGGCGACTGACGCAGCTGCGCGGGCAGCGCGGGGCGACGCACGCTCTGTCGGCTCGCTAGCGATGCCGCCGCCGCGGACAGCTGGCAGCGGTCATTCAACTGATTTGCGCGTGTGTCCAAACTTGCACCATTTAAGTAATTTTTTTGGACAAAATACAACATGGTGTAAAAATAATTGCGATCGATTCAGTTACTGATTCTGAACAAACTACTTTCAGGTTTAGGTCATACTAAAAATAAGGTTGTATAGATTTAGGTATTCATTTTGAGCTTGAAAGTGACGCAAGTTTACTGACTGCATAGTACTAGTGGCGCTCAGCCACTAGTACTATGCAGGGCGTGACCGCACGTATCTTGGTGAGCATATCTGCCCCCGATAGTTGAATAGACGCATCTAACAAAAAGGTAAAATGGAGAAAAAAATGTTTGAATGTCAAAATCGGGAAATTCTTTGCTGTCTCTAAAAAAAGCCTTAAATTTTTTAAAAATGAATGCTGAATGATGGCCGAAGTATCCATCTTTGATTCCCATTAGTTTAAAACAACATTGCACCTTTCATTTAGTTACTATTATTAAAAAACCTTTTCTTAGCAAAAAAAATAGATTAAAATGTCTTATGCTTAACTAAAAGGACGCAAATAACCATTAACGCCCTTCAAATTTCAACAACGTGTGATTATTTATGTACTTTTAGACTTATTCTCAAATTTATTTGCTACCTTCCACTTTTAAGAAAATAAGGCGCATATGGCTATATACGTCTTTTCATTTAAGCATTTATAACACTAATAGATTATCAATATTATAACACTAAATGGCATTTCTAAGTAAATGTGCCTTTTCAATTAATATAAATGAAATCCGTCTTTTCTTCTTCTAACTAGTAGAAAAAAATTGCAGTTGCGCCAATTTTCGTTATGCTAAATCATTAACGGAACGAGATATCGAAATATTAAAAATACCAGCAGATGCGCCTTTTTTTCCTGATTCTGGCAGTATGTATAACTCAATTTTGAAAAAACTGTCAGATACGTCTTTTCAACTATCGGGGGCAGAGATATGAAGGTAGGTCGGTCCTAGGTGGTGGAAGAACCAAGGCGTCTCTTTACAGTGTCTGCTACCGAATTAAGCTCGCTAACAGACACGTAAATGCACACTGCTTCTTCCAATCCGCTCTCCGCAGGTACGCCCTCGTCTAGTAACAGGACGGCATGTTCCAAGCACAGAGTAGATCTCCGGGTTGGGTAGCCGACAGCCTATAGGACAAAATCCATTCATCAATAAAAAATAACAAATATTTTGACGAGTAAACTCCACTATGCAACACGGTTGTACTATAGCAAAGGTTAGACTGTCTATAAATATAGCGAATTGTATTGTAATTGTAACGCAAATGCATGGTTTTTTGTGATGTATCAAAAATTAAAATTTATTGATAGTTTGATGCATGCCAGCAATCAGCCAGCAAAAATGTTCATCACGCTCATATAGTCTCTTTGGACTAAACGATTCATAAATCTGCTAAGAAGCTTTTAGAACTTCATGTATATTGAATATTGACCGTCTTACTCATGCCTATAAGCAAATGGTAGGCTTACTTTAGAAAGGAATAGAGTACATCTGCAGAACTCGCATTCTGCGTGGTCTGCCGTAGTCCATGGAATCTGTGACCCACGACGCTTGCGCTGTGCAGAAGACGACTGCAACAAAATCAGCGGTTAAAACCTGCGCCTGATGAAACAATAAATCTTAAAAACTAGACTATCGGAACAAATTTCTTGAATATATATATATTTATATATACATATACTATAAAACAAGATTTAGCATTATTAATAAATCAACTCTTATACAGACTAAAAAAACCTGTCCGATCCGTGAGGGTGTTGTACCTCACAACACAAGAATCATGATATGATTGTATTCATGTCATAAATTTCTCATAATGAAAAATATTTTATGGCTTCTGCAGACCCCAGGATTTCCTTAACAGTTTATCTTCTGATTATGATCTTACAACGAAAAAACAACATACCATCGCTGAGGATGGCGTTGTTAGGTTTAGAAAAATTCCAATTTGTTGTATTCAATAATAATATTGTTTATCTTTTTTGGATAATGTCAATACGGCACTTATATCATTCATCATCCATTTTCAGGATCGGACAGGGTTTTCTTTACATGTTGTATAATTCAATTCAATTTATTTATTTGTTTGTTATAAAGGCGGATAAGGGGGCAAAATGGGAGACGGGTTTTTTTATTAGTCCTACTAATATTATAAAGGCGAAAGTTTGTAAGTATGGATGTATGGATGTTTGTTACTCTTTCACGTAAAAACTACTGAATGGATTTGAATGAAACTTCACCACAATATAGCTTATACATCAGAATAACACATAGGCTACAATTTTTGGACGAACCTGAAGTCCACGCGAACGAAGTCGCGGGCAAAAGCTAGTATTATATATTTTTTTATAAAAAAGGAGATTTTAAGGAGTCGTGATAGCCTAGTGGTGGTGACCGTTGACTGGCAAGTCAGAGGTCTCGGGTTCGAACCCAAGGCGCGCACCTCTGACTTTTTGTAAGTTATGTGCGTTTTATAAATTAATTATCACTCTCCGTGCCTCGGATAGCACGTTAAGCTGTTGGCCCCGGCTGTCGATTGTAGATCTTTGACAATCGTTACGGGTAGTCAGAAGCCCGAAAGTCTGACAACCAGTCTTACCAAGGGGTATCGTGTAACCCAGTATCTGGGTTGTGGAGTTCTGATAGGCAGTCGCTCCATGTAAAACATGGTATTCAGCTGCATCCGGTAAGACTGGAAGCCGACCCCAACATAGTTGGGAAAAGGCTAGGCAGATGATAAGATATACCTCTATTTTTTAATGTTTAGAGTTGTAATCAGAATAAATTGTTACTACACACATCAAAAGTGTCTAGGGATCAACATATATTTTTGCAATAACTTTTCTCCTGATTGATATTAATTAAAATTTTCTTTAAGGATTCATCAAATAAAGTGTTTTCGTTTGTCACAGTAACGATAAACCAAGTCACCTTTGCATTAATAAAGAAATTTGCCATTTTCCTAATAAAGGGATTTTTGACATTTGAACCACTAACATTAAAGTTCAAAAAAAAGACTGAAACAGTTTTCTTTAAAATTTTATTGGGTAACTTAAACAATTAATAATCCGTGTTTCTACCGCGAACACTAACAACACAAGAACATCGGTTTGGCATACTCAAAATGAGTTCATCCAAATCACGCTGTGGAATGGCCGCCCATGTTCGTTGCAACAACAAAAAAAGGTCTTCTTGCGACGGGATACCCTCCATATTCGGCAGAGCTCTTCTCTGTAGCATATCCCATGCATGCTCAATCGGGTTCAAGTCTGGCGACTGAGCAGGCCAGGGCAGGACATTGATGTTAGCTGCGGCGAGAGTATGTCTTACAACTCTTGCGGTGTGCGGTCGTGCATTATCATGCATTAACTGAAATAAGGGACCGATTTGCACTTGTAGAGGAACGATGACGTCTGATACAATCGTCTCAGCATAAATTTGAGCGTTGAGGTTGCCTCTGATCCAAATCAACTCAGTTCTTCCGCCGATCCAAATACCCGCCCATACCATGATGGTTCCACCACTATAAGGATGGACTTCCTGGCAGGATTTTAATCGCTGTTGGCGTCCAGGGGTTCTCCAGTGTCGTATACGTCTTGTATCCGGTCTCATACCAAAACGAGACTCATCAGAAAAGCACACGAAACGCCATTGTTCTTCTGCCCAATTTCTGTGTTCAAGAGCCCATTGATATCGAATCCTACGATTGTGCATTGCTATAGGTGGTACCCGTAGCGGTCTTCGGGAATGAAGGTTCACTTCATGCAAGCGGTTTCTGACTGTTTGGTCGCTAATTAAGTTCCCTGAAGAGTGATGAAGCCTCACGGCTAACATCATGGCGGTTATTGTTGGAGCTCTTCGAGTTAAGATTTGAATGTATCGGTCTTGTCTCCGTGTGGTGCAGCGATACCGTCCTCCATGGCGCTCAGCCACGGTACCAGTGCTTCGGTAACGTGTCCAAAGTCGACTGATAACACTCTGACTTGTATTCAGAGCTAAAGCCACAGTACGTTGCCGGGAACCAGCTTCTATCATTCCCACGGCTCTGAGCATTTCTTCCCTGCTTAAATGACGTCGCCGCTCCATAATAACGTTGGTTTTAATCAGTAGTAGGGAAACAGTAGCACTAATAATGTCTTCAATGCGTTGTATGTTTTTATAGGGAAAATATTGACAGCTGATTTTCATCTTTTACTCGAATTTGATTCACAGTTCCTGATTCAAATTATGAAATGCACCAAAAAGGATCCATATAAATTTATAAAATCATAAATTTATTACAAAGCCACATCTCAATCTCAAGAAATCCGCATAAAAATGCTTGATCCCTAGACACTTTTGATGTGTGTATATGAATAAATTGCAGGAAGATGACATATAGTACTCAAGATAGCAAGAGGTACAATTACCTTGAAGATTATTGAAAGCGAACCAGAAATAAATGCGTCGTCGGACGTCGATCGCCGAGTAGTCAAATAAAATAGTGCTCAAATTGGTATTACTTATAAAGTAGTCTTGTACAGTACGGGCAATTTAAACTGGCCTTTCATAGCATAGCACAGGCATATCTCAGTGTCTATCGCTTGCTATCGTTCAGACTTGCTTTCATCCCGTTCACTCAGTCAGTATTAAAGATTAATTATGGATAGTATTGTATCGAAATATTTGTAGACTTTCAATTTAGTTTTAATTTAATTTAATTTTTTATATATTATAATTATAACTTTAATGCTAATACTCGTACATGTATTTATCTAGTTGGTACCTAAGTATTGTATTCTTTTATTTATGTATTCTAACTTTATCAAACTGGTTTACATCCGTCACATCTTTAAGTTCAGTTGAAAACCAGCGTCAGGCAGTAACTGTCTGGCATTAATGCTGAACTGAACCTATTTGGCGCAGCCGCCGGACACACATAAATAATAAGTAGGTATATGTTAGGTTTTTATTTTATTTTTTTCTTTAAACTTTATCTTTAAGTATGTCCGAGCGCCTTGTGCCAAATAAATGTTTTTCTTTCTTTCTTTCTTTCAATAGCTAAACGTAGACAACGGATATAAATATTTAATAAGAAATTTGAAAAAACAACTGATACGGATGGGATTCGAACCCACGATCTTCGGCGTTCCGTGCCGACGCTCTAACCGCTGAGCCTAATAAGCTAACATGTGCTAAAACATGTAAAAAAAATTCACAAAAATATGTAGACAACGGAGACTAAACACCTACACTCAACAAAGTTTGAGTAATCTATATAAATTAATCTAAGATAAAGTAAGGGTAGGTACTTAGGTTGGTAACTTACGTCTGGGAAGACTCTAAATCCTTTCTCCTGCAAAATTTGTCGGCGATTGACCTCATCCCGCACAATTCGGTCTAGATACGGCTGAATTAGCTGCAGGTCCTCCCTTTCAGTCCGTGGATCGTTGCCCATGAGCAGCAACAAATGTTCTAAAGAGAACATTGTTGGCTCGCAACTCTCACGGATAAGCTTTTAACAAAAAAAAATCAGTATTATTGTTATCCTACTCAGTTCTGAAGCATTCTTCTCATTAAAACTACAAATCGCAGAAGCGTAACGCGCAAGTGCAATACAAAACGCAAGCAATATATCACAAATAGGTATATATTATATGTTATACAAATCTTAAGTCATTCTTCCACTCATCTCTATTAAGTTTGTGACTATAAAAGAAAATACTGACCTCTGAAACTGCGAGATATTTCTTTAGCCAATCTTTCGGAGCAAAGTATACACTTTCCGAGACTGAATATCCCGTACTAATAGAACAGGAGTATGCCTCGGGGCACACAAACACATACTCGTTTGGACCTTGAACAGTTCTGGACAGCCTGACATTATGAGCCTGAAGAAGTTTCGGGGGAATCATGGTGATGTCGGAAGGCAGCCACAAATATTTGTTTTGAGAAGCGGTGGGCGCTAGAGTCTCTACAGCCCTTCTAAAATTGTCGGTTTGATCTTCGGGTACGCCATACCTGTAACAAATAAATAATGATACCAAGGAACTGTACCAGGGGCGTGCACAGACATTTTCAACAGGGTAGGCAGGCATATGTACATGATACAAAACTTACTTTCATTGGGACAAATACCACTTTTTATGTTATAATACCTACTACCATTACGTCGCGTCGGCGTTGTACCCTTTAAATATATGCGCGCATATTTCCAGGCCGAAACACACACAAACATCAGCGCATCATCGACCGGCAAGAAAATAATCATAAGAACAAAAATAGAATATCTATCTTTGTACTGTAAAGTGTATTTCATTAATAAAGACATACCTGAGCAGATAGTTATAGTCTTCATAGAAAAATAAGGATATTGATTGCATAAACATATTATAACAATGATACAACAAATAGGTACCTACTGCGTGCGGCGCGACTCGCGCGCGGCATTGATCGGCCAAAAAATAATACAACAATAAAACTCCACCACTTATCTTCGTTCTGTAAACTGTATGTTGTTTATAAATACTTTAACTAAGTCAACTATGTTGATCGAATTGACTTACCAATATTAACTTTTCTATAATTTGGATTTTAACGCAATTTAACAAACGACAAACACAGAAACACTGAGATTTTAACCTCTGCAAACAAACAGCCAGCACTCCTCTCAGTATTTTGATATAATTTAGTATTATCCATATATAAAGGTAAATTAACAGACTAAACAAGTAATTAAAATCAATGAAAATTATACTAAATAAAACTTCAATTGAAAACTTTTGACATTTCGCATTGTAAACAGCTGGTTTCACAGAAGCGATGTGATTGGTTCTCCGCGCACGAACTTGAAAGTAATTCAACCAATCACATGTCAGTTTGAATATATTCAGATGACATGTGATTGGTTGAATTGGTAGAAAGACCCACGTGACTTACTGCGCGCATGCGCGTTATAGGATTTGGTCTACGAGACGATAGGCAAAAGAAGTTGTGCCGGACTTGCAAGTAGCAACCTTTCTTTGAAGGCGACCAGCGCGGGATTCGGTGTTTACGTGCGTAATGTGCCAACAGATAGCGTTAGGGTTACGAATTGATATTATTGAGCGTTATAATCGTGTAATTCTGTGTAATTATATTGCGATTTTAACAATTAGATACATTAAATAGAATATATTATAATAATATTAATTAGAATTTTATCAGGGTAGGCAGTGCCTTTTTGCCTATATGATGTGCACGCCCCTGCACTGTACGGCCTACATGGTTCCGATCTTGTTTTTGCCTGATTTAAATTATGTTCTGTGTTTATTCAATCAAAACACACGGAGAGCGTCCCTTTATCTTTTTAGGGTTTATAGTTAAACTAGACATAGTTTAGACACAAGGAAGAATTTTAGTTTTATTTTACCTGCAGATTATCAATACTAGAGAGCCAAACTTCGTATTGAATTTATAAATATACCTAAAATAATATAAAAAAATAAATATATAAAAAGGTTTATTTCTCGATTTTGTAGCGCATCAGGGATGTTCGCCGATGCACATATGAATTGCTTTTACGCAACGATGCGAATGAGGTGTGCATCCCTGGTGCGCAGGGTACGGGCCAGCTCCAACAATATCTTGAAAATGATTGCTAGCCGGCTCGATTGCACTTATATTAACCACTGCAGTGCTATTTCCCATGGGTTGAAATAAGTTATTAAATTAAATTAATTTTAAAATAGAATGTACTAACATAGTACTTAAGTTTACTAACACAATGAGTCTATGTTACTTGATTAAATAAATTTTATTATTATTATTATTATTATTTAAGTAAGCTCCTCCTAGATGTTAAGGTCTATTACTTTTAGACTTCTATGTAAAGCTCGAACCGCAAAGAATCACCGTAGTGCCTAACACTGCTCCCAAGAATCCTTCTAACAGTACTTACCATATCTTTTCTGCACCATGGTGCATGTATTCGGTCCAACCTAAGACATGAGGGTCTTTGTGCCAGCAACTGGTAGAAAACAGCATGCTAAGGTGCAAAGTAGGCACCGTCACGCCTAATACTGGACCCAAGAATCGCAGAGTATTGTCAGGGTTCTGGCTAAAATTCTAAAACGATAAAAAAGAACTAATTTATTTATTTATTGCAACAACAGCATAAACATTTTTTCTTTATACGGATAAAAAGCCGCACATGGTATGACAACACGAGGGCGGGGCGTACACAATCACTATCGATAAGACATTCGAAGACCGAGTCGCAGGCGAGAAACATAATGGCCGACGCGACGTTAGTTATTGTCGTACCGCGTTACACAATTTATCGCCCACTTTTATGTTTGTAGTAAATAATTTAAATTTATATTCACTCGTTTTAATACTATCCAATATTATACAAATACACTAAATAAAATATTGTGATTCTGACAGAACATATTGCTGGCTTACTTTCAAATTCCATGGATGGCGGCCATAATTATCATTCTTGTTCTTACTGAAACCGAAACCTTCTGTTCCAGTGTTTACATAAGCTGTGTTGACGCACACATGCTCAGAACCTAACGACACAAGGCGCCAATACGCTGCTTCAAATTCTTCAACACTCGGTCTATCAGCTCCCTCGGCGCGTTGACCAAAGTGATTCTCATAAGTCATTGCAGCAATCTAAGAGGGCAAAGTTTAGATATAATTATTTAATAAGAAATTAAAAAAACAACTGATACGGATGGGATTCGAACTCACGATCTAATAAATATACGATCTAAGTAATTATATTTAATACTAGCGACCCGCCCCGGCTTCGCACGGGTGCAATATACATATAAACCTTCCTTAAGAATCACTCTTTCTATTAAAAAAAACCGCATAAAAATCCGTTGCGTAGTTTTAAAGACCTAAACATACATAGGGACAGACAGACGGCGGATAGCGACTTTGTTTCATACTATGTAGTGAAGCTAACATGTAAAAAATTCACAAAATGCAAAGTTTAGATTTTTATACGTTTTTTGTTGTTTTTTAGTACAAACTAAATAATATATTTAATCCTTTAAAGCCGTCACAATAAAGTATCACTCGATTTTTAAAAAAAAAATGCAACGTCTTTCTTATTTTTTTTACCGCAATGCCAAATAGTTTTGGTAAAAAATTACAATTATTCACACAAAGTTTGCGTTAATAAGTTTTTTTTGTGTGTGTTTGTGTCACAAACGTTCAACACCATTACGCTTTGCCGAGTCTTGCGGTGCGTTTTGCGGCACGGAGCGTCCGGCCGCCGTTCGCGGCGGCGATTGCGAGCGGCTCAGAAAAATTCAGAATGTCCTTGACAAAAGTGGCATCAAATTTCTTTCTAATGAATGGAATATATTTTAAATGCAAGGCAAGGAATACATCCCGTGAATAAAAATGTAAAGAAATCTAGTAAAATCAGTCTTTATTCAATGAATATAGCGCACCTCAGCGACTCGTGGAATGTTCTAAACAACTTCTAACATTGGTTCTCGTCTGCGACGCAAGACACAGGTCCTATATTTGTTGATATACATAATCATTTTGATATTAGTCAGTAGTAAGTCAACTTCTCCTTTTATATACACATCAAGTACCTTTATAGGGATCAAGGTATTATTTTGGCAATTATTCAGAAAACCAGAGTAAAAATCAGATTTTCCGTAAATTTGTATGTTCGTTTACGTATCCATGGGCATATGTATAATGGGGCGGTTTAGGTAGTCCGCCCCCCCCCCCCCTTAGCATACGGCTAAAATATAAATCGATGAATATTAGACGCAAACGCAACTACGAGCGATAGTAAGTACGAGCATACAGTGCATCCCCTATCCTTTACCCGCGCACCGCATATTGTGAAATTATCTGTGTGAAGCTCGGGCAAAAACTAGTTTATTTTGGTAGTTTTTTGGGCCCTCGGACCCCGCCACCCCTCCAATGTGAAAGCTATAGCTACGCCCATGTTCGTATCGGTACGTACCTTTTTAAACTTTGCGAGTGTGATTGTATTGCCCGGTACGATGCAGTCTTCGACTTGTGCCAAGGCATCGCCGATGCCGTCTTCATCCTCGGGTTCTTCTTCAGAAGATTCGGACTGCCCGAGCATCTTCTTCTGGCGATGCAGTGGGTTCATTGCTCGAACGAGAATTTTGTCGTATTTCCGATGCCAGCCCTTTTCGATCTTAACCATCATCAGTTGTCTCTCTACTACGAGCGAAAATGAAGGTTATAAAGACACTTTTTTAAAACACCTTTTTTATTTTAAATTCTACAGGCAAGTCTTACAATAAGATATACATGACTGTATTTATACATATATTTATGGCTTTCTACAAGTTTCAAAATATTATAATTGTAAATTAAATTAAAAAATTGATTGAATTGAAAAAATCGTTCAAAGTTCGCAAATGGAGGAATAACTGCGAATAAATTTTGAACAAAGTTCTACCATCATAGATCCTTTGCTAGTTACCTCCGTGGATTAAAGTCCTTGAATACTTACCATGTGAGAGCGCATCGTAGGGTAAAAGATATTTCACATATATCTGGTCGAATTTCTTTTCAGTTTGAGGAGGTTTGCTGGAGTTTTGCTTTAAGTGGAATCTCAATTCCTCGGCCACCTTGCACCACCTCTTTTTATTTAAGACATTTTCGAGGCCACCATGGTCTTGTACTTTATGGTACAGCTTTGGCAGATTTAATTCCACGCCATCAAGCTTTAAAAAACAAAAAATAATAATAATATTATGCTTAAAAGCACAACCCAAGAAATTCTGAGAAACGCGCATCCACAGCAAATAAAGAAAAAACAAGCTAACAATTATCACTACGTACCAAAGGCGGACGGATTGGAGCACGGCTCCCGCTCTGTTGTTGTAGGCAGTATTTAATGGCACAGAGTTCTCTAGCTGCCGGTCCCCAGCGCATATACAACCGGGATATGTATTGGTTGAATATCTCGAAGGACATTTCCTCGCAAGATTTACACCCAGGTTTAAACTCATCTGGTGGTATTATCTTGCAAATGCCATATTTACGGACTAGGGGAAATATTATCTCAAAGTACAGCATAGGATTCTGGAAAAAATAAAATCATATAAAAATATAATTCATTACGCGTTTACATCAAATTAACTACTTTCTGAAGGAATACTAACAAGGAATTCTTCCCTGGTCGGCCTATAGACGGGCGCATCTACAATGTGAGAATGTGACGTGTTAGACACTTGTCTAGAATTGCTACACCCTGGTTGGGGATTATCCTCTTCGGAAGAATTTGAAGTATTTGCTCCTTTTTTGCTTTGCTCCCGGTCTAAAATCCTAGCAAGAGCTTCCATATCATCGTTCAGGCGGGCCTCCTCTTCTTGTGCCCTTTGACGTGCTTCCTCAAAGAGCTTAGAGCGTGCCAATAGCGCAGCCTGGGCGCGGGCCGCTTCCATTGGCAGTGGAACGCTGGACTCACTGTCTTTCTTTTCACCCTTTCTGGCCGCCTGCGCAACATCATCCAAAACTTTGGCAATCCTTCTACATGGCTTGCAGGTGGTGCATCGGGTATCCATTTGATCTTTGGGGGCATTTCGCACTTGCTTGGCCGTCACCCACTTATAAGCAGGACAGACTGCAGGATCAACATTTCTAGATTTTGCAGCATCTGCTGTATTATATTCAACAGGGGTTGATTCATCAGTTCTTTGTGACTCGGGAGTTAAAGAGTCGTTCATCCAGCGGTGAATGTTATGCTCACTGTAATAGGAGTGTGCTTCTCCACGAAGTCTACGACGTTTGTTGACTGTAGGAGGATTCTGAATTCCACTTGGGCCGGCAATGGGTTCTAAAAGAAATTAATTCAATAGTAAAAAGTTTCCTTTCAGTACATAAAGAAAGAAAGAAAGAAAGAAAGAAAAACATTTATTTGGCACAAGGCGCTCGGACATACTTAAAAATAAAGGTAATTACAAAATAATAAAAACAAAAATTATATGTATTTATAAAAATAAAATAAAAACCTAACATATACTTATTATTTATGTGTGTCCGGCGGCTGCGCCAAATAGGTTCAGTTCAGCATTAATGCCAGACAATTACTGCCTGACGCTGGTTTTCAACTGAACCTAAAGATGTGACGGATGTAAACCAGTTTGATAAAGCAATAGTAGTAATAAAAAGAATACATAAATAAAAAATACAAAATAAAAGTTACAAAAACGTTACAAAAAGTAAGTAAAGGAGTGGGTACCTTCACAAAAACTTTAAAGTAAAAGTAAAAGTAAAAGTAATATAAAAATTTACAAACCTGCAGCAGTATCAGTCTTATCAAAGTGTGTGGCTGTGCGCTTCGGTGTCCTGCTGCTTTTAACAAAGTATGTCAAAGGTCTGTTGTCTTCTAGGGTGAACTCCGGGGAATCCATGCGTGTATTTTTGACCACCTTTTTACCTTTCGGTAGTTTTTTGAGATTTGTTACTTGTTTAACTACCTGTCTTAAAGCACGCGTTAAAACTGTGGGCGTGACAGTCTTATTTCTCATGGAGGTATTGCTGAGACGTTTTGAGCGCAAGGACATACAATGCAACCGCTTCAACTGTTTTATGCTCGTTTTAGTTTTTTTCTGTGGGACATATTGTTAATTAAATTCAATACATCAACGAAAAATATATATAAAGAAAAATATATTAGTAGTAGAAATTATTTTATTTGAGGTACTCCACCTATGCTCTTCAAAAACATTAAAATGAAACAGTTTGTTTTGAAAGCAGTGAGTACCAAGGCTTAGGAATGGGTAGTTTGGTACCGACTTCAAAACCTTATTGTGTTATTTCTAGATTTTTAGTTTTGAAGTTGGCTCTATTTTTTAAAGATCTATATTTAAAGACGATATTTATTAGCCGGATCCACACCAGACGATCGAATTTTGAATCGCCGATCCTGCGATCTGCAATCTCCTGGATCGCGGATTAGCGTAGAGCACTGATCATGGGCGATTCGCGCCGCCGCTACAACGCGCTCCAGCCGGTCCACGACCCTCCTACAGTTGAAGTCTCGTTCGCTTTCTGCGTTTGATCGCGCGATCCGCACACAACCGTCAACACCACATCTATATATATAAAAAAGGAAACCCGTTTTCGGGTAGGGTAGCGGTATAGTAGGGTAGGGTAGCGGTATAGTAGGGTAGGGTAGCGGTATAGTAGGGTAGGGGTAGTGTAGGGTAGGGTAGGTGTAGGGTAGGGGTAGGGTAGGGTTGGGGTAGTGTAGGGTAGGGTAGGGGTAGTGTAGGGTAGGGTAGTGTAGGGGTATAGTAGGGTAGGGTAGCGGTATAGTAGGGTAGGGGTAGTGTAGGGTAGGGTAGGGGTAGGGTAGGGTAGGGGTAGAGTAGGTTAGGAGTAGAATAGGGTAGTGGGTAGAGTAGGGTAGGGGTAGAATAGGCCTTGAAGTAGGATAATCACGCGTACAAAGTCGCGCGGGGCAGCTAGTGAGTAAATAAAAGGAACAGAGGCAAAGCTTTCTAAAGAACGAGCAAAATTGTTACCTATTCTGGTAGGGTTGTCACATTAAAATAGTTTTATTACTCATTGGCTAGGTATATGATACTTTACAGTATATGTATAAGCACCTATTAAATTTAAATACAAAGTTTCGAGTCCATGCTACTAACCGTTAAAGAGTTCCCTCGCCTCGTAAGGGACAATGCTGGCTGCAGCAGTAGTTCATGATAAAAGTCGTATTGAACTATTAAAATTAAACTAACATAGGTACAAAATTTCGTACCGTGCTACTTAGCCGTTGAAGAGTTCCCTAGTGAGGAGACAATCTTGGCAGCAGAGTTAGGTTAAATCTATCATATTATTGCATTGTCACCGAAGTTAATTACGCAGGTATACATAATTTCAGCTCAATCAGATATCCGGAAGTAGTTCAAATCTTACTTGCAATATTTGAACTTAACACACACACCACCCACATATTAAATGTTTAGTAAAAGCTTATAACTATAATAATCCCTCTTCTTATTATTCAAAGGATCTTAAATTAAAATAAAGTTCTTACCTACTTGAAAAAGTAATTATCAAATATTTACTTACTTACTGTACTCTTTGGGATGGTTAAAGTATGATATATTTTTATTTTTTCTAGTATTATTCATGCACACAGTACAATAAACAACCATTTTTACTAAAATACTACGTTTTTACAATTAAATATTCAAACTTGCAACCAACAAAACAAACAACGTGCGTTGCACTGCCCTGTGTCGGTCAACTGGCTGTACCGGCGTAAACCAGTTTCACCGCGTACGTGACAAGCGGCTAGTGGTCACCCACACAGGCCCCGCGTGCTTGTAGTGGTGCAATCAATTCGCGCGGTTGTTCGAAGCTTTGTCTCCGTTCCTATTATTTACTCATGTGGTCAACACTACGCGCGCCAAGAGACTGAGGCACCTTTGTGCTTAATTCAAAAACCGACAAAAAAGTCCGTTACCAGGTCCCAGAGTACCTCTCTGTAAAATTATGTTCCAATCGGTTCGGTTGTTCAGACGCTATGAGTAACAAAAAAACAGACAGACATAACTTTCGCATTTATAACATTAATAAGAATAAGGATATCGTTACTAATATTATACATGCGAAAGTTACGTTATGTAAGTTTATGTATACTTGTGAACACTTCGAAATTTTGTAGATAGAAAAGATCGTTACAAGCGGGATTTCAACGCTATAGCCACTAAGCTATTCGGAACCCCGCCTTGTTATCGAAATTATCTTCTACATTTAACCATCTCAGATGGTAGTTACATCAAATCACACGCTTGTTATAGAATTTTATTTCATATTATTCCTTATTTATTTATCCAAAAGTTAAACAGCTTCCAAGAAAGTAAAATATAAGTAAAAATATTAAACAAAATAAAAAAATATAACATACCACAATTGTTTGGACTCGATCTTTTTTGTTTGTTTGTTTGCCCTTAGTTTGAGCCTCTTTGTCGCGGTTATGGCTTATGTTCCTTTCGCGGTCTCTGTTCATGTTTCTTGGCCGGTCGGGGTCTCGGTTTAGGTTCCGACCGAGGCGTTCAAGTAATACCCTTGGTTGGAGATGTGGGTGTACTCCTAAAATAAACATAACCCATTAAATTACCTAATTA
This sequence comes from Protodeltote pygarga, assembly GCA_936450705.2. NCBI lineage: Eukaryota > Metazoa > Arthropoda > Insecta > Lepidoptera > Noctuidae > Protodeltote > Protodeltote pygarga. The sequence continues at coordinate 19,718,328 of OW388248.2, forward strand.
TATAACGATAAGAAGAAGACCTAATGACTTGCTCAGGCAATTTAATGGGAATTGATAACTTGTAATGATATTAGGTATATTGGTATTGCTAGTCTTGCTGTCATGTCAATTTTTATTCCTAAAGCGTGCTTTTTACCCGAATGCGGCGAAGCCAAAAAGGAGGGTTATGTGTTTGACCTGTATGTATGTATGTCCGTCTATATGTTCCCTCGTAACTACTTATCGGATGTCGTTGGATTCGTCTTTATTGCGCGAGTGTCACTGGGTATATACAAATTTTAAAAAATCGATATGGCAGATCTTGAAGCGACGGAACACCACGCCCTGCGGCTTTTTGGCCGCAGTCCATGGTGTACCGTCGCTCCCACTTCCAACGTCCGTTGTCTTCCACGACGAGATGCAGCAAGCACGTTGGTACTCGTACCAGGAACGCCTTAAAATTGATGTTGAAGTGCGATTCCAAAAGATACGTATTACGTACTTAGTCTTTTGACGTAAATACTCCACGATGTCCTCCACCTTAGTGGTGAAGTGTTGGCAGGAGATACACCGGAGTATTCGGCTTCGCGGCATGAATGATTACGTTGGGCTCTGTAGGAACCGTGCCGCAGCGATGATTGCGGTTGGTTCGCTGACGGCGCTTCCGTTTATCCCCAGTTTGCAAGTATGGAAAGCTCTCTTTCCATTCTTGCAAACTAAAATATACAAATACATACAATACAAAAGGAAATATTATCCTTTTCATGAAATTTTATTTCGAAACTTTTTCGACGAATAGAATCGTATCGTATCTTAATCGTGCCGAATTTCAGCTTTCATCATTGATAATTTGCGAGTAATTGACACTTGAATAGTAAAATCGTGCGAATATTGCGTACCCTACTCTAGTAGTTTTATTGTACGGCAGAAGTCTCCTTTTGCACCTTTCTTTCGGCCCTCTTTAGTGGCACTCCATATTATGTAGTCATCAATTATAAATGGAAGACCAAGTCATTCCGCCATTTTTCTACATATAATTAAACATGATAGTCCTTTAGAACTTTTAACTTACCTTGGAAGGAAATAGTATCGAGTAAATTTGGAGCCTGAACACGGTTGAAAACGACATTTCGCGCCTCTTGCGCAGGCTCCCGACATTCCGCACTGTTAACTGCCACTGGTGGCACATTCGGCGGCACAATTGGCTGGACATTTGGCGGCACATAAGCGCCTTGTGCGAATTTGCGTTGTGCTTGTACACGTCGCGATCGTGATCTGAAACGAATAATAACGTTAATATCAACAATCAAGCGTGTTTACTCTTAATGTCAGTTCAGGCCCAGCTTCAGACATAGGTCTTATCATCATAATCAAATTTAACGACATCATCATAGCCAACCTAACATCCCTAAAGAATCAAATAAAATAGTACATAACGAAGTAAAGAAATAAATTTTAAAAAAAATTAAATACGTTCCAAAAGAGCAGATGCCTTAACAAGTTATACAAAACATACAAATACTTAAATTTATTTTAAGAAATACCTAAAAAGAAAACAACATAAAATAAATGGGCTATTCCTATCAGCCAGCACAATATCAAAAAGCATGACGTATTTACGTAAACCCTGTTTGCCCTTGAAAACAAGTCATTTTCATGAAAATATGCTGGATCACAGGAACCCTACAGGCGCAGAGCACAATTATTTCAAAAAACCCTCACCCTAGCCGGCCCTACGATGTCGATTATTAAACTGCCAGTCGCATTTTGCAAATACTTATTTAAAAAGGGGTGCTTTGGACCCTATGTAATACATAATAATTTAAATTAAAGGGAGCGTACCACATCAAAAAAGGGCAATTGAGTGGTTACATGTTGTCATGGTAATGTTTGACTTACTCTTAAATAAACCTTGTAGAAAGTCATTAAAAAAATTGCTAGGGCTAAGTATAAGTTAGTATAGTCGCAGAGAGAGAAAGAAGACAGAGGGATGAAGATAGTTGAATATACACACAGCGCACAGACGTAGATTTCAATGATTTAGGCGGCCAAAAGCCCATTTACCGAAAAACAATCTATTGATAAATTAACCATTTACGCGGATAGTACATAGATTTAGGAATACAATGGTACCCATTTTAACTTTCTACGATGCGCAAGAGATTATCCTCAAGTATTGTAAAATTCAATAATCGCTTAACGTGTACATGTATTTTCTCGACGCTCCTAAACTTGCAACTTTTGTAAAGTGCATATTTGTTTAAAAAATGACTGTTTCCGTGTAAAAGTAATGGATTACAATAATTTAGGTAAGTAGCTATGTTTTCCAATAGTTATTTACTTGGTTTTCATTTTCCTTGATACACTTTTTCATTGTCAAAGATAGGTCTATCAAAAATAAGTTTTTTTTTGTATTTTTAATTTCAATGAGGTCTTTTAACTACCTTCCGGGTCCGTCCGAGCAATATAATTTCTTTATTTTTGAATACTTTACATATTGTGCTATAAAACGGCAAGAAAATTAGCCGCGGAAACCCGCGCTTTTGAAAATCAAGAGCATTTAAATATTTAAGTCAAAATTCAGCAAAATAGAATGTTAGTGCTATTTTGTATTTAATCAATTTACTTTTCGTTTTAGGTCTGTTTGGTGCTTTGAGTACTATAGTACTGACTCGGGACTACTTGTTTGACCAGATACAAAGGCAAATTTTACCAAGTTTCAGTGAAAAACCCGAATATTATGAAATTTTCTTTTGAAGCGTTATGGTGACATAGAAAATGGTAAAAACTGTTTTAAAGCAAAGATTTTCTTATATGAAAACTGAATTCAAGAAAAGATTGACGAAAATCAGTAAACACGAAGAAGTTTTTTTTTTAAAACAACAGAGATTGGTTAGAAGGAACATTCGTGATTCCATTAAAGTTGTTCTCTTCTCAAGGTAGACCACGTAAATCTTATAAAGATTTAAGTGAGCACGTTAAAAGAAGAAAAACGGAAGAAGTCCGTAGAACTTTAGGCCATGACATCATTATTCACGATGCACCAACGGTTTTTACAAAATACTGGGCATAGAGATGCTTCAGTTTTCAAAGAAATGACTAATTCATAATATAGGCTAGGAATTTGTGCGTGGAGCTGTATGGATGGCATCCAATGTCTCCGACAATGCATTAAATATTGATGCATGGTGGACAAATTATAAGCAATTCGCTACTTCCTATTAATCAGTTATCTGAGGAGGCAGCAGAAGCTCGGTACAAGCATTTCCAGTCATACCGGCTTAACTTTGCTAGAAAGTTTTCTAGAAAGGAATGCAATTTAGATGTATTTAATAAGCTTTTATTAATATCGGACCCTTTGATCAGCTCCAGGAGAAAAAATAAGATAGCTTCTCGCAAAGCTTTCCTTCCTGAAACAATAGAACTGTTGATGTCTGCCAAACCAAATAGAGAGAAGGAATGCTCTCAAAGTGACGATGATATTATATAAATAGATTTACAGTAGTTTATTTTACTGGAATACTTCGATTTTTTTTAAATATTAAAAATTGAATTAGCAAAAAAAAATGTATGAAACTTTTTTATATATTTTTGAAAAAAAAATGCTATTTTTATGTATAAAAATGTTGTTTATTAATGAAAAACATTTTTTGGATCAAACAAGGCTTATTTTAATTTAATTTTGAAATTTATAGCAAAAAATATTTTTGGCCGCCTAAATCATTGAAATCTACGTATGTGCAGCGATCATCTTGAACAAGAAGATATGCAAATAAAAGCTAAAAACCCGACTGCGGTACAAAAAAAAATCAAAATTAATTTATACACTGAAATTTTTATTTATGAACCTAGTGTTACTCGCGCAATAAAGATGAATCTAACGACATATCTTTCATCAAAATCTGTCCAGCCGTTTAGAAGTTAAGAAACAAAGACGGACATAATACTTACCTATAACAAAATGAGCATTTTTTTTTTTTTACAGTTCGCCGCAGTCGGGTAAAAAGCGGCAGCGTGGGTGAACTCATGTTCATGACTGACCCACTCATTGTTAAAGAAATTCAAATATGGCGCAAACAATGTCAAGGTGTTTTCCGGTATCTATACCACCTATAAACGTTCGCAAGTATAGCTATAATATTATTGTTCAATGAGATCTGATTACCAATTTATTATTATCTTATGTATACTCTGTTTGCTCTTTATATATCTTTATTTTTCTTTGTCAGTTATATTTTGCTGAAGGACCTCCTAAAATAAAAGCAATTAGAATAAAATTAATAAATCTTATAGTTAAAAATACATTTTCACCAAGTGGAAATCATGATGATTTTTTGTTATTTAGAAATGTTGAAAATAATTAATTTGGCAATTTCAAACTAATTATTTTTAACAATTTGCATTTTACATTTATAAACATGTAAAGCAGCATGCAGTGAGAATATAACAATATGTAACATTCGAAATTTTTGTAAAAAGAAAAATCCATTACACGGACTGTTACGAACGGTTACGGTTAAGGTTAAATTTAGCGCTAATCTGCTATCTTGCTCGAACTTTGAAGTTGATTCAAGATATAAAATCGAGTATAGTTATGAAAAATCGAAGTAAGCCAAATGAAGCTGTACAACATTACGTCTCAGCAGTAAGTCTCAGCAAAAATTTCAGCTTGATTTAAACATGTTTCTAATAACAAAAATATAGTTTAAAAACTAAAACCCGACTACTTAAAATCTAAAAACAAGCTTCTTTTTTTTAGATTTTAAGTAGTCGGGTTTTAGTTTTTAAACTATTTTTTTTTAAAGTTCATATGCCGATCATAAATAAATACTACCGTCCCTAGGCACCGCATCCCTAACATTACAGGCAACGGAAAAACAAAATTGATTGCGTTTTAGCAATCCGTTAAAGGTATTCAACATCAAAGGTCCAATTTGTCCTTTCTATACAAATAATATAATTATGTTCCAACGCGGATCAATACGGCTAGATGGGAGGCATCCGACAAAATGCCTACATGTACATCAAACGAGGGGAGATACAGCCAGACGTACCTCATGCATGTACCTAAATAGCCAAAATCAAAGGTAGCCATGGTGGGAAGGGGCAAGAGGGGGGTACTCAAAAAATTATTGATTATAAAATCTAGACGGGACCCAGAACATTTTATGTTCTTTTGACCTAATTTTTGTGTCACAGTTCTAACTTGACTTAAATGGCACCTAACCAAACCTTAAAATATTCTATGCATGGTCGAGGGTGGGCTTCGTCGACGGCCTACTTCTGGGTGGTATATAAAAAAATAACCACGAAGGGGATCCCACCATCCCCTTCTAACGGAGTCGGAGTATGCTATGCCTAGAGAAAAAAATTTAACTCTTAATACTTTATTTGGTAATAAGCCTAGATTTTATGGCAATCACAGTGGTTTATTTAGGTGTTTATTTTAGTCTTGTAATTATATGTATTTTAATAGTTTTAAAAGTCAGAAAGTAGGCACTTTTTTATTATTTTTTTTCTGAGTAAGAGTTTTGATTTTCTATCTGTAGCTTATCTGAAAAATCTAGAGGTGATAGAAAAAAACTGAGTTTATATTCTGTAATCTGTAATCAGCGCATCAAATAATCCTAGAATCAGTTGACAAATTCTAGAGAGGACGTCATGACCTTAAATAACTTAGAAATAAAATAACGACTCATCATCCGCCTAGCCTTTTCCCAACTATGTTGGGGTCGGCTTCCAGTCTTCAGTCTAAATAACTGAATTTAGGGTGCTGGTTAAAATGTTTAAATAAAAATCAAATAATATGTTTCGGTTTTTGAGCATTCAATCGCTTGCTATCTATACATATTATAAAATGCTTTATCCTGAATTCCTGAATGACTGATTGACTGACTGACGGATCAACACACAGCTTAAACCACTGATCGTAGAAACCGGGAACTTGGAAGGGATGATCTTTGTATGACGTAGGCATCCGGTAAGAAAGGATTTTCGGAGATCTATCTATGAATGTACCTTCTACTTGATATCAAACACGATAAATTTACCTTAAGCCTTACTTTTGAGCTAATTTATTTTTAAAATCCGCCATATTTGATTTTACGAAATTTCATATATCCTATAACCCGCGGACCATTAAGGCCTCATTTACGGAGACGCGGGGCGTCTCGCGTCGCGTGTGGCGTGGCGTCTCGCGGCGTGTCGGACGCTTTTTCTGTTTACGGTGGGGCGGCGCGTGAAGCGGCACGCATCATCGCACGCGTAAACACAAACTTATAGCAATATACGACCATGTTCATAGATAAGCGAGACGGGAAGCGTGGCGATGGCCGCCGCGGCGCCCGCGGCGTATCCTGACAGAAGATTCCGCCTCGGACATAGCTTCATCGAGAATTGCCGCTGCGTGCGCCGCCGCGATAAACGCCGCGTGGGACGCGTCGGTGCCATCCGCGGGCTCGGCCGCAAAAAACGCCCTAATTCAAACACACGCGTCTAAAATCGCTTCTCCGTAAACGCACTCATACAACGCCATATATTTGAATTCAGTGTGGGCCGCGCCGCTCAACGCAACGCGCGACGCCCCGCGTCTCCGTAAATGAGGCCTAAGACGCATCGATAGACACCTTATTTTTTTAATTACAATAAATAGTTTAGGAGTTACGAGGGAACAGATGAACAAACTTACATACATACAAACATAGACTGTTAAAATCATAACCCTACTTTTTTTATAGGCGGGTAAAAATAAGATATGAAATTCATCGATGTCGAAGAATGAATTAATATAATATAAAAAAGCAAAATCTGCATATAATCTTAACTTACTGACCCATCAGGAACTTTTGAAAGTACTGCACTAATAGCAATGTTGCTAGCACTTATTGTGTCGTGTCGTTGATCGTTTTAATTTAATCTTTATTTTAAACTTCAACTAGTAACAGCAGTGCTGTTACTAGTTGGCAACGCAACACTACCCCATTCTACGGCGCGTTCTGGACTGAACTGAAGCAAACATGGCGGCCCGTGGCGCGGCGGGCGGCTAGCCGGGTACGTGAGGGGACGGGGCAGATGGCACCCCTCACCCTTACCCTCGACGTTTTGAACCTTTGTACTATTGGAACTACCAAGCCTTATGGAATCAGATAATTGCTAGTTGCTAGGTAACAGATTAAGCCCCTGTATGCGTGGGTAGCTTTCTCCTCAAATTTGTATTATTCAACCCACGTAGTAGGTAATAAAGTTGATTTTGCATTAACAATTTTTAACCATGCAACAGGCTTTTACTTTTGAGTTTAGTTTTATGTTAAGGAGGAAGGAGGAATATAAGAGTTATAATAATCATACTCAGTTTTAAAAGCCTGTTGCGCAATTTTGAAATAAAGTAATCAAAATACTGATCACGCAATGCAAAGAAGCTTTATGAATTATTTTTGTCTAACGCAAAAAAAAGAAACCTAACTAACAGTTTAGTCGACAAAAGTCTAATTCTGATAATGTCTGCAACTCTTAAAATTTCCAATTCGCCGAAAGGTCTAACTGTAAAATACCTATTGATTTTTGTTGGTATCGGTCGAAATTCGACTGTATTATTTTTTGTTTTCCAATTTTTTTAACCTTTATGCATTTGTCGACTTAATCAACCTATCCTAATTACATATAGTATACGTATAGTATTATATATTACATATATTATGTTGGTGGCCATTCACAACGATTCACTTTATTCAAAATACATTATCAGAGTTAATTTTTCTGCGAAATTCAACTTTTTTTAAATTTATTCCAACATTTTATCTGTAATGGCTTAATATTTGGTAAATTTTAGTCGAGACTTAATTGTTTGAGCAAGCATCTTCCACATTTTTTCCAACAAATATTTAATTATTATTTTAGAAATGATAATGATGAAATAGAATAATTACTTATAATTTTTTTGATCGTTACTTTATAATTATAAAAAGAAATATATATTTAGGTATTGAATACATGGAAGTAGAAGTCTGGAAGTCATTGGGGGAGGCCTATGTTCAGCAGTGGACGTCTTATGGCTGAAATGATGATGATGAAATACATAATCAAACAATTTTTTAAGAAATACTATCGAGTGTAATTTATTCAACTATTTGTAGTCCAATTCCAATCAACTACGAAATTCTTTGTATGGACACCCCTTCACTAATTATTCTGTCTCTAAAACTATGCACTGTGATGAAAAAAAAACATATTTTTTTTTGAGACTGCACATGAAAACACAAACAAACAATAATAAAACAAACAGACAAAATAAGAGAAAGAAATAAAAAAACATGAAACTAATAAAAGAAAGATAAATCATGAGGTTTGTGTCCCACGGCTGCACCAAATAGGTCTCCAGATCAGCTTAATGTCAAGTACTGGTAGGTACTTGACGCTGATTTTCATCTGGAGCCTAGGTTTCAAACAGCCAATCTCCACACATATCTATACTAATCTATACTACCTAATATTATAAAGAAGTAAAGTTTGTGTGTTTGTATATTTGTTAAATTGTAAGGGGTAATCTCGGGATCTACTAAACCGATTCTAAAAATTCTTTCATCAATAGAGAGTGTCATAGGTTATGTATAAAACCGAAAAATAAAAAGGCTTTTACGTAGTAGTGAGTTTTCCAAAGTGTATTGTAGAAAAAACGGTCGAATGAAAGCGTTTCTTACGAACCCTGCCTTAACTATGAAAGATATATTTTTGAGTTCTAGAGAAAAGATGTGGAGGTTGAAAATGCCTACAAAAAAGTCAACGACAGCATATGTCTAACTTTTATATTTAAGTTAACATGTCCACTACATCTATATATATAAAAATCAATGCAACTTTTCGTTGTATTTTATAACTTAAGAATTGGACCGATTTGGCTAATTTTGGTCATGAATTATTTGTAGGGGTCCAGGGAAGGTTTAAAAGGTGAGAAAAAGGGGTAGGGGTAGGGGTAGAGTAGGGTAGGGTAGCGGTATAGTAGAGTAGGGGTAATGTAGAGTAGGGTAGGGGTAGTGTAGGGTAGGGTAGGGGTAGTGTAGAGTAGGGTAGGGGTAGTGTAGGGTAGAGTAGGGGTAGTGTAGGGTAAAGTAGGGGTAGTGTATTGTAGGGTAGGGGTAGTGTAGAGAATGGGTAGAAGTAGTGTAGGGTAGGGTAGGGGTAGATTAGGGTAGGTTAGGTTTTATTTTTAAGAACGTCACTTTTAAAAAAGCTTGAGTCTATCTCGTAAGAAAAACCACTTAAAAACTATTCACTTCAAACTATCATTCGTTTAAAAAACAATTATCTCAGTCAGATCTTCAAATTCTTTTTTAAAGATAAGTAATATTTTTAAATAAAATATTTTATTACAATACAATTATAAATCTAATTGTTAAATATTATTAATAATATTATATTAGTATTATAAAATAAAATATAACGCAAGCATCATTAACAAAATAATGATTAAGTTTTAATTCGGGTAAATGTTATCGAATAAAGCCTTTAAAAAAGTCAATAAATTCGCAAAGAAAATGCGCAAAGAACTACCCGTCTACGGTTATAAATAACTAACAGATAAAGCACACAAAACTTAAGTACTTACAGGCGACACTTGTCTAAATTTAAATTCGAAATAAACATAATTTAAAACACAAAAAATAAACCCACGATTTTGCTCACATTGATTGAAAACGCGACCGGACCCATCCTTTACTAGTTGAATTATGAGCACTGCTCCGCGCTTGGGAGCTTTATATAGACCGTATCCCACTCGCCATGCGCCAGGTACCTATGTGCCGAGCTTATGTACATGGGGAGCTACCACACCCCGGCAATAATCTGTTGCTAGGTTACAGAACCCACCCCCCCACCCCCGTCTTTGTGTATACCACCCCCAATTTTGAAATTAGGTAAAAATATGAATCTATAGCGTAGGTACTGACTTAAGCGTGGGTGCAATTTCTAAACTTTATAAGAATACTACGACAGGCAGTAATAGTCTGGTTTGGAGAACAATTTTTACATCATATTCTTCAAATTGCTTTAATGGTGTACCAAAGATTTTTAATATTTTCCAAAATGTTATATTTATTGTAGGTGCCATCCACATCCAGCCACATTTTTATGTTTATGTTTTTATGATGAAGTTTTCAGAGAGAACAGTATTTTTATCAAATTCACCCAAAAAGAGAAGAAAACATGATGAAAAAAAGGCGCGGTTGCAGGCGGAGTGTTTTACGTTACAAATAAGACTTGCAATCTGCAGTTATTGATTAAGAAAGAAATATTGCCCGGTAAAGCACGGCAGTATTATTAAATCACTATTTTTAACAATATTTTATAATTTTTTATTTTTAACCGACTCAAAAAAGGAGAAGGTTATCAATATCTACAAATCTAGCCAACAAGTTGGTAGGTAATTGACGAGTTGCCTACTGCTAATGCTGCTAACAATCTACTACATCCATATTCGCTGACATTCAAACTCAAAACCTCCATATAAACTACCATGATTCTATATTCTGTTTATGAATAATAGGTACTTATTATACATATATCTTATACATAATTATATATATAAATAATCTATACTTATAAAATGGTAACGTGACTGACTGACAGACAACGCACAGCCTAAACCGGTGGACCTAGGGACTTGAAATTTTGAGACAATATTTTTTAAGTACCGTAGGGGTGCACTAAAGAAGGATTTTCAGGCAAAAAAGGGGGAAACAGTTTGTATGTAAATCCGTCATTCTTAACGTTAAATGTCCGAAACTTGGTATTCAGCTTTTCGGTTGATAAATGAAAGGACGAGCATTGTTTTTTTTTAAATCTACCCTTGAGTGGATAAAAAAGGGGGTGAAAGTTTGTATGGAAGATTCGTTATTTTTTAAGTTACAGATGTAAAAATGAGTATTAAGCCTATTCGCTAAAAATAAGAAAGACGTGCATCAAAAAATTTGGATTTTTTTCCCCCTAGGGAGATATAAAAGGGGACTAAAGTTTGTAGTTATGAAAATCCGTCATTAAACTTGATAATTAGCTTTTCGGTTAACAAATAAGACGTGTTTCAGCTTTTTGAAAACTTTACCCATACGCACGTATATCTCGATATTCAATGGCTATGGGGAGAAAATAGTAGGTATACTCGAGAACTGCTGGACCGATTTTCATGGATTTTGATTTGTTGGATTAGTCTCCGCCTATAATAGAAGAATCGAAGAAAAAAATATGGAATTGTACCCCTTAGTAGTATGGTAGGGTATGGGTAGGGTAGGGTAGAGGTAGAGTAGGGTAGGGTAGGAATAGAGGGGTAGGGTAGGGGTAGAGTAGGGTAGGGTAGAGGTAGAGTAGGGTAGGGTAGGGTAGGATTAGAGGGGTAGGGTAGGGGTAGAGTAGGGTAGGGTAAGAATGGAGGGGTAGGGTAGGGGTAGAGTAGAGTAGGGTAGAGGTAGAGTAGGGTAGAGGTAGAGTAGGGTAGGGGTAGCGTAGGGTAGGGGTAGGGTAGGGTAGAGTAGAGGTAGAGAATGGTAGGGTAGGGTAGAGTAGCGTAGGGTAGTATAGGGTAGGGTAGAAAAAGCGTAGAGGTAAAATAATCACGCGTACAAAGTCGCGCGGGGCAGCTAGTAGTACTTATATACTTATATTATATCATATATTATGTATATTATGTTGTGTGGGATGTTAGCTGTTAGACTGTTACATAACTGATAAAATGAAATTAAGAGAACTGATTGCTGACAAACTAATAAAACTTAAACTTATTAGACTCCAAATATACTCGGAGCCTAATATACTTTTAGTTTTATACTCAAAAAATGGATGTTGACTATATATTTTCCTAAACTATTTTATTAAATGGTACTGAAGTATAAAAGCACCGAACATTGCTCTAACACAGTGGTTCTGAATTCGATTTTTCTACATACAACTTCAAGAAAGATCTCAAATTTGCATACCCCTTATTGTAGGTACGGTAAATATATTTTTAAGGATTTAATATTTTAGTTAAGAGATTGCTGCGCGTAGGTACCCCTTGACGCAATCTCGCGTACCCCTGTACGCCTACCACTAATTGGGAAACACTGCTCTAACGAAAAGCTGTAATCCTCATACATGGTTTAAATCTTAGAGTATAGATACTACAGAGTGATAATGTCAATATCCCTCGTGCCGAACGCTATGTTTACTTCAACCTTGACATTGGCAGATCATCGTGTAATTTCGATGGAGCCAGTATAATAAAATTGGAATTGGAATTGGAAAGCAGGTAGCTTAAACATGCATTTATAGATTTATGGTACACTAGTGACATTGAATAATAACATAGTCTAAGACTAGTGACTTCCGTATACAAATTTATTTATTGATATAAGTTGTTGTCTAAATAGTTGTCTGTAAAATGTATCGACAAAAAATGAAAAAATTAACGATTGTACGATAATTTCTGACAAATACTATCTTTTTAAACTTTTTGCATTATCCTTTTCAACATACCTAAATCCAACCCTGGGTATGATCGCGGAGTTCGTATCGCGGCCGCGTTGTTCATACCCGTGCTCACGGTTCAGACTTATGTAGGATTGCTCTATTCTATAATTATATACTCTAAGGTTTAAATCAAATGTCAAACGGAGGTATTTTCAATACAATAGTCTAAAGTGAATAAAAGCTCTTAAACATTCTCTGAAAGAAGCCTGGGTAACTCCACAGATAAAATCAATTTAATGTACTGGGACGCTGCAAGAGCTTTGTACCCTTTTGGCATCAAAAGGGTACAAAGCTCTTGCAGCGTCCATTCAGACCATTCTATAAAAAAGTTGAAATGCTTATGCAAGCATTCTGATGAAAAATAAAGGGTAACAAAAACTGGATTAACTAATATCTTCAGAGGGGAGAATTGAAAAAAAAAAACAATTTATGTGTTCAGGGTTTGGCATTATAATAATAACTAACTTAAACCCGCATGTTGTATATGCAGGTATGTTGATAAATTGAAGCCTGTGATTAACATTTTATAATGAATATACTGTTTGAAAACTTGTTCAGTCACATATAGAACAAACAAAATGTAAAAACGGATACCTGGATGGTTAGTATTCACAATTTAACCTAGTGATAACCTATAGATAACCCACATTCACAACAAGGGCAACGTTTGGCAAGTACACTAGTATTTAAATAAATTACCGTAAAATCTTTGCAAATTAGTTTGCCAAGTACCATTAAAATAACCCTGGACCCTGCTCCCGATACTAGTGGGCTACAATATTTTATATTTTTAAATGTAGGTACTTACATATTTATAAATGTATTTTGTATGTATTGTATTTAGTTAACATAATCTATACGCTACAATATTTTATATTTTTAAATGTAAGTACCTACATATTTAAATTGTATTTTGTATGTATTGTATTTAGTTAACATAATCTATACTAATATTATAAAGAGGTAAAGTTTGTATGTATGTAATAATGTATGTATGTTAGGGGTAATCTCTGGAACTACCTACCGATTCCGATCCTAAAAATTATTTTACCAATAGGAAGCTACTTTATCTCTGAGTGCTATAGGCTAATATTTATTCTAAAAAAAATTCAGTTTTCAGTAAAAAAATAACAATATTTGTGATTCAAGTAAGAAAAAAAAACAGGGACATCTTGCATGGCTATGTAGTTAGTATGAATGAATTTAGAATTTAGGCATTCATATTAAAATATTCCTCATCTGAATAACTGAATGTTAACACTTTATAAGCACTGGTACAGTTGGAGGAACAATACTTTCGATAATATAGTCTAAATTAAAACACAAAATGGCAAGGCTTGAGGGACGCCGTAGCCAGCCGCAGCATGCCGCTAGCGTAACATTTAGCACAGCTTAAAATAATACTGTAAATGATGTAGGCTGGTGATGATGATTATAAACGAATTAATTGATTGATAAAAACGCAGACAGTTAACATTTAAAAATTGAAAATACTCACGGCTTCATATCTGGCTTCAGTCGCGGAACCGTTGCACGAACAATGACAAGAAGTAGAGTAGACAGAGGGCAAGAGTAAAATTGTCGGTCTAATTTTTTAGAATTTAGGCATTCATATTAAAATATTCCTCATCTGAATAACTGAATGTTAACACTTTATAAGCACTGGTACAGTTGGAGGAACAATACTTTCGATAATATAGTCTAAATTAAAACACAAAATGGCAAGGCTTGAGGGACGCTGTAGCCAGCCGCGAGTATGCCACAGACTACTTAGAGATACTACAGTTTGGCAAAAAAGAGTCTAAGAGTACTAAAAATAATAACTTTTAAGTGATTCATATAAAATAAAATTAATGCTATAAAGTCAAAGTCAAATATGTAAACACTAAATAACTTGTAATTTTGAGTTGTAGTATGAAAAGTGCGCCAGTGGCGCCCCCAATTTTTCCAGACTCTTTTTTGCCAAAAAAACGCTTGGCAAAAAAGAGTCTGGAAAAATTCAAAACTCAAAATTACAAGTTATTTAGTGCTTACATATTTCTATGACGAGTTTATTGTCATTAATTATAATCAAATGAATCATTTTTATGTTATTTTAGTACTCACAAACTTAGTTTTTAAGATTTTTATTTTTAGTTCCAGCTGTAGCCTCAGACTCTTTTTTGCCAAGCTGTACGTATCGCGTCCGCGCGCCAAACAATGCCACTTTGTTTTTTTTGTTTATGGCAATCTGCTGACGTTGACTGAGTACTTCTACGGCTGATGACTTTCAGCGCAGAACAAAACACACACAGACGGGATAATAAAACAGCCCAGGCCTGGGATGGGACAGCTTTAGTTCCCGAAAGTGCGCAAAGCGCTAGCGTCGCCGACCGCCATGTAGTAAACGTCAAAAATGACATTACTGACACCAATATTATCAATTAAAATATTTTTTGTGGTCATTGACGTCTTAGAATTTCGCAGCATTTTTATATACCTACCCTAAATTCTTAAGATGTTTTTCGTAGCTCTTGGCTAATAAACCATTGAAACAACTATGACAACTATCGGCACAATGATTGCAGAGTTCCCGTTCCACATATCGATAATCTCACGTGCCAAGCCGTCATGAGGGACGGAGATCTCCAAAATCATGGCGCGGCGCTCCATCGGTATCATTATTACTGGGGCCCGATTCACGTAACGACAAAACGTCTTATTAGAGTGGCAGTGTAATGCAATGGCAATATTTTACGTCTTATGGTATTCCGCAAGTACTTTTTGAGGCCAGTGACACAATGGCAATAGCATGGTGTCAGAATGGACATTTTTGGTAAAATAGCCCCCCTGATATGACTATTTTATAACCATTATGTTACATTTTTTAGTTTCATGTTTACAAGTTACATCTAGCAAGTGACTAATAATAATATCGTCGATTCGCCACCAAAAAGAGAGTCAAATAAAATTAAAGTCAAAGACTACTCACAACTTTGTAGGTATGTACCTTACTCACAACTCTTTTTGGTGGCTAAATCATATTATCATTATTATTTTTTATAAAAAAAATAATTGTTTTACGCTAGGACTAAAATTTTCTCCTGTATCATGGGTATGCTTTACGAACATTGAAACAAGTATCTGTGGATCACGCAAAAAAATGTTCCGTTCGGGCATCGAATCCGCACTAAGCGAAGAAGGCGAATCGGTTCACAGATAAAAGATTGTACGGCAATCGTGTCAATTCGTGACGTCATTTGCCAGATGTTGCTAGGCTTGCTTAGTTTGGGAACCGCTGCAATGCTCATGTACAGCTTGGCAAAAAAGAGTCTAAATAAATTGAGGGCGCCTATATCGTAGTTATGACCACCCCACCACGACTCAAAGTGACAAAATATTTGATCATTTTAGTATTCAATATTTATCAAATTAAAAATGTTAATTGATATGTTCAATTAACATTTTTAATTTGATAAATATAATATAAAAATTACAAAAGATTTAAACTTTATTTATAATAGACTATAATAGACTTCTGGTAGTAGTTATTGTACAAAACATATATCATCTAAATTATAGTTAGGAAGATTGAACATTTGTACATTAGCGGCAATAACTACTTTTATGTAATATAAAAAGGCTTGGTGGCTTATTCTGTGGGAGATCTAAATAAGAAAGGTCTAACAACGCAATGCACAGTCCCATTATGTAAGTACATACAAATATAAAAAATACCGCTAAGAAACAGGTGTATTTTTACCACTTTTTGTTATTATATTTATTAAGTTTATTACTATTATATTTTATTACTATTCTTAACAGATTTCCGTCGTTTAAAAACATTTATTATTTATTTGTGAATATTGTTAAGCTTTTAGTGCAATATCACTCCGCATCACCGCAAAATACTCGCAGCGTGACGTCATCGCAATAGCGCGCGAAGTAAATCAAATTTAAAAAAGCGCTAGAACTTTACAAAGCTATAACTTTGGAAATCCTCGCCCAATTTTGATGAAGCAAAAACTAAACTAATTAATATTTGCACAAGTACGCGCATTCAATTCAGTAACTTTTATTGTTGTTGTTTAATATTTGGATGTGTTGACGTGATTCATTTAAAACATGAATGCGGAGCGACAATATGACATTTCTTCAAAGGTCTCGCTCTTAGAGGAAAAATATTGCCTTTGATTCTTCCAAGGTCTCACTCTACAACATCTCGGGGCCAAGTTTGGTTTTTTACCAAAAATGTCAATAAGTTGTAATTCCATCACCATGGTATTGCTATACATACTACTGAACAAAACTTACTTGAAAGCTGTATTTGTTTAATTACAACTCAATAGTACTTTAGGAACGACTTAAGGCCATTGCGAGTCGATTGATTGAAATGCCAAATACTGTTGGTAGAATATTGATCACTTCACCCATTTCGAAGCCGATGATACACGATTGCATAATAGACTTCTAATAAATCTTATAGCTAATCTTTAATAAGCAATAGCTATTGGCCTCAAATAAAAATTGCGGATTGCCATCAAAGATACAAAGATTTTGAATCTCAAGCACGCTGTTTGTCTAGACAAGCCACACCCGCTTTTTTCATACTTGTCTTATGTTGTAAACAATCTTAGCACAACATTTATACGAAAAATGGTTGTACAGCTTGGCAAAAAAGAGTCTGAGGCGGTGACAGCTGGAACTAAAAATAAAAATCGTAAAAACTAAGTTTGTGAGTACTAAAATAACATAAATATAAAATAATTTTACAACATTTTTTTATTTTTTTTTATTAAATAACATAATTGTTTAATTATGAAACATTATGTTATTTTAAAAAGCAGTGGTAACCAAATTAAGTAGATCGTTAAAACTGCCTTTGGTTAAACTCAGTTATATTTTTGTAATGCATTTTCCAATATCTAAGACTGTTTATGTACAAACACTTGTACAAATATTTTTAAAAATCGGGTGTAGTGTATAAAAAACTGTAGTCTTTAGTCTTTGGTAGTATCTTTTTCTATTACATCTGTGGTGACTGGTTAGTAGTTAGAATAGTATTAGTAGTCTGTAATGGTCGCGATAGAGAAGGGGAGTGTTTATAATTTCTAGAATTTTACAGGTCAGTATAGTTCTAATATGCCATGGTTTGTAAAAATCGTGTTTAATTATACATTATGTGCGCATATAACTATTTCAAGAGTGTAACGATGTTTTGGTAGCAATGGACAGTGTATATTTATTTCTGATCTGGTTATAGCTAAAATAAAGTGTCAAGTACCAAAAACGAAATACCCATTTGAAGACCATCCACTGGTTGAGGTAAGGAAGTTTTAATTTATCTTATCGTCGTAGGTGGGAAATCTTGAATATTTTGTCAAAAAAGCGGTTGAGCAGCTGTGTATTGTTGTAGTGATTTTAATTTTCTAATTTTACTAGTCTTCCGTACATTCACCCATATTATGTGACACTTTCGGAACTCCGTTTCGGTTGTCCTGAATACAAATATAGACATTAATAATTGTAATTATTTTTTTCCAAGTTTTCACACAAAATTATTTGTTATGATGGGTGATGCATACCGATTTTATACAGATATACAGAATGTAATAATACAGCTATTGGACGTGATTTCTCACACATTTCGAGAGTTTTGTTAGTCAATATCAGAGAAACTTAAAATATATTAACCACTGTTATGAACTAAACAGCGGTTAATATATTTTCCAGTTCTGTTAAATTAATTTAAAAGTCCAAAACATAATTTATGCTGTATATAATACTTACTTTCAGTGTTTAATTAATTGAAGTGTACAGAAGTGAAAAATTATCAAACTGCTAAGTCGTAAATCATTTGAATTGCTCAGTTTTAATTACCATCATAACCAAAGAGAAATGAGATACTTTGTTACTACTATCAAAACTATGCAGATTAAATATCAATTCTTATAGCAATACACTCATTCCAAACTAATATTTTTGTTTGTTGTTCTGCTTTAATAAAATATGGTTTATTCTATTTTATTTGATGTACTGTTACAATTTGGAGTGGTTTTGTCATTGTTTATGTACCTATATCTTATTATTCGGTAACATTTCACTACAGCCCCTAAAATGACACTTTGACCCACATATTTTTAAATATTTTTTTGTTGATAATGTAAGTAGGTATATGCTTCTGTATTATATTTTTTTGTTTAGGGTGATAAGATCAGTTCACCATCGGCACAAGTTAAATTTTAATGATTTTCATGTCAAATATAACAGATTACAAACATTCACCTAGGGTTGCCACCGTTTTTTTACCAATAATATAGTACTTTTTCCAAAAAAATACTTAAGATATAGTCTTATGTACGTACTTTTCATTAATTCCGGAAAAAATTTAACAAATTGCTTATTAATTAAGTATTTATTATTGTTATTAGTTTCTACTTTGGCTACTAAGGTTTATAATATAAAAAATAAATATAGGAATCTGAGCTAGTAAGATTTATAATAAAGTAAATAAACAATTAATTTGTAATTATATTAACAGATAGGTACCTTCTCTTATTTCACAATTTATATTTATTTTCATTGTTTTATATTTGTGATGGAGAAATTGTTTCTGTAAAACGGAAGTTGCACGAATATAGAATAAAATTTTGCCACAGTAAATTGATTGAAGAAGCAATTAAAATACAATGTTTTTCTGGATGTTTGACATTAAATTAAAACAAGCACAGAACTAGTCCATCTAAATATTTTAAAACCTTAAAGATAAGTACTTAAATAGATTTAAAAAAATAAATTTTTGAACAAAATAAATAGCAGAATCAACTGCATAAAACGTAAACACACTTTATTTACAAAAAGTGGCGCATCAGAGTGGAATCGAATGATACCTTTCTCTGTCCTTCAAGCAGCACGATAAGGTACATCAGATCATCATAGGCCAAAGTATTTGTTGGATTTGATTGATTTTTTGTATATGTGTAAAGAACATGATACTCTTTACGTGGTCAACCAAAGTATTTTGTAGTTTCATTTTAGTAAAAGAATTTTCAGTTTCATTTTTTTTTTTATATATATTATGTATATCCTGCTCAACATAGCAATCTGTTTTATCACATTGAGCTATTCATTTAGCTGAGTCATTGTCTGGATGAAGTTTCATATATTAAAGTTTCATATATTAAATAACGAATTTTAAA
Source organism: Protodeltote pygarga (assembly GCA_936450705.2). Lineage (NCBI taxonomy): Eukaryota > Metazoa > Arthropoda > Insecta > Lepidoptera > Noctuidae > Protodeltote > Protodeltote pygarga. The sequence continues at coordinate 19,737,977 of OW388248.2, forward strand.
TACAAAAATTTTATTTTCTTTTTCACCCCTTATAGCGTTAATTTATCAAAAATATTTAAACATGTATTTTATGTCGAAAAATTAACTACCTGAATATTATTTTGTATACTATCTTCTATCAAAATAAAATAAATCCGATACAAACTTTCGCCCCCTATTTTACCTCCTTAAATGCTTTGTCAAAAATGCTAGAACAAATATTTTAATTGAGATTTTCTAACTAATTACGATTTTTTATGCCTCTAGCTTAAAACGTACATGCTGTATTTTAGCTGTTAGAGGATTCATTTTTTTAAACGATGATACTTTTCTTATTTATATGTCATTCAAAAGTCAAGTACTGATTCAATTACTTTACTTTAAAAAATGATAGATAAAATAAGTTTCAAGTTTTAAGTTTCTAGGCACTATAGTTTTAGAGCAATTAGTACGACAACACCCTATAATATATTTTAATGGACACAGAGTCCTAAATGGACCCATTTATTCCGAAAAGGACTTACTTTTATAAATATTTATTCTTAAATTGACTCATTCCGGATTAAAATCTGGGAAAAAAGAAGAACCTTGAAACAATAATACTATTTATTACCTGTAACTATAATTTAACCTTAATTTTGTGTCAAAAGCTGTTCGTCTTCCATGTACAAATAAATAAATGAAAAATATATATTCACTGCACAATAATGTGGTTGGTTTTTTAGAATTGAAAACTCACTTTCCTCCACATTTCATTAACTAGTAAAAAGTTTAAGATATAAATATTTAATAAGAAATTTGAAAAAACAACTGATACGGATGGGATTCGAACCCACGATCTTCGGCTTACCGTGCCGACGCTCTAACCGCTGAGCCACCGTATCCCATCAGAATCAGTTGAAATTTCAAATCTCTTTATACGCCTAGGGCGTGTGGTTAATATCTATCGGAATACATTACGTATCGTAGGTGGCTCAGCGGTTAGAGCGTCGGCACGGTAAGCCGAAGATCGTGGGTTCGAATCCCATCCGTATCAGTTGTTTTTTCAAATTTCTTATTAAATATTTATATTTAATAAGCTAACATGTGCTAAAACATGTAAAAATTTCACAAAAATATTAAGACAATTGGTAATATCGCATCGGTGCCTTCTAAAACTGCAAAGTTTGGAACACTGAGTCGGATACGTAATGTATTCCGATAGATATTAACCACACGCCCTAGGCGTATAAAGAGATTTGAAATTTCAACTGATTCTGATGGGATACGGTGGCTCAGCGGTTAGAGCGTCGGCACGGTAAGCCGAAGATCGTGGGTTCGAATCCCATCCGTATCAGTTCTTATTAAATATTTATATTTAATAAGCTAACATGTGCTAAAACATGTAAAAATTTCACAAAAATATTAAGTTTAATATAGAAAACAACAACCACATATAAATTAAAAAACTGGGTATCCAGGAATATATTTTTATACAAAAATTTGCGTATCTTATACCTACTTATGCGGTTAATGTACAAAAAAATACAATACATAATGTCCTATTAACAACCTGTATGATAGCAAGTACTTATAAATTTAATTATTTTCTAATCAATTTAATCTAATCAATGCAAGACAGATCTATACATATAGGTAGGTACATACAGATTTCATAATTAAGGACCAGTTTCGATTGTGTCCGAAAGGCTAGCAAGCACTCAGCGCGGACGTTAGGGCTACTGACACCGTGGGCAAAAATATTTTGTCGCCCACATACGAGTGTTAATTTTTTGCTGGCGTGACATAGTATTGAGGGTATCGAGCACGGGGGTAAGACACTCAAATCCTCAGCGCCTCCGCAAATTTAGCGCCCTGGGCCGTCGCCCAACCACGCCCCCCCTAAAACCGGTACTGCATGCACTAGCTTCTCCTCTGCTAACTAAAATATGGGTAATCCCGGTAACACTATTAAATTTCTTTAAGCGTTGTGAATCAATGGTTTGCCAAACATACATTTCCGGCCTGGACCACAAAATGGATTCCTTGGATTAGTATCACTGTTCATTAAGGCGTCACGCGAATCCTATTCACTTGAGAAGTAGTAGACATATTTAGTTTCGGTTATTTGTTACACTTCTAGTGTTACTTACTTATTACGAAAATAATATGCACTTGATTCTATTCTATAAAATAAATCTATACGTCTTATAAAACAGACCCGTGTCTGACTGACGACAGACAAATACACAGCCTAAACCGGTGAATCTATAGACTTGAAATTTTGAGGAAATATTCTTCAGGTACCCTAGAGATGCTCAAAGGAAAGATTTTTTGTGTTTGTACACCGATAACTCCGTCATTAGTTTGCCAATTTGATTTAATTATTATTTATATATATTTATTTAATTACAATTTAATTATTATTTTTTTGTTTCAAAGAGTATATCTTCCGATTGGTCCCATATAAATATTATATTATTTAATAAATTTTTGTATGTGTTGTCCTTAATTGACTTCTGAAAGGGGTACCTATGGTCTTTTATTTAGTTGTGTTAATCCCTTTATGAGAACACCATCACCAAAAGCTGGCGATGCGGTTACGTCCGTTTTGCACAGACGATCAGCTTTCGCTAGCAGCGCATTTACCATACCCCCGCCAGGAGGAGGGGTAGGTTCCGCCCAAAATAGAAAATATTTATAAAAGCACTAAAAAGCTAGAAATAACGCAAAAACGTTCGTTTTGGAGTCGGTGCCCAAGGCTTAGGACGAGGTGCATTGGTCTGGAACCCGCTTAGCTTGACGATTTTATTGTCAGTGTTAAATTGGCAAACACGTATAACAAGAGTTCGATAATCCCACTCATAGTCATGACTCAATGGTCCAAACGTACAATGTCTGTTCAATATCATGTACATTATGGTGTTTTCACTACTGTTAGCCATAGGAATGGCTCAAGGGCGTTTACATAGGTTCATTGACGAAGGCCAATGTGTGCCTCGTGTTTGTAAACGACATAATTATCTAACCTGTAATTTTTTCCATATAATAATGTTTTTTAAAAAATTTTACCAAGACTGAACGTCAACGAAATTTTAACTAAATTTGTATTTATTTTTAGTCTGATTTATGTTATAATTAGCTGCTCGGCGCGACTTTGAACGCATGATTATCATACCTCTACGCCTATTCTTACCTTACCACCTCTACCTCTCTTTTTGCCTATATGAACTGCACCTCCTGAGAGTAGGGTTCTCAGGAGGTGCAGTTCATACAGGCAAAAAGGCACTGACTATCCTGACAGATATGACACAGACGACAATTTGTATATTATATAATTCCTACTCTACCGGAAATGTCTGCACGTCCCTGCCTACTCTATTTCTACCGTAGGGGTATAATTCCTAGGGGGTAGGGGTATAACCCTATCTAGTATAATTCCATTATTTATAATATTTATTCTGCTATTCGGGACGGATACAAATACAGCTGTTTTTTTCGCGATTCCAGGATTGATTCCATAGTAAGAGGTCCCGTAATGATGAGATCAATGACCCCTTTTCAGGTCTTGAGTTAATTGTATATAAGACTGGATTGCAGCCGCAGCTTGCAATTTCCTCTAGATTGAACACTTGAGGCTAACAAGGAAATTGGCGACACACTTATAGTGTTAGCTTTTATTGAATCATCTTGAATTAATGTCGTCCTGGCTGGCATAAGAGGACGATGTAAGCATCTCTCAATCACATATTTCAATGCGTTAACTAAAAAACCACATCACCCAATAAGAAAAATTAGACCTTTGCGAGATGACGCCCCTGGAGTATTTATAATACCTTACCTTATTCTAATTGGACACTGCCTGATGTTATAATCTGTACTTCCGATATTATTATCTGTAGTGCCGTGACTGACTGACAGTCAACGCTCAGCCTAAACCGGTAGACCTAGAGACTTGAAATTTTGATATAATATTTTATCAATACCCTATAAGGTGCAACTAAGAAAGGATTTTTGGAAATTCCACCCCTAAGTGGATAAAAAAAGGGTACAGTTTGTATGAAAGTCTGTCGTTTTTGAAGTTAAATATACGAAACTTGGTAGGTATTCAACTTTTCGGTTAAATAAAAGGGTTAGCATTGATTGTTTTTTTAAATCTACCCTTGAATGGGTAAAAAACGGGTTAAAAGTTTGTATGGGAAATCTGTTATTTTTGAACTAAAAAAACAAAATTAAAAATTAGTATTAAGCTTGTACGCTAAAAATAAAAAAGACGTGTATCAAAAATTTTTAACTTTTTTCTCCTAAGAAGATATAAAGGCGATGAAAGTTGTATGAAATTCCGTCATGTTTTAATTTTAAGTTAAATCAATTAAACTTGGTGTTTATCTGTTCGGTTAACAAATAAAACGTGTTTCAGCTTTTTGAAAACTCTAACTATTAGGGGGAAAATTTATACTTGAGAATTATACTCCTAGGGCATAGAGTAGAGGTAGAGTAGGGTAGGGTAGAAAAAGCGTAGAGGTAAAATAATCACGCGTACAAAGTCGCGCGGGGCAGCTAGTTCTTACTATAAAGTGGTACCTAGTAAATTAATGCGTCTATCTCGATCTGTGTTTTAGATCATTTAGATAATATGGATACGTGATATGTGCGTGATTTAAAAAGACGATTGGAGATTTTGGCCCTAGTACAGTGGAACAGAAACCTTGTAGAATAATAATAAAACTTATACTTATAAAATAATAAATCTTTGCATTTAGATGAAATTTGGTAAACCGGTAGCTTAAAGTGGCGAAGGCTTCCGCCGTCTTCCCATTAAAAAATGGCACTAGTCGGGTGACTACTGACTATCTCATTGGCTTTTCCGCAGGTTAGCTCCGGCTAGTCTCTTACAAGATTTGACCTTTCCACATCGGTAGTTTGCATTCCAAAACTAAACAAGTAGTAGCAGTTCTCAGATTTTTTTATGTAGAATTTGACATCATGTTTAAACAGCTTACAATTGCATGGAATCATCTAATTGCTCTGATCCAATGATGATATTACTTGTCTGTGGGCGAGTACTTGATTTACAAGTAATGAGTATGTGTTTTCCATTCTTTACATTAGCGTTGTCTGCTACAAAGTTATTCACGGAACTCGCACGTCACTTCAATGAAGCTCGTTATTACACATTGACTTTATTATCCGCATATGGGACTAGTTTGAGTTACTCAATAACGTATTTTTGCAACCGTGTGAATAATAACTAGTATTATAATAATCCCTTGTTAGGTTTTTGTCAATCTACTTTACTTCGGTTTTTTACAATGTCGCTACCGTGGTTTGAGTAAAAACTTAGCGTTATATAACACGAAATTCACACAAATCATCAAACTTATTTTATTCTTCTATTTATTGAAGTATTATAATATTGATTAGAAAGTGTGAAATATTAATTTCTGGCATTAATTTACTTCAGTTTATCATAAATTAAAAATAAAACTGATGTACAATTGTCATCGCCGCCAATTTAGGGAATGTCGCCCCTCGTCAGCTTAGACAAATTTGATGTATTCAATTAATTAAAATAAGCTTGAAAACCAAAAGAATATCTGCCATACTTTATAAAGTGTAAGTAACTCCTTACTACCATGGTTGTAATCTTTTTTATACCTGAAAGACTCCAGACGGTGAAATAGGCGTGTTAAAAGTAACAAAATGTCATACTCATCCCAAAAAATAACTACCCGCATTTGAATTAGCGATCCTGAATGTTGTATAATTTATATCTCTGTGCAATGGATACGAAAATATACTATGAAAACTACCTTAGAAAATACATAATAAGCAAAATTGTCCATCCAAGGACTATGGTCCAACCAGCTGAAAGGACAATTCATAAATTACCTGAAATTATGGCATTTACTTATTCACTGTGTGTGTGTTTTTTTGTATTGTATCAGAGAGTAGCCTGGAAATGGCAAATATAAACGTTTTGCTAGTAGTAGAGAAGCGATCCCAGTTTCGGTTCCTAACATGACACTAACGCAAACTAACTTTCCTTGGCATTAGATTTCGGGGATTGTCATATTTTGTACTTTATACAGTATAATCAATGTAACTTTGCCCCTACCGAGTGCGCTACCAGCTATCGTTGTCTCATTGTCGTAGAATAGGCAATCCGTACTCGGGTCACTGAGAGAAACGAATTTGTACTGACGGTACTATATCTAAGCGCCTCAGTAATTATGTCGTTCGTCCATCATTCGAGAGAATGAGTAACCTACTTCCTAAATTAACTCTTTTTATTACCGGCGACAAGTAACTGACACAGTACATTATGAATTTAATTGCCCTTTTAATGATTTGTCTCATTGTTCGTAACACCGATGTAGTAGTGACCTACTCAATAAGGAATAAAAGTGTTTCCAAATTAAAAGATTCACAAAAAGATCTTTCTCTAGTATTTTTATACAATTATGCCGAATTTTGCATGCTAGCTTGGTAATTCCTGGTCCATTCCATAGTTATTTAAAGCTAAGTCCGAGGCGGGTACTAACACGCGAAAAGATTAACATTCAATATTCATTCATAAATATTAGATTATCGGTCTTCATCTTCTCAAATCATTGACGTAATTGCCGACAAATACCTTGCAACCTCGATAACCCGATAGCCCAGGGTCCAGAATGGTCTGTTCAAGATCTGAAGTCCACTCAGGTGCATATACCTAATAATGGATGGGCAAGAAAGCAAGTGCCACCTGATTTGCGGGGATACTCCATACGCACGGTATGCATTATATTGTTGCAGCGGCTAGAGATTGAGGGTTTTGCAGTTCGAGTCTAGGATGAATACGAGTTAGATACGAAGCGGGTGGGTTTAGCTTTCGAAAGCTCTCAATCACGTCTGTACCAGATGTCCTTGCGGATGTCAGATGTAACAATGCCTGCCCATGGGTACAACACCACAAGCGCCGTAGGTTTGTGATGCGGCGGATATTGTTCTGTGCTGACACCGCTTCAGCGTGGACGGAACGTTGCCACCAGGGGCGTGCACATTCCTCAACAAAGAATGGAAAGGAAGGCCAGTTGCGCAGAATACTTGTGGTGACGCTCCCCTGCTTGAAGACGTAGTAACTAAGTAAATAATTTAAAGGCCGTAGTGTGTCTGTCAGACCAGATCTAGTGTTGTGCTGAGATAGCGAGGTTCGGACCTATAGTGTCATTCAGGTTGGGTCGTGTTTGAGTTCCAGTCATTGCGGCGAAGATAAGTTAGACAAGACCTTACGTTGCTAAGTTTAGTTGCTACCAGGTAGCGACTCGGGAAGGCTCGATAACTCAAAGAGAAAGTTTCGCAACACAGTGTTATTTTTTTTTTATTTTTTTTTTTTTTTTTATAGACTCACGCCTGTATTCCCCAGAGGGGGTAGGCAGAGGTGTGCAGTACACCCACGTTTCGCCGGCTATTTTATAAGTCCCATGTAATAGGGGGCGAGCCTATTGCCATTAACCGGGCACAATTCCAGACTCCGTGCTGCTACTGAGAATTTCCTAATGGAAAAACCCAATAACACTTTTGCCCGACCCGGGGATCGAACCCAGGACCTCGTGCTCAGCAGTCGCGCTTGCTACCACTAGACCAACGAGGCACAGTGTTATTATTATTAATAGTGCGTTCCCAGCTCAGCACGAGAGGTCGTTGCGTAATGTAGAAATATAGGGAAGTATAAAACGGACACGCGCGGTTTGTGAAATACCTCGTAGCTTTTCAGTCGTTAATATAATTTAGTACCTACCATTTAGTTAATGTAATTTTAGTCTATAGGTCCTCTACCTTTTACAAATTCTCATAAAAAATCGTTGACGATCATAAGAAACTTTGTTCTATCGAAGACCATCGAAACTGCAATACGGTCAAATAATGAATAGTCTAAAATAATCACAAAAACGGCTTCTATTACTATTACTTCCAAATCCTTCTCAATAATGTTACCGATAGTAAAATTCTTATTCGAACTCAAAAAAATATTATTATTTTTATTTATTTATATTTATTTTCAGCCGTTATCGTCCCACTGCAGGGCAAAGGCCTTCCTACCCTCCTTCCATTCATCCCGGTTCTGCGCTTTCTGCGGCCAATCCTCCAAATAAGCATCTAGCTCGTCCCGCCATCTCCTTCCAAAAATATTAATAGACAAATTTTAAAATGGTCTTATTATAACCTCACTTTGGAGCGGAAATCGTCCAATAACAATAACATACAATCAGATCTGCTGTAAAGTAGACAAACAATCTCTTGAGCTACTGCCAACAAATGTGTAAATAACATTTTTTTTAGAATTGATTTTGGTAACTCTTTCATTGTTTTTTTTAAATTGTTGTTGCGCTGCGCATGCGTCGGCGCTTAGGTGGTTTGATTGAATAGTAGTTACTCGTTCCTTTTAGCCTTGTCCATACGAAGGTACCGATGTCAATATCTCTATAAGCAGTGAGCCATGAATCTAAAACGCTGATGTGTATTCGAACATCCAACTACGCAGATATTAATGAGCAAATCATAATTAAACGAATTTATATCGGAAGATATGGAAGGATTTCCCAGAGCATTTGGTGTGGGATGTGTTTTCCAGGTTGTATTATGTACAATACTATCTCTACGACTTAGTTTTGGCTTTAGGCTTCTTCCTATCCTTTAAAATAGCTGTGCTTTCCTAAAAATATTGTTGTAAAGAAAAGTAACGAAATGTACGTGGTGGTGAATCATTTTTCAGAAGTATTTTCATTTGCTCACGTATAATATAAATAGACCCAAGACAGTCATAATATAAATACTATGCAGACACTACAATGTTCCATATTATTCTTTTGATCATCAACACACTTGTTATTGTTGCGTATATTTGGTATATTCGTCAATGGTTTTTCAATTAACTAGTTGCAGAATTAGTTAATTTATTCATGATAAAAATACCTAGTTGAGTAGTTGTATTTTTACGATTTAACTTATAAAAGAGTATACAAATAACTGAAGCGTATACTTATTCTACGTTTTAATATTGATAAAATACAGAGTAAGTCTCCATTATAGCATTACCATCTCTTCCTCCTCCTCCTTCCTCCTCACCTCATTGTCATCTCTTTTTCATCACAAACGGGTGGCCCCTTTGTAAAAAAAATGGTGTAGGTACCTAAGTTTTGACCTTAGTTGTCTATCGGGTTGAAACCTAAACAGTAATGATTGTTAATATCAGGCAACGGTGATAATGCCCTTGATGAAGTCTCACTCTGTTTAATATATACCTGGTTTGAAGCACTATTATTTGCAATGCAGTAGCGTTACAAATATGAACACAGGTACGTATTAACATAATTATATATTCAATGAGCTCATTCGAATCATATATTTATGAGTTATCTTTGTTGTTTTCTTGGAAATAAAATAAAATGTAGTATAAAGCTGTTAGTCATCAAATTTTTTAATATGTGATCTGTAATGAAGAGCTCGTATGAGCCTTTTAGGTCATTATCGTGTATATACATGTAGTTTGTGTATGTGATGATGTGCATGTAATATACATGTAGGTATGTGATGCGTTTATTTTGATAGGCTGTCGTTGTATGTTTTAATGAATACTGCAAAAGGTGTTTCGTTTCTTTCTATCATTGTTATTGATAGAAATATTTGTAATTTAGATACTAGAATTAGGATTGCATCTAACAGATTATATTAGGTATGTTTTTACACTGAACTCTACAGATATGTGACTGTTTATTTAAAAATGAACACAATGAACGTTTCGTTTTCACGCCTAAACCACTAATCCGGTATAGAGATGGATGGGACATCGGAGAAGGAAATACGCTAGGTACTTTTTATTCCGATAATCCCACGGGAACAAGAATTATAATTTATAAAAGGCCATACAAAAAACTAAAGTGTAGGCCACTAAATACATTGTGTATAGGTATGCAGTAAACTTGCCTATCTTAAATGCTTGTCCTAAATCTATATAAGTATTCGAAATTAAATTCGATCAGCTCACAACGAACCGCGCGCGCACATACTTTATGTATCAGTTCGTTCTTCGTATGTTTCCGCGCTTATCCGAAGTCGCTGCAACGAACCGCGCGCGCACATACTTTATGTATCAGTTCGTACTTCGTATGTTTCCGCGCTTATCCGAAGTCGCTGAAATGTAAAACGTGTGAATAATAACCTGAAAAACGTTATCCACCTTTGCGCTGATACTGCGGTAGTAACCGTTTTCACTTTCTACTGGAACTATGTAATAATCGCATTACGAGGGTTTCATTGGTTATCATATTTTTTTTATGAATAGGTATCTGTATTATGTTTGTTTATTTGTACGCTGCGTCTAAATTAGTGTTGTTAAAAGGCTCGAGCCATCGAGCCTTAAAGTCATTGAAGGCTCGAGTCACATTAGGAGACTCGAGCTTTATATTTAAGGCTCGAGCTTCAGGCTCGCGTCCTATAGTTTTTATATCCATAGCTTGAGTCGCGATTCGAGCCGTCTATTCAAAGCTCGAGTCGAAGTCAAAGTGTAAAAAAGCTAATAAACCATGTGGTTTATTTTTCCGCTTTTTTTTTGTCCTCCGTGCGTTTCCTCTACAATCAAGTAGGTACAAAATTGCAATAAGAATATTTTTTTGTGTAGTTAACCTGACATAATTTCCATTTTAGTAAGATACAGGCGTGTCGGTAGATTGCTAAATAAAGGAAGCCCGAGTTCCAACTCGAGTCTTCTCTTTACGGCTCTTGAGCCTTTAAGTAACCCTAAGTGTTCAGACTCGCGAGATTGGCATTTAATTTGCCTGCGTCTAGAAAAAATGTTAGATAAATAATTTTATAAGTGTATTGAGCTTGTCTCATCTTATAATATCATAAAATTATAAAAAGAGATTCTCACATCAACTTGTTGTCATTCGGGTATTGAACTCGGCAGTCACCGTCTCGTAAAGGTCGCCTCTCATCTACGCGGAGCGTCGACACCAACAACGTCGCATACATCGTTCCGCCTAATGGTGTTGCGGAGAGTCCTCAACCACGGCGCGGGTGCAAGCAATTTCTCAGTATATCTCCTCGCTCCGTCAAACGAGGTATCTTTGCAAAAGAAAGGAATAGAGCTAAAAGCAAATGCCAATCTTTAGTGGATAGGTGTGGGGCAACCCTAGCTCCCATCTTCCAGAACGACTAGGCTTTGAGCCAAAAATCTATTTTATTATCGTATTATTCATGTAGATGCTGCAAATTATTGTTATTATTCTTTGCCACACAAGTTTCTCCTTTGTGTTTATAGTACAAATTTATTCTATGTAGCTAACGATCGCGATGGTTCAATGCTGCATCTTAATAATTTGCTTCGCTGTAGGAAATCACCATTGACTATTTTTGCGCACCACAGCAGTCTCCATCTTCCGAAATATCGGCATCTCCCACGCAGCGCATTCCGTCAGCGATCATGGGAACCCAACGTAAAAATAACTTTAAATAAGTACAATGAGATGTACTCGCTTTTGGGGTCGAGACGCTAGGACCGTGGGGGCCAGGGGCCCGTAAAATTTACAAAGAATTATCGGGACGTCTGGTCGAGGCATCTCGTGACCAAAATGCTGGTCTGTATCTTGCCCAAAGGCTAAGTATTGCCATCCAGTGAGGCAACACAGCCAGCATTTTGGGAACGTTGCCTACAGGTAGCGGTCTTTTAGATTAAGTTTATCTTTTTAATTAGTTTATATAGATAGTTTATTTCTAGGTGTATATATAGTTAGTTGTTATTATTATTGTGCTCGACCTTTTATCCATTTCAACTTAAATATCACACAAGTAGATGTTTTACAATTTGCCTAAGCATTAAAAAATCATTGAAATGATCTCATTACCCAGCAAATTTTCAATACCCAGCTATACCTATACTAATCAGCAAGATCGATATAATACACCGAATAGTCTGAAAACACCTATTACTATGATGCAGTATTAAGAAATAGTATCAGATTCTTAATATTGCATCTTAGTAATAGGATCAGATATAAAATTGGCAAAGTGATTTAATAATTTAATTTTATCTGGTCATGAATGATGCATAATTCCTATGCAATGAGTACGTGTCATCAGGTCATCCCGATAGGTACATAATAAATCGCTATAATTGACGCATTTATTTTTGTCACCATGATCTAAGTTTATCTGTACATATACAGAGGAGGGATCAACACACTCACCGCTTCTATCTTCGACCCTTATAATTCAAGTTTAAAGTACATTGCTGAGCACGGACACGAAACCCATTTTTCGTGCGTTTTCGGCGCGTCGATAAATTAATTGTCTGTCTAGTTTCAGTACTTTCACTCAATTTCATATGCGCTCTTGATGAAGACTAAACTACTACGACTAATTTCATTGAGTGACAATGAAATTTTGCTTTAGTTGTCTATTGCCATCATTTTGGTTTCTCAAGGCGGCACTGTGGGTGACTAACCGCGACAAACGATAATGAGTAATTTAGATGAATTTAATTATTTTGTGAGTAATTGCCAGGAGCGGGCTGGGTGCCAACTATGAGTCTAACACCTTACTTGATTACTTTCTTAATGTATTTTTGCAAAGTAATTCAAATAAAACCAATGATAGATGTTGAGTTAAGCAGATTTGTTATAATTGACAATAATGTCTTGACCGAATTTCGGTCATAGGGGCCAATCTCAATGAAGATTAGCCAACTACTCCGGAGATATTATAGTGCAAAAATGTGTGCCCAAACACAGGTGCACTCTCTATTCCCTCACTCTCATAGTCCGATCCGACTCGACCAGAGAGAGATTAGGCGCAGGGCCAACGGCTGTAAGTGCTTTGCAAGACACTTGTAAGTAATAATTAATTTGTAACACGCTTACAACATGCGAAAAATTCAGAGGTCAGACTTTCCAGAGTTGCCAGTCAACGGTCATACCAAATAATTCATGTTTAATAGGTATATGATTTTGAAAAATCTGCTACCTTTGACTTGGCACTCTAACGCTCGTGCCACTAGGCTGTTGACGATATATAACTATTTTGTTGTAGTGTACAGTATGCTGGCAATCCGCTCCGCATGATAGACTTTATGTCGTGCTCTGCTTGATAAGTTAGTGATATTCTCTTGTTTTTAATTAATTGATACATCGAATGACAGGCGCCCCGACTTAATAACCGATTCTTTACCAAGAACGTAATACAACTTGTTATATTTTTTTACAACTATGTTACGTTTTTACAACTATATTATGTTTTTTATGATTTACGTGAAAAGGAAAGTGTCATTAAAACAGACTAATTTGTATTTGATTGTTGATAACTCTCGATTAGCTATTTACGTATTACTAGCTTCCGCCCGCGGCTTCGTCCGCGTGGTATTGATTAATTGTACCCTATAATGTGTTATTCTGATGTATAAGCTATATTACTGCAAAGTATCATCAAAATCCGTACAGTAGTTTTTGCGTGAAAGAGTATCAAACACATAATACGTAGTAGGATTAGTATCCTAGATGTAACTTATGCCTTATAGAACGAAATGTATTAATCTAGTTTTTACAATACTTTCATAAAACATATTATGTGGATATTAATTGGACTTATAAAACGCTAATTAGAATATTTTAACACAAATAGCATATTGCACCTCACGAATTATATGGTAGACTGAAATGTGACTAATTAGTGTACAACAGGGTTCATTTTAATATGAATTGCTGTTACTGTAAAAAGCCCAATGTAACGGTTGGCGCACATTATGCGGTTAATTACTGCAAAGACGGTGCGTTTTGCATAATCGTAATAATATAACGATTCAATTTCTCTAACCTCGGAATACAATGAATTTTTGTGTAGCCGTTAAATACATTGCTTTTACTTAAATAATGTGTTGCAAAATCTTGTAATTATGGCAACACCGTCGTTAATTCTACCTAATTTGTCTGAATTACTTACTGAAAATTAACCTAGTTATTTTAGCTATCATTTTTATGAAAGGTAGTTTGCATCCTGTTGCAGGCTTGTACCATGGATTTCCTATTGTGCAGAACAATACATTTAGTACTCGTACTTGGTACATGCCTAGGGCCTCATAACCTGCTTAAATCTTTTTCTTACATCTTTTATTTTAATTTTTACTACAAACGGTGAATTCAATATCAATGGTTACCAGAAAGATTAGACGGACAAGTCCGCGGCTTCGCATTCTAGTAAGAATGTTATTGTTATTTTTCTCGGGAACAGTACTATTTTTCAGGATGAAAGGTACCCTATGTTCATTTCTATGCATGTGACAACCTATATGCAGAATTTTAAGATGATCGGTTCTGTAGTTCAGGCGTGAAAAGGTAAAAAAACAAACTTAATATCGCATTTATGTTATCGCATCAGCAATGAGCGCGTTAACACTGAATAAGGTAAATTCTAGTGGAAAATTTCGAAACTCGAGAGTGATAACCTGCGTAATAAAACATACTCTCGAATACAAATTGCGAGTCTAAAGTCTCTCCCCTAGTAGAATTGCAAACAAGTTCGTCGTATTGAATTGCAGATAATCAATAACACGCGCGTCATCTGAGTGTTGACCCGTAAAGGCAGAGAGCTAGAATACATACAGTGAGATCTCCATTAAGTGCACATATAAAGGTGGGTAAAGCTAGACATAAATAGGTATATACAGGGGAAAAAAATAACAAATATTTTTCTAAGCTAGCTTGGGTCATATAACTGTTGTGTAGCGTTAGTACGGAAGTTATAGGTAACTTAAACTTACATTTCCTAGAAGAGAGAAGATTTTTCAAAAATCCTTTTAATGCCTAGGTATTATAAAGTTGAAACTCTGAGGATCTGAGGATGAATGGATGAATGTTTGTTACTCTTTCACATAAAAACTACTGAACTGATCAGAAAAGCACATTAATTATCAACATAATACCCGAGCGATTCCGCGGGCGGGGAAGCTACCATAAAATATAATTATATTATTTATAATAATATTTTAATGGAAATCTGACTATTCATAGACACAGATAATTCGTTTCTAGATCTTTTTTACAACATTTTATTGAATCAATTAGGTGGCATTCAAATTAAGATTAAATTCGTTTGTACGGAGCTCGCTCGGGAAAACTCCTCCTAAACGCCTCCGCTGCCGGTCCGCAAATACAAAATAAAATGTGTTGGCGTCGAAAGAGACTGTCATATTGATATATTACTCAACCATCCCTTCTCTTTAGCAAATTTTCTTAAGCAGAATAGGTACGTATATAATTGAATCATGTGAGTAATACCACGGCAGACGCACGATCTATAATTAGTTTGTTATAAGTTTATAATAGTGCAAAGTGCTAGTATAAGATAGGTTCATTCACATATCTGTATCGACCCGTGGCAAACAAGTGTCGATAATTATAATATAATATCTCACTGGCGACGCGGACGTAGTGTAACAAAGTTACGCGCCCTTACGAGGCTCATTATCAATCAATCATTTCCAAACAGGAGGAGGTTCTCAATCCGATGCGTGTATATAGTACACCGATTAATCTGTGATTATTATGGCTCCACTAATTCAACTGAAGATGGTAGACAAGTGAAACTTCGGAGTTGGATGTGATAACTGAGTTTATTTTGCAAAACATGGCAATATTTATAACATTTGCCAATAAGGAGCGTCTTGGTAACTTTAAATAAAGAGTATTGCTACTTAAGACTTATCATTAAACAAAGAATTCTCTAATATATACATTGTAATGAATAGATCCTATTGAATCTCTAATATTTTTGGGTTAAACAATGGTTTACCTAATTTTACATTGTTACAGAGATAACTAACGAATATTCTGCGTGTTCAAACGTTCTAAGTTAGGTCAAAGGTTTTCTTTTATTATAGTTATATGAAACAATGTTGCGAGTTAATAATGTAGTATTCAAGAAAAAGGTTAAGTTAAAGGGTTAAAGGGTTGATTACATGATTAGTCGGCCGATTTGAGTGAATCTCCAATTAGACTCATATAAATATTGTCATGATCTGACGATAAGCTTAAGCGATACAGAACGAAACTCCTCATCGGATGGCATCTAATTTCACTTTGTTTTCTGTTGATAACCGACTTCCGAAAAAGTGGGAGGTCTAATTTTTTAAGTCTACTTAAATTAGATTACATTGATTTTTATTGTTTGTCATTCAAATCCAGCCAGTGGTCAATGCGGCATGTCAATAAATACCGTATGTATTTTTATCGTTCTGTACGAATGTGAATTTAGAAATTTGGAGGTAATATCTCTTGAATACTTGTATAGAATATAGAAATTTTAAAAATTTATTCCCTATGCACATCCACACTGACACAGTCTTGGTCGAAGCGGTAATAGAAAGGTATAGGATGAGAGAGACTAATTTTTTTTTATTTTGTCCACAGCCCCTTCAGAATGAATAGGGGCGCTCGCGTGGAACCTACGCCGCCAGAATGTGCGCTGGCGGCGGAGATGTTCGACCATTTTTGTTCGGCGGGCACCATGAAGCAGATCCTCGCTTTACACAGAGAGATATGCAACACTCTCAATCTCAAGCCCAACAGACTGCCAGACTTCTACCCAAAACTCAAGGTGAGTAAACTCTTGTTGAATATTGTAAATTATCAAATTTCGGAATTTCATTCAGGTTTCGCGATTAACGTTGTGATCTTCTCGGCTCAAGTAATTTGGGAAAGTTATGTTGAAACTCGAACTACTATCGATATGAAATTAATATTGAAGAAGACTTTTTGCACTTATTTGGAATCTATTGATTATCCGTTTGGGTTTCAAAACCTATATCGAACTAGATTTCAATTCAATATTTGCTATGTTGTTAAAATTTACACATTGCCTGTAAACAATACTAAACCTTATTTATTATTTCTTATGGTGTATATTTATGTTATTTCTCAATGCACTTTTAACTTAGAAAGTGACATTTTAATATTGTAGACGAAAGTTTACCAGACCGCGACGTGTGCGAACCGTGTAGTTACTTTGGTCAGTAGGTACCGGTCTTACTGCTTTCCATTACGGAGTAAGAAGGGAGTCAAGCTATAGGCTCGCGTAAACTTTGAAGATGTATGCAAAGGTTTCATTGACCCATTGTGGAAATTCGCTGCTATCAATTAATTACTTTTGTAAGAATTTAGATGTCATTCACTATATTCATTTAATTGAAGCCATATTTCTCTATATTTATCCAAGACTGGATCACGATAAGGCTATGATGATGATGAAATTTCTTTAAATTTCATTCAAATTTCTTTAACTGCTGAACAAGCCAGATTAGAAGTACTAATTTGGAAGGCCAGCTATCAAATCATTTTTATACCTAGCTGTAAGGCCGCCATTACACTTGGAATTTGCTCTCGTATTTGTAAGTAACTTATGACTACTAAGAAACTAAGCTAAGCTACTTACAAGAGAGTTTACATTATTTGCAAATGTATCTGTTAATTACGTAAGGCAGTTTTCCCAAACTTTGTTCTGCCAAGGCCCAGTAATTTTCTTTCTGCCCTTTCTTGACCCACTCAAAATAAATAATATTAAAGTATATTATTTAATATTTACGTTTTAAATAGTTTTACTTTTAGTAGTTTTACTACTTAAAACGTAAATATTAAATTTTACTTAATTTCGGTATCAGGGCTGCGAAGTATGAAGCTGTTTATTTTTTACAAAGAATTAAAGTTTGCTGCTAATGATCAATAGTATTATTTTAAAACAAGGCGGCAATGCTGCGACACGGTATATTAATTTGATAGCCTGGTACCGGGTTCGAAGCCGGCAGATGAGCAACGCTGGCGTAAAGGAATTACGTGAGGAAAACTTTCAAGTGTAAAGCAGGTCTAAAGCGATGCATAGGTACTTATATCTTAAACAGTCTCATGCTAATAGATATTATAATCTTAATTAAACTCAAGCCACCCAGTGAATGCCCCAATGAGTGCCACACTCGCTAGTGAATCCCGAGCACCTGCATGCAACGTTCTAACCCGGTCACATGTCGCGCAATTTAGGTGACTAGCTATGCCAAAACATTTAACTAGATCCAATGACCCGTTAAAATGGTTATATAAGAAAAAATACTGTTAGTGTAGTGGTTATAAGCACGACTGCTAAACTAGAGGTATCGATTAACAGGTGGGTCAGTGTTTATGCAATTTTTTATTTGAAAATTCTCAGTAGCAGTAGAACTGTGCCGGTATTGGCCACAAGATAGCTCCCTGTAAGAGTCAGCTCAGATTAAGCAGAGCACAGAAGATGTTCAAATGACACTGACAAATAAACGGTATTATCATATGCATAAAGTGTAAAATTGTAACATCATCGATAATTTGACCGCACGGTTTCGAAACAGCGTGTTTCGTGCGTAACTAAATTAAGTCTTTATGAATTTAGTAATAGAGTTTTTATCATCAAAACATCCTCTGCTAAGCGCTCTTTGTTGGTGACGGGACTCTGAACTTAAAATGCGATAAGTGTGTGACAAACGCCTCTGCCTAACACTTAATGGTAAATAGGTATGATATTATTCCAATTTTAAAACGTGTACCCTTACGCTCTTTATGTCTAAAATAGTAAGTTTAAAACACGTTAAAACTACCGCGAAAACAACAAAATTTAACGTGAGACACGCATTTAACAGTAAGTAGGTACCTACGCGGAATTTTATCTAGAACGTCCGTATTTTGGTGGCATCAAGCCAAAATGTATGCAACTCACCGTTCTTATGTTTACCACTCTTTCTCGCCTGGAATTCGGATATTGTACCGGGAAATAGAGAAGAGACGTAGAAGCCAGCTGGATGCGAAGGTTTAGTCTTGGGGATCTGGAATATAGTACTCGGAGGTGACATAAAAGTTGCTCGAAGTTACGTTCATTTTTTTCAACCCCAAGCAATTTTTTGATAGTTTTTGGAATTTTTGCGGCCAATCCTCCTAAGAAAGGTCCGTTTAGTCCACTCTCGTCCCCTCGACCCCCAAAAAAAGATTTGTCTATTTGTTTCCTCTCAACCCCTAAACATAGTCCACACTCGACCCCTAGGGGACGAGTCTTAATTTTCATACAAAGGACAGGCATACCTTGTCCACTTTCAACCCCTAGCTCGGTAAGTACCTAAAATTAATATTTTTGGTACAGTTGGGTACAGTGCACATTCCATGTGGTTTCCGACCTAAGAATAAACTACTCCTACTCGTCCCGCGGGTGTCGTGAAAAGTGACAAAGGGAAAGATCCGGCAAATGGCCAGCAGCATCTTTCTCTGTAACAGCAATCAATCACAGTAAAGGGTAAAGACTAAAGACAAAATTCGGAATTGATATAAAAAAAAATAAAAGAGAAATATTAGAGAATACTTAAAGTATAATTCCTTAATCATGATCTACAACAACACTTTACTTTTACCATAACAGTCTTAATATATAAACGGACTTAATTTTTCTAAGCAAAGGCTTACTGTTATTTCTATGTATTACTTTAAATAGTATAGTAAGTATAGGGTAGACTGATATCATTTATCATCGCAACTGTACTGGGGGTCGAGAGGAAACTAAAAATTGGGTGTGAAAATAAAATCGAATCTCGACCCCCGAGGGTCGAGATAAAACTATAGTTAGGGGTCCAGTGGACACATTAATTATTGGGGGTCGAGGGGTCGAGAGTGGACTAAACGGAAAGGTCTAACTAGGCCGCTCTCTTCTTTTGAGCCTGTCACGACGTGTCCAACTGCCGGTGTGACAGTATTTAAATTAGGCTTTATATTTTGGTAAAAAAAAAATTGACAGCTTTTGCTGCAAAAACAACACTATTTTTATCACCCAACGCTTTCTTTCGCTGTTTTTCACATTAGCAAGTATGTGTCGAAACGGTGACTTGTAGACATGATGTGGGACGACTTTATGTATGTTTATAGATATGCTCATTATGATATTTTGTAGATATTACTATCATACTTACTGTGTGTGATGACTGCGATGAGCCATTAAGTGTGATGTCGATATGGTCTTTAAAATAACAGCAGTAATTGATATTCTACACTATCATACTTACTGTGTGTGATGACTGCGATGAGCCATTAAGTGTGATGTCGATATTGTCCTTAAAACAGCAGTAATTCAAATAGTTGCAGATCTCGTGGTCTTGAACAGCTGATAGGTATCGTTCAATCAATCCATGTTCATCCAGCGCATGGGGTAGGTCTCGCTTGTTACCTAACAGAACACCTGCACCACTGGAATGCCGGTCAACTGCTGCTTGTCTAATATAGTGTAGAGTTTGCACGATTCCTCCATCTTGTTTGGCTCTGCTGCATCTACCATCTTTTATTTAGCTTTAATTTCAAGTAGAGTCATGAGTTCGGTTTATGAATCTTGCCCTTAGCTTAAAAGGCACTTTTCTTAAATAAATATGTATATTGTGATACAAATGAAAAAGTGACGCAAACCTTGCACTGCCAAACATTACATTCCAAAAACGTGATCCCTCGGACAAATACAGTAACACAACGACCTCTAATTGCAATAAAACTATACTTTGGGTATCGGAAATGGTAAAAATAAAATAGTTTAATTTTTTAACGTGCGTGGGCACATTACTTTAAACCTGTGTATAAAATATAGGTGCAACTGAGTTGTTGATTGGTGATATTTTTATGAAAAATTTTCTTCCAATAGTATAATAAAATAAAAATATCAGCCAATATTAATCCAATGCTGAGCAAAGATTTACACATCGAAGTAAATGAAAATTCTAAATTTAACGATCTAATTAAATCGATAAGAGAAGAGAATACTGCATTGAAACGATTGCACTAACTTTGGCACTGATATCGTATATAGGTGCCTATTCTGTTGCACGCTCTATCTAAACAGTTTATTTTCTAATACATAGAAACTCCTTAGTAAAAAGACCATTAGGATTAATAAATTTGTTTAGTCCAGTTTTACCGGTTGGTATATGAGATAACAGAACATAAAAATGACAAATTTATCTTATTATTATGAATGCGAAAGTTCACATATTTATAATACATTTATATTTCAAGCAGATCCGAGATCCGATGTTCTTATGAAAATAAAAACTATTATGAAATAAGTTACAATATCCACACAAAAAATTGAGCAGTTCGGATCCGCCATTTGGTGATTCCTAATCTAGTCTTATCCATTGACGAGAAAATCAATGAGAATGTTGGCGAAAGGGTCTTCTGTAACGTTTTCGTTCTCAGTGGCAACATCGTTTGCGAGAGCGAGAAGGATTGTATTTGCCGTCCATCGGTGGAATATCCCGATTGCGATTTTGCGAATGATGTGGGTAACTCTTAATTTATAAACAACAGAATCGGTACTATATTGTGCCTACAAAGGGTGCGTGAAGATAAGTGGTATGATTGCAGCAACAATGTCAAAGTGCTTATCTCGGGACAAGTAGTGCGTTAACAATAACGGGCTGCTGGGTTACTTTGTCATGCTTCGCCTCCTTGACCTTACCTTAACAATTTTCTTCTCCTTTCATCTTCGTTTTGTCTTGACCTTACTTCTTCTTCTTCTTATCGTGTGATTGATGAACAACCTGTTGTCAGAGTTTACACCGCCCGTTAGGCCTCTGACATGGCTTTACACACCATTGATTTCATTACGATTTTCCTCACTGTTTTAGCAACTGATAATTAATTTTTAATACACACATAACTTACGAAAATCTGATCAGTGATCTCCATTGGTACAGGCGTGTTTTGTCTGAATCTATTGCGCAATTCAATTAATTGAATACCATCCACATCCAAAGTTAATGAAGCTTATCTATTAACCAAAGGGTAGAAATGATAACAATATGCAATATATATGTATACTACCTATATATGTATAATTATGTATATTTTAGATACCTATAAATACAAACACGAATCTAACATTATGTATCCATTACAGGAACTGTTACGGGACAGATTATAAAAAAAGTTAAATCGTTAGATTAAATTAAACATTGTAATGCTGCATGAAAGCAGTTAGACATAATAGTTCACCTGTTTCGATATTATGCAAACGGTTCACTACGTCAGAATCGATTTTATTTTTGGTACCGCGCTGTGTAATTCACGTTATCGAAATAGCGTATGGTAGAAATAGTACTTGTGATTTTCACTAAGAATACCTTCAAGATTTCTCTGTCTGTATGATATAACACAAGTAAGACACTCCTGGACCCCCAAGGGATGGGCAGTATAGTGTTTATTTATCCAAACGTTAGTAATAGGTAGGCCTCAAAAGGGGGGTATACTTGAGTCCTGATTCCGTGGTGATTTCAAAAATTTTCAGGTGGAAAAAACTTGAAAAATTTTGCATTTTTCCGACCTGATAATTGATAATTGTCTTTGTGTTGAGAGGCCACGTCAGCGACACAGCGCGTAGTCATTTTCGTCCAGACACCTTTCCGCCAAGAACGTAAGCCTTTCCGCCAGGCTTAAGTCCTACCCGCCCAGGGTCTGGAAGCAAGTCATACCCGTACTTCCGCCTTGAGGTCCGGGAAAGAACACTATGTAGTTTTTATTCCGTGCCAGTCGGACATAACCCCCCACCAGATCTTGGTGATGGAACACCCCTAAAGGGTTTTCCACACGATAAAAAAGAACATTTAATACCGAATGAGTGTTGCTTCGTGTTGAATACATTGTTAAATACAGATTTCCTGGAATTTAATCGAGATCTTGCCCAAACAATTTATTTTTTGATATGTTGAATATACTTTTATTTTATTTAAATTTTTGTCATGCTTGTCCATCATTTTTTTTAGCTTATCTGCGAAAACCTGTAATTGGCTGCATGGTGCTTAATAATGTTTTTTTATTGTTATTTTTAAAGCTGTTGGTTTTCCAAAAAAATAAATGAATGTTTATTCTATTCTATCTTCCTTGTTTGTGGAACATAGCTCCTTCTACACACTATGCGGTAGTCAATAGGCATATCGCTGGGCAACAGAAACGTAATGGTAGTATAGACACGTGTGCCAATATGATACGGCGGTAAACAAGCATATTTTGATAGCTCAATAATAAGCCGGTGATATAATTCAATTATAGAATCCAGTGGTTAAAGGCATTACACGAACCAATGTTAGTTCAATATTGCTTTCAATTTTGTCTAAACCGCATTGAAAACTTATTTTCGTTTAGCTTCCTTGCAGTTTTCCTGTAGCTTTCAACGCAATGGAACGCGTTCAATGCGATTGTAATGTAAAAACGAAAATTTAACATCAGGTCTATAATCAACCATACTTACCATAGGTATTTTGTCCTAGATTTTGGAGATTTTTTCTTGTTCAGATTTCAACCCACAGGTCAACACTTTCCCCAAGGAACATATTCCTTGGATAAAATTGTTTAGTTTCATAGACCTTATTACCTAAAATTTGGCTGGTCTTTGAAGCAACAGGGTGTAAAATATTTATTATGTTATTATTATATTTATTAGATGACGGATCGCAGCCCATACGCGACGTGCCATTGCCGCTATGCCCCCATACCAGCGTCATTTGTTTTATTATATTCAAATCATATTGTCGCCTTACTGCGAATATTTGAATGCTAATCAATATTGCTATGCGATTGTGTTTTAATGTTGTGTGTGCGTGCAAATTTGCGAACCTAACATGTTGCTAAGATATAAACTTATAGCTAATAGGTTATTTATCAAATGTAGAGAAATGAGACACTAAGGGAAATCCCATTGATCTTTCAAAAGTTAAATTATTACGACGATTCGGAAAATTAGACAGAATGCATAAATTACACACCTTGAACATAAAGCGGCGTAATGGGAGAAAGTCCACGCAGGTTCAAAACTGAATAACCAATCGCGTGCGCTTGCGTGGAAGAAAATTTCCTCGCCTACCTTCGGTCCAGCAAAGATAGAAGCATAAAAATCGAGTACTAAGTACCTACTACGCAAAAAAGGTCATTTGTCGAAGTTCTTTTCCGGTATCTATACCCTACACTACCCAGAAATCTTGACGCAAGACGACTAAATTACAATGACGTGCTGATATGAGTTATAATGTTGCTGTAAACATACATTTCCTTTTTTCATTGTTCGAGTATCAAAACCAAACAAACAGCAGCTATTTAAAACAGATTATTATAAGAAGCGAACAGAGAGGCACTGGCTAAAAATGGCGTCGCTATTTTTGTACTATACTATAAATATCATAATGCGAATTCATAGTTTCTACCAGCTGTGCAGTATAAACGAAAAGTGTGTATTCAATTTTATTTTTTTTGTAGAAAGAAAAGTCGATTACAAGCAGGATTGATTTTTTCTTTTCACTAAAAGTGTTCGCATCGCATCGTATGCATTAATAAATAATTAAAACCAGCCTGTAACGGTCTCACCGTAGAGATAGAGATGCCTATTCTCATTCAGAGAAGGATCACGCAAGCTCAATGCGTGTTAGCGTTTTCAGATTATGAAGTCTAACTTTCCTCACGATGTTTTCCTTCACTGTTAGTCAGTCATGTCTTAGATTAACTAAGAAAGTACGTTAGACAATAATATAATCACATTCATACACGGCAGGTTCGAACAATCGAAACAATACGCCACCACGGCACTATACATAAATGCTTTATAAAAAACTAGCTTTTGCTCGCTGCTTCGCTCGCGTTAATTTAGAATTTCAATTTCAATCATGATTCGAATGTCACGTGGCGCCATCTATGAAGAACGTTATTGTTGTTTTTCTTGGAACAGTACTTTTTTCGAGATGAACGGTACTCTATTTCCGTTTTTGTACACCTGACATGAATAAATGAATATGCAGAATTTCAAGATGTTCATTTCAGTGGTTAGGCGTGAAAACTACATTTGCCTTTATTATATTAGTAAGGATTGTATGTTTATATTATAACTATTACTGATATTTCCACACGAGGTAAATAAACAAGTCATTAAATTATTATTTTTGGAAGGAAAGAACCTGACTTCATATACCGCAATGGTTCCAAATTCTTGGTTGCTATTGAAAATTTTTCGAATAGGACACCCTCACTATTTTACCTTACCAAAATTAGTAGCATTTCAAGCTTAGCAGCATCTCTAGCTTAGCATTATTGAATGTACGACTGAAACTATGTTATCTGCTATTGTTTATATACTTTGCAAATGTGCGGAAAACTATGCTTGAACCATTTTTATTGTAATTTTGTTTTGCTATCGCTAATTACCAAGTTATCTCTTAGATAGCTTGCTGATATGAGTTAGTTGATTAGCAAATAAGGCGAAAGTTACGTTACGTCGATAATGTCATATGACTGTCATTAGAATTATTCTTTGTATTTAAACTATTTTAAATATATTTAATAATTATATATAGGGCATAATTATTTTAAAACAAAGCTTAAGGGCTTTATCAGTGACAGTAGTCTCAGAGCTCACTTTCTAACCTTTAATAGGTAATTCAAGGTGGGATGGACTACTACTACTACTACTACTATGGCTATGGCTACTTTATTGACCTCATTGGGTAGGTTTAGCAGTTAATGATTCTTTACAGATTATAATTTAAATTGCTTGTTAAGAAACTTAAAAAGCTGTAGCGAACTGTAAAATGTTCATTGATTTAATAACTGATACTTATGTGCCAACTGCAAATTTAAATGCCAGATGCAGTTTAAAATTGCGAAACAATTTTTTTTTTGCTCTTAAAAAGAATATCAAAGGGTGGTCACACTGGTCACCCGAGCTTTTAAAAATATAATCACAATTTTCTTTTTAAAATTGGTCAGCTTTATTCGTTTGTCGCATCTGCTCCAATACATGGCCATATTTCCATTACAATAGCAAATGTATATTATTACTAAATAGCGGATTGTACACATCTGCTTAGCCCTTCAGTGGCTGCTGACCTTGATGTTCGTATAGCAAATTATTCTTGCAAAATTTTGAATGAGCTCAATGAATCAATCCAATTGGAACTGGAGTATGCGTATTCACAACTTGATTATGACCAATTTCGAAGATGATGAACTTTGATTATTGTTTATTTTATCCTAAATATAGAGCTTTTGGGAACTGGCATGACACTGACCGTTTAAAGATTACACGCTATCGTAAATTAGAAATTCTATCCACTGCAGATTGCGAGACATACTCGTAAGCTTCTGTCAGTTGTTTTCGATTCAAAAGTGTTCGGATATAATATAAACAAGTGCGACGCGGACGTTCTTCTAAAGACTAGCGTACTCGTACTTCAAGGTGACAATCGTAAAACGAAATAATTATTGTAATTAATTGCACATAAATTCTTATTCAATTACTTATATGTTACAAACTTTTTACTTTTGTTTACAAACAAAGTGATATCAAAACATTAATAGGTATTTTGTACTCGAATGGTTTTGGCATTGCTTTCAAAAATGGCGACTGACTAATTTGTTTGTTGAAACAATAGTTTTTATTTGGACCGGACGACTTTTATCCAACCTTTACTTTTAGTAAATTAAAACCAATTAATTGTGTAAGTGCCCACACCGCCCTTCAGGGATATGTAATTTTATAGTAATTGAAATATAAATGATTTTGTATTCTCAGTACAGACATTTGTTTACAACTGTTTTAATACAAGGAATATTTTAGTTTCACCGTGACATTATTCTTTAATGAACTGAATCCCGAACAAAGCATTGTACTTATTATACTGGTCAAGTGCATGAATGTACACATTTAGAGCGACCGGAAGAAAACGGGGCCAAATATGAGCAATCCTATTTGTAGACGTCCGGCAATACAATCGAGTTGAATGTTTGCTTATGCTTGATATAATTATTTGATCTTTTAGCGAATGGGCAAGCATATTAACACCAATCAAATTAACCTGACAAAAAAATTGACTTTATGGTCTCTCAGATCCTCTATCCTAATCTTTTTCAATATAAACTTGAAATATTTTTTCTTTTTAAGGCAGATATTTTTATATCTATATTATGTATAATCTTATAGTTTTTATCTCTACGATAAAACAGGGCATTAAACTCGTTTGAATATTGTGATTTTGTTATCATTGTTAGATTGAAATATTATCATAGGCGATGACGAATTCCATAAATTAATCATAATTACTAGTAATAATTGCCGGTAGCACTTGAAAATTCAATGATACCAATAAAATCCCTATTTTCTGAAAATAATTGTGTAACTCTGTAACAATGAAGGCCTTAATGAAGTATTTGTGCTTTATTATTCTTTTTCCGCCTGCCCTGGTTCCGTGATTCTCCTTCTTTATTTTTTTTTCTTAACCTGTATTGGCCCACTCCTGGCCAAATATCTTACTCCAATCCTTCCAATTCTTTCTTTCCTTGGCAGTCTCATTCTTAAAAGATTGAGATCGTCGAGTTTATTTATATTATTAAAAATATTAAATTACACCTTTATTCAGTTTTCTATATATTCCAAAGAGGGAATTAAAGTAGGGAGGAGTTGAGGGGATGAGGTAGGGAGGTGTTTATCGATTGAAAACCGTCTGCTCTGTTCAGAGGGGCCCCAATGCACTATCGGTATAAGCTTGTGAATCGTGATAGATTAATTGAATCTTTACTAACTAAAACATAACACATTCTGCATATTCTGATATACATGACATATTCATATTCTGATGTCTGATCAGATATCTGCATCTGGTTAGATTAGAAGCCGACCCCAAACAAAGTTTGGGAATAATAAGGCTAGGAGGATGATATCATCTGCCTAGCCTTTTCCCAACTATGTTGGGGTCGGCTTCCAGTCTTACCGGATGCAGCTGAATACCAGTGTTTTATGTGGAGCGACCTCCTATCAGACCTCCACTAATAAGATTGGTTGTCAGACTTTCGGGCTTCTGACTACCCGTAACGACTGTCAACGATCTACAATTGACAGCCGGGGCCATCAACTTAACGTGCTATCCGAGGCACGGAGTGTGGTAATTAATTTATAATACGCACATAACTTACGAATAGGAGGGTGATACTAACTAAAAAATAACAGTGGCGCGGCGTGCACAGACATTTTCGATAACCTGTAGGCATACACACTAATCCTAGATAGTTCCATTAATTCGTCGACTGCGTCATATCTATATCTATACCATACATATACTATATAGTTGTCAGGGTAGACAGTACCTTTTCGCCTGTAAATAAGGTATAGATTTATTTCAAAGGAAGTTTAAGTATACATTCCTTTTGAATTCTTTAGTAGTGGATGAAAGATACTAAAAAATTGAGGGGTTTAAACATGAAGCAAATACAAAGGTTTAAACCTCAATTAAAAGTAGCTGGATAATTTTCTTGAGTCTTAATTGTATGTTAAAGTTCAATTTAGCCTGTCTGGATAGAATATTTGAAGAACATAATTCATATTCATATTAAGGATATTTTATTCGCAATTTGATGGCTACTTTTTTGGGTTCCATAGAAAAGGGTAACCCTTATAGTTTGTCGTGTCTGTCTGTATGACTGTCTGTCACTGCTATTTTATTTGAGAGGACCTCCCATATACGCAAATTAAGGATGATATACATTTTATTAACTATACTCAATGATGGGAATCTAAGAAAATTAAAAGGCTTCTTAAGATTCTGAAACTATTTAATTTTACCTACCTAAATAAGTGCGAAAAGATTCCGCCCTCCTTTGTTCCCCGGACTAAGCTGCGAGTGAAAAAATCATCATTAACTATAACTAGCTTAATATACTTTTAAAAAAATTCAAACTACGTTTCAAAAATGTTCACTTTTCGTAACAAAATTTGAAACAACTTAGATAACTACGTACTACGTGGCCGAAATAGTCCGACTAGTATTTATACACCTGGTTTTATTAGTTATGCTGACTGATAAACAAGAGGATGTACACTTGACTGAATATCTGTACTCCTTTTCCTGTGTCGTTACGCAAAGGAAGATAATAGTAATTGTAGACAAACTGACTCAATGTCGGTACAATCATAAGGTCTAATCTTTTGATTTGCGAGCTCTTTTAGCAAGTAGATCTATAGGTTGCTAAAGGATTTTTAGCACAAAAACAACTTAATATTTTCAAACAGTTTAAAATAAAACAATTTTTATGTTAAAAACTTATTTAATAACAGATTAACACAAGTTATAAACAATGTTCAAAACGTCAATCATTCGCAATGAATTAAAATAAATATTTGGGACTAACTTAACTTCGTTTGCACAAAGCGCACTCAAAGGACACTCCTCTTAAGTTGTTACTCGGGCATCAAAACATATAGGTGTATGTAAGCGGTTCAGTATCGATTTGTAGATAACAAAAAATATATAGGTACATGTATATTATGATGATGACGAATTACACTGTACAAAAGGAAAATCATTCATAAAAAACAAAAAATGGACCACTTTTTCAAAAGTCATTCCTATAGTAATTTAATTATTAATTCTAGGTACCAACTATTATTAATTAATATTTTAGGAAGGTATGGAGCGGCAGAAATAAAGCGGGATACACTTATAAACAATATAAATCCGGCACTGCCACTAGGCTGTCACTGCTTACAATTAATATTACTCAATATCAAACTGAAATTAATGTGTATTTATATCTTTCCAGGCGAAACTGTCAAGCTCATGGAAAGCGCAGGCTCTATTCAAGAAGTTTGATGCTCGAGCCAATCACAAAGTGTACAGCAAGGGCCGGTTGTGCGCCGCAGGGAAGGTGCTGATAATCGGCGCTGGGCCCTGCGGTCTACGGGCAGCTATCGAGTGCCAACTATTAGGGGCCAAAGTCGTAAGTAAATTTAATTAAAAAATCTATACTTGTTAAAATGACGCACGGCAGAAACATGATTTCTAACAAAGGTATATAAAAGAAAATATCAATACATTACATCGACCTGGGCAGCTGTCTAAGGCGCCAGGTTAACCACTAATTTGAATACTTATTTTTAAATAATAAAAATATGGTAAAAATACAAAACAAGCTTTTTTAATTTGTAGTGAAATAAATATTAAAGGCATGGCTAAGTATACTTCATACTCAATATTATCATTTCTCTTCAGGTTGTTATCGAGAAACGTGACCGTATGTCTCGTAACAATGTACTGCATCTTTGGCCGTTCGTCATCCAGGACCTTAGGGCGCTTGGAGCCAAAAAGTTCTTCGGCAAATTTTGCGCCGGTTCCATTGACCACATCAGTATCAGGCAGCTACAATGTATACTTATGAAGGTAAGCCTTATAAAAATACCGGTTGGGAATCGATACTTTTACTAGGTGCCAATATCAGTAAGAAAAAACATACCTCGAATTTCTTAATTATCAACCGAAAAGCTAAATTTTCTGTCAATGTTCCAGGTGGCGTTGTTACTTGGCGTAGAATTACACGAAGGAGTTAGTTTTGAAGAATTGTTAGAGCCTACAGTCGCTGAAAATTCAGAAAGTGAGTATATAATACTAAACATGGAGAATAACATTGCGGGCGGTGTATTAAATAAGACGATACACTTAAACTAATTTATTGAAAATAAACTACTGAGGGAATCTACTCTCTGTCTATGACCGAAGCTGGAATCGCAGCTCACCTTACTTAGTAGCAGTGGGCTTAGGGTATTTAGTTTAAGCGCAATAAGTTAGTCAAAAATATGTTTTACTTCTGTGTTTCATCGCAACGTGTTTAATTAAATATTATTTCAATTGACTCACGAGACATTTTCGCAATTTCTTTGAAAGAATTTAATAATAGACGTTATATTTTTTAAATTATATCTATTACTATTAATTATATTATTTTTAAGATAGTGCGATAAATAGAATCTTCTTCTGAAGCTTAAGTGCAGTTACAAATATATAATTTCACAATGCCATAATTATACCCCTAAACCAGACTGGAACAAATTGACATTACTAATTTTGACATTTGATCACTGACGTCATCTCTTCAAGATACCGTCTCTGTTTAACAAAGAATGATCAAACTTTTTAAAGTTAATTTTTTGAGAATATACAAAGGAACAATAGTCAACATCCTTATTTATTTTGTCGTTGAAGTCCGTAAAGGTTGGTGATATTAATTGTTTACCATTACACAGCACTAGGTTGGAGAGCGCGCGTGCTACCTTCAGACCATGTTGTCTCACAATACGAGTTCGACGTTCTTCTGGGCGCTGACGGCAAAAGAAATACCCTCCACGGCTTCAAACGTAAAGAGTTTAGAGGGAAGCTCGCCATGGCCATCACTGCGAACTTTATAAATAGGCACTCCGAACAGGAAGCGTCGGTGAGTCAAATATACACTACATTTGGAATTAACAAACGACTATGTCTTCTGGTTTTGCAATAATTTTAAAGCTGAATTTAGCTTGATTCCAGAGATTCCATGAGGCAAATTGCCATAACCAAACATTACTTCTGTAATTTTTAAGAAGAAATATCGTATTTACAAAATAACATCTTTTAAAAATTACATAATATTATTGATTGCTTTATTTTTTGTTTATACTTCTTGTACATAGATGGTACATAAGGTAGACTGAATGCCCTAAGATATTATCTACCAGTCAGCCTTTGGGTCAAGAGGTACATAGTAAAATACCTACAGATACTAAACTTTATAATATGTAAACCTAATAAGATAGATTTTTAATTTAAAAAACATAATTATGATAATAGTATTTTTTTGACCAAAAACCGCCTGGTGCCATCTCCTTCTATTAACTTATCTAGTAGGCAACTCGAATTGGAATTCTGTTTCGTTCTGTAATTTATCTGCTAGATAGTCTGTATACTGTGAAACAAATCAAAGAAATACTAATTTTATTTGTTTTCAGGTGCCAGAAATCAGTGGCGTTGCGTTCATATTTAATCAGAAGTTCTTCAAGGAATTATATGAAATGACGGGCATTGACTTGGAGAACATCGTGTACTATAAGGACGATACACATTACTTTGTGATGACGGCCAAGAAACACAGCTTGCTGGATAAGGGTGTGCTCTTAAATGTAAGTTGTGTTTGATATCATTTCACCTCTTCGGTTAGCCCGCTACTTCGTTCGCGTAGTTTACAGATTTATGCCTATATTCTCAGGGATCGTGTAGACTTGTATATGAAATATATATGATTTTTGAATTGGTTAGCGGTTCAGTAGTCCAGAGATTACCCCATACATAATAGCAAACCGGTTTTAGTTATATTTATAACTAGCGACCCGCCCCGGCTTCGCACGGTTACGCTAATACGCATGTATTATACATATAAACCTTCCTCTTGAATCACTCTATGTATTAAAAAAAAACCGCATCAAAATCCGTTGCGTAGTTTTAAAGATCTAATCATTCATAGGGGCAGACAGACGCGGGAAGCGACTTTGTTTTATACTATGTAGTGATATTAGCACTCCGCGGCGCACAGCTCTCACAGGCTGCAGATGCTGATGAATGAAATACCGCCGCCGACTTAATTTTCATAATGACGTAATAAGTAAACTCATTGTATCGCTAAAACATTCCAATC
Organism: Protodeltote pygarga; assembly: GCA_936450705.2. Lineage (NCBI taxonomy): Eukaryota > Metazoa > Arthropoda > Insecta > Lepidoptera > Noctuidae > Protodeltote > Protodeltote pygarga. Next base: position 19,770,481 of record OW388248.2, read on the forward strand.
TTTCCTATCCCATAGGCTTGAAGTCCTCTTACTCGCTATGCGATAGCTACTACACAATATTTCTACTTTAAGCTGGTATTACGTGAGAGCGTGGTACCTTCTCAACTAGCTAGCCCTAGGTTGATTAAAGCTAGGCTTATACCATAAATATAAACTAAAATATAAAATGATTTAATAAGCAAATCATGTGTATAAACATGTTAAAAACATACATAAAATAAACACTATTTCTCCACAGGATTCCAATGAAGTATCTCGCTTACTGAGCGTGGAGAACGTAGACCGTGCGGCGTTGATGCGGTATGCACAAGAAGCGGCTCGCTTCTCAACCGACGGCCGGCTACCGTTGCGCGATTTTGCGCTCAACCACTACGGAGAGCCTGATGTTGCGCTGTTTGATTTTACGTCCATGTACGCTGCGGAAAATGCTAGCATGGTAAGTCTTCTCCAATCGTACAGTGTGTTCTTCTTCATTACAATAAAAGTTGTCTCCGCAAATCGACGTCTGTGAGAATATTCCACATTTCATTATTCATGTTTTCCTTCTCGATGTTTACATAAATAAAACTAGTCTTCTACAACTAGATTATACAGTTTGATTGCACGCCAGTTGCAAATTAGGGACGTTGTCTATTTTAGATATATTTCTCAAAAAAAAAAGGAATGTAAAACTAATATAAATTTTCCAAAAAAATATTAAGTTAAAAGGATTTGAACATTCTTTACTAGACAGAGGCGGCACTGCGAATAAATGAGGTTATTTGTTCTAATGTCGAACTCAAACAGCTATCATTTCATACATTTCTTAATTTTGCGGGAAGACCCACCTCCAAAAACTGAAATGGTAATTAGGTACACAGCTTAAGCAATACCGACTGATTGTTGTAATTCTTCTATATACAAAAATATACAAAATTAGTCTATAATGTAATATACGTATATAATCTTTTAACGGTTGCAAACTATAGCATTAAATTTTTTTCTCAATTTATTTCGATTGTGAATCAACCCCAACTTAAAGCAATCTGAACCTGAATCTATAAAGGACAAAGAATTAAATCAAGTTTTAGCTTCATTATTTGCACATTCAATTTATCAATAGGCACGTGTATATTGAAATTGCAATAATGAAAGTTTAAAAATATTCCCCTGCAATTTGTTAAAGCACCAAATTATGTACTAAGGATATTGCAGCTGTGCTTGGTAACATTGTTGTTAGCAAAAAGGTCCATTGAAAAGAACTGGAGCTTACACGCTTTTCATCTCGATTAAATTCGCGAATTATTCTGTCAACAATAAAGAACTGGTCCAAACAACCATATAAGATTAACCACGGCTATCAACGTCCGATACGATCAAAGGGTCGGGATGAAAAAGATGTACCTAACCTATGGAATAAAGAAATTAATACGTTATTCGATAAAAAATCGTATTTTGTTATGCAAATGACTATTATTACTATTTATCGTGTATCATGCAAAATATTTTATTTATCGTTCGTATTTATCGTATCGTATCGTAATTTATATTCGTATTTGACTAAATAGGTAGACATAGTATCGTAGACTTTTCTTTTGTTAGACTACCAAATAAGAGATGTAGGTCCGGTCCGAAACTAATATATGCACCACTGACTTATGGTGGTCCCACAATGATGTCAAAAAGTGTTTACAAACATAAGTAAACATTTTCTAAACAAACATTAGATCACAATTTTAAGAAAAATGTTTTCATGTTAGGTAATGTTAGATAACTTAATTCAAATTGTAACAAATATAATATTGTTAGCTTGTAAACATTTATTCAGGCGATAGGAGGGTGGGGTATGTCATGATTTCAAATGTTATAAAATATTTGTAAAAAATTCCATCAGTGTAAAAGAACTCAAAACATTTAACAATTCCTAACATTTGTTAGTTAACGTATTAGTGTTAGAAAATGTTTTTTAACAGCAGCGTTTTTTATGCGTGAGAGCACCATTAGAACTCATGTGCGACGATATAACATAAGGTTTGTCCCAATAAGTTATTGAATATATATTTTTTTATTTCCCCAGGTATACGAGCGTCACGGCCGTCGCCTGCTTTGCCAGTTAGTGGGTGACAGTCTTCTCGAGCCGTTTTGGCCGACGGGGTCAGGTTGTGCGAGAGGCTTCCTGTCTGCGTTAGATGCGGCCTGGGTGGTCCGAGCGTGGGGCCTTAATCCTGCTTCTCACCCGCTTGAAGTTATAGCAGAGAGAGAGTCAATTTATCGGCTGCTTGGTAAGTCAGTTTGTCACCAACATAGATTTATTATGTAACTTGTGTTATAAAAAAAATGGACACAACACCCAAATAGTTGGCCAATATTGGTCCGAGTTATTTTAGTAATGTGAAATCCCATCATGTTGTGATCAGTAGCCAACTTTCATGTTGGTTTTGAGCTGCACGTAGGTAATTGCTGATTAAAGACATTATCTATGAGCAGTGGTAGCCTAGTGGTAGTGGTATCGTTGCTAAGTCATAGATTCATACCCTGGCACGCACCATTGACAAAAAAAAACGAATAAAAAAAAGAACTATGATAAAACCTCAACACTAATGTGTTGATGTTTTGACTTGGCAGTAGTTATGTCTATAACACATAAATAGATTCAATAACAGTTTGATAACACACCATTCTACATCACAATACATGCATTACACATTACAATCACAATACATGCTCTTGAGCTTTACATTTAACTAAACTTAGTCTAATAAACCCTATCAAAAAGTCAAGGTAGCATTTAGCTGTTGCCTCTTAAGACTTCTTGTTTGCTGTGTTTTGCTTACGGTATAGTACCTACTTATAATAATAAAAAAATATACCCCATGCCATTTGTGAGAACACCTACATGTGTACTTTTGAGTTGAGTGCAGCTGTGCACAACCAAGTATCATTACCGATAATCTCCATTGAAAAGAACCGGTGCAAGCTTTCATCTCGTTCAAATCGCGAATTATACTCAGTATAACGAGCAAAAAACTAGTCCTGACAAGCGTACAAGATTAAAATGAAATGTACATAAAGCTCAACATTTTCATTATTTGCTTTATGTAAAGTAACTTAGGGTTCATGTGTCATACTGATGCTTTATGCAAAGCTATATTAAGGGGGATTAAAATACTGCGTCCAGTCTGCGATGAAATGAAATCTCAAATTTCATTTGTAATTTGATTGTACAGCCCCTCTGCAACGGTCAGCTTTGTTTACAATGGAAGACCATAGACTATTTGTTGATAGAGATGGTCAAGAATGCAAATTATTATTTATTTAAAAAATATGTTTTGTTTGTGTTATGTTTATGGTTTGAGAATTGAGAATGATGGTCAAGTAATATGTTAACTTTTTCATTTATCTCCAATGACGTCCTATCGCATAGTCGTCCATGTGACCTATCGCACTATATTTAAAAGCTAAATCTTATTACTGCCAACAGTCACCTTCAATAATCAGATGGTATAGTATTGTGTCAGCTTACGTGGGTTTTCACGAGTATTATGAGGGTTTTTAGGCCAATTTAAGGATTTGCACTCTTTAAAGTCGTTAGAACAAGTTCATATGTTTTGTATAAGAATTTTGTATGAAATTTTAACCTGTCCAGCCCCCTAATTACTGTAAATGGCATCAGGAAGCTGGTTGAAATATTTGACGATGAAATCGCCAACCCGCAGTGAGCTAGCGTGGTGATTAATGCTCGATCCTTCTCTGTATGAGAAGAGGCCTTTGCAATATATTGGGACAGTTACAGGCTGATTTATTGATTTATGTATAAAAAAATGTATGGCATAACTTGTAGTACAAAAATACAATCACAGGAAAATAAGTTACTATCTCAGACACACCATTGATATTTGAACTTTTAGGGAAATTATGTTAAAAGTAAACACCATGCATCCAATGGTCATTCTGTTTTCCTCTTCTTTTCATCTTCAAAATAATAAACATTGCAACCCCTGGTATTATTCGGCCTACCCTTATGTACAGAGCTTTCAATTCGCCAGACATATTATATACCAATACATAATACCAGCACCCCTTTGATCTCATCAAAACAAACTTATACACTCGACACACGTGCAGACAACTGACAAGCTTTCATCATGTCGTATGTAGATACATAGTTATTACTCAATAAACCCCTGTTTCAATTAATTTCGGCTGCTGTGCGTTAGTCATGCACCCAGGGGGTAAAACAGGGCAAGCTACAGTGACTGCGAGTGTAAACTACTATATAATTATTTAATTAAATTCGTTATGTTTGAAATGATTAGAAATATAAACATTCGAATATCGAAAACTAATTATTTGCTTAGATTTTTCAAGACGTGATTATGTATTAAGTTTTGAAGGTATTAACTGCATAAATAAATAAATAATTATAATTGCATAAGTCGATAAAAAATGCTATGCAATAGCTTTACCGCGGCAGTCCCCGAGTGCCACACGTTTTTGTTTAGTATTGGAAAAATAACATAAAATATGATTGGTACTTCGACCACTAGGCGACCTCTAGTTTCTATCATAACTGTATTAATGTTCTAAGCGAATATTTGGGATCCCTTAGGAATATGAAAGAGAGAAAGAATTATTTATTGAATTATGGTCGTATTTTCAAGCTCTAGTAAATATAAAAATACATACCTTGAATTCTCTAAAGAACTGTTATGGTTGTACATTACAAATCTCTAACATTATATTATTATTCATCAAATTAAGACTGAATAAATATGCTATGATTTTGTGAAAATATTCAACATATTTATTATCTCTAGGGAAAAGAAAATGGTCAACTAAAACAAAAAAAGTAACCGGACTCCAAAGTTTTCGTGTCCAATGTCATTGCCTAAAGCTTTGCTTCAGGATCAAACAAATTGGTATTTCGTAAATAGTTCGCTCCCCTGGCCCGGTAGGCTCGCTCGCAGCCATTTGCTTTTAACAGATTAATTAGCCCTGCATATCATGCGTCTGCGTGCGCTACTAATAGGGATTGCTGAGGGGGAAATACGAACGGTTTGTTTACTTTGTGAAACATAGATCACTTATTAAAAGATGCGTCCATGACTTCTGATTTTGATATGTATCTACTTATTTACCAATTATTTACTTTACTGTCAGAGGTACCATCTGAAAACCAGTGCCGGGTGTTACCACGCCCTTCATATGCTGAGATGGTAACCATTTTGATGAGGGCATGACGGTGGCACTTTTTCTTTTTTTGTTATTTTCTGTTATTGTTTCTTGTCTGTGTTTTGTTCATTTTATGTTCATATTTTGTTAATGTAAATGTTATCGGTTTGTACTCCTCGTCAAATAAATATCTTTTCTTTCTTTCTTTTCCTAAAAATAATTGTTTTAATTCTTTACCATCATTAGTTCATCGGAAACAAATTATTGCTGTGTTTTTCGCCTCGAGAATTAAAATGGCAATATAATGTTTTTTTAATCATAGTCAAACTAGAATTATTTTGCACCCTGGGTGCAGGTACTAATATCTTACCTTAATTCAGAGGGCGAATCACTACTACTACTAATCATAAATGTATAACTATTATGACATATATTTTTTTAGCTCAAACAACTCCAGAGAATCTTCACCGTGACTTTGGAGCGTACACCTTGGACCCGGGCACTCGGTATCCCAACTTAAACCGAGCCGCAGTGACGCCTCACCGTGTGACGTCATTCTACGACTCGGACGAACCGCTGCCGCTGGACGCTGCGCCCACTGCCAAGAAGAGACGCAGAGGTCAGTACAAATAACATTCAAAAGAAAGAGTTATGTGCGACAGCAGAGTGTCAATCGGAGTATCCCTTGTGGCGTAGGCGTCATTTGAACCTGTAGCTTCCTGACAGCCAAAGAGATTCATGTCTCACTTAAGTAGCCAAGTATCTGTCCTGGAGTGAGATGCCACATCTTGAATGATTCCTCCAACCTTAAGGTGGATTTTTTGGAAAAGATAATTAGAAAAACAAGAAATAAACTCGTTAATTTTATAAGGGTCATATTTTATGCATTAATTAACACACAGTTACATCAGATACTAGCCATGTCATATTTATATAATTAAATAGGGATTGGTGACGTCGTTACAGTCCTTACAACTGCAATAGTTGTTGAGTAATTTGCTAAAATTGTCAATGGACATTATCAGATGTCTCCTCAAGACAATATAGGAAGGGAACTTGAAATTTGATAGGTGCGGGAGCTCAGTTGGTAAGAGTATTACTACGGTACGGAAGGTGTCGCAGGTTCAAACCCCGCTCGTACCCTATCTCTTTTTCGATTTCCTCTAATTTTGCTAAGACCTTGGTAACCGTAAATTTTTCTATGCTCATAACATGTATTAAATATCAATATATCATTAATAAAGTTCTATTCAATAGAAGCAGAAGTATCGGAAGAAGCGCTAGTATCATGGGTGGCGTGGTCGGAGCCCGGTATCAGGGCGGCGTCGAGCCCCGCAGCACTGACAGAACTGCTCAGGAGGTATCGGCCAGACCTGCTGCCTTCAACCACGGCCCCCAGAGCCGTGTATCATATACTGCAGCAGGAGTTTGGTAAGAAAAAACTTGTTTTTTACAATGAAATTAGCATGTGCTTCACCACGGACACACCTGCTCTGCGTTTGAGCACAACAGTTATTATGACAAAAGGATGGAAGGTGAATGCTTGGTTGGGATCTTCCAGACCCGCTCCTTGTAAGGTTTCACAGGTTTTACAGGATGTCATGCCAAAAACAACAAAGTACCTTGACTGGCTAGACTTTGTGCGGTGGGTGGTAACCAGACACAGCCGAAGCCCGCATCAGAAATATTGCAAGTTTGATTTGAGTAGCTAGATAAAATCCTACATCGTGAATATCGTGATAACCGAAGACACTCGAGAATCAGCTGGTCTGTTCTACATTAATTAAGTTAATGTTGTTTTCAAAATACCCTTCGTTTAAGGGTTTTGACTTTTTTTTTCTCCTTACTATATTTTTTTTTGTTTATTGTTATTTCAACTGTAATGTGCGTCTTGTTTTGTACTAAATAAATACTTTATCTATCTATCAGCCGTGTGGTATGACGTTGACTGCCTAAATAGCTATTTCTTGTCACTAAAAGAACCACAGAACGTTTCACAAACACAATTTAGTATTTGTGAACAGTTTCATAACTGGCCAAAGATCATTTATGTCACTGAAGTTTAGACAAAAATTTTGCGCCATTCGCCTATTAAATGTTTTTAAAACGTGAAACAATTTGGACCTATATGCTTGTTACGTAACCGTAGTTTTCAAATTTCGCGCGCTTTGAGCATGCGTGAAAGAGACAAAAGATACGTAAACATGGCGTAAAGCTGCTGCAGAATTATTGTTATAAAATCGAAATTAAGGATAATCGCAAGATACTGTCATTAGACTGGACTATTCTTAAAGTGAAAGTGTAGAAAAAGTGTAGTACAGCTTTGGTGCATCACACAACCACCAGGTAAGTTTAAAGCAACCATCAGATTCGTGCTGTCTCAGATAATCTTTTACGTAAGCTCGAAGCTCTTCCGTCGATCAAACACGTTCCCTAATTTAAAGAAACCGTATCGAAAACTGTCGCTCAACCCTATTTACCATATTGGCGACTATAGGCGCTTTATAATAGGTACATGTAACAAAAACGTCGCCGCCATTTTAGAAATCAAACATCGAAATGCATCGAATTGAAATTAGAATTATTTTGGAATTTAAGAATAAGTTATCGGTTATGCGGTGCCAAATCTACTGATCAGGAATTAAGAACGTAAAGTCTTATCAAAATTTTCTTTTGTTTCGGTATGCGCAAATATAGGGATAATAGCTGCAGTGGGATAGTATAAGTTTATTTGTTAAATTTCCAGGCATAATGCCGTTCTCTTCGGGTGGTACCCTGCGCGACGTGCCCGACGCGAAGCTACGTTTGTACCTAACGCGAGTGTACAACGCGTTCAAAGGGGAAGTGCCGCATGTTCACCACCAAACTGATGTGTTTGATCAGGTAATACCTATGTTACTCCTTAAGTGTATGTAGATAAAGGATGTTATTGAATGAACATTACGGTGCCTCTTATTTTTCGTAATTTATTTTTGGTTTTTTCGTCGGATTTTTTTGCTCGATATGAATAACTGCAACAGGTAGATGATTGAGTGTCTAATGTTGTATGATAACGGGACGGAACCCTTCGTGGGCGAGTCCGACTAGTAGAAAACCCTTGAAAAATAAGTGGCACCTTAATGCTATGATTAATTATCACCACAACGTTTTCGACCTATTTTTACCTATGTTAGTCCTTAAGTTTAAGTAGTTAGAGCATAGAGTTGAATAAATATTATGTTTTGAACATACCATCAATTTCTTTGTATTTATACACATCTCTCGTACTACAATAATAGTGACGTCAGGATTAGCAAAGCAGTTAAGCGATTCGCTCTCTGCGCTCGGTATCACGGGTTTGATTCCCTCACGGTACAAATATTTGGTGAAACGGCAGTTATTTATTCTAGTATTACAAAATGGTATTTGTTATCCTATTGTGGAGCTTTGTTTAAAAAAATGGTTTGTAAAAATAAATTCTACCTCATTCTCTTTAGCAGTATTATGACGTCATATGACGGCCAAACACTCGTATACCATGTATGACAACGTTACACAACATTTTTGATTCTATACCAAGCACGTAAGGTATAAGTTGGCTATAGCCATAAAATGGCTAATGGCTAATAACACTAAATAAATAAAATAAAATATTCTTTAGTTAAGGCAGGGCTGTCCAAACAAAGGCCCGCGGGCCGCATGCGGCCCGCGGCTTGTTTTCATGCGGCCCGCGACACACATTTTAATCTAAAAATAATTTTGGACTCAAATAGTTTGGATAATATTATTCGTTGTCAAAACATGTACTCAATACTTGGTATAATTATTGATCTTCAGTCTTGCAACTGAAAATATTTTTCTGGCCCTCCAGCTTTTGTATGAAATTTAATTAGCCCGCGAAGGTGTAGAGTTTGGACAGCCCTGAGTTAAGGCAATGAACACGCCATAGAATGAAATAAAAATTATGCGGTTTGCCCCGGGCTCCCGATCCTAGTGTGCCCTCAAGTCTCGATAGTCCCCCCCCCTCCGCTGAGCGTGTTATTTTTTTTTTACAAATGTGTACTACAATAAAGAAACTTTTCAGCAGACTATTTAGTTTTGTCACCCCTGGGCGTGGGCCCTAACAGGTTTAGCCCGCCACTAGGCCGCCACTACTGAGGTCTGACACCAGGTTGTTCATCGCACTGAATACAACCGAATGTTATTTACACAAAGTAATTCATTATTAGATAGGTCAAACGTAATACTTTCTAATTTGATCAATAATGGGGCAAACCGGCGAACAATTTAAGAGGTGCAGAGTCTAGAATCATGTACTGTAAAGAATACATACATACATATAAATACAGTTCATCCGTTCAAATGGTTTGCAGTACACCCACACACAATTTTGGAAATATGTGAAAATAAAAAATACATTATGTAATAATTTAGTATTCTCTTATATTTAAAATTAAATGCTTCCAATAATTTAACAACGGAATATCATAAAACACTATAATTTAAGTAGGTAATCTGAATCCTTCGAAGCATTTGTGTGTTTATCATAAATCGCTGTCGAGATCAATGTCCTGGGTGATGATAATATTTATTCCACAAATCGCGTGTCACATTTGTCATAACCAACATTCAGCGCGGCACACCAATATACATTGCGGTTGTACAGCACGCGCCGAGTCTTTGAAGCTGCCGATACCGACCTTACAGAACGGGCTAGTGCGCGGCGGCATCGCTTTGTGTCGGCTTTAACATAGCACGCAAACCATTTGAACGGACAAACAGTAGGTACAGTCAACAAAAGGAGTTAGGTTGGCAGGAGCACTATTTAGGGTTGTCGTTTTTTCAAGATGTCATAAATTTCAATAACTTTTACTACATTTTCTGAAAAGGTATGTCTGAAACATATACCACAGCTTAACAATTTTACACAACCACATGCTAACTTATACAAAAAGCTTATCCTTACTAGCGGCACCTAGTAACTGCTAACCTAACTCCTTTGCCGACTGTACATACGAATAAGTTATCTGAAAATTTAGAAGGTGCAATCACAGTATAATAATCATACAGTATGGTAACTACGAACAAGTGCTCGAAACGGCACACTCACACAAACATGCGTAATATTGCGTAACGACGAGACTCCTACGCGAACGTCGCGGTACTCGCAGTATCAACGACGCGTCGTTGCGCATGTTTGTGCGAGTGAGCCGTAGTTACCATACTGTATGATTATTATACTGTGGTGCAATGTTATTTACTATATCGCTGTATGTTACTAGATCAAACAGAGCATGCAGAAAGAGAAACACATTCGCAACATTGAACACCCGGTTTCTGTTTATTCAAGTAAGTACATTTATATATTTATAAACTAGCTTTTTACCGCGGTTTCGCTTACGTAGTTCGAAGTTTTCCCGTAAAAATCCCTATATTACACATCTTCTTCCTTGTAAATAATGGATTGCCGTTGGTCTGTTTTTTCGTGACAAAGTGACATACTAGTTTTGCATATGAAATAGTAATGCCCAGATCATATTGTGTTCCCAAGTGCGGCTCAAGGTCCTTGGGTTCGATTCCCAGGTCGGGTGAAGGGCTTTTCTAGTAGTACGTAGTCTGGAAATGTGCCTAGTACCATTCAGAGGCCTTTTATGTGTTACGTAACAGGTCTTAGTGGCGCATTGGTTACGGACCTGCTTTGCAAGCACGTGGGTGTGGGTTCGAACCTGGCATGTACAATGTGACAATGTTTTCGTGTCCGGGGTTAAAAAAATGTTAATACTAGAATAATTTACGGATTAAAGACAAAATGTTATTGTTCAATATACCGTGACAGTAAACGCTTTGACTGAAGGTTACACTGCCTATAATTCAGTTACGTGGTTCGATTTATAAAAAAGCGTTGTAACTTGGTTATTAAAATAAATTACTCATTCTGAAACTTCAGTTGATATCTACTTCTTTATAAAAACGCTCGTTACTTAAAGAGTTTTTATTTTACACAGACGCGGCTGAAACCGACAAATCTCACTCGAGCTACAGAAAAAAACGGCGCTCGGTGCGTCCCCAACAAGTAAGTAACGATCCAGCCGAGTACATTCGCAAACAAATTGGCAAACTAGATCTTAACGACATCACACAGCTCGCGCGCCTTATCGAGGGTCATGACGCCATGGCCGCCGACGACAGACAAATAGACAAACAAAAAGACTTACAGGAACAAATTCTAGCTCTCCTCGACCCCGATGAATCTCCCGACCCCAAGGTTCTAAGACAGTCCCTAGCGCAACTCCTTCAAGGATCCACAAGGGTTAGGGTGCAGGAACCACAGAAATTATCACATTTCTTCCAAGAGGAAAAGACCAAGCCGGTGAAACCGCCACGCAGATTGAAGGGCCTTGACGTCAATAGTATCAAAGTACCAGATTTCTCCGATATCTTCGACGACTCAGCCGATACCGATGCCACCGTAGTCAAAGTAGAAGCTAAGAAAACCTTTAGCAGATCTTCTAATGATATATCCAAGAAACTGCCTTACCCGCGGTCTTCGTCTATTGAGAGTGCAAAGAAATTCACCAGGTCTTCAGAAAGTCCATTGCCGCAAAAAGGAAGACGACTGTCAGAAGTTATTGATACTCAAAGACTTCGGAACTCGCAGAGTCCTGAGGTTAATCTGCCGTATAAAAGATCTAACTCTATTGGTTCGAGTGAGGTGGCGAATACGAAGCGCATCGCACAGCTGTTCGAGGGCCACAAGCGCCGGCACACACCAAGCCCCGACTCCAGATCGATCCGCTCAGGTTCTGTGACCAACCCAGAAATGGCTCTACGCTTGCAACGTATGACGGAAATCATTGAAGGCAAGCGACGAAATACGCCGAGTCCGGAAAGATGTAATAGGGAATCATCTATAGGGAACCCCGAAATGGCAGTACGTCGTCAGAAAGTCGTCGATCTGATAAAGCAAGGCCAGGGCTTAGGTCAGCATAAAATGCGTCAACCCGTTCCGGAGATTCCTCAGAGACGTAACAGTGAAGAGATGACATTCAGAATGCAGAGGATGTCAGATATGATGCAGAGGAAAGCAGTTGAGTCAAAGCGACCTAAAACGGGGCGTAGGAAGGCTGCGAGGGAGATTATGAAGCAGCGTTTTGAGAAAAGTTTGCAGATGTTGGCAGCGGAACCTCGATTGGACTTCGCGCCGTCAGCAGACCTTGAGAACGACTACGGGCTGCAGCAGTACCGCGCCAGCGCGCCGGACTTTGACGAGCGAGTGAAGAAACTGGAAAAGAAGCTGCAACACTATGTGAGGCGATTGCCGTTGAGTGTCGCATGGAATGATCCGTTTTCGGGGAGTGGGGACTCTAAGCGAGTGGTTGAGAGTCTTGATATTTTTATATATAATTATTATGAGAGATTTCGTGCGTGCTCAATCCTAAAGTGGAAACATGCAGTATAAACGAACAATATAAGATAGTTAATTTACAGAAATACAAAAGAAAACAAGTAAAATTGTAAAAGTATAGGTGCTAGTGGAATAAAAGCTCTCGATTTAACCAATCAATACTCTCAATCACTCGCCTACATTCGATTATGAAACAGAATCGAATTGAAATAACACGCACGTTTTCAAAATATCAACAGATGAAACAAACAATTAACGTTTATTTCAAGTAAACGTACTTTTAGTATTTTTTGGTGTGTGCATGTGACGGCTCTCATTAGCGTTTGATCGTCAGATGATCGTTTTAAGGCGGGTTACGATTTAATTAATTTTAGCTGCTTGAGTCTGTTTGATAAGTTAGCAGTACATATTGACCGACAACTAAAGCAAAGCATGATTGACACATGCACTCAAAAACGTGTACCTTTTGATTAACCTGAGCAATGTTAAGTTACAAGTTATATAGGTTGGCCCATTTTGATACAACAATTTTGTTGATTCGAGGTCATTCGAAAGTTTGGTCTAAATGGAATTTCTAAACGACATCAGTTAAATTAATTCGGGTTGTAAAACACGTGGCGCCATCTATTATTATAAGAACGTTGTTGAACGTCCTCGGAAAAGTGTAGTTATTATCACTCTTTTTGTAAATAGTCTTCATTCATGTTTCAGCCATGGCCAACACACACGTACGCTTTATATTGTGCGTATAAACATGAGCATTTTAATTACGCGAATTATTATTGGAATAAGGGAGAATAGAGAAACGACAAATAAGGGTTCGCGTTATTTAACCTGAATCGATCAGACGCTACTGTACGATGCCTTTAGAGTTACATTAACGTGCCACTTGTGTTAAAGTTTACACTGTGTTTAACTAACCGATAAATATCACTAATTTATGTGTGTATGACGATGTTATAAATGGTAGGGATTATTGTTATGGTGCTAGAGCTGGTTTCAGCACGAATGGGGTATTGGTACTCCCCTCACATATCGGCATGAACAGTATTCCTACTGTATTGTTTTGTGAGGTATTGCGTTGTACTGGTACTGTATTGTGAAGTGACCCCCCTGCTCTTTCCCCCCCTTTGTCCGAAAAAAATCTTATAATTATTATTTTTGTGTTGCCTCTATGAAATAGTGGATAATTCCTTCTCTCTCTAGCTGTAGTTTTAGATATTTAATTTGGATTAGATTTCTTCGTTGCTCTATGAGCGAACATGTTAAGTTGCCACAATCTATTTTGAACTTTGTAGACTTATAACATGATGTATGCGTATGCGTATGTATGCGCTTATCTTTGAGTGCCAAGTGATCGGAAGAGTACCTAATCCTCGATCAGATAATTCAATACCACTATAATAATAATAATAATCTGAAAAAAAAAACGAGACATTATAATATTATATATCATAATTTCAATAGATATTATTGTCTCATTACAATTAACTTTTACCCTTTTATATCTTTCATTAAACAAATGAACAAGGCCGACTTATTTGTAAACTAGCAGAGGCTCCTACTATCATAATACAACTCAATCATTACTTTAGGAGGAGGGCCGTATTGTCGGCGGAGGTGGCCGAACAGCCGGCGGAGGCGCACGTGTGGCCCGCCTAGCTGCCGAGCTCAGTGGCACTACAACTACTGCCAACTCATCAACCCCTCGACCATCATCCAAGCCTAAAGACCTCATGCGCTCTGTCGGCAAGATAGAGCGAGATGACTGGAATATGAAGGAAATAGAACGAAAGATAATGGAGAACAGACTCGGACGGCCCGAGCCGAAGACTGCCGAACGTGTGCCGAAGTGGGACAGAGAACAGGTTAGTGGGAGAACACATTCTGTGTTACGATGATTTGAAAGATCTATTTATATTATAAAGCTTTGAACATCTCACTATTGTATGTGATAAAAAATAACATATTGTTAGTTAATATTGACAATCATTTATTTATTAATGTACGTACAATATTAAAATAGTGTGATAACAATAGGCAATTGAGTTCTAAGAAACTGCTTATTTCAATTAGAAATTTCTGCGTGTGGAAAATATCTTCAATAATCCATATTTCATCATCATATTTTTAGAAATTTATATTTATTTTTATATAATGTAGTCTCAAACTTTCGCGAACACTCAACATAATGAAATTTGTTTCATTATTTTTATATGTTATTATTTCCTCCAGTTTCTGGGCCGCCAGCGCAAGCTGAAGGAAGGTGAAGGTAACGAAGAGAAGTGGGTAGAGATTGATGAAACGCTTCAGAAGTTAGACCAAAAGCTGAAGGACTCTGGCAGACCTGACCAAGGCACTAAAAAGGTATGTTGTTTAAGCTAATTTTAAAATTGTAACCTCTCTTTTAAGACGATTTAGAAAGGGAATTTGTTATTGGATGCGGGCAACGATACGATAACACAGTTGGTAAGAGGGTTAATTGTTCTATGGAGTGCCATGGAAGAGACCTAGACTCAGCATTGGGTGGATGCGGGTTGAAGAAGAAGAAGAAGGGGGTTTACAATTTTATTATTCAGAAAAAACTAAAAGCTGTTTTTAAGGTTTCATACCCAAAGGGTAAAAACGGGACCATACCCAAAGGGTAAAAACGGGACCCTATTAATGAAACTCCGCTGTCCGTCCGTCTGTCCGTCTGTTACTAGGATGTATCTCATGAACCGTGATAGCTAGACAGAATTTTCACAGACGATGTATTTCTGTTGCCGCTATAAAGAAATAAAAATGATAATAAAATGATAAAAAAATACAAATACTAAAAATGAAATAAAATAAGTATAATTATTTAATAAGAAAATTTGAAAATTTCAAATTTTCTTATTAAATAATTATATTTAATAAGCTATCATGTGCTATAACATGTAAAAAAATTCACAAAAATATAAAATAAGTATTTAGATTTTGCGATTTCAGGGTTGGTCCCAAAGTAAAAGTTGTTCATAATGATGAGTTAAATGACCCCTTTTAAGGATGCTGGGGTTTTATAAATAACCCTGTATAATATTTTTTATAGGCACATTATTTGTGTGTGTATAATACTTTTTATAATTGAGTGACTAAGACGAAACAAATTATCAATCAGCGTGATAAGCCATTCTATCAAAAGTTTTTATTGTTTTATTTGATCGCCTATTTTCTCACAGGTTGCGAATTTAGCTACGAAATTCGTTAAAAAAGAACCCGTAGCCGAACAATCGAAAGTGCCGCCCAAAGAAACGAAGGAAGAGGTATGATTCTTTTATTGTTTAATTTTTGTCACTGGCATGTTTCTTAGTATTTAACCGCCTTTCAAAAGGAGGTTCTCAATTCGATGCGGTTAGTTAGCCGATTTGTGTAATACTTTTTTTATTCGAAAGAGTTTACTCTACGATTTATCATCATCATCATCATCATTTCAGTCATAAGACGTCCACTGCTGAACATAGGCCTCCCCTAATGACTTCCAGATTGGCCGGTTGGAAGCAACCTGCATCCAGCAGCTTCCTGCGACCTTTAATATGTCGTCTGTCTACCTTGTCCTTGGACCTTCTCCTTGTCCACTCTCCGATTAGTCCCATATAAATATTGTTATGATCTGATGATGATGATGATGTAATTCGGAGATACAGAACGGAATTCCTTATTGGGCGATAGAAAACCTCTCGTAACTATTTATTTCACTATTCTTTTGTGATATCCCCGCCGGCTACACCCCGCGCGATGGTTCCTTTACACGCATTGGCGTGTGCAATTCTATTGTGAAAATATTACTCTGCAAATAATTAAGATGACAAAACAACATTTACAAGGTATTTAGAACAGTCAAATAGTAATGTTTGCTTACAGCAATCCAAAAAGAGTTGGCGCGGGCCTGCGTTAACGGGCACACAATGCGCTGCGTGCGGGACCCGCGTGTTTGCCGCGGAAGGCGTCACCGCAGACGGGTTACATCTGCACCGCGCGTGCTTCAGATGTGCCGTCTGTAAGACTGTGCTGAGACCGGGGTGAGAACCTACATTAATAATATCCTCCTGGCCGAATTACGGTCACAGCTGCCAATCTCAACGGAGACTAGCTAACGCAGGAGACATTATAGTGCATGAGTGTGTGCGCAAACATAGGTGCACTCTGTATTACCTCACTCTCATAATCCGATGGGACGACAATCAATATGGCAAAGCTCTAGCGTCTTAATGAAAAAGTCGCGGGTCGAGTTCTGTTCGCAATAGATTTTTACTTTTACCAAAACTAAACTAAAATGACGTCACACGAATTATTTCATGATTGTTTGACCCCTCCCCTGTCCTTGTCACAACTGTCACATTTGTGAGACCCCCTCCTACCCAGTGTGATCCGAAATTATTTTTAATTCCATTTAAAGTCAGATACAAAATGTTATATTTTGAAAAAATGTGATTTCACAAAATTACCTCACCTCCCCGCCCCTTGTCACACAATGTCACACTTTGTCGGGACCTTAACGTGTGACGTAATTTATGGATGGGTCCAAATAAAGAATATAAAAACAATAATAAATCTCCCTACAGCAACTACACGATGGAGCGCTTCGCCAGCCGTTTAGTCTGCCTCCGCCACTCCAATGTGTGCGTGCCGATTCCCATAGTAGCAGTGCCTTTACCCAACGCTCACATCCAACCGCCAGCAAGCGCTCCCACTCCAGAGAGGATCAGCCTGGAGCTATCCGATAGCGGGGCGAGGGAGATCGACGAAGACGAATGGACCGACAGGAACTTCTTGGCTTCAGAAACCTCTGGAGCTGGGGGTCTTAGGTCAGTATAACACTTCATCTAAAGCTCTACCAAGATGAGGATATGAATGGAAATGCTAGTTGTATTGAATATCAGCTTACTGGCGCAATATTCAATGTCCTTCCATTTCCACAAAACATTCGTCCTCTCGATTTAAAGGCAGATGTCTTCCATCTTAAAGTACTACACCGCTCACCACCAGATAGTTCAAACGGTCTCCAAATGACAGCGTTCGTCGCCTATATTTCTAAAATTTTAAATAAGAAGATGAATGGAAATACTATGTATCTACTTAACTACTATTTAAGTATACCATAATTGGTTTGGTTTGTTTATCTGTGATGTACAAGGCACAAGGTGTGTTATAAATTGCTTTTCTAAAATAATTTTGACCCACATTCCAGTGACGACGACGAATCAAGTTCCGAGGACTACACAGACGCAGGTGACAGCGACAACGAGGCGGCAGTGTCGCCTGAGCCGCAGGTCGCGGTGTCGCGCCCACAACACTCCGACCTTTACTTCTCCGACGACTCGTTCGGCTACGACGACTATTCAGATGACGGTTAGTCTTATATTCTTACGTCGCACTTCGCGTATTTCGAATTAAAAAAGTACAGAAGTTTGTCTTGGAATAAATTGTCTCAAACTTTCGCGAACGTTTACATAATGAAACGAACTTTTAACGGATTTCGTCGCGTAATAATATTTATTTACTTGTCAAGTCCTGATGACGTTTCAAGTGTTTTGCAGCTCTCGTAGTCGCAGGCAGACAGGTTCAGACCGGTTCAGAAGTTTGATACTTTAGTCTGCCTATTTTGGAATAAATTGCTAAAAAACCATTATAAATTATTTTATAGTCAAGATTTTTTTAATAAATTATTAGAATTAAAATTTATAAAGCTCATATTTGTAAAGCTTTACTACCGGTAAATGGTTTTTATATAATTCGCATTAACATTGTCCCTCCAGGCGCAGAATCATCCGGCAACGAGTCGTGCTCCCGCATGCGGGCAGCCCGCGAGGCTCGTCGTCGAGAGGTGCCCGCAGACGCGCGTCCTCCCACCGACAGCAGCGAGGTAGCGCGCTGCTCCGTCGCCTAGTCGACTAGTAGGGAGGTGCGGTACGATGCCGAACCGCCGCCCCATCCAATCATGCGTACACCTTATTAAATGCTGATAAAATCCGATCAAATTAAAGAGTAGTATCTATCAATACTATGTGCTTGAATTGGAATGATTATTACAATTTAAAAAACATAATTGGTATTTTGAATGTAAGTAGTTGAAACTCGTAAATAGGAATTATGTAAATCCTAAAAAATGTTTAAATAATTACCTTTCTGTAGGTAGATAATTATCTTTCTGTAGAGTAGGGCGGTAATCATTGATTCACATGTCCTATTGACGCGCACATTTGATAACACTTTATAACAAGTAACAATTTAATTAGAACAACGAAAATTACACCGATTTACTATTATTATTCAAAGTAATTATTTTGCCGGTAAATATTAAGTGCATTAGCGTGCTGATTAATGCTCAATCCTTCTCTGTATGAGAAGAGGCCTTTACCCTGCAGTGGGACAGTTACAGGCTGGTTTATTATTTATTATACTATTTTGAATTTATATTGGAGCAATTGGATATATGAGTTTTTGCCAGTCTTAAATATAAATAAAAATCAGTTGCACAAATGTTTGTCAGCGCATCACTTTACAAAAACATAACTTTAAATGGTTTAAGCCACTTTAAAACATTTAAAGTTATTTTTTTGTGAAGGTTTTAGTAGGTCCCGTGGTTTATATATTCACAAGTTAACCCGGTAAGTTCGCTGCGATTGGGTTAAATTAGAACCGCGGGACGAAGCCACGTATATTACCTTCAAAGCAAGGTCTTGATTGAAATCAATTTAATTAAACACATATATTAATACGTGAAGCGAAAACTGTGGATCCCTTTTTAAGAATATTGCGCGCACCGAGGAAGAGAAGTGCAGAAAGCAAAAAAAATACGGTCCAATTTGGACCACTGACTGGACCACTAGTTTATTTAAATAAATCAAAGTTCATAAGACGGTATAAGAGTCCAATCGCTAAATATAATAATTACTCAAATACTCAAACATTTATTGCATTCCACAATGTAACACTTAGGTGGTAACTTAATATTATTATGAGATCATTATGGACCCTGTCGGGCACAACGAAAGTAGAAAAAAATTAAGAGAAGAGAGGAAGCTAAAGGCTTAAAATGATATTACGTTTGTTTATACGTATTTCGATACCGGAAATATGAAATAACGTAAGGGACATTCGCCAATATGTCCCTTACGTTATTTCATATTTCCACTATCGATTTTTACAATTAGATATTTTATTAGGAATTAGTTTAATTTTGTTTTAGCGTAGGTACGATAAACTATTTAATATCTACTAATGTACCATTTAAAAAAGCACAAATTTTGATTTATCGTTGTTATAATATTACATACAATGTTTTAAATGACTTGATGATAACAAAAGGAGTGCTTTCATTGGCCTTAGACGCATGCGTCATGTCATCTCGCTAGTGTAACAGGGGCGGCGGCAGAGGTTCGGTAAGAGTGTAGTTTGCCCACACTAACTTCCGTCACACTTACTGTTTTATTTTACAACATCTTTAGCTTTTACTATTCATTTAATTTCCGAATCAATTTTACTGTTTTTTTTAACGTCCTATGTCTCTTTTAATTGAACATTAATAGATAAAAATATGTATTTGGTAAACGTAGCTCTTAAAAAAGCCTTTGTTTTCTTTATGTACACAAAATATGCAGAAACACACAAATAGACCTACAAAGGCGAGCTTAACTCAAAGCTGAGTTTTCTAATATTTATGCTCTTGTTTACACCTAAGGATAGATAAAAATTTAGTGACAATGAGAGCCATTGAGAGAGTGACATTACATATATTATATAAAATTATCGCGATGTCAGTAAATAACGAACACATATTCAAAATGTTATTTTCGAGAATTATATAAATAGAGAGAGAGAGAGAATATAAATAAGATATCACTATATAAACGATAGACCAAAGTTAGATTTTTGATTCCGTTCTCTGATCTAAAACTATTTTATCTTGTAAAAATAAAACAGTAAGTCTCTTTTCAATCGATGGCGCTTTTAAATGTTTTTTTTTTACTTATATGTATTAATATATTAATTTTGTTAAGTTTATGTATTAGAAGAGATACGTATGTGTTTATTTAACTGTTTAGCTTATAACATTATTATACAGATGTATTATAGCGCACTATATGTATATATATATTTATATGTAAATATTTCTTTGTTGCTTTTGAGTTATTTTTATTTATATTTTTTATATCGATTTTTAATTGTGTGATACTATGATAATAAAAAAAAACTATAGTAGTATATTTATAAAAACTTAAGTTTTTATCGTAAAATTGAAATTATTTCAAGTTAAATATTTGCTTGATTTTTTTATATAAAGAAGCATTTGATTCACTTGTTTATTAAAGAATAATGAGTTTCGTAAGTAAAACTATTTTGATTTAATGATCTCGTTAAAAGTTCAATGTATGCCTCTCTGATTAAAGCTTTAAAGTACCACATAGTTTTAAACGATATAAAATATCATGTATATACATATGTATAGTCTTTTGAGAGTACGCGACGTGATATCGCCATCACCGACGGTAAGTTAGTGTGGTTTGTTTGCGCACCTTTCTACGCATCCACTAGAGCTTCTAACATTACGGGGTCACTCTTGTAAAGAATACTATACTTAGCTTCAACACAGGTGGAATCTGAAGAAGAGAGCGAATCCAGCGACGAGGAAGTGTCCTCAGCCACAGAAGTGTCCACTGACAGCGAGTTTGCACGCGAGGAAAGTGCGCGCGCACCCTCCCCGCCCGCCATCCTCGTGACGGAGCCCACGCCCCCCGCGCCCCCGCCCCCGCAAGACTACCCCCTCAGTAGAACCCGCTCCGCCGGGGGACTCGCCACTAAACGCGCTCTCGAACTCAAACGACGATACCTCTTAGGAGAACCTTCACCCCCTGCGGTCAGGAAGTCAGACTCCACCTCCCAAATAGACAACAAATTCGAAGCCTTTATCAACTACCATCGATCTGCCATTTCGGAATTTCAGAAGATGTTACACCCCGCTCCAGTGCCCATTCTGAGGCCGATACCAATAAGACCGCCGCAACCGATGCCTGACATCATAAAGAATATCGCCCCGGTCGACTTGCTAGCCAAAGTTGACTCCCCTCCCATCGATGCCTGGGAACCTGAGCCGGAGAATGAAGAAAAAGAACCGGATTTAGAATCAGATTCTCTATCAGAAGACGATTCGTCTCATACCGAAACGGCGCCTAATCAATCTGTGCCAAGAGTAGAAGTACATGATGAAGGTGGAGAGTTGATACAGTTGGACAGTCTAATGTTAATTAATAGTACTGAAGATGAGAAGGCATCTGGTACAGCTACTGCCAGTGCTACCACTGTCGTCGCCGCGGCGGACTCCGAGTCGTCGGAATCTGGTCGTGACGCAACTACACTAGCTCTCACAGAAACAGAGTTATCAGACTGGGCGGCAGAAAGTGCGGTGCTAGACGACTGCGGCTTCGATGACAAAGAGGAACACAAGCGGAGTAAGAACCCTAGAACGTTGAGCGGACCTAAATTAGTTCATGACGCTAAGAACATCGCAGCTGTAGCTACCCACGTGTGTGGACGATCTAGCCCAGTTGAAGCCGTTGTCTACTCCAACGCTCTGGAACACTTCGAATTTGCAGACGAAGGGGATCAGGACCCTTCACTAGAAAGTCCCATCACGCCACGAAATGAAGGATACATGGAACTAGTGGACAATGATTATGACCCCTACTCCCCAGGGAATGACAGATCAATGAATTTTATCGAAAGGAGCTTCTCTGAAACGGTTTTCAAGCCAGCAAGCCAAGAAAGTAACGTTACACAAAACTTATGCTCGATAGACTTGGATCAGATAGAAGATATAGACGCAGATAGTGAAGCTATAGACTTGAAGTCGCCTAAACTATTAAAGTCTATAGAAAATGAACCTAGTGACAAATCAACGAGTGAAAGTCTACAGAGAAGTGACAGCATCATAAAAAGCGATAGTATTGTAAAAACTGATAGCATTCCGAGAAGTGACAGCATTCCCAAAAGTGACAGTATTCCCAAAAGTGACAGTATTCCCAAAAGTGACAGTATTCCCAGAAGTGACAGTATTCTCAAAAGTGACAGCATAAAGGACGAAGAGAGTCCCGAGCCTAAGATAGAAAACAAAATAGAAACGTTAAGTCTATCTGATATATCTCCGCCGCTGGAGAAAGATAAAGTGATTGAGGCTGGGAGCTCTGAGATCTCGTCATCATTAGTACCTGACACACCTAAAGTTAAATTCCCGACGCCAATAGTATTCACAAGCCCGTGCACGTTGAGGCTATACTCACCGGCCATCTGTCGGTCAGCGAGCGAGACGTTCAACAGATCCACATCCCGGAGCACAGACTCTCCTACGCGGAGTTTTGAGCTTTCTGTGTCTATTAATTTAAGTTCAGGTTCATTATCGCCGGTGAGTCCGGTGCCGGCTCGTGATATGACGGATAAAGTACAAGAAATAAAAAGAGAAAGAGAGGAGCAGACAGAGGTTGTGAGGAGGTTGGTGCTGGAGAGGTTGGGTAGTGTGCCAAAGGCTGGTCGGAAGTCGGTGAAGAGGTCGCGGGCGTCGCCTGGAGCGGTCCCGCCTCCCGTCCCGCCCCCGCCTACGCTGCCGGCCCCACCTCCGCCGCCGCCGCCGCCCCGCCCCGCACCACCCCTCATGCCTCTTCCTGTCACCCCTTCCTTCTCAGACCCTGAGCTAGCCCGCGAGAGGCGAAGCAAGAGCATCATAAAAAGCATTTCTAATTACTTGAACCGAAGGCTGGGACCTCGACACAAGGTAAGCACGCTCGAAGTATGTTCATTAACATTATGTTTTGTAAGAGAATGTTATATGTGTTTGAATTGTGGCCACTGGTAAAATAGTTTATAAAGTATGATTTCAACTATAGTTCACAAAACGTAGTTTGATTCCTGTGACATTTGTCAGATTAACATGTCTTGCTAGGTCGATATTTATAATCGATTATTGTAAGTTAGGTTATTGTTACCATAATAAATATTTTAATGAGTATAACTATTTTAACAAATATAATTTTTTAAAGAATTAAGCTTTTTTAATGATTTAAAATTCGAGGTTTTTATTAATATATCTACAGATATCGGATTTAGTTTTAAAATAGTAATGCCGATTAATAAATAATTCTTGATCATTTATTTCATTGACAACTTTTACAGGTACAGCTACATTTTACTAACTAAAGTTAATGCTCTATATAGCAATAACAATTGTCCCAATTAAACTGAAAAATATTGTTACATCAGTGGCCATGACATTTCATCATCATCTCATTTAAATGCAGATCCAAGTAAATAACAAAGCCAGTCGAATGACACATCGCATTTTGTCATAGTCGTGAGCCTTATGGAACACTTGTATTTAATTCGGTTACTTGCATAGTAAACAATGCGATTTCATCGGATCGGCTGCGTATCTACGTTTTTTGTTGTACGATTTAACTCTCATGCGTTTATGAACTATTTGGTATCGTAATGCAGTTTATAACATTATTGTTGCAAATATTATTATTGTTTATGCCTAAGAAATCATGCCTCTCTTTTGTGTAAAAAAAAAAGAAATTGACCTATGTGAATTTACTTTTGCTGGTAAAAAACGTTTAAACGAACGTTAAATTATTACAATGATGGAAAGAAATGTATTCGTAAAACAAATCGTACAACAAAAATAACGTCATTAAGTAGACTTATACAATCATACCAATTCATTCATTTATCATTTAGTAACACTAAAAGTGTGAATATTTGTAAAAATAAAGTAGACGGTCCGGGGTTGGTTGTAACAACTTAGCAATGGTGTCCACGATTTGGCAATAGAATTGAGACACGGATAAGGAAATAACTATTGGGCACTGTTTTTTTAGTGGCGGATTTTACTGTGGCTCGCAGATAGCTTGTTGTATTTATAAATATTATTAGATATCATATTAAAATTTTCTTATTGTGATGTTAACTTTAGTTTTGACAACAAGTTAAACAACAATACACTCATAAAAGCATTTCTTTTTCATATTTCTAAATCAACGCGATATGTTTGCCACGTATCAGTTTAAAATACTAGTTTAGGATTGAAGGCTGGCTACAAGTTTGCCTGTCTATATGACAATAATAAACAACCTTCCATAGATCAAAAAACCAAGCCCACTTTAATCCGCCAACATAAAAATTATTTGTCAAAATTTACTCGTAGCCGGACACCAGTAGACTAACACCAGTGTAATTTTCAGTCGCTCTCGGAGGCAGATCTTCAGTGGCACGTAAGCAAATTACCGTACAGTCGTGAGTCGCATGCTGTGTCGTCTGTCGCAACTTGTTTCGTGTGCGCTCGCCATATTTGTGACGTTGGATCTAAGGTTTTTTTAACTAGGCAAGTTTCTTGTAAGAATGTCTCGGCCAGAAAAAAAGAATGAGCATGATACTTGCTACAAGAAACTTGCCTAGACTAGTATCGAGAGAGAATAATGTTGATTTTGTTGTTTCAATTGTAACCAAATTACAATTACAATTGTAACAAAATTACAGTTAAAATTGTAACAATTTTGAAATTGTAAGCTTAAAATCTGTGTTCTTATTATGAAAATATTGTCGAACTTAATAATATTGTAGTTTACTTTGATCCGACGTCAACAATTAGTTCTGTGCATCTGTCTGTAATTTTGGGCTTCGTCTATCGCTCTACATACTGTATCTACGTCGTACATATGATACCGCAATGATCGACATTTACGTTGTATATCTTATATATATCGTTGTATATAAAGGTGTCTATGTAACTATGTCATAGTTGGTGATCTGGACACCAAGGTAATAAGGGGCGTTTCACTGAATTTTGTCAGTCTAAAGTGTCAGATTTAATTTAAATCTCATAAAAATGGAATAATAACTTAAAAAATTATTTGAATATTAAAAACAACAACACAAGCTCTTCGAACAGATGACGTCATTTTTTGACTTCGAAAACAAAGAACTGCGTATCTTTCTTTTAGCGGGAAAAGGGTGGCGATTACATAACACATTTGAAAGGTTATAACTAATATATTTTTTACATGCCATTTTATTTTTAAATCTTTACGCTCTTTGCTCACGAATTATTTTTTCTCCGATTTTTTCCGGCAAAATAACAAACGCCGCTGTGCTACTCGATTACAAAATCGGTGACAAATATCGGTCTTGGCGGAGCTTTAGGGCGATATTAAATATGTATACTTTTTTCACAGATGGCAACTACTATTACGTTTTTTTTTAAAGCATGTTATGATAAGTCTAGCCAGTTTTATAAGGGTTGATCACTGCGGTATAATATATGTGTTCAAAAACGTTTCTTTCAAAAATTCATAGATCAAGGCTGCATTTCAGAATTGTACATGAATGAAGGTGCATGATTTAGCTTGTGCTAAATATCAATAAGATATTAAACGTAATGAAAATGTAATTATTGCTTGGTTTTTTAATTAGTCTTTCTTCTCGTTGAAGTCCAAAGTTATCAACAAAATAACCTAGTCTTTTTTTAAATTCTGGAATAGATACTTTTTCTTGGTACTTTTATTACACTTTAAGAGACGTTTTAAAAAAGCATTAAATTAAAAATGATAGTTGTTAATTTAGCATTTTTTATCTTCTCTAATTTATTAAATCTTACCTATTATGTAGTTTGTGATAAAGAAAAATATGTCTCTAATATAAGTGAAATCGATTGAATGAATATATACTTCATAATGATTAAATTCAAAAACTATATCGATGCCTGCGGTACTATGAAGCGGTGCCTGTTCATTCAAGGGACAAGGAAAATGTTTATTTTTGATGACATTCGGAATGCAGTATTACGCAGTGGTTACAAAACACATTGTCTGCATCAAAAAAAATGAAAACCCAAGCAAAAATTACATTTTAGCACGTTGCGATAATATTTCAACCGCTTGTATGAATGGATAAGCCTGTGCCTGCTATTATTTGTAAGAGAAAAAAAGGTAATGATCAATCAATCTAAGTATATTTAGTAATAAGTATTACTTTAAAAAATCCGCCTTTTTGATCGTTATTCCTTTCAAATAAAGGTCAAAATTGCTTGTAATTTCTTGAAATAGTGCGTTATAAATAAGCTTGTTAATAAAATTACTATTTCTGAATGTAATTTTCTGGTTTCCCCTTTGTCTCTTGTAGTTTAAAAACCTTGGTCTTATAAATAATATGTAGATAAATGTTTTAAATAATCATAGCTCAATCTTAGTGTAATCTGAAGATTGTATGTAATACAATAAAAAGTAAAATTAATAAAAACCTTTCTCGTGTTGTAAACTTATAAATCTACCATTAGTACCAATAGTATGTAATAAATAAAGAGACAAATAATTTCCTTTCTATAGAGCTTAGTACAACCTATTTTCCTTTGAGTATATAATGTAACCCTAATAATCGTCGCCTATAACTGATCTCTGATCGATGGTTTTCTGCCAGGAGCCGCAGTCAATGTCCAACGCTCACAAATCAACTGGAGCCCTCCAAGAGGCCCCTCCCGTACCTCCCCCTCCAGCCAGCTATTGCCCGCCTGAGGAACACCGGTCACATAGATTGCCAGGTAAAAGAAACTAGGAATAAGAATGTTTGCCTTAGCTGATGCACCGGGAATTATATTAATACTTCATGCTAGATAGATAGATGTCAAAGTACGTTTTAATGTGTTTCATGTAGGTACATTAAATGTGGTTGTGACTCTTTGAATCAGTTTATAGACGTAAACTTTTCACATTTCCATTAGTTATAAAAAAACACTGAAAAAATAATACTTGCTTCATTTTTAACTGCTAACGTATTAATGATACCTACTGCTGTTGTCAAATGTATCTGCTAACTGATGTCATCATACATTGACAGCATACATACACTTGCAATACTGAAACATAAGCAACTTTTCATAAAAAAATCATCCCAGTGGCGAAGGCTCCATACAAATCGATTCTAAGTCGGATTTTATAAACTACGCTATTGGTATTTCTTCGGTTTGGCTCCGACTTACCTTTTACAACAATTTAGCCTTCGCTACTGGCTCGTCCAAATGTGTCGTAAAACACCGTGTCATAGTTAGTCCCATTTGCATTACAATATAGATTACAAACGATCATACTCTTCAGCTACCGTCCATAACAGTGGCTAACATACACACAAACCATCAAACTAATTACTAACAGCAGGTCCAAGTGGCAGCGCGGCAGACGTGGATGAACGAGACGCTATGCAGCTGTGGTTTGAAGCTCGCTGGGCCAGACTTGTAGCCCAGCGCAGGGCAAGGGAGGAACACCGCGATGAACCTACTGCCCGACGGCTTGCACGGCTCGAGCGACGATTGACGCGACCTCTGTCTGGTAAATCTCTTAGAAGTTTGGTGGCTGGCGGATAGATGGCGCTGTTATCAATTTTGGTGTTTATGTTTAATATTTATAATCGTATCAATACAAAAGTGTAAAGGATAATGGTCAATGCCACTCCGGCCTAGCACAAACGAGACATTGAGATTTCTTGTTAGAAGTTTTATCTGTTTCAGATAATAAAGGTTTAAAAAAACTATTTTATACCAACTGGTAATATGAGATACCTAGGTTTCATTCATCAGGCTTGCAATGATCATTCTCCTTTTAATATTGAATGTTGGGTAATGGGATTGGGTCGATAGTAGGGCGTGGTTTGTATAGAATGTCGTGTAACATTTCAGCGGAGCAGCAAGCGGCGACGGTGGCAGAGTTAGTGCAGGTCTCCGCACAGAGAGACGCGCACCAAGCACTCATGGCAGCTGATAGGTATGTTAAACTTTTTAAACATTTACATGGCGGTATAAAAACCAGATGAACGTCTCCATTTTTTAACGGTTTTACTTAGCTTAACCTGTTTATTATTTGGTTCAAATTTAGTAATCGATATTTCACCCCCTTCCTGTTGACTTCTGATATTTGGCACACAGCTTTAGTTTTGATGACAAAACCGCTTTACGTAAAAAAATTTTTTTACTTATGTTATTTAAATATTTTCTAAAACGACTTTATATTTACACTACACTATTTCACTACTTACATGAAAGCGGAATTGCATTATTACTCAATTAAAATCTAGAAACAAGTTCAAATGACTACGATTTCGTAAAATGTTACTTGGTTTACAATTTTTTTAGCCGTAATAACGTACTAGCATATACGTTGCATAGCTTGCATTTTGGGAACGTTGTCTATTGGTAGCGATCTACTGGAGCTACTGGAGGCGAAGCTACTGGAGAGTAGGGGTAGGGTAGGCCCTACCGTTACTCTACCCATACCCTACCATACCCTGTACCTTGGGTATAATTCCATATTATTTGTATCCATCTGCTATTCTAGGCGGAGACGAATCCAACAAATCAAAAACCAATGATGCAGGTCCAGCAATTCTCGAGTTATAAATGGTGTAAATAACCCGACTTTATTTTTTGTATCATAGATGTAGTTAGTACTGTAGGTGTAACATTATTAATGCATAATATTTTAGCAGGAATACCTATAGGTCACTCAAAATCTTTGTTACTGAAAAATCATAAAAAAACAAACTTTTTTTATAAAACCTGACTCGCAAATTAATTTCGTTCAAATATATAACTCGTGATATTTTAACTAAAATTATAAACTATTACTTTATTTAAAAGAAAGACTGCTAGTCTCAAACGTTCTACCAAAAGCATTCTCTCATGTTTTGATACGTTTGGTCCATTTGTTGTTCAACAATTCCAGTTTACAACTCGCTATGATTTCCAATTATAACATAAAAAAATGATATTTCCAGGAGGCGAAGCGCCGGCGGCAGTGTTGGTGATTAAAACACCTGAAATTTTCGAACTGGGACCGGTACTCGGTCGTAACCCGCGTCGAATACACGCCAAACACGAAGTTACGGTAGCCAAGCTAATAGTAAATTAGAATACTCTTAAATCAATGCAATTTTAATTTTATGTGACTGTCATAAGAGCCAAACGCGCTAATAAACCGTAAGAATTAGCGCGAATTCTTATTCATCACAATATTTTAGTTATTATTAACCTATTATTATTAACCTGGTTGATGAGCTAGTGATGCAAGTTTTCTGTTGCACGCAATTATTATGGTCACAGAAATAGGATTATTATTTCTCTTAATATAGAAACTATAATGTAGTAAATAAGAAACTAGTGTGAAAGCTGTAAGGGCTCCGTCGTTAGGAGCTACGCCTACCACAGACACAATGTATGTACCAAATGTTTTATGTAGATAAAAAAAAACCTGTAACTCCGTGTTTCGCAGGACATTGTTACGTTCATTTGAGTAGGTACTGTAAAATATTTATTCTTTGAAAATTGAACTAAAATTTAATTGTATATGGTTGTATAAAGTAAGAAAAATATAACAGTTAGCTATCACAAATGGCGTAGCAATATTAATGAAAAATATTTAGTTTATTTTTTAATAGAACAAAATCATTGTAAGCGGATATTGCTGCTATTTTTATTTTACTGTCAAAATAATCACGTTTATTCTAGTACCAATATACTTAAACTATAAGTTTAACTTTTTTGTAACATAATCTGTAAAATCGGTGCGGTTTTTACTGATTATACTTATGGTTTGTAGGGGGGACTGAGTCGGTTAAATGGATTAATAAGAAAACTCAAATATTTAGGAATTAAACTACATACAAAATGTAAAATTATGTCCGAAAAAATTTCAAGTCAATTTTTTTTTCTGCATTAGGAGAAACTATTTTTGACAGAGAAATATATCTTGCTCAAGTATAATATAAAGAAGTAAATTTGTTTAATTAACCGACTCAGTGTAACTTTCTAACAAAACTGTTGTGCAAAGGCAATACATTGTATTAAAAAAAAAAATTTTTTTTTGAGAAAAATAACATCATGCACATACTGTACATTTATTAATATTTTCATATTAATATCCTCTATTATTTGGCTAAAATCTATCTAAATAAATCGAAATAAAACATTGTGTTTCGGACTTAGGCGCAAACATTAATCCAAAATGTCTGTACGTATAAATCTTGTGTTACAAATACAGTGTATTCGATTTGCATGACAAGGAGTTCAAATTTGTATCCAGAGCTTTATTTTTATTATTAGTCGATCATTGCTTAAGGTCTGGTACCTTGGGGTGACAGTCTGGTCACAAAAAAAAGATAGCACGAGAATTCACTTTGCTAAGAAGACGAGAATGTAGTGGAAAATAATGATATGTTTCATAATTGTCTAAATGTACCGAATGAGTTTTGTTCTGGCGTATTTTGTTAAATATTTTGCATAAAACCTTAACGTGTATACTTTTTAGTGTCGTGAACGTTTGAATTTTTTTAACACAATGCTATAAAATGTAATATAAGATTAACAACTTAAGTGACGGTATATTTGAAACGTATCATTTCAAATTTAACGTGTAGATTTAAAAAAAAAGCAAAAGTAACAAGATATCCTTCGGGTAAGAATTTGATGCAAATATCCTTAAGATACTATGTTTTGTCACGTATTTTTTTGAAATAGAATATGTCTTATTGACAAAATGAAAGCTCGTGTTTTGTAACGGCCCAGAAAATGGGTGTCAGTGTGCTAGATATGCCAAATGTGTTAAGTACATGGAGATATTTTTTTTATTGTATAGTTACGACTAAGTACTGTAGGTTTATTGATGCATTTATAAACGCTGTTTGATTGGACCTTGTCGTTTATACATCACATTGCTAATACTCAACGTATTTATTCATCAGTGCCGACTGTAAAAAACATATCGGCAATACATTTTATAGTATTATATTTATTTAAGCGATCATTTCATTTGCCATTGCGTAAATATTACCAAGTCGTTTTTCGATATGTTGAGCAAGCGTTTGTAAATGCAATATTAAAATTTTTGAAAGAGCTGTATAATAAAGGCTTTGCTCGTCGCTTACCGACAAAAGTTTTGATGTTAATATTCAAAACCTGTAACTATAATGTCACGAAGCCGTACGCTAGAGATAGTTCAAATAAAAAAAAAAATTGAACAATAGTATAATACATCTCACTCATTTCTGTATTACTGATATTGAAAAAAAAATATATCACGAAAATTTGTATTTTGTTGCAATTAAAACTCGATTGCGTTCGTGAACAAGTTTTTAATCGCATGTGCGATAGTGGAGAGATTTAGCTATCTCTAATTCTATGAGCAATGCCTTAACCAGTCACGCACAATATTAACACGTAGATCGCTTATTAAAAGATATTGAGTCAATCTGTCAATATATTATATAATATATTGTGTT
The DNA here is from genome assembly GCA_936450705.2 of Protodeltote pygarga. Taxonomy (NCBI): domain Eukaryota; kingdom Metazoa; phylum Arthropoda; class Insecta; order Lepidoptera; family Noctuidae; genus Protodeltote; species Protodeltote pygarga. The sequence continues at coordinate 19,802,345 of OW388248.2, forward strand.
CAATAATATATTAAATTTAATATTATATATTATAGAAATGTTGCTAACGGAAAGGAACGTATTGTCATGTTTATCATACATTTATATAGTTCTTGAACGTCATTTTATACTACGCAGCGAACAGGAAGTGTTTTTCATTCTAAACGCAATAATGGTTCCCTAATATTTCGCAAATTATTTTTCACCAACAAAGTTTTGCAAATTTTCATTCATTTTTGAAAAAAAAAAATCTTTACTAAAATCTTTTTTCATAAACTATTTATTAATAATATTAATTTTTAAAACAACGTTTCGTAACAACTCTTTTAACATACAGAGGGGATAAATTGTACAGGGGGTTTAGGGGTCTTTTTGTATCGGGAGATTTTTTTGTAAAAAAAAACGGTATGCACCCACCGTGTAGTACATAACAAGGGGCTTTCTTAATTACGAACTAAATCCCAATCTTATTATTGTTATGCAAATATTGCTACAGATAACAATGCGCGCGTTGGAACGCGTTTTCGCACCGAGGTATCCGTGTGTTACGACTTTAAACTGTAACAGATTGTGATTATGATCTTAAGATTAGGAATAAACTTAGAGTACATACTTGTTGATATAAAACAGTAATATTTGAGTTTGTAAATACAATCATTTTTGATATTGTTTTAAGAAAACAGTTTCGGTCTTTTAATTGTGTTATATTAATATAAACATCGTTAATGAGGTTCTAAGTTACGTATGACAAACATGACGATGCGACAGAGTGAGATTACAGAACATTGTGGATGTATTGAAACGTTTGCGGTTCAAAAAAAGAGGCAACGGAAAAAAAAATTGTCTCGCTTTATTCCTGAAACCTTAAATAACATTGCTATAGCCTGATCGTTGAAGGCAAATTGTGAATGTAAACAATCTAAAATCAACCTATCTTCTTTAAGAAGATTAATCTCACAATAGTATGTTAGAAGCTGTAGAATTGTAGATATGATAAATAAAACAGCCTATATTAATCCACTGCTCGGCTAAAGGAAGGTTCATATCTGACGCAAAATACGCCGAGCGTATCATCAGTCGCACTAACGTATCATCGGTTGAGTGTGAACGGTCAAGTGTTTTTCTATACATTTGTCTGTTCTGGCGTTACGCGACCGATAATACGCGACGCATGTTCCGTCAGATATGAACCTTCCCTTAGGGTTTCTCTAATAAATTGAGGTGAAATTAATAATTACGATTTATGAGTAAACAAATGTCTTGAATTTTCCATTCAATGCATAATTGGGGTTAGAGAGGGATTCAAAATATATTTAGTTCTAACTTTGAATTTAGAAATGGGATCGGAAATACGTAAAGTATTTATTGTCTAAAATTACAAATAACAGACAGATAGGTAGACTTTGTTTCCAATTACAATATTATAATCCTCCTTGTATCAGAGAATATTTCTTAAAATATTAATTTAATATTAACAAAATTTCTCTTTTTTTTTAGTCGCGTTTCCTTCATAGGGAAATGTTTATATTGTTTTGTAAATTTTCACAATGTTCTGTAATTCTTATATTTCCATTTCCGAAACATTATTTCACATTGTAAATGTAATGTATATTGTCATAATAATTATGATGCAATAATTGCGAGTACCTATAATTATAAATATATATTTTTATATATGGGATAGAATATTTGTGTAAGTTACGAGATGGCGTCGACTTGGCCTGGTTTATAGAGTATATATCGCAGTTTAAGGAGTTTATTTAGTAAATATATCCATCTTGTATGCACCAACATATATATTATGGATTTATGACATAATCTAGCCAAATGGTAGTGGTGCCAAATCGGTGCTACTTCAACTCTTACAAAATACACTTAAATGTGTATTGAATACTTAAATATGTTTATATATTTAAATATATATAACTATATATTTAAGTTAAGTAATTAATATAATTAAATTGGCAAAGGTCGTCGTAGCATCAATATAGTAATCAAAATATTTTTTTACTTAATATAAATTAGTCTTCCTGAATATTGTATTTAATTTATAATCTAGTTTAATTGATATGCCAAGTCGACAAGGGAATAGCTCAGTAAACGAAAGAAGTTGGCTGCATGAAGGTGATATACAATGGCTTGCGCGTTACGAAAATGATTGTCGTACGCTTTATAAAGTTGTTTCAAATTCAAATTATTTTATATTTTTTTAATATGATCAGGCTATTTGCTTAGTATATTTCTAGTTGAAGTTGCACAAAATGACCTAAGTCCACGATGGATATACCGCGAGCGTTTAACTTTTATTCGTCGTTATTCATATTGATAAACTTGTAATTAGTTGGTGCGAAGTTTATTTTGTACAATTCTTATTATTTGTAGTCAAGTATTTATTTCGATATTGACAGATTTTAAAGGAAATTGATGTTTAACAAGACACCAACTGATCTAATTGCGTTAAGCTTTGAACTGAATAATTTGAAACTTTGAAAAACAATCTTTGAAAAATACCTTCGTTGTTGTGGACGAAAACTTCAATATACAACATTACCGAAATCAATAATTATTATGATCATGTCTATCGTTTTTAAATTCACAATCTTTTTTACACATCTTTAATCTTTTTTATAAAATTATATTTTTATTATACTTACATTAAATTTGTTTTTCGAAAAGATATCGCATGCAATCTTAATCATCGCCAATGCAAATATACATAATAATTTCGGCCAAAGCATCACAGTAATTACTCAACATGAAATATTTAGACTAATTTTAGGGGTAGATATTGAGATTAAAAGAGCCATGATTTGGGAAACAATATGATGCAAAACCAGCCTGCAAGCATATTGTAAAACCTACTTACCCTTCTAGTACATAGAACCTTAATTCCTTAACTCGTTGGCCTACAAATAGAGCTTATTAAGACAATGGATTTAACTAATACAACGATCTAATACTTTCTTACTTTACATTACAAAGAATGCACTTACCGTATAAACTGTTCTAAATGTGTAGTTTCTTAATGTAACTGTTTGTTGTCAAATCTAAATGGTATTTATGTCCTACGTACTAAGGACTACATTAAAAAAAATTGTATCTACGTTTCTAAATGTGTAGTACACTAGTATAACTGTTTATTGTCAAATCATCATGATATTTACGTACTATGTACTAAAGACAAAAACGTCGCGACGTGTTTAGTACGTAATGCGTAGATTTTTTCAATGTGTATTGAACTGTATTCCCAATGTGTTAAGCTGTAATTTTTACTGTATTACTGCCTGCAATGTAATCATGCCTTGAAATATTGTCTTTAGTAAGTGAATGAAATTTTTAAACCATATCATCGGTTTTATAGGCTTACTATGCATGTTTATTTGGTTCGTTCTAAATTCTTAATATTATTGAACATGACAGCGTAACCAAAATTAAATCTAAGAAACTACTTTTAACTGTACTCTTTAGTCTATACATTATAGTCATTCGTTTTGTTTCAAAAATATCTTTGTTTATAAAATAAAATATTTTAAAAAGTCTTGAAAAATACACACCATTTAATTTGCAGATACAGCTAAAGTAAGTTGATGTAAAGTGAAATATATTTTATTTTTAGCATTATGGGCTTTGAAACTGGATAGTTATAGCGTAACAGCAACTAGTTAATATTCCTTTAACATTGTTATTTAATAGATGTTTAAAGTTGAGATTTTATCCAATGCAAGGATTGAACACAAAGCAATGTACCTCCTCTTGTATGCGTAGTTAATTTGACAAACTAATAAAAAGTAATATATCTGTCATGTTTTATTTGTCTGCTGCATTGTCGAACTCGGTATAATAACCTGTAATGATTAATGTTTAAAGGTTGACGTATATATTATTACTTTTATGTATTTTTATATCGTCGCACTGAAGGCAAGATTTTAATACTAACTTTTCAAGTATCATAATATTATTCTAATGATATCTTTTAAAGATATAATTTAGAATAATAATACTTAATAGAAATAATTTCGAGAAAACCCGTGAATTTATGTATTTGAATGTAATGTACGCTTAATTTAATTTAGAATTTAAGAAATAATTTAAGTTTTCGTTAGCATGAGGTAAAGTAAACCAATGACATTATGAATCGAAATACAAGTTTCTAGTCCGAAATAATAATTGTAACTCTGCGTAACTTTGTTATTCATAATCTGGTCAGGTGTGGGTAGGTGAAATAAAACAAACAAATTTTATTTATCACAAAGTTTAATACTACCTTTGATCAGGGTTTATACAACTTGAGCTTTATTAACCACATACAAGGAATATAATTCGTTATTTTTGAGCTACAGTAGATATAGTTACTGTAATACCTTTGAAAATATAATTCATTGTATACAGATTTGTTGTCATTCGTGTAACATTATATTTACATAAATAAACTAATTTATCTACTCGTATTTAAACAATTAAAATAAATTCGAACTGTGAACTTCCTACCTTATGTCTGCCTCTGTGATGGCACATTAGATTATTTTCCACATTAAGCACCCGCCGATATCGACTTGTACGGATATTTTAGCATCCTCGTATTTTTAAATTACTTTGTACCATACAATAGTAGATTTTGTATTGGAAATATTTAGAAGAAAACAATGGCCCGACTGTCAAAACGGCAGACTTTAGTTTCAACACACTTGCTCGCAAAGTGGCTTCATTATGAATCTAATTACCAACGCAATTAGGTCATAATAAAGCGTATGAAACGCGTGCTTTTTACTCAACACGGCACTAGTATTGTAATTTGTAATGTAGTTTACTTTCTTTAATAGTCTCAGCAAAGCTTTTTGTTTAAAAAAATCCTATATTTAAAAAAAATATATGTTAATTAAAGTAACGACAAATAAACATAAATTTTATTAAATTATTTATCTTTGCCAACAAACTAAAACGCGCAAAAGAAATCCGCTCGCAGTTTTCGCATAATTGTATTTTGTGAATTTTTTCTTGCAAGTGTATTGAAAATCTTCATATAAAACGCGTTAGCATTGGTTATTACATTTATCCATTACACCCTCGCGTTCGAGTCTTCGGGCTGCGATCTAGTCGTTAGTGTAATAACCAACTTAGCTCCAAATACAACAAAATTATTATTTAAAATAGAATTTAGATTTACATCTAAATGTATGAAAATAATAAAAGTTGATCTTGCGATCCGGCGAAGATGCGCCATTCTTATCTCAAATAACATAATAAACTTGTAGATACTAGTAACGGACACATTTTCACAGTTGCCTAACTAAATAATTTATCAACAAACATTATTAATAAACCAGACAGGAAAATTAGAGCAGTTAACAATGATTATCATCAATCTAATCTTACTTACATAACTAACGTAATTATGTACACGTTTTATAATTGCTTACAAACTAAACTATGGATTGAAACACGAAATAATACAATAATATGTATACTTAATAATATTAAGAAAAGATCAAGGTAATCATAGTCCAAGCAGGAAAGAGTAAACGATAAATTACTGTATAAAGTATTAATAGTTAGATAACACAATAAAACAAATGTATAAAAATATATTTGTTGGTATAAGGACGACCCCATGCGAAATATTAACCTTAGATATTAGCGACTCTTGGACATATTGTATAACTATTTTACTTACAGTACCCACTAGGAGACTTGTTAAAACACTACCAATCAAGACACGGTCGTCGCAAAAATGATACATAAGTTGAATGATTGATGAAGTGTCAAGGTATAAAAATCTATAAAATCTTGAGACTACGTATCCGTCCGCTGCCGATTTTTGCTAAATGCTAAGCAGTGTCGCGAGACTTGGCTTGCGTGCGTCATTTCATTCACCTGTCTAAATATATACGTCTCCTAGTGGGTCTTAATGGTTAGATGTAACTAATTTTTATATCCAATGTTTGATGTTTATTACCATAATCGACCTAGTTCAAAAATATTCCGTAATTATTATTTAAATGAGTCCCAGAAGTCACTAATATACACTATTGGTGAACACAATATGGATATTTAAAAGTAGTTAGAAGCCTCGCTATTTGGTACATTTTGTATATATTTGTAGTCTTTACCATTCCTCAATGTGAAAAGTGTTATTTTTTAACAAACAGGCTTAGCGATGAAGATTTTGGAAATAAATCGGGAGAATTATTTTGTTTTATGGCGTAGAAAATATAAAAATACTACAATAACATTACTACCAATAAATATTCTAACGATCGCTAGTCATTATGCCCTGTTCAATAGAATTATAAATTATACTTAAGTACATATAAGCTCTTTCCATCTTTTAGCAACACGACTCCAATTCACTCAATCCACAAATGAGTTCAATAACAGACACACGTTAGAGTAGCAGTCTCATTAATACCTAGGCTTGTGATTATGGTGGGGGCGATGAGGAGAGTTCCAGTCGGGGTGTCTAGCCTCACGGTGGTGGTGGTGATGGTGATGACGTCTCTTGTCGCGGGAATGTGGGGCTGGGTAAACATCGGAGACTACAAGTTCGGAACCGTCTTTCGGAGCTTCTCTATCGTGTCTCCGGTGGCCGTGCTTGGCGCCCGCAGCCTCGTGCAACTCCTCCCAAGCCTGGCGGTAGTACCTATTGAGTCCACTCCTCGATTCCGACGAGGAGGAGTCCAGGGAGCCGACGGTGTTGCAATCAGGAGACACGTGGTGTCGGTACCGCTTGCCGTCATTGTGTTTCCTGCTAATGGTTTGGTTTCATTGAGTGTTTTGTATAAGTTAGAACAGATTATTTGATAGATTTGTACAGCTTGGCAAAAAAGAGTCTGATGCGGTGACAACTGGAACTAAGAATAAAAATGTTAAGAACTATGTTTGTGAGTACTAAAATAATTTAAAAGTGAATAATTTAATTATATTTAATATTTTAATGACACAAAATTCGTCATAGAATTAAGTAAGTACCAAATAACTTGTAATTTTCAGTTGCATTATATGAAGTGCGCTAGTGGCGCCTTCGATTCCTGCAGACATTTTTTTCCAAACTGAATACAATAAAGTAAAGGTAAAGTACTGTATATAATAAAGGTAGCTAAAGATATACCTATCGATAAAATTCAAGTACTTAGTAAGTAAGACTGAAAAGCATTGCACAGTAGTTCTCAATTCTTGAAACATTTTTGAAAAAAACTGTTTGTTCTGTTGTCTATGTAAAATAGATTATTCCCCAACTTCCTGTATGTTCCCCAAGAACTTGTGAAATTGCTGAAGACCCAGAAATTGACAAGAATAGTAACTTAGCTTACAACTTACATAAAATTATTTACAAATTCTGTGCTTGGTGTAATATCGAAAGTGGTAAGTATTTCATATAATATCGTGTTTTGGCGGTAAGCATTCGTTGTGCGTGACGATCACGAAGCAAATACTAAGATTTGCTTCGTGGTGACGATTCACGTCGTAGTGATAATGTGGATATTTTTTAAAGCAACGTTAATAACAGAGTTCTAAGTATATCATTTTCAAATGTGTATATGAAGCTGTGTAAATAAACAACAACAGAGTTCTAAATATATCATTTTCAAATGTGTATATGAAGCTGTGTAAATAAACCTTGTCTATCAAGAAAGCTGTGTTTTCTTTGTATTATAAGTTTTGTGATTTTCCATTAACGCGCGTGCTTTCCAACTCCCTGTGCGTGTAGCGATGACATGGTGGTTGCTTATAATTAAAGACTATCAAACATTAGATACCTACTAATAAAACATATTTATAATCAAAATAAAAATTAACTTTAAATTTAAATAAACTTGGAATAAACACAACAATCTTTCAGTCTTTGGGGCAGCCATTTTATTGACTATTCGGCTTATTGTTAGTTGCAGATATTAATAGTGGGTGGACACTGGACAACCACCATGTCAACGTAGTACCTTAAAACGAACGCACTGGCTATAGGGGGTTTGAGAAGTGTCCAGCTCGATGCGTATGTCGATGAGTTCTGGCAAACTCGCGCCTCCCAACTTGTTGGTCGGGGAATGGCAGGGCCAAGAGCGTGTACCATCGCGACGGCAACTCCCTGACCGCCGGCGGTGGACGCTTTTGTCCCCCACTGGTGTACCAATCACTGATGTAGTGTGTTGTTTTAACTTGGTGTGTTTTGTCTCGCCTGGGCAAGCGAGGGGGTCTAAGTACGTTCCAGTTTTCGGGTGAAATTAGTGTTTTGGGAATTAAATATAACTCCCACTAAGCACATAGGTTCTACTGCTATGGGCGGTGGATCAGGTATGGTTAACTTCCTCTCCTTGGGAAACCCACTTGGTACAACTAATATTTCCTCCTAAGTTCATTACAGTTTGGTAAAAAAGAGTCTGCAAAAATTGGGGGCGCCACTGGTGCACTTCTCATACTACAATTCAAAATTAAAGTCATTCGGCACTTACATATTTCTTGTCTGAATCATTTTGTCATTAAATGTAATCAAATGAATCACTTTTAATGCATTTTAGTACTCATAATCTTAGTTTTTAAGATTTTAATTTTTAGTTCCAGCTGTCTCCGTTCAGACTCTTTTTTGCCAAGCTTTTTGCAAGATTATTTTGCAATTTGCCTCATCTTAGCTGATAAACCGTAAATATGGCTGCTGAGGTATAACTGGTTCGTAAGTATATAGGTAGGTACCTATACTTATATGGAATTAATATTTTGCAATGATTTTATAATCAAACATTATATTTCCATTCCCACCTGGATTTTTTTACTACAAAAATTCAACAAAAACTTCAAATTTTAAGGTACTAGCTGACTGGGGTTTTATAAATTACATATCGTTCAAGTAATAAATACGAAAGTTAAAATTTAGCATGGCAGGAAAATACTTAAGGGAGATTTCGTACTAGTTATTATTATTTTGGTAAGTATACAAGTCTTAGTAGAACCTGTAAATAGGTAGTTACCGTCTTCTAACTTCGGAAACTGAATGAAAAGTCATCTCACCTTCTGACAAGTATCACAATGGTGGTGATAATTGCTATGAGAAACACGAGGGCCCCAAAGGCACCTAAAGCGACCACAGCGCCTATATTGAGCCTGGCTCCAACTGGATCTCTTCTCTCCCCGTCGACTGACTGAGGAATGTTAACGCGAGGAGTTTGTTCGGCTCTGATGTTGTTGCCACTGCCCAGGATCTATAAAATCAACACCGAAAGAGTCAGATTAATATTTAATTTAGGTATATGTAGGTAAGTACTTACATAATAGAGTTTGATTAATTGAAAGGAATAATTGGATGTAGTGATACAAAAATATTCCAATCCACATGTCATGCTAATGAGTTCAATATCTGCGTATTTTTACATCTTGATTGCCGTCCCATCAAAAGGACGATCATTAAAAGAGGGTGCACCTGTGTGCACATACTTGTGCACTATAATATCACCTGCGTAGTTGGCTAATCTCCGTTGAGATTGGCAGCTGAGACCGAAATTTGGTAAGAAGGACATTATACTACTAACTAACACACACTTGAAAACATTTTAATAAAAATCTCGAGTTATATTTTCATTAATAAGCAAAACAAGTGCATAAACATGTAAAAAACATACATAAAAATAACACATATCATTATCACAATGATCGCTTAATAATAATAACTAAACTAAAAACATCGAGAATTTGATATTACTTTTTTCTTAGCAATTATTATGAAATCTGAGCTCCGATCCGCCCGCGGGGTATTTATCTCAGGATTAGTGATAAAAAGAAACCTAACCGTGTGATAAACAACATATTACCTATATTAAAATAACAATAACAAAACAAACCCCGTAACTGTCCCACTGCATAAAGGCTCTCTCATACCGAGGAGCGGATTTTTATTAAGTATATTAGATTTAGGTATTATTATTGTTGGGTATTATCCTCCCTATTAATTCCTAAAATCTCTTAAACGCATCTTACCTGGTTTTCCCTCGGGTGGCTAGCCACAATTATATGCGGTATATGACTTGTCGGAGAGTCTTGGCTATCTGGCACGGTCACCTTTCTCTCTGGCGGTCGTTCGTAGGTCCTTGTGGTTGGCCGCTCCGAACTTATTTTAGGTCTGAGTCTCCGTGGTGGCTCCGCTGTCATAAAGGGTGTAGGGGAAGAGAGCGGATGAGGAGATGTTCGAGGCCTAGTCGGAAGGATGAGTCGAGGTGTGGTCGGCGACGGAGGCGGCAACGTTGTGGTTGGCGGTGGACTGGAAGTGGTCGATGACGTTGTGGTCGTGGGACGTTCTTCCGCTGTAGAAAAAAAATTATGTTGCAGAATTCTAAATGTCTACCTAACATGTTACTATAAGCCCGGAGCGAGATTGTATCCATTGGTTAGATTGACACGTGGTATCTATATAAATAGTCTTTATAATATGTTTAAATCATTTTTATATTTTACTACTTACTCGTATTGTAACATTGCCGATGATTATTGTTTATATGACTTAAACATGGTTTTTATATAGATATTACTTAGTATAAATAACATTTTTAAATCGTATCAAAAATAGTCATCGGCAATGTTACACTAAACAAAATATAAAAATGTTTTTACTCCTAAGATATTAACCGAATTCATAAACCGATACAAATATAAAATATAATTATGTTATTTTTACGTGGGACTCGTCTAGTCTGTAACATGCCTGCGAGCTGCGCGGTAAGCGCGGTGGTCGCGTCAGTTCTCCTGGACGTTAACCGACCTTCGAACTCGTGTTAACTACGTCCGTAAAATATTATAGAAACCTTAAGATAAATTATTTTCATTAATGTTAGGTAGGTATCGCGAATACCTAGTTTAAACAGTGCATTTTTTCACAAAACTATAAACATATATACAGCTATCAATTTATTTCGCCGCGAAGGTATTCTTTCGTCAGTTAATCGGTTCACCAACAACATAATTATAAAGTGCAATATTACTGGTCAATATCAACGCACCCTTACTTTGGTTCCGGGAATAAAGAAATTAATCCGCGGCGCAGATATTCCTGGAACTGATCATACGCCGCGACCCAGTGAGGAGGAGCCAGTGCGCCTGCGTGAAGTCCTGAACGGATTAGTTCAGTTTCTTTTAGGCTGCGCTTCTGGGCGCTTCACTTCTTTTGTGATAGTAGTAGACAGACAGTAGTTTTGTAACTCTAGTTACTTTCAAGTTAAAATGTCCAGCTCAGATGAAGAACTCAAAGAAAGAAAGCGTCGAAGAATGTCGCTTCTGAATTATTTGAGGACAAAACATGCCACATGCTTATCACAACGAGCAGAGTTAGATTTTTCCGTCGATAAAGTTTCGAAAATGATCAAAAAAGAAACTAAAGATAAATGCATGGAAACTGCTGCTGTTTTCGCGGCATCTACGTTGGAATGCCTAGTTCGCGAGCTACTCAAGGTGGCCATTGCAAAGGCAAAACTCGAAGGAAAAGGAACAGTTACATCGCGCCACATTGCTAAGGCCATCAGATCGCATCCTGAGTTCTTGGCATTACTAGAAGGTAAACTCGAAAAGACATTAAGAGCATTGCAGAAGAATCATCCCGATCTTTTTGAGCCAAAAGGTGGCAAAAGTGACTCAAGCGACGACTCTGATGACTCGAGCTCCTGCGACAACTCTGACGACTCGAGCTCCAGCGACGACTCTATCGACTCGACCTCCTGCGACGAAGAGTGAATTCTATCGACAAGAATCGTTAGAGCGCACGTTTTTTTCAAATGTTTAAGGCATCAACAAATATGTTAACCTGATAGCAAGGGTCTGTGGTGGTGTCCAGACCTTTTAGTTTAGTATCTTTTTCGTTGCTTGTTACGGTAAGTGGTTTTAGGTATTTATGTCACTTTTTTTTGGATTTTAATGACCTGGTCACATATTTATGTCAATTTTAAACAGTTGTCCGTCTCGAAGTTGCTTAAGTTGCTAATGTAGCTAAGTTTATTTTATATACGGGTTGTACGTATCATATTTATAAACGGATAGCCAAGTGCTTGCAGTCCATATAGGCAAAGAGGCACTGCCTACCCTGATAGATACAACCACATGACGAATTGGTGAAACTAAGTAGGGTTATGTACCTACCCTGTCGCAATTACACGCCCCTGCGGATAGCCGATGGGAATGTTGGATTACTGGAGTATTGATGAAAAATAACCTTAAAAACTACAGGTTTTGCCATTATTACTCATTTTGTTTCAATTAAATACTGGCTAAAATTACATATTAAAAAAAATTGGCCAAAGGTTGATGCAATCTGATTTATAAAAATATTTTTATATTAAATTATACCTGTCATTAAGAAGAGACTTTTTATCAAAATTAATGTCCATTAGTACCTAAGTATATTAAGAATATTTACATAACCATCACGTTGTTATACCCAGAAGCGTAAAGTTTAAAATTATACATTAGGTACTTAATTATAAGACATTTATTTGTCAAGAGATCTATTTGTAATATGGTACAGAAGTTCTTAAAAAATATTTTGATCCACGCATTCGCCTTTAAAAGGCATGCAAATATAATATTACGTGTACAAGTACACGAAAACTTAATAAAACTGTAATATTTGATTTTAGTATAATTTTTACAATTTCAAACAAGTACCTACCTACTTATCTTTATTTTAATAAACACTACAATAATAATGTTATAATTATATTACATACACTACTTAATCATTAGTTAACCTACTTAATTGTGTAGAAACCCTGTGTATGAAGCCATGCTTTAAATTAAATTATTTTAGTTAAAATTTAAATAGGTACTCGCCTTGATTTTTTGTGGAATATTGTGTAACTTTGACAAAGTTTACACTCATTATGTAGCAATTTTTATGAAGTAGAGTACCTACTTCTACAGAATTCAGTTTTTAGCTTAGGTACTAGGTCCCTTTTGGTGAATCTACAATTTTCGGTGACTTGTAGTCAATATGTGTGAGTTGTTTCTTACAAACATACCTACCAATGTCTAAAACAATATACATGGTTAAATTTTAATCATTCTAGAAGCTACGATTGTAAATTGTAAATGTTACCGAAACTTGAAGGGCATAATTGATCATGCCCTTCAAGTTTCGGTTTCAGTAAATAAAAAATATCGGTGTATTGATACCAATGTTTGATCTTTAATTTCTTTTTCTTTGGTCTACAGCTTACAAATTAATTAATTATTTTTTTGTACTAAGAACAACCTTTCATTATTATGTACGTACTAATAGATACTTTGGACCTCAGAGTGGTCACGAGTTACCACTATATTTACTATAAAATTTGACTTAGATTAAAATGATTATAAAAATGTTGAATATGTACTTCAGTACCTACTGAATTTCCCCACAGAGGTATAACATACTTACCTTAAAATAGAGCCAACAAATATCCATGATAAGTATTCAGAATTGCTTGTTCGGTGGTTGTATTACGAAGCTGTTTCAAACCATAGACAAATCTATTTAATTGTTTGCAAGTCACATCAATAGTTTTCTAATTACAACTAAAAATGTTTTACTACTATCTTTACAAATGTTTTTGTAAATTAATATCGATTTAAGGGGCTTTTTTGTAAATTAATATCGATTTTGGGGGCATATTTGTAAAATTTTTGAGATTTTGTAAATGAAAACTGAATGAATTTAATTTTAAGATGATTTTTTGTTAGCCAGTCAATAGGTACTATGAAAAGTTTATACCTAGTATACGAAAATGTTCTGTTTTGCATTTTAGATAATGATACTTATTGTTGTTGTTGATGTTAGTGAATAGAGTAGACAGTAGGCGCTATATTTTATTAACTAATTAATTTATAAATTATTATTGCTCATTAGCATGTGAAACTAGTTCCTTTCTTCTTATGTAACTATTCTGTAAAATAGTAATAAGCTTATGTTAAAAATAAACCAATACAATGTTACTTCAGATACGGCTGTGACTTTTGACATTAGATACACTTTCAAAGATAACTGTCTTAATAATGTTAGGTACCTACCTACCTACATATCAGCCAAAAATTGATTTAGGTACTTATCTATTTTAAATTCGAATTTCTACTGTCTAATGATTACCTACCATTGGTTAAATATAAAAATCACGAATGGAAAATGTATTTAAAAATACTATCTTAAGATATATTTCAAAATCAAATTCAAAAGGTTGTACTTTAATAGTGTTTAAAAAAAAAGGTTGTGCGAACTTTAATATACTCAATTAAATAGCAACACTGTATTAGCAAAAAATAATATATAAATCGTGTTGTAAATGTTTAAAATATTAATATTATAATTATTACATAAATTAAATCTTGATGTTAGCAAAATGTTTTTTTATTAGACTTCTAAAAAGAGTTGAATTCAACAAGCTATAAGGTAAGAATAAACATAGTTGTCAATGATTAACAGAATTTATCCGTCTATAGCCAGATGTACACTGCATAAATGGGGTGTCTCAGATTTTTTCAAAAAATAATTATCGTTTAGGATTACGATCTTAATTGGTGTTTTAGAAACTCTGAATTAATTTAGCCAAAGAAGAAAAAATCCAGAGCGTTTTTAACTGACGAATAAAAAACGGAGGAGGTTATCAATTCGACGTGTATGTTTTTTTGTATTACTCACTTTTACAGGAGGGTTCGATTTTGATGATTTTTTCTTTGTTCGTCCCATAAAAAAACATCGTGATCCTACGTAGCTATAATAAGGAAGTCCTCATCGGTCAACAGCAAAATTGTTAATAACAACTGTAGCACTGATTATGCGTGACATTCTTATCCAAATTCCATAAAAGAGAGGAGGGAGTCAGTTTCTCTCCCTCACATAAAAAAAGGTTTTAAAATTTAAAAGTTTTATCACTAAAAATAGAAAAATAAAACACTTTTTAACAAAAAAAAATAACCGACAAAAAAGGGAACTAAAAAGTAAATAAATAATAAATGATTTTACCTCCTCCAAAAAAAAAATCCTCCCTCCTCTGACCAAGTTGGTGCGCCTGGCAAGCTAAAGTTATTACCTATAATATAATCATCAAATTCTATAACGAGCGCCCGCCAAACAGAAATCCCAACATCCACAAACACATGATTTTTAACTAATTTATCTAAAGGACTAGGTAAAACGTACATGGCTGGTGTGTGGTCTATGTGTGCAGTGAATCATACGAAAAGAAACATTTACTTACGTTGGCAGTTCGGTGTAGGTTTGTCCCACAGACCGGAGGCTAAGCAGGCAATCCTCTTGGCCCCCAACAGCTTGTACCCTCGGACACAGCTGTACTCCGCCACTGAGCCGAAGACCGAAGCGTTGTTGGTCAAAAACACGCGTCCGTTGGAGATTTGAGGTGGTTCCTCGCATTGCACCACTGAGAACAAAAAGGGGTTTTTTATGGCTGATACTTAACAATGATTTTAATGGCGGCAAGACTGGGCCTACATCGCATTTTACGGGGGTAGTGGAAAGACTGTAGGAACTAGTAGGAAAGTCTTTGCCCAGAAGTTGACACTTTAGGCAGCTTTCTACCTATAATAATAAAAATAAACTTGTTCTGGGCAACGCACCATCGTCGGATAAGATTGATGTAAAACTGGGAAGATTAAGTAAAGTTTACTTCTTCATTATTCTTCAGATATAAATAAAAATTGTGTCATTCTTAAGGTGTAAAATAGGAAGCACACAAAACGCAAGGCAGCATATGGCGGGATGTCCAAACACGGTTGGAGCGTCGCCGCCGCCGTCGTCGTTGCTGTTTTCTTCCCGCAACATTAATCATTAATCAGCAGGGACCTGTTAGCTTTTCTACAATTTTTACAACAGTAGATTCTGCATTCCTCGACAACAATTCAGGTTCCCAATTCTGTTAATTTCGAAACACTTCAATGGTGTTGATTGAATATTTTTTGAAAAAAATAATTGCTAAAACTATTCTTATGATACACTATTGGCACTCAATTGAAACTTGACTTTGAGTAATATAACTGATAGGTACAGCCGTAGCAAGCTTCCAAGGGTTCTCCGACCCATTTTTAATTATTATACTCTCAGAAGGGCTTCTGCATTTTGTAGGTATCTGTTTTCCCCATCCGAACATCCCATCCATAAGACCGGATTTATTTTGAAAAATTTAATTTACAAAAATTAATAATAAGTGTATTTACATACCTATACATTACAATATTACAACTTTTATTTAAAATCATTCGCTGTTTATGCAGTAAGTCTGTGGAACTTGCTGCATAGCGTAGGTAAGTATGTGATTCCATACAAAATAATTTATTTTCTACACCTATTGACTCATTGGCTTAGCGTTATTTATCAAACGTGATAAACGTGATTTTATCTTGCATCGTAGGTTGTATCCTGATATAATTTTAGCTATTGCGCTAAAATAAAATAATTAAAACAATTCTGTTTTTCAAGCTAAGCTATGTATTACTCATACAGTCTTGACATGAATAATAGACAAGTCGTAAACGATTCAATTACATAGTTTCCTGTACCTGAGACTTACGACCCACTTGACAAAGACACATGAGAAAGCCACTAAGCCTACTTGTGAAAAATCCATAACATTGCAGGTACTTACGTACAATCAGAAACAAAATATTCCGATCCCTTTTTTCATAATTTTCTTTAAATAAATAAATAATATAATATTACACGCACGGAAGAGTGTCAGACTTGGCTAAAATTATACGACATCCTACATATATTCACGCCTTTTGTCCATGGGGATTATTTGTTATCTATTATTGTTATTAAAATTTGATATTGAATAAATTATGGTCTACTATTTATATATTTAAAAGTAATGCTATTTAGGCACTTTCTTTAATTTGACTCCTTAGTTTCTTTCATTCTCAATGCTCAATACAAAAAGGATTACTGCATGGCATAGCACATCATTGGCAAAAATTATCATTGCACATTGCATTAATGATAATAGGTGCACAATTTGCACAGATAATGATAATAAAAACATGAGTCAGAGAGTAAGAGAAGTTCAAATTGTTTTGGAAAGCTTATTGGCTAACTTCCTTTTAATACGAAATGTGTAAATAAATAGATAGGTAGGTACGAAATGTCAGTAGTAAGTGCAGTAAATTCAAACCTGCAACGTTGCTCTATGAATATAATAATAAAAGAGCACATGTAACTTTTGTGTGTAACTGTACGTATACAATTTACTTTAGATACCTACGACAATTGTAATTGCGACTAATTGTGGCGCAGTCGCGATACGGTCGTCGCCAGTAGCAAATAATTATTATAATTATTTACAGCTCCCTATGTTATGATGGGACACCTTTCAGTTCAGTTCCCATGACTCGTAATAAGATAAGCAGAAAATATAGCGCCCACGATTGGCATTATAACTTCAGTTAGGTTAGGTTCAACATCATCATTATCAGCCTGTATTAGTCCACTGCTGAACATAGGCCTCTCCCAATGCGCGCCACTAAAATCTGCCTATAATCGCCACGGGCAAGCGGGTTGTCAATCGCAGCAGCAGATAATTATTGTTACACAGAAGGATACTGCTGCCCATCCTCCGGATCTTTCCGCTCGCTTCTTACGAAACCCGCGGGAGGGTAGGGGTGGTTCTATTCTTAGGCCGGAAACCACACGGCACCAGGTTAGGTTACATTAATCCTTACTCACCATCGCATCTCGGTGGAGGTCCATTCCATCTCTCATCGATATCACAAACGAGCCTCGACCTTCCCACCATCTCGTAGCCTGCCTTGCACGAGTATTGAACGTGGGATAGGTAGGAGACAGAACCGTTGATCAAGTCGTAGGTTCCGTAAGGGATTTCCGCTGGGTAGCCGCATTCGATTCCTGTGGGGAGGTTGATAGATTACTAGAGGCCTAAAAATTGGTAAGTAGGTAATAGCCCGCCTCATCTATCTATCTGAGAAGAAAAGTATATGTACCTACCTACTTTTTAATTTCCTGCTTCTGAGTATCCTGAGTTCGATTCTCGGTATTTTCCATCAGGAAATTTAAATGATTTAATGCACCCTTAACAAATAATCGAGGGGTTAAAGTAAAATCAGGTTTATTTTAGTCATATTATTCTTAAATCAAATTATAATAAGCGAAACTTTACAGAAATATTAGGTATTATACGTATTGAATTTCGTAATAGATTAACAATAACAATGACAAAGAAATAAATATATTTTGATTCATATCTATTGATGCCAAGTGCCAAAAAAATAGAAAAATGTATTACATCATTTTATTATTGTATACGTAATCTATTACTTATACCTAGCATGCCTGTGAAGTTTTGAGCACTAATTTGATATCAGTTACTCTCCTAGAATATTTATAATCATAGGAGATTTATTGATTATGGTATTAAACAATATTATTAGAGTTTGTCCATAGAGCTTATATTTTTGAAGAAAAAATACCTAAAATAGACTTCACTCCAACTCCTGACTATTTTCAAGTCTGATATCAATAATAATAACACACACATTGATACAAGATTGATGAAGTTTGATATCATCCGATGACAACTTCCATTGTAGACATAGATCTCCGAAGGTATTCACTAGATCTTTACCAAATTATTAGATTTTTTCCAACCAAAAAACCTTTCTAACCAGAAAAAAATCTAAGAAATCGGTTCATAGTATTATATCGGAGTTATGTCTATAATATTTAAAAAATATATACAATTGTAAACCTTCTTTTAATTAATTTGATTAAAAAACAAATATGTAACTTTTGTTCCAAATTATGTTTGCGAGGATCAGAACCTGCTACCTTCTGGATAGGTCCACTAGCCGCTCTGCCAACTGAGCTATCCACAAACCTACTCGTAGTGTCAATATTTAAATGGGCCAAAAAGAAAATGTAGACACTTACGTTTACAAACTGGTGGAAACTCGTCGTAAAAGCCAGTGTCTAGACAAGTCCTAACAGTAGGTCCAACGAGCAGATGACCATCATCACAGGAGTATTCCACGGAAGCCCCCACTTCGAAGCTGTCAGCTGCCATGGTAGAGTTGGGAGGCTGTTCCGGCCGCCCGCACGCTTTCGGTTCTGCAAGAGAAGAGAAGTAAATTGTATTGAAACTGTTTTAAAATCTACATAAAGAAAGATTGGCCATTATTACAGATCTCTACAGTGTTTGCAAATTGATCGTTTAAAAGGGTTATCACTTTTACCTCTATATTCTAATTACCCCACGAAACGGTTTTACCCGTTTTACAACAGTTTTAAATACCATGTGAGTGCGAGCTGCGAGTTAGAAATGCTGAGTTACTTTGTAACAGTCCCGTTATAATATTTATTGTCCTCTCACCCCTTTATATAATGTAATAAAATCTAGTGTTTCTACAACTTAGACTTCTTATAACTAATTGAGTTTCAAATTCAGTCGCTAACTCTAATTTAATAACCCACACTAGCATTTTCTCCTGTGCAGTTGAGACGTATAAATTTACAATGATTTCACCGTGTGGGAATCGAACAAAGCGAAGTTCAGAAGACAACGCGGTGAACAAGTGCATAACGAATGATTTCAAGAAGTAATTACAAAAGTTTAGGTAATTAATATTCGACAGTAACGTAACCATCGTCAATTGTAAATACTTGTTCAGTGTAGTCCGCATTGCCCCTTTACGTATAATAACAATGGAGAATTTATCTTGTAAAATTATTCAAAATTCAAAACATAAAATATAAATTAAAAATGGATTCGCAAGAGCCATTTGCTGAGTACACAATTCGCGTAGATAGGTCTCTAATGCCCCCATGTTTATGAGTAATTCATCAACCGGGAGTTAAACAGTCACATATTCGCAAGAGCAACATACAAAAACAGAGCTAAGCCACTGCTAGTGTAATACAATTTTGTCTAACAAACATCCTCATAAGCAGCCTTCAACCAAAATTGAAAAATCAAAGAGCAAATGCCAAAACTGCAATCTAAAATGGACTTACGGTGTTGACAGATATAGTTCAGTCTTGATTGGCAGTCAGTATCAGCCCAGAGCCATCCTTTGCTGCCGTCGAAGCGAGCGCACCCTTCACCTCCCCCAGGAGCGTTCCAGAAGGATACGGTGACATCATTGCCGTTCACCCACTTCCAGTTGGCTGCATCTTGAGGATCTCGAACAGCTCCCATCCAGTACTGACTGCTGCTGTCGCTCCTGGGAACGAAAATGCTTGATTGAAGATGATAATTGGTTTAAGGCTAACTGGACGATCATTCTTAGGATAGATGGAACACATTTCTATACTTCGCTATGTTTCATTGTTGTTTCTTCTCCTAGTGTGCGTTTCATACACAAATTTCATTCAGCAATAGCATTATTTCATGTTCTCTGGATAGGATAAATTGTATTGGCAATAATATGGTTCTCATAAAAAAATGTTCCGATATGAAATGTCATAGGACAAGCTTTTCTGCATAATAATATTATTTGTTATCTTAATTGGTCATTACATTACTAACTAAATGAGGTCCAAAATAAACAAAATTGAAGTGTCTACCATGAAAACCTTCACCTTCACCATGAAAACCCCGAAAGCTCTACCTCTTCATAAACTAATAAAGTTACGTTGCCGAAACCAGCGTATTTTTCTGTTTTCGAATCTGCTGATTTTATTTAAAATAATTAATACTTAATAAGATGTAAACACTAAATAGTGAGAATTACTGTAAATTTTAAAAGTTAGTCGGAATAACCCCGTTACCTGAAGTAAGTACCTACACCGACACACTACATCGACACGCTAAGAAGAAGAAGTACCTACACCAAATATTTTTGACCATAAGCGATCACTTTAAATTTAATTATTGTAATGTGCTCTAGGATAGCCTCAGTCGGTCTAGGTCTTACTTTTTCTTAGTAAGTATTACGAAGGAAAGCATCTTCGTGATCAACACTGTTATCATCTCACAACATCACAATAAAAACTAAATAAAAATAACAACAACAAAACATTTCACTTACAACAACCTTTATTTCAATGTCATGTGTTAAATATCTTAACTTTCGCAGCAATAGATATGTAATAAGAATATAAACATGAAAATATTATCGCCAGCAAAACTATAGTACCTAGAAGATTCAGATTAGATCATTGTATTAGATTCAGTTAAAATAAATTTGATTCACGGGCATTTTGCAAATAGAACTGTAGCTTACACGGCATACCTTCCACGTTTATTTACCTAATACCTATATGAATATGAAATGAAGTAGATATCTGTAAAATGGGGCAATTTGAAAATCCAATAAATTTATCTGTTCACACTGAATTCCAAGTAAGTACCTAGATTAGGTAGTAGTACTTCAATAAATAAGCAAAAATAAAACTGCCAGAAAACATCAACATAGGGTATCGTTAAAATTATGCATTTATCTCACAAAGACCAGACAAATTGAATGGATGCCCCTCGAAAGGTAATACGGCTTTTATCACAAATTGCGCGGCGCCGCCGGCCGTCTGGTTCTCCCCATCAGACGGGTATCGAAATACTAATTGAAAGGTATTAAACCCCATACTCCCGGTTCCTAAGCTACCGTGCTCCCGAGCCTCCAGCCACCCTGTCTGCATTCCGGATAAAAGCATCAAATTGTGAGGGGGACCGTCGCCGTCGGACAGGTGAGAACAACCTTTTAATATACCATCTATTAATATTCTTTGATTTCTTTATGATGTTGTTATATCAGTAAGCCGGAGCTAACCCGGAGAAAAACCAGGCTATAAATTAGCTTAAAATGAACTAAGTATGTATCACCCGTATCAAATAAATGAATCAAACGAAGAGCAATTCTGAAGGAAAGCAGAAACAAGTTTGACACCTTTAAATAATGGGTAATAATCAGCCTTTCACCATCGTATAATTTCAGCATGATTGTGCCAATAGAAATATTCCAATATCTTTGATTGTGCCTAACCTCAAGTCCTGCCTTAGGTTTCCAACCCCTGCTTTAGTTGTTGTTGTGTACCTATAACGGAGCTGTCTGACATTGATTGGAATTGAGTGGACATGCGACGATGGGGTCCGCCATCAGTCACCGTGCGTACTAATTGCGCTCACATAGACATGCAGACAATCAACTTACACACACATTGACGGTTACAGAATTAATTACTCGGTACTACCTACGTTTGTTTGGTTATCTGGTCAGCATTACGCTGTATTGGCTAAGCCACTATAACATTGCACTTTTTCTTATCAAAAGATAAGGTTGATGAACAACCTGGTGTCAGAGTTTAAACCCTCGTAGGCCTCTGACATGGCTTTACATACCATGTAAAATCTCTAAGATGTCCTGGTTTCATCACGATGTTTTGCCTCACCGTTTTAGTAACTGATAATTAATTTATAATACGCACATAACTTACGAAAAGTCAGAGTTCAGGTCTTGAGATTGAACTCGAGCACTGACTTGTCAGTCCACGGTCATACTAGGCTATCAGTGCTAACATTGAACTGAAAAATTGGGATCTTTTACGGACAAAGGTTGAGACATTTATAAAATAGTAATGTCTTCTCTCTTCTTGGTCAATATCAGCTACTCAAATAAATATAATTAACTAACATTGTTAACGTTAGAATATATTTTCTTTTCATCACAGAGCGAATATTTTTTTTACTAAATAATAATTTGGGTAGGTACTTCTACTTACCCTTTTTTTTTCCCCCGACGTAAAAAGAGAGGTGTTATAAGGTTGACGGTGTCTGTTTGTCTGTATGTCTGTCTATCACAGTTACCAAACAGATGAACCATTGGACTCCGTTTGAGATGGAAACTATTTATTTATTTATCTAGTCGCACAATCCCGAAATAAACCCGTCAGTAAAGCCATAATAATGTATCTCTACGTTCAGCATACCTACATCGAAGTGTGGATTGGAAGGTAATGTTACTTTAACCGGTTAATCTATACATCAAATCAATATTCTGCACATTATCGGCTTTGAAAAATCAGCTACAATTTAACAATTAATATATAAAAAATCCAGCTTTGTCTGCAAATTTTTATAAAATATAGAATAAAATGATTACATTTCTAATTCATTTAATAATTTAAACATTACTAAACTTAATTATAATTTTAAAACATACTTAGAAATAAACAAAAAAAATAGGTACTTAATTAAGAATTTAGAAATATGTTATGACTGGTCACTTTTCGCATGTTATCATTTTGATTTCAAAGCGAGAGGGTCATCGATATGCAAAGAGTTAACATATGGTAACTTACCTAATAGGTAGGTAAGCGTTCTCGCAGACACATAGGCTGTACATACGGATCAAAGCTGGGGATGTTATTGATTTTCAAGGGGTTGCACCCTACCTAGACGGCTCTTGCACAGACTAAAATAAAATCATTGCGTATAAAATAAATCGACGAATTGTATTGAAAGGTTCCAGTGCTGCATGTAGGTATTTTGAAAACAGACTCCTTTTTACCCGACTGCCAGGAAGGGTTATGTTTTTAATAACGTTTGGTTGTTTGCTTTTTTAATTTTCGAACTTAACGGTAGACTGGATGATTCTAAAATTAAAATATTATCATGTTACAGTAGATTGTTTTGAATTCAAGTTTGCGTTCGATGTTCTCCGTTATAATTTTCGATCCGAAACATCGAAGTTCGATTATGAGCCCTAATTAAATGTTCTGTGGTAGGACCCCTAATCGGACTATTAGTATTCAATGAGATGAGCACACACTTGAGATTGGTCGCTGTGCCTGAAGTGCGGTCAAGAGGACATTATTATTATGATTAAATTAAAAGCAAGAGCTTTCCTATTTCCCACGCGATATAACTTGGTAGTTTGAGGCAACTAA
Organism: Protodeltote pygarga; assembly: GCA_936450705.2. NCBI lineage: Eukaryota > Metazoa > Arthropoda > Insecta > Lepidoptera > Noctuidae > Protodeltote > Protodeltote pygarga. The sequence continues at coordinate 19,826,166 of OW388248.2, forward strand.
CGCTTAGTTCAGATACTCCTACTACCGTTAGCGCTCACGCACAGTGAGTGAGCACATGGCCTATAATCAGCTGCGGTATCGTCACTTCCTCACATGTGGGTAATGAATTCTTGGACCGAAGTTAGTGAAGCGTACGTCTCTTATTAATATGATTGTCAGAATGATGGCAGTTGTGTTGTTGATGTTGCAAGGTATTACGTCAATTGTATTTTCAAAAGAAAAGTTTTTCTTGTTGTCTCGATTTGTTGGCTTAGTGGTGGCAATCTTTATGTTCTTTTCAAGGCATGCAGCAAGTGACATTTTATTTTTTAAAAAGGCGCCTCTAACATTTTGCAACTTTGTAAGTCAAATGTTAGAGGTACCTTCGGCAGCTGATGAAGTTCTTAGAGCACGGAGTCTAGGTCCTATCACATAGGACTTATAACTTAACTAGCGAAATGTGAGTGTACTATACACCACTGTCTATCCCTCTGGTGTCCGACGTGGTGGTGGTGATATGTAAATTAATAACAGTTATCGTTAAAGATACAACTATTCGTTAGCATACTAACATCAACAATTACTAGTAAGTATTTAATTATTTTAATCTGGTTTAAGACTCTTGTCCTCGCTTTCTGGAAAGCCCCTGTTTCGTATACTTAGTATTACGCCCAGCCATTTGCCAATGACCATTATTAGGTAAATTATGGAGAGCTGTCGACTCTAAAACAGGGGGGTGTAGCCGACTGGAATGGAACACGTTGTTTGAGAGAAAGTTAAGACATTCTAGAGACACAACTTGAAACGCTTGAGTAAGAGCTGGTACTTGTGTATGTGTACTTGTGTCAAATAATTCACACGTTAAAACCAACCGGAACCAATATTTGCAGCTTTATGAATATTGGCTAAAGAAACTTTGTCTTATGCTTACACAAAGTTAACGTGACGGACCACCCGGAAGAAGCTCCGAATTCCGATAGGTCGACAAGACAGTAGTTCATGAATTGTCTTCAGAAGCCTCAATTTATAATCCTGATTTGTTATATCTCTGAGAGAAGAATAGAATAAATCTATCAAAATCAAAATCAAAATATTTTTATTCTTGTAGACCATTTTAGGCACTTATGAATAGTCATAATTCTAATATTATTATAGGAGTGACTCTAGTTGCCAGTTCCAAGGGCAGCCTACCCCTCATGGAGAAGAATCTGGCAAGAAACTCCATGGTTGCTCTTTTAAATAATGGCTTACAATATTTTTGGATACATTGTTCTGAGATGTTATGTGAGTCGACTAAACATAGGTACGCGCCTTAAATAATATACTTTTGATAAAATCTGTCTAATGGCATGCAAATCTGTAGACGTGTGGTACATTTTTAGCAAAAGTTAAGTAGGAACTAAAACTTAACACAACAAAATTATACTAGGATTCGGAAAGAACACAATGTATATAAACTAGTTATTTGTTTACGGGAATCGGGGCTTTCTTTAAAAATTAATTACCTATTTAGAATATTTTTTATTATTATATCTAATATTAAGGTCGATCGTGTCGTATACGCGCAGAAGGAGAATAACTTTACTTCCTTATAGCTGCTATACCTACCTACGCCAATTAAGAAACATCACAGGAGGCGAGCGGTCTTGGCGAAAAATCACAAGGAATCACAATCCAGCTAAAATTCTTAAAGCAAATAAATACTTTACTAGTCAATCATACATTCAGGCTCGTCATAATAAAGAGAGACTCAGCTATATTGTGAGAGTACTCAACAGGTTGTCACAAAATATACCGCTTTATGTAAAAGCTACGCAATGCACGCAAGCACTGTCACAATGACAGATGAAAATTACAAAGTATGTTGAGTCCCGGTCACATACAAGGTGAAACTCTTCTAATTTATAATTAAGTCTTTAAAAACTTGTAGCTATAGGTACACCTATTTTCGTATAGTTTTATAGTCATTTATCTAAACGAGTATCACAGATAGTGTAGTGTTAAGTAGTATTTAATTTGATGACGATTTTTTATTAATTTTTGTATACTTTTAGATATTGCTGTAATCAACACATCTACACGTAGGTATTTTGCTAAAAGGTTTTACCAAATATGGAATGAGTTGTCTTAAAAACGATTAACTTCGAGCCGAATTTGAACTGCGATGATTTATCAGTCTTTCGAGATTTCGCTTATTTTCGCGTGTATTGACTTAAAAAAAATCGAAAATACGTTTTTTGGCATGGAGCAACGCGTCGCGTAATGTTTTGCGGTAAGGGCAACGCGGCCCAAAGGCCGGATGCCACCTGCCCCGGAATTTTATAAACCGGCCTGCGAAGCCAGATAGAAAAGAAAATTTTCGATACTCTTCGATAAGAAAGTGAGGGTTAACCCTCAACTTTTTAAAAGTGGTCCGCACCTGGTCTAGAGCAACCACAAACCTTTCCCGTTATTTAAAATTGATGTTAAACTCAAACCGTACCATTAACGTGTAACGTTCAACATACGAACCGTGTCGGATCGGACCGGCCGCGGCGTGGACGGGGTACAACCCGTTGTCTTAAATATACTTGTTTATTTACCTACCGTTATGTGCCTCCGAGTCTAATGGACTTCTGCGGCCCTGTGCTTGCTGGACAAATTATACCCAAAGAGATTGTGACGGGAATAAATGTACACATTTGCTAAGATGATCAGATCTGTGTTTTTAGCTGGAGTTGTAATGTCAAACAAATGACAGATCAAGAGAAAGGGTTTAAAACTCTGGTATTTTTAAATGTGCAAAAATAGGTGCATTCTTTATTCCGTCTCTAATAGTAGGTACCTACGATGGGAAGGAAATCCGACACGACCGAAGAGAGGACAGGCACAGAGTACATTAATAATATTTATTTTACTTATGAAAAGTAGACGTGCGTGCATTTTAGGTTCAAACCTGAAATTCTCACTTGCCAGTCAACGGTCTTAACTGCAAAAGTTAGTAGGTGAAACCGAGTGCTAGTTATATTCGGTTTTATTATCAGTTAGCCGCGTACATGGCCGAGTTGATCGGTTCAGAATTACACACTACAATTTAATGTAGCCACGGTAACATACATGTTTTTTTTAAATGCTCGGAAAACAAGACAAAAATCAAGAAAGCGCGAGGATCCTATTACTTCGAAGTACACCGATATTTTGAGTAAACAATATGAGATATATGAGACCAGGATCCAATTGTGTATTAAAATATATATAACACGATGTCTGCACTCTAAACTTGAAGCAAAATATTTTATGTACGACTTCTTACGTTGTCTAGCTGTCTATTTTAGCAATAATATTATGATTTATCACTACTACGGGCTGAACAATGCAGTGACCATTATCTTAACGAAAAACAAAGTTATAGGTAGTTTTTCTGTAGTCGGGTTTTGACAGTTTTTCATTTCTATTTGACACTTTTGGTGCCTTTATTCATGTTAGGTATTTGGATGTAACATTTGGTAGTAAAAAATGAAAAAGACGGATGAAAAAAGATTGCATGTAACAGAGATGAGAATGTTGAGATGGATGTGTGGAGTGACAAGAAGGGATAAAGTAAGAAATGAGTATATTAGGGGAAGTTTAAAAGTGGCGCCAGTAACAGATAAGTTGAAAGGAAATCGTTTGTCTTGGTATGAGTATGAGTCATGTGATGAGGAGGGATGAAACACATGTGTCTAAAAAGGTGATGAATATAAGTGTTGATGGATGGAAGGGGAGAGGGAGACTAAAGAAAAGATGGATGGAGTGTGTAAGCACTGATATGAATGAAAAAGGAGTAAATGCTCAGATGACGGCTGATAGAGAGGAATGGAAGAAGAAGACATTTTGCGCCGACCCCAAGTAATATGGGACCAGGGCAGGCGAAAGAAGATTTGGTAGTAAAAAATGGTAGCCTATGGGTCGTATTACAGAATTAGAACTCAGGGCTGAAGCATTACTTGTAATAATTTTTTGTTTAAAAAACTTGTAGCATTTAAAAGTTTAAAGTACTAAGTACCTAGTAGTAACTAGGAGCAATTAATATATTGCTTATGAATCAATATAATAGCCGTATCGATACGGATATGATATGCATACCGATTGTAGCATACTCATCTGAATTTCATGAGGAATTCATCAAAAAGGATAAGTAAATAGTAAATCTAATAATTAAGCTCTATAAGCGCTATAGAGCGCAATATACTTACAGTTAGTAGCAAAGAATGATTTAGGTCTATGATCGCGGACACGAGCAGTGCACCACTTTGCGATCAAAATGCTTTGAACGATGCTACGTGCGTAGGGACGGCTAGCGCTCAGTTTGAACACCGCCCGGGTGCAAGCGATTATAACCTTAAGAGTGGTGCACCTGCTTTGTCCACGATAGAACACCTGACTCGCAACATTGAAATTAAGTAGTTCGCAGGAAACGTCAGAGTTCTGATAGGAACCATGTTTCCGTGCCCGGAAGCTGATAGTTCAGCTGTACTGCATACAGTTATTACAATACATATTCTATTAACTGTTTATAATTCCTTCTAGCTGCCGCTTGTCAGTTTTGCTTGTCATTCAAAACATAAATAGAAAATGTTTACTATAAGGAACATAAAACATAGACTCACGCCTGTATTCCCCAGAGGTGGTAGGCAGAGGTTACGCAGTACCTACACCCACGTTTCGCCGTGTTATAAGTCTCATGGGATAGGGGCCGAGCCTTGCCATTAACCGAGCACAATTCTAGAATCCGTGCTACTACTGAGAATTTCCTAATGGAAAAACCCTATAACACTTTGCCCGACCCTGAGATCGATCCCAGCACCTCGTGCTCAGCAGTCGCGCTTGCTACAACTAGACAGATGAGGCAGTCACAATAAAATAGCAGGAACATTAGAATTTTTCAAGTTTCGTGGGAACAGTTACAGATATTTAATTTCACAATGCGCAAACACGTAAAACGAAACATTGTCTAAATATCACACAATATTACAGTGATACCCTGCAGGAATCGAACGGGCAACGCAAAATGCAGAAGGCGGATCACTTAATCGTTGTTATCGATTGTGTCCCTAAAATTATTATTATTTAATAAGTAGTTGGTAAATAAAAAATATGGCGGTCTTAATATATTATGTATTCCTATATACCAATGCATATGCATATTAGGTGACAATGCAATATTATGATGACATGGAGCTGTTCTGTTACTGAGGCTGGAAGGCCATAGGAACTCCGCAGTAAAACGACATAACCCCATCGAATTTGGGCTTGTGTGATTCGTATGGATGAGTACTTTGATCCCTTATGGTAACCAGGGTTTGATGCTGGAGTAGCGATATACCATCGGTTCGCACAGCCTAAAAGCCTAAAGCCTTGTCTTAGGCTTCAACAGTGCGCAAAATTACTGTAGATCATGCTGTTATTTATCTTGGTTCCAAATTGTTTGTTGTGGGTCAAGCTTACGTAGATTGAAGCCGAAATAGATCTTTAACAGGTCTAGAAATCAAATCTGTAGCAGTTGACTTCGAAAACAACCTGTAATGCCGACGCATTAAACGAAATGGATGAAATGAGAAACATTACAAATAAGTAACCAGTAATTAAAAACTAATTTTAACATTTTTTACAAAAACATATAAAATCCTACTAATAAAATAGATGTAAGTACTCGTACGTTACATCTATTATAAAATACATAACACAACAGGTTCTACGAATTATTATGAGCTACATAAGGTAAACACGCTGCTACGAACTACGCCGTAGTAAATCCCGCATCATAAAATACTAAAAAGTTTTAAAATTTAAAGAATTTTTTTTTTATTACAAGCTTAAAACAAACTAAGAAGTAGAAAATAATTCAAGTCAGATAATTGAAATATAATAACATAGGTACATAATCTTTAACTATCATTACACACGTACCACGCGGCCGTAGTTGCAGCCGTGCCACGCGGCGTGATCACGGGGCCATTTCGCGGCGCGGCGGCGTGATCACGTGGCCATTTCGCGGTAGCGTGGTGTTTCGTGGCGTGGTTAGCGATCGTAAATATTATTATTTAACACGCTTTTTGTAACACGTTTCATTAAATTGTGATGAAAATTCATGAAAAGATTTAATGCGTGGTATAAAGTTTTAGGGTTTATTAATGTTTTGGTAGGACGTACTTACTTACGTCATGAGATTATTTTGACGTAGTCGAAGAAAGTTAAAGATCGTTAATGGTAGGTATATTTCATATCAGATTTAAATTATTTTTAACTTTTTAGTTCGTTTTATTGACAAGTAATAATAAAAGCTTGTTTTTAAAAGAGTTGCTTTTCTTTAAATTAATATTTATCTTCATGTTCTGACTCTGGCTGACGGCATTCCATGATATATTTAGTATTCATTGATCAAACCTTGAAAAAAATCAAAATTTGTTTTTCCAATTATGAATTACGTATGACGCCTAAAGCCGTTAATTATAATAATTTGGTACTGTCCTTTTACGCAACATCAAAGAACATTTTCAGTTTAAATTAGGATCCAATTATTTCACAAAGAAACGTACCAAAAGAGGACTGACCAGAGCAGCTTGCTAATATTCAACTGTTATCTAAAATATGTCGTGAAATTGTGTCGGAACATTAGGCAGTGCGTAGATGAATCTAGAAACAAATACTATGTACTCGCACAGTAAATATAATAATAATATAATTGAAAAAAGAGCTAATCTGAATCGTATATCGGATCCGTGCGTAGAACTAGACCGTTTTTATTATTATTTGTGCATAGTTTGTGTACTATTTTATTAATTGTGTATAGTGTGTATTATAAAGTGAAACCTGTGGATCCCTTTTTAAGAATATTGCGCGCACGGAGGAGTATAAAACTTGGCATAGTAAAAGTTTATAATTTATGGAGAAGAAGTGCAGAAAGCTAAAATTTATAAAAGAAATAAAATAAAATACTGTCGAATTCCGATCACTGACTGGAACACTAGTATCTACTAATAGTCCAGTCAGTGGTCGGAACTCGACTAGAATTTTTTCGTTTAAAGCTAGTATGTATTACCGTTTTACGGTAGGACAAAAACTTGGTTTTTTCGCTTAACTAACACATATTCTAGATTTAGGATAGACAGATTATAAGTTTTACATAAAACATAAACATAAAATATGTAACATATAACATAAAATCCGCAGATTCGCCAGCAAAACAAAACAAAAACGACTTACCGATGCCTTCTCCAGAGCTCCCAGCTGATGAACCCTTGAAGTGCTGGGTTGCTCTCATCGACCAGCGTGCCGCCTCTGGACCGGCAGAACCCGAGCGCATCCCGGAACGAAGCCGGCTGCCGGTCGTAGAATATGTAACACTTCCCGTTGTAAGTCGCTGTACTGCCGGGTGGCTGATCTCTGAATTGCGGACACCGTTCAATCGGGAGCGCCTGATCCGTATACACAAAAGCCTCGCAGATTGATAGCTGGCTCGGCGAAGAAGCTTCGAGATGCACGCTGACGAAAGCCCCAGGCATTGGAGGGTTGCAGGGCAAGAAAAGAGGCTGTCCCTCCTCGATGTAGCCGGTGAAGCGGTTGCAGATGGGGTTGGTGCCGAGGTCGGGCCGGTTGTTGCCCACTCGGACCACGATCACTGCTGGCTTGTTCGCACCTATAAGTGTAGAGTGACTTTAGTTTTGGCAGTTAGAAGGTGTTTGAGTAAAATTTCATAAGCTCTATAATTTAAGTTCTAAATGGCTGGACATAAACAAATAAGAAGAGGTCGTATTTGCTATTCATCGACCACAGAATCTTATGGTATTATGTTATTCCACAAATCATCAAATCAATAAAACTTTAAAATAATCCATTACCAATCTTTCAGTGCGAGCTAGAGCAGATTTTGCAACACCACAATATGCAACAAGTAAGCAAAACGCGTGCATCTCGTTGCATAAAAGTATGCAATACACGTTTGAAAATAGGTTGATTTCAACATTTGAATTTTGTTCAACATTTGGTTTTTGGTAATACGTTATTTTCCTTATTCGGTGCCTTACGTTAGATAATAATAATGTTGAAATTTAAAAATAAGTTACGTTTCAGGTGACGGCACCCCATACAAAGTCTATAAAGATATTATCAGCAGAGTGATCTGATAAAATGACACTTGTTTATATTTAAAATCCTCGACATTAATAAAAAAAAAATTCAGTGACTTTGTACTTTACAATTCCTAGTACACCTATATGACAGATCTTAATAGGTACACATAAATGATCTTACAAAAGTACATGTAGAAAGGATTGAGTTTTTATTACAAGTACCCACCAAGTACTCAAGAAGTTACTTGGTACGACATTACCTAAGTCATAAAATCTTAAGTTCCTATATAAATGGCAGCTTACTATGCGGTCTTACGCTTTCTAGCAATGATTTAATATAAGACGACCCTTCGCAGTATCATTACAGTCGACAGTCGCCGGCGCAACAAGCCGCAAGTGAAAGTTGAACAAAATTGTAGGAAAGTCACTTACACAGATATTGCCATGTCAATTTGACAATAAAGTAGCAATTTTGAACTTGAATAACTTATGTTTATATTGTTGTACATTTATGAATATATTTTTTTATAGATTACCTACTTATTATGATTTGATGATGAAGCAAATGTCAATACTTTGCAAGTGATTTCTGTTGAAATTCGGGTCAGTTATCACTTCAAATATATGTTGTAATATGAATTTAAATATATACATATAAGATTGTAACATAATGCCTCTGGCAGTAAAAATAGAAATGTTTTTTCCTCAAAACTTGTAATAGGCAAACTCATTATAAGTTTATATTATAAGATCATTATAAGATCTTCTCTTGAATCGGGTAAGGTTTACTTCCTGATCAATCAATTTATTATATCAATAAGGTAGCAACTAGACATACAGCCTGATTGTAAAACATTAGGTACTATCGTGGACAAAGCCGGTGCACCACTCTTAAGGTTAGAATCGCTTGTACCTGACGTCCGAACGTAGCACTAGCCCGGTCTATGCGCGTAGCATCATTTAAAGCATTTTGATCGCAAAGTGGTGCACCGTTCGTGTCCGCGATAGTACCTACTGCAACAACAGTGGGCATAAGCGCGCCTTTTATCCATATTTTATCTATTTTGACTATTACTTGGTAGAGACAACATCTATAAACGTCTGACGCGTGTGTGCACCTATATAAAATAATCATTTTGACTGCCACGCGGCGCTTAATTGCATGTGTTGCGTCTTGCAGCGCAATAGAGATACGTTATATGAATTTGCCCATTTATGTTAAACGGCAAATGACGTTCCGTCAAAAAAATAGGACGCCTCATGACGTTACGTCATTCCTAAATATATGTTTAAGAGACATGACGTTGCTTAAAATAAAGGTTGTAAGGTTCAAAGCTTTGTTGCTAATTAATAGGGCCCGGAAAAATATGTATTAAAAAATTAAAAATATGTACATATAATATGGACGAAAAAATGTAAAATATGGAAAAATATGGAGTAAAAATGTAAAATATGGAATAAATATGGAGTAAAAAATAACAGTAGGTACCTTTAAAGGGAGGTACTTTACCTTTTTCATTGCCTTTTTGCATTAAAGACATTGAAATGAGTAAAGTATGTACACATACACATAAGTACATTAAAAAAATTATAAAAAGATGTTGAACTATTTATGTAATACAAATAAAAAAATAAGTTTTATTCAAGACTAGGAATCATTTATTTGCTTTGCATTTATCAACTTCCACTACATCAGCCACTACACTACACTACATGGTTGCAGTAGACAATCAAGTGCTTTTTTTAAATTATCAAAATTTAATCTGACGATTTGGTCTAAATATTTATTGATTTATTTATTTATTGCATACATGTGGTATAGCTTTATATTGGCTGAAAAATCTTTCCACGTGACATGACGTAATGAGAGCATACATAATGTGGAATGAACTTAGAATCAAAAATCAAAATATGACGAATAAAACGCGAGAGAAATAAAATACGTGCGGCTGGTCATGGTGGCGAGAATGCAAACACGTAAAATTATATCAATTTTTGTGAACTAGCTCTTGTTCTATGATATAAAAATGGAAAATATGGAGGATTGTGAAATATTTTTGTAAAATATGGACTTAACCTTGAAATACCTTAAAATATGGAAAAATATGGAAAATAAAAATTAGTTTTTCACATTGTAAATATGATAATCGATGTAGAGAACACATTCTAGACCGAAAATCGTGTAAATTAAAAATATGTATTTACATATTAATCCGGGCCCTACTAATTAATGTCAGATGGCTTAATCACTTAATTTCTTACGTAAAAATAATAAAAGGGTAATTTGTCGTGATTTTTAGAAAGCGACACGCAACGCTACCTAAAAATAAACTGTTGGTTTTCTAATCTCAATTATTGAAACTAATGTCCGTCACTATATTTGACACAACTTACCAACTAAGTTATCTTATTTCTAATACTCGTAATACAAGCAATATGGACTGGCTTTCTGAATAACTGTAAACATAATACATATATACACACTGTTCTGTTGTGTTAACCTGCCAAATTTTAGGAGGTTATATGGTTCATGAAACTGAACAGCTTTCCCCAAGGAACATAGGTCGAAATCTGAAAATGAAAATTTAACTTTCATAGAAAAGTAACGTGACGTGACTTTGTATGAAAAGTCATTTTTTTATTTTCAGATTTCGTCCTAATATAACAACAGATAAACAGACCGACCGACAACAGGGTGAATTTACATGAAAACAGGTTCTGGGTACTATAAGTTTTAAGGTCCCAAAATTACTGAAAAGTTCCAACCAATATTAGAAAAATAATGAAATTTAAGAAAATTAAGTGTTTCGGTCTAATTCAGATCATGGCAATATTTAGATATTTGACCACTAGGGAGAGTAGAAACAGTCAAACAGACCTTTCAAACAATCAGTGTAAGTACATTGATAACCTCTTCCATTTTTCAAGTCAGTTATAAATTAAACAGAACTTTATTTTAAAACTTTTAAACAGGCCCGAACCTGGGATAATTCTAATCTAATAATATATAATCGTCGTGCGTGAAGTTACTGTTTCACGCACGACGATTCGTACGTTAGTAAACTACTGGTTAGCTGCTCCTGCAACTAGTAATTTACCATCTGCAACATACAAATATTAAACACAAGGCTATCACTTGTTTAAGAAGATGAAGAGATTATCTAAACGTCCTTTTGATTGCCGGAGTTCCGTGCGAATCGGAAGTGCATTGTCTGAGCTTACAATGTCCGCAATTCATTATTATGGTAAATAAATCATTGCCTTCCTGGGTGGGTTATCTGCCTTATGCCTACTCATTACTCAGTCTAAGGTATCTGAACTCTAGTACAGATTGATACTTTCTGGTTTTAGTCAAAGTGACGGTTGGGTAAATGTGCATATCCACAGCAGAGCATTTAGTTTCTTGTCATGAAAAATTATTTTATTTACTTCGCCAAATAAATTTGATCAAACCAATATAGCTGAAAGAATATGTATGTACCGTTTTGAGTGCCAGAGTGTTCTATAGAAGACTAAAAAATTGTGCCCCACATGTCTCCATTATTTGTCTTCTATGAAGACTATGTTGCTCAAAAGGTAAAGGGCCCTTGTTTGTTAGAATACTGCCATTTAAAGGAATTTCAATACGGGTACCTATTGTGTAATCATAGTTTTATAACCTGACTTTTTATAGACTGCAGTCTCCGTGGTCGCATGGTACCTACCTCAGGTGTCACTCACAAAATATTTTATAAAAGAATAACGTTTTAAAAAAGAAACGTCAGTATTTAAATAAAACTTTATTTTCAGTTTTAAAAGTTAAATCAATAAGGTTTTGGATTTTTCTAGTGAACCCTTAAATGACAACTCGTCTGTCCCAATTTGTATAAAAAACTCATAGCAAAAATTTGGTGCAAACCGAGTAGCAATGCGCGCATCTATTTTTACTGCCACCAGGTTGTAATAATAATTGGTATTGAGTACATTAATAGGATTGAAATTGAAGTTTTATTGTTTTATTTTATTTTATTTTATTGTTTGATTAAAATAGAAGCATACACTCCTAAGTATGCCTGGTCTTTTTTGGGTTTCGTTCTCTGAGATACAAACAGGAACTTATAATTAACACCCCCATCGGCCCGTCTGTTCGTCTGTCTGTCATCTCATCAGGCTACATATTTTAACCGCAACAGGTAGGTTATAACCAGTTAATTTTGGCTGACTACGTGATACCGTTGCCACTTTCTTGACAAAGAAAAAAAAGTACGTAATATTATATTATCAGTGCTGTGAAGGCGTGACGTTTATTAGATGCTGTGAAAGTGGATAGCATGATAGTTGTCATCTTGAGAAGGTTCAATTGAGAGAAAGCTAGGACAATGGTTTAGATGAGATACTAAGTTTCATTGTGGGATGACTACCTCACACATTTTGTAAGAAGTAATCTAGCACATATTGTAGATGAGAGTATAACAATACCCTGTTATAGGATAATATATCTAAAAGGTAATCAATTAGGAGGCGTGGTTATGTGGCCATAGTTCCTATAGGGACTTTCTAAAACGTTATCACAAAAAATTTGATCACTTTACCACAATGTAATTTATTCTTAATGAATTAAAGTCGAATTTCGATCACTCCGGATCACTAGTACCTACCTTAATTTCACTATAAATAATTGAGACATGTTTACTTTACGTCTCACTGAGCTTTATATACGCCCAAAATAATAGAGACATGTTTATTTTACGTCTCATTGAAACTGTCAGTACCGTAAATTCGTACTGACTCTATGATTTTGTAAATCACGCAAATATATGTAGAGTGCCTAGAACGCGTTAGCAACTAGACCCCTTGCATTTCCGTGATAATGACAGTGTAAAATTGTAGGCTCGTAGGGGCTTTGTATCATGTGCAATATACTTACTTACCTACTTATTATATTCAAAGTGTGCTACATCACTGATAGCCTAGTGGTACGACCGTCGACTGACAAGTCAGTGGTCCCCAGTTCGACCCCAAGGCGCACACCTCTGACTTTTCGTAAGTTATGTGCGTATTATAAATTAATTATCAGTTGCTAAAACGGTGAGGGAAAACATCGTGATGAAACCAGCACACCTGCGAGATTTTTCAATGGCCTACGGGCAGTTTAAACTCTGACACCAGGTTGTTCATCAACCATACGATAAGAAGAAGAAGTGTGCTACATAAAACAATACCCAGCTTTCCACAACACATTAATTAATACCTATAAAACAAAGTGTCCAGTCAAATAGATTTCTATCTAAGTTCTTCGTAGTAGTGTATAAACTTAGGCATACTTATATCGCTATCTATCACAGATGGTCGATTATGTTTGTTTAACACCTGGCCACGGTGGCTGCACAAGGGGGTCAGTAGACATGTCTTCATGAACGTTCACGAGTGTGTACTGTAGTCACTTGTTACTCATTCGTTTATTGAAGTAACGCCACATCAGATTAGATGCTGCATTGATTGATACTATTTATAAAGTTTTCCGTTTAACGTTAGTTATGCAAATATTAAATATATAGGTATAACATTTTTTTATATTATATTTTAAATATTTTAAAATATATTTTAAAGAGATTCTATACCCACAGTCAAACCGATTACACGGTTTTGTGGGACAATGTATATAGTTACTGTACATTGTACAATCTATTGTTTCATAAATACTCGTAGGTAAATAGTTATAATTTGTTAAGAAGAGCTATAGAAATTAAATGGTTATAATATAACACAAATTATAGAATTTTCTGCCGACAAACTGTAGGATAATGATTAGGTGAACTTCTTTGATTAAATAAACAAATGACTATCTTTGTCAAAAAGATTATCATCAAACAAATTAATTTGGTTGACATGAGTTGCCCTGGCTGACCTGGAAGTCTTTAAATAGACTCCGGACCCAGGTTGGCCGAGGAAAGAAAACCTGCTCAGGTGGAGATTTATTGATGACTCTGCTCTGGAGTGTAAATGTGATGCTGTCCCACAAACGATGGAGCACTTAATATCGTGCCCTGCATGCCCTGTCGTTACCTGACCTGACCTGTTGGACCTGATGGACGCTACTGAAGGCGCCAATCTCGTAGCCCAGTTCTGGGCTGATACAATTTAGATTGTCATCGACACGCTAAAAAGAAGATTTAGTAGACCGTGCGAAAGTTTTGCTTACCACAACACGGCTTCCCAAAGTCCAGCCTAACAAGCTGCACCATATACGGCTCCAGCAGGTTGACGTACCACCACGGCACTCTCTCGGCCTTGGTGAGGGTGCAGGTCTCAGCGTTGAAGGTAGCAGCTGTGCTACCGTCTAACGCTCGCTGGGGGACGCCACCATCTTCCGTTGACGCCTGCATCGGGGCTTTTCCTGCTGCTACGTTGAGGACTGTAAAAGAAAAGCGGAGTTAGCCATTTTTAACATTGCAAGTGGATGGTATGGATAACATGTTTTGCTGTCGTCAACTTTATTTCATTTCGATATTAACTAAGAACACTAGTCATTGACTTATGATAGCAAAGCTAAGAGCCATCCGAAATAAAGGTGTCATCATATGCGTGTCTGAAGTGAGCTATCAAACACTCACTACAAAATAGAAAAAAAAACGTGTGGCACTCGGGGATTGCCGCGGTAAAGCTATTTATTGCATAGCATTTTTTATTAACTTATGCAATTATAATTATTAATTAATTTTTTTTATGCAGTCAACAGCTTAAAAATTTCATACAATATCACGTCTTGAAAAAACTAAGCAAATAATTAGATTTCGAAATTCGAATGTTTATATTTCTAAATGTTTTGTTTTTTAATGTGTCAACATATATACTTGTTACCTAGTTAATTAGGTTTTAAACACTTCTGCAATAAAGGGTGTTATTCATATTTTCTTTCTTCATAAAAGCTATGCAATAGGATCTCAAAACACATAAAGCTAGAAATAACAACCAAATTTTAGGAGGAAATAAGGTCCATGAAACCGAACAACTTTCCCCAAGGTATATCGCAATTTAAAAATCTAAAATAAATTGACTTTTCATATAACGTGACGGTCACGTGACTCACGTTTGTATGAAAAGTTGAATTTTCGTTTTCAGATTTCGACATAAGTTCCTTGGGGAAAGTTGTTCGGTTTCATGGATTTGATTACGCCCTAAAATTTGGAGCTTCATTAAAACTTCAAGTTGGATAATCATTTTTATATAGATATACACCTAGCGTTTATCCTTGCCATGCGAACACCATAGGTAGGTACTTATAAATTTTAGTAGAAAGAAAAAGTTGATTTTTGAACTACAGAATCGACAAGTAAGATAGTTTTTATCCCGAAATAATGTGGGGGAAGCAGCGGGCATAAGCTAAGCAATTTTGATAAACTCGAAATGGTCTATGGACACATCAAAGTTGCTCGGTGTGCAGTGACAAGTAACGGAACTAGGGATGTGCAGATTTAATTAACATGTCTCGCTAGTGATGTACCGTCGATAATTGTGCAAACTATCGACTCACGTGCACTAACGGGTCTTGCTTCGTATTATTTTAGAATCATGTTTTATTGTATATGACTTTAACTGTTAATAATTTAAAAATGTTCGACGTTAGATATTTGATTATTGTTTCGTGTAAGACTTGAGGTTTCAGTCAATTCCTGGGTCCGATTATAGTTAATCTCATGTTTTAGAGACACGAAATTGAGACTCCGAGTTTCTGTCAATGTTTTAATCGATAAAAAATTACCCATTAGGTATTACAGTTAAAATAAGTTTATTCTTTTATGGTTAATCCTAGATAAAGTTGATTGAAGTTGGCTCAGCGGTTAGAGCGTCGACACGGTACGTCGAAGATCGTGGGTTCGAATCCCATCCGTATCAGTTGTTTTTTCAAATTTTCTTATTAAATAATTATATTTAATATGCTATCATGTGCAATAACATGTAAAAAAAATTACAAAGATATCTTTAATAAGACGTAGGTACTGTGCTCTGTGTAAAAAATTTGAGCAACTATTTTGGTAGACCTTTATAAAACCGCACTGGACTCTTGGACAGACCATAAATCACATTTATATTTATGACTAAATTAGACCTCTGCTTACCACACAACGCAGAAGAATGAAGTAAGACAAGTAAACATTCCCAAGTAGATAAGATCGTGAGAACCTCTTTGTATGATGATGCTTTGATTGATGAATGATGTTTCGTTGTACATTACCTGTTGTGCCTGTGTGGAGCAATATTGTACACATCGCGGATGTATACATCGGAGGGTTAAAGGTAACCGCATAACGTCTTAAAACGGACAACACGCGCCTGCGCCGCCCGCTCCGCCTGCGCCGACCATGACGGTACCTACTAGGTGCGAGAATTCCCGAGAATAGACGAGAACTCCCGAGCAGATGTGTGACCTCTTTATCTATATTGTACAATCGACACAAAGTTCCTAGCTGGAAGCCTTTTAGGTCTCGCTAGAAGTCCGGTTAATTAGTCTGAGCTCTATCTGAGAGAGACCACGTAGAATGAGAAAAAAAGCACAATGTTCATTACTATGTACCTACAATTCCGTTTTATTTCACTCCATTCCGCGGCTATGCAAATTCTTTATTTAATTCTCCGATTTATCGCAATTCGCATAGTATAAATTAAAGTTAATGATAACTTTATTAATATTCCATAATTTGAATCAAACTCTTTAAATCTGCGCAGACACATCTTCGAAAAATACAAATGTTGACTGCATAGTTACACTTTTGTAATAGAACAGTGGGGCAAAAGCATAAGTCCCAAACGGTAGAGATGGAAAGTGCTCGTCAAACCGGAACGGTACGAAAAAACTAACCACGAATATTGTTGACTTAGGATGCTTTGAGTTTTATCATACATACTTACATACATATACATACTTATATACATAGACTCACGCCTGTTTCCCAGAGGGGTAGCCAGAGACAACGGATTTCCACTACGATCCTTGCATACCTCTTTCGCCTCATACACTCTCATCACGTTCTTCATACATGCTTGTCGGTTTAGAGTAGTCTTTAATTCTTTAGTAGTAGTCCTATCTTCCTTTAGGAGTAGTTCTGACCTGACCTTTCTCAAGAATATTTTCTTTGCTGATATTTTGGTACATTTCTTATAAGTTCATCACAAAATCGAAATTGAAAGCGAAAACGTTAAAAATGTACAAATGTGAAATGCAAATAACAAACTGTAATAAAATTGAACTGAACTAAAGACTTGATATTTCTACTCAGTTTACGAGAAGCCTATTCAAAACAAATGGAAAAAAGCAAGGTCAGCAATTATTATAAAGTTTCTGAATCCAAGTTAATAATATGATTTGCTTTAAGTGTAATTTTTCCTATATATTATGAAGTCTCATTTTTTCAAAAGTTTACTCATTTTGAAATGCACATTAACTGTTTATTAAATCTAAATTTGCTTAGAATTCACATTTGCATCAATTTATTTCGCATCAGCGCAAAAATTAAATGTTATCAAGTTCACAGTTTACGCGGTCGCATTTCAAGATCAAGTTTTAAAAAACGGTAGTTTTAGTAAATCATAATTTATTTGTATTTTTATATTTGGGTCACATACCGATTGAGGAAATAATAAAAGTAACTAACTTGAATATAAAATTGAAATGAGTAAAAGATATTGTAGATTATGGTCAGAGTCACCTTTGTTATAATATATTATATCACTCACACAACACAAGTCTCTAAGAAATTATTATTCCATTATTGATAATGATGAATTATAATTGTCCTATCCTTCAAGAATCTTGATTGAATACGCTTTACTTTTTAACTGCGAACCTAATTTCAATTGATATACGAACTCAATGAATGTTAAATGGCTATGTTAGTGCGATCAGTTTCGGATGATCATGGTATTGAGCTATTGAAATGATCAGAAAATCAATTTGTAACGATAATATTAGTCCACAAAGTTTCAGCAAAAATTTCAGCTGATCGAAACCAGTTTTCAAGAAAAAAATAGCTTTAAATATTTTTTTATTTTATGCCGTTTTTTATTTGAAAACATGTTTCGATCAGCTGAAACTTTGTAATGTTGTTCTCCTTCAATTGGTTTATATTCATTGATTTTATTAAATTTCTTCAATGTGCGAGCGAGACAGCAGATTAGCGCGAAGAGGCGCCTTAAGCTGAGGTAATTGAGTGAGCACATATTCGGGCTAATGCAGTTTAAATTGTAAAGTTTCGAAAGGGATAGTGTTGACGTTGACAAACATTGAAGACTTTCATCTATTTGGTCACGCCCGTGGTTTATAAGGTGAAGCAGATTTACAACTTTTTGACTCAATTTGAATTTGATTTTAATTTTATTGTGGATACTCAAATAGTCATTTAGATTTAAATATGAACACTAACATGGTGTAGAAGATAATATCTTCCAGACAATTTCGGCTATTTCTTTTACTTTTGGTGTTTGTCTATAAGTATTAAGTATATTATATGCTGTGTACTGAGCACGTGAGCTCAATTTTTGAGTTCATACAAACATGCATTTGTCATCCAAACTAAACGTGTATGCAAAATTTCATCTCAATCGGTTACTTTAAAATTCTGTTGCAAAATTTGACCCAAACATTAGAATTTATTTACAATAAAATTGTACTAAGTGTATATATTTAATTTTTTTAAATTACTTTCCATAATGTAAATGTTATTTTCTTACGTTTGAATTTCGATTCTGATGACGATCCCGATAACTGGGAACAACAGGTTTTTTTACATAATAGACACACTGGTTTTATTCACCTAGGCTAGGTATATGGATAATTTATTATAACCAAAATCGTTGTTTCTTGAGAACTCTTCCTTTTTATATTTTTTGCGAATTGAAATACTAAAGTTTTTGTAGTTACGAGTTTACGGCTGTTTACGAGTAGGATTAGAACCTGCGAAAGTACAGGACATCTCACTGTGCTAATGTCAGATGTCTAGGCGACCTGAACCAAACAAAAACTAGTCGAGCGACATTGATAAAACATCAAGCAAGCGATAAGCACGTGCAAACCAGTCTCAGGTCCCGGGTTCGATGTCAGGTTGCGGCGCGTGGCTTGATCGCTCTCTGCCGACACCGTTAGCGACAAGTGGTGGCACACTTCTGTAAGCCGTTACTTATAGGGCTGCGTGTGCGTGTGCGCATTCAACAAATCTATTATGAGGTAAGATATTAAAATTAATTTTTGGATTCAAACATGAAACAATTATTCAAACGTTTCTGGTAAATCAATTAAAGAAAAAAAATAAGAATTTAATCATAAATTAACTAAGTAGTTTTTATATGAGTTCGATAAGATTTTATCTTCACGCTCTTAAAATTAGTTACAAATATGGTAAGTTCCATAACCGAACCGTGCCATAGACAGTGCCAGCCCTAAGCCACTGCGCAGCGCCCGCGCAGGCGGCGCAGCAGCCGTGTTTACTATGAACGGTCCTCGTCAATGGCGCACTCGTTCTACTTTGTACTTGTATCTCAGTAAGAAACTATCTGTCCTACGTCTTACTAAGTACTCGAGTAATATTATTAAATTATTGAGCAGGGAGGTTACTTTTGAACTATCGTACATTCACTAGCAAAAAATAATATGTAAACATGTGAAGTTTTTGAAAAGCCAGTTCTAGAAAAACGTCAGTAGTTATTAAAAAAATATATATTTATAGTCCATAAAGAAGTATTTAAGTAAGTACCGAAATATAATTTTTTACAGATTAATTTTGTAGTTTAAAAAAATATCATTTGAATTCCTCTACATGTATACATATTTTTTCTCGTGATTGTACAGAAGTTCAAGTAAACACCAGCTGATACATATCTTTATAATTAGGTACATTAAGTAGTTTAATTTAATATTTTTTTAATTGTCATTATAATTAATTTTATCAAATAAACCAAATGTAACATAAAAAAAAAACAAAAAAAAAGGATTTCATTATCAGATGCTTCACTATTACTACATAGTATAAAACAAAGTCGCTCTCTCTGTCCCTATATCCCTATGTCTGCTTAAATCTTTAAAACTACGCAACGGATTTTGATGCGGTTTTTTTAAATAGACAGAGTGATCGAAGAGGAAGGTTTAAATGTATATTGCACCCGTGCGACGCCGGGGCGGGTCGCTAGTTAACCATAAAAAAGGAACAGAAATAGAAACGGTTATCTAACCCTTAACTGGGAGTATGTCACAAATAAATTAACCCTATAAAGTATGGGACAATGGCATCAATAACACCAACATGCACCGAGCCATAATGGAATACAATGACACTACATTTCAATAGTAATGATATAGGTACCTTACTTGTACCGGAAGTCTATTGTCCTGGCTTTGATGGTATGTACTTATCTTAATGGTAGGTACTATTAGGTGTTAATTGAAATAAGAAAGTGAAATTGATATTCTAGAGATTATTAGGCTAATGGCAAGTACAAAGTACTATGGTAGGTATCATTAATAATTGTTTATAAAAAAACTGAAGCTTTTAAACTGAGCGTCTTGAAAAGCTCGACCAGAGGAGAGATGAGCTCAAAGCCAGACCATCAGTGGCCTATATTTACAATTATGTTGGTGCGGTTCTAACGTGCCCAAAGTGTGCTCGAACTTTTGTTAGCAAGATTGGGTATGCGAGTCACCAGAGGGCGCACCAACGGGTAGAACAGCTAGCTACACCTTAACTCCCAAATTTACTAGCCTGCAGTATAAACAGTCGCTGTGGCCGAAACCGGCCAGGAAGACATCATAAAAAAAAATCCTGGCAATAAAAAAAACAAGATTGAACTTATCGTAACGTGTCCAGCCAGTGCTCTACTCAAGTTTGAACCTCAGATTTCTGAATTGGCAGCCCAGGTAGATCGCTGCCTGGTTCAAATCCCAATCGTAACGGAATTCTACGATATTTTTACGAAATTTCATACTTTAGTGTTCTAAAGTATACCTAACAACTCAATTTCCTAGCCTTATTAGTCTGAAACTTTGTTGTGGTCGGCTTCTAATCTAACCAAATGCAGCTGAATATCAGTTTTCTACGAGGCGTTTGTCTATCTGACCTCCGCAACCCAAAAGTATACGATATTCTGAAGTGAGATCAGTTGTCAGGATTTTATGAGGGTACTGATTCCCGACTGTCAAAGAACGTCATGATAGTATATCTAACAGCTATACTACCTAAATACTTTAGAAAAATAGTTACCTATTAAAGGCAGGTCATTGCTGACGTAAAAAAGTTAATATTGATAGTTTTAAAATTATATTAATAGCATACTCAGATCCCGTTACAAAATGTCCAACCCACACGATAATTAAACCGAGTCTATAACTCATTAGCAGAAACAAATTCCGTTGCCTCGAAAAAATACGCATATTTTTTATATCTGGTAACACCATCGAATATTAATCACCTGCCATTTGTTTGTGGGTTATAGACCCCATTACATAGTGTATCGGGGTCAGGAGTGAGTCATGAACGCGAATTGCATACGAATCAGGTGATAATCGGACGAAATCGTGTCACTTCGGGTTTGTCTCGTGTTGGTAGTTACTGACTGATATGGTGACTTATTAATAAATTAACACGGCACCTAATCATGCAGACGCTTTTAGGTAAAATATCATGGGCAGTATAAGGCCCGGCGCCCACTAGCGGCACGGCACGGCAAGGAATTTTTGTATTACAGATGATTTTGAATCTTATTCAACACTGTTAATATTCACAATTCAATGATACGTCACAGCCTGTCTTGGCAATCTTCGGCACGTTGCGGCATGCCGTGGCATCCCAAAATGTAAACGCTAATCATAATACAATAAGATCTCAAATCATTTGCGTTTACTAAAATCCTTTGCCGTGCCGTGCCGCTAGTGGGCGCCGGGCCTAAGTCCCTTGGAGGTGCAACCAATCGGACGCTATATAAATCATCTCTTGTAGATGTATAAAGGCCTTTGATGATGATAAGTCCCTTAGTAAAAAAAATAATAATAATATAGTTCTGTATAATATAGGTAGGTTTTACTATCAGTAGGATTTGCATCGTTAGATACTTGGAAACGGCTGGATGAATTGATTTTTTAAATGTGTGTAAAGTCTGAATAAGGTTATAGGGTCAAGAAAATTAGAAATGTTGCCCGGAAAACTGACAGTCCTTTATTCTATGAGATATTTGATAGCACAACGTCTGTCGGATCAGTTAGTATTCCATAAAAAATATACATAAATTTTTATTAGTAATACTTCTATTAACTGAACCCCAGATTGAACGTGTTTATTATAATAATTCGTTTAAAAAATTACACAGCTTTGATATTTTAATAACAGTTATAAGTAACTGTAACTTTTAAAATTATAATACATACACATAATTATAACAAGTATCAATGTTAAACCTACTTTGAGAACAAAAAAGTTGTGAATATATAGCAATTATAATTATGCTATCGGCCATTTCTTATTACAATATTTTGTGTTACATTATTAAGTACCTACCTAACGGTAATATAATTTGTCGGTGTTAATATTAAGTGCTGAGGTGCTAAGTCTCGGAATCGAACAGCCATCATGTAGAGTCGGAAGTATCATCATCAGCCTGTATTAGTCCACCGTTGAACATAGGCCTCTCCCAATGCGCGCCACTTTTGTGCTCTCATTACCGGTATTTGCCCATAATCACCACGCTGGACAAGCGGGTTGGCGATCGCAGTAGCAAATGATTGCTGTTACACAGAAGGATGCTGCTGCCCATCCTCCAGATGCTTCCCTTTCTCGCTTCTTACGACACCCGTGGTACGAGTAGGGGTGCTTCAATTCTTAGGCCGGAAACCATACGGCACGAAAGCATTATACAATGTAAACACGAACTTTTAATAAAAGTATAGACAATATTTCTTTTCTTAGAAAAAGGATGTCATTTTCAAAAAAAGAACACTACATTTACAGGTTGATTTATTTATTTACTTTTGCTGAGATAAAACAAGAGTTCCGTATACCCCCCCAGAACTAAACTCACGTGACTGAAAGTAAGTCACGTGACTTTGGTTCACGTGCCGTTTTTTCGTTCAACCTGAACCAAAACATTTTTCATTCAACCTGAAATTTTTGCTGAAATTTTTTAATGTTGTTCTCTTTCAATTGGTTCAGTTAGATTTTTCATAACTATATTTATTAATTTTATGTCTTCAATTTGCGAGTGAGATTAGCCAGCACGCCTTAAAGCTGAGTCTGGCAATAAGCTGATTCCGGTTTAAAGCAACTGACTTGCTCGAGGAGAATATGCTCTAACACCATGAATTCACGACGTAAAACTCACTGTTGAGATATATACTTTACACTTAGTTTAATCAGTGGCGAAATTGATAACAAACAGTTCCCAAAGGGATTAATAGTACGATCAGTAAAAGTATTTGCATCGACTACAGTTATTGAGCATGTAATCAATAAGTTTGGTTCCGTTACGTTACCAACATCAACGGTCACACCGTTTTAGTGTAGTTTACTTTCTAGCGGTAGATAGTTGAACTTCTATGTTATAACATGCATGCGGTCTAGCCATTATTTCGGAATTTTCCCCTCTTATAATAAGGCTTGGCTCGCTTATAATATTGGCTTTAATTCTGAGTGTGAGCACTTTTAATAAGCTAATGATAAGCGTTAAAATTTTCATAGAAACACTGAAAAAAATATTTGGTAATATGTAACAAAAAGTTTTGTTACAAGTAATCAAACATAGTGCCACATAACTATACTGCTACAAGTAGCAAAGAAAGGCTTCCTTGTAAACCAATTTCGTTTGAGAATAATCAAGGTTTAGCTATTTTTACATTAAGTCAACAAATTTTGTTATCCTGTTTTTTGAGTGAACAATTCAGAAAAAGTCTCGGTAATTCAAACAATCCTTCGCAAATTAGCTAAGTTAATTAATATTTTAGTATTAAGTGAATAGCAAACTACAAACTTTTACTACTTACTACAGATAAACTTTTCAAGAAAAACGAAAACTATTTTATTACAGGGAAGCTTCATATTTATTTGTTTCTTTACAATTACATCAGAATGTTACAACTGACATTCCACAAAGAAACAGATGATGCAAATGATAAAATTCCATTTGATTCGAACGCAACGATGAAGTTCATCTAATAGCAACAACAGATGAGTATAACATAACGGCACAAGGTACATTGAGTTATGTACTAATAAAATAAAAGCCCTTACACACGACACGAAACGGTACGCAGCGATTCGATCGATGTCAACGTAAAAAAGGTTAATTTATTTCTTTTTTTCTTGTGAACCTTGTGAAAAAGATTGGTTCCGAGATTTTCTTAGTTATTGCTTGCGTTTGACAGCTGAAACAGTTACCAAGAGCGCGGGCTTGGTATTTATACAGAGACGTCAGAGACACAAGAATAGTGAGTATACATCGGTAATGAACCGATCTGTTTGATTTCAAACAGCTTAGATTGGGAATATAAGAAGAAAACAATTTAATTGGCACAAAGCGCAGGCCATTTAACCCACCACAAAAAGAATGTACATTGATAAAATAAAACAGATGTGTGTCCGGAGGCTGCTGCGCCAAATACATAATTATGACAATATGACTTTTGAAGCTTCGTCACTCGAAGTGACCACTCACTCAACTCATTCAGAAAAGCTCCTAAGAAGATTGTAACACTACGGAATTTGTACAACAATATTTCTCAATATAAAAATAAAATAATTCTCACAAACTTATCGACAGTATGCCTTATTTAAATTGCGGTTATTTACATTTGGATATCAAACCAAAGACGAATCCGGATAGTTAAATCCGGGCGAATGCTTCCGTGCTTCGACGTCTAAAAAGGCAGCCTAGTTTTAGTTTGTTTAGTTTGGGCCCAAAGGAAGCTTAATTTTTTTTTTCTATTTTTTATTTAATATAAGACGTTGGATGTTTAATCAAATGACGGTGGATGAGTAGAGTTTTCCTGTTCTAACCAGTGCAGTGTGAAGAGGCTCTACCATCTTTGAGTACAGGTGTACAAGTGGAGCAGTTACAGCTATAGTGTAGTGGCGGTGGCGTGGCCGGTGTGGAAGCAATCGATTTCATGGATTACTTTATACTTTCTTAAGAGAGATCACCGAGTTCGAAGTATTTGTTTTATTTAAAAACCTTTTTTTAACATTAGGTTAGGTATATTGTACTTCGCAATTTTTTTAGGGATCTTTATTTTTTTACACTAAAATATAGTCTATTTTATTTACTAATAATGTAGCTATATATATGCTAAAGGTGAAAGAAAATAATTTTTAAAATCGGTTGAATAGTTCTACAAACAAAAATACAAAAAATCTAATCTTTTCTCTTTATATTAGTTTACTTGAACGCAAAAAATATATTAAGTTTGTTTTTTGGTGATATTATTGAGAGCTAGTACGCAAGTGCCAGCCCTAGCCAAAACTACAACTACAATGTAACAGGATTGCTTTATAGTCGCAGTGCGCGTGCGCGCTAGCGCAAAAGGGTAGTTTTCCATCAGAGCTGGATGGATGGATGGACATCAGAAAATCTACCTATCTACAGATGTGGAACTGTTTTCACTAAAGTTGTGTGTGGTTGCTTATAGTCTTGGGCACGCAAATGACATGCAAATGTCACATTCCTTTTAATAGACTTTTTCTTTACTTTTTGCTCAATGCGCTTCCTCGCGTAGCTCTAGTGGAAAACCACTTTTTAACTCTAGAAACTTGGCATACTGGAAAGTAATAAAAAAGGACTACAGTCTTGGTTCATAACTAAATTATTTAAAAAAAAAATTAAAATCTATCTGGCCATGTAGGACGGCTGCAAATCAAGCGATAATTTTCAGTATAAGCTGACATCTTGTTGTAGGAAGAGCCTATACAATGCGAGGTCAGTTCATACTGGTTATTTGCGATGTGTAGCTGTGAGTACAACTTTAAAATTAATTAAGTGTAGTCAAATCAATACCTACACGTAATTAATTTCTGATTTAGCAAGGAAATTTGATTCCATAGTAAGTTAGATTTAGATTCCCACGGGAGAGCAGCATGTCAAATTCAATTTCTTAATATTTTTTTGTGAATTTTTTTACATGATAGCTTATTAAATATAATTATTTAATATGAAAATTTGAAAAAACAACTGAGAGTCTCGGTATATTTTGCCCCGGAAAATACTTTCAATATGATGATGAATTCCAGATGTGATGGAGAAGGGTGTGATTGACTTAAACAAATAGATACATATATAACGAATTACTCCGAAGTTACTGACAGGGGTGTCATAATAAATAAATAAATCAGCCTCTAGCTGTCCCAATGTAGGGCAAAGGCCTCTTCTCATACAGAGAAGGATTGAGCATTAATCACCACGCTAGCTCACTGCGGGTTGGCGATTTCAGACTATTAAGTCCAGGTTTCCTTACGATGTTTTCCTTCACCGTTAGTCAGTGGTGTCTTAGATTAACTAAGAAAGTACATATGACATTGAAAAAGTCACATTGGTACATGCCAGGTTCGAACCCACACCCACACGCTTGCAAAGCGGGTCCGTAATCAACGCGCCACCACGACTTCATAGGTATTTTATACCGGTGTCATAGGTATTTTATATTTGAACTTGTCGTCACGGTACAAGCAATCGGCACGGGGAGCTTGTAGAGCCGGGTATCAAATGTACCAAGCGTGCCTCGTCACGGGTCAGATCCGACACACTTTATACACTTAATGTGGGTCTTCCACGTTCAGGAGTGAGTAGCTAGCCATAACATATTATATTTTACAAATATAACATAACATATTATATTTGTAAAATATAATATGTTAAAGTGCTCAGTTCACATACAAAAATCTCATAAAAAGGCAAAGTTTATTACAAAAAAATTAGTATATTATTGAAGTATTTATTAGAATTAGAAATAACCAAAGATCGTGAGAAAATTACATTATATACCTGCCTACATGTCTTTAATCAGGCTAAATTGTTTGTTAAATTTAATTAAAATTACAATAAAAGCTAGGAAACCGCTTAGTTCAGACAAATAATCCAATAAGAAAAATAATTTTAAATTAATTATATTATTGAATTTTTAATTTATAATTATGTATCATCATTGCACAAGTTCAGCAACCCTGATCTTCTGACGCACGCGCCGCCGCGCCGCCGCGCCGCTGGCACTTTGGTTCTAGGGCTGTCAATTCGCTAATAATGTTACGTATGTTGTGTATTACATAAGTAAATTTTTAAATTGTATTTTTGGCTTTAAGTCTTCTAAAATAATTAATATAGTATATTAAGGAGCATTATGTTATGTAACAGCAATATTATAATATCAAATTGTACGCCATACATAGCTAATAAGTAGGTACTTAGATATAATTTACAAATCGTCAAAGATATTTTATGAAAGGACGTTCAAATTGTAGAACAACAAAATCCAACATGGAGTTAATTAGTGCCTAATGTAGGTATATGCTCGCATGGAAGCACTTTTTTTTTATTAGTTGTTTTTTTTTTTCAGATATTGTTTATTTCAGATTTCCGTACTTTTTTAAAATTTTTAGTAAGTAGATCTATTTTTTTTATTACTGCTGCACAAATTGACTCCATGCTGCCTGATGAAAGCAGTCAGTGGATTCCCATGTGATGACCATCCTCCCAGCAGCCAGCATAGCAATGTGGCGTGATGGCCCTCACCTTGACGGCCTTGAGCACTCTAACAAAGTACCTGTTTACAGTCGGTCATAGGTCAAAGTTTTAAACTTTATGAAATAATTATATTAATTAATAAAAGCCCACAAAGAACCGCAAACATTCGCACAACCCTACCGCTACCCGTGACCCACTTTTACTTTCTTCGAGAAAACATTTCACATGCCTGTGAATGGTATCTAAAAAGCGGAAGATTCTCTATGGTTCACACAGCTCTCGTAGAAAGTGTACACTATGCCCTTTGTGTTTTTTTTCTATTATTCCATTGAAATATATGATTTCGTCACGTTTTTGTTGATTAATTAAAATGTTCTTTCATTATGTTATTATTATTTTTAAGTAATGCTAGTCGTGAGTCGTGACTTCGAGAGGCGTTAATGATTTTATAAGATTTGTGTTAATTCTTTTTTTAAGTTTATTTTATTATTATCTGTTGTTATATTTGAGTTATAGTGACTGTACATTTTAACGTGTAGACATTATCGTTACGCCTTCAAGACTTTTGTTTTAATAGCAGCCTGTTTTCGAGGAATTATTTTCACGTGGTTTGAAATGAGAATTTCGATAGCACAGGAAAGATTACAGATAGCATTAACCAGGTCGCAGGTCCTTTTCCTTCTTCCTTTTCTTTTTTTTAAATATGTTTATTTTAAAATGTTTGATTGAGTAAGAAATAACATTGGGTAGTTATTATACGTACATTTGGTTATATTTCTAGGGGTTGTAAGCTTTTATGTTACTGTTTTGAGTGTTACAGCGATCAACGCCCAAGCATTGATCGCTGATAGTTTTTTTGTTTATTTTATTACTGCCGCACAAATTGACTCCATGCTGCCTGATGGAAAGCTGTCAGTGGAGTCCCATGGTGATGGCCAACATCCCAGCAGCTAGCATAGCAATGTGGCATGATGGCCCTCACCTTGACGGCCTTGAGAAAAGCTTTTTCACGCCCCGCTTAAAGGACCCAGGAACATAAGTGGAGGGGAACACGTGGGCTGGTAACGAGTTCCACATCTTGTGACTCTATCTCAGTCAGTCAGTCAGTTTGTAACTCTATTTTACGATGAATAAAGGGAGAGACATCTTGACGTGCTGTTTTCTCTGATACCACAACAGTGGTATCAGATCAGCTTCCATAATGAAAGTGAGGTAGTTTCTTGCTCGATGCGGAAGGAATAGGGCTCTGTCCATTAGATAATAATAACAATAAATAGATGCTTTCGACGTTAGATGGCTGGATTAAGGGCTTGATGCAGAAGGCGGTACTCCTGGACACGGCTCGCATAGTCAGGAGGTTCCTTTCTCTGGAGCCCTGACCACCGGTAGCTTGGACCCTGTTCCCGATACCAGTGGGCTACTATATAAAATGTATATTTTTATTTAAAAATATATTTTATATGTATTGTAAATGAATAAAGTATAATAATTTCTTACCACAAAATGGTATGCCATCAGGTGTCCATTTCCCATTAGCCCCGCAGACACGTCTGGTTGGTCCGAGGAGTTCAAACCCTCGCTCGCATTCGTACGAGGCTATCGTGCCTTCCGTTAGTGCTTCGTACGAGAACGTGACTCTCGAGTGCGCGGGCGCACCGGGGAAGTGACATGTTGTCGCTGATAACCCTGAAAGAGAAACAGAAGTTTATGAAGTTACTGTTGTTTATACAATTATTAATTATAATTATTCAGTAATATTAAGTCTGTATTCCTTGTATTTAGTAGGAAGTAGTTTTCATATCACCATCCGTAATCTATACATACAACATTTTCTATCTGAAAAATAAAGACCTTAATCTTACACTAATTATAAGAAAGTATAGAGCAACCCTATAGAGGTATGCACCGTGAGCACGGGTATGAACATAGCGACATGAGATCCGTCCACGATCATACCTCGATCGACAGCGGAAAAATTATAAGGCGCCACGAGCGAAAAGTTATTTTTAGCTTAAAACATGGTTAACTGCTGTGTTAAATTTTGCAAAAAATATTAGAAAACATAATTTAAAAAAATGATATTTATTTTTATATTTTAATGGTGACATACTTGCGCTCCGTACAAGGCAATGTTCACGTTATCACTCTATACTTTCTTATACATATACTCTAAGTGAAAACCTCGACGAATATAAAAATCTACATAAAAACTTAACTACATGGTAACCCTGAAACGAAAAAGTGAGAGTTATTATTTGTAAAAAAACTAAACCGAACTCAACCAAACTGCAGGAAGAAAAAGACATTGCAAAAAGTTTAAAATATATTAGACGAGAAAAAAGTTGCTTCATCATTCAACGTGATTCTATGTAGTCCAATTTACCAGAGAGATTTAAAAGACTTACATATATTCTTTATGGATATGACACAGCAGGCTGTCATCACGTACTGTCACGTACGATATTGAATCTTTCTATTTATAAGATAAGCCTTTTGAGAGACTGTATTGCCGAGCCCCGCTGTTTCCAATCGTGAATTTCATAAGAATTAAATGACTGACAAAATGACTACAATTATCAATGTAAGTTGATAATAAACTAGTTCTAACTTAAAATCGAAACTACTTATATGTATTTCTCATTTCAAAGTGACTCTTGGGTGTTTAACACCCACAACACATTAGTCTCTCAGTCTTATACAATAAGTATTAAAACACGCTCTGCCCCTAAAACGACGCTCTGAGTTGGCAAAGCTGTTGTTAAACTTCTAAGATGTAGGTACTTCCAAATTAGACTCTAATAAGATTCCTAAACAAATAAGTTTATATTAAAACAAGCCACGTTTTAATCAAGCTTTTATATTGAAATATCAAAACTAACCGTATGCCTAGGCAAAATTTAGTCTGTGCTGCTGTCCGTTGAAGAATTCCTTTATCTGGTGTTAATTGTGGATGTGGATTGCTTGTTTACCACAGAAACGCAATGTCATCGGAACTGAACCGACATGAAAAAAATCAACTCCGTAGGATATTATAGGAAGTGGCAATTCAGCTTGTAAGATTGGTCCTAAACATATTAACTTACAAACCTTGCAAGTTAAATAAAAACTTGTTACAAAAAAAGGAATTTACTGAATACCTTCTGAATACTGAGTCTTCCAGTAAAGGTCATCAATATAGCTAGAATTATTTCCTTAAGATAATGTACGCTAGCTTTTACTGAACATCTTGTAAATACATGAAGAGACACTACATCCTACTAAATGTGTCATTAAGCACACTTTTTGTGGTCTCTCTGTTACCATGATGTTTGATGGCTCTAAATTGTCACTTTATTATATTTTACGTAAGTAGACCGAATACATGACAAGATGGTAAAGTTTTAGTGTTTTTGGCCAAAATAATGGGCCAAGTGCTCTCTAGCGTCTAGGATTTTTAGTACGAATTTGTCATGAAAGTTGTAGTAACATGTAAAAAGAAACGAACTGGCTTCAATACCCATTACGGTAAAAAGGTACAGCCCTAAGACTCCATGACAGACAGAGGAACAGGAGGATAATCGATTCCCGTATGCAACTATCGATGCCTTGATATATTTTTTGTAGATATTCAATAAATTATCAGTTTGATATTTTAGTTTCAAATGACTTCTAGAGATTTAATATTATGTTACTATTTTATATTTGCGGTTTTTTTTATAACGCTGAACAAAATTAGGAAAATAAATTAATACCTTACGACAATGCATTGAAATATCAATGGCAATTACCAAGCGGGCGAATATTTTTTATGCCGTTTGTGTTGTGTATTTTATACATCGAATACAAAATAATGTAATTTTTTTGTTTGAACAGCAAAAGCTCGATCCTGCCTTCTTATCACCCATCATCGAGACAGATAATGGAGTGCGCGGGCCTCTGTTAACACTGCGACTGGTGACCATGGTGCTCCTCGTGGCAGTGCTAACGATGCATGTGCGCTCCTTGAGGGTGTTTCGATGGGAGCAGTCGGTTTCTGGAGGGGTTTTGGTCACGTATTGCGTAGCTGTGGCAGGACTGATCTTGTGTGCCGGCACTAGCCACAGTGGCGGCAAGGCCTTACAGGTACCTAATGTTCTGGATTATATACTATTTTAGGCATCTCGGCTTCGCTTTGTCAAGCGTTGGTACACAAAAATGTTAATCAGTGAAAATTGTTTCCAAATTATTGTGATCTTATGGCAAATTTCATTAATAAAGTCACACAAACTTTAATTTTAATCCGTGTCAATATCGAAAAGATAATGGTATCGTAGCTTCGAGAACTAGCCTCCTGCATGTTGTGGTTCTGGACTTTTGTCTACTGAGGCTAACATCGTTGATAAATGGGTGATTAATACTGAGAATTGAGTCAAATTACTTCGGAAAAAGTTTGTGTCCATGACGTAATGGAATTTTACATATTCAAAAAATATTTTGTCAGTGTGCTCTCTAAATCATTTTCAAACGTGCCCAGGCTTATTTATGTGGTACCGGGGCAGCTCTGCTCCTCATCAACGCGGCAGCCATCTGGCGACTATGGCACCACTCGGGAGAACTTACTCAAGTGGTGGCTGAACTACTTTTTGCTCTAGGGGTGCCTCTAAAGCGACAGGTTATGATCAAAGTTTGGCTAAGTGCAATCGCCGCCACAACCTTATTGATAGATATAGCACTTATACCACTTTTGACATATATTAAAAAAGATAATAATGTTTAAATATATTATTGAAGTTTTATTTTTTAATTAGATCAACCTTTATAACTTACACCACTGATGTAGTTCATAAACTCATCATGCGTAGCACAGCCAGGGTAGGAAAGGCGTTATCAAAATATGATAAAAGCGATCCTTATCACGTTTCATACCTAGTATTTATTATCTATCTACATATAAGTATTAGCTTCATACAATATATATATATATAATCAACTTACAAATAATATTACAACCGCAAAAATGACAATTTTACCATTAGAAGTTTTCAAACATGAAAATTTCGTAATATAAATTTCTTTTCTAGTTTAGGCAATTATTGCGAAGTTTTGCTGAATACTTTGTAACGTTATTTTACGTAACTTGTTTTTTTTTCGTTCTTTGGTAATGTATATATTAGGTATATATTTACAATGATATTGTATCTTCAATAGGTACCTATGCGAGTGAGATAGTGGTTTACAAAAAATACCTATTACCTACCTAACTTTCTAAACACAAAGTTTTTAGATTAGCTTTTATAATTACTATTATGTTAAATATAATTTTCTTTCAAAAGATAAATATCTGATAGCCATGGCTAGGTGCAAAGAGAATAAAACCTGTATTATATTATGTATATTATAGTAGTATATTATATATATATTATGTGGTTATATTGTCTTTGGCTAGGTGGGACCAATTTGTGAGTGAGTTTCGTTAAACATTTTTTGATTTTGTGTAAAAATGGTGTCCTCTTTGAGTACAGAATCGTAAAAAAATATAATTTGACAGACCGACCTGCCCATTATTATTTGATATGCATGGTAGACTCTCTTCCAGGAGCATGAATGTGTGGATATACATTTTCCGTCGCCCGTGCCGAAGCCCGTCATACAAATCTAGTAATAAAACAATATCCTCCTGTCTGTCGATCACGCGGAGCTCTTGTATAGAATACATTTTTTACTTCAATGTAGGTTACATTAAAAAGGTTTATTCGGCTTGCATTGTTGAAATGTGCTAGGCACGCCACTGCTGTCCACCGAACATGGTACCTAAAGAACTCATTGTCGAATTATGTTATAACAGTACACGGCGTAATTTCTACAAGAATAGAGTGAGGTTACCAAATCATATATAATAGGTAACATTTGTTTAAACTTAAACAGTTTCGAAAGCGGTCTAACATAGTGGATGTGACGAATCGTGTGCCATCGTGTTTAGCCGTGAAGCATTACGAAGAGCTCCGAAGATGGCGAAAGCGAAATAATCCGATCACGAGCCGAACTTCGCTAAGAATTTGTAAGATATAGAGCGATAAATATGGCTTAGCTTGCTCTCGCGCCGACAAAATGTTATGTAAGACGTGGTTTGAACGAAGAACATTGAGATTTATTAACAGTATCTTATATCTAACTGAGATTTGCTATTGTACAGTATTTGAAGTTGTAGTTGAAGATATTTTATCAGTTTCCAGTATATTCAGACCCTGTAGGCGGCTCTTTGTTCTCGTTTAATGGCTGTGTGTGTTCGCAAATAATATTTTTACTTGTGTATAGCAAGTAAAAATAGAACTACTAGCAGGACTCCTCCCATAAATCAATACCAGCCGGGGGAGATGCAGCCAGACAGGCATGTAGGGAGCTAGGTCTGATGTTACCATGGATACGAGGGGGCAGCAGCCCACGCACAGCGCTACACCTTGCCTAGCCTAAAGGTTACCATAGTGATGGGGAGGCAGGGAGAAGCTGTGAGTTATATCGATCTAAAGGGTGGTTGTAGTAATATTATCTTCACTGCACTTTGTTGCCATAGGTATATATAGGTTTGAAATTAATTTTCAAATTGAAGTATATAATAAATACACCACTAATTATTGTTTATTTCCAACTAGCGGACCAGTGCCCAAATTATTTTAAAAATAATAATAAGCTGCTTTTCATGACTTAAATATAAAAGCTACAACTTTTCTATAGAACTCAGCAATCAATATTCTCTCATCGTTAAGGCTGCGTTCGTATGAAACGTTTTCGTTCGACCGTTTTTTTTCTCCAACTTTGCAAATCTGACTACCACGACGTCTTTTAATTTTTCGGATTAATATACAGTATAGCCTATGACACTTTCAAATAACGTAGCTTACTATTGGTAGAATAATTTTCAAAATCGGTGCAGTAGATTCTCACAAACTTTACCTCTTTATAATATTATTCGTATAGGTAGATATGTAAATTAATGGTCACTCTACGTGCCTCGGACAGCATGTTAAGCTGTTGGCCCGGCTGTCAATTGTAGATCTTTGACAATCGTTACGGGTAGTCAGAAGCCCGAAAGTCTGACTACCAGTCTTACCAAGGGGTATCGTGTAACCCAGTATCTGGGTTGTGTAGGTCTGATAGGCAGTCGCTCTATGTAAAACACTGGTATTCAGCTGCATCCGGTAAGACTGGAAGTCGACCCCAACATAGTTGGGAAAAGCCTAGGCAGATGATGATCCGATGTTCTAATCCTTAGTTGTCCCAATGACAACTTAGGATCGGAAAATACAATATCCTATTATAAATTCGAATGTAAACTACTTAACAATATTTATCCGATTTGCAAGATTTAAGTGGTAGGTAACGCTTTTGTATGTTTAATTTTTTATGATAAATAAATAGAAAAAAAGTGATTTACCTACTCATTTCTGGTGGAATCTATGAGCTTCGTGGTATTACCGTTGGACTCAAAGGTCGTAGGTTCAAACATGACGTACTTCCTAATTTTAAAATTCGTCGGCGTATTTAGGCATTCATTATTATTCATTCCCGCTCAGTAACACCCTTATCGGCAAATTTCTACCAATTGAACTTCTTTCGAATAGACTAATTGAGCTCAATATCTTTGTATAACGGATTCACGTTCAACATTTAACTCCAATAAATTTACTCATAGATTGATTGAATAGAATAGATGATTAATTAAATAAAACGGCCATTATTATTATAAAAATATCAGTTCGCTTCAAAATTATAATAAATAAATATTATAACATTATTAAAAAGCTGTTTTCCGCGACATTTTTTTCCGTGTGAAATTTTCCTGAACCAGGATAGTCCGATAGTAGGTAAGTACCGGGTTCTCACAAAAATATAGGTATGTTTTAAATATTTTCTACGCCAGGTGCCAAATGCCAAACAAAATGTTTTTTTTTTAATGTTATGTGAAGTAACTTATACATATTTGAAGTTTAAACGCTATATATTTTCTTTCTTGATGAAATGAAGAATGAAGCAATAAAAATCATATATTTCAATTTCTTTTAAAAGTGGAATATAAATAAATATTAATTTAAATATAAACGCACCTACCACATTCCTCGCGACAAGGTCACGGCACGCCGCCTTTCTCGAAAACTTTCTACCCTCCGGCCTAGTAGGTCAAGACAGGTGGGGTCAATGACACTATGACTCAGACATTAGATCAGAGATCATTTCCATCTCACCTGTGATGCATACGTGAGGCTGTAAGGGCTCGATAAATTACGTTGTTACTTGTAGGTTCTTTGGAAGCGTAGAAAGTTCGATGCCCGATTTTGTTTTTGAGTATCAGATTTACTTAGTTCGAATTTGTTTCGTATGTGTTTTAATTTTGATAAATTTAAACAGAAAATATCCTTTTGTGATCATTGTAATTTAAATTTTAAAGGTTTTAAATATAACGCTCTTAAAATATGCGATAAAATAGTTGATATTTTAATTACATTCGCGTCTGACTTTCGCAAACTAAATAACAGGTTTCTAAATGTGATCCACCAACGAAAAAACGGCGTTCATTATCAAAAAAGTCGAGCTACATCGGCTGAAGCCTCATAACCTCTTATAATTTTTTTATAACATTTAAAAGACACATTGAACGCGTCTGAAGCAATCTCAGAGCTCTCAAATTTTGTTGAAAGAAAATATTAATTAGGTACTAGCAGGATTTCTCCCGTAATCTTGCTCGTGCTATCGAAATTTTCCTCCACGTTTAACCTTTATGCTTTGAAATCAAGTAGGTCACAGTTATAGGTTAAAATGCTGCTCATAATGGAAGCGAATCGAAAGACTCTTTCTCCGTTCTATTCTATTCCTCTAATACCTCATTAGTTAACTAAGACGTAAATTGTCATAAGAATCAAATAACTCTATTTCATAGTTTAAAAATACTTTAAATTTCTTGAGACAGTAAGAATCTTCTCTTAAATAATTCAAACAAGCTACGAGCCTTGTCTCAATTAAGTTTAATGTTATAACATAATAAATTGGTTCTCATTTGAAGTTCGTAGTACATTTTCCAAATAATACTTACTTGATGATGTTACTATCATCCTGAACGAGTGATAGTGTAAGTAAATCCATGTTATCTGACGGAAGTGAGCTGTTTACCTTTTCAACCGTGCATTCACCAAGTCTCTGATATCTTTTATCAAGGGACGTTACAAAACTGTATTGTTTAAGAAGAAAACAACTGGATGTATTAATATTTACTTTGCTATTCCGATGTTAGCTTTCCCAGTTAGTTATATTTCTTAAGAGCAGTGTCCATAAAACGAACTCTGATCTTAATTTGATTATTAGGTACCTAGTGTACCTACCCAATGAAAGTTTATAAACAGATCTAGCTAGAGCAGTAATTCCCAATGTGGTCTAAAAGAAATTATCTTATACATTGCAGGACGTCACCAAAAACGATATTTTGTCAGTTTGTATAAAATAACAAATTTTAATGGAATTACTACTGTTAATTATTACGTAGGTACTACTACTGCTAATTTATTGACTTGATCTAAAATTGTAGAAAGATAATATCAATTACGAGCAGGATTTGAACCCGCTACCTACTGGGTAAGATAATGTAGATCTCGATAAATATGACCAAAACCTGGTATCAGTATTTAAACCACCTGTAGTCCTCTGACATGGCTTATCACTTCTTTAATAATATCCTTCAAGGGTACTGTTTTCCCCTAACGAGATTTTCCTTCACACTAAAACGTCAGCTATTTACCAGAAATTGGCTGTAAAAACCAGCTGTCCCAAGTTTCCAACCAAAGCCTTTGACCGCATTTTGGCAAGATTCCTGGCAACGCTCCAAAAACAAGAGCGAGGATAGAGTAACAGGTGGCTGCACCTTGACATAAACTCTTAATGATGTGGAATAAGTCGTCAACTGTGATAGTCACCAATTCACCAGATCACAGTTCATTGTTAACACAGAAAGGGACTCGATTTCATCGTTACAAATTTCCTGACCTTGCCCTACTTTTATTTAGAATCGACGCAACAGGTTTTCTTCCATTCAACGCTATTAGTCGTCAAGTCACTGCTTTTTCTTTTTATTATTAAAAAAATATCAAAGATTCCATTTCTTTTTAAATTTTTTGTGTCATGTGTTTCTCTTGTTGTTTTAGTAAGCGCTGTTTAGTGCATGTGTGTGCACTAAATATGCACCTATGTTTCTATTCCTCGAACGGCTAGGCTCACATAATAAACACGATTCTCCAACCCATTGGCGTATAATGAATAACATTCACAATAGGTACTAATATTTTAAATGCCACATTTCTCCCGGATTTCTATTCTCATAAATGTCGGATCGGTACTTAATTGTAATGAAGTTCATCGGTTAGTTTCTCTCAGGGTTACACCGCGACCTCAACCCTGCCCTTGCGCAGACCGGTCGCAATGACCGGGTTATAACTTATTAATATGCTTTTAGGTTGTATTTAAAAGCGGCTACGTATATGTCTTGGCGATACTCGTTTAGACTCATGTCATCCAGTTTTGGGGAAAAATCAACCAAATTTAGAAAGTTTTTATATCCAAGTTAAGTCAGTAGGAGTTTTATGGTCACAAAAGGACCACTAAATATTTATTTAAAAAATGACTATTAAATGCATTGATAGTTTAATTAGTGTGATAAAATATCTTCATTAGCCATAGATGTCGTCAATGAGTTTTGTATTTGTAAACATGATATTTAATCACAAGTGTCACAGTTCACAAGACTATTACATTTTTGATTACTGACTATTTTAATGAGAACAAGTAAACTCTGTTAATGATTATATCACAATAATCATGATAATAATAATGACGACTATCACGGCTCAGTAGTGCTACATGAATCACAGGGGCATGAAAACTAAACCATTAACAACAACGCTTCCTCTTCTGAGAAAACTTTCATAGCATGAGTAAGATAATCTTGACGCAATCCCATCACAGATGTGAAAGCTTAGAGTCTCACACATTATTTAAAACCTTATATCTTAAGTGATAGAACTGATTATTGTACTGTCTTAGAGTTACGCGATATTATGAGAAACTTTAGATTTTCCCGATTAAGTCATTTGGGTCGAATCGACCGGGTTTTGTCGGTTTAGTAGAGATAGGGTTGATTGTTTTTTTTATCAGAAATAACCACGATAAGCTGATTTGATCTAGTTAGAAATAGGTTTAATTGCAATTTTTTTTCCCAAATGTATATTTCATGGGCGGAGTCGAGTGGTCTTGTTGTTTAATCTGTTACTGGGTTTAATCTGTTACACGTGTTTACGCTGAAAATATTTTCCTCTTTCTGTGGAAAATTTCCAATACGTGTTCCATTGCAGTGATTGCCCAGGAGAGCATAGCTTTTTCAATTTTATTTCGTTACCAGCATTTATTCGTATTAGTTTGCCAAGAATCAAATGAAAATGAAATACTCTATCGAATTGTTAGCTCTCAGTGGGAGGGTTATTCGCTTGTTATCAAATATCAACATGGCTGCGATTCCCCTGGGCCCCATCTCCACCCACCCCCCAGCTCACCACCCGCCCACATTCGCAGCCAGTGGAAAATCACGTCGAGATATTAATAGAAATTAATTAGCTAATATTTTTCTTCGTGGAATCTCGAATCTATGGGGATAAAGAAGATTTTTTTTGGCTTCTGATATTCTACTTATTTGAATTAATTGATTTATTTGGCAGTCGTCGGGCAGACGAAACACTATTAATGTATAGATAGTGTTTCATCTGCCCGACCACTACCCAGTACCTACGTACAACAAAAACCAAACAGAAACAAAATAAGCATTTAGGTACCTATTATAGTCATCATTATGACTAATTGTTGTAACATGTGATTCATTTAGTGAAAGTATGTAATAAATATGAAAGATGCAAATATTTAAGAACCTTTTTAGATTCCGGTAGACTGATCTCGAAGCAAATTGAAAGATGGGGGAGAGACATATTATGTGCCTACCTATTACAAAAATTAAAGCCATGCCTATTATATAGATGCAGTCAGATGAGTCACCCCATCGCTCCCTAAGAGGGAATCTCAATCGATGACGTCACCCTTGTAGCTTTCTGCGTTTGATGACGCGTGTTCGATTTTCTCGAAAATTTTAGTAAAGGGTTTCTTTTTCCTAAACCTAGAATGAAACGTTTAATAAAAAAGAGGATTCCTTTCTTGGAGTTTATATCTTATGAGAACTGAGAGTGTCAAAAGCTGTTACTAAGCTCACTGTTTTCTAAGCAAGTTTTTAAACATCTGTACCTATAGGCTGTACCACACCGTCCCATTTTAATAAATTCCAAAATCCGTAATAAGCGAGGTGTCGACGAGGCGGGGCACATTCTTGCGCCGTTACGTTTCCAATGAGCAGTTAGATCGACTGAAATCAGGTCGATGTGACCACGCGCGCCGATGTAAGCTATACCTAGCGACATATCCGTGTTACGATCAACATTCAACTGTGATATCGCAGTACCGATTCCGGTACAATGTTATAGGCGATATTAAAGATATTTGATAAGAAAAACAAATGCATTTATAAGCACTTAAATAGAGGGGTTCTGAAACTAGCGAATAATTACGAGTTATTTTGAAAAATAGAGTTTACAAGCAATCATTTAGAAGCTCTAATGGTACTGCAAGTTCTCATGTTCATTGGTAATATATCATAATAAGGCAGTAGGTGCCGACAACATCTGCGCAGAAGTGCTAAAATACGGTGGAGATACCCTACACAATATCTTATGGAAACTTTTTGTACGCATGTGGAATGAAGAACTTGTCCCGGAATGTTTTAAGACTTCTCGTATTTGCTCATTGTACAAAAACAAGGGGGATCGCTCCGATTGTAATTCCTATCGGGGCATATCGCTCCTATCGTCTCCGGGAAAAGTATTTGCAAGGATTCTGCTTAAGCGCTTACTGCCGTTATCGGAAAGTATATTACCCGAAACTCAGTTTGGCTTTCGGCCAGACAGAGGGACCTGTGAAGCCATCTTCTCAGTTCGTCAACTGCTTGAGAAAAGCAAAGAGCAAGGTCAACCAATGTTTCTATGTTTTGTTGATCTTGAAAAAGCATTTGACAGCGTCCCTCGTAAAGCTCTTTGGGTTGTTCTGGCTAAACTTGGATGCCCGGATAAGTTCGTGAGGCTAATACGACTACTACACGATGACATGAAATGCTGCGTTTCCATCAATGGGGAGCAGTCCGAGCATTT
Source organism: Protodeltote pygarga (assembly GCA_936450705.2). Lineage (NCBI taxonomy): Eukaryota > Metazoa > Arthropoda > Insecta > Lepidoptera > Noctuidae > Protodeltote > Protodeltote pygarga. The sequence goes on from OW388248.2 coordinate 19,867,153, forward strand.
CTCCGTTACCTGTGGAGTAAAGCAGGGCTGTGTCCTTGCACCAACATTATTTGCGCTATATTTTGCTGTGGTGGTTAGGGAAGCTTTGAAGGATTTGTCTGAAGGTATCCATATTCGTTTCCGCATGGATGGAGGCCTTTTTAAGATCTCAAGGCTTAAATCCCGTACTAGGGTTTCTCATGCAATTATGACTGAAATTATGTACGCGGATGACTTATGCTTTGTCACGAACTCTGCGGAGAGTCTACAGAGCCTAGTTTCGAGTCTTGACCAAGCTTGCACTAAATTTGGCCTTAGAATAAGTGTTAAAAAGACGGAAGTCATGACCAACATGGATGTTGGTCACAGCATGGCTCCCAGTGTCAGCATCAGTGGAAACATTTTAAAACAAGTGGAGAAGTTTAAATACCTTGGTAGCACCATAACAACTAAGTGCGATTTAGAATCTGAAATAAACAGCAGAATAGGTGCTGCCGCTGCGGCTTTTGGCATACTAAGGCCAAAGGTATTTCGCTCGCATGATATTAAACTCTCTACAAAAGTAGGTGTTTATATGGCTACAGTGCTGCCAAGTCTCCTGTACTCTTCTGAGACATGGGTTCTTTACCGCAAGCATATTCGCACACTCGACAGATTTCATCTCAAGTGTCTCCGTGATATCATGAACATCAGATGGTCGGATCGTATCAGGAACACAAATGTCTTGAGACGCGCAAATGTCGGGGGCATTGAGATGTATCTAATGAGGCGACAGTTGCGGTGGTGTGGACATGTATCCCGCATGTCAGAGAGTAGAGTGGCGAAGCGCATCTTCTTTTCAGAACTCCAGTACGGTAAGCGTAAGCGCGGAGGCCAATACCTGAGATACAAGGATGTTCTGAAAAGACATATGAAGAGATGCAAATTAGAGCCCTCTCACTGGGAAGTAAAGGCAACACAGCGCCCTGAATGGAGACGTCTCATACACCAACATATTGACACCTTCGAAACTGAGCGTCTTGAAGAACTCGACCAGAGGAGAGATGAGCTCAAAGCCAGACCATCAGTGGCCTATATTTATAATTATGTTGGTGCGGTTCTAACTTGCCCAAAGTGTGCTCGAACTTTTGTTAGCAAGATTGGGTATGCGAGTCACCAGAGGGCGCACCAACGGGTAGAGCAGCTGGCTACACCTTAACTCCCAAATTTACTAGCCTGCAGTTAAAACAGTCGCTGTGGCCGAAACCGGCCAGGAAGACATCATCATCATCATAATAAAAAAAATTGTATAACAACGGGGTTGTGTAATATTTATACGGTTTAAAATAATCATTTAGGACCCTATGTATAACATATATTTTTAAATAGCATTTTTTAAATCTCATTATTTGTGTTACTGCACTGACAGCCTAGTGGTATGACCGTCGACTGACAAGTCAGAGGTCTCGAGTTCGATCCCAAGGCGCGCACCTCTAACTTTTCGTAAGTTATGTGCGTATTGTAAATTAATATCAGTTGCTAAATACGGGTGGTTAAAACTCTGACACCAGGTTGTTCATCAACCACACGATAAGAAGAAGAAGATTATTTTTGTACTATTTTTAATGACTAACTAAAAACACTTAATTTTTGTATTTTTCTGATAAAAATAAGGTGAAAATACGTTTTAAAATACCGCGGAGTAAGGTGCCTTTACCTTATTCCGCAGTATTTGAGTTGTAAAAGAGTGCATCATATACATATACCACCTCATCTAAGCCTCGGCACTGACAAAACGTATGTTATTGTGTTATTTTTCGCGCGCTGGCGCATTAACATTAAAGGGGGCCATGTAACATGCAACTAATTAATACCTCATACTAAAACATTTAGATTAGTTGGTACGAATCGGAAACCAACGTAAGTTACTTAACCTTTAACATGGTAAATCTCCTTAATTTGCGCACATTACTTAAAACTCATTAAGCTAAGTTCAAACAATGCATCTCATAACGGGCCAAAGGTGTTAACTTGTAAATAGCCGTTAACTAAACTTAATTATCTTACTTTCACTTTGGTTTAACATAAATTACTTTTACTTGAAGCAGTGATCGTGGAGTAGGAGGATTCACTAAATAATCCTCGCTATCTCTAGTCGGTATCGTCGAAGTGATAGCCTAGTAGTATGACCGTAAGACTGGCAAGTCAAAGGTCGTAGCTTCGAAATCCATGCGTGCACATTTCGGATTTATGTGCAATGTTGAAAGAAGAAGTCGGTATCGAATAGGGTTTGAACATACGATCTACGAGCTAAACCCAAGCTGCTCAACTAATGGCACAGCAGAGAGCGGCTGGGGATAACAAGTAGGTATGTCGCATTGTCGCGAATCCAGGTCGTAATTGAATTTTACATTCCACAATTTTTAAAATAATATAATTAAACATTTTTTTTACGTAATACGATTTTTTCATCAGAACTAATAGCAAATGTCAGATTAATCTGTCAACGGGAAGTGGGTAAAAATTCAATTACTAAATTTGAACCAAACAAACAACAAACAGGTTAAATAAAACCGTTTAATTAAATTTTCTGTTTTAAAATGTTATGAACATTGGTAGACCCAATCCTGAAATTTTTGGCTTAACAACAGTTGGATCAAAACTGGCACCACAATCCATACAGACATTAAATAATAACTACAGTTTAAATAATATAAGTAAAAATTATTTTTACGTAAAAAGGTTTTGTCATCAAACTAAAGCTGTATACCAAATATCAGATTAATCTGTCAACAGGCAGGGGGTGAAATATCGATAACTAAATTTTAACCAAATAATAAACAGGTCAAGCTAAGTAAAACCGTTTAAAAGCCACGTGAATACAGATGGGTTTATGATACCCGTCTCGATTTCTATCCCCTGAATGGATGGAGATGTATTTCGTCTCAAGGGGTACACAGCAGTCCAATACTTGAGTTATTTTCTTAGCGGCGTCTGAACCACAGTCATAGCTAGCGGTCCAACTTACCGTCAAGAATCCAGTTACAACCTAAGACAATTTATATAACGGCTTTACATTTAACTTTACTTGTAAAATAAAGGCTCTATTTTATTTTATACTAGACTAGCTGTTACCGCGACTTTGTCAGCGTTAAATAAAATTTTCCCGTAAACACACGTTGATAAAGCAGCCAGATTGCCTGTTTTTTTCTGACTTGAATCACAGATATTGTTATTTTTTTTCTGAAAACTCAACTTTTTTAGAATAAAAAATAGCCTACAGCACTCAGGGATGAAGTTCCTATTGGTGAAATTTTTTTTAGGATCGGATGGGTAGTTTCAGAGATTACCCCTGACGTACATACATACAAACTTTACCTCTTTATAATATTAGTATAGATTTAAAAACGTCATAGGTACAAGTGTGTATAAAATTTAGTTCTTTTATAACGGAGTTGGAATGCAAATGTTTTCAGACCTTTACCTTTGTTGTTTGGGGAAAATTGTCAGTTCAGTCAGTATTGTCAGTTCGAACCCAAAGCGTGCACCTCTGACTTTTCGTAAGTTATGTGCGTATTATAAAATTAATTATCACTCTCCATGCCTCGGATAGCACGATAAGCCGTTGGCCCTGGCTGTCAATTGTAGATCTTTGACAATCGTTACGGGTAGTCTGAAGCCTGAAAGTCTGACAACCAGTCTTACCAAGGGTTATCGTGTAACCCAGTATCTGGGTTGTGAAGGTCTGATAGGCAGTCGCTCCTTGTAAAGCACTGGTATTCAGCTGCATCCGGTAAAACTGGAAGCCGACCCCAACATAGTTGGGAAAAGGCTAGGCAGATGATGATTTTTTTATATGTTATAACACCTCTGATTCAGGGGCGTGTAGTCTTATACAGGCAAAAAGGCACTGCCTACCCTGACAACCTATATGAATTAGTAAAACTAAGTAGTATTTGTTTGTATGCCTACCCTATCGAAAATGTCTACACGCCTCTGCTCTGATTATTATTATCCTTTAGTTAAATACAGGCGACATGTTGTTTTCACAGCTATCTCTACAGTTCGCTGAAGCAAGATAATTCGTCGTGGCGTACCAAAGACATACCGTCAGATTGTTCACTTATCCTTATTTATTCGCCCGTAAAACTCGTCACATTCGATGTAGTCACTGGGTAAAGTCTAGATAAATTATAATGAAACGCTACTGGCGTGAGCAAGGGGATGATAATAATCTTTGTACAATATCTAGGTATATTGGGTTATTTGTGAAACACTGACGTCAATGTTTTACAAATACTTGTATAATAAATAAATTAACCAGTAAAGTAACCAATTAAATAAGTTAATTTATTTACAGTTTACAGTTACAGTTATGGACAGTTGTCCTAATGTAGTACAAAGGTCTCAACAAAGGCTCATACAAAGAAGGATTGAGCATTAACCACCACGCTAGCATGCGTGTTGGTGATTTTAGACTATTCCAGTCCAGGTTTCCCCATAATGTTTTCTTTTACCGTTAGTCAGCAGTGTCTTAGATTAACTATAGAAGGACATATGACAAAAATCACATTGGTCACAAAAAAAAAAAAAATTAAGTATTTAAAAAATTTTGTATGCCTTTTTCGAAACTTGTTTCTTCTTTCTCGTGTGGATGATTAGCAATCTGATATTGCAGTTTAAACCACCCTCAGGCCTCTGACATGCCTTGACACACCGTTAAAATTCTCTGGGGTGTACTGTTTTTCTTTTCCCTCACAGTTTTAGCAAGTGATCATTTATTTCTAATTAGCATATGTATTCAAAAAGTTGAAAGGAGCATTCCTGGGTTTCAAACCTTTGACTTGGCAGTCTAATAATCGTAGCACTAGGCTAGGTAATGCAATATGTTGGCCCTTTTACAGCCGAATCAAGTACTTACTTGTACTTTGTCCGAAATTGAAAAAATATGCGAAATTCTACTGATAATGCATCTAAAATTAATAACCTGAACAGAATGAAGAAATAGTCCAGCTTATTGAGGGTCACCATGCCACACTGCTATGCTGGCTACTGGGATGATGGCCATCACTATGGGACTCCACTGACTACTTTCCATCAGGCAGCATGGAGTGGCAGGAATTTGTGCGGCAGTAATTCTCTCAATATTGTAACTCTTTCTTAATATTGAAACCTTAAATCCATCAAGACAAAGAAATTGTGAACACATTATTATGACCATAATTCCTTGATCCTGTCCATGTTTGAGACCACCCATAGAGGTGACAGGAGATGCACTTACTTTGAGTCAAAAACAAAAAGCTTAAACAAAGGAATCATTTTCGAACAAAGGGACTACCCCCTCTCTATCTGTCTAGGGAGCACAGTGTGTTCCTATAATAGAACTAATCGATATGATTGCAAGGGGGTGGTGCAGTCTGTGTTAATTATGTAGGATACAACACGCAGGCGCACTAGGATTTAATTCATCGATCGGTGACCTGCCGATGTCCTGAAATATGAGCTGTTGCATCCCCGGGCGAGCTCGGAAACTGCGAAGTTATAAATTCACCAAACTGTAGTAGGTATAATTATGTTCTGTTGTTCTCTCTATAATGTTTTTGTCTGATTTGCCTGATGTATTAGTTTTTTTTAAATTGGATTATATTGTTGTTTTTAAGTATGTAATATCGAGTTGAGATGTTATTCAACCTTATTATTCCCAAACTTTGTTGGGGTCTGATGATGCAGCTGAATATCACTTTTCTACGGAACAACTGCCTGACCCCCGCAACCCAAAGGGATACAATATTCTAAGGTTATATTAGTTGTCAGTATTTTATGAGGGTACTGACTATATCGACTGTCAAAGATCTTCATGACAACCGGGGCCAACGGCTTAACGTTCTTTCCGAGGCACGGAGCAGGTGATAATTAATTTATAATGCGCACATAACTTACGAAAAATGAAAGGTGCGCGCTTTGAGTCCGAACCTGAGATCCTACCACTAGGTTATCACTGCACCGAGGTGAGATGTAATTTTGATTTAATAAAATGTAATTATTTTCAAATTCTTCCGGTCGATTCAATTTCAGCGTTGTGAGGATAGTACTATGATTGTGTCTTTCTTTACCTAACTCTGCCATCTGGTTTAGACCGACTTGTTGCGTTAGGTCTTCATTCACGGACCACGGTCTTCATCGCACTAAAATATAATTTATTTTATGGTTGGTACCTATTCGAAGTAAGGTTAATCTATAATTATTTAATAAGAAATTTAAATTTTTTAATAAGCTAACATGTGCTAAAACATGTAAAAAATTCACAGAAATATTAAGTTTTATCTAGTTAGTAAGTATTAAAGTCATCTATTATACTTTATGCTAAGTTTTTAATTATTTTAAACTACAGTTCATTTCATTTTTGTCTCTACTAGTATTTGCATTTGCATTAGAGCATTGAGCATTTATTTGATTTTTCTGGTCCGTAGTGGGAATTAGGATTATAAAACTTAGTTTTAATTATGAGATGCTTTGATGCGAAATTTTAACAGTGACCAGATAAATTTAGCTAAGTGTTATTGACCGTTAGACAGTCAAGTTTGAAACATTTGGTTTCACCTACAAATACGAGTATTGTGGAATTAATTGTCACAGCACTATTACAGCAATAAACTAGGAAACTATAGTCAATTGTACTAATAATCCCATAAAAAAGCTCTTTCACCTAATTCCGGATTATATCCGAACATTGGGAAAAAAGTTGCCAAATCGAACCAGCCGTTCTCAAGTGTGGTGCCACCGTGTGGTTTCCGGCCTAAGAATAGAACCACCCCTACTCGTCCCGCGGGTGTCGTAAAAAGCGACAAAGGGAAAGATCCGGAGGATGGGCAGCAGCATCCTTCTGTGTAACACATCTGCTACTGCGATCGCCAACCTGCTTGCCTGGCGTGACTATTAAAGGCAAATAAAGAGCGGCGCGCATAAAGAGATGCTTATCTTCAGCAGCGGACTAATACAGGCTGATGATGATGATGATGATGATGTTCTCAAGTGATGCGCTTACCAAGAAACATACAAACAACTGTTGGAGGTTATCATACGTATTAGAGTAACGTTACAAAAATCACTGTGATTTAGCATACATGAAGTATTTACTAGTTACGTCAAAGACCTTCGTTCACAACGCAATACAATTGCCTTGGCTTCGGCTAATTACTTGATATACCATTACAACAGCGTCTGTTTTCTAAGGGAAGTTGCCCAAGTAAGTCTGACATTCGATCGTTGATTGTGGTTACGCTCTTGTTGTGTTTTGGGTAGGCAGGGATGTTCGATTAGGAGTATATATTGCTTGGTCGCGTCACGTGAGCGTGACTGTTATTATCTTGTTCAATCAAACACTTATATATATTACTAGCTGTTCCTCGCGACTTTGTCCGCGTTAAATTAAATTTTCCCGTAAACACACTTTGATAAGCAGCCAGATTGTCTGTTTTTTCTGACTTGAATCACAGATAAATTGTTATTTTTTACTGAAAACTCAAACTGACTTTTTAGCATAAAAAATAGCCTATAGCACTCAGGGGTAAAGTAGCTTTCTAGTGGTGAAGGAATTTTTGGGATCCGATCGGTCGTTCCAGAGATTACCCCTGACATATATACATACAAATTTTACCTCTTTATAATATTAGTACCTATAGATATAGTACTTTATGTTACATTGGCCGTTTTATATCCGTATAGTACAGCACTAGTGTAATAAAAATACAGTGATATCCCGTCATCTTTCGCTTCAGCTAACCATTTTTTTTTTGTGGCCGGGGGGAGTAAAAAATGCCTTCCACATACCGCACGTCCGAGGACATACGGTTATGTGGGGCTCGCACCCACTAAAAACGTCTCCCCCCTGCGTGTTCCTCGCACTGTATCGGACGGGTCCGGGTATCGCAAACGCGCCTCGCAGCCCCGTCCAGTGCCTGCCTGTAGGCCCGCTCCGCTTCAGCTAACCACGTTAACGACTGCAAAATGTTATTGGAACAACAATAAAACAGTTAAACAGTCCTTGAGACACCATTACCCCGGTAACCTCCAGAACTATACGTGCTCTTATATCTAAAGCAACCATAAACAACTTGTCTATGAAGTCAGTGAAAGTAGTGTGAGCGATCACGTATCTAAGGTAGGTACGTAAGTACGTACGTGGTCAGTCTGTTTTAGTTTTTTAGACTCTGTAAGATAATTTTACCAAAATGTAAGTCATGGTCTGAATTTTTGTTTATTTATTTATTTTATTTATAGACACGCCTGTATTCCCCAGAGGGGGTAGGCAGAGGTGTGCTGCAGTACACTCACGTTTCGCCGGCTATGTTATAAGTCATGTAATCGGGGGCGAGCCTAATGCCATTAACCGGGCACAATTCCAGACTCCGTGCTGCTACTGAGAATTTCCTAATGGAAAAACCTAATAACACTTTGCCCGACCCGGGGATCGAACCCAGGACCTCGTGCTCAGCAGTCGCATTCATTCATTTTGTTTATTTTCGTGGAAATGACAAAAGAAAAGTGATAAGTCACTTAGTTGTAAGCGGTGTTGTGTTGACGGTGTCAGCACACCTACGGTGGGCCAGACCCATCCCCCAGCTAGGTTTCATCATCATCATCAGCCTGCATTAGTCCACTGCTAAACTAGGTCTCTCCTAATGCGCGCCACTGTTGAGCGTTCATTGGAGATATTTGCCCGTAATCGCCACGCTGGGCAAGTGGGTTGGCGATCGCAGTAGCAGATGATTACTGTTACACAGAAGATGCTGCTGCCCATCTCATCCTCCGGATCTTTCCGTTAGTCGTTTCTTACGACACCCGCGCCGCGGGACGAGTAGGGGTGGTTCTATTCTTAGGCTGGCAATCACACGGCACGATAGGTTTCACCAAACATCATATTGAAACACATTTAAGTCGTACATAAAAGTTGGCGGCAATGCCTTCTCCCTTGGGTGGCAACCACGGCCGAAGCCTTCTAAAGAAGCAGCTTAGTTTTATTATTTAAGTCCAAGCATAGTCTTAGCCGGATGCCTACAAAATAACTACACTTCCTTAGCTTATACAACTAAATAAATCTCCATCATGTTCATCGGAATTATTACCACATTATTATAGGAAACGAAACGCAACACAATATCTCGATTTTTTGTGCCCATCAGCACAGAAAGGCATCCGGGGAGCGTTGGTCGTCGGGCACAAAAAACGCATTCTCGGTCACACTGCAGTTGTACAATAACATGTAGTTTTTATACTCTAATATGACAAAAACGTTAAGGATTAAAAGGTATTCTGGTTGGAATTTACTTAGTTTAACTTAACGTGAATATTATGTAGAGATTGTAGTGGAAGGAAAAAGTACTTAAGTCATATTGACTTAAGTTCTTTTGGCCGCCGTGTCTAATATTATTACTGTTTTGAGGATTCCGTGGCCATAAGTGCCAACGAGACCTATTACCATACCAAGCATCCGCTCCCCGCCTGTCCCAGGGCTGTTTTTGAACCTTAACCATGACCGCTATTACAACAAAAAAGAAAAAGAAAATAAATTTAAAAAGAAATAAAGTAAGAACAGTGCAAGAAACTTGTTTTTTCGGCTTTTTTGTATGGAACCCTATATCTGCTTGCCAGACTCCTATTTGGACAGTATCTCAAAATAATATGTAGGTATAGTATCTGAATAAACATTTCATACAGGGTGGGCGGAGAATAGAGGTTCAAAAATTTTTTTTAGATGCCCCTCTCCAATAGCTATTCGAATGACCCCCATGTATGTTCAGCGATTATTTATAGTTTAAGAGCTAGATTTTTTTTACCAATTTTTGGGAAAGTATCACCTGGCTTTAGATTTTATTTTTTTTCTTCTTCTGCATTGTAATTCTTGAAAATATTTTTTGTTATATTAAGTCCTTATAGTATGTTCTATGATCCATAAAAAAAACTGTCTGTCTAATCATCTCATAAGGTGCCTCAAACTTTGCTCAAAAGGAAAAAAAGTGCAAAATAAAATTTGCTCCAGATTTTCATTAACTCAAAAAAAAAACAAAAAATGGTGGCAATGACCTCAAAGTAGTTTTAAAAACTCCCTCAGACTTTCAGCATTTCAAAGAGGGGCACCTAAAAAAATTTTTGAACCTCTATTCTCCGCCCACCCTGTATAATCACTCGATATGAACACGGCCAAAAATATGTATACATGTAAACATTGTCTAAATACACAATACATTTAAATAATAAACATTGCATTGTTTATAAAATAAAATAGCTTGAATTGACGCTACGTGTACACACGAATATTTCGGATTGCTGACGAATGATGATCCTAGCATCTCTTGCGCTTCATAAATTCCAACAGCAGGTAGCTATGTGCACTTCCCCCAATTTGCACTGAACTCGGTCGACATAATTCTTTATCACCTTTTTATGAGTGAATGCTCAGCGTGACTGAGCAGGAAAACAGCTGACTATAATCATGTTTTTATTTATACAATTATACTATAGTAGGGTATGCCTAGCCTAGCCTAGTGGCACTAATGGTATGACCGTTGGATTGCCAAGTCAAAGGTCTCAGGTTCGAACCCAAGGCGCGCACCTCTGACTTTTCGTAAGTTACGTGGGTATTATAAATTAATTATCACCTGCTTCGGGCCTCGAAAAGCACGTTAAGCCCCGTACGTTGGCCCCGGTTGTCATGAAGATCTTTGACAGTCGATATAGGGAGTCAGTACCTTCACAAAATCCTGAAAACTGATCAAACCTTAGAATATCGTATTCCTTTGGGTTGCGGGGTTCAGATAGGCAGTCGCTCCGTAGAAAACTGATATTCAGCTGCATCTGGTTAAATTAGAAGCCGATCCCAACAGAAGTTTGGGAATAACAAGGCTAGGAGGATGATGACTATAGTAGGGAAGGCTAAATGTCATTGTGTGGCACATTAGTTACTGACCCGCTTTGCAAGCGCGTGAGTGTAGGTTCGAACCTGGCATGTAAGTACCAATGTGACTTTTTCAATGTCATATGTACTGTCTCGCAGACATTACGCCATAAATCGTCTGCAATAGACGCAAAGGCCTTATATATGTACTGTAAGACACGATAATTTCCCTCACCGTTTCTGGGTTCCGAACCTACGATTTTTAACTTGGCAGTCCAACGGTCACGCCACTACGTTATCTTAGCTTAAAGTTACGGCACTGTGGATTAGGATTATGTCTCATTTTCGTTTATCAATAACTCGATCGATCGATATACAAAATGACATGATTGAAATGATTAATGAAATGATCGGGCGATTCAAGCAGGCCAACACGTCATCTGCCGCACCCCGCATGCGGGAATCAACCAATAAAAACCTTTCACCTCGCCCTAATAACACGTACAATGCTTACGTCAAGTACTTCTGCGTAACCTCTAGGGTTTAGAAGCGTGAAGTTTATGTGTTGCTATAATTTCATAATAAAAATCATGTGAATAGCTACATATTTTAATTATTATGTTAAAAAATTATAATGACGTTTTATATACTTAAGTGAAAGTTTGAAATACCTTCTTAGCTGTAAGGCGCATATAAAAACATTAATTACGTTTGCATTTGTATTCTTTGAGTGAAATAAAGAAATTCTCCATATCGTATGGTTGACAACATAGAAAAATGAAACAGGAGAAGTGGCAAGCGACTGCCCATTTGACCTCCGCAACCCAACGGGATACGATATTCTGAAGTTAGATTAGTTGTCAGGATTTTCTGAGGGTACTGACTCTATCGACTGACAAAGATCTTGACCACTGGGGCCAATGGTTTAACATGTTTTCCGAGGACGGAATTAATTTATAATACGCACATAACTTACGAAAAGTCAGAAGTGCGTGCCTTGGTTCGAATCTGAGACCTCTGCCTTGTCAACGGTCAACAACTAGGCTATAACTGGATATTAATTTCGAATACAAAAATGATTACAAAATATTAGTGATGGCGGTCCTAGACTTTCATAGCACAGTCTTATAATTTACATTTGAAAAATATCAATACAAACCCTCAATCGATTTCGAGAACCGTTAAAAAATGATGGACGGGTCTTGAACCCGGAATACTTTGAATAATTATTCGTACCGCTGTTACCTATAACGGGTCAGTTAGTTGTCTCAACCGGAAGCGAGGGGTTCATGCACTTCCGGCGTAAGACACCTAAAGCAGGGGAGGACGGCACAAGTAACAGAACGTAATATCTTTTGTTTTAATAATACTACAATACCTATATTTAATACGTGAAGCGAAAACTGTAGATCCCTTTTTAAGAATATTGCGCGCACGTAGGTGTGTGAAAAAATTCAAAATTCAAAAATTATTTATTTCCAAAAAGCATTGGTTTGGTTTGGTTGGTTGGTTTTGACTGTGACCCCCAAACTAGGCGCAGCCTGTATCTTGGAGATCAGAGTTGCATCTTTGTTACAATTTAAACAGAGATTGTTGACATTATTAGTAATTAACATAATTATTATAAGTGGTAAAATTAAAATCAAATTCTTATAAGTAGGTAAAATTAAAATCAAAAGGTATCAAAGATTTCGTTAAATTTGGTATGTGTTTTGTGTTGTGTTGTGTACTTGTATGGTGTTTGTGTGAGAGTTTTGAGTGAGTATGGACGTATGGGCTGGAGTGGAGGAGTGTCATAGTAAAAGTTTATATGGAGATGAAGTGCAAAAAGCTAAAATTTCTAAAAACGGTCGAATTTCGACCACTGACTGGACCACTAGTTCTTTTTAAAATACTCTAAGCAGACGATCTAGATTTCATTCGCGTGTAATTTAATGATGCTTTTTATTCCTTAACACATTGACTGCCGGACAGCAGACACAATGCAAACTATTATTTGGCGGACACCATGCATGCGTCATAGTTAAAATTAGCTTATATTACGCCTCATAAAGTCAGTCAGCTAATGAAAGTCCCATCAAAGTCGGTTCAACTGTTTATAAGATTACCCGGAACAAAGAGACAGATAGATCGACACATAGACAAAAGAAGAAGAAAGAACAATCACAACATTATGCCACATTGTGCAGCAGTAAACAATAAAAAATGCTTTTGCGCTGATATTAAGTCCTAACGGCGACTTCTAACATTATTTACATATTTCACTATTCACCGGACGACATTAGTTATCAACGCGCTAAACACTTCATGACACAATTCTAAGCTCAAATATCATTACCTGCTGAGATTCGTTCTCGTTTGTAAAGTACATAGAAGTACATAGAAGTCTACGAGTGCAACTTACGACTATTTACTTGATGAATGAGAAGTATAAAGCAATATGGGTGAATGGGCTACTTTTACACCTGTAATGCACAATGGAGTAATACATTTAAATTTATTTTTTAGGGTTTTAGGCTCCTGCAGTAACGGACTAAAAAGGTGTAAGTAGTTAGTTTTCGATTTAAGTATTATCATTCATAATTTAAAGTTATATATCAATTTCATTTATTTTACATTAAATTGTTTAATATAATTGTGACGGTCACCTACAAAATAAAGTGTAATTCTAAACTGAAAATAAAATAGAATAAGTATCAAAACACTTACGCAAACGCTGTAAACAAAAATTTGAAGTGTTTCATATTTAACATTGGAAATTTACAACAAAACCGAGAGGTCCTTTGTTTTTTTTTTTACTTGCAAACTTTTCTTTCTATTAAAAAGGCAAGGACGCAAGAGCTACAGGGCAAAGTTTGGAAAGGTTAGGCAATGTTGAAACGATGTCCTTAGAGAGCTTCGGCAGTCACGAGGCAAATTAAAAACATACCGTTATTGTTACGCAGCTACGCAGGCATTACTTTACGGAGAAAAGTATGAGCTGCTTCGAATAGATATTCAAGAGATTAAACTGCTTCAGTGATTCAATAATTAATCTAGCTGCAATCACCTTAAATGAAGTTTGGATGAATAGTTAGCTGGTAGGTTTTATGTAGACATAGAGCCATGGGGGTTATTAGGTTTTCACAGAATATCGGCGTAAAGTAACAGTATTTGTACTTGTGTTACTTACGATCTACGGTCAGTGAGGAGAACTGGAGCACCCAATGCCCCATTCCATGATTTCCCTAATGTCCCAACTAAAAACTTAATATTATACAAACCTGTACGTATCAACGTATGATAAAATATTACTTCACAAAGGGGCAATATAAAAAGTCTCCGGATTCGATCGCCAAATAAACTTGTGCAAAAGCAACATCAGCGAGACTCACTCGCACATAATCTTTTTCCTTTAAGATGTGTGTTTTGAAATAAAATGCGGAAAGTTTTGTAATAACAAGATTTTTCTAATCTAGCTTTGTTCTAAACGAATTTCAAAAGGGATTCTTAATTTCATTTTGCAGTAAAAACTATAAGTAAAAGAAAAACCACTCTATTTTCACAAACCATCAGCAAAATTAAACCTATTAATAAGAAAAGTAGCTGGAATTTTGTGACAGTAATCTACCGTCAGAGCATAATGTAAACTGTAAATCAATTCGTCATCCAACTGAATATTTATCGTCGTCTTAGTTCAACATGTTTTTTTTGACGTGTGACTTTTGTCCGCGAGCTATTAGTGTACATAATAATAGAGTCGATGCTGAAGTCATAGCACTAGCGCTTCGCCCGCGACTTGGTTTTTATTTTAGGGGTGGACTTTCTGGAAACCCTTCCTTAGTGCAACTCTAGGGTACTCAAGGAATATTTACTCCAAATTTCAAGTACCTAGGTCCAACATTGAGGCTGTGCGTAAGTATAGATAAACTATCACTTCATAATATCACACATACTCGAATGATTTTCATGCAGTCATGCTAAAGGCACGAGCTTCCTACGAGCTACGATTTGGTCATGTACGAAGTTAATTATTTCTTCGTATATGACAATTTTGCCTATACTTCAAATTATTGTCCTGTTATAAAAAATACTTATAATTCAACTTAACACTAACTCCAATTTCAAATATAATTGAATTTATATCTTATTTATCTTAATTTAATTTTAATTCAATTCAATAAATTCTATTACAATACCATTTACTCCGATGTAAATTTAAAATAGTAGATCTACAATACTAATGTACCTACTCTAAACTATGGGTTGTACCTGAGAGTGAGAATAAAGGATTATTTCTTACTATTTTGCACTAACGTGGCATCTTAGACACATAAGAAAAAGCTTACGTGAACAACAACAGTTCACTGACCAATCTATCAAATCCACGTATTACGTTAAAACCATTTAGTTACGGCTCAAAGCACCTAATGAACGGTTTCATGCCTCATATGAACATCTCTAGACTGATGTAGCGGTAGTTTTCTTGTTTATAACTATCTGCATAATGGAGCAAAACAACAACAATCGGGTCAGTGAGGTGCTTTTGCATTTTATGCAACATCATAGAGAGCTCGTCTTGGTTATCAGATCGTAAATATTGATCAGATCTATGGACTATTTAATGTATTCTGGATTCCATTCCTTCTTAAACATCTGATTGAAATTGAATAACTGTTGTTACTACATGTATAATCAACACAAAAATCGCACAAGAATATCGTCTATGAACTTATTTCGAATTCAATAAGTCAACAAATAAACGCTCTTTAACAAATTAATTTACACTGTTTAACATTCTTGGGGATTAAACTTTAAAAATAAAACCATAAACAATGTACAAATGTGTTAAAGCTACATACCTAAACGATTTTTATTTGATGTTTAGCTTTATTCTTTGGATTACTAAAAAGTTCATGCTTGTTTAGCTACTTGTAGGAAATACGTTTTCTCTAATAATTCTACCTTAATCCCTTGATTAAGGTTGAAAACTCTTGTTGTCTAGTCAACTTATAGTAAGCATTTTCAACAGTAATATTATCTAATAGGTGTCTGGCTTAACTGAACTTATAAACTCTTGTACAAATTCTTGTGATTTCTTCTATGAAAATATTTTGATCCTTTTAATTTTTACAATTCAAAAATAGTTCAAAGTTTAACGTTTTTAATTTGTCCTCCAGAATCTTAATCTGCTTTTATCAAAAAGCAATCAAATAAATTTAGATGCGATATTCTCATTTCTCTCAGCCACAATCTTAGCGATTTAAAAAGAGAGACGCGAAACAATATTTGGCCTACATTACTCGGAAACGAAAGACGGAAAGAAAGCAGACTAAACCAATAAAGAAATGTACAAAGTTAATAAATTCTGGTCTTTTATGGAGCAGAAGGACCTAAACATTTAGATTCTGAAGCTAACAAGCCAATAAGTCCTCAAGCCAATGCTCCAGACATGATAAATTATCCTTATGAAGGTTGCCCAATTATTGGAAAGCATTATCATTTTTATTATTGTTCTTTTATCATCTTTTTTATTGTGGTTTGGTCTTTGGATTGGGATATCGAAAAGTAAGAGAAATATCAAATAGAATTAGTTAATAAACTTGTAGTTTGTGCGACAAATTTAGCAGTAGATGAGATGAAGTTTAATGATCTGTAATGAAATGGATATTTTAAATTATATTTTATATGGTTCCTAGATTACTGGCGCTCCCATTACTAACTAATTTTGCGTTCCATAAATCCAATGCTAAAATAAAGATAATGGGTAAAATGATCTCGTAAGAATTAATATTGATTACGAAAAGAAACGCAATAACTGTACGAGAACACGAGATGAAATTCAAGACCAGATCAATCTTCGAGCCCACATCCCATGAAGTTTGAGACACAAACCGCAGACAGTCACCTGTGACAGGCATCATTGCGACCTCAATATCCATAGGAAATTACCCCACATTCACCATCAACCGAGCGGAAAACCATTGGAAATAACAACCAAATACAAACAATAGTATAACCAGAGAGAAGAACAACACACAAAAAAAAATAGAGAAATCTCATCACAACTCTTCCCAAGAAAGTGGAACACTGAACACTAGAAAAAAAATAAAAAATATATAAAAACCAACCTTGTATGAGGGAGAGGATAACACAGATATACAAAACATCCATTTTGATAATTCACACTGTAAAGATATTAAACACTCGCGGCGTTTTCGTAAGGCGCACGGTCATGGCGCGTGCAGCGTGACTGACTGTCGGAAAGCGACTGAACGAGCGCCGCGATAACAGGTGCGCGCGCGCACGCAGGTACTTTCTTCCCCCTCCCTCCCCCGCGTGAGCTTTCGCGCGCTGAATAACCAATTTCTGGCGCTCCAGGGTATTCCATACGTGTTTTGAAACTCAAAATAATTGGGTTACTAGGTGTTACTTGGTATTCTAAATTGTTGTTTGGATTAAATTGCATTCGATGCCCTTGAGTGTGATACACATAGCTAAAGTAATTATTGGTTATGTAGGCTATGATGACATCATAAATTTGGCACCTAAAAAGTCAGAAGTGCAATAAAAGACACCGAGGCTTTCAAGCGCAAACGTCTCTTTACATAAAATAAAACCATTTATAATAACATACTTATAATATTTTTAAATAGTAGGTACCCATAAGATATAAAAAAAAGTCTTCATAAAATAAAAATACATTCGTAAAGAACTAAGATATTATTTCGAAAATTCGATTAAATACATAATTATATTTGATAAAAATCAATTTGAAGAAAATTGTCTTAACATTGACGAAGCGTTGATGTCTTTTGTATGGCGATGATGATCTTAAGCTTACATTGATAATTTTAACATGTTTTACATTTTTCATTTTGACAATTTAATTTTAAATAAGATGTCGATAGTTGTGTTTTACTTTTACGTAGCTCGCCCGGGGCAGACCTAAGATCCCCCCCCCCTTCCCCCTATTTTAATTATTTATCAGTTTGCCAGTGCAGCAAACCTACCTATGAGCCGGATTTGGAGTTTTTTCTGAATTTAAAAATCATGGTGCATGCTGCCACCCCCTTTCGTATGCCGCCCGGGGCCATGGACTCTCTGCCCCCCCCCCCCTCGCTACGCCGCTGATTGAACGTAATTTACTTATTTAATGTTAAAGTGATCATTCAGTGAGAAAGGTATGGTGATATAGAGTTATTTTCTTTTCAGAAAAAAAAAATAGTAACAAGCCGCGAGAAAAAGTTATATGTAGGTACCTACATATTTTTTTTCTAACCACCATGAAAGACATGTTCTTTGTATGATTTTAAATTTTGAGTGGCATATTAACTTCAAAGGGGGAAGCTAAATCCCCTTCCCCCAGTTTTTCGAAAGTCAAAGTGAAAATATTTGTTACGAGAGGTTTGCTATCGTCCGATAAGGAGTTGCGTACTGTATCTCATCTCATCTCATCATCAGATCATGGCAATATTTATATAGAACTAACAAAAACTCTTGACTGAACTGAACTGAACTGACGACCCACTAATCGCGGAGTAATCGATCTTCCAACCTCCAACATAAAAAAATGCGTCTAATTGAGAACCGTTTTTGGAATTCGATGAAAAAAACAGTCATCACCACCAAGGAGGCTATCACTGCTTTGTTTTCTAAGTGTTTATATCTTTATCTAAATTACGCTTTGTCTCTTGGCATTTCCTTTATCCAAACAACTAACATAACATTAAAATACAAAGACTAAAACTAACAACTAACACTAAAACTAAAAATAAAATATAAAGAGAAAACTTAATCTAAAAGACCGCTTCCAGTGGGCAATGTCCCCAAAACGCTGGCTGCATTGCCACGTTGAATGGCAATCTAAGCCTTTGAACTATATATAGGGCAGCGTTTTGATTCCGAGTAGCTTCGAGCAGACGCCCCGATAGTTTTTAAAAAAAAAATTCTAACTCCCATCCCCCACGACCCTAGCGTCTCTTGGCATAGGGTTATTATAATTGTTGTTATACATCCATACACACAAAAAATATGCAATTTTAATCATATTTTCTAGAGCAGTTAATAAAACATTAATGAATATAAACCATTTATTATTTTTTTTTTTTATAAAGTGGTTATCTCATTAACCTACTTATTGTAGCAAAGAAATTTCTTTTTAAAAAGAAACCAATTTCATAGCGAGAATCGATAATAATTCACTTTCTAGACAGAATCGATTCGACTCGATCTACAAGTTACGTAACTAGAGATCGTGGAGGCAATCGTTTATTGAATTATTATAAATTGGAGTATCATCACGCTAGTCCTTGTGGAAGACTACAAATATTAACGTTTTTTATATTAAAGTATACTATCTGCAACTGAGGCACACACACATAGGACAGATCAGGATTGATGCGTGAAAACGCGGAGAAACGCATAGCTCATCGAAAACGTTAGACGCAATTTCGAGAATGCGATTACAAATAAATAAATAATATAAACCTCCTCTGCCTCTTCTCTCCTGCCTCTTCTCATACAGTGAACTTGATAGGTAGTTTTATTCACCACGCTAGCTCAATGCGTGTTGGCGATTTTTGACTGTAAAGTCCAGGCTTCCGCGAGATCTTTTCCTTCACTATAAGTCAGTGATGTCTAAGATTAACTAAAAAAGTGTTTTTAGATAAAAAAATAATAAAAGTAAATTTTTTTCTTACCTAAAACGGTCTTGTCATCAGAACTAAAGCTGTTCAGATCAATCTGTCAACAGGAAGTGGGTGAAATATCGAATACTAAATTTGAACCAAATAATAAACATGTCAAGCTAAATAAAACCGTTTAAAAAATAGGCTTTTCTGGATCGAAGGCATTTAAAATTTTAAATTTATGGGTACTTATTTAATTAAAACGTAGCCCCACATTTCCTCCTAAATCGTGGATGCAGTTATAGAGATATAATTTTACAAAGCACAAACACACAGATTGGAACAAATACCTGTGGACCGCTCAAGTACATATTTTTTCCGTGCGGGAATCAAACCAGTGCAGTGACTTGAGCATAATGGACAGACCGTACCTAAGAAAGACATTGTCTAAGCAGAATACCCATATTACACTGCATCCCTCTCTCGCTTATCATACTCCATTTAAATAGGTTTAGAACTACATCGGCAGACCTAGGTTTGCCTATTATACAGGGTTATTCATAAACACCAGCATCCTTAAAAGTCACTAAACTCATCATTATGAACAACTTTTACTATGGGACCAACCCTGAAATCGCAAAAAAATAAATCAGCTGTTCCATACATTTTGACGCAACACAAATGTATGGGATAGCTGATTCTTTTTCTCCTGTTCCTCACCGGAACTGGAGGTACGAAATGTTTTTTACCTAATGGTACCTTCTTCACTTATGTTCCGCATGAGGGTTCGATGCAATAAATTGTTGGTACCAGTGAATTGAGATTTGATTTGGGAAATTCTGTCAGAACTAACACTAATAAAGCTACCACATCAGAATACGACCTAAATTAAACCGTCACTTTTTAAATGTGCAATAGGGAAATCTCTTCGCATATATGGCATTAGAAAACTTGGATAAATTCCAAAGAATACGTCGTCATTTGAAATGATGTCGTAAAATATACGATCTTATCTCTTCATGAAGTTTTCGTATCCATAAACATGTTGCTGGGAATGATTCCATCAGTGCTTTTTTTTTAAATAGTAAGGTTGCAAACGTAAGCATACTGCCTGATGGTAAGCTGTATTACCGTAACTACAGATTAACAACAGCATCTAGAAGTACCATATTAACCTAAAGATGCTTCTAACATCAAGGATATCACGTCTTCCTTCGTGCTGGATTATTGATGGACGGAAAGATATAATAACAGAAAGTGTGTTTGATTCACTTAATCCTCTTGGTGAAAGAGATCATCATCTGCCTAGCCTTTTCCCAACTATGTTGGGGTCGGCTTCCAGTCTTACCGGATGCAGCTGAATACCAGTGTTTTACATGGAGCGACTGCCTGTCAGACCTCCACAACCCAGATAGAGATACTGGGTTACACGATACCCCTTGGTAAGACTGGTTGTCAGACTTTCGGGCTTCTGACTACCCGTAACGACTGTCAAAGATCTACAATTGACAGCCGGGGCCAACAGCTTAACGTGTTATCCGAGGCACGGAGTGATAATTAATTTATAAAACGCACATAACTTACGAAAAGTCAAAGGTGCTCGCCTTGGGTTCGAACCCGAGACCACTGACTCGCCAGTCAACGGTCACCACCACTAGACTTTCACGACTTTATGGTGACGATTCGACTCACGGCTATGGTGAAAGAGATATAAGCAAGAATGGGCCGGTTCGATCGCGGCGGGTACTTCGAGGTTATCACAGATTACCGCGGCGTGAAATAGCAGTATTCAAACTGTTGTGTTTCGTTCGGTCTGAAAGCCTTAAAACCTTAAAGGTTTAACCCTCTCTTCTCTATTATTCTTCTTCTATTAATCTCTCTATAAATGGCCAAGCAAAGCCCAGGTGATGTTACTGGTGTTGCACGCGTTCGTGTTCTATAGATTGCGAAAGCGTTAGTACTTAGTCTAAAAAAAAATCAAAACTTATATAAGTAAGTATATTAAGTCAGGTATTATTTGGAACTACGTAAAATAGTAGGTAAGTATTACAGAAAAGTTGAACAGCACTTTGTTAAGGTGCAACATATCTGCTTTCTGCATAACTTCTATTTTCATTCTACTAAAAAATAAATTCTATAGATTTTAATTCAATCTCATATTGTTTATGAGATAGGGCCCTTTTTTGGCCTCGTACAGGTATTTCCTAGTTTTTCTTATTATTCTGATGTCGTTGTACTTGTGCGAGTCCAGAATAAATGTCTTTTCTTTCTTTTCTTTATATTCTTTAGTCGAGTAGCACAACTTATCTAATGTGTTCCTCATTTACCTTTTAAACTAACACTTAGCACTAAGCACTTGAGTGGAATTCTTATCACGGCTTCCATTTTGACAGCACCTAATGGTACTACGCACCAAAAGTGCTCGAGTAAGTCACTGATATCCGGCACTGAAGGGACTTAGAAAATTACTCACCCATTTTTGGATGTGTTACAATGAGAATGCAGTTTGTTTGTCTGTTTGTTTATAACATCCTCATAACCGAATATCGGTCACAGTGGCTTACTCAACGGAGACTAGGCAACTGCACAGCAGATACCATAGGCCACGACCTACCGCTTCTATCCATATGCTGTGTCTATCTGTTTTGTGGTCGATGTTTAAAACCTTATTATTTTTTGATAATAAACCTTCAAATATAGAGAAATGAGACACAAAAGGTCAATCGTGACAATGATAACAATCGTGATAATGACCATCGTGTAAATGATATTTAAAAACGTTTCTACTTATAAATAATAAATCAGTCTGTAACTATAAGACTGCAGGGCAAAGTCCTCATCTCTTTAAAGAAGGATCGAGCATTAATCACCATGCTAGTTCACTACAGATTGGCGATTTCTAAAGTCCAGGTTTCCTCGCGATGTTTTCCTTCACCGATAGTCAATAGTTTTCGCCACCACGACCTCTACTTAGGTACTTAATAGTAACGTAATTAAGATACTATAGTTTTAAAACATTTCATAGTTTTTTCCCTACCCTGATCAAAAACAAAAATGATAATATCGTGTTTGTCAGTTCCTTGCTAGTTAAACCATAAAGGCGCATAGCAATTTGGCTCAGAGGAAAGGAAGAATCATCATACAAATCTTTCCTCCAAGAAGAGGAAACTACCTTGAATGTGTCAAATAGTAATACTAGGTTTAACTTGCATAATTGTACTTATTACTACTAATATTTTTAGTAGTTAGTATTTATATTTATGTACAACCGACTTGCGTACGGTTGTAGATAAATTATTAACAGTATTAATAATTATTGGTAAAAATATTAAATGGAAGACTGTTTTAAAACAAGAATAACCAGGCTTCGAACTATTACTACACGTAAAAGGGTGACAATAGTCCATCAAACCATTACAGTCGGTAAGCCATCCTGGTTTGGTCGAACAAACTTATTAAATATTTTCTTTGCAGCCTTATTGCAAATAGATAAGAGTTATTTTTGGTTAATTCAAATCTATATGATGTTCATCATCGACAAAGTTAAAATTGCACTTGTTATTTATCTTTATTACAATTGCATAAGGTTAGTTTTACAAGTATTTATTTTTTTCAAATTAGTATCTAGAAAATAGTACTTACTAGACCCACAATTTTATTAAATACGGACGTGAAGAGGTTTATGTCGATGCACTAAGGTTCATATTTCATCTTTGGAAGTGATATAGGTAGGTTGGTTGTTTCCTATCTTGAATTAAGGTGTTGGAAATGTTGGAATGCGAGGAGCACTTTCCTTTATCCTTGATATGGGATGGGCCTCTGGTTTGTGTAAGAATTTTCGCCTTACCTACACAAAACTTTCTCGTAATGTTCTTTTAAATTCGGACCTAGTATCTTTAAGTACCTAAGAGTACATAGGTGTACTATACCTATTCACCGATACGATGAGCGAGTTGAGCTAGTTTTACTCAACTAGTTCCTGACGCCAAAAGACTTGAAAAAAGATATACAGGGTTATTTGTAAAACACCACCATCCTTAAAAGGGGTCATTAAACTTATCATTATGAACAACTTTATGACTAACCCTGAAATCGCGAAAAATAAATCAGCTGTTCCATACATTTATGTTCACGAGACTCAACAAACAGCTGATTTTTTTTTGCGATTTCAGGGTTGGTCCCATAGTAAAAGTTGTTCATAATGATGAGTTTAATACCTCTTTTAAGGATGCTGGTCTTTTGGTGTCAGGACTCGGGCATTTATAGATAAACCATTTTTTTTCATTCTTAGATTCTGTCACTGCGACAAATAAATTCTGGGCCCGTCTTGGCCGTGTCAACAATCAATGGTGGAAATTAAGAAGTTGCACTGCGCTGGTTTATTTTATATTATAGGTACCTATGGATTTAATATCAACAAGGCACTACGTGTTCTTACTTCTTGCTATTTATTTCTGAAATATAACTAAACTGCTATTTTATTCTAAGGATTTAGGTAAGTTCGAACAGCTAAACTATTAAGTTGAACCTCGAAACCTGGACGCATGACAAAATATATTTTCTTGAATCCTTTTATTCAGTTATCAATATTTCAAATGCAATAGTTCTTGTTGGTTTGTCAGATTTGTGTCACTGCAGATGAATGCAGCTCATACATTGCTGACAAGAACTCGTGTTCATGTTTCTTGTATTGTGGTCGTACGGTCGTCCTGACGCCTCTCAATCAGCTGTGGTTATTTTGCCCGCTAGACAAACATATCAATCTATCACTAAGAAGTTGGTAAGTTTAGGTTTAAAATTCATAATAAATCCTTTTACTAAAAGCTTTGTCATTCTCTCTCCATTTTTAACACTCGAATTTGAATATTGTTGTTAGTCAATCACGCTCAAAAGTTAAACGAATCTGTAGGGTAAGTATATAGTACCTACCTAAAATATAGCACCATAAGGTTTGTTCGCAATTAAACTATTGAGAACATTTATCTCCAAACCGTAAACAAACACTAAGAAATTAGACAAAAAAGGAAATCAATAACAATTGATTTCCTTTTTTGTCTAATTTCTTAGTGTCCTGAGTGTCCTTAGTGGCCTGAGGAACTTAGTCGAGGAACACCTCGACTTGCCGCGTCTTGGCGGTAGTTGAAAATTTAAGCAGTGTAAAAACCCTTTAGGCAGGCTTATGACAAAGGATTTTCTTAATCACATGAGTGTAAAATTTTGAGCAGTTCTGATTATCTCCTGAAACAGAAGCGTGAAGTTGTCACAGTATATTCTCGAAGATCGATGCAGCGAGCGTCGCAATTGCTGTTATTTGTCCGGGTCCCCGGGCCCCCGTTTATTCAATTTACAATCTAGGTCATCATAGGTCTTTGCGTAAGTAGTGCAAATATGCCTACAAGATTTATAAAATCGTGGAAGAGTATGGGCAATTGCTTCCTCAAACAATTCAAATTAGAAGATTTTCCGTTCCTAGCCGATCATATTATTAATCTTGTTCCCCTTGCCCTTGCTGTTAAGCACGACCTAGTTGAGATTTACTATTCAGTAAAGGTACCTAGTTATTGCGTATAGGTATTGTGGATGCAATGTAGAGGTAAGAAGCACGTACACACAGACCGGAACATTGTCCCATGTGGCGATTGAACCTGTGACCCACGCAGAAGCGAATTACCTACTGCCGAATCCGAATGTCAATTAGATACCTACCAATCCGCACCGTTCTAAATTGCCAAATTGTATGAAAAGCAGAATTGTTAAATATACAAAGGATTGAAATAGGTACCTACTTAAGTAAAAGATATCGTTCAGGCAGGATCATGGTCAGAGACAACCTTTAATATTTTTGCGCCCCTAAAAAAATATTCTGTAGTACCTATGTAGAGCAGAGCACGAGGCAACGTGCTCAAAGTTCACAACAGAATAAATGAAGAAGTGCGTACTTACCGAACTTTCGAAGCTTTGTACCATTAGAGATCACGTGCCACGTGCCACGTGGCGAAATGCTTAGATACTGAAACCTGAAACCCTGCATTAGTATCTAGTACTTACGCTTTAATCCCAGTTTTGTACCAGTTTTAATATAAATCATTGTCATCGTAGTATTGTCGGTTATAGATATTGAAGTCTTCTGAATAAATACAAATTATAACCCTTACCGCACATGCTGACCACCATGCTTCCGTGTAGTTGAGTGGAAGACGGCTTTAGGCATATAGTGGATTGCCATACGAAAGACATCCACACCACTTGAGTTGCCGTTGCATATAGTCGAGCTTCAATACCGTACGTTTATGTACGGCAACAGCTTAACGTACTGTCCGAGGCACGGAGAGTGATACTTTATTATTATTTTACAATTATTATGTACTATTTTTATTAATTTACATAGGCACATTTGAAACCACACTCATTCAGATAAAGTACCTACATGCGTTGCTAATGTAGGTACTTAGGTAATAACCAATCCATAAATCCATAAGACAGTCAAACTGCATAATGTCCTATCTGGCACTTGTCTAGAGAAGTGTGATGACTTCGCCTTCTGCACTAAGTGAAAGTGTCACGAGTTAGAGAGTTTGATTCCCGGACGATTAGTATGGGTCAAATGACGATGAGTCTGATGACAGATATTTGTTTTGGTCTGGGGGTTTATGCAGCGTGAATTTAAAGGACGAATGACACTTTCAATAATTGCCAAATAAATGTCATATTAAAAGAATTTACTAATATTTAGTCTACTCTAAACAAATCGTGGTTAGTGTAATATATTTCCACCTCTGTCGAGCGTGTATCGCGGCGTAGTTACCTATCTCGCAAATCGATGCAGCCCAGTACATTTCCTATTATTAAACCTGGTCGGGGCTCGAGTGCGTAGAATCTAGATCGTTTCTGGTCGTCTTTGTCGAAACCTACGTTATAAATTTGCCACCAAAATTGATTAACTCTAAAACACTATTCTAGTTCTTTATTTGGATGTTGTAGTATAAAGCTTACTTAATATTATTTTGGAAAAGGCTTCTGATTATACCTATACTAAATTATTGTGTTCACACACATACTTTTAAACAGATTTTGTAATAATAACAAGTAAATAACGGCACCATAGTTTTAACAAAAACCAACCATTACCTGAAGTAAACAAAATAAACAAATAGCAAGTTCCTAACTTAGGTTTCTGATACAATCAACAGGTTTAACTGGATTTCTTTGACTGTTTGAATTTCCCAACATAATTCTTTTTTATTGAGATGAGCACATTTAACAAAAGACACACATATTAGGAAAATATTACTGTAATTATATTCAGGTACTTATTATTAAATTTAAAGTAGGAATTGTGTTATTTTAAATTTCCCGCCTTCTACAAATCGCCGTCAAATTCTCAGAACGCAGTTTGGACGTAAAAAATATGTTCAAAAAGTACTTATACTTACTTAATGTTCGAAATTTAGAATTTTGGATAATATGCGTATAATTATTTTATATTAAATTAACGTTTCAATGTACCTAAACAAAAACAATGATCGGCTATCGGTAGGTGGTGCCACCCTATTAGACCTTTTCAAGAACATAGTCAAGGTGTTGATTCCAGCGTGCATTAAACATGGTAAGTATAATAATTATGTACATTTAAGAGGAATCCAAATATCTAAGCTATTACTTTTCTTCTATAAAAGATATTCGTGTCTTGTTGCTTATTTTTCTAATGTTGTAGCAAACAGAGTTTAGGTATCAATGACATTTCTACATAATATTAAATGTATCTCATATTAAATTCAACTAGATTTAAGTTAAATCTACATAAAAATATTCTAGAACTTAAAAAAACATTCAAGAAGGCTAGTTATTCAGCCGAGCCCAGGGTTTGCCTGCACGATTTTTGGATGCGTAGAACGGAATAGCCGCGCAGCCGTCAAAAATCAATAGCTGGCTCCTCCCATAGATTAAGTTAGACTAGTGTCTTTTCAGCCAGGACCCGGGTTTGCCTGCACGATTTGGATGCGTAGAACGGAATAGCTGCGCACCAGTCAATAAATCATTAACTGGCTCCTCCCACATTGTTTGTTTGTGTTTGTTGTGTAGCATACCGGTGTTGCTATTTAAATACACTATTGCGTATTTGTACAAAATTAAGATTACAGAATTTAGACGATTACAGCTTGGCAAAAAGGAGTCTGAGGCGGTGACAGCTGGAACTAAAAATGAAAATCTTAAAAACAAAGTTTGTGAGTAATAAAATAGCCTAAAAATGATTTAATATATTATATTTGATGACAATAAATTCGTTATGTGTATAAGTGTCAAATAACTTGAAATAAGTAAAGAAGTGCGCCAGTGGCGCCCTCAATTTTTGCAGACTCTTTTTTGCCAAACTTTACCTCCTACAGATTTTTCCAAACATAGTGAACCTTCACAATGACATTTATGTCCTTCATAATTATATACTATCATACTCTCAGTCTGAATTTTATATAAGAACTCGAAAACGGTTGATAGAATTTTTTACTTCCAGATGTTTCTTTAAAGATAATTTTGATTTAATTTTCTTAATAGATTTTTATTTTTACTATTTTATTTAAGAGAAAATATTAAAAAGAAAAAACATGTTTGACGGATATAGATAAACAGCTTATTATATTAAACCACACAAAATCAGAGTCAGTATGTATTGCAATGTCCTAACTTTTATAACAGTATTAGGCACTCATAATAGCAATGTTTAATAAAAAAATTGAAAATATAATAATTATCTGAACAAAAAGAAAAACTATTAGGATATTGAAATAAACAATAGCATTCATATGCTCGGGCTAGGGCTCATGCCCTCTCGTATATTAGTATTACTTGAAGCAGTGCCGTGACATAGTTCTTGTGATATATGTCAAAATGGCGGTAGTTTCTTATTGTGCCTTCGGGCTACCGCCACCCTTTTTGTGTTCGAATACATGTAAGAAACGGTCGTGTTTAATTGTGCTCCATTCATCTCCATAAGCATTTCAGCCATAAGACGTCCTCTGCTGGACATCAAAACAAATAATTTATTTGCATAATTATCATGTATACAAATAAACAACATTGAAGTTTAGTGACATTTCAAAAACGTCAAATATATTAAAACATATCAAAAACGAGGCTGAGGCGGTGACAGCTGGAACTAAAAATAAAAAACTAAGTTTGTGAGTACTAAAATAGCTAAGTGATTAATTTGAACGTAATGACAAAAAATTCGTCATAGAAATAAGTAAGCACCGAAGAAATGGTTTAATTTTGAATTGTTTTATGAGAAGTGCGCCAGTGGCGCCCCCAATTTTTCCAGACTTTTTTGCCAAAGTGTACCTTCTCTACACCCTGAATCGGAGGTCAGTCTCAGGTCAAATCTCACCGTCTCGTCGGGTCGTTTGAAAGTATTTAACCGTCAAAAAGTCAAAAACTACAGAATTCAAAATCCTATAGCCAGATATAAATATTTAATAAGATATTAGAAAAAGCAACTGATACGGATGGGATTCGAACCCACGATCTTCGGCGTACCGTGCCGAAGATCGTGCACGGCATGGTACGCCGAAGATCGTGGGTTCGAATCCCATCCGTATCAGTTGCTTTTTCAAATTTCTTATTAAATATTTATATTTAATAAGCTAACAGGTGCTAAAACATGTAAAAATTTCACAAAAAAATAATAGCCAGGATCTGCCTAACTGAACTTTTGTACGGATTTTTGGTACAATATTTATTTGTTTTTATTCGTCCTCTATATGGCAACATTGTTGCACAGTACATCCACTAACACTTTGATTTTGTATTGTACACACATTATAAACACATACAAAATACTTGTCTTGTGTAGTAGTTGTAGTCTTGTACTTGTAGTTATAAGGTGTTCTATGGCGATTGGCGGTAGCCCGCGAGGGGTCGGAGGGAAAATCGCGGGCTCCGGGCTTAAGCTCCGGGAAGCGCGAGATTTCAGTCAGTTTGCAAGCAGCACCTTAGCGAGCCGGTCGTGTCCTCAGTAGTAGTACCACCAGCTAGCTACATTCATCCCCTGCTAATAATTCAAATCATTTAAACGAAATGTCCAAGTCTTTGTATTATTGGCGGCTCGCGAGTGAATTAAAAACCTGACTTTCGATGGAGAGCGATACGCTGCCAGAAGATATTGCCAAGCAGTGGGAAGTTCTTCTGTGTATCATCGCTTTCGAAGAGAAGAAGATAGACCGAAGAACCGATGGCAATCTGGAGACTCTGACGTATTTCTGGAACCACAGAGGTGTAAGGTAAGTTTGTCGTATATTTAGTTTAGGTGAAATTTTGGTACCTAGTGGGTTCGATCAATACTAGACTAGACTTGCGCAGGTCATCTAAGGTAGTACTTGTAGGTATAGGTTGCAGGTGGAGGGGAGCAAAGGCGGCCCACGCTATTGGTTTTTTTTTAGAATAATTTTATTGTGTTAGAGTACCCTTGTAAGCTACTTCCTATTACTCTGGCACTTTAGCTCATCCATTGTTGAGCCATTGTTTCAGAACCAATCACATGGTTTCATGATGGTCTTATTTAGCTAGAATAAAAATGATTTAGAATAGATATTGCATTAAGCGCTGTGCCTAGAATATAAGCTGAGTTCTTTTTAATTAACAATTATTATCAACTAAGGTTCAATTTAAAGATTACATTGCCATTTATTCCTAATGTGAATATAAAACATTGAGGAATATATTACAAAACTTTTTGTGATACTCACACAAACCTATACAATAAATTTCATTGAAATCAGTTTAGCTACTGTGAAATGAAGCTTGGGTAAACATTATGTGGCTTTTTTAGTTTTTTAAAAATTATTAAATTAAAAAAAAAAAATTTTATAGCTAATAAAAAGTGTGCCCTGCCACTCTCTTAATTTTTGTCACGGCAAAGTTTTAGCACAGCAGCTGCAATGCAATTTTATCAATCGTATCGCGACTTACTTAACAGCGTTAATTAGACTAGTTACTGGTGAATTACTGTAAAATAATCATACAGCACGGAAACTGCGTACAAAGGCTCGAAACGACACACTCACACAAACATTATTGCCTGCCTTGTTGGTCTAGTGGTAGCAAGCGCAACTGCTGAGCATGAGGTCCTTGGTTCGATCCCCAGGTCGAGCAGTGTTATTGAGTTTTTCCATTGAAAAATTCTAGTAGCAGCACGGAGTCTGGAATTGTGCCCGGTTAATGGCAATAGGCTCACCCCCTATTACATGTGACTTTTAACATAGCTGGCGTAACATGGGTGTACTGCACACCTCTGCCTACCCCCTCTGGGGATTACAGGCGTCTATAAAAAAAAAATATATAAAAAAAGTTGACAAATTTATAATGAATGAAAAATAAATTAAAAATTAATAAAAAATAAATTGAAAAATAATAAAAAATAAATTGAAAAATAATAAAAAATAAATTGAAAAATAATAAAAAATAAATTTAAAAAAAAAATAAAAAATAAATAAATTAAAGTTAATATAAAATAAATTAAAAATTATTAAAAAAAAAAAATTAGAAATTAATAAACAAATAAGTTAGAAATTAATAAACAAATAAATTTGAAAATTAATAAAAAAAAAATTAAATATTAATAATAATGAAATAAATAGAATTAAAATTGAATAAAAAATAAATCAGAAATTAATAAAAAAAAATTAAATATTAATAATAATGAAATAAGTAAATAGAATTAAAATTAAATAAAAAATAAATTAAAAATAAATGGAAAATGAGCTAAAAACAAATTAAAAATACCCAAATTAAAAAATGAATTAAAAATGACCTGAAATGAATGGAAAATGAGTTAAAACGAATTTAAAATAAATTAAAAATGAAATAAACATTAATTAAAAATGAATTAAAAATAAATTAAAAGTGTATTAAAAAATTAATTAATTAATAATAATAATAAATAAAAAAGTAAATACCTACCTTTTAATATTAAATAAAAATAGAGAAATAAAAATGGCGTAGTCTGCAGTGGACGTGGCGGTCAGTGTAAATAATAATAAAAACAAATAAATTAATAAATAAAAAAATAAACAATTAAGTATTAAAAAACAAATAGGTAAATTAATAAAAAATAGTAATAAATAAAATAATAAATAATAAGAAATTAATGGATATAAACAATAAGTTCTTAATATATAAATAAATTAATATTTAGAAATATTAATACTTGCACTTTAAAAAAAATATATGAAAAGGTTTTTAAATAAAAATGATTTTTTTTTATAAAATTAGGTACAATAAATTAAAAAATAATTTAATAATAAAAAATGTTCTAAATTTAAATATATTTTTAATAATACAATGTATAATAAATACAAATACTTAATTACCTAAATAAAGAAAATAATTAAAAAACATGCATGTATGCATGTAACATTCGCAAGTGCATGTCACATGCGCAAGTGCATGTAACATGCGCAAGTGCATTTAACATGCGCAAGTGCATTTAACATGCGCAAGTGCATGTCATATGCGCAAGTGCATGTCACATGCGCAAGTGCATGTCACATGCGCGTGTCACAGTGCGTGTGACATGTGTAAATGTTACTTGAGAAGCGCAAGTGCATGTGAGATGTGTAAAATGTGACATGTGCAATTATCTTTATGCATGACATGTGTCAAGTCCTTCCGGTTTTTGTATTGGCGACTTTTAAGGAATAGTGAATAGTATAATAAATATAATAATTCACATAATGTTCACACATGTAATGCAGTAAAGATATTTTACATTTACAATATATTATTTTCTAGCGACCCGCCCCGGCTGTGTGCAATGCTGATACTAAATACATATAAACCTTCCTCGTCAATCACTCTAAAAAAAACCGCATCAAAGTCCGTTGCGTAGTTTTAAAGATTTAAGCATACATAGGGATATAGGGACAGGGAAAGCGACTTTGTTTTATACTACGTAGTGATTATCTTTAATTAATCAATTTAAGCTGCAATGTACAATTTAATCACGAGGGTAATATTTTCAGGCACATATTTACGGAATGGCTGCAGCAGATGAAACTGAAGTATGACAAAAAAACATCTGAAGATGAGTCGTCGCAGAAGAGCGAAGAGATATCCCTGCTTTGGCGGCAGCGCGGCAACGTCAAGTTCAGAGCTGAAGCGTATAAAGAAAGCCTTCAACTGTACACCAAGAGTATCACCTATGCTAATAAAGATGGACCCTTGTATTACATCGCATTAGCTAACAGATCCGCTGCATCTCTGCGTCTGAAGAGATACTCAGTGAGTTCATTCAGAGCACATTTATGTTAGTGTACAATAAAACATATATTTTAAACACTTGTTTTTGTTTACAGGACTGTTTAAAAGACGTTCAGCGAGCTTTAAATAAGCACTACCCCATAGAGCTGCACCATAAACTATATACACGTCGGGCTGACTGCTTTATTGAGACCGGTCAAAGACAAAGGGCTTTGGATGCCGTGGAAGAAGCACTTAAACATGTTGCTAAAGTCAATCTCAAAGGACAACCCAAAGGTTGATATATTTTCTATTGCTGCTATTTCTAGCTTTAATATTATTGCTTTAATATTAATTACACAATTTATTAGACACAAGAATTCTAAAAAGAATTGATTTATGTTTTGTTGCTTTTTTTTAGCCTCCTTAGCTGATTTTTGCAAAAAAAAATCAATGTACAGACTTTTCGACCTTTACGATTTTATTATAGTTATAGTTAGACATATAGCTGACACTATCCTGTTTTCAGCTGAATTTGATAGAGCATACAAACAACTCCAAATAAAATTAGCTGATATGAAGTATGAAATACCTCAAGAGGAGACACGTTATCCGCAGCTGTTGATGGGTGAAAATCCTGACTTCAAGTATGCTTCGGCTGCAATAGAATTGAAGTAAGTTTAATGTTAAAATTGATTATGATTTCAGCTTTGGATTGAGGAGTTAATCTACAGGTTTTGCTACTTTGATGGTGAAGAAATTAGTTTTTTTTACTAGGTTCCCCGATGGTGCAAGGTCATACAGCTAGCATAAAATATCAATCAACATGTAGAATTCCGTTTTTGTGATACCATTCCATAGGTTTGCTGGTGTACCTGATATCTTACTGTGCCTGGCCGAAGAACACTTAATATATTATTATTAAAATAATGTTTAATTTGTGTATTTTATAAATACTTATGTATTTTTTTTAGTATAAAGAATAATAAATAAAACTTGTTCGCGGGTCTTTTATTTCCATAATTGCAGGTAAGTGCTTAGTTTAATATTTTACCAATTAATATAAATATTTTCAACAATTTCTGTAAATATTGTGTTCTATTTTTCAGCTTTCACTTAGTCAGTTTGAAACTTCTAAAGTAAAAGTAAATATCCATTTAGGAAAACATTTCAGTTACGTTACAGTCGAAACTAGGTTTCAGATTTACAATACACAATAACAATAGTTCTGTAAAGACATGAAATATAAATTACTAACATTAATTCAGTACCAGGAATAGCCTACAACAGTATCGTCGCTAGAAAAGAGTGAATTGAGATCACACGAAATATTATAAAAAAAATTTATTCAAATTCCTATTTTTATCAGGCCCATTCAACCCAGGCATTCAACCCGTTCGTAAAATCAACTTTTAAAAGAAACTGTACAGGGTTACTGTGTAGGTCTCCATCAGTGCACATTATGAATATGGGTGAAACTATACACCAATTTATCGACGGGAAAAAAAAACTAACGAAAACGAAAAATACAATTTACTTAAAAAAATAATACTGACACGTAAAAATAAAGTAATTAATTTAATGTTTAACAACTCATAGCAAATGATCCATCAGGGGTAGGAAATTGGTAATTTCGAATTTTTTAATAGCTAAGACAGCAAAGAATATGTCATAATAATAAAAATGTAGGGTTAAGGGCGTTATTTTAAGAAAACCACAAAAAAATCTGATTTTCTGTAAATTCTTTGTTATTTATAAGTGACGTAAGTCAAATTGTATTTTATCATCATTGCCTGATATTTACAATCATTACTTTTTTAAACGGTTTTATTTAGCTTGACCTATTTATTATTTGGTTCAGTACTCAATATTTCACCACCTTCCTGTTGACAGATTGATCTGATATTTGGTACCTACACAGCTTAAGTTTTGATGACAAAACCGATTTACGAAAAATAAAAATTTTACTTATATTATTATTTGTTTTAACCCGATACACCACATTGATCAAAACTCACAGCATGTTCTTTACAAGTCATGAAAACAGTTATACATACATACATAGACTCACGCCTGTTTCTCAGAGGGGTAGGCAGAGACAACGGATTTAAAACGTTATCGTGTATTTAAATCCAACATTTTTTTTTTGTATTTTTTCCGTCGATTGTGTCTACTCCCACCTAATTTCATACGTGCACTTGAAGACTTACACTACTTACACTATACTTCTTTCGCAGACGAAATGACACGATGGGCCGTTATGTCGTTACTAAAGAAGCAACAAAACGTGGTGACGTACTGTTCTCCGAAGAAGCTTTCGCTAGTGTGAGACTGCAGGAACTTAATCTTACCTTCTGCGACTTTTGCTGCAGCAATGAACCTGCGAACATTCCGTAAGTACTATTTTCCTCTGAACACAAAGATTGTTAACACCTACCGTTTGCACTGCTGGACACAAACTTGTTGGCTAATAAATCACTCAATTAATGCCAGAAAAAAGAAGAGTTTATAACTATCGTAATTCCCTTATATTTTATATACCTACTATTTCTTTTCCTATGTGAATAAATAAATTAAATAAACCGTGCGGCAGTACTCCGGTAGATGGCACCACACGCCTTTAAGGCGAAAGAGATTCGTAATTTCGACTGAAGCGGGCGTGACTTGGTAGCTTAATTGGTAAAGCGATGGCACGGCACGCCAGGGATCGCGGGTTCAAGTCCCGCCCGAGTCAGTTGTTTTTGCGAATTTCTTATTAAATCATTTCATTAAATAAACCGTTCGTTCGGTTAAAGTCAAGGTAACTAGTATTATCCAGCGCGGCCACTTTGAAAAAAAATCAAAATGGCGATTCCATATATGTTCTAACCCCTTTACGATAGGTCATGAGAAAAGTTACGAAAGTTATTAGGAAATCTAACAACTCATCCCTAATCAGGATTAAAAAACTGTTTGTTCGATTAAAGTCTGTTCACCTGCGCGAGCGCCTGCGGTAGGTACCTGGTGAATATTTTTGGTTTACATAAAAAAAATCACGGGGTATGGCATCGTATCTGGTCTCTTATCATATTAAACGATTAAAGAACTTCAGTTGTACGCCGTGAAGAACAGCGTGACTGTCGCTCAGCCGGCCTCTAGGTCCTACAGACGGCGTTGTTCATTTGATGCCATCTAAAGGAAAAAGTGGTCGTCTGACGTAAAATCATCTGAAGATAAATATCTTGAAGAGCTCCTGTGATGGTGATATATCTCAGCAACGTGACACTTTGGAGCAATGTATTTCGACATTTTTTGTTTATTTAGTTTGTTCTGTTAAAGTCTATTCACCTGCGCCAGCGGTACCTGGTGAATGTTTTCGGTTTACATAAAAAAATTACGAGTTATGGCACCGTATCTGGTAATATCTTAAACGATTGAAGAGCTTCAGTTAGTTGTACGCCGTTGGGAACAGCTTGACTATAACTCAGCCGGCCACCTTTTTTCTTCAGATAGCATTGTTCAATTCATGCCCTCTAAAGGAAAGGGGTAGGTCGTCTGACATCGAATCATCTAAAGACATTGAAGAGCTCCTGTGATGGTTAATCCTAATTAGGGACGAGTCGTTAGATTTCTCATGTTGTCGTAAGATTTCCTACTAATTTTCGTAACTTTTTTCATGCCGTAAAGGGGTTAGAACATTTTTGTAATGAAGCTAGCATAACGGGCCGTCGCCATTTTGATTTTTTTTTCAAAGTGGCGGTGCAGGATAAAACTAGTATATGTATATGGATATAGGACACTTACATAAACAAAAAATGACAGAAACATGATGCCCTAAAGTGTCACATTGCTGAGATATCTAACAAATCGTTTGTTCTGTTAAAGTCTGTTCACCAGCGCCGGCGGTACCTGGTGAATGTTTTTGTTTTACATAAAAAATTCACGAGGTATGGCACCGTATCTGGTGACTTATCATCTTAAACGATTGAAGAGCTTCAGTTGTACGCCTTGAAGAACTTCAGTAGTACGCCGTGAAGAACAGCGTAACTGTCGCTCAGCCGGCCTCTGGCTCCTACAGACGGCGTTGTTCATTTGATGCCATCTAAAGGAAAAAGGGGTCGTCTGACGTAGAATCATCTGAAGACATCGAAGAGCTCCTGTGATGGTTATATGTATATCTCAGCAACGTGACACTTTAAGGCATAGTGTTTCTGAAACTTTTTGTTTATTTTGTTCGGTTAAAGTCTGTTCACCTGCGCCAGCGGTACCTGGTGAATGTTTTTGATTTAGGTACATAAAAAATCACCGTATCTGGTCACTTATCATCTTAAACGATTGAAGAGCTTCAGTTGTACGCCATGAAGAACAGCGAGGCTGACTCTCAGCCGGCCTACCTTTTTTTTCTAGATCATTTTATGCCATCTTTAGGAAAAGGGTAGGTCGTCTGACGTCGAATTGTCTGAAAATATTGAAGAGCTCCTGTGATGGTTAATCCTGATTAGGAATAAGTTGATAGATTACTCATGTTGTAAGATTTCCTATTAATTTTCGTAACTTTTCTCATGGCCTATAAAGTAAAGGGGTTAGAACATATTTGTATTGTTAGCGGGCCATCGCCATTTTAAGTGGCTGCGTAGGATGAATCTAATGTATAATATGGACAGAGGACAATTGAATAAACAAAAACCAGCCAAGTGCGAGTTGGACTCACGCACTAAGGGTTCCGTACTAGGACTACGTTGCCATTCTTATCATCTAGTAAACGTGACACTTTAGGATATCATGTTGCTAACATTTTTTGTTTGTGTAAGTGTCTTCTTATAGATATAATCCCATCATTATGAAAAATCCACTAAAACACAAAAATCCACTTTCAATAAAATCAAAATGGCTCGCTATGCCGCAAAGATTCGAACCCCTGTCTCATTCGATGTCGTAGATTTCTCAGAAATTATTGTAAGATTTCTCATACCTTGCCGTAAAATCCCTATTCGTTGTCTTAATATTTCTTATTCAATGCCCAATGCTTATTCATTTGCTCATATCTTAGAAAATTTTTAGTGTAAAAATTCTTACTCACTTTTATCCCTCAGATGCAGCGACTGCACCACTACGGTGTTTTGTGACGAAGCTTGTCATTATCTGGGCCGTAATATTTACCACCGCTGGGAGTGTGCCGCCATGAAAGCTAAAATATTCTCTGTCATCGGAATATCACAACTTGCATTCAGGTAGGTTTACACACAGTAGATTCGGTACATTCGGTTCGGTATTTTCGAAGAAGTCCCGATGAAATTTCTAATATCGAATCGAATGTGCCGAATCGACTATGTGTGTAACTACCCTTAGAATTTAAAAATTGAACGGCACTTGTGTGCTAAAACGTTAAG
Source organism: Protodeltote pygarga (assembly GCA_936450705.2). Lineage (NCBI taxonomy): Eukaryota > Metazoa > Arthropoda > Insecta > Lepidoptera > Noctuidae > Protodeltote > Protodeltote pygarga. Next base: position 19,905,213 of record OW388248.2, read on the forward strand.
ATAACGACAAATAAATATAAAAAAGCCAGGTAAAAATTATGTAATTATATAAATAACACAGCCTGTAATTGTCCCACTGTAGGGAAATTCGTCATAAAAAATTTACGAGTGATGTACTTACAAGGATTTTTGTAATGCAAATATGCAATGCATTGCGTCGCGGGTCGCCCTAATGTCCTTCAAAATACAAATACAAAACAATTTTTTTATTGCATTTAGCATTTAAAAACAGCTTTTAAAAATATTAATATGTCTGTTAACATAGGTCATTTTTGTACAGGGTGATGCTCAAATATGCTCATCGAGGGTTCCCAAGACTCCCGGAACGCTTTGGTACACCGACTACAGCGGCCCGATTGATGGAATGTTATACCCAAGTCGATAAAGTAGAAATATATAAGAAAGATAATGTTCCATTTTACAGAATGTTCTGTCTGACGTCTAATATGGAAACGTCGGCTAATACTGACAACATCCAGTATGCGCTGGTAAGTTTAAAAAATGCTTATTTTTTAAAACTGGTTTTTCTCCTGGTTTCAGTTGGAATTTCAGTTACGGCGACCAACCACTTAAGATATAAATCCCGTTGGCTCAGGGACTTTACTCTTGAATCACGAACCCGATGATACTATACAAACTTATTGAAAAGTTCGTGTTGATACGCGTGCTTATTTGTATGAAGTGTGCGGCTTGTGCCACTTTTTCCTTGTTGATTAAGATATCATAGTAATAATATTTGGTTTGTATTAATTGGTTTTGGGTTCATGATTCGAATCAGTCCCCCGTTTTCTACAGATCAAGAATAGAAGACAGGTCAAGTGGGTCGGCCACGGCGCTGTTCTAACTGAATTGTGTTGTAATATGAGAACAAATTCGGCTAGAATGGCCTCGGTGCTTGATTTCTAATCATCTAATGAAGAACTCCAATCACTCCGCATCAGCGCAGAGAAGAGCACGCATCTGCATTCTGCATCGATATCGCGATTCTGCATCCATACAGGATCGATAGTCACGATGCAAAAATTATACTGACGCCTATTAACGAAATACGCGAATGAATCGCCAGAAAAAGTCGCTGTGGGCCACCTCCTTAAAATCTGTACTTACTATACATGTAACAGTATAATTGTAGTACGCGCAAACTTACACCACGCGAAGTTAGTTACGAACATCGCGGTACCCTTTTCAGGGACTAAGAGCCGATTTCACCACTGACACTAAACGCGATCAATTCAAGTTAAACTCAGATCAAGCGTTTAACTGAGTTCAGAACTGCAACTTAGTTTTATTAAACTCGGATTTTTTTTAACGAATGATGAAATTGAACCTTAATTAAGCTATTGAGAAAGAAAGAGATGCCAATATGCGCATATTGAGCGAACGTCCCTTTAACTAACCGAGGCAGAGTAAGTTTGCGCCTACTGTATTTTAATTTATACTATACAATTTTGACATTTCTGCTGTGATAACAATATTATCTCTTGGACAATCTATATTTTGATGAAGGATTGACTAAATTTGATAATAGACAAGAATAATCTATGGAATAAAAGAAATTGAAATGTTCTACTCTTTTTTTTCAGACGGTTACTATGCTGGTGATGTATTTGGAGCAGTTCACACCGTTCTTCGAGTACTTCCCGGGGAAGGTTGGGTATCCGTTACCCATGAATGAGATGAAGCTATTCTGCGCTGCCCTAATGTTCCGTACTTTAGGCCAACTTGTCATCAATGCGCATACCGTGTTGGATGTGAATACTAGCCGGATCCCAGATATTTCATGTAAGTTTAGATTTAATGTAGAATATTTCTTGTGAGAAAGACTTACACCGCCCACAAAAGTTAAAGGTAAGTTAAAGGTTGGTTTGTTAATATAAATATAAAAATACCTCTCTCTGCCTCGTTGGTCTAGTGGTTGCAAGCGCGACTGCTGAGCACGAGGTCCTGGGTTCGATCCCCAGGTCGGGCAAAAGTGTTATTGGGTTTTTCCATTTGGAAATTCTCAGTAGCAGCACGGAGTCTGGAATTGTGCCCGGTTAATGGCATTAGGCTCGCCCCCTATTACATGGGACTTATAAAATAGCCGGCGAAACGTGGGTGTACTGCACACCTCTGCCTACCCCCTCTGGGGAATACAGGCGTGAGTCTATAAAAAAATAAAATAAATAATATAAAAATACGTTTTATATTTAAATTTACAAACCAGCCTTTAACTGTCCCGCAGGGCAACGGCTTCATCTCATACAAAGAAGGATCGAGTATTAATCACCTCGCTACCTCACTGCGTGTTAACTAAAACTGTTTATCTGTTTTAGTTGATAAGTCGGAGACATGGCGTCGCATCGGTTCTGCTATTTACCCGTCGATTTCCATGATGAATCACTCTTGCGAGCCTAATATCACCAATCTGTAAGTATTTTTTAAACCTATTATAACCCCCGACGCAAAAAGGGGGTGTTACCAGTTTAACGTGTGTCTGTATGGCCGAAGCATCGTAACTCCTAAATGGATGAACCGATTTTGATTTTGATTTTTTATTTCAAAAGTAAATTGTTCTTAGCTATTTTTGTTTCGAGGATTTTTTTATTTATAATTACAACATTCATGCATTTTTCACGTATTCACAATTTTTTTCTATCTACAGCTTCTTTAAGAACCATCTTTACGTGAAAGGGATTCGCGAGCTGCCTAAAGGAGCTGAGGTGTTCAACTGTTATGGACCGCACCATGCTCGCGACACACTTGCAGAAAGGCGTGAAAAGATTCGAAGCCAGTATGGTTTCACTTGCATGTGCGATGCTTGCTCCGATGAGTCGAGGAAAGATTTTACTGTAAGTACAGGAAATTATGAATTTGGAACAGGAAACAGGAATTTATGAAACGACGTATAATACGTGTTGAAATTCGAAAAGTCTTCTAGAAAAGTTTTTTTTGCCTGATAGATTTGGGCAAAAAAATTTTGTATTAATCGTACACATGTATAGGCTCTTTCTTCGTACAACTGATGTCAGCTTATATAGGAAATGTATTTGATGTGTAACGTGTGTACACAAGACAAGATAAAATATTGTCATTGACGGCGTCCAGCCTAGGAATGAATTAAGATACCAAAAAGCTTATTTTTAAACCTTATTTCGTTTAAAAAAATTAGCATTTCTCATTTCAATAGTTGCTGTTTTCGGCCTACGCTTGTCCCAATTGCAAGGGCCCGGTTACGTGGAAAGATGTAAAAATGACCTGCCATCAATGTCCCAATGAGTTCCCGCTACAGAAAGCTCAAAATATTGCAGAAACAGCTGACGCTATGCACGCGATAGGTATAATTCCATACAATCTATTGGTTTTCATTAAAACACGCCTGGCGTTTTTTTCGTTCGCTGCCGTGACTTGGCGAGTTCCATATTTTTTCAGCGGCAGTGAACGGTTCGCGTACAATTAGCACTTTTTTTATATAATCACTCAAAATTCAAATTAAGCGTTTCTACTTTGTAAACGCTAACATTTTCCGTTTTATGAGACGTTTGTGGCGCTAGGCGTGTTTGGCTTCATGCCATAGCCAATCTGAAAACCCTGAACTGACTCGGGCTTCGGGTTGGCATTAAATTTATTATTCTTACTTAATTTTTAACATTAACTCTTTTCTATCAAATCTTAATCAAAGTTTTTTATTATGAATTTTGGACATTATTTTTAAGGACGTTACTAAGGGTCAAGTATCCTGATGTTGGCGGTAGTCTGGTATAACCACGTTTAAAATTAATAATAAAATTATTATAATATTAAGTTTATCAGAACATATAAGAGAGATAATATAATTAAACGATTAGATGGCGCCACTGTTCCAATATGGCGGAATTTAACGGAATATAGATTCAACATAACATAACATCAGTGGCTCTTTATACGCTTTATATTCCTAGTGGTAAAACAATCTTGTAAGGCAACTAATATCCTTAATGATGATCTTTGGGTGGTAGACGACAAAATATCAGTATAATGTGTTTGTTAAAAGTAAATATTTTTGTGTAAATATTTTTGATGGAATCCAGATAGCAACACTGGAACCGTAGTAATGTTAATGGCGAATTCAAAACCAGGCTTTACATTATATATTACGAAATAATTGCATAACTAATTCAGTTTCAAGATTTCTAATCCTGAAATTGAAATAGAAAATCCTAACACGTTGACTGTGGACAGCACTCATTTGTACCAGCGGGGCAAAATTATTTTAAAGGATTTTTTTAACTTTAAGACTAGAAATAAATTGGCTTTCAATGATGAACCGCCCGGTGCCGCTAAAAGGAAAATAAACGAACTATTGGCCTACTAGTGTGCTATCAAAAGTATTCATTTTTATTATATATTATCGCTCCTGTAACGGCATTTTAGTACAAATGGGTATAGAACATCTCAATTAAAGAATTCACTGCAACTCTGCAATCATCGTGTCAAATACTGATATATCTGGAAATATAATATCAGATACAAGTTATATTCTCTCTTATATGTTCTGTGTTAGTAACCTGCAAGCGGTGCCATAAGGAAGTCAAGATGGAGACTATTATCATGACCTTAGACAGAGGGCTTATATATTCGCTCACAGGTATGGTATCATTATTTTTTTACGTGAATGTCTTACCCATTTTCCTGTTGCAACGCTGTTGACTGCTCACCAAGGTACCAAGGTACTAAGTAAAGGTACTGGATTTCTGAGGTATTAAGGTACCAAAGTTCTGAGGTACCTTTACTTTGCATTAAAAAATATTACCAGGTATCAATATTCATCAGCTTTTATATGGTACTGCTCTAATCTTTAAAATGTTGTGTTCTTTTGCAGTTTTTTTTTAATTTTAAGCTAGGTATTTATTTGGTTATTATTAAAAAAAAAATTGTTGATTTCCGTTTAATTGTTATGATTTATTTTCTTAAATGTACAAAAGTAGTAGGTCTTTTTTATCGTTTTTTTTATACATGTCATTACCATCAAGGCCATCGCTTCTGTAGATAGAAGCACTAGTCCACGTATTTTTGTGAAATTGTTATAATTGTTAATACTTAAGGTTCCTACAAACGACATATTATGACAAACTATTCATGTGTTGCACATTGTTAATCTTGAGGGTCCTTGGGGGAGGTCTATGCCCGCCCAGCTGTTGGTGTCTCCCAGCTGAAATGATGATAATTGTTATAAAATAATATTAATTTTTGGTAAAAAAAAATCAAAATAATTATGTACATGGAAGTTATGGTTCCTGGACTATGTTGCAAATCAATTACTTCCTATTATATGGTATGTGGATACAGTTAATTTTTACAAAAGAGATCAAACTTTAAGTGAATAAAAAAAAATCTGTTATAGGTTTTACACAAAATATTTCCAATCGAAAAAGAGTTTCGAATCGCCTCTCTCCTGATGCAGATCTTAATAGATATTCGTGTTTCTTTAGCAATGCACTCCAGTACCGCGAAAGAGCGTTGTGAGCGGATGGTCAGCGCGTACCGCTTGATGCAACAAGTATTATATCGTCATCACAATGTACTGAGGAAGACTGTCGATGATCTTGCCCAGTTGTATGCTGCTGTAGGTATGTATTATTGTAATATAAACCTTTGACTTGATTTAATAAGTTCGGTTTTCCAATAAAACTTACCACTTTCTTAGTACGGATGGTACGTGAAGGTGCTGGGCAGTCGATGGTCATTTTGTTCGCTGGTCAAAAATGTCTTCTTCTGCCCGTGGGTAAACGCGGCTCAATGCACACGGCAAGACTAAAATAAAAAAAAAGCAGGCTGTCGTGTCAGTGACATTTTGACCGGAAACTGATTACAAATGGGCCATATTTATCTTATGTAATGTATATATCTAAAAATAAAATGATTTTTTTTCAGGGGATTATACAAAGAGCATTGATTTACTTAAGCAGAACGTTCAGAGCTTCGAATACCAGTACGGCTCCTTCAGTGTCGAGGTACCTACTTGACAAACTTAACTTATTGTTTTGAAAATGTTAAAACAAATGTCTGAAGTATTTGTCTTTGACAGGTTACTAACGAAATAAGAAAAATGGCAAATATGATGTTGGGGCGGATCATACGCTACTTTGACAACCCTGACAAAGAGTAAGTTTGGATTTTTTGATGCTATCGTCTTTCACATCCATCTCTAGTACCGTTCAGACAGCTGTTCATCTAATTACACTATAAGTACCGTTGCGAATCAACGATGCTTAAGGCTTATCACACACCTGGGGCCCGATTCACGTAACGACAAAACGTCTTAATAGAGTGGCAGTGTAATGACAATGGCATTATTTTACGTCTTATGATATTCCGCAAGTACTTTTTGAGGCCAGTGACAAAATGGCAATAGCATGGTGTCAGAATGGACATTTTTGGTAAAATAGCGGAATTACCCCCCTGGTCCGGCCAAATAAAAATAAAAGAATTGGACTGCTTGACCGTCAGATTTCTATACAAAATGTACGACCGCCACAGTCGGGTCCGGTCAGCAAGCCAGTAAGCGACCTGGCGACGCCGGATTATTGCCGTATATGACTAAAAAAACTTAACATGTTTAATAATATTATATTTTATGAACAGTTTTTGTTTAACATTCTAATAACCTAGTGTAATTATGACTACATACATAGTATAAAACAAAGTCGCTTTCTCTGTCCCTATATCCCTATGTATGCTTAAATCTTTAAAATTCCGCAACGGATTTTGATGCGGTTTTTTTTAATAGATAGAGTGATTGAAGGTTTATATGTATATTGCACCCGTGCGAAGCCGGGGCGAGTCGCTAGTGCACAATAAAATATTGTTATCTTTTTCCTATATCACAATATTAAATTGTGTCTAATATAAATTAATTTACGTTGTATTTTTAGCGAGGGACAACCGATGCATATAAAAGACTGGATTCGCGAGACTCTGAAGATTGTAAAGAAGGCCAATCAGCTAATAGAACTCAACTACGGGACCTGGCTGCCCATGTACAAGAACTTGAGAGATAAGGAAGATATATTGGAGAATATGGTTGCCGTACCCCGCTTACACGACCACACGGATTGCTTCAATTATCGACTTCAACATCTTTATCAAATGCTATAAATTAGAGGTGATGTTTATTTCGACGGCTTAACCTAAGGCTTGGAACACACTAACTAGGTACAAATCTAATAAGCTCCTAAAACAGGATATGGACACTTGACATAATCAGATCTTTATATACCTTCACTGGCCTTAAAACTTAAAATTTAAATAATTTTAAATTTTATTTTATTTTTAAAAGAATTTGATTTTTTTAATATATTTTTTTTAAAAGAAAGTTGATGATATTTGTTGTAAAACGTTTTGTATTTCAAAATTAACTTCTAAGGTTTAGGAGAAATTACTATTTCAAAATTGTGGTACTAAGTTTTGAAGGCCAGTGTAGTTTGTGTGTTTTTAGCCTCAAGAATGTATGGGAAGATGGCTTGGATGGTTGGCTTAACATCGGATGGAATTAAGTGTGATAGCACTTAGTTTACCTTAAACTAAAATTTGTTTTATGACCATTTGTCAGGTACTAAGTGCTAGGGGGGTTTAGATTTAAGAAAAATCTTTTGAAACTATTTGTTAAAATGTTATATCGAGCCCGTTTCGGGGTTCGTTTTTTGTTAACCCTTTTTCCGCCGCTTACAACGATGAATCACACGATTTTGAACAACGAAGTTTGACGGCGCACGGTGTTTTAAAAAAGCCATGTTTCGGACATCGCGTTTTTATTATAAAAGCTTATAGCATTTACATGCTAGATTTCGAATTCCCATAGAACTGTTTTCTACCGGAGCCGGGTCTAAATTCTTCTCTTCCCTCTTTTACAATTATTAACAAGTTCTTGGCTAGCACAATACCTCTCACAGAATTGTGACAGCGTAAAATCAAACTACAAAAGTACGAAGAAATCACTCATAAAATGTCTTCATCATCATCATCATCATTTCAGCCATAAGACGTCCACTGCTGAACATAGGCCCCCCAATGACTTCCAGATCGGTCGGTTGGAAGCAACCTGCATCCAGCAGCTTCCTGCGACCTTAATGTCTTACTAGATGAAAATTTAAAGATTTTCCCATTTTTTTTTTACAAAAACTAAAATTACTAGGCACATAGGAATTAGAAATCTAGCATTTATATGAGTATATCTAACAGCTTTTACAATAAAAACGCGATAACCGAAAATTGGCTTTCAACACTGCGTGACGTAACCTTTTTGAATATATTTTAAATTATCCGCGCGCCACGCGGACCACCTTTACACTTTTTCTACTTATTTGATAAACTAAGTTTACAAAAAAAAAAAAACTAAAATTGGATAATGAACTTAAAAAGTATTTTTGTAACTAAGAAAGCCGTGTGGTCGCGCCGGCTTAGAATAGGACCACCCCCGTTTTCCATGGGTGTCGTAAGAGGCGACTAAGGGAAAACCAAGAAGATGGGCAGCAGCGTCTTCTCGCGAACTTTAACATCTCACTGCGATCACCAAACGTAACATCATGGTGATTATTACAATATTTCTTCACGATCGGGCGAGCGTTTTTGTAACGGGCTAAAAGTCCCCCCTTGTTTCATTTCATTGACCCCATATCCAGCCATGTATTTTAGGTTAAACCCCGTGTTCACTATTTGAGCTCGGGGTGTAAACTCGTTGTTAAGCAATGGGCCTGAAGTACGTACCTCTTATTCAGCGATAGACTTCTGGGTGTATACTCCTTGTTCAGCAATGGACCTATTGAGTTAAGCCCAAGTTATCAATGGAACATTGGGTAGTACGAGTTGCGCCTGAATGAACTAGTTATGAGTACATTCTGAGTGACAAGCTGGTCTGAATGGTAATTTGTATTTAGTCTCGTTTGGGTAGTAATAGGTTGGGCTACATCTGGATCATAATTATAACGTTATGAGCTGTGTTCGCGTTCGGGTGTCAACTACGTACATAGTGGCTCTATATGGATATATTGGGGTCTTTTCTTTGTTTTTAAATTAAATTTATTTGCAATAGTTTTTGTGCAAAGATAAAGAAAAAATATTTGACTTTAAAATTTACTGCGTATTATTTACAAATTATTTTTATGGTTATTAATTTTCTTTCACTTCGATTATACTAGGATTTACCTTTTTCGCCAAATTGTTGTAATTTAGCGGAAAAGTGCTGTCTAACAGTACAACTAATATGACCATGAAATAAGAATATGAGATTGAAGGTTAGTTCGTCACGGATATAAAAAAAAAACCTATAAGCATTTGAATGAAAATCGGGATAGTGCAATGAATGGCAATGCAATGAATGAACTTTAAGACTCGGCAAGGTGTAAACTAAATTGAGACGTCAAAATTTAAATATTAATCAAAAGAGATTGAGTCCAAGGCAAGTCTAATTTGTGACTATTAAATTCATTCCAACTGAATTCACCCATTGCTGGTCTATTTCCTACACTTGAACAATCTTGTTATCCTCTTCTTAAATTCAGAATCCTCTATACGAATTTCGAATTTCCCCTTTTAGTTGATAAAAAAAAACTTTCAAAATTGTCTTTACTATAATTCCTTTAAAGCAATTCTCCCTGTAATTTTAATCCTTAAATATATTTTCCCTTATCTTTGTACTACCTATCGTTTTAAATGGTTCAATCCTTGTTAATTCTTTCCCTTCTCTTCTCCTTCTCCCTTTCTCTATACTTTGTAGAACGATCTTTTTTTTAGTCCAGTAAAATATTTTATCTTCGCGATTTTATTATCCTTTTGGACCTTATATTCCTCGTTAACCCTTAAGTTCTTTTCAATCCTTTTAATATAAACTTCTAAAACCTTTTCATTGTCTACTACTTTAACAAATCCTTTTAAACCTTCAATAATTTCAACTAATTCAATCCTTCAATACTTTCTATTGTTTCAAACCTTCAATACTTTCATACCTTCAATCCTTCAATACCTTCATACTTATAATCATTCAATACTTTCAATTGCTTCAAACCTTCAATTCCTTTAATCCTTCAATTGATTCAAACCTCCAATTCTTTCAATCCTTCAATACTTTCAATTGTTTCAAACCTTCAATTCTTTCAATCCTTCGATACTTTCAATTGTTTCAAACCTCCAATTCTGTCAATCCTTCAATTGTTTCAAACCTGTAATTCTTTTAATCCTTCAATACTTTCAATTGTTTCAAACCTCAAATTCTTTCAGTCCTTCAATACTTTCAATTGTTTCAAACCTTTAATTCTTTCAAACCGTAAATCATTTCAAATCTTTAGTACCCTCAAACTTACATTCATTTCATAAATTATACCTATCCTTGAATTATATTCATATTTGCATTATTTTTAAACCTTTCTAACTTTCCAAAGTTTTTTGATCTGTCAAAACTATTAAAAATAAGACTGATTTTTCAACAAAATGCTTGAGTCATTCATCAAATCAGGTCACAAAATTCTTTGCAAGTGGGTCGTGGGCGAGTGGCAGTAGATAAAATTGAATTGAATTTTGTAACCATCTCTGCATCTAGGCAACATTTTATAATCGAGATTTTTAACTACTGTTAACTACTAATCATACTATAAACTACTAAATTAGTACTCTATTAAACGGGGTGGAGATATTTAGGCGCACCTAATATTTAGGTGGTATGTTAAGCTAGAGAAAGTAGCGTTGTAAGCATATTAAAGAAGTATAGGAGCCATATCAAAATTTTACACAATAGTAATCTGAGTAAACATTTGACAAAATATAATTATATTAAACTGAATGTAAAAAATTCAAAAGTTTGTGCCGAAATTTTTGGAAATCTTATCAATGGCTTGAATTTTACGAGATTGACTGATGTACCTATACTAAATTTATGGCGTGATTTTTGGACGAAAACATCAGAAATTAAATAAAAAATAAAATAAGAGCTGAATTTTGACTAAACCTTTCAAACGTAAAAAGCTAACGTGAAGAAACATTTGAAACGCGGAAAATGCGAAGTCGAAAATATGATAAAATCAGAGCGAAATAATGAGGGAGTTCTTAAGATTTGCTGAATGCTGAAGAGAAAAGGCACAGTACAGTTATCTTGAAGTTATGGCGCGCGAAACATTTGGGTGAATTTATTGAGAGCAGTGGGAAAACGTAAAATCGAAATTATGAGGGCGGCATTAAAAATATTGTCAGTGGGTGGGTATCTTCGAACGAATATATTGAAAATGGGTCTCTTCGAACGAATATATTGAAAATATATAGAGGGCGATTAAGACGAAAGTGCTATGAGAAAATTTTGGGAATAATTGTGAGGAAATTGATTAGGACGAGTTTTGAAAAATCGGAGAATTAACTTTGAGGTGGGCGGAAATTTCTAAGGAGATAGACTTTGGAATGCGATCTTTTGGAACATTGTAAAGAGTTTGGTCTGGGTGGCAGTTTATTATCTCGGCGGATAGAGGCGTTTTAAAAAATTAATAGAATATAAATGTGTAGACATAAGTTTCAAGTGCAAGGCTGTCAGTGTAAGATTATGGTTAAATATACCTATGGATATTTGAAAGAAAGTTTTGATAACATCTAAGAAACGAAACAACTGCGTCGCAGTTTTGTGTTTCGGCTCTAAATGGTAATGACATAAAATAATTGAATTGCGTTTTCGAAAGTGAAATTGGGTTGGGAACCAGCATTCGATCGAGGGAAGGGAATTCGAAATTGTTGCACTGAAAGCCTTTTAATTCGAAATAAGTATTAACTTTGAACATCGATCTATAACCACGATGTCTTATTAATATTTCTGTAAGGTGTAGCGGTTTCGGCCCCTAACTAAATTTTCCGTGTTTTTAAATGTACGTACATTTGTAGTTGTTCAATGTTCTATTTTTCTTGTCCCACCTGTTTTCACAAAAAAATATTTCAATAACATTAGAGATATTATAACTAATAACATCCAGAAGGGAAATATCCTCGAAAGTATCGTGAATGTCATAAATTATAAGCTAATCGTGTGTTTAGGAGACCTACATTTTGACTCGCAACAACAAGGGAATAAAGGGTAATGTTGATATCATTTCTATAGCCATCTTATAACATTGATAAGATTAAAAACATCAGCTGTAAATGGAATAATGTTGAACGCGGGAAAAGGCTAGGCAGATAATGATGATGGCTTGTACTAGATACAATGAAGTTGCTTATAATTTGTAATCCGACGGTCGGTCTTTAGGTCAACAGGTGGGAACTACATAATATTCGTAATCTAATTCCTAAAGTTACAAGTTTTGATACTTGACCCTTTCTCTTCTAAGTATTAGAATTAACCACTATTATTATCATTTTAATTCAATACTTGATTTTAAAAGAATGTAATTTTATTTAATTATTACATTTAATAATTTTTATTATTTTATCAATACTTGATTTTAAAAAGTTAAGTATTCGCTAGTGGGTTTGCGGGTGTGTGTGTTAGTGGGTGGCGGGAAACGAGATGACCGATGCGCGCGACATTCGCAATATAGGAAAATTATTACTTACTACACCTTCGGTTAAATACGACAAAAATAAATATTCAATATGTTTTAATTTTAATTATCAATTGGCCCATTACATACAGTAATAAAATCCACTGTCTCGCTCGCACATTGATGATATAAAATCACAATAGTTATGCAAATTACCAAGTTGTGGTGTGGGGCCCCGCACGCGAGGTGGAGCGACGACCTACGAAAAGTAACTGGTAGCGGCTGGATGTTGGTAGCCAAAGATCGATACCCTATAATACCCATATACCCTACTATACCCCTACCCTACTTTACCCCTACCCAACTCTAGCCCTACCCTACTCTACCCCTATTCTACCCTACTCTACTTCTATCCTACTCTACTCTACTCCTATCCTACCCTACTCTACTCCTATCCTACCCTACTCTACTCCTATCCTACCCTACTCTACTCCTATCCTACTCTTCCCCTACCCTACGCTCCCCTAGCCTACCAAACCCTTCTATTCTGCTATTCTAGGCTCAAATCGGTCCAGCCGTTCTCAAGTTATAAGTGTTCGAACAAACCCGACTGTTTATGTATTATTATGGTTATGGATTACTTATGGATGGACTTTATTATTATTTCTATATGTTGACATACTTCTAGTTTTGACAGCTATTTAAATGTCCGCCTCGGTCCTCGTTTGTGACTGCTAGTTAGTATAATAAAGGCAGAGGTATCAGTAGGAAAATGATGGTTGAAAATTATTAAATCATATGGGAAAAATTGGGTGTGGGGATTTTCGGGAAATATTAAAAAAAAATTAGAATGACGGCGAAAACATAGAACATTTTTGGCGAAAGTATTTTAAAACAATTTTGGGAAAATATTGTGAGGAAATTGATGAGGACGGCAGTTTTGTAAAGAAGGTGAAATAAGTATTTTAATTAAACATTCGGTGAATTTCGAAACTTTGTGCTGGGGGCATCTTAGAAAATAAGAGGGTTTGGCAGATTGTTAAGAGAAAATTGTCTGGAAAGAATTTATTATCTTGGCGGATAGGCGTTATGAACATTTTTTTTATAATTCCGAAATCATCATTGTTTTTTCGAAATCATTATGTTTTTTGAAAGGGTCAAAGTATCAATTAAAATTCTCCTTGTATAATCAATGTGTATTAGAATTAACAATAGAATTACATGGTTTTATCTTAGCACGGTAAGCAGATTGGGGCTTTTAATAAATATATGCACAACGATTTTAAATTAGGTTTTTATACTTTTCTAAACGAAATTTCTAATAAGTTGAAGGGTTTAAATTGTATGAGTATATCTGTGGTGCAATTGGTTGTTTAAAATTATTTGGGTATCTACATTCAGTAAACTGGATAAAATTTTAAATATTTTTATAAAGTTTTGACATTAAGTTGGCTAGAAAAAATTTTTTTTGTCTGTAGGTACCCAAAACTGAAAATATAAAACCAGCGGCCTATTTAGTGACACTGCCAAGTGTAGCATGAAGGAAGGACGTATCTTAACTATCTGTTGTACCTTAGTTTTCCCCAAATATAATTCTGCTTACCGGCTAAAAATCGTAATGAACACAAAATGTATGTAAGTAAAATAATGTCGCAGTATATTTATATTATATTAAATCAGACGTTTGGCGAATATTCTAAATTTTTGAGATTTACAAAAAGTACTGGGCACTTTTTATTATTTGCGATGAAGCCTGAATGACAAAAAAAAATTGGGGTTATTGAAATCATATTCCTAGAAGAAATAGTTAATTTTTCCTGTACAATTTATTGAAAAATTGATTTTTTTTCTTTTTGTGTGTATATTATTTATATTTAATGTTCCTGACTGCTACTGAGACTTCACGCATAACTAAAATGTATTTCGTGTTCTTTTGTTTATCTGTGAAATGAGTGCTTATTGAAAATCATAACATTACCATCTTATTGTGACGTAACCTCACACCATGTCACGTCGCGTCATGATATTAAATGCCACTGACATCTAATCATGTCGTTAACGTGACAACAACTAGGCGGGTGACGGGATGGCATGTGGTGTGACAGTTATATAAGGGCTACATTTGCGTTATGAAATGAGCATGTACTTTCTTCTGTCAACCCTTTCCTTCCTCCCCTTGTTTTTTGATAAAATTCCTCGTTACATTTTCTCTTTTAAGACGGACCCTAGTTCTTTCCCTTAAGAAAAGTTCCCCTTTTAATATTACATCTAATTTTCTTCTGTCAACCCCTTACTTCTTCTCCTTCTGTTTTCTGATTAAATTCCTCCTTTTGTTTCAGTATTATGATGCTGACAAAATCTGTCCTTTAAATCTTACATCTAATGTCAAAATGTATTTCGTGTTCTTATGTTTATCTGTAAAATAAGTGCTTATTGACAATCATAACATTACCATCTTATTGTGACGTAACCTCACACCATGTCACGTCGCGTCATGATATTAAATGCCACTGACATCTAATCATGTCGTTAACGTGACAACAACTAGGCGGGTGACGGGATGGCATGTGGTGTGACAGTTATATAAGGGCTACATTTGCGTTATGAAATGAGCATGTACTTTCTTCTGTCAACCCTTTCCTTCCTCCCCTTGTTTTTTGATAAAATTCCTCGTTACATTTTCTCTTTTAAGACGGACCCTAGTTCTTTCCCTTAAGAAAAGTTCCCCTTTTAATATTACATCTAATTTTCTTCTGTCAACCCCTTACTTCTTCTCCTTCTGTTTTCTGATTAAATTCCTCCTTTTGTTTCAGTATTATGATGCTGACAAAATCTGTCCTTTAAATCTTACATCTAATGTCAAAATGTATTTCGTGTTCTTATGTTTATCTGTAAAATAAGTGCTTATTGACAATCATAACATTACCATCTTATTGTGACGTAACCTCACACCATGTCACGTCGCGTCATGATATTAAATGCCACTGACATCTAATCATGTCGTTAACGTGACTACAACTAGGCGGGTGACGGGACGGCATGTGGTGTGACAGTTATATAAGGGCTATAATAATTGCGTTATGAAATGAGCATGTAGGAACATATTTCAACCCCTTCCTTCCTCCCCTTCTGTTTTTTGATAAAATTCCTTCTTGCGTTTTCACTTTTGAAATTTTTTTCCCCTTGAGAAAATCTGTCCTTTAAATCTTACATTTAATGTCAAAATGTATTTCGTGATCTTATGTTTATCTGTGAAATGAGTGCTTATTGACAATCATAACATTACCATCTTATTGTGACGTAACCTCACACCATGTCACGTCGCGTCATGTTGATATATGCCACTGACATCTTATCATGTCGTTAACGTGACAACAACTAGGCGGGTGACGGGACGGCATGTGGTGTGACAGTTATATAAGGGCTATAACAATTGCGTTATGAAATGAGCATGTAGGAACATATTTCAACCCCTTCCTTCCTTTCCTTCTGTTTTTTGATAAAATTCCTTCTTGCGTTTTCACTTCTGAGGTGGACGCTTATATTTTTCCCCGTGACAAAATCTGTCCTTTAAATCTTACATCTAATGTCAAAATGTATTTCGTGTTCTTATGTTTATCTGTGAAATGAGTGCTTATTGACAATCATAACATTACCATCTTATTGTGACGTAACCTCACACCATGTCACGTCGCGTCATGATATTAAATGCCACTGACATCTAATCATGTCGTTAACGTGACAACAACTAGGCGGGTGACGGGACGGCATGTGGTGTGACAGTTATATAAGGGCTATAACAATTGCGTTATGAAATGAGCATGTAGGAACATATTTCAACCCCTTCCTTCCTTTCCTTCTGTTTTTTGATAAAATTCCTTCTTGCGTTTTCACTTCTGAGGTGGACGCTTATATTTTTCCCCTTGACAAAATCTGTCCTTTAAATCTTACATCGAATGTCAAAATCTATTTCGTGGTCTTATGTTTATCTGTGAAATGAGTGCTTATTGACAATCATAACATTACCATCTTATTGTGACATAACCTCACACCATGTCACGTCGCGTCATGTTGTTAAATGCCACTGACATCTAATCATGTCGTTAACGTGACTACAACTAGGCGGGTGACGGGACGGCATGTGGTGTGACAGTTATATAAGGGCTATATAACAATTGCGTTATGAAATGAGCATGTTCTTTCTTATGTCAACCCTTTCCTTCCTCTCCTTCTGTTCTTTGATAAAATTCTTCGTTACGTTTCCTCTTTCAAGACGGACCCTTATATTCTTTCCCTTAATAAAATTTCCCAATTCTTTCCCTTTTAATCTTACATCAAATATCAAAATGGCTATTTATTCATATCTAATACATACACGTACCAGTTAAAAATAAGTTGCATGGTTAATTAATTTTAAAAGGATTCGGTGTAAGAATATTTGAAAAATTTCGTTCTTTTGATAAATTGTACTAAAAGAAGCTACGGCACCTGACTGTGCTGAGTTTGGTAAAAAAAAAACTGCATTATATTCCACTTAAAAATGGAAGTATATTATTGGATATTTTGTTACATGTATATTTAATTCAGCTTCCCAATAATAATAAATGCCCAGTATTTAGACAGTTTGGTTTTGAAATTTAGCTGCGACATATCCTTTTGGCACTGTAACAACTAAAACTAAAATCATTTCACAACATGTATTTCTACCTAAGTGTAATTTCTACCTAAATGTGTAATCGCAAAATAAACGCTTTCAATAACTCTGTGTTTTCTTTAATCTTGTTCCTATAAACACAGTATAATAAATCATACAGTATGGTAACTACGTCTAAGCGCTCCAAACGGCACACTCACACAAACATGCGTAATATCGCGTAACGATGAGACTCCTACGCGAACGTCGCGGTCACTCGCGGTACTCGCAGTATCAACGACGCGTCGTTGCGCATGTTTGTGTAAGTGTGTCGATTTCGAGCGTTTGTACGTAGTTCCCATTCTGTATGATTATTATACTGTGGTATAAATCACTATATTTGTAAAGCTTGCCAGTCTAAATATGGTTTTAGGTACTAGGTACTAAATAACCGTATTTATTATACTGATATCGTAATACCGTGGTCCATGTCGCTCATCCTGGATCATGACCATCGACATGGACCATCAGCTTTATTTTTCCCAAACTTTATTGAGGTCGGCTTTTAATATAACCAGATTAAGCTGGTGCTGCCTCGTTGGTCTAGAGGTAGCAAGAGCGACTGCTGAGCACGAGGTCCTGGGTTCGATCCCGGGTCGGGCAAAGTGATATTTGTTTTTCCATTACGAAATTCGCAGCACGTAGTCTGCAATTGTGCCCGGTTAAAGGCAATAGGCGCCCCGAAACGTGTGTGTACTGCACACCTCTGCCTACCCCCTCTGGGGAATACAGGCGTGAGTCTATAAATAAATATTATGCTAACGCTGATTGCTGAAACTAGCCCTATATGCGCCCGGTGCGAATCACTCCCCGAAAATGTCGGTCGACCCGGAGCGGGTGATTACACAAAAACGTCAAATGTCGATTGTCCAGGGGCTGGTCGATTTGGTACAGGCGTTTCGGCGCCCGGCAATAGAGACTGCAACAGACAAAAAAGAGTCTCTATCCTCTTCATAACGGCGTCCATGCATGAACCACAACCTGGTTCTGGCCTGGGTACCGCTGCCTCCTATTTAGGGGTTAGATCAGTTGTCTGTCTGGATATTATGAGAGGTCCCTATATCGACTGTCAAAGATCGTCCGTATCGCTGACAACTCCTATTTCAACAATATTATTGTTACCAAATTATGTTAATTTAACAGGGTTATTTGTAAAACACATCACATCACACCCGCAACCTGAAACCTTTTTCAGGTTGCGGGTGTTTTACAAATATCTAACTTAATTAATAACAAATAACTTTTTTTTTATGTGTCTAAGTAGTTATAAAACGTTTTTCTTTCTTACTTATTCTTTCGTTATAACATATGTAATTCGAAGAAAAGGTAAATACAAAAAGTAAAACAAAATAAATTAGATGTGATTTTCATTTATCCAGATAGTTACTATACAGTAGGAATCGAACAACTATACACCGAGTAAAATTATATATTATAATAAGACTAAAAACGCAATCGACCTAAAGGAAATTATAATACAAAAACATTGCATATCCATTACATAATCGAAAACAATATTACACTTTGCACGTCACGCCGGAGACAAAAAATGTATACGTGACGTCGAAAACATTAAGTAATCTCACACACTATAAAAAGATGAGACGAAGCGCTATGAGTCAAACTTGAAACATGGAAAAGGATAGAAACATTTCAGTTCTCAAGAATATTGTATCGACGCGGCCACTTATTCTTCCTTTCGCATTCGACAATGTTTAGATATGTGTGTGTGCCCGATTTATGAATACTTGACCGACAGAGTTTACTCTTCCAATATTTTGTTCGATAGGCTTTATCTATCTTTTCCTTTTGTTTCAGAAGTATTATATAAAATCGATAGTTGTTCATTTTTGGGCGGTACGAACTTTCAGTTCGCGTTACTTTGATAAACCATTTAAGATAGTGGTTATTCTGGGCGTATGAAAGCAGCGCATAATAAAAACATTGACTTAACTCAGCGCGTTTGAGCGCACCAATAACCAAATTATGATGAATTCGAGGGTTATGCGCAAAATGAGCAATTCGCAAAATGTGCAGCAATATTAATTTGCTATGTAGCAAATTTAATCGTTCTAATAATTATATTGATTAATAGCTAGTAGGTACTAAAACAGTGTAATATGTAATTTTAATACTCTATTTTCTCAACTAATAGAGTAAAATACCACATTCCGGACAACAAATCTCTTACTATATTTTATCAAAAATTGCGTATAAAGATTCTAACTATTATAACCTTTTTTTAGATAATTATAACCATCATAACAATCTGTCACAATATTAAAGTTACAAAAAAAAATATCTCCGCGTAGGCAAGGTCAGTCTTCTTAGACAATTGTAGAAAAATAACCTTTTTCGTAAACGATCGAGATGGGACGTTTAATTTACCGTTTTGTAATTTAACTAAAAGTTAATTATTCTTTTTATCAAAATAAATGTTTCGTTTTAACTAAATTAATAATTTAGGTATTTCATCTATGTGATTACCGTATATATAAGAAGTTCATGTCTAAGATCTAAATTAATAAAAGAAAAACACTGATGAAAAACGTTAGGTTTTTATTAAAACCACATTACAAAATTTTGCACATTTTGCGAATTGCGCATTTTGAGAATTGCTCATTTTGCGAACTGCTCATTCTGAGAATTGCCCCTTTTGAGAATTGCTCTTTCTGCGTATTGCATTAATTGAGAATTGCGCCAAATGCGAATTGCACATTTGCGTCAGCTGCACATTTTGCGAATTGCTCATTTTGAGCATAACCCGAATTCGACTTTGCGATTGTACAGTCGGGGAATTAAAAGGTTTGTCACCTTAATGCCTATCTTTGTTTGCTACTGCAAAGTAGCATCTGCTTTACCGACACAGCAGTACTGCGTCAGTTACGTCGGTTATGTCTATATATTACAGAATTCCAATTCCAACTTTAATAAAGTGGCTCCATCGCAATTACACGATGATTCTGCCAGTGTCAACGTTGAAGTATACACAGAGTAAAACAAAAAGTAAAAGTTGACCGGTTATGACTTGAGAGTAAATGGAGCTCAATCTGCTTGAGTAACTTAGGAAGGCAATGTAACAAAATATAAATTAGAAACTACAGAATGACATATTGATTCCTATTGATACATATCTTTGATTTGACATTATATTTCCTGTTTACATGTCATCCTTTTTAAAATGTACCTCCATTTTTTAATGAATATCACTTTTCTGTCAGACTGACTTAATAAATAAAAAAGATTACATTTTAATTTCTTAACGGCCAGACCATAGAAAGGTTTTAAGTTGATGACTTCAGATAGGTCAAAGGTGTATGTTATTAAGACCTTTGTTATCTAGACCTAAAAATAAAATTTTCAATGCAAATAGTCCGCTTAGTGCCGTAGCTTCAAAAGGTAGGTATTACGTTTTTCACCTTAATATAGAAAGAATTTAAAAAGTGACGAACGTTTTCCCGACCTACGTTAATTTTATGCCCTGCGATCGTACACACCAACAATTTGTTAACACATTTATGAAAAGTCGAGGCTACAGAGTGCATAACACTGAAATTATTTAATTAGGCATTGAACATATCCAGCTTATGCCTGTCGCTATCGGCCTAGCCAGTCATATGCGTTTGACATTAAATGAATATCCGTTCCATTGTTTTCATTCTCAAAGCCTCAACTCACTAAAGTTATTAATAATTACGTTGCATATTTTACATGTTACTTTACCTAAAACTAAGTAATAACTAATAACATCGTTAAAACATTTATCGAAGTTAGTCAACTTCCTCAATTTCAATTTATTAATTTTAAAAGAAATTGCCTTCATAAACATAACTGGTCATTTAACTTAATTTTAATAAAATCAGACAATTTCAATTAAAAATTTATTATACATGACTTAAATTTATGAAAGAAATTGTTTTTAAATCCTATTAAGGGTCATTCTTCTGTGGACATTTTTTAAAATATTTTAAATTTTAATGACTAATAGAAGTTCATTCATGATATTTTAAAATCATATACTATACAGGATAATTTATCAACTCAGCGGTGCCGAGCTTTTAAAACATCCAATTTGACATCCGTGTATGTCAAATTTGACGTTTGAAATTGAATTGATAAATCTATACCAGATATTCTACTAGTCGGTAGATATCTGAGTAAATTGCGGAGAGTAAGCACATGACTTAAAGTGAGAAGAGCGATGCAATACACTCAAACATCCAATATTTGTTACACCTATTAAACGAGAAACTACCGGCTGGTTTCAATATTTACCTTACAATAAACAATTTGTCTTCTATTAATTATAAAAAAATCAAATCAAATAAATAAATGTTCGTATTATAATAATTTATATTATGTATTATTATAATAAATCGATTATTATTATCAAACATTTGACAATTGGACCTTGAGCCAAATAATTATGTAAAAAATGTAAATTAACATGTTGTGATAAAATTCTTACAAAATAACTCACTAATGGAATCAGTAACATTTTTAGGTATTTCTCAACGAGTCACACCAAATCCTGTCACCCTGTGACTGGTTGAGAAAAATGTTCGCATTGAGTAACTGTGTGACTCAACTAGTAAAAATGGTACGTAAATAGTGTTACTCGTTCGGAAAAATTAATCTCATCGAGTAGCAGTGTGACTTGATGCATATTTTTATTCTCAACTAGTAACGTACGTACGTAACGTGAATAGTGTTACTTGATGCGAGTTTTTATTCTCGTCTAGCATTTTACAACACATTTTATATTATTATTTTAAACAGTCAGGTAGGGTATTGTTTTATACTTATACGCTTACTATAAAAAACGAAAGAAAACAAATATGTGAATTAGGAAAAACGAAGTTTTATTTATATATTTTAAAACATAGTTTTACGAAAAGTACTCTTTCTATTCTGCGATGCGATTTTCCAGAAAACTTTTGTCATTCAAATATCATATTATTACACAAAAAAGGTGAAAAATCTTATCTCAACAACTATCGGCCCATTAGTCTTATTTCCCACTTATATAAATTATTTATTAAAGTCATAGAAAAAAGGTTTTCCCCAACACTTGACAAACATCAACCCCCTGAACAGGCAGGCTTTCGTCCCGGGCTATCGACTACCGACCACCTTCACGCAGTTAACCAGATTATAGAAAAGCACCATGAGCATAACATCCCGCTGTATTTAGCCTTTGTCGATTACTCGAAAGCTTTTGATAGCATCACCCACTCAACTATTTTTGAAGCTCTTCACAACTAAGAGGTAGAAACCACCTACATCAATTTACTCCAAAATATATATGCATACAGCAATGCATCTATCAAACTCCATACCTTCGGATCGCCATTCTGTATCGAAAAAGGCGTTAAGTAAGGAGATCCTCTATCGCCAAAGCTTTTCACCAGTACGCTAGAAGAAGTGTTTAAAAAATTAGCGGCAACCTGGGAAGAATGGGGAATTGACGTTGGCGGAGTACGGTTGACTAACCTCCGCTTTGCCGACGACATAATTTTTTTTCTTCTTCAGTGAGACAACTTGAGGATATGTTACAGCAACTCAGTGATGCAAGCCTTGAGGTTGGACTTAGGATGAACATGTCTAAGACTAAGTTAATGACCAATAGTACCAATAATAGGCTTATAATAAATGTTGAACGAATGGAATATGTCAATGAGTACATCTACCTGGGCCAGTTAGTCTCTTTCCAGTCCAGACAAGATAAGAAAGTCGCAAGACGAATCCAAAATGCCTGGAGGAGCTACTGGTCTATGAAGGATCTTATGAAGGGAGACCTTCCCTTAACACTAAAGCGGAAACTCATTGACATGTGCATACTTTGGCTTTTTAGATTGGAACGAATGTCCCCAATCGACAAAGCAACTTGCGTATTCAGCTCACTATATAAGCGAACGTTCTCACCCTACTTACTGCTGCTGTTTTAGTATACTGGATATGTATAATGCCAATCAGCCCTCCCAGAAAGGGCAAAAGAAGAGGAAGGAAACTAAGAGGTCCGGAAATTTTCGTGAAAAGAAGGGAGCCGAATTCCAAGCTAGTCGCGAAATCTATGATCTATGAGCAGCTGTTTCTTGGTTGTTCTAATGCAGAGGGTGCTTTGCCTTCAGTAGGTGAGGTAGTTGCTAGGGAAGCAATACCGATACCTATTTCCACTTGTGGCGTAGGCACTGGAGCCGTCCATCTGGCAAAAAGTGTCACTAAGTAGACCCCAGCGGTCGAAGTCGACATTAGAAGCATTTATAGAGCAGGCTTAGGCCTAGTTGAATCCAGGCTTTCCCGGCAACAAGAAGTTTTCAACAAACCAAACCCAATATCTCGCTACTCACAAGATCTTGATGTATCCAATCCTTTGTTCCAGACGATAAGGCATATTCCTTTGGTTCCGGAGCCGTTTTTCAGACTAGTTAACTGTATTGGTGTTCTGAAGCATCAGGGCAACGTCTATCTGCCCGTACTCCCAAGGTTTGCCAACGTGCAATGGAACGTAGTATTCTAGGTGTTAAATTAAAGGATCATGTTCGAAAATCCACACTACGTTCCAAAACACAAATCACTGACGTAGCCCACAAGGCCGCAAAATTAAAGTGGGATTGGGCTGGCCACGTCTGTCGTATGCCTGATGAGCTGTGGGCTAAAGTCACCACAAAGTGGAGCCCTGACACAGCGAGTCGGCGTCGCGGCAGACCACGTAGAAGATGGCGAGACGAATTAGACAAGACGAACGATCAATGGTCCACGATAGGTGTGGAAATCATGGGAGGAGGCTTTTGCCCAGCAGTGGGATGATGTAAGCTAACAGTAACAGTATTCTTTCAATATTGAATCAAATTTTAATCATATTAAAACGTAAACATTTTTTTTTCTTATGACTATTTTACAGGGTTATTTTTATAACACCAGCATCCTTAAAAGGGGTCAACTCATCATTATGAACAACTTTTACTATTAGACCAACCTAATATTGGAACAGCAGATTTTTTTAATATGACATAATGATGAGTTTAATGACCCCTTTTAAGGATGCTTTTCTTTCGTTTTTTATAGTAAGCGTATAAGTATAAAACAATACCCTACCTGACTGTTTAAAATAATAATATAAAATGTGTTGTAAAATGCTAGACGAGAATAAAAACTCGCATCAAACACTATTCACGTACTAGTACGTGAATAGTGTTTGCATGTATATATGTTAGTGTGATGCAAGTTTTTAGTGAATAGTGTTACTAGTTGAGAATAAAAATATGCATCGAGTCATACTGCTACTCGATGAGATTTGTTTTTCGGAACGAGTAACACTATTCAGGTACCGGTGTTACTAGGTGAGAATAAACATTTTTCTCAACCAGTCACAGGGTGACAGGATTTGGTGTGACTCGTTGAAAACATACCACATTTTTATAGTTCTTATGTTTAAAGTTGATGTGTTCACTCAGGTGTTTTATCAATTATATTATTTTATTATATATACATAAGATATTTAAATTAATTACCAAAAAGTAGGGTTACTTGTCTAAAAATAACTACATTATGTAACATTACAACAGCCCTTAGAAAGTAGTCGTACTGACTCTTAAATCTCAGACAACTTTTCAGTGATATTGCACTTATAAGAATCGCCGCCAATAAACGACGCTTTATTACCGACCAGAAGCTTGACACACACGTTGGGTTTACCGTCCTATTGGACTATGAGAGTGAGGGAATAGAGAATGCACCTGCATAGTTGGATAATCTCAGTTGAGATTGGCCGCTGTGACCGAATTTCTGTTGATTTTTATTCGCGAAAATATGTTACTTCGATTGAAATTTGGATAATTTCGGTGAAAAGTTATCAAATTTAGTTTTACTTAGTGCATATGTTAGTGTCCAATTAAGTCTTAGTAAAGTAAGCCACCCGATAGCGTGGGCTATTTTATTTATAAATAAAATTTGACGTTTTGTACGACAGGAACACCGCGGTTTGCAAAGCAGTTCCTTTTGAGACCATTTTTCTCGTATACCTATTTGATATCGCAAAATAACTTTAGTTTAACGTAGAAAGGTTTATTTTAAGTTGTATCTTATAACACAATAAGCAATCTAGTTAATACCATACACCATTTACTTTTACTGATAGACAAGTAATAATCCTATTTAATTTAAATCAGGTAGTCTATAGCTATCATAGGTGCTCTAGTGTAAATAGGCTCCTAATACTTGTAGAAAGTGTTAACTGTTACATAATACACGAATCATTGAAAAATCTGGTGATATTGTTGCCGCTAGTTTTCCGTCCTACACTTAAAAATTTTATTTCCGTAATCAAACGGAATGTAACGTTCATGATTTAATATATTAACTGTACATCATTGAGACAACGAAAGTACGTAATTACTAATAGGGATGTATAGACACAAGCGAAAAACGAACAAAATGAATTGTCTTCTACTTAAATCCCAATATTAATATTTTTAAATACTTATATAAATTTTTTGTTAATTTGAGGTCTAAGGAATTGTTTAAATAACTTGCATAAAATTGTAGTTGCGTACTTTCATTCGAAGCCTCAATTTAATCATTATAATTAATCGACTGCCTTTTTGGTACAATCGTAACCGAAGTATCGGCATGGCTACTGGGATTGTTAAAAAAATTAAGATACTTAGTATAAAGTTCGCCATATTCGTGTAACTGTGCAAATATCACAGCCCCCATGACCCCGTGACACAGGGCGAGTTTGCCGTTTGAGATATCAGAGGCGGGATACGACAAATATTTTCTAAAAGACTGCTTCGACATAAACAACAAACTACGCTTATATTAAAAATGATCGTCTGTGTTGTACTGGTTACAATGTCAGATAAATTGAAGCTGGTTTTGCTGCAGCAATGCTCATTGAGAGCTTTGGCCGATAATGTTGAGAAGACCTGTAATCACTAAAAACTCTTAGTGCAGTTCTTTGCTTTGCCCTGTACGACCAGACTGTACTTAAACTTAACCTAGTTCCTAATACAGCAAAATATTACTATGAGGTATCTTTAAGTAGAGTACATAATGCAGGAAGCTGCCAAATCACTTTCGATGTTAACTATTCTTTAGCAAAATGGACACACCCTTGGATTTAACGACATTTTACTATAACGACAATAAACAATTACTACGGGCTTTCAGTATTAATGAGATCTTAAATCTGACTGTTTTAAAGACACAAAAGTTCCTAATATGCGCAAAACCTACTAAAAGTGTTTCATGACACGATAACTTCAAGAAAAAAATACGTAACATCTAGTGCAACGAATCCTAATGTACTCATACAAATGAGAGAATACATATAAAACTATGGAAAAACACACTATTGTAGCCTAGTTTAAAAATATCATTGTCTCGCCCTGTGAGCCAAAAAGGCGACTGGCCCGCGTGTTACATCATTAGAATTGCATGTAACTGTTGGTTCATTTCTTGCATTTTATTTTTGATCGCAGCTAGGGTGTTACTTCCTAGTGTTGTACCCGTGGCCATGCCGATAGATCATAGGACTCAAGTGATACCCTAAACGAGGCGCAACACTACTTTACCAGAAAATTCATCGTTTTCGCCTTCCTCCTCTTCATCTTCCTCCTGCGGTAATAAAAATGTGGTTGACAAAACAGTACGAATGATAATCATTAAAAGGAATAAAAAGTATGGTAATAGAATGTGTATTATGTATTAACTGAAATATAAATTGGGAGAGAAAATAAATGTCAGGGCAAAACTTATTGCGAATATTATCATAATTGTGTATTTAGACGTTATTATATTACTTCTTCTTTATTTTTTGCTGGATAGATTCTAGCTGGGCGTCTGCACATTACCATCTAACTTGCGTCTTTCTGCTTTAAATAAAATGGCTCAAAAATAGGCCTCAACACCGTTTACCATCAAGTGGGCTCGTGGTAAACACAGGCGTTTTTCATAATAAAGGCAAATAATGAAGTAACTTTTGATGTTTCTGACGGTAATAATCAAAACCGCTCCAGCCGCTTTAAAGTGTTTCTTGAACAAACATTATTGGCAATTGATTTTTATTTATATTGATTATGTAAAGTGAGTGAGTAAGGTTAGGTCAGGAACTCACATCAAAACCGAAGCAGGTGTCGACTTCCTTCTCAAGTTTGATACTTCGATCATTGTTGGTAGCCTCTCTGACTTTGAACTTTTTCTCTATTATTTCTTCCTCGTCCTCTTCGTCCTCTTCTTCTTCTTCTTCATCTTCTGCTGGAAATAAGAAGAAGGTTCCATTATTATTTATTACCGCAACTTCACCCGCGTGGTATGTTGGTAAATAGTAGCCAATATGTGACCATCTATTTTCATAAGAACGTTATTGTTGTTTTCCTCGGGAACAGAACTTTTTTTCGGGATAAATGACCGTTGACATATGTTGATACGTTGATACTATGACCGTTTCTGTACAGCTGACAACGTATACGCAAAATTTCAGGATGATTGGTTTAGTGGTTTAGGCGTGATAAGGAGGAAACACAAACAAACTTAGTTATTAACACATTTAAACAAACTATACATAGTTATTTATTATTAATTAGTATGCATTACTAACCTAAGGCAGGTTTGATTATTATGTCGAAATAGCAAAAGAAAGATTTTTTAGAAACTAGAATTGGTCAGCTGGACGGGGAAGCAAGTATCACACGCTCACAATAACATTATCAGCGTAAATAACAGTATTCGTTATGCTATGTTTGGTACGGTCAGAAAGAGCACCGGAGGCTCAATCAATCCCCCACCCTCTATAATCATATAATATAATGCATATAAGAGTTTCAAGCAACTGTTGGTTTCAGTAGCGCTTACCATCTGGTGGGTGGCGGCTTATTTGCTGATTTAGAAGTATAAAACAAAACATGTATGGCAGCATCAAAATCATCCTATCCCCATTGGACAGAAGGGGGGAATAAGTAAGAAAAAGATTTTTTAACCGTTGTAGTTTCTTGCCCGTCTGTAGCGCGATGGGACGACAGACAGGGGTACCGAGGTAGCCACATATTAGCAAAATAAAATTTGAATTGGGTCTTGACTAGACAAGAAGAGAACCTACTTGTATATTAAGTATTGAATTATCATATTATTATGTTTTTATGCACAAAAAGTGATGGATATCATCATGAGGAAGCCAGCACACCTCAGAGATGTTTCAATGGTATATTAAGCCAAGTCAGAGGTTTATAATTGGTTTAAACTCTGACAATAGTTTGTTCATCAACCACACAATGAAAAAAAAGGTTGTACTACCATTGCAGATAACGAATGGGTTTGAAAATGGCGTCTCCTCCTCATATAACCTGTAGGTGCGAGTCGGAACAAGATATATCAAAGACATAGTGTGCGAGCGAGAAGCAAAAATAGTTCTGGCGCCATTTTCAATCCCATTATTTACCCGCACGGGTATTACTGTATTATATTAGTATGAATAACTTACCTGGTTCATCCTCATTAATATAGTCGGGAGCAACGACCGCGACCTGTTGTTCCGTACCGTCTTCTAACTGAATCACCTCCAGCACCACGTACTGCTGGCCGTCGCCGTCGGCCACGGTGACTAGTTCTCCACGCTTCAGTTCGTTGCTGCTGAGCCCAAGCTTCATCAGTTCCGCATTCTCGTCGGTTCCGAGGGGACCCAGGTCCTGGATTAGAGAATATGTTTTTGATTTATGATCGTTTTTAAGCAACGCTTTCGCATGTGATAATGTTTCTTTCTATATTAAAAACGAAAGTGCGAAGTCTGTAGGTATATTTTTTATATATTTTCAAAATGTCAATTCAGTGATTATAAGCAGTTTTATAATTTGATGTTATAGGATTCGAGACCCAACACATTGTTATTCTGATATACACGCGGGCGGGGTTGCGGTGTTAAACATAAATGTTCAATTTGCTATGGCAATACTTATATCGATTAGATCAATAGGATATTGCAATCCACAGTCGCACGATCCTCAAAATTTTTCTTCATCGTATGCTTGAAGACCAACTTGGTGCCAGAGTTTAAACTGTCCGTAGGCCTCTGATATAGCTTACAAACTTTGAAAATATCTCAGGTGTGCTGGTTTCTTCACACCTGCTCCTGTTTTCCTTCCGTTTTAGCAAGTAATAATTAATTTCTAAAACGGACATATATACGAAAAGCCGGAAGTGCGCGCCTGGGTTTCAAAACTACGACCTTGACAGTCCAAACGGTCATACCACTGGGCTATGACTGCTTTCGTCCTCAAAATGTTTGTACTACTAATGCATAGTGCTTACGCCCAGCTGTGGATATGTATGGTTGGAATTGCAATTAGTCCAGTCAACGAATGTCTAAAAAGGGGGTATAGAGTGCGTGAGAGGGAACCTAAGTAATTTCTACAGAAACTTGTTTGGGGTGCTTAGGCGGAAAAAATACTAAAAGTCCTGACGTCTAGGAGGGGAGCCGGAGGGGGGAGGGGGGGACAAAGGTCCCAATTTTAGGTTTTTCGCAAATATCTCAAAAATGATGCGTCGTAGCGAAAAATGTTCTTAGATAAAATGAAAGCTTATAAAATTCTCTACAACTTTGACCATATACACTTCTTCCATACTCCAACCGTTTTTGAACTACATGCTCCAGAAATGTAGAAATTTAAGTTATTCTGCGTGATGACCATAACCTAATTCGAATATTATCTTTAAAAAAATATTGTAACATAAGCTGGGAGTACCTCCACGTGATGAAGGCGGTAACAGTAAGAAATAATAATAATTTAATAATAATTATTATTATTCCTATCTGTATTCGAACTACACGCTCTGAAAAAGTGATTTTAACCAAAAAAATCTTCCTTATTCTAATCATATTTTTATCCTCTTAGATCGTGAGGGTCCCGGCAAAAATTCGAACTCTGTGGTTAGATCTTTTTCCTGGCCCTTCTCAGGGGTAGGTGTTTCTTGCTGAGAGGGCTCTAAATCATCCTCATTGTCTTCCATGGTGTAAGTCATTCTGTTAAAGCAATTTCCTTGGCAATGAAGGCATGCAACAGAACATTTTAGCATTGCTTTTCGGCATCCACATTTGCCACTGCTACAATCCTTGGTGCAGCGACAAAATATTGCTTTTAGTAAAACTTCGGGTGCTGGTAATCGTCTGTTATTATTGGCGCCAAGATATCGCCTTCCAAGAGATCCCCTAAAATCACTTTTTCAGAGCGTGTAGTTCGAATACAGATAGGAATAATAATAATTATTATTAAATTATTATTATTTCTTACTGTTACCGCCTTCATCACGTGGAGGTACTCCCAGCTTATGTTACAATATTTTTTTAAAGATAATATTCGCATTAGGTTATGGTCATCACGCAGAATAACTTAAATTTCTACATTTCTGGAGCATGTAGTTCAAAAACGGTTGGAGTATGGAAGAAGTGTATATGGTCAAAGTTGTAGAGAATTTTATAAGCTTTCATTTTATCTAAGAACATTTTTCGCTACGACGCATCATTTTTGAGATATTTGCGAAAAACCTAAAATTGGGACCTTTGTCCCCCCCCCTCCCCCCTCCGGCTCCCCTCCTAGACGTCAGGACTTTTAGTATTTTTTCCACCTAAGCACCCCAAACAAGTTTCTGTAGAAATAACTTAGGTTACCTCTCACGCACTCTATAACTACTTTGTTGACTGGACTAAATAGCAAAACAATGTAACAGCAGTTGCAACACCAGAAAGATAATAATTTGCAATTTATCTAGTTGTCTTATCATTTACCTTTATTTATCATCTATAGAACTTCAATAATCATATATTGATTTTTAATACATGTTACGCCCATAATACCTTAGCTCAATAATATAATAGCTTAAAAATTACTATAGCTCAGTTGATTAGAGTATTGCCACGAAACAGCAAGTGTCGCGGATTCAAACCCTGCTCGTATCCTATCTCTTTTCCAATTCCCAAGTTCAGACTATAATGTTCTTGTTAGGATGAATGTGCATTATGAGATTATATAGTTCTGTGTTAATTATTGTTAATTATATGTGTTACATTTCTCTGAAAATACTCTAACAGAAATAATGTGAAATGTGCTGGCAGTCACAGCAGGCGTTTTACCATTGCAAATAATTTTATCGCACAGCGAAATTGCAAAAAACTGAAAGTAAACGCAAGAGCAATTGCAAAAAAGCCAAGGCAACAACATCGCAGAATGACTAAAAAATACAAATATAAGTAATAAAGACGACCATATTCAAAGGTCTTGCCATTTTATTTTGAACCCACCTTGATAAGTTCTCCATCAATAAACTTGACCTTCCTCTGGCGGCCAATCTTCAGCGCCAAGTTGCGCTCAAGATGGCCTGATTCAGGGTCATGGATAGCCAAGTGCCGGATCAGGTTGCCCTTGTGGGCAAACATGCGTTTGCACTCGTGGCAAGTATGAGTCTTCTCTTTGGGCGGCTTCGGCACGTAATCGGGGTTATGGTACAGGTTCTGATGACGACGGAGCAACTGCTTTTGCCTGCAGGTAAAATAATAACAGTATTGTCAGAAGCAATGTAAGTGGTGTCTAAATAAATGTCTATGGAGTCGGTTAAACAGAGAGTTGCTCAGAGCTACCTAATGGAACTTTTTCACAGAAATGTTTATGTCTATTTAGACATTGACTGCTAACATTAAATGTACACCATGTTCATACATTATGTGGGTACGTCATGAGTAAAATTGATGATCAAAAGAGCTCATATTGAATAAAGAAATATTAGCTATGAGTAACCGTATTTTACCAAGTCTTGTGAGAAAAGTACTTTACCAGAAGTAGGATTAATCAATCAAATCGGTGAAGTACACTGTTGGACGTAGGTCTCTCAAGTGTCAATCAATCAGTGGTATATCAAATATTATAGTAATTTAATTTAGCGTACTAACCTAAAGGACTGGTCACAACTGTCGCAGACGAAGGGCTTCTCATCAGTATGCTTGAGCATGTGAGACCTCAGATGGCGCAGCGTGGTCGATGCGTACGGGCACAGGTCGCACTTGAAGCACTTCTCGCCCTCGTGAGTCTGTTAATTATGTGACTGTTAGTCATGAAATAAGACTGTGTGCAGACAAAGCCCAATTACACTCGTCGCAGCCACGAAAACACACGACGACTCTTCTTTCTTTTATTTTTCTTTTATTAGATCTATCAATCACTATATTATATCTTAAGTTTTTTTATTTTTTTATTTTATTAAAATATACCTCGATTTCCCCATCTATTTACTTTTATTTTATATTTACTTTATCTATTTTTATTCTCTAAACAGTATCAGTATGCCTACTTAATCCTTTATCTTAATACTTTATCCTTTGTAATCATACCCTGTCACAGTGGCGGAGCGAAGTTTTCAAGAGGTAAGCCAGAGCCAACCCGGAGATAAACCAATGGCAGAGTCAGTAGGCATTATTAACTGTGCCATTTTTCAATGGGAAACCGTTAGGAATCGAGTTTTATGGAGCCTCCGCCACTGGTATGTCATTTACACATTGGTGCAAGCTTGATTATTAACAAATGCTGGTACCTTATTATGCACTTTGCAGGAGTACCGGTCGGGGAAGGATTTCCCGCAGCGGCGGCACTTGAGCGGCTTGTCAGAAGTGTGAAGCTTCTGCACGTGAATACGTAGGTCCGTCTTACGCCCGCACTTGGCTGGGCACAGCTCACACGAGTATACCGGCTTTTCAGACACTGGAGAGTAATTTTTGTAATGATAAAGTTGAGTTGCAGAAATGAAAGGAAAAACAAAATCGACATTAATGAATGTTGTTGTGTTACCAAGATTAACAAGTATTTAATATTTTTAAGGATTTATTTTTAACCCCCGATGTTGACAGAGGTTGTTCTAATTTTAAAATGTGTATTTGTGTTTCTGTCTGTGACATCATAGCTCTCAAACGGATGAACCAATTTTCTTTCTTTAATCTTTTATATCTTTTTGTTTGAAATTGACAAGATCAAGTCTTTTTTATGTCGAGGGTTTCATAAATCATTAATTTATAGTTATTGAACTAAATGGCTTATTGGTATACATGGGCAGTTTGGATGGCAAATGGTAATGTTGATTTGGGAATGTGTATGGGTTTCCAGAGATAATTCTTTACACTGTTGGTCACTTACCATTATGAATAAGTTTGTGTGCCTTCAGCGAGTTGGACTGAGTGAAACACATGTTGCAGTGCTCGCACTTGTATGGTTTCTCCCCGGTATGAGTGCGCAGATGACGCTTCAGTTTGAACGTGTCCGGCGACGCGTAGGTGCAGTGAGGGCACTGGACGAATGATTTAATATTAGACATGTGTGTATACTGATGAAAGCTGTGGATACAACTTGAGAGAGATATTATTAGTTACTGTACTCTGTTTGTTATAAGCGTTATGAACAGCCCTCTGTGCTAAGCATGCATGGAGGAGAACGAGATGGCGGCGCATGTGCTACTTAAATGCCCTGGAGTCGCCTCATACAGGGCTAAGTACTTCGAAAACCCAGGTACTCTCCGCGAGGTGGCAACATTAAGAAGCTGCTGGCTTTTCTCGAGAGAACCATCATGCTGAGACGTGGACCTGCTGAAAATAGCCCGCCAAAATAATACCAATAGTTCATCTGCGAGTATCAAAATTTTTGCTATCTTCAGCCGCATCCTAATATATTAAATCCACATAGTTTAGTAATATCTTGTTGAAAGTATGTTCTAAAACCTGAATCCTAACTGTTACGGCCAATAGTGTTTCAGTAGTTACCTGGTATGGTCTCTCGCCAGTATGACAGCGCACATGACGACGTAGCTTGGACAGCTCGACCGAAGCGTAGTCGCACTCCGAACATTTGTGGGGCTTCTCGTGCGTATGCTTGTAACGGACGTGCCGAACCAACTCGCCTGTTAACAGAAATTTGTAAAAATAAAAATGAATTGCCAAAAATGTTTGTCCGCGCTTTCAAACAGATGAACTAATTTAGATAAATTGTGTGGGTTTGAGATAGTTTTTATATTCACAATTGGCTATAATTTAACCTACAGATGGCGCTGCGATCGCACTCGATTCATTGGCAAAGCCGCGCAAGGTCAGCAAGTTCTTAATAACAATTTGTGTCCAAAATATTGTATCCCTTGAGTTGCATCAATACCTTGGCATACCTTGACACCAAGCACATGTATCAGACTTGTCTGGAAAATTTTCAAGTAACAAAACAAGAGTTTGTTGTAGAATACTTGTAGTATAGACGTTTATCATTATATTTATTATTACAAGTTTATTAATCGAATTCTTAATCATAGCGGCTGGTTCTTTAATCCATTCTACTTAACAGAAATAAGACTAAATTTTTTTTGATTAAGTAATTAAATATAAACTTTGAATTTTCCCTTCAAAACCAAAGGAAACGGCCAGACATAGTTTCAAAGTACCCTATTTACTTACCGGAAGTCGTAAAGGGACTGTTGCAGTACTTGCAGATGTGGGGCTTGACACCATTGTGCATATTGAGGTGGTTCTGTAGCGACGCGACGGTCTTGAACCCGCGCTCGCACACTTGACACTTGTGCGGACGATCCTCCGAGTGAGACTTCATATGGCGCAGGAGGAGGTAGCTGATGAAAAAATTGTAAACATGAAGCAATGTTGCAGTTTAAACAGATTTATAAGTACAAAACTACTTAAAGCTTACAGTTTATTGTTATTTATTTATTTTTAAACTAGCTGACAGGCGCGACTTTGTACACGAGACTGCCTATTGTATTCTATCATACCCCTATTCTACACTACCCCTACCCTACCATGCCCTACCCTACGTTAGGGCTATAATTCCAAAAAAGTAAAGTTGAAAACAAGTTTAATGTTTTCGTTTAAAATTTCGACAAGCTCCAGTAAACTATCTGGGATATATACCTATATTATACAAATTATTTTCATTTATTTATTTATTTGGTAGTTAGTGATTAACGCTTACCGCCGATGACTAGTATAAGAGCAGAAGTTGCAGTTAAAGTGTGGCCGCACATGCTTGGCACGGGGCTTGCTAATAATCTTGGGCTTGCCTTCCTCCTCTTCCTCTTCAGAAGGTTCTTCCGCGCCCCCCTCCTCGTCATCGAAGTTGTATACATCGTCGGCACCTTTGGTGTCCTCCTGGTTAACCTTAAAATGTAAGTTACTTTTCTACATACTCCTCTCAATCAATCAATCAAATCATTTATTTTTGTCAAAGAAAATTTTTTTGTACTAGTCTTCCAACTTGTTAGGTTAGGTTAGCTTATGTAGCCTGATGTCAATTACTAGAGAAAAATAATACTTAGTACCACCGCTTTCTCATTACATATTCCTTTCTTTTCTTTATTAACATAATAATCTATCAAATATACATATTTTTTAATTTTATTAAAAACACTAAAGGGTTTACCTGGTCCATGTTGATGTCGATGTTAACCACGGGTTTATTCTCCTCCTGTACCACGAGAACATAGCTCACTTCTCCAGTGCTGGATTCGGACGGGACCAGGGTGACCGTCTGGTAGCGCTCGGCTTCTTGGTCTACCATCATCGGGTCTTCATCAGGACTTAAGGCCGTCTGTATTAAAGAAAACTGATGAATCCTAACTGATATTATAAATGCGAAAATAGGTTTGTTACCTTTTCACGCCTAAACCATTAGTACCGCACAGATCATCTTGAAATTTTGCATAATATACTTTGTCAGGTGTACAGGAAAGGACATATTAGGGTTCTTTTTATCCCGGAAAATGTACCGTTCCCGAGGAAAACAACAATAACGTTCTTATGATAATAGATGGCGCTACCTATTTTACGAGTCCAACCCGAACGGTCAGAGCAGTATGCGTCAAAGAAGTCACTTTGCTTTTGTTTTTTTATATACGACACATAAAAACAACGTGAAATTAATTGTTCCGCGATATATTGTCATCCAATCAGGAGTTCTGTTTTATACCTCCAAACCCCTTCATACAAAAAAAGGAGTTTTGCAATTTGGTCCAAGTGTCTTCGAGTAATCAGGGAACATACATAAATTAATAAAAAATAAAACCGACTTCAAAAGGAACAAAAAAACTTGAAATAACTTTTAAACGTTTTGGAGTCGGTTCTAAGTCAAGTTCTTAATGAGAAAGTTAAAAGAGGCTAGAACTTGACTTGGAAGTTGGAACCGACTCCAAAACGTTTTAAAGTTATTTCAAGCTTTTTAGTTCCTTTTGAAGTCGGTTTTTTTTTTACTAGCTGCCATCATAACCCAACCGAAATGACTAAAATTGGAATTAAAACTTTAATCATGTGTTGAATATAATTATTTTTTAAAAATTTTGTAATAATCAGTATTAAACTAACTCATCAACATACCTCACTTTCATCGTTTACCGCAGCCGTAGAAATCGAGACAAGGTTCTGGTTATGGCCTGCAGGCTGGTAATAATATCTGCCTTCTTCATCCACGAAGTATGTCACTCCAGCAGCTTCGGGATCATCTTCATTCGCGCCATTAACTTTAGACAGATAACATTTTTAGATACAAGGGATTAAGTCTATCTGGCTTTTAATAAAACTAAGATGTCTATTTGCAAAATGCTGTTAATTGACTATACAGTGTGCGAGTCTCCAATTGGACATATAGAATTGGGTGAAACTATAAGATATTAATTTATATACAAAAAACTAGCTTGCCCGCGCGACTTCGCACGCATGATTATTCTACTTCAACGCCTATTTCACCCCTACCCTACTCTACCCTACCCTAATCTACCCCTACCCTACTCAACCCCTAACCTACTCTACCCTACCCCTACCCTACCCTAATCTCCCCCTACCCTACTCTAATCTACCCCTACCCCTTGAATCGATTCAAGTGTAGTGAGAGCCCGTCGTGCATCTGCGATCCTGTCGAGGAGGAGACAGTGCCACATATACTGCTCGAATGCCGAATTTTCGCCGCGGACAGGTACGACATAGAAAGAGCAAAATATCTCAGATATAATGAGGAGTAAAGGTCGAGAAAAATTCTTGAGTTACTGCATCAAAATATGTAATAAAGTAATGAACAAAAATAAAACATAGCACATAAAAAATGCTTAATAATATTGACTATATTATAGTATAAGTATTTAAATTTAAGCTAAAATAAAATGTATAGTAATAAGAGATAAGGTGTGTGTAACTCTAGGATAAGGAGGAAGGATATGAGGAATAAAAGTGCGAGAGGCATAAAAGATAGAACTGGAATGAAAGAGTAGCGCATAAAATAGGCACCAATAATGTTGGTGGTAGGATAGTAAAAAAAAAAAAAAAACCTACCCCTACCCTAACCTAATCTACCCCTATCCTACCCTAATCTACCCCTACCCTATCCTACTCTACCCCTAGCCTACCCTACGCTACCCCTACCCTACTCTACCCCTACCCTACCTCTACAAATCAAAAACCATGAAAATCGGTCCAGCCGTACTTTAAAAAAAAAAGTATCCTATGTCCTTTTCCTGGTTCTAAGCTACCTCTCCACCAATTTTCAGCCAAATCGGTTCAGCCGTTCTTCAGTTATAAATAGTGTAACTAACACACTTCCTTTGATATATACCTATAGATATACAATTATTTATTATATAGGTACATATATTATTTTTTTTACAAGCGGTGGACCCTAAATTGTTGTAAGTTTTGGCACAAGTGATCTATGCGGTTAGAACAAAAACAGTATTGATTGTAATTAACAGACAATAAAAAAGACTGCTTGTGTTAAAACTTACAGCATTTTCTTTACAAATCATTAAAAAAATAATTTCGCTTTGAGATTTTTTTTTGTATTTTTACCTTCAATATTATAATATACATTATGTGCAATTGACACACACTGAATAATTATGTGACTGTTCCAAATGTAATACCTATTGCTACACTTTACGTAAAAAAGTAACATACCTGCAATAACGGCAGTTGTAGTCCCTTGGTTTAAATAAGAATGTAGAATGGTTCCTTTGTTCTCATCTTTATCAGGCGTCATGGAGTCTTCCTGACTAGCCAGGCTTTCCAGTTTCACCTGGCTCGCTACAACTACCGGGTTGACCTGGCTCGTCATGACTACCGGATTGACCTGGCTGGCCACTATTACTGGATTCACCTGGCTGGCCACGATTACCGGATTCACCTGACTCGCCACGATTACCGGATTGATCTGGCTCGCCACGATTACAGATTGTCTTGGCTTGCCAGGTTGTCCTGGCTAGCCTGCTGCTCGTATTTCACTCTTTATCAGCTAGCTAGCTTGGTGTGTACTGAAAAAAGGAGTTATTTATTAATATTTTTATTACCTTGGTCATTTGAGATATCTGTCAAAAAAAATACATTTGGATCATTAAGATACTTGAGTTAAATGTGCTTTTTTGTACTCCTAGGGCCATTGGCAAAGGACTCTGCCAAGTCTCATTGATTAGTCTAAGGCATACTAATAGAGCATACTGTGACTTGGCATAGTTAACTTAGTTTACTTAAAACTAGTGAAAATAAAATAGAAATTGATAGGTTTATAGTTATTAGTCTAAGGCCCAGTTTAACAGGCTACAGATAGGCTCCAACTACTGGGTAAATACAAAAATTTACAAACTTACAAAAATTTCAACATTTTAAAACAGGAACTTACTTGTAATCTGCGAAACAGGCCCTTTGGTTTTGGTAAGTTGTCGATTTTAAGAACTCAGGTTTTGCTTAGTAAACACTTAGATGAATTTGAGAATAGTTTAAGCTAAGACTAAGTAGGTACACTATAGATCTCAGCCTGCTCAAGAAATTGTTTTCTCTCTAACTAATAAGAAAAGTTATTTACAAGGGACTTTTAAAGGAAGACGATGCTAAAAATACATTACAAGCGCCATCTAACAATAACAAAAGTAACATAAATGTTATTCGTCGCGAACAGGGTTGGATTTTGTACGATAATTATCGTATTTGTACCTACTATAATTTCAGGCTTGGTACGATATACGATTCATATGTAAGGATCGTACCTACGCAAATTTAATTCGGATCGGACAATTTTTCAGAAAGTATTTAAAATTACTCATTATGGATATATAAAGCTATGAAAAATATTTTTTTAATCAAATAAAGTAATTTAAGTACATAAAACCATGTCCAAAAGTTATTATTTAAAAAATGCCGCGAAAACGCTACAAGCATCACACCACAACGCGTGACGTCATTCGTTCGTATTTAGAGGTTATGTTTATTACAAGTAGGTAACTAAATAGTTTTATGTTTGAGTTTTAGTTGCCGAATGATATAGAAAATTAAATGAATATTTTTTTATGACTATTGTCTCTCAATCCAACACTTTAGTTAGAAACAAAACACATTATTTACCACGCACAATACGACTTGTTTGTTACTAACTTGACTTATTTTGATTCGAATGACATCCTATACTGTGACTGGTGTTGCGCTTGAAGTTTAGAACAGATTAAAAAGATTAGAATTATTGTATTTTATGTATTGATTTAAAAATATAAATCACTACCTGTTCCCCGCGACTTTGTCCGCGTTAAATTAAATTTTCCCGTAAATACGTTTATAAAGCAGCCAGATTGCCTGTTTTTTTTCTTACTTGAATCACAGATATTTTTATTTTTTACTGAAAACTAAACTTTTTTTTTTCAGAATAAAAATAGCCTATAGCACTCAGGGATAAAGTAGCTTCCTATTGGTGAAAGAATTTTTAGGATCGGATCGGTAGTTCCAGAGATTACCCTCAACATACATACATTATCAGTATTATCACATACATCTTTACCTCTTTATAATATTAGTATAGATTGATATTTCCCAGAAATATTTAATGAGTAATAGTTTTATTTTATAAACATTTTTTCTAACTAAGTTTCGGATTTTTTTGAGATTATTGCCCGATTGCCTATTTGAAGTAGTCCAAATAATGACCAAAAAAGGTCTGAATTGCAAAATCTTTACATTTAAGGGACCTTTTTTTTTTAGGTCACTCGATTCGGATTGGTTCGATTCATTATTCCATGTGACGACCTTTTTTTATCCTTTTCAATGTGCCTAAATCCAACCCTGCATAAATGTTATTCGTCGTGATTCAAGGTTAAACCACAATCAACGTACGGCAGGTCCTTCATCTTAATATTGAATGCAATTTAAACTGAATATAGCCCGTTCTCACCAAGGAGATAAGCACAATATTATTTTAAGTGAATTACGTAGACTACCTACCTATCATTTCTAATACCCATATAAATCCGAAAAGTCAGTTGAGTGCTGTTGGTGGTGGTGGTGGTGGGAGAAAGTCGAAGACAAATAATATAGGAAATAGGAAATCCGAAGACGGGGTCGTCTGGGGTAAGCATTTCCGAGCATCGACCCTAGGATGGATAATTGTTTTCGCCCGATAGCTCAAACATGGTTCATGCGGGAGATGGGACCAGCCGAGTTCCATTTAAACCTGGCAGTTGCATAGCCTACATCAGCGATTTGGGTTTTGGAATGTAGTATTTCAGTAATACTAAAATAATGTGTTACATTGCTCGCTCACCAAACCGTAGGAGAAACAAACATAATATTAAATATGTTATGAAAATATATTTTAATGGATTCTATTATATTGTTTTTATGGGATGGAGGTCATTGCGGCATCTGGATAGAGGACATGTAAGGATTTTTACAGTCTTGTCTGGCAATATAAAATGGTGTCTGACCCATCTTTTGTTTAACTTTGAAGAGTAGATTTTTAGCCTATATATCTGGCTAACTACACTTGTGAGCAATAAACTGGTACATTTAATCACATGTGAATTATAGATTGTGGTACCTAGGTATATTAATTTTATCAGCCTTCAACTAATATCAAAAAGATGTAAAATTAATAAAATTTCCTACCTAAAGGGAATTGTTGCAAAAGGTTAAAGTGTGTGAAAATGAAGTAATATGAAAAAAAATATTTTTAATGTGCAATGTGAAATTTGTTCCGCCCTTCACCCTCTGTCACCCTGGCACTAATGACTGCTTGTAAATGGTTTCTTGAGATTTCTGACGAATTCTTGAGGAATTTCCACTTCCATTTTTACTATTTGACTAGAGTTGTCAGAAACCGTAAAAAATTGCTTATTGCTCGCAAGTATAGTTGGTATGTCCAGCTTTTAGAATGGTAAGCGCCCTTAAATTTAGTTTTATTTAGTTTGACCTGTTTATTATTTGGTTCAAA
Source organism: Protodeltote pygarga (assembly GCA_936450705.2). Classification (NCBI taxonomy): domain Eukaryota; kingdom Metazoa; phylum Arthropoda; class Insecta; order Lepidoptera; family Noctuidae; genus Protodeltote; species Protodeltote pygarga. Next base: position 19,946,630 of record OW388248.2, read on the forward strand.
TTTAGTAATCGATATTTCACCCCCTTCCTGTTGACAGATTGATCTGATATTTGGTACAAAGCTTTAGTTTTGATGACACAACCATTTACTTAATGTAAAAAATGTTTTACTTAGGGATATTATTATGTACTATAAATATTCATCTGGGAGCAACACTCTATTTTATTGTACTTATCTCAAGGAAGATTTGTAGAAAATTCACAATGCAATACTTTTAATTATACAAGATATTGATATGAAATTTTCAGAAAGAAAACCAACTAAATTCGTAAGATAAGTACTTGTTAACTTAGGTTGCTTATCATGCAAATAAAACTATTTTTTGTATATGCTGTAAATTCAGTTTTTGAATTGTTCAAAATATAGGAATTTAAAAAAAATATTTAAATGGGTTAGAGTAAATTAAGTATACCTGATACTTTTCTTATTCATTAGTAATAGACTTCATTTTAGTAACAATTTGGAATTTTATTCATTGCTCACATGCCATTATAGACTGTTAATTTTTTTTTTTTCGACTCAAATTTGCCTGTTATTAACAAACGTTACTGTTTTTGTTTTAATCCTAATAGACCACTTAGGTCAAAACTCACAGCATTTGCTTGCCAAGGTTCCATTGTTGATCGTGAAAAAAGTTTATATGTATAAATTACTTACCTACAAAATTTCTTTTTTTTAGTGTAAGTAGGTACTTACCTAAATATATGTCTAGTTTCATCCAATTTAATATGTACACTTTCACAGTATTATATAATACTGTTATAGCAAGCTGAGCCACAGGTGCCCTAAAAATTTATAAATAAGTGCATAAAAAAGGCGCACAGGTGTCAAAAATTATTTACTTCTATCACAAATCAAAACATGTTTGATTGTTTTCTATGTGTAATAAATATTAATTGAATATAGTTTGATTATTGTTTATAATACATTTTGTGTATCTAGAAATCATCTATGTAGTATAAACACTGATTTCCACTAGTGTGTTAGAGAGGTAGAGTGGTTTTGTTCTACTCCTCATTGAGGTTTACAAGATAATTTCATTATGCAAAAACAAAAATATTGTGGTATATTATCAGTGTGTATTGCTATTTACTAATGCATAGTTTACTTTAGCACATTAGTAAAACAGTGTGCAGTACCAACCCTCTATCAAACATATATTCACAAAAGCTTAGTAAGGAAACAGTATAAATTCACTTTTACACAATAAAAATAATCAAAGTAAATAGTATTTAGATAATGCTGTGTTATTATTGTAAAGTTAATTCTTAGGACTCTAAATCACGGAAATTCGTCTTCAATTTGGCATCTGCGCTAAAGAGTAACTATCCCGGTCCGCCATTTTATCAACACATTTTCCAATTGCATACATAACGCCTTTTGTAATTCTTTATTTAGTAATATACTTACTTTCAAAATAATACATCAACAAATACCGCGACAGTTTGGAAACTAGACGAAGAGGTAGACGGCGCTAGCGTCAATTTCCAAGACACTCCGACACTCGATCGAATCCACAAGGAAACAGCTTAGTTTCACATTATTTAGCCATACACTATCTTTGTCACGTTCACAATATTCCAATGAAAATGAAATTATAATCATTCTAATAACTTGTAACTAATTTAATAGAATAAACAGCGCATAAATAATGAATAACATACCTGAGTCCCGCTGGAGCTTCTTTATTTTCTCAATGAGGGCGTTTCAATCAATTTATTTCGTGCGATAGTGACGCCAAAATGGCGGCTGCGAGAACTACACTCTGCTTCCAAAAGGAGAAATTAGCCTGAGTTTACCAGACTAAAATAATAATCATAGATTTCTATAACTAGGTGGCGCTGTAGAAGAATCTCGAATTCTACCAAAATGTTGTTAAATATCGTTAAATATTACCGTAATAATTATTACTGTTCTAGTTCTATCAAATCCTTTAATGGCAAATATTCCGATATTAAATTAAGTTGTTTCCGTTAATTTATACTTAATATATTTATACGGAAACAAATACTAGAAGGTTAAATAAATGTGCAATGCAAGAGTAAAATATGCCACTCGTTGACTGAGAATCCCATAAAAGGAACAACAAATACATATTACTTTATTGAAATAAATAAAATAAAATAAATACTTAAATATTGTTTTTACATACAGGGGCGCAATGACGTTTTTTTTTCTTTTTCCCCGCGTGACGTCATGAAAATAAACCTCTTCTTTAATAGGTACTTCCTGTTTTGGTGCTTTTGTTAGCCAAAACATGGCGCATATTGTGTTTCCGGCGTTGACTGACTATACAGTTTGGCAAAAAAGAGTCTGGAAAAATTGGAGGCGCCACTGCCGCACTTCTCATACTAAAACTCAGAATTACAAGTTATTTTGTCCTTTTATGTTTCAATGACGAATTCTTTGTCATCAAATAGAATCAAATGAATCACTTTTCAGTTATTTTAGTACTCACAAACTTAGATTTTAAGATTTTTATTTTTAGTTCCAGCTGTCACCGCCTCAGACTCTTTTTTGCCTAGCTGTACAGTTTGGCAAAAATTGAGGGCGCCACTAGCGTACATCACCCACTCAACTCAAAATTGCAAGATAACTATGTTAATATATCTATAACGAATTGTGAGAGCTAAAACAACTTAAAACTTCATATTACTTATTATATTTGAAAACAAAAATATCGTCATAAAATTAAAGTACCAAATAAGTACCTAGTAATAATGAGTTGTACAAGTTGGCAAAAAAGAGTCAGGAAAAATTGGGGGCGCCATTGCTGCACTGATAATTCTACGACCTGACCAGCACCTGAAGTAGTAGTAGTGCCCTCAATTTTTTTAGACTCTTTTGCCAAACTTTACCTACTCAAAAAAATCTAGGTGTATTTGATTTGGCATCAATTCAAACACTTTATTACCTTCTGGGTGGATGGGGCTCAGATTGATAGGGCACAAGCGATATTCTTTTTTTTTGGCAAAATAGAGTTTGCCAAAATTGAAGGCGCCACTAGCGCTACAAGTTTGGCTCTAAAAATAAAAATCTTCAAAACTAAGTTTGTGAGATCAAGTCTGCCCCCGATAGTTGAAAAGACGTATCTGACAGTTTTTCCAAAATTGAGTTATATATACTGCCAGAATCAGGAAAAAAAGGCGCATCTGCTGGTATTTTTAATATTTCGATATCTCGTTCCGTTAATGATTTAGCATAACGAAAATTGGCGCAACTGCAATTTTTCCTACTAGTGAAAGTGAAAAGGCACATTTACTTAGAAATGCCATTTAGTGTTATAATATTGATAATCTATTAGTGTTATAAATGCTTAAATGAAAAGACGTATATAGCCATATGCGCCTTTTTTTCTTAAAAGTGGAAGGTAGCAAATAAATTTGAGAATAAGTCTAAAAGTACATAAATAATCACACGTTGTTGAAATTTGAAGGGCGTTAATGGTTATTTGCGTCCTTTTAATTAAGCATAAGACATTTTAATCTATTTTTTTTGCTAAGATGAAAAGGTTTTTTAATAATAGTAACTAAATGAAAGGTGCAATGTTGTTTTAAACTAATGGGAATCAAAGATGGATACTTCGGCCATCATTCAGCATTCATTTTTAAAAATTTTAAGGCTTTTTTTAGAGACAGCAAAGAATTTCCCGATTTGACATTCAAACATTTTTTTCTCCATTTTACCTTTTTGTTAGATGCGTCTATTCAACTATCGGGGGCAGAAGTGATTCTCTTTGTTGTTTTCGTACTCGCTAACAAAGCATAAAACAAGCATAAAACATTGGAAGAATCATTACAGCTTGGCAAAAAAGAGTCTGAGGCGGTGACAGTTGGAACTAAAAAATTATAATAATGACAACACTGTTTTATTTGTCAACTACAAGTAGCTTCCTTGTCATCTTTACGTATTGCGAGTAATTTTCTTTAAAATTTAAAAGATTCGTGTGAATTGTGTGTGATATTCTTACATAATAATAGTTGATATAGTTATTCGTAATGAATAAAACCGTTCGCAGTAGTGGAAGATCTGTTAAATATCAAGTTTTCTTAAGATGTTTGGCCGAAAGCAAAGCCGGACAAATTTTGTCTGAAATTGACAATGTTTACCTGAAAACTGCTCGAATGACAGGTAAAGTCCATGCATTTTTTCTTCTAGAATGTAATTAAGTCGTTATATTTACTTTCTGATAGCTATACCACCAGTTTTTGTCGTCTTGTGTACAAATCATTATTGAGGTTATGTTTTGTAATTCGACGAATCACGTGTAGTTAAACTGTTTAAATTGATACTTGAAACATATGAATAGAATTTATACAGAGTTATTATTGTTTATTTCAGGTAAATCTGAAAATACAATCAGAGCAATAAGTCAATGAAGGTGGAAAAAGTAAGAGTATTTTTTCGACACCTGGAAAACACCGAAAAGGTCGCCCGAAGAAAGAACTTGATGATTTTAATTTATGTTGCAAGTTGCCGTTCGTTGTGGCGTTCACTAGGGGACGCCTTTGTTCAACGGTGGACGTTTTCCGGCTGATGGTGATGACGTTGAATTTTTTGTATTTTAATAAAATCTAAAATGAAACATGTTATTTAATTTCCCTTGTTGATAATGAAGATTTATTATCATAATCCACAATCCATTATTGACTCACTGAGAGGCTCGCTATAATTCTAACTCTTGAGAAGACCATTCTCAAGAGTCTGAATGATAGCGATTACGTACTTACATTAAGGGACTATGCATTGCGTTGTCAGATTTTTCTTATTCTACTTAGATCACCCACAGAGTAAGCCACCAAGCTTTATATTACATATACCTAAGTAGGTAGTTATTGCCGCCAATGTACAATCTTCCTAAATATAATTTGGTTACTGTTTTGTACAATAACTACTACCAGATCATGACTATCTATATATATAAAAGAAAGTCGAAAATCGTGTTAGTTACACTACTTATAACTGAAGAACGGCTGAACCGATTTGGCTGAAAATTGGCAGGGAGGTAGCTTAGAAGCAGGAGAAGGACATAGGATACTTTTTTTTTTTAAGAACGGCTGAACCGATTTTCATGGTTTTTGATTTTGTAGAGGTAGCGTGGGGTAGGGTAGGGGTAGATTAGGGTAGGGTAGGGTAGGGGTAGATTAGGGTAGGGTAGGGGTAGAGTAGGGTAGGGTAGGGTAGGGGTAGATTAGGGTAGGGTAGGGTAGGGGTAGATTAGGGTAGGGTAGGGGTAGATTAGGGTAGGGTAGGGGTAGAGTAGGGTAGGGTAGGGTAGGGGTAGATTAGGGTAGGGTAGGGTAGGGGTAGAGTAGGGTAGGGTAGGGGTAGATTAGGGTAGGGTAGGGTAGGGTAGGAGTAGATTAGGGTAGGGTAGGGGTAGGGTAGAGAAGGGTAGGGGTAGAGTAGGGTAGGGGTAGAGTAGGATAGGGTAGGGGTAGATTAGGGTAGGGTAGGGGTAGAATAGGCGTTGAAGTAGAATAATCATGCGTACGAAGTCGCGCGGGGCAGCTAGTTACAAATAAAGTTTAAATCTTTCTTAATTTTAAATATGTCAATTTACTTTTTTAATTTGATAAATATTGAAGACTAAAATTATCAAGTATCTTATCACTTTTAGTCGTGGTATATGGGGTGGCCATCGTAGGATAAAGGCGCCCTCAATTTATCCAGACTCTTTTTTGCCAAGCTGTACATAAAACATTATAATTTTTAGTTCCAACTGTCACCGCCTCTGACTCTTTTTTGCGTTGACTGAGCTTTTTTGCCAAGCTGTATTAGTTAACATTTCAAGGGATAGATGGCGCTATGTGGCTAGAGCTAACGTAAGCTAACGTTCTCTGACGAAGACTCACAATAGGAATCAGTGTGACCATATGTGGCAGGATCCTGCCTTTTTGGCAGGTTTAGGCCCCGATTTTAGTCTCTGGCAGGTTGGCTTGACGTTTTTATAAATGTGGCAGTTTCTGGCAGTATTGCCCGTATGATGTTAGTCCACCGGTTACTCCGTGATTAGTCGGCCAATTTGTGTAATAGGAAAACAGCCTTTGGCAGGTTTTCTTACGTTAGTGGGGCAGGATTTCGTATTTGTAGATGGTCACCCTGATAGGAATCTTTAAAAGATAATTCCTTAGAGTATAAATATATACTCTAAGGATAATTCAGTTATGCAAAGTTGTAATAATCACTTGTACCTATTAAATTACAAGTTTGGATTCAAATTCTATTTCATATTGACTTAGTAAGACTAATGATACTTATTTCGATTTGAGGCTTCAGAAACCGATTGAATAAATGATTATAAAGCAATTTATTATGATACTATACTTACTTGCTTGTATGATTCAGCTGAAAACGGTCCACGTGGAATCGGCGCGGGATCTTTCTCCAACCGTATTGGATTGCCATCCCATTGTATGCAGTTTTTTTTTCTACTTACTAAGGTAGCAAATACTTACCTATTATAGGTACTTACTTGGTATCACAAAGTTATAATTTTGTCTTCTTCCAGTTCTTGATCAAAAGACTAGGTTTTTCATCAAAAATCTGATTTTATAATAAACTTGTGACATATTATTATTGTATTATTGTATTTGTAATTTTCGTCATGAATTTTAGTCAAATGAAGTTCGTTTCAAGTCCTCACAAACGTTTTAAGATTTTTATTTTTAGTTCTAGCTATCACCGCTTCAGACATTTTAACAGCTCTGGTAGCCCAGTGGCACCTATGACCGTTCGACTGACAAGTCAGAGGTCTCGAGTTCGATCCCAAGGCGCACCTCTGACTTTTCGTAAGTTAGGTATGTATATGTGCGTATTATAAATTATTTATCAGTAGCTAACACGGTGAAGGAAAACATCGTGATAAAACCAGCACACCTGAGAGATTTTTCGATGGTGTATTTAAAGCCATGCCTACCAGGCCTACGGGCCGTTGACTGTCAAGTCAGTGGTCTCGGGTTCGAACCCAAGGCGCGTACCTCTGACTTTTGGTAAGTTATGTGCGTTTTATAAATTAATTATCACTTACTCCGTGCCTCGGAAAGCACGTAAAGCTGTTGGCCCTGCGCCTGATCTCTCTCCGATCGTGTCGGAAGGCCGTCCCATCGGACAATGAGAGTGAGGGTGTTTGCGCACACACTTGTGCACTATAATATCTCCTGCGTAATTGGCTAGTCTCCGTTGAGATTGGCCGCTGTGACCGAAATTCGGTCAGGAGAATATTATTACTTATAATAAATATCGGTGATGCTTACCTTCCACCACAGACTTAATAGGGATGACTACGCATCTTGCCAAACAGGAGGTCATCCCTAATTAGTCTGTGCAGGAGGTAATGAGGTCCATCAAATTGAACAACTACAGCACTGTTTGGTAAATACTACTTTTTGAAGGACCTTATAACCATTTTGTCGTTATTTGCCAAGATAGCTTACAACTTAAGACGAGTAAAAAAACGTGAGTAGGTACCCTTCGCCACAGCTAAATAACCTCGTGGATGTCCACGAGCTTATTTAGCTGTGGCGAAGGGTCAATTTTTGCAGGAAGCTGGAGCCACCCCGGAGAATAACCAACGGCATAGACAGGTACACTGCCTGTGATATTTAATGTGATGCCGGTAGGAATCGAGTTGTATGGAGCCATCGCTACTGCTAGGTAGGTTAGGTATGACTATGAGCGGGCCTACAGGCAGGCACTGGACGGGGTTGTGAGGCGCGTTTGCGGTACCCGGACCCGTCCAATACAGTGCGAGGAACACGCAGGGGGGAGACGTTTTTAGTGGGTGCGAGCCCCACAGTGGGGCATTTTTTACTCCCCCCGGCCACAAAAAAAAGGTAGGTTAGGTAGAGTTTCAAATGAAACAACAACATTTTTCACATCAATATTTATTTCAAAAACACCTATAGCCAAACACAGCAGATTATAAAACAAAAATTTAAAAGTATCACAGACATTTTTAACTTTAAAATATAAACGAATTAAAATAAACTTAAAACTAATAACTTTCTCGAGAGAGTTAACTACTAAACATTAAATTTACTACAACATAACATGAACGTATTCACAAACATATTACTTGGGCAAATAACCAGCAACAGTAACATGAGAACGAAATTTCTCCGAGTGTTCCATAATAATAAACTTATTGTGGGCAATAGGGTAGTCAAGAGCGTAGTGACTGGCTGAGCGGGCCTACAGGCAGGCACTGGACGGGGGCTGCAAGGCGCGGTTGCGGTACCTACTCGGCCCCGTCCGATACAGTGCGAGGAACACGCAGGGGGGGGACGTTTTTAGTGGGTGCGAGCCCCACATAACCGTTTTAGGCAGGCAGGAAGGCTTTATCAACTCCCCCCGGCCACAAAAAAAAAAAAAAAAAAAAAAAAAAAAGGGCGTGGTGACTGGCTTGTGGGCAGGCTCAGAAGATTCAGGAATGCTCACAAACCGTAAAGTAATATTTGAACATACCATATAAAAACAAAGTTAATTCGATGGACAGACGAATTTTATAAGATTGTAGTATGAAATCACTGATAGATATTTTATTTTTCATTTTTATCGTAATCTGTTCTCATGCTCATGCGGCATTTACCTACCTTAGATATTTCTTAATTTGTCTACGCCTGCCCCCTCTTTAATAATATATAATCCTGGCTTCGCCCTTGAGAGTAGTGCCTTGTTAAAGAAGTATAGATTCTATACATATATGACATTATTACTATTGAAAAAATATTTGCGTTATCAGCTTTCGCAAGTTGAAAAATGGCACCACTAATTCAAACTCTATCATCTTAGTATTTTTTTAGAATACTTTAATAAATTTTGGTTTTTTATTTCATAAAATTGCAATTAAATGAATGAGGCCTCCTTGCTATGTTTGTGAATACGGGTGATACAATTCAATATAATGATAAATAGACAGGTAAACGATTATAAATTAAATATTATTACGGCTTTACTCACGAGTTCATTTCAAGATTGCCCGACTTGTTGCGGACTCAAACGGAGTCCAGTTATTTAAACGGCGAGTAGTCACGAGGGGGGCGGCGTCGCGGACCTCACTTAGTGGGCAAAATTGTCGGGCAATATTTAATAATATATCGTATCACATACGACAGTAAACATTACGACAGTAAACATTACGACAGTAAACATTACGACAGTAAACATTACGACAGTAAACATTACGACAGTAAACATTACGACAGTAAACATTACGACAGTAAACATTACGACAGTAAACATTACGACAGTAAACATTACGACGGTAAACATTACGACAGTAAACATTACGACAGTAAACATTACGACAGTAAACAATACGACAGTAAACATTACGACAGTAAACATTACGACAGTAAACATTACGACAGTAAACATTACGACAGTAAACATTACGACAGTAAACATTACGACAGTAAACATTACGACAGTAAACATTACGACGGTAAACATTACGACAGTAAACATTACGACAGTAAACATTACGACAGTAAACATTACGACAGTAAACATTACGACAGTAAACATTACGACAGTAAACAATACGACAGTAAACATTACGACAGTAAACATTACGACAGTAAACATTACGACAGTAAACATTACGACAGTAAACATTACGACAGTAAACATTACGACAGTAAACATTGCGACAGTAAACATTGCGACAGTAAACATTACGACAGTAAACATTACGACAGTAAACATTACGACAGTAAACATTACGACAGTAAACATTACGACAGTAAACATTACGACAGTAAACATTACGACAGTAAACATTACGACAGTAAACATTACGACGGTAAACATTACGACAGTAAACATTACGACAGTAAACATTACGACAGTAAACAATACGACAGTAAACATTACGACAGTAAACATTACGACAGTAAACATTACGACAGTAAACATTACGACAGTAAACATTGCGACAGTAAACATTGCGACAGTAAACATTACGACAGTAAACATTACGACAGTAAACATTACGACAGTAAACATTACGACAGTAAACATTACGACAGTAAACATTACGACAGTAAACATTACGACAGTAAACATTACGACAGTAAACATTACGACGGTAAACATTACGACAGTAAACATTACGACAGTAAACATTACGACAGTAAACATTACGACAGTAAACATTACGACAGTAAACATTACGACAGTAAACATTACGACGGTAAACATTACGACAGTAAACATTACGACAGTAAACATTACGACAGTAAACATTACGACGGTAAACATTACGACAGTAAACATTACGACAGTAAACATTACGACAGTAAACAATACGACAGTAAACATTACGACAGTAAACATTACGACAGTAAACATTACGACAGTAAACATTACGACAGTAAACATTACGACGGTAAACATTACGACAGTAAACATTACGACAGTAAACATTACGACAGTAAACATTACGACGGTAAACATTACGACAGTAAACATTACGACAGTAAACATTACGACAGTAAACAATACGACAGTAAACATTACGACAGTAAACATTACGACAGTAAACATTACGACAGTAAACATTACGACAGTAAACATTACGACAGTAAACATTACGACAGTAAACATTACGACAGTAAACATTACGACGGTAAACATTACGACAGTAAACATTACGACAGTAAACATTACGACAGTAAACATTACGACAGTAAACATTACGACAGTAAACATTACGACAGTAAACAATACGACAGTAAACATTACGACAGTAAACATTACGACAGTAAACATTACGACAGTAAACATTACGACAGTAAACATTACGACAGTAAACATTACGACAGTAAACATTGCGACAGTAAACATTGCGACAGTAAACATTACGACAGTAAACATTACGACAGTAAACATTACGACAGTAAACATTACGACAGTAAACATTGCGACAGTAAACATTACGACAGTAAACATTACGACAGTAAACAATACGACAGTAAACAATACGACAGTAAACATTACGACAGTAAACATTGCGACAGTAAACATTACGACAGTAAACATTACGACAGTAAACAATACGACAGTAAACAATACGACAGTAAACATTACGACAGTAAACAATACGACAGTAAACAATACGACAGTAAACATTGCGACAGTAAACATTACGACAGTAAACATTACGACAGTAAACATTACGACAGTAAACATTACGACAGTAAACATTGCGACAGTAAACATTACGACAGTAAACATTACGACAGTAAACAATACGACAGTAAACAATACGACAGTAAAGTTATAAAAATACCTTTATTTTAGGCGATTATTTATTATACCAACATTTTATCTAATTAGATTTAATTAGATTAATTAGATAAAATGTTGGTATAATAAATTAGGTATCTAAATTATAATAAATTATTATGATAGATAGTTTTAAGATATTTACATTGTGAATATGGTCTAAGACTCATAGGTTCCTAGTGATGTGCCCTTTTTGGATTACTGATCTTAATTATCCGTCTTGGACAAATGTTTTCATCGTGATAAATATCTAATAATTATGTTACTTTGCATTATACATTATTTAACTAAGGCTTAAAAAATCTATTGACGTTTTAACAGGTTTAAAAAATGATTTCCAAATAAACAATATGGCGGAAAGTCAGTCCTATGCATAATATTATAATTAATTTATTATATAATAATGTATTTGTGACATGGCTTTGATCACTATAAAGACATCTAGTAGTAGTAGTTTATTAATGTGCAGCTTAGTTTACATATCCTGCACTTAAAAAAAAATCATAATACCCAACAAAATTTTAATTGAAAAAAAAATGCATCACAGATGAGAAAATTCTAGTAGGTATGTAGTAGACCTCAGAATACAGTAGAACCAAGAAGCCGTCTCCATAGAGTATTCAAGAAAATATACTCTAAGCCGCTTTCAAACTTTGACTACCTAAGTCTATTTTCTTTCCGCACTCTGTATTCATCATAGAGTATCAAACAAAACGTAAAGATATCCTAATAATTCATAATAAACTCGACAGCATTTTTACAGGTTGGAAACTGGGAGAGACAAACATATTTTTAGTTTTTTAATTAGTGATCAAAGTGCAACGGCATGCCTCTATCGTCAATGTTTATGTTTGAGTCAAATAGGTATTACAATGCTCTCTGTTAATAGCAAAAAAAAAAATCCTAATAAAAAAGGGGACGGGATTAGTAAGTGTTGTTAGGAACATTAAGACCTAAAATAGAGAGGATAGATAGATTTTTGGACAGCTCGCATCCGACATCTTATGGGTGAAAAGAATGGAGCCTCCTCCATTGTTGGCACATCGAGAATTTTATCATTTTCAATAAAACCTGTAGTCTAATTTTGTAAATTCCACAGAATAAGAAGTCAAATAGAAAAAATATTAGAAGTATTTAATTAGCATGCAACGTAATGCTGCAGTAATAAAATAACAAAAGCAGGGGAAACCTAATTTTTTCACCCTGTTTAGCCTTTACTTCGTTTTTTTTCATTGCGTAAGCACACAAAGATCAGGCATTAAAAATAGAGTAGCGTGAGCACTTAATCTACAAACACCGAGAAATGAGATATAAAAGGAATTCAATTGTTATTCGACGCCGGCGTCCTTGCGCCGTCAAAGGTTTTAATTCCATAATAAGTAATAAAAATATCGTTCATAGTTTTTTCGTTTAACAAATGCTATGTCCAGTCCAAACTAGCGAATGCACCATTGATTATGCGTGGTAATTACATGGCTCTATTATTTAAGTTTTGTGTTACAGAGACAGAATATTTATTAATTTTGTTTTTTTTTTTAACGAACGTGTGGTCCTGGTTTGTGCGACCAGTTGCTTAGAAACCTATAAGCGGTCTTCAAAGTATTTTTGCATTCTATTCCTTGTGATATCTATCTCCTTCTTTCAATTAAGAACGCTTCTGCTCTATGGTTCTTTCTTCGTTGGCTTTGGTACCACAGTTGGTTGGTTGGTCCGACTTTTTTTTACAAGTGCTTAGTATCTCGTATGTCTTTGTAAAGAAATTATCTTGTTTTAGTGAATTTAATTCTACTTAGCTAGATACTTGATAGAACATTAAATGTAGAAAAAAACGATTCCAAACGTTCAGTGTTAATTAATCTACTAATTAAAAATATTTCCCAATACAAGTTTACCCTTTAAAACATCTATTTTAGTCGCACCACAATATCAACCAACATTGTCATTTGCATTGAATTAGGTACTGCTGAATATAGCTCATGTCATTCCCATAAAATCAATGAAATTAACGTTCACTAGAAGGGATTCACAATGAGCCGCGCATTTTAGACAAAGTATTGATAAAATGATAACATTACTTATAGTAGGTATTCCAAATAACATCCACCTTCACTTATCTGGAAACACTTAGTACGTAGGTATTAACAATCGTATGAAACTGAGTAATCAAATCTATAAACATAAGAATAGTTAGTCTCGTTAAAACTCGAGAACAGCTTGACCGATTTGGATAATTTTGGTTTTGAACATTTGTGTGGAAGTCCAGGGAAGGTTTAAAAGGTGAGAAAAAGTGAGAAAGTAGGGTAGGGGTAAATTATGGTAGGGGTAGAGTAGGGTACGGGTAGAGTAGGGTAGGGGTAGGGGTAAATTATGGTAGGGGTAGAGTAGGGTACTGGTAGAGTAGGGTAGGGGTAGAATAGACGTTGAAGTAGGATAATCACCCGTACGAAGTCGCGCGGGGCAGCTAGTAAAAATTAACATATCAAAGTTCACTTGCACTGTTGTTGGGAAATGGGAATCTGTCACAAGTGCCTGAGATTTGTTTTGTCAGAGCGCCCGGCCCGATACATAGCGCTTCGGACACTGAAAACTGCGCGTGACGAGTGCTCGCCTGACTAGCGTCAATCGCGTAACCACCAACAACAACACTTGTTGCAGTGAGTGTAACATTGAACTTCAATTTTTTGTAGGACTGTGCTTATTTTAACTGTTTATCGGCGCAGAGTGTAAAATTGCATAGACGAGTTTGTTTAATTTATTTAATAATTTTTTTATTAAGATTAAATTCGGATAGTAGGTGCAATAAAATTGTAGGGAATAATTTAATTAATAAGATATAAATTTCTATTTTAATTCGGATAGTAAGTGCTATCACAGAATAGACATGTAATATTATGAAACAATTGAGAAGAGATAAGATTGTTTTATATTAATTTTTGTTTTTAATTCGGATAGGTAGGTACTGTAAAGTTGGTTTTTTAAAAGTTTTATATAAGTAATATATTTTTAATTTACCAATCCGATTTTACGTAACCGAACGGGGTAAATCTGTAAAACAGTGCTTAATATAAGTTCTTAAAATTTAAATATAAGTACGTAGTGCATTGACATAGAAAACTATTGACAGTCTACGGACGGGCTAGTTTACTACTAGGTAAATTGAAAAATTGAACTAAATAATTAACATGAAATTATCTGTCAGGTCAATATTTATAATTAATTATCAGTTAGCGGTGAATCAGAGATATTTATTTGGATATATGTAGAATCGGTTTTATATTAATCAAGTAAATATCGTTTCCACATTATGAATACTCATATTATTTGATATTTGCGTACAGAAGTTTCAGCACTGCCATTTTTTATGCCACGTTTTCATTATCTCGCTTTTTGTCTGTCTTTGACCGGTCATTTCAAATTTTGCAATAGATTTTAGACTAACTTTTCGATAAAGCTAAACTTACTATTAAACATAAATGTAGTTCATAACCGGATAACCGGATAACGGATAACAGTTTGTTGTCTATTCGGTACAAATTCCGTTTTTAAAAACGTGGTAAAAAAAAAGAACATTTTTTATTTAATTCTATTTACATGTATGTTTTTGTTCTTTTTTATCTTTTTTTTATAAAAAAACACTAGCTATTTACAATATAGATAGGGGCATCTCAAAAACAGGCCTTTGGATATCACGTTTTTTATGCGCTGACGACGCGCGTTTTTGATCAGCGCGTCCTCCACGCGTTAAATGTGCAAAGATAACAACGTGACTTCAGTCTTGCGTTTGCTGAGCGTCCTGATTGCATTCCACGGGCGTCATCAGCGCATAAAATACCCGTTGTACGGATAAAACTTGGTTAAATACAAATTAGCAATATCAGTTGAGCTACTTTTCTTTTTCACTGCCCATGGCTTATTTCTTCATTTTTTTCATTATCCATAGATAAGGTTAACGTATTATAACGTGATTTATTGAAATTGAAACGAATAACAAATACTTAACTAGAGATAAATATTTGGAACATTTTTTAAATTTTTATTCAAACAATAATAATATATTAAAAAGATATTAAGTAACTACCATATTGATCTAATTAAAGCTATAATTACGAAATATTTTTTTTTCTAAATCTGTACCTAGAATGAAATAAAATGAAAAAAAACCCTTAAGTAAATCAAGCTAAAGAAGGAAGGGTCTACTACGGTAGTTAGGTCTTTGCTTTTTACACTGTGTATGCAGCTAAGGTAAGAAAAGTATGAACGAAATAATACCTATATGTTTATATCAAGACCTTTTAAGTTCTCATCAAATAATTTGAATAAAAAACGAACTAAGTAGCTCCCAAAATTACAGCTCGATATTTACAAAGCGAAATGCAATAAAAACAATGGCACGAACCTAAAAGTTCTATATTGTACAAAATAATTGCTAAACATAGACTTTCCATTCATCTCAGCTCAATAGTATAAAAATTAAATAAAGAAAACAAAAATGCCGAGAGATGTTTTATTCATGGTAACGGACACATCGCATTGCGCAAAGCAGATGAATTTGACGTCGCTGCGGCATAGATATAGATAACAATAAATTCGCAAACTGGCAACACACAAGCGCAGGTAAGTCAATTCTGCGCAGCAATGGGATATGTCTTACCAAGAAGCAGCCTGCGGGTAGAGCCGCCTAACGTAAACTAAAAGGTATTCTTAAACTTTGGAATGAAAAAATCAGTCTCCACTTTTTAAGTAGATAAATTAAAAAATAATTATAGGTAATAAACAGACCAATTTAATTTAGGCAGGTTGTGGTCGACGCACGTGCGTGCGCATGTGGCGAGTGATCATGTCACGCCGACAGGCGGCGTACGGGCAGCTTGGGCAGCGGTACGGTTTCTCGCCGGTGTGCGTGCGCTGGTGGGTCGCCAAGTGGTCCGACCGCGAGAAAACTTGCCCGCAAACCGCGCACGAGTACGGCTTGATGCCGCTGTGGAGCCGAGCATGGCGCGTAAGCATGTCCGATCGCGTAAACCGCCTTTCGCATACCACGCACTCGAAGGCGCGTACGGCCTCCGTTTTGTTTCGATGACGGGAAGCGATGTGTTTGTTCAGCCTGTCGTGCACCGTGAACGTTTGTCCACAAGCATTGCAAGGGTAAAGCTCAGGCGTTTGCGCTCGTTCGGACTTGAGGCTCAGGTCCAAGGGGCCTTCGTCATCCTTTGTTAAGTCGGACTCCGGGGGTTCCAGCAGCAGCCAGGATGGAGTAGGACAGTTGTTGTTGTTTATCTGGACAGATAATTTATCCAACAATTGAGAGAGACGTCGACGCTTGTTTTCTTCAATTGGGTTTGTGTGAGCCTCTGGCAGGGGTTCCATGCTACCTGCATGCATCTGCGGTCCACTGGCGCCCGCGCCCGGCACCCGAAATGGCGCTGGATTCCAACCTGGCAACAACAAAGTTTTGTAGTTAAAATAGGAAAATTACCTACTAGAATGGAATTAACTTAAACCAATCCTCTTTTGGATTCAAAGAACTGGAATTATTACTACGATAACTAGAAATTAAAAAATATCACGTAAGTAGGTGCTACGCGTTTCAATGAGAATTTATCGGACTTTCGCATTTTGTAATTTTTTTAACATCTTTGATACCAGACTTTAAATTTTGAAATACTAAGGTCTAGTTAAATAATGTAAAAAAAAGTTAACTAAGAATAAATATTATATTTGCAAAAAAAAAAATATTGCAATTATTGCATTCTGTAAGAGAAATTCGTGTTATAAATAAAATTTAAAATATACCTGTATATTATAGGTATTTAAAATATTATAAGAGAAAGTCGAAATCACGCGAATCACGATTCTTACAATTATTTCGAAATCAAAACTACAATGATATAAAGAAAAAGATATAAGATTATTTCTTTATAACCATGGGCTCTAGTCTTCCCCTCCGCTGCAAAACTTTTGTGTACAGATTCACTCATTTCCTTTACTCGCTGAAGCCATCTCCACTACAAATAGGGATGAATCCTACATGAGATAAGAAATATTAAATTGAAGATAGATTGAGTAAACGCCTCATTCAACAAAGTATGCACCAACTACCTATGTGCCAGAAAATAGTAATTAAACTATTAGGTATATTGAAATTGTTTTATTCATACCAAAGATTTTTTCCTTAGCTTAATTAAAAAGGTAAAGTTTTTTTCTAAATTGGGCCTTATTTTAAGTGTAACTCCTACAACGAAACTATCACAACGTATGACAGCTGAAAAACTGTGTGATATTCGTTTTTTTTTTAAAAATTAACTAGTTAACTAAACTAGGTTGTATATTTTGTGATATTAGCGTTATAGCTAAAAAGTTTTTAAATTTTTTTAGTGTAACTTTTTTAGTGTATAAAAAAATATACGTAACCACCATGCTATCTTTGAAGCTAATGGGATATTATAACTAATATAGATTTAGATATAAAAAAAAAGAAAAAAGTCCTTCCAGAAGCACTTACGAAACCTAATCCTCCGCAGTTAAATATTTTTTAAATTGGCGCAAAATTTGAAACACGGAAATTGTGGTGAAGTTTTGGTCCCTTTAGAGGGACCTCCGGCGTTTATTCGTGACTAGGAGTTTGAAAGTTCAGGACGGAATGACTATAAAAATATGATCCTTTTAAATGGACCGGAGGTCTTACGAGGATAATATTAGGCTTAATACGCGGTTTCTTTCACTTAACAGATAATCAAAGAAAAGTGCTCAAAACAACATTGCAATAGGACAAGTAAAAAAAAGTTACTAAGTTACTTAAATTAGTTTTTGTAAATTGTAATTTTGTTTTTTGTCTCTCCTGAAAAGTCGCGATTTCGTGGATACATCAATTACAACTGACAATACGATTGGAAGCTAAATATTAAAAAACATGCACTTAATAACTAGCTTCAGCCCGAGACTACGTCTGCGTGGACTTCGGTAACCCTACTTCTGCCCTGAAACCTGACTTGGTATTTTTAACATTTTTTTTTGCCGATTTCAACTATGACAAAGTTTCTTAAAACTACATAGGTCTCAGTTACATTCGGTTTCAGTATCGTTCATCGAACATATAGCACTTACTTTCTTCCAAAAATACTTAATGTACAGTTTTTACTTTGTTACGATTTTATTATTTAGATATTTAGGACTACGTGCGATTAAGACGACCGCAATTATGGATGAAAAAAATAATTAATACTATATAGGTACCTACGTATAAGATATTCGGTATATAAGTAAAAAAAAGAGTGTAGAATGTGTAACTATGGAATTGCTTTTTTGAATGTACATTGCGACCCAATATGTACCCCAAAATAACATTACCTTTGAATCCACGTAATGCCGAGAGCAGGTGATGTTGTAAGCGCAGAAGTCACCCGAACACCGATTAAAGTATTATGCACCTTTAGCGCATCTGTCTTCGTACATGAGCCCATCTTATCCCTCTCCTTCTATTGGTACTAACTAAGCCATTTTAGACCAATCAGGAGTCTCAGAATGGTCACAAAGGAACCCTAAATAGAGGGACCGAATAATGACACCCGTTTTTTTTCGCACAAGACGTTGGAAAAGGCGTTAAAGATATAATCAAAGGGGAGGTGCGGATAGAATTGTATGACGGTCAAATTTTTTTTTGCAAGGCGTGAAGGTGTCTGCTTGCTTGATATAGGATATAGCTAGGAATTCATTACTTATATGGTTTGGCATGTAAACACAACTTTAAAGAATAATAAACATAAAAATAAGAAAAAATAGTTAAAAAACAATAAATTAGAAAGAGTGTTTACAGAACTTCTATCAAATATCTGCATTCAAAGAGAAAAAGCTGTACTGCGGTTACAAGTTTAGTAATTACCTAACACATTTCGAAATTCCTGGAATCGTTGGCGATGCAGTACAGAGAGCTTTTGAGCAATAACGAATTACGTAGAACCCCTTTTTCCAATAACGTCTTTTCTATTATATCAAAAATATTGTCAAAAATTCTGATCGGATTAGTGTTAGTAGTTAGCCTCCATACAATTCGATTCGGAGAAGGCTTTCAATTGAAAATGAAACAATTAATAGGTTAGGATAGTGGTAAAATGTGAAAACCGGCTCGTTGCGCGCGGGTATGGGAAGAGTTTTGAAAATATAATCCCATCAAAAACATAAATGTAAAATGAGAGCCAAGTTCAATATATGCCTTGGTTGACGACTTCAACGACAAAAGGAGTGATATCTAAATGGGTGCCAAGTTCAATGGTCAGTCCTGAAATTTATTTACAACATAAAATATTTTATAATAACTTAAAATAATATTGCTTCTTATAACTTAGGATAATATATTGTAGCTTAAGGTCTGACCTGACTAGTTTTCATTTACGATTTTTTCTATATAATATATTCTACTATATATCTATCTGTATCTATATGTTCTGCAATGTTCCGACTAACTGCCTGACTCCTCAGCTTCACCGCCCAGCCCAAACCACTTAAGCTAGAAAGTTGAAATTTTGAAATGTTGTTAAACTTATAAGGTAGAAGTAGTTTAAGAAAGGGTTTTCCGAACTTTAACCCCCAAGAGTAGTTTAACAAAAAATCGTATATGAAACTAGCCAAGTCAGACTTTAAGCTACAATATATTATCCTAAGTTATAAGAAGCAATATTATTTTAAGTTATTATAAAATATTTTATGTTGTAAATAAATTTCAGGACTGACCATTGAACTTGGCACCCATTTAGATATCACTCCTTTTGTCGTTGAAGTCGTCAACCAAGGCATATATTGAACTTGGCTCTCATTTTACATTTATGTTTTTGATGGGATATCATAACTTTTTGTAAAGAAAACTACACTTATTTCATCGTTGAGAAAGAAGCATGATGAATATAAATATAATAAAACAATAAATACTACACTGAATCGGTATTCGTAAGCGTTGCCTATGTTTATTATGTGTTGCTCATGAGAGTTTTTATATAGATTTACTTCTGTTCTGTGTATAATTGTTGGTTTGCCCGTATTACAAGTTTTTTGTATGGGGACACCACTTTTTTTTTTGTTTTTTTTTCTATTTTTTGATTTTTTCCTACGCTTACACGCAATTTCCAAGCTGGATTCCAAATTTCATCCTTCTAGGTCATCTGGAAGTAGGTTACAATTAGGTACTATAAGTCAGTCATTACTAAAATTTACGATTTTTGGACCTTCATATTTTTGTAACCGTTGGAGCTAGCTTTATGAAATTTGGGCTTCTACATGTCCTTATGGATATAATTAAACACACGTAGTTTTATGTGTTTACGTTAAAGAGGTTTTGAGTTATAGAAGGGTCAAAAGTGGCACCAAATGGTTCGTGTAATATTACACTCGGCGCTGGCTAGCCAATGCTTGAACTTGGCTTGACACGCTCCCGCGTGTCTAGATTATCGCCCAGACCTATCTTTATATTTCTCTTCGGTTTTATTCCGGCTTATTTTTTATAAAAAAATATCGCTTATAAAGTACTCTACCAGCAATAAAAAGTTGCCAGTATCGTTTTATTATCCGTCTTTCTAATAAGTATTTTAGATTTTTCCTTTCCTAATGAAATATAAGATTCAGCGTGTCATATTCCACGTAAACAAGCTTTCCTTTGTAAACATCTACCTACGTCAAAGTAACTTCTAGAGCAGGAGTTTCTACGAAATAAAACCAAGTAAGTAAGTATAATAAAATATAGAATTTTGTCTCGGCAGTTTTTTGCCTTTGTTGCTTATGACCGCTCGCTCTCGCGCTCTGTGGCCGCCGGGCTCTGAATCTTGGGTTAGGTTACGTCAAATTTTATTTTAAATATACATAGGTCATCATCTGCCTAGCCTTTTCCCAACTATGTTGGGGTCGGCTTCCAGTCTTACCGGATGCAGCTGAATACCAGTGTTTTACATGGAGCGACTGCCTATCAGACCTCCACAACCCAGATACTGGGTTACACGATACCCCTTGGTAAGACTGGTTGTCAGATTTTCGGGCTTCTGACTACCCATAACGACTGTCAAAGATCTACAATTGACAGCAGGGGCCAACAGCTTAACGTGCTATCCGAGGCACGGAGAGTGATAATTAATTTATAAAACGCACATAACTTACGAAAAGTCAGAGGTGCGCGCCTTGGGTTTGAACCAGAGACCTTTGACTTGCCAGTCAACGGTCACCACCACTAGGCTATCACGGCCTTTTAATATACATAGGTATTACTGCGAATTTTGTCTTAGAGTATAATTATATAGAATCTTATACTCTAAGGAACTTTTTTTTTAAATTTTAATTTTTTCTACTTGAGTTTTATTTCTAGTTTGTAAATTGATTGTGAGCAATCAGCTGTTTAATACCTATTGTATGAGCAAGTATTTCAATTCTCACCTCGAATATTTTCGGAGAAAATGCGCTGGATTAGTGATGGATGATGTGCGTTGAAGACGTAAATTTGAATATTTAATAAGGTATTGAACCCTATTTCGGAACGCTTATATCTAGTAGGTAGGTACTTATATATTAATTCTGCACCGTAATATAAATTGTCAATAAATTACCATATCCTAATGGAGTGTGCCCGAAATGAAGTCGCTAGAATTGATGTGTAGAGTAGAATTGGTCGGAACAAATTATACGACATTGGTTTATGTAATTCCGTCTGATAAGGCTAAACAATTGTGTAAGTTAGTAATAGGGTAAAGGACCATGGGGGATTTTGTATGGACCCCGTCCCCACCCCCCAACAGTCACGGGCTATATGTCAACATGTTTGTTAGGAGCCATAGAAAGGCAAGCCACCTGTTTTAAGAGCGAAATCAATGGAGATTTTTTTTTACAGGACAAAACGTTTGGGTACTTTTATGATTATTTTTCATAAAAAATCTGTTATTATGTACATATTTGTACAAAAATATATTACTAATAGGATAACAGTAATGTAAGAAAATAAGAAAGCTTATTTCAAACTACAAAAACCAATGTGTGTCTCCTCACGAGGGAACTCCTCAACGGTCAGTAGCTCGTACACGAAACTTTGCGTATACCTAGGTTTAAACATGATATTCACCATATGACCTGATGCTACACCAAGAATTGTCTTCACACGCAGGATTTCTTTAACGCTTATTAGCACATTTACGAAACTCTGTAGGCAAATACTTAAGTTTAATTCTTTTATTGCCTGCGCTGCTACAGAACTTTAATTATTTTGATCATTTAAAATCTGAAATAATGAACATTGGCAAAAACAAGTGAATAACGCCAAAAACAAGTGAACATCGGCAAAAACAAGTGAATATCGGTAAATCATCATAAAAACACAAATGAACGCCGAAAACCAAGTAAACGCCGAAAAAGAAGTGAACGCAGAAAAAAATAAATGAACATAGGCTAAAACAAATGCATATCGGCAGAAATAAGTAAACGCCGACAAACCAAGTGATTGCCGAAAAAACAAGTAAACGCGGAAAAAACAATTGAACGCCGAAAAACACAAATGAACGCCAAAAACCAAGTAAGCGCCGAAAAAGGAGTGAACGCAGAAAAAATAAATGAACATAGGCAAAAACAAGTGCATATCGGCAAAAACAAGTAAACGCCGAAAAACCAAGTGAATGGCGAAAAAACAAGTGAACGCCGAAAAAACAAGTAAACGCCGAAACAACAAGTGAACGCCGAAAAAAAAGGGAATGCCGAAAAACCAAGTGAATGCCGAAAAAACAAGTGAACGCCGAAAAAACAAGTAAACGCCGAAAAAACAAGTGAACGCCGAAAACACAAGTAAACGCCGAAAAAACAAGTGAACACCGAAAAATTAAGTGAACATGGGCAAAAACAAGTAAATATCGGCAAAAATAAGTGGACATCTGCAAAAACAAGTGAACGTCGAAAAAACAAGTAAACGCCGAAAAAACAAGTGAACGCCGAAAAAAAAGGGAATGCCGAAAAACCAAGTGAATGCCGAAAAAACAAGTGAACGCCGAAAAAACAAGTAAACGCCGAAAAAACAAGTGAACGCCGAAAACACAAGTAAACGCCGAAAAAACAAGTGAACACCGAAAAATTAAGTGAACATGGGCAAAAACAAGTAAATATCGGCAAAAATAAGTGGACATCTGCAAAAACAAGTGAACGCCGAAAAACCAGGTGAACTTCGAAAAATAAGTGAGCGCCGAAAAAACAAGTGAATTAGGGCAATTTTACGGGTTTACGAGTATTTAAGAAAATTACAATATTTTTCGGCGTCCATTTTTTTTTCGGCGTTAACTTGTTTCTGCCGATATTCACTTGTTTTTGCCCTAGTTCACTTATATTCTCGGCGTTCACTTATTTTTCGGCGTTCAGTTGGTTTTTCGGCGTTCACTTGGTTTTTTCGGCGTTTACTTGTTGTTGCCGATATGCACTTGTTTTTTCGGCGTTCACTTTTTTTTTGGCGTTCACTAGTTTTTTCGGTGTTCACTTGTTTTTGCCGATATTCACTTGTTTTTGCCGATGTTAATTTTTTCATACTTGTACGATCAAAATAATTAAAGTTCTATAATATGTAGTGCCACGGGAAATAAACGGTTTATTTATAATACTTTAATATTGATCATAAACTAATGATGCAACCAGGATCTTCTTCTCACAGAAAACTCCTTAATGGTCAATAACTTACAGAAGCCTTGCATAATTATGCTTACGCATATTTTGATAATAAAACGTGATATTCACCATATGACCCGATGTAAAACTAAGAATCGTCTCCATCCGTAGGATCTCTTCAATGGTTTTTGGCAAATACAATAAACACAGTATATGTTTACTAATTAAACATGATATCCATCATGAACCCACGATACCGCCAGGATCGTCTTCTCACCTGAGAACTCCTCAACGGTCAATAGCTCGTTCACAAAACCTTGCATATTCCTATGTTTATTTAGATGATTCACCATGACGTATGTATATGCAAAGTTTTTTTGGACGATCTATTGACCATTGGAAAATTCTTACATGTAAAGACGATTCAAGCTGCAGCATCTGGTCAGTGACTGCCATGTTTAATCAGCTAAATAAACGTAGGTATGCGGCGCAAAGTTTCGTGCACGAGCTACTAACCGTCGAAGAGTTCTTACATGTGGAGACGATTCTAGCTGCAAATCAGGTCATGGTGATTATCATGTTTAATCATCTAAAAATACGTAGGTACAATGCAAAGTTTCGCGTACAAGCTATAAACCGTTGAAGAGTTCCTATGTGTGGAGATGATTCTAGGTGCAGCATCAGGTCATGTCAATCATATAATTGTATTGTTAACAGAACTGAACGTGTATGAAAAATTCTAGCTAAATCGTTTAGGAGGAACTAATAAAATAGCTAAAAATAGCTTGAAAAAATGGCACACAAAAGTGCGATTATTTCATGAACCCCATTCATTTCAAGATTGTCGTCATAATAAAAAAATATCAACATGTTATGATGCTTCGAATGAGATATGTTTCAAATCTGTTGGAGGGTGGGGACACTTTTACCCAAGGTCCTTTAATAATTATATTTGTCACTTCTGTATTGGGCGATATAGTCGCTAAGCGACAAAGCCTTTCTTGTTAAATAAAAAAAAAGATAAGTACTTATTAGGTTTATAATGAAATCTTTTTTCAATATGAACGGGGTAAGCGACAACAAAGTTTTCTATTTACGTGATACCTATTATACATTTTTGGTCTAGAGATGCGCCGAAAGTTTGGCCGAATTCGGTACCTACATTTGGCATTTTTTTCAATATTCGTATTCGGTCGAATACGGTTGTTTTGCCGAATAAATGATCGAATATTTAAATTATTGTAAATATTTAAAAAAAAGAGTAATTAATTAGGTACTTAATAAGTGTGGTTTATTCTAAAATTTGTACATCGTTTTTGTAAATGAAAGAATCTACATTGTGTACACAATTATATTTAATTAACTTTACCAATCAATTTAAATATTTTTTTTATAAAATAAACTTCTATTTTTTTTAATAATGATAACATGAACTATATTAAATTTCTATGAAATTAATAATTTTAAGAACACTGCTTTGAGTAACTAGTTACTTTTTTCAGAAAATAGTTTTTTTTTTAGAATATAAAAACGACTATCTTTCGGAGTTAACACAAGTATTAAAATGTCAAATTTAACTCCGGCTCTTGCGCCACCACCGACGCAGCGACGGCTACGTGTACAAACCTATTAACCGCGCAGAATTGAACATAATATTTTACAATTATATTGATGCGCAGGAGCGGCTCAGACCGTCCGCGACCGCGTCCATACGTAAGTGTGGCGGGCCGCACTCCCGACTGCCGAAAGTGCTAACATCTGTGTTCCCCCGGCATTTGTACTAAGATTTCGAAGCTCATTGTTTCGGCAGTTTGTGTGTAGATAAACTTATATATATTAATATATTATAGATAGATATATTAATTAATTACGTGCTTTTATCTAAAAAGTGAACTCATATATTTTTGTTCTTTTTCCTCATCGTAGGTTTTGTATTTTTAAACGGTTTTACTAAGCTTGACCTGTTTATTATTTGGTTCCAATTTAGTACCTACTCGATATTTCACCCCCTTCTTATTGACAGATTGATCTGACTCACAGAAAAAGTTTTTACCTATATTATTATTTATTCATTTGGATTGATGATTTCGTTTGGTAAATATTGTTATTATTGGTGATTTGTCGATAAAGGGATGATCAGTACCCCTCGACTGCCTCCTAAACTGCCTCGTTGACTAGTGGCAAGCGCGACTTCTAAGCAAGAGATCCTGGGTTCGGTCCCCGGGCAAAGTGTGATTGGGTTTTCCATTAGGAAATTCTCAGTAGCAGCACGGAGTCTGGAATTGTTCCCGGTTTGGTACCTGTTCTCCTGGACTGCTTCTTGCGTGTGATTGTGAAATACTTTAACACCGGCTACTATTTTACTTTGGCTTTGGGTGAACATTTTGTGAATGTTGCCTTTTGTAAATAGTTAGTTCAGCAATATCGTATTGAAATAACCTAATACATCTTATCGGAAAATTGTAAATAAATATATTAAATTATTATTTACGATAGCTTCAGTATTTGTAATAATTTTAATTAACATCAGGCTTATGATATATCCCAAGAAAACTAAAATGAAGTTCCAAATACACTGTTAACCTTACAGTATGACCAGTACAAGACTCCGATGGACTTCCACCCGGTTCCAACTGATAAAGTTTTATTAAATTATAGGTATACAACCAAAAAATCACAGAGAAACTGAAAGTATACGACATTATTTCTTCTGCTGCTTCAGTCGTTCACTCTTGGCAGAGTTGTCATGGTTACTTCTATTTTCGATTCTTAAGTAGCAGTTCTTACGATACGTCTTGATTCTGTTCTATTTCTGGAGTTGCAAGAACATTTAGCCGAGGTGGAGTGCGTGGTGTTTGTAATGAGGTCCGGCCAGCGCGCTGGAGAGTGGCCGTGAGGTCTTTTTCCTTCCATTCTGCCTTGCAACCTTCCATTGAACCTTTATTCCGGGTGATATGTCTAAAGAACTTGATTTGTTTTTGAACAACCGACGATAACCTATCATTTTATGAAGTTCTTTTATAATAGATGCATTGATTCGGTGCGCAGTCCAGGATATTCCCAACAAACGCCTCCAGCACCATTAATTGTTCTCCAGTTTGTTTTCTCTAATGTCCACGTCTCAGCTTTGTCGGTATAGAATAATTGGAAAGACCAGACCTCTTCTCATATTATGTAATTACATCTTAGCTTCTATCACTTAACGAGTTGCGTAAGGAGAAATAAAATTTTGGCGGTATAGCTTTTGAATAATTATTATACCTATGGTAGCAAAAGGTTGCTACCACGACTTCCCCCAATTTCAAACAACGTCATTTCTATTTTGACAGTTGTATGGTAGTTATCTTGAATTCTCTTACTACTTTACGACTTTTTGAATCTCTAAATTAAGCGCCTTTTTTTCGGTCATAGCCGGGGCTAGTACAAGAATAATATCGTCTTCGGCTACATTTTCTTCAATTAATGAGAATCAATCAATAAGGACAAAGTATTGTTCCTTGACTACTATAGTTTGACAATACCTTCGCACATTTTATCAGAAGTAGGCAGTATAAGGCCGGGACTCCACCAAAGCGGAGATAAGATGTGTTTCCATACAAATGACAACTCGAGTGAACTCGAGCGGAGCCGCTTGATGTGTCATTTGTATTGAAACTCATCTCCTCTCCGTTTTTCGCTGCTTTGGTGGATTCCGAGCCTAACTCGTGGGATTTATCAACTAGTGAATTTGTGACAACGTGAATTTAAATGCTTACATGAATGCGGATCTAACACACTTTTCAGATTTTTTTGAAGAACCGGGGGAACCGGGTGCATACCCCTTTAGTGCACGAGACCGGCTTTTTTTCTGGTTTTGACCACAGATATTGCTATTTCTTACTGGAAAATTACCTATAAATTAAAGTAAGAAACAGCCAAATATAGATTAGGAATATTGTAGCTTCCTATCAGTGAAATAATTTAGTAGTTTCAGAGATTAGCCCTGACATACCTTCTTACACACATTCAGACCTACAAACTCTACCTCTTTATAATACTAGTATGGAAGAATAGATTTTGTTAGTATGACTTACACTATTATAAAAATAATTGTCTGTACTAACCTAATAACTACCTAAGCTAGTACGGAACTGTACATAGTATGCATGTGTTGGAATTACTGTAATTATACTAAATAGTATGCCTATGTAATAATTGTTACTTATTATGTTGTATTTAAATAAATAATGACAAAGCTCTATGTTTCCTGCTGGCCGGTAAGAAAATGTTCAAATTTCGTAAATTTTAATGTTTTTTTTATGAAAAAATAAATTTACACAATTTATACTTATAATGCTGTTTTCTGTTAGCAAGTACACATGTAGGTACTCTTAACCGCGTTTGTTTAACAAATGTTCTATGAAATGTACTCGTAACCCCTATACTTACATCAACTTATATGTGTACATGTCTATTTAAAACGAATCAATAAGAGCCGCCAATTTATTAGGTACCAATTATTATTACTAGGCACCAACACGAAAGAATATCTTATGGCATCTATTAACAGCTACTAAACTACCGGTTACTAGTCACCGATAGCTGGTCTAATAAAAAAAAATACATACATATCTCAAGATGTCTCGAATGCAGTTTCCAAACTTGAAAATCTGATGCATCTATCCAAAATGGGCAATAAGACACAATCGTTTGGTGTATTATTTTTTGATGCACTTAGTTTTAGCACAAGAGGTGCGTGAGTGAACGGTACGTAAGGTCGTCGGGTCGTGCGACCGGTCCAACCGCCCCCGCGCTCGCAATCATTCGGTTATCACGTACGTACGACGCACGTCCGATTCGATGCGCGTACGGCGGCTAACTGCCGATCCTTGCCCCTCGCACCTGCGCTCGCGCCGCTGCGAAAACATTGCGATGCAACCACGCAAACGCATGGCGCGTACTGACATCCGTTAACTAATAAACATTTAGTTGTGATACGCTGTTGGCCTATCAAGTACATCATTCTCGTTATAGCATAAACTGGTCCACAGAATCATCTTCTCAAAACGTCAAGTGCTTGATTATTTTATCGATAAGAGGAACACCTGAGGGACAGTACCAAACTTACGTAGAAAGCGTCGCTTGAATACCTCTACCGACGTCACTGAAAGCTTTGATAGAGAATCAAATAGGTATGGGCACCATGTGTTTATGGACAAACATTCGGTTCAAGTACCGAACATTCGGTTCATTTACCGAATATTCGGTTCATGTACCGAACATTCGGTTTATGTACCGAACATTTGGTTAAACCAGCATAATACTTATTAATAGCATTAGTCTGTATATAAGTGTAATAACCTGCATTTTGGTACCTGAACTTATTGCCAGTGAAGCTTGTCAGAAAATACTTTTCCTAAATATAATTATAACGACAGTGGAAAAGCGAAATCGCTTAACCGCCATTTTGGTAATTTTACGAAAACGACGATCAAAGTTTTTTTTATAATAAAAAATCATACCTTGTTTTCTATTTTCTAAGACACCCCGTCTTTATCTTTATACACCCCATAGCAAATGAGATATAATTTTTCGCTCCTGATCAGAAGGTTTAAGTAGCAAAATGTCCAACATCGCGAAACGTCTAATGAGTAATAAGTCTAATTAGCAAAATGTCCAATAATTATATGACATAACTCTGCATTAATTTTATATTTTAAATACGCGTTTTTCTAGAATTTACTTTTGAAAACTCTACATGTTTACCTACATATTTTTTGCTCGTATGTCGTCGTGACTATGAACGTATGCGAGCAACATTACAAAATAAAATAAAAAGCTCTATTAATGGATGAACGAGGACTTCTTATTCAAAGGAAACCAATGTAATGAGTATGAAACATATTGAAACAAAAATAATGCAAATAAGAAAACGAATGGAGTATGAAAATGTGAAGATTCTCAATATTTTCATAATAACTACTTCATAACAATTTCATAACAACTAATAAAGAACGTTAAGATACCTCTCAGTTAAAAATAAAGTAAATTGTAAGAACTGAGTAGGTAGGTAAGCTGCTTATAAGTTACAAATAGATTCTTAATAAAGTTCAAGAAATCATCAATTATAGCTTTCATAAAGAAAAATAAAAAATCTTTATTTAGGTACTATTACTTCATCGCTATCGGTGCACTAAAGATATCTTATTTAATATTTCTATGACAGCAAACTTATCAATGAAAAAGTTTCCCATTGCTGGGCAAAAGGCCTATTATTACACTCCCGACCCGTGGTACAACTGCGATGTCCAACTGGTTGTACTACGGAGAAGTAAATTTACCCATGGTTCAACTCTTTTTTCTGATATTTATGATTATGACCCGTGGTACAACGGTGGAATTATGTCCAACTGGTTAGACCACGGGGATCAATAATATTTCAAATATGATGAGGGATGGCGGGGTCTATTCGACCCCGCCATCCCCTTCTAACCTATTACCAGTAGTTGTTCCATAGATACATTCAATTCCCAGAAGTACAACTAGTTGGCCCAAGGAAAGAACAACTCACTCGAGTTGAACCATTGGTCAAGATATTTCCCCATAGAACAACCAGTTGTACCATGGGTGTACCATGGGTAAATTTACTTCTCCGTAGTACAACCAGTTGGACATCGCAGTTGTACCACGGGTCGGTCGCTTATTATTAGATGTAAGACTTGTAAGAGCTATACTCCCGCACCACGCTGACCCAGTGCGGATTGTGCGGAGCTGTGTATGTGGTTAACGTTGCAGCGCTATGGGGTTTTGTGAAGTCTAATGAGTCAAAAAAACTACTTAACTTTCTTTTAAGACCTATTTATTAATTTGTACCTAAGTTAAACAAATGAATAAATAATTCATGAGTTGACTTATGGTATAAGTTCTACTTAATAGCAGATCCGATATAAAAAAATATTATTAATCTTATATCACGCGAACGTAGCTCACGGAACGCGGGCACAACTATCTATACTTATAAAATGGTAACGTGACTGACTGACAGACAACGCACAGCCTAAACCGGTAGACCTAGGGACTTGAAATTTTGAGACAATATTCTTTAAGTACCGTAGGGGTGCACTAAGGAAGGATTTTTTTAAATTCCCCCCTAAGTAGGCAAAAAAGGGGGAAACAGTTTGTATGTAAATCCGTCATTCTTCACGTTAAATATACGAAACTTGGTAATCAGCTTTTCGGTTGAGAAATAAAAGGACGAGCATTGTTTTTTTTTTTAATCTACCCTTGAGTGGATAAAAAAGGGGGTGAAAGTTTGTATGGAAGATTCGTTATTTTTTAAGTTACAGATGTTAAAATGAGTATTAAGCTTATGCGCCAAAAATAAGAAAGATGTGTATCAAAAAATTTGGATTTTTTTTCCCCCTAAGGAGATATAAAAGGGGACTAAAGTTTGTAGTTATGAAAATCCGTCATTAAACTTGATAATTAGCTTTTCGGTTAACGAATAAGACGTATTTTAGCTTTTTGATAACTCTACCCATTACGGGGGAAAGGGGGGAAGGGGGCGCGAATATTTTATGAAAGAAATTCGGTATTAGTAAGAGACATCAAAGTGGCATAACTATGCACGTATATCTCGATATTCAATCACTTTGGGGAGAAAATATACCTACATAGAAGATAAAAGTTTGAATGAAATTCTGCCATATTTAAAATTGAAGCCATGAAAATTAGTAGGTATACACGAGAACTGCTGGACCGATTTTCTTGGTATTTGATTTGTTGGATTAGTCTCCGCCTTTAATAGAAGAATCGAAGAAAAAAATATGGAATTGTACCCCTTAGTAGTATGATAGGGTATGGGGTATGGGGTAGGGTATAGGGTATGATAGGGGAGGGTAGGGTAGAGGTAGAGTAGGGTAGAGTAGGAATAGAGGGGTAGGGTAAGGGTAGAGTAGAGTAGGGTAGAGGTAGAGTAGGGTAGGGTAGGAATAGAGGGGTAGCGTAGGGTAGGGGTAGAGTAGGGTAGGGTAGGGGTAGAGTAGGGTAGCGGTAGAGTAGGGTAGGGTAGGGGTAGAGTAGGGTAGGGTAGGGGTAGAGTAGGGTAGGGTAGGGGTAGAGTAGGGTAGGGTAGGGGTAGATTAGGGGTAGGGTAGGGGTAGAGAATGGTAGGGTAGGGTAGAAAAAGTGTAGAGGTAAAATAATCACGCGTACAAAGTCGCGCGGGGCAGCTAGTTACCTAATATAAAATATCAATATCCACATTCGCGTAAATATTTCAATATCGAGATTTTTCAATATAAAGATTACAAATTTTCCAACTCCGTTTAATTCAAAGATTATTGAAATATTCATCCAGAACTTGTCAAATTGAAACTAATTTTAATTTAATTATGTTGTGCGCACCTTTGTCCTAGATCTTTTTTTTAAGTTTCAAACCATTGAGGCTAGAGCTTGAGATTTAAAACATAGTCTACCTACTTAATTCCAAAAATAAAAATAAAACCGAGTTCAAAAGGTACGAAAAAGTAGACTCCAAAATGTCTTAGTTATTTCAAGGTTTTTAGTTCCTTTTGAAGTCGGTTTTCGTGCAAAAAAATCGACCCACACCCTGCTCTGCGATTTGAAGTAAAATAACTCGAAACATATTATTAATAAGAAAATTCTTTTGATACCGTGTAATAGCTGAAAAAGTAAGGATTTAAAAACCTTATTGCAAATTGTTACCGAAAATTGTGTTCCAACTTGACAGGCTTTTAAACGAAATGCGGTATAATTAGCATAAAAAATTAAACGTTAATAATAACAATAACTAAGGTTATGTTGAAAAAAAAAACACTAATGAACTTGTTTTAATAACTGATATTGCCCCCCCTTGCCCTGATCGTAGCTTTCATCCGGTTTTTCATCGATCTGTATAAAGTAATGATGAACTCCTGAGGGATGCCGTCCCACTCCTCTTAGATAGCATCCTTGAGTTCCTGGAAGGTTTATGCATTATGAGTCCTAGCCCTGGCCCTTCTTTTAAGCTCATCCCATAAATGGTCAGGACTTCAGGCTGGCCACTCCATTATAGGGATTTGGACTTGAGTACTGGTGAACTATGGTGACAACATGTGGTCGGGCATTATCATGCATTAGAATGAATCAGTCACCTACAAAACCAGTGTATGGCATGACATGTTATTCTAAAACATCTTGAATGTAACGATGAGCAGTCAGTGTGCCAAGATAAGGTCCGGTTACGAACTCAAGATTGGTTTATCCATTCAAAGAAATGCCGCCCCCGACAATCCACGAACCTCTTCCAAATGCTACCCTTTCCTTGATGCACGCTTGCGCATATCGCTCTCCTCGTCTACGGTACACTTTTCTACGTCCATCATTCCCGTGAAGGTTAATTTTGCACTCATCTGAGAACAGTATACCCCCCATTGTTCTAGCGACCAATTAACGTGCCCATATGCAAACTGAAGCCGCGTTTGACGATGCGCTGCCGTTAGTTTTAGACCAGTGGCAGGTTTATGTGGAGAAAAGCCACCTTCTGCGAGTCTTAGTCGTGCTGTCCAGTCGCTAATTGTGACTCCTCGAACCTCCTGAAGTCGCTGCTGCACTTGAATAAGACTAAGAGTTGATTTCGCAACAGAGTCACTATAAAACGGTCGTCTCGTTCTGATGTAGCACGACTTCTTCCTGAACCCGGTCTTCATACAAAGTT
Organism: Protodeltote pygarga; assembly: GCA_936450705.2. Classification (NCBI taxonomy): domain Eukaryota; kingdom Metazoa; phylum Arthropoda; class Insecta; order Lepidoptera; family Noctuidae; genus Protodeltote; species Protodeltote pygarga. The sequence continues at coordinate 19,980,222 of OW388248.2, forward strand.
GCCAGCCTCTACGAACCTTTGGTATACCCGTCAACTCACTGAGGAACGACTTAAATGTAGTCGTCTAGCCACGACACGTTGGCTCAAGCCAGCTTGGATTAGAGCCACAACTTACGCGTCTTCGATTGGAGTAGTATGTTTAAACTTAAGTAAAAAGATCAGTAAATGATTGGCGTAATGAAGAGTAAGATTTCATTACTTTCACAGAAAAATAAAGGCACGCAGTTAACTTTGGCAAAAGTGAGCAATGACGGTGGCTGAAGAATCAAGTCGATCTTGTCAAGAATATTCTTTTTATTGAAGTACCACGAGTACACGAGTACCAAGTGTATATGAAAATAAACTTTTAACATAACTTCACACAAAATAAAATAATAATTATAATTTTGAACCCTTTTCTCTCAAAACGAAAAAACATGGGGTGGGCCGATTTTTTTGCTCGCAAGTGTATATTATATTATGTTTTTTTAATGTTAAAACAAGACATTTAAAAAAGGTTTTACAGGTTAATTTCAAAATTTTTGTTCCATAACAAAATAGAATATTTATTTGCGTAACTAAAATAATAACAAACTGGAAATGAACCCAAGACAAAAAAGCTTTTTTGGTTTTTAATTACATATTTACTGGGGTGTGCACAGACATTTATTTGTACATATCAACAGGGTAGGCAGCCATACATACAAAAACTTAGTAGCAACCTTATATGTTATAATTAAATACCTACTACGCCGGCGTTGTGGCGCATATATTTTCAGGCCGAAACACGGCGACCCGTGCACGAAACATCCGAGCATCATCGGCCGACAAGAAAATGCTCATAGGAACAAAACAAAACTACCGATGACTACCTATTTTCGTTCTGTAAACTGTATCTTGTTTATAAATACTCTATTTAAGTCAACTATGTTGACCGAATTGATTTACCAATGTTAACTTTTCTAGCCAGTTCTCATCTCATTATCTTAATATAATTTATTTTTATCCATATTTATAAGTTCCTAGCGACCCGCCCCGGCTTTGCACAGGTGCAGTATACATATAAACCTTCCTCTTCAATAACTCTATCTACTATAAAAAACCGCATCAAAATCCGTTGTGTAGTTTTAAAGATTTAAGCAAACATATATAGGGATGGGACATAGAAAGCGACTTTGTTTTATACTATGTAGTAATTAGACTCTTAAGTTATTAAAATTAATAAAAATAAACTACATACGACTTCAATTAAAAGCTTTTGTCATTTGGCAGTAAACAAAGGGTAAACAAGGGGGGAAAAGTCAGAGGTTCGAACCCAAAGCGCGCGCCTTGGGTTCGAACCCGGGACCACTGACTTGGCCCGTCAACGGTCACCACCAGCTACCACGTCAACCACCACGGCACCGGCTATCACGTCTATTAAGAAAGAGAATGTGCACTATAAATTTTGTCCAAAATAATGTCACAGCGTACCTACACATTACACAACAAATACTGTCCTCTAAGAAAAAATGGCCGCGTGAATACAATGGTGCAAACTGTTACGAAATGATTCACAGGTTTAGTGCAACCAGTAGCCAAATAAAAATTTCTATTAAAACAATTAGAAATCGATGTAACAAATTTGAATAACAAAATGGAAAAAAATATGGGACATGCATATTTATATTTTTTTATCTATACTATAATAAATTAATATATTATTTATGTATAATATATTTATATTGTATTTTGGTTTGGTAATATAGTATGTACAATTAAAATCTTACATGTTTTACTTTTAATTAATCATGGACAGAATTTACTATCATTAAAGTTCGTTCACATCTTGAGATGGGATTTAATATTTTATATGAGACTAGCTGCCCCGCGCGACTTTGTACGCGTGATTATCCTTCATCTACCTATGTCTTTTCTACCATATCCTACGCTAGTCTACCCTATCCAACCTATACTCTACATCTACCCTACCTTACTCTACCCCTACTCTACTCCTACCCTACCCAACCCCTACTTTACTCCTACCCTACCCAACCCCTACACTACCCTACCCTACCTCTACTCTACCCTTTAATTAATTTGACTTAAAGTCAAACAAAGTAAGACAAACTTTCATTCCGTTTTATATCTCCTTAGGAAGAAAAAAATTTTTGATGCACTTTTTCTTATTTTTTAGCGCATAAGCTAAATACTGATTTTTACACCTGTAACTTAAAAAATAACGAATTTTCCATACAAACTTTCACCCCCTTTTTTATCCACTCAATGGTAGATTTGAAAAAAATAAACTATGCTCGTTTTTCATCTAACAACCGAAAAGCTAAATACCAAGTTTCGTATATATAACTTTAAAAACGACGGACTTTCATACAAACTCTTATCCCCCTTTTTACCCACTTAGGGGTAGAATTTCCAAAAATCTTTCCTTAGTGCACCCCTAGGGTACTTAAAGAATATTGTCTCAAAATTTCAAGTCTCTAGGTCTACCGGTTTAGGCTGTGCGTTGTCTGTCAGTCAGTCAGTCACGCACGGTACTGTTTTATAAGTATAGAAGATATAGAAGCCCACCGCACCATTAAAATTAAATTTAAAATTAATAAATTCGACTGATTCTGATGGGATACGGTGGCTTAAAGGTTAGAGCGTCGGCACGGTTCGCCGAAGATCGTGGGTTCAAATGCCATCCGTATCAGTTGTTTTTTAAAATGTCTTATTAAATAATTATATTAATTTAAAATTTAAAATGAATTAATAATGATCATTTTCAATGTTAAGTAGTGCCACATTATATTTATTATTGTAGCATAATATAGTTAAATAATTTAGTGCTACAATAACATGAATGATTAACAATGTAGGACAAAATAATTTAAGTAATTTTTTTTACGTAAAACGTAATCGGAACTAAAGGTATGTACCAAATATTAGACCAATCTGTCAACAGGAAGAGGGTTAAATTTCAATTACTAAATTTGAACCAAACAAATAACAAACAGGGCAAGCTAAATAAAACAGTTTAAGAAAGGCAAAAAAGTTGAAATTGACCCGTTTATGCACATGTTTTGCTTATTTAATTTATTTCACAAGAAACTCGTTCAAACAACTGAAGCGGTAGGACTCGGTAGCTTAGTTGGTTTAGCAGTGGCTCGGCACGCCAGGTATCGCGGTTTCAGGTCAGGTCCCATATCTTGGGAAGTGAAGTTGGTCCTCTTTTTTAGTGGTCAGCCATCGACCAAACGTATAAACAAAGCAATATTTACTTGTTACAACAATTCTGCTATTATCCTATGAGGAGTTCCGTTCTCTATCTCCGAAGTTCATAATCAGATCATGACAATATTTCTATGGGACCAATTCTGGAGTCACTTTCAAACTTCTTCTTTTAACTTTTCTTACAAATAAAAAAGAATTTTCCAAATCGTTTCACAAAAAAAATTTTTTGAAGTCGGTTAAAAATGAGCGAGTTATGAAGTAACAAATTAAAAATGAAACAATCTAATTGAGAACCTCCGCCTTTTTAAAAGTTGATTACAAAATTCACTTTTTTATTCTACACAAATCACCATAAATTATAAAACATAAATAAAAAAAACACTTAATAAAACAAACAAATAAATTACTTACCTCTTACATACATGTTAAAGTTTCTCTGTGTCGGCCAATTTTTTGAAAACATGTTCATCTTTAATTTAATTAAACTCAACACTGATTGACCACTTTAAACAACAACAATTAAGTAATATTCGCGCTCGCCAAACGTTACGAAATTGACGAAATCCCGAATGCACCAGAGATGCGTCTCTACCGAACACGCGTCACCGAATGACTCTGCTACGTAAAATCACGTCTGGAAGAGAAATAATAATATTCAATTTACACGAGATTTTAAGGATGTAGCCAGATGCAAAGGCGTACAAACGCGAGGGGTATCTTATTATTAGGTAAGTAGTTGTCGCAAAATATTTCGACACCTCCCACGTAAGATTAAGTACCTATAAGTTCTAAAATTAACCGTTATAGGTAATACAAAAGAAAATTTTGTTGAAAAAGCTAACTAATTGCTCTGGATCTTGAATTTTCTTTTTAATTTGGGACATTAGAAGTTTGATTTTTTTATAGGTGAGATTGATATTTAGGTATTCTCGTACGATAAGGATTTTGGGAAAATCTTTTTGGTTTCAATTGATGTTGTTTCCAGTGGGCAATGTCCCCAAAACGCTGGCTGCATTGCCACGTTGAATGGCAATGCTAAGCTTTTGAGCTTGGTATAGGCCAGCGTTTTGATCCCGAGTAGCTTCGACCAAACGCCCCGATAGTTCTTTAAACATTTTTCGGGCTCCCGGCCCCCACGACCCCAGCGTCTCGGCCCCAAAAGGCTCAAATAAGTAGCCGCTATCCAGGGTATGTTGTTTGACTATATTCTAATAAGTTTAATTAGTTTGACCACATTAATTTTACTGCTGAAATACTTCATTGTTAGACATTGGCGTATGTCGTTTAGTGTACTTTGCATATTTTGCAAATGTAGTATAAATATGTATATAAATAAATATTATGTATAGGTACAGTAGCAACATTTATTTATGAAATGTTGTTGCATATTTTTTTTTTAAGTATCACAGAAGTTTTTTCTGTTCTATGACAGGTTACAGGTATTTATAGTTTGTGTACCATCTAAGCATAATAAGCAGTGACTCAGCGGCGAACTATAGGCATTTATAACCTTGTTAAAGGTTATATTGATCTAAAAAAAATGTATTACGCAATCATGAATATTTAATTACGTAGGTAGGTACTTACTACCTACATTTGTATGACGGGCTTCGGCTGGGCTTTGAAAAAAATTATAATAGGCACACTGCTATTCCTGTCGCCTAATGAGAAGACGTGATAACCTAGTGGTTGTGACCGTTGACTGGCAAGTCAGAGGTCTCAGGTTAGAACCCAAGGCACGCAACTCTGACTTTTCGTAAGTTATGTGCGTATTATAAATTAATTATCACTTTCCGTGCCTCGGATAGCACGTTAAGCTGTTGGCCCCGGCTATCAATTGTAGATCTTTGACAGTCGTTACGGGTAGTCAGAAGCCCGAAAGTCTGACAACCAGTCTTACCAAAGGGTATCGTGTAACCCAGTATCTAGAATCTATACTAATATAATAAAGAGGTAATGTATGTATGTCAGGGGTAATCTCTGGAACTATCGATCCGATCCTGAAAATTCTTTCACCAATAGGAAGCTACTTTATCCTTGAGTGCTATAGGCTATTTTTTATTCTGGAAAAGTTGAGTTTTCAGTAAAAATTAACAATATCTGTGATTCAAGTCAGAAAAAAACAGGTAATCTGGCTGTTTTAATGTGTGTTTACGGAAAAATTTAATTTAACGCAGACAAAGTCGCGGGGAACAGCTAGTAACTAATAAAAACCAACAAAGCGAAAGTCGGGCTTGCGCCATTTTGAGTTAGTGGTGCTTCACGGCTCGACTCTTCGACTGCCACTTTCTTTTATTTATTATGGCGGTGACAAAGAAAGAAATTTCATGTTGTCAAGATATTATGTTGTGTGAAAAAGCAATCTGAAGAATACTTGTCGCTTGTCGTTTTTTGAGCTGCCTTTATGCAGGCACCAAGCCACACAAAACGTTGTGGTGGTTAATATACTGTTTGTGATGTAGCTCATTATGTCATTACCACACATAATGTAGGTACTCATTTTCCAAAGCGGCCATAATATTTTAGATTATTTAAATTTAATCGTGGCGAGCACAGGCGGTGAACTACTTTTTAAAAATTTTACTTTACAAACTACTGTTGCAGTTGTTTGTATTGAACTTTGAACTTTGAATGCTACTTTTTGGAAATCGGTTATGAAACATCGGTGAGATAGCGGTCAAACGCGAGCCTATTAATACAAAAAAGCATTGATTTGAGAACCTAGTTAAATCATTCTGAACTTGTTGCTAGTGGGTTTTTAGATCTAACAACAAACGAAAATCGACATTAAAATAAGATAAGTAATCCTTTTTGGCGCATACAGCGCGAGCGACCGCAGCGGTGGCGGTGGGGGCGTGGCGAGGCGCTACGACTACGACCGCGGTGAATGAAGTGCGCATCGCGTAGCTCTCTGATTGTCCTAGCGATAGCTACGCCGCGGCCTCCGCTTCACAATCGTCGTAGCCGTGCTACGGAAATCATAGCACAGGCACAGATTACTAAACTGGCATTTATTATTACTGGCACAGGCCGCAGGTTTTCTATTAATTCAACTTCAATAATTATTATATAAAATTTAACTAAACTTCGTCATTATTTTATATATTTTCCCTCAAGCTTACAGACTTAGTATCTACCAACGCATTGAACCCACACAGTAATGTCCTAAGAAGTACTTAAATAGCTAATTTTACAGCCTTTACCTTTCTTACCCTTGCCAGGTCGAAACTACTTTTGATACCCACTCAAGAGCTAATGTTTACTGAGGTTGCTGATAATAACGCTTCACGGTCAAGGATCACGTTAAAATCTTTTGATTAATTCTTAAGTATTATAGTTTCTTATTCTTAATACAAAATTATGAATATTATTATTTTTAATCCCCGGCAAACGTGTCTAACGATCCCGGGGCTGCTGATGAAAAAGTATTGAAGCAAGATGTCAAAGAAAAAAATTAATTCCGTTTATTTGGTAATGAGTTCTGTTGTGCAGATAAAATTCAAAAATCATTCAAACACAAGCAACGTAGTACAGTACAACCACAGTCTAGAAATATCCAGCAGTCTTACTGACGTCTGTTGCACTGAGGATATTTAGTATTATTGTAGTCTGTCATACTTGGTTTTGTCCTAATCAAAATAAGATAGGGGGAACTATCTTCTATCAAACTTACTCGTAACTAAGCAAATTTTTACTAGACAGCCAAATATGACACATGGGGGATAAGAGCCAAATATGTCTTTTCGATGGCAAGGTTACCTGACCTTTACTGAAAGATACTTTAGGTAGGTTGACTGGTAGATAATGCAAAGATAAGCGCAGAAGAAAAAAAAATGCTTTTCCCGATGAACCAATAGAATTTGTTAAAAACAGTAGGTTACTGGGTTACGGAGCAACAGGTAGCTGTTGGCTTTAACAATCGTTCGGCATTAGTTGCTTTGAAGGTGTGGGCGTGTCTTAAAGGTCTTAAATCTTAGCTTTTTGGGGTCATTGTTGCGAAAACGTACGAGAACTAGCAGATGTAGAGTAGGTACTGATGACGGATAGTCAGCGACAGTCAAATATTTTGATTTTGATGCGATTCGACTATCCCTTCTTGTATCAGAAAACGATTTGAAGCCTTATCCTCCTTGCCCGAAGTTTTATCTCTATTAGCCGTCATGTCACAGCTAGGCGTGACATGACGTAAGCGCGTGGGTGTGGGTTCGAACCTAGCATGTACCAATGTGACTTTTTCTATGTCATATGTACTTTCTTAGTTTATCTAAGACACCACTGACTAACGGTGAAGGAAAACATCGTAAGGAAACCTGGACTTTAATAGTCTGAAATCGCCAACCCACAGTGAGCTAGCGTGGTGATTAATGCTCAATCCTTCTCTGTATGAGAAGAGGCCTTGGCCCTATATTGGGACAGTTACAGGCTGATTTATTTATTATTATTTCACAGCTAGGGAGTAAGATGTGATATGACGGCTAATAGCTATGAATCGTTCTATCCATTAGTAATTTAATAATAATCCCAAAGCAGTCATAGTCTAGTGGTACGATCATTGGACTGCGAAGTCAAATGTCGTAGGTGCGATACCCAGGCTCCTCTAACTTTTCGAATTCATATGCGTTTCAAATTTCGAACTTTAGTGTTAGCAAAGTATGAAAATTAATAGAGTACTTTATAAAAATATATTTTTTTACGTAAAACGGTTTTGTCATACCAAATATCAGATCAATCTCTCAACAGAAAGGCGTTGGAATATCGATTACTAAATTTGAAACAGGTCAAGCTAAGTAAAACCGTTTAAAATATTTATGTATGTAAACAATACACCTTTTGAGAAAGTGAATTTGTGCCAGAAATTAATTTCAGCGAACAAGATCCACGTGTTTTGAAAGAATTGATGAAAAACTTTTTTTTTCTTTTTTATGTCAGAGTTACAACGAATTTCTACAAATGGACAAATTTACAAGATACACGCGAAAAACATAGGTAACCTTGGCTGTCGAGTAAAAAAAAATACCGATTACATTCTCACTTTTCATGTAATAGGGTGAATCAACTTTTAAGTCACCCCTTTGGTGTCCCAGTCATGGAAGTTGCATAAAATTTATATTTCTGTACAAATTTAATTTTTTTTCTCATAAGCACATAATAAAACTTTTAGTTACCATGCCAGTATAATCATTTTTTTTATTTTATATAAAGATTTATGAAATTTTTTGATAACTCAGGGGAAGAAAACCAGTCTCCATACTAAAAATTCTTGTCCCCGAGCCTAGGTGATGTAACAAAGTGTACAATTTCTTTAAAAAAATGTATGAAAGCATTAAATATTTACGAAGTATTTCGATTCAGAATGAAATAAACTTCACTTTGAAGTACAAAACTACAGTTATTTTAATAATATAGAATTTATTAGACGTCCCTAAACATTTGTCCTAATTTTTGTCAAAAACATCTACTCTGCTGCGTTGCTATAGGAAGTTGATGACTGTTAATAAGTGATGGCGTTTAATTCTATACAAGTAAGAGCGACTATTGTCTAGTATTTCGTTAAATAGGCCCGGCAAGACCAGACTCGTGCCACCCGCCCCTCAGTCCACATTGAGCTTTCAAGTGGTGAGCGTGGGTTAATTGCTGTTCAACAGCGTTACGGAGGAGATCACGGTAAATCTTTAAACTATTTTGCTTTGCTTTTGTTAGAATGTTGCCCATGCCGTCTGATTTTAAGGTTGTACTGAATTTAATTGTCAGTTTTAATTGTGTAATCAATTGTAGTGTTTTTAAGTAAAATTTTCCCCTGCGTTATTGGTAACGCATTAGAAATATTCTCAGGAGTTACCGATAACATAAGGGAAAGTAAGGCAGAATGTCATAGCTAATTTCAGCTTTTTCTGTTAGAGGGATTAATAATAGTTTACTTTTTCTCAGATTTGGGCAACATAAACTAAACTAAAGTTCAGCAGAAATACAGAAACGGTATAGAGAAAGACTGTAGTTCTAAAGAAAGGCTAGTTCATCGTCCCTTAAAGGTCGAAGAAGGGTTTATTTTTGGTTTTGGTTTCGATGTGTCTATGAAATATAAAAATGCTGAATAAAATTAAGGCCTAACTTTTGAGTGGAAAGAGAAAGACATTCAAACAAACAACAAAATCTGGGAGTACCAAAGGCAAGTACCTAATAGAGAAGATATTTGAAACTGTGGAAGTTAAAGACTCACGAATCAAGAAACAGATACTTAAAGAGAGTTTAGGCACCGTATTAAAAAGCAGCTGGTAAAAAGGAACGCTTACAAAGGCAGGGAAAGCTCAAAAAGATTGATGCTAGATACCCACAATGAAAACTTGTTTGAAGGTTCTTCTTCTTCTTATCGTGTGGTTGATGAACAACCTGGTGTCGGAGTTTAAACCACCCGTAGGCCTCTGACATGGCTTTACACACCATCGAAAAATCTCTCAGGTGTGCTGGTTTTTTGGTTGGATGTTTAAACCTTCAAACACCGAGAAATGAGACACAAAAGGAAATCAATTGTTACTCGACGCCGGCCGGCGGGAGCCAATGGTTTAAAACTTTTATGAAAGAAACCCCGATCTTCGTTGCTCATACTCTTATTTCACCTAGAATTAACATTTCTATGGCATAAGTGCGTCTTCCTCTCAAAATAACTGATTTGACATATTGTTTTAAAGTAAATATTAGATACATTATTTAACGGTTACTACCTCATAAATCCGCCATGTGGTTTCCGGCCTAAGAATAGAACCATCCCTACTCGTCCCGCAGGTGTAAGAAGCGACGAAGGGATAGAGATCCGGAAATACCTGGAGGATGGGCAGCAGCATTCTTCTGTGTGACAGCAATCATCTGCTACTGCGATCGCCAACCCGCTTACCCAGCGTGGCAATTATGGGCAAATACCTCCAATGAGCGCACAATAGTGGCGCGCATTGGAAGAGGACTATGTTCAGCAGTGGACTAATGCAGTCTGATGAGGATGATGATGATAACCTCATAAATATATTTTTTTTATTCTCAGGAGTTACCGTCTTTTCTCTGGCGTTACCCCTGTGTCCCTTAATTTGTATTAAGATTTTTTACGATATCTCGGGTTGCGATTTGATTGTATTGTTAAATACTTTATATTCATTAACTTCAGGGACAGAATTTAACTTAAAAATATGAAAGGTATGACTGAATGTTATATAAAACATTTTATATTAAAGTTAAGCATTTAATATTGACCAAAGTAACGCAGTGAAGTGTTAAACAGTTCTATTTAATGTTATTGTTATTATAAATTTATTGTTGATTAATAATAAGACTGCATTTTAAGTCTAAATAAATATTTACTTAATATTTTTTTTATATTTTAAATTTTAATTCATATTTTTATACTTTTAAAAAGGTAACACAGGAGATAGATTTTTGACCCGTTGGCCAGTTTTTGTAAAAAAACTCGTTATTACTAATTCAGATTTCGCGGCCAACTACGAAACATAAAAATACGATAAATAATTGAACTAATAACACTTTACTTTCATAAGAATTCTCATTTTTTTTTTTTAAATTTTCTTTTGCAAAATGTTGTCAAAGGGGTGACTTAAAAGTTGATTCACCCAATAACGTGCTCCTTAGCTAATTAAATTAAGCTGACATTTTTGCTAAAAATAATGTAATGTTATTTTCCTTAACTTAATACCTTATTATCGGAAATATCTTACCGTATTTCCGATTTTTCATAAAGTGTTCAGAGATTTTATAATATCTTCAATGTGCGAGCGAGATAGGCTACTTTCATCAATTGTAAAGAGGGTTATTTTTATCCTCTTCAAGCAAGAAAGATAATATGATAATAATATGACATACCTAAATTTTATTATGACGACATCTGGTCGAAGTGCCGAAGAGTCGTGATAGCCTAGTGGTGGTGACCGTTGACTGACATGTTAGTGGTCTCGGGTTCGAACCCAAGGCGCGCAGCTTTAACTTTTCGTAAGTTATGTGCGTTTTATAAATTAATTATCACTCTCCGTGCCTCGGATAGCACGTTAAGCAGTTGGCCCCGGCTGTCAATTGTAGATCTTTGACAGTAGTCAGAAGCCCGAAAGTCTGACAACCAGTCTTACCAAGGGGTATCGTGTAACCCAGTACCTGGGTTGTGGAGGTCTGATAGGCAGTCGCTCCATGTAAAACACTGGTATTCAGCTGCATCCGGTAAGACTGGGAGCCGACCCCAACATAGTTGTGAAAAGGCTAGGCAGATATGATATATCTGGTCGAAGTGCCGTGTCTGACCAACAAAGAATTTTCAAATCTTTGTAATCGTTGGAATATTTAAATATTATTTTCACTGTTTTTTTTTTTTTTTGAGAAAATTTATGTATTGATTCTTATGATTCTTAAAAAATATAGGTGTCAACATTCCTATAGCCCACTCTTATAATAACATAGCAAATAATAATGTCTTCCTGATCGAATGTCGGTCAGCATAGCGGCCAATCTCAACGGAGATTCCCAAACACTCATAGTCCATGGAACACCTCCGGAGAGATAATGTGTTAACGGATTAATGTGCTTTCCAAGGCACGGAGTAAATGATAATTATTTTATAATACTTACGCACATAACTAACGAAAAGTCAGAGGAGCGTGCGACTTATAAATACACAACAAAGTAGGTACATAAATAATAACATATAAAAAATTAATATTAGAGGATCCGTATCTCCGAAATGCTCCGAATCCCATAACGGGAGTCCGCCACGCGTCTCAAAAAAAAGAAGCTCCTCTGACGTCACAGCTTGGATCAATTAACGACACCTTAGGCGGGTGGCGCGGCGCATAGTGGCCAGGTGCGCCAAAACCTAGCCGTGGGAATCTACTAAGACGTGGGGGACACACGGTTGCCGCGGACCGCCAACAACAATTATTATTAAACACTTTCTTTGTACTTACGGTTAGATTCTTGAATTAAAAGGCAATTCTGTTATTGTTGTTAGCGTGGGAAGTGAGGGTGGCTGCTAAGATTAAATTTGTATTTTTAAGATAATGATTAGGGGTAAGATTACTAAATTGTTGTAGGAATTTATATAAAAAATATTTTTAACAATTATTGTAAGTACGCTATAATTTACATTTTAATTTGAAACTTTTACAATTAAGTCCATAAAGTATATTATAGTAGTATATATAGTATAGTATAGTACTATATATATATACTACTATACTATATACTACTATACTATAATATATAGTATAGTATAGTAGTATATATAGTAGTAGGTATATTATAGAGCCGGGGAATAAGTATAAATAAAAATAGCATTGCAAGGTAATTGATTGAACGTTTTAACTTAAAATGACCGTAGCCCATTGATCACGAGTCGCGACCTACACTAAAGTTTGAAATTTTTGTAGAAAGTAAAACTCGATTACGAGCTGGATTTGAACCCGCGAACTACTGGGAAGTAGGTCGCGTTAGTTGTGTTTCATTGTTTAAACTTTATTACAAAGTTTAGACGTTAACGATTAAATTAAAGTTATAATATCTATTTAAATAATTACAATATAGAGAGTTGACTACTAGGGAGTGTTAGATACACACACATACACACATACGACACGACACCATACAAGTGTCTTTGTAGTTATGAATGTTTTAGTTCAATTTAAAAAAATGTGGGCAGGTTGCCTGAGGACAGCGATGCGGAGGAGTTTTTTGACGCCTAAATTGTTTACCTTTGTTTATTTTTCTATTTTTTTTTCTTTAATGTGTAAGTACATATTATAACATACATATATTACTATAAGTACATATTATAACATCTGTATAATAGTAGTAGTAGATAGTAATACTACTTTAAACGTAGGTATACTAGCGACCCGCCCCCGCTTCGCACGGGTGCAATGCTGACACTAATTAGAAACCTCAAAAATGACAGTATTTCTCCACTATTTAATGAATGTTATTATACATATAAACCTTCCTCTTCAATCACTCTTATCTATTAAAAAAACCGCATCAAAATCCGTTGAGTGGTTTAAAAGATTTAAGCATACATAGGGATATAGGGACAGAGAAAGCGACTTTGTTTTATACTATGTAGTGAATTAAAGGATACAAACAACAATATTACCATGTGAAAAAGAATGTTCTGTTTGTTTAATTTTTACCCAAATGAATTTTGAATGCCCACGGTTTTTGAAGCGTAAGATTTTTTTTTTAGATTCATGCTTGATGGATTCAAACCTGTTAGTCTCGTCTACACTTCATTCAGACTTCTTTTCAATCTAGATAATTGTATCTGGCTGGTCCTTTATTCAACATTTATCCCAGGAGAAAGGGTGGGTCATAACAGATTCACTATAGCTTTCTCATTTTTTATTTCACAGGCGTAGTACTGGTGAATAAAAATGGTAGTTTTAACCGCCGGTCGGTCGTGACACCTGGACGGCGTTTGTTCCATTTTACTACACCACCGATGATTTGCTAGGCTAGTCGGTGTTCAAGTCACCTGCCAGTGCCAACGTAGACTGAAAACTTCACTTCAACTACTTTTTTAGATTTGTTACGTCATGCGTATAACCATTGCATCGTGACATACAGGAACTTTTACCTCTTTGTGGTATCCTTTCTTAACGGAAACTAAAATGGTTGTAGGTATGGAAGTAAAATAAAAAACGAAGAAGTACCTTCTAAATGCTAACATTGAGCACTGTTAGCATTTAAAAGATGTAGGTATTTATTCTGTTATTGCAGTTAAGCAGTTATTATTGTGATGAGAGTGTTATTGTTAATCTTTCAGATCAACACATTTATAATAATTATGAATAAAAATACTTGACTGTTTTAATTTCTTCACCATGAACACAGACCTTATTTTCCTTTATGTTACTGTGTCATAAAAATAACATACCTAAGTGAAAATGTCGAAAATTTTGGTTTTAACCCTGGTGCCAATTATGCATGTTGTACGTATTTTTAGGCAGTATGCAACAATCTTTATATATATTTGAAGAAAGCACGTGTCTGTCTTATTGTACTGGCAATGGCACAATAATCCTTCCGTGTATAGAAATAAGTATGATTCTCCAAAACGTTTATAACTGACGTACGTGTGACTGTACACTTTTTTTTTTCTTTTATGTCGGGGGTGACGGCGGCAACAGCCTTTTTTGTCGGTTTGTAGTGTTTTTTTTAAAGTGTATTATGTTATTTGTAAACTAATTTGGGTTGATCGTGTAATTTCCCTATTCCCATATTTTCACAGGGTCCTTTATTTATTTACACACACAGAAGGAAGTATTTTATCTCCCACTCTATTTTTTTTACATAAATGACCTATGTTTTAAATATTATTTCGGGTCTATTCGCGTACAGATAATTTAAAATATTCATTATTGAACTAACCTCGACGTTTCGGTCAAGTTGCATTGACCGTGGTCACAAGAACAAGAACCGAATTACGCGAATAGATGCGAAATAATATTTAAAACAAAGTTAAAACTTAAAAATGACTTAAGTAATTTAAATTTATATCATGGTATAATTATATCGTAGGCAGACAACATTGCTCTTATCTTTTCAGTCGATTCTGAAAAAGAAGTTTATACACATATGCAAAACGGATTTATTATTGTAAATAACTGGCTTCAACGTAGCCTTCTAACATAAAACTAATAATATATTGGTTTCTCGATCCGCAAACAAACACTGTCTCATAATACGCTTATTACTATACTTATGTCGTGGTGGCGCATTGGTTACGGACCCGCAAGCGCGTGGGTGTGGGTTCGAACCTAAAATGTACCAATGTGACTTTTTCAGTGTCATAATTATGTACTTTCTTAGTTAATCTAAGACACCACTGACTAACGACGAAGGAAAACATCGTGAGGAAACCTAGACTAAATAGGTAGTCCGAAATCGCCAACACGCAGTAAGCTAGCGTGGTGATTAATGCTTAATCCTTCTCTATATACCTATTATATGTCATGTGTAAAAAGCTGTTCCATACATTTATGTTCACATGACTCAACAAAATGTATGGAACAGCTGATTTTTTTTTGCGATTTCAGGGTTGTTCCCATAGTAAAAGTTGTTTATAATGATGAGTTTAATGACCCCTTTTAAGGATGCTAGTGTTTTACAAATAACCCTGTACCTATAGGTATTATTTACTACACTTACTAGGTATATAGGTTTTATATAGGTATTTAAATGTTGAAGTAAGATAGTTTATTTATTACTTTTTCACGCCTTGAGCACTGAATCGATCCTGAAAAAACTATCTACTGTTTCCGAGGAAAACAACAATAACGTTCTTCTGCGAATAATCTTCGGGAAAAAGCTAGCACTTACTTAATTTAATAAGTTTTACAAGGTTGAGAACGCCGAAGGCAAGCTCCTCACCGGCTCCTCCAGCGGCCATCTAGTGAGAATTTCGAATTATTAAAAAAGGCAGAGTACGCTGCGGAAGCACTACTTCTCTATAAAATAAGGGTATTCTCTATAAAATAAAATAAGTAGGTTCATACTTATTTACACAATAATTACTAGTGCGACCCGACTTTTTGCAAAATCCCTTTCTTTTCCCAGTAATATTGAGAAACGTCCATTATCAAATTATTCAAAAGTTGAATTATCAAATCATACTACGACATACCCCTGTATTATATTAATCGTGGTATTGTGCAATCGCGATAAATTTTTTCACTTATAGATATAATTTTTTTGCTTAGGCAATACCACGATTCGTATAATTCGAAATCATTCAATAATGATAATAATATTTGTGCCTACAATTTAAAATTATTATTTCTAACGGTACCTTCGTAGGTGTCCACCTTGGAATTTCACCCCACAATCAAACAACAGTACCTTGACTTACGATAGTTAATGGCGTGGGAATCGAACCCACTCCCTCTTGTTAGGGGAGTACGTTCTCACGAAGCAACACCTGCGTAAGCGCACTCCGCCCGGTAACTTAAGGGGTGGCTTTTAATGTGATGGCGATTGTGCAATACAGCTCCTCAATTCTTGAAAAGAAATTAAACAATAAAATAAAATATTGGCCGAATTCGTAGTTGTAATTTGCTCTTGAATTTATGATAGAGAAAACAAACAATGAGCCATAAATATCAGACTTTAAAACCGTTAATACTTTGTCTATGGACAGAGATCGAGATTCAAGATACAGAACACATTTAACTAAAACGCTAACTAAACATGTCAGAGGTGCGTGTCTGGATTTCGAACTAACGATCTTTGACAGTCTTTGTCTTACCACCAGGCTGTAATAACTAATTAACTAATTACTGTTGAATCCCCGAGTTTATCTTCTTTTAAACCCCCGATGAAAAAAGGGGTGTTATAAGTTTCACGTGTCTGTGTATCTGTATGTCTGTGGCATCGTAGCTCCTAAACCAATGGGCCGATTTTTATTCCTAGTTTATTTGTTCGAATAGAGATTTGATCGGGAGTGTTCTTAGCTAAAAAAAGGTATTTGTGTCGTAAGTTTTATTGCTATGGGTTACTACTTCAAAATTATCGTACGACGGTAATTTTTTTATTAAAACGCAAATTGGCTTACTAGTAATCTGTAAGCAGTACAACTTATTGTACTTACTTACAACTTAACAAGTACAATGAACCTTTTGTTACCTGTTCTAAGTGACAAACAGTGTTTGTGCTACCGGTCCATTTGCCCCTTTTTTAAAGAAGGGCAAAGTAAATACTTACTGTTTGAAGGTCGAACGATACATTTATCGATCCTCGTTTAAAGCGATTTTTCCTCTGAATGAGATGCTAAACTATGCTACATTCAGTTTACCTACCTAATGATTGATGATTAACGATTTTGTGGATAGAATAAAAATAGCGCAAAGAGAATAGTATAAAAATAGCAAAACTCGACCAGAAAGTGAGTTCGTTAGCTGTTGTAGCCTATTTAATTGTTTCTAAGTTTTGACAATAGATAATAATAAAAAAAATAGGCTGTTTTTTATGTAGGTATGTTTTTTACATGTTTATGCACATGATTTGCTTATTAAATGAAATTATTTAACCCCCCCGCGACTTTGTCCGCGTTAAATTAAATTTTCCCGTAAACACGTTTATACAGCAGCTAGATTGCCTGTTTTTTTTTCTTACTTGAATCACAGATAATATTGTTATTTTTTACTGAAAACTAATTTTTTTTTTCAGAATAAAAAATAGCCTATAGCACTCAGGGATAAAGTAGCTTCCTTCCTTGGTGAAAGAATTTTTAGGATCGGATCGGTAGTTCCAGAGATTACCCCTAACATACATACATTATCACATACATACAAACTTTACCTCTTTATAATATTAGTATAGATATAGAAGAAACTCGCAAAAACAACTGACACGGGCGGAACTTGAACCCGCTTGACCTTGGACTTGAACTGAAGCGGGCAGGACTCGTAAAGCGATGGCACGACACGCCAGGGATCGCGGGTTCAAGTCCCGCCCGAGTCAGTTGTTTTTGCGAGTTTCTTATTAACCTATTTTTTTTTAATTGAAAAGATGTTTCGATCAACCTGATATTTTTGCTGAAACTTTGTTACGTTGTTCCACTTCCACTTCAATTGGTTTATTTGAATTTTTCATATAACTAGGTACTTACCTATATTAATTGATTTTATAGGTATCTTCAATCAACTATGTGCGAGCTAGATAGCAGATTAGCGCGAAGAGGCTAAGTTTAGCGTTTGGCTATAGTTTAGCGTCTTAGCTTTCTCTACTTTACCTGCTTAACCCTCAATAAATACCTGTACGGGGAGGGTACAATTTTGCATCACACGTGTTTTCTAACCCCGCGTAATTTAACAATAATAATAATGAACAATAAGCCGTTATGCTAACAAATGACAAACTAATATCAACTTTAGAACAAACTATTTAGATCAAATTTTCATTTCAACATGTAATATATTCTCCTTGTATTTTTTTTATGTTGAATAGTAAAAACAGTGGCCGTCAAAGTAATAGTTCAATCAAGTGAAGGTGAACGTAGGAGTCGTGACGTCTGTCAGGAAGTCAAAAGACAAGCAGAGGATAGAAAGAGGTGGCCATTGCCCTACCGAAAGAGCCTAGCTCTTAAAAACAGAGAATAGTTCAATTTTTTTGTGTAAGCTTTTCTAAGCGACTAATTTCTGAAGATCCGATTTTCGCAATAAGATTTTCCATAAGGGTTTATGTATTAAAAGATAACGAGTATTCAAGATACCGTAACTTTCTATCAGTAAATAGTATCTATATTCTATATCTATCTACCTAGATACCTACGTAGTTCCAAAGATTACCAGACAAACATAAGCAAAGTCACTTAGGTACTTATTATTAATCTTCACTAATGAATAAATTAATCAGCAACTTCAATAAGACGATCACTAAACCTATAAAATAGAACCGTGAGTCATTGTGCCTACAATAAATTTTTTCGAAGCCCCTGCCCATCAGAAAGCCCGTCTTCTACACAATACAAATGAGTGGTCCAGTCAGTGGTCGAAATTCAACCGTAATTTAAAAAAAAAAAAAGTACCTATTTGCTTTCTGCTCTTCTCCATATAAACTTTTACTATGCTAAGTTTCACAGTTCTCACACAGATCGATATCCCATGGGTCATACGGGTGCATATTGGGGATGAAACATTTTGTACGTTTAATCTGATAAGTTCGCTTGAGAAGTAGGTAAGACGTGTCGTGACGAAGAGTACCCCTTCGGACTTTTAAGAACCTTGGTAAGGCATACTAGTGATTAAGTAAGCTAACTCTAGACGAGTCACGGTGGCTTTTTTTTTTAAAAAAAGGCAGGCATTAATTATCACTCTTTGTGCCTCGGATAGCACGTTAAGCTGTTGGCCCCGGCTGTCAATTGTAGATCTTTGACAGTCGTTACGGTAGTCAGACGCCCGAAAGTCTGACAACCAGTCTTACCAAGGGGTATCGTGTAACCCAGTATCTGGGTTGTGGAGGTCTGATATGCAGTCGCTCCATGTAAAACACTGGTATTCATCTGCATCCAGTAAGAATGGAAACCGACCCCAATATAGTTGGGAAAAGGCAAGGCAGATGATATGAATCGATAATGTGTTCTGTAAACTGTACATAATTGTGTACTGCTTTTTAGAGATTTAATTATTATTAATGCATTTTAAGAATAATTACGTTATAAACAACTTTTCAAACCAGTAACCAACGTCTCCAATACCTAGGTACTGTCGAACGAGCTGAATGGAGTCCGAAATATACTTAAATACAACATTTAAAAGTTGCTACAGCAAGATTTATCCTAGATGCAGATCTGCAAGGGTGAGGTTATTTTAACCCTTGCAAATCTGCATAATAATACGGTAGGTAACAAAAGCGCCAATGTTGTTTCAATATTGTTAATAGTCTAGCTCAGTCCCATAGCAACTTCTCAAGGACTGTTTCTCATTCATCTTAGACGGTAGATTATACGAACCGTTATTTCTATGGTACCCTTCGTTTGCTCTGCGGGGGTTAAGAACTTACGATACACCGACGAGGGTGCGCGCGCAACCTCGCGTCGGTGTTACTATTATT